>CM057391.1:1917500-4620000 GCA_030015415.1 Cynopterus sphinx
CTTGCACTTTTAACAGTTACCATTTACTTGGATTTCGGTTTTCTTTGAAGGTGCCCTAAATCTTTTCTAGGAAAAGACGTCCGTGTGTAAAGAAATAGGGTCAGACGGGCGCCCTGAGGCAGAACACTCCAAACCTGAAGCCACTCACCCTTCGAGGACACGTCCTTCTGCACGACCGGGTTATGCCGACACCTTCTGGGCTTCCAGTGCTCGCTGAGCAAATCGACAAAATGAAATGGCATTGATACAACAAGAGGGACGTTTGCTGACCCCAAAATGCCTTATTTCTGAGATGAATAGGCAGGTGGGAGAATACAAACTGGAAAGGGAGAAAAACAGCTGATACCTGGTCACCTGTTCCATTGATGTGAGTAAAGAGCGTTCCTATTTCCTTTTTGACACTGGCCTCTCTTTAACAATTCCTCGGAAGGCCCTGACTCTTAGGGAGTTTCCCCCCAAGACGTGGTAAAGAAACCTTTTTTCTCAGCTTTACTGAGATCTGATTGACATAAGACTTCGTATAGATTTAAGGTGTACCATGCGACTTGACACGTGCCCGTGTTGCAAAACGCTCACCACGAGAAGGCTGGGTAACAGATCCATCTCCTCACATGTCATCAACCTTCTCATGTGTTGGGTGGGAACATTTAAGATCTACTCTCTTAGCAACCTGCAAGTTCACGCACAGTATTGCTCGCTACATCACCAGGCTGTACGTGAGATCCCAGGATTTATCGACCTTATAACTAGAAATCTGTACCCTTTAAACCAGAACAGAAGTGCAAATTGAGATACACGCTGCTGTCACTTGTAGACAGATGAGGCACAAGAAATCATCACGGGAATTGGCAAGCTGGGGATCATGGATAACCCTGTCAGGTGAGATTTGGGGGGAAGAGTAGGGGTGGAAGCTTATTGAATGGGTTCAAGGTGGGATGGAGAAAGCAAGTACAGAAAATATTTTCAAAATTTTTTCTAAATAAATGGGCAGAGAAGGAGGGCATTACTAGAGAGATATATGGGGTCAAGAGAGGTGCTGGCTTTTTTTAATGAGTGTTTTGGGCACACATGTAGGCTGATGGAGGTGGCCCAGTACAGGGGACATTTAATGACTCAAAAAGAGACGATGCAAGTGAGTGCATTAGTTAAAAAGAGAAACTGGAAGTAATTACGTAACTAGAGGAGCTGGTTTTAGGAGCAGAGGGTTCACTCGATATAATGAAAGGCGGAGGAAAATGTACACACGAACGCAGATAGAACCGTATGGGAGATGTTAAAGCTCTCATGTAACGGGTTTTATTTATTTTCTTTTTGTATTTTCTCATAGAAATGAGTTTTTTAAAAGTTATTGCTTGAGAGTGAGGAGGGGGTAGGAGGTTTTGGAGATTTCAAAAGACGCCTGGGAGAAGGGAGAGTGAAGAGATAAAGGAAACGTGATGCGATTGGCGGGAAGCACCCAGAACTCTTTCAGGCGCACTGGTCGCGAACCCCATGCAAGACGAGTCAATAGCACTGTACATTTTTCTCTGGATACTTTCACCTCCTTGGCTGCAGAGTTCGTGGAGAATTGTGATTAACGTGGGATTTTGTCAGGGATGGAGATATGGAGGAAAGAAAGAAAGCAAGTGAGGCGTGATTGGAATTTAAAGGACAGGGACAGGTCATGGGTCAATTTACTGGGAGGCCCACTGGGATGGAAGCCGTCGAAAGTGGAGTTGCAGAGGGAGTAAGTGGTAGTCGGAAAGCAGGATGTGTAAAGGTGAGGTTCGGAAGGAACTGCAGTTACGGGCGATGAGCTCTCTGAGGGCGAAAGCACCGGTGGCCGACAGTGACCGAGGACAGGGGCCTTGGAAGTGGGGACCCCCAGGAAATGCGAGGCCCCAGGGCACGCTATGGGAACGCTGACATAACCAAAAGGGATGAATCGTGAGTGGTGAGAAGAGGAGGTGACACACGAGTCATTAAAACACCGTAGGGACGGGGGATAACGAGAAATGAGTCATGTGTGTACCGGGGTTTTATAGGGAGGAAGCTGGGATAATGAAGGATTTGGAAACGATAATGAGAAAATTAAGGGCCCCTATTAGTTATTCATTGTTGTGTCACAAATTAACTCAAAACGTAAAAGCGACGATAATCATTTGTCATCTCCCATGGTTTCTGTGAGTCAAGAATTCGGGCAAGCCACGAAGGGGACAGTGATGCCTCTTCATGAGGTCTGGGGCCCCATCCAGAGAACAGAGCCCAGGGGGGCTGCGTGATGGGAAGCTTCACTGCGCTTTCTGACACTGGCAAAGAGCTGTGAGCCTCGCTGGCTGTCAGCCGCAGCGTCCACACGTGGCCATCCAGGTGGCCTGGGCTGCCCCCAGCACGGGGCTGGGCCCCAGGGACAAGAACCCCAAAAGAACAAGAAAGATAGAAGCTGCATCACCTGTTATCACTTCTCCTTGGAAGTCACGTGGAAAAACTTCTGCCCCGTCCCGGTGACCGAAGCAGTTCCACTGGTCCATGTCAGATGAAGAGAAGAGAACATGACCCCGCATCCCAAGGACGGAGGGTCAACGTCATCATCCCACGGAGAGCACACGGGATGGGTCATACATCGACGCAGCCTCCGCGACCACCTCCCTTACCTCTAGGACGAATTGCAGGAGAAGTGCGGAGGGGAAACACCTGCCATTTAGGAGGGCCCGAGGGAAACGGCGACTGTAGTTGCTTCAAGAAGTTAGAAGAAGACGAAGTAGACGACGTGGAGCACTTGGCTGACTCTAGCCCGTGGGAGAAACTTTAGGAGCGAGGAAGAAGACAGTTTGGATGGTGCTGGGAGACATGTAGCCATGGGAGGCAGGAGTGGGTGACAAAGAATGACCCAGAAGATTCAGACCTTTTTGGGGGGGGGAATGGAGGGGCGTAGGGCAGAATGGAATTGATTTTGAGGCTGCCGAGTGCTGAAAGGGCGAGGAAGGTCTCCTTATGGCCGTTGGAGCCCTCCGGGGGTTGGCCCGAGCCAGTGAAGGCAGCACTGAGGCCGGCAGAGGGTGGTGGCACCAAGGGCCCTGAAGAAACCCCGGGACCGAGAGGGACTGGCACCGGGGCAGCCGGGACATTTTAGGGCAGGAAAGCAATTAATACGATTTATCTTATTAACAGAGACTGTGAGGAAAAGTTGTCTGCCCAGCGCAACACATGCTGCAAAGCTTGGTAACATCAACCTGCCGTACGATGGAAAAGGAACCCGTCATCACACGAAGAAAGGAATTTGAACACGATGGTGTCTACCCACACCCCCCAGTAATTAGCTTCCGTAATGTTGGCCTGGGCGAGGCATCCCCCTGTCCGGTCAGAAACAACCCAAGGGCATCCGCTGCGGCTGCCCAGCCGTTCGCGAAAGCTCTGAACGTGAGTGAGGTTTGCGATTCTGAAGGAAGAAATGAAGTTGCTGTTTGCGGTGATCACCGGTAATGCGACTGATGGCAAAGAAAATTAGAGACTCCACAGGAAAATGACTAAAATTGGCCAGTAACCGAGGACTGGGCTAAGTCGGAGACGAACGTACTCAGTAGCTCGTCCCTATACCAGCAGTGGGATTGCAAAGATGCACCCTAGTGGGGGGAGAAGGGGAATATCAAACACCGAAGACTACACCTGATGGAAATGTAAAGCTTTTAGAGAGGAAATTATAAAATCTCTTATTGCAAAACAGAAAAGGACATCTTCAAAGGGGAGAGAGATTTATTCCCTGTTCACGGATGGAAAGACGAGGGGCTGTAAAGATGTCAGTGCATTCCAGATTAATCTATAAATTCAAGGTAATTGGGATAAAAATCTCCGATGAGTTTTCACAGAACTGGGCCAGATTGGACACGAGTGACAGGCCGCAGCCCCGCCCACACGAAGGGCCTGGTGGCGGGTCTCAGAACAGCAGGTGGAAAGGGCACATCTGAAAAGCCACCGGACTGGCCGACAGGTGTCCTGGCGAAGGCCTGGCCATCGGCAGGGCGAGTCAGAGGCCAGAAAGCCACGTGACAGGAGCTCCGAGTGGGAAGATCTCAGAACATAAAGAACTGGGAGGAGGCGGAGGAGGTAGGGGACTGCCACCCACCCTTTCTCAGGAAGTTCCTGGAGACGACACGTCACTGGGGAAAACCAGAAAACGGACGAGGAACCTGGAAGGCAGGATTCGCGGGGAGAGAAGGATGGAGGGGCTCAGGGAGGCGGCTCTGAGATGCGGTCCCCGGAAAGCAGCCCCCGAGCACCCCAGAAGCTGCCGAAGATGCGAATTCTCAGCGCTCGTCCCGCACCTACCGGGTCAGACTCTCTGGGGTTGAGGACCCCGCACCCACGTGACATCGAGCCCTCTCAGGGCTCCGAGGTGGCCCGAGGGTGGCCCCGGGGCCCACCACGCCTTCAGATGGCACCTGCACCCCAGAGTTCCACTCTGGACATCAAACGTGGACCTTTATCTATCTATCATCTATCTATCTGTTTATTTATTTATAATGGGTTTCACTTCTGTTTTGAAAACACATGCCCCGTGCTGACATCTTAGAAAACATAGAAAAGGGGCAATGAGAGAAAAGTCGTCTGCCATCCCACAATCCAGGAGGAAAATAGACGTTTTTGTTTAACGTAGATGAAATCACGTATGTGATGAGCGCTGTCTATCTAGATTTGGATTGTGCGGCATGTAGAGACGTTTCAAACGGTGTTTTTATTTAGTTTACAGAACGGTCACTGCCCATGACCTCCAGCCTGTCGTCGGGGACCTCAGCAGCGACGTTTGATAGCACCTGTGTGTCCCTTCCTTTTTAGGACCGTATGGATGTCTTCCCCCTGCCCCTCCAGATGCGGCGTTTACCCTCCCCTCCTTCCTGTGTGCCCTGGGAGGCTGACCAGTAAGAACCGGACCTTTGACCTTCAACTTCCAGTCAAGTGCAGACGACAAGGGGCATTAGCAAGAAATCAGAGGGAGCACGGGGGTGAGAGCAGTGAGGGAGGGACTGCACTAAGTTGCCCGTGGGGTCGTGTGGATGGCCAACCTACCTCTCCCAAGGTGGGGGTCCCTCCATGCAGCCCTCCGCTTCTCCAGATCCTGGGTCCAGCTTCCTGCGCGTGCACCCCCAGGCCCAGGAGGCTGCAGAGCAAGGCCCGGCGGCCACCCCTGGCCCCCACGCGGGCTGCCAGTGTCCCCGGCTCGCTGAGCCTGAGCGTGCCGTCTGCTGGCCTGTCGTCGCCAGGATCCTGGCTGATGCGGTCCCTCTTTTCATGAGATTTTCCTTTCTGTGCTTTTGCTCGCTGAAAAGATTTAGGCATTTTTAATTAAAAGAAAAGTTTCCGAAAAGGAAAAAAAAACCCATTTGGATATTTTTTCCCCCACATTCTGGGCTAGTGAAATTCTAAAGAGCCCTGATTTTGGATTGCGGTCTGCCGGGTTGCACCGTAAATAGCTTTGGTTTGAGACTGAATGCCCCAGAATCAAGGTTACGTGCACATTTCTTTTTGCCAAAACCAGAAACCAGGTTTGAGAGTCCCAATACTCTTATTGAAGGGAAACATTGCAACAAACTGAGCATAATTGTCGAAAGGAAGGATAGAAGCATTTGTCTTGCCCGTGAGTATCTAATTTGCAAACACAAACAGTGCTCAAGCCATTCACTGCAGCTCGTGTGCCCGGTTACTGCAGGGCCCGGCTGCCCAGCCGAGGGTGCAGGTTCGCAGCCTGCGCTTCGGGGCTGAGCCGGGATTTCTAAAGACGCCCGAACGAGCCAGCAGAGGAAATGAACGCATTTTGTCCCTCCTCAGAAATGTTCGGGATCTGGAGACGAGAGAAATGAACACGTCCCAGGGTGGGGACGAGCGAGTAAGCGTGCAGAAGGAGCCATTTGAGAAGAACCAGCTAAAATCATTCCCGTTATGTCTCCCCGAGGCCGGTGTGCGTCATGTTCTCGCGATCAGACATGTGAAAGCCAGGTGATCGCCGACGCTGCGATTCCAGGGGTGCTTCGCAGGCGTCGGGGTGTGAAAACAGGAGCCATTTAGCCTCCGATTTCAGAGCGAGGGGATGGCTGTTAAGTCCTTCCACAGCCCTAAGTGAGGCAGACCCCAGGTCGACGCAGAGAAGCTGTCGGTATTGGGGCGAGGGCCGCCGTGAGCCCCACAAGCCAGCTTGACGGGGTGGGGTGTCACTCGGACATGTGCTCATCCCGCAGAACAGACGGTGGAAGCCTTGCTGTGTATCGGAATCCCTGGGGATCCTTCTAGAACCATCCGCGTCTGGGTTGCACTCAATACCAGTCACCTGAGAATGTCTGGAAGCGGAAGCTAGATGTTGGTGCTTCTCTACGGTGCCAGGCGATGTCAGGGTGCCACGACGTTTAGAGACCGCAGCCTTCGGGTTTCAGATGGTAAGAGCCAGAGGTCACCCGCCCTTGAAGGGGGGAGTGATGGGGAGAAGCAGGAATGCCCGCGTTTTCTCCTGGCTCAGGAAGGGGCCTGCCCCCCAGAAGCAGGGTGGCATCTGGAAGAGGACCCAGCCCGGCAGGGCTTCTGGCCAGGGTGGCGGGGTCCTGGGCCAAAGGAGGCCCTGCACCTCTGAATGCAGACCCTGAGGGCGGGGCGATAAGGGGCTCCCGTGGAGCAGTGTCAGGAGGCCGAGCCGAGCATCCTGTGACTCAGCAGCGATGTGTCTGCCCCGGACGCCAGGTCACAAGCCAGGTCACGACAGTGCCAGTGAGCATCGCCGTCCCCATCCTTTTGCCTCTCTGAGAGACCAAGAAACCAGCAAGCAATGGAAAGGGTGGCAGGAGAGCTGGCAGAGAGGACATTGGCCACCGCTGTACCCTGTTGCAGGTGTCCCCATGGGAATGGGGCGTCAGTCAGAGGGCGGAGAAGCCTGGAGTTACCAGACGTTGGGGGCTGTGATTATTACAGGGGGTAGACATTTTCACAGCCAGAAAGGGACTGATCCTAGGACTGAGGATAGAGAAGGGACTTTGTTCTCTGAGGGTGACCCAAAGCTTAGTGCTCTGCCCCGGATTTCGTTCGAGGGGCAGCGAAAGTGACCTTGAAGCTGAGCAAAGGGCAAGGACTAACGTGCTCTGCTGCTTTGCACATTTTTGAGCTCAGCTTGCTCAGCCAGATGGGCACCATCACATTGTCAGTGATGGGCCAGAGCAAGGCAGGTGGGAAGGGGCTGGGTCCCCCCAGCCACCTGCCACGTCATCAGAGCCCCAAATTTAGGCGTGTGCCTCCTTACTGTTTGGGGTGCTCATTCAAGAGTTGAGCATCCTGCTCTCTGTCCCCAGCTGCCATCGGCAGTCACCCGTGCAGGAGCTGGGACTCGCAGCAAAGGACAGCACAGGGTAGGCTTGCCAAGGGTGCTTGGCATCCTAAGCTTCCCGAGGGAAACGCAGAGGGTGGAGCAGAGCAGCTCATGCTGGAAGTTCCCGTCTGAGTGTGTCCAAATGTGCACGGAACCAAACTCCAGTGCAGCAAAAGCGTTTGACGAAAGTGGCCATTTGTCCTGGGAAGAGAAAAAGAAAAACACTCAGCGCATGAAGGAGCATCATCAGGGACGTCTACGAAGCGCCGAGGCGAGCACCACGCTCGACGGTAAAACAACGAAAGCCTCTTCTGTTAGAAACGAGGGACCAGTGAGGATGTTGACGCTCCTCGCTCTACTCAGTGTATCCCCCAGGGCTCGTATGCTGACGCCCTAACCAGCAACGGGGTCATCTTCGGAGACGGGACTTTAAAGAGGTCATTAAGGTTAGATCAGGCCCCAGGAGCAGGGCCCTCATCCAACAGGGCTGAGGTCTTCATAGAGAAAAAGCAAAAGTGGGGACGTGTGAGCTCAGATGAAGGGTCAGGCGAGGACACGATGAGGACGCAGCCATCTGTGAGCCGAGACCGAGGCATCAGGAGAAGCCAGCCCTGGCGGCATCCCGACCTCAGCCTTCCAGCCTCCAGGACCATCAGAAGACAAAGTCCTGGGGTTTAAGCCCCCCGGCCCGAGGCATCCCGTCATGGCAGCCCGAGCAGACTGAGACGATTGCCTCAGAGGTTCTGCCGGTGCCGTAGGGAAGAAAAGGTACGTGCATCAGAAGAGAAGGAACGGGATCACTATTATCACTGGGTCCGTGTTTGTCGACATCGATCCACCAGAGGCATCGACAGATTCCTCGTTGGAATCGAGGAGTCGAAATTGTCATCGTCACTCGTTCTAGTGCTGTGTCATGTTAAAACGGTGGGTTCCTGGCAGGTGGAATGATCTAAGAATCGAAGTTTGAACACAAGGACAAGTGAAGAGGAGGAGCGGAGTTCGGGGGGGGACGTGTGGGCAGGTGGAACTATTCAGTCGTATAAAACACTGAAATTAGCTCTCGTGCCTGGGATTTCAGGTCAGACAAAGACTAAAAGGTGGGCAGGGGTCGCTCAGACTGCGGATATTCTCATACCTCTGCATTTGGGGTGTCGGGAGAGGGTATTGCTCAGTCCTAATCTTTGGGGCTAAATTTCTAGGTGACCTAAGAACGTAGTATTTAACTTCCACGGGAGTGGGGTGTATAAAATGGGGAAAGGGGACAATATTTTTTCAAAGAAGGCAGGAGAAGAGAAAAAGTAATAAGTAAGCACAAAAGTGAGAAAACTGGAAATCAGAAAGTTTGGGAAATAAATGCAGATATAGGCGTCATCACAGTAAACAAGAACCCTGAACTTGCCAGTGGACGCGCAGAGATCCGTGGCCTCGTTAGAAATGCTTGCTCAGTTCTTCGCCGTTGCTAGGGACACCGCCAGGACTGCACCGGTCAGTGCAAAGGCGAATCCATCCGAACAGCCTTATCAGTGCTTCCAGAGCCAATAGGTGCTGGGAAAAGCGTCAAAAGCACCAGGATGACAGGCAAAGTTGACCACGCACGAGGCAACGCGGGAAGCCTCACCGAATTTCAAAATGTCGCTGTCGCACGGACTGTTCTCCAACCGCATTACAACTCAGTGACATTGAATCCATGTAGACGACCGCGATGTTTCCTCCATTTAAAAAATAATAACAGCGACACCATCCACCTGAGTGAAAGACACTGTCAGGGAGACAGGACAGAGAGGGCTGTCGAGAAGACACTGTGCGTCCAACCTGTGTTTAGGAGGATCGCGTGGTCGGATGCTCACATCGGAAGAGCAGAAGTGCTGACCGGTCGTAACTTAACATGCAACTGGAGCAACGGGAAACAGGACAGCAAAGCAAACGAAGGCGACATCAGAGGTGAAAGCAGGAATGACAAAACCCATGAAGACGCTTTCCGAGGTGGAACCGCAGAGCGCGCCTCCGTACTGCAGCCTCCAGAGAAACCCTACACTGCGGACCTGGACATCCGGTTGAGACCGCAGGAGGGTGGCCCCTCCCTCAGGGGTTTGCTAGCTGCGGCCATTCTTTTGCCTTTTCCGCTGTTTCTGGGATGCTTTGTTTTCTCTGGCCTTCCCTCGTTTCAGCGGAGTCATGAGGAAAGGCCTTTGTCCCCTCTGTAAACCCTCTTCTGGTGAGTTGTGCATTCACTGCGGCCGCTACTGTTTTAATTTTAGAGATTTTTTTAATGGCTCGGAAGTGTTACGAGCTGCCTTTGCAGCGTCAGTGGATACGACCACATTCCCCTAAGAGGTCTTGGCGGAGTGGATCATTTAAGACGGTGGAAGAGCGAAAACTCAACCGAGTCCATTGTGAAGATCTAGTTGGCCGGATGGAACGATTCGCGACTTGGCCAGCATCCCAGCTGGTGAACAAGGAGGTGCTCCAAACAGTACAGTCTGGAAGGGTGATATAGGCAGAAACTGGGCAGAACGAGACCGGTATTGGCCAAAGGACGAGAAGCAACGTTTCGGGCAACGTTTCTCTTCCCTACGGGAAGGCAGGAGCTGGCGGAGGAAGAAAGACTCAGCTTCTATGGGGTCGGAGAGGGCCCGTCTGATGGATCACCTCCCTGGTGCTGAGCAGAAAATTCCAGACCGACCAATTCAGACGACATTCCTGGAGAAGGGCGAACTGTCGTAAGTCAGGCAGTAAGTCTAAGGTCGGGGTTTAGCACAGCGACTCCATGTCGGCCTGTGGATTTTCTCTTCCACAAGGCGTCCTTTCCTATTTAACTTCTCTCTCATTTAGGTGTTAAATCCTACTTGGCCCTAATGTCCCACTCTTTTGATGTACTTCTGGATCCTTTTACTCAAATCTATTTTAAACGATCTGGTTTTGACTTCCGATTGAGCTTTTCTACGACCTTACTTTGGATGCGATCACAATAAAGTTTTATTATTAGAGATCTGCTGGCTTTGTAAGATGAAACAGGAAGATTTATATCTTCTTCAGGACTCAAGGAAAACAATATGGTTAAGAATAAAAGCGAAAACCTGCAAGTTACTAAAGAAAACACACTGAGACAGGTTACATGACGAGTGTTTCCATATAGAAAAACCAATATAATAGCAATACGTGTGATTGTGTGGAGCGGTGGAGAGGCGGTGTGGGAGGTGAGCATACGAAAATGAAATCATAATCCTTCTCGAGAGGAAGGAAGCTGATAAACCCGTAAACTAATTATGCCGGAGTCGTGTGCGTGTGCGGTTTGGGACGGTAAATGCCAGCAGAAACAGCTACCCACGTGGAATGCACTTGCCACTGAGGAGCAGGCACCGAGAGTGGGAAGGAATCACTTGGAAGACAACTAGCAATTCAGTTCGACTTCTTAAACACATGCTCAGGTCTCCCGGTGATCAAAGCTAAAGGAAAAGATTCCAAAGACACGCGGAGCGCAACCCCAGCTCTGTGCTCGTGTGGGCCTATGTCCGTACGTGCAGACACACGCACACCCACACGTACACCTGAAGCACTGTCAGATGAGTGGTGGGGGCTTCAGTTTTATCGCAGAGTGAGGGGGGACTGTGGGCAAATGCATTTTACCCTCCACACCTGCTGCATTTCCACCTGTTCTGCGCTGCTAAAGATGGGTTTCTATTTAGCAAACAATTTAAAAATTGAATCTGCCACGTACGCGCAAGCACAGCATGACGTGCTGCGGGTTCTACGATGGACACCATGCAGGCGGCTACGACCAAGGATGACACCAGAGTGATTGATGTCTCCAGACGATAGAGAAGCAAACCAGCCGCCCGCGCCTCCAGCCAAACTCTCCCACCAACGGCCGTTTTGTCTTCTCGTCTTTGCTCATTGTTCTGGGGTTGGGGTGGAAGAAGTAACCAACCCCGTCGTAACTACGGCAATCAAGGAGCAGAAGCCAAAAAAGTTCTCGATGGTTGTCAGGTGCCACCCGCTCCCAGAGCATTTACAGAGCTGACAGCCCAAAGCCGCGCTGCTGGCCGTGCACTGTGTACGTAGGAAGACTCACTGCGATGCGCTTGCTGCTTGGGGAGGCATTTCGTGGTTTCCTCTGCGTGTCATTTGGATTTTACATGACCTTCCCGTGTGTGAAGCCTTGTACCTGACACAGAAGTTCGTCAGCACGATCGCTTTCGTGGGAGATGTCGATTGTGTTTGCGGTCATTTCTTAAAACGGGGCAAGTGTTTCTCGATGATCACGAAGGTCAACTCCTCACCTCACGTAAAGGAAGGTCTGGAACAGAGAACAGACGGCTAATGGGCTGTGACTCGTCACAAATGGATTCTCAGTTGTAGAACGAGAACCTATCAGCAGGGCAAAATGGGTCTGGACAGAGGCCAGTGGCCCGCAGTTAGGACACGTCTCCCTTGTATTTTTTTCGGGAATGACACGAACAACATGATTGAGGCACTTTGCTGAAAACGACTGACCAGGACTGCCAAATGCAGAAAGCTCAGACCGTGAAGTCCCGATCGGTCCAATCACAGATGAGCCCATCATGCCCCCCGAGAGGCCACAGCATCCACGAGCCGTGTCCTCCCCACTGTTTCCTGAACAGAAGTGAGCCAGGTCCGCGGGGTAAACTCCTCAAGCACGTGTCCTCAGACCATTTTTTTTAATCAGAGGATTCTTCTGTGATTTAATTTCTTTTCCTCTTAAGACTCTCGACGAATGCCATTGCAAAGTCACCTGCCAAGAGGTGTTCCCCTTTATCTGGAAGCATTTCTGCCGTGACTGTGAATAGCTGCGCAGCAACAAGAAGCACAAGGCGGCCGGCCACCCCGAGAGGCGGCCTGGAAGGAGCTGTCATCCCGGCCAGTGTGAGCTGAGCACCTGAAGGGTGTGTGTTGGAAGATGGAGAAAGATTTACAAAAAGGAGATTGACAGCCATTTCAGAACCCGACATCCAAGGCGAGAAACTGAGTCGAGAAGACGGGCTGTTTTTGGATCACGCAGACGAGATCACATGACCGACAGAAATGTGAGAGTCTGGGTGAGGATCGCTGAGCTGGGTTATCCTCCTTAAAACGGGCCATGGAAATATAACTGTCTCAGCCCTAGGAACACCACCAGGCAATGTCATGTGAACAAAAAAAAATCTATTTTGGAAAGCTTCATTTGCATACCTCTTATTTCTGGTAATTTAGAAATATTTTCATATTTTTACTAAACCCTCCTATTTTTTAAATTTGCTCGTGCCTATCCACGTGTTTTAGCCATTCTCCCCTTAAAGATCCGGCCTTTTTAATATTTGGTTGACAGAGTTCTTCTGAAAGGAAAGCTGCGTGCGGTGCAGAAAAGAGCTGAGATCGCAGGTCTGAGCGTGCTGTCCTCGGAAAGGCGGGCTCGCAAGGTGGCCTTGCTTGGCGCTGGTGGCTCCTACTTCAGCCGTGTCTCATTGTCCCCTAATTGATGCGAGCATCTCGCTACACCGAAACTGTTCTTTCGAGCACCTGGACACCTGCTTCTCCTTTGCGACTGTGGAATTTGGGTACAGACGAGGCAGAGGGTGCCTTAGGGTCAACACCGAGAAAATCCGTGGGCGCTGAGCCTCCAGTAAGCTTCCCAGAGGGATGGTATCTCACACATGGTGTCACAGTTACTGTCATCCGTTGGGAGAGGGGCCTTAAGAGTCTCCTCTGGTTTGCTCTGGCCTGCGCCGACGCACCTGCCCCCTTTGCTGATTCACTCTGTATCCTTTCTCTGTAATGGTGTCGCCACGAGCGTGAGCATAAGCTGAGCCCTGTGAGTGTAACAAGTAATCACCAGGCCGGGGCGGGCACGTGGGGACCCTCAACACGTATTAATCTTTAATCTTGGAATCTGCGCACCTGGGTTTTCAAGATTCACTATTGCCTTTTTATATTCTTCACGGTATTTTTTGATCCGAGGAAGGTTGGCTGCGTGCAAATCAAAAGTTTTGGTCCCAGGAGTCACCTTCCCAAAGGAAATTATACAGTTTGAAATTATATATTTTGAGTCTGAACCTGTGAAGAAAATAAATTCTTAACGTCATCCAGGCATGAAGTATTTCTCAAGATCGGCTGCTGACTGAGTTCCAACTTGACTCCAAATGCCTTTTAAATGGTGCAAATGCCTCCCAGATCCCCGAAATATTTTTTATTACATTTACCTTTCAATGTTATGAATTTTCATCTTTTCCTAGTTTTTATAAGTAGGTTTTTAAACGATGGGGTAGGAGAGCCGAAACGCAGGCTGCAAGCCAGACGAGAATTTTTAAATGGCAAATATTTTAATATATCTCCTAGCAGTTACTTTTTCCATGCAAAATCTTTAACAGAGATCATAATGTAAGTTCTAGGTTGTAACTCTGTTAACACAGAAACAGTCATACACCTCAGAGGGAAAACGACTTTAAAAAAAAGAACTTTGGGGAGATAATGTCCCATTTAAAAAAAAAAAGAAAGAAAAAGTGATCATTTAATATAAACTCTTAAAAGGCAGGAAAAATTGTTCCAGTTAATTAGAAGTAAAAATGGCTTTTATGTTGTTGTACGTAATTCTGCTTCTGCAGAGTAAAATTAAATATCTTTAAAAAATTAAGTCCCTTGGTACAGGCTGCCAACTATGCAAATGACTTTGTCATTTTTAGAACATGCTGAAAAAGAACACCATTTACTGTGCTGGGTGGACAAGGGATGGCTTCAGAATTGACAAATGATGGTCATGACAGGAAAAACAGAATCCGCTGTTCTGGGAAAGAGTAAAACCATCGCAGGAAGAAAACTGTGTGGAGGAAGCACAAGGCTGCACTTATCCCTCAGCAGTGACAAAAAAATAAATAAATAAAAATAAAATAAAATAAAATAAAATGAATTAAATAAATAAAATAAAATAAAATAAATAAAATAAATAAAATAAAATAAAATAAAATGAATTAAATAAATAAAATAAAATAAAATAAATAAAATAAATAAAATAAAATAAAATAAAATAAAATAAAATGAATTAAATAAATAAAATAAAATAAAATAAATAAAATAAATAAAATAAAATAAAATAAAATGAATTAAATAAATAAAATAAAATAAAATGAATAAAATAAAATAAAATAAAATAAAATAAAATAAAACAGAAAAATAAAGACGGTAGACCACAATCACGATTTAACTTCTGAGTCTGATATTCAAACTAGGATTTTTGAAAAGGTCTGCAAGTCTATTTATTTCTCGGGTTTCCTGTTTTGAGTTTTAAACTTTGATTTCTCTCTGGCTGGAATATTTTTTCAAGTGATATGTTAAAAAGTGACACACAGGCCATTCCTTCTCCGACTTCTTTTCATGGTGTGTCTTTCTGTTTACTTTCAAACATCTTTAAAAATTTAACTTGTTAAAAAAAAAATCCTTGCTCTGCGGTTCTTCCTGCCAATATGATCGAATACGGAGTCCAACGAATCCTCTTCCCAAAAAAGTTTATCATGAAGTGCGGTGAAACTGTCAAAAACACCCACTTCAACACTCTGGAAACTGACCAAAGACACACAGCAAACTAGGAAAAGAATCTAGTCATGGAAACCACTGAACCTCGGGTGAGGACAGTGAGGCCCCCACATGCTCAGTGCCAGTGAGGTGGCTGTCCAGAGTCTGGGACGGAATTACTTCTAGAAAGAGAAGCTGGTCAGAAAAGCCTAGGAAGAAAACCCAGCAGGTGGTGGAGAGAGGCGCGTGAGTGCTGCGCTGACTCCATCACAATCGCTGGCCCAGCCTGGCCTATCCAGGGCTCCTGTCCGACCCCCCCGGGACAGGGAGATACCATTAAAAACGTAAAAAGCTGTTTTCGCTCTACAGTGCGCCAGGTATCAGGGTCCCAGCCAGAATGGCTTCGCTACCTGTCCAATTAAGCACAACATAAAGGCAAGAGAACGCACGTCCCAGCTCAGCACAGAGCCCGTCGCGGCTTCCTCTGCAAGTTCATCCGGCTTCATCCCAAATCCCAGGAAGACAGTCATAGTGTTGGCGTTTGGTGAGTTTTGGCAGATCCAGCTATTCGGGGGTCGCAGGTAGCAGGGCAGAGGTGTGTGAGGGTGCAGGTGTCCCGGGCAGAGGCCACAGATGACACCGAGTTTCGAAAACGGGTGGTGACAGGATGCGGCCTCAGAAGATTTCAATCCACCGGGATGCAACGTCCTGTGACTGGCAGTAGCGGACAGTGGGGCCAGGTCGGAGAGTGACAAATCTACCTCTGCTTGACTGAGCAATCGAGAAACACCTGGGAACTAATAAGATGACATCTTGAAGCTCTGGGCAAGGAGAAGGGAGCGAAGCCGAGAGGAGAATGTAGATGTAATACCGCGTCAGGTGGACACGAGCGCCACATACAGCTCGGTCCTCTCAGAATAAACCCTTCTGGGCTTGGCTCAAGCCGGATGAAGACACACAGGTGGCACACAACATTTCTGGATCTGCAGTAACGACATCGGATTGCCCACATCGGGTGTGACAAACGGTTGGCTCGAAGGACCGCCATCTCCATCCGCTATTTCTCCTTGTCGGATCATAAAAGGATGAATTTAAATGTGGAAAGAGGATGCTGGGAGCAGAGTGCTCTCTCCTCTGAGCAGAGGAGGTGCTGGTCAACAGCCTCGCCACGGGAACGCCAATCAATCACAACCAAGATCATTCTCTCTCCTCCAGCTTCGCCAACTGCGTCTCATCAATCTTACTGCCCGGCCTAGTTTATCATCATGGAACTATGTCTTTTGTTCTCTGTGGGAAAGAGAAATCAGCAGATTAAATTTCATCCAATACTCACTCCCACGCACTATGAGTCTACGGATGTGTTCCCCTCTGGCACTCAGAACTTCGAGAATGGTTTATTCCTGCACGGTAACAATCTGACTCTCGACTTCGCACAGACGAGCCCCGTCAATGTTTGCAGATCGGTGCTGTAGGTTGAAAGAATAAATTTACAGACTCGGAATCTGAGGGTGTGTTAGGTGTTCGCCTCTCTCCGCATTTCCAAATATTAGTCTTTTAAAGAAAACTTCACAAGAGGAGAAAGGCACAGGGTCAGATAAAAATCCAAAAAGCCAGAATGCTGAATTCGATTTTCTTTAAAAAGGTTATTTTAGTCTTGCCTGATTTTGCACAGTAAATTATCCACCTTTTGTTTAATTTTTCTCACTATAAAAATGTATTCTTTTTCATTTCAAATTTGCACTATGCAAATAAACAGAAAATGCTCAGCTGCTATCACCCAACACCAACCATTTTCAATATTTTGCAATATTTTTCTAAATATTTTTTACATTTTTTAAATAGCTAGTTTCTAAATTTAGTATATATGCACGTAGGCTATTGGTTGTGGATTTTTTAGTTAATGTTATAAAACAAAATATCTCCGTGTAATCATAAAATCTAAGTACAGTAGGTGCAATATTAATTAACTAGAATTTACTTAATTCCCACTTGTCCAACATCTGATATTTGCCCCCCAACCAATATGTCTGCCAATAAAGTAAAACAAAAGTTAGCGTGTGTCACGCTTTTTAAAATTTTTATTAATTTCTTAGAATACTTTCTAGGCTGCAGAATTGTGGAATGAAGATCCAGAGAGATGACTGTGTAGTCTGATTTTTTCCTACTTTTTAGAAAACCTTCTCAGGTTTGTCTTCAATGTTTTCAGTATTCGATGTGATGCTCATTGCTTCCACTGCAATTCTGAATTTAAGAATCGTGTTTTTTAACTCTGGCACGGTAACAACCACATCTACCATTTTGGGGTGCTCCTAGCCAACATGCTAAGTGGTAAGTATCCACGATGGCACAGCCAGAGAGGAAAATTGACCAGGATGTTGGAACGAACCTGTCCAGCTCCCAAGCCCATGCTCTACGGCTCGGGGTGCTTGTGTCAATATTAGTTTACCTGACCTTGTGCTGTTTTCATGACATCGTTCTCCAGATGGTTAACTTTGCGTGTCAGCCTGCCTGGGCTACAGGGCGCCCAGATACTTGGTTCAGCATTCTGGGGGTGGCTGTGGGGGCACGAATCTGGCATTTTCTACTTTTTCCCTTTAGCACTCAGAGATGCTGGTAGAGCAGGGCAATGGCGGTGCCCAATTGTGAATTTGTTACAGTCCGTGCTTTTTCCCTTTCATCTCTTGTCAAAACTCAGATTTACACCTATCAAGCTTGGGCTTCAATGTAACTTTAACGCGTCCTGAGAACATCTTCTTAATGGGTCCTTTACGAGTTTTCACAGTTTTCTTCTGGATTTGGGTGAGAGAAATATAGAAGAATAAATGAAATCCTTTACCACTACAGTGCTGGAGTCTGCAGGGGCCGTGGAGCCATGTCCTGGGGAGTTTTCCTCTGTGGCCACGTGGCTGGGGAGTGGGTGAAAGTGCCACCGCGCCAGCCACGCACCCCCAGATGGAGCCAGGAGGCCGGCCCGCCAGCCTTCCGCTCCCCAGCAAAGCCTTGCCAGGGGCTCGCCTTTTCCTCCCAATTCAGTTGGACTCCACCGGCAATGAAGGCAGCAGAAACTCTTCCACTTTCCTGAAATAAGATGACACCCGATTTCCAAAATGCCTTTCAATGCTCCGCGCATTGACAGATCATCTCAGCCATTCTAATGAGCATGTGTGGGGACGCAGAGCCTCCAGGGCCTAGTCACTCTCTCTATCTTCAAACCACCCTCCCGCCCATTGTCATCAAATCACGACACAAACTGCATTCACTCAGGCAGGCTTTCCCTGTCAGGGGAGAGACAGGCGGGCATTTTCCCGTGAAGTCCTGCGAGGCAACTCTTTTTTCAGCTCATCCTTCTTCCCCAGAGTTTGACCTCAAAGCGGGAAGACGCGCATCAAGCTGGTTGTCTTCACCTTTGCTTGAGAGCCCCAGCTGTCTGAGTTAGGATTTGCTCAGGTAATGGAATCTCGGCTGTCTTTTATGTTATCTTCGGTACACAGGCTGAAGGCTTTATCTTTATCTGTGTCATGATTCTAACAACAAAATAGCTCTCGCTAACATAAAGTGACAGCTAAATCATTTAAGAACAATTGCACAAAAGTTCTTTTCAGGAGTTCATTACCTCTCTTAATAGTAATTCCAAAACCTGTCCATTCTAATGATTCATGAAATCACTCCCTAATAGTATATAAAACATGCACCTTCAAGATTTTCAAATTTCACTGTGGCTATAAAACTTAAAAAAAGAAAATGTTCCCTTCTCTTCTCTCACCAGGTGAAGAAATAATAGTTCAGGTTTATGCTCTCTATGAAATAAATAAAAGCAGAAAACCTCAGACAATACAAATTGATGCTTTTGGCATTGCAACAGCACTTGAATTCAGGTAGGTTGTCATACAACAAAACCGTTTGAGAAGACCCAGTCGGAACGAGGGGAAAATATCGAAGATTTCTCATCCTCACAATTGTTTTCCATGATTTTATAAATACAGCTTCTCTATTGTCTTTACGCAAAACATGAATGGAAAATGCATATTGGACTAACGGATGCTGAGTAAAATTACTCACAATTAATGTCTAAGATCAGGGAAGAATCCGAAGAGACAACATCTAAACGTTTGGCTAAAGAAGGTCTTTCCTGTCTTAGAACAAAAGGTCATTGGCTCAATTAACCCTTATTCTGAGTTTATTATATATCAGTCGCTCTTCTGGAATCTATAGATTCAAAACCGATAGGATTCTCAGCTTGGATATAAGGAGATTGAAAAAAATGTGGCACTGATGGGTAAGTGGATAAACAATTGTAACCGAATATAATAAGTAAAGGAGAAGCATGGAAGTTCTGTATTAGTACCACACAAAAATGAATATTAGCTTAGAAATTCTGCCGGGAAGATGCTTGGAAGTGATAACAGAGCAAAGGAGGAACACTTATCAGTTGCAGTGTTTAGTTGGCATGACTAGGAAGACAATGCTTAGACGATTCCAGAAGAGAAGAGTTCTTAAAATATTATTGTGAAGGGATAGGGCAGGAATGACAAGCAATGCTTAAAGGGAGATGGGCAAGGCCGGGCCATGGACATTGCGTCAGAAGGAGCCTTAGTAGTGGGAGCCAACAACTGGCTTTACGCAAAGGATGGATCTAGTCATCCACGCACTTTACTGTGGTGTGGAGGCTGATTAAAGGCCAGAGAAGCAAGGGAGATGGCAGAAAAACTCATTCACGGGGCATTATGATAAGCTAAATATGAAAAGGTGACTCTAACAAACGTGGAAAGTAAAGGACAAAATGGAATTCAGAAATGGAAAGGCATTGTGAACACAAGGAAGAAACTGAGATGTCTAGGAGTCTGGCTGGAGAAATCCAAAGATCCCAGCACTGTAGACAGAGGCGCTCGTTTATCGAGAAACGATAAATTAGTTGGGGGGTTGCATAAGCAATGTGTGGCACAGCCAGGTCCAGGTGTGTTCCGCTTTGTTTTTATTTATAAATCTAATTGAGTGCGTTTATGTTCCGAAAGCTGACACTTGGAAACAAGTAATAACGATATAGTACAAACATCTATTCATGACATACAGAAGAACTTTTTTATACTTTCTGCAGAAATGTATGACAGCACTTGCTACGATATCGAACCCCTTATCAGATACGTAATTGATCATTTCCTTTGCTGAGCAATAGATTTTTTTGTTTGTTTTTTGTTTGTTTGGTTGGTTGGTTGGTTTTTGGTTGTGGGGTGTTTTTTTTTTTAGTTTGCTATAGTCCCATTTGCTTATTTTTGCTTTTGGTGTTCACCCTGAAAAGGGCCAGCAGATGTGGGGACAAGGATGTCATCAGTGACTTCATCGAGAACCATTTTAGTGAGGTGTTGTGATCATCACGTACTGTGAGTTGAAACCCAACCCGAACACGGTGATATATGTAGAGTGTGGTTTCAAATAGACATTTAGAAAAACGACTGGGAAATGCATATCATAAAGTGCCGATGACTACTAAGTCTGAAATTAAGAGAATTTTGCTCCTTTACACTTTCTCTATTTTGAGAAATGTCACAAAACACATGAAATACGTTTTAAAACCATTCATTATTATACAAAGAGAAAAAATAAATAACATTCATTTGGCCTAGCCATCACCACCTAGAAATCACAGCCAAAGACAGAAGAAAATAAACAGGTTAGAATGAATCACATGAGATGTGCATTGCACACATTGCAAAAGTAAACATCTTATTAAAAATAAAGATGACTTGAATAAGGGAAAAACGAATAGTGAAATAATATTGGGTCAGAGAATCAACAAAAATAATTATAAAACTGAAGTATTTGTGATCAAAATGGCATCATATTCTGCAAAAAAAAATAATTAGAATACATGAAAAAGATTGGTAAAGCATTAATAATTGTTCCAACAAGTTATAGGTAAACGGACACTGATCCGTGATTCTCTCTACAGCTATGTAAACTATGCACGTAAATCCCATCATATAAAGGAAAATTAAAATATGCATGTGATGTATACATATATTAATATATGTATTAAGTTGCAAGAGGAAGAGACGGCAACCATGACTAATCAACTCTGGAATGCTAGAAATGAATACATGATTTTAGACAAGCATTATTCAAACTAACACGGTAATAAAATAAGGCTCTCAACACAGGACTTTACACAAATTTACTGTAAAAGTAAAATTTATTTTAAAAAAACTCCTATGGTGATGGGGAAGAAGTAAATAATAAATGCCTAAGCACAAAGAAAGAAAGAAAACACAGATTGCAGACCTAAACACTAAAATAGTCAATCAACTCCTGAGCAGGCTCTTTATAAAACAGAAAAACTTCTGGAAAATGTACACAAAAATTTAAAAAGAGCGTTTTAAACCGTTTCCATACTTTTTCAACGACACCCCACATTTGCATTCAGTTTACTCGGATATGAATGGCGCGCGGGGAAAAAATAATAACCTAATGAAATGGAAGCAATCACTGGTTCTTGCAGCGGAGCCTTTCATCAGCGCTTCTTCTCTCCTCTCGATTCATCTCTCCCAGCAAACATGCAAAACATATTAATCAGTCTGCGCACAGATTTTACAAAAAGTGGTTCATTATCTGTTCCATTAATAGTTGCCAGGGTTTTTGAATCGGGAGTCGGTTGCACAGAATGAGTAATATTTGAATACGTTGTTTTCTCCCAGCTGAAACCAAGTTGGGAGGGATAAATGTGGAGAAAGTAGACAGAGGAGCACAAGAGGATGACCGTCGGGGGTCATTCCTGTCCAAGAAAGGCTCTAGCTCTGAAGCGATCTGTTTGGAATCATGTTAAATACGATATTTCCCCTTAAACCCATCTCGCTTCCCACCGGCTCCCCCTCGCCCCTTCTACAACTTAAGTTTTCTCAGGCTTCATTTAATTTCGCTGCCTTTAGAGCAAATCTTTTGGATTTCTATCAGGCTGCTTGCTCCATGCACCTCCCTTAATTTTGCTGAAAGCATTTATTCCATTAACACGATTATTCCTAAAGTAAGACAGCGCGCAATTTGACAGTCTTGAGGTGCCCCAGCCCCCTAAATCAGGGTCCAGACTACTGAACGTCAGAGCCCTGACCTGTGTTCCTTCAGTGGCTTCATCTCATGAATTAGCAGACAAGAGTAAGTTACCTTTGCAATGGGGAGGATTATAATGGCTTTTTATCACCTTAAGGGAAGCTTTTACATGGCATTTAACGATGATGTGGCCAATGCATAGGGCATTAAAGAAATGCAGGGAGGACTGCCAATTTTGTTTGGGAAAAAAATAGACCACAAGCGACACGTGTGTACCAAGGTTGCAACATTCGTCATTCTGAAATATCCCGCTCTTTCCAAGACTCTCTTGCTGTCCTTTTCTACTTCTGTGGCTCCGACTAAGGAAGACCCTAAGCATCTGAACTCGTCCTCAATCAATGACCTAAAGCCATTTCCACCTCTGGGTGTTTTGAGTCTCTGCAGTATGGTGAGGTTAAGGGAATCAGACAATTGCACGTCTCATCGGAACTTGCAGAAGAAGAAATACACTTTGTGGGACCGAGACCAGGCTCCCCAGGCCTCAGACGGACTCCTGGCTCCTCTTGGGGGCCAGGAGTGGTGCGAGCTGATGAGAAAGGACGGCAGGACCGGTCTGGAACTTCCCTCGACTTCACTGCTTCCCTCTCTCCTCTTTCCCCTCCCGCAGACTGTGACACCAGAAGCCACCCAGGGCCTCCCCGCTTGCCCACGTCGCCAGCGAAGCTGGGGGTTTGTTTCCTGCTGCAGCAAGGTTTCTCACCTTCGGGACGGTGCCCCTAGGGGCCAGGCAGTCTTCACTGTGGCACCGTCCTGCATCTTGAAGGGGATTTGATGGCTTTTCTGGCTTCTGCCCTATTTGGTTTACAATTTACTTCTTCAGGCATTAGTTTGACAGTGGGCGGGGGTAAGAGCTTCCCGGCGGTCACTGAAGAATACCTGTATCTTAGCCATAGAGGCTGAGGAAAGTTCTAAACTAGAAGCCAAACAGGGAGAGAAATACATAACGGGACTGTGTAATCAATCCTCGTCGTGGGGTTTTTACAACTTGCATCTCAGCACTGTGCTGCAAAATAATGATTTTGTTCATTATGACGCATATTTCAAATGGACTTCGGTAATTCGGTGAATGCTCACCCAAGTGTATTGAATCCCCGCAGCAGCGAGGCAGCCATGTGGTAAGGTGGTGCCTCGCGGCCTGGGACCGGCCAGCTGGAAGCCATGAAGGAGCTGACTGGCCCCCCGCCCTGGGGTGACTCTCGGGCAGAGGGAAATGGCATCCTGAATGCGGGGAGTGGCCCAGAGGGAGGAGGCCAGCCACTGCACCATTTGCTTGTCAGAGACGAGCTCCTTTCTCCATCTCTGAGAACTGGCTAGCCCAGGGAGAGGCGGTCTCTCTCCAGCCAGAAAGGGTTTTAGTTATGTATGTATGTATGTATGTATGTATGTATGTATGTATGTATTTATTTATTTATTCATTCATTCATTCATTCATTCATCCATCCATCCATCCATTCATTCATTTATCTATCTATTTATTTATTTATCTATCTATCTATCTATCTATCTATTTATTTATTTATTTATTTCTCTATTTATTTATTTATTTTTAAGAGGTCCAAACATCACAATCATGACCCGATGGTCCAGCTCCTTCTTCATCTGTCACAGTCAAGAACGTGGCGTTCGGAGGGGACAGAACCTCTCAGGAGCACCCTCTGCAGAAGCCTGGGATTAGTGCAGCTCGGTCTGTGCTCAGAACGCTCAGAGACGCTTCCAGCACGTTCTAAAACACAGAAGGGAGGTCTCATCCCTCGCTGTCCATGTCCCATGTGCCCCATTAAGCTGTCATTCGTGATTAACCGGCAGCAGAATAACCATCCACGTATAATGAGACACTCAGAGACAGGTGTTTCCTTCGTTTTCCCACCTGCGGTGAGGGTTAGAGGTTGGTGTGTCGTGGGACGGGGAGCAGAGACAGCGCGAAGTGTCCAATGGAGCACGGAGGACGTGGAAACGCAAGGAAATTCCATAACCGAGGGCTCCGACTCTTGCCCCTGATGCCTTCAGTGGGAACCAACGAGGTCCCCTTCCTACAGCAGGGTGGGTGGGGCGGGCTGGGCTGAGTGTCCCCCAGGCTGTGCTGCTGGTTGGCCCCTGCGGTTCGGAGCCTCCTCCTTTTCTGCAAAATAAGGGCATTTGACAAAATGATTCCTAAAGTCCCTCTCGCTGCTACGATTCGACCACTTTAATGCATTTCATGATGAGAAAATGTACACGATAATGTGTCCTCTCAGCACGACACCTAAAATAGGACATGATTAAATAATAAAATGTCACTTTCCGACGGCCTGGTGTAATTTTTTAAAATGCATTTCGAGACAGGAAGATTGTTCTAAGCTTTCACAGGCATTCATGTTTTTTTTTTAAAAAAATTCTTCTTTTCTTACATGTGCCAGTAGAAATAATTTATATCTGGACTTATTCTGTCGGCACCTGGCTGTGACCTTGTTCTAAAATATCACCTGCATCACACAGAAGACACAAGTATCCTGAACGCCGAAACTTAAAAATTAATGAGACCACTAATATGAACGAAAAAACCAAGAACGCAAATTTGTATGCTTACATTTCTATTATCCTGGGGTTTTTTAAAAAATGGTTTTAAAATAGGTTTCAACTGATTTTTGGAAACCAAACTCCCCTTTGATGGGCCCAGTTTTCCGCCATAAAGTCGTGACGTGTAGAGTTGCCAGGAAAACATTACTGAAGCGCATTAAGTTGGAAGACGGAACTGTAATTGCGCCTCCTTGGCCACCTCCCACCCAGAGTTAACGTAGCCCTTCGGTGCACTTGCACTGTCTGCGTGCACCGAGTCACGCTGTCGACGCTGTAAAACGCCTCGCTGTGCCCTAAGCTTCCATCCACGTGCTGTGAAGCATCTGCGTGACGGAAGAAACCGGGTATCACATCAGTAACAGCGAGTGCATAAGGATATCAGTTGCCTTCTTCCGTCCTTAAGGAAATTTAAACCCACAAAGATGCGAGGATCTTAGTGGAACAAGGTAAATCCTTCCCAAACTGCTGACCACGGGGAACAGACACCCAACCCCGACCCCGCAGTCTGAATGCTACTGCCAACCCGCCCTGGAGGGAGACCAGCTTCTCTGCACCGTTAACTAACTCCTGGGAGGGGCCTCTTATTTACAGACTGGGGGCGACCCCCTATTTTAAACCAAACTCCTGGGAGTTTAATTTCTCTTTCTCATTGCCCCCTCCTGGGCCTCAGCCCGCAGGCCTTCGCAAAGGCCCGAAGCGTGTGGACAGCGGGTG
This sequence comes from Cynopterus sphinx, assembly GCA_030015415.1. Taxonomy (NCBI): domain Eukaryota; kingdom Metazoa; phylum Chordata; class Mammalia; order Chiroptera; family Pteropodidae; genus Cynopterus; species Cynopterus sphinx. The sequence continues at coordinate 1,942,693 of CM057391.1, forward strand.
GGTTTTTAAGCACGTGGCCTGCGTTTTCAACCCCGATGCTAAGTCTGGCAGCGAAGGAGGAGGACGGCGAGCGGAAGTGTAGGCTTTTACACTTCCACACACTCTGTGGGAAATAGCTGCTTCCGGAGAGAATGTTCCTGCCGTCATGGCAAACCCACCTTTCTCCTGGGAGTATATAATTCGAGCAGGCTTGAGAAGAACTGAAAACAACGCTGCTGAATGTCGGCTTGACTCGCCACTCGCCCGCCTGAATGATGATGAATTCGGGGTCCGCACAGTCACTGTCCATCGCTGCACGTCAGAGCGCACGCACCGATGAGGTCACAGAGACAAATAAAGATCAGGCTGATTATCAGGACGAGTCTGGCCCAAGTTCTGAGTCAAAACTACAAAAGGCCCTAAACTTGTAAATGGAGGCGACTGTGACTATACCCGTCGTCATAATAATTCACCTAATATTGACCTTGCTCAGATATAAGTTTCCACGAAAATATTAAGGGTTTAAAATGCAATGTATCATTCAAAAAGCAGTGAACCTACTGTGCGCTGGCAGTAGTCGCATGCTGAACCCGCTTGGGCGAACCAAAGACAGGACTTCACGTCTTCTAGTTAGGGAGCGAGCGAGAGGCTTTGCATCCGGAATCACAAGGCTGTGCGGGGTGACGGGCCCGGTCCTCAGAGCCTCGTGGAGAGCACAGGATGCTCAGAGCTGGGGACAGCCCCGAGCCTCACAGGTGTCTTCGGGCAGCTGCTCTCTGGGCTGCGTACCGTGCACAGGGTAGGGGCAAGGCGCTCTTGCTGTGTCCGCGTCATGTATGCCAAGTCAGGACACATGCATTTTTTATGTATTTATCAAATAATCCGGATCCAAGCACACATTTGCCTAAATCATCTAGAAATGTTTATCAAAATGTATTCTTGAGATAGATGATGGGTGGATGGATGGATGGATGGATAGTCAGTCAGTCTGGGTACAACCAGAAGATACAACCTACAATGTAATTTAAACGATGGAAGTTTATGCAAAGAAACGTTCAGCTAATTCTTAGGAAATAGGACTGGAGAGGAACTGTAGAGTTAGAGAGCTCTCAGGGCACCCCAGAGCCGGGGAAGGGTACCCAAATACATACACACTGGCCTCAGTGAAGACTGCACCCACTGGGTGGCGGAGAATTTTGCTGGGTTTCCACAGTGGCGGCACCAGCCCCAGTGCCCGGGTGTGGGGGTAAAGGGAGGGCACAGGACGCAGCAACCTGGGTGGGCCCATCCGATGCCATCTGCAGTTTCTGGCTGCACGGGCTCTGCCCGCATGAGAGCTGCAGAAAGCAAGCGGCCCCCAACGCTGGAGAAAGCTGCTCCGTGCGTGCCCTTCATGCTGGACGAACCACCCCACTAATCAGTAAGAAGAAGAGGCTTGCTCCCTGGCAGCCTGGCGAATGAGCCACAAGAGCAGAAAGGGAAACCCCTTCCTCCTGCCTGATCACTCCAGCACCTTCTCCTGCCATCGAATCAGCCGGCAGAGAAGAACTACTATGGGGGCCGATGTCCACCTGCCCGATGAGGCGACGAGGACAAACCTGGAAGCGAGTCAGTGAACAATGACTGGTACAGCGCAGCCTATGCCACCTGCCCCACCAGCCCACCCCAGGGCAGCCGTGAAGCAGTCCCAGGGACACTGTCCCCGACGACAGGAGGAGGAGTCCTCAGCAAATCCTCCCTTCTCTGCAAAGTGATCGCTTGGGTCTCCATCTCGCCACCTGTAAGGTCTCAATAGCAGGGACGGAGGTGAAGGTGTGCAAGCGAGAAGCCACACTGACAAAAGCTCCTTCCAGACATTGAGGCCTCAACTTCCCACGTGCGAAGTTCACCCTCCCGCGGACCACGCCGACCCAGGCCCGAATGCCCTGGCCCCCAAAGGCAAACTCTGTCGCAGGTGGACAGAGCAGGTACGAGACTCGGCAGCGTGAAAAACCCTGCAAAGTCTTTGCGATCAACAAAACCGAGCGGTGTGTCCGACAGTCGCTCACAGCTGGACTTAGTCTTGCATCTTCTCTTTTCTCCTTAAGTAAACTAACATCGCATTTTCCGAAAAGGAGAAGGCATCCCATAAGTAAGTACACATCACCGCTACCGTGACTCGTACATTTTTTGGAGCAAAAACGTCCCCTAAACATTCACAGAAGCTGTTATCCTCGGATCTTTAGCAACGTTAAATACGTGATGTGATTACACCTCTAGCTCCTTCCCTAATATTTCTCCCAGCTTCGCGTCTAAGTCATCCATTTCCCCACATCTTCCTCTTGAGTTATTTAAGTAGTGCAGTCGGCTTGTTTTCAGCCAGTTTTAATTAAAATATTATCTATGAGCGCTTTCGAGCCAGATTGTCATCAAAGCAGAGGGAAGAGTTGAGACAATTTTGGAGAAAACTCGGTGCCAAATCGAATTACCAAGATGAATGTTTTAATTTTACTATTTTTCTTCCACTAACCTTGCCGTACGTGGGTGATTCTGCTCTGCAGATATCCGCAGGGTGCAAAATCATGTAAATCCAAAATTAGAGCCGCGAGGAGGCGGAGGGCAGGGCCCCGCACCCCCGCGCTGGCTCCGGGATCAAGCGGGTTTGCTGGGCACCTACTGCGCTCAGGTCACTCCAAAAGCCAGGCCGGGCGCCGGGGCCCTAACTGGGACGGATGCATCACGCTGCACAGGGGGGAAGGACAGGGGTGGCCCTGGGGGAGCCGGCTCGCGGCCCCTCGGCTCCCTCCACGCCGCGACCTGCCGTCCCCACGCCCGCCCACAGCTGCAGGTGGCCACGGCCTGGGTGACCTGGGTGGGCAGGGAGAGGAGGCGACTGAGGCGAGAAGGCGCGCGGCACCTGCGCCACCGCCACGCGCCCCGGGCCTCGGCTCAAGGGCGAGTCAAGGGCACCTGCCCCCCCACCACCACCCCCAGGCGCTGACCCTCTGGCTACCTGGGCCTGTGAGCGCGATGGGGACTTCACTGCCACCACTGTCGACGGAGCAGGGGACGGGGAATGCCTGAGGGGGCGGGAAGGGTTTGGGGGCGACACGGGCTTCTGCTTTCCTCCGGGACCCCGCGTCGTCCCTTTGCGGGTTCTTCCTTCTCCCCGGCGCCCCGTATCTGACCTGAGTGACATGGCACTTCCAGCTTCGGATCCCACTCTCTACCCAGGGCCCCGGGGAAGACTGTTCAGACCAGGTCTGCAGTGTCTCGGCCGTGAGATCCCTCCGGAAGCTTACAGGGCCTCTGTCTGCCCTGTTTGCTGCCAGACAGCCTCCCAGGGCTGTGACCACGCCCAAAGCACCTGCTTTTGTCTCTCTTTATTTATTTGTTTGTTTGTTTGTTTGTTTGTTTATTCAGATTAATAGTGGGAAACGACTCCTTATCTGATCATGTCATGGGCCCGAGTCATGATACGGCTGCGCAGCTCAAGGCCTTTGGTTTCACTATTTTATTTTCTACCCTTCGTGTCCAGAAGCAGGTGGAAATTCCAACCCTTCACGGACCCACATTTCTGGACTTTCTGCTTGTAAACGAGCCGGTCTCCTCCTGCGTTCTCTGTCTCTCGGCATAGCAGGCCAACACAGCCGGCTGTAGCGAACACACCGTGACCCCTTGACTTTGTCCCAGCAGCTCTTGCTAGAGGAATCCTGAATCCTGAGGCCGGCGGTCTTCCTCCAAAGATACAGCAGGTCATAATCTCACTAAATGTTCCCACCTTATAACGCAGAGCATCACCTCTCTCGCCACGCGGCTCAGATGTCGGATTTTTGTTATTACAGCTTTTCAAGGTACCAATTTTGTATATTGTTCCTGGGAGTTTAATTGCTGTGTGGATTCTCACATCTCGGTGGCTTAACACAATAAATGTTTCTTCTTTTTCACGTCGCAGTCCAATCAGAGTGGGCTTGTTCTCCAAGCAGTGACTCAGGGACCCAGGCCTCCTCCCGCTGCAGCATCTCCGTGCTCAACGTGCCACCTCCAAGCTTGCCACGGAGGAGAAAGCTTCGTCCGGGCAGCCTGGAAGGGCTGATGGCACGCTCATCACATCCGGTGGCGAGAACACCGTCAGCGCCCCGTGCACTGCAAAGTCACCGCAAGGTCATTTCTCTGTGTTTCTGAGAAGTTGGGAAAAGATATCGGAGAGCTCCGGCCAAACCGGCCACACCGTTGATGCTCATCGCAGACGGGTTTCCCTCGAGACTTACAAGTGACGTGCAATAAATCAAGTAGAATTAAGATGGGAACGAGAGTTTCACGCTCTCAAGAGGCCACTGGGATTTCAGGAGAGGTGCTCGTCAGCAGAGCTGGTCGGATATAGAGCTATCGGTGCATCTGTGTGTTGCAGGGTCGCCAGGAGGAGGGCTGGTGACACGGGGGAACCATGCCGATGCTCGTACATCACTGACAGTCACAGTGCGTCCGTTACTCACGTTACAAACGTTCTGGAGTGTGAGGGCCTGCGGAACGCTAGGCCCCACGCTGGGAAAGGGAGCCAGGAATGCAACACCGAACGCGTCGTGCGTCCCGGCCTTTGTGGCGCTTACATTCTCGTACGGGGGAGAGACGGATACACTTAAATAGTGATCGATTAACTTAATAAACATGCATGAAACGTAGGAACAGTTTAAGAAAGCAGACACACGGACCTCGCTCGGGAGTCCACGGGGGTCGTAAGCTTTAAGGAAGGAGTGTTCGCTGCGGCGTCTGAGTCTGAATACATCAGGAGAGCATTTCGTATGACAAACGCGATGGTGCCTGTCCTACAGCTGAGGGGCTGGTGCCTCTGAGAACCCTGGACAACGACTGGAGGTGAGTCTCAGATGAACGCAAAAGCTGGGGGGAGGCCATCGCGTCCAGAGAGCCAGGGCCAGCCCTCCTCAGGCGTGTGCCAGGCAAAGGCCGGGCCCTTTTAACTTCTCGTGTCCCCAGGGAGCGAGCACACCCCGTTAATTCAATTCACGGATGCAGGAAAAGGCGGGGGCGGATCGATGGCAGGACCATTTTCTTGAAAAGTCGGTTTTCCAAATAGGAACTGGAATTCACCGAAGGGCACCCCTGTTCTTAGAGAATGTGTGTGTGTCGCACACGCACACGCACACACACACACTCTTCAGCTAAATTCCCAGGGGCTTTGTGATGGAATTAGGAAGAACTGGAGGAAGTGGGACGGCATCTTATGCAGGTATCCGCAGTTTGATTTCATCACAGCAACAATCCCACTGTGTGCCTGAAGCCATGTCGTGGATTAGATGGGGAGGACTCTCACCCCGCTCCCACCAGCCTCACCGCGGTCCTTAGCACGCACACCCTTCTCAAGCCTCTCTGCTGGCTGACTCCCTCCCATCCTCCCCGTCGGCTGCTCCCCCGACTTCTTTCCACTGAGAAACAGAAGCCGTGAAGGCAGGATGCCCTCGGCTCCCCGGTGCACACCTGCCCACCTCCCGGAATCCCTGCCTACAAGAGGCCCGATATTTTAGGAATAGAAAACTGTTTAGGAAAAGTCCATCATATTCAGAAAGAAAATGGCTATTTAGGAAAATAATTCTAGCCCATCAGAATTCGCGTCTTTGTTACCCTTTGGCTATGGTGATTATTAAGACACGTGGACAAGAGAGAACAACATAAATGCACGCACTTCCCCCACCCAGAGCCTATTCTATTATAATTTGTAATATTAGTGAAGATTACAAAAGACACCCCATCAATGTAAATGTAAATGTCTTCCAGCAGAGGAACTTTATGACATTTTTGGGTGATTTATTTACTTATTTAGTAGTTTCTGAGACACTCCACCAGGCACTATGATCAGCTACCCCAAAGGAGGAAGCAGAAACTTCTGCATGTCATACTACGAGGGCTTAGACGGTGGCAAGACGGAAAATAAATACATGGACACCGATCGGTTTCCTGTGCACGCTCCAGGAAGGCCACATCGGGGACAGGACACCTTCCCCATTCTCCACAGCTCGGCCGGGTCCTTCTGGCGGTGCAGACCACACGCTGCCCAAGGCAGAACCAAGAGAACGGGCACAATTTCCTGAGACGCGTCCAAGACTTCCCAACTCAAAATCCGGACACAGGCCAAGAACCTAAAGTTTTCAACAATTTTAAACAGACATCCCCAGGCTGCTCTTTTTTGCTCTCTCAAATTCGAGATTCCCCGATGTAGTAAATAAGAGAAGACGTTGTGTGAATTTGAACAAATTTACAGCTAGTTAGGCTTCGGTTTCTCTGCAGAAAAGAAGGAACCACAGGCGCTTTGGAAGAAAAATTAAGTACTGGAGGTGACCTGGTGCGCAGTAAATACCCAGCTGTTACGAGACATTAGTTTTAAATATTGAAACAAAATATAGAATATGTAGAAATAAGCTTAAGAAGGAAGATTCGAGTCGTAAGTAAAAAAAAAAATACTTAGGAATACTTTTTTAAATGATAAAACCGAGAAGCCTGCTACATTCCTACCAGGGTAGAGGTAGCGAAGAGAAGGAGAATGCGAAATAGTAAAGAAATCGATTTTTTTTTTCCAAATTTGATCTCTAACTGTTAAGTAGCTCTACACGAAATGCCAAATAGACACTTGGCATGACTGGAGGAATGGGGGCTGAGGGCCAGTTTGGAGGCCGCGTCGTGTAGCTAACATTATCCAACCCCCTCGCCTCCCCCCCCCACGCACACACAGATCGCAGAAGGAACACGGGACCGGCCACTTTCGTGGCCAGATGTCGTGACGCTCGCTACGACACACTTAACAGCGCGATGGGATCATCCAAACGGCCAGACGCATCAATGAAACCGGAGAGAAATCTGGCTAAGGATGTGATTGCGTAGAAGGTGACAGAGTTTCTATTTCGGGGTCGACGGGAAAGCACGAATGACTTGATAGATGGCCATTGGATCACTGATAAAATAATTAGGAAAAAATGAGCTCACCCCAAATTTATTGCAAAATAAAGAGTAAAATTGCACTGCAAAAGATAAAATTTTTATTTTGTATAGTATAATAACTATATTGTGACATACTCCATAATATAATAATATGTAATAGAATAATGCATGCAATATATAAAACAAGGAGCATGCAGAATGATTTTGTGTTTGGAAGCACTCCGTCCTGCGTGCCATGCTTGGGGAAACAGAACAGGCGAGGTTAGGCATTTAGGAAGCGCGCTTGGTTGGTGACACGTGAGAAGAGACTGCAAGCTGAGCAGGGACAGGTAGAATATTTACGACCTTTTGCCCATGAGAAAGAGACGAGCCCAGAACGTTCCTTCAAGCAGAGCAACCCCTCTGGCTAAATTAAACTGCGTGAGCACCACTCCCGGTTGCCTGGGTTACAGGAAACTCTTCCCCTGTTGATGACACAATAATTAGCCAAACTGCAGTCAGATCCTTCCAGAGTGATAATTGCTCATCGGGAGTGAAACGGCAGGAACTCCGGAGCTCTCTGTGGCTCGGACCGTCCCGATCACCAGCTCTGGGTCCGTCGTCCGGGTCCCGCGCCCCAGGCAGGCCTGGGACTGGGCCTGTGTGGGCCCCGCGCGTCCCCACGCCTGCGAAACCAGACACCTCCATTTCATGAGCATCACAGCCGACGACGAGCAGCCATCGAGGCTCTCCCCACCCGACGCCTTCATAGCACGTCTCTCTCTGAGGAGGTGGCAGTGTTTCCTGGCTTCCCGGAGGACACATATTTATCTCCCCAATTTTTCGATTGTGGCAAAGTACACATGGCACGACACTCACCACTTGGTGCGTCTGAGTATGCGGCCCGGTGGGAGGAAATGTTCCAACCACGCTCCGCAGCCGTCACCTCCGTCCATCGCCAAAACGCTCTTTATCTGACAAAACCGAAAGTCTGCACCGTCCCGGTCCCTCTCCCACCCCACGGCACTTCCTGCCTCTGTGACCGACTTCATCCCTGGAATCACGCGATTTGTCCTCTTAGGCCCGGCTTCCTTCCCTGGTCACAGTCCCCCAAGGCTCCCCCAGGTCGTAGTGTGTTGTCACAATCACCTTCCTTTGGAAGCTGAAGGACAGGCCATCAGGTGTGCACGTCGCCTTCTGCCTGTCCGCTCCCCCACGGATGAACACGTGGTCTGCCTCCACCCTTCAGCTATTGCAAATTCTTCTATGAGCGTAGGGACACCGAGGACTCTGAGACCCGGCATCCGGTTCTGCGGGGCACAGGCCCAGGACAGAAAGGGCTAACTAACCCTCATGAAAAGGCTGTTTTAGTTTTCTTGGAGAACTGCCGTCCTGCCTCTCACGGTGGCTGTACCATTTACATTCCCACCAACAGTGACAGGGTCCCCCTTCCCCACATTCTCACCAGCGCTTGTTTGCTTGTTTGCTTGTTTGTTTGCTTGTTTGTTTGCTTGTTTGTTTGCTTGTTTGTTTGTTTGCTTGTTTGTTTGCTTGTTTGCTTGTTTCCTTGTTTTGATAGTAGCCGTCCCAGTGGGAACGCGGTTATATCTCACTGCAGCTTTGAGTTGCATTGCCCTGAGGATTCGTGAGGTTGAGCACGGATTCATGGGCTCTTTGGCCACTCAGGTATCTTTTTGGGAGAAATTTCTATTCAAGTCCTTTGCCTACTTTTGAATTGGGCTGTTTTTTATTGTTCCGTTTTTGGTTTTTGAGTTTTAGGAGTTCTCTCTATATTCTGAATATCAATCCCCTATCAGGTATATAATTTGTAAATGTTTCCTCCCATCCTGTGGGTTGCCTTTTTGCTCTTTTGATAATGTCTTTTTATGACAGATTTTTTAAGTTTTCAGTAAATTTGATTTGTCTGTTTTTTGTTACCTGTGCCTTTGGTGTCACATCTAAGAAATCATTACCAAATTCATTGCCATTAAGTTTTGTCCTTGTTTGTCTGAGTTTTATTGTTCTAGGTCTAGAACGTACGTAGGCCTCTGATCTATTTTGAGTGAATTCTTATATACGGTGTTAGGTAGGTAAGTGTCCAACTTCATTCTTCTGCGTGTGGGTATCATGTGTTGAAAAGAGCGTCCTCTCCCCACTGAATGGTCTCGGCACCCTTGTCAAAACTCATCTGACTATACACGTGTTTCATGTCTGAACTTTATTCCGTTCTGTTGGTCTGCGTGTTTGTCTTCAGGCTGGTACCACGCCGTTCTGATTCCTGGAGCTTTGTGGTAAGTCTGAACACCAGGAGCTGTGAGTCCTCCAGTGCCACTCCTTGGTCGAGTTCCCTTGAGATTCCAAATAAATTCCAGGATGTTTTTTGTTTCTGCAGAGAAGCAGCATTTGGATTTTGACAGGGACTCCATGAATCTCTAGGTCACTTCGGATGGTACCGAGACAGCAAAGTGTGAAGGCTCCGAGTGTGAGTGTGCGTAGGTGTGTGCACATTTGCGTTTGTGTCTCTACACCGAAAGAGTCTGTGGTGAAGCGTGATATGAGAAATCAAAAGAGAAAGAAACAGAAAAAAGCTCATTTTCTCAGGGTGGTTGAATTACGGATGACTCTGCTCGCCTGTTTTCTGAGGACTTACTTTTCCGGGATTTGGAGAAAAGTCTGGAGCAACGCCAATCATTGTATGGATTGCTCTCCCTCCTAATCTATGCCGCACATACGAGAAATAAAATGCCAAGCGGTCTTTCCGTAATTAACTCCCAAAATGGTAGAGGCAGCTTTGGGGCAAATGCTTTGTGTTCTCTGTGGGGCTGATTGGTTTCTTTCTCGGCTCTGCATTTTGAGACCGTTCACTCCTTCTGCAGAACTGTTTTGGGGGGACAGTCGTCATCTTCGCTGGCTGCTTTTTGGAGTTAAATTCTTTGAGAGCAGTGACAGAGAGAGACAAACCTCCAGGTGTCCACTTCAGTAAACTATACAGGCTTTGTAAAAAGAGACTCAGGACACCCATCACACCCCTGCTTTCTTGAATGTGGGAGAATAGGCAGGACAGTGCCTCCTGTACAAGCAGGTGTGCCCTTGTCCCCCGTGTTTTCTCTTAAGGGCCGAGGGCTGGGGAAGGCTGAAGCACCTCGTCCTAGATGGAAGCAGGAAGGGAAGGAGGCCTGTCTCTCCCAGGCAGGCAGGCTAGTTCTCATTTTCCTTCTGTTCATTTGTTTGGCTTTCTGCCTTCATCGAGGACTGAGAAGTCTCATAACTGTGCCTAACAGTGAAAAGGTAAAGATTTAGTGAAATGAAATTTCGAGTGAAAGGTTTTATTCCTGCTCACATCAGTCCTGGGTCTTTCGAATAAAAGAGAACTTGCTAACGTGACCACGAAGGATTTCTTCCCAAGGATGAAAATTCCAAGAGAAGAGAACAACAATAGGCAAGAGGCTTCACCTAATATTTTGAAAATTAAGAGCGGACGGGGATGTGATAGGAGCAGGGGGACCAATGGCTCACGGCTAGGTCCCTGTAGGCTGTGGGAGAGACTACAGCCCACCTCCTCCCAGAGCCCCAAGGGCGCGGCGCCTGCGGGTGACAGGAAGACACTTGTAAATTGATGCTACACGTCCTTTTTATTGGTAAAATCTACGATAAACTTATATCCATATATACCACAGATAGAAAGCCAGTTGTCAGGATGTGATAGTGTGCTGGCTGGTGGTTAAAGCACACCCGACTGACTTCTGTTTCAAGGACCATGTGGTCCCTCCTATGTCGAGAATCGTGTCTAGTTTTAAATACGTTTTAAATAAAACGGTATCACCTTTTGCATAATTAAAAAACGTGAGACTCCAGATTGAAAGTGGCCCATGAAAGATCAAACACAATAAATACTGACGCAGAAAAGTCTTTAACAGCAACTTGCCTTGTTTTGAGAGCCTCAAAAATACTCAAAATTTTTACCAAATAATTATACACTTAAATAAATTTCACAATGGAAATTATTAGAAACGTAAACCGCATCCATATAATAAGATGCCCATGTAAATATTTGCAAAAGTTGTGAGAAAATAAGTTTTTAAATCTAGCTAAGGGTTAAAGCAATGATATTACATCTATGGGATAAAATACTTTGTAACAGATGAGATTTGAGGATAACTTTTATGACACTAGACCTATCATATAATATTCATGGTGCATTAAAAATAATATAAAAACTCAAATATGTAAAGAAAGATGAATACTTTTTTAATATCATATTTATTCATGTGGTTTTATTGCTGCATCTTTTCACAAATCAGTAGTTACCAAATTTTTCCAATGGCACTTTCATAATGAAGAATATATAAGGACGACATAAAAAAGATTTTAAAAGTAAATTGAATAGAACATTACTTGACCCTTGGAGACAGAACTTGCTGTATTTAGAAACCATGAAATGATGAAAGAAATTAGATAAATAGGCAAAGGACATACACTGGTGATCCATATTATATAAGACTGCGACACAGTGCACAGGCCCATGGGGAAATGCCCAGCCTCAGCTGGTAACAAGAAAGAACAACAGCGTAAAATGAAATAAAGAATAAGACAATGTGTGGACAAACCGAGATGAAATAGGAGCTTCAGACTCGTGTAAAAACTGACATGAGGCCTTTTGAAAGTACGTACATCACTGTGATCCTCATTGCCGGTCGCGGACTGAAAACCTCAGCTCTAGATTGCCATGCTAAGCGCCCAACTCCAATAGTTTTCTCCAATGCAAACTACTAGACGAAAAGTAAGCGTAGAGCAGAAAAATGGGTGCGGTACTCACCCACACGCACGAGCTTACACATACACATTCACGTAAAAACGGAAATACTGTATACCCAGTTAAAATTGCCTCAAAGGTTTTTCATTAAAAATATTTAAATCTGAATCAGTAAAAGGAGACCCTATCACGTGAAGTGGAACAAAGGACAAAATTCTACAGCCATGTAACTAAAAATCACAATGACTACTCAAAGATACCGTATGCTGAACTCTATGCTCCGAGCTTTATACATTTTTGCTTAATCCTCACAACTGCAATAGTAGGTACAACTATTACCCCAGTTTTATAGACGATGGAACTTCATAAACTAAAAGTTACATATGATAAAACTTTAAATATATCAAAAAACATCAACAAAGGGCTGTTTTAGATTTGAGTTTTTCTCATTTTTACTTTATTTTTTGCACACCTATGAAAGGTGATCTACTGTTTTCATAACTGGGATAAAAACAATACTCTTAATTTTTTAATTGATCATTTGACAAAAACAAAGATTGAATACATACAGTAAATCAATAGGAGGAAAATGTTCAATTTCAGAGAGCAGTAAGGAAGGGAAACAGGTGGGGAGGCCGCAGTGGACCTGTGTCCTAAAATCGATGCTTAGATCAATAGGCCAGGATCGATAGATCAGGAACAAGTATCAGTGAAATATCATTTAAAGGTAATATTCTTAGTGCCCAGCAATCGTGTAAAAATATTTCAGGTAAATCCAAACAAAACTAGTACCAGACCAAACAGAAAATAAAACTTTAAAAGTCCAAAAACAAAGTCTACGAGCACTGAAATGGAATATTTATGAGACGTGCATCATGAGAGCAATCTCGGCTTTGAAGCAACAGAAGAAATCACAGTGGGATAAACAAGCGCATTTGAATATAAAATATTTACACCCCGCAGAAGGAAGGAAAAAACTACGAAGCAGCAAACTAGAAAAATATATTTTTTAAATATTACAATTGGGAAATAAATAATCATACTTTTTCCGTTTAATTTTGCATTTTGATTTTTCTATTAACATCTCATTATTATTAACATCTCATTAGCTATCTGGGAAAGAGTAGACTTTTTCACACACAAAACTGCATTGGGGTTTACACATAGGAAACAAGACATGAGGAAATATGGCCCTAAATAATAACCAAAATGCAACTTAGAGCTACAGCTTTATCTTTCACTTAACAGCAAAATAAAAATAAATAAAAATGATTTACATACCCAACAGGTGTGATTATCACGCAACTAGATGATCATGGCTCACTTGAAACTTCACATCAGTTTAACCAAACTTTCTGGCACAGTCTCACATCATCTGACTCCCTAGTTCCATGTACGGGACGTTATGAATTTATTCTGGGCCCAATGAATTTGTTTCTTTTGCATCAGAAATACGAACCCGTGAATAAATCACCTCCTTTTCTAATTTTAAACCGCGTTTTCAGCTGTTCTATTTCCCACTGTACGAACCATGAAAGAAAAGCCCCAAGTCATCAAAGTCCCTATTTATCTATCATCAGGAAGAAACAAGAAATCCTACCTCAGCAAGCTTCGCAGCTATTTCTCGTTTCCCCTGCTGATGAGCTCCTGGCTTCAATGCCCCCTGACAACACGGCCAATGAAATAACGCTCTTCAGTAACACGTGCCTCCATCACGATGCTGGCTTCATGCTGCGCTTTCTCTTATACGTACTCTGACGATTCAAATCGCGAGGGGAAATAAAGACGCTTCGGGAGACTTATTTATCTCCATTTTATTAAATTCAGACACGGTCCACCAGGGCAGTCAGGAGTGTGCCTGAGTCGGAAGCTACTCAGGGCAGATTTCGGTACTTGTCCTACTTTACCCCGTTAGATTCAGCACAAACGCACGGAGGAAACAGGCCCATTGATTGGATTTAAATCTATTTTGGCTGCTGACTTAATCGAATACACGCGCACCTCTCTAGGGTGAACTGGAAGGCGGAGTTTGAGATAGGCCCTGCGATCCGAGAAGTACAGGATGTCCTTAAAGGAAAAGGCAGCACTCGGCCCTCCCAGCCTTCCTGTCGCTGCCTCAGCTGTCTTTTGGTGTCCAGGCACCTCGCTAGCTGATGGTGAGAAGGAAAGGAGCTGGAACCGAGCTCGATGGCAGCAGGGAAGAAAACCTAGCAGGTAGGTGTCAGGGGGAGGGGGGGTCCTCCCTCCGATGTCTGATTCCAAACACCATTTCTCAAAGTGCGACCCTGAGCCAGTTTTCCCCGTGACCTAGTCAGATGCACTCACGGGCCCTTCCAGGACCGACTGAATGGGAACGGCTGGGGGCAGAGGCCTGGTCACTCCCTGAAAACCTCTCCAGGAGGGTCTTGTGTACGCTGAGGTTTGAGAAACAAAAAAAAGATCAATTATGCAAACTGCAGAACAGGGAAGACTTGCAGGGACACTCCTCACCTTGCTTCTGGGCCTGATGCAGCCAGAGCAAGACCACGGGGCACAGCTGGTGGAGGACAGCCCCGGGGGGAGGCTGAGTTACTGGCAGGAATAACACAGGGTTTTAGGGCCTAGACACAGTAGGCGGTGTCGACAGCTTTATTCTCCCCCAGCAAAGGACTGGACAGTCGAGCGGATAAACTAAGGTTTAAGTCATCATGAAGGCTAGAATCAAAGGAGAACTAATCATTACGTAGGACGGGGGACAGGAACGCTGCTGCGACACTAGTCAGGCGTTTAGAGCTAATCCCCAGCACATCACAAGGGCTGTATGTAGGCCGCAGTATCAGAGCCCCAGGGGAGAGACCCCTGAGGACCGGATTTCGCTCTCCCTTGGGTCTGCCCTGACTTGAGAACTACCCCCATCAACACGACGCCTGGCAGGTAGAAGAGAAAGGCATAGTGAGGAGATGAGAACCTCACTGTCCGGAGTTCAGCACTGAAAAGCCAAGGTCCTAGCAAAACCCTCAGTTCCAGGAAACCCAAGTTTGGTGAGCCAAGTAAATTCTATTTTTCTAAGGTACATGGGGCATTTATAATTTACTTTTTCATCTTGGCACCTTGGTAAGTCAAATAAAATTATCACCTTATTAATAATGTTTAAATAATTCAAGAGACTCATGTGTTTTGAGAGTGTTTTTCCAGAAATTTGCATAACCGTTGTTACTTACAGATCGTGGGCATAAGTGTAGGCGCAGGTGTGTAATTGTGCACTATAGGGTTTTTTCTTTTTTGCAGTGCCACTATTCAAAAAAAAAATGAGGTCATAATTTTAGCTTTGAATCCATGCTTACGAGGTGGGTAAATAGTCGAAGAGCAATGGGACACCTGGCGTGACGAAGCTCATTGAAACTCAAGGACAAAACGCTGGAGCAGAAGTGTTGTGAATGAATGACAAGGTGGCTGAATGGATCAGCGCGCCCCAAGTCTGAACAGGTGCAGGATCAAGCAGAACCTGGTCCAGATCTGAGGGCCTGTCGTGACAGTGAGAACACCGGCACAGAAAACTGATTCTTCTGAACTCGAAAAGGCTATTTCAGCTCGTTTGAGACTTCTGCTGTACATCACTAATACTGGAATGTCTAGAAAATTCTTCTAACACGACATCTTTTAAATAAAGCTGATTTTATAAAATCTATTGATGTCTAAAAAAACTTGGGACCCATTTCTTTAACTTCCAAGTCTGGTTCTGCACTCTAGGTTCCAGGCACATACAAATCAGACGAACTGCACCTAAAAGCTTGTTTCTCTCCTGCAGAGGGACGGCTGCATGAAGAATGTGGTGACTCTGACCCTCTCGAAGACAAACGTTTTCACACGCAGTGTTTACACCCTCCGACTCGACATGGCTCAGAGGACATCCACAGGCGACAGTCGTCCTGAAAACGGGAGTCTAACAGCTCAACTTTTTAACCAAAAGTTGTCTAAATTCTATGTATATGGTCCAAAAGAGACTTTTGGAAAGCAATGGGAAATCAGTACATTTATTCTGAAATAGTTAGCCAGGAGATAGAATTCAAGGAAAACCTACTTCTAATGTCTGGGTCAAGCTATTTTACTTGAAAACAGCTTCTGTTCCTGGGAAAGACAGACTAGCCAGGTTCTGACGACCCCCGCGCCCCCCAGCCCATTGTTGAGATCAGGCCCCTGGACCATCCCTAGCATGTTTCAACCAGATGTCTTAGGACAAAACAAAGAAATGACCAGGCCCACCCAGAACTACTGAATCGGAACCTCTGGGGATGGGACCCAAGTTTTGAAAAAACTCCCTCACGTGATTTTTATACTTAAAGTTTAAGTTCTGTTTCGTGACACAAACGCACTCTTAGATATACTAGGAATATGGGTAACAAAAAAAATCTATTTAATTTTTCCTTCGTAAGAAACCAATCATGGAGTGTGAGGGGGAGTCTGGTCTATCACGCTTCTTGGTCAGCCTTCATTTTACATGTAGAAACAGAAAATATCTGTGAGAGCTTACCTACTCTTGAGTCAAGAAGCAGGAAGTCAGCAAAATACAAAATAAGCAGCCCAAAAGCAGGCTGTAAATAGGAATTCATAATTATGTCCCACACAAAAATATATATACACGTGCCAGGAGCAAAGCAAGTCTACATTTGTCTGGTTTCCACCACAAGCACTTTATCCTTGTAGAGTTGTACGTGCATGTGTACATGCATGTGCCCATCTGTACAGACATAAACACAAATGCACGAATGCACACGTGTGTACACACGCACACGTTCTAGGCTGGCCTTTAAGAAGCTGATTATCTGTAAAATGCGGCTATATGGCATCCTTCAGGTGAGAGGCGGCCACGGCTGTATTTTTATTTCTTGGAAGACACGGGTTCAAGACAAACACCATCATCAGCCTTTCAAAAATGGGCAGAGAATGTTGCTGTCACTATGAAAACAGACTTTGCTTCTGACCGTGGGTCCCAAAACTGAGGAATGCTGCCCACATATACCAGTGAGGCACCTGGTCACCTCACTCAGAATCAGAGGACGTTCACCAACTGCGTGCTGCAACCCCATTTCTAAAAATATATTAGAACTTGGGAAATAAAGTTCAATAACTACTGAATTAAAATATTAATAAAAACGCTTCAAGGAGCGGGCATAAACTGTCTTACTTTTTATTACTTTTTTTTTTTTTTGAGGGAAAAGGCCCCTTTTCACCTCACATGCAATTATCAATGAATTCTTTCCAAAATTCAGAGGGCCAGGGTCTGTGTCAGTGTGACCACTCGGTCCATTTGCAGAGGGTCCCTCGCTGGGGAGCCCAGGACTTCAGGACGCTAGTCCTGGGCCCTAACTTCTGGTTTACATTCTGAGTGCTTCAGGACAACACGACCCACCCTTGAACCTGACTTCCACAAGCTTCACCCCCTTTCCAGGACAGCAGAGTACTCAGAAGGCGCAGCAGATCACCATGCCCTTAAATTTCTCATATAAACCAAAATCTGAGGGACAGAAGGAAGTAAAGAAGGAAGAGGGAGGGGGGAAGGAGCCCAGTATTTCCCATCATTAAAATTTTATAGAGATCTGTGATTTGAAAAAAGCGACGTTTATTTTAAAATTATTTTAATTTAGAAATAGAAAACATCTTGGAAGGAAAAAAATGAGAGAAAAACAAAATACGTAGGCAAACTTTTACTCCATGGGCTTGTCAAATCCACACTTGTTCACCAAACCCAAGACGAAAAACCCTCTCTAACAAGGTATTCAGCCACCACTGTAAAAGAAAGAAAAATGGTCAATTTTGAGTGTATGGAAGATGTTAATAATAGTACTTTGAAATGCAGTATGCTGTGATTTTATGGAACCAAAACCAGTCATGTGAGAACCACACCCACGTGACCCCAAGACAACATAAAAGACAAGAAACTGAACTTTAAAATCTTGTTAAAGGTCCTTGGAGATGATGTGACTGCCAGAACAACTTATCATAAAAACGCGGAACTTCGATTTAGGAAATGTGCTCAATGTCATGTCTTTCTGAACAAGCCAAAACACACGACTTACATGACAGGACAGTGAGCTGAGAAGTTTTTTAAGTTTTTGGACAACATACCGGTTGAAAATAAAGAATGAAGACTAGCACAGCGATTCTTGACCCACTACGGCTTACCATCAGCACTCAAAAGTGGTTTAATCAGAATGAAAACCAAAATCGCTTCCACTGATCAGCCACTCAACAAGCAGCAGCAGATTCTAGCATATTATCAAGTCAAGAGACGTGGTGTAGGAATGAAATAGCGAGCTGGCAACTCAAATGGTTTCAGGTTTCATTCCACTCTAGACATTGTCGATTTCAAAGGTTACTTACACGATGATGTTATTAATAGGGATGTGGATCAGTTTCACAAAAAAGCCAATAAATCCCATTATAGCAAATCCTATTGCTGTTGCCATGGCAATCTTCTGGAATTCTGGATTCAAAACACAGAATTTACATTATTTTTGCAGTGACATTTCAGTTACAGGGGGAAAAACTAACAGTGATGTAAACTTACTGGTGTACAATTCTCCTGACAGTAAATATATAATTTTGAGTAAAACAAAATATGACACTATTTATTAATAATAAACTTGTGAATTTTTAAATGTTCACATTTTACTGATATCCAAGGAAACACTGAAATAAAGTGCATGCCCATGCTAGTGAATCCATCAACAAGCAGAGAAACGTTTTACCTTCTTAGCAAATGACCAGAATGCCAAAAAGAAAACGTAGAGAAAAGCAATACACAGTATGTCTTAAAATTTTTTTAATTGCTAAAAATATTGATTATAAAAGCAGAAAACACAGCTTTTTGTTAAAAATAGGTCCACTGTCTTTGATATTATAAGGAAGCCAAGACTTGAAAAATCAAACTGGGTTGGGCACGGTTTAATGCGAAGGGTTCAGGCCCTGGTAACGTTTCAACGTTATTAGCTCTCCTGACCTGCTGAGCCCTCCCACTACGGGACATCAAATCTTCTACTTCTGTTCGTGATACTTACCCCGGCAGTAACTAAAAATCATAACTGCCATGACCTGTGTATGCCTGCCTTCCCTGAAAGAGTCTAAGCTCCACAACAGCCAGGACTATTATCTGTATTTTTATATATCATTCATTCTCCCCCCCACATATATATTTACATACATGTATTTATATTTATAAATGTAAATATAAATATATGACGTGTTATAGTCTCTATTACAGTCCCAGCTCCTGACACAGGCGGCAGTCAATAAATAAATAAAGGAGACACATGCCGGTGCACCTTTTAACGCAGGAATCATGATAAATAAGAAATGAAACGTTCCAAGTTGGCAACAACTGTATTGCTGATTTCATGTTAAGGTTTTCTGGGGGTGCAGGGGGAAGTGGCAGAGCATGGAGGGCTCCTGAAAGATTTTTCAGAGTGAAAATACGCAAGATACTAAAAACTCGGAAGTCATTAAATATGACTAAAGCAAACGTAACGGGGAAAATAAGACTGTCATAATCTTACACCATTCGAAAATACAGAATACAGAAAAGCGTATGAAGTGTGCAAAATTTAAGAATAAGTCTCATTTTGAAACTGTTACCTTTTCTATCAGGCTTGGTGCACCTTTTAACCAGGCGAATCGAGTCCTTCACGAACTGCCGACTTGGCTCCACGAACTGCATTACCTGATCCATGATGCTGGTTTAAAAAAACAACAAAGAAGAAAGGATTCTCACTGGAATCACCTAAAACGCTGCAAGGGCCGTTCAGCCTCACCCCGACACAGACGAGGCCAGCCAGGAACCAGGCCCCGGGGGGGCCAACCCCACCTCACAGAGGAAAACAAACAAGCCTCCAAGCCCTCACCCACGTCATTTCTGCGGCCTCCAGCAAAGCACCGGGGCAGAGGCAGCAGCGCAGGTCCTCCCCATGTCATCAGGACAAAGGACGCACACGCTTACGGGGGCGCCCCTGTCAGAGCCCGGACGAGGGGCGCGGGGCGCCTTCGAGCCAAGCCGCAGCCACAGCGTTCTCAGAAAGGGGCGCTCGTGAACGACGGGCCTGTCGTTCTTCCAGAGCCACGAGGATGCACCAAGCCGAGGTCCAGCTTCCGAGGAAGCCGCAGGCTCTGCCACACCCTGAAGGAAGCAGCGCCGCCCGGCCTGTCCCTCGGGCCCTCGAGGAATCCATCCCCCACGAGGCGCCACCGACCCCGGCTGTGACAGCCGCGGGCGCGAGCGAAGGCCCGTGGGTCGCCCGCGCTCTGCTTCACCTGCGGCGCTCGGGCACCCGGGACGGTTTTCGTTCTCGGGCACCGGTGAAGGGCTGAGTGAGTGAGTGCCGCAGACCGAGCAGGCGCCGCTGCGAAGCCCACCCACGACGTGCACCCCCGCCGGGGCCCAGCGCCCTCACAGGGGCAGCAGCCGCGGGCACGTCCGCGGGGCGGGGCGCCTGGGACCCCCGCGAACGCCTGGGCCAGGGTGCGGGGCGGCTCCCAGGGCTCCGGCTCCGGAAGGCGCTGCGTGGCCCCGCGCGGGCCCGGCTCCCCCGAGGGGGCGCGACACGCACAGCCCCCGTCCCGCCCCCAAAGCCGGCCGAAGGGGCCCCCGCGGCGGGCCGACCCCTGACGCAGCGCGGGCGCCAGCCGGGTCCCCCGGGGCGAACAGTCCACACAGGCGGGCGGGGGCCGGGAGGCCGGACCCCGGGCTTCTCCCGCGGGACCCCGAAGCCCCTCTCCCCGGGTCCCTGTCCCGCCCGCGAGTCACAAGGGTGCGGCCCCCGCCCCCGGGAGACGGAGCCTACCTGGCCGCCGACTCCCCGGCCGCTGGGACACGTAGCAGAGCAGCGCCCACAGCGATGCCCACCGGAACCGGAAACCGGGCCGCCGGCCTGAAGCCCGCCCACCCCTCCGTTCATTGGTCCGCCGTGCCGAGCCCTCTGTGCGCAGGCGCCGCTCGCCGTACGGGACAGACGCGCTTCCGGGAGGAGGCCCGCTCACCCCTCCGCTCATTGGTCCGCCGCGCCGAGCCCTCTGTTGTGTGCCGGGCGCGCTTCCGGGGAGAGGCCCGCCCACCGCTGCGCTCATTGGGCCGCCGCGCGGAGCCCGCAGTGCGCAGGCGCAGTGCGGGCCGGAAGCGCTTCCGGGAGAGGTCAGCTGGTGGGGGCGGTGATGGGCGTCGCGCTGGGCCGCGAGCTCCTCCCCAGCCGTCCTGGGCGGACCCAGCTCTAAATAGGCGCCTCCCCACCCCCAAAGCCCGGCCCCAGGATCGGCCGCGGGGGTGTCGTCGCCATGAGGGCCTCCAGCTCGGGGTCCCTTAGGTTTGGTGTGGGCGGGGCCTTCGCCTGCGTTTTGCTGAGGATGCTGGGAAGCCGGGGTTGGGGGTCCCTGGCGAGCGCTTCCAGCCTGCGCTTCTGCGGTTTTAGAGCAGATCGTTCTGTGCGCAGTGGTTTGCTGAGCACCTGCCGGGAGTGGGCAGCGCTTCACTAGGTGCCCCGAGTGAACCAAACGGCCGTGCTGCCCTCCGGAGTTTATGTGTCTTCGTAGGGGAAGGAACAATGCAGGGAGGGGCCAGACTGTTGTGGCCGCCCGCCCCGCGGAACTCAGTGAGGTACAGCGGTCACACTCTGCTCAGCCCGCTGGGGCTCCCAGGGGTACGCAGACCCCAAAGGAAGCAGCCCGGAATGCAAGGGACGGGGTTTTCAAGCCCCAAATCCTGTTCGTCATTCTGTCTGCACACAAAGGTCTGTTTTTCCTCTCTTCACTGCCTGTCCGCCCATTGGCCAGGTGTGCGAGCCTGGCTGCAGAAGCAGAGGGCTTGCTAGTGCCCATGGCGGTAGCCGAGTGATAACTTCCAGCTTCTATACAATTCATTGTCTCTCATGCCTCGCAGGTAAGCAGGGTCCCTCAGGCCGGCAGCCTTTGCGCTCATTGTGACGCGTTTCATGATTAACAGAGCGTGGCTAAGGGCTCCAGGAGCTGGGCCTTGGTCTAGTTTTAGGTTTTAATTAGCCCTTGCCACAGTTCAGCAGGCCGTCACAGACAAGTGAAGACGTTAGTTGACGGAAATGCCGTACAGCAAATCAAAAGGGGTTGTGAAGCGAAAGGGGTGGGAGGAGGGGAAGCTGTGTGATAAAGATACGATGCCCTTGGATCGGCACCATAGGATTCCAAGGGGCTGACACATGGGCTGACATCCTAGGGATGAAGAGTTATTCAGACACACCCTAGGTCGATTCAGAATTCAAAAGTGACGCTTAGACCTGAGACTGACACAAACACATAGCAGGTTTATCTGTAACAGCCGAAGAACTAACAGTGATTCAGGGGTCCATCAACAGGAAAATGGGTTAAAAAAAAAGTTCTGCATCCACAACAAAATTCTACACAATTGAGAGAAGTACATACGTGCAACACTGATGAATATCAAAAAACGGCTAGTGAAAGAAGTATGTGAGAAAATGCACACTGGACGATTCTATTTGTAAGAAGTTCTAGGTGAGGCAAAGCGATGCGTGGTGAAAACGGCGAAGGACCACAGAGTAAATACTTGAGGGTGGGAGGCCATCAAGTCTCTGCTGTTGTGGCCCAGCTGTTGCACTGCAGAAGCAGCCGTCAGAATGTGTAAATGAGTGGCCGTGACTGTGTTCCAATAAAACTTTACTTACAATCACAGAGGATCGGATTTGGCCCACGGGCCATAGTTCGCAAACTCATGATCCACGCAATGCTCGTCGATGCCTGATAACGTAAAAGAGAACGTCAGACGTGTGTGTTTGATGTAAGAGAAACACATTCCTGCCTGTGAAGCAGCCTCGACAAGAAAAAATAATACAACTTAGTCTCTCGGCAAAACTCCAGAGCTAATTATCTATTCACGGGAAATGTAGGGACGGAAAGGAATGTTAAATAACACCATCATATGCAGCGAGAAATTCCATGCAACAGATGACTTCGTTTCCAAAATATAGTTGTGAGGAAAAAAGGGAATCTATGAATCAAATGTCCTTAAAGGGCATAGCTAGCAAAGACATCCCGAGTCAATAAACGATCTGATATTTTATACACAATCGTATTTATAATATTAAAAATCAGTGTTAATAACCTAGGAGTGGTGCCGCCGTTGTCCTAAGCTTTAAAGGCATGTGGAACAAGAGTTGCTAATTGGGGGGTAGAGATGATGGTCAACCGATTTAGCTGGTTTCTGACATGGGTTCTGCATAATAACGAAGTCGGAGGCTGTACAGGCTTTTGAGGGGGCATTTTAACCTCTCAGCTAGAGGCAGATGGGACAGTTGGTCAGTGATTTCTCCCTGACTCCCCAGTGTACGAGGCAGCGCTCCAGACAGCAGAACCCAACGTCAGACTGTGTACTGAGCCAGTTCCGTCCATGTTTGGACGTGGCTATCTTCATTTTCTTCGTTGTTGACTCATCTTTTCAAGCATTTATCACTATGCTTATGAAATAGCATTTTAGCAAAAACAGCACATGCTGATGTATCTGGGAAGCCATACAGATTAAGAAAAAAGAAAGAAAATTGCCCTTCACAGATAACATGATTGTCTAATTTAAAAATCTCCTGAACTAATAAGCAATTATAGCAAGATTACAGGGCTTGGTGGGGCAGAGGGAAGAAGGGGCAGATAGGTGGGGTGCCAGCGAATTTTAATGCAGTGAAACTGTTCTGTGCGACACCACAAAAGCGGATACAGGGCAGCACACCTTTGTCAAAACCCACAGCACCAAGAGCGAGCCCCAGTGTCAGTTACGGATTTAGTTAACACTATATTACTACTGGTTCACGGTGGTAACCAGTGTAAACTGGGAGAAACTGTTGAGATAATAGACAAAAGAATAGCACTCAGGAGAAAAAAGAATGAGCAGTGATTCTTACAACGTGAATAGATCTCAGACGTGTTATGTGGAACAAAAGCACACGTACTTAAACACGGGCACAGAAGTACACACTGTGAAGTTCCATTCATATGAAATTCTAAAAAGTCAGCACTGATCCACAGGGATAGCCGACCAGCGGTTGCCTGGGGCAAGGTCTGGGGTGGCGTTATCTGGAAGTGGGCACCAGGGCACTTCGTGGGGGAGATGGACACGGCCACGTCCTGATTGTGCTGTGGCTGCCTGGGGGGTGCACATTTTGAACCGATGCACTTTAAAGAGGCTGCATTTGTCACACCCCAATAGAGTGGTTATTAAAAAGTCCCGTTCGAGCCTTGAAGCTTTCTAATTTCTTTTATTAGAGATGTGAACAAAAAGGGGCCACGTCATAAATCTGACAAGCCCAGGGACAAAGTCACCGCACAGGGTGTCTCATCATCAGTTCCTACCCGGCGGGTCACGGGCCACACCGCAGGCCTGTTAAGGTTTATCTCGGCCTTAAGCCGCCCCGCACTGTTTCCTGCATTAACGCGCCTTTGAAACGCCTGAGGTGATGCTCATCCAGACCCTCGAAAGCGTGACCCCCTCAGGGGAGTGCACCCTCTCCTTCGTGCCCTATAATCCATCCCCACCAGCTTTCCCCCACCTCCCCTAGGCCCCGGAGCTCCCTCCTTGGTTCCAGACGCAGAGAAGGACCTGCAAAGCTGTCATGCTCCGGAGCATTTGCGATCTTGCCTCCTGGCGATGCCTGTTTGGCTCAAATTATTTGGGTTAGGACGTCCTTGCATCAACAGAGAAGGTTTAGACGGACCAAGAACAAGGGCGTCTGTTTTCATCAGGAGCGTCCAAGGCAGACACAAGGTGGCGATGCTACTCCAGGAACGCACCGCGTGTGAGCCTGTCTGTCCCCGGCTCCCCGCACAGCCCTCCAGCCTTTCGGGACAGTTGTCCTCAGACTTCATGTTCTTCCCCGTGTTTGGGGGCGTCTGACCTAATACACTTAATTGTGGCCCACATTCCACGTCAGGCCCGGCCCTGGGTCCATCTCAGGACTTTATGTTGTTTTCGATTGTCGTTCGCGAACATCAGGATGGTAAACAGTTCACGACCAGCGAGGCAGTTGGCGAGTAGGGAGCCTCGTTATCCCCGGGGCTTGTCGCTCACCATGTCCCTCCTAGTCCCGTGGTTGGTGCGTCAGGCCCCCGGCTGTCAGGGCAGTGGCCCGGCGTCCCCGCGCCCATCCTCTGTACCGTGGCGCTGGTCCCCAAGCCCTGCTTCGGCTGTTCAGTGTAGGAGCCAAGAGGTCCCTGGGCCGGCCTCACTCTGCTCCTGCCTTGGCCCATAGGGCCCTGAGCTCGTCTATAACCTCCCCGAGCCCCAGTCTGCCCTGCCAGAGGCCACCACCCTCCGTGTCCAAACCGAGTAGCATTTCCCTAAGATCTTTCCCCTCCCACGGCTTCCTTCTAACCAGAACACCTACAGCCTCGTCGCTGGTCTCCATAAGGCTCAGTGGTCACCGCTGGTCACAGCAGCTGGGAGGCCCCGATTCTGGATCCCATTTCCTCAGGATTTTTCCTCCAGGCCTCCCTAGCTAGGCCTCTCGTGTGAAATGTGACCTCTTCGTTCAGTCTCCAGTTTGATTGTCCTGTAACTCCAGGGAGTATGTTGGGACGAACTCAAATGTTTCTTATCTACAAAGATGAATAAGAATTTAGGAATGAAAGCTCCAGAAGGGAGGCCTGGGAGACCAGGGCCAGTGTGGCCTGGGCTGACGTTTCCACTCCGCGACTTCAGCTCCAGGTTCCTTGTCTGTAGACGGAAGACAATATGTCACCCAAAGAGGTGACACGTTAATACCTAGGAGCATGGACTTTTGTCCTGGAAAAGTAAAATGTCAGCAGTCGCTTTAAGTAGCAGGTTAGGGAAATTACACAGAAACGCCACCAAGAAATACACGGCATCTGCCAAGGAGCAGAGCTGACAGCCATTCTGCAAGGAGGCCAGAAAGTCTGGAATGGAGAGGGGTCACGGCCAGGTAAACACCTTCGACACGACGCAGCCGCGTACCAAGTGCCGTTGGACGCCCCAGCTTCTGGAAAGAGAAGATTTTGCCAGGTGGGGAAAGGAAAGCGAAGGACGGTGGTGGATTTTTTATGGCCTTCGGATAAAATCAGCCCGACTCGCCTCTCTCTCTGCCCGGCGACGTCTGGGCCTGGAAGCACTTTCCAGCCGCTGTTAATTATTTCGGAGGACGCTGTGGAGAAACGGGGATGCGTAAACCTCTCTACTCCCTGGACCACCAGGCCTACCTGGGTGTGGGCTCTGCGAGGACGGGGAGGTGATTAGAAACCGCCGCCCGCGTCTCCTGCAGACAACAAAGAGGTTTTCAGTTGGTTTAGGATTTCAGACACCATTCGGTCCCCATTTCACTGAGCAGAGAGGAAACCCGGGCTCAGCCCAGCCGAGTTGGACGAAGTCCTGCAGCCTCTGAATGGCAGAGCCAGGCCTGGAGCCCAGTTCAGCCGCTCCCAGTCCAAAACCCGGCCACGGCAGCACAGCTGCTGCTCCACAGCACTGAGGCGGTGGGAGGGCACCCATTCAGATGCAAATGCTCCGTGAGCGGCTTCAATGGGGCATTTCTCCTCTCACTAACTCCAGTCTGCCCTGCAGGGTGAACGCGTGTGGAGATGGAGGTGCCAGTCACCACCTCCCCCCGCAGCACCACTGTTCTCCCTTTGTTTCTCTCTACGACTGGAACCCTGGCTCCTCTTTCCCTTAACAGCCTGAGCTGGAGACAGCAGACCCCGTAACTGGGTTCCCTCGTCCCCGTGGCTGAGACGAGAGTGAGGCTGAGGTTCGTGAACTTGGCGCAGCTCGCGGGGGAGCCTTGCCCACCCTGCCTCTCACCCCTCCTATGGGAATTCGTCCAAGGGTTTGGGAGAGGGAATAGGTTTCCAGGAGAAACAGTGCGCAGCTGGGCTCCGTGGGAGGTCTGGGGTCTCACAAAAGCTAGGCACATCTGCAGGTGGTTGGGGACGCCAGGGGCCGCCCGATGATCAGGCCCTGGGGTGAGTCGTGGCCAACATGTACCTTAACAAGGTCTTTATTCATCGACAATGCACAAGTTCATCAATGATTTATAGAAATCCTATCATATTCCGGAAATTCCATCAGGTCCTGGGGACACACGGCCTGCGCCTTGGCCTAGAAAGGAAGACAGACGAGTGAGCGCGCGGCTGCGATGCAGCCGTACAGGTGCGGGACCCGTTAGACGGTGTGCGGATGCTCGCAGCCCAGAGCGGCAGGTGGCCCCGTCCCGGAGCGATGTTTAAGCTTCCCTCTCGGGCTCCAGCCCTGCAAATCCGCACACGCTGGCTGAGGCGTTCCCCAGCGCTTTCCCTCGGGGGCAGCGAGAGCCAATGGCAGTCAGGTTGTTTAAGTGCTGGGGAATTTTGTGGGCAGAGTCAAAGTGAGCAAGCGATCGTTTTGTCATTAAACAACTATGCTGCAGTGAACTGGTGCCCAGCACGGGAGGATGACATGAGAGCAGCTGAGGCCAGCCCCGCGAGGAGTGCGGCGCGATCTCCTTGGAGAGCGGGGCGTGATATTTTCGTGCTGATCGAAAGAATGCGGGGCTCAAGGAGGGCTGAGCGACAGCGCCTCGGCACAAACCGGGCCGATTTCGAAATTCAGGCGTGAACACAGGAGAAGCAGCGCTGCAGCCGGGGAGTCGAGCTGGGTTGAGCCGCTACAGCGATGGGGAGGAGAGGAAGTGACAACGACCACGTTGTACTGGGTTCTGAGGGCCTGGTCCCGAGGAACTGAACCTGAGGGGCTGTCGGAACCGGAACGCGTCGCTGAAGAAGAGGCCAGAGCAAAGGACACTGCAGAAGAGGAAAAAAAGGGGAAAAGCCTCAGCGAGGAAGGAGCTTCGCAGCAGCCTTGGCAGCCCGCGGCAGGCTCCGCAGAGTCTGGAGACGCGGACCCCAACACCGAAGGGTTCTCGCGGACGGGGCAGCGTTCCCGCGCAGTGTCTGCTACAAGGCCACCTGCCGTGGGAAAACAGACAGACAAGCGAACAGACGAGCAACCCGCCCCGACGGGCTTCTGGAAAGGGTGGCCCCTGCTCCAGGAAAAGAGCCTCGGGCAGGTCCCCGGGAGGCCTTCCAGGACAAGGCGTCCCTGTCACAGGACGCGCGAGCTTCGCGCTGCTACTGCCACCGAAGGCCTCCCCGTGGGGACATCGACGACCCCGACCCTGTGTGGGCCCAGGCTAACAAATGTGCGTGTCTGTGTCTTAGTTTTCAACAAAAATGCTTAAAACGTAATAAAAACAATTTTTTTAATAGAAAAACTTACAGAGTAAGGTCATAGAGAAAGACGATATCTGTGTGCAGGTGTGCGATGTGTTCGTGTGCAGGCGTTATGACAAAAAAGTTGCAAAGCTAGAAAAAAATGTAAGAGTTCACAGAGTAAAAAAGTTACAGGAAGCCGAGGTTCATTTATCACCAAAGAAGGAAATTTTCTTTTTATAAATTTAGTGCAGCCCGAGTGTCCAGGGTTTATGAAGCCCACGGTCGGGCTTTGTGAGATATGTATATATGTATAGCTCCAAACACGATTTTTCTAGTATGTTTTCATACCTGGTAGAGGGACTTGTCTTTTGTTATGATTTTTCTGAAAATGTTCTTTTTTTTCCCCATCGGCCACCATTTCTATTCCGAATAGTTGACGGACAAATGGTGGTTATTCAGACGAGGGCGACCCCCAAGCCTGACCAAATTCCCTCTCGGGTAATGACCCGCAACGTGCAGAAGAGGGAGCTGGAGCCCCAAAGAGTCGGGGACGCGGGAGGCAACGTCACAGGGTGGGGGGGGGCAGATCCCAGCTCAGGTCCCTGGGCCTCTCCCCGCCTCTGGGAGGCTCTGGCAGCCTCGCAGGCTCTGAGAGCCCTTCAGCCAGAACGTCCGCTGCGACCCAGGGCGAGCCCCGACCTGTGAGGAGCGGACGCCGCTTTCCCCTGGACCCACGCGCTTTGGGTTCAGCCCACGATCCGTGTCCCCCAGCTGTTCCTGCTGCGACGCCTGTGGGTGGCCCCTGTGCTCTTCACGGGGACACGCGTACACAGGTGCCATGGCGCGCAGGCCGGCTCACCCAGCAGGGGCCTCGCAGCCACGGGAGTCGCCTCTCCGGGTGACAGCGAGTGCGGAGCCGCCGCCCAGCCCAGGCCCAGGGGAAGGGTACGTGGGAGGACCCGGGAGAGAGAGGAAACCCAGAGCTGGTCCCGAGTGTGATCGGTCAAATGGGAAGCAGGGTTCTCTGTGTATGAAGGGGCGAGGGGAGGGCAGCCATCAGATGTCTCGAACTTGAACTCGATGCGCGTTGTTTGGCCACGGGGCAGGACACTGTCGAGTGCGGGGACACAGAGGAGTAAGAGGCTGGGCCTGGCCGGGGCCCAGGGGCGCAGCAAATCCCACCCCAACAGGTGAGTCCTGAGTGAGCAAAGCGCTGCCTGGCACGGGGGACAGAGCCCTCCGCCCGCCCGGTGGTGCCGGGGTAGGGGTCTTGGAGAAGTCACGCAGGAGGGTGCTGGGAGGTCCTTCCACCCCCGGCAAAGAGGGAGGGGTTTAGGAAGTTAAGCCATCGAGTAACGCACAGGGTCTGTGACAGAATTCCCTAAAGCGGCGGCTTTAGAGTCACCCTTGAGCCTGATCCTCTCCCCTGGGAGACGCTACATTTAGTCACATGACTTCTGGGTCTCAAGGTCTTCGAACCCCGTCCTCGGCCGCCAACCGCCAGTCGTGTGGACGTCCCGCCCCTGCTGTCCGCTCGCTTCCCACGACAGCCCCGTCCCCACCTGCTCCGATCGTGACCGCAAAGGGCGCCCCTGGCACGTGCCCTCGCATCCTTACGTTTCCTAGGACCTTTAGCGTAACCTTCCACAGCCAGAGCAACAGTGACGTCGGCGAAGGCGGGAGCAAAAGCCTGTTTCCTTCAAAACTGTGCACGAGTTCGACCCAGTCCTAGTCTCTCAGTGTTTGGGGGCGTCCGCTAGGTGCGGGCATCAGGTGCTTGCAACAGAGCCAAGTGCGCCCTTTAGGTTGTCCGGGTGTGACGCGGCCGAGAATAGTTTCCCGAGTTGCTCTGGGTGGCCCTTCCCCAGACAGACAGGTCGCCGCGCGGGGTAACCCGGCGCACCAGGGCGCTCCGAACCACGGGGTGCGTCTCCTTCGTTTAGTCTCCAAACGGAAAATTGCTTTTCACACCAGCGCTGGCTGAGGTAGGTGGGGATCCCCCGCTTGGGGTCACTAAACCATCAGCGAGAAATGGCACGTCACTGGACACCTGGCAAAACGTCGTTGTAGGGCCGGCCTCAGAGGCCCCGCGGGCAGCTGCGGAGTAGTGGGAAGGGACACGTCGCAGGCCGCGGGGGAAGCCGCGAGGAGGGCGCTCCAGGGGCCGCAGGTCACCAAGCGCCCTCTGGGGAAGCAGGTGGCAGGGGTGGGGTGCGGTCCCCGCTCCCCTCCATGCTTTCCCAGGCAGCACGTCTCTCCTCTGGAAAGCGCTGGGCAAAGACGACAGCCCTTTTGGGGGACCTGCCTCCCGGGAGCGAGCGTGGTGGATGCCGCAGACAAAGTCCTTCTCTGCCTTGTAAGCGCCTCCTCCCTGAGTCCAGGGGCCCCAACCGGGCATGTGAAGAAGAGAGCTCAGGTTTTCAGCCGATTTATCCACACCAAAGCCGTCGTCGCTGGCAGGTTTCGACGTAGCGGCCGTGTATGTGCATTTCAAATATCTAAAAATACTAAAAAATGGAACGATAAAATAAAACATCCACCTCTGGCGAGTTCCTGGATTAGCGCCAGGTACCGGGGGTGCTTTGGGGGAGAACGTGTCCCAGGCCCCGCCTTTGTCTCGCAGGCCGGGGCGGGAGCCGGCGCCCCAGGACCCACTTACGAAAAGTCGCTCCTTTAAGTCCGGGAACCCGACGGTCCTCGCTGTCACTGTGAACTCTCGGTCCCCTCCCTTCCCGGGCGACTGCGGCTCTGACCTCTCCTCAGAACCGAAGAGCAGGAGGAGTCGCTGACCTCGAAGAGCGTCTCTTGGATGCCTTCCCTGGGAGGAGTCAGGCCCAGCAGATGACTGCTCGTTGCGTAATCGCGGCCGATGGACAAGCCCGAAAGGGCCGGCACCGACTCGTGGCCGAATCGGACGGGTCACGGCAAGACGTTTCCCGTTCTCAGTGGGACCCCTTCCCCACCTCTTCGGGGCGACGGAACATGGGATTGTTGACGCATCGGGCGACGCAGTGCTGGGGACATAAGCCTGGTCGAAAGGAAAACCATCACAGAGAACGGGGAACGGGCATCAGCAAGGGCCCGGCCATAAGTCAGCTCTGGAAAAATCGGACGCGTTGGAGGGGGGACGCCAAAGAGGGGTGACGACAGAAAGTATTTCCAGTGACCCCAGCCCGAGGAAAGTGCCCCGACGCGGAGGAGGGACGGCCGGTCCTAGCCCGAAGCCCCCTCGGTCGTGCTGGTTCCAGCGGCCCACGAGACCCCGCTCGGTGGGGCTTGTCATTCATTCTGCTGGCGTGCCGGGCGGTGGGGAGTAGGGTTTTGGATTCTGGATGTCACGATTCTCACAGTGCGACCCAGTCGGCCGGGGCCGACGGTTCCGGTTCTGCTTACACTTGCCCGGCACCTGTCGCAAGGCCCTCCTCACCCAGGGGCAGGGTCGTGGACCTCCGAGAGGGCGCTGGTCCAGAGACCCTCCCCAGCTCCCAGAACCACCGATCCGGGTTGGCGGCTTTTACCTGAGATCCCTTTGTCAGCCCCCTCCTTCGGGCTCGGCGCTCTGCCCTGTGTCTGAGGGACCCCGGCCGCCCTCTGCTGGGGACGCGGCCTGGGACTCACCTTGTCCCAGGTCCCCGTGCACGGGCCAGCCCGTCCCCATTGCGATTCCTGGAATAGGGGCCAAAGCCGGAGCCACCAAGAGCCCCTGCCTGTGCCCCAGCACCGGAGAGGGGGTCCCCTTCCTCGAGACCTTCGTCCTCCTTTGCGCCTGGGCCGTTGCGAACCGGTTCTGTTTAAAAGGCTGAGCCGGGCAGCGTCCGCCGAGCTTTGCACGCTGGCCTCTCCCTCCGCGTGCGCCCGTGGACTTTCATTTCTCATCGTACGGAACCGGGAGCAAAGCCCAAGACTCCTGCACTCGAACCCTGAATATCCCTCCCCCCACGCACCCACCCACCACCCGCGGGACGTTTACAGGGTCACCGTGTCCCCTCCTGAATCCGAACCCCATGCTAGGGCCTCTTCTCTCCTGCCCAGCTTCACCGCGAGGCCCGGGGCGCCAGGAGCTCCCCCGAGCCTGCGTGGGCGTGAGACGTGGCACAACGACCAGGCCCCTCTCCTGCCCCACCCCAGGGAGGAGGGGCAGGGGCAAGCAGCGCCCTGGCCCTGCCTCTCTTCAGTCCCTTCCAACGGGCCAGAGAGGAGGCGCCTGCTGCCAGGATCCATTTAATATGATAAAAAGCAGATCCTACCACGAATCCGCTTTCTAAGCATTTCCGCAGGAGGGTGCCCCCCAAAACGCGCGTCCCTGGGTCCAGCCCACCTCACGTCTCATCTCATTCTTCTCGTCGTCTTTGCCCCGAATCGCATCGCAGTGCTCCCCAGGCCTTCTCCTCAGCGCCCCTCGCTAGCGTCAGCAGGCGCCATGCACCCCGAGGGCGTCGGGCGTGCTGCCCCCAGCCTCCCCCCAGCCTCCCCCCAGCTGTCAGGGCCCCACATCAGGGCGGTTTTACGGTGCGACTTGCTCCTCCAGCTGCGCCGTGGCTTCCCACTCTCCTGTCTGTCTCGGGGCGTGAGCTCGTGGCTCCCTGCGCGACCCGCTAACCCTTAGCGGACGCCACGCTCGCTTCTGGGATTGAATGGCCCCCCCTTCCGAGGACCCTCAGACGTGTACTGGAGCCGCTCACCCCCGACCCCGAGCATCGGAGACGTGGACCTCGCTGTCTGCGGGCCTCACCTGCACACGTCTCTCCGGTGGCGTCTCAGGGGGTTCGCCACCTGCCTGTTTGGGGGGGACGGGCCCCTCCCGGGTGTTAGAGCTCAGAACCTCACGTCCAGCCCCTCTCCGCCCTGCCACGTGTGCTCCACACACATTTGTCCTAGCCGCTCCTCGTTCCCGGAGCCGTGCCCCCACGCTGACCCAGACCCCCCGCGGAAGTCCCTCGACAATCCGACAGCCTCGGGAACGACGTCCGTCCTGCGCGCCAGTCTTGTCCCTTTGCCGTCTGCCCTTCGTGCCGGTGTCCGGGTGTCACCGGGAACCGCCCCATGGCTGGCTGACGACGTCACACGCCTCATCCTCGCCCATGGGCCACGGTTCAGGCATCACCGGGGTTCACGCGGCCAGCCCCTTGGGCCCGTCTTTGCCATCCACGCCACGTGATTTGTGACCCAGCATCGCAGAACTCCTTGGGGTCCCCAATTCGCCATGCCCCCCACTCCTGACGCTTTCCTCATCCCCCTGCCCCTCTGACCGCGCGCCCCTCGCTGCTCTGGCCCAATGGGGCTTTAAGGCTCCACATAAGTGTCCCTCCCCGGGGACCGCCTCCCCGGTCGGTCGCGCAGGCTGCCTGGGGCTTCCCCCCGTATTCCCCTGACGCCGGGGCCTCCCGTTATTTCCCTGCGAATCCCCGTGGAACTGCAGCAGGGAAAGAGTTGACTGTTCCCACGCCTCATCACACGGCTCCGGGCGGACCACCCCCTCGGCCGTCCCTCAGTCCCTCGGGAGGAGGAGATGTGTCTCTTTCCTTCGTGCAAGCCCAGCATCCGGCAGAGCGGCTGTCCCGAAACCGGCATCGTTTGTCAATGAATGAAACTTTAACCCTTTCTCCTCGGGTGAGACCGTCCGCTTCGCCACAGGCAGGGATTGCAAACTCCGCGCTCTTGGCCGGCCGTTTGCTTCCTCGTGGGACGGAAATGAGCAGTCGCACCAGCGGGAACCCGTTCTCCCCGCTGCCCACGGCCCTGACGCCGCCGGGAAGCTAGGGGCAGCATCCTTCCTTTGCCCCAAAACGAAACCCCCCTTTATTTTTTCTCGTTACAGTGAGTTTGGGCCATTCTCTCAGAAACCGCTCAGCGTGCCGAGATTTCCACCAGGGACAAAGGGGCCTGAATAATTAACCTAACTCTCCTCGCGCCCGCCCTTGGACTGTGACCCAGCGTCCCTGCGCCCCTCCCTCAGGTGCGCGCGCCTTCGTGGCTCAGGAATTCACTGTTCTGTGTCGTCCTCTGTGTTTCCGAGACTAGGGTCGGGTTCCCCTTGAGGTCAGAGGTCTGCCAATCCCTTTGCTTCAGCCCCTCCCTGCCTGGGAGCTGCTGCTCCTCCGAGCATCGGGGTCTCCTGCAGGCCGGGCCCCCTGGCCAGGACCGTTCGTGAGACCCGTGGGGGAGCTCCCATCCTGCCGTCCGGCCCCAGATCCCCTGGTGCGGCCCAGGTTGCTGTCACGGACATTGTTGTCACTGACCCTCGCTGTCCCTTACCTTTCAGAGAAACTGAAAAAAAAGAATCAGATGAATGAGCTCCGGGCTCCCAAGTGCCCTGGGGTTCGCTAGAAATGCAGATTTCTCAGGGCCGACCCCCACCCACCGAGTCGGAAACTCTGGGCAGGGGACACCCAGCGTCTGTGGGTTACAAATCCCTCCAATCTGGCCAACTCCGGTGCTCGCTGGGGTTCGCGGACCACGCAGTTGGATGCGACGCGAAGATTCAAGGAAGGAGGCTGTGTCGAAGCCGTTTTTCTCTTACGTGTTAAAATGGATCTGTGACTCCGTTTAAAGGGCATCGGCGAAAGACCGGGGAGAGGCGTGGAAGCTTCCAGAAGGACAGCCACCGCGGGGCTGACGGTGAACTCTGCAAGGCCGCCGGGAAGCTCCGCTGTCATACACCTGGGTTTGGAGTCAAGACGCAAAGGAGCGACACCGTCCTCTGAGCCAGACCCTCGCACCTGTGGCTGTCGCCAGTCGACCTTCTCACCGTGGCCGGGGCAGGGGGCTTTGTGTCTCGCTGGGCCAGGAATGTGCCCAGGGAAAGGTGACTTCACTGTCCCACGTGCCCAGGAGGAATTCCCGAGTTTGGGGAAACGGGGCCCGCTCCCTGAGAAGACGGGATTGCATCCCTCGTCCGTGTCCTCTCGTCCGTTCAGGGCGAGGCCAGCCCAACGACAGGGTGACTCACTGGAGGAGGCTCCCGCACACACGGGAAAACACACGTCACGCTGCTGGCCGGGCCGGGTCCTCTCTCCCAGGAAGTCCCAGGACGGCTGGATGCTCCCGAGGCCTTCGCGGGCTCCTGGTAAGGTGAAGCCCTAAACCCAGCGGAGCGACGCGGTTGGTTCGCGTGCCTCCCTCAGCTCCCCCGGTCCGTGCGTCCATCGGCCCTTTCTCGCGGATGCTCTCACGTTAACGGGGTTTATTGTTCATCACCGTTACGTTTTCTCATCATCTGTGACCTCTTACACGCGCAGGAATCGCGCCTTCGGTCCTCATGTGCAGGATGCCTGGAAATCACTTTCTGTTTACACAGAGATTGCGTGGAACCAGAGTGCGTGGCTCAAGGGGGGTCGCTACGTGTCGAGGCTCTGAGTGCGGCTGTTTCTCTGAGCGGACGTGAATGGGAACATCTGGGAATGTTTCCGCACAGAAAGCGCTGCGCGACCGAAACACTTAAGGGCGGTTTTCCTCCGGCCCGGGCGGCTCCGGGCCGCTCCGTCGGACTGGACTCTTGGCGGGCCGCGCGCGCTGCTCCCCGTGCGAGGCCGGCGCGGGACGGA
Organism: Cynopterus sphinx; assembly: GCA_030015415.1. Lineage (NCBI taxonomy): Eukaryota > Metazoa > Chordata > Mammalia > Chiroptera > Pteropodidae > Cynopterus > Cynopterus sphinx. The sequence goes on from CM057391.1 coordinate 1,978,075, forward strand.
TTCAGCCGGGACTCCGTCGGGGCTGCCGCCGAGTGGGAAGGGGGTCCGGGGTGAAAAGCACACGGCAGGCCCTGCGGCTGCCCAGCGTCCACTTAGCAGTCGCCTTCCACGAGGGGAGCGCCACGGCGCCGTGACGTCTGACAGGAAATCGTCTTTGCATTCATGGTGGAGGGTCTGACCCCCACAGAACCCCGGTCAGAGCCAGACACCTGGGGCAGCCCGTCCCTCTGAGCGGAGCCGAGAAACGCCTCGGAGAGAAACGGAGACGCCGCGAAGGGATGAAAGGCGTTTTCATCCGGAGGAAATAGCGTGGCTGTGTCTGGACCTCATGGGACGGGAGCAAAAAAAACAAATAAAAGCTCCGTTTTCTGCATTTTCCTCATGTTTCTGCAAAATGTTGGATCCCGTCAGCGTGGGGGGGGGGGTGTCCTCAGGCTGTGGCCCCAGGCGCGCCATGTGGACACTGGTCCCAGCTAAGGACTGTTGAGCCAGTCTGCTGTGCCGACGAACGCCACGGCCCAGGGACTGTCCGGGCCAGACCTCCACCCAACCCGGCTCGATGTCAACTCGCGTGTCACGTGGAGATTTTCCCGTTGTTTATTTTTTATTTATTTTTTCGGCGCCGCTGGGCACGGGCCTCGGGGGCCGCGGGGCAGGGCGGCTGGAGGCCAGGCGCTTCCCCCCTGCTCTGGCTCTCACCCTGCGGCCCCTCACCTGTCCCAGTGGCCGCCTCAGCCACTTTTCATGGAGTTTCGTGTCCCGCTTCCTTCTGAAGGCCGCAGACAGGTGTGTTTCAGAATCCTACCCTCTTCCTCAGCGGTGAGCGTGCCCCACTCCGGTCAGCACGTGTGACCCTCGCGTCCCTCTGTGCGGGGCCACAGCGCTCGCGCCCACTGAACCAACGGGCGCGCCGCTTTTCACCTGTAGAAGCGACCCCGTTCAGAAAATGGGGACCCAGCTCAGACGGGCACCCCACGTGGCCCGCTGGGTCTCTGGTCGGGGTGTGTCCCGCTTTACACGACACCGACGACGCGCTTCCCGGACCGATTTGCCGCGTTATGGCCCCCTCGTGGGGGCTCCCGGCCCTGAGTCCGGACCTGGGCCGTGGGTGCCCACAGGGCTGTCGCGTGCAGCGAAGGCCAAGAACCTTGGCTGGACAGAGGGCCCGTCAGCCCGCGGGGAGAGGTTCCCGGGGTCCCCCCGCCCCGCTGGTCTGTACACCCCAAGGGGCAGGGCCGTGTCTCTCTGCTTGCCTCTGGCATTCCAGCACCCCGCACGCTCCCTGGCACAAAGCGGGCCTCAAAGAGGGGCCGAGCGACACTGCACAAAGCATCAGCCAGGCTCTCTGGCTAATAAACTATGTCTTCAGAGGAGAGAAAGAAAAGGTGGCCGAGTCCCTGGTCCTCTAGAGTCCGGCCTGCGTGACGGTGGGAATCTTCGCCTCTGCTGTTTGCCATGAACCCCACGGGCCCGCCCGCAGCCACGGCTCAGAGCCAGGCCCGGACACCCCCTCCCTCTAACCGGTGGAGGAAGCTGTCCTCGGGCCCCCCCGAGCAGGGCCAAACGCCCGCTGAATTTGCCCACGACGGGCCGGAAGGCAGGGCACACCTGCCCGTGGCTAAATCGAGGCGGTGCACGCGAAACGCTCGTCAGGGCCGAGAGCTGTGTGGGCCTCAGTCACTCTCGCACCCAGCAGAGCCCCGGGCTCGAGTCCTACGGGCTGCGTTTCATTCATTCATTCATTCATTCATTCATTCAGCAAAGCAAGTGCCTTCGGCGTGCGAAACGGGGTCCGGCCCGGCCTGGCACCCCGAGCAAGAGACACACAGCTCCTCGCCTCGTGGACCCGCTGGCGAAGGGACAAGAACATACACACGACACAAGGCGCACGAGAAAGATAAACGTCCGTTTGATAGGAAGAAGTTCAAGGTGAAAGGAAAGCAAGCAGGCGGGGTGGATGGGACGGGGAGGGGTGGGGGCTGGAATTCCAGAGCAGGCGGCGGGGAGGGCCTTCCCCGGAGGGTGGCGCGTGAGTGGCCCCGCCAGGCCAGGGTCACTGCAGCCAGCTGCCCAGGGGGCGGGGGCGGGGGCAGGGCCCGGCAGGGTCAGGGCCGGCGGGGTCAGGGCCCGGCCTGTGGGATCCGAAGGACTTTGGCTTTCTCTGTGGCTGAGAGGGGAAGTGGCCGGAGGGTTCTGGGCAGAGGAAGGCACCCACTTTCCCCTCGTCACCTCAGTGCTCTGAGCCCTCTGGTGGCCTCACTGGTCGTTCAAAGGGGAAGTCGGCCGATGTGGCGTGTGCCTACCGCGTGTCACGCACCTGGCCCCGCTCAGTCCTGGCGGCAGATTTCACCATCTCAAGTTCAGGCCAGAGGTTCCCCGGGACAAACCAACCACCGGTCAGCCCAGGGTCACGCGGTAGGAGCCACGCACAGCCGAGGGCCGAAGCCACCCGGGACACCCCGAGGCCAGGCCATTCTCCTCGCCGCCCCGTGGCCTTTCGTGGAACGAATCGCTCAGCAGAGCCGACGGTCCAGTCTCGGGGACGCAGGCCCACCATCGTGTCGCGTGCACGGCTGGCAAAGGGTGTCCACCCGGCCCGGCATGTGGTAAGCCCTGGGCACCGTGACTTGGAGAGTGACATGGTGTGGCCGGAACAGAATAGACGGAACCAGGGGTGCCCTCCAAGGCTGTTTATTAGCCGGTGGCTGTCCTTGCCAGGAGGCATAGGGTTTTTAAGCCCCAAACCCCATTCTTCATCCTGTCTGAACACAAAGGTCAATTTTTCTTCTGTTCACGGCCTGTCAACCCCCTGGTCGGTGTGCGAGCGGGGGGGACAGAAGCAGAACGCTTGCTGGGACGTCATGTTTCCCTCGTTAGTAGCCCACGTTCCTGGGCGATGGCCAAACGGTCATTTCCAGCAACTAGTTAATCTTCAAACAGCCGTTCTCCGGCCAGCACACTGCTGCGACGACATCGAGGGGCAGGACGCGACATCTCCGGTTTGGCTCTTTGTTCCTGAACCTGCACAATCCTGGGCGCCACAGCCTAAGGGACCCATGAAAAAACTCGGTCGGTGACAGAGACAGGGGCCGGAGCGTCACTGCAAACCCCGCTCTGTCGACGTAAGCACGAGACACCCCGGGCCGGTGGCCGGGCGCACCCTGGTCAGGGGGTCCCCGCGGAGGAAGCTGAGGTCTGCCTGGGGTCCCCAGCGCACCCCCCATCTGCCAGGCAGGGAACCCTGTGGTCGCCGGGGCTTGGGACCCGCCGGTGACAGACCGGGCCGCGGAGCAGGAAAACCTAACGGTGCACAGAGCCTGTTTCCCCAAAAGCGATCAGAAGCCCCGAACTCATTTCTTTAACAAAGTCGTATCGTGCTCGCAGCGCTACTTGCCACCCGGAGGGGACCAAAGTCACGGCCAGTCCCCTGGGGCCTGCCAGCCAGCGCCACCGGCCCTGAGCACACTGATTCGCTTTCCGCGCACACCGGGCTGTGGGAATTGATCCTGTCGCTGCCCCTCGTTTCACAGATGTCACAGCTGAGATCCAGAAGGGTGAAGTGACTGTTCCCAGATGCCACAGAGGGGAAACGGAGGAGCCGGGATTCAAACCCTCGCACTCGGGGCTTTGCAGCCCGTCCACGTGACCATGGCGATGAGACTAAAATCTGAACTATGCTTTTCTAGTAAAAATGCAGAGGAGCAAGTGTAAAAGAATCATTTTAAAAGGACGAAGACATTTCTAAAAAGTTCAGCCGCATCCCCCCCGCACAGGGAGCTGCCGCTTACCTCTCGGTGTCCTATACGGTACCTAAGGGAGAAACGTGAATTAAACACGAGGATTAAACTTAAGAGCGTCTGCGCAGAGGAGCAGGACGGGCGCGAGAGGACAGGTGTCCCCGCCGACGGCCTCCGCGCTCTCCACTCACGTCCTCACGGGGCTGCTTCCATTTTATTATTCGATTACTGAGGCTGGGTTCCTATTTAGTGTTTTAACGGGTGGAGTGCGGTGGCGATACCTCGAGAAGCCCGATATTCATCATCCAGTAAGATTCCCCTTTTCACCTGAACTCAGGACGGAAGAGTCCGCAGCGTGAGAGTAAAGATTTCACACAAAACTGGAAGAACGTGGAGTAAGTTCTCTAGACGATCACAAGGGAAGGGGATATGTCAAGTGAGTTTTTACTCCGTGACCCCAGTGCTTTGTTCTAGAACTTACTATGCCTATTTCGCTGGGAGATTTTATCTGATTTCTTGGCAGATAAACTTAGAGAGACATTTTTGCTTCGGTCTCCGTTTGGGTTTGAAAACCCCCTAAACAGATGTCTTGGGCATTGGTCCTTCATGATGCTCCCCGAAAGAAGAACGCTGTGGTTTGGGGTACACACTACACGTTCTCATCGGGACAGTTGCAATATCCTAGAACTTGCACAGAAGAAAAGATGGCCCCGGTGTAACATTTTATGGTCATTTCGAATATCTCCATTAGTTTTCTCTCCGTTAAGAGAGGTTTTACGTGTGCCCCAAACATGCCATGCATCTGGAGATCCTAAATCCTGTCCATCGCAAACCAGTCGTTAGCCCTGAGCCCCGGACGTCACACCCGCTGGAGGGCTGGCTGTGGCTTTATCAGGAACACTTTCATCTCTCTTTTCTCCATTTCTTAAGTGTCCTGGGGACGCCAAGCAAACCAGGATGCCTGCCAAGGCTTAAAGGGAGACAAGACAATCTCAGAAACTGCAGGCTCCCCTGCACCCAGAGGAAATGGTTATTCTTGGAAATGAGGCCTTTTTCCAAAGGATAACCTCCCAGGCAGAAGAAAATCCTGCCTGAGTTTTCCCCCGTATCAGATTTCGCATCTTCCACGATGGGAAGAGCCGGGTGGAGACGAAACGACCCAGAAACGAAGGCGGAGTGCAGGGTCCAGACAGACACAAGAGGCTGACTGTTGCAACGCGCTGGTTTCGCTGTTACGGCCTTTTAAAACCCAGATCCGTGTGGCCAGGGGGCCTGGCATCTGAGAGAAACAGGTTTGCGGAGAAACAGGACACTCCATCTGACGGATGCGTAACGGCGTCGGGTTACGGAGGCCTGGGCCGGCGCAGCGGGAAAACACTCCCTTCCCCTCTGCTCCCCGCTTCCTCCGGTCGGTAGGAAACCATTCCCACACTCCGAACACGCCTCCGAGATGCCAGGCCCTGCATGAGGCCGAATTCTCTGGCTCCCGAAGGGCTTCTCCAGAGCCTGACCTGCACTCCCAGCAGCAGTTCCTCTCGGGCTCGGCCGGCGCATCACGGCAGCGGGAGTGGCAAGAAGCCCCCCAGCCGCGGGGGCCTGCGTCAGCGCGCGCTGGGGAGGGGGGTGTTTCCTCTCCTGCCCCCGATCTGACGGCGCTGCAGTGTGCTTGGGCCCCCGGGGACAGTGCTCATCAGTCCCAATCGCTGTGCACGGCATTGGTCTGAAGACAAATGGTGACCGTAGATGACGACTGGGAATTGCGAGTCAGCATGTCTGGCTTTAAGGAAGGTACGTTTTTGCCACAGTAAAAGTGGGCCCTAAACGATAGCGAGAACCCCTGCTTCGCCGTTTACCGGGCAGGTGGCCTTGGGCACGTCACTTTAGCGTTCTAGGCCTCAGTCCTCTCACAGGTGACATAGTAGAAGTTGTGATGCCTTCTTCGTAGGGTTGTCGTGAAGACTACCATGTGATCCAGCTGTTCCACCCCTGGGTATCTATTCAGAGAAAACAAAAACACCGATTCAGAAAGGCCACGTACGCTTACGTTCATTGCGGCGGGATAGCCAAGTGTGGAAGCAAATGTCCACCCATGAAAGGATAAAGACATGTCACACACGCGCGCGCGCACACACACACACTGGACTGCTGCTCTGCCATAAAAAAGACTGAAATCTCGCTATTTTCAACAACGTGGGTGGATCTTGAGGGGGTGATGCTGCGTGAAGTAAGATGGAAAGAGAAAGACGAATACCGTATGATTCACTCACATGCAGAATCTAAAAAAAATGAAAATGAACAACCCAAGGAAATGGAAAAGGAGCTCATCGGGAGCAGAGAGACGGCTGCTAGAGGAAAAGGGCTGAGGGAGGTAGGACGAAGGGGAAGGGCTCAACTTTACGGTGACGGGTAGTGCCTAGACTGTCGGGACGAGCCCTGTCGTGGGCACATGTTGAGTTATGATGCAGCCCTGAACCGTGCACCACAACAACACCTCGTGGAGGATTAAGTCGGTTAATACCCATAAAGCGCTGAACCGAAAGGAATTGCTCGATCATTAATAACAGTCCGTGGTAGCGACAGCAAACACGATCACTTTTACGTGTGCAGAGAACCTCAGACCTCTCTGGACGAGAAAACGTCCCTCTCTTCGTTACCAGGAACGACTGGTTTGGAATCAGCGATGCCTGATGAATATGAGTTTTACAAACACGGGCAGGTCTTTTAGAGTCTCAGGGCTGGGCGTTGCCAAACGGGTATTTAGTCGACACCCAGCCTGACAGCGCTGGTCGGGGGGCCCCGAACCTCTGGTCGCAGGACTCCTTTAGACTCAGAAACATTACCGAGGACCCCAAAGAACCTGTGCTTGTGTGGGTTGGCTCTATGGGCGTTTTCCACGTTCAAGACAAAAGCAACTTTATGAAAATAATTTATTACAAATATGAGTAACAAGTCCATCACGCATTAAAACAAAACATTTTTATTTCAAAAACCTGTATTCGTAACAAAAAACTAGCGAGTCACACTGTTTCCCAGCTCCTCAAGCCTCTTTAGGGTCTTGCTTCGCAGAACACAGCTGAGTCCCCTTATCTGCTTTCGCGTTAATCTCTGGTGATCTCGCCCATCATGCACACTTTGATAAAACCCCACTGTCCCCTCACGAGAAAACGAGAGAAAAAACAACATCTTAGGGTTATTATGAAAACCGTTTTCACCTCGCGGACTGAGACGCGGTTTCAGAGCTCAGCCCCCCCCTAATTTCTCGGAGCAGCACCCCGCTAGACTCGATCGCGGTCTTGTTCTCCTCGGGGTAATAAAAATGGAATATTACACAACTTCCCAGCGTCTTTTCTAACGTTTTGCTGCTTTGACAGCCAGTCTGACAGGAAAGCTGGAAAAGACGGAATGTAGTAGGCCCTTTGTGCCATCGTCTGGCTCTTGACTTCAAGAAACTAAGATTTTCGGCAAAGATTCGAACGACGTCTCTAGCGGAATGAGAAGTCTTCCCGCCACACCGGGGTCGTCCAGGACCGACTTTTGCCTTCCAATAGTTTGTCATCTCATTGCCCAAAACAGTGAGAGCTCTTCAAAAAAAATGCATTAAAAAAAATCAAAGCAGTAGATTTTTGTTGTCATTAAAATACAATTAAAACATCCTCGGAAACCGAAGTAAAAGGTGTCACGCAATCTCCATCGAAATACTCGAAAAGGGTGGCATCAGCCCTGGAAGTCAGGAGACTCGCCAGTGTAGACCAAGCCGGGAGGCCGTTGCGCTAAGTAAACCTCCAGTCGGCCCGGACTGAGGGCCACGATCCAGGGCCAGACCCCCAGCTCGGAGGCCGCCTCTGTCCCTGCAAGCTGGTCCCACGATCACCCGCCGTCAGCGTCCTGCAGCGCGTCTCCTCCCTGGCAGAATGTTCCTGACGCCCTTACAACAGAAAGAGCCGGGCAAACCCCAAACCAGGCAGTGGGGCCCAGGAGGGACTCGAGCTGACCCGACCTGGTGTGGGGGGGAGAGGGGTGAAGGAGGGAGGCAGGAGCCTCGGTCGCGGGGGAAGGAGGATAAATCCTGCTCACCTGTGAGTTCCTGCATCATGGGGGGCGAGGTGGGCCGGCTGAGGTCAGGGCCTTGCTCTCTCCCCAGGATGTGGCCCACACCGTGTCTCCGGCCTTGGTCTGTCCCCGCGAACCGCGGCCCGGCTGCGAGGCGCTCCCTCCCCCTCTGCTCGGACCTGAGCGGACCTGTCCGCCGCCTTAAAGAATCCCTAGACGTTCGGTGACCACTGGCCAGGGCCGCAGCCGCACCCGGTGGCCTGCGAGGAAGCCCAGGAGACTCCGTGTGGGATGACTGTTTAAAGGAAGAATCGCTCTGGAGGAGTTTCCCCTCGTTCTAAGGTAAATAAACGAAACCATCAACACGCACGTCCCGACCAGACTGGAATCCCCACCACCTTCCTCCCTGCCGGGCCCCGCTGCCAGCCTCCCCCAGGAGCCACCGTGGACCACGCTGCCAGCCTCCCCCAGGAGCCACCGTGGACCACGCTGCCAGCGCCCCCTCCCTGGATGCTTCTGTGGACAGCGTCTTGGGCTCCGGACAGCTGTCCAGGCCCTGCCCCCCACTCCTGGTTGCTTTTTCCTCTGGCTCCTCTGGGTTCTGGGGCTTAGGCTCACGACCGGCTTCTCCCCCTTCTAACCCGTGGGGTGGGTGCCCCATCTCGTCACGTGACTCCCCCCACGTTTCCTCCCAGGCAGCTTCCTTTGGCTCCATGCACCGCAGTCGGTGACCAAGAGGGGCCTCGTCCTAGGTCCTAGGGACGCTCGCAGAGTCCTGTCTGCGTTCGGCCGGGTCCAGGTGACAGGCCCCGATCCCTGGGCCAGCAGGGGGACAGAGCGGGACGATAAAGCAGGACGCGCGACCCAAGAAAAGGGCGCCAGTACTTAAGGACTTGGAGGGAAAACTTCCCCTAAAAGAGATCCGCTGGAGGATGGAGAATATTTTTAAATATCTTTGTTCCACGCTCTTAAAAAAAGACGAATTTGAGCCAAGGCCCAGAAACCGAGATCATCAGAGCCAAACAGAAATGTTCGCTGGGGAGAGAGATTGTCGGATTGTTGAAAATGGGAAGAAGCTGGAGAAGCAATCCCAGAACAGGGAGCGAAGGGACGAAAATGATGACGGAGAAAGGCACGAGAGGAGGAGGGAAGTTGGCATAAACGCGGCCTGTGACGGAGCCGCCTTCCCGAAGGACAACGCTGATCGGAGGAACAGGCTAAACGGCCCCAGAGGAAAATAAAGGAAATGGCAGAAATTGCGGCGAATGAGGGGACCTTGTCCCACTGCTGAAAACGGGGCTGAGCCCGGAGATTTAGGGAGTGAGGTCTCGGATGAGGGAAGACGTCCTGAGGGTTCCCTTCCAGGTCCGCGTCCCCTCCCCACGACCTCCCGCCACCAGCCAGTGTCCTGATTTTCCCGTCGCGTCTCTGTCTTTCCAGCTCGCAAAGAAGTTGGATCCCACTCCGCCGGGATCGATTTAATCCTGTTGTGACCAGTGCTGGTTCGAGTCCCCTCAGAAGCAGAGGCCCCGGGGGACAGACGTGCGAGGACTCTACTCTGGGGAGAAACTGGGGCGTCTGGGGATGCGGGCGGACCGCGCTGCGAGGGCTCCCCTAAGTGAAGGGGAGAGGGAAGGGGGCTTGGGGGCCCCCGGGAACGCTGTGGGGACGTCCGGGTGTCCCCGCCGGCGGGCAGAGGAGCCGCACACCGCCTGGGACCCTGCCTCGGTGACACTCGGCCGTGAACTTGAGAGCGTGGCCCCCGAGGCCCGGGGGTCTGTCGGACACACCCTCACGGCGGCCGCGGGCTCGACAGACAGTCAAGCATCAGTCGTCAAGCGACGAGGCGCCAAGTGCCATGCCGAGCACGGGAAGGAGCACGCAGGCCACAGAGGGGACGGCCACGGCCGCGCCCGACCTCTGCGGAGCTTGAGCTCGCTCGGGGAAGACGAACGTGGGATGCGTCCTGGCCACTTGAGGAGACTTTTGTCCCCAGTAGAAATATTTCTCTGATTTATTTTTTTTCGCGTTGACTTTGCACCTTGACTTTGAACACCCGAGCCTCTGAGTACCTGGAATCTACCTTTTCACGTGATGGTAAGGAGGGACCTCGCTTTGGTCTTCTCCGCGGCGTGAGCCACTTTTCCCGGGGGAATCTCTGAAGCCACCGTTCTTGTCCGTCGACTTGGGGCGTGTGAAGCTCCCGTTTAGGCACCTGCTTTCTCCTAGGTCCCTGCTCTCTCTTAACGGTCCCCTGGCCTTTCTCGTGCCGACGCGCAGCGTCGTGGTACCGTGTCCATGTCCAGTGGGACACGCCGCTCTTCTGCTTAAAGTCGAACGAGTTCATTCAAAAAGTAAATTTCTGCTGTGCTGGTGGTCGTGCCCGTTTCTCTCTCCTTTAATGCGAAAGGAACACGGAGATTGCCTCAAGGTGGGGCTTCTAACAAGCACAAGCCCTCTCCTTTGTGTGCGGGAGCACAGCTGCTCGTCCCGTGCCTGTCGGGGCCTGTACTCCAGGCCCGTTTAGAAGACTCGTCGCTCCCCCTCCTGTGCCTCGTCTGGTGGGGGCGGAGCTGGCCGCGGCGACAGATGATGTCGGAAGAGGCATCTCTCGGTGGGCACCCCCCCCTGGAATTGCTGGCGTCATTCTCTACAAAAGGCAGCCACCCTAAAAGACTCTGCGGCATCACCCGCTTGTCTTTTAGGTGGAAACACCGAGGGCCAATGCGGCGAGGTCGTTCACCGAGACCTTGCAGTTGCCTCTTCACAGACCAAAAGTCAGGCAGGCCTGCTCCTCGACGCAGAGCTCAGGGCTGGAGCCGTTCACTCCACCCTGCGGCGACCTTCGGCGAACGAGGCGGACAGAGGCTCGAAGAGACCGGTTCTGAGGCAGAGCCCGAAACGGTGTGCTGTGCACCCTACACCCCTCTGCGGGACACATTCTTCGGTCGGTCACAAACACGATCAGGCCTTCCGTCCAGTCCCGAGCTGGGGTTCTCTTCTTCGTGTTTACCGACAGCGTTGGGCACCTCGGGGTTCAGCATGTAAGTAAAACAAGGTCGATGGCAACGCCTACTGCAAATATTTTGAGGGCAGCATAGCTCAGACAGCGGGAAAGGGACCGAATTAGAAGCTGCCGTGACCCAATTGCCCTGCCACTGGCAGATGACTAATCGATTCTGTACACACAGCTGCTGGGACCAGAGCACGAGACGAGGCTGGCCCGTGCTGTTGACATAAACCGTGTGTCATCAAAAGCTAATGTGTGGCTTTCCTTAAGCTGGGAGGCTGCTCGCAGATGACGGAGACAATCATCAGCCGGGAGGTGGAACAGAAAAAGGAGATCGGCGTGGAGCTTTCCATCAAGAACGGAAATGAATTCCCCGAGAACTAACGACGCACAGGACGATCGTGAGTGCGTTTCTTGTGCGTGTGCTTATTCAGCTGTTTCCGATCTCTTAGGGTTCGTCCGCCCTAAGCAACAGCCATTTATAGTTTTTGAGTGTTTTCTTATTCACAGAAATACATATTTTCCGCAGTATCAAACAATACTGCTAGTCGATCTGCTGCTCCGTGGTTTCATCTTAGAGTTCGTGCGCGTGTGTGTGTGTGTGTGTGAGCATGCGTGTGCGCGTGTGTGTGTGCGTGTGTGAGCGTGTGTACGTGTGCGTGTGTGTGCGCGTGTCACTCGCACTTTGCTGAGACAACTCCTTCGCGGCGGCATCTGAACTGACCGCTGCAGCAGAGCTGACTTTGGCCTAGGCCAAGAAGGCTGGGTCTGGGACAACCTTCCCGTTCAGTCAGACAGCTGTCCCCGTTCGCCAGCGCCAGGTCAGTGCATTTCAATGTCTCGGTTCGAACAAAGTGACCCTGAGCGGGAAATCCACTTTGGGTCACGTCACGTGACGCGCCTTGTGCTCCAGTGAGGAGCAGGCGGGTGACTCCTCCCCCACCCAACGCCGTCAGGTGAGAAGCAGCTTCAGACCACAGTCCCGACATGTAAACACGGGGCAGGATACGGGTAGCGGGGTCTTCACCACTGCACCATCCACCCTCATGAATAGCTGAGAACAGACAAGCCGCCGCACGGAGCACAGTCGTTAACGTGGCGTCTTAAGCGGCTACACAAAAGGCCGCTGTAAATACAGCGAGTGGCATGAGGAAAGACTTGTGTTACGGAAGGGAAAACATGCGAATGCGAAACTCCGTCTGAAAATGAATCGAGTCGCCCGCGGTCCCTGGTTTGGCATAAATGTTCGGTTGAGGGGAGCGGGAGAGCCGGTGCGGGAAGCCGGGTCGGGCCGCACCTGCCGTGGGCGCCCGGTGTGGGCCCAGCAGCCCTCCGAGGAGCCCTGTGAAGCGCGTCTCTGAGGGAGGAGGGGCCGTGTCTCCACCTGCATCTCCGTGTTCAGTGGAGGCACCCGCAAGGGGTAACCGGGTGGCCCCGGGTGGGTGCAGAGTGGGCAGGCGTGGGCACCGCAGGCCGCAGCAGTGGAGGAGCCTGGGCGGCAAGCGAGACAGGTCTAGTGAGGGCCCCGGGGAGGCGCCGTCCGGTGACACCTGCGCAAAGCCGATGGAAGCCCACGTGGCATCGGGGCGGACCTGGGGAAACGCGAACGCCCTGGGAGTGGCCAGGGCGGACACCGCGTCGGGACGATGGTCTGCGGGGAAAAGGTCAGGCCCAGGACGCTTTGCACTTGTTTGTGTAGATGCCGGGGGTCCTGGCGCTTGACGACCGTAACCTCACGTCAGGAATAGGGGTGGTCCCAGCTGGGCTGCGACCCGTCCCTGGCTGAGTCCCACTGCCTTTCGGGTCACGACTTGGGAGCGGCTTTCCAGGGCCTCTGTCCCCATGAGCCTGCCCAGTTGCAGCTCGACCCCTCGGCTGTTACCTCGGCCACCAGAAAGGACGTCTGACATGAAGACCTCTAAATCCCAGGGTCCCCTGGCTGACCCCGGCCCCCGTTTCCTGGCCCAGAGGCCCGCTCGGTCATTAGCCCTCCGAGGCCACCTCGCCCATCTTCCGCCAGACTTTCTAGTTGCTTTTGGTGGATGCGCCTGTCCAAACGGCTTACTCACCCATGTCACACGGCCAAGTCAAAAAAAGGTTATGAGCCAACAAACCACAACATAAAATAAAGTACAAATGGTTAGCGAGCGTTCGAACGATATCGGCTTTCTAATTCTAAAAACATTCCAACGGGAAAGGAAGTGATTTCAAACGTGAAAGTACGGCGACGACTAAAGAGATGAGGATAGCAGACAGCAGGCACCCTCAACCGCCGCCCGTGAGGCGAGCAGGACATCTCCGGAAAGGACTTTCGGCAACAGCCACAAGGATACATTATTTTTCATATGTTTGGACACAGAAGTTCCACTTCTGAGGAATCTACTCTAAGGAAATAATCGGAAATGTGGACACGCATTGAAGCCAAATATGTTTAACCGAAGTTATTTTTAATAAAGAAAACTTCAAAAATTCTCTATCATAATAGACAATTAAATCACATGATACAGCTTTTAAAATTAAATTCACGCCGGGGAAAAATACACTGAAATAACACTGAGATCCAAAGGCGAAATTTAAAGAACGCACAGGGTAAATTAATTACTCTAAAAAACGCGGAGGGAAAACTCTTGGAAAAAGATATTCCAGATGTTAATGCTGGTTTCCCGACCCTGAAGTTATAGGTGTTTCCTCTGCGTTTTTGCAGCTCAGCGGCTCCCAGGTTTCTTATGGAGCCTACAGTTTCTGAATGATCAGACGTGACTGGGAACAAAATGATGTGGCTTCTAATCAGGATTGGTAATGGTAAGTTATTTATCCAGGAGAAGGAAAGGAATGCTGGTGAGCTTAATTTTCAGATAATTGCATATTTAGGGTGTGACGTCTCCTCCAAACAGAGGGCCTCTCAGGGGTGCAGGACGAAGCAAACCCGACGTCAAAGCTGCGCGAACAGAAGTCGGCTTCTCTCCCGTGACTCGCAAGGCACGCGGCTGCTCCACGCGGGAGATGCACAGTCCCCAACGGGGATTTTCATCCCACCAGACGCCGAATCTCCTCACTGCCTCCCTCCTGGGGCGCGAGGAGAGGCCCCCGCTTGCACACCCGGCGCTGCGCTCGCTTCCTGCGCACTTCGAGGCGGCCGTTACCCGTGTCCCTTGCACGTGTGTCACTCGTTCGCAGGAGAGCGTGCGACTTTGCCCAGTTCTGCCCAGACCTGGGAGCGCCCGGCCGCCCCCTCGGCTCCCCTGCTGAGCCTGTCTCCCCTGCACCGGCTCTGGCGCCCAGCACAGCGGCCTGGAGGTCCTGGGGCCCGGTGTTCGCTCGTTGCTTTAACACAATTTGTTCAGTGCCCTCGAGGACGGCCGATTTGCATCCCCCTCTCTTGTTATCCGGCTCCGGAGTGCACGCTGCCTTCCACCGAGGGGGTGTTTGGCCCGGACTTGTTAGTGTCACTTTCCTGTCCATTCAGGCAGGATTTCACCCCGCAGGGTGCTCTGGCAGCCACCTCCGTCACTATGGTGTCCTCGCTTCAGTGTTGACACGACATCATTAGCAGCTGCACCCCAGTCCTTGTTCGGGCTCAATGGCGGAGCACAAAGGGCTTGGCAACCAGCGAGTGGCAGCCGGGTGGGGGCGTCTACGGTGGGGACCCTGCGGGCAGAGCCGCCCCTCCCCGCCGGCCAGCCCGGCGGCGCGCCAAGCGATGGACGCCGAGAACTTGGCCCCGGCTTTGATTTCTTATTTAACAGAGAGAGAGACAAAGCAAACACACGCCCATCTGCACGCCCTGGTGGGGCGGGGTCTCCTGACATCCTGCAACGGGGCCGCAGAGTCACCTTCTTCCCTGCAGGGCACAGGCGAGGGGCCGGGACCTCGGTGGACACACCTGGGAGGCTTCCCGTCGCGTCCCCTGATGGACGCAGCGTGAAACGCGGCCCCGCGGTACCACAGCTCTGGAATCGCCCAGGAGCATGCACATCCGTGTCACACGGAGAGCGGAATTTTTAAACCAAGAAGTAAAATCGTGCGCACAGCCCGGATCCCGCTGAATGCAAATATCTACGTGCAAGCGGAAGCAAGATGTGCACGAACAGCATCCACAAGCCACTGACTGTATGTCACCCGCTGGAAGGTGGCAGATGTTTGCTGTTGCCCTTAAACCGAATGCAGTTGCTCAAAAAACGCGAATGATAACGTTTTGTGAAACGGCAGTGCTCTCTGCGAGAAAGGACAGCTCTTTGACGGCAGGAGGTAAATTTTAAAAATCCCACTCTGCTGCATTCTGAAGTGCAAAGTCACATTTCTAAAGAAAAGCGCCTTTATATATATATTTTTTTTTTCTGTATAAAAAGCACCGCCCCTTCCTCTAAAGAATGTCCTGAAATGAGCTGTCAGGCCCGTGAGCTGTGCCCCCGGCTACGTAGCTATCAAGTTTCCTCTGAACACAGCTTTTCGGACGCGTCGCAGAGGTTTTGGTTATGAAGCTTCCGTCCTGTTTGTTCTTAATTTTCGATTTCTGTTTAATTTCCTGTTTAAATGCAGTTATTGATCGTCTCTATCTTGACCTCCCGTTGTGTGGACTTTTGTTCCGATTCTTAACATTACATTTAGCGTAGTTCAGACAGCATGATCTGTCTCCTGAATGTGTCTGTTTTGGAAAAAACATGGGCATCATTGATCGCCCAACACTGGACGCATATTATTAAACGGTCCGTGGGCATTTGGAAAACAAAATAGTTGTTTTCTGAGATAAAGGGTGTCGTTTGGTTTCATTTGGAAAGGGAAAGACCCTGGGCACTGCCCCGCGCCTCAGCCATTTTAAATTCTGACCAGAGGTCGGTGTCCCCTGCCCACATGGTAAGTACGAGACGCACCCTTCACAGGTCGGGAGGTGAAAGGAGCAGAGAACAAGTATCGCTTGATTCTATCTGAAAACAAGGGCTTCTGTGCTGTCCTGTGTCCTCCGTCGGTTTTATCGCGCGTCGTCGCTCGCTTTAAGCGATTGCGGCCGTCGCATCGTGCACAGCCGACGGGACGTCTGGTGCTCCCTCCTCTCAGGACCGTTAGCCACGTGAGCCTGGATGCGCTCGCTGGCCAGGAGGGTCGGGAACGGACCAAGGCCTCTGGAAACCGAACCGCAGTGTCGACAAACCTCCTCGTCCGGAAGCGGGTTTTGACGTTGACGGTTCCATTCCAGATTCCTTGGCGAAATGTTACGGCCCCGCCGGGTCCCGGAGGACCCCACCTGCTCCCCCAGGGAAATGAGACCCGGACGGAAGGCGGACCCGACTCTAAAACGTCAGGATATAAATAACGTGTCCGGGAGGAAGGAGACGTGTAAAGTCCTGGAACGGGTCTCCGCGGAAGTTGCAACATCGCCCCCGGCCTGAGGTCATCCTGTCCTCGAATCCGAGGTCACTTCTCTCCCTGAGCTCCGGTCCAGGTTTCCCAACGGAGCGGTTGAGCAACCGCAGAAGTGAAAGATGGTCTGTTCCATCGCGTCCTTTCACAGCTGCAGGAAGAAGACAAGAAGGAAGAATGTTCGGGGTGAGGGAGGTCGAGCAAAGAGCCTGACGGGGTCGCAAAGCTGGGCTCGGGGGAGCTGCCCTGGATGAGTCAAGGCCTCACTGGGCAGAGAGGCCTGGGGGACGGTGCCATGCCCCAGCGGGGTCCCCGCAGACTCCCTACCAGAGATAAACTGAACCTGAGAACACTCAACCCACCAGGAAGAGACGACCCCTGAGGAGAAGGTCCCCCAGGCCAGTGAGCGTGAGAAGCGACGAGTTTCCTCGCGGGTAATGGGACTTGCGTCTGCTTCGCCAGCCAGGGGGTTGGCTGGTTCTCCTGCAGGGGTCCCGGGGTCTTCTCCCCTCGCGGACCGCTCACAGGGGCCCGTGAAAACCGGCCTGTCCCAAATCCACGCACCCCAGAGCAGCATCTTCCTAGGACACCTGCTGCCGTCCCGCGCCCACGGAGCACAGCTCACGCGATGCGAACTTTCCAAGTTCAAATGCGTCCCCGAGACGGGAGGGTTTTCTCGACGACTTTACACCTCGGTGCTGCCCTCGTCCCCCGACTCTGTTCTCGGACTTGGCACGAGGATGGCCTTGCCTTCCCAGAAGAGTCGGTTCGTTATCGCAGGAAGGAGAAACCCACAGAGCGGGGGGGAGGAGGAGCCACACACGGACATCCCAGGGGATTTAGGGGCAGAAAATACGGCCCGGCCCACCGTCAACTGGGACTGAAGTGTCTACGGGGCAGCGAGGGGACCGGGTGTCCCACGAGGGGCGAGGAAGCAGAGCCAGTCTGGGTGCCCCAGGGACGCTGCTGGTGCCGTGGAAGGTGCGTTGGTCCCAGGCCTGAGGACAGGTGTCACCGTGGCCGCATCCCGTGACGCCTCTCACCCGTCATCAATGGGGCGTCCGCAAGGAAGACCAGGAGGGACAGGTTCCAACGAGTCTCTCTCAGGGGGACCACTCTCGCTTTGTCTTTGGCAGTGTCCTGATCCCTCCACCGCCCCCACCCCCGAGGCTATGCCTCCTCGATCCAGCAGCGAAGACGTCGCACGAGGTGACCGCCTCTCGTTTGGGACGATGGAGCATCTCACGCAGATCACGCAGCCGCCTCCTCGGCACACGAGACTGTTCCAGAACGTAACCCAGCTGCCCGGCCGGTAAACACGTCCCACGGCCTCAGCTCTCGAGAGACGGCCTTTCGGTCCCGTGGAGACGCGTGTCCTTTCCGGACAGCGCAGCATTGTCTCCTTACTCACCGGCGGAGGACACGGCGCCGAAACGGAACCAGCACATGTGCAGGGACTTGGGCAAGAGACGATTTACGTGACGCATCCCTGGCTTGCGATGCGGACAAAGCTAAAATGAGTTCCACATGCAACAGAGAGAGCCAGCATGTCCCCCGAGAGCGGGGCCCCGGACAGACGGCCAGAAAAGGCAGCGATGAGCGCGCAGCATCTTCCACAGCTTCGGGGAGCGGCCCTTTCGTTCTGTCGTGCAGAAAGCGGGACTTTCTAGATAATTAATCCAGTGTCACGTCGTTTGGGGTGTGTTTCTCCATGAGGGCATGTCCGCGGATTAGGTCAAATGTCCTATTCCCTGTAATGTGAAAACCGGCGCTGGTTTTGTCATCCGCGTTATTTTTTCTAAGAAAGAAATTTCTCCTCTGCCTCTATCCACTGGGGAGGAAAAAAAAAAAAGATTTTGAGCAAATTGAAGGGAACCTTAATGAGCAAACAGCCAGAAAACCAGCAAAAAGAAGTGAAAGAAAATATAGACTAGGTCCCTGGGGGAAAGAGCAACTCAGGTGCCCCCAGCGCGAGCACAGTGACCTGATTTTTTATGAACCGAAATGTCCCTATCCGAATTCTGACCCGATTTTCCTTCTACTTTATGTGAAAATATTTCGCCTTTGCACAGAGGCTTTATGCTGAAAGCAAGAGGGGGATGCCTGTGAAAGCACCACAGAAACACGGGTCAAAATTCCCTCCGCGAGCCCTAAAATGCCACCTGCAGCGAGCCTTCTTCGGGGAGCCCACAGACACCTGCTAGCGCTTCTGGAGTTTTCTATTTGGGACTGTTAGGATTTTCAGATCCCAGGTCCCGGGGTCGTGATCCGGCTCCCCCTCACCTGGGACCTCACGACACGGTCAGAAGCGACCCCTTCGGGGATGTTGGAACTGGGAGGGGGGCTGTCGGGGTCCCACGGGGCGTGGACGGGGGATGGGCTGGGATGGGATGCGTCCTCTTCCCCTAAGGGCCACCTAACCAAGCGTGCACCTCCCTCATTTGCTCCTCTGTGGGGGACCCGGGTGACCCGGCAGGGTCGGGCAGCAGGCCGTGGAAGGCAGGGCAGGCACAGAGAGGCTTTCTCTGCTCTCGGCTCTGGTCAGAGCCGGCAGTGGCCCTCGGAACCGCCCGGACTTCCCGGGGCTCCCCTCATCTGTCGGGTCACCTCTCGTCCCCACTCCTGTTCGCTCGGAGCCCTTCCCCTCGCCACCCCCGGAGCCCAGCTCGGCCTGGCCCAGAAAGGAAACTCAGTTTTCGGTGACTCATCCGCCCACTCCACAGTACGGGGTCAGGGAGATGGGCGTAGGAAGAGGGAATTGTGCAAACGGGAGTCCCAGGCACGTTGGGGACTTCGTTTTGGCGGGCTGAGGTGGAAGCCTGGACCCGCCGTCAAACCCACGCAGAAAGGCGGCACCAGAAACTCGAATGCCGGGGTGCGGTTGAGCCGCAACAGGGCTAGAGGGCCCAGAAACTGCTGTCATTTCCCGTGCAGATCCAGGCATCAGTTGGGTGCGGTTTCTCAGGCCGCAGGCCAGCGGGTGCTGCGTGCATCCTCGTGGGGTCGTGGGTTGTCCGTGAGCTTGTGCATTTTACGTGCTGGTTATATGGCGTGTCCGGGACCATCCACAACCCCGAACTTCCTCGTGATCCGATACCCGGAGCTACGTTTTCGTTTACGATTGTGTTGCCTCCCAGAGACAACGTAAAGGTGGATTATTCAAGATGAACACCTTGATAAATACGTGCGAATCCCTCGCGGTGGCCAAAGGCCCCGTGTTAAAACGCCAGCGATCAGCCCGCTCCCCGTGTTCCCAGCCACCGGCTGCAAAGACGAACTCCTGACGATGGAAGACCGTCTGGGCTGAGATCCTGCGATGACGTCGCCGCCCCCCCCTGTGGTGGCGTCGTGTGTTCCTCTACGTGTCGCGTGCTCACGAGTGAAGAACAGAGGTGGACTCTGGGCCGAACAACGCCCTGGAGCCAAGTGCGGCCTGAGTGACATCACAGCACGTCGGGCTAACGGGGATTTCGAAGTTGCTAGAACAGGCGATGCCCCTGGAGACCTGAGTCCGCGGGCAGGGCAGGCCGGCCTGGTCGGACCGGAGGCGGCGAGCATCCCTACCTTCCTGAGCTGATGCAGACTTTCGTCCTCCTTGTGCGGGTGTGGGTCGTGTTTCCAGCAGTTAGGATAGCAGTTAATGAGCGAGGATTTTGTAAGAGATTTTTTAAAATTAATCATGTATTTGAAGGCACGACTGAAGAAGGTAACAGCGGTTTACATGACACGGATGGTGACCCCGGGGATGGCCCTGCACGCTCAGAATTAAGGGCGAACAGAGGAAAATGTAGAACACAAAACGCCGCCTTCCAACTGCGCGTTCCAATAAGTCCTTCAGCTTCGGCCGCCGTCCCCAGTCGCCATGAATCCGCGATGGTTTTGACTGTTGGGCTGTTTACGTAGTAAATGTGCTTGGTAAGAACCATAAACATATGAAGATGACATGTCGACGCAGATTCTTTTCCTGTTGAAGCAGGTCCACGTCAGCTCGAGCTTCGATAACAACAACGAACGTTGCAGCTCTGATTACGTAAATCAAGATCAACGGGGACGAAACCTCGGGTTGCGTCTCAAAGCATCGTGGGTGAGTCCGCGATCTGGACGTGCAATGGTAGTCTCCGCCTCCTGGGCCAAAGCTTGAGTTCAATGTATTTTATCCAGTTTTGCTTTCCGCCTTCTAAGTTTAACTCCTTTCCCCTACTTTCCTTCGAGAGCTTTACCGTTTCTCACTTCCTGAGATGCATACGTAATTGGTTCACATTCATCCTTTAAAAAAAACACAATAAAAGTCCTTAGAACACGGCTTTCTCGTTCAATGTTAACATTTAGCATTTTTTCGGTGCGTATTTCCTAAATGATTCGGAGTGGAAGTTTTACTTTCGTCTTTGACTTAACACTTACACGCGATCGTTGTGACCATGGGTGGTGTTTTTATTTCAGACCTCCCGTGGGTTTGACCGTTCACTTCTGTTAACGTCTAGGCTTCCTTCAATGTCACTGAATGTAACCAGTGCTAATTGCATATTTTTAAACTTATTAAAAGCTTTAGTTTGTTTTATGAATCTTTCCTATGTGTGCGTGTGGTGTTTGTCTTTCTCTCTTTGACTTATTTCACTTAGCATAACCCCTTCCAGGTCCATCCACGTTGTCGCAAATGGCAAGATTTCCTTTTTCGTGGCTGAGTAATATTCCTATTTGTAAGCACGCCACACCTTTTCTACCCATTCACCTGTCAGTAAGCGCTTAGGCTTTCTCTACACTTTGGCTCGTGTAAATAATGCTGCAGTGACCGTAGGGGTGCACCTATCTTTTTGAATTCGTGTTTTCTTATTCCTTGGAAACAAGCCTGGAAGTAGAATAGCTGGATCAGGTGGTAGCGCTATTCTTAATTCTTTTAGGGACCTCCATTCTGTTTTCCATGGTGACTGCGCCGATTTGCATTCCCACCCACAGCACACGAGGGTTCCCTTTCCTCCACGTCCCCGTCAACCCTTGTCATTTGTTGGTTTTCTGATGATAGCCATCCGGCAGCTGTGAGCCCAGAAAGGCCAAGGCATCAGAGTAGAACTAAACCTGCTCTACCAGAGCATGTCAAAGAATCCGTCTGATCCAAAAGCGACTTAACTGCCTGTCAGAAAGATTTCATACCCCATTAAGATGACATCAGCAACGTGGCATGCGTCATGCAGCCCTGAATGAAAAAGCACCGAACACACGAAGAAGCGAGAAACTATGACCCATCGGCAGCAGAAAATCGGTGGAGATTGAAAAATCGAATGACCCATAGGGACAAAGATGATGGAATTGACAGAGGAGAACTTTAGAACGACGATCACATCAAGATCTTAAAGGACACGAACACAATAAGGAGCAAAATAGGAAGAGCTGGCATCATGGGATCCGAGAAGAACCCACGGCAGAAAAGAAAGGAGAGAAACGTGGGCCCCTCAGGTCAAGGTGGAGGCGTTAAAATTGGAAATAAGTAAAATTATTTATTTCTCTGACTTGGAAGGAAAGGAGAGTGGAATGAATAATAATGAGGGGAAATGCACTGCATCCAAGAACAGTAAAAAAATTCACGCCAGATGGCCTCGATCTGAGGAGGAGAAGTTTCATGGTAAAATCGGGGGGAAAATCTGCCGGAATTAAGAGAAATAACGTGGGTGTGGGAACCTGGGAGCAAATGATAGGACGAAATAAATAAGTAAATAACTGCATTCGACCTTGTAAATTTCCAGAGGAGAAAGCCGACTTAGTCCACGAATTTCCACGTCGGACTTTTAAGTTCGTCAAGGCCAATGTGGGGCAAGTTTGGTCAACAGACAAAAGGGTGTTCGTTAAACCGAACCACGTAGGAAGGACTCAGGCTACAATGACATAATAGCATAATAATTTCTTTAAAAAATCAAGTTCCTAGAGATTATAAAACATGGATTCAAGGAAACTGGGGGAATGCCTCGACAGGAGAGGCGATTTTATCAGGAGCAACTCGCTTCGGGTCAGTGTCCGTGCCTGGGCTCACACAGAGGTGATGAGCAGAACTGAAGAAAGGTCGGATTTAAGACAATCGTGGAGCCGATCACAAACGTGGTGGAAGTCTACGGGGTAGAGACAGTGGGGAAATCCAAGGGTCGACGTCCTCGGGGATTTTCGAGGTTCCTTCCCGTTTGGTGGATTCGGCGAGTCACAGAGGAAGTCACCTTCGGGAGGAGGCTGGGAGAGGCGTCCCTCTCGGAGGCGTGCGATCTACGACCACCCAGCCCCCCGGCCCTAGAAAGGCTCCTGGCTGTCGGGTGACGAGAAGGAGGATGCGCTTTCCTCCAACCCATCACACGTGTCCACCTCCGGCCTTGAGGGAGCTGGAGACTCTCTCAAATCTGCGAACTTGAAGCAGGGGTGACAAAAAGAGGGGGGACGCGCCTGGCGACGGAGAACTTGCAGTGAGGAGAGCATAACGCAGCCAACAGGAGGCGAGGACCAGGCCACGTACGGTTTCAGCCGGGATCAGTCCCGCAGGCCACACCTTCGCATACCTGGGCTGCGCGGCTCTGAGATGGGTGCCAGGATGAGTCTGGGCAAAGGCTCCTCCTGGACCCCTGTCAAAGTTCCTGCTCGAAAAACCGGGGCGCAGGCCAAACCTTTTCAAAGGAAAGATTCCCCTCCCCGGGGTAGACGCAGCTCTGCCCCCCCATCGCTCCGCAGTTACCCACAGGAGCACGAGTAGAAAAAACTGCTGTATCTGTGATCTCTGGGTGTGTCCGAGAAGGCAGCTGGGGGCAGGGTGGGAAAGCGAAGAGGAGCGGTGCCCGTGTTTAGTCGTCCGTATCCAGGGAGCTAATCTCTTCCTCTGCACAGATCACAACGATTTGGCAGCAGCGATCAGAGCTCAGAGCGGATCAAAGCCCATTTTCCGTTTTCCTGCTGGAGTAAGCGGGGATCCACTGTGTGTCCTCGATTTCCATCTCTGTGTGTGCGAGTGTGGGTTTTCGTTTGTACATAAAGCAACGGGGGCGGTCTCCAAAGTCTCCCTCTCGTCCAGGGTCCCATAGCAGGGGCGGGCAGGACCCAGGCCACAGAGGAATCGCGACCTTCGTCGGGCGCTCAGGACCCTGATGCCCGGGCTGTCCTTGCAGGCTCGGGGGACGGCATCCTCCCCGCAGCCTGAACCGGTTCCTTTGCAACGAACCCGTCCTGGAGAGGGCGGGGGAGGCGCACACAGAGCGCGATCAGGTGTCGGGAGCGAGTGCTCTGCAGTTTCTAGCTCGCGGACTTAGCGAAAGCTTCCGATTATCCACCTCGACCACGTGCAAATAGTAGTCTAATGACGTGTGTCATTAAAGATTTGTAATCAAATGCGTACTTTTGTCATCGAAAATGCATTTCGCGAGCGGTATCAGCGGAAACGGCGGGGTAGGGAGATCCAAATTCCTCTTCTCCATTGAAACAGCAAGAACACTGGCCAAAAATGGCCGGATTGACCCTTTTCAGAACTCAGGAAATTACCCAAAATATTTCAGCAATCCAGGCAACCGAGACGAACACCTGACTCTCAGGACAGCGGGGTAGGTGGCGTCTAACGTGCTTCCCCAGCGCTGCCGTGGGCCGGGAAGGACAGCCCGCGACTGTGGCCGGGCCCAGCGGTCCGGCCGGCAGCGGAGGGAGGGGAACGGGGTCGGCTCTCCTTAACAGCCCCGTTTCCAGACTGTCATCGCTTGGCCTGCCTGCTGGCTGCTCAGCACACCTTCCTCGCCAGGTCATCTTTATCTCACCCGTCGTGGAGATTGCTCAATGCAAAGAGGCTTCTTTCTTTCTTTTTTCCCCCAAGAATGTTTTAAAAACCGTCAGTCCAAGCCTTAACACTGGATGCCGAGGAAGTAGATAATGGTTGGGGTGAACAACAGGGTAAACGAAGGGCTCGAAAGGGAAAGCGGAAGAACGAGATGTCCATCCGAGCTTTGAAAAGTTCCAGCAAGTTCCAGCGAAGCAGACGGTCATGCACGTGCCCAGGAGAGGCCTGAGAAAGCCCCAAGCTCTCGCCTTGCGCTCATTGTGAGGAAATAAAGGGTTAGGCAGACCTGGCCGGGTGTGGGAGGTGGGCCCCAACACACGTGCACACACAGGCGCTCGGAGATGATCGGGATGTGTGAGTCTCAAGGTCACCCAGCGGAAAACCGGTTTCTTAGAATTCAGTTCACAGAGTTAAACAAGAGCCGCAACCAGCGGCCGTAGCAGGCCGCAGGAGGAAGAGGGAATCTGACTCCTGCCAGTTCCACTTCCCAGTACTGGAAATATCCAGTTTTCAGCAAAAATCTGAGACGTGCAAATAAATGCGAAAGTCCCCCAATTCTGGGTTGTGAGACACTGGGATGTGAGGCGTCCGCGTGGACACTCGGAGCCCTGGCGGAGCAGGGTGTCCCTAGGGCTGAGACCGCAGCACCACGAGGGCCAGAAGCTTCGTGTCCATCCCATCCCAGCCGGGCCCTTCTCTGAGACTTCGAAGAGCTGACTGTGGACCCACGCTTTAGGGGATGGCACTACACATTGGTCAACCAATGCCCCGGCTTTATGACCACCCCCCGAATGCCACGCACCGCGAAGACCCTTGACTCGGCTGGGACCCAGCACGGGCTCAGAGTGAGTTCAGACGCCCTGGAACGTATCGTTTGCACTTCGGAGCCAAGGTGGCCGCGTACCAACATGGCCCTCACACGCTTCCTTCGGACGGAATTGACTTTGGCCAAGAGGAACGGCATTCCCGGGGAGGATCTCAGGATCTCCTAGTTTCTGGATCTGAGCCACGTGACCCAGTCTCCTCGGACCGATGGGATCCGTCTCATTTGTTCCACGGGCGACTTGTTATCCACAGTCCTGGGTGTTTCTTCATCGAACCACACCGAATGCCCTGAAAACAGGTTCAGGTTCTGTGTGATGCGGCAATAAGAGGGGGTGTGCGGGGGAGATGCTCTCCACCAGTCATTCGCCTCCACATCTGGAGCGTTTCCCCCCGACCCCTCAGTCACACCACCAAATTCAGCCCTTTTACCAACAATCTGAATACGCTCCGCCGGTGCACTTTGCCGTGGGTAAGAGAAAAGGTCTGTTTTATTTTATTTCCCGAGACTTGAAAGTGCCCCCCCCCAGGCTCGCCCCCTGTGGGGCGATTCACTTCGGGGTGCATCCTGGCAAAGCCAACGCGCGGGGGGCGGGAAGGGGGCCGTGTCCCCCACGGCGCTGGGAAACAGGCAGCAGCGCGGGCCCCAGGCCGTGCCAACTGTGGGGCCTGCCACTCTGGGATGCAGAATGAAAAAAATAAAATTAAAAGGCCAGTCCTGGCCTCGGCGGTCCCCTTTTCTCCGGGGCCAGCGCTTTGGCCCGCAGTCAACCCCGGCAGCTGCCGTCCCAGACGAGCCTTAGTGGGTCAGGTCGGACTCCCGGCCCCTCATCTGCACCCACCGCACACAGGGCCGTCTGCGTGAGCCCTGAGGACCCAGCGCGCTGCCTGATCCTCCCTTCGGGCGAGACGCGTCTTTGTTCCCTGGAGGACAATGGCCGTGCTCCCTTCCCCCTCGGCCGGGCCCTGGCAGCCTGTGAACAGCGGGGCATCTGCCTCCATGGTCCTGAGTTCCCACTGGACTCGCGTCGTTCCCGTCGCAGGCATCAGGCCTCCGAGGACGTCGGAAACGGCCGTGGCTCTTGAATGGAAACCTCAGGCTTCCGAGCTGCTGGGCACGGCCCTCACAGCCCGGGGGGTTGGGGCCCGGGGACGGCTGTCGCGAAGAGCCTGGCAGGGCCGGGCCGGGGACTCCGGTCGGTCCACTGCACCACTCGCTCCTGAAGCTACGGCCCCTGCAGTCGGTCTGCATCACGCGCTCATTCAGGACGGAAGAGACGTGTAGGGGACCCCCCGCCCCCCGTGAAGCAGGACGATGCCGGGTGGCGGTGGCGGAGAGTCCTCAGCACGCACTCCGGGCCCTCAAGGAGTTTCAGTTCAGTGAGGAGGGCACGGTGGCCTGCGACGTCCTCACTCGCCGGGCAGACGTGTGTCGTGCACCTGCCGCGTGCCAGGCCCCCGCTCGGTCACCCCGGCCTTGGCCCGGCCTGTCTCTCACACCCGCATCCTCTCTGCTGTCGCCTCTCCCTCCATACACACTCGGAGCCACTGCTCCTCCGCATCGCGACCGCCACCTCCCAGCCTGGGGCCACCCGCCTGTCCTGCCTGGACTTCCAGAGGAATTTCCCAGCGTTCGCCGCGTTGCTACCCTTCGTCCTCTACGGGCTGTCCACCCGGCGGCCCAGAGGGCTCTTCCGACAGGCGAGTCAGCGATGACGTGACCTTGCCCGAACCGCTCCGGGGGCCCCAAATGGACGAGAAGTCAGAGCCCAGGGGCCTCGCGAGACTGAGATCACCGCGACCTTTCCGAGTCCCTCCTGCCCGCACCTCGCTCCCCTCCGGCCAGCGTCCCTCCTCGTGTCCTTCAGCGGGTTTTCCTCTGGGGGCTGGGGGCTTCCCGCTCAGGGTCCCCAAGCTCACCACCCCCACCTGGAGCATCCTCCCCTCGGGCCGGAGCTCAGGTGGCCACATCCACTGGTCCCCGTGTGCGCTGCACGGCCCCCTCCGCGAGGTGGCAGCTCCGGAAATCCGCGTCTCGTCGCCGGGCTCGTTTGATCGATGTCCCCACCCCCGTCGCCACCTCAACCTGAATCATGTCGAACTAAACATCAGACACTCTCTTTTCAACCGTGAGCGTTTCAAAAGTAAAGATATTTTATGTTTAAAAATAACGATGCCTTTATCACACCTAAAAAATTAATAATTTCTGAATGTCACTTACTCTCCAGTTTAGTGTCCCAGTTTCCCCCAATGACCAAGTGTTTCAATCAGAATTCAGACAAGAATCTCTCGTTTTTTCCATCCGTTCTCTCTGTCTCTCCTTCCTCCCTCCCTCTTTCCCTTTCTCTCCACCTCTTTCCCAGTTTATTTGTCGAAGGAAGTGGTTTGTCCTGAAGGATTCTGCATCGTCTGGGTTGGGTTGATTGTACCCCATCTTCTACATTTTCCCCCAAATCTAGGCGTTTGATCAGATTCGAGTTCAGACTTTCAGCGAGAAGCCACACGACCGATGCCGCGCGTTTCGTCTCTGGGCATGTTGTCTGCCAGCCTCTCTGCCAGCCTCTCTTCCGCTTCATGGAGAAATGGGGAGAAGGGGTGAAAGGGGAGCACACACACACAAAAATAAAATCCTGGCAGGGCAGGGAATGCCACCAACGCAGAAACAGCTTTTCAAGAAAACGGGAGGCGTTCACGGTGCCGGACGTCGCCAGGTGTCGCCCGGGGTAAAGGCCGGAACGCCGTCATCCAGAGGGAACGGCTGGAAGCGCGCCCCTTGCCACCGCCCCCAGGACGGCATCTGAAGAAACGGAAGGAGAGTCACTTATTCAGGGGCTGAGCCGACCCCGCCACCCCCAGCCTGACGCCCCCACGAGGGTCTCTACCTCTGGGGGCCGGGGGAGAGGTCAGCGGACGAGGCTGGTGCCTTCGGCCTGAAAAGGAGTCGTGAGATAGAAAGGGTCAGAGGTAACAAGTACCACCCCACGAACTATTCTAGAAAATTAAAGCAACAACGTGAGTCTTTTCCCACACGACAAGGACCAGAAAAAGACATAGTTTCTGCCCCAGCTCCGCTTCTTGCCAAAAGGAGGAACTAAGGCCAATTACATAAAGACCCTAGCTTTTAAAAAACTATCATTATTGTTATTATTATTATTATTATTATTATTAATTATTATTATTACTATTATTGCTGCTGCTGCTGCTGCTGCTGCTATTTGCATAAGGCCCATAGAGCAGCCATGGCGCTGCCCGCCTCGCAGTGTGGCTTTGGAATAAGTGCTATATTTTTTTTAACGATCGAAGAACCACATCCAAAGAAAAGCCCGAACCCGAGAGCGTTAAAAAGGTTACGCAGCCACCCCTGGGGCCGCGTGACCGGGCGCTGACGCCTGGGCCGCCAGCGGTCTGGGTGCCCGGCCCCGGCCCTGAGGCCCAGCCCCGTGATGCCACCTCCCTCCCTTGGCTCGGCGCTCGGGGCACAAACAGCACACGGGCTGCCCCACTCCTGGCACGTCTCCGGGGCCGTGGCAACGCCTCTGCCAGCTGGAAAGTGAGCCGAAGAAGGAGCAGCGCCCAGCAGCCTCGACCTCGAAAAGACCGAGTCACCGCAGAAGGACCAGAAGCAACAAAGGACAATCGTCGCTCCCCCTCGGCCCCACAGCCCGCTCGGCCCCTCGTGAGCCGCAGGGGCGCGGAGATAGAGTCTCTGACGAGGAAGGCCTCGGGCAGAGGCGGCGCAGCGCTCCCGCCGTGTGGGGAGGTCGTGCTCCGTCTGGAAATCATTCCTGCGGTAAGTACCAGGATGGAGGTGAAGAGGGAGCCAAGGAAATTTCCCGGGGCTGGAGCCCAGCCCGCGAGAGGTCGGAGGCTTCTCCCGCAGCCCTCAGGCGCCACCAGGATGCTCGGGGCGGCAGGGCTCCAGGACAGCGACATTTCAGGGAGGGAAGTGAAGTCCAACGAGCTAGGACGAGGCATGAGTCTCCAATAAGAAATGAACCTGACCGCAAAGGTCCCTGCGAGGGGACAGCGAGTAAGCGGTGGAGCGGGGACGCGGACCCCGTGCCGTGTCGCTGTGGGGGTCGATCTGACGTGTCCTTTGGGCCTCCGTCTTTGCGGGTATTTTCCGCGACAGCGGCTGACCTCTGGGTGCACGTCAGTGCCACCGCTGGCTGCCGCCGCCACCCTGGGGCTCTTCTCTCTCTCGAGTCCCCACCCGCAGGAGCTCGGCCGCTGTCTGTTTCGTCCTCCGTTTCTGCTGACTGCGCAGCCCTGTCCTGCCCCTCTCGCTGCTCGTGGCCTTGCCTCCTTAGCTGACCGGGCCACTGTGACCTCCACCGGCGGGTTAGAGTCCTGCTTGCACCTAGACTGACGCTGGAAGCCAAGACCTTGCTGCCTGTGCCCAGGATGAAGGGCCCCCCCCCATACCAGTAAGAAGACCCCACGCAAGCCGGCCCCACGAGATTCGAACTGTGGCCCCTCCTCCTGGGGCACGGCCCGCTCCGGACCTACACCTTCCCTGACCGCCGCAGCCCCCGTACCGGAGATGCCTTTGGGCAGAGTTAAAGCACCTTCTAGTGTCGATCTCGTTCTGTGTTCAGCGGCGACCTGAGGAAGCCACGCGGACCGACCACCGTACTGAGGTACCAGAGACACGTGTCATAGACTCGCCATCGCAGCTACTTTTACGTGCCTGTGTCAGGCGCCTTAGACACAGTCACCGCGTCCCGTGCGTTGGGACGAACACAGACCAGGCGGAGAAGACGTGTCCAGGAAAACGGCCTCAGGCCTCTCGACAGTGCCGCTCGGCCACTAACGCGCACACACGCCCTGGCCCTGCGGCAGCCCCTCCGCTGCCCGGGACGCCCTGGGGCAGGCCCGGGGGCAGAGTGTGACGGGGACGGGGGACGACGCTCGTCAGCGCTAGGATGCCGGGAGTCTGTTTTGACCTTTGGAGGCTTTGCTTGCATCGGTCGCGCGTCACGCGGCGCGCTGGTTAAGGTCGCAGGTGGACTCTGGAATTGAGCTTTCCGGGCTCACGTCGCAGCCGTGCGGCCTCCTACGGCTGAGAACGTCCGAAGGCAAGTTGACGTGTGTGGGTCTCAGCTCCCCAAGCCGTGGGGTGCACGTAGGTGTCGTACCCGTGCCAGGAAGCTGCGCAGGACTCGGTGACACAAACCTCTGTCCTGCCCAGGCTAGTGCCTGGCCCTCACCGAGAGCACCGGCTCTCGTGGTGAAAGGGCAAACGAGACGACTCGATGCGTCACCTCCAAGAAGCGAAACGGTCCGGGGCTGCCTGTGAGAGGCGCAGGCTGGAGAAACTGTCGGGGCTTTCGTCCACAGGCCGCGGCAGGTGTCCCGGCGACAGGAAATCGCGCTCATTCTTCCCGTCGTACGCGATGTCAGGTGCCTGCCCGGAACAGACGGGGCGAGCATTCCCCCCGGGTAGGATGCCACGGGTCAGACGAGCCCCCGAGGCCCGGGTGCTGCTCCAGCGCAGCGCCGCGCTCGCAGCCGCTCACCTGTCACCCCGACTTAGCCGCTCGTTTTCTCGGGATGAGAGAAAACGCTCTCATCAGTCACGTGGCGCGTCACGAGGGAGCAGCGAGCTCACGAGCACGTTGTCCTCGCTGGGATGATGCCAACCCCTGGCGCTTCGATGGGTCGCGGCGGCCTTGGGGGGTGCACGCCGGAACGCAGCCCCGGGGCGCGCCGAGCCCCGACAGACGCCAGCGGCTCCCTCCTCCCGCACGAGCAACCACCGGCACAGGCCCTGGTCCCCCTGCGAGTGACACATTCAGAGTTACATTCTTGACGCAGAAATCACCATGGCTTGTGCCTTCATATCAAGCATTTTCATCCCGCACAAACCCCACAGTTATCATTTGGAGCTGTGCACACCGCAACGTCTCCATTTTAATTTTTCTGTGAAGACTGAGGCTGATGCCAAGATGTCGCTGTCATATAAATACTCCAACAACCCTCCTTTTTATGTTTGGAGAAAGTCCTCGGGTTCCATGCCCAGAAGCGGGACTCTGACCGAAAGGCAATTGTGCCTGTCGATGGTACGTCCGTTTGTTATTTTTGCCGGGATGGATGCTGCCAGATCAGCTGCAGGAGGCGCAGAGTTAATCTGGGTTACGCGTGTCACAGGCGACCGCAGCACCTTCACCTGTAAGACGCCAGCTGTGCCATCATCCCGTAAGCGCAGGAGACATCCCCTCGGCCTTTCAAAGACAATTTCGTTCATGGAAAACGACGTTGACCGTGATTTAACGTTTACACGTTCCACACGTTTTCTATACTTCGATGGGGCGACCTCGTTTGATCCTTATGCGTCTGAATAGCAAATCCTTTCCCGCATGAGCTGAAAATACGTCCGACTTCTTTACTTTTACCGGCGACCAGTATGTTGCCTGCATATTGAATCATCGTTTTATATCCTCGTGACCGTGAGTCAGCTGGCAATATCGCACGGGGCCTGCACGCCCCCACGTGAACGATCCCTAAAAAAACTGGTGAGAAATGAGCAATGTGACCATAATTTGAAAAACAGCAGTGACATAAAGCTGAGAGAATATCGAACCGAAGAAAGGCAAACCTAACTGAGTCCTGAGAAAGAACGGGAGCTAACGGAAATTCGTTGAGGTTGGGGGGCCCCATCGCACCCTGCAAAGGTGCACGCTGGGAGCAAGGAGCTGAAATCAGCAAAAGCGAAGGCCACGGCAGCCCGTTTTGACAGAAGCAGCCGCAGAAGGCGGCCTCGCTCACGGACCTGCCAGTGCATTTCCTCAAAGGAGCTGGCGCAGCTTCCACTCGTGGTGAACCTTCTGGGTGTTTCTCAGCTGGAGATGCCGCAGACGGCGCTGCCGCCAACCCTCTGTCTGTGTCTTTCGTGCCCGTGGGCACGAGCTGCCGTCAGGTCTAAATCGAGAGTTAAATGACGGGTTCGCAGAGCAGGCCTTGTAATAGGTAGTTCCCATTTCCGACGATTGTACCTCTCTGATGTCTGCCCACGGGGAGCAAAAAAAGTGCCCTGTTCCGTTTGTTTACTTTTCCTGAGTCAGCATTTCTTAAGTGGAAAAAAAAAGACGTACTTGAACGTTTGCTCCTAAAACGAAAAGATTTCAGAATTCTAAACTTTGCAGCTAGTTACCATGGTTCTGCCTGTAGCCTCAGGAAACCAGGGCCCCGATGTCAAGGCCGTGTCCCCAGCCCTGCGTCGAACACCAATAACAGGGTCAGCCAGAAAACCCAAAGACTCAAATGCTGCAGTGGTCGGATTATTCTGGAAATTCTTTGCTTTCTTCTTCCTCCTGAAATTTCAATAGGAATTGCAACAGCTAAAACCTGGCAAACCCTAGAAGCTTATGAAAATAGCTATATTCTTGCCATCGAGATTACTGGACGGCAATGGGGTTTGTTTTTTTAAACCCAGCAGTTTTCACAAGGGAACGGATTATTTATGAGTCATTCCCTTGATTTGTAGATGAGCAATTCAGGAAATGGTGAAAATAGCAAATGAGTTCTTCATGGGTCACTCGATCACGATTGTCAGAGGCCGTCTCGGTCGTTTCTTGGAGCTGGTTGCAGCTTCTACCCAGTACAGAACGCTGTTTTCTTGTGAATTTACTCATCTGTTCGGTCATTCTGTGGGGATTTTCCAAGTCTGTGTCAACACCGCCAGGAGGAAGAGGAGAGCAAGGTGAAGACAAGGTCGTGACTCTTCCTGATAAAGACGGACGTGCTGGAACCTAAGCCCCCACCCATAGACGATGGGATGAAGAAGCGACGGCACATGATTCAGTGGAATATTACTCGGCCATGAAAAGTGAAACCTTGTCATGTGTACCAACAGGGATGGACCGAGAGGGTGTTATGCTGAGTGAAACAAGTCAGACAGAGAAAGACAAGCGCCATATGATGTCACTTATCCGTGGGATCTAAGGAACAACATAATCGAACAAACAAAATGAAAACAGCCTCATGGCCACAGAGAACAAACTGATGGTCGCCAGGTGGGAGGGGAGTTGGGGATCTGGGTGAAAAGATAAGGGGATTAAGGGGCACATATTGGGAATTATAAAATAGCCATGGAGATGTGAAGCGCAGCACAGGGAATAAGAAGCAAAGCTGCCGGGGTGCCGGACGGGGCCTGGACTAAGTGGGGGAATCACCTCGTAGACTATACAAACGTCTAACCGCTATGCCGCACACCTGAAACTAATGCAAAATCACATTGAATGTCAACTCTAGTTGAAAAGTAAAATTAAACAAAAAGAAAAGATGGACGTGCGGGGCGTTTTGCTTTATTCTTTTTCCTCGGATTCCTCAAAAGCAACCAAAACAAGACAAAAGGGAAAACACTAATCTTACGAGTTGATTTTAAACCGCCTACGACGAACAGCGAAACACACTCAGCAACTGCTACACACACGGCCTGGAACCACGTGTGGTGGAGCAGGACAGAAGGTTCCGGCAAAACCCCCCATCGGGAGACGTGTCGGCTACTGCGCTGCGAGGCCACGGGGACAGTGAAATGCCTCAGGGAAGAGACGTCAACAGCGCGGAGCGCTGGGAGGGCGGCGCCGTATCAACTGGCCGTTTCCATTGCCTCCCAGCAGAGAGAACCTTCCGGAAGGTAAATGGATGGTCACTTCTTAGGAACGGAACAGGAAAAAGCAGAGAGAAAATATTCGGGGTGCAAGAAAGGTTTCAGAAACAAAGAAATATTTGCCTGCGTCGTCTGACCCAGAATGCACACATTCAGGGAAATTCACAGCAAGACACAACTGCGAGCGCCCGAACTTCGAGGATAAAGAACCGTGCAGGTCCAGGTAGAAGGAAACGAGTCGTGTTTTTCTTCGGAAGAGGCGGGGCGTCGGGTTCTCTGCCATGACTGGAAATGCCAAAGCACCAGGGGCCAACGGCCGTCGGAATTGTTACTCCCTCAGGCTGTCCTTCAGGCAGAAGGGCCGAGGCCTTCTCCACCACGTGCGCATCCAGAGACGACTGCACCCAGTACCAGTTTTCAGTAAGATTTGTGAACACGGGGTGATCGATGGAAGGTGATCGATGAAAGCCACCGCCCATCTCAAAGCAGCGCTCGTCGGGGTTGGGTGTTCGAGCTCCGGAAGCGCGTGACTGTGGGGGGAATGACAGCAGCCAGAGGTGACCGCCACGCATCCCGAGACGGGGGTGGCCAACGGTCCAGCCGCTCTGGGGCGTGGCCGTTTCCCACGCAGCTAAACGCGCTCCCCTGCTCACCTGAGTCCGGCACCGGGTGCACCCAGAAACGATCGGCGGTAACCCAGGGCTGGAGCGGCCCAGAGGGCGGCGGGTCAGGCTGCCCGGGAACCTGGATCCCGTGGGACACCCCCGGACTACCAGAGGAGCCGAGGACGACCCGTGCGGCGACGAGGATGGGCACCGAGGGTCACGCTGCGCGAAAGGGTTTTCACGACGCGCGAATTCATCCACGGGATGGTCCTGAAATGACCAAAGTAATAAGAAAAAGAAGAGAAATTGGGGGTTGGGGCCAAATAAACACCTAAAGCCTCATGTTGAAACATTTGGTTAACCCAAATACTCACTTTTCTAAAACATTTTAGTCTTTTTTTAATCTAAAGAGGCTATTTGGACTCGTGATGAAAATAAACTTCCGTTCTTTAATTTGACTTTCGTTCGAATAAAATTAAATGTGATGCCATTTACTTTCAAAGAGGATGTGTTGTTGGATCCTGTTTTTCTAAAAGGATTTTTGCCTTTTTTTCCGTTTCGTAGCTGCCCCGACACCGTAAAGAGAGAGCGAGACAAAGTAGGCACGTCGTCCCGAGAACGGCTTCTTCTCATCCATGGGATGTGAGGGACGTTTTTTTTAACTTTCTCGTTTGTGTTTTGTGAGATTTTATTGGGGGAAACGTGACATTTCTAATCTTCGACAACCAGAAAGCAACACAAAACAAACAAACAATCAATAAGAGAGTGGTTCCTGACCTGGATTGAAGAGGACGCAGAGGCAGGAGGTCAACGGGAGGCAGGAGTGGGCGTGGTGGCACCGGGAAGGGAGCCCCAGGGGCAAGGCCGTTCGGGGGGACGGGGCGTTTGCCGTGTTGTTCTTCAAAACGCTCGCTGCTCAGCAACTCCACAGTTCCTTCTGGAAAGAGCAGGCCGTGGTGGGCGCGGTTCCAGGCCAGACTCTCCGCGGCGCAACCCCGTCTGGCGAGCTGTGGTCACACATGGACACGACCCGGTCGACGGCGAGGAGGAGCGTCGGCGGCGAAGGATGGACCCGGAGGCCCGGCTGTTCTCGTGAGCAGACCTGGGGTCGGTTTGGCCATCGCCACCGTCTCCTCGTGTCTTGGGAAAAGCCGCCGTGGAAGCCAGACCCTGCGGACGCTGGTGACCCGCTCGCCCCGTTCCTGCCGCGGGTGCAAAAGGGCACTGGGAGCTTTAATTTCCGTGCTGAGCTGGTGTCTGTCCCAGGCACCAGGGAGCAGATATTAGTTTGTCCCCTTATCTCCATCTCCGAGCCTACAACTCGTACGTCGCCGTCACTCCGGACCAGGAATTCTCGTCGCCGCGCGGGTGTGCCGCGCAGCCGTCCGCCCGACCTCTGTCTAATGTTTGCCCAGTCGGCGGTGCGCGTCCCCGTCTGTTTACACGGCCGACTGTATAATGACGTCACCGGCCGTCATAAAGCCGTGGCCCTGTCACTCATTGACCCAGGCTGGCCCCCGGCCTGGCCGTGCTGACATAGGGCCACGCGGCCCCCGGCACCGGGAAGCTCACCCCTCGCCGGGCGGTCTGTCTCCTTGACCGCGGAGCTCTCCACGGCCCGAACGGATGGCCGCGGGTGGACCGCACGCTCCGCAGGCATCCCTTGGCTCTTCTTCTGCACCCACGGCCGTTTGTGCTCAAATAGCCTTTCAGGTTGCAAAGGACGGGATCCGAGGGGAGAAAGGGGGGATGGGGGCTCCTCCTCGGGGGAGGCTGAAGGAAATGCTAGAACCGGGGGACGCCACCACTGCCGCCACCAACGCGGGACCGTCCTCGGGGCTTTGCTGCTCCGTCTCCTGCATTAGGAACTCGGGAGCTTCCCTCCGGAGCTCGACCATGACCCCGACCACCTCTCTCTCCGTCTAGCTCTCTGGCCTCTAGGGAGCTGGCGGTCGGCCGCACGGCGACCACCTGGTCAGGTGCGCGCGTGGAGGAAGGAGAGCTGGGAAGAACGCATCAACCTATTTCCCCTCGACGACCGGTCGTGACACCTTTGATCCCGCTGAGTCGGTAGATGGTCCCTTCCCGCTGCTCCCTGGCGGGACGGCGACCGGGCTCGCTGGGGGGACGACACGCTGCACGTGGGGGCACTTAACGCCATGTTGAATAACAACAAAAATGCGGAGACCTGAAGGGCGGGCTGCGGCAACCGCGCTTTCACGCGGATGGTATTGCAGAAACCTGTCGGGTGTGTGCACGAAGGGACAGTATTTGAATTTCGTCCTCGCAAGCCGCGCCCGGGCTCCCGGAGGGACTCAGCTACTGCTCGTTTAGGAGGCGGGGTTGGAAGCGGATCCGAGAGGCCGAGGGGCTCCTGGACCAGCGGCCGGGAGCGCTGCGCTGTGACGGCGGGAAATCGCTCGGCCTCTCTGCCGGAGGTAAAATCCAGGTCCAGGGGCTCATTCTCCCAGGGGCACCTCAGCCGCTGAGGCACCCCCCGCCCTCCACCTGTTCGCTCAGGGAGCCCCCGGGGCACGCAGACATGCTCAGCGCCTCACCTCGGAGCCCCCGACAACGTCCACCGCTGCTTCCAGGCCTCACCTACCCGCCCGCCCCCGGGCCTGCCGGGCACCGGCCCCTCATCCCGGCTCCTGTGAAATGGCAGGACTGGGGGCTGCCAGCGACCCCGCCCGCCCCGCCGTCTCACGCTCATCCCGGGCACCCGCTCCTGCCCGCCCGCCCTCCGCACCGCAGAGAAACTCCCTTCGGAGGCATCTCGTCGACGTCGGTCCTGCTCCTTCCGCCCCGCACGGCCGGTGCTCCCAGAATGGGTACCCAGGCCCCGCACGGCCCGTGTGCCCTGAGGCCGGGCCCTCTCTGGCTGTAGCGCCTGCAACACCTTTGCTCCTGAGAACGTACAGGGCAACGTCACGGGAAGTGTCGCCGGCTGCGACCCCGGCCATGTCCTTCTTGTCCCGCTTCTTCCAACAGAAGAGCCGGCGCCACGTCCTCCGTGAAGGCCGAGGGGTCTCGGAGCAGCAGTCAGTCCTCTGTCCTCCACGCTTTGTCCGAACGCGTTGCGGACGTCCCCCGACCCAGGTTATAGCGTGTTTTGCTCTGTTTTTAAGTCGGGTCGTTCGTCCTCGTCTTCTCAGGGGCTCGGCCGACCTCTAAAGCCCTTTGGGAACCCTGGCTACATAACAGATGGTCGGGCCGGTAACTGGCCTTCGTGAACGGTGTCGAATGAATGAATGAAGGAACAAATGATATTCATCGGAGGAGCCTGGTGACGAGGCGCCGTCCGCACGGGGCTCTGCGTGGCCTGGGCCGAGCTCGCCCCTCGGAGCGGCTCTCGGCTCTGGAAGCGTCAGCGGATGTCACCTGGCTCCGAGGTCGGGGTGCCCGGAGGAACCGAGGACCCTCCCCAGTGCCAGGTAACAGAGCTGCCGGGCGCTCTCATCAGGGCACCTGGAGTACGAGCGGCTTTCCAGCTGCGCGGAATGCAAAAGCCACCCCGCCCCGAGCGGCGTCTCCCCGATGCCCCCGTGGGGGCGGCACAGAAGAAGCTTGCTTCGTGTGCCCCGCACCGAGACGGGGGACGGGTTTTCCAGCAGAAAGCCGGGGAGCGAGACCTCGGCGGCGGCACCCTGGGCAGGAAAGCCACCTCCGATTCCGGGGCAGAGTGGGGAGGAAAGGGTTCGCGCTGAAAATGGGAGGGGGAGCGCTGGCTGCATCGGAAACGCGGAGTGAGAACAGGGTTGACTGGGAACCAAAGTCAACAACCCGGAGGGAGGAATTCCAACCCGCGATGAGGGCGATGAGGGCGGAGCGACCCCTTGGCTGCCGGAGGGAGCTGGGTCCTTCCCCCGCTCGGCCTGCCAGGGAAACGGGCGTGTGGGCCTCCGCGGCTGGGCGACCCGCGATGGCCGTAGCTGCGGAGAGTTCTCAGGATTTCCTCTCCAAAGGGCTCCGAGTCCCTGAGTTCTTCCAACCGCAGAGTTTTCCTCCATTCCCTCCCGGGGCCGCGGTCGCCCGTGGGATTCAGACGAATCCCCTCAGTGGAAACACGTCCGGGGGACGGCAAAGCTGAACGCTGCCTTGGCCTCCAATCTCTCTGTCCACAGTAAGATTTTGCCTGGAAACGCAACGTCCGAGACGAGTTCGGCGACATGAGCGGGACGCGTCTCTCAGGACGCGTGAACGTGGCGAGCGCGGCCCATCCTCCCCCAGCCCCGGTGTCGCTGGGCGTAAAAGTCCGACTTGTGCTCAAGCACGACGTATTTCGAAATAAACAGTGCTCACTGGACTGGTCGCAAAGTAGTCCGTATCCAAGAAAAACATAAAAGTGCCGAGAAGTAGGAAAAAGGGGGAAAGGCTCCCTAGCTCCGTCATGCGAACGTAACCACGGTCCAGGCGTGCGTCCCCTTTCTCCCCCCTCCCCCCCGTGTGCCAGGGTCTTGTTGTCCCAGTCGTCACAGACCCTGCCGCCTGCCACCTCCCTCACCCCGAAGCCATGCGGCCCCGTGCGGACTCCGGCCCCCGGATGGATTCCTGGGACTCCTGGAGGCGTAGGCTGGTCCTAGAAATGCCTCGTTTATCCAGGAAAGCGGCATGCCCAAGCTCCATGAGGATTATGAGCACAATCTCATCTCGAAAACGAGGAAATTAGGCCCGGGATAAAGGGCCCGATTCGCTCAGAGTTGCACAGGGACTTAGCCCGGGGCCATCGGTTGTCACTGGGCCTCCCGATTATCCTCTAGGGCTTCCCCCACACCCGCCGCCTGTCCGTCTTTTGTCACCAAAATTAGTACCCAGTGGGGGGGGCTCTCGAGCTCCCCCAGCCCCCACCCCGCTTCTCCGTTCTCAGGCAAGGTGACAGGAGGAGTACGTGAACGCGACCTCTCGGCCCTGAGTCCACCGACATCCCCTGCACACGTGTCCCGTCACCCCCGAGCCCGCTCCGGGCCTAGACTCTTCATCCTCTGAAGACGAGGCCCCCCAGGACCCGGCGTGCTCGTCCGGGGCCCCCTGTAGCTGTTCTATGAGCTCGGGGGTGGGGGCAGGGGGCGAGGGGGGGGGTGTGGGTGGGCGTCCCGGCCCCCAGAGCGAGCCGCTGGGAGGCAGAGCAGGGAGGCCACGTCGCTCACATCTAGAAGCAGCAAAGCTGAGTTTTGCTCACCTGTCGATCTCTTTGGCCCTACAAAGTCGAGCTGTCGTTAGCAGATTGCTTTACGGTTGCGGTTGGTCCAGTCTCGGTCAT
This sequence comes from Cynopterus sphinx, assembly GCA_030015415.1. Lineage (NCBI taxonomy): Eukaryota > Metazoa > Chordata > Mammalia > Chiroptera > Pteropodidae > Cynopterus > Cynopterus sphinx. The sequence goes on from CM057391.1 coordinate 2,017,317, forward strand.
CGATGTCCCGTTAACCTCCAGTTCCGCATTTATGATTCGTTTCCCCGATAACCATTTGCCGTAAACTCTGGGGAGGAAGGGCGCGGAAGCAATTCCCTGCGGATCTGGGATAACGCGATCGGCTCAAAGCGGCCTTCCCCTTCTCGCCTCCGGCCCTTCCTTCCCCACCCAGCGAGGTCCCTCCAAGGCCCCGAGGCCATGCTGCTGGCTCAGGTTGCTTTGGGGCGGTGCACGCCCCTATCGCCCCATCTCGCCTTTCCACCTCCACTCATCTAGCTGGTTGGGGCAGGGCCCACCCAGCCCCAGCCCCAGCCCCAGGGCTGGGCCGCTGACCCCGGGCTGGGACGCCAGGGCACAGGGTCACCTGGCCAAGGTGCGTGGCCTGCAGAGGGACACGGCCAGGCCGGGGGGACTCAGTTCTGCTTCTTTGGGCTGGGTGGGGGACCCGTTCCTTGGCGGAGGGGTCAGGAAATAGCTTGCCATGGCTTTCTGCCCCCAACCTCGCAAGGAGAAACGGAGCCAACACAGAAAAGGGGTGAGAGACGGTGGGGGCCGTTAGCAGACACGGCGCGAGTTCCGGGGCCGTCGATCTGCCAGGCCTGGGGTGAAAACTTGTTCCGAGACGGGCCGGCTAGGAAACACGTCGGGCTCGGCGGCCCCGTGCCCTCTGCTGTGACCACCCAGCAGCCCTCGTAGGGACAAGACAGCCCAGACGGCGTGCGACCGACGAGCATAGCCGCGTGCGACAAGATTTCACGTGTGGACGCTGAAATGTGAATTTTGTAGGATTTTTATGCTCCTCGAACCATCAGTCTTCCTTTGACTTCTTCCTCCCCCCGCCCCCAACCATTTACAAAGTACAAGAGCCACCCCCAGCTGGATCGGCCGGGTTTGCCCACAGGCTGTGCCCCGGGCCCCTCCGTACCTTTTCCATCCACCCTGCGAGCTCCCAAGAGCCAGAAAGCACTTCTGAGGAGAGGAAACTGGTCTGTCCCCATGACGCACACCCTAAAGTGGACAGTTTCATTCCTGCGTGTGGTGTCCCCGGGGGCCTCAGAGCCCGGTCAGCGTCTCTGGGGACCTCATTCCTGTCCCAGCTCCTCCCTGGTTCAGCAAGAAGCTGTCTAACTCTCTCGTCCCCTCCAGGTGTGTTCGTCCCCTCCCCAGGTTCCCCAGACTCGAGAGTAGTGGCTCCGTCCCCAGCCCCTTCCGTGTCTTACTTTGAACCAAAGGCGTTTGTCACTGGCAGAGCAGGAGGCACGAGCAGTGCAGACGGGCCCGGTTGGTGGCTGGTGGCCCTCGGCCTCGCAGGCGTCCCCTCCCCCCCGCTCCCAGGCCCCCAGGGAGCCCCGGGCCAGGAGGGCAGCCAGCCTGGGCAGCAGCCACCAGCAGGGTTTGCGGGAGTTCGGCCAGTTGGTTCTATAGCTCGTGCAGAAGAGGAAGGCACCAGAAGAGCAAAAAAAAATAATTTTTAATAAAGGACAAGGAGGGAGGACTCGCCCTACCGAATGGCCTGGACAGCTGACGCCTGCCCCCGTAGCCCCCCAACCTCAGGAGCGTCACGGTCCCCTCCACTGCGTCACTCCTGCGGTTCCTGCAGAAGCAGACGAGGCCCTCCGGCCTGCGGGCGGTCGGGAAGGGGACACGAGCTCTGAGCAGGGGCATCTGGGAGACCAGGGAGGCCCGGGGAAGCCATCCGGCCCATCCCACGTCTTGCTGGGCCGAGAACGGGGTCCCTCTCTGCTCAGAGGCCAGCGTGCCAAGGGGTGGGTGGATGCTTCCCTCTCGGAGGCTGGCGGGCACAGGACGGCCGGCTCCGGGGTGTGGGCCCGTTGGTCCCACGTATCAGGGTAGAAGGTGGCGTTCGGACAACGGCCAAATGCTGAATTGTTGCTTTAAGGTCCGCTCAGTGGCTCCTGGGGATATAAAATCTAAAGATCCTGAGCTGTTTTCCATGCCGTCCTCAGACACGTCAAGTGCTGCCAGCCAAGCGCAAGGGTCGGTTTCCCTCGGGCTCCCTGGCACTTCTCGGCGTGGGGGCCGCTGGAAAGCGGCCGCGGGAGCTTTGTTGGGCTCCTGAAGAGAAAGCGACGCTTCCTTCCTGTGCCTTGGACATTCGTGTTATTTCCATTAGCTTCGGTTCGGTCTGGTTTCGCCCTTCGCTGACGTTTGTGCTTCTGCTTTCCTCATTCTCTGGTTTTCGTTTCCTGCTGCTCCTTCCCGCTAAGGGTTTTCACGTCTGGATCGGGCTTCGTTCCCACCTTCGCCCAGGTGCGTGGCGAGTCTGGGGTTTAGCACCGTGTCAGCCGACTTGAAGCCTTTACAGAATGAACCGATAGATCTAATTAACCGAGGATATTAGAGAGCCCCAAGGTGGGTGGCCGTGTCAAACCTGGCCTGCGCCTCCCATGATCTTTCTACTCGAACGGGCAGTTCTGTCCTCTCTACGCTTCTCCTTTCGGCTGCAGCCACCTGTTTGTGTGATTTTAGTATTTTTAGGAGAATAGAGCGTGCAATTTCATGAATTCCCAGGCTCCCCATTGTTTTCCCAAGGAGTTTGAAAAAGCACCCCCGACCCCCAGGAAGAAAAACCGATACCTGGCCTCCATTTCGCACGCTCGATGGCAACACGGGGTCCAGGCAGAGAGAGTGACCCCTCTGGCCTCTCGTGCAGAGTCAAGCCTGTTTGACTGCAGCGGCTCCGCCACCGGGAACCCACGGTCTGTTGTCTCCTTCCAGGCAGGTTGAGTCACGGGAAGAAAATAGCAGGAGACCTCACGCTCCTGAGCTGTCTAATTGGTGCCAATTACTGCTCGGCTACCCGGCCCCACCCGCCTCTCGTCCCACCCAAAGGGAAACGACAGAAAGTCGGAAACGCTCACCGAAAGGGTCACTGTGCGAAGCTCGGAGAGAAAGGTACATCGACTTTGTCCCTTTGCCAGCTCCACATTCGTCACATTCTTCACGGTGGAAGACAGGCAGGGGAGTGTGACAAGTGTCTGAACGCAGGAGCCCTCGAATCGACTGTCCAAAGAACATCTGCTTTTCTTTAAAATCCTGAGCTATTCCTTGATGCCCAGCAGCAAAGGAGGAAGAAGGAGCCGGAAAACGTGCTTTTGCCCTGGACTCAGCAGGTCTGCCTTGGGGCGTTCATCCAAGCGAAGCGGGAACAGTGTCCACACGGACCTGGACGTGATCACGCACAGCATCTTCACTGATGTCGACGATGACCAAGAACGGGGAACCACCCCACGACCAAGAGCCGGAGGACGGGTAAGCAAAAGAGCGCCTGTCCCTACGGCAGAGGCGAGCCCAGCCACGAGAGAGAACGAACCGCGGGCGAACCCAACGGCGAGGACGAACCTCAAGGTCACGGAGTAAGAGGAAGCCAGACTCCCCGCACACGCCGCGCTGTCTAATCCATTCTGAAATCTGGGTTCCTTTTGAAATTCTAGAAAACGCACACTAGCCTCTGGTGACACGAGTGCATCGGTCGTTTCAGGGACAAGGGGCAGGCGAGGGGGGTCTGCAGAGGAGCACGAGAGACTCGGGGGCCACGGAGAGGCCCAGAGTCCTGACTGTGGCCGTGACCTCACGGGGGCCCGCAGTGTCCGCTCCCACGGAATCGCCGTCGGTTACAGGTGACTTCTGCCTCCGCCAACGCGGCGATAAACGTTTTTACCCGGCCAGAGGCTCAGAGCCGAACTTCACGTGGGGCCAGTCTCTGAAAAAAGCTCCGCCCCGTGAGACCCCAGAGAAGGGCTGGTCTAAACCTCGCGGAAACGTTCGAGGCCTGCATCTTACCGCGCGCGCGTCATAACTTAGCTTTTAAAGTGCGGACCTTAGGGCGACAGCAGAAATAAAATCTATTTCTGAATCAGGAACGAAACACTCAGAACTCCCCCTCGCGACTGTGTGAAACCAGCACGGCAGGTTATTCACGCTTGGAAATAACGCCTGACGTCCCTCAGGAGAGGACTGGGCCGATAAAGCAGAGTCCGTCCGTCAGAGGAAATAAGGTGCTGTGGCGGGAATGAGAAACTTAAAAACTAATATTAAATATGTATGTTTAAGCGCAGAAAGGACCCTGAGCATGCAGAGTCGCTGGAAGGAGCCCCAGGGAGCTAGCGAGCCTGATCCCCTCTTTGGGGGAGACCTAGCTGACCGGGAGGAATAAATGAAACATTCCCAGAGTCACATTGGGTCCGTGGCAGTTTTAAGTCCCTATTCATTTGGTTGCTCCGTGCCCTGCCCCTGCAGATGTGCTGTGCGTGTGCACATGCGTGTGTGTGTGCACGTGTGTGAGGGTGCAGAATGGAGACACACATAATACAGACATACACGCGCCGCAGAAATAGGTGTGAATGCTTGCGTATTAAATAAATCATGTAATATGATGTATTTGTAAAGTCTTAATTTAAATATCTAACGAGGCGTTGAATACCTTCCTTAAGGTATATGAGGCTAAAATGGGCAAAGAAAAAAAAAACACCTCGAACGTCCTGCTGGCCTGAGAAAGGGGTGTCTCTGCCCTTCAGGTCCATCACGTAGACGTCACCCACGTGTCCAGCTGAGGGCTCTGCTCCCGGTCATCCGCACCCCGGGCCCAGGCTGAGGAGTGAGCCACCTCTGGAGCAGGACCAGCCAGCAAGATGGACAGAAAGGTGTCGTGGGGAAGCGTGTCCTGCTGCCGAGAACCTCTGCTCAGGTGTGACGCATGTCCCCGCCTGAACGTCGTAAGAGTCCGAGGCTGATTTCCAGGCACCAGGAAGCACCCTCTTCGAGGGGAGCAGCGGGAGCCGGACCCCAGGCGACCGCCTCTCTTTCGCTCCACTGGGCTGCACAACCGGTCGCCGGAGAGATCACCGGGAGGAAAGGCAGCTCGCACTTGCCGAAGCGTCTCGCCAGGGGACAAAACAAAATGCCGCAGTCGGAACAGCCCTCTAATCTCCAAGGACACAGAGACTGCCCTAAATGCAAGAATTCTAGTCAGGTCCGGCCCGTGTTTTTATGGTAACACAGCAAAACGTCGAGAAATGGATGAAACTGATGATTAAGGCAGGATGGCAGGTTCCGTTCTTACACGCACACGCACACACACACACACGCGCACACACGCACGCACACGCACGCACACCCGCCTGGTCTGGGCCGGCTGCACGTCCCAGGAGGGCAGGACTGGTCGCTGACCTCTGGCTCAGCTACTTAGACTCAGCGAGCGAGGACTGAGAAAATGCTGTTTATTTCCACTCCGCGTCTTCATAAAATCACTAAAAACCTGCAAACTGCTGTGTGTTTTATTTTGTTAACGGAATATCATTTACTCTTCCTTTCGCTCTCCCTGAAACAACTCGTTCAGACCGTTCACTGCCTGAAAACGTCAGGGCCCCGTTTCCGAGGTCCCCCGCCCCCAAACTCAGTTTAAATGTCTCAGTTCCTCCCAGCTCAGCTCTACAGAATTCACAACTGCCCAGTTTCTAATTCTCCTTTCGGCTGCAGACATAGGAAAGCAATCTGCTCCGGATTCCTCCGGTCCTGTCAGTCGTCTCTAACCTGCAATCCCCTCCCCTTTGCAGACTCTCCAGATCTGCCACCATCTAAAAGTGCCACTTAGCACACAGCTCCCGGGCATTTGCTCACAAGCGATTTATCTCCTTCTGCAGAACCTCTGCTAAGTAAAGACAGCAACGGTTAAGGCCGCCGTTCAGCTGGCCCTTGGAACTCCTTTCCACACAGGGTCAGTTGGTTTTTTAAAAAATAGAAGGAAAAAAGTCTGCAGTAAAACATGAGAAAACATTTCAAGATCTCCAAAACAAGAGTCTATCTGCCTCGACTTTTTCTGTGAAAATAAAAATAAAGTGACACAGTTATCGCCCACTCTATGAAGCACCTTAATTCCTGTTGAAGAATACGAGGTCTTTGCCATGTGACTTTTATGACCTTCGGGGAGACCTGATGATCATAAGGAAACGGACTGAATTATAACCAGCTAATAAAGCCATAATACCCTATTGTTTACTGCAGTTGGCTGTAGATGGACAAGCCAGACGAAACCTGCTGGTTTGCAGGATAAACACTGATATGAGTCCAGCCGAAGTCCCAAGGCTCCGCTCGCTAATCCCGACAGCCGCCAGCTCAGGGCACAGTGACAGCTCAGGTACCGTGGAAGGCACTCCCTTCTACAGCAGGCCTGCGTTTGTCCCCGCTCACTTTAGCTGGCGCTCGGTACGTACCCCTGTAGAATGTCAACCACGAAAGTGATGAGGTGTGACCACGGCCTGCGACAATCAGCTGTGGGTTTACATTGTTCCGTACCTGAAATATGCTCATTGAAGTGAGGTCTAGCGTGGTGGAGAATGTGTCACGAGCCCTGGACCAAAACCCATCAACAAAGATATATGCACGTGTGCACGCAAGGAGAGCAAGAATGAGCTGGATACAGACAGGTCGCCACCAGTTCAGTTAAGCCTCGTCACTGACCGCATCTGTACCCTGAATCAGTCCACAGGCCGCAGCTGCAACCTTGAAGCGGATGCTGCTCGTTACAACTGTCCCCAACACAAGCGGTGACACCTTGGACATTATTTAACCTCCATTTAAACCTTCAATGTGGCCAAAACACTGTAGGGCCCAGAAACTTCCGACAAGATCCCTGAGCAAATAATCAACAAACCACAGTCCCAGAACCAGCATTCCAAAATGGGATCCCGCCTCCGAGGCGTTCCATAGCCCTCAGCCCTGGCCATGATGAAGGGCACCAAAGCCACAGAATACTAATAAGAATACTGAAGTCAAATAAATGCCCCTGCAGCTCAGTGTCAGCACAGGAGCCCCGAAAAAGAAGCCGCTTCTTCCGTTCTCTGCTGGAGACGGGTCTCAGCTCAGAGTCACATGCAAATAGTTTAAGAGGGACCGAGGCAGCCCACCACCAGGAGTGCCAGGGACCTCATCTAAGGGGCCTCCTGAGGTCGCTGACCCTCACCTCACAGAGGTATAAAAAGACGGACAGTTGAAAAATAAGTCTCCCCCCAACCCTTGACCCCCAGCTACCCAGTTCTCCCCGTTTCTACGTGTTTGCGTCTTCCCAAAATAACTACAGAAGAGACGTCGGCACGAGTGTTCTGAACTGGAAGCCTGTTTTAGAAATGCACGTTCTTAGGGCATTTTACGGTTGGAAGGGCCCCGTTTAGTCCTCAATTCACAGCCTCCCTTAGCGCGGCCCCTGCATTCAGTCTTCCTAAGGATGGAGACCCCCTCCACTGGGAGGCAGCTCATCGTCTTTTAGACAGCTTCGCTGGTTTATAAAAGATCATTTTTTAAAATCCAGAAATCCATCATTTCGATGGCTTTCGTCAATTCTTGCTTTGACCCCAGAGGCCAGAGAAGCAGGTGGCCAGATGCCTTTCACCAGAGATGGAACTGAAAACACTTGCTGTCTCTGCCCCGGGGCACAGCCCTGCTCTCCTCTCCCTTGGGGGCTTCACCCCACGTTATTCTAGAAGGGATCACACTCCTGTTTCTAAGAGGAAAACTTCTCATCAAAAGAGGAAAAAGAAAAGTTTCCAATTTGGAGCTGGCGAAGAGAATACACAGCCTGCGCTGGGAAAATCGATGGGCCATATGAGGTCTAATATGGGACGTCCCGGGGCCTCAGCCCACCCTGGTCAGCGTGGTGTGCGTGGGCGCTTCATCCAGGAGTCTGAGGACCAAGCAGACATTTTGGTTGCACCTTCTTTAAAAAGTTTCTAGATGTTCCGAAATAGAATTTGGGGTCCCGAAGTCCCCGTTTGCCTCAGGTTTGGAAAAGGGCACTGGCGAGCGATGAAGAAGATGGCTGGGATCTGGGGTCAAGGCTGGCTGCGCGATCAGCAAGCAGGCTTCGAGACTGGGGACAGGTTATTCGTGTGACCTTTCCCAGCCACAGAGGCCATCGTCTTTCTAGAAAAGGCAGATGCAAGTGTAGCCAGATCTGCCGCGGTCAGATCTGGTCCGTACTTAGTAGCACGGCGCCGGGGCTGCTCCTGCTGTTCCTGTGGTGGTGGCTTTTGCCTGGGATGGGACCTGGGCACACTGAAAACCAAGAAACGAACACAAGTGACTCCAAGTTCAGAGTAAGAGTGACAGGGCATGTGGATGGCCAGGAGTGCTGTGACCCCACTGGCCAGGCGGGTGGGAAGGGACAGCGTCCTTCTCCCGCAGTGACACGAGAAGCTGTGCTGCAACTGCACTTACTTTAACTGTGTGAATCCTGCTTCAGCAGGGGGACACCAGTGCCGACCCTGTCTGAACATCAGCGGGGGACCTTATGAGGAGAGGGCGGGCTCTGGGTGTAGGATGGGGGGGGACATTTATGCTGCTTGGAGAAGCGACCCGGCTGAAGGCGTTTAGGTAACCTTCCGGCAGCCCCAGAAAGCCTCATTTCTCTTGGTAAATCTTTAGCGGACCTCCCTGGGGAGTCTCCTGCTTGAGACAGACGAGGCTGTGTCTGGGGACTGGGGACACCTGGCTTTTCTGTAGCGACACCCGCACCTCGTCTGGGCTTTGGACCAAGCTCGCATCCTCCAGCTGGCCCCGGGCAGGTACTTTACCGCCGGCGTTTGCTTTTCGCAGACCCCCGGCTGGGCCCTGCCCTGGCCCTGAAAGCTGTGTCCCCTGAGTGTCCCCTGAGTGTCCCCTGTGTATCCCCTGCGCTCACGCATTCGTTCAGCCACCATCCCCCAAGGCCTGGTCTCTCGGACGGTTCTGAGGACATTTGCGGGGCGGTCCAGGCCCCTGGACCCGAGGGTTCCGCGTGGCCCTCCGGCCACTCCCGAGCGAGCCCTGGGCTGCGGGGCCACCCGAGCCGCCCCCAGGCCCCGGGGTGCTGCGGGGACGGGGTGTGGGGCGAGGGTGAAGGCGTCTCCCGCGACCGGCCTCGGACCTGAGGCTCGGCCAGTCCGAGTGGAGCCGGAGAGTCCGCCCCGCAGGGCGACGCGGGGAGAAGGGGGACGACGGCCACCCGGGCGCGGGCCGGGTCCCTGCGGGCAGCGCGGGGAAGCGGGCGCGTCGGGGCGCGGGGCCCCCGTCCCCCCTCCCGTCCCCGTGCCCGCCGCCCGCGGTCCCCGCCGCCCGCCTTCGCGGTCCCTCCCCCTCCCCCGCCCCGCGCCCGCCCCCCGCCCCCGGTCCCGCCTCCTCCCGGCCCGGCCCCCGCCCCGGACCCGCCCCGCGGGCCAGACGTCCCGGCAGCCTCCGCCCCGCCGCCCGGTGTGCGCGCCCGCGGCCAGGGCGGCCCGATCCCTCGTCCCCGCGTCCCCCGCGAGGGTCCAGCCAGTCGGCGGCCAGTCCCCGGCCAGTCCCCGCGGCCGCCGCCTCCGGACCGGACGACGCGCCAGCCCCGGAGTCCCCGCCCGGGCGCCGCGGCCGCCGACCCCGCCCGGACCCGCCGCGGAGCCCGGAGCGAGCGCCGGGGACCGGGACCGCGACCGCGACCGCGACCGGGACCGCGATCGGGACCGCGATGCGCCCCTCGGGGCCCGCGGGGTGCGCGCTGCCGCCGCCGCCGCTGCTGCTGCTGCTGCTGCTGGCCGCGCACCTGCGCGGGACCCCGGCGCTGGAGGACAAGAAAGGTAAGGGGCCCGGCCGGGTGGCCCCGCGCCCCCCGCACCCCCCGCGGACCCCGCGGACCCCGATGCGCCCGGCGGGGTCCGGCGGGAACGCAACGCTCCGCTCCCGCGTCGGGCGAGTCTGCGGCCGCCCCAGGAGGGGAGAATCGGGGCGCGGGGTCCCTCCCCGCCCCGCGCGCGACTTTGTCCCCTCGCTGTCCCGCCCCCTCCCGCGAGCGAGGGGTCGGCGTGCGCGGGCGAAAAGGGGTGCGGGGGCGCGGGGCCGGCGGGCGTCCCGGCACGTGCGCCCGCGCCGGCGGCCCCGGGGACAGGGGCTCGGGGAAGCCGAGGACGGACCCGCGGGCGGCCCCCCCCCACCCTTTGGGGACCCCCCTCCCGCCCTGCAGGCGCCGCGTCGCGCCGACCCAGCTCGCGGGCCCCTTTCCGGGCGCGGAGCGGCTGCCTGTCGGTCGCCGGCTACCTGTGGCCACCTGCAGGGAACGCGGTGTCCTCCCGGCCAAAGGCGGGGCGCGGCCGGCCCGGCCCTGGGGCGCGGACCCCGCGGCGCGCCGCGCGCCCGACCTCCCCTCCCCGCCCCCGATCACCCGCACCCTCGGGCCTGCGGGGTCCCGTGAGGCGGCCGCTGCCGGGGGCGCCGACTCGTGCCCCCACCTGCCAGCCCTTGGTCCCGTCCTGGGCTCCGCGGCGGGGCGGGCCGCAGCGGCGGGACGCGCGGGCCCCGATCTCCCCGGGGCCGGGGCCGGGGCCCCGCGCTTGTCCCGAGACAGTCGGCGGCGAACTTTCCTCCTCGGAATCCCCAGACTCGCTCTCCGACACGTTTCCTTTCGCCGAGGGAAGTATTTGACGCGGGGCCAAGCAAAATGTGAAACTTACTTTTCAAAAAAAACAGAAAAAAACCAGAAACCCGGGCTCCGGGTTCCGGGCTCACGTGGGCCCCACGTCCGGGCGCCCGCCGACCCCAAAGCCGCCCGGCTCGGGGACGTGCCCCCGGGGGTTTGACTGGAACCCCTCGGCCCCGTGCGGCCCGGTTCCGACGGTCAGGCCCGTGCTTGCCGCTGACGTCACCGGCCCGGGAACCCGGGCTTGGCGCGTTGGCCCCGGGGCGTGGGGGGTGGGGAGAAGGGGGGTGGGGTGGGGGGGAGAGGGGGGGCGTGGGGGGCAGAAAAATCGAGCTTCCCAAACCGCGTTGCACAGGAGAATCACTTGGGATTCAAAACCAGCTCGAACCCGAACCCAGCCGAGACCCGCCGCGGGGCTCGCGCCCCCAGACCTTGGCGTTTGCCTTGCGCCGGGGTGGGGGGCGCGCGGGGCCCGGGGAGTTTCCGAACCGGCCCGGGCAGCGGCGTCGGACCCCTGGGGTGGGGAGTCCCCGGCGCGGGGACAGGTGGCGAAGCCTGCGGGGCGGTTACCTGGAAGGCAGTGCAGAGAGCCCTCCCGGGACGTCTGGCGCTTTCCGCACCTCGCCAAAGCGGGGACGGGAGAGGTGGGGGGGGGAGCTTCCACCAGGGCGCCCTGGTCTTTTCGCTGAAAGCTGGGCCTCCTCGGGGTGTGACGCCCGCTCCCCCCTGCCCTGAGCCCCGCAGGTGGATCTCCCTTTCGCAGCCGGGAACAGCCCCGCAAGTTCCCTTTTCTCATTCCGGAGAAGCCCCCAGCTCCTGTTGCTGTGACCCCTTTGAGCGCGACTGTGAGTTTTTGAGAAAAATAGAAATACCACTGAATTTGCCCGTTCGTCCTGGATTCGCTGAAAACAGGAGGCTCCTGGAAAAAAGAAAAGTGAGAGCAGGAGAATAAATGCCATTCGGTTAAAGTAACTGAAAAAAAATTTAAGGAGCAAATTATTAAAAATAGGAGAACTTTTTATAAAGTGTTCAAAGAGGAACTAGAAACAAAAAAAAGTGTTAAAACCCCACATTAATCAAATTCGGTCCGTTTTGTTCAAGAGATTTGCTCATTTTAGGGAGATTTGCTTGGTTCTGAGGTCTGGTGGCTCTTGTTCTTGGTACTGTCAACCCGTTTGACCTTTACAACAAGCAGGCTAGGTCGGAACTATAAATGGGGAAACTGAGACACAGAGAAGTAAAGTGGCTTCCCCACGGCTTGTTAAGAGGCAGAACCAGGATTCAAACTCAGGCTGCTTGGCCTAGAACCTTCCCTCAGCCACCCGATTCCGCGGCCTGCGTGAACCAGGTTCAGGAGAGCCAGGCCAGGGGCGCGTGAGCATCCAACGTCAGGTGCTGGGGTGGGGCAGAGAAGACCAGAAACCAGGGTTCGTGGGATGGGCCCTGTGTGCACTTGGAACAAATGGCCACCTGGTCAGTGGTCTGGATCCCTGCTCGCAGCTCGCCCAGGCTGTCACCTTCAGGCATCTCAGAGACCACATTGGCAGTGGACTTGGAGATTGCACGGGAATGTCGAGCAAGCCCCTTGCCCTCACAAAGGGGGAAGGTGCAGATGTTCTCAGGGAGGTCTGGGTGGTGCCCAGAGCAGGAATCCCTGGCCCCACTGGCCCGCCCTGGCCCCACCTCCCAGCGCATTCCTTCCCGGCCACCTCTGGCTTCCCGGAGTGAGATCCAGGGCTCCACGAAGTTTCAGAACCCATCCTGAAGCTTGCAAAAGCCGATCGCCAGAACCCACGGGGCCCTGTTAATTAGGCTCGGCCTTGGGACAGCACTCACATGTTCTGAAGTGTTTTCAGAGGTGGCGTCAGTAAAGATGATGGATTCCGCCCTGTTTAAAAAGAAAACAGGCTTTGTTTTTCCTTTGATCTACGCTCCAGGACCAGCAGCTCGTGTCTGAAACTTTGTTGACAGGAGTGGCAAGACAGCCCTGATATGAAACTGAGGCTTCTGCGTGTTTAAGGGAAGACAGCCTCATGCTGGTTCCCCAGGCCCTGCAATGGGACGGGGTCAGCATGCTGGGGACCCTCGGCTGTCGAAGGACCCGTCTAAGAAATCTTTTGGCTCTCGCCACTTGGCTTGCTGTGGAAGTTGTGTTTGTGTGTTCGTGATTGTGTTTTGATTTGGACTTATACAGGGTAAATGGGCTTCTTCAGGTCTCACTTTCTTTAGGCTATGTGCTGAGAAAAAGTCAAAGTTCTGAACGTGGCTCGCTCGTGCAGTGTTTCTATGTAAATCTAGTTTGAACACTAGATTCTGCTTCTCCGACCTGCACCGAATGCATCCCATTTTACCTCCTTCTGTCACTTGTGGACATTTGAAATTGTGATAAAAATACATTTTTGATCTCAGTCGATTGATTGTGACTGGTCGACTCTTGAACCATCAACACAAACGAAATAGAATGCAAATCTTAGCCTGTTCTCTTGGGTCATTCCCTTTTCCCTTTCTCTGAGTCATTAGGCACAGCTTCCTTGCTGCACATGGAGATAGACACGCTTGATTCAGTTATCTAGAAAGTTCCCCAAGCCAGCTGGGAGCAGGAGACCTCGTTGGGGCCGGTGACACGTGGGCCTTGTTTCCTGTCCTGCTATAGGAGCCTAGGGCTGGACCTGACACTGCAGTTGTTGAAGGCACCGAAGTACAGTATCAGATGCCTGACTCCGTGGACTCGGCATCTGTGAACCGCACATGCCCAAATAAACCTCCCTCCTACCAGATTTCTGCGGCTTGCTTCGCAAAGTCGTGTGCGAACGCCCGTGCGGAGAAAGAATTTCCTTCTCGGCCCCACGTTGTACTCTCTGGTGGGTTCTCGCAGAAAGACCCAGAGTCAGAGTGTCTTTTCTGAATAGACCTGGGGCTTCTCGCTAGCAAGAGCTTCGAACCGCAGCGTAGGGGACCGTGGATGAGAATGCCCGTCCGTGGGACTAGACGCACCCACAATTGCACCCCGCGAGGAGGTGCGCACACATGGCCTCGAGTTAGTGTAAATAATGGCGCCAGTTGACCACTATTGTTCGTCCTTCTGGTGTCGCTGCCCAGTATAACCTGGGCTTCTGTTTGCATTTTCTTTCTTTGCGTTCGAACCACGGCAGGCGCCTTGCACTGTGCCATCCACGCTTTGAGCTGTAGGAGTGAGTGGGACAGGGTCTTGCCTTTATGGGATGGGAAGGCTGTTAGGGGAAGAGAGAGCTACAGATAACGAGTGTGACAATGTCACAGAAGCAATGACAGGCTGAAGACGTCCTCTGGTGTTAGTCTTGGTTGTAATTCTGGCTGGAGAGGGGACCAGATACAGCCCCAATGGAACGGGTTCCTGCAAAGACCCCTGGGTACTTCTCAGGAGGAGGGGATGAGGCTGTTCCAGCGAAGTTCTGAAGAGCCGGGTAACTCGGTGCAGTGGCCAGGGACGGGAGAGAGGGTGACGCTGCAGCTTCATTGTCCCCCCCGTGTGAAAGGGAGGTCTCCGTGGAGTTCTGAGAGAGGAGCTGGAGGGATGCGTCTGCCGTTTTAGACAGACGACTCCGGCAGCGCCGTGGGGAGCGGGTGGCGGACGCAACCGTGGAGGCGGGATGTCAGTGCAGAAGTGGACAGACGACGGAGCGGGCGCGCTGAGGGTGCTCAGGCCGGCCGGGAGGCAGAACCGACCAATAATCGGGAGGAACGAGTCTAGGAAATAGAGAATCCCAGGGTGACACGCGGGCTTCCGACTCGGGAACCCGGATACACACTGAGCCCACTCGTGGCGGCCGCGAGTGTCTGGGGGCGCCCGAGGTGCTCAGGTTTCGGGGAGGTGTGGGAGGCGGCCGCGCACACGGGTCTGCGGCCTGAGAGGGCCGTGTGGCCTTGGGTTGCTGTTTTCCGAGACGTTTCAGTTGCAGAGATTGTCTTTGGCAGTGGAACAACCCGCCCCCAGCCTGTCACATGCTCACTGTCACCGTCCATATTGCGCCCGGCGGGGTCCTGGATCACCACGCTGCCTTCTGGACTAGACGGCTGTGGTTGCGGTCACCAGTAACCGATAAATCTCACATCGGGCATACAAGTGCATACTGGTGCGAGTCCCCCATTTCTTATTTTGGCGGCGCCCGATGACTTGGTTTTGTACGTGAGTGACTGAACCGAAAAGGCGAGGAGGTGACTCTGTTCCTTTTCGTTTTGTTGTTTTGTTTTTAAGCAGTGACTTTTGAACCTGGAACATACCTTAGAGTCACCCGAGGTGCTTTGGGAAAGGGGGAGCCCCACTGCTCCCCAGACCTGGCGCCTTCATTCCTGGGGGTCGGCAGCACAGGCTCTTTTTAAAACTCCCTGGGTGGTTCTGATAAGTGCATTGGGAGAAAAAATTTTGTCTTTGTTCTCTGACTCCCGTGCCTGACTCATTGCGCGAGCTTCCGGGAACAGTTTATAGGTCATTAGTAACTCGGCCTGCAAGTTGCATTTCTTTTTCGTGAACTAATCCCATGATAAGTCTCACGGCGTAGTTGTCAGACAGCTGCAGGAGCACCTTGAGCTTGATAGAAAGGCTTTGGGGGCCCCCAGTCTGGGAGTGAAGGCGAGCCCTCCCGGAGACACTGACGTATGCCGGGGACCCAGCACGCCGGCCTGGCGCTGGGCTGCAGAGTACCCCGGGAGCAAGATGCCGCCTTTTAAAGGGCCGAGCAGGGAGTAACACACGTGACCCATCCCCACAACACAACTTCCTATCGCAGATGGGATTTGGGGTATCAGTGGGAGGCCAGAAAAGGGGCTAAAGCCATGTCTGATGGGGCCATTTTCTCAAAAAGAGAACATTTAGCTGGACCTTGGAGACTGAGGTTTTTGCCCAATCACCTGGCAAAAGGGAAAAAATGAGAGGACACCTGTGGGCCTGGCGTTCCCACAGCAAGGCTGCCGTCGCTCGTCCCTGCATACCTGTGAGTGTCTCGTTATAGCCGATGAGAAGGGTTTTATTTGAAAAGCAGACGTGCGGGACGGGAAGGCCTCCCTGCTGCGGACGAGCAGGCCTGCACGTGTGTGTGGTGCGGGCGACGTGGCGATTGCTTTAACGGTTGCTTTTCCCCGCCGAAGTCTCTTTCACTCCGGGTTTTGGAGAAAGTCGACCCGTTGCAGGTCTCTCTGGCGTGACCAGCTGACGTTCGTATGGGCAACCTATATGTTTGGGCTTTCTTTGCCCTGCTCGTATGTTGGTCGGTGTCCGGGATAAAAACCTGTCACGTGATGCATCTGTGCGGGTCCTTCCCTGATCACCGTAAGTGGGATTTCAGAAAGTTCTTTCTAAAAGATTTTTTTTTAATGTCAAACACCTGGTTTTGCTTATTCACCGACAAACGCTGAATGCCTGGAAGTTCCCGTAGGGAGGTTTCTCGCCGTGGCCTCCTGCGCGTACGTGCGATCCCTCCTCCATCCTCACAAGTCAGGGAGCTGGTTGGCTCTGCCCTGAGCAGGATCGACGACGAGGCAACCCGTTTTAAGCTCGCTCTAGTGCTAACTCGCAAGCTCTTTTGTTTTTGTTTTTACTGAAGAGGGCTTTAGTCCAGTGTTAGGAAGCCACACAGCCGTCACCTGATACAAGAAAAGGGAAACCCGATTCCATCCACTTCCGGTGAAGCCCAGGTGAAGGACAGAAAGACGAATGTGGTCGGCAAAGGATTGTTCTGGCGCCGGGTGGGTTTCAGGTGTTGACTCGACGGGGCTTGCACACACGGTGAATCCAGAACTTTTTCTTGGCTTCGATGTGCTGCGAAGTTCTCCGGGAGCCAGAAACCTCGCCTCACAGCTGCTCCCTTCCCTTGTCTCTGCTGCCGTGTTCTGGAGCTTTCCGCGGGGAGCGCACCGACGGATGAGAACAAGGAGCCGAACTCGGCCTGTCCTTTTTCTCCTCCTCCCTCCCCTCTTCCCCTCTTCCCTTTCCTATCTGCAAGCTGCTGCCATGCGGACACCTTCCGAGAACGAAAATTGGAGGAATGGCTGCAGGAAGGTACTGTGTAACTTTTTAAAGTTAGGAAGTGTCAAAGGCGGCGTTTGTGATTATTTTAAAGACCAATGTGCGTGGGGGGACCTGTCTCATTCCTGGAAAGGTGGTTTTACGGAAGGAGTTTTTCTCAGGACGCCGCTCGGTGAAAGGGCTTCCTCTCTGTGATCTGTTGTTAGGAGAGGAAACGGGTCAGAATCCATTTTCTCGCTTTCAGCTTCCACGAAACAGCCAGGTGACCCCGAGGCCCGGTCCAGCCGGCACGTCTCTGAAATGGAAAACAAATAGGAGTGCGCGCGCCGTGTGCACTCACACCTGCCAGCCGTCCGTGACCGGCCCTGTCATTTAGATGCTGAAACGCTGACGTAACCGTGGCACGTTGCCCTTGCGCAGCACTTCACAGTTTACACAATGCCTCCCCGTCTCTGGCGGACCCTCCTGACAGCCCCACGGGATGCAGCAATCATGCCCCCTCGAAGGTGGGGGATGCGGGCTCCCAGCCACGCTGCGGGGAGCCCACGGCCCGGGCCCGTCAGCCGTGGGTCTGGCCGCTTTCCTGCTGCGCAGTCGTCACTGCCTCGGAGGTTCCCAGACTCCTCCTTTGAGACGCCACTGGGTCCTGCCTGTCGACGCCGCCCAGTCCCTTGTCGTCCTCATGCAGCAGATGCCCAGCAGCGCACCTCGGGGTGCTCGTCGCGCTTCCGTCACGTACACCCAGCGCCCCTTCCCGGCTTCTGCGTGTTCCGCCCTCCCTTTCCCACGTGCCCTCTTGTTACCGAGTGTTTCTTTGTTAGAGTTAAGTCTTTTGTGGGTGTGGTGCAGCTGCCCACGTTGTAAGAGGTGGGGCCACGAGCTGGTGGGCCTTGCGAATGTCGACTCTGAAAAGTTGTGTCGTAAACGTGTGTGAATTTGCCAGGCCTATAAGTACGGGAAGGAAAAAGAAAAAGAAAGACAGAAGGAAGGAAGGAAGGAAGGAAGGAAGGAAGGAAGGAAGGAAGGAAGGAAGGAAGGAAGGAAGGAGGGAGGGAGGGAGGGAAAAACGAGGGGAGAAAGCGACTTCTGGCCGCAGTCGGGTCCGTGAGCCATGCCTGTGGCGCGGTGTGGCCGTTCGCTGACACAGATCTGTGAGGAGTCACTTCTGCTCTTCAGACGAGGCGCTCACGGAAACTCATTAGGGCCTGTAAACAGCTATTACGGAGGGAGACGAGTGAGCAGATGGCGTGGCACCCCCGGGGTGTCTCCCTGTCTGCATCCCGTCCTTTACACACAGCCATTCTGGCTGGGATTAAAGCATCGGCTGGAAGGAGAAACGACGGCCAAAATCAAAATGAGTCACTGCTGAGCTCTGTCGGTGGAAAGGATGGAAAGGGGGACGTGACGGTCAACAGCGCTCCCATGGATGGCGTTTCACCTTTTCCAAAAGGACCTTCTTAGAGGGGCGGGGATCCTCTTCCTCCCGAGGAAGGAGGGGTGTTTGTTTGTTTGTTGTCGTTGCTTGTTCCCAGCATCTTCCCAGCATCGGGGACACTTTGCAGGGATCCCGCAGGAGTCGCCCCACAGGCACGTTCCTATTCCAGAACGATCCCGTGAACTGGGAAGAGGTCCCACACAGGAGCCGGGTGATCGACCCTCAGCGGGGCCTCTGCGTCTTGCACACTGTACCTCGGGCAGAAGCTGCGCCGCTTCACCTTCAGCCGACAAAAGCCTGCTGGGCCGAGGCGGAGGAGGGCGTGGAGCACTGCGTTGCGCCGGGATCGCAGGGCTTCGTTTCGCTCTTGGCTTGTCGGGGCGCGCGCTTAAGCGCGGGCTCGGCGAAGGGCCGGGCGTGGGGGAGAAGCATGGAGGCCGCCCCAGGCGGACGGAGGGTTTGGCCGGCTGGCCCAGCCCGCGTCCCCTCACGAAAGAGCGCGTGCTTTGTCCCTTAAGTCTTGGCGAGAAAAGCGTGGCTTTCCGAGCGTCGGGCAATGGATACTGCACGTGCATAATGTCTCCCAGTTGCAAAAACACGGCATTCAAGCCGTAGCCTGGAAATCAGTGGTCAGGAGCTCGAGGCCGGCCTCTGTGCCCGGAGCCGGCAAGTAGCCAGGCGTGGACTATATTCTCTTGCAGTTTGGGGGCATTTTTTTTTTTCCTTCCTTTTGGGACTTGGTGTTGGGAAGAGGTTGGACTTTATTCCCCTTCGATCTCGGCGCTAAGAGGAGGGACCTTAAGGGCAGGGACCCTTTGAAAGTAATAGATCGTGATCCATACGGCGACTTTGGAAAGAGCCAGCAAACAGGCCGTCCCCGCATCCTCTTGGGACTGGAGGGAGAGCGGTGGACGTCGCAAGTCCGTCTCTGTGTGAGGCCGAGGGTCGGCGCGCCGCGCGGGGAAGAAGCAGGTCTGCAGGTGCGTTCCCTCCCAGGAGCGTCTGCTCCTGCCTCGTGACATAAGCTCTCGTGTCCGTGCACACCTGTTCCAAACGACGTTGTCCTCACAGACTAGGGCAGGCTGCAGACCAGCCGTTCCAGCCCTGGTCACCACTCAGCGCAAGGGCCGACGCCATTCCTGTTCTAGAAAAGGCGGTGACGGCCTTCTCTCCAGCATCTACTTGACGTTAATCTTATTATAAGTAGAAAAAACAAACATGGACAGGGGCTAAAATACCAATATACGAAATGAAAGAAAAACGACCTCCAGACCTGTCACGTGGTGAGTTTCTGGATCCAGGGCCCTCGCTGAGGCTGTTCCCTCCCGCAGGTGCGCAGGGAGGCCCCGCGGGGCAGCCGGCCGGGTTGAGTCACCACCCTGAGTCCTGCTCCCTCCCCTGCAGGACAGGTCGTCAGAGCTGGGGAGGCCGGAGCCCGGGGTGGTCCCGGGCACATTCCACAAGTGCTTTGACCTTATCGCTGTTGGAAGCACTGGCTCGCACCGTGACCTCTAATCCTCACCGCTGACCTTCAGGATCGCTGCTCTGCGCGAAGGACCTGGGGTCTGGCAAGTTCAGCTCACTGACCCAGGCCACCCTCCTAAGCTCGGCGGGCCCTGGCCGCTGCCTGGGGAGCCTGGGCCCCTTGGGGCCACTGGCTTCTGCCCCAGGTGTCTCCCGTGCCCGGGTCCACTGGTGGCCTCAGGGCCCAGACGGGGGACAACCCAGCCGGCCTCACGCCCATCACAGCGCTCACCCCGCTGACCCCCTCCTTCCACAGGGGCCTGGCCAGAGCCTGTCCTTCCCCTAGCACAGCCCGGCCGGTCTTCCCGGCTGCCTCCACGTTGGGGCTTCGACGTGGTGGCTGCGAAGGCCCCGGGTCTCGTCTGTTTCCTCTTGCTCGTGCTGTCCCCCGTCTCATCGCTGAAGCACACACAGCAGTGACGGCCACGCACATTCCCGCAGGCAGACCCGTGTCCTCGTGGTCCCCTGCATGCCCTGATGGCCTCACGAGGAGGAAGACGAGCACCCGCCCTGAGCCCTTGGTCCTTCCAGCGAAAGCCAGGCCTCCAAGAGAGAGCGGAGCACGGCTCTGTGTCCCTCCTCAGCTGTTGCTCGATCTGAGATGAACGGAGCTGTTTCAGGTCATGCCTAGTGTCCTCGTGATGGGTCTGGAGCCACTGGTCACCCCTACGTGGGGACGGCCACCTCCACCTGGGACTCCTACCCCAGAGCCCTTGTGGGTTTCCTCTTCTTCACCTCGTTTGTGATAAGAAGGCCTGCAGGGGCTTACACGGAACCACGAAAATGCACCAGATGTCTATCTATCAATCATTTATCTATCATCTATCTATCTATCTATCAATCATCTATCATCTATCTATTATCTATCTATCTACCTATCTATCAATCATCAATCTATCAATCATCTATCTATCTATGTATCTATCTACATATCTATCAATCATCTATCATCTATCAATCATCTATCATCTATCAATCATCTATCTGTCTGTCTAGCTATCGTTGTTGCCGGATGGCAACGTAACAGACTGGTCATGAATCAGCGTCCGCCAGAGACTCGCTATTTCCTAGCAGCGGCGTTTGAAAGTTATTTTTAAAGCCGTTTGCAACCCATGAGTAAAAATAAATCGCTTTTGCTGCAAGAAACACCAAAAATGGAAACGCTCACCGATCGAAGCTGATCGTTTATCTCGTGAGCATTGCTGGCAGCGAGGCTGCTGAGACAGTGAGAGGACTTGTGAGGCGTTTGGTTTGCACAGGCGGGCGGGGAGGTGGGCTCACCGCCGTCCGGGACCGGGGAGGCCCGGCGGCCGGCTGCGGGCGGTGCGCTGGGTGCGTGGAAGCCCCGAGAGAGGCGGCTGTCGCTCCTGACGTGTAAGGCTTTGGGAGGCCAATGTTGACTTTCTTTCCCATTCGCTTTGTGGTCGGCCTTTTGTTTCTTCGCTTTGCTTTTTTGTTTTTTTAATAAGGAGAGAAAAAACGCGTGGTTAGAACGCAACACTTGGACCTTCTCTCCACGTCCTTGTACTTAGGAGGGCGGGTGAGCAGACTTCTCAGTGGTCGTGGTTCTTTGGGGAGGAAAGTCGCCGGCCGCCGCACACGGACGCGCAGAGCGGCTGCTGGGAGAGCAGAGCTTCTTGCTGCGGCTAACGTGTTCCTTTTGAAGAATCGCAGATTCACAGGAAGTTGGGAAACAGGCCCAGGGCAGGGCGGGGCACGCCCCTCGCCCTGACAACGTCTCGGCAGCGCAGTTTTAAATATTTGGCTTGACGTCTTCCTCTGACATCAACATGGACCGAGCACGCGCTGCCTTACTAGCCAGCGAGGTGATGTGAGCCTCCTGAACACGGGCTGGAAGTTCATTTTCTTCTCAGGGACGCTTTTGGGTCGTGCACGCTGGCAGGCCGTGGAGGTAGGAGAAGAGAACGGGGTAAAGGAGAGAGCCTAAGGAGACAGACGGACGGACACTGGGCATTAGAGACGGAGAGGGGCGGATGGACTGGACAAACCAATGCTCTTGTGTGGTTTTCAGACGAATCCGCGTCTGCTCAGTTCATGTTCTGTTCAAGTCGCAAGAGATGCGGCTTCTGCGTGTGAGCCCCCCTGTCCGTCCTGTGTCCGTTTCCGTCTGTTCCGTCTGTTTTGCCTTCTTTGCTTTAGCATGGGTGCCTTGGCTGAGGGCCCTCCGGCGTGCTGGTGCCGTCACGATCCTTGATCGAGACGCTGGTCACTCAGGGGAGGCATTTGGGGGAAAATTCGTGAGGCTGTGCGTTCCCGATTCGCACACTTTCCCCAGGGCGTGCTGCGCCGTCACAGAAGTTTCAAATCCTGGACCTGGGGTCACTTGGTAGAGAGGACGGGAACCCGCGGAGAAAGCCACGATCTCGTGAGGAAATTCGGGAGCTCCAAGGAGGTGTGAGACGTCGGGCAAGGCACGGCACCGCTTCCTCCTTTTCGTATAATTAGGAAAAGGATCTCCCAAGCTCAGCGTGAGGTTCCTCCGCTGCTACTGTGATTTGTTCTAAGTTGGTCACGAATTATTTTAAAGGCCGGATCGAAAAAGGGTAGCAGCAGAGGGGCATCCTCCTCCCCCGCCACCCACATGTGTTCAAACCCTCTCAGAAAAGCCTCTTCGGCAGGTTTTAACCAGCTGCAGGGCCTTGTAGGAAAGCAGTGTCACTGCAGTGACCACGGCCTCCTTCCCTGCCACCCCCCAGGGTCCAGGGCCAGGCTCCTGTGGGACGCTCTTCAGACCGACCCGGGGGTAGCCACGAGAAGACGGACCCCGTGGGGGAGGACGGCCCCGATGCACGGGGTGAGTGCGTCCCGTGGGAGTTTCCAGAACGCCCAGGCCTCCCAGCATCCTTGGCCCGATTCCTACAGGGTCGCACGGACAGCCGTGGCCGCTCGCTTTCCTAGGTTGCTGTCGTGGGGCAGGAGCCTGTGGGTGCGTCTCGTCTTCATTTTTCAGTCCCTGGAGGACTCCCCGGTTTCTCCCAGCCTTCGACACGCGCTCTCTCTCTAGAACAATCCTCGTCCCCGTTTTCGATCTGTCGATGGGGCCTGAGTTGACATCTGCCGTCCCGCGATTGCTGTGAGGGAGAATTTCAGTCGTGGTACAGACGCCGCAGTCAGCTCAGAGTCACGTTCGGCCCGGAATATGCTGACTCACTCGTTTCTGGTCGGAAGCCTGAGTCCTCTCCGCGAGGGCTGTCCCAGCTCCGAATGCTGATTCATGGGCGGGGAGATGGGGCCGCGGCGTGTGGCGCGTCGGTCACCTGAGTCAGCGGTAGTCCCTGCCGAGTCAGGCTCCCTCCCCGCGCTCTGCCGTCCCTGTGCGTGGCCCCTGGAAGGCTCTGCCCCGCGGCCTGAGACGTGGCAGGCTCCGAGGCCGTGGGGGAAGGGGAGGTGAGATGGACCGAGCTAGGGGAGCCTGTGCCACGTTCGAGCGGGTCAGCTCTAAGGCCGCAGCCTGCACATTCTTCCGTTGTGCTGCCCCCCGGTGTCCCTGGGGACCACAGGGGACACTTCCCCGTTTGGAGACGATGAACTTGAGTCTGAGGATGTCACTGAGGCAGTAGCATGAATCAGATGAGAAAAAAACTGGGAGAAACGCATCTGCCCTGAGCCCTGGACCCTTTCGGGGACGATGAAGCTACCTGGAGGGGAAAGCTTCGCCCGTGACACCCACGCCCAGTGGGTGCCGCCGAGTGGGACCCCTCGCCCTGGGGGCGCCTCGGTCGGGTGTGGCCACCGTCTGCCGAGCACCTGCCTTCCGGGGTGCAAAGCTGTGCTGGGCCACCCTCCCCCCCGAGGGAAGTCACGA
Organism: Cynopterus sphinx; assembly: GCA_030015415.1. NCBI lineage: Eukaryota > Metazoa > Chordata > Mammalia > Chiroptera > Pteropodidae > Cynopterus > Cynopterus sphinx. The sequence goes on from CM057391.1 coordinate 2,040,544, forward strand.
GCGGCCGTGGGGTTAGGAAACTGCTCCAAAGTCGTTTTCTCAGGCTGGGAGCCCCAGAACACACACCGGGGAGAACGGGCCTGAGAATTCTGTGAGATTTAAGCATTTTGCTTCTTCCTTTTGAGGATAATCTGAATTCCCCTGGACTGAAGTTCAGATGGAACTGTTTCGCAGCGATGCGTCGCGGCCGTGGTGCGTGTGTGTGTGTGAGAGGGGGAGAGGGAGAGGGAGAGACGAGCCCCACCTAACGTGAAGCAGCCCCTGTGTCTGAGAGAAACGGGGCGGAGGAAGGACTGTCGTTTCGGATTTGCCTGCACGTTCACCGAGCTTTCTGCCCCGAGCTTGGGCTCTGGCCTTGTGGAGGTCAGAAGGATGACGTTTGTTCTTACCCCGGGAACAGATAGAAAGTGGGCGCCCTCCCTACAGGGACCTGGTCTGTGAACTTTCTGCAGAGACACTGGGTGTCGATCTGCCTTCCTTCAAAATGAACATGGATCCTGAGGCCACAGCCTCAGAGACACTTTAAAAACCGGGCGGGCTTGGGAGGTCTGCCTGGTTACAGAGGTCCTCGGTCCGACAGCACCGAGAAGGTTCCCGCTGGAGAGGAGCCTCGATGGATGCAGAAACGGGAGGGTTGGCCCTCGGAGACGTGTCGCACGCACGGCTGTTTTTACTTCGAGCCGGGTTTGAGATTCTGCGACGTGACATGAAAGTGCTTTCCCAGCCCCGTCGTGGCTCTTTACTCCGTCATCCCGCACCTGAGTCGGTGGAGAGATCCTCTCTGTTTTCGTTCTCCGGTGTCTGCCTTTAGAACGTGCGTTTCTGAACGGCCGCGTTTGGGGGTTCAGCGTGCTCTTTCCCAGGACAGGACCGAGGCCCGAGGCCCTGTCTGGAGCAGCGCGAGGAGTCCCGCAACCTACGACCTACGTGCGCACCGTCAACTAGGTTAGAGGTCGTCGGGACGGGTGGCATTCCCCCCGCCCCCCGCTCGTCCGGCATCCTCAGGTGAAGGCCCCTGCGCCTCCACCGGAAAACGTGTGGGATTCGTCTGGGCATGAAGTCAGCTGCTGAGAGAGGACGTGCTCGGTTCCACTGGGAAATCTCTGTGTCGGGGACAGAAACCCCACCAATCCCGGCCTTCCCCGGAGTTGACAGGCCACTGCGCACCGGTGACAAGGGTGGAGAAGCCTGGGAACACTCGGCCTGGCTCCCCATCGCGGTCCCCGTACGCCTGAGGTCAGTCGCGGGTGCGGGCAGGACGCTGACCCCCTGCGTGACCTTCTGAGCGGCGTGGGCATCATCTGCGCGCGGGCACAGCTCGCTCGCTCGGGCGTGAGGCCCAGGCAGGAGGAAGGCCCGGGGCGCCTGCAGCCCGAGCGCACACGCAGCAAGCAGGTGCCGCGTAAACCCCGACGGCCCGTGTCGCCCACGGCGAAGGCGAGGCCGCCTTTCCGCACGCTCCCGAGGCCCTGACACGGCCCTGTCCGCCGACCAGCACGAACGCAGTCTAAGACGTGGGGGGCGGAGGGGGAGGCTCCGTCGGAAGCAGCGAACGAGCGGCCGGAGCGATCTCGGGGCGTGAATGTCCTCCCGGCCTCATTAGCGTGGAATGCGTGGACAAACAAGCCGGGCGAGAGGAATGCGGCGCCGCGTTTCTCGCTTGCTCTGCGTTTCCCGCGTTCGTCTCCCGCGGGAGAACACGGTTTGGAGGTGTCTTTAAGGGATTAACCGTTGGGTTAAAACGGAACTGTAAAGGAAGAGCGCGTCCCCGCTTCACGCGGTCGGGGTCAGATCTCTTCCTATTCGATGGGGCGGCCGGCGCCGTCCTCCTCACAACTCGGGGGGACAGGTTCCCAATTTTTTTTAAACAAATTAGCAGCAATGGCAGGCAGTTCAGAGTAACATAGGGTCCTCGGGGCCCCCGTAGTCATTAAAGTGAAGCTAATTATTTTCGCGTGGAATGTGACAAAGTGCGCGAGAAGAGGTCAAAACCATGGCAGCGCTTACATTTGACATCAAAGCAGAGTGAGTCCGACTTTCGTTTGCCTCGGAAGTAGCTGCTGTGCCTGTGACTGTGAACGGCGAGCTGGCTCCATGCCACGGCGTTGCGACAGGCCGACGACAGGAGGCGGAGGCCACGTCCTGTCCCCCCGCAGGTCAGGTGACCACAGGTGCGAACGGAGGGGCCGTCAAGGAAGTCGAAGTGAATTTCAGGGCAGGGAAAGCGACGTGCGTTGGACCCTATGGGGCCGAGCCCACGCGGCACGCGCCCCGTGTTCGAGCGTCAGCATTTCCACGCGGCGCGGACGTGGGCGAGGGCTTCTCACTCGCTCCAGGTGGGCGCCCGGGGAACTTTCCAAGGTGGAAAGTGCCGGACCGTCCACCAGGTGAGCTTTTGAATCTCCAAACCGGAAGGCTTACCCTAGGGCGAACCCACAGAAAGGCCGGACCAGGGCGGCGGCAGCAGGTCCCACTTTGCTGCCGCCCACGGGTCTGGACACGAATGTTGGTCCTGGCGTTGGGCATAAACGTGTGGCAAACAGTTCGTTTCGCCTCTGGAAACGGAAAGCAGCGTTGGGGGTTCCCTCGCAGGGACGTCGAAGCGCTCGGGACCTCCGTTCGTGCATCACCTCCCCGTTTCTCATCAAGGGGTGTCGGCCCTCCAAATGGCCGTTTAGCGACTGTGCACTGTGGCGGGTGGACCCTCAGAATTAGGGCTCCCGGGGCGGCCGGGGCCTGAGTTGCCAATCGAGTTGATCAACGTCAGGAATGCGGCGTCTGGACCAGTGGTTCTCAGGGGGACCCCGCCCCACGTCCACCGGGACGTTTCGCAACATCTGGAGCGACTTTTGCTTTTCACGGCAGCTCGTGAGGAGAGGCCAGTGGAGGTTCTTTAATGCACAGGACACCCCGCCCCTCAAGAAGGAATGACCAGCCCCCCCGACACTTAAGAAGAAAGTGACCACCGTGCGAGGCGGGGACGGCCCGGGCCAGGCCGCGCCCGCCGTGTGTGTCCCTTCAGCATTGCTCTAGAATGTTCTGCTCTCGGCTCCTCCTGCTCTGCAGTGAGTCGCTCCTGGGCCTGGGTGCTGGGTGTTGTACGCGCCCCAAAGAGCAGGAGGCAGCCGGACGGGCGGCATTCCTGGCGAGGTGCATGTGGGCCGGCATGCCGGCTTCGCCTGCACCGGCTTGTCCGACCTGAAATCTTACCAAGTGAAAGCAGGAGTCGTGTGGAGACGCCTCAGTCACACCCGCCCTTGAACTTGCTTACAAAGGAGCCAGCCAGGCCCGGCCCAGGGCGTGGGATGGCTCCTCCCCTGCTGCAGGGACACCGTCGACTCCACGTGGAGTCGTTTTCCTCGTCCCCCCCCTCCCCGGGCAGTGCCAGCGTGCCGTCGGGCTAAGGAGCAGTTCGCCACGCCGCCCCCTCGGGACCAGCGGAAACCCAGCGGGTCCCGGCCCGGCTCTGCCCGGGACAGGAGGCGCCAGGCCCGTTCCGAAATCCCCTTTCTGGGACCGCAGCCTGCCCGAGGGCAGCAAAGGTGTTTTATGGTTTGAATTGCACAAGGGAAGGGTGCGCGAGGCCTGCTCCTGCTTTCTGGCATCCGAAACGGTGCCGTTTGTGCTGAGGTGTTAGCTGATCGCACCGACCCGGCCGAGCAGAGGGAAAGGAAACGCCGCCAGACAGAGATCGCCCGCCCGTCGCGTGGTAGAGCCGGGTCCTTCCCCCAGTGATCCCCCATCCCCAAGCGGGCTGAGCCGTCGGGACGCCTCTGGCCGTGGAAGGGAGTCACTAGCACCCGGAGACAGAGCCGCGTGCCTGTGGGGTGCTCCCTGGGCATGTGGGCGGGTGGCCGAGGGCCCGGTGGGAATTAGAGGCCGCCCCGAGAAACAAACCGCTGTGAGCTGTCCCCGGTGCCTCAAGTGGGACCCGGCTCCCTGCCCGTCACAGAGCCACCTGGAAGGCGTCACCACCCGGCGGTCACGGCTTCCCCTGGGTGGCGCTGGGCCGCCATGGGGGCGTCGCCATGGGTGGCAGGTGGCTCGGCGCTCCGTCGGGCCGAGGTTCCCGGCCTCTTCCGCAGGCACGTGTCCCCACCGTCCGGGGATGTCCTTCACACGCGGCACCGAGTGGTCGACTGCACTCGGAAACCGTCCTCCGCAAGGCGCCTTCTGCCCGCTTCTGCGGCACCGCGGGTTACTCTTCGGCTGCAGAGAAACGGGCAACCTCACCGTTTGCAACACCGCGGATCATCCCGAGCGAGGCAGAGAGGGGGACGGATACGGGAGGGTCCCGCGCACATAGGGGCGCCTGAAAGAACCACCGAAAGCCGAGGCCATGGCAGCAGGGCCTGGAACTGTGGCTGCGGGAGCCGGGGCGGGGGCGGTCAGAGGGTGCAGACGTCCAGTCCCGGGCGACGAGGGATGCAGCGCGCAGCGAGGTGGCGAGCTGGCCCCCCTGTCCGCACCGTCCGTCTGAAACCGCTGAGAGCGTCCACCTGAGGCCTTCTCCCCGCGCGCACGGGGACGACGTGAGGAGGCGGTGGGTTTTCAGGGAAACGCTGCGGGCTGCGTCGCCTGGACCCCAGGGTGGCGCGGCCCGCGGAGAGGAAGTCGCAGGAAAGTGCACCGACGCGTTCAGCGGCCACAGAGTTTGCCACCGGGGAGCGGAAACGGCTGCTGAAACCGCCCTTGTCGCTCTCTGTCCCTGGCGCCCGGCTCGCCGGGGTGTGTGACGCGTCCTGACTAACCGTCGCTGCGGGAGACTGAGACAGGCCCTTGTGGATGGGGACGGTGGTCTAACGTGTCTGGCCCTTCCTGTCCTCCGTTTCCAACCAGTCGTGAGGGGCGCAGGCCGGACGCTGGGGCGGCCCGACTGGGGCAAGCAGGAGGTGGCGCGCGGAGGGGGCCGGGCCCGCAGTGAGTGTGCGCAGTGAGCGCCGTCGACGCTGGCGACGATGTTGAGGTAAACACAGCTGGACGGCTCCCGCCTCCCGCGCCGGCCTCTGGGCGACCCTGAACGTCGCCGCCGTCGCGTACCTTTGGAGACGCGTCCTCTTTGGCGTGGTGGAGCCGGCCGCGCTCCTTCCCAGGGACGTTCGCTGCTTGTTCTCGTTTTGTCCCCGGACGTTCCTGGAGCCAGGGGGATCTCCCGGTCACGGCATCGCTTTTCAGACGGACCAGGCCGTGTGAGCTCGGGCAGGTCCCGGCGTCCGGGTCCTCGGCCTCGGAACGAGGCATGATTTGACCAGGCAGAGGTGCTGGAAGCAAATTCTAGATGGGGGCAGAGCGTGGACTCAGGGCCACGGAAACGCCAGGCCGAGGCAGGGCCGATGGGCCAGAAGACCCCGGGGACAGGGTGGAGGGGGTGCGGGGAAGACGACAGGAGAGCGCGGGCCTCATCCCAGGGGGCTGCTGGAGACTGCAAGCCGGAGGGGGCGGCGACTTGGTCGGATGTGGGCCCTGAAGGACCCCCACCTGTGTGCCACCTGTGCCACAGCTAGGACTGACAACGGTCTGGTGCTCCTAAGGGGCTCAGTTTCCCCCTCTGGGGGGTCCTGGAGGCCTCGCGGGAGGGCGTGGAGCCAGGACCTGCACGCTCACTGAGGAGCCGTCAGCTCGGGCCTCGCAGGAGACACTGCCCCGAGCCCTCCCTCGCGGGCCGTCCAGCCACTCCCCGTGTGCGCCCGGACGTGTGCGGGACACGGGCACCCAGGACGCAGCGTGTCCCCCTCCGCTTGGACGTCCTCGCTGGGGCCCTCCGCTCGCTGTCCCTTCTTATTCTGCACAAGTCGGGCTTCGCTTTCAGTCGTCTTCGCAATCAGTCAACTAATCCATCCACCGGCCAGTCGTCAGGGGTCACGGGGACGCTGAGCGTCACCCGCCCCACTGAGAGCAAATCCCCCGGGAGCCTAGGAGGGGGCAGCCAGGTCGGGGTGCACTTGCAGCCGTGGGGGGGGGGGCAGAAGGGGCCCAGGTCGGCCGGCGCGGGGCGGGTGGCGGGGCCTGAAGCCACAGGGGGGAGCCGCCCCGGACGGGCCGCACGTCCGGCTCCCACCCTTTCCGCCTCACCGGGCAGCTCGGCCCCCCGGCCACCAGGGAGAGCGAGGCGGTGGCGGTGACGGGGACGGTCAGGAGACAGGAAAGCCTGGTGCGGGCCCTGCCGCCCGACACGGGCCTGCGAACGAACGCGCTGGGACGCTCTCCTGAGGAGAAGGAGGCTCTCCCTCCTCGCTGTCCGGCTCTCGGGGGACGCTCGCCCGCCTTCGGTCTGGGGGAGAACGCAGCCCGCGGCACATTCTTCGGGCAGACTCTTTCAGCCATGCCCCGTTTAATGTGTTTTGCTTATTTAAGGAAAATCCCTGCGGTCCCCTGACCGCCTCGGTGTCGGGACCTCGTGTTTGGGCAGATGAGAGTTCCGGGCGGGATTCCTGCGGGAGCCCAGTCCCCAGTGTCAGGGCGACGGGGGACCCCGGCGCCCACGGGGAAGAGTGACCGGGTCTGGAAATGGGGCCGGGGCCGCAGCCGGGCCTGCCCCGCGGTGTCACCGGGCTCCGACTTGCTCATGTTCCCACCCGGCAGGACACTCCGTGACCTGGGTGCCCCGCGGCCTCCTCGGAAACTTTCCACTTGGAGAGTCGCCGGAGCCGCCGCCCTCCTGGGGGAGTTTTCTGTCCCCAGGAGTTTCACACGGCCACTGGGGAGCAAGGCCGCCGTCTCTGGAGCCTCCATCTGCACCGCTTTCCCGGGGGGCGGGGGGGCAGGAGCCCGCTGGAAGGCCGCAGGCACGGGGAGCCCTGGGGACGCACCGCAGCCTGTACCCGTCCCTGTCCCCCCTGTCCCCCCTGTCCCCCCTGTCCCCGGCTGGCAGGCCCGGAGGAATGTGGCTTATGTAATTATTTGCTCGCTACCCGGGGCCAGAAAGCAAAGGTCACCATTAAAATGCGGAGGAATCCGAGAATTCCGAGGTCCCTGCCCGCCTGGCCGCCTGGCCTGCGCGGGGCCTGCCCACTCCAGCCCCGCCCACCCAGGTGACCCCAGGGGTGGCACATCTCCTCGGAGGACATTCGATTCCCAGCCGTTCCCTTCAGGCGAGTCACATGAGCTCACACTCCTTTTTCTCCCCCTTTTATTCCTTTTTTTTTTTTCTTTTTTTGGCTCTTAACTGATCTGCTCTACAATGAGCTGGTTTTGCTCGAAGCCGACAGGCTGGATTCCCAGGGGCCGGTGCCGTCAGGCTCCCAGGGCTCCCATTTCCCGCACCTGGGACCTCCGTCAGCTCTGGGAGGGGACAGGGCGGCCCACCAGGCTGCCGGGCTCTGCTCGTCCTCTGCCCGGGGCCCCCTGCTCAGCCCTGTTCTGGAAGGTTCCCTGTGCTCCATTTCGCTCCTTCAGAGCACCCAGCCCGCGCCCCTCAGGCCCCTCAGGTCCCCAGAGCCACCCTTTCTCCAGGAAAGGACTGCGAGCCCCAGCCAAACCTGGCCATCCGCCTCCCGCCCCCAGCTCGACCTTGGGTGACCTTGAGCAGCTTCCTCAGCAGCTCACACCAGGCTCTCAGCGTGGTGGCGTCCTTCGTTTAGAAACGGGGACACGGTCTGGGCACAGCCGTGGGAAATCCCAGCGCCGGCCGCACGCCCCGTGGGAGACCCCGCTGCAGACGCCCTGGCTGGGGCCTCGAGGGACCCTCGGGCAGCGCCCAGGTGGCTACGTGCACCTGGGATTGATCTAAAACGGCGACTGAGCGTGCCACTAGCTCCGTAAACCATCCAGGGGCCCCCTTTGTCGGAAGTTCAGCGTCGGAAACGCCCGGAGCCGGTCGGCACGTTCTCACCCGGGCATTAGCGCGTCCACCCGCGGGCACCGTCGAGGAGCTGCCGGGGCACGGAACACGTCGCGCGCGTGATCGCGCCCACGGTGGCCCTCCTCGTGCACCCCTGGACGCCCCCCCAGGCACCCAGCTGGCTCTCTCGGCTTCCCCGTCCCTCTCCAGACGAGCCCCCCCCCCACGCACGCCAGCCAGGTCGCTGTCATCGAAGCGGAGCGTCTCGAATTCATTTGGGTTGGGGTCAGTTCCTCTTTCGTTTACCTGCGTCTTCCCGGCCCGACTCCCCCCGCTCGAGGGCACTGAGCTCGGGTGCTCACGGCGCGCAGGCCACCCGGATGAGTGAGGCGCCCGCGTCCTCGTCCTGTGCGTGCGGTGGCGCCTCGGGCCGCCGATCCGCTGCGGCCCTGAGCTTGCGCCCGCTCCGCACAGCCGATCCGCACAGCGTGACCTCCAGCTGCCGACGACCCGCACAGCGTGGCCCCGCACCCGCCGGGTCCGGGCGGGTGAACAGAGGCCCCGGGCGTCTGTGGTGGCTTTGTCGGCGAGGGGTTTAGGGGAAACGCGTGAGTGTCTTCAGTTCCAGCCAAACCACCCCATGCCTGGGGTCGGGCGGCGCCCGGGACACGGAAGGGCGCGCCTGGCGTGTCACGAGGGAGCCGCTCCCGCGCTATTGGTGTGATTTCTAAGAACAACACTCCTGGCCTCAGGATTTTTCCCGCTGCTTTCCAAGCTGGGCCAGGTCGGGATCCGCGTCTCCCTCAGAAACAGCCTTCGTGCCGCTCGCAACGAACACCTGGGGACGAGCCAGGGGCCGGGATGGGGTTCTGCCTCCTCCTCGGCCGCGGTCGCCGTCTCGCGTGTCCCTCGAATTCGGCCCGGCCGCTCCGCCTCTAAGGACGGACGCCCTGACGGCTGACAGGCCGGGCTTACCGCCTCGGTCCACGTGGAGAATTCCCGGCCCAGGGTCAGCTGGGGCTCAGAAGTCCCTGCTTCCTCCTCCGCCGTGCTGCCCGGCCCTCGTAGGGAAAACGGCCGCCTCCGGTGTGGAAAGCGTTTTCCTGAAGGAGCGATCTGTTGAGGGACTGACGGAAGGAGAAAGAGAAGAAAAACACCGCGGTCGCATACGTGGGAGAAAGCGCTGGAGTTTGCGTTGGCCGCGGGCGGCGGAGCGCGTTAATGCGAGCGCAGGGTCCCCCACTCGGGAGGCGAGCCCAGCCGTGCCCCGTGCCGGTCCGAGCCATGGGGAGGGGAGGCTGGGTCCGGTCCCTTCTCACGGGGCCACAGTGGCCTGGAGTTTGTGGAGTCACCACGAGGGTCGAGGGCAGAGAGCGGGGGCCGCTGGGCTCCCGGGGCCGGCTGGTGAGCGCCGCGACAGCCGTCCGCAAGCGTGTGAGGGCTGCGGTGGGGTACGGGGCCGGGGGGGCTCCTCATTCGGGGCCTGCGGAACCCCGAAGGGTGTGACTTTGGGGGGGAGGCAGGGGTTGGATGAGCGCGGGGTCGGGGGGATTCCACGCGCAGCGAGAGCGATCCATGGTGGGGTTCGCTGTCCGTGGGGCTGTCGGTGCCTGAGCCTGGAAGCGTTTGGGCCCCGGTGGGGCAGGCGGGCGGGAGTAGATGAGGTGCCGGAAGGTTCTAGCGAGAAAAAAGAGAGAGAGAGAGAGAGAGAGAGAGAGAGAGAGAGAAACAAGGTGTCTGGTGGTGGAAAGGCTGAGATTAATCCTGAGCTGAGCTCTTCCTGCTCCCGCGGGGCCGGGCCGGGTTTCGGATGTGCGGGGGGGACGGACGTGGCGGTCACATGAGCGCGAACGGAGCCCGAACGGAACGGAGGATTTAAACTGTCACCCGAGAAACGCTGGGCTGCGCGTCTCCCAGCCACGGCCCCGGGAGTCAGGCCCTGCGGGCGTCACTGTCCCCTCTGCCGGGCGGTGTTTGTCCGCGAGGGGAGCGTCCGGGGGACGAGCGAAGGAGCCTCTTCTGCTGCTGATTAATCGGGTTCTGCAGGGTTTCTCTTTTTCTTTCTTTTTTCCCCTTATTTATTTATTTATTTATTTATTTATTTATTTATTTATTTATTTATTTATTTATTTATTTATTTATTTTGAGCGGTTTTCGGTTCACAGAAAAACCGAGCAGAGCGCAGAGAGCCCACGAACGCACTCCTCGCCCTGCCCCCCGACACCAGCCCTCATTTATTAACGCCCGCATTGGTGCGGGGCACGAGCAGGCCCAACGAGTTCTGACTCAGGGAGTCCACCCTTGGCGTCGTGCGTCGTGTGGGTGTCGGCCGACGCGCGACCCGCCACGTGCACCCACCGCGGTGGCAGGGTCAGGCGGAGTGCGGTCAGGGCCTCCCCACCCCGCGAGCCCCCTGCTCGTCCCGGCCCGCCTCGGCCCGCCGGCCACCCCTGGCCTTTCCGGGACCGTGTCTGCTTGTCCTCACGCCCCGCGCTCCGTGTGCTCACGCCGTTGTGCTGACGCGAGCAGTGCGTGCCGCAGACGTGTTTGCTGAGTGAACATTTGCACGGATGCACGAACGACCGGTGTTGCAAGAGTCCTCGTCCAGCGCGTCATCGCCGCGCGCAGACGGTTTCCCACGGAGATGTGCTGAGCGGACGCTGGACGTGCTCCTGACCCAGATACCATCCGGGCGGCAGCCGGGCTGGAGACTCGGAGGCCGGTGCTCGCGCCGGGCGCAGCCGGGCCTCGAGAAGAACCTGGGGGTGTTCGGTGGCTCGTGCCGATGGCCTGGGGGCTGGCAGGCTCCCCCGGGCCCCCACCTGAGCAGAACACACAGGTGCCCCTGAGGGAGGCTTGCGGGGGGCCTTCCCCGAAGAGCAGCGTGATTCTAATGTCCCTCTGCTGCTCTAGTTTTCTTGCCTTTCCACGCGATTTTATGGACTTTTATGGACTTTTATGGACTTTTAGTCGCGGGATTGTCACTGACACCTGTTTGGGTTTATTCCTTTAAGGAGTGTGTTCTCGTTCGCTCAGTGTAGTAAGGAAAAAGCCTTTTTGAACTGACCTTTCCTCGGTCCCTGTTCCATCCACCCCAGAGTATTTCGGGGACGCACGGTCCCCTAAATGTCCCTCCGTAAGGGTGGCCGCAGGGGGCTCCTCGTTGCTTTGCCTCCACTGCAGCCAAACATCCCGTGATAACTTCTCACCCTGCGTTTTGGGAGCCCGCGCGGTTACGGGCAGGAGGCCGCCTGTGCGTGAGAGACACCGCGCCGGAGGTTTGGGGGGCTCGTCCCCAGGGTCGCGACGCGGTTCGCCCTGCAGGGTCGGCGAGTGGGGCTCCGGAACGCCGGCTGCCGTGCGGCCTGCAGAAGGAGCCTGGGCTTTGGGGCCGGAGACCCGGCTCGGTCCCGGCACCGCCTGTCAGCGGCCGTGTCACCACGCGAGCCTTATTGAACCGACGCGCCCGCCGTAGGTGGCCCAGGGTGGAGCGCAGCGCGTTCTCGCTGTTTTCAGCTCCGTGCACGGACGTGGCCAGACCCTGCCTGTTTTCACGTCCGGCATCCGTCAGCGCTCAGAGTGACCCCTGCGAAGGTTACTCTGCGTCGGGAGACGGGCGCCCCGCGCTGCGCCGGGCCACGATGCCAGCGCTGGGAGGCGGGAGTCCGGGGGCGTTTCCCGGTGCACGGAGCAGGCTGCTTGGGGATGGAGGGGGCGGCCTCGCGTGTGGGTGAGGATTCCGCCTCCCGTGCAGGGTGTGTGTGATGCGGGGTGGCTCCCGGTCCCAGGCAGGGAAGGGCCGTGGGGCCTCGACACGCCAGCCCACCCACGCAAAGGAGAGCCGCCGCCCCAGCGGCTTCCCACTCTCCTCAGCTGCTTCCAATTAGGCCCCGCAAACACCCCCCCGGGCTGCGTCTTTAGCGGCGCGATTCTCCCATGTCCGTGTCCGTGCGAATGTGAAACCGCGGCGGGGGGGGGCGACGACCGGCCGTGCCGCTGCGACGGGGCCTCCCCGCACCGCTCTGCCGGGCGTGTGCTTCCTGAGCCAGAGTTGCTGCTGGGGGGGACGCCTTTTCTCCCACGGACGAGGGTCTCAGGGATGCCCCGGATCAATCACCGCGTACGTGCGTCAACACCGCCCCGTGCGAAACTCCCCTCTCCGTCTGCGGATGTCCGGAACCGCGGCCGGCGGAACTCGGCCCAGGGACTGAGGAAGGTCGACCCGCTGCCCCCGACTCTCCCGGACCCGCTCGGCGGGTTATAGCCCGGGCGACGTCCTGGATGCGGGGCCCGGGAAGCGACTCTGCGTAAGCGTCGCCCACACCGGAGGCGCTACGTGGGTCGCGCTGTCGTTGGCGTGGACGGGCCATTCCTCGGGTTGAGGCCCGGTGTTCACCGTCCTGATGCCCAGTGTTGTAGGTTCCGATCTCAGGCCCAGAGAACTCAGAACCCGGAGTGGGAACGAAAAGGCCCCCGAGAGCCAGGAGCCATCGAGGAGGTAAAATCCTAACCCTAGACACGTGTCACACACACTTAGGCGTCGACCCTTCCTACGTGACACCTGTTGCTCGGGGGGACGTTCGTTTTCGCTGCCATCGGGGCTCGTTCGCAGGGAAGCGCGTGCCTGGGTGTCTGGGTGCCCTCCGGGGGGCCCGATGCCCGTACGGTTGTGGCATCTGGGTCGCATCCGACAGGCAGGCAGACAGCCGTGGGTTCCTGCACGCCCACGCGGGGGGAGGCCCGTCCTGGATCCCCATTTGCCTCCTTTTCTTCCCAAATCTTTGGCTACATCTGAAGCCGACTCGGGGCGTCCCCGAAAAGCCGCTTGAAACGCAACGCTCTGCCCTGCGTTCGGGAACGTGCTTTTATGCCCACGCTCACGGGGCGTCGCGCCTGCCTCGCCGTGGACGCCCCTGCCACGCCCGGCACACGCTGCGCCCCCATTGTTTCCTCATTCGAGCCTTTGAAACAAGCCTGAGAGAGAGAGAGAGAGAGAGAGAGAGAGAGGGACGTGGCGGTTCCGTGTCTCTGGTGAGGAGGGGGGGGACCCGGGAGCTGGAGAGACGTCTCCAGACTCACAGGGCCGAGCCCCGCCCGAGCCCCGACGCCGCCGCGTCTCCATCCTCTCCATCTAGGGTCCGATGGAAATTGCAGACGGGGGTCGAGTTTCCAACACGAAGAGAAGCGGAGACACCCGCGCCCGGAAGCGGGGAGGCCTGGCCCCGCTTCCCGCCGCTCCTTTCCAGCCTTTTCTGCCTCTGGCAGGCTCTCCCTCCCCCACGTTTCCTCCTCGATCCTGCGCGGAACCTCGTCCCTGGCGAAGTCATCAAGTCCCGGGCTTGCACTTCACTCCGGTCCGCGCTTCCGACGAGTCACGTGCGCCGATGCGACGGGAGCGTTGTGGGGTTCTCTGGGCGGCAGGAGGATTGTGGGGGGGCGGGGGTTTGAGATGGAAAAAGCAGGTGTGGGGGAGGGAAGATGATGGACAAAAAATAAGAATTTTTTTATTTTAAGCGAAGACTAAACCTACACTTACGGGAAAGAGTTTCTCTCCCCCGAGAGCCTCCCCCTCAAAGCACTTTACCATCGCCACGTCCGCGGCTGTTCTCAGACTCGCAGCTGATGGGGCCGTCGGGAGCCACCGGACCAGCCAGGCTGGCGGAACCACGTCCCCGGCACGGCGCCTCCGAGCGGTTCTGAGGCTGGGTCCGCGCCGCCGGGGCACAGCCCGTCGACAGGCTGATTCCGCGCCGATGAGTGTCACAGACGAGGGGCCAGAGGGGCCGGGCCGTTCCCGGACCGTAGACTCCCCTCGGTGCTCCCCAAACCCAAAGGACGGCTCAGTCAGAGCGTTCGTTCTTGGGTTCTCGGCCGGTTGGCGCCGCAGGACGGTCTTGTTTTTTCTTGGCTTTTCACCTCCCCGTGCGGCCTCCGGGGTGACAGTCGGATGCAGAGCCCAGCGGTTCGCACAGATTTCCAGCACCGGACGCCACGGTCCTCCAGGGCCGATGCGGGGCCGTCCCTGTGAACGCTCTCGCTGCGACAGGCCCGCGCTGCGCGTCCCGTTGGGGCAGGACCAGGCGTACCTGATGAGTCAGGTGTATTCGCCTGAGCGGGGAGGGGGCCGTCGCTCTTTTCAGACCAGAGTGACGAGTCTCCCACGAGCTGGAGGAAAACCTCCAAGCCCTCGCCAGCTTCGGCTTTCGACGTCCGACCGCGCGCGCCTCTCCAAACCGCATCCCTCACGGTGAGGCCTTGGTTTTAACGACGCTCGCAGGTCGTGCGTGTCACGCACAGGCCACGTTGGACCGTCACGCGGAGGTGACCTCGGTCCGTAATAACACCGTGTCGCGTGCTCGCCCCCCAGGAGGCCAGGACGCACGCTCGGCCTTCCACCTCCACGGCAGACGCGCGGATCCGGGGTGGAACGTGCCGCGAGCGTATTCGGGAAAAGGCTCCTGCTGCATCGGGAACAAGAAATAGCTCGGATCGTGGCGCCGTGAGCCGTGTCGGGCGGCGGGGGCGGTCTCTGGGGGGATGGAGCATCACGAGCCGGCGCCGGGGAGTTAGGTGACAAGGGACGTGTTTCCCGGCCTCTCCCCTCCCCGTGTGTACGCAGCGCGGCCGAAGGCCCCGGCAGGCCGCGGAGGAAGTGACCTCACTCTCTGCCGCACGCAGAGTCACGCGGCCGGGCAGGGCACAGCTGTCCTCCCCTCTGCGGTGCCGCTCTCAGCGCCGCCCCCGCGGTCCCCGGAGACGGCCTCCTGGGCTCTCCCCCGTCACGTGTCACGAAGAGCGTCAGCGAGGCTGAAAGCGGCCAGCTGTGTCTGGCACGCTTCACTGCGGGGTGGGGTGCGGGTGCGGGGTCTGGGCTGGGTGCCGGGAGGCCCCCGAGCACACCTGGGCGCCCTGCGGCGCGCGCCGCCCTCCCTTCCCGCCGCTCGTGTGCCGGTCAGCGCTGTCCCCGGGGCTGGAGGACGCGTCCCCTCCCCTCAGGTGCCGTCGTCCTCCTCAGAGCCGTGAAGGAGCCTTGGCACGGCGCCATCACCGGGCTCGGCCCTGGGGGCTTGCAGCCCGAGTTTTAAAAAGTCACGGATTGGGTAAGGGAGGAGTCAATGCCGTGCTCAGAATATCGTGGCTTTTGGTCAAAACCAACAAACACACACACACGAGTCCGCGATGTCAGGAAAACCATACGAATCCCCGTCCCACTGGGCCGGAACCAAGCAAAGTCGCTCTCTCCCGAGGCCCCGGACGTCCCCGACCACTGATTCTCTCCACGGGTTTGTAAGAGTCGCCCCGGCCCCGCCTCGGCAGCACCTCTGCTGCCTGAAAGCCAGAGCGAGGTCGCCCACCGCGGGGAGGTGGCCACGGCTGGAGAGGGGAAGAACGGGTGTGGCACGTGGTACCCAGTTTCCCCTCGGGTGCTGGGGTGTGAACACGCACACGGACGCGCGCACAAACGGATGGGAGCGGCCTGAGGAGGGGGCTCTGCGGTCTCCAGTCCCGTGGCCCCCCACGGATGACAGGGCTGGGCCACGGGCAGCCATTGGCTTGCGGACGGTCGCCCAGGCCTCCGGTCTGGCCGCGAGGCACGGCGGGTCCCGGCGCTGGAAGCAAACGCACGAACCGTGCAAGGAGAGCGCCCGGGCGGGCTGCAGGCGCTCCTGTCTCGCCGTCCTGTCCCCAGACGCCACAACCCGATCGGCCGTTGCCTTTCCCCCGTTCTCCCCCGACCGGGCTCGCAGAGGGGGACGGAGGTGGAGGGAAGGAAAAGGAACACGCAGGAGTGACGGGCCTCCTCCCCGAGAGCCCGCCGCGAACCCCGGCTCCGCAAAGGTTTGCTCGCTTCCGCCCGTGGCAACGCGGGTCCACGCGCCCCGGACGCGCCAGGCCCTGGAGCAGGACCTGCGGGCCCCGGCCCCTGTCGTCCATCAGTGTCCTGGCCCGGGCCCTGAGGTCGAGAAGGATCGTCCTGAAACCCACCGCTGAGCGCTGAGCGGGGCAGACGCTGCCGAGGCGGGAGAAAGTGGAAAGGAATTCGGGGAATGCGAGTCCTGTCCCGAGGCAGGAAGAACGAACGCCAGGAGCGGCGCGCGGTAGTGGAGAACTCGTAAACGAGGGGAACGCGTGTGCGTCTCTCCAGGGTCGGCCTCACCTGCATTTTGGGGGGTTAAGGTTTTGGGGGCGAGAAGCAGGAAACGACCGTTTTGGACGTGCAGGCTTCCACGTGCCTGTGAGGGTGTGTTACCCTTTTTAAAAAATCGGGATTTTCAAGACACAAATGAAAAGTTTCCCCAGGTTTTTCTTTTCTGAATGAGAATTGAGAGCTGGGGGCTTGAGCCTGTTAGCAGAGAGGCCGGGGTCCTTCTCGCCCCACCCCACCCCACCCGTCCCGGACACGCGTCCCCTGCTCGGTCTCGCGTCTCCTTCAGAGCGTGCACGTCCTCCCTCTCTAAATCCCCTTCCCCTCACGCCCGTGGGCGTCCGTGTGCGTGCGGGCGTGGCTCACAGAGACTCTAAACAGGTAGATTTCCGCGGACGTCCCCATCTGTCCGGAACCTTCCTTCCAGACCACCGCGGCGTCGCCCGGTTCCCCCCCAACAGCACGTGACAGAGGGGGAAGGGCCAGACCCCGTTTTAGAAAGCGGCACGTGGCACCCCCCGGTCCCATCCCGTCCGGAGACGTTCCGGAACGGTCGCTTACGTCTTTAAGGGCAGCGAACACGGGTTTCTGGACGAGGCGAGGGAAAACACGCGGTAACTAGGCAACGTCAACAGCTCGGGCCACGCGGCAGCCTTGGACGGGAGAGCGGCTCAGAGAGGACGGGGGCGGACGCCTCCCGTCTCTCTCTCTCTCCGGAAGGTGCCGGAACACGTGTGTGCGTGACCGAAGACCCCGGCCCGGACCGCAGCCGTCCCCTGCAAGTGACCTGCAGGGGAGGGGCCAGGGGGCGCTTCCTGAAGCTCAAAGGCCACCGCGACGCTCATGGCCACCGCGTCGGTTACGCGTCGCGGCTGTTTCCAGCCGCGCAGCGTGGGGCCCGCTCCTCCGCCGAGGCACTCTGCCGACTTCTGCGCGTGCAGCGCACGGTGGAGTCGAGAACTTGGTCCGGGGCGCCGCGTCACGGTGGGAAAGGCTCGTCCGTCGCAGTCGGGCGAGGGAGGCGCGGAGCCCAGCTCTCCCACCGCCCCGCGCGGGTTCCAGGGGGTCCCCGAAGCCGGCCGCACCTGCGTGTGCTCGTGGAGACCGAGGGGCCGGACGGGCCGCGCCTGCGAGGCCCGAGGCGCGGACGAGGCTCGCCAGTGGCCGTGGCTGGCGGAGCACCCCGGGCCGGGTTCTTACTCTTGCTTTTAAGGAGACGACTCTGCCTTGCAAAGGCGCCCACCGCACGGGGCACCCTCCCGCCGGCGCGTTTGCCCGTTAAGCGTGCAGGACCGGGCACGGCTGTGCGGTCTGACGTGACCGCGGGCTGTGCCCCTGCCTGCCCCCGGCGGAGCTGTGAACAGTCTTCGTTTTGTCTCCTTGTGTGTCCCCGAGAGAGAGCGCTTCCGGGGAGGGTGACAGTGCGGGCGCAGAGGTGTCGGCAGTCACCTGACACCGCCCCGGACCCGTTTTCCTTCCTGTAAACGAAGGACGTCCTCTGCCGCGGATCGTCCGGGGCAGGGGCCACCGTGCGGGCCATTTCCCAACAGCCGCCCTGGAACTCCTCCTGTGGACGTCTCCTTACTCTCAGACGGGAGGCTCTCGGGCTGTGCTGTGCGTCGTCATCCTCGGCGGCCACATCCTCGCCGGTCAGTCACCTGACCGGTTTCCACCGCTCCCCTCCCCCGATGACGCAGACACCGGGCTTCTCAGTCTCGTCTCTGTTGTTTAACCATTCGGTTACCTACGACCTCTCCGAGTCCTGAGCACTTAGCCTCACTTCAGACACGTCCGGGGGCCGCGTGGGGCGATGGTCCAGTCCCCGCCGACTGGCGAGTCCCGCCGACCAGCCGTGTGGCCCCCGGCAGCTCACCTCGCAGCCTGTGTCCTCCCCCGTGAAACAGGCGTGAGTGCCGTCCGAGGGGGTTTCCGGTGAGAATAAAATCAAGTTCTCCCTGAACGACGTCCGCAGGGCACACGCGGGCGAGGCGTGGTCACCGTGATCCGAGGCCCTGCCCGGCGCGGACACCGCGGGGACCGGAACGCGTTGTCACGACCGTGCACGAGCTCCCGGCTCGTCTGTGGCCTGCGGGGACGTGGAATGTGTCTAATAGCACGAGGTCCGGCCTGACCTCCGTTTGGGGTTCACGTCGTCGGCTCTTAGCCGCCGTGTTCAGAGCATCTCCCTCCCCGCGAGGGGACCGAGGGACCGAGGCCAAGCGCCTCCGGGCGCCCTCTGATCTCGTTCCTGGTCCTTCACCGCCCTGGTAATTGCGCAGGGACGTCCACGCCTGGGCCCGGTGGCTTTCCCCGCCCGCGCGATGCTATCAGCCCGTGGGCTGTTTACCCTGCCCCTCGGCCACGCAGCTAAACACACGTTCACCTCGCGAGGCGGCGTGCTCACGGGGGTGCGCGGTCGCCACGAGACGTCGAGGTCGGGGAGATGATC
The DNA here is from genome assembly GCA_030015415.1 of Cynopterus sphinx. NCBI lineage: Eukaryota > Metazoa > Chordata > Mammalia > Chiroptera > Pteropodidae > Cynopterus > Cynopterus sphinx. Next base: position 2,058,919 of record CM057391.1, read on the forward strand.
ATTAAAATCCTGCTTACGTGTCTCGTTCCCTTTAGAACCGAAATAATTGTTTCTTTGATGTGGTGTAAATGGCCACACCCTGCGCCCGGGGCGGACGGGCAGGCGTGCGGGTCCGCAGGACGTGCGACACCGCGTCGAGCTTCCACCTGAGCGGCGGCCCGGGGCCCCCAGGGGCTCTCGCATCCACGCCCCCGGCTCTCCCCGGAGTGCGCGGCCACGTCCTGCCACTTCTGCTCGCCGTGGCTCGGCGGAAGGTACAGGCCCTTCAGTCGGGCAGAAAGCAGGGAGGCCCGCGCCCGCCCTGAGCCACGCCGACAACGTCCCGGAACATCGGTTCTGACAGGGAGTCGGCATCCAGAGCCACAAGAACCTCCTGGGAGGACCACAGGTTCCCTGCCGGATCCCGTTTCGGGCCGGTCAGTGGCCCCGTGATTCCGCGGTCTCGCTGCCTTCACGCCCCGGCTGTCTCCAGGTGAGACCTGGAGGTCGGCAGGCGCCCTGTCGTCGGACAGGGCGCCGGGTCACAGCCCCCGTCCCGATCGTGGGGACGAGACAGAAACAGAAAGTGCGCGAAGTGACCTCGCGGTCCTCCGCTCCGTGCGAAAGCCCACCGGCAGTCTCTCCGGAATTATCTCGGAGGCGGAGGCGGAGGCGGAGGCAGGCGGTTCAAAGCTACGGGTCGTTTTAAACGTCGTCTCGCCTGTGCCCCAAGTGCCTGATGCTTTGACCAGGACGCATGGTCTTGATAAGGGAACGTCGGCATTTAGGAATGCGCACGTCCCCATCCTAAGCTGCGGCTACTGCAAACTGACCGGTTCGCATCTCCTTCAGACGTCTTCGGGGCAGGCGCCGACCCAAACGGTCAGAGGAGTGGAAAATCGATGCAAAAACGACGTCACGAAAACATGCTACTTTCTGCTGGCACGATGACTTTGCCCCCCTCTCATTTATTTATCTGTTTGTTTGTTTTTTTATTATTTCTTACGCCCACAGCAGCACCTGGGCTTCCCGGGTCGTCTCCCATCCAAGCACTGACCAGGCCCGACCCTGCTTAGCTTCCGAGATCAGACGGGATCGGGCGTGTCCAGGGTGGCGGGGCCGGAGACCAGGGACCGTGGGTCCCCCGGGGCGTGAACCCAGACCTTCTGCGTGTAACGAGACGTGCTGACCGCTGCACGTGGAACCGCGTCCGCCCTCTCGAAACTTCTAAGGACATTTGTGTAGGTGGCTGAGTGGAAGGCCAGGGAAATGGGCAGCCGGGACCAGCGTCCAGCTGGGAGCGGGGTCGCGTGCCCGTGGCCTGCCGCCCTCTGCAGCGAGGAGCGAATGGACCCAGTAGGGGCCGAGCTAAGAGAGACCGATGCGGTCAGTGACGTCGCCAACCAGGGGACGCCGTCCGTGACAGCCTGGGCTTCGGTCGCCTGTGCGGCTCGCCCTCGCCTTGGGAGGAGGGAAGCCCCCAGCCCCTCGGCCTGCGGCCGGGGCCACCCTGCTCTGGCCCTGCCTGGGGAGGCCGTTCTGTCGGGTGAGCTGCACACGTGACGACAGAAGTCCTTGTCTTAGGGTTTTTATCCTCAAAACGGTTTATGTGGGGTTTCAGAGTGTGTCCCCCGGGAGCAGACGTAGCAACAACTAACAAACACGCAAACGAAAAAGAAAAACGAAAACAGAAACATTATTCTGGAACAGACGAGTTCGGACCTGGTCGCGCTCACGTCCCGGCGGATACACGCCGGGCCCCTCCCGGGCCGTGGGGCCTCCTCTTCCTGGACCCGACGCGCGTGGGCTGTGCCTGGAGCTCAGGCCCCTGCGAGGCGGGCTCCGCAGCCGCGCAGCGGCCACGGCGGCGGGACACACGCGCGCGCGGGCGCCGTCCCAGCCCTGCAGCTGCCTTCCCTGGCACGCTCCGGGCTGCACGATGTTCTTGGGGGCTGGAACGCTCTTGCTTTCTTCCTTTCTTTCAGTCGGTTCGTAAATAGGACCGTCCAAAAGCCCGTGCCAGTCGGCCCTCCAGATCAGCATTTGCTGAGCGAAAAAAGACCCTTGAATGAGATGGGCTGGCTCTCAGCCGGGGGCGGGAATGTAGCTGCAGCCCTGGGCCTGGAAAAAGGGAAGAAAAGACAAACGGGCACGGTGCGGGATAATTTCCGTTCGACTGGAGCCGTCCGAGCCTGTTTGCTTCGCCTGATTGTCCTTGCCCACTTGTCCGGCCCAGCGCTTACGCCCCAGTGGTCGGGGACGAAGGGCGCGTCTGAGACGAAGACGCCCCCTTTACGGTGTGGGGAACTCGAACCCGTTGTGTGACGTCCGTGGGCGTCGTTGCCTCCGCCGGAGAGGAATCTTATTTCAGCCGCCGACACGTACGCAAAGCCGAGCTGCGTGTGGGCCCGAATCCCTTCTGCGCGTGGCGTCCCTCGCGCACAGTCTGAGTTGCAGCGCGATCCTCCCCGTCGGATCGCTCGGCAGAAACGCTGACCCGGATTTGAAAACTCCAGAAAGACGCGTGAGGTCCGTGGACGTGAGGGCAGAACGCGGGGCTCGGCCCGCTCCCTGCCTGGGGTCCAGCGCGATCGCGACGTGATTCAGTGACGGGGACGTCGGCTTCCGCGTGGCGCTGACCCAGGGTGACCCAGGCGAGGGCAGGGGCCAGACTGGAAGCTCCCTCCGGCCCTGCCTGGGAGCCGGCAGGCGGGCGGGAGCAGCGACTTCGGGTCCCGCTGGGAGAGTGGACCCTCCTGGGAGGCCTCAGAGACCCCGCGGGGCTAGGGTCGGTGACACGCTCGCGAGACGCCTGGGACAGGTGCTTTGCCAGACGCGGCCTCAGCTTCCCTTTCAAACCCGGGGGGCGACAGGGAGCTGGACACTGCCCCTTGGGCTGGGCCTGCGGCCCGGGCTCTGACGCCACCCGGCCCCGCCGCCCGCGTCTGGCCTGCAGAGCTGCGCGTCACCGGCCGCACGCTGTCGGAGTCCGCGACGACACCGCGGGTGCGGAGGGGCGGAGGCGGGCGGGCGCCCGAGCTGGCTGTCGTGGGGCAAAGTCCACGGGGGCCTGGCTCTCCCCCGGGCAGAGGCACGGTCTGAGACAGGCTGACGGGTCCCACGTGGCTTTCTGGAAGCGCCGGAGTGTTTACCCTTTCCTCCTTCGTGACTCCCTGGACGTCCTGTCGCCTGTGGCATGCGGGGAAGGGAACGCGGAGAAGCAGGGTGACAGCTGCGGGGACCACGGCGGGAGGGCAAGGGAGGACCCTGCCCGCCGTGCCCCGCACCCTCCCTGAGGCCCACGGCGGTCCAGAGCGGCCCCCGTCCCGTGAGGCGCCACGTGCAGTTCGAAAGACCCTTTTCCACTTTATTGTCACATTACTAAGGAGAGTCCTACGAAGCGACCGGAAGCTTCCTCCTCCCTGGGATCCTGCACCCCGAGGAGGACTGTCTTGACACAGTCGCCGTCTTCCCACACCTGGAGAGCACCTGGCTATGTGCCCGCCAGCTGGGGACCCCTCCGTCCGGTGAGGCGACCGCTCGGAGCCCGGACGCCGCGGAGGCCCTGTCTGCTGCTGCGTGGCCCGGAGGCCGGGGCAGCCGTGGGCCACGCTGGCACCCCGGGTCCCGGAGCGTCTCTCCGTCGCCTGCGCCTTCTCCTCGGGGAAGTCAGCTGAGCCGGGCGACGGGGCGGGATGACACGGGGCAGCCCGAGGTGGGAGACTGGACGCCGGCGTCCCGCACCCGGCGTAGACCGAGCGCCCGCGGGTGGGGCGACACACAGGTGGCCGGGGGGGGGGGAGAGCGGGAGGGCGGGGTCGGAGCGGGGACCGCCGCACACAGACGGCGACGACGACGGGCAGACACGGAAGCAGACGCCGTGGAGCCGGGCCCAGCAGGGCAAAGGTAGACGGGGCCCAGCGCGGAGCGGCTGATGTCCAGGGCGGCGAGGCCCGTTCGTGGGCGGAAAATGACTCAAGAAAACAAACGGGAGCCGTCAGGTGTGCGTGTTTCACCTTTTCCCCCCAAAGCTGTGTCCTTCCCGTTGCCCTTCCTCCCCGAGCGCCGGGACTCCGGCCGCAGACCGGCCTTGGGTCCTGTCTGCGTTCAGGTGTCACAGTCGGTTCAGATGCACGAGTTTGCGTTAATTTAAAAATAAAAACCACTGTCGCACCAAGTGTTACTGATCCCGATCCCGGAGCCTTCTGGGCCCCTTCGCTGTTGCGCAAGAGGAGCGGGTGCTGCTGGCTTCCTGCCTTTCATCACTGACCCGGCCCCGCCAACCCCCCGCCCCGGGGTCGTGGAGAGAGCTCCCACCCCGGCCCCCACCCCGGCCCCCACCCCGCGAGCCGGGGGAGCGCTCATGCGCTCGGGGAGTCCTTCCCCCGCTCCGCTCCGCTCCGTGTGTGAGTCCCCGGTCGGGGTGTGGTGCGCAAATATTTACTCCCCTGGGTAGCAGGTGCCTTCACCCTTTAGCACCGTCTCTTGCTGAACAAGGTTCTCATTATGAGGCCCAGATTGTCCTTTTTTCCTTTTCCCTTTGATAGGTCGTGCTTTGGGGTCGCGTCTCAGAACTGCACCGAAGCCTGAGTCCTGAAGGCTTTCTCTCGTCTTATCCTCTCAAAATCCCATGGTTTTGTGCTTGGACTCGGGCCTACGGTCCGTTTGGGTCGCTGTTTGTATAACGTGAGGTGGTCGAGGTCAGCGTGGCCTTGTCTTGCCCCCAGTCTGCTGTCCAGTCTGCACCCGATTCCCAGACCGGCTCAGGAGCTCCGGCTCCTTTTCGTTTTGGTTTCGAGATGCGTCAGTCCCTGCCCCGGGGACTGGCGGGGACGCACGTGCGTCGCCCCGCCCCGGTGCACTACGACCTGCGGGTGGCCCAGTGACACGGAGACTGAGCTGTCTGGAGGTCGGGGCGCCGGCGTGACTGTCAGCTCCTCGCCCCTTCGCGGGGACACGCGCGGGGACACGCCCCGCAGGCAGAGCGCGTGCGAAAGGTCAGGCCTGCCCTGCCAGGCTGGACGAGCCGCGTCTCCGCCCGGGAGTTTCACAGGCGGCGCTGCCCCTCGAGTGCAGCAACGGCCCGTGGGTCAGAACCGAACGCGGTGTGAACCCTGCTCCCGGCCCAGCGCCCGGCAGGTCGGGAGGGAGGGGACGCGATCCGCAGACTCGGCAGCCCAGGGAAGTGGGGTGGGCCTGGCACCCGCACCCCGCACAGTCGATTCTGGGGTCGTCTCCCTCCTCGTGCACGCCAGGGGCAGGAGCAGAGTGTGAGGCTGAGCGCCAGGGTGGGCGAACGTTTCCTGGGACCCTCCCCTGCTTTTTCCATCCGCCGCCGGCCCAGGGCGGTCTCGCTGGGCCTGCCTCCGGCTTCCTGCCTCGCGTGTGTGGGCGACCCCGACGGAGGCCAGGCCCCCGGGAGGCAGTGCCATGGCGACCTTGGACCACCATCCCCTACGATCGATCGATGTGCAGAGGCAGGAGCAGCATCGGAGGCCGGCTCCGCGGCGTCCCCAGGGCAAAGCGATGCTTCCCCCGGGCGAGCGGGCCATCGCCCGCCGGCGAAGAGGAGGGGAGCAGCCGCCTGCACAGCCCCCGGGTGACGGCGGAAAGGGGCGCGCGGATGGGGAGACGGTTTGCGTGGTGAAGAAGTCCGTCTGGAAAGCCTGCGGCCTGTGTTGCCCTCTCCGGACCCGTCGTTAGTGTTTCGTTTCTGACTCCCTGCGGGATCTCTAAGCCCATCCCAGACCCACGAGACGTTGTCCCAGAAGGGGCGCCAAGACAGCCCTTACTCCGGAGGCGCTCAAACCCGTCCACCCCGACCAGATGCGAAAAGCGTTTAAAAATCCTGCCGCGTGCGTCCGTGTCGCTTCGTCTGGAGGCTTGCGACATCGCTCGGCGGCGGCCGTTCCCCTTGTTTTCTAGTCGGTGTATCTTCTATTTGTTTATTCTGCCGGGGCGTCACGGGGCCATTGGTGGACGTGCGCTCACCCCAAAGGTGTTCGGAGCTGGTCGCAGAGTGGCAGAGCCCGGATGAGAACAGGCGGGCCAGATCGGGGTCCTGGAACAGGGACCGCGGCGAGTGGGGCCGACGTAAGGGGCTTACTCACAGCAAGGTCAAGGCCGAGTCGGCCTCCGAGACGCAGGGCGGGAGGGAGCCGGCCGAACGAGCGCTCCTGTTGGTTTCGTCGGTCATAAGGGGATGAGGGCCCGGACCGGGATGCTGTGACCTGTCCCGCAGACGCCGTGGGCTAAGGCAGCACACGCGCGTCACCGCGCCGTCCCCACGCCTGGGCTCGCGGTCCTCCTCCGGGCTCGTCCGCGGTTCCGGCCGAATCCGGTCCCGGAGGTCGTCGGACCGAGGCGCATCGCTCCCCCCGTGGCCGGAGCTGTCGTCCCCAGCGGGGCCTTTTGCCTCTTCCCCGCAGAGCGGCTCCCAGGCGGGGCTCGGCTCTCTCCTGTTCAAGCCGGACTCGCCCAGGCGTCTCCCTCCCTTTTGCTCCGGGACCTCGGCAGCTTCTGCAGAATCCCCTCGCCTTTGCCACGCGGCCTGGTCACGCGAGTCGTGCCCGCCACGCGTTCGGGTCGAGCTGCCCCCGGGAGGGTGGGCGAGAGTAGAAAGCCGGACGAGCGCGTGCCGCACCGGGGAGACAGGTGTGCGCGAGCGGATGGAGCTGGCTGGAGGGAAAACGGGAGGCGGAGACCGTAGTTGTCCTCGAACCCTGGGAGGGCTGCTCCTGGGCAGAGGGTTGACGAGCCGTGTGTGTGTGTGGTGGCTCCGCGGGGCCTCGCCCGGGACACCTGTCTCAGCTCAGCCCCTTTCCTGAATTCCGGAGGTCGGCCCGCCCGTCCCCTTTAGCACGTGCAGGGACGACGACCACAGAGCGCGGTTTCTCTGGGACGCGCGGGTGCAGGAAGGCACCGTCCGCTCCGCTTCCCGACCCCCTCCCGCGGTCACTGAGCAGCAGGCGGTCGGGACCAGAGGCCTCCAGAAGCCTCTGCTGCCGGAGGGGCCCGCGCTCCACTCGCGTAGGACAGAGACGTCCTCACGGGTGTTGCGTGCTGGGTCGTGGGCAGGACGCAGGGCTGATGGGAAATCACGTTCCCCACCGGACCCGAGAGGGGCCCCACGGTCAGGCAGGCATCGGCTCTCAGTCTGGGTGTGCCGTGACCCGTGACCCCTGGACCCCAACTCCGGTTTACTGGGCCCGTTTCCTCCTCTGTGACATGGGGACGGTTCTTTCCTCTAAAGGAAGAGAAGAAAGTCACCGTCGGTGCCGCACAAGTGACGTTTCTCCTCCTTTCGGGACGTCACCTCCGAAGCCGCCGGACGAGCATCCTCGACGCCGAGGAACCTTGTCGCTTTAGGCATCACGCAGCGCGAAGGGGGTGGCGTTCTGCTACGTGCGGTCTGCGGAGCGTCGGGGACAAGGGGGCGGACGTTTGGGGTGGACGCCTGTCTCGGGGCCTGTCTCGGGGCGCAGTTTGTGGGTCGTACCTCTTCTCACGACGCTCGCTTTCTGGTCTGCGCAGACGGGAGCGGGCTCACGGTGGCCCCAGCAGGCAGGCGGCCGATGGAGAAGCCGCGCTCACGGCTGCTCAGCCCCCGACGTCAGCCACCGCCCGCGCTGTCCGAGTTCGATGACAGTCGTGACGACCTGTGCTGGGACGTGGCCCCTGCTCGCCTCCTCCTCCTTTGCGCCTCCTCCTTAGCTAAAAGCCATGACGACGGTCAGCGCGTGCCGCGCGCCAGGCCCCGTGCTGAGCCGCCTTAGGAATCACCTCCGTCCCGTGGCGTCTCAGTTTCTCTGCTTCCGCCTCCGCCTCGCAGTGGAGGACGGTGACGCTCAGGGGGTCGGGCTCGCACGGCCGGCTGGTGGGAGTCACAGACGTCCCACCCCTATGTCCCTGACACGTGCAAATCAGTCGTTGCAGGTCGTCAGATTCATTTTAAAAAAAGAAAAAGGAGGACAGTCGGCGGCGGAAGGGGGGTTATTCCACTTCCCGGGAGGAAACGCGCGCTGGGGAGGCATCTCAGGGACGAGCGGGAAGAGCTGCAGCTGCGGCTTCTCTGCAGAAACCCCTTTCCTGGCAGAATCTTGGAACGGAGCCGACTCGGCAGAGTCTTCTGTTTCACTCCGAGCTGCAGGGCGCCCTCTCCCTCCCTCTCTCCCGCTCCCTCCCTCCCTCCCTCCCTCCCTCTCGCTCTCACAGGCTTTCCTCTTTCTGCCCATCCTTTCGCCTCGTTCCCTTTTGAAGCCCTCGCCTGCCCGGCTGCTCGTACCTCCCCCCCCCGGACCCGCGGTCACCAGGTCCAGCGCTCCCGAGGCCGTCGGCTTCTGCGCCCGCTGGGGGTGGCCGGGAAGGACGAGCGTCCCCACAGCTGTGCCTCTGGCAGCAGCCGACAGGCCAGGCCGCGGGAGGATGGCCCCGTGGGATGCGGGGGCTGATGGCCGGCCCGAGAACCTTCCTCTGCTTTCCTGCTTTGCCTCCCGAGCTGGGAGTGGACGTCCGTCCGCCCCCACCCACCGCGCTCTGCTCGCCCTCCTCTGCGCTTGTCCCTCGCCCTTCTCCGCACGGGACCCGGTCCCGCCGCCACCTCGCGCTCCTCCAGGCAGGAAATGAGCCACCGTTGTGTCCGTGCCGTTCAGGAAGTCGTCCAGAGTCCGAATGGCCCTTTATCTCGCGGCCGGAGTTTACTTAGGCCGTCGGGACTTCCACTGCCCACGTGGAACGGGGAAAAGCATTTCCCCCGGGGCCCCGGGCCTGCCATGTCCCTCTGACCTCGAACGCGCACGGGCCTTTCTCCCGTCACCCCAAGGCCCTCGTCACACCCGGAGAGTTCCTCCCGCCGCACAGTGCGTCGGGGATGGGGGTGCATCTGCAGCGCCGGGAGGGGTGCCGTGTCTTAAGGAAAAGTCTTCCGAGGATCTGTTAGGGTGCAGAGCCGTCGTCCGCTTCCGGGAAACCTGGCATTTCCAAGGGGCGAGCGCGAGGGGGCTGGCTCAGGAGGCCCGGACCGTGGCCACCGCCCGTCCCGGGCCTGAGCTTCATCCCCACGCGGGGCCCCACACGAGCCCGGCTGTTCTTGCTTTGGCCACGTGACTGGGGACTCAGGCGGGACGATCACACAGAAACTAAAACCCGACAGGGAGGCCTTTCGCAGGGTGCGCGGCGTCCGAGGGACTAAGACCCTCGGCTACGGCTTCAAAGCGTCCCCGGGTTCTTGAAGAGATGCGTGTGTTCAGCCCCATTAAAGGTCCAGGCTCGCCCCAGACACGGGGCCCGCAACGCCGGGGAGGACGAGCCGAGCCTGCGGGGGGCGGGGGATGCCTGACCGTCTCGAGCTTTCTGGTTAAGCCCCGGAGAAACAGAAAACGCTCTCGCGTGCAGATCAAAGGGCTGTTTCGTCGGCCGCCCCAAATCTTTTTGAAAACACACGTCTCTTATCTCTTCCTTTTTATGTCCTTTTACAGACGACCGCCCCAGCTTAGGGGGCGAGGCCTTGAAAGGAGGCACTGAGTCTGCAGGCGGCGGGCCTGCCCGTTCGCTGGCGAAAGAAACCCCGTCCTGACCCTGCAGAGCGGGGCGGTCCGTCCTGGCTCCCAAGGACCGAACCCGTGGCCGGCTGGTTGATAAAAGACGAACATTCCTTCATACGGGAGGGTTTGCTTTTTAAATGTGGATTTTGTTTTTACAAGACACGCGAGGTTCCTCTAAAGGCCGGGGGCCGTGCGTCGTGTGTCCCCGAAATCTCGTTGGGCCGCGCAGCTAGCGGGGTGCTGCGCCCCGACACCTCCAGTGTGGTGAGGAATACGGCCTGGACCCTAACCCCGAATGTGGAGACCCGGGCTCTCTTCGTGACGTCGTGGTCTAAAGGAGGGCGCCCTCGGGGTGGCCAGAGGGACTTTTGCGGGAAAAGGATCAGCGACGTCCGGAAAGCAGCCGTCGTGCTGGGACGTGGCGAATGCGATGTCTGCTGTGGGGTGAAAGGTCAGGGGAGCTGCCGCCCTGGAAAGTTCTGGTGGTGGTTGTGCCTGATGCAGGGAGAGGTTTGTGGGTTCAGAAACGGGTCCCGGTCCGGGGAAAGGAGACGGCGAAGGGGCACCGCGTCAGCTCGTGCCCCCTCCAGGCTCCCTCGACACGCACGCGTCTTGACTGCCGCCTGCCCGAGGGCAGGGCCTGGGAGCGTGGGACGGTCCAGGAGACGTGCCCCGGCTGCTGGGCCACAGCGGCCCCGCCGCGCGCTGAGCTCTGGCCCTGGCTCGTGGCCGGCAGGAGCCCGTGAGTGGGACAGACCTTTCCCCAGACGAGGCCCCGCGCCCTCCCGGAGAGCCCGTACCAGGGGCATGATCCGACCCTAACCCCACACGCGTGCACACACGCGTGCACACACGCAGGCGCACGTGGATGGGCAGACGACGCCCGGCCCGAGGAGGGTGCCCCCTCGCTGGTCGGGACGGCCTGCGGCGCGGCACTGGGGGTGACACCGTGCGACTGTCCCTCGCTTCCCCTGATCTGGCCGGACAGTGCGATCAGATGCTGCGTCCTGCGCATTGCTTTGCGGAGGCCGGGAACGCCCCCGAGGGCGCAGTTAGGGGGCCCGGGCAGGCGGAGCCGCCGTCACCCGCGTTACCGCGGCGAACCCGCACCTGTGGGGCTGGCGCCAGCCCCGCCCGGGGCCCTGCAGTGACGTGTCCCCCATTCAGGCGCCCACCCCCGTCCTGCCGTGGTGCCCAGAGGCCGCAGACCCGCCGCCCTCAACGTCCGCCCCTCAAATGCAGCGAATACAACTTTGATCCCGTGTTTCGTTCCCTAAAACGCTTTTTCCACGTTTACTGCGGAGCAGTTGGGTCTGGAAAACAGCGTCCGGATTTTATATCGCACGAGCTGTCTCTACCTTCTGTACCTTTTGGACCCGTTCAAACGAGCCTCCCCACCAGGTATCACCGAGAGCACCGGCGTCAGCCGTCAGGGCCCGGCTGGTGACAGCCGCCCGCCCGGGTGTCAGCCGCGGGACCAGGCCAGCTGGTCCCCACACGTAGGAGGGGCTTCGAGCAGCCATTCAGACGTGGCGCGTCTCGCTCCCTCCGCGGACACCCACAGGCGAGGAGAAGAACCGGGTGGCCTGGGGGCCCCGCCCCAACCCCGGGCCTGTGCCCCACGCCCGCGGGCCCGGGCCTCGCGAGGCCTTCTCTCCGGAGCATCCGTCAGCGTGGATTTTGCCTCCTACTCCTCGGGTCTTAATTTTATGCTCGAATTTACAGGAATCGTGTTTCCGAGCTTCCTAAATGCAGTGCGTGTGGGGGTCGTCTTTGCTCGGCTCGTTTGGGGGCCACGAGCCTGGCTAAGTGAGAGCCCCAAACCGGTGACGCACACACGGGTGACTGCAGGAGCCGGATTCGGACCCCTTTCCTCCGCTCCTCTCCCGGACGTGCCGACGGACGCCACCGGGGCCGTTCCTGCTGCGAGGGGCGGCCCCCGCCCCACCTGGCCCCGCCGTTCCCCGGCCCCGCCGTTCCCTGGCCCCGCCGTTCCCCGGCCCCGCCGTTCCCTGGCCCCGCCGTTCCCCGGCCCCGCCGTTCCCTGGCCCCGCCGTTCCCCGGCCCCGCCGTTCCCTGGCCCCGTCCTTTGTGCGTGAGACAGTTTTCTCCTCCGGGAACAGTAACTCCTGTTCCCAGCTAGGGCCGGTCACTGCTGAAGAAGCGATTTGCTTTGTTTTTTCTTTCCGAGGAGGAAACTGCGTTCACGCTGATTCTCATTTTGAGGGCGACGTCCCGCTAGCGTCCTGGGTTTTGCTTGTTTAGAGTTTTTTGTTTTCAATGAGAACATTCTTCCTGGAGGGGCGTGCGGGCCGCCGTGGGCCTGTGCTCCGAGGACCGCCTTGTCTGATTCCCAGGCGGTGGGGACCGAGACGGGAGCCTCCGGCCCAGCTGGCCGCCTCCCGGAGGAAGCGGTGGTGACCGAGCCTGTCACGGCGCCTCGCCCGCGGTCAGCCGGGGCCACACGCGGCTCCGCGGGAACGTCCTCTCACTCTTCCTTCTCGTGGTTTCCAAAAGGAAATGAAAGTTGTTCTGAAACAGCCCTGCGTCCCGCTTCCTGCCCGTTCCTCTCACACGTCGCGGGGTGTGGTTTTCCCTGGATTCCTCCGTTGACTCATTCCCCAGGGTTCGGTGGATCGCGCGTCCGAGCCCAGGGTGCTGTGAAGGTCGTGGCCGAGCTACCCCGCTCCCCGTGGATGCCACGGGGACGTCACGTGACCCCGCAGATGCTGGCCTGGGGCAGGGCAGCCCCTCCGACGCGTCTCTGGGGCCGTGGGGGGGGCGATGTATGTATGTTTTCGATGCTCTGCTCTTTTAGGAATTAAGAGCTGCCACTGGTTGTCAGAGCCGGAAGCCAGGGTGACGGTCCACGCCACGAGAGCGAGGACGTTCTTCTTCTCTGTGAAAGGTGAAATAATTACTTGGAATCAGGCTCGCTGTGCCCCGTGGCCTTGACAGCGACGCTCAGACACGGCAGGACCCAGCACAGCCAGAGCCACCTTCTCGAGGGGTCGGGGCCCCCCCGGCTGGGTCTGGACCGACCACCCACGTCCGTGGGGGCGGGGGACGCGGGGGCGGGAGAGGCCCCGTCCTGCGGGCAGTTCCGAGGGCGAATCTCCCAGGACCTGATTCGTGAGAAAGCGCAGGGAGGGTTTCGCAATCGCTCCGCAGCCTCCTGCCAACTTCTGTGAACAGATGTGGGACCGAAAAAAACATGAAAAATAGACAAAGAACCTCGTTCTCATCTGATGCCGGCGACCGGGACGTTGCCGACGGAGGAGAGTGGGTTCAGGGCTGCCGTCGACCGGGGTGGGCCGCGTCGCGGGTCCGTCTTTCCTCTCCCGCTCTCCCGAGGACGCGTGGGGGGGGACCCTCCGCGGGCTGACCGTTTCATGGGCACGAAGCCGGCGCTCGTGGTGGGCTCGGCGGCCCACCCGAGTGGCTCCGGGGCAAGTCCAGGTCCCTCCTGGGGCGCCTCGCCACGCTCATGGGGAGCGGGAGGCGCCAGCCCCCAGAGCCGCCCTTGGACCCGCCCGGCCCCGTTCGCTGCATGCACGTGCGTCGAGGGCCTGGCGAAGGCCGCGGGTCCCCGGGCAGCCCGCTGCGGCCAGCAGCTGTGCCGCGTAAACAGCTGTGCTCATCGCGCCTGGAAAACACGGGCCCGGCCAGGCCCTGCTCCGGGCCCGGTCCCGGTCCCAGGTGGGCGGAGGGGAACGGCTGCGGGAAATTCTCTCCCCCCTGCCCCCTCCCTTTCCCCCGCGGCCTTCCAGAGCCCACGCGGAGGTCACTCTGGACGTGGGACCTCAGTTTCCCTCCTCTCTAGGTTAAGAAAAACTAGGGCCTATTGGGGGCTGTCATAGGGGCCCCAGGGACGTGCCCGGCATCAGTGCCCAGCACGTGCCAAGGTCCACCACGGGGAGCAGCACTTCGCCTTCGCAGTGGGAGACGTGGCGTCGGGGTCCCGCCCCACCCGCCACCGTGGCCCGCCTCGCCGTGCGGGTGATCCGCCCAGTCGCCCTGCGTCCCTGCGTCCCCCCGTGCCCCACGCCCCCACGGGGAGGCGGGCTCCGTGGTTAGTAACACCCACGTCAGGCACGGGGGCACCTGCTGTTTATTCTTTGGCTTCGTTTGGTCTGACGGGGTCGGCTGCTCTCGGGGAAGCTGGGGCAGGAAGGGAGGGAGGGACGCGTGCGACGGAAACCCCTTCAGCGTGGGGGAGTCATGAATGGGAGCAGCTTCCTGGGGGGCTAATATAGTCAGTCTACACTGCGGACGCCCCGTTAGAAATGACGTGGAACTTGGATGTTCGCCCTCGATTCCAGCACGTGGGGTGGAGTGTGAGCGGCTCCATTGGTCACCGGCCCCCGAGCGGGCGGTCGCTGCACCTTTCCCTCGTGGCTTCTCCTTAGCCATTTCCCCGACGTCGCATCCTCGGGCGGGAACATCTCACACACCCGGGTGCAGTGTCGCTCCTCGGCGAAGTGCCACGTCCCTCCGGGCCCGGGCTGTGGCTGCAACACGGTCCCCGTCACTGCGCCTCCACCGCGTCAGGCGCTTCCGATGAAACGCGCGCGTTCGCTGTGACTTTCTTAATAAATCTCGTTCTGAGTGGTTTTGTAGGTCGGTCCTGAGTTTTAAAAATGGTTTTTGTTGTTAGGAAAGGGACCTGGTCCACGTTTCCTATGAGGGCGTTGGAGGCATCGTCTGTGATCGGAGAACTCGGGTCTCGGGGGGAGGGGTGGGGAGGCGTAGGTCAAAGGGCACGAACTCCCAGTGAAAGACGAAAGTCGCTGAAAATAGACCTTACGTGTTCTCGCCGCGCGCGCACGCTCTGCGGGGCCGTGACGTGTGAGTTCCCTGGGTCTCGGCCCCGTTTCCCCGCGTAAGTGTGCACAGAACCGCCGTGTTATACCCCGTAAAAGCCGCACCCAGTTGGGTCGGTCCGCGGTTCTCCGGGAAAGCCGGGGAGCGGTCGGGGAAGGTGCGTCCCGTGGTTTCGCTGCCCGGCACGTGACCGCGAACCGCTTCTCCTCCCGTCGCGGAGGCGGCTCCTGCGTCAGTGAGGCACGAGGTGAAGGGGCCACGGGCACAGCGCGGGGGCAGCGGGCGCCTGGGGCCAGCCCGGCCCACCCAGACCTGACTCCCGAGGGTGTGAGAACGTCCGGGGCGCATCACTGAGCCTTTTCCAACCGGAGCCTCGGTACAGAAAAAGAATCCTGACTTCTTCGACAGGAAGCACGATTCCAGACGTGGAAATTGTCTCATTGAGCTGTTTTGGTTTAAAAAAGAAAGAAGAAGAAGAAGGTCGTTTGGTAAGGGGTCCCCGGAGACACCGGGTCTGGGGCCCGAGCTGCGAGGGCGACAGCAGACCCGCTGGGTACACACCCATGGCCCGGCTGGTGGAAACGCAGTGACAGGCCACGGAGCCCCCGGATCAGGCGATCGCGAGAGCGCGGAGCGGGGTGTCAGAGAGGAAAGCGCCACGTCCCGTCCCCAGCGCCGTCGGGCACCCGCGTGCGAGCCCCCGCGTCTCCCTGCCCTTCGTGTCCACTCGCAGTTCGGGGGTGAGAACCGCTCGCTCCTCGCCCCCGGCCGCGACGTCAGCTCTGGGTCACCGGCCCCTGATGCCACGGCCCCACCCGTCAGGCCCTCCGGGGCCGCGCCCACCCGTCCCCTCGTGTGTGGCTCGAGTCAAACCGTCCGAGCGAGGTGCCTCACACCAAAGTCTGGACCGGGTTACTGCGGAGTAACTTCCCCGACTTTTTTAGTTCTAAGACGTTTTCCCCCCAAATGCGGCTTCCTATCCACGTGTCTCCTTCAAACAGGAGTTTGTCATTTATTCCCCCAAACCCGTGTTGTAAAATGTGTGTTTTAAAATCATTATTTTTTAAAAAAAATACAGCATGGAGAGAGCTCGTTGAGACTGGCAGCCGGGACGTGACGCGGTCAGCCGTGCGGTGTCCCCCGCTCCCGTGACGCGGCTGGCCTCGCGTTTCCTCTCGCGACGAGCGTGTGGGGTGGATACCAAAAGCGCAGAAGCGCGTGTGCATTTCCTGCCTCGTGCCTCGCCAAGCGAAACGATAACGCAAGAAAAGTCTGTTTTCTCGGGGAAAAAAAACAACATGGTGCGCATAACTTGGCGGCGTCTGGTGTATGGGAACGCCAGCATTCTCCCTGTTTACCCCAAACCAGCTCACGTCGTGACAGCAGATGGCTTTCTTCCCTGCCCGTGGGGCCCTCCTCTCCGGCCCCATTATTTTCCCGTTCGCGTCGGGAAGCCACAGGACGCGCGGAAGGTCACGAGGAGAATGTCGATTCCCGCGACGAAGACACGTGCCCGTTGGGTGTCGTTCGTTCGGGGATAGAGGCCTCTCTGGCCCCGTTGTTCATTGTTTCGTTTCCTATGGCGTCCCTGGGGTGAAGCGACATAAAAAAAAAAATCCGTGACTTCAGGTGATAAGCTTCGGGTGGAATCCTCCGAAAGAGAGGAAACCCGAGAGGAGCGGACGCCCCGGGGGGTGGGAAATGGGCACAGAGCGTCTGTGTCTTCGCTCCTCGCCCGGTCCCTGCCGGACAGAGCGGGTCACGGAGCGCAGGAGCGAAGCCCGCGTGTCCGGAGGACGTTTGAGCTCCGGATTCCCGGGGCCGCAGAGTTGGGGACAGGACGATGTCTGCCTAGAAAATGAGAAGCCGGCGTTTGCCTAAATGTTACCCAGGGAGAGCCCGCCCCTCGCGCCACTCTGCTTCCCCGCCATCGGAAGCCAACGGGCTGCTGTGGAGCAGACGGTCCGCGCACCGAGAAAAACACGTAACGTGCGCGCGCCTCGAACTCGGTCCACGGGGACACCCCGTAAACGCCGAGGCTGGCGCACGCAACCCCTTCCCCGGGGCCCGCTGGATCTCGCGGGACCATCTGCATTTCCTCTCCCGCCATCACCCCGGGGAGATGAGGCCGGACAAAAGCTCTATTCTTCCCCGTTGGCGGAACTTCAGAATGGTGAGTCTTCGCGGCTCCGGACTCATGCCCGAGGCCGAGTTCACCTGCAGGAGCCGAGACAAGCGCGAGCGAGAGGGCTCGGCCTCGGGTGGGCTGTCCCGGGGAGCGCAGGCCCCGGGACACGCTGTGCTCGACCGCGAGCTCCGCGGGCGGCCGGCCCTCCGGGGCTGCTGCCGTCCCCACCCCCCATACTGACGCCCCTGACCTGCTTTCTGAGCCCGACCACGTCCAGAGTGACGCAGTGCTTTCCTGATGTTCGAAGTGATGGGTAGAGATGAATTTTTAAACTTCGAAAATTGCAGCAAGAGGACACAGAATAAAAATCTCCATGAATCTATCGCCCCCGCAACTGAGGATGGCAGGCTTATAGCTTTCCCAAGTATGGAGACACGTAGATGGCAGACAGACAGGCAGACTGACAGGTGATAGATGAACATGGATAACACGTCAAGGATAGATACAACGAGCATCAGTAAATAGAAATGACGAGTATTAACGGAAACGATCGCATTCACGTTCTAAGTCATAACTGGGGCTCAGAACTCGTGCTCACAACTGCATTCCAGAAGTTTCTTTTCCCTTCCGCGCCACGCTTGAGCAGGGTCCCGCGTCGACAGGCTGCGGCCCACCTCCCGCCTGACAGGGCCGCCCTCTGCTTCGGGGGGAGTCGGACCCCGGTCTGTCTGTCGGGGCCCCTGGCGTCGGCCGTTGGGTCGTCTCCACGCGCGCATCCTCGTCCCCACACGTCGATGCCCGCGGGCGGTCTCGGCTGGATGAGTGGTGGGCGCGAAGTCTCGGGTGGAGATCTGTGAGGCTGTCGCGTGCCGTGAGGAGGCGGGGACTTCAGGGAGGCTGAAGGGAAGCCCCGGGCTCACGAGTAGCCGTCGCAAGGGCCGAGGCCGCTGGGTCGGGACGGCAGAGTGGGGACCGACGGGCAGGCGCGCCGCCATCCCCAAACGCTCAGAGGCTTCTGCCTGCCACTCGGACGCAGAATGAGATCGAACCTGCGGGGTCCAGGGGGCAGAACACGAGACGGCGAGTGGCGGGGGGGAGGTGACGTCCAGCCCCACTCCCTGAGGCTGAGGATGATCTGGACTCAGCGAGGCCGTGGGCTCCGCGCCTGGCGTGTGCTTGGCCGTGGCCTTGGGAGCACGGACGCACGGGCCGGACGGGCCACCTGCTCTCGGGGTGCGTCCGACGACGGTCAGCGCTCGTGGAAAGTGAAACCCGGGGCCGTGCGATGGGGGGAGCGAGGACGGCAGCATGCAACGGGGCCGACGGCAAAGGCGCGCGGGAGCCTACGCGCGGCCACCTGCAGAGTCGCCCAGTCTCTCCTCACGCAGTCTCGATGTCGCCCATAGAACGGCGGCCACGAGGGCTCACGCTCTTCCCAAGCGGTTGACCTGGGATGCCGTTACCGTTGGGGAAATCGTGAACGACGGGGCATCGGGATGTGCTCCCGGGTGACCGCAACGTCGGAATGGTTCTGCCCCTCGGGGGCGGCCACTCGGTCCTCCTGCAAAAAGATAAATAAATAAATAAATAAAAAGCCGAGGCTCAAAGCGTGATGCTCGCTGCATGCTGCTTCCCAGCGATCCCAGCGCCAGACGCCAAGCAGAGGGCAGCAAGACGGGGCAGGTCCCAGGCGGCAGCTCCAAGGCCTCTCGCCCAGATGAGTCACCTTCGTCAGAACGTCACCTCTGCCGACAGGCCTCGCTGCAGCCCGGGCCTTAAAGCGCCACGCTCTCCTCGTTCCGGTGCGAACCGTGGTCTCCGACGGCCGTGGGCGCGGGTTCACGCGCGTGACCAAGAGGCCGGTCTGGTGTCGCCCCCCACGAAAGCGGACATGGGGACCCCGCTCTCTTCCCGAACGAGCCACGGGCTGGGCTTTCTTAGCCAGATCCCAGTCCGGGTTTGGCGGCGCGTTTGCCGGGCACGACTGCTAACGGGGTTTGCGAGATCCCCCGGCGTGGAAGCGTGGGGGGGGGCACGGAGAAGATGGAAAACGTTGGGGTGCAATGATGCAGACACGCCGTGCGGACGTGTGAGATGATCGTCACAGGACTGAGCTGGGGACCGAGGTCGGGGCCGAGGATTCGTGTGAATCTCATGAGAATTCCCAAAGAGAGAGGCGTTTTCATCTGTCGCGGGGATGGAGCCACAGCGGGAGCAAAGGGGGTGTCTCTAGAGACAGCGTCTCTGTGAACTGGTCGCTGCTGACCCCGGGAGATAGACAGAGGTGTCCATCGGGGTCGCGGCGGCCGAGCGAGCCTTCCCAGACCTCCTGGCACGGGCCCCCGGGGCACAGCCGTCCCCCTCCCCCCGCCCTCGGCCACCGGGAGAGGCAGGCAGAGGCGGGGCACGGCCCGCCCGGGGTTTTCCCGGCCCCAACCTCCTGCTTTACAGGCCTTAGTGTCACGTCTTGCATGTTGTAAGGTCATTAAACTATTTATAGCTCGATTAGCACGGTGCCCACCAAGACATTCGCGAGGGACGGTTCCTCCACGAACAGAAAGAAGCGAGGGCCCGGGCGGGCGCCTCCGTCGCGTGGTCATGGGTTTCCGTGCTCCTGCGTGCGCAGCGGAAGTGGCGTTTCAAACCCCGCTTTCCACACTCTATCCGGGACCCGCTGGAGCCCGCGTCCCTTTCTCCTCCGCCTCTCGCTGGCCCCCCGCCACCAGACGCTGCACAACGACCAGCTGGCCTCGGGCGGAGTGGGGCCCAGGTGTGCGTCGCGCTGCCCGCGCCAGGGGGGCAGGGGGGCAGCATTTCATGTTCCCCCGCCGCTCGGGGCCGAGGCGAAGGGGATTCAAGGGCCTTCAGAGAAGCGAGGGGGCTCTGGGGTGCTTCCAGGCTCCCACCGCTTCTATTCTTGGAAGCGTCCTTGCCGTCCCCCGCCCCCCGGCCCCTTCCATTGACTTCCCAGGAGCTGATTCAGAAGCCGTAGAAATCGGATCTGGAGCTGCTGCGTGCGAGCCGACAGCTGGCTGCACACCCTCCCCGGGCCGGCCGGCCAGCTGGGCCAGGGCCCCCGGGTGCCCCGCGCCCGGGCGGGTCCGGCCGGGCCCTCAGACACACGTCGCGCGGCAAAGCGCGCTCGACCCGAAATGCTTTGCTCCGTGCTCTGGACGTGGCTGTGGTCAGGGGCTCAGCCATCCGGAGGACACTGCGACGCGCAGTAACCGGTTTGGGAGCAGCTGCCCAGCCGGGCAGGTTTCGTCTCGCTCGCTCGCCCGCTCGCCGGGGTTGTTGTTCGTAACCCTCACGCCATTATGTTTTATGGGGTATCCGCGGCCTTGAAGTCCGGTTTCCTGAGCCCGTCGCTGCCGCGGGTTCAGACAGGCTCCGGGTGGGCCCTCCCAGCCGCCTCGCATGAAATGGAGCCGTGAGCACGTTCGGGGGTTTAAAATCGCCCCGAACGGGGCCAAAACACACAACCCCGAGAAAAGAGAAAATGCTGCTCTCCAGGTCGAATAAAACCCCGGGGAAAGGCATTCCTCGCCTCGGCGTGGACGTGAGCGGGCTTTGGTGGCCTCAGGAGCGAGGGGTTCGGTCAGATCAGGGAGCTAAGATGAGAGCCGGGCCGGCGGCGTGACCCGGGAGGCGTTGGGGACGCCTTTCTGTTGTCACAGCTGTTCCGCAGGCGCCGGGACTCCGGGGGTGCCGGCCCGCCGGGCGAGGCCCACGTAAACACCCCACCCAGGGGTCCTCGTTGTCTCATCCAGCCCGAGTCGCCCCAGAACCGACGACTGGGGTGGGGGAGCCAGAGCTGGGGGAGACTGGGGGGTGGGTGGGCCAGAGGCCTCACGTTCACTCGAGACGGAGCCAGGACTGGGACTCGGGGTGAGACGGACGCCTCCCCCGGGCTGTCCAGTCTCCCCAGAAATACGCCCCCCACGATCGGCGCCCGAGACTCGCGGGCGACAGCAGCAGAGGCCGCTCCGTGCGAGGCACAGGCCTTCCCCAGGCCCCTCGGGGCGGGACAGGGCAGCGGGTAGCTGAGGCTCCACCCCGGGCGACAGCGGCTCCCGCCGTGGGGAGAGAGATTCCGCACCAAGTGGCAGTTTTCGGTCCTTCCGGTCTGTGTCCTCACCGACCAACGGGCGGCTCAGTCGTGACGTCTGGCGTTCCTCCGTCCCCCTGACCTGTTGACGGCCCCAGGGCAGCCATCACAGGGCCCCGCACGGCAGGCGACGGGAGCCAGGCCGGCCGTGAGGGCCACAGAGGCAGCTGGTGGGAGGGCTCCGCTGCTCGAACCGGCGCGTCCCGGCGGCGTCCTCCCCGCAGGGAGGGGGAGCACGAACAGGACCCGCGCCAGCCCTCGCCGGCAGCACCCTCCCGCGGCCCGCGCCCCACGGCCGGGGCCCCCACCCTCCCGCGTGGCGACTCGCCCGCTTCCCGCTGCTCTGCGGCCTACCTGCGCGCGGCTCCTCCAGGGCCGTGGCGCCCCTCGACCGAAAGCCCTTTCTTGGTGTGAGAAACCGTCACTGTCTCCCTCCCGTGTGACGTGATTCGCCCTGTCGAGGAAGGAGCGTGTGGCAGCAGGGAGGGCGGTCGTGCGGACCGGGAAGGCCTCCGCTCGTCTCCCGTGGAGCTAGCCCGTCGGCGGTGCGGGGCGCTCACCGCGCGCGGGCGCGGGGTCTGTCCGCCTTCCGAGAGGGGCAGCCTCGCGAGGCCGTGTACGTGTGTGTGTCCCGCCCGGAGCACGTCCGGGCCCAGGGACCGTCGGGCGAACGGCACCCGAAAGCAGTCGTTCCCCCGTGGGGCGCGGCCGGCCCCGCTTCAGACCCTTCTTGGCACAGGGTCAGACTGCGCGTCGTCGTCGTGATCTACTTCCCGCGGGTCCCCGTGCCCTCCGACTCACCGCTGGCGCGAAGAAATGTGCGTGGGGACGAGTCGGGGCCCTACGGGGAGCAGCGCGCCGGCGTCGTTTCTGGGGGTGAGATAACTGCGTCTCGCGCCCGTTTGCTGCAGGTTGGGGCTTCGCCGGGCAGGTTTGCCGGGCCGGGGCGAGGCGGCGAGTGCGTCCGCCAGCGGGAGGTCGTCTGTTTGGAAAGTGGGGAAAGTCCGGGAACCGGGTCCAGGTGTTGCCTCACGCGACGTCTCAGACTCTGTGGGGCGGCGAAGGCCCCGGCGCAACGTCCACGCGGAAATCCGTCCGCTTTCCTCGGGGAAACTCGTGTCGCACGCGCCTGTGAGCGCGCACGTGTCTCCAGCCCCGCGTCGGTGGGGGATGAAGGTCTGAGGCCGAGGAAAAGGGGTTTTTTCCGCGGGCGTGTGCGGGAAGCCACGTCAGCAGGGGGGGGCCGAGGCGGCGTGTCGGGCACGACGTGCCATCTCCGTGGCACGTCCGCTCAGGGGACGACGGCTCGGCCGCTGGAAACACGCCAAAGGCGTTGTCGTTGCGTTTCCCCGGACGGGGAGAACCAAAGGGTACGACCTCCTGCCCGCCCGTCGGGAGGTTTCATCCGTCCCTGTTCCCCGCCGGCTGGGGCCGCGCTTTCCGTGGCGCCGTCTCCCTCTCTGTCCCCTGGGCCCGCCACTTGCCCCGTTCGTTCGTTTCCCTCTGGTTCGGAGAATTCCCATCAGGCGGACAGGAGGCCCGTGCTGTGCAGGGCGGGGCTGGCTTCACCTTTCTGTTCGCTGACCCAGCTTCCCCGGGAAACCGCGTGAACGGAGCTCCACGTGAGGACAACATCCCCCCTCCTGGAGCACGCGGAGGCCCTCGGGGAGGCGATCGCGTGTCCGCTAGGGTCAGGTCAGACGTCTCGCCGTCCCCGAGCGGCCGGGGACCTGGGTACGGGAGGTCGCGGTCGAGGTCTGCTCCGCGCACGTGGCCCTCGCCGTCCGGTGCCGTCGAGTGACGCCGCCGTGCGCTTGAGACTTGCCGAGAGCGGCGCCCGTGTCCCGTGTCCTTCCGCAGCCAAAGAGACGCGCCGTCTGCTCGGACCGTTGGAGTCTCTGGAGCCCTCCTCCGGGGCGCGTCCCTGAGCCAGAGATGCAGAGGGTGGGTCTGAGCCCCTTTCTCGGGAAGAATCGTAACGACTGAGGTGGTCTCTGCGAAACCTTTCTCATAGCTCAGCCGAGGCGGCTCCCCCGGGACCCGCCCGTAACGCCCCTCCCAGAGCCCCCCTCGACCTCGGTCACCCTCGGTTCTCCCACCCCCGCCCCTCCTGCTCTCAGCCTCCCCTGGGCGCCCGACCTCGGTGATAATGCGACTCCTCACCCAGCGGCGTCTCCCGTCTCCCCCGCCCGCACCCCGCACGCAGGCCTTCCCCCTATCTGCAGCGCCTCCAAGGCCTCCCCGCGCCGCGGGAGGCCATCGCCGGCCCTGCGCAGGGGGGACCCCCTCCCCCTCCTCGGGGCCCTGCTCCCACCCGCTCGGCAGCCGTCCCGGTGCCTCCCACGGCCTCCGCCTCTGTGTCCGCCCCATTCTGTCCCTCCTCCCCGTTTCTCCTCCCGCACAGGCGCAGCTCACTCATTCCTCAGGCCATTTCGAGCATCAGATCCTTCAGGAAGCTTTTATTTTCTCCTTTTTGGGGAGGGGGGTGGCCCTCTATCCTCTCTTAGCTGGAGACGAGCCGTCCGAGCGGTCGCCCACACCTCTTCCGCGGCGTGTCCCGCTCCCTCTCTGCCACCGACCGAGTTCCCTGGGGGCCCGGTGTCCAGCGTTCGGTGAGCGACGCGTCGGTCGGCTAATCGATAGCTTACAGTAGCGCGCCCTCGCCCCCGGAGCGAAGACTGCGTGGCAGTGCCCACACGCCGGGGGATGTGAGAAGGACGGCTGGGCGGGTCCGTGACGGGCAAACGCGCCACAGGACGAGGCCGCGAGTCCCGCTCCGGGCCGCCGACTCGCTGTGGACGCTTCCGAACGCGATTCGGCTGCCTCCGCCGCCTACCAGGCCGCGTCTTTAACTTCTCGTCTGGAAAAACCTGTGACGTGTGTCCCCAGATGCTTCCTGGCGGGGCCGACCAGGTGTCGGGGTCATTCGCGGAACGACAGCGACCCTGTAGCGAAGGCGAAGGACCCGCAGAGGCGGTCCTTGGCAGGCGGCCGTCGGCTCGGGGAGCCACAACACTGAGGTTCAAACTTTCCGTGTCGTCGTCAGCGTGATCACCCCCTTTAAAAACAAACATAAGGAAAACCAAAAACTCTGCATTTTTCTGCCCCAGATGACACGTCCCAGAAAGGACGAGTTTTTCTCCCGAGCCTTTTGGTCTTTGCTTCCTCTTGAGCGGAGAGTCGGTGGGAAGACGCGGCTCTCATCCTCGCGGTCACGAGCCTCGTCTCACGGGGACCCCCAGCTCCGTCGGCCGAGCCGTCGTGTGAGCTCTAGGGCCGCAGCGTCTCTGTGGGAGACCCAGAGGGGCCTCGGAACGAGGGGGCACGTGAGGGGCAATGAGCCGCCGGCCCTCCCAGCTCACACGCACAGTCGAGCGGGGTGACTGCGCACACGCGTGTGTGCGCGTGCACGGGTGCGGTTCTAAGTCCCATCGGGGGGGTCCGTGAAGAAACAGAGGTGGGAACGAGAAAGACGTCACTTCGGCTGCAGGAAGCCGTGGCTGCGCACCGTGCAGACTGGCTCTCGTTCCCCCGTGCCACTGGCGCGAGGTGTCCCTGCGACGCTCCTTGCGGCTTCGACCAAACCTGAAGGCTCCGTCTCGGCACGTTTGGTTGACGGCGACGGGGGCCGGTCTCTCCCTGGTTTCGGACGGGCCCGTGAGGCTTGGCCTCGGCTAAATCGTTCGCCCTGGAGGCTGAGGCCGCGCTGCGAAGTGAAGCCGCGCGGTGAGGGCGGCGGCGGCGCTGTTCTTCGGCCGCGGCGAGCGGTGGGGAAGCCGTAGGGGCTGCTTCGACGACGGCGGACGTCTGGGCGGGAATCCACGTTCTCAGGCGTGACGGCCTCTGCCCCGCGGCTCGGTGGACCTCCGCGGGGCGAAGGCCAGGGGAACGTGCCCCGGGCCGGCTTTGCTTAGCCCCCGGCATCGGAGTCACGCGGCCTCGCTCCGGCGGGCTGGAGTCTCAGCAGCTCCCCTGTTCGGCTGATATTTTATTTTCTTTTTAAATAGCTTGAGGATTGGGTAGGCGTGAGTTAGAAAATTCTAGACTGTTTGCGAGTGCAAACTCTGACGGGTTTCTTAACTATTAGTTGTAAGCAGATGAGCGTGTCGTGAATATTGCGTTCACGTGTGACAAGGGTTGTGGGGTCTGGGGTCTAAAATGTCCTACGAAATCGCCACAAACGTCCAGCAAACCCCAAACTCCCCATCCAACCTCAGATCCACAGTCAGGGACACGTGAAGAGACCTGGGGAGGGAGAGTGCGCGTGGACATTTCCGACGGTAAAAAGTCACCCCCCCCCCGCCCAGTGGAATTAACTTATCGTCTCGTTCGCAGGGTCCCCTGCTCCTCGGCAAGGCGATCCCTCCTCCCACCTCTTATTTAGGACTGGGAGTTTCGCGTTCCTTGTGCACCTCGAGCTAGCACGGCATGAGAGGCCTGGCCGGGCTGCAGGCCTTGAAGTTCCCGTTCCGGATCATTCCGTCACAAAGATCCGGGTCTCCCAGCCTGGCCTCCCCCCACCCAACAGCCGTGGCTTTCTCAAACAATTTACATGTTTCAGTAATCCTAAAAATTGATGTGCTTTTTCCATGAAAGAGAGCATTACCACATTTCCCGGGGGGGGCGGCCTCCATAACCTCGTTCCTCTGGCCGCTCCTTCCCGCCCCCTCTCCCTCGCCACCCCCACAGGACATCTGTAGTTCTTCAGCTAAAAGCACAAATTATTGTAGAAGTTGACTGCGTGTACAAAGAAAAGCTTGTGCAGCTTCAGGGGGGGAAACGTCTGGTCCGGCCACCCGACAGCGTGGAGGCCAGTTCCCAGGGAGGCACTCCCGCCGCCCGCCCCCGGCAGTGACCCCTTCTGCCGCCGCCACCCCGGGACTTGACAGGCGGCCAGAACAAACAGCTGAAGGACCAGCTCCGCCAGGGCACACGCTAGGGTTTCACTCCTCTCCGCTCCACTCCCGGAGAGTCGGCTTCGCAAGTCAGAGTAAAACAGGCGAGAAAAGCACTGTCGGCGACAGACGTGCGGCCCATGGGGGCCTGTCCCTCGCGCGCGGCCTCCCGGCCGCTCGAAAGGCCCGTCGGACGCCGCCCTCACGCGGCGCTGGCCTTGCAGGGACACGCAGAGCCCCGGGCTGCAGGAACCGGCTTTGTCTCTGTCAGCACCTCCTGTCGGAGCGAACGGGACGACGGCCGGAGAGGCCGGGGCTGGCGCGGGAACAGAGACGAACGCCCCGACTCCCGGGGCGGGCGCCGGGCCTGGGGCTGGTCTCAGACGTCCTGCGGGGCGAGCGGCCTTCGGCGCTCGTGGTTTTCTAGACCCGGGGACGGCCGGGGGGCGCCCTCACTCCACTGCTGACCCTGGATGACCAGGAGGAGCCTCCTGGGCGAACGACCCCGGGGCACGGAGGCGGGTCTTTCGCTGGGAGCATCTCGGGGAAACACGACAAGCCTCGTCCCTAAGCTCACCCCCCAGTGCCTGTGTTTGACGGCCGTCCCGATGCTTCGGGGCGGCAGAGATGGTTCCGGGAGATTCGTTTCTAAGTGTCCCTGATCGGGGGGAGGGGGGATAGCCAACAGTTTCCTAAATCCGGGCCGGTATCCTTTGACCCGGAGCAATCGCCGTGATGGAGCCACTTCGCCCTCCTCGCCGCCCTGCACCGGGAAGGCCATACAATAAGAAAACGCTCGGCGAAGAGTTACGAGATGTTTACGGGAGGCGAGAGTCCAGGGACGGTAGGAAACACGTTGTGCGTCGTCCGCGCGGGTCACCTTCCCGCGTCCTCCTGGATGATCGCTGACGACGGAGCGAGGTGGCAGCGACGTGGGCTCGCGTCCGTGAGTCGGACAGACTCGGGCTTTCGGAGGACGTCGCTCGGTTGACATCTCCGACTCATTGGGGCAGGAAACGGGCTTTCGGCGACGGGGCTCTGCACCTTCGGTCAGTGGCAAAGCTAAGCCCAGCGGGCTCGCAGGATGGAACCCAAATTCCGGCCGACGCGGGCCCGAGCGAGGAAAACGCGTCCTCTTCCCGCCCGAGCGGAGTTTACCGTCGGCCCTGCTAGTAGTAGGCGCGGCGGGGATCGAATTTGCAGGGCTGCACTGCCGTGTTGGTCTCAAACCGTAAAAAACGACAGAGGGTGACCCGAGTCGGCTGACGACGCGCCCAGGCTGTCCGCGCGGGCATTCCTGGGACTCGGCGATGTTTGTTCGTCATCGTCTGTCGCCTGCCGACTTCCTCCGTGTCGTAAACCAGGGGGACGCGCCACGGGGACACACGTTTGCGGCCCTCCGATGACACGTTACTCTTTAAAGAGACGAAGCGGCTGTGAGAGGGCAGAGCGCTCTCGCCACCCGAGGGCGAGCAAATGCGGGTCCCTACGAGGCGGCCACGGGGCCGAGGGGGCCGGGACGAGGAGCCGCCCGGGCGTCTTCCCGGAGGCCACGCGCGTGGCGCTCCCACGGGCGCAGAAGGGGAGCGGGGTTCAGAGGTCGGCCTGGGGCGCGGGAAGCCGCGAGAAGGACCAAGTCGCATCCGTGTGCAGCCGGGGGGCGCGATCGGTGGGGGGACCGGCTTCAGGTGGAAGCGCGGATGGCTCTGGGACCCGCTCCGAGCGAGAGGAAACGTCTCCGTCACTCAGAGCGGACGGACGGCGGGGCCCGACGGGCATGGGGCGCGGATGCGGAGGGCCAGGCTCCCGGGACGTGGTGGGAGTCGAGCCGGACATCTCACTCGGGAAGGGCACGAGGCCTAGCACGGAGCTGCGACCCCTCCACCCCCCGACACACAGCCACACCTAAGCGTCGACCCCGGGCCCCGCGCCTCCCCCCACCCCGTTTTTACCACCTCGTCTCCCCGGTTGCTCGTCTTCGCTGCGGCTGATAGGACAGAAGGACCCGAACCCTAAGACAAGCCTTTTGGAGTTCGGCCTTGAAGGGGGGACGAGGCAGCCCCCTCCCACGAGACTCGAGCGTGGTCCCTCCTCCTCGCTTTGGCCCGTGCTCCTGCGGCGTGTCCTCCCGTGGCGTGGCTTTGGGACGTCCTGTGTAACGCCGTGTCCCCGAAGGGCAGCGAGTGCTTCTGAGTCACTCGTGGCAGTCACCCCCGTCGTCCTGTGATCGTGCTCCAGTCGACGGAGTGAAGGAGCAGAGCGGCCGTCCCCGCGGCCCGGCCGGGGGTCGGCCGTAGCGACCTGGTGACACCACCTGGCCATGATGAGCCACGCACGGCATCCAGGTGGACGCGGGAGGGACTGATTCGACCATCCAGCGAGCAGGCGGGGGGGGGGGGGGGACAGCGCTCAGCCTCGTCCCTAGGGGGTGACTCACGGGGCCTGCGGAGGACATGAGACGGGGGCGTGTGTGTTGGGTGGGGACCGAACCCAGGGGAGCGAGATCTCGGCGGCCCTGCCTCACTTCACCTCCACGTCACCTTGCCAGGAAGGACCTGGCCGGGTGGGGCCTATCCGGGACGAGCAAAGCCGCCGCGACGTGGCATTGAACTGTCCTGGGAGGGAATAGCGAGTGGCCCACGGAGCACGCCGGGCCGTGGGCGCACTGGACCCCGCGTCTGCTTCTGCTCCCACCCCCCCACTTCATGCCTCCGTGCTCCCCACTTCTCTGCCGACCGCCGCCCCGCCCCGTCCTTCCCAGAGTCCCCGCCCTCCGCGGTGGCAGCCGACCGCTCCGACGTGCAAACCCGGGTCTCCTGGGGCGGCAGAGAGCGCGTCGCCCTCTGGTGCCCCCGCCACATCCGGGGAACAGGGGGTTCGGCTGTCACTGGAAGCCGGAGGCTGACTGCGCGCTGCCCGGGCCCACGTCGCCGTTCCCGGCCCGCACCGCCCCATGCTGGCGGGGCTGAGCACGGGTCCGGGGACGCCCGGGAGCTCCATCTAGAAGGAACAGACGGACCAGAAGCAGCGAAATGGGAGCGGAGGCGAAGGATCCGCGGGGCGGGTCGGCCGACAGACTTCTGGGAGGGACGTGGAGTGAGTCACGTCAAGCAGTTTCCACCCTGACACGATGTGGGGAAGGGAAAAGGCATGGTAAGTCCTGGCACACGGAGGCCTCCGCGCGTCTTTCCCCGTAACGTGTCTAAGTCTGTTATAGAAGTACCAGGTCCCTGGAGAGTTCCTTAGACTCTTTCAGCCTGGAGCGGGGGGGAGAATTCTCCGCCTCTGGCTTTTAAAGCTAAAGGGACTACATTCCCCGGAGGAGGAAGGTCTGACGACGAGACACCAGAAAGCGGGAGGGTTGACGCTCTCCGAGGCGTCCTGCCGCCTCCGCCTCCGTGAGACACGTGGAGACGAGAAAGGCGAGGAGACCCGTGCGCACTCCTCCGGGACCGGGCCGCTGGCTGCGTTCACGTCTGAAACGCAAACGCGCGCAGTCCAGTGAGACGCAGACACGCGCGTCTCCCCACCTCTCCCCTCCATGTGTACGAACGGACGAAGAACGTGTGGGTACACGTCTATGGAGACGTGACCATCTCAGGGGAGAAAGACGCAGGGCGATGGGATGGAAGGTCCCGGAAACGACTCACGCCAGTCGGGCTACCCCGAAGGGTGGACCCCTGAGTTGCGATCCCCGTGATCAATGGGGCCCACGGATGCGCGGGTCTGGGAGACCTGGGAGAACATTCCAGGTGAAACACCTCCGAGGGGGGCGAGAACTGGGCCGGTGGGGGGACACGGAGGAGCGGCCGGGCCGGCGAGGGGTGCCGAGCGGAGCTGGACCCGCCGCGTGACGTGATTTCTGCGTCAAAACGAGGTGCTCTGGGGGCGATGGGGTGAGACGATGAAAGGAGAAGAGAGGCCGGGGGAGGATTTACAACAGCCCTGACTGCTTTGGTGGCCACTGGGGTGTAGCTGAGAAAACAACCAATTAAAGCAATTATGAAGTTCCCCAAGCGATTCCACGCGTCGGGGATTTGGGAAAACCTGGGGAAACTGTTTTCGCGTCGCGTCTTAATGGGCGATTCAGGTTTGCCCGGGCTTGTCTGCAGAGAGGGGTGAAGGCCCCATAACGACGCAGGAAAGCCCCGCCTCGTCCGAGCAGGGTCCTCGCGAGGCTTGGAGGAGGCAGACTGTCTTTATTCTCGGCCGAGGTAAGTGGGGGGGTCGAGAAAAAGAATACCCAGGCGTGGCTCAGCCCCGGCAGGTAACGGTCCACGAAACGCGGGCCGGACTCGGCCTCTGGAGGCACAGCACGTCGACGTGGAGGAAAGTCCGAAACACCGCACCGTGATGCCGGCCTGACTCAGCCTCTGGGGCGGTCCCCGTCACCCCACTGACACAGGCCGGTCTGTTCTAAGTGGACACCGGCCACGGCCTGTGTACGGGGCTGGGGCAGGGATGCCCGGGAGGGCACGCGAGGAGCTGCCTGGGTGCGTGGTGGGGGTCCCGGGTGTCGTGAGTGTGAAGGCGACCCGGGGGTGCGTGGCTTTGGAAACTCGTAAGTGCCACCCTCCGGATGCTGCCTCGATGACAGCTGTGAACTCCCGTTGACCTGGAAGCGGGGACGAGCCAGGGTGAAGTGTGCGCTGACGTCCGTGCCCTCCTGTAGACGCATCAAAGACAAGACGGGTGGACACGCGACAGGGAGAGCCGACGTCCGTGCCCTCCTGTAGACGCGTCAAAGACAAGACGGGTGGACACGCGACAGGGAGAGCCGAGCCAGACGCTAGTCGAAGACGTTTCCGTACACTTACGGGTCCTCCCGGTGAGACGTGACGAAGGGCGGCCAAGGGCCCTGTGGGGACTGGGCCTGGCCCTGCCGCTCTCGATGCGGCTGCGTCTGTCTTCGGCGTTCGACGGGGAGCTTGGCGCAGACCATTTTCACTGTCCAACGTGCAACACGGAGTAACGTTAAATTTCTCTTCAAAGAAATCCCTTCAGCACCCAATGCTAAACGCACGTCTTCGTGAGATTCTTAAAGTGCAACGTGTTTGGGGTTTTTTTCCTGATCTGACATTCTCCTGACGCAGGAACTCTGCTCACGCCCGGCGTCTGGGCGGGCCTGTCTGCAGGCCCAAACTCTCCCGGGCGGACAGTGCCAGGGCAGGCGCATGTCCCCGGACGCCCCGGACGTCTGTCCGCGTGGCACCCTGCTGCGGTGCCGTCCCTTTCCTCGGGGGCTAACGTTCATTCAGTTCCAAGTCTCACGGCGAGGGAGTGGCCGGCCAAAACGGCTCCTCGCATGACTTTAAAGCGCTCCTGGTCTTTGCAGATTCCTCGCACGTCTGCCGACTGGCTTGGGATTTCTACTTTTTAACAATTTCGCTGATCCACGGGTCCACGCCTCCGTTTTTCTCGCTGCTTTGTGTCGTGACGCGGGATACTGGGTATCGAGGCGGAGCCAGGACCGTACCTCGTTCCATCAAGGAGCCGAGGCCACGCGTGCCGATCCTCGCTCTGGGTTTCACTTAGACGCGCTCATCTCCCCCTGGCCATGTGGTGGGGGGAAGCCTGGGAAGAAGCTGCCTTTTCGGGATTTCTTCCGGCCTTTTCGTCATTAGCCCCGGAGCAGGATGCAAGGTGCACCCGCCTCAGACTGCGTCAGATGGTGTGGGGCGTTTAGGGCGCTCTGTGGGGTTTTTTTAAATTAATTTATTTATGTTTATGGCGACACTGGTTAACGGAGTCCAGTAAGTTTCGGCTGTGCCCTTTAACAGTAGGGCGTACACATATTTACGCTGTGCGTTCGCCTCCGATCGTTGGATTTCCTTTTCTCACCCTGTATCCGACCCCTTTCAGCCCGTCTGCCTCCCCGCGCTGCGACGGATTTATTTTGATTTATTTACTTATTTGTTGCCGTCAGTAGGAAATCCGTAACAGCAGGAAGCGTTTTCTGCGTTCAGGGCTGTTTCCTCAGACAGGCTTTCCGAAGCGGAGCCGTCGCGACGTGGGGTCTAAGCGTGTGTTCGCCCACGTTGCCCGGCAGATGCCCGGGACGCTGTAGGAGCGTGGACCCTTCCTCTTTCTGGACCCCAAAGCAGTCCATGCTGCCGGAGACGACGAAGGGCCGTGACGGGGGCTCGCGGATCAGCACTCTCGGGCTCACTCGTCACTTTTCGAGTGAACGGAAGCGCAGGCGCCGTCCTTTTGGAATCAGTTGTTTCTGTCATAAAGCGAGCGAGCCTTGCTCTGGTTTTCACGGGCGCAAGTTCCCTTCTCGTTGGTTTCCTGGTCGAAACTCTTTGGTTCGGCCAAGGGAACTGGGAAGCTGATGTGTTTGGTCGTTTGGACTGAAGCAGCTAATGGTCGGGCACCTGGCTGGCAGGACCTGAAGGCCTTAGACCTGGGAAACCGGCCTGGCCCCGTCGGGGGGGGGGGGCGCAGCCGGCTGTGCAGGACGGTTCCGACGTGCGGCCGCGGGCAGAGCGGCCCAGCGGTGTTGGGGTGATCCAGCGTCGTGCTGGAAGAGGCGTGACGTTGCGCCGCCCCTGGAGACGGCAGGCGGGGGCGCCGTCCTGTCGACTCCCCTGGTTCCCACGTGAGGGTTTGAACGCACCACGGAAGGGGAGGCGCGGGGGCTCCCCACGGACGGCGGTGCGGATGCCGTGGGCCGGTTCTGCGCTGTCGGAGCGCGCGTCCTCTGTCGTGACAGCAAGGCGCAGGGGCAGACAGGCGGACGGTGCTCCCCCGAGCGGTTCCCGTGAGGCGAGAACAAAGCAGCCTCCCCACCGGCATGTAAATCGGGGGAGAGTCCCTGACGACAGGGCCTGCCCGCTGCCTCTGGCCTCGTCTTGGGGCTCCGCCACCTGCGCTGACGATCGGCCTCTGCCGCCGGGGAAGCACCTGGCGGGGTCTGCGTCCCGCCTCCGGAGCCAGAGGCCATATTTCCTCACCCTCCGGATAATTTCGGTCCAGAGTGTAGCTGTTCCTTAGCCAGCTCCCTGCTTCGAAGGCCCCGCATCTCCTCTCCTGCTGCTACGCGTGCCCGAACACGCCTCTCCGGGGGCTGGGTTTGTAAACACGGCCTCACGGCGGTCTTCCCCGTCGCCCTCACCACGGGCCACCGAGCGCACTTCCAGAGTCTAAACTGTCCCTGAGTTGGAACGGCTTCTTGTGTTACGTTTGTGAGAACGTTTCGGGGCTCGGGGCGCCCAGGCTGTGTGCCGGCAGAGGGCGCGTCCCCGGCGCCGGGCGGGCTCCTGCGAAGCGTGGACGAGCGGCGGGGCCGTGTGGGTGTCCCCGTAGCTGCGTGTTTCGCGGTGTCCGCCTCCTCGTTTCCTAACTCGTACATGGTTGGGCCCTTGGCTTAGTCTCTGAGGCATGTTAAGTGAAGAAGAACGTTCTTCGTCTCCAGCCAGGGGGGTCTTCATTCGCGGCCCTCGCCATCGAGCTCGGGCCGCGCGGCGTCGTGGGCGGAAGATGCTGCCTCGTCTGGGTGCTGCCTGGGGCTGTTCCGTGGGCGCGTGCTGGGGCGCGCTCTGCCTTCGGCAAAGCGAATAGTTGATCCTGCAGTCGTTAACGTTGCGATTATGTCACGTGCGTCACGACGTGGGTGTGTCGCCTCCCAAAGCTCTGGCAGACGATCTCGCCTTCAAGGGTTTCACAGAGTTCCCCCTGTTTCCCCTGGGGTTTTCACCGCTCTGATACGCGTCCACGCGCCGCGGAGACCGGCGCTCCCTTGTTACAACGGTGCCCTGCGAAACCAGCATTTTTTATGTTTTTATGTTATTTATTTATTTATTTCGGTCGCATTTGCCCGGCGTGGCCTGTGACCAGCATTAGCACTGTAAGTCGCGGACGCGCCAAGGTTGGGCGACGTCCGTGAACGCTGTTTTATTGCAGTTTTGCTACTCGACTTGGCATTTCGCCTGATCTCCCCCTCTCCCTCTCTCCCCCCCGCAGTTTGCCAAGGCACAAACAACAAGCTCACGCAGCTGGGCTCGTTCGAGGACCACTTCCTGAGCCTGCAGCGGATGCTGAACAACTGCGAGGTGGTGCTCGGGAACCTGGAAATCACCTACATGCAGAGGAACTACGACCTTTCCTTCTTAAAGGTCAGTGCAGCGGATCCGGTCTTCTCACCCCAGGGTCACAGACGTCCGTGTGGGCCGGCCAAGGCCTGGGCAGCACTCACCGGGGCGCGCGCTTGCTGCTGCCCCGGCCCCTGCAGGTCCCGGGGAGCTGCAGAGGCCGGTTTTATGAGGTTTCCTCCCCCGACAGCGTCAGGTTAGACAGGACTATCAAAGGGAAGGCGCGGCCGGCCTCCCGCCCCCGTCGTGAACACCGACGTGCGCCTTTTAACCGTGGCTGCGGCTGTGGCACCTGCCACAGCGGCTCTTCATGCTCCTAAAAACCCTGCCGTGCAGCATTGGCCCATTTTCCGGGTGTAAACGCTCCCACCACGGCTGGTCTCCGGCTGCCCAGAGTCTAACGGCCAGTTCACGTTTCCCCGTAGGCCGCGACGGTGGGAGCCGCTCGGAAGGCTCCAGAACGTGGTGGTGGTGGACCTTGGGGCTTCCATGGCCCTCTTCCAGGGTTTGGTTTGGTTTTGTTTTGTGTTTTCACTGAGAACGCAGGCGAGACAGACACGGAACAGGTCACTGAAGCGTTTCCGTGCTGATGCGAGGGTGTTGAACGCCCGGTAAAACGAGAGCCGCGGCATTCCTGACGAGGCCACGTTGCCCGTCGTCACGGCCGGCGGGCTCCGGGGGCGCCGTGCAGGGCTCCCCGTGATGCTGGCTCCTTCCGTCCCGCAGCCGTGGCCCTCCACGTGCTTCCCACGCGCGCCCACACGCGTGAGCACACGCTTCGGTCAGGTGTCCCGGGCCTTCCGGCCCCCCCTCCGACCTTGCCGTCTTGAGTTCCTGCAGCGGGAAATAACACGCTGGCGTCTCCCCCCCTCAGACCATCCAGGAGGTGGCCGGCTACGTCCTCATCGCCCTCAACGTGGCGGAGACGATCCCGCTGGAAAACCTGCAGATCATCCGAGGGAACGTGCTCTTCGAAAACACGCACGCCCTGTCGGTCCTGTCCAACTACGGGGTGAACAAAACCGGGCTGCGGGAGCTGCCCCTGCGAAACCTGCAGGGTGAGAGCGGGCGCGGGGCGCGCTGGGTGCCGGGGGGGACCGCGTCGGGACGCGGGGAGCCCCTCGCTTTGTTCGGTTCCACTCAGGGGACGTTTATTCGTCAAACACAGACGCGTCGCGTGCCAGCCGTGCCCTGGCTCCGGCAGGTGGGAGCTTCTAAGTGGAGGTGGACAGTGGGATGGGGACAGGGGGAAGGGTGAAGCCACACGCCGGTTCCCCCGTGTCCCGTGCCAGGGACGTTCGTTACAAACCAGCCCCGGTCCGAGCCCGTGTTCGGGGTGGCCCTGAGACACGGACAGCGCGTCTCAGTCCGGACGGGGATGAAGGCATTCCCGGAGAAGTTCGAATGCTTGTTGCGACGAGGTCGCTTGTGAGCGTCGTGTGAAAGGGAGAGGGCAGGGCGGTAGGAGGTGGATGTGTTTTTAAGTGAAGATAACAGTGGCCGTGGCCCTGCCGCGGGGCCGCTGCGGTGCCAGGCGCGCTGTCCCGATCCCTCGGTGCCACGGCCCCCCCGACCCAGAGACGCTGCCGCCTGTTTACGGGCCAAGACCTGGTGGCGAGGAGGCTCTCCTAAGGCCCCAGACGAGTTAGAAAGTGGCCGGGCTCGGCCTGCACCGCTCGCCCTTCCTCCCCACGCGCCGAGCAGTTCGGAACGGCGGTGGCTGAAGCCCCGAGGACCTGCTTCTGGCGCCGGCTTCGGGCTCACGCCGATTCGGAGGAGTAAACAAGTCCTCAGCGTGAACTGTTCCGTGTCAGCCCAACGCTGTTGTGAGTGATCGACCCAGTGCCGCCGCCCCGAAGCGGGCGGAACTGGGAACCGGAGGGCGCCGTCTCCGCGCCACTGGTGGCTCATCGCAGCCGCCGGGCGCTGAACCCTCCTCCTCCGGGTGCCCACGGCGGGTGCTCTGCGAGGCCCACCCCACCTTCCACCTCACGCTCTTGTCTGGCCCCCGGACCGCTGTCCTGGTTGTCGCGGTGGCCTCGGCGTCCCTGTCCCGCGCCTCCAGCTCTGAGCTCTCGTCAGGGCCTCGTCTGTTGACTCCGGCTCCCCCCAGCGATGGTCCTGCCGTCGCCTCGGACTTTACGTCCACAGCGCCGCGGCGTGGCCCTGCCCGCCTCCCAGCCTGCCTTCCACGTCCCTTCGTTCTCCACCTCCCACTGGAGAAACCGCCCGCCATCGCGGTTCGGGTCCTCTGTCCCGAGCCCGCAGAGCCCCCACCCCCCGTCTGCTCCCATCGGCCCCCCAGGACACGTCGTCCTTCCCCGCAGCTCAGAGGCGTCCCAGCGACAGCCTTTCCGCGTCGGCGCTTTGCGCACGTGGCACGTCCAGCCCCTGCCTGTGGTGCTGCTCGTGAATCTGTCTCTAAATCGCAGACGCGTAGGACCTTGGAGAGGATTAACCCGAAAGTGCGTGTAAACCACCCAGCACGGTGCCCGGCCCGAGCCGAGCCAGCCGTGGGCGTGAGCCGAGCGCCCCGGCGGCCTCCCCGGGCCCATCAGCTTTTAGGCGCCGACGGCGCCAGCTCAGCCCTGCAGACCGCGCCGTCCTCGAGCAGACGGGCCGTCTGGCCAGCGTCGCGTTTCCTGCCGTCGGCGCGGCCCGCTCCCTTGGCTCCGGCCTGACGCTCTCCTGCCGCCCCTGGTTGTTCGTGTCCTGTCACGTCTCCCTGTGAAACGGTCGTCCGGTCTCTTGCGTCCTGTGCATTCCTGGCGTCCGCCCCGTCTCCCCACCTACGTACGGCTGCTTCTGGGTCCACGTCACCCTCCTACCTCTTTCTCCACGTCCCCCTCATACCTTTCTCCAACGCAAGGCCCCTCACGGCGTCGCCGTGCCCCTCCTGCCCCCTCTGCCCCTGCAGATACTGACGTCCCGTGGTCGTCCCAGTGCAGGTGCGTCCGCCTCCCCGGGGTCCAGCAGCTCGCCGAGCGCACTGCCCCCCAGCTCCTGCCCCTGGTCCTACATCCTAACGTTCGTTCCCCCAAGGCCCAGTTCAGGGGAAATGCAGCCGCCCCCCCCCCCCGGCACCAAACTCCACTCCTCTTTCGTCTGCCCCCACGGAGGCCCTGTGGGGAGTCGCGTGTGCGTGCCGCGAGTTTTCAGCCAAACGCGGCGGGTAAAGAAAGGCACGCCTGCCTCGTGCGAGCCCGGGGGAGGCCGCGGGCGTGCTGACCGGGGCTCCCCTCTCCCGCAGAAATCCTGCAAGGCGCCGTGCGGTTCAACAACAACCCCCTCCTCTGCAACGTGGAGACCATCCAGTGGCGGGACATCGTGGACGACGCCTTCCTGAGCAACATGTCGACGGACTTCCAGAGCCGCGCGGGCAGCTGTGAGTGTGGGGCCAGCATGCCCGCGGCCCGCAGCCCCGTGGGGGGCGGGGCTGCCAGGTGTGGGACGGGGAAGGGGGAGCGAGCCAGCGTGGAGCCCGGTGATCCCGAGCAAAGAGAAGCGGTCGGCGAAGGGGCGCCCACTAGCAGGACTGCGGGAGGTTCTGGCCAGTCCCCCAGCCCACGTGGCTTTGAAACCGGGACCCCTGAGCTCACGTGAACCTCAGTTTCACGGCCTGTGGGCAGCAATCCACGTCGCTCCGCCTCAGTTTCCGCAGCTGACGTGTGACCCGAGGCAGTCCGGTCAGTCGTCTTGCGCACCAGCCCGCTGAGCAACCTAGAATAAGTCTGAATAAGCTCCTCTTCCCCTCCAGAACGTTCCATCGCTCAGGGGCTGGGGGAGGGCGTCATCCGCTGCTCGTGACTTGTCCCCTTTCGCGAAGATGCGAATTCAACCGTGACTCGTCTATTTTAGGCCCAAAGTGTGACCCAAGCTGTCCCAACGGGAGCTGCTGGGGTCCGGGACAGGAGAACTGCCAGAAGCGTAAGTGGGCGCGGTCACCTCGCCCCCCGCCCCGTGCTCAGCTGCTGTGTCGGGGTCTCCTACAGAGACGCTGGATCGCGAGGCCGGACGTTGGCAGCCCCGTGGACGACGGTCCCGCGGGTGCTCCGCGCGGCTCCCTTTGGCCCTCCAGCCGGCCCTGGCCCGGGGAGCGTCACCCGTGTCCCAGGCAGCCTGTCCGAGCAATGCGTTTGGCAGATTTTCCCGGGAACAGAAGCCCCGTCGGCCTGACCTGAGCCACCGCCCCTGCCTTCGGGGCACGGCCCACGCAGGAGCGCGAGCGGCTTCCTCCGAGAGGGTTTTCTGCAGGCGTCCCGCCCCGTGCGGGGGCTCGGGTGGCCAGGGACCCCGAGGACACGTCAGCCTCGGCGCTGACCGTCCGTCCTGAGCAGACGGGCGTTCGACGCGACGCTGACAGTCGCTCCCCCCGGCGGGCCTCTGGCCATTCGTCCATCTGTCTGCATCGCCCAGACGCTCAGTTCCAGCGAGCGCCTGCTGCGAGCCGGCCTGGCGGCCTAGGCCGATCCGCTCGGCCTTCCCAAGCGACTAAAACTGAGGAAATCACGGAGGCGTGGGCGAGGACGGTCACGGGTCGCTTTACCCGGCAGAGCGTGGGGGGGACTTGAAGGAGCCTCGGGGGCACCGGTGCCTCCTCTCGTTCGCGTTTCCACCCCCGTTCGCACGTGCTCTGCGGGGCCCCCGGGGGGCACCTCGCCATCTCCCCCGGCTCGTCCGCTCACGCGCGGCCTCCGCTCCCTTCCAGTGACCAGGATCATCTGCGCCCAGCAGTGCTCCCGGCGCTGTCGCGGCCGCTCGCCCAGCGACTGCTGCCACAACCAGTGCGCGGCCGGCTGCACGGGCCCGCGGGAGAGCGACTGCCTGGTAAGACCCCGGGCCCACGGCCCCGGCCAGCCACGCGGGGGGTTCCTCTGGGAGACGAAGGCGAGGGGGCTGGGGGGGGCCAGGCACCCCCAGTGAGGGAAGACGTGGCTGTCGGTGCGGATATGGCCGTCGCGACGCTGACTCTAAGTCACGACGGCGGCTTCTGTTCTCTGCAAATGGACTTTGGGGCTCGGCGTGGCTCTGGGCTGAGTCCGCAGGTCGCTTTGCCCCGTCGTCATGTCCCGGGGCGCCGAGCGATGAGCCGCCGCGTGAGGCAGGGCCCCCGCGGAGGCCCCGTTCCCGAGAGCCCCGTGTGTCCTCCGCTTGCGCAGGTCTGCCACAAGTTCCGGGACGAAGCCACGTGCAAGGACACCTGCCCTCCGCTCATGCTGTACAACCCCACCACGTACGAGATGGACGTCAACCCGGAGGGCAAATACAGCTTCGGCGCCACCTGCGTGAAGAAGTGTCCCCGTGAGTCCTGGAGCGGGACATCCCGTGTTTGCAGGCGCCGGTTCCTGCTGTCCCCTCCCGGGGCCCTCGAGTCCCCTGCGTCGGCCGGGCCTTGGGCCGGTGTGTTCGCCCCGTCGGCCGGCAGGTGGCCGGGGGCCCCTCCGAGGGCAGAGGAGGGGCAGGTACTGCCACGGGTGTCGGACGACGGCTCTTCCCTCCCGTGGAGGCCGGGACGGGAAGCAGGCCTGCGGTGCCGACCCCAGGATGAGGTCGCGCAGTGTGTGGGTCCGGGGTATCCAGCCGTGTCCCTGGCACAGCCCCGCGGCCCCTGGGCCGGGTCACGGGTCACGGTTCGGTCCCGGTACCGGGCAGGACATCGATTAGCGCGCACAGCGGGCCCGCCCCCTCCGTGGTTGTGATGCTGGCACCCCCAGGAGCCCCGCACGGCGTCTGTTGTTTGCGGTGCTTTGTCGCCGTTTGGGCCCAGGCCTGGCACGTCTGCGTCTGGCCTGCCGGTGCCTGCCGTGTTCGCGGCAGCGGTGCCCTGGGGTTCCCCCGACGAGAGCGTCGTCCACTCACAAGTGTAGAGCCCGTCCTGACTCTGGGAGGGGGAGTGAGGAAAAGGTCTAAGAGCCCCTGCGAGGGGAGGCCTGCCTTACCGGCCTTGTGGAGGTGGAGGACTTTTTCATTCCGTACGGAAAACAAATAAATAAATAGATGGATAGATAGATAAATAAATAAATAAATAAATAAATAAATAAATAAATGACACGCACGCAGAATGACAAGCCGTCGTCCGGCAAAGGCCCCACGACTAGGATGAAGAGAAAACGAGTCACAGTCACGACTCCGGTGTCGTCGCGGAGAGAGGGCTTCACAGGTCGAGTCGTGAAATCCACGGGGAAAACCCTGAGAACCTAAGAGCACAAAAGCAGGCAGTTCACGGGAAAAAAAATTTAAAAATGACAGACGAGCAGTCAACACGTTTGCGGATCTCCTTGGGGAGCCAAAACGGGAAGACGCGCAGCGCCCGGAGAAGATAGTGTTTGCGTTCATAGGGACACACGTAAACGCCTTGTAGGGTGAGGTGGGGCCGAGACCGTGGCCCGTGTGCCGGGCTGGACCCAGAGCCGGCTGGGCCGACCACCGCCAGCGCAGGGCAGGTGGCCCGGCCGGGAGGACCGCGCCAGGCGAGGCGTCCACCCGGGATTAAAAGCCGCCTCGCTGGGGCCTCGTTGGCGGAGGAGCAGTGTTCGTTTGGGGTCCCGTGTTCCTAATAAACATGCAAGCTTTGGCCGTGAGTCCTGAAGGTAAAACCTACAGGAACCCCGAGCCACACGGACGTGTTTTAAACCCAAAACGGACACGTGTTTTCCCCCTCACGCACCCGTTCTCTGACCGAGATGCAACATCCTTATTTCCCCACGGCGTGGTCTGGGCCCTCGAGCGCGATTCCTTCCCACTCGGCGGCCTTGTTCTTTGTCCTTAAAACACACAGAACCAGGCGACCGTGGGCCCTTCCCGTCAGCCCTGCACGGGAGGACGCGGGCCCCGGAGCGCCTGGTGCCTCCGTCGCCACCTCCCTCTCGTTGCCCCCGCAGACAACTACGTGGTGACAGACCACGGCTCGTGCGTCCGTGCCTGCGGCCCCGACAGCTACGAGGTGGAGGAGGACGGGGTGCGCAAGTGCAAGAAGTGCGAAGGGCCGTGTCGCAAAGGTAGGAGCGTGTCCTGGGCCCGAAGCCGGCCCCCTGCGCGCCCACCGGCCCCCTTCAGCGTCCACTCGGGGGAGACCTGAGCACTCACTCCCCCTGCTCCGGGCTGGAGATGCCTTCCTACCCGGAGGCCGGGCCTGTTCCGGGGGCCCCCAGGGCCAGCGGGGCCCTCCTTCTCCTTTGATCCCTGTTTTGTTTCCAAACAAACGTCCAGACACCCCACAGGGTGCCGTCATCGTGCGGTGGACACCGTGTGCCCTTCAAACGAGTGCGCGGTTCTTACTGCCTTCCCGCAGTCCTTCCCCCCCTCCACGCTCGCCTGCGTCCGTGTGTGTGCGCGCGTGCACGCGTGTGCGTGTGCGACAACCACAGACGCCATCGTTTCCCCGTGTGAGTCCGCCTGCGTCCCCTACCGACAGGGACGTCCTGAGGGACGAAGGGCGGTCCCACGTGCGTCCCGAGCTTAGCATCGACCCGATGCTGCGTGCCAGGGTCCAGGTCCGTTTGAACGTCTCCCTCCTGTCCCAAGGGGTCGCTTTTCACCCATTTTTCGATCCAGAACCCGGGCGAGGCTCGTGGGTGCCACCGGGACGTCGGGTCTCCGTGCTCTCCGTTAACCACGAAGCGTTTCTCAGCCCGCGCCGCCTCCTCAACCCCTTTTCCTTTCGCTTCCGTGACCCGGTGTGAGCGGGCGCCGGGTGGGGCCAGGACTCCGGGCCGCGTGCTGGGGCGAGAGACGGCGCTGGTGACGGAAACCCCGGGGCGGCTGGAACTTCCCGGGCGAGCGCGGGCGTCTGTGCGACGGGACAAGCGTGCGCAGCCCGGCAGGTGGGGGCGGGCGGAACAGAGAGCCAACTGCACGCGTGCGTGGGGTGCAGCAGCCACGGAGACGTGACCTGAGATGCTGGCGGTCGGTCGTGGGGCTGCCGGTCCCTTCGTTCCCCTTTGTTCCCGTGTTTTCGGCATTTTCGTACGTGAACACGTGTTACTCCCTTAATTTAAAAAAAGAAAGAAAAAAACTATTTTCCCTTAAGCTAGAAGACAAAGCTGCAGCACGGGTCGGGGCAGCGGACGGGTGTTTTGAGGTTTAGCAGGGGACACCGGTGAGAACCGCGCCAGGCCGCCCTGTCAGCAGGGGCTGCCGCCCTCACGGAGCGGTCGAGGGCGATTCGACTCTGGGGGTGATGAGGAGGACGCCCAAGTCCCGCGAGGACAGCAGTGGTGACCCCTGGAACCGCTGCGACCCCAAGCCCGCCACGGCCCGGGCACCGAGCGGCCCCACCCGTGTGTGTTGAGCGAGTGAATGGCGGCGTGGCGGTGACGGTTCTCCCGGACGCAGCCCCCTTTCTGCTCCCCTGGTCTGCGGACCCCTCGCTCTGCTTTATTCAGCGCACGCGAGCGGCGCGAACGCCTCCCCTCCCTTCACAGTTTGCAACGGGATCGGAACGGGGGAGTTTAAGGACACGCTGTCCATCAACGCCACGAACATCAAGCACTTCAGAAACTGCACCTCCATCAGCGGGGACCTCCACATCCTGCCGGTCGCTTTTAAGGGGTGAGTCGCGGGCAGGGCCCCGGCGTAGAAGCCGCGCAATCCGCTTGGTCCTCGGGCGGCGACCGGTCGTCACTCACGGCTCCGTTCCTCGTTCCAGCGACTCCTTCACGCGCACGCCGCCCCTGGACCCGAAGGAGCTGGACATCCTGAAAACCGTCAAGGAGATAACAGGTGCGGGCGGACGAACGCCGGCAGAAACGGGTCTTTTACACAGGGACGCGCGCTCCCGTCCCTCGCCCCAAAAACGCGTCTCCTGGATCCCACCGCTGACGAGTGGTTCGTGCTTTGAGGTTTTTTGAACAAGGAATGGCCCCTGCACGTGAGGGGCGAGCGCTCTAAGCAAAGACTGGGTCGCTCGCCACTTTGCGTGGACGTGTTGGTCCCCTACCCCCCCCCATCCCCCTGCCCCGGGCCAGGCCAGCCTCCCTGACGGCCCGGCAGCCCTCCTGGGCGGGGGAGAAGCGTGTAGGGCCCCCGCCTCGTCGTAGCCTGGACTTCACGCCCCTGCTCCCCGCTCGTGGGCCTCAGGTCCATCGGAGCCCCCCACCCTTCATCCCTCAAAGGGGATCCTTTGACCTCAATACCCAGACCCTTTTGAGGACGGAATCAAACGAGGAAAACAGGCCGACCTGCTGGTGGCCGTGACAGCTCGGTAGGCGGCCAGGGTCGCCGAGAGCAGGAGCCCGCTCGGGGCAATCAGAGACGGAGCCCAGCAGGGCCGCCGGGGCCGCGGCACGGGGCACAGCCCGTGGGGGCTGGGGCTGGGCGGCGGGGACTCCGGGGAGAGGCGGGGTGCCCGCCCACGATGGAGGGATCAGATGCGGTGTCCGCATTTCCTGCCCGTGCTACAGCCCCGGGAGCACCCAGAAGGCCGTCTCAGACCAAGAATAGCTAAACCGGTGCCTAAGCAGTGCGCGTCTGAGCCCTCCTTCTGCCCCGCAGGGTTTCTGCTGATCCAGGCCTGGCCAGAAAACAGGACGGACCTCCACGCTTTCGAGAACCTGGAAATCATACGTGGCAGAACGAAGCAGCAGTAAGTCGGTCCCCGCCCGAGCCTGCCGGGCCCCCCCTGCGAGTTTCATCCTGAAATAAGACTTAGGGACGCGGCGCGTGCAGAGACGCTCCGGGGAGGCCCGCGTGGCCTTCCTCCGATCCCCTCGTGTCCGCGCCTTGCGGGAGCTCAGGGCAGGCGTGGAAACGGAGGAACGGGCGCTGGCCCGGTTCTCGCGAACGCCCGGATCCTTCCGGCGTCCAGTCCGGGACCCCGCCCGGCGTCCAGCTGTTGGCGCCTCGGTCCCCCGCGAGCGGGGATACCCTCAGTGTCCGTCCTTCCCTTCCGTGGCCTTGACACGTGACAGTGCTCTCCGGGCACGTTGTGGGGTGGCCGTGTCCTCCCGTGATCGGGTGGGGGCGTGCGCTTTTAGCCAGAGGAGGCCTGAGGTGACACGTCCTCGTCAGCCCGGCACGTCAGGGGGCAGGAGAGGCTTTTTGACGTCACGCGTTTCTTCCAGGAGTTCCCTTTCCCCACCCCAGCAGCCACACTCGCGCACGCTCCCCTTTCGCACGATGAGCGTGAGGGTGGCTGTGGTGCTGAGACCCTCCCTTTGCCCCGAATACCTCTGGTCCAGTCACTCGGTGAGCAGGTGCTGATCGCCTCGCAGGGCCCCAGCGCAGGGTTGGGTGGT
This sequence comes from Cynopterus sphinx, assembly GCA_030015415.1. Taxonomy (NCBI): domain Eukaryota; kingdom Metazoa; phylum Chordata; class Mammalia; order Chiroptera; family Pteropodidae; genus Cynopterus; species Cynopterus sphinx. Next base: position 2,102,723 of record CM057391.1, read on the forward strand.
GAAGAAGATGCCGAGATCCTGCTCTGGACGCCGTCACAGTCGGGCGCCACCTCTTCCAGGGAGCCACCCCCCCTTCTCCTCTCTGGCTTAGACGCCCCTTCGCGTGGCCTCTCGGTGCCCACGATCCCGTGCTCAGGGGCCAAGCTGACCTTATCTGCTCCTGTGATCGTATCCGCGCCAGACAAAGGGGTTCTCGAGGGCGGGAAACACACACGTAGCTTCCCATGTGGAGTCAGTCGCACGTTGCCTCAGATCTTTGTTCAGGAAACGGGTGGGAGGATGGGTGGGTGGATGATGGATGGATGGATGACGGACGGAGAAATGAACTCACGACTTCCGAAGTCTGTGTGGACGTCGAGGCGTCAGCACACGCCCTCGTTTCCCGGGCAGGGTAGCAGTGCGGTAAGCGGAACGGTGACACTGAGGCGTCTGTGCCGCCCCAGCCCGCCCCTGGGCTTGGCGACGCTCCGTGGATAAGGACCCGGCTTTCCCCGGGAGCGTTTAAAAAACACGTTTCAGAAGCCGCGGCACCTGCGTCTCGCCGCGTGCCCCGCGGTCACTAGCGGGCGGTCCGCGGCGGATCGGACGGTCCGGGACGACGGGACCCACGTGCGCGCGACGTCCCGCGCTGACCGCGTCCCTCACCAGCCTTCCCCCCTCCCGTCCAGCGGCCAGTTTTCCCTGGCGGTGGTCGGCCTGCACATCACGTCGCTGGGCCTGCGCTCCCTCAGGGAGGTCAGCGACGGGGACGTGGTCATCTCGGGGAACCGGAGGCTGTGCTACGCGGACACCATCCGCTGGCAAAACCTCTTCGGCACGTCCAGTCAGAAGACCAAGATCACGAACAACAGAAACGACCGCGACTGCCGTGAGTAATCGCTTCGGCTCCGCCCGGCGCGGGCCGGTCCCCCCGCAGCCGACGCGCTTTTCTCGCGCCCGGGGAAAGCGGCGAGAAGAGATCCGCGTGCTGGCTCCGGGCCGTGAGGAGGCCGGGCGACGTTCGTCAGGACTACCTCCCGGTCGTCCTCGCCTCACGGGGAAGATCCCCCTGGAGGTTCGGGCCTGCGGTTGGGTCGAATTCAGGGGACCAGGTGTGTGTTGTGTCACGTCTCAGCCAGAGGTTCCCCTCTGCTCGTTTCAGCCTCCCGTGACGATAGCTCACGCGCGCACACGCACACGCACACACGCACACGCACACGCACACACGACGGGGTGGACGTGTCCCGTGATTAGGGCCAGAGCCCGCTCTGGAAGCACCGTCGCCCGGTGCTGAGCCCCCGGCCCCTGGCCGAAGCAGATCTGACTTCCCGTCCCGACGACTCCGGCCTGGACACCTGCGTCCCCTGCCTCGGTGTCTTTAGGGTCCGGCTTCCTCTCCCACGACGTGGAGACGACCGTGATTCCCACACCGCAGAGCCACTGAGGGAACGGGACGAAATTCTGTGTGTGTGGAGCTCTCGGGCCGTGGCGGGCACACGGCAGGCCGCCCCGAGCAAGCCTCGCCGGCCGTCGCCGCCGCTTTGGCATCAGCCGGCGAGCACTGCCGGGGTCTAGGCCGGGCCCCCTCCGCACCCCGCGGGGGCGGGCCGCTCGCAGTCGGCCCCTGGGGACCCCTTCTGTGTCCCTGCTTCTTCCCGAGGCCCCCGGCGCGTCCGCGCAGCCCTAGATCCCTGGTCCCTCGGGTGGCCGTGCCGTCGCTGACTCCTGGGGTCCACTCTGTCTTCTCAGGGGCCACGGGCCACGTCTGCAACCCGCTCTGCTCGTCCGAGGGCTGCTGGGGCCCAGAGCCAAAGGACTGTGTGTCCTGCAGGAACGTCAGCCGCGACCGGGAGTGCGTGGAGAGGTGCAACCTCCTGGAGGGGTGAGCGCCACGTTTGATCCCTTCGTTTTGGTAGAAAAATAGCATTTAATAATCATAATAATAATAACAACGACGGCGACAACAGGATCGTTTTTATAGGTTGCTAGGGGTTCCGTTTGGACCTTGTGTCCCTTTTCCTTGGTTTTGGGCGTAACCGCCCGGCGAGACGACCTGTGGGCTGACATCAGAGTTCCGTCTCCTCGACAGCCGTCACGCGGCTTTCCTTCTGGTCGGACGTCGGCTCCGTGGGGCGCTGGCCTGGGCATCTTGGGGGACGGGCAGGAGTATTGCACGCAGAATGTGCCGCGCGTGTGCCCGTGCTCGCGGCGTGTAGTGGCCGCCCCCGAGCGGGTTCGAGCGGCGCTTTTCTTCTTCCCGTGAACTCGGGAGGCGAGGGCTGCCTCCCGAGGACGGGTCTCTTCTTTCCCCCTGCTGGCCCGAACGCACAAACCCTGCACCTGCGGGAGAACGTCGGGGAGGCGTCTCGGTCGCCAACGACGCAGGGGCGTTCGTTCCAGGAGGAGACGAGCAGGGATTCGCTTCGAACCCCTTTACTGCGCGCAGGGGCTCCCAGAGCCCCGACTCTGATGGACTTTCCCTTAACATCGCTGTGGATTTCTGCGGGGGGTGGTTAGGGTCGCCTGACACTTCGGGAGGATGAACCCAGACCGTCTTGGGGTCTCGATGGGGGGACACTGATCGGTCTCCTCTCTCGCCCCCTCCCTCCCAGCGAGCCCAGGGAGTTTGTGGAGAACGCCGAGTGCGTGCAGTGCCATCCCGAATGCCTGCCCCAGGCCACGAACGTCACCTGCACGGGACGCGTAAGTGACCCCCCGTGCGTCGTAGGGACGAGCCCTCGCGGGTGGGGAGCCACCAAGGTGGCCCGGCGTCGCCCGGTAGCTGCTGGGGGCAGCCACCCAAGTCCACTCCCCAAACAAGAGGCCGTGAGGCCGCACAGCTGGGTCGCGGGGCCGGGATCGCGTCCAAGCCCTCACACGACCGACCTGCCGCGCGGGCGTCACCTTTGCGGCCCCGTGTCCCCGCACCAACACCGACTGCTCGCAGCACGGCGCGAGGAGGCCGTGGTGGCCCGGGGGTGCCGTTCGCTGGCCGCTCCCCACGCTTCTGACCTCTGTCCGCACTGCTTCACCGTCCCGATCGAGCGCCCTCACGTCCCTGTCTAACGTTAGTTTACCGTCATGGGAGGGTTTTAGAGACACGCCCAGCACGACGTCCCCGTTTCACGGTCATGGTCAGAGATGACCTTTCAGAGACGAGGTGAGACGTCGGCGCTCCGTGCTGGACAGACAGAACCCGTGCCGCGCGCCCCGCCTGCACTGGGCGGCCGCCACTGCCCTCGCCGGCCCCCTTCCTCTCACGGGATGGCGTTTCCGTAAATGGGGCGTTTCCGTAAATGGGGCGTTTTCGTAAATGGGGCCTTTTCTTACACTGGCCTCAGCGCGTCTGGCTCGCTCAGGGCCTCTGTTTAACCTCGGGAACGACAGACTGACCGGCGCGGGTGCCGACAGACACGAAGGCCGGTCAGGGTTGCTAGACAAGGCGAGACGCCCACAAACCGTTAAGCAAAACGCGTCATGTCCATAGTACGTTCCCGTAGGTTTTCACGCTCGCGTTTAAGGCCACGAAGGCTTTACACTAGGCCGCATCGCGCAAGCGCGGGCGCAGACGCTCGTCTTCCGCCCCGAGGCGCCCACGGCGTCCGCACTGAGTGTCTCGGGTAGAAAGGGGCTCCCGTCCCGTGAGGGACAGACGCCTGTCACACGTCCTTCTCCGCCCCGGTGCAGGGGCCGGACAAGTGCGTGAAGTGCGCCCACTTCGTCGACGGCCCCCACTGCGTCAAGACCTGCCCGTCCGGGATCATGGGCGAAAACAACACGCTGGTCTGGAAGTTCCCGGACGCCAGCCACGTGTGTCAGCCGTGCCACCCCAACTGTACCTTCGGGTGAGTGGGAACCGCGGCCCGAACAGGCAGGAAACGCCGCTCGCGGCGGTCAAACGCCGCAGACCTTCCCGGTTGGAGACGCTCGGAGGCTCGGATCGGAGTCGGGTCCTCGAGGCGTTTTGGCCCCGGGGGGGGACCGCGGCAGTGACGGGCTCGTGGGCAGGCCGGGGTGGCCGGCCCCGGCGGGGATGCCTCTCCGGCTGCCGCGACGGTCACGCCGCCAGGTTCTGACCCAACGCGGAGGGGTGAGTGACGGGGGTGACGGCCTGGGTCCTGCGTGTCTTCGCAGATGACCGGGATTCGGGCGGGAATTGTTTTACGGTCGTTCTACAGGCCGTAGGAGGCGGCATTTTCTAGAATGTTCTTAAAGACGCTTTTTCCCGTCGGCTGGCTGGTCGCTGGCTGAGCGATCACTGAGGAAAGGAGAACCGTTTAGACCGCGTTCGGCCAAAGCGCCTCGAATGCACCCGGGTGTCTTACTGAAACGAAGAGTGACCGAGGTGCAGGGGCCGCCCCGGCTCCTCAGCCGGCAGCGACAGAGCCCCGGCCGCGACGGCCGAGCACGCGCGCCCCCACAGCTGTGCCCTGCCCACCTGGCAGGTCTGGGCCCGAGGGAACGGAAAGAAAGCTCCGAGCCAACCCGTGTTCACGCCGAGCCACGTTTTCCTCGGAAGGAAGCGTGAGGGGAAGGCTGCTTTGAACGTTTCGTGCCCGTGCAGGGAACTAGATAACGGGACTGTTTGCCTAGTCTCATTGCCCGAAACCAACAAGAATAAACCAGGTGGGGGCGGGACGGAGGATAATTCCCCCGCAACCCCCGGAGACGGCCTGCCTCATGGGGGGCGGGAACGCTGGTGGGAAGGGCGATCGCGAAGGGGGCCAGCTGCTGTCGGCGGCCACCCTCGGCGAGTGGTTTTTGTCTGGACGCCCTGGGGCGTCCTAGAGGGAAGAGCGAGGCCTTCTGGTGTCTTCTCCTGCCCGCAAGCCCGGGCACCTGGCGGGAGAGGAAGTCGGATGCGCTGCGGGGGCGCGGCGGCAGAGCCCCTCTAATCCGGGGGGTGTAGAGCTCGGAGCCCTGGGAAGGAGGCAGAAACGGCTTGGGCCGATGGCGTGTCCGACGAGCACCCCGCCCCCTTTAACGACTTGAAGGACTGCGGGGGCCTATGGTTTCCTAAGAGCTCTCTGAGGAAAGGCCTTGACGAAGAGAGCGGGCGAGGGCCACACGTGTTTATTTCTCTTCCTCTCCCCGCAGCTGCAAGGGGCCGGGGCTGGAAGGCTGCCCGAACGAGTAAGTGTCACAGGACCCTGTGGGGGAAGCCGGAGCGTGCCCTGGGCAGACTCTGTCGGGTTCTCACCCCGCCCTGGGCCAGCGTGGAGGCCGCCTGCTGGTCCCACCCCCTGCCCCCCGCCCGCCTGCTTGGCTGGGGGCTTCCTGGAGGGGACGCAAGACGTGAGCGCAGGGTCCGTGGAATCTGACCTCCCCCCGCGCCCCGTGTGTCTCCCCCTCGCTGCAGGCCCGGGATCCCGTCCATCGCCACCGGCATCGTGGGCGGCCTGCTGCTGCTGCTGGTGCTGGCCCTCGGGGTCATCCTCTTTCTGCGCAGGCGTCACATCGTCCGCAAGCGCACGCTGCGCCGGCTGCTGCAGGAGAGAGAGGTGAGCGGTCGGGGGGCCCTCTCGGGAGCCCCGGCGGCCCCTGGGGAGAAGGCCCCTCCTCTGCAGACGGTGGCTCCATCGTCGGGCCGCGACGCTTCGTCTCGTGGTGGGAAACCCGGAAAGGGCCTCCCCCTACCCGGTCGCAGGCCGGTGCGTCCGGGGCGCGCCACAGCAGGTGGCTGCAGGGCCGTGTGCGTCCCGTTAGGGACAGCGCGTGTGCACGGGCGCAGGAGGCGGCCGTGTGAACACGTACTGCCGAGCCCCCGGGAGGGCGCCGCGCTTGGGAAGATGCGACTTTGGAGAACGCCATGGTCCTCCCCGCCAGGGGCGGTTTCTTTCCGAGCCCCGCACGCGCGAGCGAGGGGGCCTGACAGGCCACCCAAGTGAGCACCCTAGAAAGATGCTCCTCCCAGAATGTTCTCGGTGCCGCCCCTGGGCCCGGACGCAGAAACGGAGGTTGCACCAGTTGCGCCCCCAGCAGGGCCCACGTGGCCGGGCCGGCCACCCTGACCCCTGCGTCCCCGGGAGGCGCGGAGGCCGAGCGAGCGGCTCTCACCCTTGTTCCTCGTGTCCCGCAGCTGGTGGAGCCCCTCACGCCCAGCGGGGAGGCCCCCAACCAGGCCCTCCTGAGGGTCTTGAAGGAGACGGAGTTCAAAAAGATCAAGGTGCTGGGCTCCGGCGCGTTCGGCACGGTGTACAAGGTGAGGGCGCCGAGGCTGGGCGCCGACGCGACGCCCTGGGGACCCGGGCTGGGGGCCCCTGGGCACCTGGCCGAGCCAGCGAGGCGTCCTCGGCCACCGATGCTCTGCGTGTCACCGCGGGTCTGGGAAACGGCGACGTTTTCTAGTTTGATGGCTCGGACCGTGCGCCGATGGCCCCGCAACGCAGGGCCGTGCTCCTCCTCGTCCCTCGCCCCTCTGGCCGGTGTCGCCGATGAAGTCCCTCCGGCCCGAGGCCCGCCGTGATGGCCGCCGGCGAGCGTCTTCCCCCTCTCTCTCGGTCGTAGGGACTCTGGAACCCAGAAGGTGAGAAGGTCAAGATCCCCGTGGCCATCAAGGAGTTGAGGGAAGCCACGTCTCCGAAGGCCAACAAGGAGATCCTCGACGTGAGTTTCCGCTGCTTCGTGCTCCCGTGGGCCTCAGGCCCGGGTGGGTGTCAGACGCCACCGCGTCTCCTGCGGGCGCAACGCCGCTCGGCGCTACACGTTGTTCGCTGTCACGTCCGCGCGGTCACGTCCCGAGTCCTTGTCCCTTCTAGCTCGAGTGGGTGAGCTCCTCTCGGGCCTTCCGACTCAGCGTCCGTTCTGCCGTCCCCCGAGGCCGGGGGCTCACCGTCGCTAGGCGGTGGCTGCCAGGGCCCGGGCCCAGGGCCACGCCGGTGACTCCGGGGCCGAGATGATGCTCGATATCTTTTTTGAGGAAGAAACGGATGAAAAAAAAAAAAACCCTCGTTCAGGCGGGTGGGACTCCAGGCGTGGTGACTTCCGACTCTGACACCCGCGTTCCTCTGGCCCCGTCCGGTTCTCTCTGACTCGACCCTTCGGGGGCGCCCGGACTCAGCAGGGCGATGCTCTGGGCTCTCTCCCGAGAGCGAGCTCGGCGTTCTCCCCCGGGGCCTGCATGCGACCCCGGGGTCACTTCGTGCAGGAAGCCTTTGGGGCTTCCCACAGGCTGTTCTTAGGGTTTTGTTTCTGATTCTGTTGCGCTTTTCTCCACCTTCCCTGGACCCTGACTAGCCAAAGAGGGGGCCGCACGGCCGTAGAAAGAGGCGGCTACAGGGGGGCCCCCGGGGCCTGGTGCCTCGCAGCGCTGGCGTCCGCTTGCTGCCGTCCCCGGACAGAGCCGGCCAGCGAGGAGGGGACGGGGCTCCGCCGTGTGTCCCGAAACAGGACAACGTCGGTGTTTATTGACTCAGAAACCTGGGGAGCCTCGTTCACCTTACAGCCAAGGGCGAGAGTCAGAGGCGCTGCCCCCTCTCTCGCGTCCGACCCCCAGAGCGTGCGTGTCGCACGCGCAGCCACGGGGACCTCGGCGTAACGTGTCCGGACACAGCGAACGCCCGGGGGCGGACGCCCTCCGCGTCGGCGTCCCCGGGCGGCCCCCCTCCCCGTATCGAGGACGGCCTCGCGGTGGCACACGTCTAAATGAAGGGTGACAGAAGCCCTCCCGCGAGGCCGACACGCCCATCACACACGATGAGCGTCCGCCCTGACGGCCGGCAAATGAACGCGACGTCCTGTTCGCGCGGCGTCAGCTCCTGTTAGCGTCACCCCCGGACGCGGAGCGGGCGAGCCGCGCGTGTCGGGCCCCCCGCCTCGTGGCACCAGCTGCCTCGCCTCCGCGGCGCAGAGCGAGGTCTCCCTGCGGGGCCTTCTGACCTAATTCGTCTTTGTCCTCGCTGAGACGTCCGACGACGTCTCCCAAAGGGCTGCCGAAGTGCACGTTTCTCCAGGACGTGGGGGGCCGAGGGAGGGAGGGAGACGGCAGCGACGCTGGAAAGGGGCCCCCGGGCCTCTGAGCCTGGGGGAAACCTGCTTTTGCGGGGCCGGTTTAGTAGGAAGTAGAAGGTGGAGGGAGTGAAGAGCCCGTGGGCTCAGGCACGCACCTCCGGGTGCTCGTGCACCCGTGTGAACGGCTCCGCTCAGCCGTCCCCACCTGGGCCGGCCCGGGGACGCAGCACCCAGCACCCAGGCTGGCCCCCGGCCTCGGCTGCCGTGGGGGGCCTGGTTGCCTGCTAACGATCCAGGCGGCTCAGGTGAGACTCGCATCTCAGCTGACGGGCTCGACATCCAGCGGGATCTTTTTTCCTACGTTAGTTTGACATAAAATGGCTCACGCGTGAGACGCACCAACACGCCTCTCGGCAACGGGGACAAAACAATCGACTCTCAAGGCCACCAGCCTCAGACGTGCCCTGCCGGGTGACCCAGGCGGGTCGGCCTTCGGGGTCCCCGAGCTCGGGCTCTGCGTACCCGCCCGCGCCCGGCCGGGCGGCTCGTTCCGGGACCGCGGCGGCATGCCACGCGTGCTGGCTGTGGGTCCCAGGGCGCCGCTGGGACTCCAGGGTAAACGGCCCAGAACGGAGCTGACTGAACGTCTGCGCACACTGCACGGGACACGTTACCAAAGAGCGTCCCCATGGGGCCTGGGGGGCGGAGGGCGGAAGCGATGGCCCCATCCTAATAGGACCGGGGACGCGGCGGGGCTGCAGACGGCGTGCGGCCGGCCGGCACCCACACGCAGGGCAGCCCCTCGCCGGCCCCACGGCAGGCTGTGTGGTCCCCTTCGCCTCCGAACGAAACGTCACCCCCCCTTTGTCTTTTAAGGGGAAAGACAGAGAATTTACGGGTGGAAACCGAGGCTTCCCTGGTGCTTGTTCAGACAGAAGACAGGGCCTCGTTGTGCGCGCGGCCGTAAACCCAGCTTCCTCGGCCCAGGACAGCAGAGGGGTTAAAACGAGGCCCGGGCCCGGACCTGCGCCGAGCGAGGGCTCCCACTGGGCCAGCCGCGGGCTCGGGGGCGCGGAGCCTCCGCAGGGCGCCTGGCTTTTCCCTCTTGAGGCCCGGGCAGCCGGCTGAGCCTGCGTCGCTGCGGGTTTAGCGCCCTCTGTCCCCGTCAAAGCCTGAAACGGGGCCCCCGCGGGCATCTGCCGCCCCCACACTCGGAGACGCTGAATCCCTTTTAACCAGCGGCCGCCCGGGGCAGGGCCCGCCTGGGGTCACCTGCGAAGGGCAGCCCCTACATGTCCTGGTGCGGGGGGCCGGGGCGGGGTCACCCGCTTCGCAGGGTGCCCGGTCGCTTCGCAGCCTCGTCCGACGAAGGCCCCGCAGGCTCGCCCACGTCCGGGCCCCAGCGTCTCGCAGGCCGGCTCGTCCTCCACACGTGTCGGACCTGAGCGTCGCGTCCGTGCCCTTCTCCCGGGAGAGGGCCCGTGGGCTCTCCCTCCAGCCGCCCCCGCGGGGGCCTTTCTGACGCCTCTGTCTCCTCCCCACGCAGGAAGCCTACGTGATGGCCAGCGTGGACAACCCGCACGTGTGCCGCCTGCTGGGCATCTGCCTCACCTCCACGGTGCAGCTCGTCACGCAGCTCATGCCCTTCGGCTGCCTCCTGGACTACGTCCGCGAGCACAAGGACAACATCGGCTCCCAGTGCCTGCTCAACTGGTGTGTGCAGATCGCCAAGGTAGGCCCGCGGGCGCCCCAGCGACCCCAGACGCGGCCCGCATCGGCGCCATCGTGAGCGACGGCCCCGCCTTCCTTCGGAAGGAGTCGGGTCGGCTGGCTTTTGCGTCGAATCGACGCCTGCCCGGCCGCGCGTGGAACCCTAGTGTCCAGCCGCGTTTGGCAGCCCCCTGGCTGCCGGGTGCTCCGCGGGGTTTGACGTCTGTGCAGGTCGGGGGACGACGACTGGCTGAGCGCCGTGCGACGCGCGTCCCCGTGCCCCCTCTCGGGCACTGGGCTTCCAGGTCGGCCCTGCCCAATCCCTCTACCCGCGTGTGGGGCTTCAGAGTCCACCCTCGCTGCCCTGCCGTGACTCACCAGAGTGAACACGTCGCGTGAAATCGGAAGGAGCAGCTCGGGGAAGAACCGCCAGGAAATGGGTTTCCCAGGAGGCCCCGGCCCTGCGGCCTGTGGCGTCCCCGCTCAGATCCTGGGCGTGCCGAGCTCTTGTCTGTGGCGACCGGTTAAAATGTAACCCCGCCGGGCACCGAGGCGGCCTCCCCAGCTGCCTCGAGACCGTGGGACCGGCGAGCGGCGCCGTCCAAGGCCAGGTGCGCGTGAGGTCCTCGCCCCAGCCTCCTCTCTGCTCGCGGCCCCTCCGGCCGGGCGCCCGGGCACCCCGGGCCACGTCGGCTGCCCCGTCCCTCCTCTCCTGGGCCTGCTCCGCATCTGCCGTTCAGCGGAAACATCACAACCTCCTCTAGTCACTCTGGTCCCCGAAAGCCCCGAGAAGCGGGCGTTCACCGGAGGCGTGGGCCCACTCAGCGGCGCAGGGCCCACGGGCCGGGCTCTTAGTGTTTGTTTCGTTTTATTCTGTTTTATCACCTCCCAAGCAGCCCTGGGGCCGGCAGGCGAGTTTCCCTGGGAAGCAGGGCTTTGAGGACACGGTCTGGACCGTGGGCCTGGGGACGCAGAGGGCCCGGCCTGCGGAGCATCATCCCAGCCCCGCCCCCCGGATGCTCGGGGTGGCCGTGTGGCCGCCGGCCGGCACCTTCTAGAAGAGGCTTCTACACAGCCGGGCTGTGGGCAGCGCGAAACTCTCAGCTGCTACTGTTACTCACTCGGCCAGTCAGCCGGGCGTGAGCAGCGTCCGGCGTGCCCGACCCTCCTCAGGCCTCCAAGGAGGCAGAATGGACGTCAGGGACGAAGGTTACGTGGGGCTGGAAGCGCCCTCTGCGGGCCTCCCTGTGGGTTTCACGAACTCGCAGGAAACACGACCTCTAAAGGGAGAGGGGGGACAGGGAGGGGGGACAGGTCCCGTGTGTGGGGGACGCAGGAGGGCGAACCCCTCCCCCAGTGGGGACTCGAGCCCCGCCACGGCCAGACAGGGCCCCCGGTGCCACGCGGGAGGGCGTTCAGCACGAGCCGGGGGCACGAGCGAGGGAGGGTTTGCTGCTCAGAGGCAGAGGGAGGCCTCCAGAGTCGAACGGCCGGGTGTACGCACGTTCTTTCCGTTTCCATGAAAAATTACTGATCGTAGTGGGTACGGCCTGGCGTGGATGGCTGGGTTGACCTTTAACCCGGGCAGGGTGCGGCTCGGGCTCTCCCGTTTCCCGGTTTCCCGTCCGTGGTGTGGGTGGGCCTTCGAGGTATGAGTGAGCAGGCGTCGTCCCGTGTTCCCTTCGTCCCCGAGGCCCGGCCTGGGGCACATCGACGCGGTTCGGGGTGACCGCGCACGCACGGCGGGCTCCGAATTCCGCTTGGTTTAATGGTTGGTCAGTCTGTGTGGTTCTCGTGCCTCTTGCGTACGTTATTGGGATGTATGTGTGGTCGTTACCTGGTGTGAGACACGGGGATGAGCCTCCTGCTCGGGTGGTGGTGAGTCGTGGGACGTGGCGCAGGACGGCCTGGTGACAGCGAGCGGCTCAGACAGGCACCCGACCCCGTACGGCTCAGCCAGGCGCAGGGCGGGCGAGCCGGCCCGGTGTCCGCTCTCGCAGTCGCCGTCCCCTTCCCCGTGGCTCATCTGATTGGAGGCCCGAGGACCCGGGTGGAGAACAGGCGACGAGTCAGCAGCCACTCGGAGCTTCACGGACGCGTTTGCGAGGCGTGGGTCACCGTGTCCGTCCAGGGCAGTCCGGGCTCGGGCCCAGCATGCCTTTGCCCCCCGCCCCCAGCCGGTCCGCGCCCCCCTCACCCTGCGGCCCCGCCTTCCAGGGCATGAACTACCTGGAGGACCGGCGTCTGGTGCACCGTGACCTGGCCGCCAGGAACGTCCTGGTGAAGACGCCGCAGCACGTCAAGATCACGGACTTCGGGCTGGCCAAGCTGCTGGGTGCCGAGGAGAAGGAATACCACGCGGAGGGGGGCAAGGTGAGGGCGCGGCCCAGCGGGGGGTGCAGACGGTGCAGACGGTCCCAGCCCATCCCGGCCAGGTCGCAGCTTAACGGCGGCAACCGGCTCTCGGGGGACACCTCAGCAATACAGACAGCTCCCCGGGTCGCTGCGAGCTCCCAGGGGTCTCCGAGACCCTCGGCTGCCGCCTGCGGGGCCTAACGGAACAGCCCCGTCCTCAGCCCGATTTGCAACCCGCTCCTTTGGCTGGGACAGCCCTGGGCGTGGGGCCCTGGGGTGGGGGTGGCCGGCAGGGAAGCCGGTCGTCTCATCCCCTTCCCTCTTGTCCCCGCAAGGTGCCTATCAAGTGGATGGCTCTGGAGTCGATCTTACACCGCATTTACACCCACCAGAGCGACGTCTGGAGCTACGGTGAGTCGAAACCCTCGCGCGGGTGGCTTCCCGCTGAGCCGCGCGGGCCGGTGCTGCGCAGTGTACGCTCCGCCGCCCGGGCCCTGGCGGATAATCACGAAACAGTCGCTGTCTGTCCGTCAGAGCACGAAAGCGGGACCGAGGGGACGAGTCTGGCCCCGTACGGAGCATCTCCGGAGGCGTCAGCGTGTGTTTCCCTGGGGGGAATGGCGGGGGGCGCGGGGACCGTGCTGTCGGCGACGATAACCTGCTGTACCCCAGACTGGCCGGATCGCGAGCCTGAATTCTTAGTTAAAAAAGCGTACCCCGGGACGCCACTCCCAGTCCCCGGTCAAGGCGAAGGATTTTAACAAATTAGGGAGCCACGTGTCCCACTGCGGGGTTGAAGGGCGAGGGCGTTCGTACCGCCTTCCAGTCCCACAGTAGCCAGCAGCCGGGTACGCCCGCTGCCCTCCCGGTCACCGCTTGCTCCAAGCCCCGAAGGGCTCGCCTTCCCCCGGGGACTCCTCGTGCACGTCAAACTGGAGGCTCACCCAGGTGGACAGGAATCGGGTTCAGCAGGTGGACGGGAATCGGGCTCACCCAGGTGGATGGGAATCAGGCTCACCCAGGTGGACGGGAATCGGGCTCACCCGGGTGGACGGGAATCGGGCTCACCCGGGTGGACGGGAATCGGGCTCACCCGGGTGGACGGGAATCGGGCTCACCCGGGTGGACGGGAATCGGGCTCACCCGGGTGGACGGGAATCGGGCTCACCCGGGTGGACGGGCGTCGTCGACCTCAGGTCTGGGCGTGGGGCCCTCCTTCCTCAGAGTCCGCACTGACGGGGCGGTGGGAGAGGCCAGGAGCCCCTCCCCTCTGGGCCCTGGGCCCTTGCTTTCCAGCCCTGGATTCTGTACGTGAATCCGGGCCATTTCGTTTGGCATCGGCCCCTGGAAAGTCACACCGGGCTGTGCTCATCTGGATCTGGAGGCCAACGCGAGAGAAAGCGCGTCACGGGACCCACCAGAGGTCTGGGCACCGCCCGGGCCCTGCGTCCCATTCCTCCCTGGGGAATCAGGGGGCCCAGGCTCCGTCCCACCGAGGTCGCCTCTGGTGGCACCGCGGGGCCCCTTCGCGGTCCCGTGAGGACGTGCTCCCTGAGAGCAGGGCGTTCCGGGCACAGGGGCCCGGACACCGTCGGGACGCGGGAATGGTCTGGGGAAAAACACCGATTCTCAAATGACGACGCTTCCCTCTTCCTGGTCATCACGATGCTCGGTTTTTGCCTCTGTTCCTACTTTTCTCTGATGACGTAAGACCCCACCGTTCTTAACCTCGCTGGTCGTCCATCTCTGCACGTCCGAGTCGCTCGGGGCCGCCGCGGTCGGAGCGCGTCGCTGCTGCTGCGCCGCGGGGTAGTGTGTGTGTTGCCGGCGCGGGTCCGCCGTCTCTGCCGCGTGACTAAAGTTGACCGTTTCCTGGCCTTTTATTGGCCATTTACGCTTTGCCTGGCGTTGTCTAGACATTCCGGATCGTATTGATCCCGACAACCATCCCGGAACACAGACCCTGTCTCGGTCCCACGTCACAGAGAGGTACACCGAGGCCTCCAGCGTCGGAGCAAAGCGCCCGAGGCCCCGGCAACGCGGGTCGTGAAACGCGGGTCGAGACCCGGTCCTCGGGAACGATGGCTCACAGACAGGCCGTTGCCGTGACCGACCCCTAAGGCGACTCTTCGCCCTCTCTAGGTGTCACCGTTTGGGAGCTGATGACGTTCGGGTCCAAGCCGTACGACGGCATCCCGGCCAGCGAGATCTCCACCGTGCTGGAGAAGGGGGAGCGCCTGCCGCAGCCGCCCATCTGCACCATCGACGTCTACATGATCATGGTCAAGTGTGAGTGGCCGGGGCCGTCCGCACGCGCTGGGCCGGGCCGGGCGCTCCGCGTGCCTTTGCCGTGCCCGGAAAGGCCTCGCTGCCGTGAGCCAAACAACGGAGACCTTAGATTTTCCCCCCAAAAATGCGCCGTCATATCCTTTAGAGCAGCCGCCCGGGTCCAAAAGCATGTGTCGGTGTCCCCCGCCCCCCAGACATTCTTAGGAGACGCGTGCTTGACGCGTTGAGCGTCGTGACCTGACATTTGCCCGCGCTGGCGGGCGAATACGTAAAACCCAGGCCCCCCGTGGGCCGTCGCGCCGGAATCGTCCGTTCCGAGTCAGCGCGTGAGGCCCGCGTGACCAGGTCATTCCACCAGCACCCCCGGCGCGGGAGACTCGTGGGTGGTGACACCTGCGGGACGAGCACCTGCGCGCGAGGGCGGGCGGCGCGGGGACCAGCTGGAGCGAAGTGGATGTGGACGTCAGTGCCCTTCTGAGCTCGGGGCCGCAGGGTTCATTCACCCTTTTCACCCCCTTGCTAGGGGCTGGGGAGGCTGCGAGGCAGAAAGGCTACGTGGTCCGTCTACGGTCACGCAGCCGTCGGGCCTGGAAGGGGCTGCCATCCGGCTGATGATAGGAAAAAACGTGAACCCCGAGAGGCGTGAGAGCGTCCAGGGATAGCTGCCCCCCACCCCACCCCCAGCTGGCTTAACGCAGACTCGATGGTCGAGGAAGCAAACGCACCGGCCTGGCCGCAGGCGTCCTCCTGAGCAGGCACCGAAACGCCCCCCTCGCTCGCGCGCGTGGCTGCAGAGTCTGCACCACCACGAGAGCACGGGCGTGGGGAGCCCCAGGGCCTTAAAGAAAGCCCTACACTCCCCTGAACGCTGAGCGAGGACTTTTAGGGCCGGGCGTCGAGGCGCCTGCACCTGAGCAGGTCACGCAAGGCGAGGCCTGCAAGGCTGCTGGGCCGCGTAGGTGGGGTGAGGCCCGAACGCTGGCCGCGGGGAGAGCAGGTGCCGGACGTCCGTGTCCTTCTGAGACTCGGTCCTCGCGTTTGGGTCCTGACCTGGTCATCCGTGCTCGTGTGTCAGGGCCGACAAGCCCGTCACAGAGGTCAGGCTTCTCCCTCCATCGCGGCTTCGTCCGAAAGGGTCTCGCCGCGATCGCTTCCTCTTGTCGTTCCCGAGGCCCTAACTGGCCGTTCCTCCCTCCCGCTCCTCCAGGCTGGATGATCGACGCAGACAGTCGCCCCAAGTTCCGTGAGTTGGTCCTCGAATTCTGCAAAATGGCCCGAGACCCCCAGCGCTACCTTGTCATCCAGGTAACCGGACCCCGGTCCGCACGTCCACAGGGAAAGGTCCCCCTCGTGCGCACCGCATGGCGCCATCTGTGGTCCACCACCTGGGCCAACACCGCGTCCCGGGCCGCGGCGTCGAATCCTCGGTGCACGGGAGCGCCCCGTGGTCAGGCACAGGCCGCCCCGCGAGCCGAGTCGGTGCGTGGCGCCCTCCGACGCCGTCTGCCATGCCCGTCTGGCCGCCCGCGTCCAGACGCAGCCTCCCGCACACCCCGTGCCACGCGTCACCCTCAGTTTCCGCGCGTCGAAGCCTCAGCTGGGCAGGTGGAGAAGTGGGGCCCTGGCGTCGGGCTTCACGTCTGCGATCCTCCCCTTACCCCGTGAGGTTCACACGCCCAGCTCACGGGGCTCCAACGAAGCGACTAACGCACGCAAACTACGTCGCGCGGCGCCCAGAGGTTCCCCGGGCGAGCCCCGCGTGTGCTGGGGGGTGCTCACGCACAGGACGGGGAGAAGGCGCTTCTCCCCACACCAGCCAGCGAGCGATGCCCCGGCCCCGGGGCTGCCCCACAAGCCAGCTCGGCTCCGGCACTGCCTGGAGAGAGCGCCCGTCCCACGGGTGACGGGTCAGACCCCCAAGGCGGACCCCTCCCTCCTCGGGTGCCAGTGTCAAGTTCGGGCTGTCACCTGTGCGTTCTGAGTCAGGGGCCCCTACGGTTCCCCCCCAGAGTCCATTAACCTGCCAGAGCGGTTTCCCCCGCTCAGTTACGGGATCGCGGGGGCCCTAGAAAGGCTCTGACCCGGGACCAGCCAGAGAGCGGAGGTGCGGGGGTCCCGCGTCCGGTCCAGGTGTGCCGCTCGCCCCAGACCTCCGCGAGCTCAGCAGCCCGGACACCCAGACCCCGGCCTTCTGAGGTTTCACCGAGGCCTCGTGATTTCGTCACGATCCATTAAGTCAGCGGCCGCTGGCGGTCGGTCCAGCCCCCAGCCCCTCTCCCTGCCCTGGGCCCTGGGGACGGAAAGTTCCAGCCGGCTGGTCACGGGGTTGGTTTCCTAGAAACCAGGCCCCGCCCCTGTTTGTGGCCCTAAAGTCACCTCGTTAACCTGAAACGGACGACACCTTTGAGGCTCGAAATACCTAGGAAGTTCCAGGGCTTTAGGAGGTTCGTGCCGGGGTCGGCAGGTGGAGACCCAGGACGCGTCTCGTATTGTAGATCACGACGTCGCCGCACCTCACGCCCGGCGCGCCCCGCACACGCCGCTTCCTCCCTTCCTCCTCCCTCCCAGGCTCTCTGCGTGTCGTTCGGGGGCTCTTCGACATTAAGGATTTTTAATGTTTCGATTTCACGCGGGAGGGGAGGAGCGGCCGCCCCTGGGGGGGCAGGGGTGTTCGACTACGACGGGGTCGGCAAACGCCCGGGCACCCGTGACGGTCGGCCCCCTTTACTGGGAGCCAAAGGTGGGGTGACAGGTGCCGGGCCTTCCTGACCGTCTCGAAACCTCTGTGCCAGGGGGACGAGAGAATGGACCTGCCCAGCCCCACGGACTCCAACTTCTACCGCGCGCTCATGGAAGAGGAGGACATGGAGGACGTGGTGGACGCGGACGAGTACCTGATCCCGCAGCACGGCTTCTTCCACAGCCCCTCCACGTCCCGCACGCCCCTGCTGAGCTCCCTGGTAGGGCCCTCGCGCCGCCTGGAACGACGCGTTTTGGAGACGACGCTGGGTCCCCGCCTAGCGGGGCGCGCGGGGAGACAAGCGGGGGCTCCCACCGCGCGGCAGGGCCGCCCGCGGGACACGCGGCCTAAGCGGGTTCACTGCCGCGTCGCGCGGTGTCGACCTCACTGCGACCTTTTTCGGTTCAGTTAGGAACTGGGTTAAACCGGAGTAAACGTGGCCTTTCTCGAGCCGACGGGTCCGGACGACCTTAGGCACCGAGGGGGCGTGCGGGCGGGTGCAGGCGGGGTGCGTGCCCCCGCCGCGTGCCACAAGCAACCCCGTTCTCTTTCAGAGTGCCACCAGCAACACCTCCGCCGTGACCTGCATTGACAGGAACGGGGTACGTGGGGAAGCCCAGCGCGCCGGAGCTCGGGAACAGCTCTCCCGGACGTCGGGAATGCCCATCCGAGCTCAGATGGGCCTCGGGTTTCGGTCCCGCGTCGTTTCTTTCCTGCGCGGTCCCCTACCCGAAGGCCAGCGACGAGCCGTCCCCCGCCTGCCGTGCTGCCAGGAGCGTAGCTCAGGGACCGCTGGCAGCCGCCGCCGCCGCACGGGGCACCGGCACTGTGTGGGAGATGCAGATCGTGGGGTCGCCGCCCACGCCCCCAAACAGGGTGTCCAGGGGGCCTGGCGCGTGACCGCAGGAAGCCTTGCCCTCAACGCCCCCCCCCCACCGATACGGAAGCCTCTAGCCGTCTGTGGCTACTTTATTTTTATTATTATTATTGTTATTATTATTACTATTTTAACACCTACGGCACCTGGGCTTCCCGGGGGGTCTCCCATCCAGGCGCTACCCAGGCCCGACCCTGCTGAGCTTCCGAGATGGGACGGGATCGGGCGCGTTCAGGGTGGCGGGCCCGTAGACGCCTGTGGCCACTTAACTGCAAACTGTTTAATTAATTAAAATCTAAACCTCGGCTCCCCGCACACGAGGCTGGTGGCCGCCCCGTGGGAGAGCACAGACCGTGGCCCGTTCCCGTCCCTGTGGGGCCTGGCCACTCGCCCCGCGGTCTGTGCGCCAGCAGCGTGTCCGAGTCCGCATGGCGACAGGGTCTCGGCGACCTGCGGGGTGACCGCGACTCCTTTCCTCCCCAGCAGAGCTGCCCCCTCAAGGAAGACAGCTCCCTGCAGCGCTACAGCTCAGACCCCACCGGCGCCCTGATGGAGGAGAACATCGAGGACACTTTCCTCCCGGCGCCCGGTGAGTGCGCGCGCGGGCCCCGGGCTCGCGCCCCCAGCTCCCCGCCCGGCCTCCGCCCTGGCGCCCAGGCCACCTGCCTCCTCCGCTGGTCCCCGGGCCGGGACGATGCCCATTCGCGGACGCAGCGGAGGGCGCGAGAGGCAGGCGGGCAGAGGCGGCTGCGCGTGGCCCACGGGTCTTGGTCGGGGTCGTGTCTGGGGGGTGTTGGAAGTCTGTGTGTAGAACGGACCTGCGGACTTTCTAGAATCTGAAGCGAGAGCTCAGACGTCCGCGTGTGAGGGAGGGAGAGACGGATTCGGCCGCCCGTCCCGCGCTCCCTGTCTCTCTCTCCATCGAATATCCCAGGGCCCGGAAGGAGCCCTGGATTCTTCCTGGAGGGCGCGTGGCTGACCGCCCCCGATTCCTTCTCACTTCCAGAATACATGAACCAGTCCGTCCCCAAGAGGCCCGTGGGCTCCGTGCAGAACCCGGTGTATCACAGCCAGCCCCTGGGCCCCGCCGCGGGCCGGGAGCCGCACTACCAGAACCCGCACAGCCACGCCGTGGGCAACCCCGAGTATCTCAACACCAGCCACCCCCCCGCCCGCGGCGCCGGCGCCGGCCTCTGGGTGCCGAAGGGCGGCCCCCACATCAGCCTGGACAACCCCGACTACCAGCAGGACTTCCTGCCCAAGGAAGCCACGTCCAACGGCTCGTTCAAGGGCCCTGCGGCCGAAAACGCAGAGTACCTGCGGGTCGCCCCCGCGAGCCGCGAGTTCCCCGGCGCGTGACCCGGAGGCGGCGGCGGCGGCCACCGCGATCCGGGCCCCGTCAGCCCCCCCAGGACCAAGCCACGGCAGCGACCGCGGTCCCGACGGCCATGCCCACACCAGCTCCTGGCCCCGGGGGGCTGCTCGGCTCCGCTCGGCCCATCTCTCACCCAGGACGTGCCCTCTGCCCAGACGCCCTTCAGACGTGGCAGGGACATCGCTTCGTCTTCACACAGGGAGGCCTCCTCAGAAGGCGTCCAGGAAGAACGTGGTCCGCTGGGGCGGAAGTCCGCCCTCGGCGAGGTGCATTTGGAAAAAAAGATCACGACACCCACCTGCGGCGCTTTCCTGTTTGGGGACCTGTGGGTCCTAGTTGTCCTTGTCGGTCTCGTGTGGCACGGGCCGCCGGGCGAGGAGGAAGCTCGCTCACGCGCAGCACTGGCCGCGCGGCGTCAGCGAGGCCCCGCTGTGACCGAGAGCAAGGGCCAGCCTCCCGGCCAACGCCGAGGCCCCTGGCTCTGCCTCGCGCCTCTTCCGTCGCGGGACGATGACAAACCAGCACGGTCCTCCGTGATCTGCCGCGGCGCCCGTGGCAGGTGCGCGAAGGCACGCCACTCCGAACCGGTCCTGGCGAGGAGGAACCCGGGCGTGGACGCCCCCCCACGGACTGACTTTTGCGTTCGTGTCTCCATGGTACTCGCTCACTCTCCGCTGGTCGACCCGTGTTTTCTAATCCTCGGCCGTAGACGGCCTCGCTTACTTTCCACCCCGTCGTTTCTGAAATCCAGGGCGCTTTCCCCGCCAGCGAGAGGAGAGGGTGCCCCGCGCGATCGCCTGCTCGGCTCAGGTCGTTCATCAGCATCCCCACCAGGGGCCTTTAATCGGGATGGGACGACAGTGCACGCGTTCAGACAAGGACACGCCCCCCTCCCCGAGATCTGAGTCTCGGAAGCGATCCCTCGAGTCCCGCGGGGGCCAGGCGGCGGCGGGCGGGCTGAGGCAGGAGGCCGCGAAAACGAAGCCGCTCCCCCCAACTAGTTTAGACCACTCGCGGAAGATCGTTTTCTTTCTCTCTCACTTTAAGCGTTTTTTACTCGAAAGGTACTTGGTTCCTCCCTGGAAAGCTGTCCCCAGAGTCCCCCCGGCCCTCGGGAATGCAAAGACCCAGGCCCTCAGGCAGCTATGCAAGCGGCAGGCCTCCCGCCCGTGACCCCGTGGCCACGTTTTACAGGTGGAACTGAAGATGATCACGTGGAAAGCGTGGAATCCAAGTGCTGCCTAGGACCTTCGGGTCTGACGTCGATGAGGATGCCTCTGTCGCATCCACGGGTGTGTGAGAAGAAAAAACGTGGTTTTTCCTCCTTAAAAATGGGAGGATCCCGCTAGGTACGACACCAGCTTTTTTCCGAGTCTAAAACACGGTTTTAGACGCTTTGCCAACTCCCATCCCATCCGTTCTATCAAGGAAGACGTGTTCCGGGCGGTCGTTTGGGCGTGTGGATGTGTTCGACACACGCACGTGCACACGCCCACGCCCATCCCAACCTTAAAACAGTCTGCAGATGCTCCTGGGCAGGACGCGTGGGCCCAGCACTGCGACACACGGAGCAGGACCGACGGGTTCCGCCTGGGGGGGCCTGGGGGGGCCTCGTCACGAATGAGGGGCTGGGGGTGACCTCGGCCTGAGCCACGAGGGGGGTGGGACGTGCCCGCCCAGTCGAGGGAACCCCAGCTGAGGGCGCGTCTGCCGGAGGAACGACTAACATCGTAGCTTCACAGGCCGAGCTGAGTCGACCGGGGGCCCCTTTACGCCTGGGATCCTGCTGGCTTCGCGGTCCAGGCCCCACTGGGGAGGCTGTGTCCCCACCGGAGAGTTCAAAGTGCTCAGCGAAGAGACTGAGCAACATGTCCGAGAAGCCGGGGCTCTGCGCGAAGCCACTTCTATCGCGTGTTCCCCTGGGAACACGGAGCCCCCTTTCAGTCAGGTGCGCTGTCGGCCCTGGCAGCAGAATCTTCACATTCCGCCGCCGTCTGCTTGTCAGGAACAGGTGACTGAAGAGGGAGGGCACTGTAGCCGGTCCCGTCGTAGCAGTTAAATCCTAGTATTTTTGTAATTTGAAATATTTTACTATAACAGAATAAAACAGCAAACGCTACCCGCGCCGTGTCGTCTCCTTTGTGTCTCACTGTTCCTGCGTGAGACCTCGTTGCTAAGTTCTCGTGACGTCAAGAATGTGTCTCCCGAAGTGTCGTCATCACGGGGATGCAGGGGCTCGTAGACGCCTCGGAGCAGAGAAAGCAGAGGCCCCGGGGTCACCGCAGGGGTCCCCCGCCTTTTCGTGCATCCTCTCGGAGAACCCTGTGATCACATCTATGAAAACGCCCCTGTCGTGTCGCCTCATCGAGGTAAACGGAGGCCAGTCTCCCAAACTCTAATGTGCTAAGTCCCGGTCGTCACCGATTTGATCGCTGGGGCCACGGTGGCGGCATCGGAGTGCGTCCCCATCCATAACCAGGCTTAGGTATTTGTCGGAAGTTCTTCATTTTCAGCATCAGACCCGCGCCACCCCCCAACTGCAGACAGAACAGAACCGTGACCCGCACAGGCGCCGAGGCCCTCAGCTGCCCTGGGACTCTGGGACTCCCCCGGGCCCCAACCGAGAAGATTCCGGTTGCGCTTGTCTCAGGCGCGGGCCGGGCCCGGGGCCTTTTCTAAGTTCTCCCAGGTCGCTTGCCTGGGCCCCAAAGCTCGGGATCCGCTGGCGTGAAGGAGAGGCTCTGCCGGGGACACGCGGGCCTTGGCTGGTGGCTTCCCCGCTCATAACTCACCTGCCGCAGGCCTCAGGCTGCACCAGCGGAGTTCAAGGCCATGGGTCATGGCGACGTGAGGTTCTCACCCTCCCTGCCCCCTAGAGTCGCCTGCTGAGCTTAAGAAGAGGGGGCTGGGTCCCCTCCGATCAATCTAACCGGAACCTCCCCATGTGGGTTTCATGGGCGACCAGCTGACACCCCCACCTCCAAGGCCACCCCCGGTCGTACCAGCCCGTGGTCTACACCAGCCCCCCACCCCCCGGTCAGGGCAGAATAAAACACTCTGCGTGGGGTGAAGACCCCGGAGACAGCGGATGATGAACAATTTGCCGTCCCTGATATGCCCGAGGCCTGGCCACCAGGGTCCACCCCAAAAGCCTCAGACCTGAACGTGGGAGGCGCCCAAAGCTGAGCCTGGAGGAAGCCCTGGGCGTGTCGGCGGTTTCTGCGACGTGAGTTAGAGGCCCGGTGTCCTCGACTCTGGATGAGCCGCTCACGCAGAGGCTGGCTCTCTGTCGTCCCCGGCGTCCTCAACGTGTGCCTTGCATTCCCCTGGGAAGCATGTGGTTATGACCTAGGGTCGTGACCTGTTCTTTTCCCCACCGGGGGGGCCGTTTAACCCACTTGGACAGAAGCCCCTGCCTCTGTCCCCACCACCCCTGCCGCATCAGGGCCATATGCACTTTTGAACCAGTAAAGACACGTTCAGGTCAGATTTTTTTTCCTGTGAGTCTGTTTGTGTAACTTTTTTCAAGAATACTGAATTTGATAAGGCCTATTTTTAGGAAAACTCATTTTTCCACTAAAGGGAACACGGTAGAAGGACGGCGGGAGAACCAAAACTTGAAAGTGAAATCTTTGTTTAAAGGGATTTAACCGAAACGAGAGAAAAGTCTCTGTTATGAAAAAAAAAAGGCACAGTGTCCCCGCAGAGCTTAGGTCATCCGGACGAGGCAGAGAGTCGCGTCTTTCTATTTGGAGAGTGAGGAAAGGTGGGAAGCGCCCCGAGCTGAGCCCTGGTCTGCGGCGGCTTCTGGGGCGATGTTGGCTGCTGACCCCAAAACAGCTGGCTGGGGGGAAAGAATTAAAATAAATGTAAAAGTCCAACGGGGTGGCCATGCGTGAAAGTGATCACGAGCTGTCCTATACACCCCTCGTTAGACGGCGTCGTGGACAGGAATCCTATGTAAAATGGCAACCGGAACGACCGACGAGCTGTGGATGAACGTAAATGTGCAAGAACCGTCCGGAAAGAAAAACGATAAAACTCTGCTTAGGCGTAAAAGGCTTAGCAGGATTACAGACACGGGGGCTTCGCAGAAATACCAACTCCCCCCTGATATAAATTCAGTGCGAATCGCCTGAAAACGTCAATCATTCTTGCAGGACGTAGAGGTTTAGAATGAGAAAAAATGCTCAACAAAAGCCAAGAACAGTGGGAAAACGATTCCGTGATGTTAAAGATGGAAAGTTACACTGGACGTGGAAGCCGAGAAAAGCAAGACGCATAGACGGCAGGTGCCGCGGGACGGAGAATTACGCAGCGAGGAAGGGAGGGCATCGGAAATCATCTCCAGAGACGGTGGCAGTCACGGGGAGTCACGGAGGGGCCAGAAAGGGACCAGCAGGACGGAGCTGCCAGGCGCGTCTGTGCAACGAGGACACGGCAAGAAAGCGGCCCTGCGAGCCCGGAAGCGGGGGCCCCCCCGAACCTGCCATGCCCGGCCCTGACCTCAGCCTCCCGGCCGCCGGAACCGTGGGAAAGGAGGGCCTGTTGCTCGCCCAGCGGACCGGGCCCGGCAGCACCTTGATCTGGGACTCCTCAGCCCCCGCATCGGCGGGAAATAAACGCCGTTACGTTGGCCGCTCGGCTGCGGTGTGGTTTTGCGGCTGCCCAAGCTGACTAAGACACTCTCTCCAGAGGGGGTCGGTTATCCCGTGCCTGTCCTCGGTCATCCCAAGCAGCGGTCCCCAACCTCTCTGGCACCGGGGACCGGAGCTCCCACGGGAATCTGCGGCCGGAGGGTCCGAGGGGCAGCTGAGGCGGAGATGCTGGCGCTGGGGAGCGGGTGCGGACGCAGACAAGGCCTCGGTCGCCTCCTGCTGTGTGGCCCGCTCCCTGACAGGCCACGCAGCGGTCCCGGTCCGCAGCCCGAGGGTCGGGGACCCCGGGTGTAAGCCGCCCACCCAGTCCGTGCTAGTTCGTTTTGGCGGCCTGAGCTGCTAAGACGAACAGTCAAACAACGAGACAGACGCACATGGATGACGACGTTCACTAAAACTGATCCGTCACAGAGGGAAAATGGAAATATTTTAATCTTCCTCAAAAGGAAAACTATTAAGTAAGTCATGGAGCATCACGTATGGAATTCCATGCAGTTTACAAAAAACCCAGGATAAACCCATAAGCAATATTAGGGGACTACGTCCCCTTGACATAGTTTTAAATAAGGCACGTGGCTGAATGTTATTTTTTCAAAAACCCTTAATTTGTGCATATTCCTACCTCTGTGTGTGCGCACACCTGGGTACGCAACCTGGGAATGACCTGGCAACACCGTCATCCTATTAACGCTGAAGCCCTGCGGTGAGTGGGGAGCGACACGTGAACTAATAAGGAGGAGGAAAGTTTCCTGTTTACTCTCCAGACGTCTGTGTCGCCCGGATTTTTATGACGAACAGAAGTCACCTGGCCGTAGCGTGGCAGAAGGTGCGACGTGTGTCAGTCAGGTCCTCCTGCCACTCACAGCCAAGCGCTCAGCGGTTTCTCGTTTCCTTCCTCTCCTTCCCGACCTCTGTCCCCCGAGCCCGATCCTTTGGGAAAGCGTCCCCCGGGGAGGCCGTCGGTGAAGCGGGGTGAGGCCGCAGGCCGCCGCGGGTGGCGGGGAGGATGTGGTGTGCGGGCAGCATCTGGGGCTGAGTGCACGGGTTCCCGGGATGACCGAGGGCGGACGGACAGGCAGGACCACAGAGCCCCCCGGGGCGAGTGTCTTAGTCAGCGTGGCCGCCACAGAAAGTGCCGCGGACGAGAGGCCCAGGCAGCGGCCGTTTCTTTCTCACAGTCCTGGGGCCTGAGAGACCCAAGGCGGGGGTGGGGCTGACTCGGCGTCTGGACAGACTGTCCTGCTGGCTGCAGAGGGCCACCTTCCCCTGTGCCCTCCTCCCGTGGCGGGGAGGGAGGCAGCTCTCTGGTGCCCCTTCTCCCACGGGCACTGCTCCCGGCACGAGGGCCCCACCCTCGCCACCTCACCGGACCCTCAGCACCTGCCAGAGGCTCCATCTCCAAACGCCATGACCCTGGGCAACCCCCGGCTTCAACGTAGGAGCTGGGGGAAGGACACAAAGTCCCGAACCGATAAAGCTGCATCTATGCACCCACGGACGTGCACGCACACTCATGCACGCGCACACACACCCCGGAAAGCCGGCCGGAGCCACGTGCATGGCCCCACTCCCCGGCAACTACCAGGGGAGAGTCTGGCGAGCAGCGTGGTTCCAGCCGAGCGGAAACCAGAAATCCCGCTAAAGGGCAAGCAAACAGCCAAAACGAAAGCTGACTAACGTGGCGCTAAGCTAGCACCTCAAGGACGTAAAGTGCAGACCGTGAGGCGGGAGGTAGGTAGGGCAGCGCGTGCTCTGGGGAAACAGAAAGCTCCCTCTAAAGGGAGGAGGCAGGCTCGCTGCCTCTCCGTGGCACAGGGAGACGGCACGTCCCTGCCCCCAGGAGGCGACGGGCCCGTGGCTTGTCCCGACCGCCGGGCTGTGGAGGAAGTGACTTATAGCACCCCCAGGACAGCGCGTCACGTTGCAGCGGGGACCGGGGGGACCGTCCAGCACGCCCTGCACCCCGCTGACCACTGAGCCGTGCGGAGACGGCCCCGGAGAGGCCCCTGAAGGCCCAGGCGCCACCCAGGAGGTGTGACCCGCGCTGCGCTCCCTTAGACCCCTGACCCGTCAGCGAGCAGGCCCGTCACCCTGCCACGTCGATCCCCTCCGACCCCTACTCAGCCTCTCGCTTCCAGTCCCAGACGAGGGGGTGCTGGGTTGCGGGTAGTGACCTTTCAGCCCCCACCCACCCACCCACGAACGGCAACGCTTTTCCTAAAACAGCCTCGGTGTCCATTTAGGGCCTTCGCACCCCTTTCTACCACCCACGCGCGTGGGCTGGAGCCAGGCCAAAGCGGCCTGCTCTGACCTTGACGCCGGGCGGCGTCCATTCGTTCGTTCATCCACATCCGTTCGTCTTCTCGGCCAGGGCTGTCGAGCACCTACTGTGTGCCAGGGGTTGCGCCAGACCCCGCCGGTTTCTCACCTGACCGAGCTTTGTCATTTCTGTCCTTTAACAGACGTTACATAGCCGGTCCCGCTTCGTGCCGGTCCCGTTTCGGGTTTTCCCTCCTCCTGGTGAAAATGGGCATCTTTGATGTTTATATTTGCCTAAAACATAAAATATTTACATAAAACATAACAAGCACAGAGAAGTGCAACGTGGGAACTAGGCGGCGTGTGTATTTTCTGATGTTATTACCTTTCGAACGTGTCCGCGACCTTTCTCCGCGGGATCGTCGGCCTCCTCCCTGTTGACCGAGGGGCGTCCGCGTGTGCCCTGGATCCCCGCTTCCGAACCCCCGGTCGCACACGTTCCTCACTGTAAATGTTACCGCCGGCGAGACGTAATTCTGCCGTTGCTGCTGTCAAACACCCGCTCATGGCATTTGCTTTGGGCATCTCCCGGGAGAGGCCTTTCCCCCCAAGGTCGTAAAAACGTTTTCCTGTATTTCCCTCTCTCTCCGGGGTGTTTTCACTCTCGACGTTTTCCTCTCGGGCTGCCCGCCCCCTCTCTGCGCGAGCCCACACGTCCTCCCAGCGGCGCTGTTTCTCCTGTCCCGGTCCGGCTCCTCAGTCGGCACCTGCAGGCCCCATCATCGTCCCACCAGCTCTGTCCCCCGCTGCCCCCCATGCGCATGCACCACCTGCTCACATCCGCCCTCCCAGCCTCCAGGCTGCCCCAGGGTCCCAGCCCCGGTGAGAAGGGCCCAGGGAAGCCCGTCGGAGTGACCGCCTGGACCTCCAGGAGCAGCCCCGGGACTTAGGCGGGTCACGTGATTCCCGGCCGACCCTGAAAAGGGCTTCGCTGGCGTTTGCTGGCAGAGTCGCTAGGAGGAGGGGAGGACAGCGAGGGGGTCTGAGACGTGGTGGCAGATGGTCCCAGCCCCGGCAGTCCCTCCAGGAGGAGCTCCTGGAAGCGTGGCCGCCAGGCTGGTCAGCTCAGCCCCCTGCCCACCGAGCCCTGCGGCTGGTCCTCCGGGTCCAGGGTGGGGGTCTTCGGCTCCGTGGGGGTGCCCTGTCGGGGAGCCAGGCAGGCTTCGGCCCACTGCGCCCTTCCTCAGGAGAGCCCGCCCCTCTGGCTGAGACCTTCCTCTGCCAGAAAGCCACCGGTCCCCACGACTCTGGAGCCCTGGACAGAAAAAGTTCCGTCACTGACCCCACACGAGCCTGCAGGGCGGCACCCACGGCCGGTGCCGCTGCGGGGTGCTGCCCCTGGGCCAGACCCGTCCCCCACTCCGTCCCCAGGGCACCAGCTTGCGGGAGGGATGCTGGACCTGCAGATGCCAGTGAGAATTCCAGGCACAGAGAGATGAGGAGGGCAGGGGCACAGAGAGGGAAAGACGGTGCCAAACGCACCCCGAGCCCTCAGGCCAGGAAGACCAGCGTCCGCACCGTGCAAAGGGGCTGGAACCTGGAGCAGGGCATCCGGGCCCAGCCAGGTGGGGCACAGCACGGGGCCAGCCTCGGCCTCAGGTGGGAGCCAGGAGGCGTCGCGGAGCAGGCGCAGCCGGTGCCACGGCCCGGGCAGGTGCAGCGAGCCTCCGAGGGGAGGGGGGGACGTGGCTGACACTCGCGGCCAGCACTGCCCCCCCCCCCGGTGCGCCCCACTCAGAAGACAAATCCCCGGTTTGGGCGACGTCCTGGGGCGGCTTGTTCTGCTCTGCACTATGTTTCGTCAACGCGTCTGGGGTCCTAAGGGGGGTGGCACCGTCGTGGCCTGTACCACCAAGGCAGAGGCGAACCCGTGATCTGCTCAGTGTCCCCGCACAGCGGGTCGCAGGCAGCTCGGTCTGGAATGCACGGAACTTGGGCCTCGCGTCGCTGAAGGAGCAGACTCCACGAGAAAACGGGCGCGCCCGCAGCGTGTGGCGCGCAGCGGCGTCCGCCGCAGGAGGGCGAGGTCTCGCCTGGGCCGGGCCCCCCGGGCCCTCTCCTCCGGCCTCAGTCGGCGCGTCTCTCAGGCGAGGAGACCGGACCGGACGGTCTTCACCAGTGACGCCCCCGGGCCCACGACCCTAGCCACTGTCACTTAGAAAACGCCCAGCTCGGTGCGAACGAGCCCACGCTGCTCGCACGGGAGGAGCCTGCCTGCCTGTGCTGCTCGCGCCAGGCCCTGCCAGCGTGCCTAAGCGCAGCGTCCCCTCCGCGCATGGGTACCTCCGGGCGCGCCCGCCCTGAAAGGCCAGGACTGGACACGCGACGCTTCTGAAACGAGCGTCGCACGGGAGGACGGAGGTTGTGCTCGCTTTGTCTTTCTGTTCCCTGAGAAAAGGAGGGCGCTCGCGATCTGGGTGCCACCTGGGGAGCACGGTGTTGGCCGCGAGGGTTCCAAATTAGGCGCTGAGGTGACATTTCACACGTTTGTATGGAATAAACAGCACCAGGCGGCCTGGGGTGCTTCCAGCCCTATACCCGAAAAATGTTTTAGGATCACGTGCTTTATCGTTTCCAAAGGACTCGTCTCCTTTTAAGACGCAAGCACAGCTGTCTTCTCATCCAGTCAAAGTAAAGAGTTTGCGGAATCCCTGCACGGCCCAGCCTGTCCCCCGACATCGGGAAGGCCACAAACCGTAAGGGGACCCCAGCGTTACACACGGGACTATGGAAGACGAGACTCGGCCTGCGAACGGGAGACGTACACGCGGCAAGAACGTGCGGCCCCTTCGACTCCAGTTTTGGGAAACGCACGGATCAGTCTCACGGGAAAACTCAGATTCTGGTGAAACGCGAAAGCCGAGCTGTGACGGCCGACGAGCGAGCCAGACCCGAGGAAAGCAAAGTGCCACGGCTGCCTGCCTCTGCTTCCCCCCGCCCCGTCAGAGGGGAAGGGGCAGACGCGGAGGGCGGGGTGGGCCAGGCACCCTGCTGTGACAGTCCTGACTCAGCCACTGGCTTCCCGGGGGTGCCAGACCCGCACCACGGGGCTCCAGATGGCGTGCTGGACCGAGGCTGGGCCGATCGTCTGCCTCGGCAAGGTGGCCGGACAGGCAGGTGGCTCGCTCTGTCCGCAGAGCTGAGGGGAGGGGGAAGGGCCGGGCCGGAGCCGCCGTGTCCCCTGGGAGGCCCACCAAGGCTGCCGGCCAGGGCCAGGCAGCAGGCGGGTGCCGGGGCCTCGGCAGCCGTCCACCTGTACCTGTGGCCGGAGAGGAGAGAGGGAACGCCTGGCCATTTTGTCGCCTCCCACCTGGCCCCCTTACTGAATCCTTTCCCAGCCTGCTCCGCTGAGCCCCGTCTGCCGCACCTGCGCGCGGCTCTGCCGTCCCCCCACGCCTTCCAGCCGTCCGCGTCCTTGAAACACACCTTCGCGGGGGTGACAGCGCGAGACGACCCCTGGCCGTGGACGCAGGCGGGCCGGCATCCCGCCTCGGCCCCGTGGCGGGCGGTGCTGGGACCACGCACACGTCACCTAACCGTGCTGCGCCTGGCTCGCCTCGTCTGTAACAAGAAGACGAGATGCCGCTGGCGACACGTGGCAGCCCCGTGGGAGAGTCTCCGAGACGGCTGCTGGCCGCCCGATCCTGAGCCCAGAATCTGCGCCCCCCCACCAGCCGCCGGCACGGACGTCTCGGCAGCCAGGTCTGACTCCTTCTGAAGCGCGTGCGCCCCGCCTTGCTGCCACCCATCACCCTGTGACCTCTGTCCTTGAGCACGTGGACCAGACGGCGCCTGGCGGGGCTGAGCGGGGCCCAGTTCGGGCCCAGACCCCCGCCCCCCGCTGCTGCTCACGCTCCGCTCGGGCGGCCGTGAACACGGGCCTCTGCCTCAGACTCCGTCGTCACGAGCCCCGCCGTCACGGCCTGAGGCCAGCCGACGCCGAGGGGCGACGCGGTGGCCCTGCCGGCGTTGCTCCCAGCAGCTGTCGTGCACGCAGGCTCTACCCAGCACCCGTGGGCTCCTAGTGCTGCTGGAAAACTCATGAAAGCAGAGGGGTGGAGCCTGCCCGCACGCGAGAGGTCCAGACTGGCAGGAACGTCACGTAAAGAGTGTCCCCCTGAGCCGGACCCCCGCTCGGAAGTGCCGGGAAGTTCCCATTCAGTCCTTCCTCTTTGTCCCTGTCCGGGTTCAGACGTCAGTGAAGGAAAATGAACGAAAAGGCAAGAAAAGGACAAGACGCACGCACCAAAGCGTCCCTTGGCCGTGCGCGCCTGCCGCGGCTCTCGAACAGCTTCGACGGGGACCCTAGGCCGCTAGGTCCGGCGGACACGGTTATGAACACTCTACAAAGACCTGGGGCCAGGTCAGCGTCGGGGAGATTCAGAAGTGTCCCCCCACGAGGGGCGGTCCTCCAGGCACGCGTCCAGGTAACCTAGAACCCAGCGTGTCAGCCGCCGGGCCGGAAGCTCCACACGCCGTAAGCTCGGACGCATCTCGGCGTGGAGAAGCCGCCCTGCGCGCCCGCCCTGCGCGCCCGCCCCGGCCCAGGCAGAGGCCAGGGGAAGCCGGAGGCGGAACAGCTGCTGGGACCGAGCGAGGACCAGCTCCGACCGGAGGTGCCGGCTTTGGGGCTGAACCGCGGGGGGGACGTCCCAGAGAGGCCCGGAGGCCGCTCGGCCTCGCAGTGTCAGGGCCCCTGGGTGACGGGCACGGCATGCCGGGACCCTCCTGGCGGTGGGAGGGTGAAGCCGGCACCCTGACGCTGCTCCCCTCCAGGAAGGCTTCCTCCGGCTTTGACACCCGTCCGGCCTGCAGGGGATGGGGATGCTCTCCTCAGGGCACTCGCCTGGGACGGCCAAGTGCGCGGACGCTCTGGTTTCCTCCCAGAAAACGCCGCCCGAGGCTGTGTCCCCCGCCCTGCGCCCACGGGCCGGCACACACCGTCCCCCATGTCCCGCCCACGCGGGTCCGGGCCTCCCCTTCTTCCATCCACCCCCCCAGCCACATGGCCGCTGCCACTGGGGACCTCTCCTCCCAGCAGCTTCGTGTGTTCTGACTTCTCTGGCACGCAGGTGCTCCCGCCCGTCAGTTCCGTTTTCCAAGCTCGCACGGAACCGCCCTTGGCGCCCAGGATGCCGTCGGTGGGGTCCGAAGCCCTCTGGAAAGCGGCGCCGTCTGGTTCCCGGATTCGTGTGACAGCAGCTGCCGTCACCACAGCGGCTCATAGGCCAGGCCCTGCGTGGCCCGCTGCTCAGGCGCTGTTGGCGCTGCGGGGGGAGGGGGACCTTTGTCCCCGCCCAGCCTGTAGGATCGACTCACACCTCTCCTCCTCTGCAAGCTGTCTCGGGGGCGAGCATCCCCCCACCCCAACGAGCCTCTCTCTCAGCCACTCTCCCTCCCGGTCACTCTCACCTCCAGACACCCTCGTGTCACCCTCCCTCCCTAGGGTTGACACATATGGAGAAAATACAGCAAAGAAAACTTCGAATTTTTAAAAACTGAACATGAAAACCTCAGTCACCCGCCAGGGGCCCCTGCGTTTTCTCTCTGGCGGCACCTGCCCTCCTCGGCACACTTGGCCCTCCCGATGCGAGGTGCCTGTTCTCACTCCAGCCACAACATCCTCATTCCCGGCACAGGGGGACAAAGGCAGGAAAGGGCCGAGCCTCCTGCTGTAAGAGGCTTCTCGGAAGTCGCGCCCGCACGGCCCTCACGTCCCGCTGGTGCGACCCGCCCGCAGAGCCACGCCTCGCTGGGCCCGGCGTGCCCGGAGGGAAACGCAGTCTGGCCTCGGTGGCCGTGCGCCCAGCCCAGAATCCCAAGCTCGAGCGTCGCAGAAGGATGGGAGCAGCAGCCGTGGCCGCAGGGCGCACAATCCATGGCTACTTGACCTCTGCGAGGTCAGCAAAGGGAGGACTGTGACCACGTAAGCGGGAGATGCTTCTACGGGGGAAGAGACGGTGGAGGAGGCCCAGGAGGGCCGGGGCGAAGCCAGCCCACCCAGGGAGGCCCGGACGCACGGACTCCCAGGCGGACAGATGGGGCCGCTGACTCCAGGGGAGCACTCAGGGACGCAGGAACGTGCAGAGGGTTTGGTCATGAGGAGTGTGCAGTGTAGACCCTCTGCAGGGGACCTGCAAAACCCTGGGCGAATCTCCACGCCTCGTCCCGTGCGCGGGCAGAGCTGGGGCGGCTGGGTCTGCTTCTTGCGAGGCACGGGGTGGGGATCCTGGGGCACAGGGGCTGGAAAGCAGAGTCTGCACGCTTCCTTGCAGGTGGGGGGATTGACACATGCGCGGAAAGGTTCATTCATTCATTCATGCTCGAGCGCAGAGATGGCCCTGGGCCTGGTCACCGCGGGTGAAAACCGGGCACGGAGACCGTCTCCGGCCCGCGTGGTCCACAGGTGGGTTGGGACTTCTCTCTGGACTTTCCCGGCGGGGAGGGGGTTGCTGCGGGGTGTCTGGGGGCGCGTGGCCCCACTACCCGGAGCTGCCGACGGGACAGTGCGAGCGCCACGCGCTTCCTCTTCCCCGCCGTTTGCCCATTACGAAGGCGAGGGGCACAGCTCAGGATGACACCTCTCGTTGGTTGCCGTTAAGTGACGTTAGCGCAAGTTTCCCTGGAAATGGGAGGTCTTTGGTTGCCGTTTGGGTCCTTCGTGGATCCTCGCTGGCCGTCGGGTGCTGGGGAGACAACACGAGGCGGGAATGACAACGTGAGGAAGACCCCGAGGCAGGGAGGCGAAGCCCAAATCGGGGGTTCGGAGCAGAGTGTCGTTCCGCCCGCTGGTCCACAGGGGCGGCCCGTGGCCACTCTGTTGGTCACCGCAGCAGAGGAGAGGCTGCCTTTGGCCTGTGTCCAGCCTGCACCGTGAGGTGGTTTGAGCCGCGACTCCCTGTACCTGCGGATGGCGACGGCGCTGAGGCCCGAGGAGGGCGAGGAGGGGCGAGCTGCCCAGCTCCGGCACTGGCACTGCCGTCCCTCGCTCGGGGCCCCTCCTGCCACCTCCTCCGCCACTCCCCGCCCATCTCTCACGCCCCTCTGTGCCTTCTCCTCCGGCTCCTCTGTCCCCTCTCAGGCCCGAAGGGGGACTGATCTCCATTGTCCACTCCCGTCCCTCTCTCGTGGCTTCTCCTTTCACACCCACACGTGTGGCTTCGTGTAGAACCTCCAGGTGGCACACACTCACGTTTACAGGCCTTTTCCTCCTCCGGAGACCCAAACGCAAGCGTCCTGCACAAGCAGGCCCAAGTAACCCTCCATCCCCGCCCCGCCTTCCCCAAAGGGAAGGAGAGCAGCTGCAGGCTCTGCAACCCCGACCCGCAGTTACGCGCCCCAGCTCGGGGTCATCCCACGGCCGACTTCTGTCCAGAGCCACCTCCCACACCCAGTGCTTCTGCCCCTGCTTCCGCACTGGTCCCCGTTAGGGTCACTCCCTTTCTAACCTGCGGGGGTAGGAAGTGGAGGGGAGGACAGGGGAGGGGAGCAGGGAAAAGGAAAGGCTGGGGATGAAGCTGGGGCTGCAAAGGGGGGGGAGGGAGGGAGGGAGGGTGCGAGGAAGGAAGGAAGGAAGGAAGGAAGGAAGGAAGGAAGGAAGGAAGGAGGGAAGGAAGGAAGGAAACGATAACCCAGCGTGAGGCAGGTGCCCCAGGGTCATCCCTGACAGCCCGAGTGGAAACCTTGGCTTGGCCGACACTGCCACCTGCAGGCTCAGCCCTCCAGTGCCCAGACCCCGTGCGAATGGAAGGTGCAGGCGCCCACACACGCACACACACACACACACCCGTGCGCGCGCTCATGCACAGTCTAAGGGTGACCCTGGAGCCGACCCACTGCCCTCTGCACCCCCGTGCTGCTCCCCCCCGGGTCCCACGCCTCGTGTGACCTTGGCCCTCCTTCGACCTTAAAGACCAAGACTGCCCCCCCCCCAGCCTGCCCTGGTGCATCCTGACTCGGGCCCACGGCTGCGAATCCGCCCGAGGTCCCAGGGGCCCTGCGGCCTCCAGCGCCCACGCCTCACCTGGTGGTGCGTCCCCTCCTCCTCCCACCCCCTGGGACGCCTCCCCCCGCGTCTAGTTGAATTGTCCCCAAAGAGGGGATGAGTCCCACTCCTCCACCTGTTCCATCTCCGGACCAAGGGGGGTGCCCCAGTGCCCAGAGGACGGGGCCGGACACATTCAGGGACCCCCGTGTGCTCAGCCCCCGTGAGCGCCTGGGGGCCCTCTCCCCGGGTGAGGCCGGCGCTGTCCGGTCTCAGAGGCCATCCCCACGCTCTGCTCTGCACGTGAAGATGCCCAGTGTCCCCCCTTCCAATGCTGAAGCCCCCTAAGGGCTCCCCCGGGGCCACCCCGCGGTCTGGGCCGGGCCGGGGTGGGGGGGAGGGGGAGGGGTGCCGCCCTTGGCGGGTGGACGCGGCAGGTGCAGGGGCCGCACCTGGGCCGGCTTGTGCGGGTCCCAGAGGGGATGTGAGCTTGAGCCGGGCGAGCCCCGGGCCAGCAGGTGTCCGTCCTCCCGCCCTCACCGGGATGGGGAGCTGGATCGACCCAGCGTCCTGGCCCTTCAGGTCAGTGCGGGGCCACCAGCTTCACCTGAGCCTGACCTCCCGAGACCGGAGAAACTGGGTCAAGGGCGCCGGCGACCCCGCTGTGCCCTGTGCGCACGGGTGGGAACTCGGGGACAGTGAACCCTCCGCTCCCCACCACCCCGCACCATCCCCTTCCCTCTCCTCCCCTCCCGAGGCTGAGGCGGTGCCACTGCAGCTCACTCTGTTTGCTCACGGCCAGGTGTGCGGGTTGTGTAGTGTCTGAAGGTCACTGCTGGGGAGGGCTGTCGACAAGCTGTCCCCAAGACCTGATGGGCGCCGTGCCAGAGCCGGGTCCGGCACAGCTTCCGCCACCCTCCCCCCACCCCACCCCACCACACAGTGTCCTGGGGCCCCAGGTCCACATTGCCGGAAAAATGAGGGGTTTTAATGAGACCTGAAGAATGTCCTTGTATAGACGTGATCATTCCGGGACAAAGCCATCAGAGAGCCGCCTGTCATGTTTAGACCATAAAGGGTGAATCCAAGTGAAGTGGAAAAGAAAATTCAGATTTATGCAAAAAAAAAAAAAGTTAAGAAGCCTTAAATAGCAACAGCGAGGTGGTCTCAGTGCATCATTTCCCCAAATTAAACTCCCTCGGTATGTAGGCTCCAAGGAGAAGCAGGATGGCATGGGCGAATGCTTGATTCGCCTGGGGAGAGGGGAAGGGGGGTCCACTGAGCCTGTCAGTAGGTGGGGCTACAGTCAGGCCCGAATCTGACACCCGATTTGTCACCAAGAATGTTCACTTTTGCAGAGCTGTTTCAGATTCCAGAATTGCGGATTAGGATTTATAAACCTGTATCGAAAGCCATAGAAAGTACCCGCCTGAGTGGCTCCTACTCGTCCCTGCTCTTCAGAAGCAGCGACCTTTCCACCTCGTAGGAATCAGTGACTTAGCAGTCGTCAGAATAACCCCTCAAAGCAGGCGTGGCTCAGGGCCAAACTGCCGCGTGCATGGGGCGCTCACATGAGCAGGTGTGTGGGGACCAAAAGGGGCTACGATGGCCACCTCGGCTGGAAGGGGGCCCTTGGCTCCAGGTCATGACCCCACATGCGAACTGCCTAAGAAAGAGGACCCGGGCCACCACCTCACACCGGTATTCTGCACCCCGAATTAGGCCCGGCGACCTGGCAAGCTTAGGTGACAAGAATCACACAGGTCAGGTCCTCGGGGCGAACTTGAACATGCGGGATGCACAGAGGCCGTGAACGCCGTGATGGCGTCGGTTGTCTCACGACTGAACCCCGTCTAGAAAGTCGGGTTTGTCTGCGTCATGTAATTTTTACTGATCACGTTGGCCAAAGGAGGAGAGGATGAGGATTCTGTCCAGTAGACGTAGTGAGTGGCTCTAAATTTCAGCTCCCTAAATTGTCTGTCACCCGGGTTGTACAAATCCGGGTCTTTTCTCAGCCAGCACACACCTCCTCCTTCCTCCAACATCGGACAATTCCAGCCTCGACCACACAGACGTCGGCCCAGTGCTTGGTGCAGCCCCGTGATCTGTTCTGGGGTCTGCGCTGCCCCGCCCCGTCTTGGTCACTGGCGTTTCATTTAGCGTTATACGAGACTTGAAATTGGCCACCGTAAGGCCTCCCATTTTGTCCTTTTTCTTTCTGTTTTTCAAGACGGCTTTGGATCTTGCAGGCCTTTGGCATCGCCATTGTCGGTTTCCACAGAAAGCGCTGCTGGGATCGTGACTGAGACCGCAGCCAATTGCTACTTGGGGAGAACTGGCATCTCGTAATACTGGGCCTTCCAACCCATAAACGTGGTCTTTCCATTTTGTCGTTTTTCCTTAGTGAAGGCATTTGTCACTATGACCTTCCATCTGAGAACTCTTTTGTTGCATCTGTTAAGTTTTTAGAATCGTGTATTTCCGTATTCGTTTGTCTCAAAGTACGTTTTTTGTCTTTTGATTTCCTCTTTGACCCTTTCCCGCCCCTTATGTGCAGCCAACGTAAACTCTTAAAAAAAAACAAACAACTTACATCTTCCTTCCTCACACTTATTGTATAAAAGAGCGACGTCAGCAGTCTTCCAGCTGGTCCTGCCGCTGTGCTTTATCTGGCTCAATAAACCCTTTCTTTCAGAAAAGCTTTCAGCTGTGAAGGTTTTTGTTTAACACTCGTAATGCAGATGAGCTTCGGTAGCTAAGATTTCGTTTTTTTATGTGGTGAAGGCATGAAAATTTGGTAACCGTGGGGAAATTTTCTCTTCTGAGGGTGGCAGAGAGATGGACCCTGGAGATGAAGCAGGACAGTAGGGTGGGCCCTCAAGGGCTGTCCCCATAGCAGGCATCCTAATGCATCAGTTTCCTCAATCTCTGAGGATGGCCTGCTGACAAACCCCTTTAAAAGCCCTTCCTCCCACACCGTGATTCCCCACGGTCACCCTATCGGTAGTGGCTGTTTCACCTGCACCATCTCGTGTAGCTGCGGGAGGCAAGGAGACCC
Organism: Cynopterus sphinx; assembly: GCA_030015415.1. Taxonomy (NCBI): domain Eukaryota; kingdom Metazoa; phylum Chordata; class Mammalia; order Chiroptera; family Pteropodidae; genus Cynopterus; species Cynopterus sphinx. The sequence goes on from CM057391.1 coordinate 2,140,017, forward strand.
CCTGTGTGGGGAAGCCAGGCCTCGGGGCAGGGTTCATCCTTTCCCGTGCTGGGTGCTACTTTCCTCCACCATGTCCATTTTTATATGAACGTGTATCTTGCTCGGTTCTAGAAGGTCTCGGTATCACAGCATGCTGTAATCCTTACCTTCCTCACCCCCCAACGTGGACTCCCAAGAGCAGACGTCATCTTTTCAATCTGTTTTGTCATCACCCAGTACCATGGGCATTCGATCAGTTTAAATGGGGGGGGGGGGACCTGAAATAGTTTCCTCAAGGAGAAACCATGACTCCTGTTTGGTTACAACTAAAGAAAGGAGGAGAGAACCTGTAAAGACTGGTCATGTGGTGTTTCTAGAAACGCAGGTTTATGGCTGGCGTCCTTCTAGTATGTTCCTGGGCAATTAACACTGGAGGAGTCTTTCGGGTGGATGAACCACTTAGAGGATTAAATGTGCTTTCACACGACATCTCGGGACCGAAGACACCCATCCGTTTATTCAAAACAAAGGGACTGAACACAGAACACCCAAAAAAAAGAAGAGGGGCCGGTGGCTCCTCCTCCAGGCCCCCCCCCGACGGGGATGACAAGGAGGGGCTGCCCCCTCCCCCCGGACGCGGCATCCTTGCGCAGCTTCGGGCTGTTTGGGAATTCTCTGCTTTATGAGATTCTTTCCTTTTTCTTTTTCTCTTAAAACCGAGCACAGCGCGGCGGCGCGTCCCGGCCGGGGCGGCCGGGGCGAGGGCAGCGGCCCGGCCCGGCAGGTGCAGGCGCAGCGATGGCGCGGCCGGGGCCGGCGGGGCGCGGCCGGCCCGGCTGACGGCGCCTCCGCCTCCGCCGCCGCAGGGTCCCCCCGCGGGGACGCGGCCCGCGCGGCCTGCGGCTTCCTCTCGGGAGCGGCGGGCGGGAGGCGCCGGCCCCGGCCCCGTCCCCGCGGCCCGGGAGGGCGGAGGGCGAAGGCCGCGCCGGCGCGCCGGGTCCCCGCGCGGCCGCCGTAGCGCGCGCCGCGATGGGCGAGACCATGTCCAAGCGGCTGCGGCTGCAGCTGGGCGCGGAGGCGGACATGGAGGAGCGCGCCTTCGCCAACCCCTTCCCGGACTACGACGCGGCCGCCGCGGCCGACGAGGGCGCGGGCTCCGGCCCGGCCCGGCCGCCGCCCGCCCCCGACGCGCTCGGCCTCCCCTTCCACCGCGACGGCAAGGTGAGGCCCGGGCGGGCCCGCAGCGGGGAAGGGGGGGCGCCAGCGATGGTAGCGTCCGCCTCGTGACGTCATCCCAGAGCGCGCGCCCCGCCTGACGTCACCCCGAGCGCGCCTCCTGGTGACGTCACCCGCGCGCCGCCTGCGCCGCGGCCCTTTCCCGGGAGACGGCCCCCAAGGGCCGCGACCTGGGCTCGTCGGCCACGTCCCTCCCGCGGGGCGCCGCCTGGCCGCCGAGGGGCATGGCGCGCCCCTGGGCCTGGGCCCTGGGAAGGGACCCAGGGCGCCGGCGGCCGCCGCCCTGCCGAGGGGAGGGCCCTGGAGCCGCAGAGCGCGCCCGCCGCCGCCCTGTCCGCGGCCTCCGTGAGGCCGCCCGTGCGGCCGGGCCTGGCCCCCGGTGCGGCGCGGAACGTTGTGGCCGCCAGACCCTGAAACGCACGCGGCCCACCGGAACCCCGCGGGTTACAGGAAACACACCCCTTACTCAGCCCGCGGGGTCCGCCCGGGGCACGCGGACCCCGCATTCGGCAGCCCCGGAAGGCAGAGGGGCAGGGTTTTAGCCCCAAACCCCGTTCTTCGTTCTGTGTGAACGCCAAGGCCTAGTTTTCTTCTCTTCACGACCTGTCGACCCCCAGGCCGGGTGTGCGAGGGGGGACAGAAGTGGGAATGTTCCGTCCCCGTGGCCTGTGCTCCCGACGCCACAGCCGGACTAATGTCCAGCAAGTGATGCGTTTCACGCGGTCGTTTTCCAGCCCCCAGGACGCGGCCTTGACCCACACAGACAGGCAAACGAAGAAGCAGGTTCAGACAGTTTAATTGGGACAAGCAGGGGGATTGCAATTCGGGACACGCAGATTGTCGCAAGCCCCCGGCAAGCCCGGAGAGACGAGGGAGTCAGCTTTCGGGGCGGTTTACGGGGAAACTGGGAAGGACAAGAGGTCGTTGGCCGCAAGCGGTCCTTAATGCCGCGGCTGGAGCAGGGAGCGGCTGGAGCCGGGAGCGATCGTCTCGCTTTCAAAAGCAGGAGATGGAATTCAGATATGAAAAATGACCCCCCCCCTTGTTGAGATAAATCTGCCTGTTTCCTGCTGGGTATGCAGGCGGCAGCGGCTGGTACGCGCGTGAGAACGCCCTTCCTGCCCCGTTTCCTTTGTTAAGTCTTACAGTGGAAATGAAGGAAGACGGGATCACCAGCCCAGCTGCTTTCATGTTCACTAATGAGGTTATTACTGTCCCGCTGATCTCTAAGTCCCGCTTCCCCTCCTTGGTTCCTCGTGTGTTTTGTTTTACAAAAACTAGAAGTTTGTCAAAACTAAGAAGGCAATTTTGAAAGAGCCACGGGTCTGAATAGAGAAGCTTCGGCAACGGACTTCTTTAACTCTGTTTTTTTAATATGCGATCAAAAACTGACTAACAGTTCCTAACTCACAGGGATGTTAGAGGTTGACTTAGATGAAGTATATAAACGGCCTGGCAAACGGCGTTACGTGGTGTTTACTAGGCCCCAATAAATGTCAGCTGCTTTCTTCCCCTTGAAAATTCAAGCCTTCGGGTTTGGAATTTCTATATATTTCTTTTTCTCCAGATTTCTTTTATATTCACATATCAAACTTGTGACTTAGTGTCCAAATTTTTTATAATAGAAATAAATCTCTGGCAAGTATTAAAAATATCCATCACTCGTACTCTTTGTCAACTGCTACCTCAGTAGCATCCTTAGAATAAATAGGCTCCTGCAGTGTTTAGTGACTAAAGATGAGTGAAACAAACTCCTGATCACGATTTGAGTCTTCACGAGAGCAATAAATAGATGAGAGCAGTTGAGTTTCATTTTCCACCTCATAAAAAGCGATAAACACTCGTCTGTAATTACATATTTTTTCTTTATATCTTTTATAGCTGGTAAATGTGATTTTGACCTCAACTATATACCAGACTGACGTATGTAAAAAACTCATTTGGCTTATGAAATTTAGCAGTTAAAAGACATCGTGGTGGGGGACCCGTGCCAGTGGTTATATGTGCTAAACCATGATTCTATGCTAAAGGAATGGGGAGATAGAAATTGTGTTGTTCCAAACATGAAAATGAGAGCGCATTAAAGGGAGAGGGGTTGTGATTTTAAAAGGTTGACAGAATGCTTCTTAGTTATGGGAAAATCAAAAGATAAAATGAAAATCTGTACAAATACTTTATGAATGGCTGATTGTTACATTTTTAATTCTTAAAATATGTTAAAATGGAAGATAATATCAAAGTATGCGTTTGTTTTGGTAGACATGAAGTTTCATGAAAATGAGGGTGTCATGGGTTGAATCCTGTCTTCCAAAACTTGTACAAGCACAAGCATCGCTACTGAAACTCCAGGGTGTGGCCTTAGTTCCATATTAGGAAATGTAGTTAGTTGAGATAAGGTCTTTTTATGAAAGGGAAGGAGGGGAGTGTCTCTCTTCCCCTTCAGAGAGTTTCACTCTGAGTCTTTGGAATGTAAATGAACCTTTCTATAAAAAAGATAAGCCCGTTTGTCTACAGGTCCAGGGCCTCAGCCTCCTTTTGAAGTGTCAACAGACACCTCCAGGGTTTAGTAGACCTCTCTGGAGTTCCTACAGCTTACGGAGTTGTAACCTAATTCCTAATTGCAGTCCGTCCAGAACCCCAAATTTCAGTAAGATTTGCCCTGCAAGCTCTAAATGTGCAGGAACATAAAAACATTTGCCCTATTCCCACAGAGGGACGTTGCATTATGATAATGAGTCAGTCGTCAAGGAGACGTAACAGCTATACTTTTGTCCGTAACAAATAACAGAACTGCAAAATACACAAAGGCATACACACACGCGCACGACACACACACACACACACACAGACTGAAAGGAAGAAATAGACAATTCAACAGTCTTGATCCGGGATTTGAGTGCACCTCAGCGTTGATACAGCAGCTAGATTTTTCAAAAATCTTCAAGACAGAAAAATCCAGCTGCATGTAAGAACATTGCTGACTTTCCTCTGAGAAAGGCTACCAGCACTGAATAGGACTACCTCTTTCCTTAGCTCTCAACACAGTGATACGTAATATTTTTGTTTTTATTGTTTGTTCATCCAATAGGCAAAACCATGGTCCTTGTACTTACTTGCATTTCATCAGTCGCTAAGTGACCATTTTTGCATATACTTATCATTTGGTTTTTTCTTTTTATGAAGTACATTGATAATTTTAGGTGTATTTCTGTATTGTTATGACCTTTTTATTTGTTTTATTTTGCCACTATTTCTCCCTTGTCATTATCTTTTAAACCATCTTTCTCATGTTCTTTAACTTATAAAAGTTCAAATGTTTGTGTAGTCAAATCCACCATTTTTATTTTTTTGGTTTTTTGGTTTTTTCCTTTGGTTTCTCTAACTTTTTTTTGTGATTCTAGTTAAGACTTACAGTCCGTATAGGGAATTATCCCATTTAAACTCTTACCTTGTAAAACCGAGGTACCCTCTCCAACCAACGAAGCATTGAAGTGGGCCAGGTGATGTAATTTCTGTCTGCGATGTTCTCATAACCTAGACTGCTAGCTGAAAGCATTTAGTACAGCATTATCCTATCTCTGTGCAATTTCAATGCGTGCCTTGCTTTGGTTCTCAGATTGATCCTAATTTCACGCGGCGGATCCAGGCCAAAATCAAAGATCTTCTGCAGCAGATGGAAGAGGGGCTGAAGACAGCCGACCCGCACGACCGCTCTACTTACACGGGGTGGACAGGTGAGACCGGGGTCTGGGGTCGGTGTCTTTCGTTCTTGGGTTATGATATGTGAGACTTGGATTTGAAATTTTTTTTTCTTTAAAAATGGTAAAGTTTTATACCCTTTAAATGAAGTTTTGAACTGCCTTCATTGATGAGATGCTTTGGAATTTTTTTCCTGAAATAAAATTTTCCTGTTTATAGTTGATCCAGAAAAATTCACGTGATTCAAATTTAGAGAAGAAACTCAACAGTTGTATGTATTATATTGGGGGAGGGGGGAGGAAAATCAAATGTTACCAAAAGAAAAAGAAAACACAACAGGAAAATGCCCTGCAACGTGGAGAGGAATTACAGTGCTTTCAGCGTTAATTTGGAACCAGGTAAGCAGTAAGTTCACAAAACAGAAATCCAGGAAGTCGGAGAAGAGGAGGCCAGACAGGAAGATGGTGGGAAGAAAGAAGTGACAGAAGAGAAGAAAGGAAGGAACGGACAGAAGAGATAAAAATCACTTCAGAAGTTAAGACCAAAGTACAAAGAGTTAAACAACTGACTCCCCAGAAAACAGCGGTACCATAGAAAGAGAAACAAAAATAAATTGAGAGACTTCCGGTTTCAGGTCAGTCATGTAAGGAGTTTAGAAGTCACCACCCTGTCTTAACTCGTAAAAAGCTGGAGAAACTGAAAAATCAACAACTCTCAGATTTGTCAGAGAAGGGAGGTCAGAGGGCAGTGGTGGAGATTCAGAGACTCACAATTTAGGGGAGCAGAGACCCCCCCCTCAAGGAGACACCTCCATGGGAACAGTGGGGGTGAGAAACCTGAACTCTGAGAGATTGCTGGAGGCCCAGCGTGGACAAACACAGGGGTTAAACTCCAGGGGGCCCCAGTCATAGGGGAGCTTCCTGTGAATCCTGGAGAAAAAATCCCCTCAGCCTCCAGCAGGGAGAGGAGAAAGGGACGACGATGAAATGCGCCAGTTGTGCACGCCGCACTGCAAGGATGCCACCTAGTCACGTGAAAACTAACACGTGTGGTCCCATTCAGGTACTGTGATACGTGGCCGCGTGTAAATCACTCCACTCCGGAGCTTAGGGGACAGGGTGATTAAAAAGAAACTCTTGGATGTCGCCCTACGAAACGTAGGTTTTGTGTAGGTTTTCGCGTCTTCACTGAGCGGTGTCCCGAAGGGGGAAGGAAAGTAATGATGCTCTTCCCGGGGGGTCGTTCCAGGCATAGCCCTTCTGTACCTGCAGCTGTACCGGGTCACGTGCGACCAGGCCCACCTGCTGCGGTCCCTGGACTACGTGAAGAGGACGCTCCGGAATCTGAGTGGCCGCAAGGTGGCCTTCCTCTGCGGAGACGCCGGGCCGCTTGCCGTGGGCGCCGTGGTGTACCACAAGCTGAAGAGCGACTGCGAGGCCCAGGAGTGCGTCACGAAGTGAGTCTTAAAACGGGCGCGTTTCCTCCAGCTTCCCGGGCCGGGCAGGTCGTGCCGTAGGAAGACAGTCGAAAGGGAAAGCACGTTTTAGTTGACGAACTGTTAGGCGGGTCTCTCCGAGGGACAGTGACGCTTGCACAGTGACCTTGAGTGTCCGCTGGGGTCACAGGCTCGTGTTCGCCGTTGTTTCGGGGGGAACGAACGTGGTTCCTGCTACTGTGATCGCGTTCAGTCGCCCCCGATGCCTGGAAGCTGGCTGACGCGCCTCGGACCCACCGTGGCCGTGCGGCGAGTCACTTCGGGTTCCGTGAGCCCACGCTCCACGTGCACGTGCTCTGTGCCCGTCCGGGCACAGTCTCTTCTGCAGAGGCCGACACCAGGGTCGCCTGCTGGTCTGGTGACTCGAGGTGACTTCCAAGCGTGGGCTGCACCTCAGGGCCGTTTTCACTTAGATGTTAGATCGTTGGCTTCTAATGGTGGGTCTCAAAATTGAGCATCTTCTCACGTGGTTCCGAATAGATAAGAGGAAAAAAGTGCGAACACGAGATTTGTTACTCATTTTGACATCTGAGAGAAATTAGTGGAGCGGAGAATTTTTGTTTTCCAGGGTTTGGGGTTTGTTTTTGTGTGTTTTTTGCTGCGTATTTTTGAAATCAGTTTTAAATTATAAATAACAGGCCGTTCCTAAAGTAATGGGGTTAGCCACAGTTCCAGGAGAGAGTGTTAGACACTGAGAAATGGAGTTGTTCTTGTCGGGCAGGCTCCTGCAGCTGCAGAGGACGGTCGTCTGCGGAGATTCCGACCTCCCCGACGAGCTCCTGTACGGCCGGGCGGGCTACCTGTACGCCCTGCTCTTCCTGAACACGGAGATCGGCCCGGGCACCGTGTGCCAGTCGGCTGTTAAGGAGGTACCGCGGGTCACAGGGCGTGGGCGCCGTCACCCTCAGCCCTCTCACAGTGCTGGCTGGACCCCCTCCCAGCTCAGGGTGATCCCTCTAGGCATCTCAACATTAGTACGCGGCCCCTTCGTTCCTTCTCTAGGGATGTGCTCTTAGGAATCTGCTTCTCGGGCCTGTACCGATGCAGCCGTCTGCTCTAGAGTCCGCGGCAGCTTCGGAAAGAGAATGTTTTTCTCTTTCACAAAATGCCTGGACTTGATGGAGGCAGAGCTGGGCCCAGGGCTAGGGACCCTGGTCCGTCCTTCTGGGCCCCCGGTGTCCTGGGGGCCACGCCCTTACCTGCGTGACCAGAGCCAGCCGCGCACCCTGACCCTGCCCCGGCCAGGGCACAGGCGAGGAAGTGGGGATGCGCAGCTGCCTTCCCACTGCCCCCACCAAGTCACCTGACCGTCCCGCTGTCTGGAGCTCGGAGGCCGGGTGCCCAGCTGGAACCTGGAGCACAGGTGAAGGGAGAAAGGCTGTGAGGGGACAGTTCTTGTGTGCCACGCGGGCCTCGTCCCATCAGCCTCCCCGGCCCCGCCCGTGCTGCAGCGGCCCGCAAGGCTGCCGGGCTTTGGGGGACGCATCGCAGCTGCGGAGCAGATGCCTCACCTGGCGTGTTTTTGCAGGGAGCTTTTCTAGGTTCTAGGAACCCGTTCATGCTGAGAAGTTTTGATTTCACGGTTTAGCTTAACGTCGTCTTCTACGCTGAGGTTGTCTTCCGCTTTCTCTCTCCCTGTGTTTACTGATTTGTAAAATGGAAACAGTGTTGGCTGCTAAGTGCCTGAGGATGTTTAGATGAAGCTGTCTCTCTGTCTGTCTGCCTAACAACAGACAGAGGCTGAGAAGGATGCGTTTAGGGCGTTAGCCTTACGCCGCCCCCTCCGTCTGCAGGTCGTCACCGCCATCATCGAATCGGGCAAGGCCTTGTCGAGGGAAGAAAGGAAGACCGAGCGCTGTCCCCTCCTGTACCAGTGGCACCGGAAGCAGTATGTTGGCGCGGCCCATGGCATGGCGGGGATCTACTACATGCTGATGCAGGTGAGGACACCCCGAGACACCGAGGTGGCGATCGGACCTTGAAATAGCAGATCCAGTAGGAAAATGGAACCGTGTTAGCGCAAACTGAGCGGGTGAAACGAAGCGAGGCTCCACTCCGAACCGTGGGCGTCTGGCTCTGCCATGTGAACCCAGAGCGGGGAGGCTCGGGGGCACCTTCAGTGTGCGGGTTTGCACCGGGTGAGGTGCCCACCGCGGCTCTTTGCCTCTGTCCACGTCCTCCTGCCGACAGAAGTGGTCACTCGTGTAACGGGTGAACCTTCGCGCCCACGGCATCTGCTCGTGCACTGAATTGAAAACAGACCTGACCACTTCGTTCCAGAGTAGATTTTCCCATTCTCTGCTGCGACGGCTTAGTGTGAAATCGGGGGGGAGCTCGGTGTACCGTAAATGCTGTGAACTCGTGATGCGGAAAATAATTTTCAACTTTAATTTTCTAAAGTAGAAACTTTATGTAAATTCCTTATTTTTGCATATTTCTGAGGACATCCATCTTTAAGCTTTATCCGATATGTACATTAAGAGAGTAAAAATATAAGTTTGTGAATATAAAAAAATAAGCAGGCTGGCACAAAGATTCTTCACGTGCGGACACCCCATCTCGCTGTCAGTTGGGTTTGGCTGAGCACTGGGTGTTGTAAGCTAAGTGTTAGAGTTACTTTTGGCCGTTATGATCTCGTCTCGGCCGTCCCTGACATAGCGGTTACAATCTCGTCTCTCAGCCGGCCGTCCCTGACAGCTGCCACATCAAGGACTGCCTCTCCCGTCGGGCAGCCAGGGAGCCCACCCCAGATGCTGCTTCGCCGGCTTCCAGCCCGCGGCCTGTGCTCCCGCCCTTGTTCGTAGGCAGGCTGCTCTTTTGTCAGTTAAGCCTGCCTCCGTCCACCGTAGCAGAGTAGTTAATTTGCTCAAAACCACAAAGCTAGCAAACAAAACCACAACAAACACAGGGATGGGAAAAGGAACCTTGAGGGAAACTAATTCAGTGTTTTATTTACGTTTGTTTCTTAAAGCCAGCAGCAAACGTGGACCCCGACACCCTGGCAGAAATGGTGAAGCCCAGCGTCGATTACGTGCGCCACAAAAGGTTCCGGTCTGGGAATTACCCGTCGTCGCTGAGCAACGAAACAGACCGCCTGGTGCACTGGTGTCACGGGGCCCCAGGCGTCATCCACATGCTGATGCAGGCCTACCAGGTCAGTGTGCCGCGTCGCGGGTCGTGCGTGTCCCCAGGCCCGGTCCCCACCGCCAGCTTTTCGCTGGGTTGGGGTGAGCACTGGGGTGTTTTCAGCTAAGTGTTAGAGTTACTTTTGGAAAACCGTGCACTAGGAGGAGGACAGGGGGACAGAGGAGGGACAGACGGCCACATGAAGACGGTCAGCGCTGCGGTGCGGCTGCTGGTGTCCTCGGGTCTCCTGACGTCCCGCGGTTTTCCAACCAGAGCGGGGAGTCCCGCACTCACTCGACACTGAAACGTCGTTTCAACGCCGCCTTGTCCCCTGTCGCCCAGGTGTTCAAGGAGGAGAAGTACCTGAAAGACGCCATGGAGTGCAGCGACGTGATTTGGCAGCGAGGTCTGCTGCGGAAGGGCTACGGGGTCTGCCACGGGACGGCCGGCAACGGCTACTCCTTCCTGTCCCTTTACCGCCTCACGCAGGATAAAAAGTACCTCTACCGGGCCTGCAAGGTGAGGACAGCTGTGTCCCAGCAGCTCCTGAGCCCCCCAGGATGTGCACGAGGCCCGCAAACACAGCTCCTCCCGTTAACCTCGCACCCGCTGCCCCCTCGTTGCTCTGGCACAGCCTCGTCCTGGCCGCGCTCTCATCGCATCCCTCCGCAGTGAGGCCCGCGCGCCCCGGCCCGGCCTTCACAGGCTCCTGCAGCCCGCTGCCTGGCCCCACACCCCCACTCCGGCTGTGCCGCCCCCATCGCTCCCTGTTGGGAGTGTGCCCCTGGCTCCCTCGGCATGTGTCGTTCGCTCTTTCTCCCATCTGGAATGTTCTTCCCCTGAAATTTGCATGGCGACGCCATGCCATTCGATCTTAGCTCCCGTGATGCCCTTAGGGCCTCTGGGACTTCCCAGGTGGAGGGAGGACTCACTCAGGCATCTGCCATGTGTTTCTGCTGTGTCCTTGGGTGTGTCGTCCCAGTGGAGCACAGGCTCCGCCGTCTTGCCCGTCGAGGTCACTGGTGACACCAGTACCCAGAACAGCGCCTGGCGCCGAGTAGGGTCTGAGAAACACGCATCTGACGTGTGCACACGCATGGCACACGGCGAGGCAAACGTGTGCTGCTGTTGTTACTGCTGCACACGTTTCCCTGAATGTAGTCAGGCAGACACAGAGGGAAGACTGGGAGGAGACACCCCGAAGCGTTTTCCGTGACCCCGCTAAGCGGGAGCATGGGAGGGGGCTCCTTGACACTGCTGGACGGTGAACAGCGTTCCTGTCTCGACACCTCTCAGCCCAGGCGGACTAGAGCCTTCCCTCCTGGTGCCCGTCAGCGGGGCCGTGTGCAGAGCAGGGCGCACCAGATGCCCTGGGGACACATGGAGTGCAGGGCCCGACCCCTGACAGTCCCAGGGGTCAGGAGGTGGCGTCTGGGCCCGGACCTGAAGGAGGGCCGTGCGTTCAGCAGAGGGGGTGAGGGGAGGCGGGCGGAGGGCTGAGGTGGGAGGCTCCCGCGGGGCCGTGCATGATTCAGTGAACACGGGATCCAGAAAGGCTGTGTGCAGGGGGGCCCGGCGAGGTTTTTAAGATGAAGAGGTTTCCGGGGGGACCAGGAAAGGGCGGCCTGGGAGGCACAGAGAGGCACCAAGTGCTCCCGCCACCTGAGCACATCCGTGCGGGGGGCGCGGAGGGCGAAGGTGAAGTCGGACGGGAGGGCCAGGCCGAAGCAGGCTGGCCGTTCCGGTGAGTAGTTCCTCTCGGCCTCGTCACGGCCTCAGGAGAGGCTGTCACAGCCAGTGGGAGCACCGATGGGAGCCAGGCCTTCACAAGGGGGTGTCACCTGTGCCCAGGCTCTTCTCCAACAGAGGCCGCGACCAGAATGGGGTCAGGGGTAGGTGTCCCCAAGCTGTGGTTTAACCATCAGTGCGAGAAACGTTGGGTCATGAACCAGGGCATCGGCTGTGGGGACGAAGAGCAGGATGCTGAGCCCGCAGACGGCAGGGGGTGTAAGGCAGAGGACTGCAGGCATCACAGTGTCCCCCGTCACCTGACTGAGGACCAGACACAAGGCCTGTGGGACAGGCTGGACGGGCCGGCGCGTGCGGGCGGAAAACGGAGTGGCTTTCCTGTTACACGGACTCGACGTGATAGTCCGTGTCTGTCGCTTACGATTCTTTACATAGAAATGATGGAGAGTAGGAAGCTGAGCAGTAAAGGGAAACGGGATGATGTAAAAACCCACGAGGTTCGACGTGGTGGCTGGTGGCTCGGGGAGCTCAGAGGAAATGTGGGGGGCCGGGGGGAGCCCTAAAGGTGGAGGGAGCGCCCCGGCAGTGGCATCAGGCGCTGGGGGAGGTGGGTGGTGACATTCTGCAGGACTGCCTCCGAGGGCGGCCGGGCCCAGGCCGAGGCCACACGGTGCGGGGGCGGCAGCGGACTCGAAGCGGGGTTCTGGGCCCCGTTTAGCCTGGGGGCATTTCCCTCGGGGGTGACCCCCAGGGAAGGTGCTGGAGGAGACGAGTGGGCGGGTTTCTGCTTCAACATCCCCCGTGCTCTGAGGTGGACCCTGCCTGGGACAGGGAGGTGGCAGCCGTGGGGAGGCGGCCTGGGCAGCCCAGGCCCACACCCCTCGCCCCTGCCGTGCCCGGCCCCCGTCCTCGGGTCTCGGGGAGTCCCCTGCAGTGCCTTTCGTCGCCTTTCCGCCCGTGAAATGTCCTCCCTCAACAAGACTCGTCTGTCTTCCTCTCAGTTTGCAGAGTGGTGTCTGGAATATGGAGCCCACGGGTGCCGCATCCCTGACAGGCCCTACTCTCTCTTTGAAGGTAAGGGCGAGGGGGGATGGGTGCCGGGGTGCGGGAGCCCGCCCGCTCTGGGGGCGGGCAGCGTCCCCTGTGCCCTCACGTGACAGCCCCGCTGCGTTCCTGGGGAGGTAGTTTCTGTCCCTTCTCTTTCCTGTCCCTGCTCCGTGCTCCCGAGACTGCCCTCCAGGTGGGTTCAGATCTTCTGTGACGAGCACAGGCAGACGGCCCGGATGCCCGCTGCCCGCCGGGAGGGACGCCGGGCTCCTGTCCGTGCGAGGTCTGCCCACGGAAACTGGTTGCTTGCTTCGTGTAGTGATCACTTAGGTCGTATAGAGAAGTGCAAGTAATCATGTTAGTGACTAAAGGCGTTCGTGATTAAAACACAAATAGGTGGAAAAAGCAATGAGAACATCGAAGAGAGTTCTGGAAAACAGGTGCGATAACTTCTAATCACTTCGGAGCCACGCCGTATCCTAATTCCCAGATAAAATTCGGAGGAGTAAATGGTTGAATATTTTTTTAAAAACCAAATACTAAGCAGGTGTGAAATTCCGTCGAGTGCTTTTTCTGAAAAATCACAATAAGATCATGTGATTTCCTTCCCCGCGCCCCGTGCCTTGTTGACATCGCAGCTTCCACCTGGATAGATTTCGGACGTTAGCCCGTTCTGCGTCCCTGGACTGAACCTTACTGGTCACGGTGTCCACTTTTGTATTCTGCAGAACTGTATTTGCTCGTATCTCGAGGATTTGGGCATTTGTACCAGTGACTTCCGTCTCTGGACTTTGTGCCTGTTCCGGAACCTGCGGCGCTCTGGAGGGGCCTGTCCCGCCCAGGGCTCTGCCGCCCGCCCCACCAGGGTCCTGTCAGCCTCAGCGCGGCCTCCTCAGGCCCCTGCTGAGGGCTGTGGCCGCCGTCTGCTCCCCGTGGGTGCTCACAGACCGGTGGCTCTAGGGTTCCTCACCGAAGCTTCTGGAGCCCTTTATTCAAACGGACACTCGCAGGGAAGGCTGGGAACACCCCGAGTGCGTAGACGGAAATACCGAGGGAGCTGGACACAGCCGCCGCTCACCTGCGTGCGGTTCCATTCGTGTCACGGCCTGGAACAGGCGGACCGCTCCGTGGTGGCGGCGAAGGCCGGGGTAGACTGCACAGGGGCACGCAGGGACTTGCCGGGGGCGGCGAAACCTCCGAGTCTTCATAGGGGTTTGTGTGCGCAGGTGTGTGCGGGGCCAGACCTCTGCTGAGGACTTGTGTGTCGTGTCGTATGGACATTTTACATCAAAGGAAAACCCCTGAACAAACCCAACGGGGTCGGGGTTGTGATGGAGAGAGGGGGGTGGCCGCGGCCTCCCTCGCCCCACCCAGAACCCAGTGATTTGGGGTGGGGGTTTGACCAAAGCAGATAAAGTTGGTTTTTAAATGAGATTCTTAAAACCTGAAGAAATAGCACGACAGTCGCGCCGTAACCGTTTTGGTGGCGATTCTGTGAGATCATCTCAAAGTTTCAAGATAAAAGACAAAGCCCCGAAACCAATTTTTATAAAGGAGGGACTGAAGAGAAGTGGCGTCGTCCCCTGCTGGGTGCTAATGTGAGGGTCTCTCTGTTTGTCGTCACGAAGTCCGGTTTGAAGTCCTCGCTCCGCCCCACCCCTTACAGCCGCTGGAACAGGCGACCATCAGAGGTCCCTTCGCCCCGACCCTCCCTCCCGGCCTTCCTGACGCTCCGCTTGTACCTTACAGGCATGGCGGGCACCATCCACTTTCTCTCCGACGTCCTGGTTCCCGAGACGTCACGGTTTCCAGCGTTTGAACTCGGCTCTTCGCAGACGGATAAAAAGGTGCAGAAGGACAACTGAGAGGCCCGTTTGGACCAGAAGCCACCACGGAGCGAGCGGTCTGCCTGCCCCAGAACCAGCCGCGTGCGCACCGGAAAGGCAGACACCTCCTCAGCCCCCCGAGGCTCAGGGAGCCTCCCGTTGGCGCACGAGTGACAGGAACCGCGGCCGTGTCCCCTCGCCCGTGCAAATACGGATTCTCCACGCCCAGTTAGTTCCCTGTCGCGTTTGCATGTTCCTTGGTGTTTGTCGTCGTGGGTGTCAGCTCTCTGAGCGGAAGGCCCTGCCCCCACCCCACCCCGCTGCCCGTGCGGGGGCAGGGCGGCCGCCACGTCTGCGTGGTCATCTTAGGCCGACTCATGGAATAGTCGGGTGGCATCCGCGTAGAGGACTCTCCAGGGCACGTCCCCGTGACAGCCCTCTCAGCATCTCTGCGTCCCTTTCAGATGAGCACGAGGGGGAGACCGCGCGAAGCACTGGGGAGAAACCCCAGCAGAGGAGGGGGCGTCGGCTGGCGTGCTCAGGGGAGCCTTTGCACAAGGCCCGAGAGCGCACCTCTGCTCTGTGCCCACCTGAGTGTTGTGAAGCCAGACGGGTGCACTATGACTCCCCTGGGGCTCCCCGATCCCAGCCCCTGTTCCGGGCTCTTCGTGTGACGTTCCAGAGGCTTCGCGTGGTCTGAGGCGGGGGCATCGGGGGGCGGACTTGGTGACTGCAGGGGCAGTGTCCCGGACCACATCCTGAATCAGGTCGCAGTGGCCGAGCACCGGCAGGTCCAATGTGGTTCGTGTCCCAGGCAGATGGCCCCACTGCTGTGTCACGTCACAGCTCGCCGCTCCGGGCTCAGTGGGTGAATTCCAGAAGCGTCGGCGGCGGGAAGATCCTCGGCTGTTCCCCCGTCGCGAGTAAACTTAGTTCAAAAGTTGGTCAGCGATCGAAGTAAACGTTTAGGGTTGACACGGTTCCCCTGTTTTGTGCGCTGTGTGGACGATGAAACTCTCACACGTGAGGAGACGTGTGACGCGTAAAGGTAGTCGTCCCCACGTGCCCGGACAGTGTCCTGACCAAGGACACGCCTGACATTTTCAGTGTTTAAAAAGGGCGTTAATTCGGATGAGCAGACCCGCCACATTTCTGCCTGTGGGTTTGGGGCTTTTAGAGGGTTTTCTCAGCACGGGACACGGGGCTGGGCTGCCTGCGAGCTGACACGGGGCAGGAAAGCACGGCCAGGCCTCTTCCAGCCCCTGGGCCGTGCAGACCCTCGCCCATTCCCCTGAGGAGGGGGAGGCTGTCGCTGCGGGAGACTCAGGCCAGGCGGCTCTCAGGGCGTCCCCGAGCCTTGCTGTGGGCCCGACGCCCTGGCATGCGGCCTCAGTTTCTAGCTTGCGAGTCCCCACCACAGACGCGCGTGTCCTGCAGGCAAGACTGTCCTCTGGTCAGGCCAGCTGTGGGTGCAGATCCTCACGATCACGTCCCACCAGACCCTGTGGGCCAGCACAGCCGATGGCCCCCGGGCCACCAGCTGCCAGGCGGAAGTGGTCGCCTGTCATCCCGGCTCGTCCAAATGGCAGGCGCCCTCCCGCCCAGCCACACGAGGTCCTGCTGCCTGCCCCATGGCCACCTCAAGGCTCCACTGAGAGCTTGGCCTGAGCTGCCTCGGGCCGGCTGGGTGACTCCTGCGTGGCTCCCGCTCCCTTGCTGTGGGCTCGTGGCTCACTCAGCCCTCCCACCCACCCTCTTCTCGCCTGCCCAGTCGCTGGCCGCCCATCCGTCTGCCTTTGGCTCCCCAGGGGGGTGGCCGTCCCCCGCCTCCCACCTCCGTCCCCCGCTGGTGAGAGCACACCTGGGGCAGGTGCTCCAGCAGACCCAGGGGGGACGGGCCCAGGTGTGGCTGCAGATGCCCTCTCCTGGGTCAGAAGGCGCAGGGAGGGCCCCCACCTCTGAGCCCACGAGGGCCTTGGTCCCTGTCATCTCCGGGGACTGCCCGGCCAGTGCGATCCCGCGGACTGTGCAGTTGGCCCCTCCCTCCGCGAAGTCGTCAGTGTCGCCGCCACGTGCTGACACAGGAGTCGTGGGAGGGCGGGCGATGCCTGCCACGCGGGGCTCCCCAGACGGCGCTGGGGCCCCGAAGCCTGCGCACAGACTTACCCCCTGGTGTGTTAACTCTGTGATTTGGTCCCAGTCGGAAGTCTGTCTGTCAAATGGAAAAACCCATAAGTGAAGGTTAACTGTTCTCAGAGCGCCACCGCTCCTCGGTCGTTCCCGTCTCAGGTGTTAGCCGTCCGGGGAGGAGCAGGCCTTCGGTGTCAGCGTGAGCAGAGGCAGGTGGCTGCAGGGGGACGGGGCCTCAACGGCCGCAGCACGACCGCGAAAGCAAGTGCCACCCACCCCCTCGCGCCCCCTCCCCCAGCGGGAAGAGGTGTAGGCCTTACGGGCACGAGCCAGTGCCCGAAATGCCCGTGTCCCACGTCCAGGGGGTCTCCCACCCAAGTCCTGACCAGGCCCGACCCTGCTTGGCTTCCAATACCAGACGGGATCGGGCGTGTTCGGGGGGCCACGGCCGTACACTCGCTTTTTCTAAGTTTGGGTAAAACGTGACGGGGGCGGGATAGACGGGCGCCCTCGGGCTGCTACCCCGAGCCATGGCCTTTGGCTCCTAAATGGCCGGGGGGAGCTGATGACCCTGTGGGCTGCCCGGGCCAGGCGTGTAGCTCGGCCCTGACTTCACCGCGAGCAAGCTGCGCACCCCTCCCGGCTCATCCGTGTTCAGGCAGCAGATCACAAAACGCTTCTCTGCAGACGTCACCTCCACCCGAGAGTCCTCTGCAACGCGGCTTCGCCGCAGCCGCCAGGCCCCTCAGCAGGCCTGGGAGACGCAGGTGCTGACCGAGCGGGGCCGGGCTCTAAACCGGGGCCCGCCTACCTGTGGGAAGCAGGTCTGGGCCCGGGACAGCGACGGTCGGTGTCAGCTGTGAGTCGGCCTGGCGGGCCTGGCCTCCTGCCACCTGCTCCGGTCGTGTACGCTTCAGCCAGACCTTCCCAGCGCGTGGGTGAGCCCGAGGCGCCCTGCCTCAGCTCCCGGCTCTCCTCCCGAGATGGGGACATCTCCCACCCGCCTGGC
The DNA here is from genome assembly GCA_030015415.1 of Cynopterus sphinx. Lineage (NCBI taxonomy): Eukaryota > Metazoa > Chordata > Mammalia > Chiroptera > Pteropodidae > Cynopterus > Cynopterus sphinx. The sequence goes on from CM057391.1 coordinate 2,157,313, forward strand.
CCCCACCTGGCTGAACGCCCGTCGGCCACGGGTGCTTCCCACTGGGAACGTCGCCTCCACCCTCCTCCCCACTCCCTGGCAAAACGACCGACGCACGCGTGTGCCCAAGTCTGTTTTATTGTGCGTACCTAGGAAACGGGGCTCTATCAAAAGGGGACAGAAAAGGGCAACGAGCCTGACGCTGCGGAGAAGGACGCGTGCACAGATCTGCTCCAGGCCCACCCTGGCCACTGACCCCACGGGGCTCGGACGTGCCCGGAGCGGGCTGCACAGAGGAGACGGCCGGGGACAGCCACCCACGGGCCAGCGCGGCGGGAGCAGGTGCCTCGCGGGCTCCAAGGGGAAAGGAGACGCATCGAACACAAACACGGGACTGCGACCCACACCGTCCAGTCTCTTAAGCTCGTCTGCTGTCAAAAAGGGACGCGGACCCCGTCATGGACGCGGGCACCTTCTCAGCCGCGTCTGACCCCGAGCCGGGCGGCCCTCAGGTGCTGGGTCCTTAAAGACGCAGAGAGACGCGGACGTTAAAAACGCAGCACGCGTGGTCGTCCTCGGTCGTAGGCAGCGACCGCTGTGCCTCGCCGGCGCGTTTCGGAGGAGCCCAGGGTGGGGAGGTCCTGCGGTCGGGGACCGATGGCAGCGGTCACACGGCGCCGGTCGAGACTCCAGCAGCAGCGTCTGTGCTCACAGCGCGCGTCTCCGGGCGCTGGTTTGGCTCCGGGTGTGTCCCGTGGGGTCCCCTGGCGGCTCCCAGAGTCTCCGTCCTTGGAGGAACAGGGACTCCGGGCTCAGGGACGTCCCAGGAGAGCAGGGACGCCGAGGTCTGGGGAACGAAAACCCCTCGCACCGACTCCGACACGATGCTGCTGTGCTCACGTCTGCGTTTCTCCCGGCGAGCTCCCGCCACCGACCCCGCTGCTGCACGCCAGGGCCCACGCGTCCCGGCCCACCCCGGGGGTCGCTCTGGGTGTAAACACGACACTGTCAGCATCGCTAACTACAGATGCTGGGGACGGCGCATCAGATCCCAGGTGGGACCGGTCGGGCCTCGCCGGCCACATCTCCGCCACCCTGACCCTGACACGTGTCCGTGGAACCCAGTCAGGACCTCCAGGAGACCTGCCTGCCGCCTGGGACGTGGCGTTCCTGCCGCCGCCTCACCATGCGCTTCCTCTGAGACCCCTCGCCCAGCTGCTGAGGTCACAGGGCCCACAGCCCCCCACCCCCCAAGGGCCGCCAGACGGCCTCCCACCCCACTTGGGGCGTGTCCGGTATGAAAACTGCGGGGGACGCTGTGGAGACCTCTGGTCCCTGACACTGGCCCAGGCCGACCTTTTCAGAGGACGGGGAGGCCGGGGCTCCGCAAACACACTGAAAAGGGGGAAACCTCCCGGGTCAGACCAGGTGCCGTGGAACGCGGCGGGGCGCGACCTCCCAGGAGTGTAAGTGACCTTCCCTGCAGACGCCCCGCGTGGCCTGGCCCCGGGGGCCCACCTCCCCGCACTGATGGCGGTGCGCAGCGTCTCCCAGCGCTGGCTGTGGGCGGAGGGGGGGGACGTCCCTTTCACCTTCGGGTGATGGAGGTGGGAACGCGGGGAGGCTCCGCCACCCTCTCTCTAGCAGCATCATGGAAAGGGAGACAACAGGACAACAGGACAAGGGGCTCACGGAGCTGGCCCCGGGGCCTCGGTCTGCAGAGGGGGGCGGAGGCCACTCTGTGCGCTCGCCCGGGCTCCCCGGACACGCCGGCCCCGAGTGCCGCCTCTCGGTCCCACTCAGAGGACCCCTAGGGTGTCAGCCCTTGGGGACCGTCCACACTCTGCCAGAGCACAGATCATGTCAGAAACAGAGGGACACGGGAGACGTCGATGTTGGTCCACGGAAACGTGAAAGGGACTGTGCTGGCCTCGAAGACATTGGAGAGGAACCCGCCCTCAGCGGCTCGTGAGATCCTTCTGGAAGCGGACGGCTCAGGAGATCCTTCTGGGAGCGGACGGGACGGGGCAGGCAGCCTGAAAAGGCCCCTCCCCGCCCCCCGCAGCATGGCCCGGGCCGGCTCCGGGGGCTCCGGGGGCCCCGCTACTTGGCCTTCACCACCTGTTCGTAGGGCGGCGGGGGCGTGTTGCAGTAGGAGGGAGGGGGCGGGTAGGCCGTGCCGCCCAGGGGCGAGCCGGGCTGGACCTGGAAGGCCATGGCCACGGGGTTCCCGGGCGCGTTCACCCCTGGTCCTCCGGGGTCCGTGTAGTACAGCAGTCCCGGCGGCTGGGCTCCTGCAAGACAGACGGCAGGCGTGGGCGGAGCGGGGGGACCACCACCCAGTGCCACGGGGACACCACGCCCAGCCCTCGGCTGACAGGTGGCCACGGCCAAGCGCCCAGACCCGGCGGCTCCTGGGATGACGGCAGGTCTCGGGCCTCCTGGGGCTTCTGATCTTTTCGGGGCGCAGACGACTGGAGGGCTCACAAACTCACGGGTGGCCGAGTGACAGAAAGGACATGAACAGGATGTGGGGTGCTGGGAACGGGGGCCGGACCCTGAGTGATGCACCAACGCGGCTCTGCCAGGGGCTGGGCCGGCTCCTGCCGAGACACGACTGAGGGCCGGGCACTGCGGGCCACGGGACCTGGGCCCCAGCGAGGCCCCCACCGCTGCGGGACAGTAAGGGTGGGGAGAGCCACTCCCCCGCCAGCCGGAAGCTGCCCGCGTCACTTCGGGCGTCTCCTTTCCCACCTGCCCTTCTGTCAGGGAGGGGACCACCTGTCGTCCAGGTGGGCGCGAGTTCAGACGGGATGACCCCGGGGGGAGATGACCCTGGGGGGAGACGACCCCGGGGGGAGACCAGCAAGGCGGGGGGGTGGTCCGTGCTGCACCTCAGGTCGCCCCCGACACCGAGGGAGGGCTGCCCCTCCGCACGGCCAAGGACACAGGACACAGGGACCCCGGCGTGACCCCGGCGTGCGGGAGATGGGTCCGGAGAGCACAGCGGTGACGGGGCGCAGGCTGGCGCCCTGCCCCGCATGAAGCCCTAACTCTCGTTAAGCGGGCAGGACCCCCGGGCGGCCGCTGCGATCGCCGGCATGCTGGTGGCACGGACCGCATCCCGCACACGGACGGGGACTCAACCACAGAAGCGGCGCCTGGTGCTCCCGGGCTGGGCGGACTTTGCGCGTGGAGCGGTCTGCCCGAGGGGCCTCGCCCAACCCAGGGAGACCCCGAAGGCCTGAGACGTCGCCGCTGTACCCTGCCTGGGGTCTCTGCGACACCTCCCTCTGCCGCTGTCTGACTGAACGAAGGGCAGAGTCCTGAACAGATGCCCCCGAGACGGCAGGATGCCCGCACCTGAGGGCGCCGGCTCAGGAAACCCACAGACGCGCTGCAGGAGACAACGAGGAGCCGCGCACGAGGCCGGAGACGCGCTCCGAGGCGCCGGCCGGGGGGCCCCGCCACAGACGCCACGTCACCAACGGCTGCCTCCCCCACACCTGCCTCCTGCCCGCGGCCATGACCCTGACCGGCCATGACCGCGAGTTCCCCAAGGGCAGGGGTCGTTCTATTTACCTCTGGGTCCCTTCCCTTCTACACGCACAAAACGGCAAAGACAGAGCCTCTGGCTGTCGGAGCAGCCCAGGAAGGTCACAGTGGACGCCTCCGAACGTGAGCGGAACGGGGAGGCGAGAAAGAACGGGCGAGGCGCCCGGGGGCGCGACCACGGGGGCCTGGGGACCGACTCAGCGACACAGCTTGGGGTGGAGAAGGGGCCTGCACGGAAATGACCCTGTGTCCGGTCTCGATAAGGGGCCCACCCAGCGAGGGGGGGGACACGGGAGCGGGCGGGGCCCAGGAGAGTTCCACACGGGACCCGCCGGGGCCAGGGCCGCGTCGGGGCCTGTGAGCAGGGGTGGGGAGGAAGGAACGGGCTGAGGGCAGGTGGCAGGAAGGACCAGCATCCACGGCAGGAAACAAACTCAGAATCCTTCAGGCAGATGAGACCACAGAGGACGCGGGGAAGAAACTGAAAATACTGCAGTAATGGGGGGGGCGACAGGGCAGAGCGTAGCTGACCTGGGGCGGGCGGAGCGGGCTGCGGGGTGTAGGACACGCTGAACCCCGGCTCGTCGGGCAGCGGCGGCGGGTTCACGCGCCTGCGGAGGAAGAAGCCGGCCCCGCAGCAGAAGAGCACGCCCATCATCACGAGGAACCTGCAGGGCAGCAGCGTGTGAGCGGGACCCCCCCAGGGGTCCAGGAGCCCCCCAACCCCAGCAGAGCCCCCCGCTCCGACCTCGCGCCCCGCCCAGACGCCCCTTCCCACGCGCTCTCGGCCCGCCCTGCCGTGCTGGTCCCCCCGCGGGGACACCTCCTCTGGGACCGAAGCCGAAGTGCCCGGCTCGTGCCCACTGCTCCCACACCAGAGGCTCCACGCCGCCTCGGGGGCCGGTTTAAAACGTCCCGCGTGTAACTGTCCGTCTCCTGTCCCTCAGGAGCCTGGCCGCCGGGGCCTCCCCACGGGAGCCTGGCACACACCATGACACGAACGTCCCCTGACAGGAGGCGTGCACGGGGCAGAAGCCTAGCACCCTTCTACCTGCGTCAGGGTGCCTTAGGCTCGCGTCTCAGGGGGTCCCTGGCTGCACCCCCAGGGCAGGACCTGGTGTCAGGGCATCGACTCTAAAACCCGGCCAAATCCCCTGGCATCTGGCACCCGACCCTGCGAGATGTGTCCTCATCCCGTGGCACCAGGGACCGGTGCTCCCGTGGGGAGGTGGGTTCACGTGTGAGGGACATGGGGCTAAGGAAATCCCGCTTCTGGGACAGAGTTCTGGGCGCTAGCAACTGTGGGGTGGGGGGCGGGGGCAGGTGCCAGGCTCTGAGGCAGCGAAGACTCCAGCGCAGGGTCTGCGGACGCTGATTCCTCAAGACGGTCGGCCTGGGCGTCGGCAGAGGCTGGCAGAGGTGCTGCCGCCGCGGGAGGCCAATGCAGGAGGCCGCCGCCCAGCCCACCTCCCAGAGACTGACCTCCCTTCCCCATCACCCCCCCGCCCGGCCTGCGGGGACGGGCGGGGGCTTCCTGCAAACTGAGCGGACGCAGCCCGCCCCCCAGACACACTGGCTTGGAGTGAGGAAGCCCCAGAGGCCGTGGGCCCAGGCGGAGGTGGGTGCCTGTGGCTGGACAGAGGGACCCAGGGCAGAGCCCCGGGGTGGGGGTGCAGGAGGGTGCCGGGGACTGGGAAGGCGGCGACCTACCAGAAGTACCACAGCCTCTGGATGGACAGGGCCCGCACGCAGCACCGGGAGCCGCAGCAGTCCTCGTAGGGGCGGCATCTGCGGGAGACAGGGCCACAGGCTGGTCAGCGTCCTGGGCCAGAGGCAGGGAGAGCCAGGGAGACCCCGTGCAGAGGACAGAACCGCCCCGGCCACAGCTCGCACGACCCGCCGAGCTGACCGCTGTCGTCCGGCGGCGTAAGCGGGATTGGAAGCCCCGCGAACCGCGCACCCGTGTGCCAGTCTCAGTGGCTCCCTGCTGGGGAGGCGCGGGGCCCCAAGGCTGGCGCGACACCGCCGGCTCCGCACCCGGAAGGCGTCCACACGCCGTGCGTCCTGTGACCAGCTGGGAAGGGCCCCCGGGCTCCCCCACAGTGAGCCAGCCTCACGTGCAGCCCTCCCGCCCGCTTTGGGACGCAGTCCCCGAGTCCAGGGCCAGGCGTCCCCACCTGGTCCTCCGGACACAGGTTTTTCATCTGACGTCGCGGTGCTTCACGGCACGTGGCCACACGCACATCATCCACCACAGTCCCCGTCCCACGCCGCCGCGTCCCAGCGACCCGCGTGTGACAGGCGCTCGACAGGTGTCTGTGGCGTAAATGAACGGAGCCGGCCCCTCGGCCCCTTCGGCAGCAGCCGCTCACTGAACACGGGTCCCGGGGCAGGTGGGGGGCAGCGTGGACACCACGGGGCACCGGCCCGGATGTGAGCTCGCGATGCCCACCCCCCTGAGGGTGAGCTCGGGCCGGATCCGGGTCTGCCTTATCTGGCGGCATCTGGGCGGGAAAGGCGGGTGACCCCGTGCAGAAAAACGACTCCGGAACAACCCTACCTCGCAGCACTCACAGAAAGGAACTTAAAATGGGGCAAGGACGTAGACGTAAGACCCGATACCGTGAAACTAGGAAAAAACATGCAGAAGAAGGTCCTCGGCGTTGGTCCTGGCAATGCTGTGGGTCAGTCCCGTAATAACTGAGCGACCTGTGTCATCGGCAGGACCCCGCCCTCATGATCAGTAGAGAAGACAGGGGAACAGGTGGGGGAACAGGGGAAAGGACCCCAGACCAGCAGGCCCGGGGGACAAGCTCAGGGCCTGTCTCTGTACAGGGTTTCGAGGTGCGCCCTGGATCAGTACACCAGCAAAGGGACAAGTAGGCACCCCCTCCCCCACCTCTGCAGAACCAGGACCGGTCCCTTGGCCGACTACACGGCGACCTGAGAAGCGTCGGCTTCACGGACACGTGGCTGAACCGCGCCTGCCCCGGAAGCAACAGATACGGTGGCTCCCCAGGACCCCAAACCCACGCTCCCCCAGCCAGACGACTGTAATTAGAGGCAAAGTCCCCGGGCTGCGCTTCGTCTCCCAAGTGGGCTCAAAACGCGATCAAACACAGAAATTCAGAACCTGCGGACTGAATCTGGCCACCCGCGCGGGAGGCCGAAGGGCAGCAGCGGCTGAGGGCAGAGGCGAAAACCCACACAGATGGGGGGAAACGCAGCGATGCTCTCACGAGCGCGAGATCGGCTGGCGCTGAGGGCGCAGAGGAGCCAGGCGAGGCCATGACTGCACCTGCCTGGGCAGGGGACCCAGCCAGGTGATAACCGAGACACCATGCGCACACGCACGCGCGCACACGCAGTCGGAGCCGCTGAGCTGTCGGCCTGATCAAGCTCAGAATTCGACTCCCACTAACTGGGGGAATCTGTCCAAACCAACATAGTTTGGGCCTCGCTCGCATGCCCTGCCCCCTCTAACCAACCACACACGCGCAGAAGACAGCCCCGCGGTGCTGCGCGGTGCGCGCGGTCCCCTGCCCGCGCAGGCTGCATGCCCCTCAGGGAGGTCACCCGCTCATCAAGGTAGACCCGGGAGGGGAGGCCGCCCCAGGCAGGGCTTTCTCTGCCCCGTCAGCAGTGCCGCCGCCTGCTGAAGACGGCTGTGAGCGCGGAGTCGCAGCCACGGGGAAGCGCGGGCACTTACATGTAGTACGTCGGGTAGAGCCCTTCGAAGTACCAGCAGTGCTTCTTGGCCTCCGCGCACTGCAAAAGGAAGGAGAGGGGCCTGGTCAGTGACGCTGCGTCCGCGTTCAGGTCGACCCCGCCCCGGGTGCCCGGAAAGACACGGCAAAGGGCCGCGTGGGCGGCTGGCCGAGTCACCCGCCATGGGCCAGGGCGCACGGACACATCCAACGACAGAAAGACCAAGACCAAAACGCCGAGCCTCGTCTCCGTTCCTGACTCTGCTAACGGCCTCGTCTGCTGAAGGCGGACGTGAGCTCTCCCTCACTGAGTGGGTGTGCTGATGGTGCAAAAGCCCACAGAAAAGGACTGCCCCCCCCTTTCCAGGCCATTGGCAGACAATCACCTACTAAAAGCTGCCACCGCTTCCGACCCCAACTACCCCAAACCTTTTCAATGAAAGTCCAGCTCTCCAGCCACCCACCTAGGGAGTGGCCTCTGAGCAGGGAGCTCCGCCAGGCACGGGGCAGGGGCCTGGGCGGACCGGGGCCCTCACGTGCCCCGTGTGCCTTCTCCCCACACCCCCCGTTCTCCCTGAGCTTCTCTCCACAAGCCAAGGAGGAGACCAAGAGCCCCCCGGCGGCTCCTGCAGCTCTGAGCGGGGAAGCTCACACAGCCAGACCCGAAGGTAAACTCCAGCCTGGCCCGGCCCCAGCCTCCCTGCCCGCTGCCCCCGGAACCCTGGGCTGCCAGACGCCGCCCTTCACCAGCGGACACGGCGGAGGACGCTGACTGCTCGTCCACCCTAGAGATCCCATCTCCTGGCCCATCACACGGTAGAAGTGTTTGTGGAATATAAAATATCGCAACGTCCGTACCACAAAGCAAGATGGGTGGGTGGCTGTTCACAGGTGCCAGCCCCGACGCAAGCCGCACTGGGGACAGCTAGCTCCCGCTTTCCCACTTGGAACTGACATCCCTCACAGGCCGTTCCCTCAGCCTGGGTCCACCCCCACGCGAAGACGTAGCCAGAGTCCTCCCAGCCCCCCAAGTCATACAAAGACGTAAAGAATAAGCTCAGCAGTGAAAGGACAAGTGTGTTTGGGACCTTCTGGAACTGCATGCTCAAGTGCCGCCTCGAAATCAAAACAGGAGCCTTTCCGACCACAACGAGTCACGTACAGTCAAGAGCCCCGTGATGATCCAGAGGACAATCACCCTAAACCGTGACCTTCCGTGGTTTAATGACAAACGGAACCACCCGTCAGGGCAAACGTGACGAAGAGCACAGACGGACACTTGCCCGAGAGTCCCGCAGGGCACGATGTCTGATGGCAAAAAGCTAGAAACTGCACATCCGTCGACAGGGAGCTGACTAATACGTCGTGCTCCTTCACGGCGAAGAACGCTGCGACGCTGAGCGGGATGCCGTGGGTCTGTGAAAGGCGACGTGGAAGTCCCGCCAAGAAACCACTCTTAAAGAAACCGAAAAGGCGCAGAGCACTGTGTACGACACGATCCCACTGCGCTTGCCACGACGCCTCTGAGTACGAGATTTTTTTTAAAAAAAGCACTGGGCCGCACCGGGAACTGACAGCTCCCGCTACAGAGACGTCCAGGCTGTGGGAGGTCCTGGGGGGGGCCCACGTTCCGTTTTACAGGTTTTTTAAAAACCACGTACGTGCATTCACTTCGTTTAAAAAAAATTACAACCACCGAATCAGTGATCTCTGAAACTGGCAGCAAGGTCCGCACAGACGAGCTGCTCAGGTAGCTCCAGCTGGCATTCGCCCCCTTAAAACAGCTTCCATCCGAGTCCAGTTTCTCCCTGTTCCTCTCTCCTTGCCCGTCCCGAAAGCACAACTAATGAGCCGTGAAGCGGCCAAAGGCCTGGCCAGAAGGAAGAGGAACAAAGGCTCTGAACAATTCACAGCCGGATAATCAGCTTTTCCAGAGCCGGAGCCACAGCCCTAACAGAGCCGCTGTGGGCGAGCTCACCGCCTTCCCCGACAGGCCCTGAGGGCCCCAAGGAGGACAGAGGCCCTGGCTATGCCGCACCCCAGAAGGTTCCTGGGACAACCACGGCCATAGGCAGGCTGCTGAACCCACACGGGACAACGGGGTGTCAACTACAGATCCCTGTCACCGAGCCAACGCCAACAGGGGTCCCCCACGTGGGGTGTGACGAGGGGAGAGACTGCCTGTGGGAAAACAGCTCCATCGTGATACAGCCCCAGCGAGGAGGCCCCGGTTACAGGGAAGCGGGGAGCACACTCTGGGGGGCGCGGGTGAGGCTGGCTGGTGGAGAGAAGAGGGCCGGCCTCGCTCCCTGTTCGGTCCATGTCTATGCAACTGAGAAATCCAAATCCTCACGGTCTGATGGGTCGGAATGGAGCCGCCCGGACTGATTAACGAGGATGCAAATGAGGCTACAGCTGCCCGGCCCTACTGGACAGGGACCGTGTCCGTCCTATGGGTTGAATGTCCGTCCTAGGCGCTCTCTCGGGAGGGTGGGCGCAGGGGCAGGGGCACAGGGCAGGAGGCTCTGCGGCCCGTGTGTGGCTTGTCACTGACATGCAGCCTGTGGGAGCGACCTCTGCGAACAGTGGCTGCCGGACGCGGGTGGGAATTTGAGCCCAATTAACTGTTTGGAATCCTTTTTGTTAAGTATGTTCATCTTGGGGTCGACACGGGGCAAATGGAAAGGCACGTCATACATGTATACGTGTCACATAAAGTGGACACACACACAGCTACTGAAAACCACTAACGAATACGTCCCAGCTTAGAAGCAGAGCACATTCCAAAAAACCGTATCGAAGTTGACGATTTGGAATTTAGGACCCTTTTTCTCACCTGGAACAGAAAAGGACATTCGCAGGAAAACTGGTGACGTGCAAATAAAGCCCGACGCTTAATTAGTGGGAAGGAGTGCAGGCTCCCTTCCCAGCACACGCAGCACGGCGACGTGTCAGTCAGTGTGAACCGGGCAGGAGGCACGCAGCAGCTCTGTCAGCTAAGCAGCTTCTCGATGAGTCTAGTGATTCCCACTAAACGTCAGAGAAGAGCGGGACTTCACTAGGAAACGAGCCACGACGTCCTGCCCGGCCTCAGTATTTATGTGGCGCCGTGGTTAAAAGGAGCCACAGAGGCCGCCTGGTTACAAAATATGCGAACTACTGTGCCCAAAACAAAACGACGCAACCCTGAGTCGAGGCCTTGACAACAGAAAGCAGCGGTGGGAGTGACGGAGAAAGGCTGCAGCAGGAAGCCGGGGCCTCCACCGTGGGTACCTGCGAGCCACTGCCAGGGGTCCCCCGGCGAGCCCCGGGGCCTCCGCCGTGAGGACTCGGATGGCCTTCACCCTGAGGCTGATGGGAGGTCAGTGCCCGAGAGCCACTGCCAGGGGTCCCCCGGCGAGCCCCGGGTACGTGGGGCGACGGGCAGCCTTTGGTCTGCAGAGAAGTGAACCAGCGAAAGCAGAGGCTACTCGGCGTGGGCAGAGCAGTGACGGGGAGGGTCCGCTCTGCCCACCCACACTGTGCCCACCGCCCAACCCTGCAGAGGGCCAGACAACCCCTGGTCCTCTGACCTGGATGTGCGCAGCGCCAGGTCAGCCGCAAGGACGCAGGTGGGTGGATGCTATTCCAGGGCTCTCGCCTGCGGCCCACGAGCATCCAGGCCAGACCCTGTCCCATCTCGGAGGCTGGGGAGAAAGACAGAACCGCCGCCGGGGAGTTCGCGGGGAACAGAATCCCCACAGGACCGAGGCAGCTTCCCTGCTCCAAGGAGGGGGAGCATGCGAAGCCTCAGCCAGGCGGCCTCTGTGGCTCTTTTCATCCACGACGCCACACAAACGCCGAGGCCCGGCAGGACATTTGGGGTCATTTTATAGTGAAGTCCTAGTCGCCTCTGACATTTATGCATAGGGATCTATGATCTAAACGTAAGTCTCTTTATGCCAATAAGTCTTGCGAACTTCTTGAACGTTACAGAATCATGTAAATTCGAGAAACGACCGGAAAACACCTTTACAGAGACCCACTGAGCACACAGAAATGACTGCGCCGAACATCGAAGCCCTTGCTGGAAACGAGGTTGAGAAAGGTCACCTCCGCTAGCCACCCATGGGCGCGATTTGTTTGGTCCGCAACACCTTTAAGAAGAGGCAACGACACAGGAAAATCTAGATTCCAGCTTTTTGACAAAAGTCTGAACCGAAATGGATTTTTGACTGTAAATAAGAATTTAAAGCATTGATTTGGGCCTCAGGACCTGCAGCCTGGGAGACACGGATCAAGGCAGCAACTGAACTGCACTCCGAGGCGGGAAATGAGGGTTTACGAAAGCAAAAACTACAAAGCAGTCATTATTTCCCGCAAATGAAGGATTCCGGCTACGTTCACAGGGTCCGGTTATTTCCAAATGCAAATGAGGGGGCGAGAACTTCAAGGAAGGAAGCAAAGTCCCGTCCGGCTCAGCCCTGACCAGCAGGTTTAGCGGCCTACAGGCAGCTCCGAGCGGTGTGTGCCGAGTGTCCAGTCTGTTCCTGGCTTCTGTCGCTACTTTGCCACTCGTCCCCGATTAGAACGCGTTCGTTTTATTGTCGTAATGAACAAAGCAACGTGCTTCCCACGAGTTCGAAAGTCAGAGATTACCCTGGCTCGAGGGATGGCACAGGCTTCCTGGAGAAGGCTGGGTCTGAAATGAGGCTGCAAAGACGGGAGACGGGGCACTCCCAGAGGAGGATCCAGCGTGACCACGGGGATAGCATGGAAACGCTCAGCACCGCAGCCCGGTGGGCAAAGCACCACGCGAACGTCCAAATGCACCGAACTAGAAGAAGGGAGGCCGACTCCTTTCTCCTGAGGGAGGGGTCCGTGGGAGCCGGCTTAGGGACCAGCGAACCGGGACAGGGGGTGGCACCCGCTGCAGCCGGGGCCGTGCCCTCTGCAGGTCTCAGCACACGTCCTGTGGGTGAGGCAGTCCCTTAACCAGAGCTGCCCTTTTACTACCACATGACACTACCCCCCAGGACTCGGTGACACCCCAGGTCGTGAAGCCCCACCTCCCTCCTGGGGCAGAGCCATCTGCCCGGTCGCTGACATAGGTCGTTTACAGAAGAAATCGAAAAGGCAGCTGGGGAGCCCTGTGCTCCCAGGGGACCTCCCCGGGCCCGAGTCACTCGACGGTGCTAAACCCGGAAAGGTGACCGAGCACTGTGGAGACAAGACACAGGGTGCCCTAGACTGCACCCCAGACCCGAATCAAAACCACGCACACTGCCGCCTGCAAAGCGCCGACAGACGCTCGCCCTCCAGGGAAGATGGGCACCGCCGTCCTCGCCCTGCACCGTCTAAGCAAAGTCAGGGTGGGGCCGCCTGTCTGGCTTTCACTGCTGCTACAGTAAAAAAAAAAAGACAAAAGCTTGACAGCACAGTTACAACTGTCAACCTTCCCCAAACAGAGTAAAGCTGGAAACCTTCCCGGAGTGCACCGTCTAGGCACGCTGGGTAACTGCGTCTCAGCCTCATCCGCGGCTTCGTGAGATGGGAACCCTCCGCTACACCCGCTGTCTGTAAATCTGGGATTCGCATTTTTTTCCCCCAAAAAGGAGGGTTTGGGGGGCAGTTTCTAAAGTAGTCCGAGCAGTTAGTCCCACCCCCAGCAGAATGCACGGGGGATGCGTTTTCACCTCTTCTTCTGAAGCAGCTGGGAAGAGGACGCAGGGCGGGCTGATGGGTTCTCACGGGTAAAAATCTTGGTAAGGGGCCTCCAAGGTGAGGGAAATGAAGGACCAGCCTGAAACCTGCAGGGTGTGCCAGGGACAAAAGCCACACCAGGTTGGGCTGTAAGCTCCAATGCATCTACGGCAAAGCAAACGATACTTACAGATCTGGGCCTAAGGATGTCGGTTGTGATTTAAATATTTCCCTTAAATGAATCAGAGAAACGGGTTCGAAAGTAGATACTTCCCCCAACCGCACGAGAAGCCCCCACCCCCTGTGTGTCCCTGCTCAAAACTGGCGGCCTCAGGTGCCCCTCCCTCCCACCCACTGCTATTTCCAAACCCCAGAAGCTTACCCAGAGCTGAGCTCACGGGTGGAAGAGAGGCACAGAGGAGGGCTGTGCGACGGCCCTCCTCTCTCCTCACGCACGCACCGCTGACGAGGCAGGCTCTAAAACTCGTGAAGTGCTCAGGCAATTCTCATGAAACACTGGCAGACGCTCCGTGTCAGTGACCTCACCAACCCACGGAGCACCTGGCCAGGGAGCAGGTGTGGGGCTTTGCGAATCCGTGGGTTTCTGTTGCCAGAGGTGAACAACGATCACCTGTGCGTCCCAGGACAGGTGCCCTCACTACAAGGCCCGTGGCTAATCAGTCACCTTCCCTCCTACCACAGACCTGCTCAGCTCCTTGTCCAGGGTCACAGCCCCCGATCCGAGTACTCAAACCCCTCCTGAGCTCCTACTCTGGGTCAGGCACTGTTCTAGGGGCTGGGGACCGCTCGGTTAACCAAATGGAGCCAAATCTCTGCCCCTATAATGGTCAGAGGGTGGAAAGTCAACGCCATCGCACTGTGAAGCTAACGGACACACAGGAGAGGGGGAACTGGTCAGAGCAAGGGGCCTGCGAGGGGAACCGGGCTGGAATTTTACACAGGGTGGTCACGCCAGGCCTCACGGGGAGGGTGACATTTGAGAGGCCTCGTGGAGAGAAGACGACAACCATGACGTCTAAAGAAACCGCCTTCCATCCCACGGCTCGATGAGTCAAGTGGCCACTCGCCCAAGCCACGTACCTCTAGAGTCACCTAAGCCAAAAGGAAGCAAGAGGCAACGAGCGCCCCAGTCCCGGCCCAAGGCCCCTGTCCCCGCACCCCGGCACCCCTGGAGCCAGGTCCCCCCCAGCTCCAGAGTCCTTGCCACCTGTTCATTCATCGCTGTCGCCTCTCACCCACGGGCGCCCAGCCTCCACGGAGCCTCAGAGACAAACTCCCCACGCTCTCGTTTTTCATTCCAACTGCACGCTGCTCCGATTCTAAAAACTCTGAAGAGTGGGAGGGTTGAAAAGGTTTATTTCAGAAAACTGGCACCCAGGGTTGCCATATTCACTGGGATTCCAGGGCACGGAGAACGTTTGGCACGAGACGAGAAAACACCCTTCCACTTGACTTGGTTCTAATTTCGGCACCACTGGGCGTCAAAACACACAGGACTTTAGAAAATCCTCGTTTTCCCTCATTTCAAAAGGTAGCGTTCACTTTCCAACCTTCTCCAGAGGAGACCGCGCCTTCCTCCAGCCCGAGAAGGCCTGTCCTTTAGCCAAAACGACTGTGAAGCACACGGCTGCTTCGCTTAAAGGCTTCCAGCGTGTGGTTCGGGGGAGGACGAGAAAGACACCGACGCCAGCCCCGTGACTAACACAGCGCAGTCTGCCCCGCAGCGGGTGGGGGCAGCAGAGCCGCAGCACCGTCCCCAGGGAGTTTACCTGAGTGGTAGGTACCATGCACCTTGCCCAGCTCAGGCCTAAACCCCCAACCAAGTGTCAGCAACCCCAGGTCCAGGAGCCGCTGGCGTCCCCATCCGGGAAACGCCGTGGGGCGGGCTGGAGGCCCACGTGCTCAGGGCCTGGCAGATGCGTGCCGTCAGGTGAGAGGCAGGTGTGGCCCAGTGAAGGCCGCTGGGAACTTCTTCGCTGAGGGGCTGGGAGCTGGACTGGCACCTTCACTCCGCCCACAGCCCAGCCCCAGGACCTCACGCGAGCCAGAGGGCAGAAGCACAAAGCTGCATGACCCAAAAAAGGCCTTTGGGGTTCCCCCCCACCATGGCCCAGGTGCCTGGGACCGCAGCGGCTGGCACGGGACACCCGGAAAGGTCACTTCAGAAAGGTCACTTCCTAGTGAGCTCCTGAGAAGCCGTCCGGGGGAAAGGGAGGGTGCTGCCTGCACCTGTTCCCACTTCGAGCCCCGCCTGGGCTGTGGGATGAGCACACAGCCAGGGTCCCCAAAGTCCTGGGGACCCGCTGCACGGGCACACTCATTCACAGCCCCGACTTCGCCCTCCAAAGTGTCAACGTGGATGCTGAACTACCTGGTCCCCAAGGATCTGTGACTGGAGTTTCTACAGGCTCCTTTGTTGGTTTCCCTACTCCCCAAGTCCACCATCCTCAGGGCACACCAGGGGCATTCCCTCTAGGCCAGTATGGGGGGAGGAGGGGTGCACAGGGCAGACAGCCGCACAAGGAGGCGGAGCCGGGCCTGGGTCTACAGCTCCAGCCCCTCACACTCCCCCAGCAGAGAGGCTGTGGGAGAGTTCCCTAACAGCTCCCATTTGAGATAAAAATAGGGATAACTGCCAAGAGGATTAATGGCTTAATATCTGTAAAGTGCTTAGGACAATGCCTGACACAGGGAAGCACCCCAGACGTGTCTGCTAAGTAAACACGCACGCAGTCTTTGTGTCTAACAGGTAAGCCATGTCCACTCAGGGACAGCGGGGCAGCGGAGGACGACCCTTCCCCAAACCAGGCCCCCTCCCTGCTGCGGCGCTTCCAGCTGCAGACACCCCTCACCAGGCCCTGGGGGTACTGGCTAAGGACAGGGTGCGCCAAGGCCAGATTGGAGCCACCGGAGGCTCCCTTCCTCATTCCGGGTGCTCTCTGATCTGCCACACAGCAGCGAAAGCAGCCCGAGCGGAACAAAGAAACAAAGACTGACAGCGGCTGCAGCTGGCTGTCAGGAGCCATCAGACACCCCCCTCGACTGTCACGGGAACCCTTGGCCTCCTCACACCGAGGGGCTGTAGGCGCATCCACGCATGCCACTGGGGACTTCCAAGCAGCAAAGGCGCCCCGCGAACGACATGTCTGAGGTGAAAGCCAGAGCGATTTAAGAGGAAACATCAGGTGTGACGTGTACACTCCCGCGTCGTGAATTACAAAGAAATCGCCTTCACTGCTGGCCGCTCCTTAGGCTCAGTGGTGAAGGGGCCACACCACACGTCCTGGGGAAACAAAACCCACCTACGGGCCGGACATCCATTCAGCCTCGTGAGAGCCTCGCCTGAGTCACTGGAGGCCCCCGCGCTGTCACGGCTCTGCCTTTAGGATGGTTCAGCCTTTCAGTCCTGACTCGGATTCTATTTAAGGACGAGAAATTCCTAAGCAACTAAACAGCTATTTCGGAAAGAAGAAGGCCCTGTGGCAGCGGGGCCCAGCACCACACAGTGCCCGGAGGGAGAGGGGCAGGACCGGTGGGCGCTGGGGACGAGCACCCTGGTGGGGCTGGGCGGGCGCAGCGCGGCAGGTGCAGACGCGCAGGTTTGAGATCAGTTTGGGCCTCGGGTCCATTTCCCCTCCAGCATGTCCAGTGGTCACGGAGGGGACGGCCGGCCCCTAAGGGTTTCAGATTCCGAACAGACGGAAGGGATGCACGGGGAGGGGCGCTCCCCCCAGAATAACGATAACAACAATAACAGTAATAATAACAATAATAATAATAAATAACAACAACAATAACAATAATTAATAATAATAACATGCCGAGCCAGGGGGTAGGAGGGCGGACACACTAACTTCTCGCTACGGGAGCCCAGCGCAGGGACCCCCCCCCGTGCACCCCCCCACGCCCTCCCGGCGTCGCGCGGCGCCGGTCCCCACGCCGGGCCCCGACCCCGCGGACCCGACGCGAGCCCCCACCCGGCGTGCGGGCCCCGCGCGGACCAGCGCCCTCAGCGCCCGCACCGGGGGATGCGCCTGGGCGGCCGGGAACCGGGGTCCCCCCCCCGGGGTGTCGGGATCCCCCGGGGCCGCCCGCGGTCGCTGCGCTTCGCCCGCGCCCCGCGCCCCGGCCCCCCCCCGGCCGTCCCCGCCCCCATCGCCGCCCGCGCCCCGCACCTCGCCCCCGCGGGACCCCGGCCCTGCTCCGGGGGCGCCGAGCAGTGAAGGTCCCTCCAGCCCCCCGGACGCGCGCGGGGCGCCAGGGGGGGCGGGGCGGGGGCTCCCGGGGGGCCCGGGGAAGGGGCCGGGGCTGCCGGTCAGCGGTCCCCACGCCGCCCCGCCCGGGGCGTCCGCGCCCGCATCGTGCCCCGCCCCGCGCGCCCACCTCCCCCGCGCCCCCGCGCCTCCCGCGGCCCCCCAGCCCCTCGGCGCCCCAACCTCCCCCACCTCCCCCACCTCCCCCGCGCCCCCCCGCGCCCACCTCGGCCAGCAGCGCCAGCAGCAGCGCCGCCGGCCCCCCGCGCAGGCGGCTCATGGCTCCGCGTCGGCTCCGGGCGCGGTCGGCGGCGCGGGGTGCGGGGCCCGCGCGCGGCGGGGCGGGGCAGAGGCGGGCGGGGGCGGGGCCGAGGCGGCGGGGCGGGGCTCAGTGAAGCCCCGCCCAGCCAGCCCCTGCCCCGCCCAAACCCCGCCCAGCGGCGCCAGGCCCGGCCGGCCACGCCCCCTGCCCCTCCCAGCCAGGCCCCGCCCCCACGCGGCTCCCCGCTCCCGCCGCTGCCCCCCCCTCAACCGCCTGGGCACCCCCGGGTCCCCGGCGCCCGGAGCCGGGCGCGGCCCCGCCTCCCTCGCGCCGTCACACGTCCGGCGCCTGAGCGCAGGGCCGGGGTGCGGCCCATGGGAGCCCCGGGGCGGGTCCGGCCCCTACACAGGGCGGTGCAGCGCCCAGGGCCAGCCCCAAGGCCGGAGGCCGGGGAGCGGCGGGAGGGGCGAGGGCCCCCCGGGGGGAGGGGGTCACGGAAACGACGGCCCCGAGCTGAGCCCCAGCACCTCCGCCGGCCCCGCCTGTGCCCACCTGCTGACCGCGCGGCAGGTGCCCCCGGACCGCGCCTGCTGGAAGCGGCGCTCGCTGGGCCGAAGCAGAAAGGATGCCCGCGGGCGTCGTGAGGTCGGAAAGACGCCGCCGAGGGCCGCGGGGCTCCGGGAGCTCCGGCCGTGTGGTGCCCTGTCGGGCAGAGGGCAACCTGCGGGACGCGAGGCGCAGGCCTCACCGCATCGCGGAGATGCGAGCGTCTTCTCCACTGCAAAGGACGTCGTCTCGTCTCGTAAACATGCAAGGACTGGGCAGCCAGACCCCACCAGTCTTCTGTCTAACTTCCCAGGTTCCTCGCAAGGATTTCCTCCCGCCAGCCCTCTTCACGGGCTAGACACAGAGGAGCTGCCTGCCTTCCGCTGTGACGCAGCTTTGTCACCCCTACGGTCCCCCATTCCCGGAATAAAATACAGGGCGTTTGATCAGGAAACAGTTTCACCAAGCAGCGGGCAGAGCTTAACAAGAAGACACACGGAATTAAAACAACGTGACAAACTTAGTCTGTGTGATGAGTTTAAGCCAGGAGTTCGGACCTGTAGGGGGTGAAACGAAGACCATCGTTATCTTGGGCAGATCCAGGTTCCTGGGTGACAGATCCAGTAACGGGGAACGTGTCCCCTTTCACAGTAGATGAGGAAGTGCAAACGAGCGTGTTTGCCTTCCAAGGAAGAGAGGTGAAGTGAGAACTGACAGTGAGGAAGCAGGGGCACAGGCCCCAGCCGGTCCTTTAGGAAAGCTGTCCCCTTCAGAGGCCACCTGCTTTCATTTTTGACAGCTTTAGTTTCCCGTCACCAGACTCTGCGCAGTTCCAGTCAGGGCGGTGCCTTCTTTAGGTGACATGAGTCCCCAAGAGTCTGCTGCCCGGGGTCCAGCAGCCCAGGGGGAGTCGGCAGGATAGCAGATCGGCAGGTAAAAGTCGTGGCCATTTTTAATTTTATTTTCGCTGGAAGTAGAGGAGCCACCTTGTGTCCTTCAGCTTCCATGTCGTGAGCTCCTCAGAAGGCGCACCTGCACTCGGTGCAAAGGTTGGCAGTTCGGCCCTTGGCGAAACCACCCGAGGGAGAGGGAGCACATCATTCAGCCTGCTGTGCTGAAGCCGCCAAAGGTCCAAATGCCACCTCCACAACTGGAAAGGGCTTACAGTCGCAAAGCCAGCACGGCGCCCACCACTTTCATCTTTCCAGAAAGAAGCATCTGTAAACCCTGAGAAGTCAGCTTTACCGAGAGGGGTCTCCTGCAGATCGTCCCATGGAGTCAGGGGGTGGCCTGTACGTGCCCAGCAGTCACGAGGGGCTTCGTCGGCCTCAGAAGAAAAGCAGCGTAGCTGGACGAAGGTGACTGCGGCGTGCAGGAGCAGGTGACGGAAGGATTTCGGAGGGAGTGAGGCGACTCTCTGAAAGGTGCTGCAGTGCGGCGAGAACTCAGGTGAGCGCCTACTGCCTGGGGTGTGAAGCCGGTTAGAAGGGGTCCTCCAGCAACTCCCCCTGCGGCCTTCACCAGGAGGGCGGTGGCAGCCATAGCCCTAAGGCGGGGGAGGGGGTCCGGCTGCCGACTGTGACATCCTGGGGACTTTGGGGCGAGTCCCTTCTTTCTCATACATGAAAATGAAAAAAGAGGATGGCTCGCTGCCCAAGAGCAACTCGTTCAGAGAAGCGCTGAGCTGTCGCCTCTGGTGAGCTATTTCTCTTGCTCCTCCTGTCCTGGATTTAAGCGGAGTCATTCTTTTAAGCTGCAATAAAGTTATTTTTTACGCCCTGACTCAGGGAGACATTGTTTCCATTAAGAGTTATCTTTCCAAGCAATAAAAAATGGGTGATGGCACCATGGTGTGTGTGATATTAGTCCAGATGGCACGCACCCTGAAGTCCTGCCCTTTTCCCCACGGGCTGTTCACTGGAAACAGAAAACAAAAGGACTACGGGCAGCGCCAGCCAACACTGTAAAACGGGCAACGAGCGCCGTTACCCGTCCCCACGCCCCAGGGACCATGCTGGCCGGCGTCCTGCAGGCCGTGCGGCCGCGGCTCCACCGACGTCACACCCGAGAGCAGGACAGCGCGGGTCCAAACGCACGGGCCCAAAAAGATGGATGAAAGGATTTCTCAGACGCTGTGTTGTAAACACCACACGCTTCTTGGGATAAAAAGCATTTATTATTGAGCAGGAAATACATCTTCTGTGCAAGCAGAAAGATTTTTTTTTAAGCATAACAAGAGCCGACAGATTCTAGGAGGTTTTCCTGAAGGGCTGCTGCGTCCGCTTCTCCGTGGTCTCCGAAATGATGTCACAGCAGACCCTGCTCGTTCTTTTGCCGTGCCCCACCGACATGTCAACAAGAATTTCCCAGTAACCCCAAAGTTCAGATATTCTGCATGCAATCTATCAATTTCAAGAGAATGAGTGTGCAGCATGAATATTTTTGAGTGTAAAAATGGATAAACAACATGTCCCGTGTCTATTCATTAACTGTTTGGTGTTAGGTGAGTGTGTGTGTGTGTGTGTGTGTGTGTGTGTGTGTGTGTGTGTCCTTGTAGGGGAAACTCGAATGTTTTTGATCAACCCCAAATGACAAAATCGCCCTACGTTCCTCAACAGACGTGCACGACACCCTCTACACTAAAGATCTACGGCTCCTCTTCTCTTGGGGCTCACGTACGTCGCACCGTATCGTACGTCGAAGTAAACTGGGCTAAAACAAGGCAGGGGCCAAATATCCCCAACGTACAGTCCGCCACGGGAGCTCAGGAAAAGCCACAAAGCGATGCAAATGGATCCACGGGGTTCCGAGTGGTTTTTGTGTGTGAGAAGGGAGGCCAGGGACAGCCCTATGACTGTGCAGAAGGGTCCCCCTCCCCCTGCCCAACTTCGCTGTGAGCATCTCTGGGGCATCTCTGGGGCAGGGCAGTTTGCAGAAGGGGCTCGCTCAGCATCGCTCGAAGGAACTGGGCCCCCTGGTGACCCCTTCCCACCCTGCACACATGGCTGCTCCACCGATGACCAGGAGGTAACCGGCTCTGTCCCCTGTCCCTGGGAACAAGAGTCCAAATTTGATCACCTGAGCAAAATCTTTCCTTGAAAAGATGAGTATTTGGTTCCCCCGAACACAAATACCATCACTCGGTGGATTGCTTAGGCTGTTGAGGGGAGTTTCTAAAGGTGGAGGAGGCGCCACGAACCTCAGTGGCACAGGGACCCGCCTCTGGTGACAGGGACCTTTCGTAAGAGAAGCTGTGTGTATGTGCGGAACCAAATTCTCTGCCCACCGTTGGCTCTCCTCCATGGCAGCCACCTGCCACCCCATGAAAGCCGAGGGACCCACCATACAATGAGCCCCTTTCGGCCACGGTCCCAGCACCCCGGGCCTTGGGGTTGCTTCCATCCCCGGAGCAGAGCTGGCCCCAGGGTGGGGGGCCCTACCCAGACGGTCAGTCGCCGCAGACATGCTGGGGCTCGGGGCCCAGCCCTGCACACACCCAGCGGCTCACGGGCACTCCTGGAAGGCCGTCTGTCTGTCTAGTTCCGTTTGGCGTCCAGTTGGCTGAGCCGCTTGACGATCATGCTGTTGATTTTCTTAAGGTCGTCGATGTCCTTTCCCTCAGCTGTCAGTCTTCTGGACACGTCGTCCATCTGGTTCCCGGTCTGAACTTCAAAACGAAAAACAGACCGTGTCACACGGGTCCCGGCATGCTCCGTGGGACTCTGGGCAGGCGCCCTGCTCCGACGGCCCATGCGGCCCAGACCCCCAGCTGCCGAGGGCCCAGGTCACCACCAGCCTGTACGACCATTGGCAGCACGGCACAGATTTTGGCTGTGAAGGACGTCGCTGTGAGCAAGCAAAAAAAAAGACAGAAAAAGACAGAAAAAGACAGAAAAAGAAAAAACGGCACTGCCAGCGAGTCTGGGCGACCCCAGAGAAGCGGCTGTCATGTTGGCTCGTGCTGCTGCGACCCAGTCTCAGGGGAGGTGTTTCGCTCCTCATTTGGGAAATGTGACGTCAGGGGGTCCAGCCTGCATGGCACCGCGCTGCCGGCTCTGGATTCCCAGCCCCTGCCACAGAGTAACTGCTAATAGACACTCTTCCTTCCTATCAAGTCTTGCTTCTGGCGTCTGCACGTGGCTTTCTCCTCAACAGAAAGCACGAGAAGCAGATATAAACCGTTTATACAGGGGGAGGGAATAACCATACTGGAATGCACGGTCTGTGATGTCGGCAGGAGGGCCTTCGGCCCGGCTCGGCCCTTACCCGCTGCGCGGCCTTGGGCGGGTGGGCTAAGCCCTCTAGGCCGCAGTGCCAGCATCGGTAAACGCAGAGTCACAGCGGAGCCCGTGCTGCAGGGTTCTCGTGAGGCTGTGAGCCAACAGGCAGACATCGAGGGCCGAGCGCAGTGCCCGGGACGGAGTGAACACCCAGCGCGCGGCATCCTGTCGTGATCATCACCGTTCACCTTCCTGCTCGTCACCCGCGGAGGAAAGCAGCCCCTCTGGGCCGCTCCCACGTGGGCGGCGTACCTGAGGCTCCCGACGGTTTCCTCATCACCCCGCGCGGCAGGAGGGTATTGGGAGCCTCCGTTTATGACATGTCGGAAAAGTGACCCGTGTGAAGGAGTCGGACACCGAACGGGACTGTGTGTTTCAGACCCGAATTCACGGGGAAACCTTTGCGTCAGATTAAGAAAGCCGAGAAGTAGCTAGAATGAGCTGCCCACCGCCAGGGACAGCCAGGGACCCCACGTGAGAAACTCGAGTGTCGTAGGAACAGTTCATGCACGTGTTTCTGAACGCGTGGCTCTGTGGGCTCATGGGGTGGGCACGGGGTGGCCCTGTCCCTAGCAGGGTCAGCAGGGGGCGGGGGACACTCTGCGCCTTCATTCGCCCTCTGTCAGCACCGATGGCCACCAAGCCCTGACTTGTCTGTCACGGGAGCTGCACACGTGCACACGCGCAGCGGAAAACACGCCGGGGACTGACTGACCTATGAGGAATATCACGAAGGAGACCAGCGCCAGGCTGACCATCAGCACGACGACGAGCCCCACGAAAAGCAGACGGTGGCTCCGGCTCCCGGAGTCAGTGCCCACGTCTGGGATTTTCTCCTCCAGGGCTAATTAATGGAAAACAAACAAACAAACAATGACGAGGACAGAGGCTCCCAGCCCGCGTCTGGTCAGCGGAACCGAACCGTCTCCCACCCTCAGGGTCGTGAGGGCCAAGCCCGCCTTCCCTCTCATCGCTTCAGGGAGGCGCTCATGTCCAAGGTGCTTCGGGCTGGCTGCCCTTTGCGACTCTCTCACCCTCTTCCATCTGGGTACCAGAGGACAAGCAGGGGCGAGCCACCTCCTTACCCCTGTTGGGAAGGTTCTGTGAAGATCTGTTAACTCTGAACCAGCAGAACGGACTGTCCTTTGGGGAGTTAAAGGGATAAAAAAGTTAAGGGGTCAGAGGGATGGAGACCCTGTAGCCCCTTTCCCAAAGCGACCCAGGAGTAAAATCGGCAGGCCGTGGG
This sequence comes from Cynopterus sphinx, assembly GCA_030015415.1. Classification (NCBI taxonomy): domain Eukaryota; kingdom Metazoa; phylum Chordata; class Mammalia; order Chiroptera; family Pteropodidae; genus Cynopterus; species Cynopterus sphinx. Next base: position 2,180,844 of record CM057391.1, read on the forward strand.
ACGCCCGTGTTGGGCGGGAGGCTGGACGCTCCGGGATTCGCACCAGGAGGCTCGGGTCACATAGGAAACGTCGGTCAAGCCCGTGCCCGTGTAAACAAAAAGTGGCCCCGAGGTATTTTGGTGTCTCTAAGCTGTTTTCGGGATGGCCGTGCTTATACGACAGACAGCTGCTTTGCCTAAGCCGTGGTTTGTCTGCGTTTGGTCATCATTGGGTAAGGCCTGCCCAGCGACCCCACATTAAATGGAATAAGAAATAGAGAAACTCGGGGCAGTGGAGAACCTTGAATTCAGTGTGAATTCTCTCCCACTTTGCTTCGGTCTCGCACACTGTGCTATTTGATTATAGATCGGTGGGGCCTACGTCCCATGCTCTGTCACCAGCTTTTGCTTCCTGATCAAAGCGGGAGCAGAAGCAGGTATTTGGCCCCAAACGCCAACTTCAACTGAGAATGACGGCAGTGAAAACGGGTGAAAATCTGGACACATGCAAACTAGAGAAAAGCGAGATTTGGAAGGGGAATAAGATAGAAGACGGGGACGATACAACTTCGAGAGCATCTGAAACAAATGCCACGTCCGCAACTAACACCCGTGTTTGCGCGGCCGCATTCCAGCCAGAAAAGACGGGACTTGGACCTCCTTCTACGACAGAGCTCGCTCGCACTATTTAGGGGCAAGATGCGCATTTAGTACGAAGCAGAGTCTTTGTTTTGCTCCCCCCCCCCCCGCGCCTCTTCTTTCTAGCCCTTTAATCGGGGCGATTTGTCATCCCAACAAAACTTTAACGACTTTTTAAACAAACTAGACACGTTTTCTCAGCAACTCACTGCCAGGTGAGACCTCCCGAGGACAGCAGGCGCCCTGCGTGGCCTGGCCGAGGTTGCTGGAAGGCACGACTACAGCCCAGCGGGAGGGAGGAGCAGGCCTCCGGGAGACCAGCTCTGCAGTCCCCAGCCCTTTCCAGGGACAGCACGCCCTGGGGACTTCTCAGAACTGTTGAAGACGAGGCTTCAAAGTTTGCTCAGGAGCCAAGAAAGCCCATAGCCCGAGGGCTATGCAGAGAACAAAAGCAAATACCTGCAAACAATCCATAGCATGTCTGGTGCCCAGCTGATAGCGAGGCCCACGGCTCCCCACACACCCACACTTCTGTCCAGATGCTGGGGGGGACACTGAGATGCGGGGGGCGGGGTACTGAGATGGGGTGGGGGGCCACTGAGATGGGGACGGGGGACACACTTACGGAACAGAGGCTGGGACCCCGCGGGGCAGAGGTTCAACTTGTTCAGGTCGTTGATGGAATCCACGACGTACAGCTTTCTGTCCCCGCGAATGCTGTCGGAGCCGGCGTCCTGGGGAGTGCGAGTCATTGTCCCTGGAACACGACAGTGGTGTTACACGCGGGGCTGGCCGGGGGACGTCGCGAGAACCGCCGTCGGCGGGAAGCCGGACGAGCACGTACAGAGCCACCCGCACGTGCTGTTTCCAACCGAGGTCCTGGACGGGCTCTGCTTGTCCAGAAGAAAACGGCTCCTCTGGGGACAGCGCTGGCCGGGAGGCCCGGGGTCCAGCGTGCGGCCCAGTCAGTGTCCAGGACCGCGCAGCGCCTTCCGGCTTGCCTATCTGCGTGTGCTCGTCCCTTATCCTCGATTTCTTAACCCTGGGCCTCCTCTTCGTCTTGTGACTGGCTTTTAAAAATCTCTCTCATTACGCGATTCATTTGCTGGTGAGATGTCTCAGATCCTTTGTGCAAGATGACCGACCGTGTAACTATACAGAAAGATGGAACTGAGCTAGCCAGCCCGCGGCCACAAAGAGAGACTCTGACAGAGAGACTAGTACCGTGGTCCACTGCAGTTTGCACGAGGCTGTCACACAAAGCTGTCATTTGTATGGTCTCCGTCCAGGCGGTATAGGAGTCTCTACCTGAAAGTGCGTCCTTAGCCACTAGAGGCTCCTCCAGACAAAGCCTGAACAAGCCGAGATGACAAAGAAGCGGCCCGTAGCCCCTGGCGGCTAAACTCTGAGGTGTCAGTCCCCTGAGCGTCCTTGGATCGAGGTCGCTTAGGTAATAGATCACTTTAAAATTGAGGTCCACGTTTAAGGTCATATTCCCTAATGACAGCACAACTTCAGGCAACACGGAAAAGCCCGAATAGATGACAATTTCCATTTTAAAATGTTCCTCTAGCAGGACAGAGAACTTGTGGCCTTTTAATTACGTGAAGAGGGGCCTCTGGCAAGACAACTCCCAGTTACTACCAGAGCTTTCCCTTTTTATAAAAAGTGAATCTAATAAGTGAGTGATCCAGGATTTTGGGGTCTGGAGGAATTGTAGGCAGGCTCTTGTGGAGCCGCAATCTTTTCTACCAACGAGGGGGTTGACGCTCAGAGGTTTAGTGCCGAGAGGACACAGTCAGCTGGTTGCAGAGCAGGGAGTGGGCCCGGAGCTGCAGAGGCCGCCGGGTCTTCCCTCGGGTCACCTGTCTTCTCCACGCCCATCCCCAATCCTCCTAGACTCAGCTCAAAGGCCTCCTCCTCTAAGAGTCAAGCCGCCTTCCCCGGCACCCCCGCTGGAGCTCGTACGTTCTTCCATCAGGAATGTTTTACAGCGTGGATCTGCTTACCTCTTGCCTTTCCCCAGCGGACTGCAGGCTGCTGAGGGTGGCAGCCATCCTATTCCTCAGATGCCCCGTGCCCAGTGCAGGAGCCAGTAACAAGTTTGTGTTAAGTCGGACACCTAAGGTATTTTACTGGGGACTTAAATCTCACCATTTTCAAAAGAATTGGAGGCAGCCAATGGTAAGCACACTGACAGAGATAAAACCGAGGGTGAAGGTTCCCGCGTGACATTTATCCTAATAAAGCCAATGGACTTCGTGCCTGTCTGTAAGTGGCAACACGTGGTTCCTTTCCGTGAACGCTTAAACATTTTCCTTCAATACCCAGCTACGGAATGAAGAGAAATAGAGTAAGGAGAAACCAACGCCAGAAAAAAAAACAAAGAAGTGAACACCCGTGGAAGACCTGAAAGTGTCAGCCCTTTAGCAACAGCTTGACCTGCGCTCAAACATCAAAACCCAGCAACTCCCTGGCAATACCTACGACCTACTAGTACCTGTAAAAATATGCGCCCCAAACGCTTGCTAAAAAAAAAGAAAAGTGAGTTCAGATAGTCATGGACTGATTTTTTTTCCAAATTAAAAATAAAAATGGTGTTTCAGTTTTCCTGCAATTTTAATGAAGAACACGAATTCCCTGAGTGTTTTAGATAAGATGCCAGTGAAGCACTTTAGATATCAATATCACTGAATTTATAAATAATATAAATAAATATATAAATAAATAATATAAATATAAATAATATAAATAACATAAATAACATAAATAACATAAATAACATAAATAATATAAATAACATAAATAACATAAATAATATAAATATAAATAATATAAACATGAATATAAATATAAATATATATAAATGTAAATATAAATAAATATGAATATGAATATGAATATGAATATGCTTCATGGAGCATTCCTAAAAGAATGAAGTGACCATAAAAAAAAAAAAAGGAGCAGCGTATAGGATCAAGGGGCCTTGGAGAGCAATCAGATCTCATCCTTTTACAGAGAAAAGCCAAGGTGCTGACTGATGGCACGGTCACAGTTTTCTAAGCTACTTTTCCAGAAATGTTTTCTGTTTTATCGTCTCTTTCTACTGCGTTATCCCAAAGGCTAACACTTAACGAGGGACGAAACCGGTGTGTGTCACATCGTAGGACCGCTCTTCCAAACACGGCTTGTGTGGGGCCTGGCGACGAAGGACCTGACTCAATGTCCCGACCCTTAGCTTCCCCCCAGGAATGTAGTCACTGGCGAGTCCATCTCACACTGAGGCTTCACCCACGTTTCCGTGGCAGAGGGCGAGCAAGGAATCAGAACCACAGACACTGCCTGAAGGGCAGCGCAGCTAACAAAGTCTCCAAACTATTGGCCTGGCTCCTGACTCAAAAGGTGACTCCATGTCGCACGAGACCCCAAAGCAACTAAAACGACTGCGCACGAGCTCTGAAGAAGATGTCGCCATGGGGATGGGTGCCATTTCAATGTATTTTAAATGAACCGCAGCGTGCAAACAGAAAATGGCCAGCGGAGGACACCGAGCTGGGTGTGAGTGGTTCATGGCCGGCCGCCAGGCCCCGCCAGTGACTCTAGAAGTAAGTGGATACAAGATCGCGTGGCCCCACCCCAGGGCCCGCAGCTGCTGGGCACCTCGCGGTGCTATGTTTGGCATCTCCGTGGGAGGGAACGACCCGCAGGGCCAGAGAAGTCGGGGCCTTGCTGTGTTCTGCGCGGAGCTGACTCAGCCCGCCTTCCCCACTCTGCTGGGCTAAGGCGTTCATTAAATGGGATCGACCAAAGCCAGCTCGGTTCGACGGGACCCTTTCCCAGGCCTCGCGCCGAAGCGTGTGCGTCATCAAGTCTTCCCTGGTTTAGAGCAACGCTGGCCGCCGATCCTTCCTGTCATTTAGGAATTCTGTGACAAATGTTTTGACAAATAAGGACAGTCGCCAAGGAAAAACTGCCGTGAGCTTTATCCCCCCCGCCCCCCCCTACAGGCAGGTCCTCTGCAACGTCAGAATTGTTAGAAGAGGGCTTCCTCCAAGGCTGACGGCAAACTTTACTGCGTCACGGTAATTTGTCGTGAATTCTGCTTCAGAATCACTGCCTCTTCGCATTCAGAAAGCAATTTTTAAATCGAGTCTAAGTCATTTCTAGCCAAAGCCAAGAGCACAAGGCCACGCGACAACAACCAAACGAGCCTCAGGCATCGCAATTCAGTCTCGTAAAGTCACAGCATGCAAATGACTCACCGAGACGTGACCTTGGTGACCTTGGACCACTGGTGACTAATTATTCCGAAGCAGCTACAAGAAATCTACAAACTCTGTCGTTCTCTGTCTTCCTCCGGCGCACGGGGGTCCCTGCAAGGCCCGCCAGCCCCAGCGGGAAACGGCGGGTCTAAATTCGGTGTCAGTTTAGCCAGGCAGCCTGAGACGCCAGATGCTTCCCTCTGACTGCCTGAGGTTTCGGGAAATACACCACGGAGACGATGTTTGAAAAGGGAAAGCCACCGTGCCTCCACTCCATCGGCAACGGACACGGTTCTCAGGGGACTGGAGTGAGCGTCCTTATTTGGCTGGAGTGACCGCGTGAGCTGGCAGGGTCCCAGCACCCCCGCCATGGAATGCTCCTTGTGCGAACGCCCGGGAGAGCTGGGGCCACCGCTCTGAGCTCTGACGCTGCAAGGGACCAACCGGAGGGGGGAGAGGGGAGGGACAGACCAGGTCGTGACATTGTAACTGAAACGATGGCCGGTCAGAGGGCTGCCAGGGCTTCCAGGGGCGACGAGAAAGGACGGGGAGTGGGAGACGGCGTGGCTGCGGCCTCGCGGCGAGTGCTGGGCACCCTGCTCTCTCAGCAGTGTCGTCAGCCTTCCCCTTCTGTGGTGGCCTCGCACGCGTGCCAGGCAGATTCTGCCCTCTGCTGTGCACAGCGGCAGCTGCAGTGGGATCAGCGATCCCGCAAGCCGTCCCCACACAGACGAGGACAAAGTAACCCAGCAGGAGACCACGGGTCGGGTGGCCCTTTTCAATCCCCCTGTGACCAGACGGACCTTTGTCGTCCCTGAAACGCAATTGCACATCAGTGGTCTGCTCCACAAAATCTTCCTTACGTCGATACCCAGTTTGGCCTCACGCCACTTTGGGGAAATTAGGTGTCTTTCGGCTTCAGCTATATGGAGGTCTGATCCAAGGAAGACCACAGAACCAGTGAGCGTCTTCTCAAAAGCACATTATTTACACGTTAAAATGCAATGTCAAATTTCTTGGGAAAGAAAATGTTTTTGTAGTTATTCTTTTACTCATGCCGCTGTGAAAATGATCTCCAAACCACCTGACGCCTTCGACCACGTGTCCTTTAGAGAAACGATGGCCTCCTTGTGGGCATTTACCGTTTCGCTCTCCCCTGTAACCCGAGGACCCCGTGAACCATTAGCTCCTCCCTAGGGATGACGGGGAGACTGAGCAGCTCCTCACGCCAAAGGCTGAATCCAACCACGCTGTGCGCCAGTGAGGGGGTGAGACTGGCTATGGCTTCGGACCAGGCCGAGTTCTGCAGAACCACTCAGGAGCGAAGAGCAGAGCAAGATAACACACCTCGCTTACCTGAAATGTCACATGAAGAAGTGCTTGCTCCCAGTCGCAAGAAGAAAATCTTTTCACATACGTGTTTAATCTGGGGACTTTCTCAACTGTTTCTTGCTTTTCCTTTCCAATGTTGTCTCTCCCTTGTTCTAGATTCAACTCCCAGGAAATTCGGTAAATGGCATCAGAGACTCGAGTCACAGATGCCGGCTGCTCCGAAATCAGTGCTCGAAATTAGGAGCGTATTATTCACACAGGGACCATTTTAAACCCCTTTAAACCAGCAAGAGTGAAGGAAAGAACTGGTCTACCATACACCGTTTGATTACTTTCAAGGTCACACAAGAGTTTATACTCGGCCTCCCCAGGGGCCCCGTCCTGCAAGCTCCCTCTGGTCCTTAACATGCACGCTCACACACGTTCACGTGCCCCTCACCCTCAGACCCCGCAGAAAGGCAGGAGAGGAATGATGATGATGACACTCAGAGAATGAAAATGGGAGTAAACACCACCAAACAAGATTTCAACCAGGGAACTGCGTATGGAGAGGAGACGCTGGTTGGCACCCATAGGCCTTAGTGGAATCAGAGGTGATGGGGGAGGCCGACCCGTGGAAGTCAGGCAGCCTCAGGATGGAGGCAGCAGTGAAGTACGGAGCTACCCACGGGCAGGCAACCTCAGGGTGACCAAAGATAAAATCCAATAGGAAGGGTGAGAAACCACGTTACAGAAATCCCCCCGAGAGAGAGAGAATACGGCCAGAGGCTCAACCCAGCCGCTCTAGAATCTTACGGAGTTTCTAGAAAACGTGTGTGTGGGTGGATGGTGGGTGGTTGGGGGTGGGGCAAGGGTTAAGAACTGAAAAGTCTTTTCGTTTTCTACAGCCCGCCACCAAGCAGTGTCATGTAGTTTCAGGACTAAGCAAAAGGAAACAAGGAAACCGAATCGCATCAGAAACCCACACTTTTCACTAGAAGCCAGGAGCAATGCATTCGGAATTCCAGATTTTCCACCTAGGATTTTCTTCCCAACGCAATGGCCTTGAAGTCTCGAAATGGCTGACGCTCCACGCAGCCACAGCCCGGTTCCTGAAGGACGTGGTCCACGCCAAGGAACCGAACGCTGAAGACACGGGGCCCAGGACATGTGGAGTGACCCCGCGGGAGGAAAAGCAGCCGGGGGCCGGTGGTCTCAGTGAACAGCCACGCGTGGGGTGGTTTCGAGGCTTCTCTAGTGCACACTCTTCCACCCCCACGCGCCTCTCATCAGAGTTTTCTGCAGATACCAGTGAAGCGTGTGAATTCTGAACTGCAGATGCTGCCTGTGCACTGTAATTTCAACACGAACTTTAACAATGTGAAGTCCCAAGACATTGTCACCATGCTTTTTCTGTAGGCAAAAAGCCATCTCACCGGGACAATCAGGAGCAATGGTCTTAGAAGTCAGTAACCAGAATCCCTGATATATTGCTAAATTTTTTCATCTATTTTCATATTTCCAAACAAAGTAAGGGACGTCTCTCCTCACCTCCGAAGCCAGGTATGTCATTCTGAGCCCTGCACCTGAAACCCATGAATGATGTTTCTTCTATTAGAAAAGGAGCACTTTTAGTGTGAAAAGATCTTTATTTCAAAATAAAGAGCAGAGGTCTTATACAACAGATAAAATTAGTGTAACTGCCCCCAGAGGTCAAGGTTAGCAAACTTCCTGGCTGTGCTAATTCATCTCGGACACCAGACCCACTGAGCAGCCTCAAGTGCAGCTGTAAGGTCTGACAGTACACTTCCCGTGTTGATCCCAGTGACGAAATTAAAATCACTCGGTTCCATTTGAAAGTAAACACAGCAGCTTTCCCAGAAGAACCAGCTCCATAAAATGTATCCAGAACCTGCCTCAGATCTTGACTACCTTGTGATATCTGTCGTCATAATAATCCAACCGATGACCAGTGTAAGACATTAACCTTGGCTAACCGTTTCCTTAACATGAAATACCATACTTTTACTCTCTTCATAAATAGAAAATGACCAAACATTACAATTTATTCATGTTTACTGATTACATTTACAGAGAATATTCAATAATCAGAACTCACCATTCGTAATACTGTACAATTAATATAACCCCTGCTATAAAAGCTATCTATTTTGACCCAAGATAAAAACTGTCTCCAGAGTTTAAATACATTAGAAATTACAAAAGAAAAAAAAAAGTGAGAAAGTGTCTTCGAATGCCGAGAATCTAGAAGAATTCTCCAACATCTGCCCTCTTATCGCGACATTTGCTTCGAGCTTTGGTTCGAGCTTTGAAGGCTGCAGAATTATATAAATGCTGCAACGAAGAAAAGGGACATGCATGTGAGCCATGGAGACTAGACAGAAAGATAAACAAAAACCACAAAGGAGAGAAATGAACTAATTCGACCCTACATTTTAAATGTTTCTAACACACGCAAAAAGAACAGGGGAAAAAATGAACACATATAACAGGTACTGGCTCTCTACATTAGAAAATTCCAATGAAAAAAATTTTTTAAAGTGTATCGACACTGAATCTGATCAAGAAAAAGTGATATTATGAATGTAAAAAAATGTCCAGCCATGCTGGACAAAAAAACATGAAGTTCCATTTTAATTCCAACAAAATTTTAAAAGTGTAAAACTCAATGCTGTAAAATATGCAACAGCTACATGCTGTCCGGTTGCTAAAAATAGTTCAAAATGATAGAATGACTCTGGAAGGTAATTTGGCAACATGTGTCAAAAAGTTATGAACCAGCCCTACACTCCAATGTACGGATTTGTTCCAAGAAATAATTCAAAAAATGTGTATACAAACATTAAAAACCCAACACAGATAATGTGGTCATAAAAAAGATTACACTTAAAGATTCTATAAAAGTGTGACTACGCACTCACACCTACCAGGACGCCCAGATCGAAAGAGAGGCTGACCAGTGTGGGTGCGGACACGCTGCTGGGGACTGTCAGGGTGCAGCTGCTGTACAGAGCCTGGCAATCCCTTCAGGAGACAAACTCAGACCTGCTAGGTGACCAGCAAGGCCGCGGAGGTGCACACCTGAAGCACCGAAAGCAGGTGCTCTAACCAGGACTTGGACACGAATGTTCACAGCGGCGCCGTGTGGATCCCTCCCAGACGCCCGCCGGCTAACGAACGGCTGGAGGGTGGGGTGGCCACGCGACTGAATGACGCTGTGCCACAGGCAGGGCCGAAGTGCCGATGTCTGTGACGCAGGCGACCCCAGCGACACATGCTGGGTGCAAAAAGCCAGACGTGAAGGCCACGAGTTATGTGACTGTTTATGTGACACCTCCAGAGCGGGCCAAGCAGAGGGGCAGGGTGCAGGTGGGGGGGCAATGAGTGCTCTGTGACTCCTAGTTCCTTCCAGAACTAGGTGGTGATGGGTGCGCAGCACCGGGAATGTGCTAAATGCCTGTACACTGTCGAGGAGGCTGATTCACGTTATGGGAATTTACCTCCACAGAACATAGATAATTAAGGCATTTTAAGCGTGAAGTGAGATGGTATTAATTCCCATGGAACGTCACACACTCTCTGAGCCCTGCATGTCCTCATTTGTAAAACGAGTCTGGTCCTTAGCTATCTGCTACCCAAGCAGCACTGCGTAAATGATTTATTCTTGCATTTAAATGAAAACCCCCACATTACAACAGGATTATGGGGGGAAAGTCTGCACTCCCCCCACAACAGTCCCTACACCTGTGTGCTATGACTGTGCCTGTGTCATGAGGCTCTGCGACCCCACGGACACGGCCGGGCACCTGTCACCTGGCAGAGCCGAGGCTCCAGCTCCGCTCTCTCTGGTGCATTAGGTCTGTTGGAAACAAAAATAAAACCCACCCTTTCAAAACGAGAAATCTTCATCGTTTTAAGCGTTGCAGCATCAAGCATCACCGGGGGTCCAAGTTCAAACACATTGCGAAGGAATTCATTTGACTTTGGTAAAAGAAAAAGGTGATAAGGCTCAGCATCAAAATCAGCTCTTTTTTACTACATAAAGTGAAATCGATTAATAAAAGTTCTGTGGAGCTTATACACGTGAACTTAGGCCACTGGTTTTCTTTCTCCCTGTCACATGAGAACAATTTTCTTCTGAGGTAGCCATGGGCCAACTATTTGTTTTCACGCAAAATATGAATGATGCTCCACCGGACTTGAACAATACAAAAGGACGGTTTTATTTGTATTTAATTTCACTTCCAAAAATAAATTTACTGTTACGTTTCATGCTGAAAGCATTGTGTGTTCAACTAACATCAAACGCCAATTAGCTACGTTCAAACCTGCTGTCTGGTTTTAAAAGCAGACGGAGAAGACCCCGGTGCTCACCTGCAGGTGGTACTGCATCCCGGATCCCAGAATCTCCTTAAAGGTGTCGTAGGTGTGCTTTTTGACCCAGCAATCAATATACATGCGTTCGGGACCGAATTTAACCGTTTCTGTTGGAAAATCCCGTTCCTAGCCAACAAAAGAACCAAAGCCATCAGAGGAAACAAAACGGTCTAAAGAGACTCGACATAAATAATTTCTAAGCAGACATCCGTGTGGGACGAGTGAACAATGGGGGTTACACTGACACCTCCACCCTGCGACGTGCATGGACCGAAAGCACCGCTCTGCGTGTGCAGCCATGATGGACTTGGAGGCCCAACTCGGTTGGATAAATTTAGTGGCAAAACGCTGTGAACATTTGAAATCTCAAAAGCGCTTAAGAAACTTGGAGAAAAAGTCTAAAGCTGCATCTGAGGAGGGAGAGAAGGTTGCAGGGTGAAGCACAGATGAGATGACCCATGAGCTAGGGGTGGAGCTGAGGGGAGGCTGGGCTCTGGAGAAGGAAAGATGTGGCCGACCGAAGGAGAGGGACAGCAGGGACGGTGCAGACCAGGAGGGCACGGCTGGGCTCAGGATTTCAGACCAACAGTTCACTGGAAGACGATTTCTAAAGTGTGACCACGGGAGGGGACAAACACCGCATAGTGTTTTCCAAATGGTGACAGGCCTTGGGAGGCGCCACTCTCTGATAAATCACGAAGGTGGAAGGACAGCCAGAAAGAGAAGGGATGACCGCCAAGGACAGAGAAAGAAGGGATGGGACTTCCCAGGCATGGCCACTCCTGCATCCCTGCTCTGCCCCCGCGTCGACCGCGCCCCTTCTCAGTGGACTTGGGGCACAGGGTGGGGAGAGATCCCCTAAGGCTTCCACGGGTGTGCCACTTGGTGGCTTTTGACTCTGGCAAGTAACTTAACCTCTTCGGGTCTGTTCTCCTGCCTGTGACACGGGGCATCTCTGCCGAACCCAACGAGGAAGGCAAGGGGTGAGACAGGGAGAGTCTGAGACGCTGCAGTCCCTGGTCTGCCAGGGCAGCTAAGACACAGGCACGCCAGCCCCAAACAGTGGGAGTCTAGTCCAGAAAACACACCAGGGAAGCGCTCTCTACACTCATCCCAGCCTTGCTGGTTCCTCCCCGAAACCAGCGCCTCCCCCAGTGCGAGGCTGAGCATCTCCCACCTGCCTCAGCTCCCAGGTCATCCCTGCACTTTCAGATGCCCTCTCCCCACCAGTTCCTCTGCACACACTGTCTCTAGCATCTAAACCAAACAGAACAAACCTTGCCACGACTATGACCTTCCCACTGCAGCCATACTTTGAAAATGACAGCAAGACACGCCACCTCCGCTTTCTCACTCTCCTCACTCCTTGATCCGCCTCAGTCTGGCCATGAGTATCTATAAATTACTCCTATAATTGACTCCTCAGGCCAACAGGATCCGAACACCAGAACAGTTTTCAGGTACCCAAGAATTCAGCCTGCTTAATTTGGGGACACCACCACACTAATCAGAAGACAAATAAGATCAGTTCTTAATATGGATGTTAGCTCCAGTTAGGGATTTTTTGGTTAAATTATAAAATCCAGAGTAAATTAAAATACCATTATAATGCAGTTAGCAGCAACCAAAATTAGACCCCAGAGAATCTCTAAACTAATTTAAACCCTAGGTTTTACTTTTGAAACAGATTAAAACGAAGGAGGAAGTTCTCAGGTGGATCACATGAGCCACTGGAGCATGTCGAACATGGATCCAGGGATCTCAGATTCTCTACTTTTTAAGTTCCCACTCTAAAATTTCATATGCGCATCCGGCTGAATGACTCTGCTGATATACTTCTTAAAAGAACTGCCCTTCACATCCCAGAAATACTTTTACGTGGACACACGCACACTAAAGCAGCCGCAGAGACTGCAGGGTCCTGGGGTAAGCCGGCCCGCACCCCAGGCTTTGTTCTGACCATGCGTTCTACACCCTGAAGGCAGCCACGTCGAGGTATCTGCAGAGGAGACTGAGCAGGCCAGAGGATCACAGAAGGGCCTCGAGCCCCACCTGTGACTGTAGACGGCCTCATTCAAATGCTGGACTCTGTTTTTTCCAGTTTTTAGCACCCGGCCTCCCCAGGGCGATCACAAGCATCTTTGTCTGAAGGTGCTGAGGGGCAGGCAACAGTCTACTATTCACGGAGCACTATGCTGCCTGTGTATGCTCTGAGCTCCGTGGCTTAAATGATGGAAGACTGCCAAGGGGAATGCAATTCTATCACTGAAGTTTTTTACACATTGAAAATAAACCTTCCTTTGTAAAATATAAGTTTTCATTATTGCTCCTAAAAATCCACTCAGTCTGAAGATGAGAATTAGTTTGGTTAAAGGTGAAGTTCAATCACAAAAGACCTGACTGTCTAGCCCGGCCGGAAACAGCCTGGATGGCCCGAGCGTGCCAGGGTCCAGGGCCACCCACCTCGACCGCCCGCAGGACGTCCCGGAACACCGAGCGCTGCTTCCGCTTCTCCACTTTGGCCCGGTGCTTATTCCCGTCTGTCGCCAAAGCCCGGAGCGTGTGAGTCAGGGCCTCCATGTCTTCGTAACAGAAGTCCTGCGGAGGGAGAAACGGGGTTCAGTGTGGTCCTGCGCCCCCAAGCCCCCGACCCCGCCTAGAGCTAACACGACTGTGCGCCCTGGAGAGTAGCCACAGCTCTGCACAGGGCGACGCGAAGATCTCACGGGGCTCGGCTCACAGAGACATGTCTTTGTCACCACGCCAAAATCCAACCCAGAACCCTGACAACAAGGCGAGATGCTGCAGCGACCAACAGACCCCGTGCAAGCGAACCCAGAGGCCTTCGGCAAAAATGCTGCGCCCCGACACAGTCGACACATTACTGGGGTTCAAGGCTCAGGGAGTCAGACACACACGGACCAACACAGCTTCTGCCCTTTGGCTCCCCAGGCCCAACACAGATTCCCACAATTCCAAGTACTCTAATTCCACAAGTGCAGGTTATCAGTAATGCTTTCTAAGCACCTAATTTCAAATTTCCTGGCCGTATTTCAAATAAGCCATAAAGCATTTACATCAAGGGCAACTCAAATGATTTCATTAAGATATTCCAACCCCTTCTGGAGGGAAGCCACAAAACATGTTACTGTTTGCTACTACCTCGAATTGACTATGGGTTTTCTTGTAACGGTTCAAGTGGCTACACTTTTACAAAGTCTCTGTATTTTGGGTGTTTTTATACCCTAAGTACATTTTAAACCACATGAAAAACTAAAAGATGATACAAAGTTATTTAGTTGGCCAAAACTAGAACGGACACATAGAAGCCAGAGGTGAGCAATTTCCAGTTCCAGTTATTAATGCCTGTTTAACCTTTTTTAATTAGCAGTAATAGTCACTTAACTTTAATCTATTAAAACAAGCAGCTCTTATTCTGGGAATTCTTCAAATTATATAACTATACAAATGTGTAAATTTAATTTCTTTTAATATCTAAAATGAAAAAGCTTATTATATAGTGGACAATGAACTTGAAATTAACACAATGAATACTCTAATTTTTAATTACGTGAATTTTTTTTATTGTCAGCATTTTAGAAATTACGTATTATTAACTGTTGGAACATATTTTCTTCGAAGGTTCCAGTTCAGCCTCTGGTGTCTAGTCAGCCAGAGATAGCCCCCTGAGGATTTGCATCGAGAAAAGCAATTACCAAAGCTGATGAGGTATTAAAACACATCAGTTAAGTTAATCTCTGTACTTAAACTGCAATAAATTTAATTCTATCATAACAAGATGGAAATAATTTTACTTGTAGAAATGAGTACATTCAGGCACTGGCAGTTTTCTACTCACTCCATTAGATAGGTGTTGTTTTTTTTTAATAGTATTCTAAAATAAATGTATGGAAAATTTAAGCAGACTCATGGAAGTATAAACCAAAAATTTAGAAAACTATGCAGTATCTCAATTCTAAGAACTGGGAACCACCACCAGCTTTTTTTCTACAATTATACCTGCAATGGGACAATGATTATGACTGGAGACATTTTTGGTTGTCACCCCCAGGAGTTGCTACCGGAATCTAGTGGATAGAGACCAAAATGCTGCTAAACATTCTACAATACACAAAACAGAGCCCCCTTCCAACAACTAATAATTATCCAGTCCATGTATCAATAGTGCCAAGAGTGTGAAACCCACTGTAACTGAGCTTAGCAATCAATTAAAAATCTAGTTAACAGTCTGAATCACTGAGGTTGATAGAATATTAACTTAGAAAAATAAACAGTAAATATTAGAAAAATGTCTCAATAAAGTATTTGAGGCTTAAAAAGAAAACGTAAACTATAACACAAGTAATAGCATCCAAACTATACAGAGAACACTATACACTCATAAACAAATGAAAACCTTGACCATCAATGATACAAAGAACGGCAGAATCATCACCAAGCAACAGCTGTGTGCTGTCTGTCCATCATCTGCAGGACTTCCCGTCAGGGCAGGTGGGAGTAAGTAGAACAGGGAGAACCAAGAAGATGCAACCTCACTCTGCTTTGGTTCATTTTCCTGAGCTAGCACATCGCATGGCCCCAAGATCTGTAATTCTGCCCACAAAATAATCTTGGTCTTATTTTCATGTACCCTCAAGAGCTCATAAAGGCCACTACAAGACTGCCAGAGAAGGTGACAGCTACCACCCCCCTGCACCTACTGCGTTTTCTCAGCGACCCTAGGAGGTAGGTCGTACAGTCTCCCCGTGCTGAACACAAGGGTGCTGAGGCACAGAGAAGCGGCCTAGCGCCACCCGACAAGTGAGGCTGGAGACCGGAGCCCACCCGGGCTGCGTGGCCACACATACACTCCCAGCTACCTGGTCACTTGGCAGCTCTGAACAAGGAGCCATCGCTACTTTGCCAACTCCCTCTGCGAGGCCTGAAAGCCAGCTCTCCACAAGGCTTTTTCTAAGTCTCGAACCCATTACACTGCTACAGTCCCCAGTTGATATAAAGTCATAAAATAATCACGTCAGCAAAAGGCTAATTCAATGCTACGTGTCTGCTACAAGGACCCAAGGTTAAGTCAAAGCCTATGGATTCATCAACTTTGGTTTAACTTTTTGAATATCCTATAACCACCCTGCCCACTTACTCCTTTCAAAAAGCTTATCTCCTTAACAAAAAAAGCAAACACACAAAATACTAGGTTCTACTTTACAACCCAGTTCATTGTTGTCCTAGACAAGTACTTAGTCAAGTGAGACACGTGTGGATGAGGTCTCCTGGCCATCTCATACGATCTCTTAGGCCAAAGAACATTTAAGTGTGTGGGTCATAATATACTTTGTACATACAAATTTAAACAAATTCAACATGTATCAATTTAAGTTGCATTACTATTTCACTATTAAGATGTATTTCAAAGAAAAAAAATTACCATTTCTAATCAGTGGAGGAACCTAAGATAAAAATTGTAACATCTGGTTAAGAAGCCATAAACTAGCTCAATCAAATGAAATCAAATGCTAAACTTAAGTGCAATTTCTCACATGATGAGAATCATCAGCTACTGACAGCTTTAACAACTTACTTTTCATTCCAATCTGCTATTCTTCAAAAAAAAGGGGGCAGGGGCACATGCCAAAAAAGACAATTCCCAGATATAAATTTTAGGAGCCTGTACATTTTTTAAACAGTCTGAAATCATTCACCGTTAAATAACTGAACTGCAGGAAAGTTTCATTCTGGAAATGCAATCTTTCTCCTTAAATTAAAAAGCATCTAATAAATGACCCTAAATTCATGACAGAGGTCACAAATCAGGGTGACCAAATGTCCCAGCTAGACTGAGACGAGGGGCTTCCTAGAACACAGGGCTTTTGGTGCTAAACCAGGAATGCCACCAGGACGGTGGGTCGCCCACCCCAATCTGGAGCACCTGAGAGCCGAAGGCGGCAGCAATGTCCATGAGTGAACTGGGGGTGGCGAGCGTCGTGCGCAGGCCCCACCGACAGGCCGTATCCGCTTCCACCGGTGGCGCAGGAGCTAAAAGCAGTGGCTCCACTCATCTGGTCCAAACCTACGCTGACTTAGCACCCGTCTGTCTGACATTTACTATCAAGCACCCATGCCTGATTTACCTCCCACGTCTGAAAACCCAAGCAGACACACGGATCAAACCAGACACAGCTCTCTCCATGGGGGGCAGAGCGCACCCCGAAACGTCAGTTGCACAGATTCTAACAGTGAAGTACAATGAACTTCATTCAAATGTTGCTCTGGCAGCCGCCACTGGTTCACACTCTCACAGGTGATCACACCGCCACCGCCAGGAGACGGGCAGGTGACCACGCGGTTCTCAAACTGGCCGTGCGCCAACATACCAATCCTTCCCTGCGAAGGTGACGACAGAATAAACGATGGTCCCTGTGACAAAAACTCTCTCCTCCTCCAACTCAGCGGACACTTACGCTCTCCATTCCTCTGGCCAATTCGAACAGAAGCGCCAAAGATTCCCCGGCAGCTATTCTCAGGTTCACGTCGTCGGAAGAGAGGAGGCTCGGCAGTTTGTGGAAATGCCTAGGAAACAGTCATCGTTACTATGCAAACACAAACAACTGTCAGCAACGAGTCTAGAAAACAGGAAACGACAAGTACGCACATCTCCAGCCTTTTCTTCACTTCGCTGACGGGGCACACGGTCAGCAGCAGCGTCCACGCGAGGAGCGCGCTGACCTGCAGCCCTGCGCTGGGGGTGCTGCCCACGACACGTGTGTCCTTCTCTTTGAGACAGGACTTGGTGAAGACGGTCTCCAAACACTCCAGACTCGAATACAGCTCCTAACGCGTGAGGACACGAGATGAGATGACCGTCTCAAATAGAAACGTGAAGAGAACTGGAATCAAAATAGTTTCTACTCACAGTAATGTCGTCTGTGGCAATAAAAGAGCAAACGCCAAAGCAAGTCGCACACTGAAAGGACAAAAAGAGTAAAGAGACATTAATGTGTATCATTTTCTACTAATGCTACATCTTCCTGCTTTTATAATCTGATGTGAGAATTTTCCCGACTACGTGACATTAGGTCCCAAGCACACTATGAAATATGAAACAGAAAGACTATTCAGTCAAGAGCTAAGGGAAGCAGCCCTGGGCCAAACCCTGCTGCCAGGTGCATAGGGCGACATCAGGAAAGTCACTCCATCCCTCTTGGGCCAGCCTGCCCGCCTACAGTTGGCCTACAGACCGCTTCGAACTCATCTCCAGCTCAAAGACAGAGATATGTTTGGACGTTTGAGATAAGAAATCTACTCTCTCCATTAAAAACCTTTTAAAACATTGTTAGCTCCAAGCTTTTAACCTTTTAAAATCATTTATATTCATGTAGACTCTATTATGAAAACTTCTAAAAAAAATTAGTTCCAAAAAACAGCACACAGGAGAAATCCCATAAAATTTAAATAACGCTAAAGGAGGACTCTGATTTTACTTATGTTGGAATATGATGAAAAGAAACTGGGAATCCTTGTTGGGGAAACACGATCTCACAGTGAGGGCGTGGCGAGGTCACCAGGTACAGCTCACCCCACAAAGTGCTCAGAATACAGTATTTGAAGATAATCTGCTTGCGCCATAAACTGAAGCATCAGTTTTCAGAACACTGCTCTAATTAGCCACATGAAAACAACTTGAAATGGTGAGATTTCATTATTCACCATTTCCCTCTTCTCCATATGCTGTCACTAAAATTCCCTCATGCTGTTCTAAGTACCACTGAAACTGGAGTCGTCAAAGCCACCGTTCACACGCCCAGGGTGTCCCGGCCAGTCAGAGAGGTCAGTTCGAGCCCTTATACTTACAGTCTGCCTGGCCTGGATGCTAGCGGCTCCATCGCAAATTATTTTCTTCAGGATTGGTCCCAGAGCTTTTAAAACCTCTTCACTTTCAATTCCAGGGCCCAGCTGAACACAAAGAACAGACGCTAACGCTGCGGCTGCACGCTGCTCATCACTTTTACCTGTAAGAAGCCAAGAAGCAACCATGACGTTTCTGGTCGACTGACTTATCTTTTAACTCATTGCTCGCATGCTCAAAACAGATGTCCTCATCTGTGAAACTGAGACTAACGCTTACCTTAACAGAGACTAACAGTTCAGCAAAATAACGCGTTTCCAGCCCACCTGACATTCCTGACGCTTCCTGCACCCATGGAGCCGTGTTCCGGGAGCCTGAATCACTCTCCCTAGCCTTTCAGATGTGTACGGCCCACGAGGCACACTAAACCATCCCGGTTCCTCACCCCTTCCCCCACAATTTTTAAAACTATGACATTAAAAGTCAAGGATTCTTTAACACCACAGGAAACAATATAAAGATAGATGAAAATTAACTCTTTTGAGAACTGTATACACAGAAAGATTTGGGGAGATTTTGAACTTAAGTTGTTTTCTGATAAATTAAAATTTTATAAAACATGCAGGTTGGAATGGGATTTTTAAAGGTCACCTAGTCCCACTACCTTTGAGACAGCTTTCATGTAAATACCTTTAACAAAGCCACTATGTGATCAAAGCAGGCTGGCTCTGCTATCAACTGACCACACAAGTTACATAACCTTCGGCTAGTCTCACGTTGCCCAGGCCTTTCTTTGTCACACAAAGAGGGAGGTGGACCAGATGAAAGTTTTCCCAACACCCTTCAAGATAAAACTTCACCTGCAGCAAAATGAGACTAAGGAAACAAAACTAATCTCATTCAACTTAAAGGAATGTGTGGATTCCTACATTTGTGGTGCTCGAAATACTCTGTTAATAAAGTGATGATAACAGAAGGTATTTTTATAATGTTCTTACTTGGAAAAATAACTACGGTGGCAGCGCCAAATCTTTCTAACTTTGGTGTTTCCCAAAACTGAAAAGCCTGGTAATACTAGACTTAATCTTTAAGGCCTTTACTCTTAAAAGCTCTACAAGTTTAACAACGTGAATTCCAGAATCTCTATTACAAAGTTCTAGAATTTAAATATTCCAAGGAACATCTTGAATACAATGTCATCCACAGGTATGATTGATGTTCTAAATAAGTACAAGGAAAAATGAGCTAAGTTTAGAATAATGAAGTAGGATGGCTTTTTAAATAAGACTTTTGTTGACACCTGACAGGAAACTTTCAAGCCTTTCTTATATACATGTATGGAAATCACCCTTCTGCTACAACATAGGATGAGTCACCCCAACCCTTCCTAGTTTCAGGCTGTTTATTATATAAATAAAGACAAAGCTGCTAACAAGTCCGGCTTTGAGTTTTAACAAGCACGAAGTACTCCTTGACAATTCTAAAGCTATACAATTGAGCCAGTCTTCCAGTGCCATTAACATGCTATTGCAAAGAAGGTAGAAAACTTTTTGGTTCTGTGCCTCCGATTCAAAAACAAAGATATTACCTTTTTTCAGGCAGCGTTCAATGCTATCAGTTAAAGTCATTCTTCTTTCCAGAATGAATTCGTAAAGCATTTTTGAAGCCAGTGCATTTTTAATACCTTCAAGAGCTGCCTGCCTTGTCTTCGCACTATTTAAAACAAAACGTTAGGAGAAAGAAGTTCCAGTTGGAGTGTACTATCCATGACTTAAATACTTACCTTATTTCTCCTCTCAATTTTTAATAGATTTAAAAAATATAATCAAGTTCTAAACATTTTTAGTAATGTAATTTTCATCTACAACTCACTTATTTTATAAATTGTAAGCTGCTTTATATCACAGCATTTTTATTAGTTTAATAATCACAATTTTAAATAACTACACAGTATTTTATAGTTCCAGTGTCCAAAAGATATTCTCTCACATTACCCATTTAAAGCAAATTCACATTTTTTAACACTACAAAGGTCTAGAGCTCATGTTTGCATCTTTTGGACCTTTTAATTCCATTTGTTTTAAGTCACTTCTAGAGTTACTGGGAAGAAAACAATTTAGCTTTAAAATTTTTCACAACTGTAACTAAAGTAGTGAACATGAGTTTAAAGAAAGTTGTTGTCCTTTCTGGTTGAAGATTAAGTTTTAATCCAATAAATCCAGCTCAGTTATAATCAAATACAGTTCTGTGCTATTATGCCAGAACAATAACTAATCTGAGTCAATTAATCTAAATTCTATCCACATTAAAAGTCAAAAGGAACAAGAAACATTAATAACATCCAAAGTAAACAAAGCGAGCTTTAGAAACACACAGTTGAATCAGAGAACTGTTCACGTTATTCAGATAAGGTGGCTGCTAGAATAGCCCAGAACAAAGTTTCCAGAGTTTCCTACCTCTTATCCAGGGTCAGGTCAATGAACCCCTTCAACTTATACTCCAAGTCTTCTTGAGTTCCCTCCTCGTCGAGGATTTCCGGTCCTAAGGCAAAACATAAAGCATCCAACCGCTGTAAGTCACTCAGCAAAAAAGCAGATGGGAAACACTACTACTAGTATACCTAGCTACAAGAATTCCTCCACCCAAAACATCCTTGTACCTAATATTTCAACAGAAATTTAAAATGCATACCAAAAACAAACAATTAAATCAAATGCATACCATCTTCAGCAAAACTGGAGGGGTCGCTGTACCCACTGCAGTGGCTCATTGTTTCAATCGAGGCATCCTCATCACTAAATGGTTGAACATTTCGATGCTGACCACCTATTAGGTAAAAGAAGGTGGAGGTACATGATTTTATTGTTGCATATGCAAATATTTAGCTTAGGAAGTTTCAAATTTACTGATGCTAAATCCAGTAATAAAAACCCAATCTTACCTAAGAAAACATGATTATGTTACAAAGGAACACACTTAAACACTCCTAAAATAAGTCAACTCACCTAATAGGTACCCCAGAGCATCAACAATTTATAAAATGCATCCACGTCAGAGACATATCAATCATCTAACAGGCAGTACCGGTTTACAAAAATTGGTATTACAGATGAAAACACTACTCTAACCCATGACCTCGAATCATGAGACAATGATGACAGATCCAGAAATAAAGTATGACATCACAGAGCATCATAATAACATAAATGCATTTTTCCAAAGAAAGCAACTGGGCTTAGTAAACATTAAGTGGGGAATGGGTTAGTCTTTGGGTTTATGTGTTTTATGTGAAGGGGATTTAAGGAGTTACAGGATGGTAGTTTTAAAGATAACTTGAGTTGAGAGGGTGAAATAAGCCTTAAAAAAGTAGTTTTGGTATTTGACAGAACATAAAAGACTGTTAGATGAATTAGCTTTAAAAGAAACGTTCTAATATATCCACAGTTTACTAAAATCTCTTTTAGAACTGGACTCTTTCTCCTAACTTCATTAACCTAAGTAATAAATCCATATCCTTAGTCACTGTCATTTCTAGTCACTGCTTTTTCTAGGAATTTCATATTAACATTCATGAATCACATTGAGCACTGAGTTAAAGTAAGTCCTAAATTCTGCCCCAACGTGACCTTCAGTCACCTGATTTACTTTTGAGCCCAAGTTCCTTATCAGTAAAATCAAAGATTGCACCAAATATCACTAGGCCCCTATGTTCAAAAAATTCGTGACGTTTATTGCTGTAAGACAGTTTTTAAAAGATCCTCCAAGGTGAAGTCTGTTGCTGTTGTTTTTTTTTAATGGAGATTAAGTTGTTTAAAAAAAAATCAAAACAGAATTTAGCAAATTTTTAAAACAAAGGCAAGCAACCTGCAAATCTGCTTGCTATCCTAAAGGGAATAAACTGTGCCAATCAACAGTAAAACATGAAGAATAAGCAATAAAGCCAAGATCCCAAAGTTCTCAATCAGTGCTTAGGACTGGAGTAAACAAAATAAACATGATCTATGACATCATACTCTATTTCTGGATCCGTCTTCATGTGTTTTCATGATCTGAAGTCATGGTAATAGCTGAGTAATCTGATTAATTTTTATTAACAGTGATTTGATCAACTGATAATTTTCACTTTTTATGTTCAGCTTATTTCTAAACTGTCAAAAAGAGTACTCCTATGCAGGCTTTACTCAGCTCCCTTCTCCAGGGAAAGATTAAAAAAAAAAAAAAATCAAGATAAAGAACCCTGTGTGAATGCCTGATATCTAAGTCACACTCACCTACCTTGTAACTCTAAGCACCATAAATGGGGTGGAACTCTTGACACAAAGTCCTCATTTCCTAGAGGGCTCACTTAGGAAGGCTTTGTTCTTCCCTAAAAATGCTCTCTTCAAGTGCTATAGCAAGCATGCACACTTGTACAAGAGGTCAACTCTTTAGAGTCCTGGAACCTTCCACCAACTTAACAATTAAAATGGAAAATCCATTAAGCAGAAGTTGGTTATCTTTCAGCTGTACATGTGAGGATCTCAGCTGAATCCCATTTCCTCTAGATGTCATTTTATAATACCAATAAGGTAAGTGGCTTGTAGGTATAAGTGTCTGACAATTTTCCAGCTCTTGTACTCAACTATTATTTTTATTTAATACGAAGTACCTTCACATGGAACCAAATTTAAGTATTTAAAAGAGTAACCCCCCCCACACACACACACTTTCCAGAGGCAAGCAGTAAATTCTAATGTAAATTTCCAAAGATACTCAAAGCACAATTTTATAAACTAATCGAAGACTAACTTCTTATGTATGCTAAAATGCAGTGTTTACATATACTTTTTATACTAAAAACAATCAAAAAGGCAGCGGCATGAAGGCTGATGAAAGGTAGGGAGCCTTGAGTTAAATCTGAAAGACCACCTGAGGTTATTCTGTAAATTCCAGGAAGAAAGGAAGCTAAACAGGAAGCTTCCGAGGGGAATAAAGACTTGTGATTCAAGGAAGCCGTTAGCAACATCATTACAATGTTCAAAAAGGCTTTAGGTTGCTACTCTTTCACTGTTTCAACAGAAGGTAGCTTTAAAGAATAACATTAACAAGGACTTTTAGACAAAATACAAACGTTACTTCAGACAAGAAGCCGAAGCACACGAGGGTAAAGAGGAACTCAGCTCACCCACCAAGGAGATGCCGCAGCAAATCTCGTGTGTTACATCTTGGTGAGCAAGAATGAATGTCATTACAGCGAGAGCATTCAGTCAAAAAGAGATCAACGTACAAAGGGGGAAACCGCATTCGGGACAGCCCGAGCCTACTGTCAGCCACTAAAAGCTCCACGCACGATCACGAGTTTCTGCCGCTAGAACCCTGCAGGAGCTTCCACGGGGCCGGGTTCCCACCACCCTCGGGCGAGGGCGGGCAGGCCCTTCCGGGGACCGGGCGGCCGCCCCCGAGGCGGCCCCGTCGGAGGACATCCCGGGGCCAGACGCCGGAAACCCCGGGACGAGGGGGCGCCCGGCTACCCCAGCGCTCGGCGGGGGCTCGGGGCGCGCCTGGCAGTGGGACTTCGCGCTGCAAGTTCAGTGAACGAACTCGCGGGTCACAGAGTCTCGGCCTCAGTCGGCCCCCGTCCCCCACCCCCGAGCAGCGGGGACGCAGAGAACCCCCCCCGCGCCACCTCCCCGGCTCCCTGCAGGCGGCCGCGCAGGGGGGAGCGTGGGTCCTGCCCCCCGAGGGCCAGGGGGGGGTGTCGCCTCGTCGGGTCACGGTGGGGCCGGGCAGAGGCAGGGGCCAAGCCCAGGCTGCGACGGCGCCCCCCGCCCGGCGCGGCCCGGTGGGCGAGGAGGGCGCGGCACGGGGTGCCCCCCGGGCGCCGCCCCCGAGGGCTCCCCCTCGGAGCCGGGGTGGCGGGCGGGGGGGGTCAAAGGCGGCCGGTGACAGCGCGGACGCCGGGCCGGCCCCGCCCCCGCCGCGGAGCACGCCGGGAGCCGCCGCGGGACGCGCGCCCGACCCCCCCGCACCCGCCGCCGCGGCCCCTCTCACCCGCCGTGGTCGCCGGCGCGGCCGCGGCCCCCGAGCCGCCGCGGGGGGGGCCGCCCCGCCTCCTGGGCTTCGGCATCGCGGGACGGACGCCGGCGCCGCCCGCCCCGAGCCCCGCGCGGATCAGCCGATGGAGCTGCAGCGGGGGCCGGCGCGCCGGAGCAGCGGGCGGCGGAGCGGCAGGGGCGACAGGGGCGAGGCGCGGCGCGGGTGCGGGCGGGCGGCGGCGGCGGCGGCGATCCCCGTGGAGAGCTGCGGGCGGAGACGACTCATGTTTCTCTCGAGCGCGGGAGCGAGGGCGGGGCGGCCGCCGGCGCGCCGCCTTAAGTAGCCAGGCCGCTGCCGTCGTCACTGCGCGGGGGCGGGACTGGAGCGCCGGCAGGGCCAATCCGCGCGCGCCTGTCTCCCTCCGCGGAGCCCCATTGGCGAGGCCGGCGCGGGCGCCCCGCCAATCGTAGGCGCGCCTCCCCCGCGTGACCGCGCCCCGCTTCCGGCCGCGCGGCTCGGGCGGTCACGCGGGCGGTCACGTGGGCGGGGCCGTGCGGCCGCCTCCCCACGGCGTGGCCGGCTCCCAGCGGCCCCGCTGTCCCCGCCGGACCCTCCCCCGGGGCCGCGCCGCGGTCTCCGAGGCCGAAGTCCCACCCCGGGCGCGGTCCGGGGCCGCGAGTCCCCCCACTCAGTCCCGCGGACGCTGCGTCCGCTCGGTCGCGGGAAACGCGCCCTTCGACGGCCCCGCCTGCCGCCGGGGGCTCCGTCTGGGGTCGGGCCGGCTCCCGAGGACCGACGGCCGGTCGGACGGACGGACGGACGGGAGCTGTGAATACCGGCGACCCCTGCTTTCCGCCCCCCGCCCCGAGGTGCCCCTGGTCGCTTAGCAGTTGTCACGTGTCTGGGACCTGTTAGGCCCGGACCGGCCGAGGGCAGAGCCGCCCCCCGCCCCCGCTGCCCCCTGTGGGTGACTCGGCCCCCACCCTCCGCTCCGAGGCGGCCTGTCCCGGCGGCTGCCCGAGGCACGTTGTCACCTGCGGTCCCAGCCCTGCACCCCTCATGCGGTTGTCCCCTCCCTGTCTGGCCTCTGTCCACAGGACTGCCGTCCCCCCAACGTCAACACTCAAAACCCCAAGTCCACGTACAGCCCCCCCTCGTGTAGCCAACCCCCCCCAGCACACACACAACCAGCTTCGGACTAAACTCTTCAGTCCACGTCCGAGTCTCGGTCTCGCCTGGACGTCTGAAGGGACCTCCCAGTCATTTCACCGGTGTCTTCCGCACGACGACGGTGCCCGGTTTCTTTTCCTAATCCGCATGCTCAACAGTTGTGCGCGCCGTTTCTTGGCGCCCCTTACCTGCAGACTGAACGCCCGTCCTCCCGGCCTGGCTGGGACTCCCTTTCCAGCCGCATCTTTAACTGCTGCCCTGGGCACACCTGTCCCCAGCCCCTCGGCACTGCTCTTCTTTCCCAGGACGCGGCTAGCTCAAACGCCACCTCCTCCAGGAAGCCTGCAACAAGAATGGTTTCTTCCTCATGAATCTTAAATGATGCCTACGGCTCTCCTGGCACTAATTACGTCCCTGCGGGCCATGTGGCCTGTTCAAAGGTGCTATTCAAAGCGCAGGTCAACTGCACAGAGCAGGTAAAGCAGATAAGGGTGAGGCGGGGGGACTCTGCTGGACGAATCCCTTGGACCACCCTTTGGATGACCGAGCATCTGTGCCCGGTGGCCTGGCTCCTGCCGAGTGAGGTGCCCACAGGCTGGAGGAGCGCAGAGCGATACTTCTTATAACCCTGGGCTCTTTGTCACCCCGAAGCACGTTAGGTGATACTTTTGACACCCCGTGAGCCACATCGCCCAGGCTCACAGCCAGGGTCTGGGCCTTGAGCCGTGCGTTTTGGCTGCATTTGGGCCTCGCTCCCTTCATCTGCACCCTTCATGCTGCTTAGAGGCTTGTCGTGGGCAGGCAGCGCCATGGCCTACCACATCACACACGTCCTGGTTTGTAAACACATCTGTCATCTCATGACATTGTCGGCTCCTCAAGAATAAGAACCCGTCATGGCACATAAAGGAGTGCTATTATCTTTGTAATTATAGTCGGTAGATGTTAAATGGTTATTTAAGAAATACTTGTTGACTAGTGTTTCTGGGTCATGGAAAGAGAGCAACATTACACACGTGGAGTGTTATTTTCACTCAAAAGTACTTTGGACGAAAGCATCTTACTCTATTTTTATGTCTACAGTTTAACTCCAGATCAGTACTGAGACTAGAAAGATTTAGCCATAGACTTAATTAGAGGGTACTTAACACACCATGTTGGCTTCGCGACATATTTGAAGAAATGAGATGACTCCCAACAACAAATGAGTCACCAAATAACGAGAAATACCAGGGAGGGGGACAGGACCAAGGGTTTTCCCAGCCAGGCCTCACCTTTTTATCTGGAAAAGAACATCTTCCCCAGGAATCTGCCTACATCACACTGGCCAGACTATTGTCCCGTGATGATCCCCAACCACAAGGGAGTCAAGAAGCCACGTGATTTTAGTTGGGCTCACTGATCATCACCTTTGACATTCTGTGGCTAAAAATGAAGGGGAGAGCGTGGCTGTAAGGTAGGCGAGCAGCAGTGTGTGCCTCGTGTGCTATGAGCAAAGCTCTCCCATGCTCATGTCACACATTTGTTACCGGCTTGACACTATGTGCTGCTCACACCTCATACTCAGGAGGATGTGTCCTCCTGTAAAACAACCTGCTCGGGTTAACATCCCCCCTGACCGCCATCACGGACAGGGTCTTCAGATCTTGTAAAACTAAAATTTTCCATTAACCTGAATTTGTGGACACACGGGAAGAAAGTCCTGTACATTGAGGACTTCGGTTCAAGGACAAGTAACACGAGTAAGACTTGGCGGTCAAACCTCCCTGAAGACTTGACCGTGAAAGGGTTTCTTCGAATGACTTTCGTCGTGGCTTCCTTGAGATTCTTGGCAGAGCAGTCAGCAGACGTCAATGTCTCCCAGATCCTCCATTTATGACTTGTCACAGTCGGCTTCCTTCCTGTCTCCCAACTCCCCTCTCATCACCCGACAGCACAGTCCCTTCCCTCGCACAAGGTCTCGGACTTCACCACGGCTGGCCTCCTGGGCCTCGCACGGGTTGGGTGCCTGCCTGTCTCTCCATTGCATCTCCTGGCCCCTTCTCACCTGCGACACTTCGGGCACATCAGTCCCCTTTGCCAAGTCAAAATCCAAAGTTCATCCCCCTCTTAAGACTTCAGAACAGCTCCTCCCTCTGCCTGACACGATCATCTCCTGAGCTTCCCACAACTGCCTTTCAGATCTCAGTTTAAATGACACCTCCCTGATGAGGCGTCCCCCACTCTCCATTCTCATGTAGCCCCCCTCCCCCGCCCACCACCACCACCAGCCTGTATTATTCTCCTAAAGCACACCTCTCGACCTAAGAATTTTCTAGCTCGATTGTTACTGTTTCTGCCTACTAGAACGTTGGAATTGTGAGAAAGGGAATTTCGTGTTGAACACGGCAGGTATTCAGTTCATGTTTAGTGAATGTGAAGGAGTAAAAGGTGAATGTCACTGCTCTGCCCGTAACACCCTTCTCCACCACGTCCCCCTCGTCAGACCCCGAACACCCCGCCCTACACCTCTGGCCCCATCCGATTTAAATGTCTCTCTCCTCTGTTCCTATAGCGTCTTGCCTGTGACAGCATCAATTACATGTACTGTCATTCCCGATTACCTCTCCATCTCTCCATCTGACACACAGTGAGCAAAGTCCAAGTTCGTCATCTCTGAATCAGATGCTGGCATTTATGAGCCCATGCAAAGCAGAAAGGACGGGCAGGAGCCTGACCAGTGGCGATGGGCTGGGCTTCCCCCACCCCTCCCTGCAGCAGGGAGCAACCTGCCCATCCGGGCTCTGCTAGACAGTAACTGTTTCATTCCACGAGGGAGTGAATTTTCTCTCTATGAGCAGCTTTCTTACAGGCAAAGAAACTAGGGCTGGGGGAGGGATGGCAATTATCAAAAGCTTCCCCTGTCCCTGGCACTGTTCTAGGTGGTTCTGTTTCCTTTTTTTTTTTTTTTAACCACTTTTTTGAGATATGATTGACACACGAAGAGCTGGCCATGTTCAATGTCTACGACTCGGTGAGTTCGGAGATAAGTGTAGCCTGTGAAACCGTCACACGATCGGTGCCATAGGCCTACCCATCACCTCCAACAGTCTCCTCCCATCCTCTTCTCTGCGTGTGCCTGTGTGTGTGCGTTAAGAACACTTAATTGTAGGTTTTTTCCACACGTCTCATGCCCTTCTTACGACAGCCCCACGAAAGAAAGATTAGTCTTATCACTCTGGGATGGAGAAAGGGCTCAGAGCAGTTTTGCAACTTCCCCAAGGTCGCAGTGTGGGTAAACAGTGAGTCTGCGACTAAAACCCAGGCCCATCTGATTGTAAGGTTGTCCCCGGCTGGCCTTGGCCGCATGGAACACGACTGCTTGTTCCCAGGAGCCATGGGTTGTGTATACACACACTCCTGCTGGGACAGGTCCATCTGGGTACAACCTTACCCTGTCTCCCCTTTTTGAGTGTCCTTTGACCCCTAGCGTTGTTGACTGCCTAACGATTGTTTGGCAGATTCAGATTAAAATTCTCTGCTATTTCTAAGGCTGGAGCAGAATTGTGTTATCGAATAGCACTGTTATTTAATCAAATAATTAAAGACGGATTGCCACTTGTTATGTTTTAGGCTACTCTGCTTCCTCAGTACGGTTGCCAGTTTCGTTTTATTGCCAGGAAGGGTGATGATGCTAGATTCCAGGTCCCTGTTGGTTTGCTTCTTCTGGGAAAGGATACAGTGATCATTCCTCAAGCCTTAAACTACATTTTGCTTGCCTTTTTTTTTTTTTTTTTCAGCTAGGAGACAGCTCTTGGTGGCTTCCAGTTTGGAAATTGCATGCGCTTTCTCTGGTGGAATTTCTGGCAAATAAAAGACAATCGGAGTAACGTCCTGTCTTCTACAAAGAGAATGTTGCTGATCTCACGAGTTGCAGTGTTACCGATCACACAGCATGAGCGCTGTCAGCCATACGTGCCACAATACGCACAGCTGGACAGTGAGGTTTGGGGCGCGGGGAATCACGCAGCTTGTCAAGGCAGATCGTTCCAATGTTGGATAGTTACGATTTTCAGAAAAGCTCCCTCCCTATCCCTTCAGCAAACATCATGCTCCGCTATGTGCAATTACTGTTTTAAGACCTGAGAACTAGAAGATGAATGAGAACAGGTGTCTGGCCTCGTGAAGTCCCCATTCCAGCAAGAAAGCCCAGCACCAAGTGGTCCATGGCTGTCCTGCCCTCTCAGCCCACGTGGACATGATCCTCTTTGTGTCCCCCTGGGATGTGACCGAGGAGGGGCTCATGTGCCCCTAAGTAACTAGAGCACAGCTCCCCAGGGAGTCCAGTCCTCTCTTCTGAAGCGAGTCGCCTTGCCTCTGTGAGCCTCTGTTTCCTTATCTATAAGAGGGAGTAAATATAAAATAAATACAAAAATAAAATAAAAATAAATATAAAAATAAAATGAGATAATTACGTGAAGGTCTTTGCAACCCGTAAAGCACCCTGTAATGACTGACATGATACGACTCCGACTCCAGCGTCAAGCCAAAGAAGGGAATGATGGGATTTTAGACATCAGCCAGCGAGGGCAGAGCTTTAGCTGGGAGCTGCTGGGGTGGATG
Source organism: Cynopterus sphinx (assembly GCA_030015415.1). Lineage (NCBI taxonomy): Eukaryota > Metazoa > Chordata > Mammalia > Chiroptera > Pteropodidae > Cynopterus > Cynopterus sphinx. Next base: position 2,211,081 of record CM057391.1, read on the forward strand.
AGAGGCGGAGCCATAACGAACCCTCATCAGGGACAAGATGGGACGACGTCAACAAGGCATCCGGCAATGCTCCAGAAACCTCGTCGGGGCCACACATTCTGTTGGACGGTCGCCGGGTTTTAGATGCAGACAGACCTCCCCTCTGAAGGCCTCCGCCACTTCCTTCTGGGGTGACCTTGTGCAAGACACTTAACCTGAGCCAGAGTTTACTGGTTTGTAAATCAGAGTCTCTCCCCGGGGAATCCAGAACTAGGACTGGGAGACATTCAGAGTCTGAACTGCCTTCTGAGCGAAGTCCAAGTGCAATGTCCAAGGATGAAGAGCGGATGTCACCTGCCCCCGCAGACATGGAAAAGCAAGACGGCCAGCAGCAGGGAGGCCAGGGTGAGGCAGGGCCGTGGACAGAAGCAGAGACCGGGGCGGGACTGTCGCAGCTCGAGGGAGCAGAACCTTCTCAGACGCAGCTGAAGCCCGAAAGACACGCTAAAAACCTAAGCCAGACTGAACGGGCCGCACCACGTTGATCACATTGAGATGTTTACATTCAATCGTTCTAAGATCATAATCGTTTTATTAAAAATCAGAGAGAAAACTGGCCATTGGACAAATTGCTAAAAGGCTGAAAAATGTCTTAATGAGATGCATTTAGTCGATATTTTTTCACAACACGGAAGAAAGGCTTGCATGGTTAATTTAAAACAAACACTGCTGAGTGCCTACCCCAGACCCCTCTGACGCTCCCACCTCCGCACTGACGGAACTCCAGCTTTGCGCAGATTCCCAGCCTCCTTGAGGGGCCGCGTGCTTCACGGAAGGCTGGGCCCAGCCTCAGCCCCAGGAGTTGGGGCATGATCAACCCCATGGTCGCTCCCTCTGAGCAAGTCGGTTCTGTCTTGGACACGTGGCACAGTTCTAGCCTATGAGGTGTAGTTGTTGTGAGGGTTTCCTAAAGGCTGTCTTCCTCTCCAGAGGAAAGCGAATGAAGAGATGGTCTCCTTCTGTCTCTGGAGGGGAGCGTGGGGGTGAACGAAGCCGACACACCAGGGACGGCGAGGAGGAGGACTGGAGGAGCTGGGTGGGCATTTTTGAGTCACATAATTAACCAACTGGCAGCTCCAACCACCTCTGGGCTGCTCGTTAAGTGAAACCATAAAGGCCCCGGAGACTTAAGTCAGTTGTAACCGGAGATATCTGTGACTCGGGGCGGAACGCACCCCACCTGATAGTGAAAATGTCCCCTCACTCTTCCCCTGCGACCCTACGAGTCCCGTCTGCTCCCAGGAGGAAGATGTCTTTGAAACCCCTTCTCCTGTCGCCTGCCGTCTGTGTGCGGGCCCTACTGACCCGGTGCCACTGCCCCCTCGTGTCGTCCAAGGACACCCCGTCATGACTCTTCCCTGGGCGGATTCCCTTCTTCCACTCCCGCTCTTACTGTCTGCGGGTGTTTGTGGGCTTTTCCTTCAGTCTCCTTTTCTTCCTCCATCTCTGGCGCTCCTAATTCAGAGTTTTCATTTCCCTTGCTGGTCCCCGATAGGGTGGGTCATTTGTCCTTGTCGTCAGCTGGTGCCAGAGTCTCGGGAACCGAGACACCTCTCAGTTTCCCTGTTCGTAGCACCCCCGGTCCCTGACTCCTGGATGGTGGACTCTCTTCTAAACCACGGCGGGCGGCCGATGGCCGAGCGATGGTGCCGTCTCCATGCTCCAAAGACCGCGGGGATCAGTGTGCTCTACCCACACAGAAAGGGGTTAACTTGATTCTGCGCGTGGAGGTCACGCCTGCTATTTCTTTGAAAGTCATTCATTTGTCTTGATTTCCATAGCCTGGTCTCCTTTATAAAAGAGGCACCTTCCGGTCTCAAATCAGTTCCCTTTCTGCATCCGTTGAAACAAGTTCCCCTTTGTTTGCCAGTTCCCTTTCTTAGGAGGCCCTTCGAGAAGCCCCAGGCTCATCCAGGAACTCTTAAAATAGAAGGTGAGCCAGCGGCTTTCTTTGTGCTGTTCTGTGCTCACGGGGAGTATTCAGAAAAGTTCTTCCCGGCCTTGGTCTCCCAGGCTCTCCCCTCCTGCCTGCCTAATCCACTCCCCCCAACCCCAGTATCCGCCCCCAAAGGCGAGCACACGCACAGCACTTCTCAGCCCCGTAAGCCACACCACCTGCCCGCGGGGTTTCTTTCCAGCGAGGTAGTCCCTTTTGCCAGCGTCACTCACTATCTGCTTTCTTGTGGTTTGTCCCTTTCTGATGTCCGACCCGTTTTTTTTTTTTTTGGATGGAGCCAGTAGCTACGATTTGACATTTAGAGAGCTGTCGTCGTTTAACTGATGTGCGAGTGTTTAAACCTTCACGGATGACACGTCACGCAGCCTCGAGCCTTGATGTGTCTCCTGCACGCCAGAACCCTGCATCCAATCACTGACTCGCTGACACACACTGTCCCACGGGCTCCTCGAATTCAGCGCATGAAGTGTAGCTACGACACCCCTGCCTCGCTGCTCCCGGTTTTCCTTTGCATTGGGCATCACGGTTCACAGCTCTACCGTCCGTCCCCCTTGACATCCAAGCCAGAAACCCAACCTCGTCCACATGCTAAAGCATTTCACATAAAAAATGCAGAAGAGGGCTCTTTCCTCCCCCCATTCCCGCCGATGCTACCATCACTCGGCCCCTGGCCTCAGCTTTTCACTTCTAGCCTCGCCCAGCTCCAAGGGGCCATTGCACTAACTTTTGCTTGTGTTTTTCTTTACTGGGCGCTGAGACCCTTATCTCTAATTCATCTTTGTAGCTCAGGACGTGGCACTGGCCCGGGAAGGTAGCAGACGTTCCACAGACACTTTCTGATTGAACGACCGCATCACCGCCGGCTCCTCACCCTTCAGGGGCTCCGGATCGCCTGAGACGTGAAATCCACGCTCTGCAGCGTGGTTCACGAAGCCTCGCGAACCTGGCTGCTGCCCGCTGACTCCACGTCATCTCCTCCTGAGCAGGCCGGGGTCACTCACCGTTCCCCAGACAGACACTGCCTTCCACCAGGAGGGTCTTCCCAGGCTGCTCCCTCCACCCTGGTGAACTTCTTTTCATTTCCAAGACCCTAATCCAGTTCCTTTTCCCTGTTGGTCTTTGCATTCCAACCACCCGGCTCCATGACTGACACGGATGAGTTCCTCAGCGAATACTCGTTATGAGTAACTCGTGGGTCATGTGTGTGTGAGGCGAGGAGCACTGCGGCCCCCCGGGTCGACCTCACTACCGTGCGAATGCCCCGCATCCCTCACCCCGCTGCCTGGATGGCGAGGCGCACGCTCGGCACGTGCCCTGGTGACCTCCTCGCGCTGAATTCGTGCTTTCGGCTGTGGGCGACGGGGCGGGCTGCAGCCGTCCACTGGCTGAGAACGCCACCTGATCTCACTGCAGCCGCACTCGTGGGCATGAGTTTTAGAATCAGAGTCGAGTCCTAGCTCGTCCCTCAGGTTCCTTCTCGAAGCCCCAGCTTCTGTGCACCACGAAGGCCAGGATCCGGTCTGTGACATTCACGTTGTGTCCATTCGCATCTAATACAGAGCCTGGCCCTGCTGACTAGGCCGAGGAATGAATAGAAGACGAAGGTAACTCCTGCGGCACCCTCGTGGGAATGACCAAGAACGTGTGTGACGCGCCAGTCACAGCGGCAGAGCCGGGCGCACACCAGGACCCGAGAACTAATTTCGGCTTCTGAAACCAAATGGACGTGGAAAGAGGAGGACGTGAGAAATGCTGTGGGCACCGTGCCCGCGGATTTACCACGTGAGCACGGGGGCAGCAAGGACGGGGCACGGCCCACTGGCTGCCTGGAGACTGGCACCTGCCGCCGTGAATGTGCTCGCACCTCCAAGGCGACCCGGCGGCGGCGGCAAGAATCACCTGTTTGTTTAGCAAATATTTACTGAGCACTTAGGAAGTGGACGAGACCCAAACGGATCAGCATCCCCCACCACGCACACCCATGCGAGGCGGAGAACGAGGGAGAGCTCGACTTCCAAGGGCCCAGGCCCTCTGGTGACCGAATGTTCACGGCGAGGAGACTGAAGAGCCGTCGGTGGCAGACGGGTGCCGGCAGCCTCCCCTTATGGCCTTCGTCACAGATACAGAGTGAGAAACGGGGATTACGAGGTCAGGGCCCGGGCATGTCCTGCGTCCCCAGATACCACCCCCTCCCACAACGGGAGGGGAACCACACCGATGCGAGGGGAGTGGGAGGAGCGAGGGCGAAGCGCAGCTCTGAGTCTAAAAATAAACGATGACACCTCATCTGTGACCTGGCTGCTGGGCCACCTACTGACGACATTCCAGACGGACGCGTGTCCTCCTCCTCCTCCTCGATCGGAGAGGCACGGAGGACTGCTGACCGGAGGGCGGAGAGCGGGGCTGCGATGCTGGGTTACCTGTCTGGCTTCTGGGGCCCCACATTCTCATATCGAGATTCCTCATTTGGATCCACAGTAGGACACACGATTAAAACGACATCCCGTGGCTTCACATAATCATCTCTGGGCAAAGAGGTCAAACCTCAGGCTTAGCCCTAAGCTCGCTAGGCTCACGAAGCCATTAGCACGGGAGCAGATGTCTGGTCATGGCAGGGCACGAGGACGCTGGTCGCGGCAGGGCACGAGGACACTGGTGGCGGCAGGGCACGAGGACACTGGTCATGGCAGGCCACGAGGACACTGGTGGCGGCAGGGCACGAGGACACTGGTCGCGGCGGGGCACGAGGACGCTGGTCGCGGCAGGGCACGAGGACACTGGTCGCGGCAGGGCACGAGGACACTGGTGGCGGCAGGGCACGAGGACACTGGTCGCGGCAGGGCACGAGGACACTGGTGGCGGCAGGGCACGAGGACGCTGGTCACGGTGGGGCACGAGGACACTGGTCGCGGCGGGGCACGAGGACACTGGTGGCGGCAGGGCACACCGGGCACACGGGATGCTGGGAGCAGCAGCAACACTGTTTGTTTGAAAAATAATGAGCAGGAGACTCCCTAGGACCAGGGACGCAGAAGGAAAGGAGGGAGGGCAGAGAGAAGGAGGGAGGGAGGGAGGAGAGCTGAGGATGAGAGGAGAGGGGAAGGAAAGAAAGAAATGAACCTGATGGTGTCCTTTGTCTCAAGGATTAATTATGTAAAACGCTGAGCCGAAGGAGCTCTGGGAAGTGGCCCTCCACCCCCACGGGCCTCTGGGGAGGGCAGGGGGCGTCTGTGTCCATCAGCCTAGAGCAGGATACCGACCTACATGAGTCCTCCGTTTCAGACCCCGGCTACGTGAGCGCCCAGGGACCCTTCGGGGGCACCCAGCTCCTCCAGGTGACGCGAGCCTGCGATGCGAGCCTGTGAAACGTCTTCCAGTCTCCCCTGGCCACCTGGACAGCCCCGGTGGGGGTGACAGGGAAGGCAGCTGGGAGCGAGTGCGTGAGGACGGGGGCGGGGAAGGAGCCGGCTCCTGGCCTAGGGCCCGTCAGTTTTCTTCTGTTAAAGGCCCCAGGACGAGAGTGCGCGTGCGACAGCAAGGGAGCTCGGCTTTGACCAAGTTCTCCATCCGGGAGCTGCTGAGGGCCCTCGAGGACCGAGGACCGAGGACCACAGGCCCACTCCGCCCGCTGGACGGCTGGTGCCTGTCCCCATGCAGCCGCGCGTCGCCTCTCAGGGCTCCTGACTCGCTTCCCCGTCCGCTCGACTCCAGGCACCCACACGCCCCTCCCCGAATCCCCAAAGCACCACGGCGTGGGCCCGCGGAGACTCACAGAGCAGAAGCAAAGGCCTGGACTCCCCGGTCCTCCACCTGCCCGGGCTGCGTCTGTTCCTCGTCGCTCAGGACGATCGTTTTTTTCCTTTCCTCGGCTCATACCCGTCCTGTAGAACCGTGCTGGAAAAACCCAGATCTCTTGATCCCGGAGAAGCCGCGGGCTCTGCAGGTGCTGCCAAGCTCGCCCACCTGAGATTTGCACCCGTCCACGTACGACAGAGAGATGGGGAGGCCGGGAGCACAGAGAAGCCAGGAGGGAGGCGAGCGAGGTCTGGTCTGGGACGCGGGCTCTGCGCCTCGGAACCGTCTTCCGTCCCCTAAGGGCAATGCTCTGTCTCTATCCTACACCGGCTTTTTCTCCACGAGCTCTCGTCTCTCTCACACACACACGCTGGAGCACCGTTCCTGGGGACTTTAACCACGCCGCGATTTCCGTCGCGTGAGGCCGCACAGCACGTTCTTTTCTAGAAAGACGCGAGGCCTGTCTTGTTCCTACGGGAGAGAGGACGCGGTGAGACTCGCTCGCTGGCTGAGGTGGCTGACATCATGCACTGACACTGGGGTCTCACTGCCGTGTGTCTCGGTGAGGACCTGCTGGAGTAGAAGGGGCTTCCCGGGGCGGGGGAAGCTTCGGGAGTGAGACCAGCCTTTTCACACACCGAGTGACCGACGTTCGAAGGGTTAGCGCCTGGAATGAACATTCCAGAGAGCAGACTGCCTTTGCCTCGGCGTCGTGGAACACGGCACTTTAAGGGGTGATCACGTGTGGGGGACAGGTGGTGGAGAACGGTGGGTGCTTGTGCCAGAAGCTTCCGCAGGTACAGACGTCCCGAGCACCGGTCAGCACTGCGAGGCCGAGGCCGAGGCGGGGCAGGTGTCTAAGGTGGAGAAGACACGATGGGCCTCAGAACTGGCAGCGGACGAGAAGGTTGGGGCGTCCTGCAGCTCTGCGAGCAGGTGCGTCTCAGAGGACCAGCCACCGCCCGTCCACGGCGACCCCCGCTCGCCGGCAGACAGGCCCCAGCTAGCTTTCCGAGCCCGAACGCTTGCTGGGAGGCGGTTGGAGAGGGAGGAGGTGACCCAGAGGCCCTGGGCACGATGACGGCGGCTTTTGTGGGAAGAGCGACACGACGCCCGCGTTTCCGCCTGGGAACCTGACTCATCCTGTGTAAGACGAAGGGACGGAGGGAGCGGGGCGGGGCGGGGCGGGGGGTGCAGGTTTGGCGTGTCCGTGCGGGCCTACGAGGGCGTGGCCCCTCTCTGAGGAAAAGCATCCAGATGTGAGAATCCGGGAGCGCCAGGGCCCACCCCAGGCCTTCGAGCACGGGGACCCCAGGGGCAGGCTTCACAATAACCTACCCCGGGGGTGGGCGACGGCCAAGGCCACCCACGCCGTCACCCCGCTTACCAGCCACCCGAGCAGAAACCCCAGGGATCGGCTTCAGTTCTTCCTCCTGTTTCCTCCCATTCTAGTTCCTATTTCTCGAACGGATTTCCTCCCTCATCCTTCACTCTTCCCGCCAACACCCCGGAGCCAGCCCCCCCACCCCTTCTCACCGCACCCCGATAGCCGCGAATCGCGGGTCCCCGGCTCCACGTTACTTCCCTCCCAGAAACCTGCCCCTCACCAGCCACCCGGAATCCCCCGTCCGTCTAAAAGCCAGAGCTACCATTTCGCCCCCTTCACGCCCCGAGGTGGGAAGCCCCCACACCCACCCCAGCTGCTTCTGGGTCCTTGCCAACGCTTGGGCGTTCCTGGCGCCCCCCCCCCCAGCCTGGCCTCTCCTGCGTCTCTCCTCCCCCCTCCACCTTCCGACCTCCCTTTACCAGGTTCACCTCCTGGGGGCCTTGGCCACACCCACCCCCCGCCACCCGCAGGCTGGCCCGGCGCCTCCCCTGCAGCCCACGGGCAGGCAGGGCTCCACCTCGGCCCCCCGCACCCCGCGTTCGAGGGACCGGCTGACACCTGCCTCTCCGGGCTGGGGCCTCCCGGGGCGAAGCAGCCTCGTCGGATCCCTTTTTGTGTCCCCAGCACTTAGCAGGATGTAGGTCCTCCCTAGACATTTTTGAATGAAGATGACGTCGTGACGGCATCATCTCTGCGTGAGTCACTCTCTGGGACGAAGCGCAGAGAGATGAGGGGGCGGGAGACTTAGTTCTGGGCTTTGCCCCAGGCCGTGGGCGGGAGCGGGAAGGCTGCTGAGCCCCGGGGACAACGGAGAATAGTCAGGGGAATAGCCAGGGGAACAGGGGCCACGGGGACCTGGGTCACCTGTCTGCTCAGCGCTGCTGCCGGGGTTTCCACGCCGAATGCACGAATGCACGTTGCGTTTTAAATAAGAAACGAAGCAGTTGGTCAGGGCACACGGTCCGCCGGTGGAACAAAGAGACCCACAAATGAGTGACTGAAACACAGGGCTTTTTATTCCTCTCGTGTGAAGGCCCTGAGGCCGTCAGTCTGGACAGGGCAGGACTGCCGTCCTCATGTCCTCATCGGGCCCACCCGGCCACCTTGCCCCCCTCCCCCCCGGCCACCTTGCCCGCCCGGCCACCTTGCCCGCCAGCTTCCGAAGCTGCCGCTGCTCCACAGTGAGGACAAACGAGGAAGGACGGACCAGCAGCGGGTGGCAGGGTGGCAGGGAGCTGCCCGCAGCGCGTGGCCGTGTCCACCCCCAGCTGCGAGGGAGGCTGGGCAGTGGGGTCTCTCGTCGGACGTCTGTGTGCCCCACTGCCACTGCGGGGGGTTCGCTCACTCAGGGCAGCGGGGAAAGGCCGTAGCAGGCCCCGCCAGAGGTCTGGTGTCACATGCTCTGTTCTGTTTTCCGCGAGGCGAACAAGCCACCAGGGAGGACCTGCCCTGGCCGGAGGTCCAGTGGGTCCACCCCCCGGATTTCTGTCCACGCAGAGCGGCCTGACCACGTGGGGCTGTTGGCCCGAGTTAACAGACGAGCTGAAAGGGCGATTACTGCGCAGACCTCCAACGAGCCGGGGGGAAGGAGACCGGCCTGTCACAGCCACTGTCAGCCTCTCCGGGGCCTCTGGGTCGGCCCGGACGACGCCGAGAGGACACGCCGAGTCACCCCGCTCCCGGGCAGGTGCAGGCCTGACCCCCGCGGCAGGCCGCCCCGCAGAGCACTCCGGGGCCCACGCACGTCCACCCTGACCTCCCGACCTCCCCTTTGCCTCAGCCGCACTGTCGCCTCCGCCTGTCGCCCACGGCTCCGACCGGTTGTTCTCCTTCCCTGGGCTGGGCATCCCGAGCTCGGCCGTGGGCAGGTGTCGGGTGACACCCCGGCACCTCGGGCAGGTGCTGAGTGACACTCAGGAAGTGCTGCCTGCAGATCCAGGGACGCCCTGCGCAGGGACAGGCGCCACCTTTGTCCCGGGAACGTGGCTCAAGTTCTTTGGAAAGCATTGAGGGGGAGCCAGGAGGAAGAACCAAAGGACCGGCTGGGGGGGAGGACGGGAGGAAGCGCAGCGAAGGAGGGCTCGGGTGTGTCCCCAGGGGGGCGAGGGGCTCCTCCTGCTGTCTCAGCCGTCAGAGGGCGATGCGGGGGGAGAAAGACGCCGCCACCTGCTCGCTGTCACACTCCCCCGCAGTCAGCGTCCTGCTCTCTGCCGCAGGCCGGGGACACCGATGGTCGGTTCTGACTTTCAGGCCGCAGGGCTCGGGACGCGCCGTGGACACTGTGGATGTCCCGAGCCACGCGCTGCTGCACACCCTGTAGAAGCCACGTGGGAGGCGCACCTCGGCGTCTTCGCTTGCTGGGGGACCGTGCGGGCAGGAACCCCGAAGCCTCGCAGCGGCCACAGACGCCTCCTATCCCCACGGCGACTCCCGCAGCGCTGACCCCGGGCCCTGCGAGTGACAGGAGGTGGGAGCGGCCGGCAGGTCCGAGGAGCGAGCGTGGCAGCCACCGCCAGTGCCACTTCCTCCACCGTCGCCTCCAGCCTCTGACGGCCCCCTCGGCCCCGGGTGACACAAACAAGCCCCCTGACCGGGGGACGCGCGCCCCACCCGGGTGGCTGGAGCGAGGGTGGGTGCGTCCTCCCCTCCCCTCCGTGCTCCGCCTCCGAGGGGCCCTGGAGGGGTGCCCCACCGTGGCAGCACACGTGCCCCTCGCCCTGCTCCCTGGCGGTCACTGTCATGATGGAGGGCAGTAGCGGGGCCTTCCTCCTGCTTCTCCGACGTTTCTCTGTCCTCGGTTGGCAAAACCACAGCAGGAAGCAGCCGGACGCGGATGCGGAAAAGCCGCTGATCACGCTGACTGGTCTCCCTCTAACTCTGTGACCACAAACCACAAGGGGTGCCTCTGAGGTCCTGGGCGGACGCCCTGCCCCATCCGGCAGTGTCCAGCCCCACCCGGCAGTGTCCAGCCCCACCCCCCCACCCCAACAGCTGGCCACACCCGCTCTCCTCCCCTCCCACCCGGCCAACTGTCTGGTCCTTACCTCCCCTCCCCGAGGAAACAGCAAAATCCCAGAAGGGGAGGGACTTCTGCGGTTTGCCCTGTAAGATCATAATGCCAGCCGCCCAGAGGCAAATCCCGCACACGCCCTCCCTCTCAAAAACCAAAGAAAAAACCAAGTTAGCAAAGGGTGGGAAAGAGAGAGAAAGAAGCTTGAACCTCCACAACAGCTAGGAGACAGAGAAATACAGATTTCAGTCTAGATGCAAGCGGGGACGTGGAAACCGAGAACAGCAGCCGCTCCACGGCCGCCCCGGGACTGCAGACGCCGCCCCGGGACTGCGGACGCCCCCAGCGAGGGGCTGACCTTACCGAGGGCGTGTGCTCCAGACCACTGCAGGCGGACGGGAGGGGGCCTGGGGTGCCGGGGTCAAGCCAGGGCAGCGGCCCCTCCTCACCCCATGCAGGCCGAGAGTCTGTGTGACCGGGCCTTAGTGCCCAGGCCCCAGGCCTCTTCTGAGTCCAGTTCACGGGGTCGAAGGGCCATGGGACTGGCAGTCACACGGGGAAACGAGACGGACACGGAGCAGTGAACAGCCCGCACGGACGGCACGGCGCATGCCTGCACGCTGACACGTCGTCTTCCATTACGGGGCCGGCGCAGTGTTCAGTAACCTCAGGACGGCAGCGCGTGACGGCAGCGGATGCTCGAGAACGGTCGAGTCCCACGAGTGGAGCGCGCGGGCATTTCTGGTGCGAGGGGGGTCGACAGCTGGGGTTTCAGCTCTGGAGGAAGACTGCGTGCCGGGGGGCGGGGGACCTTCCTCCACCCCGTGAGGTTCTTCCCGCTGGTCCCGTAATCCAGTCGACGTGAGGCAGATGGACGAGAGAAAATGACCGGATTTAATTACGGACGTAGGCACCAGAGCCCCATGTACGCGAGAGGCTCGGGGGCAGAAGGGTAAAGGGACGTCCTGAGCTCAGGACGGGGCTCCGGGGGCCAGGAGCGGCCTGCAGGGTGATAAGACAGCGACGCGATGTCTGTCCTGCTCTCTAAACAGGTCTTAAAACGCTGTTTCTGGCGATTCCTCTTCTTTTGGGCCCGGCTCTCGTTTAAGGGAGAGGCAGCTTCCTCCCGAGTCTGCGGGGCTCGACGGGCGTCCGCTCACGACGATTCCCAGGCCCGAGGGGCAGGTCGTGGGGAGGCCTCTCCCGAGCCCCTTCGGCTGTGAAGGGGGCTTTTGCCAAATCGGACTGAAAATGAGCAGGACAGAGGCCGGACGCTGGCGACTGACATTTAATTGACGTGTTTCTTAGGAATGTCTCGGTTCAGCCAGCAGAGGGCAAGAGAACCCAGAAACCATCCCGAGACGGGTGGTTGGGGATGCTGGAGAGAGGACTGGAGGCTGCCTGCCAAAAAACAACAGAAACCGGCACGAACGCGGCTCTTTTGCAAGAACAGATCTAAAAACCGTATTTTAAATACATTAAAAATACATTTTACGATACATATGTTATATATATTTATATATTTTATAATCTATATTTATTTTATATTTTTATATTTTTATATGTATTTTATAATGTGTATTTTATACATCTGCGTGTCTAAAGCAGAGACTAATTACTGTGCACACTGCAACACATTCTTGCTGCTTTGTAAAAGGTCACATTTCTCCAAACGGCGCGTGCATGGCTTTGTGGGCCCCTAAGTACTCCACGGCAACGTGCGAGTCTGAATGACGTGGCCGAGACGCGGTGTCACTGTGGATGCAGGAGCAGGGTCAAGGCGTTTAAACGGGCTCCCGTACTGCAGGGCGGCACACGCGCGCGCGGGGAGGACAGCGTTAGAGCCAGAAGGCAGGGCGCTGCGGGGTCCCGGGGTGCGGGGTCCCGGGGTGGGGCTGGCCCCAGGAGTGCACCAGGCGACGGGCCCACGTTCGGATCCTCCCCAGGACAAAGGAGACACCCACCAACGGCGCCGGCCGGGGTACAGGGGGCCCGTTCTGTGCCTGAGACCCGGTTCCAGCTGTCGCTTTAAGGAGTCGGAGAGAGCAGCCCACGCGGAAGGGCCTGCTGGGACCGTGAGCTCGGTCCAGAGAGAGCGTCGTGGTCCCTGCAGGTGGACGCCGAGCGACAGGCCCGCCCGGCGGGGCCACGTCCAGGTGGCGGCACTCACAGGCTGGCTGGCGGCTCCGGACTGCCCACCCCGGGGTCCCTCCCCACCTCCTTAGACGGCCGTGACGACGGCGTGGGCGCACGCATGTGGAGGAAACCCTAGGACGGGGCCTGGCGCTCAGCGAGCGCTCGGTGGGTGTCATTCAGTCCCCGTCTCTGCCGCGTCCTCGCTGCCCCGCGTGGGCCGCACTGCGGCTCAGCAAATCGTGCTCGTCAGGGGAGTGTGGAGCAGGTCGGCCTGCACTCGTGGAACGGTTAGAACAGCCCCACCGAGGGGTCCCGTGCCACGGTGGGCCCGCCTGGCACCCCAGGGCGGGGTTAGACGAGGGTGGGCGGCCGTTTCCCGCCGCGCGGGTTTCGGGATGACGCTTGTGAACAGCACGAAAGGGGTTTGATCTTCACGCCTGCCCTTGAAACGTGCTCCGGATGCCACAGGAAAGAACTAATGAGGTCAAGAAGCGGGAGGCCAGCGTCTCAGACGGACGTGAGGCTTAAGGGGTCCCTCAGCAAGCGGTTCGGGCCCCGTTTTCTTCTATTTCAAAATCGCGTCTCAGTGGTGACACCCGAAGCTGCCCGGGGGCCGGTGGGAAAAGCCGCGCAGCGCCGGCGGGGACACGCGCCCGCTGTGGGACAGACGCCCGAGCCCGTGACCTGGGTGGCCCCCCTCCTGCGGCCGCTGCCACCGCGCTCCCTGCTTCCCGGCGTCCGACGCTCCAGGGCCTGCTCGCGAGTGGCGCCAGGCAGTGGCTGTCCTTGGGCGCCGGCTCATTTCACAGAGCACGACGTCCTCGAGGCTCGTCCAGGGCCAGCACCGCGATCGACATTTTTAATCAAAATCATGTAAGTAAGGGCATAGTCTAGTTTTTGGAAACTATCATTAAGGATATTAAATTTTTTATGGGAAAAGTGTGGACGCCGCCGTCAGCAGCCACGCAGGCTCGCCCCTGGCCCCAGCCCTTCAGAGGGACAGGGGTCCGTGGCCTGCAGCGCCGCGGGGCTGGGTGTTCGGGCTGAGGCAGGGCCCAGGCCGGGCTCGAGGACCCGCGGGGTGGGGCGGGGCGGGCCGTTCCGGAGCTGGGTCGCAGCCCGGGGCTCCCCCTCCCCCAAGTCCCTTCCTTCCCCTTCCCTGGCAGCTGTCAGGCCCGGTGTGTGGCCTGAGGCTCCGGCGTCCACTCCCGCGCCCTCTGCTCCGTGTCTTCCGCAGGCCTCGCCCCGCCCTGTCTCTTGCGCTTCCCTCTGTCCTGGTGTCCGTTTCCTGCAGACCCCAGACTGGCACCGCGGCCAGCGAGGTGACGGCGCAGACTCGGGACCGCGTTTCACCCACCTTGCATGCGTCTCGGCCCCCGTCCGTACGAGTTTGAACAAGAATGAACGCTGCAAACTGTTCCCTGTGCTCTGGGGCCCCGGATGAGAGCCCGAGGAGGAGCGAGGACACAGACAAACGACGCTCCGGCGTGCGGGAACCCACGGCCTTCGCGTGATGCGGGCGGAGGCTTCCCGCAGCGGTCGGCTCTTCTCGCAACGTTTCTGCCCCTGAGAGCCGCAGGCCAGAGCCAGTGCTGCCCACGCAGACCTGCGGGCCGTTCAGGCGCCATCCCCGTGGCCGAAAGGACTTCGGGCAAAGGGTGTGGCCGAGCAGCACCAGACCTGGGAGCAGACGTGTGCGGACACCGGCCGCCCCGCGCCCGAGCCACGCTGCGGGCCCCGGGGCCAGAGGGCCCTGTGCGGCCCCTGATCAATTTAGTTCGGTCAGACCCAAAGGCAGGTTATTCTTCAGTCTAAAAGGTTCTTAAAAGTACAAACTCTGTTTATTTCGGTTTCATCGTGAAAATCCCACCGACTGCCAGTCAAGGTGGAGGGGTCACAGGGGCCACGTTTATCTTCTCGCCTGGACCAATACAGGGAACAGCCATTTCACGCGTCGGAGAACAGGCGGAGCAGGTCCACGACCTCCGAGAAAAAAGGAAATGAACAGTCGGCCCCAAGGCCGCGCCCGTTCGCTGCCCCGAGGTGGTTCCAGGTGGCAGAGCAAAGAGCAGGCCCCAGACAGACCCCGGACGTCTCGCCGGGCTGAGGAGCAGACGGTGGCCAGGGAAGGAGAATTTTCAGGACAAATTACCAGAAAGGCGGCAGCTGTTGAGAGGGGCGGGGGGGGAAGACACGCAGGGAAAGGGCCTCCGTGTCGGGCTGAGTCCTCCGCGTGTGTGAGAAGAAACTGCCCGAGGCCAGGAGAGGGGCCACGGGCAGCCAGGAGCGTGACGATGCCCAGAGCTCACACCCTGGGGGCTGGGGACGTGCGCCTGGCAGGGCTGGGTGGGGAGGGTTGTGTCATGGGGGTGGGGGGGGCGGAGGGGGGCACTGGGATAAACCCTCGGATGATCCCTCGCCTGGAGGCGGCGCCAGGCCCGCCCTGGCAGGGCTGGAAGCGCCCAGCTGACTCCCGGACCCTCACCTGTGTGCCAGGACGAACCCCAAGGCCATGTGAAAGGAACACGACACAAATCGATTGTTTGGAAATGTAAAATTCGCAACGTAACGTCCCGTGAATGCAAAGACGCAGGAAACATTACTCGTAACCTGGAGACATCCTAGTTAAAGAACCAGAAACAACAACAGAATAGCCCAGAACCAGGAATTTAAAAAAACGTGATGGAACGAGACAAGGTGTGGAAACGGTCACGACAAGTGCGTTCTTAGTCTGAAGGCAGGGAGGACACGGCCATTATGAACGCAACGGGGGACCCGGCTGGGGTGAAGAGGGCCGTGCCGGGAGGGAAAGCACACGAGGCGAGCTTAGTAACAGCTGGGACGCCGCAGAAGGAAGGATCGCCGGGCCGGAGGGGACAGCAGCGAAATCCGTGCTGGGCATCCACTGGGCCCCTCGGGGGGAGCCCCCTGCCCCACCGTGGATAAGGGGGGGCTCCTATCCCTCACGGGCAGCTCACTCTCCAGCCGGAGGACCCAAGGGAGACGAGGAGCGTGTCGGCCACGGCGAGGGTCCTTCAGCCCCTCCTCTCCTCCCGTCTCCCACCAACTTGCACCTGGACCTTGACTGTTCCAGTTTCCCCTCCTTCGCGCTGCCCAAAGCGTCCTTCCTCTCCTCTCAGGCCAGAGTCGGACGCGGGCCCAGACTTCACGCCCTGTGGGTGGCGGACCACCCAGGCTCCGTGCCACAGAGCCCTCCCCGCCCCCCTTCAGTATATATTGCTGCTTCCACGGTCTCTGCCAGTGCCCGGGGGAGGGAACCTCGGGACACTCCCGAGGGACGCTTCTGCCCCACTCACACCTATCCTATCCGCCTCAATCGGTGCTGACGGTTCCACCGCGCATGGCCCAAGACCAATCGTTTCTAAACAGCGATTAATCCGAAGAAGGACCCTCTCGTGAGGATTGGGGCAACAATTAACTATGTAGTAACAGGGTCGCGCCTTCTGCGTCCTTCCAGACGATGCCGGCTCTGCCCGCACGCGGCCCTGGGCTCTCAGATACCGAACAGCGTCGACGCGACAGGAATGAGCAGCGCCCGCGTCCCTGCTCCACGCCGGCCGTCGGGCTGGGCGTCCTGCACTCCTCGGAGCCCCACGCCAGCGTCGACTCAGAGGAGCAGCTGAGGCTCGGAAGCCCGAGTGGCTCCCCGGGGTGCGGCCCTTGAAAGCGGTGGGTCGAAGCCCACGCAGCTCTTTCGGCTTCCGGTGCCCAGCCCGCGGGAAGAGAAGTGAGCGGCTGCCAGCTGGCACACGGGGAGGGGGGGAAGGGGACTGCCAGGAGCCGCCGCCCCGCAGCACGCCACAGCCAGCACCGGGCATGTTGTGGCTGAGGACGCTCAAAGGCGTCGTTCGCCATTTAGGGTCTGAAAGAGGACACCACGCCGCCGAGACGACACTCGAGTGGGCCGTCCTTAGATCTGTGACGTTTCCAGAGTTTTGGGTGGATTTTCTTACCCTGCGCTGACCGCCTTTCAGGAAGCGCAGCTCCCCAGGGACGCCCCAGAGCTCTCGGGCCTTACCTGCACCTGCCTCGCCCCCGGACGGCTGGCGCTTAGCGTACTCACTGGTGGCCCGAGGTGGGGACCTCGCGATCCCGGCCACGGCTACCGTCCCCGCGACGCTGGCCCTTCTAGCCAGTGCCTCTGCAGGCGAGTGCCCTCGCTCCTCAGGACTCCAGTGTGCATTTTCTAGACAAAGTCGTCTCCTCACCCCGCTGCCATCCCCGAACCCGGGAATTCACACCAGAACCGCATCCCTCACCGCCCACGGACCGGACTCGAATTCCGCCCATCGTCCCGCTCGTATCTTCCTCGGCCCAGGACCCGGCCAGGACCGTGCAGTGAGGTATCTCGTCCCCCTTAGTCTGGGGCAGCACTTCAGTCTGTTTTCCGTGACCTTGATTTTTAAGGATGAAGGCCAGTTATTTTGTCGACCGCCCCTCAACCTGCCTTTCTGTTTCTTCATCATGTTCACATTACACATTTTTGGGAGGAATCCTCAAAAGCGACGTTTTCTCCTCCTCACGGCAGCCTCTCAGGAGCCATACAATATTTGTCTTGTGACGGATGTTTTAGAAAGCGTTTTTGTGAGAGGTAGGGAAAGCGGGAGCCACGGCATTAAGTTACCGTTACGTTTGTTAGATGTCATCGTAGCTTTAAGGCTTTGCTGTTTAAAAATGTTCCCATCTGTTCGCTGCGCCTGCACACTGCGGTGAAAAGGGACGTCCCTTGGCTTCACGCGGTTCCTAGGGAGTTTGGGGACTCTGGGCGGGAAGCAGTAACGAGGGCAGCGTCAGAGCCTGGTCATCCTAACGGTGTCCACTCGTGCATCGTCGGGATCCCTGACCGGTGCTCCTCCTCCGAGGCTCCTCTGGTTGACCCACCGACAGACGCTTCCCCGGAGCGGTGCCCGAAGCGCACTCCGTCAGACTCTGTGACGCGCGGGATGGGGAAGGCCTGTGGGGAAGAGACTGAAGCCACTGGCTGAGATTCGGTTTGGAACTAATGGGAACATTTCCTTTCTTTGTGACTTGCATGTCCTTAAGGAGATACTGAGGAGTCTACTGAAACGAGATCGTTTATGGTGGTTACGTAACGACATTTCCGAGCCAAAATCACAGAGTCCTCACTTTATTTTTGTATTTTATTTTTTGGAAAAAAAACATTTCAAGTTTATTTCACCAAGGGCTGATTCTTTGCCGACGTCCACATCTCCATCGTGCTTTCGTGTTTCCTCGGAGGAGAAAACCGGGAGAAGGCGCTGGGGAGGCGGATTCTCTAGCTTTCCAGGCGCTTGTGCAGCAGCACCTGGTTCAGGATGCTGCCCTGTTTCAGAGCGCGCAGCTTCGCGGTGTCTTCGCTGATGACGGTGACGTTTCCGTGGGGCTCCTGCGCCGCCAGGTCGCTGTCGCTGTCGGACAGCGTGCACAGCAGAGCGTCGTTTTCGTAGGTTGGAAAATAATACCTGGAAAAGGCCACAGGTGTGCTGAGTAACCGCAGTGTAAGCCACCCAGGACACGTCGGCCGCGGGGCGCACGGTCCTGTGACTCCGCTAGGTTTCCTTGCCTCTTCGATAGCCTCTTGCGGAGGTCGTAAGGGAGCCAACTCTGAAGGACTTTCCCTGCGACCTTTGCTGGCCAACGTCAGTCTTAGCGGCGTCCTTGCTAGCTGGCCTTTGCCCGATTCCCACCATAATAGGGAACTCGCTGTCGTAGGCGGCGGCCCACGCCGCACGGGACAGCGATAGTACCTCCTCGTAGGACACTACAAATGACCTCCTCTCCGGTTCTACCCAAGGCCCTGGCTCTTCCCCGGAGGTTAATGGAGTTCAAATGCAGCTACTTCTTCATACCCGAATCCCTTAACTGTCTGATGAAACCAGCTGTTTCCCCTTGTGTTTTCCTGCCTAACCTAACCGTTCCTGGTTCCATCAACCCAGCTGATCAATAAAACGCAGTTTTACGTTTGTCATCCTGGTTCCCGGACTCGCTTTGCTGTTCGTTCCGGAGTATCTCTAAGGATTTCAGCCTACGTAAGAAGAATTTTAGGAACAAGGTACCAGGGCAATCCAGGGCCAACTGTGCCTCCCACAAATCTGTGATTTGTGGAAAAACTAAAGCCTTTTGTATTAAAGGGGAAAAGCTAGAGCTTTTGGTTAGAGTTCTTTTTTTTGGATTAAAAATCTCTAATGCTGTATCTCTTTGCACACACATCTGAACGGTGGCATCTGCAAAAGGGGGTCGCTTTAAAAATGGGGTTTCTGAAGATTTTTGGCTTTTGCAATAGACACGCATGTCTTTTTCACGTAAGTTTGAGTAAATAAAGTTACGAGACAACGGAGATGGAGCAAGACTCACTCCGGCTGGTCCCACGTCCTCATGTCAGGCAGCAGGGATGCGTGCTTGGCTTCCTCCATGTGGGTCCTCAGGTCTGCTTTGGACTTGCACCTCGCGTGGCAGCCGTAGCAGCGACCCTGGTGGATCTGCCTCCGAATGAAGTTGACCAGTTTCACTTGCTGATAGAAATTTAATCCTGAAAAATGGAAGCACACGGAGCCACCTCCCCTTAACCAGCCTGAAGAGGCAGAGCAGTCACAGAGCGGGATGGACCCCGCACGGGAGCGGCCAGCAGCTGGGGAGGCCCGTGTGCTGACGCTGGGGGCACCGCCTTCCACGTGTTCACAGTCAGCCCTCCCCAACCCCGTCACGGACGAGCACCGCCACGTCCACGTTACACGTGTATCAGGAGACGGCCCACGGCTGCACAGCCAACAAGTGGCAGAGGCGGGACACGACACCAGCCGCTGACTCCCGAGCCCACGCTGCAGGCTGCCGGGCCAGACCTGCACGGGGCACAGGCACCTGCTGTCGGAGCAGCCAGGGAGTCACACGCCCGGGTCCAGGGGGCGGTCACTGGCCCGGCTGGGCGCTGAGCCTGCCTCGTCCTGGCTCCGTCAGCAGGTCAGTGCTGCAGATTTAATGCCCGGGTCTTTGTCACAGAGCTACCGAGCGGGACGCAACCGTGCACGTCTGTAGGAGATGACCTAGCTGCACCCCGAGCCGTCGGCGGGGTCCACGCACACTCCCCACTCCCTACGGCGTTCCGTTCACCCGTGCCCAGCGTCACCCGGGCCCAGCGTCGCCCCACCGCTAAGTGCGGGAGCTGGAGCATGACCCCGTCTGACATTAACGTCCATGCTCTTTCCGTGAACCCCTTTCCGGCAGTTTTAACCATTAACGAGCATCTTATTTGAAGCATTCCTATTGGCGGGAAAGAGGGAAAAAGGCTACATGAAGCTGAAGACCACATTCGAACAATGACAGTCCAAAACGGCTGCGACCCGCTGGCCGGCGAGACCGGTGCGGGGAGACGCACGTCACTGTGCACGGTCGGGTCCCGGCCGGGTCCCGGCCGAGGACGCAGCGCTGCTTCCAGGACAGTGGGCAGAGGCGGGCGCCGCGGGGAACGGCTCCCAGTCACACTCACCCAGTTCCGACTTTATTCTGAGGAGATCGAACCCGTGAGCATCCTAGAAGGAGGAAGGAACACGCTGTGAGCCCATGCGCGCCTGACCTCCGGGCCGCAGCCGCGACAGCCCATCATGCTCTGCGGAGGGTCGGCCTCGCTCATCTGCTCCCGAAGCCTTGGGAATCCGCTACCCCCCCCCACGCCCAAACACGCCCCCTCGTCAGCGACAGCCTGTCAGCGTCCACAGCTCCAGGTGTGACAACGCACGAGGGCCACGCCCCGCAGCCGGACGCGTGTCCCCAGCTCCAGGTCACACGCGGCCCCGCTGGACTGTGTCTGCACGAGGGTCGCGCGTGTCAGTCTCCGCCCCACGAGCGGCTGAACAGCCTCACGAGTTCTGCCCTCCATGTCCGGCCGTCAGACGTGCTGCTGGAGCCCCCAGTGTCCTTCATGCACGTCTCCCCACCCTGGAGAGCGCGGCGCAGCGCGGCATTCTGTCCCGTCCCTGCGACCGACTCTGCGCCTGGTCCTTGTTTAACTTCCAGGCTCGCAGGGGACCCCGTGGGGGCCGGTGGAGCGGCACAGGCGGCACCGTTAGGAACTGGGTGACACGTCGTCGCCGAGCGACGGGCAGAGGGCGAGGATGCCGCTGCAGTGGGAGCCCTGCATGGGGGAGCGGGGTGGGGGACTCGTTTCCACTCAACGACACGGGGGCATCGTGACCTGAACACAGACACTGAAAGCACCCCGACCGGTGGCAGCTGATTCAGGGCGAGCGACCCTCAGCTTTCAAAGGGGTGAACGCTAGGCGTCTGCGCCTGCCTGTCCATTCCCGCTCAGGACCGGCCTTCCAGGGAGGGGGGACGGGGCCGGAGGCAGGGGCTGCGCCAGCACCCGGCGGTGTTTGCCCATCACAGCCGGCCCTCTGTCCCCGAGCCGCGGAACCGCGTCGTCCCCCAGAGGTTCTGGCACTACCAGTCCCAAGCTGCGCTGTGACGTAGAGTGGCGTCCGGAGGGAACGCACCGACCGGGAACTCTCTCCTAGACCTTGTCCCCAAGCCCGTGTCACGGGACGAGGCTGCGAGGCCGCACGCTGTGCCCTCCCTGCCTCGGGTCCCCAGCATCCCCCAGGGCCCTCGAGGACGACAGCGGCCCCCCCTCCTTAGTCGCCAGTGCTGGGAGCCCCGGAGGAAGACTCAGGACCTGCCCCCAGGCCGGGCACCTCTCCCCGGGGCTGCAGATCCCACGTCCCAAGCTGGAATGACCTCGGAGGCGGGAGGGCAGCGGTGCTCGCCCGGGCCTGCACCGCTCCTAGGGGGCCCTGGGGGCCGTCTGGAGAGCTCCGGCCCGTCTCCTGTGGGGCCTAGAGCACTGTCAGGAGGGGGATGAGGAGTGGGATGAGGAGGGAGTGGGACCCCACGGGCACCGGCCGAGGCGGCGGCCGGCGGCATCAGCTTTCCCCGCGAGAACGGAAGACAACGCAGACGGCGCAAGCGCCTCACCTCCATGTGCGCGCGCAACGCCTCGATCGCCTCCGCTTGCTCCTCACAGAACAGGCAGACGGCGGAGGCGGGGTGCTCCTCCCAGTCGGACCAGTCCCTGCGGAGAGAGACGATGCACGCGTGCAGGCGGCCCTCGTCCAGAGGGCGGACCCCACCGCGACTCTCTGCCACCCCCCCCACACCGGGAACCTCAAGGCCCCGAGAGAAAAGGCCGGCAGTGCCGAACGAAAGGAGGTGAACTCGGGGACCCTCGGCCGGGGAAGCTGGAGCGCTTCACGGTGGCCGTCCGTGCGATGAGGCCGGCACAGGCCTCGCCGCAGGCCTGTCACCTCTGCCCCAGCGACGAGCGCGCGGAGCGCCCACAGACCGCCCCCTGCAAGACCCGGGGACCCTCCGAGGCAGGGAAGCGCTTGGGACGTATCTTTCTCCGAACGGCCTGTTCCTGTGCGTTCACCTCACAGCTCTCAGGGCAAAACGTGATTTAGCTGGAATGACAGCTGCCCCAGGTGACTTCTACGCAGAAGTCACTTTGGATTCGGGTTTTCGCGGCGTCACGCGAAGGTACGCGTGGCTCAGAGGGGCTTTCTCTCTTCCCTTCTATCTCCTCAGAAGGACAAGCTAAAATCCAGCTGTTTCCAAACCGAGCGGATTTTGTCAGACGACTGCAGAACCGCTCTCCTGCTCCTAAAACACCGCGATACCCAGGGGCCGCGAGGGGTCTTACTCTTCCTGAGGGCCCAGCAGCTCCCGATCGTCTTCAGACTGAACTTCTTCCCATGATTTCCCAAGTTCCTGTGCAGGGGGGACGGGGGGACGGGGGGACAGGGGACGGGGAGACAGGGGACAGGGGGACATGGGATGAGGGAACAGTGGGACAAGGGGACAGGGGGGCAGGGGGACGGGGGACAAGGGGACAGAGGGGCAGGGGACGGGGGACAAGGGGACAGAGGGGCAGGGGGACGGGGGATGGGGAGACAGGGGGATGGGGGACAAGGGGACAGAGGGGCAGGGGGATGGGGAGACAAGGGGGGACAGAGGGGCAGGGGGACGGGGGGTGCGGGAGGAGGGGAGCGGGAGGAACGGAACTTAAAAGACAGCAGGGGACGCGCTCAGACAGCTCTCAGACACCAGTGGAGCATACCAGGACTGTGACTTGGGGGACAGGAAAGACACGCGCTCCCTAAAATGCTTTCACTACGCTTCCTTCTGAGAGGAGCGATATCCTTCCAAACAAACGCTTTTCCCTGGAAGGTCCATCGGGGGCTCCCGAGCCCGGGTGCACAGACGAGTCTCTGGGGATCTTCTTAAACCCCCGGGAGGTGGTGGCGGAGGCCCTGGGACACCCTGCTGGCCGGGCTGTTCCTCCCGAGGCCCCCGCAGTCGGTCTCCCAGACAGGGATCTCCGGGGGGCCCCCTCTGTCAGCGTGACCCTCCCCACGGCTTCTCACGCGCCGGGACAGACGCCCAGTCCTCGCCTCGGCTCCCTCTCACGCCTCACGCTCCGCCACGTCTCCTCTTGCTCAGTTCGCGGCCCCAGACGGGTCCTTTGCTGCCCCCGAACACGCGAGCTCGCTCCCTCCCGGCCACCCCGCCCCCGTCACACCCGCTGCCCGACACACGGCTCCCGCACACGCCTGCGAGGCTCAGGCGGCCGGACTCTGCCCGAGCGTCACCTCCTCAGTGCGCTTTAGCTGACCAAAACGACACCTGTCCCCCGTCTGCCACGCCGCTTTCCACTCCTCTGTGCTGTTTTATTTCCCCCCAAAGCGTCGGGCGCCACCTGACATCACTCTGGCTATCGGTCTGTCCCCACTAGAATGGCCACGAGGACGTGGCCTCCGTTCACGGCCGCGTGTCCAGAGCCGGGCACAGCGGGCACCAGGGCGCACTCCTCTGAACTGGATTCCCACAGAAAAGTCTAGAAATTCGATGCCCCTCAGATCCCACCTCAAAGGCTTCCGTGAGCTGCTCAGATGAGCTCGTGAATGCGTGTGAGGCCCACGGGGCCGGGTCACCGTCAGGGACTCGGGTCTCCGCTTTGGCTCTTAGCGCAGACGGGGCAGGTCGAGCCTGTGTCCGGCCAAGCCCGGTCACAGCTGCAGCGAAACCCGTGGCGTCCGAGGCGGGGACGGCGTCCGAGGCGGGGACGGCGTCCTCTGGCCCATTTCTTTCCCCACGAGCCGCTCGCTCCCCTCTCCCCGTCCATCGTCTTCCCGCCGTGACCAGCAAGAGGGACGTAGGGACCCGAACGAACGCCTTTCCGAGCAGCTGAACGGGGGCTACGGCCCAGCCCAACGTGGCTGCTGCGAACACAGGTGTCTGTGTGACGTCCTCCTTCCGAAAGACAGCCCCAACCGACCCTCAGTTGTGAATGTTTTCATCTCTCAAAAGAAAAAAAAGGTTCATCTAACTAAACACAGAGAGCTAGCAGCGCCGGTAGGATTTCGGGGAGAAAGGAAGTCGCCCACCCGTCAGCCGAGGAGAGACGCCGGGGCCCGTGGCACAGACGCCGACGCGCGGGGGACGGGCCGTGGGGTTAGACGCTGTGGGGCTCCTCCCGAGTCGCCGCCGAGGGTCTGCGCCTCCTCAGGGGCGCCAAGCGCGGCCTCCACACTGCCCACGGGGGGATGCCTGCTGATGAAGGACACTGCAGCGCGGCCCGCTTCGCCGGGCTCGGGCGGCCAGATGCCCCGCAAGGGCGGGCCACCTGCAGCGGCGGGGCCAGCGCTGCTTACTCCAACGACGTCCTGGGCCAAATGCAGCCAAGCGTCTCTCGTCGTGGAACCTCCGAACTCACAGCTTCGTACCGCAGCGTCCCCAGCTTTCAGGACCAGACGCGTCCAGTGCCGCCGGGCAAACGGCGGGGCATCGCGCCCTGAGCGTCTGCACTTGACAGGAGAAGGAGCCCGCCCTGCGTCAGCATGCTGGGGACAGGCGCTCGCACGGACAGCGGCCAGAGCCTCCCAGAACGTTCTGCTTTGGTCCAGCTAAGCACACGCTTTATCCCGGGGACGAGACCCAGAGGGAGAATGAGAGAAAGCACACGCCCCTAATGCGGACACCGCGCCTGCTAATGAATCACGTCAGGCAGGCGACGGGGACGAGGGAAACAGAGCTGGGAAGGCGCGTCAGAGAAGCTGCTCCGCACGCCCCCGCACCCCCTGCATCAGATGGCTCCGGATCGGCGCGTGGGAAGGCGCGCGGGGGACAGGCGGCGCCCAGGAGCGCTGCGCCCGCCCCCGGACACGCACGTGGGCCCGCACCAAGGCCCTGGGGCGGGGGGGGGGTTAGGTGTCCATCGCTTCCGTACGGAGAACCCGGACTGGGCTGTCGGAAGCAGGCGAGGAGCCTGCGTTCGTTACACAGGGCTGTGTTTTCAGAATAAAAACATAAACCCCAGAATGAAAACCACAGCAGAAATGGCTCCCTTTAGGAAAACGCAGGCTTGAATGCGAGCGTCTCAGGAACGCGCAGCCAAAGCCTCGACGATGACGGGGGGCGGCCCGCTGCGCCCCAGGCCAAGGGCTCCTGAATGAAGCTGCCGGGGACCCTGGCCCTGACCATGCCCGCTGTCCGCTGGACCCTTTTCTTTGGGGGAAAATAAAGCGGGACTCAAAGTGGGCCACCGAGGGCGAGGGGCCTTTAACGACCTGGAGGTCTGTTATTTTCCAAAACTGCATCAAACAGGGAAATCCTCTGCCCCGGGAAGGGAAAAGCTCGGAGGAGAGCCCAAACCAGCCTCCCTGCCCCTTGGCGCTCCCACGTTTGATGATTATTGGGGTGCATCTTGCCAGGCGCACCCCGGGGCTTCCACCGTTGCTGGTCTGGACAGCCTGTCTGGGCGGCCGTGAGCGAGTCTGCACGTGTGTGACCCCGTCACCGCGCGTGTCTGCGACAGGACGGTCGGGACGCTGACCCTGCATGTGACCCCGTCACCGCGCGTGTCTGCGACAGGACGGTCGGGACGCTGACCCTGCATGTGACCCCGTCACCGCGCGTGTCTGTGACAGGACGGTCGGGACGCTGACCCTGCATGTGACCCCGTCACCGCGTGTGTCTGCGACAGGACGGTCGGGACGCTGACCCTGCATGTGACCCCGTCACCGCGCGTGTCTGCGACAGGACGGTCGGGACGCTGACCCTGCATGTGACCCCGTCACCGCGCGTGTCTGCGACAGGACGGTCGGGACGCTGACCCTGCATGTGACCCCGTCACTGCGCGTGTCTGCGACAGGACGGTCGGGACGCTGACCCTGCCCGCGCCACTGCAGGGGCTGACACGAGCGTTGCCTGCGTGTCTGTCCCCTGGCCACCACCTCGTCCAGTCCTTTCCTTCCTGCTCCACCAGGACCTGGTGCCCGGGCAGCACTGAGGGTGGAGAATGTGAGAAACCGGCTCTGACGGGGAGGGCTGGGAGGCGTGGGTTCCGGACACCGACCGCTGGCCACCACTGTCCCGCCTTGGCGCCCCTCACGCACCCATGCCAGGCTTTCCCTGAGAGGAACACGTGTGAATGTCCCTCATCCCCCACCCCTTTAAGATTAATGTCATTATTCACCGCTTAAGTACATGTTTGGATTAGTTTTCACGTGCACAGTTTTGTCAGCGGGGCACCAGGGATGCTGAGAAACCTGGCCCGCACGGCCGCCCCGTGCTGTCCGCCTCTGAAGCAGCCTTCGTCCCGTGTGTCACCGCAGCTTGTTTACGGTGGGTGGGCCCAGGCTGACCCCTCCGGGAGGCCTGCCGCCAGTTTAGGGCACGCGCACAGTTCAGAGACGCTGGTGGCTTCTTCGAGCCGTCCCGGAGGCAAGCTGACACCCTGCCCCGGATGCTCGAGCCTCGTGACGCCATCTAGGCCGACGACAACCCATCCCCACTGCTGGCTGCTCCCTGCAGCGGGAAAGTGCCGGGCGACCAAGGCGAAGGCCACGGGTCCGAGCCCCCGACGGCTGACTGGGAGGTCGGCCTCCCTCTGACCGACCTCGGCTCCCAGCCGAGCTCCTCACGGGAGAGGACAGGCGAGGAGGGCGAACAGGCCATTAGGAATTCGTCCCCCGTACTTGACCAAAACCCAACGCAGAGTCAGAGCCAGGATGTTTTACCATGCGGGCTGGCAAACCGAGACAAATCAAACCACGTTACGCTCGTCCAGGAACCAGGCTAAGCTAAGCACGGCCTGCGGCGTCCCTCGGCCGCACTTCCACCTCTGCGGCCAGCGCCGTGTCACTCTCGGCCGGCCCCGGGAAGACTCTGCTTGGGGAAAAGCAGTCGAGTTGGAAACCACGAAGAGGGAGACTTACCAAATAGTTGATGACGTAAAACCGGTCGTATTCCCTGTTCTTCGGGTTGATCTTACGATGCTGCTTTTTCCTCATGTGATCCCGGAGCGTGTTTTTGTCCCGGAAGGTCTTCTCGCAGTACAAGCACTGCAAGCTGGGGGGGGGGGACAAACGCGGCAGGTGAGGCCCGGCTCCTGGCCGCACGCTGCGCCCGAGCCCGCTCTCTTCATGCTGGGTCCCAGGGGACCTTCACGCAGGACGTGCGCTGGCCTGCAGGGCTGGATGCCTAGCTCCGGTACCTCCTGGTTACCCACGCGCTGTTGCCATTCATTTTCTGACTCTAACAGTTTACACGTGGAGAATTTACACACGTGTGTGGGCAAAGGTGTACACACGCGTAGCTCACTCACACACACGTACTACGTGGCGCACGAGTCCTCCACACGCGGTGGTTACGACTGCCTTTCTCACGTGTCGTCCGCGTGAAGACTGCCACCGCCTGGGAACACCCTGCCTGAGGGGTCAGGGACCCCCAGGCTCAGAGAGTCCCGACCAAACGTCTTTCCCATGAGTGAGGAGCCGATGGGGTATCTGGCATTATTCATACATGGGGGTCATTCAGTGCGAGGAGGGGACGGGTTTTGATGTCGTGCTGACGCTGGAATCTAAGTTCGGGACATTTGTAGTCGCCCTCTGTCCCCCGATACGTCTTTTCTCACGCCGCTGCCCCACACGTGGGGGGCTGCGGCACCGCACTGCTTCAGCGTCACGTTTACACAGAGAAAGCTACGCTGTGAGAGAGAAAATCTCGGATCCTTTCCTAGAAAGTGGGGAGTTCTGAAAGCCACTTTAGTGTCCTAGAGGGCGTTCTTCCTCACTTCCCCAGGCTGAGCTCTAGATACCCGAGGCCGCCGGCATGTGGCCTCGGAAAAGCGGGGTGCTCGGACCCACACACACAGGTGGGTAAACTCGGGAAGGCAGGAGAACGCACAGCACGGCAGGCCTCGCGTAAAGCGGAATGACGCAGCTCGACACGGCAGTGTATTTTCTGTACGAAATATGAGGGAAATTACGGGGAACAGTGAAGGGATTATAGCTCCGACACGAAGGTGAGTGGTTGCCGGGGAATCGCTGATGGGGACGGGGAAGAGCCCACGGGGTCACCGACGGTCTCCTCGGCCGAACATAACGCGCCTCCCGCGGTACGGGCGGCGTCCGGCCCCCGTGGCATTTTTAGCTAAAACACCGAAAGACAAACAACCGACACGAGGCTCGCGTCGGGCTGTCGCACAGAGCGCGGAGCCCCCAGCACGGGAACGAGAGAAGTCCCGTCCTCCGTTAACTCGTCTGGCCCTCCAACCAACGTCTCCAAATCCGCAGCAGAGTCCGGCCTGACAGCTCCGCCGCGTCCCGGAAAACCGCACTCACTCGTCGAGCTTCCTCTGTAACACGCACAGAAAGTCTCCGCAGTTCACAATGTTGTCTGGCAGCCCGATGCTGAAAGCGTGTTCCCGGGCCATGTGGTTCAGCAGGACGGATCTAGGGAGAGACGTCAGCCATCAGACTCGTAGCCCGCCAGGGACTAGTCAGGTCAGCAAGAGCACGGGCGATGGCGGACGACCCGGACCAGAAGCACGAGCGCGCGCCTGGCACGGGGACGGACGCACACCTGGGTGCGGCGGAGCGACGTGCCATGAGGGACGTGAGCGATCGCGTCAGCTCTCCAAAGGGGCCGATTTCACCCCCCGCCAGCGGACAGGACTACACTGCGCAGGTGGATGAGGTTTCCGTCCTTCCAACCACTAAGCAAACGGTACGTCCCTCCTTCTCCAACGCATCACGGGGAGGGGAAGAGACAGGACCTGGGCCACACACATTTGTCAGCCACCACCGGGCCGAGCCCTGGAACCCACTCTCAACACACCCAGCCACGTTCAAGGTTACAGCAACCTGGACACGCAGTGACCAGCCTGCTGACGAGCGGACAGAGAAGAGGCTGCGTGTGAAATAGAGACTATGGGCCTCGGTCACAGCTTCAGTTCGCAAAGACGACAGATTTGGGAACTCACAGGTGCACATGCCGTTGGAGGTGACAGGCTGTAAGGCTTACGCGACCCCAGCTGACTCCTACAGGCTCGTTTTTAATGTTTTGTTTTTCACTTGGCACCTCTAGGACAACGTCTGCGATTTTCCATCACGTAGGACGTATTTACCAATCTCACAGTTAACGTGTCCCTTTGTCTACCTACTTCGCTGCTGCTGAGAAGTGAGAATAAAACTAACGCTTGGTGGGAACTCAGTGCCTCTGGGCCCGCAGACGGAGCTGGGCGCCTCCCGCGGGTGGCGTGGGTCACAGAGCTCCCCGCCGCCCCCCCACGGCTGTGCGGGGGCAGGGTGCCTGCCTCTGGACCCAGGGAGGTTCACCCTGGAGCAGCTGAGCCAGCTACATCTGCCCAGACCTGCCAGGACGAAGATGCAGACGCTAGACTGTCCTCGGACGGCGTCGGAAATAACAGCTGGGGTTCCCTCGCCCCCTCCGTAAGTGGCTTCAGCGACCAAGCACACACGTCAGAGAAGAGTCCAGAAAAGTCCCATAACACGCAAACGGCAACGACGCAGACCCTGGCTGGGGGGAGGGGAATCCGATGTCCAGAGCCACCACATCCCGTTATTGGGAACGCTGGGGTTTCCACAGAAAATCGAAACCGTGGAGCCAGCCTGACCTCCAGAGGGGAAGTCCGATGATCTGACCAGCCACGCGCACGCCATGGCCCCGTCAGAGATCCGAACGCCAGGCCTCCGCGCAGACTCCCGGCTGGCGAGCGCATGGGTGCTGACAGGGGCACTCGTCCTGCCTGGCTCCTTGGGGGGAGGGCGAGGCAGCTCTGCATCGAGGACCCTCCCTGGCCGCACGACTGTTCCTGACCTGTCAGCCTGGAGCGCTTTCCTGAGTTTTGCGAGTCCAGGGAATGGCCGAGCTTGGGAAGAGTCCCGGCGGGGACCCCGGGACACGGGGCTGCTGTCTGGAGTGGGGGCCGTCTAGCTGGGGACCGTGCGCTTCAACCCGGAGAGTCTGATGCTGACCCTGGTGCTCGGCCTCAGAGCTGAACGACTGCGCGCCCGTTGGTTTGGGACCAGTCGGGGTCAGTGACAAAATGACCAACCTCCCAGTTTCCCCTAGACCCGTATCATTGTGAATTTTCAAAAAGAAAACACCAGTAACCGCTAAAGTCGAGAGCTAGCGAGTGAACGTACGACGGGGTGCCTGGCAGCCCGCTCCAGGTTTCACGACGTCCAACACGAACCCCCTTTCTGCATTTAGAAACGCACCCCACCCCCCTTCTGCTTAGAGCGGCTGAGGCCCGTCTCTGCGGTGAGGCACGGTAGAAAGCCGCCTGCTGAGAGCGTCAGAGGGGCCTGCGCCAGCTCAGCCGCAGAACTTATCTACGGGACCACCACAGACGTCCCGGTGAGTTTCCAAACCTGTTTCCGAGGAATTCCGCGCTGCAGAACATGCAGACGCCACGAAAACTGTTGTCGTCTCGCTCTCGCTGCTGCTGTTCCAGAACTTCTTTCTGCAAAGTCACAACAGACAGGTGAGGTGACCATTGACAAATGCGCAGTCAGCTGAGGAAAGACGTCACCGTCTGGGCGGGAGGAGATCGCAGAGGGAGTGTAGGAGCCGTGCCGGGGTTTCAGACTTCTCCCTGCACCGTGCCACCGCGATGCCCCTCCGCACTCCCCGCCCCAGCCCTCCTCCTGCCTGTATCACTCCCCTCCCCTCCCACCCTCTTTCCAAACCTAAGACGCGGTGGGATCTGTGACTTGCTCCCTTCCGAGACTCTCAGTGGAGTTTGAGCGATTTTTCACTTGAAGTGTCTTTCAGGTGACTTCTCGCCCCCCGCCCAGCGTCATCACCCCGAGTCCGCTTTCCAGTCGGGCACCACGGGATAACTTCGCGGACGTCTCTAGAGGGTCCCCCCGACCTCAACCTCATCTGCCCCACATCCACCCTCACTTTCCGGCTGGAAGAACTTCCTTTCTTAAACCTCGCTTGCACGATGAGTACCTTACTGCCGATTCACAGAACAGCATACAAATGAGCGAGTACCTAGAAGCTTCGTGAGTTCAATATGGCCTTTCTAACACCTGGAAACAGTAATATCTAGAAATATTAATCCACGGAAGAAAAAAAAAGCTACCACGATAAACATCAATCACAATGGAATAGCGGCCGCCTCTCCCCCACCCCCGTAAACTAGCGTAAACCACACGGCTCGAGCGTTTCATCTGCTTTCAGACACTGGCTAATAGGCGGCACAGGGCTGTGATCCTTCAGAGAAAAAATAACACGGCCAGTTCTCTGCGGGGCGTTTCTCCAGTTGCAGCAGAGGAAAGTTAAATCCAAACGGAGAGCAGCTCCCTCACTGGGTGCAGAGGAAAGGACGGGCGTTCGGGTGACCGGGGTGAGGGGCATCTGCGGGACGAGGTGCACGGGGCCGGAGGGCCGCAGAGGCCCTCAGGGAACCGCACTGGGATTCCCTGAATCTCTGTGCAAATGCTGAGCTGTACACACCCAGAGCAGGGTGCTGCGAGGCCCGACAGAGGGGTCTCCGGGGGGATTCCGGAAGGTTCAGAGCTGGAACATGCTGGCGTTCCGACAGGCGGAATGGAAATACCTCGCTCAACCCTGCGGGCGCACACAAAAGTAAAGAACGTTCTCGCTCCCGAAGGGCAGGGCTGGATGCCGGCAGCAAGTGGTCGACAGCAGCACAATCAGAGCCATAGTAAAGGTGATGGGTCGGACAACTGTAATTATCCCTTAAAGTGAACGCGGCATAAACCTGACACTGACTGTAAGAGTCAGACAGAAGAGGTTCTGGAAGAGGGGACCCGAGCCTGTGCAAGCAGGCGTGGTGTGGCTTCACGACCCCAGGTCAGATCCCTGTCGTCACCCGCGTTGTCAGCAGCAAAAACCACAACCCAGCGGACAGAGCTCCTGACGCGATGGCTGTCCCTGCCCGTTTCCAGCCCGCGAGACCCGCCCGTGCTCGTCGGAAACCACTGGTCCGGCTCATGTTCCCAGGCTTGTGACGACATGACACGACTCCGGTCAGAGAAGAACCGTCCTCCGTGTTGGCTCTGACTCGACACAGACCAAACAGATCTGTGAGCCCGAAGCAGAGCGACACGAGCCACCTGAGGTTTTCTCTAGCCAAAGCCAAGGTTTGTCATGGACTCTGACCCGCACGGCCCGAGCGTAGACACCTGCGGCTGTAAAGAAACCGGTTCTTTGTGGGTGTGGGGGGGCCCGACTGACACTTGGGGAAATCGGAGGCAGCAGGGACAGCCAGGGCAGGAAAACCACCTTCGTGGCAAGTGGCTAAAGCCCGGCTGGCCTTCTGTGCTGTCGTTCAGGAGCCTCTCGAAGGTGGCGACGCAATCTGGGGGGCTCCCAGCTGCGATGTCCGCGCCACCCGTGACTGTGGGAGGTGGCGCGGGCTCTGGAGCACCCTGTGTCGTCTCTGGCCTTGCAGGCCCCATACGACAACTTGACCCTTTAGTTTGACCCGAGTTCGTCCTGCCAAGGTCTGCCTTGTGTCCGTGGCACACGCGTTTGAAACGCTCCCAGGCCCTCCCGCAAGGAGCCAGTGAAGGCATTTGCTGCTCCGCCTGCTCTCGGCCCGTTTCGAGGGCGGACGTCTGATCCCGCTGTAGCATCCGACGCAAGGTCGAGCTCTGCTCCTGGGAAGAACGGCCACGGCCACCGGGCGGTTCAGTCTTCGTTGGATTCTCTGCTCCGACGGTCGGGCTCCAGCCTGTGTTCTCACCGCACCCGACTAGCGGCTGCTGTACGGGGGACCCCGCCGATGCCCTCCGGGCTCCCGTCCTAAAGCCGCTGTTAACGTGCCCCACGTCCTGACGACATCTACCCTCCCAGGAAGATCCCCTTCCCGAGCACGACTGCTCACTACTGGCTCTTCAGAATTTGAGGACTAAAAGGGACCTCGTGAAACCATTCACGAACCCCCTAGAAAGAGACCTGAGGATGACTTGTTTAAAGCTGCGTAGCCGCTCGGTGCCAGAGATGCCAGGATACCGTATCTGCCAGCTTTACGTCCGCGGAACGTTTCTAAGGCAGTTTAGAGATCCCAGAAAGCAAGTCCTAGAGAAGTGGCACGCCCACGGCACACGCCTGAAAGTCACTTACGAACCGAAACTTGTTAGGAGACAACGCATACAGAGCGTTACAAAGAAGGGAATCGGAGACTGCCGGCTTCGGGGTCTCATGCTGGGCAGGAACATTAGGTTTTATTCATGGATTTACAGAATGGAAGGACGAAGAGGATGTCGCAGATGTTGTATGTCTGAACTTCTCAGAGCAGCTGATGAAACGAGAGAAAATTTTCATTGCAAAGCAGGCTCGGGTAAAAAGCACAGTGGTAGGGACCCAGACCCGCTTACGTGTGAGGCAGAGTCACAATAACAAGCTGTGTGTTTGTCTAATTGGTTTAAAATGTCAAGCATGGGAGTGAGGGGGTCAGCGCACAGTCTCCCACCTTCGTTCGGCAGCTGAGAGCAGGGGAAGCTTTAACGAGACAGCAGATCGAGCAGATGGCACTCCCCAGGCACGGGGGACTGACGTGCACGGAGAAGAGGAAACTGGTGGTTAGGCTGAAAGTTACAAAAATCAGCCACCTCACGAGGAAGCCATTTAGAATAAATCCGGTGAGGGTTTGGACACAGGAAAGCCAAAACCGACGTTCAGAGCGACGGGTCCAATCAAACGGCCTGCACCGACACAAGGACTGAAACGAAGGCCGGGGTCACCGATTACAGGTGTCCGAACGCTGTAGGTGCGGACGTACGAGGTGCACACCAGGGATCGCTGGCCGGATGGCGCCCTTTCCCGCCCAGCCGGGCCCGCAGGCAGCAGGCAGCACAGGACCCTCAGGCCGGGACCCCGGCTGCCCCTCCCCGCGGGGACACGGTGAACCCTCCTGAAGGTGGCGCGGCCTGGAGCCTCCGCAGGAAGACGGAAGCGTCTCAGTCCCCACCAACACGAACCACCTCCGAGGCGTCCGGGGTCACTTCACTCACACCCCTACCCTGCTGCGTGAGTGCTCCTGGCTGCTGTCAGGCTGTGTGGCCTCACACCGAGAGTAAAGACAGGGAAACTAGGGCGCGGTGGGCACACAACTTGAAGGTGAAAGATAAAGGCACGATCCTGCTTCGAGACGTTTCTGGAGAGACCGGGCCCCGAAGCCTCGGGCAGCACGTGGCGGGCTGTCGCATGCTGACGTGCCTCTGGGCACAGTAACAGCTTCCTGTTTGGGACTTCCCAGGACCTCACCCTACGTATGTCCCTGTCTGGCTCGTTCTGACTTGTACTTATTTCTACAGAAAACCGTAACCATAAGCACAGTCTCTCCTGAGTTCTGTGGGTTTTTATGGCAACTTAACGAATCTGAGGGGAGCAGTGGGAACCCTGACTCTGTGGCCAGCCGGTCGGAAGTGAAGGTGGCTCTGGGATCTGTCAACAGTGAGAACAGTCCTGTGCAGGGCTGTGTCCCGTGAAGTCTGGCCGGACTGGGGACTAGAAGTCACCGACGCTAAACATACCATACGATGCAACGGACGGACGCGTCTCAGGACAGACAGACCAGACAGCGCGGCTTTCTCACACTCATCCTCCAAGCGAGCTGCCTCTCATGCCGCAGCACACCCCGAAACAAAGCAAATCGGTGCAGATGGGGACCACTAGGGTTGGGGGCGGGGTAAGGGCCGTCATGATACCTGCCTCCTCCTGATTGGGGTGGGGGCTTTCAGACAACCTAGAAAATTATTTACGACAAACAGTAGGGTCATGTGCCCCTTCAAGCTAAGCCTCCTTCAGGAGACGATGTGTGTGTGTGTGTGTGTGTCTTTTTGAACTCTATGAAAGGGGGAAAGCATCTAGGCAAACACTCATTAAGATGTTAATTAAAAGAAAGACGGAGTTGTTCCACTCTGGGACGAAGGAACCTGGAAAATGATACTCTTAACTGAGAAAATGGTGGATAATCCAAAAGAACCTAAACCAACCAGATAAAATCTCCTTTTGAATCCAAAAGGCCAAAGTCACAAGGGAGGCAAACTGAATTCCAAAAGGCGGCGAGGGCTGGGAGAGGCGGGGACAGACACGTGGACTATTCACCTTTGGCAGAGCACGGAGGGAGGGCGAGCTGAGCGAGTGGCTGGGACCCTTCTCCCGCCCACGGGGCGAAAGCTGGAAGCTGCAGGCGGGGCCCATGACCCTGCAGGGTGCAGGGCTCAGGCCTGCAGGAGGGTCCAGGCAAGTTCCACAAAGCATTTTCGTAGGGCATGCGACAACATCAGCACTGGCATTTTGGTGCTGGAGGATTTACATATTAAATGCATTCAGTGCTTAAGACATTTAAGACACGTGGAGATGAAGGTTTGTCTCTGGGAGGTGGGGGGCCTGCCCACAGCCTGGGGGAGTGACAGCAGGGCAGGACAGACGGAGGGGGCCCACAGCGCCGTCCCTGGGTCCTCTGCTGCCCTAGTGTGCCCGGGGACCGGGAAAAGTTTGCGGCGCGTTCACCTGTGGCTTAATGCTGGGACTGTGCCGGGTCCCCTCAGGAAGGGGGACAGAAGCGCGCGCACTCAGGAACCGAGAAGACAGACCTCGGAGAGCCAACTGTGGAGCAACTGGCAACTTGTGATTTCCTTAAGTTTCCCCCCCTCAATCCAAGTTCAGGGTGACAATGAAAGAGCAGATGATCATCAAAATGAGGCTTAAAATACAAAAATTACAATTCTAATTAGTCAGATGCATAAAAAGGTCTGTACTGTTGATGCGAAGGAGACACACAGTCCTCGCTTCCTCCTGAAGTGACTTGTTCACTCTACCAGCACCCAGACTGCACGCCAAATGGCAGAGCCCGATACAGCAGGGACGACGACGAGCGGCTCCGCGTGGAGGCTGCGAACATCCGGCGCTTGTAGGCACAAGCGCAGAAGGCCCTGGACGGGCAGTCTCTGAGGGGCTGACATCAAGGCACATCAGCCATCACCGGTGTCAGAAAAGAGAGACCAAAGAAGTCTGTTTGCTCTGCTGCTCCCCATTCGCCACCCTGGCCCGGCCCGGAGAGTAAATGAAGCGAAAGCCACAGACAGAAGGTTGTTTGTTGGTGAAAAGAGGTGACCTGGACACGCTAACTGGCTGAGACAAAAGCCTTTATTCAGCACCGACCTCCCAAAGGTTAAGGAAAGGTTTGGTATTCCACGGGCACTGCAATGACTTCTTTTGGTCACAATCGCCAATTCAGAACAGGTTTAGCTCTTTCCCACCCACGGAGAGGAGAGTTTGCGGGAGATTACCCAGTCAGTGTCAGCTGTGAGTGTCTACACTAGCTGAGAGCTGCTGTCAGTGCCCCGGGGAATGTCATTTTTCCTAAACTGCTTCAGTCAACCATCCGAGAAGCCCTGTCTGCGTCCCAAAAGCATTCCCGAGGCACCTGTTGGCCTCCGGTGCCATCACAGTCCCCTCCCTTCAGGAAAGCCATGGGATCCTGGAGCGGAGTGTCCAGGCAGAGCAGACGGCGAGTGCCAAGGGCAAACACAGGGGGGCTGGAGGAGTGTGGTGCGCCCGCGAGCGGAGGCGCGGCCAGTGTGGCCGCACAGAGGGGACAGAGTGGACGGCGCAGGGCGACAGGCACTCTGAGATCTGGGTAAGAAGTCCGGATTCTTGTTCTGCAGAAAGTTCGAAGCACTGGAGAATGTTAATTACTCGCGTTACATAAACCGATTGAGTGAACGTTATATAAATTATTGAAATGGTCTTCGAGTTGTTTCAAACTCAGAAAGGATAAAAATAGAACAGCATCGCCTCTTGTTCTTTCTGCTATTTCTTTCATCTTCTGACAGCAAGGATGGCATTTTCATCTGAATCTCATTCAAGAGTTATGCTGAAGGCTCTTGTTGCGTCTATTATGCCCTCTGTCCTGTCTGATGAAATCCCCAGTTTGCGGAAATTAAAGTGGAAAAAGCTCAGGAAATTTCCACTAATAAAGGTTAGGGGACAAGTCTGATTAAGAAAGTAGGACGGAACGTGAATAAACTCCGTGTACAGATACGACGACTGTCAACACAGAATCTGCCTGAAACTTAAATACTTGAGAAGCCCTCTCTCTGACTAGGGTCAAGTAAACAGGTACTTTCCCCCCAAAGAATTCCCTTTCAAATGTCCAAATATCCTGGGGAGCCTGGGGAAGACCAGCCTGTTGGCGACAATCTGATGACTGGAACATTTGAGTTTATGTTAGCAATAGGGTCCTACGATGCACTTCAAAACACACTTCTGCATGCAGAGGCGGGAGTAACCACCAAAACAAGGATTACCCATGACATTGCAGTTTTTAAAACAAATCAATAAAATCCACCGTTCTCATCGTTTGGTGAGAGACGAAGGAAAGTTAACCTGGACAACAAATATCGAGGGTCTTGGTAAACAAACGAGCAAAGATGAGTCGACGACTAGAACCCAGAGAGAGCTTGCTTAACAGGATGATACACTCCCCCGAACACATGAGGTCTGATCTGACTAATATCTCACCTTCTTCAAAGACGTCGGTCCCTCCCACCCTCTCTGGAACTGCGATGATAAAGACAGCCACCATCTGTGCGTGACAATGCATAGCGACACAGCACTTTCTTTCTACTTGGAGTCTCACTGAGGGAGCTTTTGAAGAGTGAGGAAGAGACAGGACAGACAGGACATCTGAAAAAACGAACGAGCAGAGGAAAAAATTACATAAGTGCAGCCATTTGCATGGAATAGATCAAGAGAATGGAAAAAAAAAAAAAGGCAGAAGTACGGAACGAAAAAATACACCGGAGTAAAACACAAAAGAAGCAGAAAAGCCTACTTTCTATCTGGATCGAAGATATAAGGGAGGTCTGGCTGTAAGAGGAGGCGGCCTTTACAAGCAGAAAGGTGGCCACGGCAGATTGCAAAATACTCACCTTCCACAGGAAGGAAGAGGCCACTGGCATGGCCTGGGTCAGTAGCACTACCTGCCCGAGGACGTATTTTCCTGGGTAGACGCAAGGTCAGGTACAGCCCCGGTGCCCTAGGGGCAGAGGAGACTCTGAAAACACATTATCTTCCAAGTTAAAAAAAAAAAAAAAGCCACTTAGGCCGAAAGGAATGAGAAACTCCTCCTATCTACCACTGACCAAAAATATGAAAAAATTAGATTTTCTCTAAAAAACTCCTAGCAATGGAGACAAAACACCATTATTTATTCTCCTGTGTGTTTATGTCTAACCCATCCGCTTGTATTCATTCTAACGAATGTCAATTTAGGAAATGTCACATTTGCTTACAGAAAGAAGGGCGAAATCTGACAAAGGATCCTGGTGCAACTGGAAAGAGAATGGTGCTGGGGGTGAAAAATGGTTCGAGCCCCTTCCTTTTCCAACAGTACATAACACGGCCTTGGGCATGTTCCCTAGTACCTGGGACCTTGTTTTCTGTCTAAACAGAAGCAGTAATCCTGCATTACCGATCTCTAGAGCCAATGCCCGTAAAAATGCCAGGTAAAGTGTACAATCTGCTGAAGGAGATCGAAGAGGTAAACTTCGGGATCCAGTTCAGTACTGGTTCAGACTGGGCTTACGTGTGCCTCCTAAATGGAAACATTAATTAACCTGGAGGCTGAACGCACTCGGGGGCCATCCTCGCTGACTTATCCCGGGTGAGCTGCTAATAACCACGCCACCTTCAACGAGGAACACCACCTTCTGTTTGGGAAAGGCAGCCGGGACGCCATTAGAGAACTGTGCCACACGGCTAGGGATGACGCAGGAAAGCTGTGAGTGTGCCCTGAGTTTTTATTTTGAAGTCACTGATAGCATAACCTGACTCTTTACTAAAAGTCGCGAACTCTGTACAGAACGTGGCACGAGGACAGAAAGTCTCCCTGGGGGATGTTTGACCTCACTGGGTTCTTGCTTTGTTGCTGGGGAGGTGGGGCACGTGCAGTCGTGTTAAAAACAAAGGGACGCTTGCTCTCCAGAGGACCGATAGCTGTGCAGGGTAAACTCTCTCGTAAAGGACAGTTACCACTAACGACCGCTCCAGCTGACATTTCCAAGTGACTGAAAAAAATCCATGCAGCTGAACGGATGCTCCTTTTCATCCCTATTTAATTAAAAGTTCCATCTTGCTACTGAGAGCTCATGCATGCCACATGCCTTCCTCTCCGGTAGGCGCACGGGAAAGCCAGTACTTTCCGATGCTTCTGTGACAAGGTAAGCCATGAGTGAAGAGATCTGCCTCAGCCATTTTACCTCTTTCTTAACCGGGGAGAGGTGACTATGAGACTTGATAGAAACACGAAGCCAATGCGTCAGGGTTAGATTTAAGTTAGCACTTTACGAACGTGTCTCAGGAAACATAAACAAGTGGACGTGAAAGTCCCAACCCTGGAGAGGCACCTAAGCCAGGGAGACGACAGAGTTGTAAACAACTAACTATCACCGAAAAGCCAAATAAACCCGGGCTTGGAAGAGGGTCATTAATGCTGACAGGTGACATCCGGGAAGACTTTGTGGCGAGTGTGACATCTGAGCAATGTCGGGAGGGGGGTGTCGTTTACGCAGATGGAGCCCCGTCCTGACAGCACGCCGTGTTTTCACTTAATGGGGCCTCTGCCAGGGCGCGGCCTGCGCTGTGACAACAGCGTCTGGCACACGCTTAGTGAATAAATGAAGGGCTGGACACTGGGGAGCTGAAAGAAAGGGTGGGGAAAGGCACCGAGGATGCCGCTGGAGCCCAGAAAGGCTGCGGGGTTTGGAAGGAGGGACTACACTGGTCTGCTGTACGTTCTGATACGCAGACAAGGCAGAAGGCAAAGGGTGTGGATGTGGGACTCAGAAGTGGACCTGACAGGACTTGACAAATGACTCAGGTGTGGGAATGGGGAAAAGGAATGAGTTCAAGATGATTCTAGAAAGCTCCACACTGAGTGACTAGGAGAATGGTGGCACCATTCTGTAAGCAAAAGAGACAAATTGCAGGTTTTGGTAGAAAAAAATAACGTCAGTTTTAGGTGCATTAAACTTAAGGTGTCGATTGAAAGTCCACATGGAGAAGTTTGACCTGAAACAGAGTTGGAGGCCAGAGGTGAGCCGGAAAAAAGCTGCAGATGAGCTCAACGGACAGATATTTACTCTGCCGACCTACCCTGTGCCAGCACAGAGTTTAAGCCATCGACCAGTATGGTGGTGGCAGTGAGGAGAGCGAGTACCTTGGATGGGGGACAAGACCCCCGAGGGCTCTGCAAATTCTCATTTAAGAGAAAAGAGGGAGGGTTCAGGTAGGATGATGAGACCCCGGGAACATTTTTTAAGAAGAAGGTATAAAAGCGACTAAAACCCTCAAGAATCTTTCCTAATTCTGTAGCTCCCTTCGGAGCAGATGAAAAAAATTCAAAGAAGTGTCACGTAGGCTGAATCAGGCATTTCAGAAAGAAAACTGGAACACACACAAATCTCACAGCTGTCAAGGAACCAACGCGATCTAGAAGAAAACGGGAAAAAGAAATACGGTTCTCCCCTAAACGTGGCATGGGGACCTTAGCGGATCGCCTGGACTCCACAAGCCTCCAGCCAATCGCACAGAGATAGGACTGCTTTGAAAAGGGGGTCTGGGAGGAGGTGCGCGCAGCAGGACGGCCAGTGCTGGCGAAGGATGTCAAGTACAACGGAATGGCTCCCCGCGAGGAGCTACAGTCTTTCGGAACTGCGAGCAGGCCATACAGGTGACGCACGCTTTCGTCCGCCACGGCTGGGGAAGAGCGACGCGAGCGGCTCTGAAGGACGCGACGCTGAGCACGCACTGGGGGAAGGGTGGGGTGGAGCGGGGCCAGCTCTAGCAAATGACTGGAACCCGGCTGGCCGGAAGCATAGGTGACAACCTGGACCTGTGACTGGCATCTGGAGGGGAGGCCAGTCCTGTGGGACGCAGCCCTTCACCTGTAGGTTCTGGCACGATCTCTGGGTGGACAGGGTCAGAATGGAGCTAAACTGTAGGACACGGAGCTGGTGTCGGAGAACGGCTCGACGGTGTGGAGGGAAAAACCCACAGGTTAGAGTTGGTGTCAGAACCTCCTAGGGACTTGAGCCTATCTGTAGACAGGAAAGCCCTGTGTGCCGAGCAACAGCCATACTGAAGCAGCAGGGCTGAGTTCTTATAGAGAAGGCCTTGGGGGCACGAGATGACGACAGTTTCATCATTCTTGATTAAAGGCCCGCTGTGAGCAAGACTGAAAAAACTCACGAAAATCCGAAATCATGACTAGTGCCGGCAAACAAAATCCATAAAATGGAGCGCGAATTCTTGCTTGTTTTGTAGATTTAAGACGTCACAGCAGGACAAGAAGAGAAACGCTGGGAGCCCTGTTTCCTCCGTGGGTTTGTTGCTACAGAAACAGCATAATTTTTCTTACATATAAGTCAACATCCAACAACATCGGCTCTTCTTACGGGATAAATAATCATCTGGGACATTTATAAAATATAACGTGCTTCGGGGGATTTTCTCAAATTATATGCCTGCGGTGGAGGGGATTTATTTTCCTCCCAGGTCTCGTGAGGATTGAGCAGAAACACCGAAATCAGAGCGCTCTCAACACATCTGGCCAAGTTCAAAGACACAAGCAACCCCTAAAGAGCAAGTCGATTTCAAGTAATAGTTGAGAATAAACCACACTAATGATGGAAAACTACACTTCTAAATAAAACTGATAAAAAAGTAATCAATTTCAGTTCAACTTCTGAAAACGAGTTTTCACGCTTGTGTGCACTGTTACCTTTTTTTAAGACCAGAGACGCTGGGATTTGAAAATGGGCCTGCTCGCGGTTCAGGCTGAAGCGAGGAAGGCTACTGTGGTCCCCTAGCCACATGCTAATTCCTAAGAGGGAAGAAAAAAGGTGCCAGTGCACACACAGCGCGTTCCAGCTTAGAGGAGAAAAAAGTTAATCGATTCAGCTCAGTTCAGCTGAGGGCGTTTTTCCATGACTGCTGAACCCTAGCGTGTCAGGCAGCTACGATCGCACTGAAATGTGTCAGCTTTGCTGTTCTTTTAGAGATCCTCCAGGAAGCTAAACAAAGCCAAAGCTTCTCTCCGCATTTTTCACATGAGACGCTTTAATCTTCAATCGAGTGCGTACTTTTTCTGTTTTAAGATCTTGATGTATCGCCGCCTCTTTTCTGTATGTTTGAAAGTTTCTAAGATAAAACGTAACAACAAAAAGAACGACAATGACAACAGTGATTCTGTATCCGTTTCCAACACGCTCTTCCTTCTTCAAACCAGTCCTTACCAGTTTCTGCTTCTGAAGCTCCTCCCTAAGGACTCTATCTTCCGGTAAAACGTCACACAACAGGAAATAATTGTCCTGTTCCTCTGTTGAGAAATCAGAAAAATAAACGGGAAACACATGTATCATTTCTTCCAGAAGGATTTCTTAAATCTGCACCTATATCTCTGTCTGTTAGGATCTCTCTCTGGTCCATAAATACGTGTTCAGCTTTACTGAAGTTGGGCAGCATAAACACAGCAATTCAATTTCGCTACCATGGAAGAGAGAATCCTAACCTAAGGAAGAGAGATGATTCCTGTGAATTTTGGGATCGCAGGGAAACGATGGTCCCAGATGCTCACTTACCGGGTGGGGCCGTGGAATTGATTCTTATCACACTACAAAAGTCTGTGATGGGCTGTTCAGAGAACCTTTTCCTCCAGTATAAAACGTACCTGAGAACAATCAAAAAGAAAAACGTTGAGGAGACTCAATCGAGCACGTTCTCTATAATGACAGAATTTTCTAAGAACGTTTAATTATCCCCCAAAAATGCATCAAATGTTGACTGAAAACTGCTAGAAAATTTTTAAATAGAAAGGCAGTAGAGCACTGTCGAACTGTGAAATATTTAATGAGGTGAAACTACCCAGTAAAGGCACTGAAATGATCAAACTTCACTATCCCTAAATTCAATGCACAGACGTTTGGGAAAGTTAAAGCGAATTATTTCATGTGATAATGAAGCTTTCCTGACATTGCCTCCCTGTTTGTGTGAACTTAAAACGTACGCTTTTCGATAAATGGGAAGTTGGGTGGTTACACATCGAAGCGCAGAGGCCGTGACAACGCAGTGAGAAGTCAGCCTCGATCCACTGTCTACGTAACGAGACAGAAAAGCTCCGTATGTCCACGCCGGGCCTGATGTCAGCAAAGCCAGCCTCCGAGAGACAGCCGAGTTTTAATTCTCGCATCTGAGGAGCAGAGTGGCTCAGTCTAAAGAGGAGCCTCCCCCGGACCTGCGTATCTGAGGAGAGGGAGAAAGACGTCGGGGTTCGACTAGAGACCAAGGAGGATGCTTTGTGATGAGACAAAACTGAGCGACAGAAACGAAAATCTGAAGGAAGAGGAGAGATCTTTGCTTTTCCAGAAAGCGCGCGACCTTAGAACAGTGGCCTTGGTCTGCCCGGCCCTGATCTCCTGCCTGGGTGCTGGCAGGGGACACCAGCTGTCAGGGCTGGGGGCCTGGGACTGCTGACAAGGGAAAGGAGCGAAGACGTGCCTCTACAGAGGTGACAACGTCCCGAGCCCGACAGTCCAGGGGGCCGGTCTCCAGGACGCCCACCTTTGGGTGTCGTCTCCCTGCCTGGTGAAGAGGTTTACATCGCCTACTGGTCTGGGCCAGAGTCTACCTCCAGGTGCAGGCACAAGGCAAGCGATTCAACATCAACTGACTTCGAATCTTGGGGACAGCAGAGCCTCAGCTACCCCCAGGCCTGCGAGGGCTGCCCACGGACGAGCCCTGCGCTCAGCCGGGCAGGCAGCTTTTTATTCCAGCGCTCCACGAACGAGGAGCATGGGTCTTGGAAACACTGTTCAGATGCCACCTCTGAGATGCCGTCAGGAGGCTTCTGAGGGGAGGGGCACGACCCAGGGCATCAGTCCGGCGCACAGCTGTCACCTGAAAGCTCTCGTCCTGACCAGTTTGGGTGACAAGGACATCAGAGAAAACATCATGTTACAGAAGCCAAATGCGATGGTGAATCACCGTGCAACGTACACACACAAAATTGTGTGCTGCGGCTTACGGCGGGACATGCTACCCGCACAGATCTGGTCACCACACGTCTGACCGAAGGCTCGATTTAAGATGCTCCCGAGGTCAACGCCGACAGCATTTAGTTCATAGTTAAATCTGAGAGTGTCCACGTGTACGTTTCCCTACGGTTGCCAGGTGCATTCGGATAAATTGTATTCACCTGGGGGATGGCTTAAAGGTACGTCCTCAAGAAACGCTTCCTGTGGCACTTGCCCCACTCACTGGAACGTAATTTCGCCATGGAGACCAGCTAGTAAATCTCTTAGTTTTTTCTGTTTCTCTAGCTTATTTAAAACTACAGTTGCAGCCGCTCGATATCGACAGCCGAGTGATACTATGCGGCGTGAACCTGTTGCTTGGATGAGCTACCAAAGCATCCATACGTTGTTACGGCCACACGAGGAGTCATTAGGTCGTCAGCAGAGACTTTTTGCCTCTTGAAAGGACCCCAATCACGTTTCCCCACACTGTGCAGCGACATCCTGCCCGCCCAGCCCCCACTCTAGCGGGTGTGTGTGCTGACAGAGGCAGAAAGGTTTGAGGTGTGGGTGTTAATTAAGTAGCGCGAAACGGATGGAATTAACATAGAAAGGGTGAGAAATAAGGAGTTAACAGTTATCTCCTGGAAGAACTGCAGCTACTGAATGAAGACAGCAAAGTGCTCGGTATAAGTAACTATGCTAACTGGCTCTTCGGAAAGATTTTTATTTTTGTTTTTGTCTTACTCCCTCTGAGAGAGTCTCACTGCTACTTTGCTCTAATAAAGAAAACGTCACATCTATTTAATACGAAAACTGGGAGCTTATTTCTTACACAGCACGGGGTTAAGTCGCTCTCTTCTATTATTTATCACCTTTACTACTCGCATTCAGCAGCGACAACTGCTGAGAAGCTGTGTGCGAGCGAGTGTGTGCGCGAGTGTGCGAGTGTGCGAGAGTGTGTGTGCGAGTGTGAGTGTGAGAGTGTG
The DNA here is from genome assembly GCA_030015415.1 of Cynopterus sphinx. Classification (NCBI taxonomy): domain Eukaryota; kingdom Metazoa; phylum Chordata; class Mammalia; order Chiroptera; family Pteropodidae; genus Cynopterus; species Cynopterus sphinx. Next base: position 2,255,830 of record CM057391.1, read on the forward strand.
TGAGTGTGCGAGTGTGTGTGTGCGAGTGTGTGAGTGTGCGAGTGTGTGTGTGCGAGTGTGTGTGCGCGAGTGTGTGTGTGAGTGTGTGAGTGTGAGAGTGTGTGAGTGTGCGAGTGTGTGTGTGCGAGTGTGTGAGTGTGTGAGTGTGTGTGTGCGAGTGTGTGTGTGAGTGTGAGTGTGTGAGTGTGTGTGAGTGAGCGAGTGTGAGTGCGAGTGTGCGTGTGTGAGTGTGTTATTCACCTTGTAAGGAAGTTCTCGGTGGATTAGCTCATGCCAATTGGCCTCTTACTGCTCCGTCCATCCCCACCCCCCGAGCCCCTTGATGACTGCTCTGCTGATGTTAGGAAACAGACCTACCATGTTGAGAAGATTCCAGCTCAGCCCTGACCACAGCCGATACTTGGACTGTTCGGGGAAGAAATCTGCGTCCCCCTAAACAGCGGGAGCGTAGTATCTCAGCGAGACCGGATACACGACAAGGGGTGTAGGGCGACAGAGTTTACTCACACACAGTCCTGGTCAGCTTGAGTTAAACACATTTTCCCTTCCCGAGAGTGAGAACATTGCTTGACTAGGAGGACAGCGGACAAGCAGGATGGAGGTCTCTAAATTTAAAGTGCATGTTAACCATACACTTTATTTAGTGTTTACATCAGATAAGCAAGTTTCTCTTTTTGACTGAAGTATCCATTTATGACATAACTGCCCTTAGACGGCGACTCGGCCCAGCCTTTAATTACTGACTGGGAGACCTGAGACCTAGTGAACAGTGTGACTTTCCCGCCTGCATATGGGCGAGACTCACACCAACGACACAGCAGGTGCCACACACACCCTGTTTTACTGACACTCGATGTTCCCCCGCTTTACAGGCGAGGGTAGTGATGCGTACAGTGGGTTAGGAGCTTGCTGGAGTCACACGGTAGGAAGTCGCCACGTCTGTGTCCACCGTAGGCCTGGCTGGGGTCACGGTCTACTCGTTAACAACACAGCCTGCTGCCCTGCGAGGCCCACCGTGGGAAGGACGGTGCTTGCTAGAAGGTGTGGTCCGGGCAGCGCGGAGTTTAGATGCTGGGATCTTACAACGTCTGGGCCGCTCCAATGCTGTGTAGGGGAACTGGAACGTCTCAAAGTGGGACCGTGTCAGCTACAGCAAAATGTATGCTTTCGGCGACTGTACATGGCTACCAGATGCCGTTTCTGTGGAAAATGCTTATCAAGTTTCAACTAATGACGACACAGACATAACTGCTCCGCCTCAGCTGCCCGGGAGAAGGCATTTCTCTGGGCGATCCCCTCTGGGGATCACGAGTTGGGAGGAAAGGGATACCCGTCCGTGTTGCTCGTCGGCTGCTGTCGGGCACGCGTGGGGGCGTCTAGCTCACGCTGGGCCTCGGCGTGCAGGTTCTTACGTATCACGCTCGCCCGGTGCTCCTGGTCCCCAACCACGCACCTCCATCTGCGCATCTCCCTCGTCCTCTCCCTCTCAGTGTCTGGGTCACCGACCTCAACAGCTGTCTACCCTTCAACCCTCCTGGCCCGTCAAATAGCTCGGTTTTATCCCTGGTTTTCAACCTCGTCATGGCAGCTAAGCTGAGAGTCCTCTGGGTGACACCCCTATGGCTGGAAAAGCTCCAAGGAGCCCTGTCTCCAAACAGCGCCCTTGGGTGCAAGTCTACTGTGGACTACCTGGGAGGGCCGACTCGGCTGGAGAATCGCTAAGGCCTGAAACATCAAACAAACAAACAGACAAACAAGCAGGTGCGACAGAGATCAACAACGTCAGCAGTCCTGACGAACTCAGAGAATGGGGCATCGTCTACTCTTTGGAAAGCTGGTCTGGTTCCCGAATTTGTAGGACAAGCAACAGCATGTGACTTTCTCAAATACAACTCACACACTCAAGGGGGTGAACGAGTGAGTGCAAAGATTTAAAAAAAAAGCAAGGAGAAATCTAAAACAGAACACGTTTTTCACATCGTATAGGCATGGCTTTATATACGTGCTGTGCCTTTCCTCTAATGAGTAATAAATTTACTTCGTTGACAAAAACAAAACTCACCTTGGGAAGTCAGCAACCAATCTGACGTCAGCTATGACCATCTTATGCTCAATAATCATGTGCTTCAGAAGCTGGTCCTGTTGGGCCACGGGAACACGCTCTTCACAGAAAATACACGGCACCGCTGAGGGGCCTTCGGGAGTGGCGGGGCCACCGGGGCCTCCCGGCAGTGACAGTGGCTCCAGGATACAGTCCTTGCTGTCTGGGAGAGAGAAAGAAAGAGAAACAAGAGCTGAAAGCAACTCTCTTCAGCAGGGCGACGTCGGCATTAGAAGGGTCCCAAAGCTCTTTCCACGTCTCCACAAAGGGAACCACAGCGCGCCAGGGAGCGGGATGCTGCACCACCATTTCCAGCAGCTTCTGCATCCGGGGCGAGCGGCGTCGCAGAGCGGCCCAAACTCCCCAGGTGCCGGCCTAGACGGGGAAGCCCCGTGGTCAGGGCAGGGTCCCAGCCTTCCTGCTGGACGCCGGCCGCGGGCCGCAGTCCCGGGACCACCAGGGGGAGAAGGCTGCTGGGCTACGGCTCCCAGGCCCAGCCGTGACCTGCGTGAGGGTCGCCAGGCTACGGGAAGGAAACAGCCTGTGCCGAGGCTGCAGGCGAGGAAGTCGAGGCACCCTTTTAAGCTGCGCCTGCGGGGCCTCGCCCACTTCTGATCATCCGTCGTGTGCAGACAAGAGCCCCCGCAAAGGCTCGGCACGGCACGTGCCGGTGGCCCAGATGCCAGTCCTCGACGATAACCTACGTTTGCCACGTTCTCACCACACAGTCCTGAGACCTGGTAGTCTGTTCTGTCCCTAAGCGAGTCCCCAGGCATCAAGCACAGGGTGAGTGGACGCGACACGGGGGCTGGTCTAGCGCAGTGTTCGCTTCTAGCTGTCCCTACAGAGTCATAGCTCCTTCTTACCACTTGGCAAAAAGACAACAGATGCAGAAATACGTAATTCTTTGCTACGGGCCCTTACACTCTAAAAGGTGGAGGGAAGGTCATTATATCTAGCTTCTTACAGCCAAGAGGCAAAATTCTTGGAGATTCTGCGTTAGCCCCAAATCGGCTTCACACATTTGTTGCAAACTAACAAAAACAAATTATCTGCTCTAGTTCTCGCTCTGAACAGCAGCTCTGTTCAAATGAACTGTAAAAGCCCCGTCCCAAGAGGGCTGAGTTTTTGAGGAGAGTCTGTGATGATCAGGGACAATTTTACGGACTGTGGGTGGGATCCCCAAACGTCGGATTTTAAATGATTTTAGAACAGGGCTTCTCAGGGTTTAACGTGCGTGTGACCACCCGATCGTTCAAACGCAGACCCTGATTCGGTAGATGGGGTGGCCGGGGCAGTGCCGGTCAGGTCTCCTGCTGCTGCTGCGAGCACAGGGAAAGGTGGCCTCGGGGGCTGCGCCCCGGAACCCCACCTGCGCCCAGCCAGGCTTTCCAGGTTGCCTTCAAGTAAATAACGGGAGCAGCAGAAATGGCCAGGCAGACTCATTCCCGTGAGGTGGGACTTCGCCGACATGTGACATTGCCGGAGGACTGCACGCGGGCGGGCCAGACACCTGCCGGGGTGGCCCTGCAGTCTGAGATGCCGCCCTGCCCTCCCCCCTTCCCTCATCCCTTCTCAGGGGCCAGCCCTCACTGCAACCTCCTCCAGCTCCCCGTCTCCCCTCTTCCAGCCGCTTCCCCCACCAACCTGCACATCGAGCCCCGGCCTGGTGTGTGCCGTTTGGAGGCCGTGGAAGCAGGCAGAGGAGCCTGACAGTCTGCCTGCCCGACTTCCCGTGGAAGTCCAGGTCTGAGCCCTTGTGCAAGCCTCACTGTGGGGAACAGACCCGGGAGCTGAAACAGGTGACCAGAGACTCTGCAGCGTGTCACTCCTGCTGGCGCCTGAAGGAAGAACCAGGGGCCTTGGAGGTCTCTGGCCTCCTGACGCCAAGCGAGAGAGGAAAACCCCACATCAACAAGGAGCCCATGAGGGATTTTCTGGCACGTCATACAGGTGCCTGCGGAATGCCTCTGTCACCTCGCTGTCCCTTTAAGGAAGTCCCCACGAGCTTTGCGCACGGCCACACCACTACTGAAAGTCTGAAAAACATAAAGCAGTGGTGCGGTGCTCTACTCAACCCAGATCTACTGGCTCAGCTGCCGCGCTCATGATATTCCGATCATCTAATTAACTGCAACCAGCAAAGAATCGAAATATCAAGATTGGCAGGCTACTTCTGTTTGTTGTTGCTGTTTTAATTTGGACAACGCTGCAAACAAACTCCTAGCTTTCACAGTGAACACTTCCTTTACGTTTGTTCCTTACTGGTGTTAGTGTAATTTGTTTGATTACAGCTTTCTCAAGTATTTCATCAAGCCTGGATAGCATTTTCAGGCCTGTTCTCTAAGCTTTTGATTTGACAGATGTTGTATCTCTCCACAGGACTCCTAGTCAATCTCATTTATTATGTGTTGATTTTATTTGTATAATTAAACTCCAAAAAGGTTACTTGATTTCTAAATTCCTGAGGGTATTTCTCTCACACACTAAAAAATGATTTCTGAGAGTATGTCCCCTGCAGACGCCTTTGGAAAGCGGAACAGACTGGTCTAGTCCCTTTAACCACAATCAATCTCCAAAGCTGCGAGTAAGCACGTAAGACCCTTATTTAATTTCCCCTGGGCGAAAAATTCATTTTGTAAATGACTGAGGCCCCGTCTTTAAAAGATGAATTTACTGTACTCTCACTGCGACGGGGAATGCGGAGGGCAGACTCCAACAACCCAGTGTTGTCGCACGTCCTCAGCACCACACTGAGACTGCTGACGAGGCTGAGCTGATTAGCAGCCTCATGTGGAGCTCGCAGGTTTGCCACTTTCGGATTGAAAACAGGGTTACAAACACATCTGACCCTTAAAGTTAATAAACCTGGGCTCGAAAATTTAAGGAGCTAATTTAACACAAGCAAAAAGCTATGAAAACTTTATTGCACACACCTATAACGCAAAGTAATAGAAACAGCCTGATGTCATGCAAATGAAAGTCAGGTCTGTAAATTATGGCACATCTGTGGTGTGTAATGTTACGTATTTGCTAAGTAACAACTATGAAGACCATGGAGAAATACTAATAACCATGTTTGATATGAACTACAAAAAGCCTAATTCACAATAAATTGCACACACATCTAACCACACACAAGTATAAGATTTGAAAGGAAATATACAAAAATAATGAGATTATAAATGGGTTTATTTATCCAAAATTTCTTTCGCATTAAAAAAAGCTGAAATAAAAACCATATTATCTGATGTGTTCCTCAATGACTGTGAGAAAACTAAGAAGTAAAGCAGTTTTATTAGATTACTGAGTCTTGACATTTAAGATGAAAATTTTTGATTAAATTTATCATTTTAAAATTGAACACCTGCAGAAGGTGTATGCTAGGGACTCTCCAAAACACAAAGATTATTAACATAAGACCCCTATCCTGAAGAAGCTGAGAGGAATATATCAGACAAGTGTACAAAAATTATTAGAATACAAGTCAACATCTGTAAAGCTGGCCATATAAATCAAAGGCCGAGGAACAGGGAAGGAAAAAAAAACTCAAGTCAGGGGAAATGGAGGAAAGCCTTCGTCTGGGATGAAGCCTTTGAGACGGTGAAGAGTTCCGCAAGGCAGTGTGGGGAGTTAATAAATCCGAACAGTCCAGTCAGTGCTGGAGTCTAAGAAAGGCCAAGCTGCAAAGGTAAAGGATGCGCATGTTGGTGGCCTCCGTGCTGGGGCGAAGATTCAGATTTAATCTGAAAGTCAGGAGTAGGTCCTGATGGCCTTTAATCAGGAGAGTAGCATAACCTATTGGGCATAAAGCCAGTCTTACCAAAACGAGAACACGACCTACCAAAAGTTAAGGGATGCAGCAGCAACTCCAGGGCAGTTTACAGAGGTGGAAGTCTGCACCGAAAAGGAAGACCTCGCAGAAACAACCAAGCTTTGTAACCCCAGGAGCTAGAGAAAGAACAGACTAGGCCCAAAGTCAGCAGAAGGGAGGAAGGAATAAAGATCAGGGAAGAAATAAATGAAATGGAGAATAGAAAACAGGAGACAAAGATGCCAGGCTCCGCGATGGGGAAAGACAGTTCCTCCAACCACCATTTGGGTGAACCGGTAATTCACAAGCAAAAGAATGAAATTGGACCCTCATATTAAACCATACACAAAGGTCGATTAACAATGGATTAAAGACTTAAACGTAAGACTAGAAACTCCTAGAAGAATATAGGAAGAAGAATATAGGAAAAAAAATCTTCATTACACTGACCCAGACGATGGATACGGAACCAAATGTACAGGCAAGAAAAGCAGCGATTGCTAAGTAGGGCTGCATGGAACTAAAAAGCTTCTGCACGGCCAAGGAAGCCACCAACAAAAAATCCTCTGGAATGGGAGGTCAGAATTGTAAAGTGTATATCTGATAAGCGGTGAATATCCAACATATGTAAGGAGCTCATATAACTCAACAGCAAAAAACAAATCGCCTGATTAAAACATGGGCACATTTCTCCAAAGCAGACAAGCAGCCAGCAGATAGGGGAAAGGGTGACCTCATCACCAACGCCCAGGGAAACACAGGTCAAAACCGCAGTGAGACGCCACCTCACAGCTGTCTGAATGGCTGTCGTCAAAAACACAGACAACAAGCACCGGCCAGAGTACGGAGCAAAGGGAGCCCTCGTGCCCTGCCGGTGGGGAAGAGTGCCGGTACAGCCGCCACAGAAACCAGAAGGAGGTGCCTACGCGAATTAAAACCAGACTGGCTGTGATCCAGCAACATCACTTCTGGGCATTACCCGGAGAACTGAAAAACAGGGCACTGGAGAGATGTTGGCACTCCAGGTTCACTTAAGCATTATTCACGACAGCCAAGAGGCGGAGTCAGCCCGCACGTCTGCGGATCTAGAAAATGTGGTACTGATATGCGACGGACTGTTATTCAGTCTTAAAAACGAAGGAAATTCTGTCGTGTTGCAACACGGTGAACCTGGAGGGCACTGTGCTAGGTGACATAAGCCGGTCGCAGGTTCCACTTACGTAGGCGTCTGAAGTACTCCAACTTCTAAGGGCAGAGAAGAGAACGGGAGCTGTCAGGGCACACGGGCATGAAGGGGAGAGGGTCTGCTAATGAGCACGGTGTTTCAGCCACGCGAGGTGAGTTCTAGGGATCCGCCGTATGACAACGTGTGTCTGTTAAAAATGCTGTGATGACTCCTATCACCCAGTCCTGCCAGCCATTTAGCCTCTCCTGGCCTGTTCGCACGACGTAAAACTGATCAGCCTTACTACCGCCTGATAGCTGTCACGAGGGTAGCTGACGCCTAAGCTCGGTAAGTCAGCTCTGACCTTCCTGTGGATAACGATGAACACCCGTGAGCTTGAGGACGGGGAGAGGCGGGCATCATCCGCACCGATGGGTGAGCAATTCCTGGGACAGGAGACTAGCCGGCCTGAGATTACTCTGAACACGCCTTCCCATCAATGACGACACATTTCCTGTCCTGCCCTGCTCTCCACTATCGAAGATGCTTCCAAGCGCGGAAATGCGAAACGGTTCCAAGTCCTGATTTCGACGGGGCCAGGACTGGGGGTTCTGGAGCTCTAAGTGGAGTCGAAGCTGTTTTTCTTTCCTCCCAAGCAGTGATGGAAACTGAGCCCTCAGCGGCAGCTCCCTCCGCCAGTGGGAGGCAGTAGCAGCGAGGAGGTCGACAGCAGAGATTAAGAATATGAGTCTCCACGTAAACAGCGGGGTCACTCAGACTTCCACCTCAACCCATGGTAGATTTAATCGATCAGAAAAATGGCAGGGGACAGTGTAACAGAAGACAGTGACAAACGCACGAGTTTGGGCGGGGAAGGGAAAACCAAGCGACCTGGCGAACGCGCTTCCTTACTGACATCTCTGGGGGGAAGACGGAAAGACTCAGATCACACTGGTTACGGGCCTGTTCCATGCTTTCTCAGCAAGGGGTGTCCAGGGGAACTTTCATAGTTCATCAGCAGCGGTCGGGTTTAACCTAACTTCATCGATCTGACAGGCAATGACTTTGGAATTACTATTCTAGTCGACATTGGAGTGAAATAGGCTGGCAACTAGAAGACCGCAAATCACTTACCGGATATTCCCTAGTAAGTATAACGAGTGTTTTCGATGGAATCATACACTTTTGAGCTGTGGGACTAATATTTCTCCATTTACAAAATTACGTCGCTATGTCGAGCTTTTGTTTCAGCGTTTGATGTCTCCACACGTTACAGGAATCGTTTTGAGTGCGCCAGCTTTGTTTGCGTTCTGTAGATAGTGAGCGGACTAATCTTTGCTTCTCCCTCAGTTTTGTTGCGAACCTGAAACTGCTCTAACAAAGTAAAGGTCTTAAAAACAAAGCAAAACACCTGGGCGACAGAGGTCCACACGGTGAGTCTGATACTGCATTTTGACGAAACTGGCCTCACTAGGAACAGATGTCCCCAAGGAACTGTGCTTTACAGGAGGCAGCGTGAATTCCAGAGTTCGGGGAGGCCGAGCATCACCCCGGCTGCGGTTCTGGATATAATAAATCCAGTGCTGACTTAACCGTGCTGCTCTTTTCACCAAGACTGCTCAGGTTACCAAGTCCTACCGGTTTTGAGTTATCCGTCCTTACCCCTATTTCTCCCACAAGATGTTATTTTTATCACGTGACTTCACAGAATACAGTTTTTCTGGAATGTCTGTAAGGTTCTTTGAGCAGAAGCACCTGTAGATAACGAAGTATTTCGGGGCAGAACAGATGAAGACAGGCCGAGTCTGATAACACAGCTCAGCTTCTAGGCTTTTATGGGCGCTTAGTAAAGGAAGGTGGGACTAAGGCGTCAGGGTGCCCCACACGTCCTCTGACGTTCCAGACATGGCACCCCAAATCATTCCGAATCACCCCAAATCACTGGGTCTTACACTGGGCCACAGGTGCAAGAACAGAGAGACTGGGCTCCTGTTGCTCGAGAATGTCAGTCGTGTGTGGGGGCACCCGGGGGACCCGTGGGAAGGTCTCCGAGGGCACACTGCCACCACTGCTGTTTCGAAGGCGCTGTGGGCTCAGGTCCCCCTTGTGGAACGAGGGGATGTGAAGAGTGAGAACACTGGTTTCCCCTACACCTGTTGGTCAGGTCTAGTGCCTCTAACCTTCCAGTCCTCTCCCCGTGGGCACACATGCCCTCGTAAGGAGAGGCACACTAACCAAAAAACAAACAAAACCCCCAAGGACGACAAAGCGAAAATAGAGGAAAAATAGGAAAGGCTGAAAAAGGACGGGACTTTTCGAAGCAAGAGGAAAAACCAAAACCAGACACACACACACTGGCCAGCAAAGCCAATCGAATGGTGGCAATTACAAAGGCCTGTTTACCTTTTCCTCTTTCCTCTCTTCCTTCTTTGTTCTCCAACCTCTTCTCTTTCTCAGCCGATTCCTGAAGGCTTACAAGCACCTAAGATATGAGTTTTTGAACAGCATGTGATTACTTTCAATAAGGTCCTATAATTACAACAAAATAGAGGAAGAAGGTAAACTTGAGGGTTTATTTTTGCCCTCTCCTTTTCACCTTCAGCAACTCCAGAAGCCTTTGTGCCCACGTCTCAGGAAGTTTACTGACGCCGACGAGCTTACCCACTTGGTAAGGTTTTTAAGGCGGTTTTCCCTACTGTACCTGCGATTTGTCATGCATCTCTGTTGCGTAATCACATCATCTATTGACTTGGTATCCGGGACACTGCACCAAACTGTTTTCTTCCTTTCTGGGAAGGGCAGACTGGAGGCCAAAGGTCTGAAATGAGGCCTGCTCAGTTCCTTTGAGCGGCTTTCAACCTCTCCCTCCTGATTTCACTCATAAAGCCTGGAACAGGAAGATCTCTCCTAGAACTCTGCCCCTCCCTCCTTCCTTTCCCTTTCTCCCCTTTCTTTTTCTTTCTTTCCTTCCCTCCCCTGTCCCTTCCCTCCTTCCCTTCCCCCTCCTAAATAAAAGTCCCTTTGGATACTGCAAGCAAAACCATGAAAAGCAAACAGTTAACTAAACGGCTAGCTGCAGTGGCCCTGGAACTAAAATTCTAAATTTGTTAGTGGTTAATTAGTCCAGAAAAGACTATCAAAGCACTAAAAAAAGTCTTTCAGATGCAGCTGTGACTCAGTTTCCTTTCTACGCTTCTGAGGCTCACGCCACTCCTCACCCCTCCACTTTAGACTTGTGCGGGGTTAGGTGAGTGGTTCCAGGAAACGGATTTTCCTTCTAGTGTTTAGATCCAACGTGGACAGACCTCCACCAGCTAGCCTTCTATAACACACGGCAGACTAGCAAGTCTCGATCTAGTTTAATTTCTGCAAACATGTAAAATTCACTGTGTATTATTCTATTATATTTGGGGATAACGAAATGAAATCAGAACATCTACCGGCATGTTAAATGTCTTTCTAATTATCTAGCAGTTGAATGAAACAATTCATTAGCAACAAGCCTGGCTTATTATCTTCTCATTAATACAGATGGTTAATAGCAGTAAGGGAAGAAGAAGAGAATCTCAAAAAGTAGAGAAACAGTGACATGGGCATCAGGAAGAAAACTATCTGAAGCAAAGAGCCAAGAACTCTGACTTTGGCTAACAATGTGCTAACGTGGAAAGGAGGGCATTCATAAAGATTTGTGCCTTTCTTTTCCCCAAATGCCACAAAGGCAGGTAGGTTGGTGGCATGGGGATAAATATGTAGTGAAAATGTTCGTTTGAACCACAGAAAAAATACTTTCTGTGCCACAAAAAAACCCCCAAAAACAAAAAAACAGGGAAACACATTTTTAGCTTATGCAAAAAAGGCTAAATAAGGTTTCCCCATATTTTTAAAAATTTCTTATTTGAAGGTTTTCCCAGCTTGACATATAACTAGCACTCTCGTTTAAAATTACAATTCTAATTATTTAAATTATTGACATTAATAAATAGGAAAAAAGATTAAAGATTTCACTTATTTGTAGGCCACTTATCTGGAAAACTTAACTTCAAACCAGAAGCACAGTACTAGGAATAGGACTGCCAGATAACAGGGTGCCCAGTTTATCTGAATTTCATATGAATATATAATATTTTCAGTGTAAGTCTATCCCAAATACTGCAGAGAATTATGTAAATATATCCTATGCAATATTCATCCCACATGTACATCACATGTATCCAAAGCATATCCTACATTTGTGAAATATACTAAAAAATGATCAGTTGTTTATCTAAAATTCAAACACACCTGGGTCTCATCCTTTCGTTCAATTACTCAATCCAGTAATCCTAACAAGGAAGCCAGGAACGGCCTCCATGTTTTCAAATTAGAAGCTAAAACTCACACACTTAGCTCACAGAGGGCACACCTCTCCCCCCGCCCCCGCCCCCAGCCCATCTCCCACGCCCTCTCAGAGCCTACAAGTTGGCAACCCTCATGCCAAGTCCACCACCCGATGTGTTTGATTTGATATGTACAGTATTGTAAAATGTAAAGAGTACATATTTTTAAAACTTTCCAGGTCTGATAACCCTGGGAGCCTACTTCCGCACGCCGACAATCCAGACCTGGGTGGCTGTCCCTTCAGACACGGGGGATATGTTCCCTTTGCCATGGCCTTCGCCACTTCCTCTTCTTCCAACATCGAGCTGAAGTCAGCGGTCACTGTTAGCTGAGTCCGATAGCTGTTGCCATTAGCCGCCATCTAATCCCATTCTCCACCCCCTGGCAGGTCCCTGGCGGGTTCTGAGTTTGGGGCCTGGGTTCCATTACACACACGTCATTTTATACCCAGTTCTCTCCACCACGGATCGGAAGCCGCACAGCAGGATGTGGAGAGAGGAAATGCTGCCAGGCCCTACTTCTCTCACCAGTTTTTAAGTCTGGTGAAGGGAGGAAGCTTGTTGGTTTTGTACGTTCTCTGGCACCCGGCCCAGGGCCCAGCACATAGTAGATGCTGGGCGAATACCTGCTTGATGAATAAATGCATGATCACCAAATAGGGAGAAGCAAGGATAACTATGGAAACAAAACCCAAAAAAGTAAAGCAACTTAGGAATATCTGATGTGGGATCCATAAGCAGAAACGTATGTGCTGGTTATTCGATAGCCATCGAGGTAAGATGTTTGTAGTGAGTGACATACGTAATCTCTTTGGAAAACAACTCCTCAACATAACAATCTTCAGAAACCTGGTAAGCTCGGTATGTAAAACATGACATTGTTTTCGGAGATATTGCTGGGCAAATTAAAGGGCAGCACAGTCCATTACTCTAAGGAGAAAATCTAGAATTCAAAACAAATTTCCCAGTTCTAGCCACATTCCCCTAGCCTTCTGAATTTTGGGTGAGCAGGGAAGTGTGAAGAGATGAGAGAACAGAAGAGGTTTTCCATAAGGGCTAAACAATTCAGTCCAAGAATTATGCTAACTAGATATATCAGGCACGGAAACACCCCAGCTTCGCTTTGCTAATGAACTTCCCCGGGGATTTTCCTCGATGGCTAGCACGGTCCTCCCCACGGGCAAGGATGCATTCTTCCTCTGTCTAGATCGCTGGTATACAGTAACTTTACTTACAGGATTTAAAAATTTCTGCAGAGGTAAGACATGTAGGAGATACCTCTGGGGCGCTGAAGTAGCTAAAGTCACTGATGGCTGAGATTAAAAGACCAAACATTTCACACCAGAATTATTTCAGAAAATCCCTAAAAATCTCGTATCCATCCATTCTTCCCCAAAAGCGCTATGAACACCTAGGGTGCTAGGGACCAAGCCAGGAGAAAGGGCTGGAGCGAGGAAGACACGGGGTCTGCTGCCCGCACACGGGAGCGACACGAGCAACCGTGACGCACGGCGTTGGTGACAAGCGATGGCGTGTGCAAGGCAGGGGAGAGGCCAAGGCAAGGGGAGCATCTGAGTCTGCCAGTCAGAGCCTACGAAGTCGATCTGAACTAAGACCTGAAGGGGGCAAAGAGCACAGGGGAGCAGCGAGCCCAGAGGGGGAGGGTGGGGTGGTCCCGGGCATCAGGGAGCAACAAGGCAGAAGGGCAGACGGCACAGTCAGGGAGCCACAGACGCCACTGGTATTCAGGGGTCTGACCTCCATAAAGACAGGACAGCCGCAGTCCTGGGAGGTCCACCGAGGCGGTGGCGATCCAGGGGAAGGAGCAAGGGCCAGGTGCTCTCTGGCCTTGAGGGGTGACCAGCATCACCGCTGCTATTGTCCCTTTGCACCAGCCGACCAGACAAATCTTACTCATCTTCACGTCTGACCCCGGCTGACCCTTTCTTACAACGCCTGGCGGTCAGGCCGGAGCTTGCCACTACCCAGGCCAGTCTCCTCAGGTTGCGTTCTAAAACTCTGGTATACGGATGGGTCAGGTTGGAGATGACCAGCAAATTTCAAACAGACTGCCTCTGTCCGCTCAAGTCTCTGCCTGGACCTCCAGGCTGCGAGGCCCACCTGCCTCCTAAAGGTTCACGTGGCACGGTCCACCTGTCCTTTCTGTACTAATTCTCCGTTACACCTGCTCCCAAGTTTGGTTCTCTAAGTCACGGCCTCCCAAAGATCCTCCTTTTACTGCACGCTTTTGATGGGCTTTAGGATACAGGGATGAAAGGCATTATTTAAAACGCTTTTCAAAAAGGTGGATACTTGTCAGCATCCACACATCAAAACAGAAGAAACGGAGAAACCAGAAAGAAAACCCTTGGAAAAAACTTTATCGTCTGAGTCACTACCTGTGACAGACTTAATGGCAATACTTGGCTTTTTTTCCTTGTTAATATTGAGGATTAGAAACGTTTCTTTTCAGTAGCTGGAAACAAACGCTCTCTACCACCACATCGTGCCTTACCAGAAATGGCATTCCATCACTACTTCACAGTATAAACAAACTTAGGCGATATCAAACACAAGCAGTAACGGAATTTCTAATCACGTCGCAGAATCCATCACAAACTGGATGCGACCTTGTCCGGCCCAGCCCGCCCATCGCGGTGCATCGGGATCCTCGGCGGGACCTGTCAACACAGAGCTCTGGGCTGCATCCTGGGACGCTGCCGATTCAGCAGGTCTGGGCTGTGGCCCGCGAAGCTGCACTTCTAACAGGACACGTCGCACACCGACACGGAGAACGTGGCGGAGGAGGAGGTGTCCCCGCAGTGGTTTCTCGTCTGTGAAAAAGCTTCTCCAAATGAGAGACTGCCATGCTAGTCAGGCAGACTGGGAAGTTAAGTCTGATCACGGGGAAGGTTCCCAAACAGGTTTCTTTTGAGGAAAGAAAAGAATAAATGCAACTGTGGTTTCATGGCTATTTTAACAGAGATGCTCTGTGGGAGAGCTTAAGATGCTGCAGTTTCCTTCGCATTATCCAGTGTTGCTATGGGGACCAACTGGAGAGGAACCACCAGGACACAAGAAAATGAAAAGAGGGGAATTGATGACTTAAAAAAAAGGAACTTAACATTGCTGAGACTATAAAGCCAAGTCACATTGCCTATTTTCTGGTATTTGTATAAGTGAAGGTATAAATTCTCCTTTAACAATGAGATGCAGCCACGTGGAGATCGCTCCCTCTTTGAGGAGGGATAATCCCTTTCTACTCAGGGAGGGAAACAAAAACAAAATCTTCAAAGAAGGAGCGGAGGACAAGTGGCAGTGGGGCTAGGTGTGGCGACCTAGGTGCTATGAGGGGAGAGCATGTGGCTCTGGGCGCTGAGGATGGGGGCAGACGGGTGGGCTGCTCTCGTTTCTCACGTAACGAAGCGGGAGATCCAGAGAGGAAGGAAGAGCAGGAGAATGAGCATCCGCTCCCCACCTGAAGCCCCCGCGCCTGCGGCCAGGCTCCCTTCTTCAGGTCGCTTCCACTGCCGCCCTGGCTAACAAGCTGCTGCCTCCTGATCTGCCTTTTCAGCAAACCGCCACCTTCCCGCCTGCCTTCCCAGCTTATACTCAACACACAACGTCTACCTACCTTTCGTACCAACTTTATTTCTCACCACGCTCCGTGCTGTCGATGCTGTTTGCTCTGCATTTCTTGTTTCCTTCCTCCTTTCCGCTCATGGAAGTGCTGCTCAGCCTTCGTCCGCCGACCTGGGAGGGATGCCCCTTGGAGCCTTCCCCCTCCTCGTCCAGTCCACGGTGGATTTTTCTTCTCTCCATTGACCCCATGGTGATGTGCTGAATTTAATGGTTTTTAACAGTAATCCCTCTGGGGATGAAGGGACAACCAGAGCAGATGGCTCCCTTGCCCACCCCCTGCCTCGACCTTTAACTAAGCCTAGCTTTTATCAGTTTTAAATACTGTGATTTTTGTCGAAGACGATTTGGAAAACAGTTCCGTCGCTTAAAAATGTCTAAGAGGTGTTGCTCTGTGATATACTAAGTCATTTGTCGCTCTACAGAATGCTGTTACTGGCAATTCTCTGTTACACGTATCCATTTGTCTCAGAAAATGCACTGGAAGTTCCTTAAAAGGAGCTCATTTTTCTTTTCCTCACTGTTCTCACCTTAGTGCTGAGCAAAAGGAGTGCGCTCTGTTGCCTGATTCACTGTTTAATGCGTTTCGCAAATGATCTGGTACAATTCACACTGAGGTGGCGCATCCTGTGGTGACTGACACAAGGTATTGCCTCCGAGTATTATCCCCGCATTTTAAAAAACAGCTCGTAACAGCGGGTGGCGAGTAGGATTCGGGTTTCTGGACCTGCAGCAAAGCAGGACAGGGGTTTGAGGAAAGGGGGGGCCTTTCCAACGCCCGTCCAAACGGGCCACCTAAGTTAGCAGGACACTTGTGAGACTGGTCCCCGGCAGGGCACAAAGCTAAATTCCCAATTCCACCCGTGTCCTTTGGGCTTTATATAGCTTTTAGTGCATCGATGCACAAATACGTGAACCTGTGCATTTTGATGGACGGTGAGCACTGCAAAGATGCGTTGTTTATGTTTTTCTCATCCCATTATTTAAGGATACACAGCGAGTGAACCACTCTCGTTGACGGGGTTTTTCCTCTGGATGACAACTACATTTGAGATGCAAGAGGTTAGGCTGCTGCAATTGAGGAGAAGGAAGACGAGGCCACTGAGTGGAATACTGAACTGAGAATAAAGTGTCTTTGTCACCACGGAGCCCTGCTGTCCTCTGAGCCTTTCTGAGTAGAGCAGCAAAGCGGGGTAATAGAGCAGAGCTGTGTGGTTTTCTCGGGTCAGAGAGAAAAGCACAAACGAAACTCTCCTGGCAAAAAGTCACTTTACTCATACAGGCCCGTGGTGTTTCTGAGGAAGGAACAACTGTGCCCGATTCCTGACGTCAGGGCAGAGCGGCGAGCCTGGAAACTGGGGACCTGCACGATGCCAGTGACCCCGGGACCTTAGACGAAGCGTCTGCTGCTCCCCGCTTTCTTATCTGGGTAGCAGAGAAGACGCGCAGGCGTCAGATGACAGAGCGCCTAGGCCTCTGCGTCCCAGTGTGGGGACAGCTCATGAACGGAGTGGCGACAGCGCAGTGGGGTCGCACACAATCCTGACAGTGAGGCCCAGTGCGGCGCTCAGGGCAGTCGGCACCTCCGGCGTGGCGAGGTCAGCGAGTGTGTGCCCAGGGAAGCAGACGGGCCAGAGCATTTCCTAAGTGGCTAGACAGAGCGTCTCAGGCACCGGGCCAGCTACTGGGCATCGGACAACGGACAGCACCTGGCCTTTGTCCCTGAGGAGGCCACAGAGAGGACAACCGAACAGGCCAATCCCCAGGATGGCTTCTCGGTGGTGCCCTGGGAGCGGGGTGGGTGGGCAGGTTTCCCTGGTCAGGGGTGCTCCTGGAGGTGGACATGGTTTGGACGTCTTTGCAGAGGACGCTGCAGCACAGGCAGCCAGGAGAGGTCACCCTGAAGCCCGAACAGCTACGCATTCAACCCCCAATTTCAGGTATAAATCTGGGACCTGTGCTGGGAAAATATAATTAAGAATTCTGGGGTTAGGGTTTCTTTCAAAATCGAAGAATTAAAATCTGAAATGGCAAATGTGGAGAACTTTCACAGAGACTGGCCCTTCGTTTGCTGGAACTGGGTGGGTTCTGAAATTCTAACAGGCATCCTTCGAAACTGTAAGCGAACTGTGGTACATACGATCGAGCGCCACTAAAGTGGTTTCCAGTGACACTCGCCCTCGACCTCCTTCAGTTGTGGGCACACACTTAACGAAGAAAGGTGGGTGTCTCGGTCCGGGTGTTCTGGGCACTGGCTGCAGTAAGCCGTCCAATGCTCCAGCTGAAGTGTGTTCCCCCACGGAGCCACGTGGCAGTGTAACCCCTAGGACCTCAGAATGTGCCCTTGTTTGTAAACAGGGTCTTCGCGGTTAACCAGGTTAAAGTGAGGTCGTCAGAGCTCAGAACTCAGTATGACTGGAGTCTTTCTGAAAAGGGGGAATGTGGACACAGAGACAGACACGGGAGACCACCGTGTGAACCTGACAGCCGAGATCAGGGTGACACACCTACAGGCCAAGGGACGCAGCAGACGGCCAGCAAAGCAGCAGAAGCTGGGAGGTGAGGAACAGACTCTCCCACGGCCCGCAGGACGAACCAACTCTGCCGACTCCTTGATCTGCCAGCTTCCAGCACTCCGAGACAACGCGTTTCTGTTTGGAAGCCACCAGTCTGTGGTGCCATGTCATGGCAGCCACAGCTAACTAATCCGCCCACAGCTGGGGGGTTGAGCTTCTCCCCTGGAATGTCCTGGAAGGGACATCGGGACAGGATCTGGGAAGCCCCTCTCCGCCCTTCCTGCCTCTTCCTGCCCCTTACCTACACGGGTCACTTTGGACCGGCGTGAGAACCCCCATGAGGGAGAAGGGTTGGAGCTTCAGCTGGCAAATCTCTCTGACCTTCGCACAGCTGCACGGGCCCTGACAGCCTGTGGACCCTGAAGTGACGCAGGGTGACTGCGGTCAGTGTCTTGGTGACGGGCGAGGTGGAAGGAGGAATGAGGACCCGAGGAGCCAGAATGACGGAGAGAAGCGCACAGTTGCCCACCTCAGCAAGCTGGGAAGGGGCACACGTTTCTGAAGAGGTTAGAGGGGCACTTGTCACAAAACTGTTCTGGACGTTGTACACAGAAGCATCTATTCAAAAGACAATTTGAGCTCTTCTGTGCCAGTACGTAGGTCTTCAAGCACACGTCAAGTACCTGGATTTGTGCTATTTTTCTGCGTAACAGTGGGTAGAACACATTCTGTTTCATTTGTGAAAATTGTCCATAATTGGCTTGAAAATTTTTTCTAATCACATAAATGATTGGATGGAAGGCTTTAAACTGCTAAGTTATAAAAGTTGTGTTTACCGCACACATCAAGATTATAAATAGAAAACGCGGATTGATGGTGTGAGAAACGTCTCAACTAATCACATGACCATAAATTCTAACCTAGATACTTTAGTCAAGGTAGGCTACGAAGTGGCATCACAGAGATCAGGTATCCCACCAGAAAGAGGTGGTAAAGACAATCACATGTGCATCACCTATGCCCATAGCTGGGGACAAAGCATCTTTTACTCTCTCTCTAGGTAAATTCACGGCCAGTCATTTTGCTTTGATTCCAAAGTTGAAATCACTGGCACCTAAAATGCCAGTGAGTCCAGTCTGATGAACAGAAGTATGTTACGATCTAAAATCATGACAAAATCTACTTCGAACCTCAACAGGTTACATAATCAGAGAACCTAAAAGAATCCTTGTTATGAGAAATACGGGCAAAACAGTCAGAGATACGAACATCCATACGTCCCAGTCAGGTTTCGGACCTCCCCTGTCATCACGGCAGATTTACCTTCTTTGCACAGAGAGACCTTTCTCCAGTGTAAATGTTTCTAAAATTGCCTTTTGGGTTCTAATTTGAAATACTAGATTGTGCTTAATTTCAAACACGGAGTGTGAACAATTGTTAGTGAAAGAGGATCTGTAGGATTTTTAGGGTCACCAAAACTTACGCTGTCTACCAAAGGACTCGCAACCATTTTAGCTTTTCATTCTAAAGTAATTAAGACAGCACGGTACTGCCATGAGAGATCGACATAGATCAATGGAAGAGAACTGGGAGTCCCAAAATAGCCCATCACATCGATGGTCGATTGATTTTTGACAAGGATGCTGAGACAATTCAGTTGGGGAAGCCGTAGTCTTTCCAACAAACGGCGCTGGAACAACTGGATGTTCCTATGCGGAAGAATAAAGCCGGCTGCTTCCTTACACCACACACGAAGTTAACTAACATGCTGTCTGTTCAGAGCAGAGATACTGAGAATGACGGAGAAAGGGGGTGTGGTGTGGTGATGGTGCATTAAGAGCACATGGATGTAGGGGCTCTGACGACAGTGCTGCTGCTAACAACTACTTGTGGGACTTGTGCATTTTGCGTCACGATCTGATCATCTGTTTAATGCAGTTGAGGTGATAAAGTGAGACCAAGCATGGGATGATGCTCCAGAAGATGACTTGCTAACGACGTGGGGAGCGTTGTGCAGGGAAGCCAGTGCAGCGCTGGCTCTGCGAGCCTGTGCCCTCCAGGAGCTCAGGGGCAGGGAGGAAGAAGGGGAAACCGGGGCCTCAGCTTCAGCCCTGGATGTACAGGGCACAGATGGCTAATTGCATCCAAGTGGCAGGTTCAAGTGAGGAGTAATGCAAACATCACGGCTGAGCATGTGACTGTGAAATACAACAGCGAAGTGCGTTACAGTCACAGCCCTAACACGGGAGCTGAAATCAGAAACGGATCATGGAAATGAAGCATGAAAAAGAGGAAAAGCTGGGTTAGACCAGGAGTCAGCAAGAATAATTCACAGAAAAGGTGGGGGTCACATCTAAACTAAGTCTTGAGGAACAACTACGGGTTGTGACGTAGAAGGTCAGTGAGGACAAATTCTAGGCAAGGAGAATATGTGAATGAGGGTTAGACTGCTTAGAAGGTGATAAACTTTTTCAAAAATATGCAGAGATAAAGGAATTGCATCAGGCAAGTAATTTTTAGAAGCAGCAGCACCTGAAGGTTACGAGGTACAGCCGTGGCCACAGGCGAGACTCCGGTGCGGTGGGGCTGGCGGCGTAAGAACCGCATAGGGACTCCACGGTTCTCGCCTTGGACACTGCGTCAAGCGTCTGACACTACCTGCTCTAACTAAAGTGCCATCAAACTGCCATTCAGGCTCAGGAGCAAGGGCAACTTAAGGAAAGGGCATCCGCAGAGCAGGCCGTTTCACCTCCCGCCCATCCCACAGATGCCCGGGTTATCCTCAGCCAGTCACGTGTGCTGCTGTTGGTGCACACACACGTGCTCACCCCTCTCATGACCCCAGAGAAGCGGCCTCGGCTCTCAGTTATTCATCTGTAATGTGGCTTTCAAATTACTTCACAGTAATTAATTACATCAGCGCAAAACAGCCACTGGAGAGGAATGTCAGAAAAGTCAGAGCATTTTCCTACGTGGATTCAAGTGTGAAGCCACAGACTGTTTCACACAGACGACTCTGCTCTAATTCTCCAGGGGACACATCTGACTTGGGTTTACAAGGCTTCTTTCTTCTGTTGTCTGGTGGATACCTTCTTTCTTTCTGCGGTTCACGTGGGTCTTCCCCCGAGACTTTAATCCCAATTATACTGCCTCCTGATCCCTATTTAATCCCACACCTCATTATTCACTTTAAACATCATCTGTCCGGGCTTTAATGTCTGACACTCAGGGAATGAAGGCTTTGCAATCACTGTAGCTAGGACGGGGACAATTATTTTTTTTGGGTGGCCGTCCTGGGGAGCTGGCTGAGGAAAACAGCAGCACCCTTTAAATTGACACCAATCTCCTTTCCTAATGAGGTGGAAATGACTATTTTACCTGGTTTTTTTTTTGACTAACAGACTAGCTTCCCGTCCCCCATTACCGATTTCAAGCAAATACACTTGATATTAGTAATGAATACATAGGGTGTACACCGATCAGTTGAGAAATACTTTGAATTAGGCAAGTCCTATGCTATCTTGATCTCAATACACTACGTGAAATAGTACCCTACTGATGTCTGCTTACTTTCATAAATGAAAGGTGTTATACATAATAAAATGTAAAGAAAAACAGTAAAAACACTCCTAGGCAATGGCGTAATCAATTATAATAAGTTATCAAAATGAAAAAACAGGCGAAGGGGAGATGGAAAGTAGGCCAAAAATAATCTGAACAAGTGCAGCCAATCATTAGGGCCACATGGCATTCATCCAAGGCTTCAAAGATGTAACCGAGCTACTGACAAAAAAAAAAAAAAATGCAGTTTATCATTAAAAAGAAGTACGACAGTGGAAAATTAAGATACTTCTGACAACTGGCTAAGGATGACCTTGGGCTTATCCGCTGTGCCAAACCAGAATAAAGCATTTGAAGTAGAGGTGTACGTAAGTGTTCAATAAGAAAAATCACAACAGATCAAAATTTCCCCTTTATGTTTACCAGACTCAACTTCGCTCCAATTAACACATCCACATTTTTTTTTAAATTATAGACACACATACATAAATTTTAAAGACACATAATCGCACCCCTTCCCAGATGATGGGGGCCTCGCTGAAAATTCTTAGATTTGCATAACATCTGAGTTCAATCAGGAGTATCTGGTAAACTTGTCACGGATCAAAACAGAGAGAACTGCAGGGCATATGGCCATTTCTAATTATGGAAAAAGATATCAACTGTGAAATCTCTGAGAAATAGTTAAGAAAAATGTAAGTGTGAAGATTTACTTTCGTCTGGAAAACAAATGTGGAAGTGCAGCTCTACACGACAGAGTCAAGTGAGACTCAGCGAGCAGCGGTGACTCCTCCACCTGTGCCCTGTGGCTTACTCCTCTAAAGGGGAACTCACACCTGAGCAGGAGCTACCGGGAAGGGAGGAAAAGCACACGCGCAGCCGTCTGGGTGGCTGAGAAGCAGCCGATTAAAAGCGTGGGGACAGGCAAGGAGGCGTCCTGGATGAGATGTGCTCTGTCTCGGGCTTTTCCTGCAGGCTCAGGGAAGTCGTAGCTGGTGTTCGAGCCGGCAGGTCACATGGTGGTTCCCACACCCAGAAAAGACTCGCTCAGCGCGGCATCCAGTCTGGGCTGCACGAGGGACATGCTCTCTTCGTGGGTCTGCGAACTGCCGGCCCTGCCTGCGTCTGCATCTTCACGTACGGACCATGCCAGGGTGCTTCCCTCCAGCCCATGATTCACAGTACTCATCGTCGCCCTCAAACGCCGCCCATCACGGAGGGGAGAATCCACTCCCTTTTGCAAGCCCACAAGCTCCGTCTTCGTAGTTCTTGTCCCCTCCTCTCACCCTGTCCGGACTCCCCCACAGCATTTAAGGCTTTGATAATGTGTGGGCAGATGGGGGGCATCTTCCAGCCTTGCCTCACGCAGCAGCTCTACCAAGACCTGCCCTTCTCTTGACCACCTGGCAAAGACCTCTGCCGAGGTACCACCTGCCCGTGAAGCCCGCCCTAACCTCCCAGACCGGTCAGTAGCACTTGCTATTCCCTGTCTTTTTGGTAATAACCTCCTAACAGTGAACCACGTGGAATGGAACTGGGAATCCTGAAGAAAAGGCGACCAGCCAGTTGGCTTTGGATATTGCTAACGAGAAGTGAATAACGATGGTCCCATGACTCATTTCTGTCTAAAAACTCCTTTCGCGAAAAAATTCCGCTATACCACCCTAGCTGTGGATTTTACATCAAAGAGATGCCTGGATTCATCTTTTCTCTGATAAACAGTACTTCAGAAATGCTGACATTTCTGACAACATTGCCAAACAAAGGCAATTAAAAAAATCGCAACTAACCTACATTCCCGAAGCCGACGAGAGCAGATAGAAGGATGATAGAAGGATGTGAATTAAATTTTTATAACCTTAAATAATGCATTAAATAGCTACGGTTACCTGGCTTAATAACAGCACAGTCCTTTGTGCTCTGGAACAAGGGGTCAGACCGGTTACCTAGGAACACTTTCCTTCTCTATTGTTCAATTTTCAAATCCTAATTCCAATATACGAAGGAAGGGACATTAGGATAAAGAAGGAAGACGCCAACTTGAAGAGTAAAATTTCTCATATAGCGCTACCGTAGTAGGTTTTGTTTACGGACATATTTACTTCAGTTTTACCTGGACATTTCCCAAAGAACACTGGCTTTCTGGATATAATGGGGCGGGGGTGGGGGGACACCCCTCAGAGGATGGCGCATCTCCCTCAGGCAGAAGAGTTATTACGTTTGTTGTGTTTACCTTGTGCTTGATACTCTACCCTTGCTTTTCTCTCCGCTAAGAGCATGAAGTAAAACAGAAAAGCTATAAAGGTGAAGGTGATGGTTATTATTATCGATACAGGGAGAGTGATCTCAGGTGTTCACAGATGGAGCTGCCTGGGAAGGTCTCAGCTCTTAATAAACATGCTGTTTAAGGGGAAAATGACCCCCATCAGCCCTTCCCAAACCACATTCCATGGAGCATCAGCTTCCCATGAAATGTTAATAGTACGGCCCGAGGGAAAGGTAGTGTAAGTGGGGGCGGGGTGGGAGGAGACTGCAATTCCCGTCTAGAACAGTCACAAAACCGGGACAGAAAAGTCCCGATGCGGGAAGCTACGCAAGGTTATTTAACTCGTACTTACAAATTATGTGATCATGGAATCGTCTTTGGGTAGACATATCTGATACTTTCCTGTCTCATATTCTTCGGAGTCCTCGAATACTATCCTTAAAAATTAAACAGCTTACCCACTTTATGTTAGCCCCACCTCTTCAATCACAGAGATAAGAACACAGTTTCTGTGGAACCACCTTGAAGCATCACAGCAAAGAAACGAATTTCCTTTCAGTCCATCCCTTAAAGGTTTCCTGCATTTTTAATTCATCTGGGCTCGAGGAGCATGCAAAGCTTTAGAGCTGGAGGTACTCTGGGTTTCGATGAAAACGGGACTGTGTCGTCTGTATAGGAACCACTGATACCTGAGAGGATCGCATCAACAGGGGCAAATGATTAACATTATAATTTAATCTGTCCTGTCAATAAACTCCAAGATGTTTCACAAGGAAAAGATGGAGAACAGGAATCTTTCCCCCAGGCATCAAATTCCATGCAGTCCAGGGGGCATGAAAAAGGAAGGGTGTTATCACTTTATCCTTGGGAATTACATTACGACTGATTATTCAGGATTAATGAGCTCAGGGTTAGGAGTTCAGTGGCCATATGGGCGACTGTAACGAGTTGCCTGGAGCTCAGCCCCTGCCAGGTCAGCCACTCAGCATGGCAGGGGGCCCTAAGGCCGCCAGGGCTTTGGCTCTGTTCCAGGAGGGAGCCCCCTCAAGCCGGTGGCTCTGCATCAGCCCGTGGTCTTGGCGACTTCTCCACCTGGGTCTGAGATGCTGGTCACTGGGCATGTGACTGATTTCTTGGAACCAAGCCTCAAGCTGGACCCCTTTTCTAGTAACTGAGTCGTCCACCTGCTGCTGACTCTACAGGCCGCATGACTTGGTGCCTCACCCAGGACCCTTGTTTCTCCCAACTCGCTTCTCTAAGCCTTTTGGTGCCTTGGGTCCTGTCCCTAGAGTCCACCTGACTTGGGTTGTGTTTCTGCCGACAAAGACTGTCTCCTTGGCCAGGCTTTAGCCGGGCTCCTCTCAAACACTCCTTGTCAGGCCCACACTGCCCATTTCAGCGAGAATCCTGCTGACAGTTTAGAGAAAATCCCCTGCCTTCCCTATCTGACGGGGTTCCTTATCCTCTACCACCCCCCAGGTGACAGCTTATCTCCCTGGCCTGACTCCAGCAAGGATCTTATCAAGTCTGTTTAGCCACGCTCCCCCTGATGTTTCCTCTTAGTAATTTTCCATCATCCAGAGCCCACCCCAACCCCTTGGCTAAAAATCCCCCTTTCCCGCAGTATTGGGAACCCAGGCTGGTTCTACACTGAGGTCTCTTTGTCTCGACCGCATTAGCTGCTGGATAAGACCTGCTTTCCCCCTCTAACTACTGCCCTGCTGGTCGCCCCACCTGCCCCGCACCCGGTGCCTGGGGCCCGAGGCCTGCTTTCAGTCCTTGGGCACAGTCTGCCACAGCTGGCGGGGCCTTTCTCGTGAAGAAGCCCAAGCAGACCCCAACCCATCAAAGACAGACTCTTCCTATACAACCTGCTCGGTCCCAGCGTGTTCCAATCTCAGGACTTCCTCACTGGGCTGGGCCTTCATCACCTGACGTCCTCAACAAGGACAGGTTATTTAAGTCTGGCGTGGGTCTCCGTCAGCTCTCGCTCAGCCTCCCGACCAAAGCTTCCCTCTCAGGACGCTGTTACTGGGTTAAACTGTGACCTCGCCATTCTCTTCCTTCAAATGCCCAGTCGGCAGAGTCAGGGTCCACACCTGGGACTGTGTGAGCGAGCTGCAGGCACCCTTCCAGACTCCTTTTCCATTGCTCCCACTCACCTCCCATTTTCTCCAGGCAAAATGAAGTGCCTTGTCATTTGCTGTATGTTCCCTTGGTTTTGCACTGCTTCCTCCTTCGCCTAGGCCTGTCTGGCTTTCCCTTACTTCTGCATGTACAAATCCCATTAAACTTCAAGGCCCAGTAACACTTGCTGGGCATAATCTACTCTAATCTACTCTAAATCTATCTATATCTCCCTATCTTCTTTCATTGTTCAAGTTTTATGAGCTTTTTATTTAACTTACTGCTCTGATTTTTCCCCCTTTTCCTATGGTTATTGTTAAACCGTGACCCACTCACCACATGCATTTCTTTAACATGGTATGCATGTATGCATGCATGTCTGTAGGTATGCATGCATGTATAACTGACATGCAGCACTCCACTACTTTCAGGTGTGCAGATGACCTCTTGCTTAACTCTGTATGACCCCTCGGATGGTCCTAGACGTGTCCCACCTTGCAATACAGTTATTTGTATCTTTCTTTCTTCTTGCCTAGGAGGCCGTACAATCCTTGATGCTAAGACCCGCCCTGTTTTCCTCTCTGTATTCTACAGCATCTAGAAAAGAGAAGCTTGCTTCGTCAACGTGTTTGTATGAACCAGGTGTTCCTACAGCTTTCCGGGTCACTCAGAAGCTGGTCTGAAAGAAATGCCAACAAGCTTTCAGACCCGGCTTCCTTTCCGCCCCTCCCCGCCTCCCTGGTGGAAAGTGGCTGTGGCTCTTTAGCAAAGCCGGCCTGATTGATGTTACTGCTCCGCAACAGTTCTTGCTATTAATTGCTTTATGATGGTAATTACGATTAGCGGGTACAAGATATTTTCTTTTCTAATTGGCTATTACTGGTGAATAGCAGCTTGTTATGGAGCAGAAGACTGTGTTAAATAAATAACCGCAATTCCAATTCTGAGGTCTTTCTCTTAAAAAACAAATCTAAGTTTTTGGATAAAAACGCAATTTACTTTTTTAAAGGCAGGGCCTCTATAATTACTTGGGGGAGGCTTTACCTTTCAGTTAAGAAAAAATACAAGATGAGGAAAGAGGGAAACCAGGAGACAGCATGTATTTCCTTTCTTTAGAAAATAAACACATTTGAAAGCTTTCCTTTGCTTGGCTCCTCAGTCAATGCATTCAAATGACAGATTCAAATGCTCCCACGTCTTCCCAGTGTGACATGGAAACAGAAAGGCCTTTCCGATTAGCTTTGGTAAAATAGGAAGGTGTAGCCCCACCAACTACACTGAAGTGTCCCCACGGTAAGGCCAGAGGTTCTTTGTTCGTGTCCCATACAGCACCCAGTATGAAGCCGATTCAATCAGTCCCCACTCAGCCAACACCGATGCCACCACAGTATGGCACCGTACCAGCAGATGAAGTGATCCAAAGGTATGTGTGACGGTCCCGATGCTTAAGGGGTTTACGTACTATAAAGTCAAGGCTACGTCTGATTTAAACCCTAATGTTGATTAGTCTGTAACCATTTTAAAGTCACATCCAGACTTTTGTAGTCGCAGCAGTTGTCAGAATGATGTCCTATGACCTGCTCAAGGTCACATAGGTTTTAACTGACAGCCACATCTGAACCCAGTTGGTCCAGTTCTGAAGACTCACCACAGTCTTTTGTGATCAACCTTCATCATCAGTGTCATTCATCCTTATATTTCCATAGTGCATCAAGGCTGACGGAATGCTTCGCTTATCCTGCCTCACTCAATCGCCCATGACATCAGCAAGGCACTTAACTGCAGCATTTTAATGATAAAATTGAGGCTCAGAGAGGTTCAATGATTTTTCCCAAGTTCACACTGCTACAGAGCAGCAAGTTCAGGATCAGAATCCAGGCCTCCTGACGCCTAATCCCGTTTTTCATTCCAGACATTCATATTGAACGTACTGCTTAATTTCAATGACTACGCATGGACAGAGCCTGACAGTATCCAATTTTAGCTTATATCCTTAAAATAGTCCACCACTTCTCAGCTGTTGGCCCCAACAAGAATAAAGCAAAGGTTTAAGTCCTGTCTAACTCTAGAAAACCTCACTTAGTTCCAAGAGCTAAAGACAGCACCCAACCCCAGTTAGTCATCTTACAAGTAAGTGCCGCTGGCCACACAGAGTATTGGCTGCGATGCAGAGGGAGGCAGGAGACCGATCAGTTGAATGCGTCACCATTTCTGGAAAAGGCCGCCCTGCTCACCTTTGCGTCAATGAGGTCAGCAGAACACACTCATTTCAGGGAAAGATGGCAGTTCTTTAAGGCGCTGCCAGTGAAATGCCAATCCACTCAAAGTCTGATGAATTTATTAAATAAACCATAGCAAAATCGAACCCAAACTCCGTGGCAAAGTTCTGCCAGAACAGCTACGAGCATCAAAGATTCAATTGATGGAGACGGCAGTTTATGTGTGCTGCCTATTTCTGCATACCCGTGGATTTAGAAGTATCATTTTTGTTAAGTAAATCTGACCAACACCATCGGCAGCTATGACTGCGATGGAAGTGCGTGAGTGTGTGCTGTGGAGGGCAGTGCTATTCCACACATGATGGACGGTCTGTGTCCACCCAGAGAGGAGTGCGTGTAAATTCAGGGTCTGCTCCTCCAGGTACCCGCCAGGGAAGCCTGGTCATGAAGGGGGAAAGACAGACTAAGGCTGTAGCCCTCGATCATCACTGAGATGATCATGCAGAGATGTCTCCGTACCCAGGACTGAAAGAGCAGTCACCGTTTATTAAAGACCAGGCTAACATAACTATCATTTCGACATTCCAGCAAAACAGCTATGATTATCACCCACTTTACAGAAGAGAAACAGGTTCAGGGGTTGACTAACTTGCCTGTGGTTGGTGAGCAACCAAGGTTTGATCCTAAACAGGTCTGACCTCAAAATGTACACAAACATGCTTTTTCCTATTTCATATTGCTTTCTGCAGTAACATGAGCTTTTAGAGCATACCTGTTTAAGGAGAGTCTTGCAGACTTCATCCAGTGGAATTTAGTTACTAGGAAATATTATAGTAGTTAACAGGATAAAAGTTCCCCTTCAGTTACTGTGTGACCTTACACAAGCTACTCTGTCTCTCATTTCCTCCTTTGTAAACAAGGAAGGGATAATTAATAAAAGTATCTGCCTCCCAGCCACTGTGAGGAGAAAATGAAATAAGACTTGTAAAAGCACTGGAAACAGAACTTGGCACCAGTTACTGCTCAACAAATGTCAGCTACCACCAGCATCGTCATTATATTTCCTTTTATAATATGTCTTCTTAACAACCTATAAACTGGGTTGTTTATTTTTGTAGGAAAATAGAAGGGGGTTCCGGAGGAGGCCCCTTCAGAAGCTTACACCGAACCCACCAGACTAGGTTTCTGTAATTCTTTTTCTTCCATGACATCCTCTGGCTGGTACCTCGCAAGGCCATCCCAATATGCAAGACTATCCTGAGCTTCTCGCTGACTCTGAGTGTGGGTGTCTGCGTGTGGGGCTGGGGACGAGGGGGCAGCACTGCATCGGAGTGAGTCAGGGTATATGAGACAATATAAAAAGCTTTCAGAGCACATAGTTGCAATTCTAGCGGGGAGCAGCAACAGACACTCTGACAACCCCAAATTCCACGAGAGCATAGCAACACAGCAGAAACGCCAACACATTCCCAAGCTTCCCCTGGGCTACGCCACCATTGAGACTGCTTCCTGAGTGAATACGGAATCACAGAGCAGGCAGTTTGAGTCCAATTAGGCGGATCTCTGTATTGAAAGCTCAGGAATACTTACTGAGGTCCAACTTTACAAAAGGGAATATGCTGGGCTTTCGAAAAGATAATTCAATGAAGTAATCATAACTGCAAAGTATCGTATCTATATTTTCATAAATGTGGCAGCGTGTGCGACAAACCTGTGTTACACAGCTACTGAATGCGTTGAAATTTAAATACAGATTTTTCAAGGTAGGGTTGAGTCCTCTTTCCACTGTCCTGTCAAATATATGAGACTTAAGCATTAATGCTGGATGGAAATAAGGTGGTACTGTGGAAAACTGGATAACCGCCAGAGATGATGGAAGACGGGTATTAAGGTCTATGTAGCAGCTCATTCAGCTCATGCAGGATTACAAAGGGCAGATCTGAAGTATTCCTGTAGTCATTATCTAAACAGCACTAAAACTTCACTTGCAAAAAGCTGGAAAACTATGCTAAAATGGTAACTGTGATTACACCGACAGTTTCAACAAGTTTGTGGTTCCCAAGAGCACAGTGTGGCGGGTGGGGGACACAGGTAATTCAGCAGTGAGAGTGAGGGTTAGAAACAGAATCGTGGCTAAAGAGATGAACAGAAAGAACAGATTCCAAAGATTATTTCAGGCTCAGAAAAATAACACGTGGTAACTGATCAGGCTCAGGACTCAGGGCGAGATGGGAATCGAGGATGCGTCCTAGGTTTCTAGACGCGGATTCACGCCATTGACCTAAATAGGAAACACAAGAATGAGGAGGTGACACCACCTGCTACCCCGATTTCTTCTAGAGACATCACAACTGAGTTAATAAGGTCTCCAGGGACAAAGTGTTATAAACCCAAAGCAGCTTTACCGTGATGGCATCTACCGGGCATGCATTTGCAGGGGAGAAGCTGCCTGGTTAGCGGAGGCAAAGGTTAATGCAGCCAGAAAAAAAGCATCCCAGTCACAGAAATGTCCTAACAGCACGGTCAGTTTAATAAACTATAGATGTGTTATCTTACTGCCTTCACCTCCTAATTAAAAACAGTAAAAACAAAACAAAACAAAACAGAAAAAACCAATAATACCCAAATGTGAGAAATGTTGAGTCTATTTACTCTCTGGTCTTAATTTTCAGGACGATGTGAAATCCTAGTTACTGTTCCAATGCCTGGAGAGTGGTTGTATAAGACCTGGGGTGTTCCCGGGGTGGGCTGGCGACACAGGTCCCAGCGATGGCCCTGCACTTGCTTGCACACCTCCCAGTGCCTCTTTCCAGAGATCTGTAGAATGGCAAGGATTTCTAGAAAAAGACTCCCTGTTCCTCTGTTCCATCATATTAAACAAACAGATTGATGTTTTAATTAAAGCCAGAGAAAAACGTCTTAAAAAAGGCAGTTTTCAAAAAATTAATGATTTTTATGGGGGAAGAAGTTCTTGATAACCCAAGTGGCCGCTTAAGAAAAAAACATGAATATACTTTTAAAATCACTATTTCCACTCAAAATTTGTATCACTCTGAAAGGCTTTGAAAAGAATTGGGTAAAGTCTCAGAATAATTCTTAAGGGAATTTTTGCTGACAAGTTTACCTCGTAAGAATGACGTAAAAATCAAGCATTAAGCTCTCCCACTGACTGCTACAAATTAGTGACGACACTGGGCAGCCCTGAGCCAGGGCAGGAATTTCATTATGTCACAGATGCTGCAAATTCCCTGCTGCTCAACGCCTTTGTTGAAAACAAACTGAAACCTAAATGAAGATTTCTACCGGCTACTCAGTTCCATCCGAGTCATTTAAACGTTGGTCCTGAATTAAAGATTTCCTGTAGGTGGTGAGGATATGGGGAAAGGGGTACCCTCACACGTCACTGGTGGAAGGTACACTGATACCTTTCAAGGGGAAGACCCGATATCTACTCTAAATTTTAACACGTGTAACCTCTGATCCAGCAATTTCTCTGGAAATAAAACACCCAGTGGCCAAGGATTTGTAGATAAAGCTGTTTGCCACATCATTATTGAAAAATTAAAGCCACTGTATATGTCCAGTAGTAGAGGAATGGTTAAAGTATGGTGCACCCATATTTACAGACTACTACAGTGAGCTCAGTCCTCAAAAAGAAGGGAGCAACAAATGTACTGACATGGAAGTGTCTATAATAGATCACTGGGAGCAAGACTTTAGAGCTTTGATCTTCCATAGTATGGCCCCTTTTTATTTTTAAAACCTCAAAATCCTACAGGCACGTGTCACAAGAATATGGCAGAAAGAACACACACCAAACCCTTAACACCTGTTACTATGGGAGTAGGACTGTGGTGGAGGAACTTCTGTTTTTTTACATCTGAATAGTCTGACATGTTTATAATGAAAATTTTTATAATTTTAAAACAGCTAGTGATTTTTAAATTTTTTTCAATGCTTTTGAAAGGCATACCCTATCATCTTTTTTATGAGTTAATTTGCGAGATGAATTCATCAAAGATTCCATCCTTAGATTTTAAACTGGCAGCCTTCTGGAACTTGGTAGAGTCCGGAAAACTCTAGTAGTGTTGTTATCAGATTAATGGTTGACCGTATGGCCAACCCAATACTGAACTGTGTAGGGTGTGGGGATGACTCCAAATTTACACTCAGGAGGCCACCTTTGGTGTAGGTACTGAAATAATTTCAGAAGAAGGTAATTCCATTGAGGGGAGGTGGGAAGGAACTGAACTTTATCTCTGCGCTGCTCAGATATAAAGTTGAGACTAAATGTCAATTTAACCATGAAAGTCGTAACAAAGAAACCAAGAAAACCTCAACAAGGACCGAGAACCACATGTAATCCCCAAACTGTGTCAACAGAAAAAGGTATTTTCTCTGCTCAATTACCTATCAGGGCCAACACCGACCCCCAGGGGCGCGGTGGAGGGTGGAGGCTGCGCTTCAAGGCTAAAGGGCCGGGCCAGGAATCCTAAAGACAGCGCCCTGAAGTTTTGGGGGTTTTCCTCTCTGCAGGGGGTCAGAGGGCAACGTGAAAGCCCAGCAGAGACAGAGCAGCTGTGACTTTCACAACCACCCGCGGATTTGATGTGAAGCGCAGGTCACCACTTTCTTCTTTCTCTAGAGACCCAGCCTGGGAGGGCGTCCCAGGCTCCAGATTCGGTCCCGAGGACCCCCCCGGGGAGGCTGGGAGAGGCCACGGACCCTGCCGAGGCCGCTCCGGCCCGCACCCGGGCACGCCCGGAGGCCGAACAGCAGAGACCGGTCTGCGAATGGACGTCCGCCCGAACCCGAAGGAAATCACCTCCCGAGGCCAAAGCGAGGCGGGGGCAGGGGACCCGCGAAGGACAAGCGCGGCGACTCCCCGAGGCGCGATGGCACGTGCGTGAGCCCGGCCGGACTCACCTGCCCAGGAGGACTCACACCCGACAGGACGGACTCACACCCATCTGCGTGGACTCACGCCCACCCGGACTCACACCCGCCCGGACTCACACCCGCCCGGCCGGGCTCACACCCATCCGCGTGGACTCACGCCCGCCGGCGCGGCCGCAGAGCTGGGCGCTGGGAACCGGGGACGCAAGCCCAGGGCGCGACCCCCGCGGGCGACCGGCCGGTCCAGGCCCTCCCCTCCCCTCCCCTCCCCGCACGGCCCCCTCCAGGCGGCTGCGTCCCGCCCGCCTCGTCCCGCGGGCCCGCCCGGGGCGCCCTCGCGCTCAGGTGGCCTCGCCGTGGGCGGGCTCCCCGGGCGCGCCCCGCGGCCGGCCGCAGCCCTGATCCGAGAGCGAGGCTCGCGCCACCTGTGTCTCGGGGGCCGCTGACCGACTCACCGTCGTCGCTGACCACCGCGGCTCCGCGGGGATGGCCGTCCGCGTGCTCCTGCCCTCCGGTGGCAGCCCCGCGGGCCACGGGCGCGGCCATGACGCCGCCGAGGAGGGAGGCGGTCCGCGGGGGCGGGGCTTTCGCGGACGGGAACCAATGGCAACGCGCCCTTCGCCGACGCGGCGTTTCCTCCCCGCCCACGTCGCGCTGTCACGCTCGGGGCCATAGGAGCTGGCGAGCCGCCGCTCATTCCCCGCCCCTTTCCGGGACGGGGCGGGCCCCGAACTACAATTCCCAGGGTGCCGCGGGCGCGGGGCCGGCCCGGCCGGGGGAGGCGCTGGCGGGCGGGGGAGCGCCCGTGGGTGCCCCGGCGCGCTCGCTAGTTCAGTGAATCAGAACAATGACTGCGCCGCCGGGGCCCTGGGCGCGCGTCGGAGGACGCTGAGCAGCCGCCGCCGGGGCCGCGGCGCGCGGCGCAGACGCTGCCCGCAGCCGGGGGCTCGCGCGCTACCGTGGGCCGCGGACGCGGCGCGGGCTCCGCAGCGCCCCGAGCCGCGGGCGCCCCCCGCCCGCCCCGCCCCAGCCATGTGGATGCCCACGGAGCACGAGAAATACGGCGTGGGTGAGTGTCCCGCCGCGCGCCCCGCGCCCTCGCCCTCGCGCGGGGCGTCCCCCGGGTCGGGGTCCGGGTCGGGATCGGGGCGCCGGGGGCTCCGCCCGCCGAGGTCGGGGTGGCCGCGGGGCGCGCGTGGGCCAGGTTGGACGAGGAGGGCGACGGCGCTGCTCCCCTTCCTTCCCCTTCCCCGTCCCCGGCTGCGCAGACTGCCCAGGGGAGAGGGGCGCAGAGAGCGCAGCCCGGAACGCGGGGCGGGCGCCCACCTCACCCCCTCCCCGGCTCGCGGCGACATCGCGGGCTGCGCTGCGGGGCGGAGCGGGGCCCCGAGCCCGCGGCCGCCCTGGGGACGCGGCCGGCCCGAGCCCCGCCGGCCCCCGCGGGCCGGGTCCCGGGCCCCGGGGCGCGCGCGCAGCGTCGGGGGCGCCGGGGCATCGCCGCGTCCGCGCGGCTCCGCGCTCTGCGCTCCGGGGGGCGGGGGTGGGGGGGACGAGTCCCCAGCGGCGTTTGCACCTCGGGGCCCCCTGGCCCGGGGCGCGCGCGGCGGGTGCGGGAGGGGGATGGAGACGGGGACGGGGGGCGCTGGCGGGGAGGGGGCGCCGACAGCCTGCGTCTCCCCGGCGGGCGCCCCGCGCGCGGGACCCGGGTCCCCCGGCCCCGGCGCTGGGAGGCACGGGAGCCGGGGAGCGCTCGCCGCTCGGCGCACAGGCGAACAACAAAGGATATTAATGTTGACGGATGAATCGGGAGGCTCCCCGCGCTTCCTTCGCTTCCTTCCCTCCTCCCGTTTCGGGCCGCTCACAGTTCCCGTTTTTGTTGTCGGATTTCAGCTGGGTCGCCCCTTGGCAGTGAACTCCTCTTAGGGTTGCGACGGTGAAGAAGCAGCCAGGCTCCCGGACCAGCCTGCCGCGGCCAAATGCAGTTAGAGCCTCTCCGACGATTTCCTCCCGGGGAGAAAGCAGTGTGGATTTTAGGGAAACCATTATTTTTTAGTATATGGTTCGTCCCGCCGATGGAGCCACTTAAAAAAAAAAAGGGGGTACAGATCTAGTGATTGAGACGATGTGCACGCATTCGCTTATCATGCTCTAAATTCATTTGCCTGCAATGGGACCGATCTGGAGAGCCTGGCCGGGGAGTCACAGTCACGGGCGATATTTTGTTTTATTTTTCAACTTCGCCTGTGTCTAGGACTTCGGGGTCCCCTGAGGGGACTGTGGGATTAGACAGTCGTTCCTGCGTTTTAACATTAGCTTCCATTCTGAACCGATGGGCGACCCAGTAGCTGGCCCTGGCCCCACCTTGGGGAAGGGGTTCCAGCTTTCAGAGTGGAAGGGGGGGCCTTTGCCAGTTACTCCGCCGGCGAGGAGTGGGGGGAGGTGGTGGTGGCGATTTCCCCTCTCCCCACTCGTACCTTCTTCGCGCGTCGGTTCACTCTTGCTAGGAGACATTGCCTTTGCTGGATTGGTGAGGAACCCGCCGTCCCCTTGTCACAGATTGAACACTCAGTATGGGAAGCACCCCCTCTCACCCTCCCAGCCCCACTGCCCCTCTTGGAGCCGGTCCCAGATGTTGCTTTCTTCCAAGTGCTAAATTACAAGATAGATGGCGGGGGAGATTTATTTTCTTGATTTCTTTCCATGCCAGGTCTCAGCTGGGAAGCGGGTATGGATTAGCTTTTCCCTGGCCTTTCTGCACAAGCTGTGGGCAGAGGCTTAGCACACACTCTGGGATTTCCTGGAATGGCAAACCGGATATTCTCAGTCAAGTGTTTGGGGCTGCCGCAGACACCTCGCTTTCGGGGCGGTGGGGCGGTGGGGCGGTGGGGACTCGGTTTCAGAGAAGGAGGAGGTGGAAAGAGGAGGTTGAGTGAGACGAGAGGTGACAGCAGAGGTGTCTGCTGTGCTCGCTTATACTGTACGACACATGACGGAATGTTAACTCTCTTTTATTATCGGTTTTTGAGCGTTTGGCTTATGGACCGTTGAGCTGTTTTTTTGGAATCCATCTGTTTGGCCTGCGTGTGTGTGTGTGTGCAGTGAAAATTTGGGATACTTATGTGTGGACTTTATTTCTCACCATGGAGAACACTTTGTAGCTGCCCATGCTGCAATTTATTTATTTATTTGAAATTTATTTTATGGTGACATTGGTTAACGAAATCCAATAAGTTTCAGCTGTACTCTAACAGTCAGGCATATATATATATGTTTACACTGTGTGTTCACCACCCATAGTTAGATTTCTTCCTGTCACCACATATTTGACCCTCTTTACCCCGTTCACTCCCCCCTGGTAACCACTCATGCCATGAGTCTCTGTTTGCAACTTTTTTCTTTTTTAAACTTTGGTTAGTGTGTGCGCTTTTGTCATCTAGTTTTTATATAAAAACACTAAAGAAAAAATATTTTGTGGACACAAACGTGTGGCTGATAGCAGAGGTAGTAATGATTCTGTTTCCTCATTCTTTGAAAGAAATCAGTCTTTACAACTTGGAACACCTGAAGTTTCAGTGCCTGTTGTCTGTTTCTACAGTGATACTTATCTTCCACCGATTATGTGTAATTATGTATCTTTACATGTTTTGTTTCAATTTCAAGCAACATACTAGAAACATAGATAAAATCACTTACATTCTATCAGGAATAGAAATTCCTTTTCAAACCTGTCTTTACTTAATTGATGGATGGTCTTAATGTGGTCACATAACTGAGTGTTCGATCCTTGGGAACTAGAAAGGTACAGCGATCAGTCTATAGTCCCGAGGGAGAGGGGACCTTATCTCTTGAAAAGATGTGCGTAGGCACAATGATAGGCATATTTTATCTTTGGAGGTTCTGGTTAGCCCTCGGTTCTAGTCTAGACACTAACTACTACCAGCTGTGGGACTTTAGGTACAGTCACTTCACCTTTCTGCGTCCTAGCCTTCGGGTCAGATGATCCTTCCCAGTCCCAATCCCGAGCGAATGTGTCTTTGGGTTAGAAAAACATCCCCACCGTATAGAGATTGTTATATGAGAGAGACTCTTTTGCTGTGACACGTCCCCCCTGGGTTTTAACTGAGATTGGAGGTAAGCAAAAGCTACCTGGCAAGCTGCCAAAGCCGAGGTGCTGGTTGCTCATTTTCTCAATCTGTTTGGTTCTCTCTCCAGTAGGAACTCCACGGGCAGTGACTAAAACGTTCTCCATCGCCCCCTCGCAAATTCCTGCACGATCACTATCTGCCTCCTGCATGCCCGCATCTGTCATACCCCATTCCCTGCCCTTAAAGCAGTGGCAATTAGTCACAGAGAAATGAAGACCATGGCAGATTATGTCTGCAGCCATTTTTCATCAGGCATTTCTGCACAGCGTCCCCAGGTGAGCCAGAGAATCTCACTCACCTGCAGGCGGCACCTCTCAACCCCGGCCAGGTGTTTAACGTGCACGAGCCTCGTTGGGCCTAGAGGGAGAATATGGGCTGGGCTGATGGGTGCAAATACACAAAAACAAAACCACTGGGAGCCTTACAAGAAATAAAACTTACAGCAAGCTGATCTGAGGTCACGAGTGTCATTTTGAAGACGAAGTACTGTAGTCCTAGCATCAATGAGTCCTCGGAGATATTCCTGTCCTCTCAGTAGGAATCTCATTTTTCTAAAGTCCTATTTTAGGGGAAGAGGTGTCTATACAGAGCCTTTAGAATGCCTTGTCCTTCAGAGGGGCCTTTAATGGCAGCGTGTGAGGGAGAGTTGTGGGGGAGTGCATCTTTCCTCTCAGCCGCTTTCATGTCCTCAGCGAGCACTGTCTTAAAGTGTTTCCTATTTGTGGTATCATTATGTGGCCAGAAAACGTGGAGAGCTAAATGATGAAGAGCTGCCTGGGGTCATTTGTGGGCTTTAGAGCCAGACGCAGGATTCTAAACTTTAAGTGGGAAGAAAAGGAGTGATTTATATCCCCGAGTAAAGTGCCACTGCAGGGCCGTGCAGATGGCAGGATGGCAGCTGACGCTCGCGTGGGCCTCCTGTGGGGACAGCCTGGAAATAGGTTCCCCTCTTTTGGTCATTCTCCCAAGTGCTGATTTTTTCACGAGGTTCCGGTAGTAATGCAGAACTGCTGCCTTTACTCTCTAGCCTGGTGTTTTTTTTTTTCTCCCCAGAGGCCGTGTGGTAGGTACTACAAAGGAGATTATAAAAATTTCAAGAAACTTCGGCTTCTCTCTCTAGCTCTCCTTAGGAGACTACAGTTTCAGACTTATCTTTGATGCAGTAAGTCCACGTTGCCGTGAGCATATATGGCAGGAAAACCACCTCTAAGGGAACTCAAAAAAACTGCTGGAACTGTAAAGTTACAATACAGTGTTTTATAGCTGAAAGAAATGAGAAATCGCTTTATTTGAGTCTACTCTCTGAAGGAGAATGATGACGTCCATTTAAAAAATGATGAAGCAGCTTATTCTGGATCAGTGGTTTTTAATTTTGTTTGACTTTCGCTCACAATAGGAAATACATTGAATTTCCTCAGTTGGTGTGTATTCGGACACCACCAGCACCAGCCTCCACACATGTCAGTGAGACAGTTTTTGCCCGGACTCTGTGTGATGCTCTGCCTTTTTCATTAAAAAAGAAAATGCTCATCTCTAATCTGACTTAACGATTCATCGATGGGTCCTGACCCACGGTTCGACAAGCACTGCTGCGGACGCCACATCTGTGGTACAGGAAGGACTGAAAGTCAGAGCTTGTCGGATTTCTAGTCAAGTTCATTTACAGCAGTGTTTTTATTTTTAATCAAATATGTGTGATTATTTTGACTTACAAATTAATAATTATACTTTTTTCCCCTCAGTGTAAGTCAAAGTCTGTCTATATAACATTTCTCTAAGACTGAACGAATGTGCAAAGCCATCACACACGTTATATAAGTTGTCACCAGGGGCACGTGTGTCTTCTCACCAGGATCTTTTTAACAAGGACTGGGATCAGCTGCACAGTGACCAGTTTCGGATTCTTCTGTATCATCTCCTTTGGCAGTGATCGCTGGCCCCTGTGAGGGAAGAAGTATAACAAACACAGTGAGGTGTGTCGCCCCGCGTAGGGTCACCGCCCTCATTCTCTTCTCCTTTTTTCCATGCAGCTGATCATTATGAGAATGAACAAGGCAACTTGTCTTTTTAACAATCGAAACCGCTAAGCTTGTGTGGCCAGGGCATGTAAGACTCTAAGGAATGAAGAAGTAAAGTTCCCCAAGCCTCTTTTCCTTCAAGCAATTTAAATTTACTTAAGGAACAACTTAAGACACTCAGACATTAAAGAAATACGTGTGCTGAAATAGCATCGGCTGCCTACTAAGTAGATAAGAATCACCAAAAAGAAAAGTGTTAATGCCCACTGGTGACAAAGCTGCAGTAAAACTGATAGGCACTACCCTGCTGGTTTTATTGGAAGTAAACATCCTTTTGGAAACTGATATATAGATACACATTTATGGAGCACTTAACTATGTGCCAAGGATAGTGCTAAGAGCTCGTGACAACTCCGTGAGGGAAGGGGCCATTGTCACTCATATTTCACAGGACACTGAGTCAGAGAAAGTTTACACAACTTGTCTGCGGTCGCACAGGAAGTAATGGTGCTGAGGTCGGAGCCTGCCTCCTTGGCCGCGAGGCCATGTTGCCTAATGTGACAGTCACATTAGCAAGCGTTCGACCTGGTGAGCCCGCTCCTCAACGTTTACATGACAAAGAGTCAAGAGCAACACGACGCTGTGAACGGCATAGGTGCCAATACTGGAATCTTTAATCAGTTTTGGTTATCAACACGTCAGAATATTGTATA
Source organism: Cynopterus sphinx (assembly GCA_030015415.1). NCBI lineage: Eukaryota > Metazoa > Chordata > Mammalia > Chiroptera > Pteropodidae > Cynopterus > Cynopterus sphinx. The sequence goes on from CM057391.1 coordinate 2,295,386, forward strand.
GCGATGAGATGGGATAATTTCACAAATAATGCTATTTCTAAAATATATTCCAGGCGTCTAGTGCTAAGCGACAAAAGAAATCAAAGTAAATATAAACTACGATTGAAACTACGTTAAGGCGTAGCGTATAGAGATGCACAGACGAGAATAACTCTTTTGTTAGAATTTGGAGGTCATCAGCAAATTAGTTTCAACAATTTGGTGGGAAATATGAGCAATCTTAAACTTGAAAGCACATCTTGTTGCTTATAGCAGAGGGGGGTGCGTGCAAATGAATAAAGAGAGATTCCTGCCGTAGATGGGGTGGGAGACAGCTCCCTGACCAGGTCAGCAGTCCGTGCATGCTGAGATGAGGACGGGTCTGAGGTATTCGGGGGAGGGAGGCAACAGGCCTTGGAAACTGGATGTCAGGAGTTAGGGAAAGGAAGGAGTTTATGGTGTCCTCCTGGTTCCTAGCTTGAACTGGGGAACCGTAGGTGCTATTCAGCAAAAGAGGCATTTTATTTATTTATTTATTTTTTTTTGCGAGCAGGTCAGGTTTTTGATGTAAGATGGAGCGTCCTGTCTGGCCACCTAGAGAGAGTTTGCCAGACCTGTCAAAAGTTCAGGTGGCACTATCGCGTAGGAAGTCGGTGTGGAGCGAAGGAGAGAGTTCTGGACTAAAGGGCATGCATGATTAGAGAGTCATTCAGTTTGTGCGTGATGACCAGAGGGATCCACCTAGATAAGACTTTATTAATCGTATTGACTGGTGATGCAGTCTGCTTCTCCATTCTGCATTTTACAGTGACAGGCCCTAAGTGCCCAGAGAGCGGTCATTTTGAAGCACGTCGTTAATGTGGGACAGGGGACTCTGCAGTAAGCAATGTTAGCTGTCCATGGAGAGTGGGTCCTAAACGAAATCGGATGGTCTTTTCTTGCTCACCGTTAGTGCATTGCCTGGCTGAGGCATTCCTTATTTCTATTTCCGTGACCGTTCTCTCCCGAGCAAACATCTCCTGCCAGATCGTGCATGTTTGTGAGCTTTCCCAAACAGGATGCTGCAAACAGAATGCTCAAGTATGATTTCCATAAACAAGATTTATACATCCCTCACAGAGCATATTAATACACGCACACATCCAAGAACGGGAAAATGCTCGGCTACCCAGAGCAGTATATTCGCACATACAGGCATTTGCGTGTGCGGTAAATACGCAATCTCTCAGGGACCACGGGGTCACGTTTGGAATTCTTAGTGTTCTACCGTTGCGTTCCTGAAAAATATGATTTGGAGTAAGCGATTTCAGCTTGAGATGGCATTCGGGGGAGCCTGATATGGCCTGTCTTCACTTCCCTTGGAAATAACTAAATGCACGCGATGAGGCAAACATTGGGAATATAAAGCTTAAGCCTGATGGGAAGCCTATTGACAATATTTGGAGGAATTTCCCCGTGGCAGGGGAACTGGATGAGGCAGCCTTGTTGGTGGCCTCTGTCTGCTTCCCCTCGTTAAGCAGAGCGGCCTCGGCGAGCACAGTGACCTGGGACGTGAGGCCCATTTCGGCGCCCCACTCTCACCAGCTTCGAGGCCAGGCCATTTCAACTCGGAGTGTGCCCTGTATACCGATTGAGGCCTCTGTGGTCCTCGTTCCGTGCCATCTTTCTTTTTCCTCCAAGGTGACCACTTCCAGGAACAGCTGGGACAGGAAGGTGGGTGGTTGGGTGGTTGAAAGGAGTCCACGGAGGATGCCACTTTTTCTCTGAGAAGTGCACTGTGGTCTTCGCCAGAAAAGTAGTTTCCTGGGTGCCTTTGAAGGGCTGCAGGGGCGCAGCATGCTGGATATTGTAGTTTCCTTGCAGTCTGCTGGTGGCAGAGAGAAGAAGTGGTGGGATAAGCGATGAGCTCATCCGAACTGTCGGAAACCATGGCCGCTGCCTGGGAACTAGGCTGGGGGCTGTGTACACCAGCCTGCGATGAGCTGCGAACATCAGCCTTTCAGGGAAGACCTGTACGTGGGGAGGGACCCACACGCCTGTAGTCCAGTCTGGTCCACAGCACCGGTGGGATGGTTGAGACCCAGGCCGCATCAGTCAGTGGTCACATTCGCATCCCTCCTTAGGAGGAAGGGCTGCCAGGTCTGGAGACGGGCATCTGTCACTTGGTAAGGAACTAAAACGGCTGTTTCCCAGCTGGGAATGGAGGAGGGGAGAGCTTGACGTTCACATGGCAGGCTCTGGGAAGTCACCGTGTCACGAGTGTGTGTGTGTGCTTCCCCCCATGCGTGTCCCCTGTGAATGTCCCAGAAAGAGAAGTTTGGATGTGAAACTTGCACGTCTTCCTCGACTTCGATAACCCCTGCTCCAAGCTGGGCACCATTTGTATCATCCAAGCCATTTATAGTTCCACGAGAGTGGTAATTGGCAGTAACTTAAACGTGCCTTCCTGAGGTCTTCAAGCGCAAATGTGGAGATGCGGTTGTCTTTTTTTTTTTCTTTTTTCTCCAAAATGGAAGAATGCTGTCTGCCATGGGTCACCAGGGGGGACTATGGACACACATGTATATGAGGTGCCTAAAAATAGCCCAACCTAGGTGCTGGATAAAGCATCAGTCACTGTCCTAGGGAGAGGAGAGAGCCCGTTGGCCATTCTCCCGAGGTGTGCGAAGTTGCTTGAAGAGTCTCTGCGGCTTCTGTGGCCGCAAGCTTAGAAGTTAGCCGGGCTCTCAAAAAACAGGGAAATCCAGAATGTGCATAGGCCGCTCTAGACAGAATGAAGAGAGGCGAAATCTGAGTTGTTCTCCAGAAAGCCAGATGACGAACTATCACAATCAGACAGGAGAATTCCTACAGAATTACACAATACAAGTTCGCCCCTTCCTCAATTTGTGTTTTTTTCGGGGCAATTGTATCTGTATTAATTGCACTCTACATTTCCCTTAATGTTCCCATTCGTAGTTTATAGAAATTGAATCAGAAGACTAAATATTTACGTTCTTGGCCCCAAGTTAGGAGAGGAAATATTATGTATAAATTATGTAAAATTATGATAACGAGCTTCAAAACGGGAAGATACTTCTGAGAAGTGAAGATGCGGGGGGACAAAATAACACGTTGCCTTGTTGTCACAGCCAGTCGTTCCGATCGAGAGGTGGCCTTAATTTTTCAGCGTTCTCCTTTTTAATTTCCACGATTAACAGAAGTTTCGTTTACAGTCGGGGATAGCGACATGCACTCTCCCATGAGCTGAGCGTTATCTCCCGTTCACGAGCCTTCCCCGGGTGAGAGGTGGCACTGGTGGCAGGTGGTCTCCGGTGCCTGAGCTTCCTTTGTCATTCATGTCCAGGAAGGACTCTGTTCCAGAGTTTCAAAGTGGCTTTCTTTGCTCTGCTCTGCTGGCTTGATGGCCTGTGATGTCCTCACACTGCTCATCCCCAGCGAAGCCGGCCTTGGGGTGTCCGTCTTTGAAAAAGAGCTTCAAACGAGTCATCTAAGCTAGAAATGCCGTTCTTGCCATCAAGTGTTCACTGAGAAGAGGATGTTTGTGTCCCTGCTCCCTTCCCATGGTCCCGTAACCTCTGTGCCGTGAGACCGTGTGCCCGGGATGGTTTAAGCAGGACAGGCTTATCCACGTAGAGAGTCACCTTACAGAGGCTTTAATTAGCAAGTACGGGGAACAATTGCTTATGCCTGGGTGGAATGGACCGAATGTTGGTGTCCCCTAAAACTTCATGCGTTGACGCTCGAACCCCAGCAGGGCCGTGTTGGGAGCAGGGAGGGCGGCGGAGTTAAATGAGGTGCTCAGTGTGGGGCTCCGATGGGGTCCTTTTAAGAAGAGATCCTAGGGAGGGTGCTTGTCCCTGCAGCACACACGCATGTGCACACACACCCCCCCCGAGGATACAGGGAGACGCGGCCATCTGCGAGCCAGGAAGCCGCTCTCACCAGAAATCGAACTTTCCAGACCTTGTTTTGGACTCCTCGCCTCCAGAACTGTGAAAAAAAAAATCAATTTCCGCTGTTGGAGCCACCCAGCATATGGCACGTCGTTATGGCAGCCTGAGGATACGGTGGCTCGGGACCGTTCCGGGAGCTGTGGGAAGAGGGCCGAAGGAGACCACAGCAGACTGCGGGGGCTCAGGGTCGCAGAGCGGGGCAGTGGAGGCCCTTCCCGCGTCTGAGGTCTCACTCCCTGGCCCACCTCCTCCGAAGCACAGGCCTCACAAATCCAACTGCTCCAGGATGCTTATCTGCTAATCACTGCATTTTTGAATAAGTGCATTTCTGCAAATTCGAATAAGTGCATTTCTGCAAATTTGCTCACATTGTCTTGTCCTCGAATCACTTTAGGTGCCTCCAAAGCAGCCAGCAGAAGTAGGGTCCCGAAATGCTTACTTATTTATAAAAAACCCGGTGGCTGGTTTAACCGTCTAGGTTAGAATTTGATGAAGTTTTATCATATGGAAGTTCGGCTGGCGACACCGCTTTGGGGTACTCTGGCCTGGATTTGCTGAATGCCGCCTCCCTGGGGAGAGAAAAGCAGTATTGGGGGGAATTTTCTTTGCATTTGTATCCTCCAGCATGTGTTTCAGGGAACGGGGAGTAGGTCCCTCGAGGAGTCCACTAACTTGCGTGTTTCTGTTTTGCTTCGTGGCGATCGTAGAGGCACGTCCCGTGACACGTTGACAGGAAAGCTCGCGTTGGGTGATTGGTACTGAGTACGCCTCCCAGGCAGAAGGCGTGGTGTTAGCTGGATGGGGCCATTCCGAGGGGTGTAGAGCTGGGTCCTCGGACAGATGGGACAGATGACGACGCCAGACTGACTTGTTTCGTAGTTTTATGGCATTTTACACGTTTTTCCGAGGTGGGCGTTAACGTTCACTTAGTAAGGCAGTGTGTAAACAGGTCACAGCGGAATCAGCTGAACCTTCAGACAGACATTTCCCCTCAAGCTTTCAAGCGAAGATAAGGCCGCAGGATGGTGGTATTACTCAGTCGGGAGCCGGGAAACGGCCCCGGGGAGGGGGTGTCTCACGTCCTGGAACACCAGGAGTTCTACAGAAGAATTGAAGTTTCGCTTTCAGATGCTCCCCAGAGCAGTGCGTCCCCAGACGCGACACTGCCCAGTGCGAACCAGCTGTGCTTCAAGTAGCTGGAAAACCTCCTTCCTCTTCCTCCTGGGCAGTCCCCCGTCCCATCCCCCACCCTCCATTCCGCCCTGGACGGACGCTAAGCGTCTGAGACAATGGTCTGCTTTTTTTTTGTGGTTTCCTTCTAAGATCGGGCAGAGGAAGAAAGGATTCGGGTTCAGCATGTATTATTATCCTGCAGGAGATTTGTGGGGCCGTAAATAAGCACCGTAGTGTGTGTTTGAATTACGGAACGCAGAGCGGGTCGGCCGAGGAAAAACCAACTTTGTGATGGATGCCTGCGTGGTCGGCCCCATGCCTACACGTGGAGCCTGACAGCAGGCCTGCGGAGGGCGGGTGCTTTGTTCAGGGTGACCCAGCTGGTTGGTGGCAGAGCTGAGATGCGGACACACTGTTCGGGTCTGAAGCCTGTGGCCCTGTCATGGTGTCACACTCGTACACGCTCACGGGCCTGCAGCCAGAGTCTGGAGGCCCAGCCCCTGGCTTTGGGGTTCCATGGACGGCAGCGAAGAGCTTGTGCAGGGTCCTTTACATTCCAGGTAGACGCTGGCATGAGTACGGGTCACGTGAGGGGGGCGTGCCCTGGTGCTTTGCTCCGGCGTTAGTCTCTGGTGGGCACGGCCGGCCCCTCGTGTGCAGCCTGACTGCGGGTGGCGGGAATGGAGCACAGTGGTGCTGGGGGGCAGTAGGAATGTGGGGAGGTGGGAGAGTGCAGGAGGGGAGGGGGCAATCAGGGGTGGGAGCCGGGGACCAGACTGTGAGACCAGGAGGAAGCGTGCTTCTGGGAGTGAGGATGGGCCTGAGCCAACTCTGAGCAGGAGCGAGGGGGGACCCTGGAGTCAAGTCCGAGTTCTTGGCGACAGGGGCGCAGGACGGGGAGGGCTGGAAGGGAGCGAGGGGCAGCACTGATGGGCGGGCCGCGGAGGTGCTCATCTCTGAGGCTTGTGGTTCTGGAAGTGCCGGCTTCGCGTGTGGGTGGGTGCCTGGGCCCCATCCACACCCAGGGGAGCCTCGTCCCGCAGGGCCAAGGTGCTGGCGCTCTGAGCAGCCTTGGTGTGAGGGACGGGTACCCGCTGTCTGCATCGGAGGTGCGGCGCGGCCTCCGGCCTCCGGCCTGGCTGGAACTCGCCCGCTTCACCGTCCTCCTCTCCCTCCTTTACCTGGGAACCCGACTGCGGTGTCGCTTCTCCAAGAGCTTCCATGTCTGACTCCTCCCGGCAGAAGCGAGAACGGCCCTCCTCCTCCTTTCCAGTCCGAGCCTTCCTCAGGGCGCTCACGCCCGCCCCCCGAAGGGTCTGCCTTTGCTGAGGCTCGCCAGGTCCTTGGAGGCAGAGATGCTGAGTTGTTCGGCTTGGACTTCCTGGGAGGGTGACGCAGGGCCAGCTCGCAGCAGGCTCAGTGAGAGGGAAGGCACGGCGCCTTCGTTCCCGGGGTGCTCTGACCGAAGCCCCCAGACCGGGTGGCTGTCCGCAGGGGCTTTGGAGGCCGGGAGTCCGAGAACGGGGTGCCGGCCTGTCGGGTTCTGGCGAAGGCTTTCTTCCTGGCTGTGGACTTCTCCCTTGGTGGAAGGGATCGGGGGGCCCTGCGGGGTCTCTTCCGTAAAAGCACCGGTCCCATCCATCAGGGCGGCTCCCTCACGAGCTGTCACCTGCCAAAGGCCACCTCCACTGGGCTCTGGGACGTCTGCCTACGAACCCGGGGGGGACACAGACACTGAGACCACTCCAGCCGGTTCCTGGCCGGGGGAGGAAACCCGCGGCCCTGGAGCTGAGTTGTGGGACAGCGATGGAACGGGGAGACGGCGGCAGGAGAATGATTTCCCTGCTCCCCACAGCCTGCCTGCCTCCCTAGTTCTGTGACCTGGGACAAGTGAGGTCACAAAAGGATGACCTTCCCCGAGGTCTTGATGGCAGATGTGAGGCCGCTCGCCTGGGCGACCGGCATCGGTGCAGCGATCTCATTTAATAACAAACACGAACGACACCCCCCTCCCCGCCCCAGACGGGCTCCTACCTCCCGTGCGGTCTCGTCACCGAACGCAGAGCTGGCCCTGGAGTCGGCTGCTCGGTTCAGTGAGGGGGACAGCTTGCCCCGAGTCCGTTCCCGCATCGCTCCGGAGAAGGGCCCGGGGCGCGGCGGACGCCGCAGGCTAAAGCCGGTTGTCATTAAATGCGGTAATTGGCAGGCGTGTGCCGAGTGCAGGGTTTTCTGTTTTGATTCTGGAAAAGCCAAGTAAGGGCTTTGTGTGTGTTACTTTTATTTATTTATTTATTTTTTACAGTGCATCTTCTGGTGCCAGCAGATTAAGGCATCAAACTTTCCGTATTTTTACTGTTCAGTGATGGGGAGTTAGAACGAGGGGTCCCACAGACGGCTGGTTACTGCAGGAGAGGGGAGCGGAGCTCCCACCGGCCCTGACTCCGGAGTCAGGACCACGTAGAACATTCTGGAGTCGAGCGGGGTCTTCAGTCAGGGGCTCCCAGGTGCGTGGACACCGCACGAGCGGGGCTGGTGGCAGCGGAGACAGTGGCGGTCGTGGGCGCGAGGGAAGCCGGTCTCAGATCTCAGCTTCGATGTCTATTCTTTCCTTAGTGTCCGAGTCCCCGTTTCCTCCTCCCCTTCCCACGTGACAGGAGAAAGGCCGGTCTCCCACGAATCTCTAGCTTTCCGGGTGCTCCGCAGACCCCGAGGTGGGGAACGTCCCGGGCTCCCAGCGGGGAGGACCGAGACCGTGGCGTTGGCCTCGGCGAAGATTAATGGCTGCAGGGACAGCTGGACAAATGCGCCTGCCATCCAGGTGGCGTCCTGTCCTGTACGTTCCGCACATTGGAGGCAGAGATGGAGTCGTCGTTGATCATTAGAAATGATTTTGACGATCGATCACCCTGCCACCGTTTTCGGCGTCTGTCCCGGAAGGCGTTTAAACCGTCGCGGGAAATTAGTGGATCGGATGCGAATTTCTGTGTCGTTATCTGTGCGACCAGTCTCCTCCGCCTCGAGGTCAATCTCGGGGGCCGGGCAGATAATAGGGACAAAACTGATGCTGCATTTTGCCTCATTTCGGCAATATTCATCTCCAAATTGAATTGGAGAAAAAGTGGCTCATTTATCTCAGGCGATGTATTTCTAAAGCTCCTAACGTTTATTTTAATGATCGTTTATAAAATAAGGAATATTTATGTTTTTATCAGTTGTGCTCAACCGTTAACTAATGTGAATCCGGATTTAAAAATAATGGGTCTTATCGTCACAGGAAACGTAAAAATTCACATTCATGTTTTCTGTGTGCACATTTAAAACGATCCTGCGATCATAAATATTTTTGTTTGTGCGTCCATTTTTACTTCCCCGGGACCATAAAATGTTTACATCCATATGACGCTTTTCTATAGATTATGCCTACGTACACTAGATTTAATTTGCAGAGACGTATAGCAGGATGATCAGTGAAACTTTCAGACATTAAAATATTTTGCAGTCAGATAAAATTCCCCGGGGTTCCTCAAAGGAGATACAAAAGAGCAGGGAACAATGCAAAATTTCTGTTTCATCAGGTTTTTAAAAATGGAAAATGGGGGGTAGCAAATAGCTCTGCTTTTTAAATTCACTTTAGAGAATCATGTTATGGTTTAATATTTAAATGTCATTATACGACGCCGTGGAAATTAGATTCTTTTTAACTCCTTACACTTGAGATGAAGAAATCTAGATGTCGGCTCCGGCACGCGCAAGGGGAAACAGAGCTGTCACAACAGTTCTGTGAGGAGGCATGCAAGCCAACACATTCTGGAAAACATGGAGATCCAGCACCGTCTCGTGAGAACCAGCTACCAGGCACCAGAGAGCACAGTCTGGAAGCGACACGGAGCCCTGACACTAGGCCCCTGGAGCCCTTCGGGGTCCCGGGAAGAACGGGGTGGGGAGGAGCATCTGCGACCCTAAGGTAGGGGTGAGAACTTTTGATTAAAGCGGCCATAGTGGTTATTATTTGGAGGGCTGCCTTTATTCCCCACAATCACGTTTTTCCCTTTGGGCGTGTGTGTGAGTGTGATTGTTGTGGGGTGATGGTAAGGAGAAGGTTTTAGGGCCTTTCCCAGCCACAGAGTTGAAGGTCTCCAGCTGGTCGGGGGTGGGAGCAGGCAGGTCTCGTGGTCCGGCCGTGGTTCGGGCCGTACCTGGCAGGCCGGGGCGGAGCGGGCGCAGGCGGAGAATGAGGAGGGCGCCGGTGCGGACGAGGGGAGGGGAGGAAGGCGGAGAGGAAGGAGAAGCCTGCCTCGGGCGGGCATCCTGTGGGACACAGGCTGGGGACCAGCCCTCCTGCTGTCAGGCCTCGCAGGCCCCCTGTGCGTGCTCCCATTTTGGTCACTGCGCCGTCGGACGTTGAATTGCTCAAGCAGCCTTTCCTGGGGGTCGTTTTCCGCTTGCACTTGGCCTTGAACGTGCCTTGCTATGGGGTTTCGCTGGGCCAGCGCCTGTCCTCAGCTGACACAGCCACGACCGGGGTCTCCGGCGGGTCTTCGTGGTTGTTTAGAGTGTGCGCTGGCCTTGGGGAGCAGCTGATTCCTAAATGTCGTCCAACCCATAACCGCCTGGGAAGCCAGACGAGGGCCCAGTGGAAGCCCTCGATGCAGCTGCCGAGCGCCTGGAAGAGAGCCGCTTCCGAAGGCTCTGTTATTAGTCTCCGGAGGAGACTGTCCCCGAGGGAGCAGGGCTAAGAGGCCCTGCCGCCTGCACACAGCCGCCTCGCCACCAAGTCCTTACAGAGAGACAGTGGGAAATCACCCGGGACTGCGGGGCCGTGTCTGGCAGCGGCACCCCCCGCCTTCCCTTGGGCTGGAACAGTCGTGTTGAAGGATGGAAATGTGATTACAAATTGGGGGGTGCCGGGGGACGTCCTCCCTTTGGCTGTTCCTTGCCCAGACAACGCACAGGGGAAGCCGTGCCACGCGGCAGTTCGGTGCCTCCCGGGTTTGGACCAGATGCCGGTGGGGCCTGACGCCGCATCCGTCGGGCCGGTGTGTAGGATGTTGGTGGGATTGCCCTGGATTCGGGGTCGTCGCTGCTTGGCCTTTGAGCTGTTGACCTGCCGGGTGCCTTTGGTATCCATGAAATGCTACAGGTCCCTGTGATGAGGTCGTCACGAAGGGCTCGTACGAGGTGATTAAGCCTCTTTCTAGTTTCCAGCTTTTGCTCACGTCTGAGACCGCCTTTTGAGCCGAGGTCCATCGGCGGGGTCCTCAAGACACCAGGCTCTCATCCTTTCCTGTGCATCTCTAGAGCAGGAAGCGGGATTTAACGCTTCGTGGTGGAAAATGTGGGACTGCCAAACAGGGTCGAGAAAGAGGGTGGACATCTACCCATAATCCCACTCCCAGACATAACCTTACTGCTATTCAGTAGGGTGTTCCCTTTGTGTCTTTGCATTTTTTAATTTAGGTGTTCGACATATTTTTTCCTAATAACCCTATCGTGGGATATTCACCTTTGGTATTGTGGGTTTTCCACCTAATGACAGATTGCGGGCTAATGACTGTGCTTGTGTCGCAGAAGATCAACACTTGACGACGTGAATTACTGTAATTCTAGGTAATGAGCGTAGTCTGGCTTCGGAGGGAGCCAACTGCCCTGGTTTTTAACCTGTTTCTAGCACTGGCAGTGAGTAGCTCAGAGTCACTGTCTCCTTCCCACGCTGGAGACGGGGCTGACCTGGCTCGGAGCTGAGATCGGGTGCTGCCGGTGGTTCTCCCTCCGCCAGCGACGGGACGGGCTGTCCCAGGGATCTGGCCCAGCGTCCCTGCTTGCGAGGAACCCCTGCGGGGCCTGCGGGAGAAGCTGCAGAGGGGGAGCCTCTGGCTTTTCTCCTCCCAGCGGTGTTCCTCTCGTTTTTGGGGTGTTTCCTCTGTCCGGACAGATGAATGCCAGCTTCCAGGTGGGAGGCATTTCCGCCAGTTGCTGCGAAGAATGCAGAGTGCCCGGCGCCGGGAACGTACCGGAGCATTTGCTTTACGTTGCATCTGGACGGCGTGACGGGCTGGACCGTGTCCCCCCGAAATCCATGTTGAAGATCTAATCCCAGGACCTTCGGCTGCGACTGCGTGTCGAGACAAGGCCCTTGGAGAGGTGACGATGTGCGAGAGCCCTTTGGGGTGGGGCCGAGTCTGGTCTGACCTGCGTCCTTGTGAGGAGAGGGAATTCGGACACACAGAGACAGGGGCGGTGCCCGTGCAGGAGGCACAGTGGAGGGGCGGCCGTCTGCACGCCCGGGACGGGCGACCTCGGGGAAACCACCCCGCCAGCACCTCGCGTGTGAGCGCAGAAACGCGCGCACGTTCCTGTGGCGTGAGCCACTCACTCTGCGGGTTCCGCCGCTGCGGCCCTGGCAGACTAACGCGGTCGCAGCTAAACCACTGGGAACGTGGAGAACATGTGGGCGTGAAGAAATGAGCGTGGGGGCTGGGGAGTGGGTGGCGGGAGGGGACTCGGGGACTCTCCAGGCCTTGGGCTGTGTGGTCGGTTCGCGGCGTCCGTTCTGTCCTGTGCTCTGTGGCGCACGCGTTTGACATTGCGATTCGCTGCGGACCCAATATTACAGTAAACATGAAGAAAACACGTTCAGCATTAAGAGAGGAACAACTCTGGTTCGTACGGAGTATGTTTAGTGGCGTGCGACGGCCGGAATTCGCTCTCGTTGCTCTCGTCGTGCAGTTCTTCGTTCCCGTCGCTCGTTTGTTTTGTGAAGCGGATCGTGATCGTATTCGTTAGTTATTTCTTCATGGGAAATAGGGTCATCATTTTTCCGTTTATTGGGAAAATTGGTATCCGAAGTGAGCCATTCGGCCTGGCCAGTGTGACATGAAAATGGGGAAGCTTATGCCAGGGACGCGTGGCCCCGAAGTACCCGTGCTGCGGAGGAGGGTCGGGACCGACGGCGAAATTTCCCTAACGGGTGGGACTGGAGGAGATACTGACCACGCGCTGGGCAGCACGTGCGGATGCGCAGTGGAAGGGGCCTCATCCACGCTGCTGGTGCCAGGTTACATTGGCTGTGATTGTGAGGCAGGAGGTGTGGCGGGATCGCCGTGCGAGAAAAGCACTCTCTGCCACGTAGGGTGCCGCTTCCGCGCGCACGCGCCCCCGAGGCAGTGGCTGACAGTGTTTCTGTGCAGCTCGCTACCTGGAGGATTGCTTAGAGGGAACGTCTGGCCGGAACATTCTGGCTTTAAAATTTCTTAGATGACTCGCGGGCTTTCTCAGGTGTTCTGGGTCACCGAGACGCCCCTCTCGGCACCCTCACTGAAAGGATTTTTTAAGCAGGTTTTTCTAAAGTCTGTTAAATATCCTTTCCCTCGTAGAATATTCTGGATAGAACTTGACCTTTTGCCTAAGTAATCAAGGTCATCCCTGTGAGGGCGTTTCTTGTTCTGCCTCATAATGGACCTACTGAGATAGATGTAATTTGCTCCTGCAACAAGTAACTCTAAATACGTGTGGTTTTCTAATGCTTTCCCTGCCTTCTATACTTCTCTCTCTCCTATTTCGTCACCAGACCATCGCTAGCGTTTTCTTTGCTCACAGCCCCTCCCCTCCTTGGGATTTGCTGCGTCTGTGTCTGCATCGCTCGTGGGGATGGAGATTGTAATGACGGGACTTACAGTGTTTGTGTACAGATCGGCCGTCGGGGAAGCCTGTGCCAGGAGCAAGTGTGAACGGGTGTGTGGGGCCTCTCTGGGCTGGTCCCCCGTTCAGATTCACGTGACTCTGCCGGGCGAGCCCGGCCCGGGGCCAGGCCTGGTCCGCGGCCTGCAGGGAGGCCGGCGGAGCTCACTCCTCCCCCCGTAGCGGCGCTGGCCATGGCTGCCTTTGAGAAATAAAACCTTCTGCCTCCGTCTGTCTTGGTTTCGACTTTGGGATAGAGGCCGAAAGTCCCCTCACAGGCCACGAGGAGTTGGTCCTGGGCGGCCTACACATGCCGAACGAGGCGCCTGCGCCCCGTTTGCTAGCCCTTAGCGATCAGTGTAATGTTTTTCAAAAATTTCTTCATAGAGTCGATCACAGGATAATTTATAATCCCCCAGCCCCCCAGCAAATGCTTCCTTTAAAGGATGGAGTATTTGGGTCATAAAACCTCCATCTAATCCCTCGGAGACTTCAGCGAGCGTGTTCTAAGGGGCGTTTGCATTTCGGTGTCTGAGATTTCATCTGTAAAGCTGTGTTGCTGCTGGTTTTGCGTGAAAACCGTCGTTTTGGAGCAGCAGAGAGAGCACAGATGTGTGTCTGGCGTGAGCAGGACCGCCCAGGGTGCTGATTTGTTTTATTTTTCCTGATCGCCATACATAACGGACGGTCAACGTGGACTTCTGACCCCAACCGGCACGACAGAGGAGCCATGTCTACGGATACGCCACGAGGGGGATTCTGGCTGACTCCCACGGTCTGGCTCGCTCTGCCCAGTCCTCGCACTCCGCAGCGTGCTGCTCATAAAGGAGCTTTCTGTGTGCGCCTGGCACTTTGCCCAAGACAAAGGGTCTCGTTCTGGGGAGACCTTGACTGTCGTAGCCCCACGCCGTCCAGCCACGTGAAGCCACAGAGGGGGTTGCTGGCTCTAAGGTGTAAGGACGCTCTAAAACCTGATCGCTACTTGATGTTTCACTAGCAAGTGCCAGATCGCTTCGATTCTAAACCGAGAGGGTGTTTTCACGGGTAGTCGTGGTTTTCTGTCAGACACGGTGGCACGTGGCGGGTTCAGTGAACCAGAAAAGGGACATCATGGCTTTCGTCTAGGAGAATCGTGGTCGTGTCTGTGTTACGGACCCAAGTCATAGGCGTCAGAGGTAGGACGATCGTCGTTTAGGGGTCAGGAACGTGCGGAGGGGCCGGTGGGAAATTCGCGGAGAAGGTCAGGGAGTTGTAATTTCGTAAAGACGAAGTCGTGAGGGAGGAAGAACCTCTTCTTCCTTCGGGGTCCTTTCAGTTGCTCTCCTCGCCACGAGACAGGTTCACAAGAGAAAATAACCAGATTTAATACCCTGTATGTATGGGAACCTCGCACACGTGAGGGGTCCAGGCACAGAAGGTTAAACTGAGGGGGTATGACATGCCCAGCTCAGGGATGAGGCGAGGCGCCTGGGGCCTTCAGAGGGGAGCAGGGTCCCCGCAGAGGTAAGAAGAGCAGGTGTTCGAATGGTTAGTGTGCCCTGCCCTGTAGACAGGCCGAAAAGGTGAGTTCCGACCCAATTTAAATTCTTCTGGGGGGGGGAAGGCAAAAGTCGAGCTCAGCAGGGTCTCTGCGGGGTCTCAGCTGCCCTTGGCTCAGAACTAGGCCCAGATCACAGAGGCATGTCCTGGGGGGACTCGTTCTGAGCTCCTGCGGAATCGAGAGGCTGGAAAAGGTCTTGGAGGTCATTCAGGACAGAATTTAATTTTTTTTTTAAGGAAAAAGAGTTAACGACTCAGAATGGTTCCTTGAATTTCATAAGTTTCCTGAGGTCGTACTCGAACCAGCACGAAGGCCCAGTGGCGTTGAAAGTGAACTGAAAGGGCGGTCCCGGGAGTGGGGGCGGACAGTTTTGGTGACCGCGACCTGATGGTGAATGCCTTGAGCACACACGACCCGTCCCCCTCACGAGCGTCTCTGCTGTTCGTCCTGGTACCGGGGGCAGTTTAAAGGAATATGGGCTCGTGCCGGATGGCATCAGCAGGTTCGGGGAGGAAGCGAGGGATTTCCTGGCCGTGCCTTTTCTTCCGCACGAGGCGGGACGGGCCACCCTACAGCTGTGCACGAGGAGCCGCTGGTGGCCTCGGCCGAGACCGCATCCGGGCCCCCGGCCCCTGGCCAGGCGCGTCGCCGGGTTAGCCCCTTGACCACCTTCTGCTCCTCTGTTCCACTTACGAACCGAGGCCGTTTGTTCTTCTTCTGGCAGCAACGCCAATTAAAAAGAAAAAAGAAAAAATCCTTGGAAGACCAGGGTCCCGGGTTTTGTTTCCTGAAGAATGGCAGCTTCTCGTCGCGATCCCGGGACTCCGGTCCAGCTCTGGGCCGTTCGGTTGAATGGACTTTTGTCCACGAATGAATTATTTTGGAGCCGAGAACAGCCGGAGACGTGTCTGTGGGGGAACCTTGAAAACCGTCGACCATTTCACCTCTTCCCACCGCTTCCCCAACAAGCGTACGGTGGGTTTCGTTAAAGGCATGAGATCTCAGGGAGAGATTGATACGATTCGGAGAGAAATCAGAACACGGAAAGCCGTGAGATTTTGAAGCAGAAGTTATTCTCCCAGGCAGCTGTGATGACCCAAGTTAAACATAAACACATAATCTGCTTTTCAGTGATAAAGCCATTGTCGAAAGTGGGATTTTATTACAGCTGAATTAGGGCCCTTTTTTCTTTAACCTTAAGGGTTGTAGCTGGACGGCGGCACCCCATTCTTTCTAAAGAAGTGAGACGTGACCTTAAAGCCAAATCCGCCCTTAAAGGATTTGAAACGTGCCGTAGGGCCTGCGGGCATCTCCAGGCATGAGATGAGGCCAGAGTCATCGTGTGAGCCCTGCAGACTCACTAGGGGAACTCACTCCGGGCCGCGCTGTGTTTCCAGCTGGATTACCTTCCACTTCGGTTTCCCAGGGCACCTGGCCCTCGTCGTCTAGGGGACAGTGGCGTCGGAAGGCTCCGCACTTTCTCCGCCTCTTCTCGCTATGGTATGAAAAGGACGCGGGGCCTGGCAGGTGACTTCCCTCGCGGAGAGAGAAGAGACGGCAGAAATGGCTGGGACGGCTGGCCTGTGTGCCTGTCCCCCCGCTCGGAGGGATGCGGGCAGGTGACGGTGCTGCAGGTCCCAGCAGGTGGCGGTGACTTCCAGGAGGGGTCACGGGACGTGCCGGTGCTGGGAGCAGGATGAGGCGTGTGACGATGACGTGTTCTTTGGTCAACTCTAGATGCTCACATTCGCCTCGGCCTCCTCCTGGCAGGACTTACCCTCGTGCTGAATTCGGTTCCTCAGAGACGCGTACACACCTCACGCTTCCCCCCGCCTCCTGTCTCTTGCACGAATGCACCGGGTGTTTCCGTGTCCGGATCAGAGGACGGAGCAGCAGCCCTCGTATTTGGGTGTGTGTTCCGGGGGGTGGAATTCGCCTCGTAGACATACAGTGGGCTGTTTCTGTTCGTGGTCAAGGGCTGAGCCTGGGAGGGTGCTCTGCCCACGGTTAGATAGTGATGTGAAGTGATGTGAGTCCTTAAGACTGTAAGGGTCTCACACCCTTTGATGGACGGGTCCGCGCCACCACGTAGTTACGTGTCGTTCGCCAACAAGTGGCATTTTCCTAGCCGCCCACGTGGAGCTCAGGGCGATCCTACTGGGCGTTGGAGCCTTCGCCTCCTGCTCCGCGTAAAGGAATGACAGTCCCCGCCTCAGGACGGCCCTGAATGTTAAGCGAGGGGAAGCCTGAGATGCGTTTAGCCCTCCGCCTGCCACACCTAAGGCTCCGGGAAGGATTGTAGACGTTGGACACGAGACGGAGCCGCGGACAGATCTCGCACTGGGTCGGCCGGCGAGGGGGACCTCCGCGGGCCGCTTGGCACGTGCACGCCCAGGGCAGCGCTGCACCCTGGGGCTCCTAGCACAGGGTGGAAGGTGATCCAGACGGGCCGGAGCGCAGCAGCGATTCTCGCCATCGGTCCTGTTCTCGGAAAGGCGCCCGGACGTGCACCTCCTGGTGCGGCTGTCTGCGACCGTGACGGGCGTGCGAACTTAGAGGACAGCAGCGGCCAGTGACCGCGACGAAGGGGCGCAGGCCGGTCTCGCTGTGATCGGAACGTCAGCCCCGTCACGGCAGGGTCTGGTGCGTCCCGTCTACGCCTGTCTCCTCGGAGTCGCGACGGGCGCCCCAGGAATCTGCACGAACGAGGGAACGAGCGGGCGAAGGCAGGCTGAGCCGGTTTCGGGGGCTGCCCGGACCGACGGCTTGGGTTGACGGCTTTCTACTGATTAACGGAGAGGGTTACATAGCTCATGAGAACTTGTTTGGGGAACAGAATTTAGTGGATACCTTGGGCCGTCCTTGGGCATCGGAATCAGTCGAATCTATCTTCTGCAATCTTTGCGTTCGGACGACTTTTTTCTCAAGCGCCTGCCACCTGTGGTACCGTGTCAGAGAAGGAAAAACAGCTTTCCACGTTACAGTTTTGACAAAAGCAGAAAGGAGGCGGGAAAGGGAAAGCTTACACGGATTCGTGAGAAGCCTTTTGTTCCGCAATTTTCACTTAAAAAAAAATGACTTAAAGTTCAGTCCGTCTTTGTCAACAAGCTTGAGTCGTATTTACTTGAAAAACAAACCGACTTTGAACTTAGCAATGGTCAAGAAATCAGCTGCACGTGTCCCGATCGGAATCAGTGCATTTTAGTTCAAGCCAGTTGTCTCAGTTAGGGCCAAACTGATTGACCCAGGACGTAGGCAGAGTCAGTTATACGGAAAGGACTTTATTGATTAAGTGAAGGTCGTGATTTTATTTAAAACGTGTGTGTGTGTGTGTGTGACTTTACAGCCTTCGGGGGTGAGCCCCGACCGAGCAAACCCCTGGAGCGAGTGTTTTCTCACCGGGATGCGTTCCCGCCCGTCTGAGAAATGGAGGAGCCCTCTCTGAGCCGCACGCCAGGCCTGTTCTCCCTCCGGACCGTAACGCTCCGGAGGGTTGCTGTGCTCATCGTTCTCGACTCCGCTCCTTTTTCCCCGTGGCCTTGGGTATTTTGTCGATGACAGTTTTTAAAAGTGATTCGAGGACGTGAGTGGAAACCCTTCTCCGGTTCGTTGGGTCAGCTTCCGCGAGGTCGGCCCGCCAGGCCCAAGCCTGCTGCCTCAGAGCAGACTGACTTAGAGACGTGGGTCCCGATGGTTCGATGGCGGAATTCCCCCTCGCTCGGGCTGTCGGTATCACGCAGGCTGTCCCCGCCTCGGGCAGGATGACCCCTGCTGCGGTGGTAAAGCCTCGCCTCGTTTTCTTCTTCTTCATCGGTACGAGTTATGTTCCGAGATTACAAAGGGACGTCGTCTGGTTACAGTGGACGTGATTCTGAAGCGTCGTCGTGAAGAATTCCAAGCGCTGTGACTGGCATGAACGGAGCGTTTACATTTTTCAAAATGTCACGCTGGCCTCGTTCGCAGCAGTCGCTTCGCACTGTGACAACCAAATCCTGACCTCTGCGGACCTCTACGGTGGTGTAGGCGTCCCCGAGCAATAGTCAGCCTGACGGCCTGTGGTTCATTCTCGTACTTCCCTTCCCTGCCCTTCCCTGCCCTGCCCTGCCCTGCCCTGCCCTGCCCTGCCCTTCCACTCCATTCCAAAAACCGATTCCACGTACGGTTTGAGAACCATCAGAGGGGTATAACTCACAGACTGACAAGCCCGATCCGAACAGATAAACGCCTGCCTGGTTACGGTGCTTTTCCGAAGAAGCACCTTCGTTCCCTGTAAGCGTGTGTCCAGGCAGCCCTTTCCCCCCCACAGTCTTCTTTTTCATTCAGGCCGGGAGGTGCAAAATCCAAAGGCCCAACTACGAAATCGAACAAGGAAACGTGGCTCGTGGAGGAGGTTTAGGAAGACGTGACAGAGACAGTTATGGAACGGCAAGGTGAATCCCGCCTCATTCAGTCTCGGGTTCTGTTCGGTGTCTGGGTCCCGAGACGGTGCCTGGATTTGCTTCTGCATCTGAGAGACTCGGTGGCTCCCGCACGTGGGAGGTGCACGCGTGGCCCCCGCATCCATCCCCTTCTCTCCTCCCAGCACTGGAGAAGGGGTACGACCCGAGCCCCTGTTCTGGGGCCGGGTAGGAATGAAGACCGAGACGTCGCAGGGGAATTCGGTGGCAGAGAAGTGGGTAACTCTCTGGAACTTTCGAGCTGTGTGGCCATCCTGGAATTCGGGATTCCCAATTCTAAGGAACCTGAACACGGTGTGTCTGTCTAGATTCATCTGCTTTTCCAATCCCCATTGTCAGCTGGAACTCGGGCGTGAAACTGGGACCTCCTGGCAGAGTGGGGCCTGGTTTACCTGGGCCTCCCTGCTGCATGGATGCTGCACGGCAGACGACGGGGCCAAGCGCCCAAAGACAGGTGTAAACCTGGAGAAGACGTCCCTACGGGCCAGAAAACGTCTGCCCATCCTTTATTCACCTTCCTCCACGTGGCTCGCGCTTCCTCCCACTTGGTAGCCAGGGACATCGAATGAGGACGAAACGGCAAGGCCGAGGGCTTTCTTCCCCTTTCAAGTACGTCCAGACGCCTCGCTGTGTGCGCGCATGCCTGTTCCCTGTAGCTTCCGTCCTCGAGGTCCGTTCGGGGAGGGAATGCCATCGGTCTTCGCGGTGTTTCCCGATCCCATCTCCCCGTGAATGTTTGTTGATTCTATTTTTAACGTTGCATCCTCTGGGCGAGCGGCCGCCGGGCTGCGATGACCCAACGTCCTGTTTCCCCCCCAGGTTTTTCCTGGTTCGGTTCCATTCTTTTGTTCATGAAACCTAGAAGTCATTTGGGGGCGGCATTCAAGAGAAGCGCCCTCCCTTCCCCTTGTACCCGCGCCCCGGGTGCGGGGTGTTTCCTGAGCACCCCTGCGCCGAGGTTTGTCAAGCCCCCAGGCCCACCACGGTGGTGAGCCTGCGACAGCCCCGTGTCCCGTCGGTTTCTGCCTCCAGACGCTGCGTGTTCCACCCACGGGACGTCCTCCCCTTTCCAGGGACAGAGTTTCTAAAGTCACCCCCCTCCTCTCCCGTGCCCGTGTGTCAGTTTGAAACCGTGAAGTCCGTGACAGCCGTGCTTTGTCCTCTTCTCTGGGTTTATTTGGGCCGTGCCTTTCTCTCCTGTCACCTCTCCTGCCGCGCTTGTGCCAGGTGACGTTTCGTCTCGTTCTCATTAGCGGACATGGTACCGGGCTCCCTATGAGCCAAAGTGAGTGAAGAAACAAGGGGTGCGCCCCGTTTTAACTGCTTCTTGCATCGCCCCGTGCACGCACGCATCCTGTCATCCCTTCGTGTGGGCAAAATCAGTTTGTCGAGAGGCACCGTAGCGGGGACTGAGGCTGTTAAGAGGAATGGGACGTAGTTGTCACCCTCTCAGAGCCCACGGTTCATTAGACGCGAAAGTGTCTGGTTCCCTTCGGGTCGGGTAAGGCTGTAGGTGAGGGACCCACGCTGGCGTTCGTCTGGGCCGCTGGCATTTCCGTCCCATTGGAATGCCTCGGGTGCACACGGGGTCCCATCGCTGCGTGGACACGGGGTCCCATCGCTGCGTGCACCTGGCTCCCTCGCCATTGTAGGGGCTTCATCGATCACGGGCCCCAGCACGTTGGAAAGGCGTCCCGAGCGCTCGAAGGGGGAGCTGATCTCATCCAGCGCGTGGCATATATCTTGAGTTTTAGATTAATTCCAAGCGCGGACGACACCTCCCAAAAGGACGAGCAGCAGAGTCCCATTCGCCAGTTCTGAGACACGTTCGTGGGACCTGGCCTGCCGTCTCCGTGATGTCGCGGAGCTTTTCGGGTGTTTCAAAGCTCGCCTGACACGGGAGCAGCGGGTTTATTTACTGTCTGGAACACGGGAAGCGAACGAGATTGATTCTGGGCGACGTTTTCCTGATGCAATGACTTGACGTACAGTAAAGACTGTTCCAGGGACGGTGAGCGACTGCCCAGGCGAATCCAACTTTGCAACGTCATGAATATTTTACCGCCACAGAGAGCAGAGCTGTTACGCCTCCATCCAGGATTATCGGTTCCTTCTGGGAGGCTGCCTCTGTGTTTTCACTCGCCCCTGGAATTCTCCCTTTCTTCCGTGGTTACTACCTCACAGCATGACAAGTTCGGTTGGAGAACGTAGACCGCCTTCGAGAAGGAGCAAGACTGCAAAAAGACAGACGTTGGGAGTGTCTTACGTGAGCTTTACGTTCTCTTAGCTTTTTTTTTTTGTATAATCGGGATTGGTGAGTTCGATATCACCCCTCCTTGGCTTGATTTCACTTCCCCCCGAAATCTACCTGCTTTGTGTAGTTAGAAAACAACCCGACAAAGCATCCCTTTCATCGTGATTATTGGGAAAATTGTTGGGTCTTGTTTATACCAACTAGCAAAACGTATGCCCGTAAGGAAGAGAAGTACAGTGTGGAGATCTTAGAGAAAACGTAAAGGAGGGCCGTAGTCGGAGACCCCTTGTCACCGTGGAGAGTGGCAGGTGTGCGTTCGGGACTTTGCGCCTGTGGCCGTGACCTTCAAGGCCTGCTTGGTGCTGCTTCTCTGCCGTGGGGATGCCGTGCTGTGCCACCCTCCCCTCCCCCCTCCCGCAGCTCGCTGGCCCCGGGTGCTGTCCCAGACCCGCGGCGTCCTGGAACACTCTTTCCTTCCAGTCCTGCCAGGTGACGTCCCGCTCGACCTTCAGACGCGGCTCCCATTTCACTTCTTGCCGGAAACCTCCCCTGACCTTGCTGGGCAGAGCCAGGTGCCTCCCAGTAGGCCTGCGTTCACAGCCTTGCGGACTTGGAGAGGGTCCCCCCGCGTCCTTGACACGAGGGACCGGCTTCCTGAAAACCAGCCCGGGGTTTTAGCGGTGCGTGTTCATCGTCTTCCCCTGCGGGGTTTTAGCGGTGCGTGTTCATCGTCTTCCCCTGCGGGGTTATAGTGATGCGTGTGCGCGTTCATCGTCTTCCCCTGCGGGGTTTTAGCAGTGCGTGTGCGTGTTCATCGTCTTCCCCTGCGGGGTTTTAGCAGTGCGTGTGCGTGTTCATCGTCTTCCCCTGCGGGGTTTTAGCGATGCGTGTGCGTGTTCATCGTCTTCCCCTGCGGGGTTTTAGCGATGCGTGTGCGTGTTCATCGTCTTCCCCTGCGGGGTTTTAGCGATGCGCGTTCATCGTCTTCCCCTGCGGGGTTTTAGCAGTGTGTGTGCGTGTGCATCGTCTTCCCCTGCGGGGTTTTAGCGATGCGTGTTCATCGTCTTCCCCTGCGGGGTTTTAGCAGTGCGTGTGCGTGTTCATCGTCTTCCCCTGCGGGGTTATGGTGATGCGTGTGCGTGTTCATCGTCTTCCCCTAGGGAAGTCGCGCTGGAGAAGTGGATGGTGACGTTGGTGACGTGGGTTCCAGTCTCTGCTGTGCTGCTAGTGTGAGGGCTTTTGGGGGGAGATCAGAACCTCATGCAGGGAGGACTGTGCAGGCTGTTTACAGGCACCTGCATGTGGATGAGCTCAAACGTCATGTGGGATTTTTTTCTTTTTTACTTTTACTCATAAGTAAAGACTCTCAGAAGGCTACGTGCACACAGAGGGTCCCGAGTGGTCTCCACCCAGCGCCCCCGAGGATGGCGTCTCATGAAGCTGTAACATGGGGTCAAAGCCAGAACATCGGTGTCGGTGCCAGCCGGTCCCCGTGCCTCGTGCTCGGTGCGTGTGGGTGTAGCTCTCTGCTGTTTCGTCCCAGGCGTGGGTTCACACGCCCCCACCGTCGTCAGGATGCAGGCGTCCCCTCACCACCAGGGCCTCCTGTGCCACCCCTCCCGGCTGTACCCGACCCTCCATCCTCCGGGGCCCCTGGGGGCTCCTTGTCTGTTCTTCATCTCTGTGATTTTGCCATTTTGAGATTGTTAGACGAGTGGAACCGTGCAGTGTGTGAGCTTTTGAGATTCGCTTTTTGTTTTTTTTAAACCAAGCATAATGCCCAAGGTCCATCCAGGCTGTGGCACACGTCAGAAGTTCCTGACTTCTTGTTGCTGGTGCTGCCCCAGGGCCCGGGAGGACCGGGGTGTGCTTGCCCTTCACTCCCTGAAGGACACCCGGGTCATCTCCAGTTTGGGGCTGTGATGCATGAAGCATCTGTGAACGTTCATGTCTCGGTTTCACGTGCAAACAAGTTCACGTCTCGGGGTCAGTGCCCCCGAGAGCCCTTACTAGGGCGGAGGGAGGTGCCTGCTGAGCTCCCTTTATGAGAAACTGCCACACGGCCTTCCAGTGACCGTGCTCGCTCACATTTTCCCTGGAAACGTGCGACAAGGCTCCGCGTTTTAAGGAGGCAGTGACTGAACCCTGAAAAAGCCCTCTGGGTGCAGGACTCCGGATCCTGTAGGGCTGGAGGCGGTTCTGGAATCTTCCCTGGCCCAGAGAAGTTAAGGGCACTGTCTAAACCGTGCACTTCTGGGGCCGGTTCCCTGACTGAATGTCGTTTGAAGCCGCCGTTCGTTTAAGTTTCTTGACCGAGACGTATGTGCCCGTGCTCCCCGGGGACGCGATGTGGTTTAGTTTGTCGCCGTTTTCAGTGTTTTCACTGCAGACACGGGGGTGCGATGCGGCTGGTGTCGCTCACCAGGGCAGCAGCGGGGTCCGGCGTGCAGACTCGAGAGTGAGGGAGGTGCTGTTTCGCTCGCAGCTCTTCTCGGGTGTGCGCCTGAGCTTCGGCTCTGTCTTTAGTAAGGAGAACGGCAGCATCGTGGCGGGGAGCTCCAAGGCCCTCTGACTTTGAGGGTTTCAGTGTTAGTTAGGCCTTTTTGATCAATTCTTTATGTTCATGAGAAATCGCTCGGATTTCCATTCGCCCTGGTTTTACAGAAGAGAAAAATCCACGATTCTTTCATGATGAGAGTGACGATGACGAGCGAGCCTGCCTTTTATCGCTCACTTGTCGAGTGCAGTGAGTGCTGCATAAGCGTGACCCGTCTCACTGACGCGTCACTCAGAGCCACGCCGGGGGACGCTTGCCAGCCCCCCGTTAACCGGGGCCTGTTCCTGAGTGTCACCTGCTTTTTCTGCCGTAAACGGGAACCGACGTGCCGGGTCCGTTGGCTGCGTCCGCTGGGGACCAGCCTACAAGGCAGGCCTTCCGAGCTTCGCCGAGAGGTCGGTGGGAGCAACCCCACAAACAGGACCGGCTCCCGCGTCAGAAAAAAAGAAGCTGGCTTTGGTGGTTTTTAAATGGCTGGGCTGGGTTTTCGCGAGGCGAGGTATTCATCCTAAATGATACGCTGGAGGAGGCTCCGGGGGGCAGGACCGTCTCCCACACGTACGGTTTCCCCCGCACAGACGCGGTGGCACGTCGTGGTGCCTGAGCGTGAGCTGACCCATCCTTCTCCGGGACGTGACTCCTACGGCGTGTGCTTCGGCATCGTCCACGTTTCCCAGCTCGGGGGAGCCGCAGAGCGTTCACAGCGAGGCCTGCGTTGAGGCCAGGGCTTCAGGGCTGTGCTCACATGGGACGTTTCCTTCTGGAAAGACGTTTCGATGCTCGTTCTCGGTAGGAACGTCCCCTCTGAGTCCCGTTTCTTATCACTTGTCAGTGCACGAATAGGCCCCAGGACAGCCTCGATCTTAAACGCTTCGGCGGGTTGGAGTTAGGAGAGAGACGAAGGAACGAAGCGAAATCATGCGTGCGACGCATCCGTAAACGTGTCGCCTCAAACGCCGTGGGTTTGTGCTTTGAAGGCCCGTGGTGAGCTCCCGATTACACTTAGGCCGGGGCAGAGCCGTCGGGTGCCACCTGCCGCCGCCCGCCCTTTGGTTGCTTTTAGACAGAGTCGTTCCACCTAGAGAGAGCCCTTCCGCTCGGAGTTAGCACACATTCTCCCGTATCGAAAGCAGATTTTCCGGCCGTGCCGCAGCCGATTCGGGGAAGAATGGAAACCCGTTTGCCTGCCGCAGGTTCTCACAGGAGGGAGTGGGGAGAGGACGGTTCCGACCGCGTGGGTCCCGCGTGTGCAGTTTGCCCCGCGTATTCCACGGGGCAAATAGTGCACACAGCGGGTGGAATCCTTTAGGAAATGTCCTCAAATGTACGGGGATAAGGTAATACCCCGAAAGCTAAAATTCCCGATGCCCCCCTCTGCTGAAGTGTAGTAACGACTGATTTAGAAATGGCAGTGGTTCACCTGGCCTCGGTTCTAGACCTCGGTTTAGACTCAGTGAAGGGTTCGTTCTTGGCCCTTTTCACCCGGGCAGCCGTCCCTTCACGTCCCTCTTCTGCGATCGGCGCTCAGTTCCGTATGCGCACGTGTGAGGACCGCAGGTAACCCAGCTCTTGACCTCACCGTCAGAGCAATGCAGGCTTCCGTGCGCGTCTGATACCTGAAAGGTGGCCACCGGACCCATAAAATCCAGATTTAGACTTCCCACGTACCAGAATACGTCAAAGCAGACAAGACCCTCGTCTCTATATGAAGTGAATAAAGGGCGTAGCACGTAACATCCAAAATGGATTTTAAAATATCGAAAAGACGTGCAGACATGTCTGTCATCTCAATAGATGCATTCGGGGGAAACACCAGAGGGTTCAAACTCAGGCTGGGTTTTAAAAAAACCCGGGTAAATGCTGTTTGTAAGAGACAGTCTTCAAGCGCAACGACCCCCCTCGGATGTCGTCAGGTGAGCAGAGACAGAAAGCGGATGGCGGTTTCCAGGGGCGAGGGGAGGAGGGACGGGAAGCCGCCGTCTAACAGTTTCGGTTTCACAAGGTGCCAGGTCCTGGACATCCATTTCACAACAGGTGGATCTGTGTCACCCCGCTGAGCTGAGCTGGAAAATATGGCAACTTTTAGTGCGTGCGCGTGTGCTTTTGGTCATAATTAAAAAGAAAAAGACGACGACCCACCACAATTAAAGATAAAAAGACAGCGGCGGGTGATGATCAAGGGTGACAGCGTGAATGTCGGATGAAGCAGGATTCAGAGCATGTGGTCGGGTAGACGTGAGGCAGGATTTGGGGTCAGAAGGACCTAGGTTCCAATCCCAGCTTTGCCATTTCGGACGCGTGTGGCCTTGGACGCGTCCTTCAGCCCTGCCGTTTGCGAGGCCTTGGCCTGGGAAGTCGTGGTGTCTGGCCCCTCGCGGTGCTCGGCAGGTGGGAGCTGCTGGTTCTCAAATGCGGCCCTCGTGAGATGAAGGCCACAGGGGGCGGCGCTGGGATGTGAACCTGAGCCCCACTCGGCCACCGCCCCGCCCTGCTGCCTCCGGAAGGGCTGCCCTGCAGAGCTCGCCTTGGCGTTGGTGCGCCCGTGGCCGCAGACCCGGGGTTCCGACGCGTGCCGGGTCCTCAGGCCGGCCTTGCCCTGTCCGTGCCTCTGAGTGTCAGCCCCATCTCGGTCATCAAGCCCTCTGGGAGCCGGAGGCCGTGTGGCTTTTGGGCTTTGGAAGGCCGGGATCTGTGTCTCCTGCGCCCCTCCGCAGCAGAGGGGTGGGGACGGAGGCCGAGGGCTCTGGGCTGGGGTGGGGGCGGGACGAGGGCGTCTGGCACGGCCCCTGGGATTCGGGAGTTCGTCA
Organism: Cynopterus sphinx; assembly: GCA_030015415.1. NCBI lineage: Eukaryota > Metazoa > Chordata > Mammalia > Chiroptera > Pteropodidae > Cynopterus > Cynopterus sphinx. The sequence continues at coordinate 2,321,786 of CM057391.1, forward strand.
GCTCCCCACCCGCTCCGCCTGTTTTCCCCCTCGGCATGCTCTGCTCTGGTTTCCACTTCTTGTCTGGGCGCAGACTTCCGACCTCCCCTCCCGCCCCGGGTCCTCGACGGAATGACATAGCTCCTTGGCCGTTGTCTGAGGATGTTTCACCGCCACCAGCTGTTGGGAACAGGCAGCTGACAGGGGCAACCAGCTCTGCTCCCGGCCCCGTGTCTGTCCCCGTAGACGCAGTCTTGTGAGGAAGCGACGGAGGAGTCGGGCCTTCCCCGTGGGCACCGAGCCCCTCGATCTCCGGGGGAAGGCCCGTCTCCGTCCAGGGGGCAGAGCCGATGCTGGGCGTCCTCCGGCGCTTCGCTGAAGCGGGTGGGCCCGACTCCTGGGGACGGCCGACGGGAGTGTGAGAAGCAGGGCCGGGGTGGGGTGGCGAAGTGGCGATTACCCGGGCTTCCTCCCCCCCCGCCTGGTCCGCCAGACAGGCCTGCGTGATTCACGGGCTGAGGACAGGCCCTGGGCTGCGGCTCCCGGAGTCGGAAGGAAGATGCTGTTGGCGGCTCGGTCTGCGGGCCGGAGCGGGGGAGGGGACGCCTGGGGCCACTCAGCGGCACGGTGTCGAGGAGGGCGCTTGGGGCGATCGTTTCTAAGTGGGACGCAGAGCAGCCGCGTATCTGTTGCTCTCTCTCGGCACGGAGCGTGGATTTTATCGTGAGGGGAGACTTGGTGACATGGAGGGGCCAGAATCACTTGCGATTCCCAGGGGACCTCACTTCCTCACACTCACCATTGCCTCTTGGAATGATTTCCCTTCGAAGACGTCGAGTAAGTCTTGTTAAGCGTGGGGATACATTCCGTAATAATTCCCGTAAGTTATCGAACACGCAGGAAGGAGGAAATCGAGTGTGGCCTCCGTACGCTCCAGGGGCTTTTCGAGAAACGGGCCTTTCCCCCTTTTCCTGCAGACGGCAGAGCTCTGTGGCCAGCGGGGCTTTCCTCACGCAGGAGCTCCGTGTCCCGCGCAGGGGGGCTTCCCTGGGTTTTCCGTGGAGCAGCGGGAGCCCTCGCTGCCTACGAGGATGTTCGAACAGCCCTTAAAGGAGAGGTGGGGTTGGGGACGTCACCAGCGACACGGTTACACCGGACAGGACCCGAACGCACGTGGCAGCGTGGTCTGGCCCCTGTTACCCGGTGGGGGCCTAAGTGCTGCCGTAAACCTGGCACTTCTGCTTGGAAACGCTCTGCAGCTGGCCTGTGGGGGCGGGGGCTTCGGGGGGCTGCCGACGACGCGGTGTTGTGAACCGAGGCCCGATGCGGGGAGCCGTCAGAGCCTGTGGCTTCACGTCAGCGTCCACACGCATCGCCCGGCTCGTTCGCCGCGTGGGTGGACCTGCAGTTTGTCACGTCTGGATACACGCGCCACGCGTGTTGACGGAGTCTCGTGTGTCTGTGTGCACGGCCCGTGGACACAGCCGATGAGTGGTGGCGGGCGAAGGCGAGGCAGGGTATGGGCGAGGTGCGGGCGAGGGTGCCGATGGCTGTGGGATCCGGCCCTCCTGGGCGACCTCATGTAACTTCATTTACCCCTCCGAAGGCCCCGTCCCCGAATATCGTCATGTTTAAGGTGCGCGTGGACATTTTTTGTTGAGAAGCGCACAGTTTGATCCCAAACAATGGCTACCTGAATGCCTTACGTGTCTCTTTCCTTTCCCTGGTCAGATTGTGAGAATCTGGGCTTTTTGCGTCTCGGCGTCCTGCCTCCTACGCGGCATTTAATGCGTTGAATAAGCTCATGAAATCCGCTCTTCAGAAATTTAAGGCAGCGCTTAGACTTTTCTGGACATGGCCTGTGGCCAACGCACGCTCCTTAAAGTTTCTTTGTGGGTTTGGCCCAGTGCGGCCAGGGAATTTAGAAAACAGAACGTCACCCAGGGTGAGACGTCCCCTCCTGTGATTTTTTCCTCCCGACTTAAGTGACGCTTATGGTCCGTCCGCGCGCACGCCTTCGCCCATTCTTCCAGACTCAAGGTGGAGACAACTCCCGCCCGGACGTGGCTCATCGGTAGAAGGGTGCCAGAAGTGGAAGTCTTCTCGCTGAGCCTGTCCCCCACCCTCGCCTTCCGAGATCACACCCAGACTCAGCTCCTGGGAGACTTTCACCGCGGACGGACGGACGGACGGACGGACGGCCTTCCCTTGGAAACGCCGCCCTGTTGGCTGCTCCGCCTGGTTCCCGGGGCCCGAATTAAAGCTCAGAACTGGGAAGATGACCCATTATTCCTCTTTAAGGGCAGAATTTACCTAAAACGTGTCCCTTAGTCCTGACGGCTTCGACGGCGACGTCTCTGTGTGTGTCTCTGAGTCTGTGTGCCTGTCTGCCCAGGGGTAGCTTTTGCTAATCACAATGTCCGACCTCCTCTTGGCCCCTGATGAACCCTGGGTGTCTGCCGTCCCCGGGGATGGGAGGGCGACTGAGGGAGGGCCTTGGCGTTGCTCGCTTTCGAGTCTAACGGGGGAGGTGGACGTGAACTCCTACCTCCGTGTGCTCTAGAGCTCCAGGGCCGGGCTCTAGACGAGGGAGCAGCTCTTCTGTGTGTGGAAAGACTTTCCCGAGGGGCGGGAGTGAGGAGGGTGGGCGCGGGGCCCAACCTTAAGGAAGAGCAGTTCTTTGGGGTGGGGGTCTTCTCAGGCCTCGGGGGGCAACGGGCCTCGTGCCTCTGCGGTGGGAGGCGAGCTGCCTTCAGGGGCCGCCCTGCGTTCGTCTCCGGGGGTGGGGAGCCCGGTGCGCACGCTGCCTTCATTCCCCCCAAACCCCTGTGTGTTCCCCGTTGAACCTCGGGGGCCTGCCAGGGATCGCCACAGAGCAGTCGCCAGCTCCCTCCTCTTGGGCTTACATCATGCTCAGTTTCTCCGTGGAGAAATTAAACGCCAACGGCCGAGTCAGCCAGTCCCTAGTCGGAACACTGTGCGGATGCTCCGTGCAGAGCGCAGCGTTCCTCGCCCGCAGTGGGAAGGAGGCACCAGGGTTGGCACGCGCAGGTTGGAAGCCCCGCTCGTGTTCGCTGCCAGGGTTTATTTTTGTCCAAGTATTTCACGGGGCCTAAAAATAAAGATCCGACCGTCGAATCGTAACAACAGAATTAAGAAGATGCAACGCTCCTCGAGAGACCATGTTTAGCAAATATTTACCCCTGTTTGTTGTGTGCGATGAATCCTTGACAAGAGAACCTGTGCATGAGTTTTTTTTATCGATTTTAAGTGTATTACACTTTGCCCTGTCAGCAGTCGTTTATTCGCCGGCTCAGATGCCGCCCGACGCGTTTGTGAACGTGAGCGCGGAGCTGGTTTCACGCTCCGTGTTCTCCGGTTTCTGCTGTGTCCTTTCCCTGTGTGCACGTGTGACAGGGTTCGGGGAGGCTCGAGGCCCGGCTGATTTGAAAGGCGAGTTTTTTCCTGAGCCACGTGCCGGGTCAAGGCCTGCGGATCTAAAAGGAAATGGTGTTCATGCGTGAGTCCAGCCTGTCCGTGTTCGTGAATGCCCCCCACGTGCTACGGCCGTCGCTCGGCGGGGAGCAGAGCCGTCACCTTCGCTGACCTCGGGGGGCTCGCAGTGAAGTCCTGGGGACGGGCCTCGGACGCGTGCGCACACGCGCGCGCACACAGTGGTCGACTGTGCTGGGGAAGACAACGAGCCGTTTCTCCCCGGGGAAAGCGCACTCTCGCGGAGAGCACGCGGGGAGAGGCCCCGCCGGGGCTGGGGCTGTCCGGGCTGGTGTCTGCTCATGGTTCTGTGGACCATTGTTCGTTGGCCTTTCCAGGCCGTGAATGGTGGTAGTGAGTTTTCAGAATTTAATTCTCTTCTGCACTTTTTCGGCGTTGAAAAGGGTTTCTTGGATTATTTACAGTTGGGCGTGCCTTAATTTGCGTCCAGGATGTATCTTTCCTCAGATCGCGTGATGTGTGTGCGTACATAAAGCTGTTCTCTGCTGCGACCAGAGGAAATTCTATCTATGAAATTTAATTATAAAATAGACTTACAGTTTTTAAATCCCCCTAATTACCATTTTCGACAGTTTTTTCCTTTGATTCTTTTTCTTATATTTCCAAGAGCCATTCGGTTTTTTCTATAAGGACCAGAAGTCGTGGTGGATCGTTTTTCTTCTTTAACCTCAACTTTTCGGTAGAATCCTGTTTTTCTTTAAGGTGAGCTTTATAAAATAGCTAACTTCCTATTAGACGGGGATAGGACGTTCTGCTCCTTAAAGATGAGGACCGAAGCCCCTGGGCTTGTGCACCCGCCTCTGAGCGACGCGGCGCACTAAGGAGCGCTGCCTCGGGGAAAGGTGGTTTCGCTGACGGAGCGTTTCTCACTGAACGGAAACAGCATCGTGGCTGACTACGGCTCCGCTTCAGTGGTTCTTATTAAACAGGGAGAGCAGACTTGCTTCTTGGCGATGGGGCCGGGGGGGAGGGATGTTCGTCCCTCGACCCCGGAGCGGCACGAAGCATTCACACAATCGTTCTGTCGTCTGTTGAGAATACGCGTCTTTCCATTTAATCTGCAATCGCACGAGTGGGTTATTTCTGCGACGAGTGTGCTGGAGCTGGTTTGTAGTCAGACCCGCTGGAATGAACCCGAGCAGGTTGGCTGCCCAGACGGTTCCTCGCAGCGTTCGCGGGAACGGTGGCTGGTGGGGGGCAGTGGGCGCAGGGGGCGTGGAGAGCACTTACGGTTTACCCCCGAGCAAGTGCCCACTAGGCAATCGCTGCTTCGTGGTGGACGGCCGGCCCCCTTGCAAGCCACGGCATAGCTGCCTGCCCACTTAGGAACGAGGCGACACCCCGCTGGGGTCACTGTGCCGCCCCCGCATGGGCCCACATCTGCCATCATGACGCCAAGACGCCCGAGAGAGAAGAGGCAACCCCTTTGTCGCCGTTAGACCGGAGTTGGATTCCTCAGGGCCTTGGAGATTCGAGTCTGGGAGGATTCCGGGCCGTCCCCACTTCTGCCAGGCGCCTCCAGGCACAGCACCCCGGGAGTCCCGCGGGCTGCGGGGTGTAATTTCCTGGCGCGGGGGGCCTGCTGCTGAGCGGTTTCTCCCGTCGTCTTGGGGAAGGAGGACAGTGCAGTTGCCCCACTGGGATGGCGACTGTGACTTTCTGGTCTCCTGCTGCCTGACTATTCCCCGTGCTGGTCAGACAAGGAACGGTTTGCGCCGACGGCCGACATCGTCGTTCATTGAACGAAGTTCCCGCACGGCCGGCCTGGGCGCGGGGTGTGTGGGGGTCGAAACGCGGGCCTGGCCCCAGCGACACACACACAGCCCCTCGCCGTTGGCTTGCAGAGCGCTCGGCCGCCTACGTTGGGGTATTTTGTGACAGCGATTTGCCTCCTGGAGCAAGGGGTTAACTCGTCACACACAGCAAACCCCTGGAGGCCGAGGTGAGTCCGTGTGGCCGCAGTAAGTGGGTCACGCAGCAGCAGCAGCAGCTCCAGGTTTTCAGATTCCGGTCTCTTAGCTTCCCCCGGCCCTGGGACCGCCAGGGGCAAGTCGCCTCGTCTCAGGGTGCCCGAGGGTGGAACCAGCGGAGGGGGCGGCCGCGAGAGCCCGAGGCCGCGGTGCGGGCGGTCCCATTTCCAGTAAAGCAGTTTTCAGCCGCTTTGAAACCACGCTGCTGTCACAGTCTCCTGATTCCCACTCTGTGATCACTCAGCCTAAGCTGCGCTGAACTCAGTGCAGCTGACGGAGAAGGGACGTAGTAAAAAGACGAGCGCTAGAACCTGCTGGAACAACGTGCGCTGTGGAAGCCAGGGCACTTCTGCGGGGTAGAATCATGCCCGTTCTCGTCACAGCTGATTCCCGGTGTGCTCGGTCTCCTCGCAGTCCTGGGGGCCTTGACGTCGACAGCCCCCCTGACGAGTTGAGCGTAACAAAGCGGTTTTTACTCAGACACGTTCCACAACGAACACGTTCTTAATCACAAATGTGTTTGTCACTAAATCGCGTGGGCAGGGTTTGACCACGTGGACGGAAGGACACGTTTTTCTGCAGCGTGGGCCGCGCTGCCCGTCCCGGTGGCTGTTGATGGAAAACGTCTCAGCCAGCGACGTGTCGCGTCCTTCTCTCCCTTCCCTCTCCCTCTCCCTCTCCTTACAGAAAGCCTCAGTGTGGTAAATGCAGTGTGAGCGAAGCAGGAGGGAAGGACGAAGTCGCCGCTGCCTACACGTGCCCCCTGTTGGCTTCAGTCAAAGGCGCAGTTTAGTCTCCGTGGCCTTTCCCAGTTTCTTGCGGGAAGAGAAAGGATCCTGTAATAAAGTGCAGTCGTGCTGTTTAATTCGGGGAAACCCCAGCCTGCTGAGGGGTGTCCAAGCCCGTCGTCCTCCGATCGAGGGGAAACGGTAGCCTTGGTACCCAGGAGCCCTCATCTCTGTCTCTAGCCCTTCGACCTCTCTCCTGGACTTCCCTGCGGAATTAGGGCCGTCACAGTCCCGGCCTTCACGGCCCGAGGCTGGGCCAGAGATGTGGCTGCTGCTCCCACTGCGGACTCGCTGTGCTGTATGAGAATTTCAAGGTGAAACAGTTTGTATTTGAGATCTCACGAAGCCTGGTTCCCTGAGCCGGGCTTTCTCCCATGCACCCCTGGCGGATGCTCCTGTGACATCCCTTTGACATGGGGGGGATTCGAAGCCCAGAGGTCACACGGCCCTAGGAGGCAGGGCCGGGCTCCGCCCCAGGCCCTTGCCCCTGGGGAGCGAGCCCCTGAGCACCTTTGCCCTTTGCCCTCTGCCCTTACTCTGTAGCCACCTCTTTTCATCCTGACGTCTTGGATTATGGTACCTTCGACCTTAGATAGTGTCCCTCTGTTTCATTCTCCAGTCCCAAGTCCAATCCCCGTCCTCCTTCCTGGTCCCCTAAAGGCGACAGACATCCAGGACTCCATGCATGGAATGAACACGTATGGGTCGTCGGCTTTGTGAGGGGAACCGTGTCGGGAACCGGCGCTGCCCAGATCCGTTTGTTTTAATTACGAAACGTCTGAGGTGGCAGGAAGAATACGTAAAACAAGGGGTAAAAACGAGTCTCAGGGACCGTCCGGACTGAGAGTGATTCTTCCACGTCCTTCATCCGTCCGCCTGGTCCGTTCTGCAGACGTGTCCTGTGGTCCCTTCCCTGTCGCCCCGCTGCCAGGGGGCTCCGCCCGCACCCCGAGCCCTGGACCCGAGCCAGCCTGGCCCTGGCCACGAGGACCAGCCCCTCCTAAAGGCTGGGGACTGTGCGGAGTGTTTTCCCACGGGTCGTCTCGTTTGTTCCCCACGCCTCCGAGCAGCAGCCGTCACGTGGAAACCGAGTCACGGAACCGCGTGCCCACGTTCTGCACAGCCCCCAGACCTCTGCTTCCTGGCATCGTCCACGGGCTTGCATTCCTCTCGGCCTTGGGTTCCTTCTTCCCGTTTCGCTTCTTCATCCTCGGGGTGCCTGCAGCACCGCCGCTGCCCCGTACGTCTCGGCGGCCCCGTTGCCGGGTTCCCCTGTGTCCTCACGTGGCATGCGGCCTGCCGTCCGGGGCCCGAGGACCACTGGGCAGGCCCTCCAGCAGTGGACCAGACAGTCATGTTTTGTCTTTCGCTTTTCACATGGTTGACACCCCCTGGGACTGCGACTTAAATCTGCTTTCTCATCCCTCACGCCCCACAGCTCACACGAGTAAGTTTTAATGACACGAATGTGAACGTTGTTGGGACGTCAGGACACCTTCCTGCCCCCGTCGGTGGCTGGAGCATGGCCTTCCGGCACGGTGGCCTGTTCTCGGGCCGTGGGCATCTCAGAGGGCCGGCTGCACTGGTCGTGGAGCCATTTCGGGAACAGGGGAAGTGTGTCATCCGTGCCGAACAGAAGTGAAAACAAAAGTGTCCCATGAGGTCCGTCTGCCGTCAGCCAGACGGGAAGCGATGTTTCTGCAAGTCGCCGCGAGTCCGTGGCTGATCGCAACCTCTCCCGGAGCGACTGACGCTGGCGCAGGAACCTCAATTCTGAGTAAAAGACGCATCGGGGAAGAAAAAGTCCTGAACTGCCGTTGAAGCAAAAAGTGGCAGACACAGGCATTTTCCTGCTGCTGGCAGAAAACACTCAAAAGGACCCTCAAAAGTTTGTTGGATAAAAGGCATTTTTGGTCACGCTGCATTCTGTTAGCATTTGTGGTTTTAAGTAGTTGCCAGATTTGGCAAATAAAAGCGCAGGTCACCTGGGTAAACTTTTTTCAGGCAAAAGCAACAACATTATTAGCATAAGCTTGTCGTACATGGTGTTCGGGACACACCAAAATTTACCATTTTTCCTAAATCTGTAGGTAGCTGGGCGTCCTCCCGTTTTATCTGCAAATTCTACTTTTAAGAAGGTTTAGTGATCCATATTCCGGTACTAGGTGGTTAAGAGTATTTATTATTTTTTACTGTAAATTATTTATAAAAGCAATTGTTCTCGCTTTAGCTCTTCTGATAGAAAATCACTAATTTTAATGAGCCAAGGAAGCACGGGAGCGTGACAGCTGACCCCTCGGATGCCACTGCGACTAGGTCAGGTTAGAAATGAAGAAAAGGAATCTCGGGGGGGAAGTAGCTTTGCGGTCGCCGTGCAGTGCGCGTCCGTTTCCCTCTAACTCGGTCCCGCTGCTCCTAACCCGCCGTCGGAGGACGACGACGTCAGCGGCAGCCTGCCCTGGGCCGGGTCCGCCACCTGCTAGGGGCTGTTCTGGGTTTCGTTCTAGTTTCTTTAATCGTCCCCGCAGCCTGACGAGGTGGGGGCTTCTATGGTGCGATGCACCAGGTAAGAACCCGACGCACGGAGACGTGGATTAGCTCACCCGAGGCCGCCTCTGTGCGTCCACCCTGCAAGCATCCCCTCCCCTGTGGTCCTGAAGCGTCCAGGCAGCCCACGTCCCTCTCCTGGGACGGGTCTCCGAGAGCGCCCCGTGCTCGCTGGGCTCCGGACTTGCTGTGGCTCGTCACGGCCCTTGACCTTTTCGTGGCCGAAGTGTAAAGTGCGCCTCGCAGGGACTGTCATTTACCAGCAGGCGCCGCGGGACTTTGGATGGCCTTTGCGCTGGATGCTGCAGTTCTGACACGGCCCAGGGGCTACGCGGGTTTTCATTTTTATTTTCCACGATGCAGGTACGTCCATAAGACACTGTGGACTCAGACGGAGCTGTTTGTCCAGTAACAACACCTCCACGTTCCCTGGCTACACAACCCGCAAGTGGACCACGAGTCCCTCGGTTCGTACACGTGCGGGGTCTTTTCTTTGCGTGTGAGCGCGCAGGATTCCCTCGTGTTGGTGGAAATTTTCTGTTTCGTTTTACCGCGCTCTTGCTGCCCGACACCACAGTTTTTAACTCTTTGTAACGTCGTCGCAGTGGTAACGATGCGTTTAGGACCGGGACCCGGCTCCGTGGGCAAGCTCACACCTGCGCGTCCGCACGGCCGCCTGCGCGCCTCCTGACCCCGGGCAGTCTGTAGCTGGCCCTTCCTCCCGCCGCTTAAGTCGGCGTGCAGTGCGGCGACATCCTTACCGTCACGTCCCGGGGAAAGGGCTGGAGCTACCCAACAGCCCTTTCTGCCTTATCACGGGACAAACTCTTAAGTCACCTTTTTGGGATAATCCACAGTGATCCTGCCGCGTCAGGTAGTGTCGTGTCCCTAAGTGTCCTTCTGGGCCCCGCGTGCAGCCGCCAGGTTTCTTCCAGCACAGTAAGACGGCTTTGCTCTTAGAAACCGAGGCAAGAGAGAGTTAATAATAGAAAAAAACATTTGCCTGGTGAAATGCAGACTATTTCTGCTTCACGTAAGACAATGTGACGGCCCTCAGGGTGTCACACCTCGCTGGGGGCTCACTGCGTTGCGGGAAATGGGGCAGGACGTGAGGCCGAGGCTGTCTCGTTGGCTTTTGAGGCCAGATTTAGGAATTTAGGTATCGGATTTCGGTATCAACTTATCAAGCACCTTCTAACGTCTGTTAAAAACTCTGCACGAGAGATGAAATTATGTCCACACACCTCGACAGCCCTAAACTTCCAGAATTGGGTAAATTTGTATTTTGGGTGATCTCTCTTAATATACAGCTTGGCACAGAGCCGTTTTCTGTGGTTGTCAACAGTATCAATAATTAGCGTAGCTTCTGCGCAAACGTGTTCGATGGATGGGCAGAATTCTGCTCCCTCGGCTCATGCTTTCAATGAATCCCCTGCCATGAGGCGGTTGACGTTCGCTCTCTTCCCGGGAGCGCTGCGGCATTTCTCAGCGACCTTTTCTACCGTAAGCAGCCAATTATAGTTTTTATTTCCCAACATGTATTAAAATGAGGATATTTCATTAAGTTTGAGAGCCTCGTGGAGACAATTTTAAATATCACTCGGGGTTCTCCGACCTGGACGGTCACCGTGACGCTGCAGGCGAACGACGGGCGTGTTTTAACGAAATGCTCGCCCGTGTCAGTAACTCCTGAGTGCTCTTCGAAGGCGGCTTGTTGCGCTCCGTAGCGTGAAACGTGGTTTTATGACCCCTGCTATGCAACTCGTGGAGTGCTCACACACGATTTAAGTGAAAGGAGAACGTAGAAAACACAACCCTCCTTTGTTTCATTAAGCCCGGAACCCACTTGGTCCACAACTTGAGACTTATTCGTAACCACAAAGGAATAACAATCAAACTCCCCAATAAAGATGAGTGTTTGGGGAAATGTGGCTTACACCAGCCCCCCGGAGAATGTCCGAATATTGCAAAACATGTTTCGGAAAGACCACGGAGGCCTGCGGGTCGCGTTCCAGAAACCATCGGAAAGCCAGATGTCTGTGATCATCACGTCGTCTGTGGCGCTGTGCCAAGGTGTCCCAAGCTCTCCTCAGCTGTTTTTTAAAAAAAATAACCTATTCAGTATGAAAACGAGTTCCGAAAATTTAAACTCGTTTTGCCAAACCCATTTTCCCTGTTGACTCGGATTGTCCAGATTTTAGGTTAACGAAGAGCCTGGTTTCCACACACTCTGCAGACCTGCCGCCCCTCTCCTGGGCCAGCTCCCCGCGGCAGGCTTTTGTCGCGCACCTACTACGCGCGCGGAGTTGTGCTTGTGTCCAGGGGACGTAACAGTAAATCGCTCTCCCCGTTCACCCCGGGAGAACTGTCCTGACTGAGTAGTTCTGCGCACTATTTATTCCAGAGCTTTCCGAGCGGCCATCTGAAACTGCTGTGCTTGTGGCGTAGAAATCGAATATTCTGGGAGATTTTACCCGCTGTGACCGAGTCCAGGAGAACCCAGAAAGGTGTCCGCTGTGGTGTTGTGGTCTGGCGTAGGAGAGAAAGGGAACAACAAGATGTCAGACGTCAGAGGTGACTTCACCGGACACAGACGCGCCGCCTCAGCACGGCCTGTGACCCGTGACTGCTCCTCGCGCCTTCCCCACCTCCGGGCCCCGCCTCCCGTCCTCCCCTGCCGGACCGTCCCTCGCCTTACACCCGGCGAGCCTCGTGCTCGGGGGCAGGGGGACTTCATCGTGCTGTTGTGCGGCGCACGTGCTCTGACAGGGGGTGGCGAGACGGTGGTCGTGTGACCAGTGTTGCTATCAGGTTAGGGGGTGAGTGAGGAGTGTCCGCCGCGAGTGAATGAACGAACGAATGAATGAGGGAATGAGCGAAAAAGTGGCGCGCTGCAGTGAATCCGGGTCCGGGCTCCTGCCCTGCTCCTTACCCAGCTGCCCTGTCGTGGCCTCGCGGCCACAGTTGCCTCGTCCTTACGCCCTACACTTTTACTTACCACACGGGTCTGTCTTTAGGATTAAATCGGAATGTTTGTCCAAAAAAAAAAAAAAAATTTGTGAGATGATGCTGGTCTGGCTTCCCCGTAAGCGCTCGGTAAACATCGCCATCGCCATCATCCCCATCCCCATTTATTCCCTTCTGGAACATTCCCAGGGAAGAAAGACTCACATCAAAAAGACCCTAGAGGGTTCCCCAGCAAAGGACCCCTGACGTTTTGTCGCCGTGCACACCCTGGGGTGTGTGTCGGGGTGGGGGGGGGCCCTATCAACATCTTCCAGAACGTTGTTCCGCCAAGTAAATTCAGGAAAGGCTACTCTGAGTCAGTGTTTTATTGATAACTAACTCTTTTTAAAAGAAAACTTTGGTGTTCGTATTTTTAAGACGCGTTAGGTGTGGCCAGGGAGAGCCTGTGAGGGGTGGATTGGCTGCGTGGGCTGCCCCTGGCTTGGCACCAGCAGGTGGACCGGACAGTGGACGGCGGGTGACAGGAAGGCCGGCGTTTGGCGGGCCCAGGGCTCGGCTTCCTCGAGGGAAGGCCTCGTTGGCTTCTCACCTCCCGACGTCGGTCCTGAGCGGCCTCACACACCGCAGCCTGGCACGCCAGCCCAGCCCTCCCGGGTGCCTCTCGTTGCCTTCGTTTCCGTGACTGTCTCTGCGATTTAGTTCTGCATCTGCCCGGGCGTGTGACCCGCCCCTCTGTCCTCAAGGGCACTGGGCAGGTCGACGCAGACAGGATGCAGCTGTTCTCTGGATGGCGCTCGGGGCCCCTTCTGCCTGTGAGGCTGGGGCCTCGAGGCCGTCCAAGGTCCCCTCTGAGGCCGTGGCCTCGAGGCCGCCCAAGGTCCCCGCAGCCTGTCCACGGCAGTAATCACTGGAAATGCTGATTTCTGCTCACGTGGTCGTTGTCACTTGGAGAGAGAGAGGCGCGCCCAGAGGCTGGGGGCAGGCGAGCGGTCCTTGACTCCATCCTTTCCGTGTTCTATTGGAAAGTGTTCGTTCCTGTGAAATAAATGGACGCAGAAAAGAAAACGGGTCAGGTAGGGCGTGAGGGGTTCTTCAGGGTTATCTCAAATACACCTTAACCTCATGGCCTCTTAAGGCAATTTAATATTAATAAAATAAAATAAAATAAATAAAATAAAATAAAATAATAAAAAATAAAATAAAATAAAATAATAAAATAAAATAAAAAATAAAATAAATAAAATAAATAAAATAATAATAAAAAAATAATAAAATAAAATAAAATAAAATAAAATAAAATAAAATAAAAAAGGTTGCTGTAGTCCACCACCCCTGTTCGACCCAGCGGAGAGACTCCTCCGGGGGGATGGGCTGCCCTTCGGGGCTGTGCACCTCGAACGCCCTTCGGCTCTATCATGAGTTGGTGGAACGGTCGCGTTCTCTTCTCGCATTAGAATCGGAAGCGTCGGGCGAGGACTGTCACCTGCCGGGATTTGACAGACGGAGGGGGAGGTCCCTGAGTTCCTAAGCCTCCGCAGCGAAAACTTTCCGACCTGCCACGGTGCGGTTTTATGAGCGTGAAGCTGCTGCGGGCGTTTACGAATATTCCTGTGACTTCAGTGGCCTCCGCGTGTCCCGAGTCGTTGAAACGGGGTCGTCCTCCTGAATGTGCCGAAGGTTAGGCCAGATCCGACGCGGAAGCCTCTGGGGTCCGCGGGCTGGGGCCTCGTCTCTCACCCAGACTCCGTTTCCTGCCACCGAGGAGCTTCCTCTGCTCTGAACTGTCGCTCGCTGCCTTCGGGTCCCAGCCTGCAGGAGGGCGTGGTCCTCGGAGACGGGGGCGGGAGGTAGCCCTTGACCTTGGCCAGGCCGCCCACTTGGTTTCTCTCCGTTGCCTCTTCCCTCCCTTCTGTCGGCCTCATGCATTGTGTCCTGGCCCACCCTCCGCCCGTGTCCCCTCCAAGGCGGCAGACAAACCTGTGCTCAGGGCCACCCGGGACCGGAGCCCACTGAGCCTGGCCGTGTGGTCTGCAGCCGAGAATTCTGACCGTGGCTCTAAGCGTGTCCTCCCCTTGAACTGCAAACCCTTGATCTGGATCCGAGGAGGAGGATATAAATAGCCCCCTGGGGTCTTGCATGAGGCCAAGAATCGTCCTATAATTAGCAAGGCCTGTGGTCTGCGTGGCCTTTCCAGAATGGTGGCTGGTCAGCGAGAACCAGCGCTTTTATTAGCTCCCGGCTCCGAACGGTCAGGAGGTCTGAGTCTCATCGTACGGGTCCTTCGAAATGACAGTGGTCGAGATCAACAAACACTGGGTGGGGGAACTGCTGGCTTTCTAACTCCTTTATGGGAAACGCAGAGCACGAGATTGGCCGCGTCTGGGTGTGTTCCGTGAATCGATCCTAAAACAACTTTCCACGAGGGAAAAATCATGCAGATTTCTCTGGGCCTGTGTTTGCCAAACGGCAAAACGAGAGCGTTAAGGGGCAGCATGAAGAGCTTGGTAGGGGTGGAGGGGAGTACGGAATCAGGGGAAACGGTGGGCGTGGCTGAGGAAAGGCACAGAGCTTCTGGAATAGCAGTTTGCGGCCGGTGTTAGGGCGTCAGGACAGGATGTGGAGATAGGATGCTGAGCTGGTGTGTGGGAAGCAGGTCTGAGCCGACGCGGGCCTGGTGACCGTCGCTGAAATAACGCGGCCTTAGAATGGCTGAACGAAACCCAGCATGGGAATTCGCCCGAAACGGGGAGGGAAGGGCAAATATAGGCCGCTGAATGGACGTGCAGCATCTACTGAACGCCACGTTACTGGCCTCGACAGACCTTTCTTTAAGAGGGGAATTGGGATTTGGATATTAAAATGTGGCTTAAAAAAAAAAATATATATATCTATATATATTTATATATATATTTATATATATATAAATATATTTTTAAATATATTTTATATATTTTTATATATGTATAACACTGATTTCGTTTCTTTATACACACATATGTAAAATTATTGATCTAAAATAGACCTGTAAATATCTAGACCTTTTTTTTAGGTTTTAATTAAAAATAAATCTTGTAAGAACTAGATTGGAGTCATCTTGGGAAGACCTGAGAGTGTCTTCCTCTTCCTTTTAAAAAAGGCCTGACTTTTTCGTGGCAACATCGGACCATCTCGCGTCACGTCCTGTCATTTGAGCAAGCTCCCCTCAAGTTTTTATCGGGCACATTTTTGCAGCCAGGTGCAAGTTAATTTTTTTCATTATAAAGCATTTTTCTCTGGTCTCCTTCTGACTTATCGGTTTCTCTAAAACGGATCGCAGTCGTTTTTGGATATCTTATTTCAGAAACTAACCTCAAAAGGTGTCAAGCCTTCATGTTCTCCTGACTCCTTCGGGACACAGTTCTCAGTCGTGCGTCTTGGGGGCCGCCTGGCGTTTTCTGCGCGAACGCCCAGTCGGCAGTGGGGCAGACCAGTTGGCCTTTCCAAAGTGTTCCCCCTGGGCCAGTGCACTGCTGTGGGGCCCGTGCGGACTACACGGGGCACTGAACAGGCCTTGGGCAAAGAGGCACCAAGTTCAGGTTCATGCTCGTGCACGTTCAGCTCACGTCCAGCCCAGGAATAAAGCCAGCGACCTTCGCGCTGCCTGGTGACAGCCACCCACGGCTCACCCTCCTCCCAGGTGGGGGAGGCCTCCCTTAAAGTTTAACAAGCAGCAAGCTCGTCCCGAAGGTGAGCGGTATTTTAACAGCTCTTAGAGGAGGCGTCTTTAAATTTGGGGGGGAAATGGCAGGTTGTATATTTCCCCTTTCTGGGCGCTGAGGATTCTGAATTCCTGTGGGCAGCCTCAGTGTTCGCTCTGAGGGGCAGACACCAGCCCCAGGCGTGGACAGGGCCTGACGGCACCCGAAGCCCCCTGGCAGGCGACGGCTTTTCGTCGACTCTGAAGTTGTACGCGTGGGTGGGGATGAGTGTTTCACAGATGTGGGTGATTATTGCCGGGTTTGGTGTCTCGCACGGAGTTTGAGCCCTCACGGGCGATGACTGCCTTTAGGGCCGGGGCTGGTACCACTCCCAGAGCCCAGCAGATAAGCGTATCCCGCAGCCGAACGGGCTCCGATGAGACGTAGGATCCCAGCTGACGAGTTTCTCGGTTCGTGGTAGGTCCAGGTGCCTTTCAGGGGACAGGGTGTCCAGCAGTGACCCCCTCAGGTGCTGGTCGGTTCTGAATGCCCCGAGTGTCACCCTGGACGTGGTAGCCAAGGGGCACTTGCTCGCTCTCCACGCTGCGGAGGCGATGTTGCTGTTTTCTCACCTCCACTGTGGGAGCCATGACTTGTAATACTTTTGTGAGCCTGTTCGGCCGTCGAGCTCCGTTCCCTCATCTTTCCAGCAGCATCAGCTGCCGTGGCAGGGCCTGGATGTCTGAGCGAGCACCACGGTGTGACCCGCCAGCCTGTCGGATTCAGAGACGTAACAGACCCGTCTCACAAACGAGCGTGTTTCGGGGGCCGGGGGGACGCCCTTTTTTGTTCGATGTGATCGTCTTTGAGGCAGGTTCTGAGTTTTGGGTAGAGGTGGACAGAAACGCTCGATCCGTGCCCTCAGCCAAGGAGCTTTTAGTGTTGAACGATGGCTAGAACGCGTTGCTGGTTTGTTCGTTTATTGGTTTAAAAAGCATTTCCTGGGACTCCTGTTCCAGGCTGTGTTCATAGCAGAGAACAGCCCCCCCTCATCACCCTAACGCACTCGTTGGGAGATCGTGAGAACGTCTGTTTTCTAACCTGAGCGTCCATGGCTCGAATGCAAAGTGACGGAGCCTGCGACAGTGTCCAAGGTTCTCATTCCTGAGAGGAAGCTGAGGGCTTTCATTACAAATGCGGGGAGCCCAGAGGCAGTGGGGTGTTCGGACGCCACGCACCAGCCACGTCGAAGGCAGCCTTTCCCCTGGGCCCTCCGCCCGCGGCTGCCGTCCTCTCCTTGATGTTTGGACCCACTGAGGCCTGTGGCTGATCGGGAACGAGCGCTGGTCCGGCAGGGTGGCACATCTGCCCTTTCCGTTCCATGCGTTGACATCTCGTTCTCTCCATCGATGGCGTCCGTGGGTGGGTGCCTTTCCAATAGGGACCCCAATCTCGCCTTTCCCGTGGAGGCGATGTCTTGGTTTCTACACGGCACCCCTCGTCGGGGTCTGTGTGTTCTCCCTGCATCGTTCATCGTGCCTGAGTCACACCACGTGGGCTCCCGTGTTTGATGTTCTGTCCTCCGTGGATTAGAGCGGGTCGGGGGCCGTTTCTGGAGGGTAGAGGAGTGGAATGTGAACCTGGTCAGTTTTTCTAAGGGAGCAGTGAGGCTGCCGATTGGGGTTTCACAGGCATTGAATGACGGGGTTGGCGAAGACATCTGACAGCCTCTCCGTCTCGCTGGGAGGTGACGGTGGCTGCGCGTTTCCCTTTGCGGCCTTCCCCGCTGTCGGGTAAGGAGCCGTTGCTGTCCTCGGCTGATCGGGCGTTCACGGAGCGCGCAGCTGGACGGCGGAGGTTTAATGTTGTGGCGATTGCAGCTTATCAGCTGAATGCTTTTTCCCTTACGCACTTGCTCGGATTTCCGTCACGTGGCATCCGCGGGATTTTCCCTCAGCTCGTGCTTCTGCCGTGGAAGTGCGTGTGCTGTTTGCCTGGGCTGTCTCGGATGTGGCTTTCGCCGCTGGGGAGTCTTTCTGTCGGCCTCCGTGCTGTCCTGTCGGCTCGCAGGCTGGCACCTGGCAAGTGCGAGTCCGTGATGCGGCTGCAGCGTGGGCAGGGCTGAGCGGGCCCTCCGAGGCTGGCCGTCGGCGGGACCCGCGTGCGTGCGGTGGGTTGGGCGTGTCTCGGGTTCGAGCATCCTCTGTCCAGAGCCATCCCGAGCTGCCAGCCCTGCCCCCAGTCCCGACGTGTGTCCTCCCGAGGGAGCCGGTCCCTGGGGGACGGGCCGCTCCGTGCCCCAACGCGAGTGCCGGCGTCCAGGGCCCCTCGCTGCCTCCTTCCGTGTTGGTCAGCGTCGTCGGAAGCCAGCGTTGGAGTGGCAGTCGTGTCGCGCGAGGAGCGGGGTCCGTGACGCCCGTCAGGGTTTTCCCGCAGACGTCGAGGCTCGTGGGCCTGACCGTTTTCCTCATCTTGAGGAGTGAATGCCTCGAGTCATTCGGAACCAGGGAGATGCGCGTGCGGTGGTCCCGACCGTCAGGTGTTTTTTTTGAAACATCACAGCGATCTGAGTGTCTGGAATGTTCAGGAAAACCACGGATCCCAATGCAGTTCCGTTCCAGCGTTTTCTTGCCAATGATTTCTGTCTGTGACGCGTCAGCCGTTTACCCTGGACCTCCCATGGGATCCGATGGGCTCTGTCTACACAGCAGGCAAACCGCCCAGCGGGGGCCGTTCCTTCTTCAAAGCTGCGTGTTCCTTCCCACGTGGAGTTCAAGGGAGAGGCCCCGAGCAGGCCGTCGTGCGGGAACCACCAGCGCCGGGAGGCTGAGGAGGGCCTCTTGGATTCCTGAATTACGTAGGCGTCAAGTTTTTAAAGCAAGTTCATTATTTTATGGGAAGTTGTTCCATTAGAAAAGCAAAAGCTCTGCGTCCTTGATCCTGCCCTTCAAGGATGCACGCAGAAGGACTCCTCTTGAAAAACGCATCATCACGGAGCAACGTGTGCCCAATAAACCTTTGTTTTTTTTGCCTCTGAAAGGCATCAACAAGGCCATTTGGGGAGGAAAGCTGTCGAGCGGCCTGTGATTGGCAGGTCGGGGGAGGGAGCGGCTCCTCTGCGCCGCCATCGCTTCGTGTCCCGGCAGCGGTCAACAGCGCCGAGTGACAAAGTTTTGTTATTTTTTTAAATGACGTGAAAGGAGCTGGAAGGTAGACGAAAGAGCAAGTCTGTCTTTGAGAATTACAGTCGGTCATTCTCGAGGACGTGAAGCGACTTTGGTAGCCGAGGGCCTTTGCTGCGCCAGCACGTGGTGCCGCGTCACCCGCGGGGCGGGGTCCACGACGCCCACCTCTGTCGTCAGCGTCCCAGCGGCCGGCTCCCCAGGGAGAGGTTCAGGGGGACAGAAGCCTTCGCCGCCGAAGAGCTCTGTCCCCGACTCTTCCCGGGGACAGGCCTGGTGGCGGGCCCTCCTGACCCCATCGCGCCACGCGTCGGGGCCTCTGCTCCCGCGTGCGTCCGCTGGCTCCGCATCCCCCGCCATAACGGCTACTGGGAAGGGCTTCGTTTGGTGGGAGTTGTCCTCAGATTCAGGGGCGATCTGTGGGCCTTTGGCTTCTAGTGATCAGCGGGAAGTGACGGCCGAGAAGTCACCGAGGCCAGGGACCGAGGCCGTGAGCACCGCATCGGGGAACGGTTCTCGGTGTCAGCCGCTTGCCAGGCGGTCTGGGAGCCGTGGGCAAGAGGGGGCCCCCGGCGGTGATGTCACCCCGGCAAGCCAGTCGCCGTGCTCCGCCCCTTCCAGCCACTCTGCTGCTTGCCGTTTCGCTCCGCGTCGGCCGGCACGTGAGCTCCAGGCCCTTCCTGTGGTCACACCAAGTTCACCAGCAGACTGAGTCGCCTCCCCCCCGTGGTGCTCGGGAAAACAAAAACAAACGCGAAATTGCCGCTCACGATGAAGCATCGCAGGTGACGGAGTGTTCCCAATTACCGCGTTGTGAAGTAGTGGCTGGTTCGGGCCCCGACGCCAGACCCTTGTCTGTTTTTGAGGCTGTTTTGGAAAACGTATCTACTTCGTTGGGCGCGATTCAGTGTCGGTAGGGAAAGCATAAATGTTGACGAAGAAGCGTTTCAACCTGAGCCTGGCACAGAGACTTTTAATCTTCACGGGGGGCGGGGGGAAGGGGGAGCTGAGCTTTTGAAAGTTTCTTTAAAAAGTGCAGCCCTTTGCGAACCGAGACTCCACATTCCCGTTACTGTGGACACCTGGGGCTGACAGCAGAAACGCACGGTGAGAAGGCAGGCCCGGGAGCAACGGTTTCATTAGTTTGTGAAAGTGGAAGTGGCAGAGGACAGGGAGCCGGGGGCCCTGGGGACCTCGGTGCCCTCCAGAGACCCCGAGGAAGGGCGTAGAGGTTCATTCACGCCGACGGGTGGTGTTCACCTTCCTCCTGCCTCCCCGATCGGCTCTTGCAGTGTCACGAGTCCTGTCTTAACTTGTCATTTAAGACCTCAGAGGAAAACTAGCGTTTCCCGCCCCCCTACATATCTTTTAATGTAGAAACGGCCATGGAGGTAGGAGAAGCAGAAAAGCTTCTCAGAGAATCTACACAGTGGAAACAGCGGAGTTGGGTGAGCTTCTCGGGAGGAGTAGGCCGCACGAACGCCAGGTGGACGACAATCGTGTGTGGTGACGTGACTGTTCTGACCCCGAGCCGGCCTGCAGGGCGGCCGGGCCGGGCAGCTGTTGAGTGGCTCCTGCGCCTGAAGGGGCAGGGAAGCCACACGACACAAGCCGGAGACCAAGAAAGCCAGGGACACAGTTTGGGGGCCGGGGGGCTGGTCCGAGGCCGGAGGAGACTGATGTCCGAGCTCACACGGGCGGAGAGGTCAGATCCCTCGCCTTGTCTTTGTCCTCAGTGGCCTGGCTGCTGTCCGCCCGCGTGGGCGAGGGGAGCGTGCTTTCCTCCGTCCAGCGATCCGAAAGCTCTCCCAGGAGCACCCTCGTACGCACACGCAGAGCTGACGTTGGTTTGACTCTGCGGCCGTCGTGGCTCGTTTTCGTTGTGAGGCCTTCGCTGTCCCATGACACGGGGTTCCTTCCGCGGGGTGACCTCAGCCCCCGAGAGCGACAGTGTCACGTCCTGCATTGTAAGCGTCTCACGGGTCACCTTCCAGGCCGATGACAGGAGGGTTCCGATCCCTCTCTCAGAACGGCGAAGCCCAGACTCGGACCCTGAGGGGTGACTTCCCTCCTCTGTGTCGCAGGGAGCGAGGCGGAAGGGTGAGGGCCGTGTCCGGATTGGACCGTGGAGAGTGGGTCATCGTGGACGTTACAGTGACGACGACGCTGAGGGACACGTTACTGTCTGCGGCGGGAGCTGCCGGATCGACTCCTCACCGGTTTTCATCCTTCGTTTCTGGTTTTGCCTTCAGAAGTCACAGGACTCTGTGGTTGAGTGTCTGCTCAGCGTCAAGGTTTCACAGCGCACGTTCGTCCCTGGCGGGAGCAGACAGTGTGGCCGAAGCTAAGCAGGGCGCCCCTGCTTCCCAGCGTGATTTCGTTTTGACCTTCTTCGTGGAAAATCCCGACGAGTCCTACAGGGGGATGTGTCTCGAAGCTCTTTAACTTTCAGTAAAGTGGCCATAGGGACTGAACCAATGTCATCATGGTTGGCAGGACAAGTGATAATAGGCCGCTTACAGGCTTCCAGGGTGGTTATGCTATAAATTTAGTACCTTCAGCTCAT
This sequence comes from Cynopterus sphinx, assembly GCA_030015415.1. Lineage (NCBI taxonomy): Eukaryota > Metazoa > Chordata > Mammalia > Chiroptera > Pteropodidae > Cynopterus > Cynopterus sphinx. The sequence goes on from CM057391.1 coordinate 2,342,975, forward strand.
ATGTATATTTATATATATATGTATATAAATATACATAAATATAAATATAAATATAAATATAAATATAAATACATGTGGTTTTTTTACAGGACCTGAATATAAACTAGGTTTGTGTACACACTTGTCAACCTAAATACATTTCTACATGGTAAAAAATGGGGAAAGAGGACCACAATTCTATACAGTGGTTTTATTTCCTTCTTTTCTTGTTGTAAATTGTGCTCTCGGGGTTCCTGTAACTGAAATGATAGTTCCGGACCTTTATTTTCCGAGCTCTGTAACGGGTCCTTTCTCTGTGATCCTCTCTGTAACCACTCAGACTGTTCAGTTTATAAGAAATAAGCAAGGAAAGGAAATTGCGAGATGAAGACAGTGTTTGTCACGTTCGGAAACCCCAGCGTTGCTCGGGGACAGCGCTATGAGGACTTTCGTATAAAGATGTCGCTGCTTTGTGATAAGTGGGGGCAAAGCGAGCGTTCACCTGGGACTCGTTTCATGCGAGAACGTTCGGAGGAACGTAAAGGGATTTGGTCAGAAAGCTGCGTCTAAAACGGAACCTAAAAATGCCTCCCCGTGCACCTGTCCGAAGCGGAGACGGAGTTTTCGTGAACGCCCGTGTCGGGTTTGAACCTCTGCCTTGCTGACCCCGCGTTCTCAGTTTCCGGCACGTGGCACGCGTCCCCTGGTCACCACCTGCCCATCAGGCCTGCACGTCTGTTGCTCTTGCCTAGAGCCGCCTGCCCCTTTCAGCTCGCCCGTAGACCTTCGGTGAGTTTAGTGCCCCGAAGGTGGAGGTTGACAGCGGTTTGCCGTCTTCGGGGTGACCATCAAAGGCGCGTCTTGCCCTGGACCCTGGCTGTAACTGATGGGCCTGTCTTCATCGATGCTCTGTCATTTCTTGCAGTGATTGCCAGTTTTCGAGGCACCGTCCCGTACGGCCTGTCGTTGGAAATCGGAGATACCGTCCAGATCCTGGAGAAGTGTGATGGTAAGTGGCTGCTGGTGACTGGTCGGGGCTGCGGGGACCGCCTCCCCAGTATGGGACAGCCGTGACGTCTGTCCACACTCTGTGAATCTGGGATTTTTACCGTCGTCCCCGTGAGCCGTGTTTGACAAAGCTTGTTTCTTGCCTGTCCCCTGTGTGGCTTATGGGAAAGCATCATTCGGTGCTTTTAGGTTGATGGTGCTTTTTCCTAACATCATTTTCTTGTATTCGATGATGACGTAGGGAGCAGTCGAGGCTACGGTATTGACTCGGGGTCAAACCCGAAGGCCTTTCTCAGAGTCTCGGAGACTGGCAGGCACCCCGGGACAGTCGATCCAGAGCGGACACTGCTCGCCTGGTGTCAGGCGGCCAGACGCCTCGGGGGAGGGCTCCTGCCTGGGCAAACTCAGGCCTCGTCCTGCAGCCTCCTGTGCCCCACAGCCCCTAAGTCTGGAGCGAAGTTGTTCTCTGCGTTTGAGATGTTAGCGGAAAGTGTGATATGAAACTGCATGATTATTATTGACTCACGTAGCAGGTGACTCAGTAAGTCAAGATGCCGAATCTGTTCTCAGACGTTTCCATTCCCGTTCCACAAAGTGTCCCCGAACTTCAGTTCTTAGAAAGATCCCGGATGAAATGACGACTCTTTTTTCATGTTTTGTTTTTGGTTGATAGAATGAATACACTTCAAAGTCTCCTCAGTGTGTTCCCACGCGTGCGTTTTTCTCCTCACGTCCTTTTTAGGAATTTGTTGTATGACATTCTGTACGTTAAGGCTCATGACCGATGAGATTGTATCCCCCCAGACAGCTGTGACGTTTCATTAGAGCCTGGAATAAAGGGGTGGTGATCCGTGGGCATTTACCCCGTCTGCCGCCATTGGTACCTTTAAAAACATAAGGTTTACTGAGCCATTGCCAGATGCATTTGGTCTGTTTCTACTTTGTTTACAGAAAAATATAAAATCTGGTACGTGAAAATGGGCTGCATAGCTGACGGGAGCTGTTCTGTAATCTGAAAACCTTACTGGATAGTATAAGTGGACAGAGACCGCGCTATGACCGCTCTGCAATCCTTGAAGTTTGGTTTCTGTTAAAATAACTAAGGAGGGATATCTTTTTTGGGATCTGTCTTTGAGGGACCTAATGATGAGCTCTGTTCGTTGGTTCTGAGAGTCTGGGCTGGAGTCAGGCAAAGGGAGTCGGCAGATACGTTAGATCTTGAGCCCTCCTGAATTTCCCCGGGACGGAAACGAGCAGATTGATTTGTAATCATTTCTTTTCTTTCAAACGTCATCATGCTTTATCTAAATGTGATCCTGGTTATTTCTCCACAGGCTGGTACCGAGGATTTGCCTTAAAAAACCCAAATATCAAGGTAAAAAAAACACAAACGTTACTTCTCACCGTAATCATGAGATTTTTAAGAAAGTTTTTGTGCTTTATTTCATCATGCAGTTGAGATTACAGTTGAAACGCCAAATGGCGATATGGATTTTCATAATTTTGGAAACTCCTTTGAACTTGGATTATCGTTAAAATATGCTGTTCCAGCAATCGCCCTGTGTCGCTCCTGAAATGCGTGCTGCGAAGACCGTGATAAGCTCATTGCACATAAACAAAATCTTTCTGAAGTGTTTGTTAGTCTTGCGGAGGGCGAAATTCAAACTCCGGCAGGGGAAACAGATACTCCAAAGGACATAGTGCATGGAGGCGTGTAACCTCTGAGTTTTCCGCGGTTCCGTTTGTAAAGTACCGCTGCGGAGAAGGGAGTTCGTCTTAGCAGCGAGCTGAGTCTCATCGGGTCTGGGCGGCTGAAAACGTGAGAAGACCACATCGTAAAGTGCTCGTCTGCCTTTCCCGTCCAGACAGAAGCTGAGGCTCACCTTCCTTTATACATTTACCCGAATCTTCAGGAATTATAGCAGGACGGAATGTGATTTGTGTTTTACCTTCCGTTTTTATGGTTCATGATTTTGACACTAATCTTTGCTAAGATCGATGTTTTTCTACTTTATTCTAATCTCCCCAGTTTTCACCCACATATTTCACACTCTCTAATGTTTTCTTACATGTCATGTTCATTTTTTAGTTGAATTCTGGCTTTATTAGGATTGTAGAAGAGAAATTATATAATTTCTCATTCTCAAAGTATAATATAGGAGACCTGCACTCTTCCGCCTGCCTTTCTGCCTTTGCACCTTTTTCTGGATCATAAAACTTGCATAATTACTTTATTTCATTTATTTGAGGTCATTCTGAAGGAGAGCCTGAGGGACCATAGAATATACAAATTTAATTTTTTAATACGTTAGCCCTCATTTAAAGTCATTTTCAGACTTCTAGGCACATGTACATGTAGCGTTAGTATTATTCATTTTGAACGTGTTTTAGGAAAAATCCGTTAATGACTTCTGTTGTTTCTGTCACTCGTCTAATCTCAAATTGTGTCTTTTTCTTATTAATTATCATTATCTGTTCATCCTACCATACTGAGACAAATGTACATTTTGAAGAAAAAAGTTTTTTTAACCTCTATACCTGTTTAACCCTGTCGTCCATGTAGGATTCTCTTACTAGATTTTATGTCATCCTTGAATCCACAGTGGTGATGATACATTCAAATGACGTTTGTTTTCCTGCGTATTTAATTGAATTCGCCATTCGAATACACAGCAACAATCATTCAGAGGACATTGCCATTTAATGGACGATAACATTGATGCTCAGTTTTTCTTTTAATGCCGCTTCTTCCAATTTCCCATTTAGAACAAAGGAACAGTGTCGGGTCCTGCCTTTCCCCATAATACAAAGCGTAAAGCCCGCCCGGCTTCTTTTGTTTAATTTTTGTTCATCGGGACGGGAGCCTGGTGATTAATTGCTGCTGTGTTTGCATCAAAGACCTTCAGTGACACATAATGCACGGGCTGTCTCCACGTTCACGGTGGCGTTTTTTTAAGTGTGTATTTTTAAATGCACACACGGATGTTTTAGAAGAAGAAAGCATCGAAATAAAAAGAACAACCTTTTTTCAAAACTGTGCAGTAATTAAAAAAAATTTTTATTCCATACAACGTGCTTCCTATGCAGAATTCCCGGTGTTTTTAAAATTTCTGTCCTATAAGAATATATTTTGAATGAGATCTAACTTTTCGATTATTTTAGAGAATATATTTGTTAACTAGAGAAGAGTAGAAAAGAGAACGAGTGAATCTGAGCTGCAGCAGGTTTCGCCTCTGCAGCGTGGCGGGGGTGTCGGTTATCCCTGTCCCTGACGTCCTGTGGCTGCGTGGTTATGTTTTGTGCGGAGGGTTGTGCCACCAACCACGCCTTAACCTGGTGTTTTCTCTTCCAGGGTATCTTTCCTTCCAGCTACATTCACTTGAAAAACGCCTTTGTAAAGAACAAAGGGTAAGAAATGAGCTTTATTACGAGCCGGGGGATTCGCCCGGAACCGGTGCTTATGTTGCGATTTGAAAGGCTTAGTAATTGTCCTGAAAAATGAACCCTCGACGGCTCCGCCGTTGTCGGGGCTGTTTGATGAAGTGTCGTCGGTACCTGGTGTCCAGTTATTTATGACACTGAGTTAGGGGGATGTTCACGGCCATCCTCATCCTCTCTGAGTTCCAAGGCGGTCGGTAGGGAGGCGGGCCCGGGGGCCTCCCGGTGCAGCTGGGCCTTGGGGCGGGAGAGGTTAAATGAGATGCTGTTCGTACGCCCTGGCTTTCCCCCTGCACCCCCAGCGCGGTCTGGAAGACGTGGCTGTTCACCTTGGGGTCGTGTTGCCATGACCCAGCGCGCCCCTCGTAGCCGTCTGTGATCATCAGGTCCTGGTTACTGCCTGCAGGACCCAGCAGCCGGCAGCTTTCTCTCCGAGTGCGCTGTCAGGGCATTTTAAAGACAGTCGTGGTCGGTGGTCTTTGCCTCCATCCTTTGTGCTTCTTTTTCAATTCCACAGACAATTTGAAATGGTGATTCCCACCGAGGACTCTGTCATCACAGAGATGACGTCCACACTGAGAGACTGGGGAACCATGTGGAAGCAGCTCTACGTGGTGAGTAAGGTTTGAACGGCAAAGCCTGTGGGCGGACCATCGTCTTCAGGAGGGTCCGAGCGAGAGTGAGCTCTGACCGAGACTTGAGCGTCCGCTAGAAGCCACTAGAAGTCACCGCTCGGGGGCCGAGGCCACCGTGCTTGAGAAGACGGCCTTGCGATCCCTGGGTCCGAGAGCACAGGTTTCATAGATGCTTTCTCGTTGCTGTGGGGCTAAAAAGGGTAACTTTCCCGGCGTCTAAGCAACCACGGAACGAGCGTTAAGCTTTCGGAAAATGTGAATTTTCAGGGAGAAATAATATACGTATTTTCCATGTGATGTCTGTAGGGGTGGGGTTTTAGTCTCATTCTCTGGCAGCGATTTGAGTACGCCGGAAGTGATCGAACACTCACCCGATCAACGAGAATAATGTTCTAAGTATACGAGAAAGGTGTGTTTTCACTAAGAAAAGAGGAGAGCCAGTGTGTGCGGGATGTGTGTGTCTCTGTGTGTACATAGACACATTGTGACCAACTACACTGATCGAGAGCCTCCCATGCTGCAGGCCCCGTGGGAAGTTCTGTTCACGCGGTGTCTCATTCAATTCGGAGACCCACTCAAAACATCACGCCTGTGACCATCTCCGGCTCACAGATGAGGAAAACGAGGCCGAGGGGGACGCGCTCGCGCTGGGCCGAGCCGTCGGAAAGCGGCCGCGGGCGCTGGGGTCCCCGTGGGAATGGGTGCCCTCGCCCTGAGCCACGGTCGGTCGGTGGGGGAGTTGGGGGTGGCCAGGTCGCGGGCGAGACGGAAGCCGTCTCTTCTTTAGTTTTAAAGGAACGTGTAGGACAGCCCAGTCGTTCAGGACACAGAGGTGTCCTTATCCTGACAAAACAATTCGTAAAGCCGTCATGAGGGACGCGGCACAGAGTGACAGTTTTCGTTGTCTGTTTCTCACAGAATGTGCGGGGATCTCTCCCCGAGGCAGGAGCGCCTCACAGAGTCACTCACAAAAACCCTTTTGAGTTGGGATTAATCTCAGCGGGCCCCGCGGGAGCCTGGTGGCCTTCGACTCACTAACAAAACCCCGGCCTGGTGGCCTGGTCTCGGATGAGGGGCTGAGTCTGTGCCCCGGGGGTGAGGCGAGTGCAGCCTCGGGGCTGTGCGGGAGGCCGCAGAGGAAGTGCAGACCTCCTTTGGAGATTTTTAGAAAAACAGTCATGTGAAAAGACGATAAAAGGCAAGTATTATTTCATTTAGAAGGAGATTGTGCGTGAGACCGACACGGGAAAGGAAACTGTTTATTTCAAGACAGCGGCAGCGAGTGAGTGTCACCCAGTCGCTGAGCGGGGGCTCCAGCCCTGTCCTTTTCAGGGGCGGGGACCAGAGTGGAGTTTCCTCGTGAGTCTGCCTTATTTCGCTATTTTCACCTGCTTTGGAGGTTTCGAGCGTCGATTCTGGGCACGTAGGAGTCTGGCTTGAACAAATCCACGTGTTGGGAGCCCTGGGAGTCCCCCCACCGCCCGGGATCCTGCGGAATGGAGACAGAACGATCTAGACGTTGCCCTGGAGACGGGGATGGCGGTCACTCGTGTTAGGAACGAGTACAGAGCTTACCCCGGAGAGGTCAGGGATTCGACCTTGAGGATGAGCCGACTCGTTCGGCTCGGTTGGGCCTTTCCGGGCCTCTTATTCCGATGTGTCTCGTGGCGCATGTTCGGGTTCAAGTGCATCGCGCTGGAGTGTGCTGGGCTCTGTCCGTGTTGGAAGGCGTCTCGCTCTCACCTGGTCCTCGAGGGGACGGTGCCCGGTCGGCCGTAAGCGGCGTGTGCGCCGGCGTGCCGGATGGAAGGAGAGCGTCTAGTGGGGAGGCGCACGGGGAAAAGCTCGCTGCCCTCCTTAGTGGCATCGGCGAGGTCTGAGTGACGTTCCTCAGAACGTCGCTCGAGAAAGACTCAGCCCTGGAGCCCCGGAGAGTTCAGGAGGCATCTGCCGGCGTCTCCCCCTGCGCGCCGCTGGGCGGGCCTTGCGCGGGGACTTGCACGCGTCGCGTCTTCCTTGGGGCCCTGTCGTTCTCCTTCTCGAGTCTCCGCAGAGCTAATCTGTCCCGGGGCCCAGGCTCCGTGGGGGGCCCGCGGCTGAGTCCGATCTGCTGCTCCGAGAGGCTCCGCCGTCCTTTGGAGGCAGATAGGCACGTAGCCTGTTCCCCAGAACTCTGAAACGGTGACCGGCCCGCAAGGAGTCACCGGGACGGGATGTTTTCTGTTAAATCGGCTTCCGCTGAGCAGCCTTGGGGAGAGGGAGACAGCGGGGTCTGGCTGGGGCTGGGGTCTGGGGGGTTGGGGGGGGAATGTGGTTTGGGCAGAGCCTGAGGGGGGCTGCAATCTGCGGGGGCTGACGCCTCCGCTGGAGGCACAGTGGGGACTGGAACGCAGTGGGGACGAGGGTGCAGTGGGGACGAGGGTGCAGTGGGGACAGGGGTGCAGTGGGGACGAGTGTTCAGTGGGGACAGGGGTGCAGTGGGGACAGGGGTGCAGTGGGGACGAGTGTTCAGTGGGGACAGGGGTGCAGTGGGGATAGGGGTGCAGTGGGGACGAGGGTGCAGTGGGGACAGGGGTGCAGTGGGGACGAGAGTGCAGTGGGGACAGGGGCCCAGCGCTGTGCTGGGAGGTCGGGGCCGTGTAGTGGCTTCCTGGGCAGCGTCCTGAACTGGCCGCAGCGCAGTGACCGCGTCCGCATACACCAGGGGAGGGTCAGTCTGTTAACGAGGACGCTGTCCCCGGAGTGGCCGGTGCACAGGGGGCAAACGGGACGCGCCCCTCCTTGCCCCGTGTGGTCACCCACAGCTCGGCCGGGGACTGAGGCCGTGTCCCCCCGTTTGCGTGTCTCCTAGAGGAACGAGGGCGACCTGTTCCACCGGCTGTGGCACATCATGAACGAGGTGCTGGACCTGCGGCGGCAGGTGCTGCTGGGCCACCTGACGCACGACCGCACGAAGGACGTGAAGCGCCACATCACCGCCCGCCTCGACTGGGGCAACGAGTGAGTATGCGCGCCGGGGGGCCCCGGGGTGGGGGACACGGCGACAAGGACAGGGCCTGCGTGCGGCGTGGCCGCGGGAGACAGCATGGGCCACCCGCCCCGCGGTCCCCGGGGGTTCGGGGCGGACCGTCCGTGGATCCGTTGTTCTTAGGGCGGGTGTGGTCCTGCGCGCGGTGGGACATCGCTCGGTCACTGTGCTGGGGACAGCCTTGCGGCACGCATCGCAGCCGGCCGCGTGTCGGCCGCAGTGAACCACGACTCAGAAGATGGACCATCGTGCCGCGCCAGGCCCTGGGCTGTGCGGCCCCGACCTCGTTTCCGCGGCCGTCACCGATTCCTCCTCATGCCCGGCCCCGGGGGCAGTGGCAGCCACGCACGTGGCCACAGAAACGAGTCGGCCCCGGACGTCCCTCGGGTCAAATCCTGATGGCCCAGCCTCCTCTGCACCTCCAGCTTCTAGAACAACGTTCTGTCTTGCTCTCATTCCCACCCCACAGAGGCGTTTCTGTGATGATAGTTTGTCAGGTGCTCACGGCGCCCCGCCGTGTGACACCGAGGCCCCCGGGGCAGGGGCACCCCACTGAGAGGGCCCGCCCGTCCCCCCGATGTGCCTGCCCCTGTCACCTGCTGATTCCCAGCTCATGCCCACTGCCCAGCCTCGTTATGCTGGCTGACCCCCCCCCCCCCGCCGTCACGGTATCATACAAGGTGAAAAACTTGGGTGGCAAAAGCGTGGTGGCCGATACCTCTAATTTCAAGGTGAAGTAGTAAAAAAAAAAAGTTATCTTTAATATGTTCCGGAAAGATGTCTTTTCCCCTAAACTTTTGTAATTTGTCTTCTAGACAACTAGGACTGGACCTGGTGCCCAGGAAGGAGTACGTGGTGGTGGACCCCGAGGACGTCAGCATCACCGAGCTCTACCGCCTGGTGAGTGCAGGTGGCCTCGGCTCGCGGTTTCCGCGGCGCCTTTCACGCTCGCCCGAGTTCGTGGGAACGGGACGTTCCAGGTGTAATCAGGAGGGGGGAGCGCTGAGAGCCGGGGTGGCCAGGCCCTGGGTGCAGAGCGGATACCTCGTACGCTGCACCTGAAGCTTAGACGTATTTCATTTGTTCAATGAAATAACTTAGTAACAGAAGCCTAGATGTCGTAGAAATTTCTCTCGCACAATACGCACGGCCAAAAGTAGGAGGTTCTGGGCTTTTTTTGTGGTTTCGTGGTGTCAGAGGTGGACACGGGCTCTGATGCGTTTGCTGTGCCGTGTGCTGCTTCCATTGTCAAGGACACGTCCAACAAGTGCAGCACGGCTGCCGGAGCGCCAGCCATTGCACCTGCTCTCCCGCCGGAGGAGGGAGGTAGCCTCCTCTCAGGGATTCAGCCTCTTTAACGGACCTTATGACGTGCTTGGATCTCGTGGGGCGGATCTAGTCCCGTCCCCGTATTAAGTGGGGATGTCGGGTACCTGACCAGCAGCTGACCACGTCTGACACGAATGCCCTCTATTCCCCGTCTATTCCGACTGCACGCGCGGCCGTTGTAGCTCTGTTCTTGTCACTACTGCCCCGTGGGGTGGCGAACGGATCGCGTCGCTCACCGTCCCATGTCGTCAGGGGTGGCACCGGGCGCGCCACGTCGATGAGGTTGAGGGCAGGGGCCTCTGCTGGGTGGTGATCGGTTGGCAGTGACGGCTGGCGGTGGGAGAGAGCGGCCATTCGTTAGCCGTGACCGCACGGGAGCTTTTTGTTTTGCTCTTTTAGTGTTTTACAGCCCAGATTCCAGTCTAAGTCCTCATTCTGCAGGTGAGGAAGATAAAGCATTGCGATTTTGCGTGAACGTTTACTTTCTCCTCGGGAGAGGTCGCGTTCTCCTGTTCCTAAAGCCGAGCAATCAGCCGAGAAAACCCCAGATGGTTGTCAGCTTCAGAGGGACGAGTCCTGTCCTCTAAGGCAGCTTCGCGTCCCCGTCTGCGTGCCGGCCGGGAAGGTCGTCCGGGGCTCGGACGGCGCTTCCTCTCCGGACAGCAGAGAAGGGACCGGCTGTGTGACTTGTGGTGCCTTGTTAGCTGGCTGCTCCGGTTCCCTGTGCGCGTGGGGCGTCTTCTCAGGGGCCTTTCTGGATTTTACGGGGTTACGTCCCCTGCGTGTTTCGTGATCCTTAGTGGGTAGGACCAGTGGTTTTCAGACAGGCCGTGTGTCCCCCGGGGATGCACTTGGTAGAGTCTGGGGACGTTTGTGGTTGTCCCAGATGGGGATGCTGTGGGGCGGGGCCGGGGAGAGGGGTCATTAGTCTGAGGCCAGAGAAAGCTGCTGAACATCTGACAAGGCCCAGGACAGCCCCCACAGCAGAAGCAAGCAGCCAGACTGTCGATAGCGACCGAGTGGGAAAGGCCCCGGGCAGACAGGCCCCCCCAGCCACGAATGCACACGCGAGGCTTAAACCTTCGCGCCACCTAAATCGGCCTTTGGGGTCCGTGTGTTTCCCCTATCGACATGAGATAGGCGCCTTTGTAACCCTACATGATTTCAGAGACGGGGTTTTGTCTCTCTGTGGGATTCTCCCAAATTACAGCCCTCGACGGACGAGCCTGCCTTTCCGGTTTTGTTTCCGTAGCGGTGTTTTCTCTGAGATATTTTCAGCAGGGCCCCAACGTGGTGAACTACCGAGGGGTAAACCAGTAATCGTCACCTCCTTACGTCCCGATCCTTCCCAGACCTGGAAGCATGGGCGTGGGGTGGGGGGAGCGCCAGGCCCGAGGACTCGGGACAGGAGCAGGCAGGCTGACCGCTGGCGTGCGCGCAGAGGACGCGCGTTCCCGGGCACCGGTGACGTGCAAGAGCCAGCGGGACTGCGGTTTGCATCTCCCCCTGCCCACGGCCTCCTCCATCAGGGAGCCTCAGCCCCCGTCGCACGTTAAAACCACCCGGGGAGCTTTCCGACGGCCGCTACCTGGAGCCCCGGCCCCCGGGAACTTCGTGTCACTGTTCTGGGTGGGGGCCCGGCGCGGAGCACGTTTAAAAGCTCGCTCGGTGGTCCTGAAGGGCAGCGGGGCCCAGGTCCACTGGTTTAGAGACCCTGGTGGTGAGCACGCGTCAGCGAGCTGACTTCCCCTCGGCTTTCAGTGGACGGCGTCGTGGTTGGTTTGGGAAACCGGGCACCTTCCTGAGGCCTGATCTTCTCGTGAGGCTTTGAGGTCGGTTTCTCCAGCCTTAGCCTGTAGCAGGCACTCGTTTCCTCTGAGGGGTCCCCGAGCTACGAAGTGAATCAGTAGATAAGTGAGCGATTTTCAGGGGAAAAAAGCAACACTTCTTGTGAGTGAAAGAGATTTATTTCTGTGAATGTGCTGCTTCTGCCGTGGGCTATAAAAGCCTCTTAAAGGCACAACGCAGAGCAGCCTCCCAGAAAACCAGGCAGGATTCTGCCTTTTCCGAGGTAGAATATTCTCCTGCAGGAAACGTTCTGAAACAGCGGGGGCCCCCACGTAGCACCACGCTGAGGGCCACCCACGTGCAGAGCAAAGGTGCCTTCTCGCCTCTTCCACAGAGAAGCGTCCGGTGTCCCCACTGAGGAGTCGTGATGATAGATGCGTCTGGATAATCGCGCTCGTTTAGACCCTTTGCTTTCCAAGTATTTCAGATTAAAACACAGAAGCCTCCCCAAGCCCTGGTGGCTTTCGCTGCTGCATTTGCAAGTGCAGATGTCGGTGACGTTCCTTGCCTTGCGGCTTGGTGGGCAGCAGTCGTGGCATCGTACACCCTGGCTAATGTAGAGACGAGGTTGTCCGCCTCAACCTCAAGCCAAGGGCGGCCGTCGTGGCTCCTTACAGGGGAGTTCAAGTCCCGGAGCTACTTTTTTCCTGTTTAATTGTCCACTGAGTCCAAAGAAATGGCCCCAGTGCTCGTCTGGGAGCAGCAATCCTCCACCCTCAGCTCCGGGACGGCCACTCGGCCTTCGTGTGTTTCCCTCCTCTGAGCCCGAGTCGGTTCTGCCCACAGTGGGGTCCACGGACTGGCCGGACCGTGAACGGCTTGTAACGGGCCCAAGGAACCTTTGGAAACGTCTGTGACCTTCTGACGTGGCCGAGACGTCCTCTTCGTGTTTTATGAAAACGCTGGTCTGCAGCGGGCTGGGGAAGGAACAGCCCGGGCCCTCGCCGCCGGTGGCTTGGGCGGTGCGTGGTGCCGGCTCACGCCTTCGCTCTCGGCGCCCCAGGAAGCCCCCTTCGCTGCCCTGGCGCAGGTCAGGCCCCCCTCAGAGCCTCGCGGTGACCTAGCTGCTCCCTTTCGGTCGTCACCGCTGAGTTTCACGTCTGGGAGTGTGTGTCTGTCCCCGCTGCTGGGCGAGCTCCGTGGAGGCGCGGGCTGGTTCCGGGTGTGCTCGTCCTTGCTCTCCTGGTGCGTGGCACGCAGCGATACCCAGCACACGTATGTCGAACGGACGATCGTCCGCACGTTCTCCCCGCTTCTGGTCCTGCCTCCCAGGTGTCGCCTCGGCTGGCTGCGTCGAGGTCAGGAGTGACAGGTGGACGCAGATGCTCTTCCTACCTCAAGGCGCCTCAGCGGCGTCCCTGGGCCCCTGTCTGGAGCCCACAGCGGGCGAGGCACTCGCCACGGCCTCCCGCAGAACACCAACGTCTTGCAGTTTGGCGTCCTTTGAAAGAATTGTAATTATGAGAAGCGCGGGGTCGTAGCTGCATCGTCCGCCGATGCCATGATCATTAGTTACGGTTTAGCCGGGTTTTTTAAAGGCGACAGATAATTCGTTCTCGCCCTGGGGGTCGACAAGGAAGCAGCAGAGCCCTTCCACCTTCGTGCTTCTCGGATCTCCTCGGCGTGAATGATTAAAAAGACAAATTCTTAAAGCAAGATTCCCTGATGGTTCACAAACGTCACTTTCCCTAGAAGTCGGCAGCAAATTTGGAATTTCCCATCTAACCCGATCCCAGATCCATAGCATAGAAAACGTTGCAGATGGCCCCGGCGCGCGGTGGTTCGGCTTGAGGTTTGCCAGCTCCGCGGTGGGCAAAGCCGTGCACGTGCAGCTGAGAGCCTGCTTTGAATTCCGAACGTGGATTTTTCCCCGGACTAGCGACTCGGGGTGGGTGCGCGCTTTCTCGTGCCGCGGGACGGGCAGCGAGCCCGCTCGCTGTCACCCAGGGGATTGCGCGGGGGAAGGGCCGATGCCCCACAGTGCACGGTGTCGCCCGCGTCCCTGGGACATGGCGTTTTGTGTTTTCACGTCCCGCCGTGCCTACGAAACGCCCCCCTGCGTCTCCCGCTTCTGGTGAGAGGAGGAGGGCGGCGGGTCTTGAGAGGAACCTCGAGACCCAGGCCCAGCCGGGGGCTCCGTGGATGTGCGGGGGGTGGCGTGGGGCGTAGTAAACGCATTCCCACCTGTGATGTTCTGGGCTCACGGGGGTGTCTGGGGACGTGGCCCCGTGGTAAGTCGAGGCGCATCCGGGTAATAGCACTGGACGTCGCGCTCACGCCGTAGCTTGCGGCCTGGTGGGGTCCGTCGCGTCCTTCCGTCCGTGGCTGATGACATGTTTGTGTGGGGGGGTGTCACGCAGATGGAGCACCGGCACCGGAAGAAGGACGCCCCCGTGCAGGCCAGCAGCCACCACCTGTTCGTGCAGATGAAGAGCCTCATGTGCTCCAACCTGGGCGAGGAGCTCGAGGTCATCTTCTCGCTCTTCGACAGCAAAGAGAACCGGCCGATCAGGTAACCGCCCCGGGAGGCGCGACCGGGAGGCCTTGGGCTTGGGGTCGTGAGGGTTTCGACCTCACGGGTAAGCTTCAGACCGGGCGACCTCGTGCCTTTCTTCCGCCAGCCTCGGTTTCTCAGCGGCAGAATCCTGCGATTTCCAGGCTCCCGACCCCTGGGGTTGCCCGCGGGAGGTAGTGGGACGGTGCGTGCACCGATTCCCGGGAGAACGCCCGAGGGCCGTGGGACTGAACTGACGCTCGGAAACGAAGGCGGGCGTTGGTATCAGAGCTGCTCCCGGAGCTATTTTGATAATTCAAGGGAGAACCCGTGTCTCCGAAGTCTGACGTGTGTTTATCGAGGTCAGCGCGTCGCGCTTTTCCAGTTTCCAGTAAACAGTTGTGTGATTCTTATCCCGTCTGCATCAAACGATGCCGAGAGGAGACCCAATACTTCAAACTCTGCTGTGAACTCTACTCTTGACCGTTTATTGACTAAGTGGTTGCCGAAGCACCAAATAGAAACGTAAATTGGTTGGGTTTGCATAACGACGTGTCACCAAAAAAAAAGAGAAAAGATGTGTTTTCAATCTGCCACAAAAATATATGTATTTCTTCTTTTAAAAGATGTCTGGTTTTTAACACAGTACGCGCGGCTTATTTTTCCGTAGACCCACCTTCGGTCCGTTTTTATCTCCCCCCACAGGCATGCTGAAGCCTTTTAGTTCATTTGTTTCTATTTTTAATTTAATGCCGATGAAATTACGGCTACGGAAGCCTCCTCGGCCCTTTGATAGGTTTTTTTTGTTTTTTTATCTTAATATTTCCTGCTTCTGCCACTGCAGCTTTGCCGGTTGTATCCGGAGTGAAGCAAACGGCGATTGCGTTGGGGGCGCCTCCGTGTTATTGAAGCACTTTCGATGTCCCGTGCATCCCTTAGCAAGTTTGGAGCTTAACTCAGGGTGGAGAGCAACGAGAAAAGCGATAAGCCCAGGAATAGTAAATAATTTCCAACGGATTAAACGTTGTTTTTCTTTTTTTCCTCTTGCAGTGAGAGATTTTTCTTGAGGCTGAACAGAAACGGGCTTCCCAAAAACCCAGATAAACCCGAGAGACACTGCTCTCTCTTTGTGGTAAGTGGGTCTTGATCCATCCAAGGGGCAGCGCCTTCCCATCGGACTTCATGTTGTTTAGGGGAAGTAGATGACTGTGGGGGAACAGAGGCGATTTACTCACACTGGGTGACTGACCGCCACCAGGCATGCTCAGCCTTCCGTTCCTTCGCTGCGTCTGAGAGCCGGCCACCCTACTGCCAAAGCACCGGGCGATGGGCCCAGTGGGGCCTTCGGTGTGCGATGTACGCGATTCATGGTTGAGGGACGGGTGAGGGAGCATTGGAATAGGAATGGCTTTTCTGAAACCGTATCTGACACCGGGACACGTCCAGTAGGGTCCGTCGTCACAGCACGTTTAGGACAGGCTCTGAACCCCACGCTTCCGCTCCAGAAACCCCGTTCACGTCGACCCTGGCTTCTCTGCCTTGTGAACGTGAGGTGCTGGGCCCTGTAAGTGCCTCCCCAGAACTGAGTTGCAGGATGACCGTGCCTCGTTTTCTCGGCAGGACCTGGGCAGCAGCGAGCTGCGGAGGGACATCTACATCACCGTGCACATTATCCGAATCGGTAGGTGCGACGCTGGTCAGCCGCGTGGTAGTTGCTCCCCGTGGGGCTGGGCCCTGTTTGCTGCGCGGAGTGCAAAGACGTCAAGGCCAGACGTGCATTTGAGAGGCACGGAATTGGGGGATTGTCCCCCGGCGTCCCCGAACTCGTGTACGACTCCTCGGCCACCGTGCACGGCGTTCGTTCTCTCTCCCTGTGAGTCCTCAGGGAGCCGCTTGTGTTTCATGGCGTGTTGTTGGTCTCCCTAAGCTTTCCTAATTCAGACGTTTTGTACCGTCTTTTTAAACTCTGATTCCTGTTCACAGCATCCTTTAAGCTTGTGGACGCTAGACTTGCCGCAAGTTCGTGAAAACTGCACGCCAGGTGGCATTCCCCAAGGCCAGGGTGCTGCAGAGTCCGTGCAGCAGCGGCTGCGAGAGAGGCGTTCCGAAATGCCGAATGCGATGTGAACTCTGTTTATTTCCCCTGAGCTCGTACCGTCAGCTCACTCAGGGGTCCCTGAGGTCCTGCAGGCAGAAACTAAAGCGCCTCTCTAACTCTGCTGACCCTCCCCTTCCCCCATTTGAGTCGACCGCGGGGACATTTACGTAACGGGACAGTCCACGTCCTGCAGAGCACGCGGTGGGTGTTCCGGGGTGAGCCAGCACAGCAGGACCAGGCGGCGTTTGCTCGTTTTTACCCGTGAAACACCCCTAGAAGCAGGCGTTTTCTGGCAGAGGAGCCTGCAGGGGTTTTCTAAGGGAGCCCAAAGGCTGGGCCCGAGAGCCGGCTCCCAGCCTGCAGGGGTGCGCCGTGGGGGGTGACGCCCCATGGGCCGTCCCGCAGAGGGGCCTTTGCTTTAAATACTCTTTCCGTTTGTGCCCGCGATAGCCGCGTGGTGCGTTGAGGCTACAAAACCCGGTCTCATTCCAACGTAGATTTTCTCTGTATTTTTGCCTCATAAAAGTCTGTGGCGAAACCTGTTTTCGTTTTCTACTCTTTTTGCATTTGAGGGACAAAGTTTTTAGGAAGTAAACTGTTTTTTTCTTTTAATTTTCTCCATACAAAGGCACAGGTGGGAAAAAATTGGAACGAGCCTTTAAAAACACTGGAAGAGTTAGAACTCGGCTGCTGTGCCTCTGTGCGATGAGGCCTGACTGTCCCTGGGATGGCAGCGGGTCAGTCTGTGATGGGGTCCTTTGTGCGTGCTTTTTTTTTTTTTAATTCGAAATTTTAACACCGATTGTTGGTGTCGATTGTGGTTTTGGACGTCTTCGTGTAAACGTTGCTAGAATTTTCTCCAGCATCGAGAGAGGAAAGTAGGTCACCTTTGCTTTCAGAGCCTTTTAAACGGAGTCTACAGGCTGTGGTGGTCGGAACACGGGGGCAGGAGGCAGGTGGCCCTCAGTCGGACAGCTCTGTCCTTCCCGCTCGGGGCTACTAGCAGGGAAGCCGCTTCCATGGAATCGCCCGTCACAAGGCCCCCTTGAACTCCGTGGCGGTCCTTTTGCTAAGACCTCGGTGACCGTTAAGTCGTCGGAATGAATGCCGACTCGGAAGCCGCCCGCCCCTCTGCCCCACGCCCCCACCCCCAGTGTCGGCTGCACTGAGGTCGCCACAGACATTCGCCTGGTGATGAGGTTTCTGGTTTGACGCCTG
Source organism: Cynopterus sphinx (assembly GCA_030015415.1). NCBI lineage: Eukaryota > Metazoa > Chordata > Mammalia > Chiroptera > Pteropodidae > Cynopterus > Cynopterus sphinx. Next base: position 2,360,050 of record CM057391.1, read on the forward strand.
GAAACTGAGGAGAAGTAAGACGAAAGGTCTAAGAAAGGTCTAGGCTTTGTCCGAAGGCGTGAGGATTCTCGTCGATCGGCCACAGATACTGTTTCTAAAATGTCCCTGCCTGAGGAGGAAAAGGGCCCTCAGTGGCAGGGGACAGTGGGGACACAGCACCCCGCCTCGGAAGCGAAGCCTGGGCCTCCGGCTGGACAGAGGGGAGGGAGAACTGAGAGAGGGTCTCCTAGCCCCGTCCATCCCCCTGCTTTCGCCCCTGCGTCGCCCCGTGTGGCCGTTAGCTGGTGGCCAGCTGTTTCTACCTTTCCCCAGTCCCGCCTAGTGGACTCCCCTAGGAGGGGTTAGAAAAATCGGGCCGATGTGCACGCCGTCTGTAAACGTGCAGGCGGTTGGAGCGCGCCCTCGGGAATAGTCTTGTCGGAGTGTTCGGTTGGTTTCTGATCAGCTTCTCGTGGAACGTCAGAGAACCTGGGACACGTCACTCAGAAACCTTGCCCTCACGTGTGTGAATCACATGCACACCAGAGTGATTCAGCAAGAAAAAAGTTCATTTTCTAAAATCGTGATATCGGCGAAGACTGCAAGCGCATTTCATCCTGACGCGGTCCGGGACAATGTCTGGAGCAGAGGGAAGCGCGACGCTTCTTCCTGTTTAAAGAGTGACGGGTTGTCCGTGGGTTTAAGTCAGCTCTGAGTCAAAACCCCTGGGTTTCCCAGGTGAAAGCCGTATTGAAACGGAGGGCGGGCGGGTTAGCCACGTTTCCCAGCATCAGGCCGTGAAAACACGTGCGGCGCTTGCGTTTCGTCCATCTGAAAAGCAGGGGCTTATGCTGGCCACGTTTCAGGTCTGGTTCCTCCTGGTAAAACGAGAGCTCCTCAGGCCGCGGTGCGTAAGCTTTCCCATGCAGGTGGGCTTTGGGAGAGGGGGTTTTCCTTTCTCACCCGTGAACCCAAACCGAACGGGACGGTGCCGTCCTTTCTTTTTTTTTCTGTTTGACATCGGGTCTGGGAAGAGCGGGGGTCACTTGGCTGGGCTTTAGGGGGATCTCACTCGGGTGGACTCCACCGACAGGATGCCGGCACACGCTGGAAACGGATCTGCCGACTTTCCCCATCGTTTCCCCCACGTTAACTTGTCACTCTCTGTCTTGGCGTAAGCCGCTGGTGATTAGCTGCAGCCCCGCCAGGAACCGGTTTCCCCACAAGGTGCTTAGACACTGAACAGGTTCAGCCAAGTCAGGACCGTCCCCGTGAGCCGCATCCTGGTGGCCCGGGCACCAGCTGAGTGACAGGCTCGGGCCTGGCCTGGGCCGGGCGCAGCCGTCTCACCTGTGGGTGCTGCCGTCTCCCCTGTGCTGTGCTCTCCCCCCGGGGCCGCACAGCGCTTCCGTCCACAGGTGGAACCGTTAGGATAGGTTTGAAGACCTGGACGTTTTTGGAAACGGAAGAATGAAAGAGGCTGCGTGGCCGCCTCTGCTGACGCAGCCCCCGGGGTGCCTTCCTGGGCCTTCAGGCGGGGGGTGGGCGCCCACCTGCGTGTGGTCAGGGGTGGCAGGTGCCTGCAGTGGGAGCCGTGGCCCGGGGTCCCGGAGCCCGGAGCCGTGTCCCCCCGGGGTGTGTCGTCCGCGGGCCCCAGGCTCACCCCGTCCCCCCCTCCCGCAGGGCGCATGGGCCCGGGCGAGCGGCGGGGCGCGGGCGGCGCGCAGTACCGCCGGCCGTTCGGGTGCGCCGTGCTCAGCCTCGCTGACCTGCTGGCCGCGGACGCCAAGGACGACCTGGTGCTCAAGGTGTACATGTGAGTCTGCGGGGGGGCGGGGGTCCGGCAGGCACCACTGCTCTGGGGAGGGGTCCTGGAGGAGCCAGGGCAGGGTGGGGTTCGGGGCTCGCATCCCCCGTGAGTCGTCCATCCCCGTCGCCTCTGGCGCGGGGGCGGTGGCTGTGCGTGGCCTGATGGGGCACTCCTGTCCTCGAGGGGTGCCGACGCTGACTGGCAGTCGCTTGCCGTCGGTCGTGGGGACCTCAGAGGAGGGCGACCGGCATGGTGGCTGCGTCAGGAGGAGCCGGCGTGCCACTCAGCCGTTGCTGGCTCTACGCTCCGTGGAAGCCCATCGGAGTGAACGTTTCCGCAGGTGCAACACGGAGAGCGAGTGGTGCCAGATCCACGAGAACATCATCAAGAAGCTGAACGCGCGCTACAACCTGACCGGCTCCAACGCGGGTGAGTCCGGCCCCCTCCCTCGTGTGTGTGCCCTCGTCCCTCCCTGTCCCCGCCCTCACTCTGAAGATGCCCCGTCAGCGTTCGGGCACGACAGGCTTCTCCTCTGCTCCCTACGCGACGTCTTCATTCCGGCTGGAACCAGGTGACTCCGATTCCTGGGCAGCCGGACGCCTCGTCTCTGTCCTTGGCTTTTGCTGCGAAGCCCTCGCTGCCCCTCCCTCTGTCCTTGCGACCCAGGCCTTCTCCCTCCTTTCCCTGCCGGGCCCCACGCAGCCAGCATCCGTCACCCGTCCGGTCCCCCAGCCTCTACCCGGCCCTCTGGCTCCCTCAGGCCTCGGCGGACCCGGCTCGGCCTCACCGCTCCAGACTTCTGCTCCAGCGAGACAAACCTCAGGAATGAGGATAACGAAGCCCTTTCCTCTTCCCACTTAAGTTCCTGCCCTTCAGCCTTGGCGGGCGGGTCATTATGCTGTGCCCCCTGGCTCTGTCCTCCTCCTGGAGGAAAAGCAGTTCAGGGTCAGCGGACAGGTGGGCTTCGCCTTCGTGACTGGAGGGGGCTCTGGGGTGACGTTCTTAGGAGTAGCGGGGAAGAGAGGGTGCAGGGCATCGAAGTGGGACGTGGGCCGCCTGACGTTCGCACGGCCATGCAGGGGGATGGGTCGACTTCCACTGTTTCCTCCTTGGACCTCAGAATTGTCGATTAAGTAGGGACAGTGAAGCACACGCCTTCAGGAGGACCGAGTTCGCTCGGCGAAGTGTGTATTTCTTCTTCCGTTCATTTCCCCTCTCGTTCCTCGGTCATTGGTACAAAAAAAGGAAAGGAAAGGAAGGGAAAACTTCAAATTAGTTTTGGAAGAAATTCTCCCACTTCATTTTCAGGCTCTTTCTGCTTCGCCGACGTTCTCCTGTCTCTCCGAGTTGTAATCTGGTCTGTTTAATAGGTTAAGGGGTTCATCTCCTTAACTGTTCTTATTTTCCTCTAACCTGAGACTTACTGCATTGCACGGGCACGTTAACCACTCTCTCTGTTGTGTTTAGAAACAGGGAGAAAATTGCTAGTGATTCAATTAACTTTTCAAGACTAAATAATAATAATAATAATAATAATAATAATAATAATAATAATAATTAATAATGAGTTAACACGTCTCTGTGGCTGGGTGTAGCTAGGGTAAGTGATTTCAAAGTTCCAAAGTTGTGCCCGTGGGAATTTTTAAATCCAAAAGGGATACCATAAGAATCTGAAATTCCAAAAATAGCCGTTCACCCGGTCCTGCTTTAGGTTTTTCCAGCAAATGGGCACCATCCATGTCACCTCCGACAGCCGTTAGCCGCGCATTTCGGGAATGTGACATGAGACTGAGCCAGGACGGTTTCCCGGGGACAGTTCCGTTCTGCGACTTGACGTCGAGTCTGCCACGAGCCCTGGCCTGGGTTCAGTGCGTCCTGGGAGGCGCTTCCAGGCCCTTGCATGGGATCTGTGTGTGTTTAGGAAATTCTCTTTCCTGCAGTTTGCAAAGAGAGGTCAGAGCTAGAAAGAAATCGTGTTTGCTGACGAGGTCAGCTTCTAGGGGGTGCGTGTGTGAGATGCGTGTGCACGGTTGCCCTCCTGCCCACACGGTACTTTTGACCCCCCGGGAGGCTGGAGGGAGGCACCTCGGGGAGGCCCCCCCAGCACGCAGGGGAGTGGGCTTGGCCTCCGTTCTGCTGGGGGGAAGGGAGGCTCCGGGGCAGGGCAGGGGGGTTTTGGGAGGGGAGCACCCGCCTGGCGTACGAGGGGGTCCTTTCCTTCCCTGTCACTGCGCTGGCGTAGCTCTCGAGGGTGGTGTCGCTGCTCCTGGATTTTCAACTTCGCCTTAGAAAGTTCTTGCTAATGTTGCTGAGAGGAAACTGGAACGTGTTGGCACCCCCTGTTGGCTGGAAATGCCTGGAGCGTGTGCCCTTTCCGCCCTTGTACCCACGAGGCGGTCGGCTCCCCCGGATCGCGTGTGACACGTCAGCCCGGAGGCCCCGCTGGGCGTGGGTCGCCTGCTCCGCGGTCTCAGCGAGGCGCGCCCCGGGAGGGGAGCCTGCAGTCAGACACGCGGACTCATCCTCGGGGGGGCCGGAAGCGCATCCTTTAAGAGGAAAGTCGATTCAAGGGAGGGGTCCCCGATAGGCCTGTTCCCAAATTGCATCGTAGTGGCTGGAGGTCAGAAATCAAGGCGTGACTGTTAAGAAAGGAAAATTAGCTCCTTTTTGCAAAAAATCAATTTACATTTGCTTCAAGAGTGCACCTGAAAGAGGAGGTGCTTCCCCGGATTTGAGCCCGGCAACATAAGGGACGCAAGTGTCTGGGCTTTCAAGGTGACGTTGTCCGAGGACCGTTGTCACTTGTGTCGTCCGGCCCCCTGGTGCAGGCTGGACGCCCCGGGCGCCCGTCCGTCACGGGAGGACGCCCCGCTCGCGGCCTTCGTGCCGCCACAGCCCCCGCGTGCTTGCTCCGTCTCGTTTCCACGCCCTGGTCTCTTCCACCCGCCGCACCGGCCCATTTTCCAGCCGCGTCCTCTCGCCCGACACCATTCCTCCCAGACGTTTGGCTTCCTTCCTTCCCCTGCTCCAGGGCCCCGGGCCCTGACCTCCCTCCGCGGACGCCTCGCCCGACCCCGCCCGGTGCAGCCGGGGTGCGTGCCTGGAAGTTCTTTCTGTCTGGCTCTGAGCTGGACCCCAAGAGGAGAGGCGCTTCCAGTGTCCGTCTCTGAAAAGTGAATTATCTTACCTTTCGGGCACGTGCGTTGTGTCTATCCTCAGGCGTAAAACCGTACCCGAGACCGAGCTCTGCTGCTAGATTTCGTGGATCAAAGTGGAAACCAAGCGCTTGCTCTGGTGAGAATGCGGTCCTGACTATCTCAGGAAGAAGCCTGTCCCCCAGATCGTGTTTCGGAAGAACTGAATCGCGGCCGCCTAGTGACGTTCGTCATTTCGCAGTTCCCACGGAGAAGGGCCAGCATGTGTGCCTGACCCTTGACCCCTGCCCCCCAAACTCAGACAAAGGGGCGGAGCATGCGGGTGCCGTCAGGGACGCAGGGTTGGCTTCGCCGTGGAATGACAGACAGCGTGAGGGGTCACGTGCCCCCTCTGCAAACTGGAGCAGCCGTCACTGATCAAGATCAGATTTTAAAAAGGCTTGAAAGTCTGGAAACTTTCCTCAGCGCGTATGGCACATAGAGGGATACCTGTTCAAGAGTGGCTGCCGCAGCTCGATGAGGACGGAGACCGCGGGTGGCACTGGGCCCAGCCCACGCGCTCCCTCCCACCGGCCCCTGCTCACTGTGACGGGGACTCACGCCAGGTGGATGCGGCCAAGGTCTCAGGCACGGGACGCCGCCTCACCGGCCGGAGAAGGCCGCCGGCCTTTCTCCTCTCCGTAAGCTCTGAGTTGCTAACTCCCTGGCGGACGCAGCTGTGAGGCCGGGGGCTCCCTTCCCCCACCTCACCCTACGGACAGAGTGGGGACCGTTCCCTGGGTATAGCAGGCCAGGGGGACTGGGGACATGGCTCTCCCCGCTCACTCACCTCCCGGACCGGCTGAGGCCAGAGGCTGCCGCCCCGCCTCGCCGTCTGTTCTCCAGGTTTGCGTGTTCGCTCAGAAGCGCCTTTGGTAGCCACGTCTCCCTTAGGATTTACATCCCGGTCTCCGGCGTGTCTCCTTCAGTTACCACAATTAAAAAGGAAAAACAACCGGGTTGGATACACCAAAAGCTATCAACGTGGATTCGCTCCCGAAAGCGGAACTGAGGAACTGGGGCCGGGAGTACTGTCCTTCCAGGCCGGAACCTTCTGTGCCACTTCACCGTGCGTGGACCCCGGCAAGTGGTCTACATCCGGTTAAGCTGTAGTGTGCTCATGGCCAGCCCCCGGTGGACGCTCGGGACGTGCTGGTTGCCTAGTGTCAGGCAGGAAACAGGCAGGAGAGGAGAACGTCTCCGCATCGCGAGCCAGGCCTTTGCGGCCCGGCCCGCTCGGCCGCCCGGCGTGCGTCTGCCTGCGCCCTCCTCTCCGCCCGTCCTCGCCCCGCGCCGGGTTCTGGGCGTTCGTGCCCCAGAGGGTGGTGACACCGTAAACGCACGTACCCCAGGGGTTCATGCCTCGTGGCACTTAGAAACCGAATAACGACACGACCCTAATGATGTCCCTGGGACTGAGAGGGCCTCCGGGGTAAGAGCAAAAACAGGGTGAAGACGTTTTTTACCCCATTCTGTGTGTGTGTCTGTGCTCACGCCTCCCTGGTGTATGTTGTGTGTCTCCTTCCTCCTGGTTCCAGCGACGTGCCCCCGTCGCTGAACAAACCATTCTCTGCCCTTTTCCCTTTAGCTCTGTGCCTTGTTATAGTTGATAATTTTTTTTTCCACGTTTCCTTCACCGTGTCCGACTCGACCCATCCTGCGAGATGGCTCTCCTTAAGCTTTGGAATATTCTGGCCGAGCTGAGATGAAGCAGCTCGTTGAGGGTTCTCTCTCCGATGCTTTATTTTGAGGGAAAAAAAAAAGAAAAAAGGCAATTTTTTGGCCTTTTCCTAGCATGTGGAAAGGGAAGATCATTTCGTTTTGCTCTACAAACTTGATGGAAATCCTAATGGACAAAATAAAGGGTCTCTCTCCCTCTCTCTCTCTCTCTCTCTCTCTCTCTCTCTCTCTCTCTCTCTCTCTCTCTCTCTCCATGTGCGTACGCTCTTTAGGGATCTGCCTGCAACTTTTAGTTTGTGATGTGACTTTCAGACGCCCGCCTTGTGAAAACGCTGCTGCACTAACAACCCACTTATTTCAGCTCAGACTTTTTCGGCGCGTGCATTTCTAGAACGTGCATTTCCACATGCTGTCCTTTCCCTTCGGTGCCTGGAAACTCAGGAGAATTAAGAGGAAAAACGTAATTATGCGGTGTTAAGCACTCTTCGGTCGTCCGTTCCTTAGGCCAGTCTCTTCGTCGATGTCGTGACTTTATTTCATGCTTCGGTTTGGGACGTACACACACGGGTGTGGCAGGGGGCGGTTTTCGAGCTGAGGTTCGGTGGGATTGACGGTCCTTAATGCACAAGGGATGTTTTGCTTGGTCAGTTAGCGGACGCGTCCACAGTTGTCATTTAATTCCGCGTTGGAGGCTAAATCCTCGGGAACTGCTCGTGTTATTGAAAAACGGTGTTTCGAAGGCAGAAGGACGGGGCGGGAGGAGAACGGAGACACGGCCGGTGTGGGGGTGCGGGTGGCGGGGGAGCCTGAGGCAGGGAGAAGTGGCTTCCGGGCCCAAGCGCGTGACAGGTGTGAGCGTGTCTTCGTGCCCCACGTCTGGGACTGGACACGACCAGCAGACAGACTCTGAGAGCTACACGGCACGTGTCGCCATCGAGTCGCCCGGACCGCAGCTTCTCCCCGCCCCCGTTCGTTCCACGTGACTTCCAGAGGGCAGAGCCCTCTGTTCTGTCGCCCTCAGCCGCCCAGCTCAGGTGTGGGGTGGGGGGAGACCAAAGACGGGTAAGTACAGGCGGGATGCACGTTTAAACAGAGCCCCGGGGCACTTGCCGGGTTTAATCAGATTCTCACAGCGACCCCCATCCCGGCCATTGCGTTAGGTCCGCACGCCAGGGAGCCCGGGGACGCCACAGGCCGTCGAGTCCCCTTCTCTCCCACGTCGCTGCCCCGGGAGTGCCCTCACCCCGGACGGACCCGGACCCAGGAGAGGCTCCCCCTTCCCTCTGAGCCCAGTGCTTCTGCATGCAGCGCATTTTCCCACGAGGCGGCGCCCCTGCCGTTTTCTGTTTGTGTCCCCTGTGGCAGGAGACGGGGACGACCCTCGTCCGGCTAGCTGTGTGCCTCTTCGCATTTCGTTCTCGTCTCAGCGTGCTCGCTGCCGCTCTTACCAGACGCCTTCGCCCACAGCATCGTGGCGCTGTGGGCTGCGAGTGGGGCCTGCTGCCCTGCGTCACGGGGTGGGTGCAGGGTGTCCCCAGCTGGGGCCTCGAGGAGCCACACCTCCTCCTCTTAGCATCGGCTCCAGTTTCTTTCCTGTCGCTACGGGGAAAATGCGAGAACTCAGGGATCCAGGTGGGAAAGGTCGCCTGGAGACTCTTCCGCGGCGTCTGTCGCCCCGGCCTGCAGCGACGCCGTGGGCCTGGGGTTTCTGTGCCGCCGCCCGGCTCCTCCCGTCACCCCGGCGTCTCCGACTCGTTCCAGGCCTGGCGGTGTCCCTCCAGCTGCTGCACGGAGACATCGAGCAGATCCGGAGAGAGTACTCGTCGGTGTTTTCCCACGGCGTGTCCATCACGAGGAAGCTGGGCTTTTCTAATATCATCATGCCGGGTAAGTGACGTGGGGCGGCCCCGCCGTGAAATGCCGGTGTTTGTCTGTTTCTGTTGTAAGAAAAATTGTTTCAAGGTTCGGAGAGTTCGAATGGGCCGTGCGGGGCATGAAGGGAGGGCCCTGAGGGTCGGGAAGAGCTTGTTGGTCGCGATGCGAAATGCCTGAGGCCGAACCCGGCAGCCGCCGCGTTTCCCGCGAATCAGGTGTTCTGTGGCCCGTCCGGGAGCCAAGTGACGGCGACACGTTCGCTCTGTGTCACCCGCCCGGCAGCGGGGGAGTTTCGCCGTCGTCACTCACGTCTTTGGCTCTAAGGCGCCTCGATTGGGATGTTGGTGTCTTCACCCGCCACAGTGGTCGGGGAGGAGCTGTGGCCGGGGGTTTCCTTCCGCTCCTGGAGGGGCAGGAGCTCCTGTGCCCGGCGGCAGTGTCCAGGCCCGTCCTGAGCGGAAAGTGCGTGATTCGGAGGGCAGAGTCCGGGGGTTCGCTGCTCATTCGCTAACGGGACTGTAAAAGCGAGGAGCCCCGAGGGTGTGCGTGCGTGTGCGTACGTGTGTGCGTGTGTGTGTGTGAACTTACGTGGTGATGACATGAACCGAGTGGCAAACCTCGATCGAACTTGCAGCGTCTGCCGGGCCGCTCGAAACGTTTGACAAGCGCAGACGATTCGGACACACAGTGTAATTTCAAACCTGTCGACCCACGTCGCGTTGCTTTTGGAACTCCAGGTTCGCTGCCTCCCCAGGCCACGTGAGAGCTGCGCGAGAGTGCCGGAAGTTTCCAAGGCCGAATCAGTGGTTTCCACGCGTGTGGCCTTGTGTATGCTCTTTGTTTGTAAAGGGAAGTTCAGGTTTCGTCTTTTTTGATGAAATGGTGCCCCTTGGCTGGCTCCTGGCCGTGTGATGCTGAGTAAGAGAAGTCAGAGGGAAGAGGAGTAGGGCCGTGTGGTATCACTCACGTGCGGGATAGAGAACCAGGAGCGACAAACGAACCGTCAGAAAACACACTCACAGACACGGGCGACAGCGGGCGGTGGGGCGGGGGGGTCAGGGCCGGGGTGGCAGAGGAGACCGGGCCTCCGGTGGTGAGCGCCCGTTGGGTGTACAGGTGTGTCGGGGTGTAGACTGGCACACCGGGGATGGACACGATGTGAGTAACCACGTCGCCCGGTAAATTTAATAAAATCTAAATGAAAACAACAACAGCGACAACAACAAAGGTCCCCTCCTGTCTGGGACGGACCCAGTTGCCCTGTTTTATGGCCCATCCGTTTCCCGGCCTCAGGCACGCGTGAGCGACGCCACCGCACAAAGCCGGCCTTTCGGGGTTCGGTGCCTGGGCGCAGTGGTGCCCCCCGCAGTTGTGGTCGTTGCTCCTCCCAGCCATTTGCTTTCTTTGGGGGAGATTTTGTGTCGGGGAGAAAGAGGGGAGTTTCTGTGCTTCAGACGTTTAACAGCGGCGTCAAGTGAAAGCACATTCGGCCTCGCCGACCTCCCCATCGCTTCTGCTCACCTTGCGGAACTTTCTGGCGGCGTTTCGTTTACTTGTTTCTCCCTCCCCTCCCACGCACCACGCACCCCTACCTCCATCCGCGCGGGAGGGGCAAAAGCACGCCGTCGGCCCGAGTGTGCCCGTCGGCCTCACGTTTCCCTTTATTTCTTCTTGCGGTGATGGGAAGGGGCGAGATTAAAATCATCCGAGTTTTATAGAGAACAAATGGAGGGAAGAAACAGACGGTCTGGCGTGCACGCAGACTGTCGGTTCGTTTTGTGTAGCGCGCGCCGGCGAGCAGTGCGGAGCCGGCGTGTCTGCCTGCCTGAGTGGTTCCGCGTCTGTGCCCACACGGCGGCCCCTGGATTCTGCCAGCAGCGACGCCCTCTGGCCCAGGAGTCTGGGAGACTCTGAATCGGCACCGCGCCCTTCGCCGTCCTGCGGTTTCATTCCGTTCAGATATTTCTCCGACTCTCGGTGCTGTGACTGCAGAGAGTCGGCCCTGGTGTCCTGGCGTCGCCCCGCCGGGCTGTCACTCACAATCGCGCCTCATCGACGGGGGAAACGGTGGAAAATGGCGAAACGTGACCGCGTCCGTGTGGCGCTGTGTTTCCCGAACTGGAGTTTTCCTTCACAGAGTGCGTCACCACCCTCCCCGGCATGTGGGAAACGGTTTTCCTTTTCCTCTCCTGCCAGGCGAAATGAGGAACGACCTGTACCTCACCATCGAGAGAGGAGAGTTTGAGAAAGGGGGCAAGAGTGTGGCCAGGAACGTGGAAGTCACGATGCTCATCGTGGAGGCCGCCGGCCAGACCTTGAAGGTGCGTGGGCGGTGGGTGTCCTCCCGGCTCCGTGGCGTTGCTTCGGGGCCAGCCCCCTGAGGTCCGTTCACGTCGGAGGCGCTGTCAGGGTTATTTTTCTTCTCCACCCCTCTGTATTTTTAAAAAAAATCATTAAAATCCCTTTCAGAGAGGAAAGTGGAAAAACAAAAAGGCTTTCACAGTGTAAACGTCGAATTGATCGTGCCGACCATTTCTTAAGAGCGGTCATTCCTCACACGGGTATTTCGATGCCATTTCATTGGTTCCCGTTCGTCGGTCGTGGTTTCGGAGGAGAAAACTTTTATCTGGCAAAAAACACGAAACCCCACACACTCCATCTCACGCATTTTCGTGTTGACCACGACGAGGGTGGGGGCCTGCCTATCGGGGGAGCCGTGACAGGTGCCCGCCTCATGGCCACGGGCACCCGCGGCGCGCGGCCCTGACCCGCTCGCTTCCTCCGCCAGGACTTCATCGCCCTGGGCTCCGGGGAGCCGCCGGCCAGCGAGTACCACTCCTTCGTGCTCTACCACAACAACAGCCCGCGCTGGGCCGAGCTGCTGAAGCTCCCCATCCCCGTGGACAAGTTCAGGGGCGCGCACATCCGCTTCGAGTTCCGACACTGCTCCAGTGAGTGTTCGGGGGCCGGGATGGCGGCCTCGTGCGGCGTGAGCCCGTCTGCGGAGAGGCAGGGCCGAGGGGGAGAGAAAGGGGGCCGGGGGCCTCCTGCGTGGCGAGGGGCTCGCTTCTGCCCCAGGGACCCCCTGTGTGGAGACAGGAGGAGGGAGACAGGAAAGAAGCCCGTGGGAACCTCAGCCTTTAGTGGTCACTGTCCTGGTCTGGAAGGAGTGGACGGGGAGGGGAGGCCCTGGCTCTGGTGGACCAAGGCCAGCCTGACCCAGCGGGCATCTCTGCACCAAGAGCTGGTCCAGCGGGCAGCCACCCAGGAGACCCACCGCCCAGGGGACCCACCGCCCAGGGGACTCGCTGCCCAGGGGACCCACCGCCCGGGGGACCCACCTCCCAGGGGACCCACTACCCAAGGTACCCACCGCCCAGGGGACCCACCGCCCAGGGGACCCACCGCCCAGGGGACCCACCGCCCGGGGGACCCACCACCCAGGGAACCCACCGCCCAAGGTACCCACTGCCCAGGGGACCCACCACCCAGGGGACCCACCGCCCAGGGGACCCACCACTTAGGGGACCCAACACCCAGGGGACCCACCGCCCAGGGGACCCACCCGGACTTCTCCGAAGGCCCCTGATTGCTCAGGGCCATAGCTGCCCTGCACACGTCTGCGTCCCCCGCCATCCCAGACAGCTCCGCTCTCACCGCCTCCCACGGCTGGACTTGCTGTCGGCTGTCACGTCCAGTCCCCGGGAAAGACAACGGCCCGGGCCCTAGTCGGCTGCCGGCCCCAGAGAACTGCCCCCCGCCCCTCTCGGTGCGAGAGACTGGAGGCGAACGGATAAGGTCCTTTCACAGCACGCTCCATGTTTTTGGAGAAAAGAGCTCGGTGGAAAGACCTGGAACGGTATCTAAGCAATCGAGAGCGAGCACCCTCACACCTGTACGTGAGGCCTAATGGCCCTCGACACTGGCAGCCGTTTCAGTTGGTCCTTAGGCCTCTGAACGCCTCCTCGCCTCATCGCAGGCTTCCAGAACGTCCTGCGCGAGCCCGTCTCTACCGTGGGTGGCGACTCCCGTTGCCGTTTCCCAGCGGCCCCGCTGGTCCCAGCCAGGGCCCTTCCCCAGGGCCGTCTGCACGCCTGCGTCCCGCCGTGGGCAGGAGCCCAGGGACGGCGTCCGCGAGCTGTAGGCAGAACCCCGCGTCCACACTCGTGCGTTCGGTTCACAGGAGAGGGGGCCCCCTCTTGTCACTCCTTGAGGTTCCTGGCTTAGAGCAGAACGCGACAGGTAGGGATGCCCCCAGCCCAGCTGACGCCCCTCAGCGCCAGGTGAGAGGCGCGAAGAGCTGGGCAGGCACCGCACACGTGAAAAAGCGTCATTTCAGGTCATGATGTCCCGGGAATGTGACTTGCAGATTAGGGGGCGGGGAGATGGGGCTGGAGGGGGCGGCTGGAGACCGAGCCCCACGTCGGAGCCGTCCCTGCTGGGGCGGAGGAGCCGGAGCGCGGGTTTCGTTTCTGGATCCCCACGTGTCTTCACAGCGTGCTGATCTCCGGAGCTCAAAGGGGTGATTCTTCTCTCTCTTTCCTTCTTGCCTCTTCCCCATAGCGAAGGAGAAAGGAGAGAAGAAGCTGTTCGGGTTCTCGTTCGTGCCCCTGATGCAGGAGGACGGCAGGACCCTCCCGGATGGCACTCACGAGCTCATCGTGCACAAGGTGACGCGGGCCGGCGGGAGGCGACTTCGTCCCTCGCGTCGTTGTGTAGCTCTGGAAGGGAGAAGAGAGGCTGGGAGGAGTGATTTATGGAGGATCCTGGGCAGGGAGGGTGCCCTTTTGAGAGCGTGGCTTCTGTAGGGTCCCCTCGGCCTGATGGGGAGAGGAGCCGACGGCAACGCCGCCGGCCGCCTGATCGGCCCGCTCTCTGTCCCCACGAGAGCTAGTTCCCCGGCCTTACCAGGCCGCCTGCCCACCCCCACCCACTTCCCGTCCCCCCACAGAGAAGGCAGAAGCCCCCGGGTCTCGCCGCTGCCACCTGCAGAGGATCCGCGTCCTTCCCCTCCCCGCTGCCCGTCTCAGAGGGCGGGGCAGGCCTCCACCTGCTTCCTCCAGGGGCTTCCTCCCTCCTCCCCCCGCTCCCCGTGTCCCCTCTCCCCCTGCATCCTAACTGTCTTCCCTCCTCTGGAGTAGTCTCGGATTACAAACGTGCTCCAAACCGTATTTTTTTAAATGGCTCCCACGGCCCTCTCCCCATCCCGTCACTGCCCGCCCTCGGGCACAGATGTGCATTTTTTAACCGCATTTTCAGTTAATGACTTTCCTGGCCGCTAAATCTTTGGCTCATCCAGGACTTGGTCGATGTACACATCTAAAAAAACAATCTTTTAACAGCTCTGTTTAGCTCTGGGGCCGCACGTCACCTCTGCCCGTCTACCTCTTAAGTGTTCTCGATCGAGAACAGTCCGTGTGTTCACCACACTCAGCCCGAGGAGACGAAACCAGGCATCCTGCAGAGAGCACCCCTTCTGGGCTCGTCTGGGGGCTCCCCCAGCGGGTGCTCAGCCTGCTGGGCGCTGGGCGTCCCTGGTACTTCCTGTGAGGTCCCCACGGGGTCTGTAGTGTGGTGGACTCCGGTTCAGCCCCTTCGGTGAGCACGCGCGTGGTGCGTGATGTCGCTCTTGGCACTGCCCTGAAGTGGCGTGGCGCCAGCCCGACCCCGCCGCAGGCCGGCCGGCGGTCCTCCCGCCTGGAGGAGGGAATCCGGCGTCGCTCCATTTGCATCGCGAGCGTCCCGCGTCCTCGTCGCCAGTGTTCCTGCTGGCGCTAGCACTAAATGACCGTCTTTAGCTGAAGAAAGAAGCGCGTCAGGGCTGTAGGGCTGTGAAAATCGGTTTTTTTAAACCTGTCATTCCTTTGTGCATTTGTTGGCTGGCATTTTCGGTGACATTGAGATTTGCATCCTAGAGGGGGACCGTGGCCTTCAGTTGCCCGTCTTCAAAGTCGGGAGCTGTTCAGTCGCGCTCTCCCGTGAGACGAGGAAAGGGTTTAAGCATCTTTTACAAAATGCCGTGGCCCCTGCAGTTCAGGGCGTCGCGTAGTCTCTCGTCCTCATGACAGCACAGGGAGGTTGTAGAGGGAGAGTCCCGAGTGGCCGCGTCCCGTGGTCACAGGTACTCGCGTGGGGGGGGGGAGCGGGGAGTCAAATCCAGGTCGGTCCCAGTTCCAAGTCCGTGCCTCCTTCCTTCCCTGCGTTTCCGATGCGTTTTCCTTAAGCCGGGTCCTATCTGTGATGCCACGTGGGCTGCTTCCAGGCCACAGACACGAGAAACGGGCACGCGCGTGGGCAGGCACGTGAGCTGCCTTCTCTGATGTTTCTTCGCACAGTGTGAGGAAACCACGAACCTGCAGGACCCCGCCCGCTACCTCTCGCTTCCCTTTTCCAAGGGCCTTCTCCTCGGGAGCAACAACCAAGCCCCGAAGGCCACGAAGGAGTCTTTCTGGATCACGTCGTTTCTCTGCTCCACGAAACTCACGCAGAATGGTAAGGCGCAGTTTCCCCCAACCCTCCCATTCGACCCTCAAAACCCCGCTGCTTAAACACACAAAAAAGAATAGAAGCCAGAGTAGCGCGGCCTTCATCCCCCTGGTTTCATGCTCCACAAGCAGTGCCAATTGCAGGTTTGGGGATGAGGGCCGTTTTGGGTTGAAATGGATGGATATTGCTTTCGTAGCCTTCCTCCTCCCCCCTTTTTTTTGTGTCAGCGATCGTTCGGCCAGGTATGATGAAGGAAGCAGGCTCCTCTCCTTGGCAGACTGTCACGAAAACGTCGAGGGTAATGAAGGAAGTGAACTAAGCGTTTGCGTTCCCCACGCAGAGGTCGCCGTGTGGAGCGTCTGGCTCGCGCCCCGCTCGCCGTCCTAAAAGTCAGCTCCGTCACGTTAGGGAGAGTCTCTTCGTCGGGAGTGCTGGGCCCCGTGAGACGCCCTCGCGCCTCCACACTCGCAGGTGCTGCTGACTCTTCCGTGTCACAGGCCACGTGTGTAGTCGTCGGGCGTGTCCTCCGTCTCCTAGGATGGGGCCTCGGGCGAGAAGCGAAGAGCAGCGTTTGAGCAGTGACCACTTCTGAGATAAATTCCTGCGCCGCGCCGCGCCACTGTGTTTCCTCCGGGCCCGCGGCGAGCGACCCTTTCCCATTTCTGTCAGCTTCGGAAGTATTCTGGAGACACGTTTTCAAAACCGGCTGCTTCGTTTACTTAAAAATCAGCCGGTTTGTGTTTGGTAAATGGGATTGAGGTAGTAGCTATCGCGGAGGTAAGAGACGTCATTGGCGCACGACTCTGTAACGACGGTGAAGCGTTTACCCAGATCTCAGGTCGTTTTCCTGGGCCCAGGCCACCCCCGTGGAGGTTGCGGAGGTGATCAGACCAACCTGTCGTGGACTCCCCTCGGGGTTTGATTCATCCTCTGCGGGCTGGTTGCGTGTCTCTTACCACTGATGGCCTCAGAGAGTAGTGTCGGGTTTATTCGCTTAGCCCTTGCTGCTTAAACAATCACTACAAACTTATGGCTTCGAACAGCAAAAACCTATCACCTGACACGTCTGGCGGTCACAAGTCCGACGTCAGGGTCACTGGGCCAAGGTCAGGGGCCGCTTTCCTTGTGGGATCTCTCTCCGGGGCGAACCCTTTCGCCGACCTCTGCTCGCTGCTGGGGCGGCCTGCGTTTCCTCGCTCACGGCCGCGCCCTCCTCCTCAGAGCCCTCAGCGCGGTGTCTTCCGGTCTCTCTGACTCCGATCATCTTCCACCTTTGAGGGGCCCTCGTCAAGACGACATCGGCCCCACCGGCCCGTCCAGGCTCACCCCCTTGTTTTAAGATCTTTACCTGAATCACGTCTGTAAAGATCCCCTTGGCCGTGTCAGGTAGACACGTCCACACGCACCCGTGAGGAGGACACGGACACCTTTGGGGACCCTCATCCTGCCGGTCACACGGATAAGGCTAACGATGGGTTACCTGCCACTGAAAATGTGTAGTCCTACGACCTTAATTTGCTTTAGTTTCGGGGTTTAGGAGGTCAGACTGGGAACATAAAACGGGACCAAATCCTGCAAATTGTGTAAAAAGCAGAGAAAACGTTTTCGAGTCCAGATGGTGAGTCATCTGTCTGCGAAGTCGTTGTGTGAGACCTCCCGCTGTGTAGACGGCAGAGCCTCGGCATCCGTTCGGCTTGGGTTGACCCTGGCCACGCAGGACAGCGTAAGACGAGCCAGGGGACGCCCAGCCCGCTTCAAGGAGAGGGGAGGGAGGCGGTTAGGATTTTCCTGCGATTTGCATGCTAGACACACGTCTCCGTGAAGTCATCCGGTTCCACATTGGAATTGAATGGCTTTGTATTCATGTTGCTCAACGTGGAGAATATGCAAATCTCGTCGCATCTCAGTTGGGCATTTGGGGAGCGACGCGGTCGTCTCCGTCTCCGGGAGCCGCTTCCGAGAGCAGATTTGCATATCGGGATTCCCCGGGGGTGCCCGTCTGCCGGTGTCGCTTGGTGTCACCCCGTATCCAGCGTCGTTCGCGTGTAGCGCGCCGAGGCCACAGCGCTCTGCTAGACGCCTGGGGTGGCAGGCCCAGCAGAGACTGTAGCTTCTTAAGAGCAGGAATCGGGGAAGAAGTTACGCTACCTTTCTGTCAGCCGCTTTGGGCTGTTAAGCACAAGTTTTTAGAAAGTTAAGAAATAAAAACAAGACTAAAATGTGGTGTAACAATTGTACGCTTCCTGGCTTCCCCCAGTTCCCTTCTCCTCCCAGTCGTGGTGGCTCATTCAGTTTCTTCCTGAGATTGTGGTTTTATCTAAAAAAAGAGGAGGGGTCTGTCATCCGCCCGTTTCACGGCTCTGCGCGGGTTCGGCCTTCAGTGTACGCTCAAACGTTTGTGGAGAGGAGTGTGTCAATTCACACCTTCACTAGTAGGTCACGGCTGCTAACAGGGCTGATACGGCTTCAAATGGCTGAGATGGAGACCTAGAGGTGACATTCGACTCAGCCCTGAGTAGCTGCCACGCACGAGACGCGCGAGACCCCGGGCGCCCCCCGTCCCCCGATCCGTCTGCACCACCGTCGTCCGTCTCCCAGCCCTGCTGGTCAGAGTCCCGTGCCCGGTTTCCCACGGCGGCCTCTGCGATGTCCCTCGATGCCACCAGCTGAGCCACCTTCCTCCTCACACTCCCCACTCCCGGCCCTGGGCCGTGCCCCGGCTGCCCCCGCGCTGGCCTCGGGGACGAGGGCAGGGAGACGGTGCTGGAGTGGGAGGTGGAGCATGAAGGGGGGAATGCGTGGGGGATCACGGAGGAGGGAGACCCCAGACGGAGGTGCGGGGTGGGGACGGGGGGGCTCGCTGTGGAAATGGCGAATGCTCTGAATCGCACCGGGGCTTTCTAAAGGCCTCGGTCATGCCTGGGCCAGACGTGACTGGTCAGCATGTCCGGGTGTTCCCGTTGAGAAAACGTCGCGCCTCGTTTTCATGTCCCTTCTTGTTCTGATGCGAAATCCTCCTCCCCCTCCTCCTCGCGTCCCCGTGCGTCGTAGGCAGACGTGCCTGGGACCACATTTCGTACGATTAAGTCTCGAATCTGACCTGGGAGGAGGTCGCGTCTCCCTTCTCCTGGTTTTTTTTTTCTTTTCATCTCTATTTACTACATATTTCCTTTCTTATCATAACCACTTCCTTGATTTCTTTGTTTGTTTTTTTTACATTTGGGGGGTTTTGTTTCCGTGTCAGTCTTTCTGTCTCTCAGCAAGTCCCCTTTGGGTTTCTCCTGAAAATCACGCGCTTGGAAGCGATTTCGCCCGGGGAAGCCTGGGCAGCCTCCCTCCCTCCTCTCTGCTGGGCCTGTCTCGTCTCTCAGCCCCTCTGAGCCCGGGGAGGCCAGCCCCTGGGTCCCCTGCCCCCTGCGGGAGGGCTAGGTCCCCTCCTGCCCCTCAGCAGTTGAGGGCCCACGTGCTGTCCACTTAGGTCAGGGAGGACACTGAAGGGCCGGGCCCCGAGCTTGCCCAGCGTCTGAGATGGAAGCCAGCCACGGGGTTCAGGACCCCGTGATCTGACCCTTACTCGGGCTTGTCACCGTCGAGCACCCTGGGAAGTGGGACGACTGGAGTCCCCCGTGATAAGAAACAGAGGCCGACGGTCGTCTGCGGGGGCGTCCAGGGTGGGTGGCGCGTGTACCCGGGAGAACAGGTCGGCGCGACCGTCTGCTCTCCATTAAGCTCGATCTTCTCCTCTGTCTGGCCAGGCGACATGCTCGACCTTCTGAAATGGAGAGCGCACCCGGACAAGATCACAGGCTGTCTCTCCAAATTAAAAGAAATCGACGGCTCCGAGATAGTAAAGGTATTTGCCGTTTTATTGCCCGCCCCCGCCCCCGTACCCCGAAACGCATGGGATGAAGAACCTCTGCGGGGGGAGGACGGACGACGTGTTCCGTGCGGGTCCGTTGACGTGTCCGTTCTCGCGCAGTTCCTGCAGGACACACTGGACACCTTATTTGGAATTTTAGATGAAAATTCCCAGAAGTACGGATCCAAAGTCTTTGATTCGCTGGTGAGTTTAAACTCGCTTTACTGACCTCGTGACCGTGTTGTCGCTCGGCCTTGCCTCCCCTCGGGCAGCTTCCGAAATGCACCCCTCACGGCTGCAGCGTTCACTTGCAAGGAAGAAGGACAACCTGGGTTCGCCTTCGGTTTGACGAAGCTCAGTTTTCTTTCAGGTCCACATCATCAACCTGCTGCAGGATAGCAAGTTTCACCACTTTAAACCCGTCATGGACACGTACATCGAGAGCCATTTTGCCGGGGCCCTGGCGTACAGGTAAGGCCCTTCTCTGGTGATTGGGGAGGAGGCGGCGTCCTTGGGGCTTTGCGAAGCAGAAGCAGCCGTTCAGGAAAATCCAGAAGCGGCGCGCGAAGAAATCAAGCACAGCCCCCGAAGTGGCCCTCGAGGCTCTTTTCCTCGCTTCCACGCCTTTTTCCAGTGGCTGCAGTTTTTTCGATCAAAAGAGTGAGAAGAGAACTTCCCGATTGCCACTCCTGAAACCTAAAACGGAGAAGGTTTTCTTCTCGTCTCTATTTCACTCGATCGTCTCCGGTCCGAGGGTCGTTACGTCGCTCCGGCTGCCAACGGGCCCATTTAACCACCTCGCGCCCGGACGGTTCTGGTGTCTTTAAGGAAGAGCCGTGAAGGGAGAAAACAGCCTTTGCCGTCGTAGCTTTTTGAAGTCATTCGCTCGTTTTTCTGGTCGCATTTGCCGAGTGCCCACGGCCTGCCAGGCCCTACCTGGGCCGATGACATAAAGACCTGGGCCCGGACTCACGTGCTCGCTGGGCTCTACCCCGTGACACCAGGGGCCCTTTCAGGTGCTCGTCCCTCCCCGTCAGCTGAGATCGTGCAGGCGATGCTGAAGCGCGTGAATACGGCCCCCTTTAGCTGTCTCCACGCGCCCAGCTGATGACTGCCCGAAGGCGACCAGCTTCCCGCTTTCCGTCCCGTACATTTTCCCGGGCTTGGGCTCTGCTAAATGCAGCCCTGGAATGGACCCCAGTATTCCATCACTGTCCCCGCTATCCTGCCTGCATTTCCACCTTATTATACCTTAAGGCCCTATGGACACGTACGGGCACGATCGTCTGATCCCGGAGCATGAACTCGGTCAGGGTTTAGCCCCCGCCCAGAGTCTGGGTGGTGTATCCCACGCATACCCCAGCTACGGGATGTGTAAAAGGCGCTCACTGGGGGAACATTCGACCCCGCTGATTTGGGCCTCCCCATCGGGGCGGGTTGGGATGCATGCCTGCAGCCGTCAGACGCGTGAGGTGATTCTGCACGGCCTGACCCTCGTCGGTGTGAGTTTCGCAGGGGGCACAGTGGAGCAGCGGGGGTAGCTTTGCCTGTGGGTCCCGTCCAGCCCTCAGCAGTGCCCCCTGCTGCCACCCCGCGTGTTCTCCCCGGCCGAGAGGAAAGGGAGGGGGCGAGGTAGAGCATCGCTCTGTGTCCTGGGGACCAGGAGCCCACCAGAGCTAAGGGGGCACGGCCGCAGGCTGGGGAATTGTGTAGGGAGGCGGGCGAGTGTGCACTCAGTTTCGGATTTTTAAGAAAACAAACCCCGCTTTCCTGGAGCTTCTCCTACGGAGGCACACTGCCCCGAAGCCTCGTTCTGCCCCCTGGGCCGGAGAACGGGCTCGATGACCCGCGGGGGTGCGATCTGCAGTGGGGCGTGCTGCCTTCACCCCCTTTTCCTCCACAGACTGCTCCGTGCAGCCATTGCATGGTCGCTGGGGACGGCAAACCAGGTGGCAGGTGTCCACGATGCGGCCAGGCCCTCCCCGGGCCAGCGTCCTTTGCTCTGATTTCTGCCTTCACCCGACCTGAAGCGTGTCTAGAGCCGGCAGGGCCAGCGGGCTGTGTCCCTGGGGCGGGGAGTCGCCTCGGGAGGAGGTGGCCTTTCTCTCTCCCGCCTCGGGAAGGGGTAGCCGTGCGGATACGCAGACGGTACCGTTGGGACGGGACAAGGGGGCCGCTGAGGGGAAGAGCGGCCTCCGCGTGACACAGCGGAGCACCTGGTGGGCGCTGCTGACTTGCGCCTGAGACCCGCTCTCCCTTCTGCCTGCGTTTCAGGGACCTCATCAAAGTGCTCAAGTGGTACGTGGACAGGATAACGGAGGTGGAGCGGCAGGAGCACATCCAGGAGGTGCTGAAGGTACCGGCGCGGCCCAGCGGGTGGCTCCCCTCCCCGGGGGCAGGGTGGCCGGGGCCAGGCTGCTGACCTTAGGGTTCTAGAAGCTTCCACACTCGATGACGACCTGAGAGGGGCTCTGCCAGGCCGAGCCTGCTCGGGGGATGTGGCCAGGGGTCGCGGAGGGAGCCCAGAGCAGTGAGAAGCCCCCCCGACTCCCTGGCCACATCCCCCGATGTGTGCGTTCTCCCCCCTTAAAAGCGGCTCTGCCCTTAAACCTCAACCCGGGATCTAAAATGCGGGGGGCGCCGAGGCCTTCACGTCTGTCCTCGTTCAGTGCGTGCGCGTGGGGTCCGCGGGGAGTCACTCTGTGCCCGTTCCCTCCGAAGGCGCAGGAGTACATCTTCAAGTACATCGTGCAGTCGCGGCGGCTGTTCTCGCTGGCCACCGGCGGCCAGAACGAGGAGGAGTTCCGCTGCTGCATCCAGGAGCTGCTCATGTCCGTGCGCTTCTTCCTGTCCCAGGAGAGCAAGGGCTCGGGGGCGCTGTCCCAGTCGCAGGTGAGTGCTCCCCGTCGCCGTCGGACAGCAGGGCCCGTGAACGGTCTCTCCCGGAGGATGCCCAGCTTGTAGCGTCACCGACTGTGCGAATAGATTGAACCGAAACCAACCAAACAAACAAAAAATCCTCCCAAAAAGCGATCCTCCAGGCCTGGGCGCCAGCCGAGGCCGCCCTCGCTCCGAATGGAAGTCCGTGGGTGGGTGCGCCTGGTCAGGCCCAGTTCCCGTCCCCAGGACACGCGCCGCTGAAGCGACACGCTGTCCCCGTCCGCCGCGCGGAGGGGATTCCACGACTTCACGAGGGTGATCACTGGGTGGTCCTCCCAGGCCTGGCGCCCGCCGCATGGTAACCCGTCCCGCGAGGCCCGTTGTGTCAGGCTCGGCTCAGCCGCAGGTTGTTCTGTTTTCATCTAACATCATCCTCTCCGCCCTGGCGCCCGCCTCGTGGGACCTGTTTCGTCTGAGAACGGGATCCTTCCACCTCCCACATAGTCTGCGGAGGAAAAGGGGGTGCGGAAGGATGAAGGCAGCACGCCCCCCTTCAGATCGCACCCCCGCGGGGTCATCGAACCCGTTCTCCCGCCCGGGGCCTCGGGGCAGCGTGCTTCCGTAGGAGAAGCGCCAGCCGTTGCATGGTCGCTGGGGACGGAAAACCAGGCGGCAGTTGTCCACGGTGCGGCCAGGCCCTCCCGGGCCAGCGAGCGCTTTAGGGAGTTAAGGTGTTTGGTGTTTAAGGGCAAATGAGATTTAAATGAGGCCTCAGAAAGCTGCCCCCAAAAAGGAAATCCGATGTGCGTGTGGACGTTCCGCGGCTCAGTCAGCACAATTTGCTGATTCCGTGGAATTTCTTTTTTTTTGCCATTCACTTTGCTCATGTCAGTGATTTTCCGGATTTCCCAGTTTTTATGATGCTACCTACACCGTTGCCCGTTTCAGCGCATCGTCCTCTTTGCTACTCATTATTATTATTTTTTTAAAACTCCAGCCTTTTAGCTTTAGGTACCAGACGTGTTCGCCGTTGGCTTTCCCCTCGCGCCAGAACCCGTCACAGCTTCGCGCTGACACTCACCGTCACGGCGCGCTTCTCGGGGCCCCCCTGGGCGGGCGGGGGGGCTGACGTAAACTGCTTTCCGCGCAGGCCGTGTTCCTGAGCTCCTTCCCCGCCGTGTACTCGGAGCTCCTGAAGCTCTTCGACGTCCGGGAGGTGGCCAACGTGGTGCAGGACACTCTGGGCAGCCTGCCGGCCATCATGCACGTGGATGAGGCGCTGCAGGCCGTGAAACTGCAGTGCATCAGCAAGACGGTGGAGAGCCAGCTCTACACCAACCCAGGTGGGTGCCCTGTCCCCCCGCCCGCCCTCGGGGCTGCAGAAGCGGCCCGGGCAGGAGACCGGAAACCGCTTGCCCCGAAGCCGCGTGCGTCTGGCGGTAGATTCAGGCTGCCGAGTGGCCCGGCACGAAACCGGGGCTTTCTAGGTGTGATTTCTAGGGAGAATGAACACCCTCGCGGCTGAATCGTGGCTTCTGAGCACAACGGGGTGTGGCGTAGGCCGTGCTTTCTCCTGGTGGATTTTATTTCTTTTCGTGTTCGGCACAACTTGGCGTTTTCTTCCGGAGACGCTTGCAGGGGCCTCATTGGACCCTCGTTTGTCCCTTCGACGTTTTCTGTCCGTTCGTGCCCTGAAGCCGCGTGAAGGTTTTGATGGACTATTTTTCGTCTTCCGCGGAGGGCAGGCAGGCGACTCATTTAGCAGTTGCTAGATGGGTTTTGTCGCGTCTGTCATTAAATCGCGTGGCCTCCCGTTTTCTTCTAGCTTTTCCTGAGATTAAATGTAATCTCTTGGCAGAGCTGAAGAAGTTCCTGTCAGGGCTGTAAAATTTAAAACATCATTCTTTCGAGAATTACCTTTTCACGTGAGTGCATACGTGTGTATGTATTTTTGAAATGGGGTTTCTAATATGGTAAACAAACCTCTTTCACATTTTTTTATTATAAAGCATTTTAGGCGTTCAGACAAGAACAGAACAGAACACGAGTGAATCGTTAACTAATCTTAACAGGATCGAGTATTTGCTTTGGGTCTTTTGTGTAGAAATTCGTCACTATAGGTACGCCCAGGCCCTACTGTGAACGTTCATTTCCTCCAGCGAAATCCCGCTCTCCGCGACGTCCGTTCCTGTTTTCCGTGCCCTTTTTCTGCAGATAAGAAAAAGTAGCATTTTTTCATCTTTCAGTCTCCGCGTGACCTCACGTGGCACGTCGTGCTGCAGAGCGCCGCTTTGGCTGGAATTGCACCGTCGTATTTACCCGTGCTACCCTCGATGTAGCTATGGTTCTTTCGCTCTCTTATTGTCCTAGAGAATTCCACTGAATGGATTTATCACGGTTCGTATCTTTCTGTCGATGGACCGTTAGTATGTTTCCTTATTTTCTGAAATAAATGGTGTTTCCAGTAGGATAAAAGTAAGTTCCGCCTCCTGACTTCGCCCGTAAAAACCCGTCTCATCCCGGAGAAAGGGCATTCCTCGGGGAGGTTTTTACACGCTGCCCCTCTGAGCCATGCATGACGGGGCGCGGCTGTCCGGTTGGAAGACGGGGTGTCGGAAGGAAGGGGAGACGTGCCATGTGAGGGGCGGGCTCCGCAGATGGTGTCGCAGAACAGGATGTCCCGGCCCGCGGCTCAGGGGACAGCGTGGCACAGCTCGTGAGAACAGGAGCTTAGGCCTAACTGGAGGGGGAGGAAGGGACAGCGTGGGGCCGCGTGGCTACGGCACGGCGGGACGCGCAGTTGCAGGGACAGGTTCTAGCGCAGCCCGCTGAGCCCGCACACCCCGCGCCTCACGGTGCTGCGGGGCAGAGACCCGACGTGCTTCTCACCGGTGTCAGCGGAGCTGCGTCCCTTAGTGGGGCGTCCAGGGGAGAACCAGTCTCCTGCCTTTTGTGGGTCCCAGAGGCCACCCCGCAGCCCAGGCTTCGGGCCGCTTCCTCGCTGGAGCCGAGGGGGCCTCTTCAGAGCTCGCTGCAGCCACAGCCACCGCCGGGGAGTGCTGTCGGGGCAGACGGGACCGGGGCGAGAGGCGTGCCCACCTGCCGTCTCTCTCTCTCTCTCTCTCTCTCTCTCTCTCTCTCTCTCTCTCTCTCTCTCTCTCTAAGGTATATATTGGTTAAAACCACGTTAGGAACCGAGACGGTTCTTAGAGAAGTGCTTGGACAGGGCCTTCTTTGGAAAACCGTTTTCCATCTTCCCCTGAAGAGACAGAGGTGAAATTGGGCGCTTTGGCCAATGCGTCCCCTCTGAGAATAGGATTTAAGGTGAAAATAGGCCTCGCCACAGTCATGGCTGACCCCATGCTTTGTCTGTGGGGTTTGAAAGGAGGTGGACGGACGTACCTGGGCTGCCCGGGGCCCCACCTACCTTCGTCCTCCTGTGCCACCTCGGGGCTTTCCAGTACTGACTGTCGTGAGCGAGCACATGACGTGTGGCTCTTCATGTCCTACAAGCGACTCGTCCGCATTTGCGCAGATTTTTCGGGGGTGGGAGTGGGGCCAGGATGTGTCTTGTGTCCGGTGCCACCAGCGGTCGCTATGGTTTGTGTTGAAGTGTCGAGTCGGGCGTTGCTGCGATCTCGGGTGGTCCAGGCCGGGTGCCCACCGATGGGAGGGGACGTGACCACGTGCATCCATCTTGCTGCCCACGTAAGCCGAACCCGGGGGCGGGAGCGTCACACGCTCTCTGTCGCCTCTGACATCGGGGGAGCTCGCCTTCCCCGTGGTGTTACTCTGGGGAGGGTTCCCCCTGGTGCGGGCATCGGGGGGGGTCAGTCGGGGGCTGAGGCCTGTGAGCTGCCCGCGGGCACCGTCCTTAGCCCTCCGCCGCTGTTTCTCTCCGGCTCCTGGCCTCGTCTGCTTGACACACTCGCCGTCCTTTCTGCTCTGAGCGTGCCCTGTCCTCCAGGGTCCGAGGCCTTGGTCGCAGGTTGTGTTGCCGTCTGTGACTCTGGTCGTTGGGTTCCCGGTGGTTTTGACCACAGAGGCCCCATCCGGCTCCGATTCCAGCTTTCCTGCCGTGCCGGTGCGTCTCTGCAGACCATCCCCAGTTCACAGCCCCCCCCCCCCAGTCCTCCTGAGACTGTGGGGGGCAGCTGCGGGGTGTCCCACCGAGGTCCAGCCCACGCGGGGGGCCAGCGTTTGGAGAGCGGCCGGCAGCCCTGCTCGCCACCGCGAGCCGCGTGGCCCTCGCTCCCTCCCGGACAGACGCTGGCTTTGGGGGTCCTTGTCTAAGCTGAGTTGTTAGAGGAAGCAAAGATCATGAGGATCCTCCAAATCAACCCCCAGGCGTAAACCTCCCCGGCTTCCTTAGCTGCTTTTCCTCCCTCCAGGCCGCACTGGCGGGCGCTGGCCCTTCGCACTCACCTCGTGTGGGCAAGCAACACCCGGCCACCCCGTTACACCCGGCCACCCCGTTACACATGCGGCGGGACACCCGGGACGGGGGCTCTGTCTGCGATGGGGCGTGGGCGCGTGCCCAGCCTCCCGGGACGGGGCCCGCTCGGCAGGTGCTGCTGGGAGGCACGTGGGAAAGTCGCGCTTGCCCACCTGTGGGCTCCCTTGTTCTGGAGTCTGTGCATGGTCCTGGGGTTTCCTTTCTACAGGGGAGACTTAGCATCTTAGCCAGTCGGTGTTTGGCGTTTCCCCACCGGTTCTGTCGTTCGCGTTGGCCGACGTTTCCCCAGAAATGGAGAGAAGGCACGGCTGCAGGCCGATGGTTGCACGTTCCTCTCTCCGTTCCCCACTCACTAAGTCTTTCCCCGCCTGCCTGACTCTCCTGCGGGACCGATTTCCCTAACAGCTGGGTGCAGATCGCGGTTCTCGGCATCGGATCCCACTGGCTGCGGGGACGTATCCGAGAAACCGTCGTCCTTTCTAATTAAACATCTCTAGGCGGTGTCTCCTGCCCTGTAAGCCTTCCCTTTCTCGTTCCCGGTTCTTTGTGCCAAGCCGTGGACCTACAAGTCAGCGGTGAGTCTCCCCGGTCAGGCGGGCTGTGTAAAGGGAGCCTGCCACGAAGGATTTCGCACACTGGGGATTTACTCTTCCTCGATCGTTTCCTTAAGGGGAGGAGATGCCTGTGACTTACGGGGTTCGCTCGGATGGTGAACCCGAGGCCAGGCGTCCTCGGCAGCAGGAATGGTCAGAAACGGGAGATTCCGAACCTCACAGTTAACGGGAATCAGGCAGACACCGATCAAGGCGTCTGCCCAGTGGACACCTGCTTGAGTTCCTTATGACTTTCTTTAGGATTCAGCATCAGGTCTTCTTTTCACCTGCGCGTGTACCTGACTGTGCTGGCTGGGAACCCAAGGCCCTGTCGAATCGAGTACGTGAGAGCGCCCGGCCTCGCCTTGCTTGTTATCTTGAGGAGGGAGCATTCCATCTTTCACCATTACGCACTGTGTTAGCTAAATAGAGGCATTTCCCTCGATCGGTGTGAGGGAATTACCTGCTGTTCTCGGCTTCTTGGCAGTTTTTATCGCGAATGGAGGCTGCATTTTACACATTTTTCCTACATCTATTGCTAATGCCACAGATCGCATTGGTTGATTGACTTGTGATTGTTAAATCTTACGTGCCTAGGATAAATTCAATTTAATGATAGTGTTTGTGTGTGTATATGGTGTGCGTGTGTGTGTGTGCGCGCGCACATAGACATATGTCCCGAACTGGATTGATTTCGATAAAATGTCCTAAGGATTTTTGCATCTGTGTTGACGAGAGGTGTCGATCTGCAGTTTTCTTATCTTGTACTGTCTTTGGCTAATTTTGGCATCAGGAAGGCTTATCTCATGAAATGAGTTAGTTGTATTCTCTCTATCCCGGTTTCTGGGATGATTCATGTAGACCTGATCGGTTTCTTCCGTAAATGCTTCCTAGACTTCGCAGAAGCCATCTGGGCCTGCAATTTCTCTTGTTCTTAACAAGCCTGATTTCTTTGATTGTCAGTTATTTAGGTTATCCGTTTTGTCTCGAATGCGTAAAGTGGAATTGTGATTTAGGCAAACGTTTATAAGGCACGTGGGTTTCCACAAACCAGGGACCAGGCATCCGAGTTGTGGCTCAGATGACAGCGTTTAGAGCAATACCAAGCAGAGCTGCGAAAGGGGCCGGGCCGTTGGCCGGGGGGCACAGTCGTGAGTCAGACAGAGGCTCACCGCGGCCGTGAGATGGCACGTGTGTGCTCGTGACGTCCTGCAGGGGAACGGACGCTCAGGACCAGGGGGGCATGCTTCCCGTTACTTTTTCCAAAGATCGAGGCGCACGCCGCGAAAGCCAGTGTTCGGATCGCCTGTCCCCTGCCTACGTCACATCCCCAGCTCATGACAAGTCGGGGATCGATGTAAGGCTTCCAGTTACCGACTCGCGTACGGTCAGAATTCATTATTCGTGGGTTCACCCACTCAAATTTACCCGTCGCCCTCAGATCGATGCTTTGGCACTTCGCAGTCATTCGTGGACATGCACGGAGGACGAAAACTCTGAGTTGCGGGTGCACACGTCCCCAGCTGAGGTGGAACAAGGCCGTGCTCAGGCTGCATTTCCACCCTCGTACAGAGATGACGGGTGGCGGGGGGTGGGGGGAGCAGCACAGGGTAACGAGCTCTCGCCCGGGGGCCAGGTGGCAGCTGGAATCCCAAATCTGGCCCCTGTTAGAGGGGTGGCCTCAGGACATGCACTTGAGACTTCCGAGCCTTATAAGGTAAAGAATCTACCTGGACAGGCCGCCTTTAGGATTTAAGGTCGTAAGGTATGTGAGGTCTGTACAGGTGCGTGTCTCTCCCCCAAGAGAAATGACTCAGCATTCGCCTCTTCATCGTTCCCGGAGACTTTTTAGAGCTTAACTGCCGTGAACAACAAGAATCGACTGTGTCTGGGGAAGGTATACGGATACGGCTTTTCAGACGTGACCCTGTGTCGCGTTATCCGGCCGTGACGCAACGCGTCCCTGTTGCTGGGATTGATCTGCTAAAAATTTAAAAAGGTTTTTGCCTCCATGGTCATTGTAAGGGGATTTTTTTTTTTTTTTTTTTTGGAAAAGGTGTAAGTTCACCAGTTCAGAAGAATGGGAGAAGAGATGAGGACACCTCTTAGGGGTCCACGGTTTTCGCAGAGATGAGTGGCAGCTGAGAGCGGACCAGGGGAGTCAGGGACAGGCAGGCCTGTGGGGTGGGTGGGAGCCAAGGAGCCAGCCGCTTTGCACGACGGCACCACAGACGGCTCAGTGGCTTCGGGAAGGGTCAGGAGCTGAAGATGCCAGGTAGCTCTGAAGATTAAGGGGGCCGGAAATATGAAAATTGGCTTTAAAAGCCTGCAAAGGAGCAGTTAGCATCCCGCCTCACCCCGCCCTCACCCCCTCCTCTGTTTCAGAAGAAGTGGGAGGGTTACTCCGCGGAGAACGTGAATGGGCTGTGCCTGGGTGCAGGAGGCTCCCCCGACGGGGCCTCAGCATTAAACAGGGAGGCCTGGCAGCCCCGTCCTCTCTCGATTCCAAGTTCCTAAAGATGGTGGGCACGTGCTCCCCACGGAGGTCGGCTGTTTCCTCCGTAGAGAAACTGAGCAGCCCAAGAGGAGGCATCTCAGATCCTGACGTTTGTGCTGGTGACACAGGACGGAAAGATGTAAAAATGGGCCGTTCAGAGGAAAACCCGGGGAGGGCTGCATGGTGAAAAGGCAGCACCTCTGGTCTGGAAATTAGTATGAATTTCGTGATGGCAGCAACGGAGCGTGAGACCAAGCGAGGGGCCCGTGTCAATGAACACAGGGAGCCGCATGATCGCTCGGGTCTCGCACCCGAAGTCAGAAGGAGCGCTCAGAGATTACGTATACGGCAGCGTATCGAGTAGGGGTAACGTAAGGGGACTGGCCAGAGAGTTGGACGAAAAGACTTTTAAAAAATTGAGAAAAGTCGAAGATAGTTTAAGAGGTTCATGATGCGGACATGGTCCAAGTTCGAGGCACAGGAGAGAGAAACATAAAAGGGAAGGAAATAATCCCAGAAAAAATTCAAGGCGAATTCTCCGAGCTGAGGGATGTGAGCTTAGGGATCGAGAGGGCCAAGGCAAGGAACGTCATCGTGACATTTCGAATCACTAGGCCTAAGTTCCCTAGAGCTTTCGGCGCGAGAGGAACGAAAACCAACACAAATCCAGTCGGGCCCCAGGGGTCGGAGTCAGAAGGCAGCATACGCGCGAGGTGGTAATTCAGCCAGAAACGGCGAGACCGCTCTTTCGAGAGGCTGGGGAGAAAAAGGGGAGAGAACAGCAAGCTCAGTCTGATCTCCCGTGGAAGGGAGTCGGTAGGTGGGGTGGTTACCTCAGTGAAAAGCGTGGAAATAGCAGGAGGAGCGCGCCGGGTAGATGTCCGGAGCCGCAACGGTGAAAACGGTTTCGGGAAGAGAGTCGGGGCCTCTCGGATGTCGGGATTGTGGATCGGGACCATGCGGCCCTGGCCGGGTGACGCTGACTCCGCCCCCTCTCCAGACTCCAGGTACATCCTCCTGCCGGTCGTGCTGCATCACCTCCACATGCACCTGCAGGAGCAGAAGGACCTGATCATGTGCGCGCGGATCCTTAGCAACGTGTTTTGTCTCATCAAGAAGAACAGCTCGGTGAGTACCCACAGGCCGCCGTGCGGCGTTCCCAGCCCGCGGCTCCCGGAACGTTTGATGGCGTCAGAGTAACCACACTGCAGAGTCACCCCCGGGACTGTCACTCTTGCTTCCACCTGGGTTGGACCTTTTTGCTTTTCTTGTGAAGGATTCTTCTTTTTAAGCCTGTGGGGTTGCTGTCACCCCAAATAGCCTGGGTGTCCTCAACTTGCACTTCAAAAACCGAATCCCCGGCTGGAAAACTTAGAACGCGCCAAGCCGCCCACCAGTGTCTTTCATCTTGGTATGACGGAGGCTCTGGGGCGAGAATAAACGACAGCGTGCGGGGCGGGACCCTTGGGGCCAGTTTTGTGTGACACGCCGCCCGGCAGCGCTGCTCAGAGCCTGTTCGTGGCCCTCAGGCCGGTCCTGTGTTCGTGTTCACGGCTTAGGGTCTGATGGGAAGTCTGCGGGTGACGGGTGTCCCGCTCCTGTCTGTCAGTCCGGCCTATACTCCTCTGTCCCAGCTTCTGCGTGCCGCCTGGCGTGGGGAGGCGGTAGTTTTCTCATGAGTGTGGGAGAGTTTGTCCTAGAATCCCAGCCCCAAAGCTTCAAACTCACACCTTCTAGACGTGGCGTGTGCAAAAGCCAGCTCCTTGGAGCGTTCAGACGCAGAGTTTCATCTTGGGCAGGGGTGATGAGACTCCCAAGTGGCCCCTACCACGGCCGCTGACATGAGCTCCGGCCTGGAGCTCCCGGCGGTCACCCAGACTGAAGGGTTTTGCTAATCTTTTCATGTAGGAGTCTTAAAAATTCATTTTTCTGGGATTCGTCATTTGCACTTAGCATGGAGTTTGGGAAAACGACCTGTAGCTCAGGCGTTGTGGCTGTGACTGTGACCACAATCTGGGGTCACGACATCGCAGGCTTTTAGAGCCTGGGACATCCAGGGAGGCGTCAGGCCCAGGGAGGCAGACCGAGCGGCCCAAGGTCACGCCGTGTCGGTGGCGCAGCTGGTGTGCGTCCCAGGGCGTCAGGTAGCCCAGGCCCCCATTGCACAGCCTTCTTGCGGGTCGCATCCTTGCGGGTCAGCTGGCAACCCCTTCACGCCTTCGTGGTCTGTACGAGACGGTCATCTCCTCAGGGGGTGCGGGCGAGGTCCAGGTCTGTCTGAGCTCCCGAGTTCTCCAACTCCAGAAATGCGCTTTTTTCCTGGCGAAGAGGGATTAACACGCAGACGAAGGCACGGTTTCCCGAACACGTTGCTCTCTATCTCTCTTCAGGAGAAGTCCGTGTTGGAGGAGATAGACGTGATCGTGGCCAGCCTGCTGGACATCCTGCTGAGGACGATCCTGGAGACCACCAGCCGGCCCCCGCCCGCCAGCCCCACCATGCGCCTGCAGTTCCAGGACGTCACCGTAAGACCCTAAAGCGGAGGGCGCAGGGGACAGAGCGTGGTCGTGCCGGGGCGGCTTGCTGCGAGGGCCTGGCCAGTCTGTGCTTGGAGAGGGACCCGTGCGCCTCTCAGGCACCGAGCGGTGGCCTGCATTCTCGCAGGGAACGAGGATGAGGAGGGGCATCTTTGTGAAAAGAGCTTGGATTAGGACATGTTCAATTCCCGAAAGCCACATGTCGTGTCACTTCGCCCGGTTGAGATTAGCCTGTGATTCCGTGTCCCACTCATCCTGACGACTTTTCACTCTGTTTCCGCCCATCGGATTGCTTAAGGAAGTGGGGACAGTGAAATGGAGCAACATGAGCCGGGGCTCCTAACAGTAACACGGTGAGGAACGCACTCTGCACCGTCGACAGGGTCAGGTCCCTCCGGGCAC
This sequence comes from Cynopterus sphinx, assembly GCA_030015415.1. Classification (NCBI taxonomy): domain Eukaryota; kingdom Metazoa; phylum Chordata; class Mammalia; order Chiroptera; family Pteropodidae; genus Cynopterus; species Cynopterus sphinx. The sequence goes on from CM057391.1 coordinate 2,392,298, forward strand.
TGAAGACCCGCCCGGTTTCCTCCTCCTCTCACCGAGGACAGACAGGGTGCTTCACGTGCGGTCCCACGTCGGGCACTTTTCACTGTTCACAGAAAAGTGGCCACAGGTACTGGACATACTGTGGGTCAAGGCGGTTCGTGCAGCGTGTCACGGTCAGGTGTTCCTGCTCCCAGGGCCCTGGCTGCCACCCCGGCTGCCACCCTGGCTGTCCCCCGGCCTCCAGTAACACCCGCTGGAGCACCCACTCCCGCTGTCCCCTAATCCCAGACAACGGCAGCCGGATGGGTACAAGGGTTGTATTTTTGTCCTTTTACCAGCTGTTCTTTGAACTTTAAAATGCTCTCTCTCGCTGGAGAGGGGGAAAGCACCATCGTAGTCATTTCCTTTCCAAAATCTAGTTCTACCTGGAAGCAGATTTTACGAAGTAGACGCATGGCCATTGGTTCGGAGTCTCAGCTGATTGAACACTCGTTGTGGCCACCTAATACCTCCTTTATAGATATTGGGAGACGTACCCGTTACACTCAGTCCGTACGCAAAACGGAGATGAGCCACCGAGCCTACAGTGCTTTAAGGGGATTTGTATCTAAAAACTCCCCACGTTAAAACTAAGTCAATGTTGGCCAACGTTAGATGTTTTTTATTCTTTAGTTTTAGCAAATTGTGAGTCTAGGGTTTTCCTAGAGACACTTCAAATCTCTTAGAAGGAAACTGCATTGTGGATGGAAACCGCATCGGTAAATCCTGGCCATCTAGGCCTCCGAGCAGTGTTCAGTGCGCCCGGCGCTCCAAACGGAGGAAGCGAATAGGTCGCGTTGTAGAGGAGACGTTAGGATCGACGCCAGGTCACGCGTGCGCCAGGCTTAGCTGTGGGGATGAGAAGTTGTTGGCAGTGGGACGGACGTACACACTCAAACACCGGCATTCAGAGCGGTTGTCGCCTCGGTACGCCGACTGTGAAGACAGCGAAAGTGTGTTCGTTTTTGAATGATTTCTCTAATGATCACAAGTGATGCGCCATTCGTCCAACTCCGAGGTGTCTCGCCGTTCACGACGTACGCTGAAATACACGTTTTCGGGGTATTCTTCTAGTGGGTGCATCCGAGCTGGCGAAGAGGGGATGCGGAAAAGTACGAGAAGGAAAAACAGAAGAGTGTCTACCGACCGTTTTTGAGTTGAGACATTATAGAGATTAAAAATACAGATGTTAGTCGTCGCCTCTGACCCTTGCTTAGGTACCTATTTTCCACGTCTTACGTTGAGTGTGAAGGGTTTCTTTGTTCGTTAATAAGGGAATAGGCCGAGCTTGGGGGGCATTTCTGCCCGTGCTGGTTAATTTCTTAAATATTTACCCTAAGAAGTCTGCAAGGGTGGTCATCCACATGTAAGGAGCCAGCCTACGCCTCCGGATACGCCGACGTGGCCAGTAAATGGCACCCTTCGGCCTCCCTTGGCGGTTGTTGGGGACGCACCGGACTATCCTGACCTCGCTGCTGGGAAGCCCGCCTTCTCAGGGCTTTCAGTCTCTAATTTTATACCTGGGCCGACAGCCTCTTCCCCTGTAAATGCAAAGAAGCCTGTTCCCAATTAAACTGCACGTCTGTCAGTTTACAGGCACTTAACCCTGGGGCATCACTTGTGCTCATGCTGTTGTAAACGTACTTACAAGTGTCTGAACGTCATTAAAAGCAGATCAATTCTGTGCTGAGCCAAAGAGGTCGCCTGGAAAACAAACGATTTAAAATAGAAATCAGAAAATCAGGTGACAGCGATGCGATAGGTTCTCCGACCTGTGCTGCTCTACGTGTTTTCCTTTCCCGTTATTGATTTTTAGGGTTTAGACTTTGTGGGAGCCAGTTACATAGCGTCTGAGCACAAAAAAGTTGCATTTAAATTATTTTTAAAAGGAGATTGAATGAGACTATACAACGTATGGCTTTCTGTGCCCCGTGCCGCTCGCAGATGCGCCTCACACTCCACAAGCCGAGCTAGAGGAGGTCACGTGGATTCAAAAACGGGGCGTGGAGTTACAGGGGACGCTCTGCTCCGAGGGGTGACTCCCACTCGGCCAGTTTCCGCTTGTGTGCCTTTGGGCCAGCTGTGGGGCCCACTGAACATATGTTTTACCTTCTTTACACAAGTGTCATACCCCCCGTCTCCGAGTGGTGATCCGAGGCTCAAAGACACAGCGAATGGAGGCGCCGGGGATGCTCAGTAACGAGCGGGGAGCCTCCTCGCTGCCCGGCCTGCTCGGCGTGCGCGGAGTTACCCCGCTGCGGAGAGGCTTTCCCCCAGGGGAAGTAATCCACGCTCAGTTTAAAAGTGCACGTACGCCACGTACGCCACGGCAATGACAGTCGTCTCGGGGAGAAGTCGGGCCTCGGTATAGGTTAATTTAGATGAAGGAGACGTCGCAGGGCGAATTTGGATCGTGGCTGCGTGTGTGTGTGTGAGGGGAGTTCAAAGCCGGTTTCCGATGTCCTCCATGTCCTTACTTAAAATATGTGCTTTTTAAATTTTTATTTATTTATGTTTTAGGGGGAGTTTGTTGCTTGTCTCCTGTCCCTGTTACGACAAATGACAGACAGGCACTATCAGCAGCTTCTCGACAGTTTCAACACAAAGGAAGACCTAAAGGTGAGTGGCATTTCTAATCCGGTTTTGAAAACCCATCTTTTTGGCCTCTCTGGTTGTTGTTCGTCACGGTTCGGGTCGTCCTTCACGGTCACCTCACCTGTTTCCATGGCGCTCCGAGCCGCTCTTCCTCGGCGTCACCCACCCACCTGCTCGTCTCTGTCGTCTCTCTGAGCTTTCCGACTCGCGCAAAGTCGTCGACTCTTGTTCTGGACAAGAATACAGGATCTGAAACACCTGTCGTCACAGTGCGATAAGCCAGAAGCAGGAGCAGCGCTTGGGAGACCAAGGCCAACAGGCTCGCTCGCTCTAGGAGAGCGGGAGTGTCGCCTCAGTGGAGGGGAAGGGGCCAGATAGGAGGATCTCAGCGGGTTTCCGTCCTCGAAAGCCCAGGGGGAAGTTCTGGCTGCGGCGTTTGGACCGGGGAGGCAGGTCGTATTTGCTCTTCTTCGTCAGCTGGGGTCCAATCAATACGCCGCGCTAGTCCGACTCGCTGGCCTTAAATAAAAAACATTGACGCCGAGTTCATAAATTTCCGACCTTTTCCGAGATTTGGGGAACTTTACTGCTTCCCTCGCGCTGTCCACTAAACGCTCAGAAGTTCGTTGTCCTCGGTCGGGGCAGTGACCTGTCACCTGTGCTCATTTCCTTGGATTTCTCTTCCGTCTCTGCAGTTTTCCAGACGACGTCACACGTCAGCCCTCATAGCGGAAGGGTCACCGAGAGGCCGGGGTGTGGGGTGTGGAAAGCGTAAGGGACGGGCACAGCCCCCCAGTGCTGATGCACGACCGGAAGCCTCCCGGTGCCCCGAGGAAACGCGAGGCTGTGCCCGTCTTAAGTCTTAGTCGACACCGACGAACCGCGCATCGCGATTGCCGACTCGACGTTTGTGGTGTCCTCCAGTCTCCGTGTCCTGCTCCCCCCACCCCATCCATTCGGAGGAGGATCTGGCCTCGCCTGCCCAGTGGTTCTAACGGGTTTGGAAAGTCCGTGGTCCTCAGCACCGGCCAAGACTAGAGGTGCTTTAACTGCGTCCTTGCCGGGGGGAGCCGGCTGTCTCGGGGTGACATTGGAGCGGCCTCCTGAAGGCTTTGGACAATGTGCCCGTTTGTTCTGCGTGGTCCTCAGGCCCTTCCCCGTGAGTCACGTCGCAGCAGGAAGGTGTGGGGGCCAGGCCTGAGGGCGGCTCCTCTGCGTCCTTGAATTCTTTCCTTCTCTGCCACGGGTCATTATTTCCGAAGGGAACAAAAGCAGAACCTGAGAAGTGATTGTAGGGTTTTCCTCTCCTTCCTGTAGCCTGTGATGCTTTATTGTACACCCACCTGCCCCGGGGGCGCAGGTTTTGTCCCGTCCCCGGCCTTTTCTGTGTGAGTGAGCGGCCAGGCCTTTGTGATTGTGACTTTTCTTACAGGACTGTGGGGTCGCTTTGACGCATGGTAGCCCCCGGGTTCTGGACGCTGCGGGGAGCCTGATCGCAGCCTTCCATCGTCTCCCGTGGCCGGGCCGGACTCCCACAGGCCACATGCGGTCAAGTCTCCGGCCAGGGGCAAGGTCTGGGGTCTGCACGTTACCCGTGGGCAAAGTCCAGCCTCCGCCAAGTCCTCCCTGTCCCCAGTCTTCCCTCTTCACGTCCTCTTCCCTTTTCCCCAAACCTTTCGCTCCAGCCACTTCAGCTGTCTCTGTCCTCCTAACCATCTTCACACACGTGTACGTGTGATGTGTCTGAGCACACACTATACGTGTTTAAATCCCGATTCTTTTTTTTTTTTTGTCGACTTCCAATGTGTGTCCCACCATCACCTGATGTGTGCCCCGTTAATTAATTCCTCCCCTCACGTAAGCTCACCCTATACGGTCCACCTCGGGTATCACGGTCTTTAGGAGGCCTCGCAGACGTCAGTCCCCACCCCGACCCCGCATCCCCTCCCCACCCCCACCCTGGTAGCACAGAACGGTGCGTCGTGATGTCCTAATTGTTTCCTGAGAGTCTGCGTGACCGTGGACCCCGTGTCACTGTGTCCCGAGCGCAGAGCCTGGAACACTGCATCGTCGTTGCCTGCTTCGTGAGCCACTTCTTCCCCCCACGCAATTATTGTGGCTGACGGTCTCTATTTGTTACAGAGAGGTAGCCCGAGGGCTCAGAGACGGAAGCCTGTGTAGGAGTTGTTTTCACGTGATGTTCTTCAACATCCCGTGTCCAGGGACGTGGGTTTCAGGGTGATGATGGTGTGCACCCTTCCGCTGAATTGGAGCCTGGTCCCCAGGGTGTCACACGCTTGGAGTTCGTGGCGAACTCGTTCAATGCCATGTGGCTGTAACCTGAGCCGTCGGTGAAGGAAGCGCGTCCTTAGGAGAAGTGCCCCGTCGTGTCGTTGCTCTCGACGGGGGACCGTGGCCGGTCCGTGCACCTGCTTCTGTTCTGGATCTCTTCACTCAGGTTTCGGGGTCTCAGCGTTCCCCCTTCCGCGTCTCCCGATTCTGTTTCCATCTGAGATCGTGGTTTGTGTAAACACAACCCGACACGTCACTGTCAGGAAATCACACACGTGACCCTCGCCCATGTCTGCATCGACGCCCCCCACCCCGCTCGGGGCCAAAGAGGTTAAGTAGACGGCCCGTCGCTGAGCTGACCCCTTGCAGGCCACGATTAAAATCCACGGAGTCATGGTCCTGCAGGGCCCCGGCGCGGAGTCGCTGGCCGCCCCGTCTTCGATTTCGTGAGCTCAAAGGGACTAGGAGAACGCCCACACCTGGACTGACTGACCGTTCCTTCGCCCCCAGCATTCCAAAAGGGCCCCTCCAGCTTCCAGTTCCCTCTGGGGAGCGAGGACGAAACCTCAGCCCTGCAGAGTTGGTTTAAACCTCTCCTAATTCTAGACTGTGGACAATAAACGGATTTTCTTTAACATCCATCTCAGCCAATGCAGCGAGGTAGGAAGCTGAGGAGGGGCAGAGCTCCGACAGGTCAGGGGTTACACACCTTCGTGCCTGGGGAACCCCAAAGAATCAGCTGGAAAGTGTTCACAGTGAATTTCAGAAACACAGGGGAAAGGGCCTCTCCGCTCTGCCTGCCCCAGGGGAGGGCTGGACCGTGCGGTGCTTCCCCCGACGGCCTGACCCGCAGCGCAGCGCCCTTGGGACGCCGCGTCTGGGCACCCGCGGACACGGCAGGGTCTGTCTGGCCTTTGCGAGGCGACCTGGTGGGCACGTCCCCCGTGGTGTGCACACGTCGGCGTGTGCGTGTTGGTGCGTGTTTGGTAAATAAAGCTCCGGTGTTTGTTTTGGGTTGTTATTTAAAAATTTTTTATTTTTAAGTAACACCGTCCTGCGGGCTTCCAGCAAATCGTCAGGTGTCTTCCGAGCAGCGCTCAAGGTTACACAAATCCTTTAAGCGTTCCAGGCTCAAGCAAAGCTGGATCGAGCCATGCTCTTGGAGTGGGACAAGCTCCGTTTTCGCTCATTACTTGTGGCCTGTTCTCCGCTTGATTCCCTCTGGGGTATAACGTGGAGTGGGATGTGGCGTCCTGGTCCTGCTCTTGCAATGTGCTGAGCAGAGGGTTTCCGTGTTTGCTCCTCGTCAAGCGCGTGTGCGGGTGACGACGTCTTAGGAAAGAGCCCTGCCCCGCGGGGCGGCGTCTCTGCGAGGAGGAACTTGACACTCAGCTGGAATGAAAAATAAATTTAAGGAAAGAACGCTTTCCCACGCTCGTGGCTTCTCAGCACTCGTCGCTGGGCTCGGCTTCGCCCACGTCCTCATCTGCGTCGGGTCCGCCTCGCGCGCCCGGATCCGGTGAACCCGCGTGCGTCCCGCCGGTCCTGCGTCCCCAGGATGCCCTCCGAGAAACATGGGTTCTGCTTGCGATGCTTTTCAGTGAACGTGACTTCCTAAATCCGGGCACCGCTTGGCAGAACGCAGAACCGGTCCAGGGCTCTGTGTGGTTCTCTCTGTTTAGGACACGGTCGTGTGAGAAAGAGGATGAATCTGCCTGCTTATCCTCTTCTGCTAGCTTTCCATCTCATTTCTAAAAATTGTTAGGAAATTTTAGAGCTCGTGTAAGGAGATGAGAAGCCACGTTCACTGAGCGTGAGAAAGAGAAAGGACAGGGCACGCGTGGGGAGGGCGGCACACGTGGGGAGGGTGACATGCTGAGCAGGTGCCGAGCACGGGGGGGGGGCGATGGTCCCCTCTGGGTCAAGGCTTGACGATGCCCCCTTTCTTCTCCGTCATTGCTTGAGGAACGGTGGCCGCAGCGTGGGGTGCGTGTGCACACGTGTGCGTGCCCTGACAGTTGACGATAGCCCGGTAACACCACCTGTTTCCTCCTCCCCCCAGGATTTCCTGCTGCAGATCTTCACTGTGTTCCGGATCCTGATACGCCCGGAGATGTTCCCCAAGGACTGGACCGTCATGCGCCTGGTGGCCAACAAGTGAGACGCGTGCAGCGCGCTGTCTGGTGGGGGGTGGGACAGAGCCGAACGTGGCGTGGCCTTTTCTGTCTGGTCGCAACTCGAAACCTCCGAGTCCCCGGCTCTTTTCCTTCGCCTCTGCGTTAACGTCTCTCTTTTTAAAAAATCTATTGCTATTCGGAAATCGAGCAGTGTCACAGAGGACGCACTGCGACGTCCCACGCCCGCCTGTAGGAACCGCTTCGGTCAGGTTCTTGCTTGTCCCCGTGTCCCCCTATGCAGGGCCTGGCTGGGAGCAGAATGTAGAGACTGTCGTACCCGTCGCTCTTTCCCTTCCGAGCACTGGTGGTCCCTCCTCGTCAAACAAAAAGCTTTCCTGCTTTTCCCCTTTGCAGCTGCGTAGTAGTCCGTCGAGTGGACGAGCCGTCGTGTACGTAACCAGCCCCGTTGCTGGACACCGCGGTTGTTTCTGACGAGCGCTGGGGGTAATACCCGACCCCCGAGTTGGAAATGTGAGGACCCCGGCGCCTGTTTTGTATCTAAGGGACGTGACCAGGAGAGTCGAGACGCGTGCCCCCAGGAAGGTGTAGGGTACTGTGCCTCGGGAAGGAACGAGGGGGAGCTACGAGGCGGAACCTCTGGCACTTGCTACAATCAGCTCGTGGGAAGCTCACCCCACAGCAGCCGGAGCGGTGTGAGGTCCACGCCGGAAGGGACAGGATTCAGGGACGGATCAGGGGCCTTCAGCGCAGCCGGAGAGTAGGTGTCCGTGGTTCACCTGCCTCCTTGCTTCCCGGCTCTGTCGTCTCAGGGTACAGAACGAAGGTGAAGTTCTTGGGGGATATGGCCTGATCTTTGCCTCCAACGTGTAATTTTCCCTGTTTCGTAAGCGTTTTCCCTTCCAAGCCCACACTTGCCTTGCTGTAGCTCAGAGCCGAGGAATGGGACGTGAATCGATTAGCGGGTTGGTGTCGTTTATTAAAAAGACCGGAGACGAGGCTTCTACAGGGGAGACCCCTGCAGGCCCCGCCTCAGTCCCAGAACGCGTGGCCACGGGAAACCCTGAAGCAATGACCTTGCTTTCCTGTGCTCCGGCTCCTCTCGGACGTGCACGTTGGATCCCGCTGTGCCCGTAGGTCGCGGCCGTCAGAAGTCATCCTTGTGCCCGCATCTCGGTGGCAGATACCTGTCATTTGGCGATTTATAGCCACGGATTCCGGATCCGTCTTGGCTCTTGGGGTGCTGACATGTCCCTGGATTCAGAGGCAGAGAGTCAGGGATGTTCCGACTCGGGCCGTGGATCAACTGCACGAGCACCCCCGAATCTTGTTAGGGACACGGGATCTCAGCCTGTTGAACCATCACCGGCCCCCAGCGTGGCCGTGGTACCCACTGACGGCTGGGAAGCACCACCCTGTCTAGTGCGGGACGCCGGGCATCCGTGTGGTGGGCACCCGGCCTGTGAGCAACAGACGGATGGGTGATCCTTGCCGTGGGATGGCCTGTCCGACTTGGAGGACTGAGTTCCTTGGCTCCTTGCTGGGATTAGTAGACCGAATCCCAGATACGTCATGTTTCACTATCACTAGGGGTCGGTTCTGAACGACAGCCCCAGCTGTGAATTGTGGGCAGAAGGTGGGCTTTATTTACTTACTTACTTACTTAATTTAATTTGATTTGATTTGATTTGATTTGATTTAATTTAATGTGAAACTCAGGTATCGAGGGACTGCGTGTCCTTTGCTGAATGTCAGTGCAGCAGGTTGTGCTTCTAACCACACAGGAAGGACACAAAATTTCCTTCTTTACACTCAGGGATCCAGCGACTTTCTGCTGGATCCCGGGCCGACCGCGTTCCGTTTCTCGGTAATTGAGCTTCAGTTTCGTCGAGTGAGATTTGAATCAACTCCTGTGGGACCTGTAATGGCTTCTCCATCCCCATCGGTGACTTTTGCCCGCGCCGACGGAAAACGGCCTCTTTATACTGTTACCTGCAGGGCCCTCGCTCTTTGACGCAAAATTCATCTCTCTCTCTTGAAGGCTGAACGCGCCGCAGGACTTGTCGGTCTCATAGACTTCACTTTCGCAGGGAGAGTCCTCGAAGGTCCTAAGTGACATAAGAGATGTGCCTGCAAGTGCCTGGTCCCGGCAGGGCGGCTGCCACGAAACGGCGGTTTTCTCCTCTTTCCCTCTCCCTGCCTGGCATTGGACATGCGCCCAGGTGACCCCTCATCCTCGTCAGGGTCCCTCCCCCCCACGAGTCTGCGATGGTTAGTTTTGCAGCAGAAAACAGAAGGGAGCTCTTTCGTCCTTCAGAGGCTGTGACTGTTTTTCCGATGCGTGAATATTCTCCTCGTCTGCATTTGGCCGGCGGGATGACCAGGGTGTGAAGTCGGTGGGGTGTTTGCGGGGCCGCACGCATCTCGGAACAGGCCAAGGAGGCTCTACCTACCCCCCATGTCTCCTGGGTTCTCAGTGGGGTGGGGAGCGGCCCGCCGTTTCGGTATAACGCTGTGTCTAACGTGAAGGGAACTAACTGGAAACGCATGCCGTTTTGCATATATATCCTCAGAGCTGTGAGAAGGAGCAGATTTTGAACAGATTACGTAACTTTGAATTAATCAAGAATCCTTTCCATGCTTTGAGTCTCCCCGGCGGGATGCATATGGCTGCATATGTCCCCCCTGTTAGGTTCCCCCAATCTTCTCCCGCCCTCACATGCCCCGTTCTCTGAATTGCCGTGTCGCACGGCTGAGTGCTAGAGAGTGTGTCTTTCTTCCATGTTACTAAACGTGGGATGTCTTATTTGTGTTAAATCGTTCGCTTTGTTCGGAAATTCATAAAAACACTGTAGACCATCAAGGGATGAGCATGTTTCCGTGCGAGTCACATGGCCTCGTGGTTCCTGCTGTTTCACTACAAAGAGCTCGACCTCCGTGGTAGGTTTAGATTTCTTTTTTCGCCCGGCGTTTCTTTTCTGTGTCACATGTGGATTATCGGATATTATTCCACGTGCTCACTGGAGGTTTCATTTTCTCTTCGCTGCTGCTTCGCATGTCATAAGTGATGGTCATTCCGTGACGTTTCTAACTTGATCTGTATTTTTTTTTATCACTAGTGTTATTATTACAACAGTTCTGTACCTGTCTGATGCACTTCGCAAGAACTTCTTAAATGAAAACTTTGATTATAAGGTACGTATCCGTTTGGATGACCCTCCTGGGCTAAAAGGTTTCACGTTGTACTCAGGAAATTACCGCCTGTCTTTTCTTTTTCATGATAATAGAAAAATAAATTTATTCCAGTTACCTCAAATTAATCTTGGGCCCTATTAATTTTAAGTATGAATACTATTAGAAGGGTTTTCATCGTATTTGTGAGCACGCTGGGGCGATAATTATGGTTCTCAACCTGGTAGAAATCGCAGTACTTAAGAGGAGGTCGATCTTCACTGTAACTGTAAATTTTCATTCTTGTTCTTTTCTGGGTGAGCCCCATGCATGACAAAGGGGAGTTAGAACATACTGTTTTTACGTAAGACATTTTAAAAGAGAGAACATTTTCAGAGCAAACCCGTTACTTCCTTTACTTTTCTTCCATCTTTCCATTTGTTAGAATAAATTAATGAAAAGAAAAAACAGGAGAGAATAATAAGGTTCTGAAGGCAGAACATCTGCACGTCTGCAATGTAATGTCCTACGCCCGGATCGCTGAGCATTCTGGATTTTTTAAAGGGAAAATAGTCAAGACACAGGCAGTGCCTGTGTTGGCTTTCATTCCTAATGATGTCTGTGTTTTTGGCATCTTGTTTCTTATTCTTTTCCTTTTTTAATTTTTATTTTTCAATCTTTTTTAAATGCCATTTTCCACGTGAAACATTTGATAAAACTTTCTTATTGGCTAGCTAGAAAATGCAGGAAAAATCACAAATACAGTAAAAACCGATGGGATTGTAATGGTTGTGTAATATTTCTGCATAGCATACCTCATCATAATATCAAAATTCCATCAGCAGAGCTCTACTTTTGAATATGGAGGTGGTTTCTACTATTTAGTTCTCGAAAATTATTCTCATGCACTGTCTTAGAGAGTAAAACTTGTGTATATCCCTAGTTATTTCTTTGGATAAATAATTATGAGCAGAATTGTGGAGTTAAAGGTTGTGCCCGTCATATTTAATTGCTGGTATCTACACCAACACTGAAAGAACCAATTTTTTTTGACAGTTTAATAAGGGGGAAAACCTTTTTTGCTTAAATTCTCATTTCTTACTAATTATTGATTAGTTCCTAGTTATTAGTTACTGACCAGTTATTAACTAAAATTCATATTTTATGAATTGTCTGTTCTGGACCTTTGTTCATTATTGTGCTGGGGTTTTATCCTTTTTCTTGATAAGAGCTCTTTATGTATTCGTGAACGATATTGATCCTTTATAATATTTCTCCTATTCTAAATTTTTCATGGGGTCAGTAGAGAAGTAGTTTCCTATTTCATTGTGTCTTATGTGGTTTTGGAATTTATTCCAGCCTTTTTGTATTTTGAAGATGAGAAAACTTTGACTCAAGACATTTGTCGGGGGAGAGCATTTTTATATACCGTCTGAATTTAAAACAATTAGCATATCCAAAGAAGTGTGTGCATTTTTTTTTGAGTTCTGCATTAAAAGGAGTTCCAGAAATGAATTCACAGAGGAATAATCCATCTCATGCCTGCGCCTCCTTGGAGACACACAGCCAGGTTACAAGAGAAGCAGAATGTTCACCGTTTAGCATGTACCAGGGGGCTTAGGGACCCTGGGACAGAGTATCGACGCAACATCTGAAAAGAGCACCTATTGAGTTAGTTTACTGCTTCGTTGTAGAGTAGTGTGTAGGGAACCCCCATGAACCCCGATCCAGCCTCCACGATGATCAGTTCGGGTCAGTCTTCCCTCGCCTTCACCCCCGTTCACTCACCACCTTTGAAGCGAATCCAAGCTATCATGTCCCCCTGCTTGAATCTTTCTGTAACGTCATCGTGTCTAAATGTTTTGTCCTCGTTTCAGATCTGGGATTCCTACTTTTACCTTGCAGTCATTTTTATCAACCAGTTGTGTCTGCAGTTGGAGATGTTCACGCCTTCCAAAAAGAAAAAGGTGTTAGAAAAGTAAGTGCCCGTGTATGTATGGTCAGGTGGGAGCGTGAGGAGTAGCACACGTCGGGCCTTTGAAAGGGCGTTTATTTCCAGTGATTCACAAATCGGGTGTTCGTAATGGAAGAGATAATGACCAGGAGAACGAGAAGCAATCGTTTCTGGAAATTTCAATATTTGGAACTTATTTAAACTTTTATTTTTATTTTTTGGCCCCCAGTCTTTCAAAATTGCTACAGAAGTGAAAATTATGAGAGAAATCTGTTTTACCGAAGGATTTATATGAAAATGTGAATTAGAAGCATCTAGACATGTGCATTAAGCACTTTTAATTAAAAACGTGTTGCCATTTGACTCAGAATGGTAGAGCGCGTCCCAAAGAGACCCAAATGCTTCCTTCCTGCGGAGGCCTCGTGTCAGGTTTGGTTTCTGTTCTGTTTCAGGTATGGGGACATGCGCGTCACGATGGGGTGCGAGATTTTCAGCATGTGGCAAAACCTAGGTGAGTGGGGAAAAGAGGAGCCGCCGCCGTTCCGTGCCGTCCATCGCTGGGCTTTGACGTGGACCGATGAGGAAGAACCATTTATCAAAGACGGCATTTGAAACCGAATGTCTCAGTTCCTAAGGGTATCTGTGGGAAGGAATTGACGCTCGGGCCTCGGATAGATTTACAACTAATTCTTTAAATTGACGTCTTTCTGAAAAATCGCCTGATCTTTGCGTGCTTCACCGTAGTTGAGTGACAGGCTTTGTAAGCCGGCATCGCTCCGGTCAGACCCTTTGTGCCATGCGCTGACCTTTCGGAATTTGGGATTGTAACAACCCACACTCTCTGGAGCTCTGAGTGGAGACTATGAGCCATAACCAGTTTCGATTAAACTCTGTGAAATATTGACTTGCGCCTCAGTCCCCTTAAAAAACTTGAAGCCATCGATCCACGTCGTAAAGAGTGGAGCCCAAAGATGTCAAAGCGTCTGCAGCCGCTAAGAAGCGACTAGATCCCATTGTGTGGGATCAGCCACAGTGGACAGAGCAGGTTATTCCAGCAAATGGATGGCGCAGACCTGGGCACGTAGAAAAGAACAGTATTTGGGAAATACACTTAAAATCTCACTGACGTAGGGGTTGTCTGATTTCCTTACTTAGCTGTTTGGTATGCTAGCCCTGCGGGTTTGTAGGGTTCAGCTACTTCTACACGGCGATTCCTTCTCGTGATGCGTTAAAGTTAACGAACCTGTTTGAACCGAATCTGTGATGATCTCAGAGTATCTTTTCTCTCGGGCCCATCCAAGCAGAACTCGAAGATGGCAGGACATGTTTTCTGTAAATGAAAATAGAACCAATATCATTTCTCTTCAGTTCTTGTTATGGGGTGATTTTGGACCAGGATGTGTATAGTTCTCAAAGGATGCCTTTTTGTAGACGATTGAACTCAGTGTTCAGGGCTTGCTGGTAATTTCAGGAAACAAGAAAAACGTGAGTTAGCCTTTGGGGGGCACCTCCAGCTGTCTAAGATGCTGTGACTTTAGATCCAGCTCAAAAACAGCATCCGTTGGTCTGATCTGAAGAGCACTCCTCGCCACATTCATGTTTTCACCGATTCTTCGTGTCCTTGTTTTTCAAAAGCGGACCGCGGCCCTTGTGTCTGGCATCTGTCTAAAAAGCTGTTTCCCCAAGCCATGCAGTGTTTTGTCACTGCTCTAGAACCGGGGCCCTCGGCAGACCAGCAGCGGGGGTCACCTGGAAGCTGGTGGCAAGTGCACGCTCTCTGCTTGCGCCTGCCCCGGCCTCCCAGAACTGTCTCTGAGAGCGGGGTGCAGCATCCCGGATTCCACACTCTCCAGATGGCCCTCAAGCACTTGGCTGCAGGTTGAAAAGCCCGCTTTAGGCGACACGATCCCCTTTCTTTGCTTTGCCAGCCCAGAACACTAGCTGCTGCACAGTCCTCTGTTAGGAGAGGCTCACTGTCGTCACTCAGCTGCGAATTCCCCGTGTGACAGGGACTGTCAGTTTTCACTTCCTTCCGCGGTCTCCGCGTTATTTCCGCAGGGTCGTGTCCTGACTTTCCTGAGGCTTCCAAACCACCAGGTGGATTTTAAAGGTCGTCGCTATCGTACGACCAGAACTGGAAAACGTTCGGAAATGTTAAAGCCTCTTTTCCAACGTTTATTTTTATAAAGTTATGAGAAAAGCGGAGCACTCAGGGTTCCATTCAGACGCCCCTTATAGACCTTAAGTCAGCTCGTTACCTAGCAATATCGAAATACATCGCTTACAATTTGGTTTTCCTGTGAATATATCATACTGAGTGTGTCGAATATGAAAGGAGACTTTTTTAGATAATGACAGATTTTCGTTTTGAATGGAGCAGGCTAATAAAGTCAGGTTAGCACAGTGCATGAGGCACTGGGCATGAGCCGGTCCATTTGGGGGAGACGAGAAGAAATGACTCATGCCTGTGACAAACTTAGTTATTAAATATTGTATTTTAAACGTTTCCTTCAATTTATGGGGAACAGGGAAAAGCTTGGTATAGACACATTCACCATGTTTGACTAAAGCAAGTAAGCTTTTATGGTTTCATAAATCAAGGTCCTCGATAGTTTTTAGGAGAAACGAAATGCTCTAGCTTTTAGAAAATCAGCTGAGGAGTCAGTAAATGCCGTTTTTCTTAGTCGGTCTATTTGGAAAGACGAATTTTACTGGGCAGAATTTTTAAGTCAGATCTTGGTCGTTGGTGTTCACCGTGGAAGGGTGGGAATTCTTCCACGCGCTAGAAATAAGTCGTTTTTTCTGTTCTGCCGAGGGAGACGAGAAAAGGGCACACGTGATGTGATGGTTAATCCACTTGTAAACATAAAGCGGCAGGATTTCCAGATCTGATGATTGTGTCTCCTCGATTTCCCTGTCAGCAGTGGGTCATACGGTGATTCCTTTCTTTCGTGCCGAGGCTCCTGCAGGTTGCTCTGCACAGCGTCTGCACCACCGTCTCTGCTTCCTACCAGCAAGACCCAGGGATTCCAATGTCTTCACACCCTCAGCAGTATTCTTACTATTTTCTGTTTTTTTTTAATTTATTTTTTTATTTTTGTGGTAGGCCACCCTCATGTGGTAAGGTGGCATCTCATGGCGGGTTTCATGAAATGATTTATTTTTGGAGAATAAAAACCAAGTAGTGATAAGTAAGCATCTTTTATCATATACACGTACGTTCTCCCTGAGTAGTTTCATTTTCTCAGTTGAAGGGCTAAAACTGTTCTCTCGAGAGAGGAGCGAAGGCATGAGTTTCCCCCTGAAATTTATATGTTTGTGCCCACACTTGCAAGAATCATCTGCAGAGACCGAAGTGAGTCTGCATTACCATGGCCCGCGTCCGGCTTTCCTCGTTCTGCAAGGTTGACTCTGTCTCTTGCTACTTGCAGTTGAACTCGCACTCTCCCGAAATATAAAGTGGGCTTCTCCACATTTGCAAACACGGCATCTCGGAACGGCTGTAGGAAAGTCAATACTTTCCTCCCAGGCTGCTCTGTGCGCATAAATATAAACCTCCGACAGCCCGAGGAGCAGGTGCCCTGAATACTTCACAGCAAGGCCATGTGGCTGACAATCGGAGACGGAGATCGGGGACTCAATCTAAAAAGAAAGGACGTCAATGAGGTTTACTTTGCTGCCGCCACGCATATTCTGCTCCAGGTTTCGCTTTGCTGGTTGGGAAGGCATCGAACGTTCTGTGGCAGAGAGCTTGGACAGGTTCGCACAGATTCCGTGTTCCCAAAGAGTGTTTTCGGCAAATAAGGCGAAGCTCGGGCCTCGCTGCACAGCGATTTCCGTGTGGGCGTGGCTTCCCACTGTCAGAGAAAATCAGGCTGCGACATGCAGCACGTGGACTTGGATTGTGATGGAAAGAAACCAGCTAGAAACGGCCCGCTTGTTTTAAGGCACTCGGGGAATTTTTAATGTCAACTGGGTTTTAGATAAAGGGGTTTTTGTTTGCCTTTGTTAAATGTGGCCAAGGCATGGCGTTCCTGTATTTATCCAATGCCCTGCTCACCGATGCACGTGCAGGTGGAGTGATATGACGTCTCAGACTTGGCGGAAAGTACCTGGGGAGGGGGTGAGGAAATAGTGGGGGTGATAGGGGAAACCGGATTGGCAAAAAAATGTAGATGATTCTTAAAGCTAGAGGATGGCTATGTGGGGATTGGGTGTACTGTTTTTTGTCATTCTGTGTGCATTTGAAATTTTTCATACTCAAAAGAAAAGCAGGTTGCAAAATGTCTATAAGTGCAGTTATTTTTTAAAAACACTCGAGCAAAGTGGTTGATAAGTATGTGCTAACGATGTTCCCTGGCGAGGCCCAAGGGTGCCAGGCGCGGGGAGAGGTTAAAGGCGGAGATCGCTGGGTAGCGACCTGGCTCTCATTCTGCCAACACAGGCGTGGGAGAGCCATCCGGCTGGCCGAAAATTCCATTGTATTTCGTGTTTCTTGCTTCCCCCATTTCTCCTCCCACCCACACACCCTAAAGCCGTGCGGATGTTTAGTGTCTCACATAGTGCCAAGGCAGCAGGGCTGGTAGTCACATGCCAAGACGGCCTTTGTCCTTCGCACACGGCTCCCGCAGTCTGTGACTCCGCTGTGCCACCGCGCGTGGAGCCCTGGAGGCGGAGTCACAGGACAGGGGTCACGGGACAGGTGTCAGGCTGTCTAACCTCGGCACTTGCCAGCCTTCCTCTCTACGGGACTCTCCCACCCCCTCTCCTCTTTCTCCCCCTCACTTTTCAGGATATCTTGAAAGAGTCTTGAGTGGGTTTAGGCTTTTAAAAGTGACAGTGAGAATGATTGAGCTCAGATTTGCTGCTTCCCTCTGCCCTGACAGAAATAACGAGGAAGGGAATTGCAAATGCTCGCTGCCGGTTGCCTGCTTAAAATACAAAATGCGTAGAGAGGCTGGAGGAAACGCAGGGAGACGCACTGACGTTTCTGCATGTTCTGCCGCCGGGAGTTGGTTGGTCTCGAAAATGTTCGTTCTTTTCGGAGGAAAATGGACAAAAGGCCTGTGAATGAGGAAGTTTCTTTGGATGCAGAAGGAGGAGGTGTCCTTGTGATGAGCAAAGCTAAGCAGCCCCTGGTAATGATAGAAGATTACTTGGGTCAAGAGGTAAAGATAGAAAGCAAAGGGAATTAGGAGCCATTTCCTCACACATGATGAATATGGAAAAGTAATTTGGAGATATGAGAAACAGTCACTTTTGATGAAAACTCAAGGCAGAGGAGAGGAGTGTGTGCCTTCAGAGATGTGAAAGGCCCGTCACAGGCAGGGGCTGGCTCACTGTCACCTGCTAACGTCCCCACAGCGGAGGGAAAAAGGGCTGGGACCACATGCTGAAGATGGTGGGAATGTCCCACGGCATTTCCAGTCACAAAAAATAAAAATAACAAAAACAAGGGTGGCATGCCACACCCCCACTTGGGTTTGCCCATCTCTGATCTCACCCCTCATTTTCCCCTCTTTCCAAATTCTGTCATGTTCTCTTTCCTCTAAAAACGCCTCTAAATTCAATAAATATTTAAACTCTGTATTTGCACCCTGAATTTATATGTGCCCAAGCTCCATGGCCACCATAATGCCTTCTAGTACAATAATAATAAAAATAAAATAATAACAATAATAATAATAAAAATAATAATAATAAAGCAAATTAGGGGGGCGGTGTGTAACTGAAATTGGCAGGCAGCTCCGAACAGGGTGATTTCGTGCGCCTTTGACTCTCATCGCAGAGGATCAGAGGTGGAAAGGAAAGGTGAGGGGAGCGGTCCTCGTTCACGCAGCCAGCTCTCTCGTGCTCCGCTTCCCGGCTTGTTCTGTGGGTTTGAACCAGGTGCTTTCAGCGTCCCCTGCTTTCCTCCCGGATCCCGAAGGTTAGCTCTCGGGAAACCGGGCACGTTCCATCGCACACGCTTTTCTCATTATAAAACGGGAAACTGTGGGATCTAACGCGGGTGATGAGGGTGATGGGCGGAGCTCAGCGTCCTCCTGCGGGAGGAAGCCACCCGTGTGCCCCCCACTGCCTTCCCGCTGCATTGTCAGTACCTTTGAGCGCTGGCTAACACGCCGTTTTGGGTTCACTGCTGTTACACTGGATTTCTTTTTTCCAGAAAATGGCTATATTTTTCTGGGGGATTACCATTAGATTTTGGTTTGGGCTGTGCATGTACAATATAAAATAAACCACGAGAAAAATGATGCAGCCCCGATGGGAGACACCGTTTTTGTATGTAAAAATCACCTGAAATCTTTCCACCCAGAGAGAGCCGTTGTGGTTAACCGTAGGGGTGTCGTCTTGTGGATTGGCATGTTTCTTTTTAACCAAAGACACACCTGTACGTACAGTACTGTATCTGGGTTTTTTTTTTATTAATTATATTGAAGAACGTCACCATCTTCAACCTCATCTTTAATGACTACATTCAAATTTTAATGCGTAAATAAATGTGTATAATAGGATATGTAGCCAGTCCTGATGATCTATATAATTTTTAATTATATCTTATGGCTTTCTTCATGTGGAACAAGTAAATTCCTAGTTTTTTTTTAATAAAAATGCAGAAATATTAATCAGCACCTTGAACGTCCTGTGTCCGTATCTGCTGAGGGAGCTGTTTTCTTGCTGGGGAGACCATATACTCGTGAGGCTGGTTCTAAACAGATTTTGTAATATTTTCTGAAATCCGATTAAGGTTAAAGAGTCTGAAATGCAAATATCGTACTCGTTCCAGGAGAGCACAAGCTGCATTTCATCCCCGCGCTGATCGGCCCCTTCCTAGAAGTGACGCTGATCCCCCAGCCAGACCTCCGGAACGTCATGATTCCCATCTTCCACGACATGATGGACTGGGAGCAGAGGCGGAGCGGCAACTTTAAACAGGTGGGTGGGCAGAGATCCCGTTCCCGTCGGGCATCTCTCAGCTGCCGGGTTTGACTCTGAGCGGGGAGGCGAGCGGCGGGCCAGCCCTCCAGGGACCCCGACCCCAGCCGCCGGCCCTGGACGTCTTCTCCCTGGGCCTGTGCTGCCCCGAGCCTCTACGAAGTCCTGAGAAACCACCTCATTCCCTCATTCCAGCAGCTAAAAAGTGCCGTGGTTTCCCGGGTCTGTGTTTGACACTGGCAGGGACTATTTGCTCCCAGCTGGACGGGACCCGGGAGAGTCGGAAGGCTCGTGCTCCCTAAGCATCACGGAACTCCCGGCGCTCTGCACACTGTGTTGGGCGAATGGCTTCGTTTTCAGCAGCCGATGCACTGGGTTCTGGGGCTTTTTGCCCAAAGCACGTGGAGGGGGACGCGGCGGAAATCCTCGCAAAGGAAAGGGCGAGGAGTCGAACGTGTCCCTTCTCACTGGCGTAGGTTCTAATAGCTCTGCTCCAGGTGCGGAGAGACGGAGGTTCTTGTCACAAAACCGGGTCCCAGAAGACATCCGCTGCCCTCGCTGGTGCCGTCACCCAGGCGGCAGACACGAGGCCCGCGTCCTGGCCACACGTCGCTGCCCTGACCCTGACGCACCTACCTGGGCGGCGGCCGTGGCCTTCCTTCACGCCCCCCTAAATGAAGCCTTCATCAGGTCTCGGGCGCGCTCGCCCCCTGTACGAGCAAGCCTTGTGCTCGCCTCCGACCCTCCTGTGGCCAAAAGGCACGATGTCGCCGGCACCGATGAGCCACATCGATTTTCAAGAAAGCTACCAGGCGCCTGAAAGGCTGTTTAAGCCGTGTGCGGGGGCAGGACCCACCCTCCTTCCCTTTGGTCTTTATCTTCTTATCGAAATTCGATTCCAGGAGTAACCGGGCTTCGTGCTTAGGGAAAGTCCCACGGCGCCCCAGCCCCCAGCTCTGGCCGTGCAGGTTTTCATTTTCCGTCCCCTCTGCTGCCTCCATGCACCTTTCTGCCTTCCTGACGTTCACGCCCCGAAGGACTCACACCCTGGAGAATGCACACGTTTTCAGGAAACGCGCTCTTCCTCTCTCCTGCTGCCTGTCGCCGACTTCGGCTATTTCCGTGGCTCTGCCATCTGTGCGTGGATAGGGCGAGTCCCAGCTTCTGCAGAGATTCGGTGCCACCTCGAGCTGTTTTGGGAAAGAAAATGGATAGAAAACCCGCGAGAGGTTTAAGTTAGTGTTCGTGGATGTGTTAGTTTGCTGATATCCCCGGGTGTGTGCACGTGGATGTATGTAAATATATATATATATGTGGTGGCTTTTTAAAAAAGGAAAGAAACCGGACTTGCCAGTTTTTATGCCTCCTAAAAAAAGAACTCAAATGCCTAAGCCGGGCTGCAGGCATTTTGTGTTTGAATCAACAAATGGAGTCTTTGGCAGCAGCGACTTCGAAGTCGGGACGCTCGGCCTGAGTCAGCCCCCCAGACTTGCAAGCGGGTGCCTGCTCCTCGCCACGGCTGACAGTGCCACTTCCACGCGATCGTGGCTTTCTCTCTGGCAGACATAAATATATAGTCGGTTTGCCTAGAAATGCTCTTTTTTTGGTGAAGGGGAGGAAAGAGGGAGTCACGTTTGGGTGTGTTGCAGGTGGAAGCCAAACTCATTGACAAATTGGACAGCCTGATGTCGGAAGGCAAAGGCGACGAGACCTACCGCGAGCTCTTCAACAGTATGTGAGTAACGCGTTGGCCTCGCGGCGGTTCGCGCCGGCGGGTTCGGTGTCGGTGCTGAGCAGCCGCGAGCTGCAGAGGCGGCGCGGGCCCCTCTGGAGCGCTTTGTCTTTGCGAGTGTCACGTTGAAAAGATAATTGCCTGACTCCGGTGAGCGGATCTTATCCTGCTGACGAGTAGACGTGTCGTCTCATATTTTCATCTCCGATGAGGACAGGTCACGTGCCGCATTACGCATCTCGTCCTTCTCATGCCTAATCGCTTTAGAGCCGGGGCTGGGAGATGAGGATTTTCAGGGAGGGCTGCGCGTGGGACAGGGAACGGAGCCGTGGGATCGTGGCGCCCGGGGCGCAGGGCTTTGCAGAGCGAGGTCTCTGGGCCGAGCCGCTGCTGGGAAAATGGACCCTGTTTGCCCTGTTCTCCGGCCTTTGATCCCATTCGGCGATGCCGATCGCTCACTCAGCATCGTGAATTGTGCCTTAAACGTGTCTCCTTGGAATATCACAGAAGCAGACCACTCCTAGGAAATTCTGGGATTGGGATGAGGATGGCGGAGGAGTGGAGTGTGGTAAAGCGACCTGCAGGTTGTCCTTATCAGTGGGGTGTGATCGCAGTTCCAGGGAGCATGGCTTGTCCCGGCTGTTTATCCACCTGCTGTGGGACGTGGCCAGAGAGGACACCTCAGCAAGTTCAGTGCTGTCGGATTTCAATTCCAACCCTGTTTTCTCTACAGCTGAGTGTGGATGTTCGCCGGTTTCAAAGGTAGAATGCGTATAAAGGGTTTCTTTTTGAAAGAAGAAGGAGCTCGTTGCTCCCGGAAAATATCCGCACGTCTTTCGGACACGCAGGACGGTCTGGCAATGCACTTCCCTGTTAGGAAACACGCTTTCCCTTGTAGTTGTGGCCAGGTGTCGCCGAGCACTAGATGTCAGTGCTTTCGCCAAATGCAAAACTCTGCCAGTCCGTTGACGATCGTAAATTCGGAGCCGTGGCTGTGGGAATCCATGTGGGCTTGGAAAGTGTTGTTCGGTGACTGACAGATTTCAACCTGCGTGACTCAGAATCATCCTCCAGCTTTTAAGAACATTCTGTCGAAAGGAGACGCCGAGAACGCGTGTGCGGGTTTCCGGGGGCGGCGGCGGTGCGCGGCGATACCGTCCGCTCTTCGGGCTGCATCCTGGACGCCACCCCTTCCTTCGGAGACTGTCATGACACGGGAACTGGCGGTCATGATTCGCCAAGTCCTCGCTCCCTGTTACATCCGGAGCGTCTGTCTCTCGTGACGGCTGGCGTCAGCGAGAACCGTGATTCAGACTCATCCGGGATCGTAAACGGCTTCTGAGAACGGCCCTCCCTCCAGTGACTCGTCCCTGGGTCGAACAAAGGACTCGAGTGAGGAAGCGCTCAGTGTAGTGAACCTCTTGAGATCCGCGATTCATCTTTGTAATAACAAACTCACAGACGCCCAGGGAGTCCCGAGAGCCTCTCACCCACTGGAACAGAGGCCCGATTGCGCGCGGCGTGGATCGCCGGGGCAAAATGTGACCTCGAAATCGCAGATGTACCTTGGCGTGAAAGCCAAACCACTGACTAAAATATCACGCGTCTGCAATTAGGACGATTTTAAGGGGCCTGATTCACTCAGTAGAGATTTTTATCTCTATTTTTGGTGATTTTTAGCCTCTTACTAGAAATGTCACCATGAATAGTCCCCTTCCGTGCTTTTACGATCAGCCTATTGGGAAGACATAGAATCTCAAGGGCTAATGGCCTCTCGGTACTGCCGGGGCTCAGAAAAGAAAGAGAGAATCTGCGTTTCGGGAAATCGTCGCAGGCTCTTTGGGCCCTAGGAATCCCCATGGCTTAGTGTGGTCACGGCGAGGCACCACCCACGCGGTAAATGGGAACGCGCGTCGCTGCGGTGCGGATTCTCTCTCACTTGTTCTCTGGAGTTCGTGTCTGAAACGTCTCGGAGTTTGTTCGGAGCCGAGAGCAGCTTGCCGCTTTCTGCAATGCTGCAGCGCTCGCCAGGAGCGCCGTGGGACGAGGCCGTAAATTCGTGCGCTGCCTTCGTTCCCAAGAGCTCAGGCCATTTTCCTCTGATCCTAGCCCCATCTCTGTTTACCCACACGACCTCTTTTTTTTGAAATAAGCAAGAGTCCGGATTTATTATTTTTGCTAATGCTGAAATGGTGGCTCACAGGTGCCCATGGGACGCGTCCAAACTGAGTCTCAGGACTGAACTCGCTTCCCCTGGCCCTGCTCGATGTGCTCATTTGGCTTTATTTATCGAGCATCCCCCCTGTGCCCGGTGGCCGCCCAGGCCTGGGGAGGCAGCAGGGACTGTGCCGTGGGAGCACACGGCAGGGCTACCTCCAGCCTCGGGGGCCCAAGGGGCTTTCCAGGAGGGGTAACACCCACCTCGGTTTCTCCCCCAGTCCTTGACTGAGCTTTATCGTGTGTTGTTCTGAGTAATTCAGGGAGTGCTCAAGTCATTTCAAAGGTTTCTGTGTGGGGACCTCTCATTTTACTGTGGGGACAGAGGCCTAGCGCTGTAACACGCGCTTTAAGCATCCGTTTCCCTTGGAGTAAGAGTTGCAGACACAGACATGGGCGTTTTGGACAAGAGCGATGGTCTCGACTCAGCCCCGTCACCAAACAGAGAGACGTAGGTTCAGGGGAAGATCCTACACGCTCCCCAATATTCTTCCGCAGAGCAGAAGCCGGATGAGCAGTATGTCACCCCGCAGGACCGTGGTTTACCCCGCCGCCCGCTGTCCTGGAGTCCATTGCCTATGTATTAGCAGTAAGGAGCCACCTCGCACTGTCATCAGATGCTTCCTGGGCCCCCAGCCCCGGCGTGCAGGTGTAATGACAGACCAGTCACCCCGGTTTTCTAGTCTCCTCTTGCTGATAGCCAGCCCTTCTCCCTTCGCATCGGGTAGACTGGAAGGCCAGGCTTCCTGACCCCCAAAGCAAGCCTGGCAGTGGAGGCAGCGCAGGCGGGTTCCAGACCTGGCCCCGGCACCGGGGCGCTGGGTCGGCCGAGGAGTCGGGCTCTGCCCAGCTTTGCCTCTGCCCTCGAGAGGAGGATGCTGCCGCTCCACTTCCACACGGCGTCAGCAGGCCTGACAACCCCTGAAACCCGTGCCCGTCCGAGAAGTTTCCGGATATTTTTAGCGCGATTACTTAACTCGAGTTCCTTGTCTTCCAGCCTCTGAAGTAGATGCGGTGTGGGCTGTCACTTGGGGGAGACGTCTGCATCAGCCGGCACTGCCTTGGCGCGCAGATTGTCATTTGAGCACTTGGTTCAGTACCAGTTTGGCACGGAGGCTCGAAACAGGTGCTGTTCGGAGATTTTTTTTTTTTAAAGAAAACACATTTTAAACAAACCGGAGGACCTTTCCCTGGGGGATTAGTCAGGGCAAGCCACCTCCTTCCATATGCTGCGCTCCCTTCTTGGTCTAGACAACAATTCGGAATAAACCAGAAAAACAAGTGACCGGGGATGCTTAGGCATCAGAGGAGACAAGACGGACGGCTGGACGCTGGAACCGCAGTTGCAAGAAGAAGCGAGAAGAAGGGAGGAAAACTGGGAGAGAACGTAGCCACGGGCCCCCCAAAACGCTTTGCCAAAATAGCTTTTTTCCTTTGAAGTCCCTTTTTTCTGCTAAGCACACATAGGACAGGCAGAGACGGCACCTGTTTTCCGTGTTTTCTCTGAAACCGAGATGAAAGACAGACGGGGTTCTCGACAGCGGTGATCGTGGAGTTCGGGGAGGCAGGGCAGAGCCCTTCACTGTCTCGCCCAGGTCCCTGCTTCTGTCCTCGGGGGAAAGCGCAGGCTGAAAGGCTCTGCCACGCGTGCGGTGGAGATGCCGGGAGGCAGACGTGAAAATCCAGCAAGTTCTCGTTGCCCTGGCTGCTGTTCCCTCGTATTTACCTAGCGCCTGGGCTCCGAGGTGCTTTAGGAAGCTGAGGGGGAAGGAAATGCAGGCGGGGAGCTGCGGCTCCGTACGTGTCGCCACTCGGCTGTCTCCACCCCGGAGGACAGTCCTCTGTGATTCACGCCGCAGTGAATGAAGCCGTCGCGTGAGCGCCCGGATAGGACACGATGTCCTGAGTGGGCAAGTGTGCAGGGAGGGGAGAGGACGCGGGACGTCATCCCGTCTGGGCGAGGGTTTCTTTTCCCCGTAGCAGTCGCCCTGCGGCCACGTTGCCGGGATGAAGATGCATTCCGCGGAGAGGTAGGAAAAGCGTTTCTGTGTGACCAGAGCGAGGTCTCCCTGCGAAGGGGACCGGCAGGCTCTGTGTTCGCTGGCCGCGCGGTCGCCTGCCGCGGCGGCGCGGGAGAAGCGAGGGGGAGAGAGGAAAATGTGTTGGCGCCGCGAGGAGCTTGTCGGTTTTGAAAATCTGATGACATGTGCATGTGCTCGTGTTGTGTGACTCGGATAATCTGAACATGAATTTGCTTTGTCAATGCTTCCCGGACTAGAATTCCTCTCTTTGGTCCCTATCCTAGGTAAGACACTGTTTGCAAAGCGCGCGACTTTGTTAAGACGGTGCAGTGGTTGCTAAGGCATTTAAGGGACGGATGCAAGTAGAATGGTTGCCATGGTGACCGGTAAAAATAAATGTTGGAAAATGCCCCGGGTTCGTTCTTTGTTCCAGTCTCTTGAAGAAGATTGAGCGGGAAACATGGAGGGAGAGCGGCGTCTCGTTAATCGCCACCGTGACGCGCCTGATGGAGAGGCTGCTGGACTACAGGTGAGCCGGGCCCCGTGGCCCCCAGACGTGCCGTGCGTCCCGGGCATGGGCAGCCCGGCCCCGGAGTCCGCACTCGGGGCGATGAGCAGGCCGTGGAGCCTTCTGCGGTGGCGTGATGCACTTTCTCCCTAGCTGGAGGGGAGCGTTTGTCCCCCCCCCCGCCATCCCCTTCCCCCCGTCTTGCTGTTTTGTCTGGGTCGACGGTTCTTGCAACGTCTCGGGGGATGCAGAGGGTTCTGAGGTCTCGTTATTAAAGGGGCGTTTAGGTGTTGGTACGGGGACTCCCCCGTGTCAGGAGATGCATCGGTTTCGGGGTACAGACGGTGTCCTGGGGGATGTGCGACATGTTGCTTTCACCGTCACCATTTAAAAAAAAAATGATCTAAACCGTGAAAGCTGCTCGTTCCACTTACCCCCGCGGCGTTTTTGCTTTAGGGGAAGAATAAAGCTCTCCTTCCCGGTGTGGACGGCCAGGCCAGGCGTGCCAGCTGTTACCCACACTGTTACACACCTCATGCCCCCCCCACACGCACCCCACCTGAGACCTCTCAGCCTGCTGCGCCTGTGCCTGAGCAGCAGGTCGCCTCTGGTGGCCGATGGTCCCCCCACGACCCCCCAGCGTGTACTTGCCCCGGGGGGAGCCGAGCTCTGACTGCTGCCCTTGGCTTGCAGGGACTGCATGAAGATGGGAGAGGTGGACGGCAAGAAGATCGGCTGCACCGTCAGCCTGCTGGTTAGTGCCCTGCGCCGCTTCTCCTCCTCACTCCCTGGCACGAGTCCCCTGCCGAAGCCCTGTGTCTCGTCTGGCGTTCCTCCTCCGCGCTGCGCCCTGCTCTGGACGTGTCTCGGCAGAGCTCAGAAGTGTTTCTGAGAGAAGCAGAGCGAGCTTCGGGTGGAATTAAAGCCCCGAACGTCCTCCGCTCAGGGCGCAGCGGGCCTCCCTCCCGCCCCCCCAGCTCGGTGACCTGGGACGCCAGGGCCTCGCCCTCCTGCCCCACGGCCTCGCCGTCCTGGAGTCCCTGTCGCTGTCCAGGGCAAAAGCGCCCTGTCCAGAGCAGGGGCCTGTTCCCTTCCCCGCAGACGTTTTCTCTCCATCCCTCTCGTACCCGCTTTCACACACGTCAGGGGGCTCCCCTTGTGAACACGCGGCAGTTTTCTGTTAAACGCACTAATGTGCACGCGCGAGCGTCTTTGCACGTGAAACCGATAATGACACCCCTGTCAATAAGGGTTGGATCATAGCAGGATGACCAGATGATCTATCCCCCAAGCAGGGCATTTTTGAAAGGAAAGTATTGTGGGAGGGTGACGGGCTCAACCAGGACGGGCCCGGGAGGACGACGTTTATGTGAAAATGGCTCACAACCAACAGGTAGGGTGGCGTTCTCCCCGCAGGGCAGAAGAATGCACAGTGGAGACACTCACTTCCCAGGTTTGACGGCCAGTTGGTGCTTTTGCTCATTTTCCTTCATCGGGTGTGAGATGCAGGGCTACGTGACTGTCCACGTCGGACGTGGCGGGTGCCACGGCTCCTCCGTCTCCCTCTGCAGGATGAGTGGCAGCCTGCCGGCTGTCGCTTACGCGGACCCTGCCACTCGGTCCTGCGCTCTCCTTGCTTTGTTGTGCGTTTCCCCGCATCTCGGCGACGTGCCCTGCGCCCGCTCTGACGCTACCTTGTCCTCGTTCACTGGCTTCAGCCTGTTCTGTCCTTTATTCCCCTCCCAGGTCCTCCCGGGTGCTCAGGAGTTCCACTGTCTCGTGACTGTCCTTTGACCGTGTCCCTCATTTCCTGTCTGGCCGCGCTGTCCTTCCTCACGGGGCCTGTGACTCAACCCTCCTTCCCACACCCCCGTGTCCTCCCCCTTTCGAACCTGTTACCTCTCCGCCCCCAACATCGGTCGCTCAAAGTGGTGGGACCCGGCGGTCCTCGTCACCCACACCGGGTTAGGCACTTCCCTCCTCATTTTCGGTCACCGTTCCTGTCGCCGGCCCCCTCCGGGCCCTTAGGCCGGACTCGCCGGCGCAGCCCGTTTACCTCTCCTCTAGCTCTCATTTCCGACCTTGACCGTGGGCGTCCCCACTTTCAGACCTCCTGTGTGTACTGCCCGGCGTTCTGCCAGCCTCTCACCACGGGCCGGATGCTGGCCCGGAGCTGCTTCTCCATCCGTCCGCTTACGCGGCCGTGTCTGGGGAGAAAAGCCAAGTTCTCTGTACGCTTTAGGCCTTCTCGGTTTGTGTCCTTACTCCCCCGGCGGTCCCCTAACTCCGGGCACAGAGTCTGCTAAATAACCTCAAAGGAGAGCTTTTGCCGTTTTTCCAGAAGAATCTGTTCCCGTCCCGACCTTCCGCGGTGCCTGCCGCTTGAAGGTGAATGGATGAATAATGCAGGCCCTCCGTTCTCTCCCTCGGGTGGCGTAGTAAGCGAGCCCTTCCTCGGACGAAGGGACCACTACTCTGCCCTCAGCCTGCTTGCTTGACCCCCAGTGGGAACACACCCGAGACTTAGTGAAGCCCAAGCTCCTCTCTCGTGCTTCTAGTCCATGTGGGGAGTTCTTGATGCTCCCCAGCAGCAGGATGGCTCCCTTCCATCGCCTCCTTCCTCCGAGAGATGCTTCTTCCTTCCGGAGAGATCAGCTCCAGATTGTCTCCGGGAGCGGACGTTCTGGCTTGCTTTTACGAGATCAAACTGTAGTGTGAAATGGGTGAAAATGCGTCATCTTTGGCGTGACTAATGCCAGGAGATGGAATTATTCCTTGTGCCTCGTTTCGCCAGACGTACGTGAAGTATTCTCACCCGCTCGTGGGGGAGGTTTATTTTATTTTTTAAAAGAACTCATTCATTTCCTGAGCGACCGCTTATTTTGTTCTCAAAGAAAGCTGCTGCGTACCCGAAAGCTCTTCGAGCAGATCGTCCTTTAGCAACGTAAGAGCCTGCTAAGGGGCTCTTCGACTCGTGCTGATGGTACACCAGCCCTTGCTAATGAAAAGGATTTGGTAATAATGGGAGCCGAGAGTAGCATTCTTTACTCGGCTTTTATAAGGGAAGCCAAGTTCTGTGGGAACGAGGGGGAAAGGGGGAGGATAATGGTATTAAACTGGAAAAAAATTCCTTTTTTTATATTTAACGGAATGTCAGCATTCCAGGGCTGGAAGCGGCCTTGCATTGGAGAATGGACACCTGTGAGGCGGGGTCCACAGGTCCTCGGGCCTCAGTCTCAAGTGTAATAGAAGGAGCCACACGGGCTGCTCGAGTCCCTTCCCAAAGCCCTCTCTAGCGAGGCGACTTCCAACCCTCTTAGAACTCCGGGCCTTGCCGGCCACGCGAGACCTGTCGCTCCTGCAGGTCACAGGTGTGTGCGCCCACAGATCCCTACCACTCCCCGATACCTTTACATGCCAACAGAATGCGTTCAGGTGGGTCCCGCTGGGTTTTGGTAACTGACGTTAAAATGTGGTGAGCTTTAGTAAGGTCGGGATGCAGTTTTACAAATATATAAAGTGTTTCCAGTGAGCATGCCTCAGTGATGATAACAATCAACCCCTTTATTTTTGGGGGGAGTAAATCGGAAACATTTAAACTGTAGCACAAGTAAGAAACTCCACGTAACACCCTAACACTAAAGACTTTTTTCACTTACCCTCTTTCCCATGCTTCTTCAGGGGAAAAAATGCTTTCACGTTGCTTTTACTCGTCCTTCTGTATGTGTCTGAGAGACTTTTCTTCAGAGCAAAAATGCGTTTGAAACAACATTAAAGGAACTATCCTTCGAGAATTACTGATTCAGTTTAACAAACTGGTTAATCTGTTACATCGTTTAATTTTTTTTTCTTTTAGTTGAATAGGCTGATTGTCCATTGGCAGTTAAACTGTCAGAAAGTAGGAGAAGGTTACAAGAGAGATGTGAATCGGGGGTAATAACACCCTGCAAAGTCCAGTGGTTTCTAGGTCGTGCCCGACACGGTGCCGAACTGAGAAGACATCCCTGGGCCTCCTTAGTGTTTTAACGACATAGACGTGAAAAAAAATGCAGCCGTTAATTCTCTTGCTTCGAACCACGATTTCAGCAGAACATTTGCCGACCTGACTGTTGAGGGTCAACCGCCCTTGTGCTTATTTTCGTTTATTTTTTCGCAGAACTTCTATAAGACGGAACTGAACAAGGAAGAGATGTACATACGCTACATTCACAAGCTCTACGACCTGCACCTCAAGGCACAGAACTTCACAGGTAATTCTGTCGCCTGGCGCGGGTCCGGGGGCGGACACGATCAATCCTCTGCTTCCTGTAACTCGGGCCGCGGAGTCAAGCGCTTCCACTTCAAAATTCCGTGCGTTTTCTATGCGGTCTGGCGGTCTTCTTTGTTGTTCTCTGCTTCCCAGCCTCCGTGTCGGATAAAGAACCAACGATTAAAAAATATTTTTAATGATATATTTTTTTATATTTATATTTTTATAATTATATTTTTAATTATATTTTTATTTATATTTCTATTTTAAATATTTTAAAATTATATATATTTATATTTATTTATATTTATATTTATGTTTATATTTATATTTATATTTATATTTATATTTATATTTATATTTTATACTTATATATTATTTATTTCCATTTGCATTCATGTACTGGCTTTTTTATTCCAGCTCTTTGCATCATTTTTCTAGAGGTTGCTTTGGGGTTGCAGAACACACACCTGACTTTCCACAGTCTCCTTAGAGGGGGGGTTTTACCACTTCACCTTAGAGGTGGGGACTCTACGGTCTTGGAGGTCCCTTTCCCCTCTCCCCGGTGTGCTGTGGCTGTCACGTGTGCTCTGTCTACACACACTGAAAACCCGTCAGGTGATGTCATGGTTTTTGCTCTCGACAGCCAGACCCAGTTTAAAGAACGAAAGACGACGAAACAGTCCGCTATGTTTCCCCACACGTTTTCCCTCTCGTTCTTTCTTCGTCTGTGGAGTCCCTGGCTTCGCCCTGGCACCATCTCGTCCAGCCCCAAGGACTTGTTTTAGGATTTGTTTTAAAGCGGGTCTCGCGGTGACGAATTCTCTTCATGCGTTTTTGTGTTTGTTCATGTGATTTTTGTTGTGATTTGAGAATATCTTTCGCGGGGTGTGTTTGCTGGATACAGGATTCCAGGTGGAGGGTTCTTCTGTTTCTCTGTGTCGGAGACGTTCTCTTGTCTCCTGGCCTCCGCGGTTTCCGATGAGAGACCTGGCGTCCTGTCAGTCGATCCCCTGGACGGATCAGGTAATCTTCTCTGGTATTTTCAAGATTTTATCTTGGATTTTCCAGCAGTTTGGGTGTGGTATCGATGGGCCTGGTGTTCTCTAAGTTTATCCTGTCTGGGTTTGCTGAGCTTCACCAAACTGGGGACGTTTGGGGAGATTATCTCCTCAAATCCGTTTTCTGTGCCAGTCTCTCGCCTCTCTTCTGGGACCCCAGTGACGTGAATGTTAGGCCGTTTGGTGTCGTCCCATGAGTTCCTGGGGCTCTGCCCACTTTCTCCCACTCCTTCTTTCCGTCGTTCAGATTAGATGGTTTCTGTTGGTCCATTCACTCCCCGCTGTCCTTGACATTCAGCTATTGAGCTCTTTCCGTGTAATTTTAATTTTTTTTGTTATTATCGTATTATTTAGTTCTAAAATTTCAATTGCAGTTGTTCTTTTATTTGTTTATTTTTTTTTTATAGCTTCAAGGTCTCTGCGGGCAACTTCACTCGTTCTGTTCAAGTGCTCACTTCTACTTCAAGGAGGCTGGTTCCGATAGCTGCTTGAACTTATTTGTAATTCCTACAACGGAATCATCTTGGGGGAGGCGTCTGTTAATTGCCTTCTCCTTTGAGGTGTGTTTTGTTTTCCTGCGTCTTTGAATGTCAAGGAACTTTGAATTGTCTCCTGGACGATTTTATCTTATGAGACTCTGGATTCTGGTAAAATCTCCTGGAAAAAAGACTTCTTTTTTTTCTTTTTTAGCAGATAATCAGTTAGTTTCAAACCTCAGGTCCTGAGCCACCTTCTGAAGGCTGCGATCCTCATGTCGGTTTAGTTTGCAAAGCCTTTGCAGTCGTGTTCTGGTCCCTCCTGCATGTGTGTCGCCAGGGGGGTCTGGGGCCTAGACACAGCTCTACATCACAGGTCATTCCTCAGCATCTTTTTCTGTCGAGTGTGGTCTTTTCTGAACGTGTGCCTCTGGGGGGTGAGCCCGGGAGGTCACCCTCAGGAATTTAAAAGCCCTTTCTCCACCCTCCCTCCTCTCTGTGACCGTTCTCATTCTTCACGTCTCCCCGGGGATGCTCCTTCCAGGACTCTGGCTTGATCAAAGCCCAAACACTCAAAGCCCAGGCTTGAGGTACTCCCTTCGGGTGGCCTCCTGGGGACCAAGCAGCAGAAGTCAAAAGCCCGCGGAAGCGGCTGATGCCACCGTGGTCACCTCCACGTTACCACCGCAGGTGTGTCCTGTTGTTCCCAGGACTCAGCATGGGCCAGAGAAGTCACACGTGCCCGGTCCCGCAGACGGGCCTCTCTGTCCTCTGGCTGGAGGGACTTGCCTTGGAGTCTTTTCCTGCTATTCCCATCGCAGTTGTGGGACACGGGGCAGTCTAAACCAGGAGGTAGAGGAGGCAAAACTAAAAACAGGCGATCGCCACGCTGTCGCCCCTATTCGTGTATTGCTTTTCCTACTCTCGTTGACTTTTCAGTCTTCCGAGGGTCGCTTTGTGTAGTCCGTCTCGGGTTTTTCATGGCCATCAGTGGGACTCTCTCCCCATGACCAGCGTCCCTGTCGGCTCCGTCTGGAGGCCTTGACACTGACTCTGAAGTTCCTCCTCTTAACCTCCCTCGAGGGACCATTCGTGACGTCCTCCTGATTCTGCTTCCTAAGCATCTCCCAGAATCATTCCCTCTCGTTGTTCCTACTTTCTCTGCCTCCGTCGGCCTTTTCTCATCTTTATCGTCTCCCACCTGGACTGCTTCTTCCTGTCCCCAGACGGTTCTCTGTGGCAGCCGTCGGCGAGCTTCGACCCGCAGGCCAGCCTCCTGGTTTGGTACGGAACGTCTATTAAAACCGTCCGTGGCTGCTTTTATGCAGCGGCAGAGCTGAGTAGCGACAGCAGAGACCCTGGGGCCCACGAGCCTACGTCGGGTCCCGTCCGGCCTTGTGAGAAAACGTTGCCAGCCCCACCTCTGGATGGGACTCTGTCATCCTTGCGCGTCTTCTACAAAAGGGGGCTCAGCCGCTCTATCCCGGGGCCGTCACAACTGAACGATGCTCGTGTTCGGCCTCTTCGTGACCACGGGTGCGTCCTCCCTTGTCGTCCTTCAGGACCAGCTCCTGCACCGTCTTTCCCATGCATTCTTCACCTTCCTGGGATTTTCTTCCTTCTTCCCGCGCCAGCCCCGAGCCCCGCCACCCGTCTTTCCTGAGCCGAGCGGATGTTTCCAGGTCTTTTCCCTGCAATTTTCCAGATTCCGTTAAGCTACTTATCGTATTGTTTGTGTTAATAGTTACGTAAGACGCGCGTGTGTAGACAGAGATGTCTCCCAATAAAGGGTGAATTCCTCCAGGACAGAGATGATGTTTTCTTCTTTCTCGGTTCTTAGAGCAGTGCCTAGCAACATGGGGTTTAAACAAAGGCATCGTCACTGATGAATGCCCTCGTTAACTCCTGGAAACCGGACTTTTCTCCTTCAGTATTGGTGATTCCCGAATCTCTAAGCAGGTCCCCATTTCTTTTCACGCTGACGTGCTGACAGTTTTGATTAGACTAAGATTTGTTTGAGCTGATTATGTTGTCCAGAGTTTAAATGGTCACTTTTTAAGTCGTTCGTAGCCACATTTTAAGATAAATGGTGAACCTGCTTTTTGTATCTCTGGGAAAAAACTGGGGGGCTGGTTTTATTTGAAGTCCATTCAATAATAATTAATGATGATGATGATGATGATGATGATGATGATGATGATGATGGTGATGATGATGATGACGAGAAGGAGCCGAGGACACGCTCTTACGGGTATGGAAGTTACATTTTGGTTCTCCGAGACAAAGTCCAACCTGATTATATCCTGGAAGGGGGTGACTCTTTTTCTTTAATTTGTTTGCAGTTTTTATGTTCCCCAAAGTCATCAGGAAGAGCTCCTTTTCCACGTCCCATCTCATTCCTCTCTCTTCTTCCTCGTTTTTGTGTGTCCTTGGGGAAAGCGAAATTGCTGGCGAGTGTGTCTGCCTTTATGGGATTCTGCTTAAATGGCTTAGCCTTTTATGACGGGGTCTCCTGATTCATCTTCGCTCTTCTCCCGTGTTATTGCTTCGTCGCTTTAGAGTCCTCCTCACCATATCCTTCTCAAAGTGATGGAACGAGAGGGCTCGTACCCGATTCTGTGGTGATGATGCCTTTTGTGCGAAATTATAAACACGTTTAAAAAGATAATCCGTTGGAAATTTGGGAAGTGATTCATCCTTCCCTCTTTGGTACATAATATTGTCTTCTAAGATGCACAGAAGACTAAATATAGAGCGTTTTACAATAAAACGCCTGCGGTTTGCCCCTGTGCTCAGAATCATCCTCAGGAGTCTGCCGTGTTGTTCGTGCCTCCAGGGTGAATGTTTTCTTTAATGGGCATTTTCCGTGGCCTCCTTCACACACGCGGTTTGCCCCAGATGTGCGTCATCATTTTCTTGAATCGAGTTCTGAAACGGGTGTACCTTGTCGGCACGTCTTCCCGTGTCACCACGCGGTCATTTGTCAGCTTCCTCCCGTGGCTTTTCCCGCCCTGGTCCGGGAGCATCTCGCCCACACCCCGATCACCCCCCGGCCCACCCCAGGGCCGTCGTGACCTAGAAAGCAGTTTGGGGACTACACACCCTTTATTGCTATTTTTTTAAACGTTTTTTATTGTGGCAAAATGTAATCCTGTGAAATTTGCGTCTTGACCCTTCTGAAGGGCGCAGGTCGGTGGCCTGAAGCACATTCCCATTTTCCTGCAAACACCGTGCATCTGCTGAACGTTTTCCTAATCCCAAGCCGAAACCCGTACCCGTCAAACAGCAGCTTCCCATCCCGCCTCCCCGCCCAGCCCGCTGCTCTTCTTGCCGGCTCCATGAGTTTGACCTTCGGTGCCCTTTAGAAGTCACGCCCGTGGGCAGCTGTGGGCTTCGGAAGGATTTCCCTCTGTCCTCCTTTTTGTCCCGTAAATGATTTGTCTCCGGGATATTTTCTGAGCGCTCAGGCGCTGGGGGCCACACGAAAGGAATCCCAGAGAGTGAGGTGGTAATTCTTGAGTTGGGGTCGTTAAGAGGAAGGAGGAGTTGTTTGGCAGCCGAGGGAGAAGGCCTCGAGGGGACAGGCTGTGGGGGCCGGGGCTGTGAGTCCGCGGGTCTTACGAGGGCAGCCCCAGTCGGCCCAGAGTGAGGACGGAGGAGCAGGGACGCTCGTGGGGCTGCCTTAGCTGCTCGGTGCTCATCAGAAGGACGTCTGGGGAGTTCAAGGTCAGAAGAGCAAACCGGAAGCCTTTTCAAACAGGGCACCACCTTGTGACCCGGTCGTTATTGCCTTTCTTGTCCCGTCAGAAGCAGTTTTCCGTGGCCACCTGCGCGTGCCCCTCCACTCTGTCTGTGCGTCCACCAGTGAACGGGACACACACGGTGTCCATCTCTGGACCAGGCCACGTGCGTCCCCTTCATCAGGGCTGATGGTGGGACCGAGGGCCCCGGTCTGGGGGCTTCTTGGAGGCGTCAGCGGTGGCTCCTTGTCACCTGGAGGGACCGCGGTTAGGGGAGCGGTGGAGGGGACGGGGTCGCGGCCAGCCTCCTCTGTCTCGTTCGGAAGCCTGAGTTTATGCCGTTGGCTACTCAGGGTCGCTGGCTCGTTTTTAACCCGGGGAGCCCAAGGGTAAGATCCATTGGTTACAGTTTCCCAGCGGAGCAGAGGGTGGTAGAGACTGCTGGAGCCTCAGGGAAGATTCCGGAACAATCGTAGAAACCAGGAGACCGAGCTCATCAAAGGCGACTGAAGAGAAGAAGGCCAGAGCCGAGCGGAAAGGCCTCGTTCTAGCTTCATCTATGGCCAAACCCTAGCGTTCGGGTGACGCGCTGCCTCAGAGCTTCGTGGTGGTTCACCCGTGAGGCTGCTGAGTGGAGCAGCCGCATCAGCGCTGACGGATGCCGAGTGACAAGCTGCTGCTACGCCTGGGGCGAGCCACGGAGGATGGTGGTTAATGGGCTGACAGCGCGAGGGCCTGTTCGTTTCATTCAGTCCAGTGTCCGCACGGGAAGTCACGGCCCACGGCCCTCGGCAGCCTGTCTGTCTGTCTCTCTCTCACACACACGGTCGCCCATTCCTTCTGTGCTTTCTCCTCCCTCCGGGGTCGCTAGGTCTGTTTCCGTTTCTTCTCTGGCCTCTTTGCCCCCCCCCCCATTCTGCCTGTAGCCTGACCCTCCCCCTCACCCCCACCCCACGCCATTTTCAGGTTTTTCAGCCTTTTTTCCGCCAGAAGAGGTTAACTGCCACTTTTCTTCCTAAGCATGCCGTTGGGAAGGTGCCCACAGCCCCACCTCGGGGTTCGCCGGCGAACCTCCCAGCGAACGGGCCACGTCACCCCTTTGCCTTTGAGCCGGCTCCGAGCACCTGCCGACTTTATTGTGCCAGGAGCCTGCGGGCGTCGTGGGAAACGGGAGGGGCAGGAAGGGGAGAGAGGGAGGGAGCGAGGGAGGCAGGAAACAGCGACTCCCCCTGCCTGTCGCCAAGCAGCCGCCCCCACCCCAGAGGGGAGGCGGTGGGGGTCCTGTCGCGATCACGGCCGCCCCCCCCCCGGCTTGCAGAGGCCGCGTATACGCTCCTGTTGTACGACGAGCTTCTGGAATGGTCCGACCGGCCCCTCCGGGAGTTCCTGGCCTACCCCCTGCAGACGGAGTGGCAGCGCAAGGAGCACCTGCACCTCGCCATCATCCAGAACTTCGACAGGGGCAAGGTGCGTGGCCGCCCCTCGGGGCGGGCTGTGTGGGTGTCGCGTCTCCTTTGGCTTCTGGTCTGCGATGCTTCTGAAGTTTAAGGTGTGCGACGTCCAGCCCCCAGGCGTCGGATGAAGCGGGTCCGGCCTGGGCCGGGGGCTGCGATTTGCCAATTTACCGGGGACACTGGGCGGTCCCAGGTGGGTGAACCTGGGGCCGCGCTTCGGGACACACCTGCAGGTCTGGACACGCAGGCGCGTTGTTCGCTGACAAACCTTCGTCACCCCTCCCTCACCTCCCCGGGCTGGCGCGTACCCGCCCCGCTTCTCTGTGAACTAAGCGACGACAACTTGTTCAAAGAATCCGGTGCTCCCCCTCACACACTTAGAGGGACCGAGGCACCGAGCAAACTCTGGCCCCAAAACGCACCCCGGGGTGCCGCCCCCATCCCCTCCCCCCACAGGGCTGGCTGAGCGCAGGTTTGTTTGGACACTCGGGTGCGTTGGTGACGCCCGCCTTGGACGGACGCAGCCCTGTCGGCCTGGTTCCCCCGGCTGAGCGGGAGCTGAAAGTGACGAACGGGGTGTCGTTCTCTTACCACACACGGTGGGTCCCCCTGGCCCAGCCGCCCGTGGTGTCGTCTGCACAGACGTGGAATTAAGAGCAAGGAAACGCCTCGGGCCCTCCTGAGGCACCGTCTCTCGCCCCGTGGCCGGCACAGAGCCTCGGCCCCTTGCCCGCAGTCTGTGCCCCGTCGGGGGTGGGAGACGATGACGGCCCTCGTGTCGCCCGGCTCGCGCCTGGTTCCCTGCGGCCCCCGATCTAAGAGCTGCTTTAGCGTTTTTAACGGTCAGAAGACCTCGGAAGAGGATCAGACGAGCGAAGATCACAGGAATTCACGTTTGGGCGTTTGCAGGGTAGTTTGATGGGGACACGGCCCCACGGGTCCCTGTCTGTGGCCGCTTTTCTGCCCAAAAGGCACAGCTGAGCAGTGGCCTCCAAGGCCGCGTGGGCCATCAGCCCTGAGCTCTTAGTGTCGGGCTGACCCGCGGGCGAGGTGGCAGGAATTTTGCGTTTCTGCCGAGAGTGCCCTTGGCTGCGTGAGACCCTCACAGTGCACGGGCGCGGCCGCGACAGGCGAGGAGCGCGGCGGGCCCGTCGTGCAAACCGGGGCCTTCGGGGGTCAGCGGCGATTCCCCCCGGCACTGAGGGCGGGATACGCGTCTGCTCGGCCACGTGGGCTCTGAAATGACGCCAGAGAATGTCGCTGCCGCGCCTCGCGTCGGTGGCGGTCGCGGGTCGCCCCTTCCCGCTTCCCCAGGCGTGTTCACCGCCGACGTGTGAGCGGCTCGCGTCGCCACGCTTCCGGCTGCAGCGATGCTCCTGAAGGCCGGTCACAGGGACGGGCGGGGGAGGGGGCGGCGCGACGATCCGCGCGCATCGCGTCCCGGCTCTGGGTGGACGTGGGTGCCCGTGGCCCGGAGCGGGGGTCGTTCACCTTCCCGTGACCGTGTGTCCGCAGTGCTGGGAGAACGGCATCATCCTGTGCCGGAAGATGGCCGAGCAGTACGAGAGCTACTACGACTACCGGAACCTGAGCAAGATGCGGGTAAGGCGCCGGCGCGGCGGCCTCGGCGCGGTCCCCCTCACGTCGGATTTCCTGAAACGCTCTGTATGCGGAGAGCGAGCAGGCGGCTCGCGCGACGCCCGAGATGAGGTCGGGAGAGCGAGCCCGTGCTCCGCGGTCCACGCCGGGGGCCGTGCTTGTAGCTGGCTGAGGAGAGTCGCCCCGTTGGGAGGGCTCCCACTGGTCCCCGAACCTCAGTGACCGTCGACCGTTCTTCACCCCGGAGCCTGGATGGCGGTGGAAGCGGCTCCCGGGCCCGTTTTTAAATACCTGGGCCTGGGTTCTGGAGGAGCTACCCGGCCTGAGCTTCACAAATAACGTGGACGCCTGCTCGCCCCAAACCAAGGTCTTGGCGCCCGGGAGCTAACGGGGTTCCGTCTGCGCCTCGGGCCGAAGGTGTTGTCCTCTCCGGCAGGACAGTCCCCTGGCCCCCACGTCCTTCCTCCCTAGCCACGTCCGCGGTGTGTCACCTCGCGTTCTCCAGTTCTCCCGCCGCCTAGAGTAGGATCCTCGGCCTCCACGTGGTAAACTGTGGAGGCGAGGAGGTCGCCTCAGGTCCGAGGTAGTTAGTGGTTGAAGCGGCGACGCCATGAGGCTCTGAGGGCTGGCACGGGGCCCGCACCCCACGGGCAGCCCCCTCCGCTGCCGGGTGCCACCCCGTCCGCCCAGCTGCGCTTCGTGCCAGGGCTTCATCCTCGTGTCCCCTGACACGCAGGCCAAGGAGGAAAGGCCCGGCTTTAACGTCCGTGCGGCACGCTGGCTCTGGCGGGCCCCGCGCTTTCATCTAAAAACGTCCCTGCGCCCCTCTGGTTCCCTGTCCCCGCGCCGGAGCGAGGTCGCCGTGTTTACCCGCGAAAGCCCGCGGGGGCCGTCGCCGCCGAGACCCTTATGGAGTCTGAGTGAACGTCGCACGTCGCGCCGACGGCTCTCCTGGGCGCTGTCACCGGGGTGCGGGGAGGGGGAGTTTTTAGGGACGACATTAGTCCTCGCCTGGACCCCCCGGGGCACGACAGCACCAGGACGCGAAGCCGTAGCCTTATGAGCTTCGCAGGCGCACGTAGGGGTTTCGGCGCGGACGGCACTTCGTCCCCTGCACGTGCGTGCACCCTCCAGGTGTCCCCAATCACGAGCATTCTGGAACATTCTGGAATGCTCCGGAATGGTTCCCCCCACCACCACCACCAGTTCACGTTAGTTCGTATTTAAGTGGGAGGAAGGTGTTTCCCCAGCAGACTCCCTGTGTGGGAATCATTGTCTCTGGTGAGAACACGTAGTGACACGTTTGACCCTCTAACGCGGGGTCAGTGACAGCCCGTGGGCCCCGCAGGCGCGAGTCGCTGGGAGGACAGAGGCCGCACGGCCTGAAATACCGACCCCTGGCCATTGGCAGATACGTTGGCCGATCCTGCCCTACCACGTAGACGGGGGTCAAACTCCTTTTCTGCAAACTGAACTAAAACCAAGTTCGTGACGGAGCAGGGGTGTCCCCTCCTGCCCCCGGTGGGGCGGAGAGAGGAGGCGAAGTGACCGGGTTTCTCCTCGTGTCCTAGATGATGGAAGCCTCTCTGTACGACAAGATCATGGACCAGCAGCGTCTGGAGCCGGAGTTCTTCCGAGTCGGGTTTTACGGGAAGAAGTTCCCGTTTTTCCTCAGAGTGAGTCGAACCCGCCCACTTCGCTTTAGGCCGAGGAGGGTGGGAACAAGGTTTCGTCCCTGTCGGGGGTGGGGACGGCCGTCAGAGGTCCTTTTCACATCGCGGTTTGCAAACGCCGTAGAGATGGAGAAGGCCTTGTCTTGAGTAAAGTCCTCGATGCCGTGCCCGACAGGCCTGTCTGGCTTCTCTCCCTCGGTCTCACAGTTTCCCATGCGGACGGCAGTCCTTGGTGACCGGTCCCCTGGGGGGGCTGACCTTTGCTGTCCCGTAGATCCTCTCTACAGAGGGAACGTTCTAGACGTCCTAGGGCACCTACCGGTTCATGACGCCCCTGGCTCCTTTCTGTCCGTTTTCCCCGTGATGCCACGCGGCGTCTCCTAGGTTTGGCGTCTCATTTTATAAACACGGTGGTCGGGAGAGGGGGTGTCCCTCCCCGGCGATGGAGGAGACGTGTCTGGGAGAATTCTTGAAATCGAGTGAATTCGTTGCAAACGATTGT
This sequence comes from Cynopterus sphinx, assembly GCA_030015415.1. NCBI lineage: Eukaryota > Metazoa > Chordata > Mammalia > Chiroptera > Pteropodidae > Cynopterus > Cynopterus sphinx. The sequence goes on from CM057391.1 coordinate 2,432,631, forward strand.
AAAAGAAAACAAATAAGCAGAAACAGACAAAAACACGTCCCACCTTTAGCAAGCCCCTCAAAGCCCTAACTCCTAGCTGCGCTGAGGCCATGGCGGCTGAGGAGCTCCCTGCGCCAGCCCCACGGGAGCTGGGGTACAGCGAGTCCCCCGTGCCAGGCCTGTGAACTGGGGTACAGTGGGTCCCCATGCTGGCCCCATAGGAGCTGGGGTACAGCGGGTCCCCATGCTGGCCCCATAAGAGCTGGGGTACGGCGGGTCCCCGTGCTGGCCCCATAGGAGCTGGGGTACAGCGGGTCCCCGTGCTGGCCCCATAGGAGCTGGGGTACGGCGGGCCCCCGTGCTGGTCCTGTGGGGAGCGCGGCTCGTAAGGCTTCGCCCTGCGTGTTTAACACCGGGCGCCTTTTTCAGACGTCCCCGCCGCCTTCTGTCATCAGCGTCCTCCCTCCCTCCTGGTCTCTCTGTGCGATCCACGCGCTCGGCGCCGCCATGGCCGGTCCCCATTGCTCTTTCCTCTCGCCCCCAGAACAAGGAGTTCGTCTGCCGGGGCCACGACTACGAGAGGCTGGAGGCCTTCCAGCAGAGGATGCTGAACGAGTTTCCGCACGCCATCGCCATGCAGCACGCCAACCAGCCCGACGACACCATCTTCCAGGCCGAGGCGCAGTGTATCCGCCCCGCCGGGCAGGCCGGGGGCTGGGGGGGCTTCCGTGCGCAGCGGTGGGGTCCCCGGCCCCTTTTCAGTCGCCACGTCCTCATTCTCCCTTTTCCTCGTCATTTCGTCTTAGCTTAGGTCCTCCTGTTTCGTGCCACGACGCCAGTGGAAAAGGAATCTCGCAAAGAGTCCCTGAACTTGTTCCCCGCTTTGGTGGAACTTTTCTGTAGCGCGGCCCTGCTCTTACAGCTCTTTTCGGTGATTTCCCTTAGAATAATTTTCCTCTTGACCTGTCCCACGGAGACTGCTTTCGTTCAGGAAAACGCTGGCCCTGTGCTTCCTGGCACGTGCCATCCGTCCCCTTTTCCCTGGACGTTTGTGTTCTGGAAGGAGGAAGGGAAGGGGAAGAGAGAGACCCCGGTGTCTTTCGGGGTCTCTCCGCCGAGGCATCCCGGACAGCCTTCCGTGACCGCTGTCTGATCGACACGCCCAGTGTCTGTCTCGGCGTGGACGAGTGAACTGAGACTCTGCGGGTGTCGGAGAGAGACGGAGGGGACCCACCCCGGCCCTCCTGTCTGGATCCCTCCGTCTCCTCCCGAAGCTGCGGCTCGTAAGGCCGGGAACTCCCGGCGATAACCAGGGGTACCGCTTCAGAGCCGGGACTAAAATGCCCTAGCAGCGAGTAATGGCGCTAAGGACAACGCTTTGTTATCCCTTTTGGAGAAGGGCAGGAGGTGAATACACAACCGTACGCAATTTTTAAAAGCATCGGCTGCCGCCAAACGCGCTGCTTCTCAGCACGGGGCCTGGGAGAGCGGGGCCCACAGGTGCGGGCAGGCCGCGGACGCTGGGCGTCGCGCGGTACGCGTGTCGCCGTCAGTGCCGGCTCATGTCTTCGGCCGCCGTTGCATAGGTATTTATGGATTATTTAAAAAAAAAACATTTGAAAAGGGCCACACGTGGACTAAAGGCAAGAGTAAGGAATAGAAGTCACACTTCCGAGTGCCTGGGATCCCAACCGTGCCCTCCCCGCACTCTCGCCAGAAGAAAAATCGGTGATCAGTAAGTGCAGGGGTCATAGAAACTGGAAACCGATGCTTCTTTTCAGAATCACTATCTAGGACTAGTTCAAACTGGTAGTTTTAGGAGAGATTTGCCGTGGACTGAGGTCAGGGCACTTTCTAGGGATTTTTTAGAAATTTGACCCAAAAAGCATGCCAGACCGTCCCCGTTCCCTTCCGTCTGCCGCCGCACGGCCCCGGCCAGGCCCCGGAGTTCGCCCGCCCGTTCCTCCTTGACCCTTTCGCCCCAGATTTGCAGATCTACGCCGTGACCCCCATTCCCGAGAGCCAGGAGGTGCTGCAGAGGGAGGGCGTCCCCGACAACATCAAAAGCTTCTACAAAGTGAACCACATCTGGAAGTTCCGCTACGACAGGCCCTTCCACAAAGGCCCCAAGGACAAGGAGAACGAATTCAAGGTGCTGTGCCGTCCTCCCCCCGCAGGGCCGCCCGGGCTGGCAGCGCCCCGCGGCGAGGCCCTCGCTCAGTGGCTCCTCCTCGGGCTCCGGGGACAGCCAGGGAGACCGGGAACCGTCCGGCCCCGTGGTTCTCAGGCTCCGCTGGGTGGCGGAGCGACACGGGCGCTTCCCCACCACGGTGCCGTCTGGCTCAGAGGTCGGAGACCGAGCCCGAAATCAGCTTTATCCACGGAGAACCTCCTGGGCGACGGACGCTCCGTGAGGGGGACAAGGGGCTTTCTGGGACGGCCTGGCTGGGTCGCCCGCGGGCACCCTGGGGACGATCTGCGCGGGCTCCAGCCGCTTTTCCTCGTCAGGACGGCGTGTTAGGAGGGTTTCTGAGAGGACCCGGCAGCGTCAGGGCCAACGGCCGTCTCCGCCCGTGTCCAGTTCTCGTTCCCCGCAGCGGCCCTAAGGCCTGCACGCCCAGAAGGGACATGCTCTCGCCGGCCCACCCGGGCACCTCGCGTGTCAGTTCCCAGGGCTCCCAGCAGTACCCCCAGGGACCTTTCTCCGCCACGCGATGGGGAAGGCGGGGGTTTCATGGTGTCGCGATGGGACGGAACAGAGACCCGGGCAAGGACACGGATGGACGAGGTGTCCAGGCCGGGCGACCGCAGGGCAAGCGCCCTGGGACGCTCTTTAAAAGAGCTGGGGTGATTTTCGGGCTCTATGGGGTGCTCACATTCCCCCGTTCGCCCTCCGGAACCGATTGTAGGTCGTTAGCTTGCGATGTAGTTGTCACTGCGATTGTTTCCGGCGACGGGAACGTCAGAGCTCCCCGGGCGACGGCCGCCGAGTGTCTGGAGCCACGTCCTGACCACGCGGGCCCCGCCTGGAGCCCGCACCGTCCCACGCCTCCTCCGTTGCTTTATCCGCCGCACCCCGTTTCCCCGTGGCCACCCCTTTCAGTGCCTACTAACCCCCCTAAAATCGAGAGTGGGCGTCGCTCCTTAGCCCGGTGCACACAGCCCTCAGCCCCTGGCCCCGTGCTGCCCTTCGGAGGCCTCGTCCTCCCGGTCACTCATTCACCCTCCCTCTCAGCCCAGCGACAGCCCGCTCCCCTCTGCATTGCTGCCGGGCCCCCTCGTCCCCTGCCCTGTCCCCTCGTCCCCTGCCGTTCCCCCTCATCCCCTGCCGTGCCCCCTCGTCGCCTGCCGTGCCCCCTCGTCCCCTGCCGCACCCTCGTCCCCTGCCGTGCCCCCTCGTCCCCTCCCGTGACCCCTCGTCCCCTGCCACACCCTCGTCCCCTGCCGCACCCTCGTCCCCTGCCGCACCCTCTCACGGGCCTCGTCTCTGTGCCCGCAGCTTCCTGCTGCCTGCAGGGCCCCCGCCCCCCGCCTGGCAAACTCCTACTCAGTCGTCACAGTTCTGCTCACGTGTCACCTCCCCTGACGAGCGCTGTCCCCCTCACACGGGCGGGCGGGCGTGCATGGAGCTCAGACATGCCCCCAGTGTCTTCCCGGGGGAGACGCGTGTGCGGGGGTCGCCACCCGCTGAAGAGGCGACGCCAGGAGACGCGGGACGGCGGGCGTCAGCCTTCCCCCGGGAGCGGGGAGGAAGGGCAGCCTGGGGACTCGATTTCCCTTCTGTCCCGCAGAGTCTCTGGGTGGAGAGGACGTCGCTGTACTTGGTGCAGAGCCTGCCTGGGATCTCTCGCTGGTTCGAGGTGGAGAAGCGTGAGGTGGTAAGGACCTGACCTCATCCCTGAGCCCTTGGTCGCGCGACCCGCGCCCACCTGGAGCCGCGCCGTGCGGTAGCTGCTTCTGCTCGTGACTCAGGGTCCCTGAGTGATGCTCAGGGGCTCGCCCACCGTGGCTGGGCCTCGAAGGCGACATCCATCCCTGTGGTCCCCATCCGGCCCGAGGGGTCCTCAGAAGTCACAGGACTGCAGCACGTGAGCAGCTGGTCACCGTAGGCCCGGGGCCTCCCGTGCCACCCCGTGTGCCGCCCCGTGTGCCGGGCTGCGCTGAGGGGGCATCTGCGTTGTCTTTTTGAATCTAAGTCCCGAGGGATCGTTCCTGGCCCCCTTGTCACGAAAGGCTTTTCCGAGGTCCCGTGGCGAGATGCTGGGAAAGGGCAGGCTTGGATCCAGACTTGGCAGCCACCAAAGCCAGTCCAGTCCGTTCCTCCCTTCCAGCCTCGGTTTCCCTCCAGGCACCGTGAGGCCCGTGGGAAGGCCCCACGTGGCACCTGACACGCGGCCGTCCCCGCTGTGGCAGGGGACGGGGAGCTGGTGTGCCGGTGTCACTGAGCATCCTGGACGGCCGCCAGCCGGGGTCAGTGGGGTCATTGTAGAACCTGGAGGACTCTCGGGGTTGTGATGCACGCCCCCCCACCCCCCGGCTCCTGTCCCCAGCGTGGGGGACGGGGAGGGCAGCTTCTGAGGGCTGAGACCCGCCCCCACCGCCCACTGCCCGTGCTGCCCCGCCCCGCGGCCTCGAGCATCCTTCCGCTCCCCTGGCACGTCCGTTGGGGCCAAGGCCAGTCCCTCTGGTGGCCACCGCCCTCCAGCTGAGAGGACACGTGCCACTCGGGGAAGTGTCCTTTACCCTCTTCCTGCACAGGCCGCGGGCCTGGGCCGGGAGACGTGTAGGCGAGCCTGGACTGCCCGGTCCGACCAGTCGGCAAGGCCGGCAGCTGGGAGGACGGCCACGGGCGGTCATCCTGGGCTTGGTCTGGGGAGGCAGGTGTTGAATGCGAGGAAAGGTGACGCGTTTCCTTACTCTGCGTTTCTTTTGCGAACGCACGGGCCAGGCCCTTAGTGTCCTTCGGAATCTGAGGAACGCGGGTCGCTGGTCTGGGCTTATAGTGGAAGCATTTCCACGCGCTGTTACCTTTCGCCCGTTGATCGTGTTTTGAGTTACCTGGATTTTTTTTCCCCGTCACCTGCATTAGCATGAATTTGAATTGGGGTCGAAAACCGAAAATCGACCGTCTTAGCCATTTTGGAGGGTGTGGTACGTTGCCTCCACGTGGAAACTGTCATACATGCAGCAGGTGGTGTCACCGACCGCTGTTTGCTGGCCACTGGGACGCCCTCCTCTGTAGTGCGGCTGTTTCCATGTTTTGCCCACTTTTTATTGGGTTGTTTGCCTGTTTCTTCCTGGTCAGTACGAGCTCTCAGATGTTCTGGATTTAGGCTTTTTGCTGGCCTCCCCTGTTACAGACACCTTCTCCTTTCCGGCCCATCTTCCCTTCTCTCGATAGCGTCTTTCGACGAACGCACGTCCTGAATTTCGCCTTGGCCACTTCATCCTCGTGCTTTTCAGTGCTGGCTGAACGTGACCTCCGCGACCTTTAAAAGCTCTTTGGTTTGTTTCCTTAACGGAAAGAGCCAGCGCATACCTGTGTGTGTGGTGAGCTTGCGTTACTTTGCAGCTGAGAGCTTGACAGGTCTTCCCTTCCAGGAGGACGCCAGGGACAGTGCCCTTGAAGAGCACTGTCACCGTTTTCGCCGTCGGGTCTCCCCTGGGCCCCAGAATCTTCACGTCGCCGTGATTCTGTCTGGCTCTCCTTCAGCAGAGAGATCCTATGTTTTCTGAAACTCCCACTGTGTAGCGTCCTGCTCCCCCTCACGGTGCTGTTGGGTGTCAGCACCTTCCCTTTCTAGATCTTTCTGTGGAGCACAGATGGCGCCCGGGAGAAATATCGGCGGGAGCCAGGGCGGGCCGGGGCGCAGATAATTCAGGACGTGGGTGATCTCCTTTGCCTCCTCTTGCGTATCTGAACATCTGATACGTATCGGTGCTCGTTTGCCCCCCAGATGGAAGTGAGTCCCCTGGAAAATGCGATCGAAGTGCTGGAAAACAAGAATCAGCAGCTGAAGAGCCTGGCGGGTCAGTGTCAGACCCGACAGATGCAGAACCTCAACCCCCTGACCATGTGCCTGAACGGGGTCATCGACGCCGCGGTGAACGGAGGCGTGTCCAGGTATCAGGAGGTGAGGACCGGGGGTTGTCGTGGAAACGTGTTCAGACGCGCGGGCCCTCGGGAACCCTAGGAAACAGCATCCGCGTGCTCACTCGGGAGCCGGGGACACAGGGTTAACACGTCCACCTGAAATGGTTCACGGGCGCAGGACGGCCTGAGCTGGGTTGGAAGGGGCATAGGAGGACGCTGTGTCTGCCCCGAGTTCTGCACGGGAAGGCCCTCGGCTTGGGCAGACGGAGAGCTGAGGCCGTTCCTTTACGGATGTGGTGCCAGGAAGCCTACCCTTTTGGGTTTGCGTTGGCTTCTTCGTCTCACAGAGATGCCGGCTCTACCGTCTCTGCTCGCCCTCGAACCCCCCTTTCCTCCTCGGCCCGTTCTGACCCATCTCCCCGGCCCGGGAAGCACGCCCGCTGGTCCCGGGGGTGTCGCTCGCTCCTTCGGAAATGCCGGGTCTTTACGAGCACCCGCTGTGGCTCCCTCGGCGGCACTCCCGAAGTGAACCCACCGTTCCTTCCCTTCCCAGGCCTTCTTTGTCAAAGAATACATCTTGAGCCACCCCGAGGACGGCGAGAAGATCGCGCGGCTACGGGAACTGATGCTGGAGCAGGTAGGCCGCGGGGCCAGGCAGGCCGCGGGGGCTGGCCGCTCGCCCGCCTGCGCAGAGCGTTTCAAAACGTTTTAAACTGTCGGAGAGCTGCTCCGATCAGAGTTAAGCACGGCCGACAGTTGAACCGCGGACACGTGAACGTTTCTGTCCCCCCTTTGGGTCCTCGGAGCAGGACCTTGTTTGAAAGTAGGGGCGATGCTTTGCCGCGTTGTAGTAAGTGAACCGGAGTCATTTTATTATTATTATTATTATTATTTTTTTTTATTTTAGCAAAAACATGAAGCACAGCATTTCGTATCATAGACTTATTCAGTTTTTATTTCTTCCTGACAGATTTTGAAAATCTGGGGGCGGGAGGGATGGGCACAGGAGAACCTGATGGAGGAGAGAACAGAAGCACAGGAAAGGGGGGGCCGCCCGCACAGAGGCCCTTAGTGACACCAGCGCAGCAGGGAGCAGCTCCCGTCCCCCCTGGCCCCGGGGGACCGGGAAAGGGGACCAGAGGGCCAGACACATCGCCGCTCCGAAGCGCGGTCACCGCAGCCATAACACCCGGCCAAGGACCTTGGGGTCGCAGGGAGACCAAGCCTGTGGAGCTAGAGAGCCCCGAGTTCAAACCCCCATTAGCGTTTTGCCGCGCGGAGGATGTCTCTGGCCCTGACAGCCCTCTGCTGCGACTCGGGGGCTGTCCCCATCTCGTCATCTCGTCATCGTGGGATTGAGAGGATTCTCCAAGCGCGCGGGGACCATGCCTGGGCCCTGGCCGCCACCTAGTGGCCTCACACTCTGATGGGGATTTTTTTTTAATTTTTCTCTTCGTCATTGTCTAGGCCCAGATTCTGGAATTCGGCCTGGCCGTGCACGAGAAGTTTGTCCCTCAAGACATGAGACCCCTTCACAAGAAGCTGGTCGACCAGTTCTTCGTGATGAAGTCGAGCCTGGGGATACAGGTGCGTCCACCGCGGCCCGGGCGGGGTCACCCGGGCCGGGCCGTGGCTGTCTGTTAGGGAGACAACGATGTCGTGTTCAACAGTGACACCTTTTGGTTTTCCTCCCAAACTGCACCGTTTTGCCGGGGGGCCCTCCCGTATTACGGTGTCATCGCCTCCTCTTCGCCCACACTCAGCTTTCGTGAGAGCAAAACAAAGCGAGGGAGAGCGCGGCCATCCCGACCCTCGCTCCGCCGCGTCCGCCGCGCGCCCGGGTCCGCGGCATCCCTCCCCTAACGTCTTGTCTCCGTCGCGTCTGTAGGACTTCTCCGCGTACATGCAGGCCAGCCCGGTCCACTTCCCGAACGGCAGCCCTCGCGTGTGCAGGAACTCGGCGCCGCCTTCCGTGAGCCCAGATGGCGCCCGGGCCATCCCCAGACGCAGGTAAGGTGTGATCGGGAAGCTGCCGCACGTGGGCATCCCCACACGCCCATCCGGCGCGGCGCCCTCGTTCTTTATGGCGCGGCTCTGTCGCCTCCGCTGTTTCTTAATGAAATGATTACCCCGCGAGGCACCGGCCACCGGAGGGACAGCCACCGCGGGCCGACTAGTCGAACGCACACGTTCGGTTGTGTCGAGGCCAAGAGGAGACAGCGAACGGGATGGAGGGTCCTTCCCCTGGGGTCGGGTAGATGCCGAGCCGCCGTGTGACGACAAGTGCGACTCAGAGACCCCGTTAACGAGCGTTTCTCCCCCCGCCCCCTGAAACAGCCCCTTAAGCTACCCCGCTGTCAACCGCTACTCGTCCTCGTCGCTGTCCTCGCAGGCCTCTGCCGAAGTGAGCAACATCACCGGGCAGTCGGAGAGCTCCGACGAGGTCTTCAACATGCAGGTAGCGGCGGCGGCTTTGCGTCGGGCCGCGTCGGTGCCTTCCCGGCCTCGGTCCTGAGGGTCCTGACGGGCAGACCCTGGGCGCGAGGTCGTGACTTGAGGACAAACCTTGAAAGGCTGAGCAGCCCCTGACGGTGACTCAGAACGGCCCCGTCCGGTCTCGGAAGGCGCGAGCGGGAGACGGAAGAGGCCGCGGGCCACGCGGGCTTAGGGGACACCTCGCTGGGGCCCTAGGCGGGGACGCTGGGGCACGGCCCCCCTCGCAGTCCCCACTTAGCAGTCCCAGCTGCCTGCCTTCCTTCAGGACACGTGGTGTAGGGGTTTGTTATGAAATCTCCCCACCTACGTACCGGTCGGAAAATTCCTGCCGTACAAGGACTTTTAGGGAGAAAGGTAGATTTTAGGGATCGTAGAGTCAAGTCTTGCGACTTGGCGTAGCCGTGGCTGATGGGGCGGCTACGCTGGTCCGGGAGCCCGGAGCTGCACTGTCCTCTCCGCGACCTTTGACCAAGGGGCCGAAACGTGTTGCAAACACCACGCGCTTTAAACACGCGTTTTGGGGGAAATGAGAAGCGCGTCCCTGCCTGTCGGCATGCTCAGCGCCCCGGGCCATGGCCCTTCTGCTCGTCTTCCGATGTCGGGGCCCTCGGCCTGGCGCCGAGTCGCAGGAGGCGGCCGAAACGGGCAGCATCGTGTCCCTTCGGCCAGAGTCAGAGTCACAGACTCTTGGTCCACCCAGACAGGCCGCTTTCTTAGCAGCCCGAGTCTAGCGAGACTTTCCGTATTTCTAAATGTATTTTGGGGGGTGGTGGGGGGTGCTTTGGGCGTTTGTGTCGCGTGCGTCGGGGTCGCGCAGCCTCTGGCCGCGCGTACTGACAGCCCCGTGTCCTCCCAGCCGAGTCCGTCTACCTCCAGCCTCAGCTCCGCCCACTCCGCCTCGCCCAACGTGACGAGTTCCGCCCCGTCCAGCGCCAGAGGTCAGTGCCAGGGCGGGGCGCGGCGCCGGGGCGCCCAGGGCCCCCGGCCCCCGCCTCCCCGGTGACGGGCACCTTCGCGTCCCCCCGCAGCGTCCCCTCTGTTGTCCGACAAACACAAACACTCCAGGGAGAGCGCCTGCCTGTCCCCGAGAGAGCGGCCGTGCAGCGCCATCTACCCCACGCCTGTGGAGCCCTGTCAGGTGATGCTGCGGGGACGGAAATGCTGGGGGGGGGACGAGGAAAGGTCTGGAAAGGCCTCCCTGTCTCTGCGGGAATCCGCGGCGCCCAGAGGGACGGGCCGCGTGGGCCCAGGCGGGCGAGGGGGCCGGTTCTGCGTGAGCCACATCTGCGATGCTCACACGCGCGGCTCAGCGGGGCCGGGGAGGTGCAACCCAGTCCTGCCCTCCCTGCCATTCTGCGTCGATGCCCCCGGGGAGCAGGGGGTGAGCCTGGGGCTGTTCCCTGCTCTTCCCGGGAGCCAGCAGGTGTGGCCGTCACCCCCTCCTGGACTCGGAGCCAAAGCGGCCCCTCTGAGTCCGAGCGAGGGCCCAGGGCGCTTCAGGGGCTCCGAAGGCGAAGGGTCACGGGCACCCCATGCTCACCCGCTGTTGGGGCCCAGGGTAGGGGGGGAGAACCGGGGCCGTGTGCTCTGGCCCATGGGAGCGCGTGGCGCTGGCCCCGTCGGCTCATCTTCGCCGATGGCGCCATCGTCCCCAGTCCCAGGCGCCTCACCTGCGCGCTAAGCGGCTTCGCTTCCCTCTGCCACTGGGGGTAGCGGAGGAATCGCCCGGTTGGTTGGTTCCACCTGCTGCAGGAGGGGGTGTCACCAGCATGGACGGGGCCCCCGGCGGCCTCTGCGACCAGCCTCCTGGGTGTTCTGCTTCGGGGCAAGCTCGAAGCGCGTGGGTGCTGGCAAACCCCGAAAATGCACGTTGCTGGGGTGCATCTCCCTGTAAGGACCGACAGGGCCGACACGTTTTAGTGTGTCGGGTAGAAAACCCCGTGGAATCGGCTTTTCCGAGGCGTCACCGTTGTAGGATGTTGACCTACGTTCCGTGTTTTCCCCGGATCTGGGGTCTAAAACGTGACGCCCGTTCCTAGCGAGGCTGCGAGCCGCGAGTGGTTCCCCTTTCACTCCTCGCGTGTCGTCCTGCCGGTCCACGGTTCGTGCGTCCAGGGAGCAGCATCGCTTCCCGCTGCTGTTCCCCCCGTTTTATTACGAAAACGCTGTAACCCTTTAAAATGCTTTAAATTTCCTTTAAAATCTCAGACGAGCGTTTCAAACTCCGTGTTCCCTCCCTCGACACCCAAGGCTCTTCCCCTTTTGTCCTTCGGTGTCGTTTGAGTCTTCGTCCCTAGGCACACCCTGAGCCGTACACCAAAGGGCCGGGCACGGGGTCGCCATCTCGTGCCCTCATCAGCGTGTCCCGTCGTGAACCCGGATTCTGTCTCTTTCCAGAGGCTGCTGTTCAACCACATGGGAGACGGGGCCTTGCCACGCAGCGACCCCAACCTGTCCGCCCCCGAGAAGGGTAGGTGGCGGCGCCCCCTCGGCGTCCTGTGCGCGTGGGGGTTCGTTCTGTCCTCATCTTCTCCGGTCCCGTGTGTCTGTGTGGACGGCCTGCCCCCAGGTCGCTCGTGCTCCTGGCTCACCTGCTCTTCGGCGGGTAAAGGAGAGGGTCACTCAGGATGCAAACTTCAAAGCCAGTCCTAAGGGCGGCTCAGGGACGCCTGCTGAACGGCCTTCGGCGTCCTAGTCGCCCGGGCCCTGCTCCCTGAGGCAGCGATGCCGCTTGCGCTGCCGGCTCAGGACGGCGAAAGTTGCACGTCCCATTCCGAGTCCCTGGGCCCACCCCCGTCCCCCTGACCAGAAGCATCGCAGGTAACAGCCCATTCGCATCAGTCGAGGGACAGGGCAGAGGACGAAGGCAGGTTAAGGAAGACCCCCCCCCTGCAGCGCAGGGGCCTGCAGCAAGCAGCGTCCGGGGTCACCCTCAAAACACCGCCCGTCCCACCACGGGAGGCACGAGCGCGGTGTCCCCGGGGGGGTGCACGTCAGTCATCCCATCGGACCGCACGGCCCTCTGAGCATCCCGCTCAGCCCTGACACTCCCCCCGGGACACCAGAAGCAGCGAGGCCGCAGCCAGGACGATGTAAAACGCTGACTTCGCCCGAGCCTTGCCAGTGCGGTGTGGATCTCTGTCTGGGGAAACGAGGAGTGCGGTGACTGTCTCAGCCCCTCGACCAGAGAACCCCAAAGTCGCGGGGGAAACGCGCTTTAGAACGGGGCCGTTCCTGCCCCGCAGAGCGGCCGCCGATGCCCCGTCGTGCCCGCTCTCCACGGGACGGCCCCATCGCTCTGCACCTCGCTGGAGCGTGCAGCAGGCCAAGTGCCAGAAAAGTCAGCGCCCTGAGTGATTGCTTTTAGGGAGACGTTGGTATAAAGTGTGGACTTCAGGAACGAGGGCCCTTTTCCCCGAACGTTGGTCAGCGGGACCACGTGGCCGTCGCGTCCCCGTGATTCGGCCAGACGGTGGTCATGCTGGCATGTCATTGCCTTCCCTTCCCCGCCCCCGAGGGGTGCCGCTTGTCCAGAAATTTCCACGAAAAGCTGAGTGTTGAGGTAGCCCGGGGTCTGCCTCTCCCACCTGTGGCCCAGCCCCCGAACACGTCGGTAATTCCCGGCGAGTTTCACTCCAGACGCAGAGACGTGTCGTTCTGCTCGGGGGAAACCGAGCGCCGTGGTGCCACCCGGCGCAGTGTCAGCTGTGGCGGCGAGGGGGCCGTCAGGCGGAGGGTCAGCGTTTAGGAGCCTTCCTGGGTGTCTCCGCGCCACCAGCCGCCTTTTCCTTCCGGATGGTTCTGCCTCTTTCGCTCCTCTTTCCGGGCGGGCCCGCCTTTCCCCTGCCGCCCCGCGCGTTCTCAGCTGTGTCGTTGCCTTCCAGCGGCGAATCCCGCCCCTAGCAGCTGGAGCCTGGACAGTGGGAAGGAAGCCAAGACCCTGTCGGACAGTGGGAAGCTAATCTCTCCCCCTGTCCCTCCAAGACCCACGGGTGGGTATTCGGAGCGTGCGGGAAGCGCTTCCCTAAATGACCTTGACGGAAAGGTAGGCATGCGGCGTCGGGGGGAAGCCCCGGGCCGCACGGCGGGTCGACCGTGCTCGCTCCCTGCTGGCCTCCTGCCGGTCACGCGGAGCCAGACGGGGCCACCACCCCCCGTCCTGGCCCGCAGCGCGGCAGGGCCCAGCCTCAGGGTCGGGGGCGGCGCCCTGACCCCGCTGAGCCTCTAGTGTCCTCTCTGCCCGTGGCCTTCACCACCTCGTCCTCCTGGGCCTCTGCCACCCCAGCCACGTCCTTGCACCCTCCTGCGAGCCGATGCCAGGGCTCCAGGACGCGACCCCAGAGACGGGGACGGGCTCTGGGCCCCTCGCCCCTGGCCACCTGCTGTGTGCAGAGCCGCCTGCCGGTCGGCTTCGTCAGGGACTGACTTAGCCTGTGAGACCACGGAGACCTGGGCCGGTAGCAACGTCAGGCCCCGTCCTCCCGAGGGGCTTCAGCGCCCACGTCCAGAGTCGCTTCGAAGCTGCAGATGCACCTGGCCCCGCAGGAAGAGAAAACAGTTTCCGTCACGGCTTTGCCAGGGCCGACCGCATTTCACTTGCTGAGTTTCAGCGCCTCGTTTTCCCCTCTAAGAAGATAGAGACGACTTTCTCTCCCTTTATTTTTCATTTTTTTAGGCGAGGTGACCCTCGGTTGACCTCACAGGTTGCAGGGACCTCATCACCTCACCATCCCTTATTTTTTTAATCTTTTACGCCCGCAGCACCCGGTCTGCCCAGGCGGTCTCCCATCCACGTCTGGACCGGGCCCGACCCTGCTTAGCTTCCCAAATCGGATGGGACTGGGCCCGACCCCGCTTAGCTTCCCAGACCGGACGGGACCGGGCCCGACCCCGCTTAGCTTCCGAGACTGGACGGGACCGGGCCCAACCCCGCTTAGCTTCCCAGACCGGACGGGACCGGGCGTGTGCAGGGGGCGGGGCCGTGGACCGACTTTCCCTCGTTTTAAAATGAGCTGTGCTGCCCAGTCTGTTCCCTCCGTGCTGGGGCCCAGGGTCACCGAGGGGTTTGAAAGGCCTGCGAGGCCGTCACCAGAGCAAGAAGGACCCGGGCTGCACGCACAGTCCGCGTTCGCATGTCCTCGTGCCCGGGGCGGTTGACACTCACGACCCCGGTGCTCTGTGCTTCGCTCACGGCGCACACACACGCGCCTTCCGGCAGGCCCCGTCCGGGTAAGCCTGGCCGTGCCGCTGACGCCAGGAACTTGCATTTCCTAAGGACAGGGGCTGCGGTGGTAGACAGGCCCCGGCCCATCACACTTGTCGACAAGGAGACGACAGAGCTGCTTTAGCTCTCGGAGGGAGAATGCCTTTCCAGAGCGACTCCTGTGACCATGCGGCGGGTGGAGCCCACCTGGTGGCGTCAGTGACCCCTGACTCGGGGGGGGGGGGTCCCGGGACACGGGGAGCCTTGACGTCTGCCGCAGAGGTGGCAGACGATGGCTCCCGGCCTGGTTCTGCTCCCTCCGCGACACCCACGATGGACGGGAGAGGACGCGGCCTGCACGGTGCAGACCGCACGACGCCACCCGCGTGCGGTCACGGCCACTGTCCCGGAGGGCGCAGGGGCGGCCGCGCGTCTCCCCCGTTAACATCCGGGGCTGCCGTCCCTCTGCCCCGACCGCCGTCACGGTCTGTCCTGTGTCGTCATCTGTGGTCACCGTCGGGGGGTCTGTACCTGTCTGTCTCCCTTCCCCTCGGCCTCTCTGTGGTTTTCGCGTGAGTTCGAACCCCACTGTGACAGCCGGGGGATGGCTCTCATGGCAGAGCAGCAGGCCTGGACGCAGAGACTCGTGCGGAGATGGGGAGATGGGGGATCCGTGGGGGGACAGAGGGGAGACCCGAGCGCAGGCGTTAGGGGGAGGGGGACACGTCTCACCTGTCGCCTTCGGAGGGCTGGGCGTGTGCAGGGGGAGGCGGCGGGGAATGGATTCGCACGGACGAGTTCGAGCTGCCTGGGTGGCCCGGGTGGCCCCCCAGCTGCTCCCAAAGACTGCCCCGTGCCCCGGGGACTGCAGGCGCCTCAGGAAATAGAGGAAGCAGCTCAGAAGCGCCCGGACTTTGGGGGAAGGGAAGGGACCCATTCGAGGTGACGTTTCCCTCATCATCCCCCGCCTCGATGCGGCCGTCCTGTGGGCAGGCGTCGTTCAGTTTCTTCCCCCCGCCCCCGCCCGGGAGGTCCTTAGCCGTGGTCCTCCGTGGGGGTGGCACACACGGGGCGTTTGCAGACAGTCATCCGTCCGGTTTCTCTGAATTAAAAGGATGTTTCTCTTTGCAGCTTCGCCAGCGAGACACACGGCGTCCGTGACCCTGTCGCCCGCCGGGCGGTCTCCGTTGAAGGTACGGGCTGCCATCCAGGCCGGGGCTGGAGGCTGGCCCCGAGTCCCTTTCCCCTGAAGACCACCCCCTTGGTCCGTCAGTGGGTGCTCTCCTTTGCCCGGACCAGGCGGAGCACATGAAGCAGCGGGTAGGGGCGGAGGGGCCGCCCCACACACGAGGCTTGCCTTCGGGGGGCCTCCCCCGGGGACACAGACCTTTGTCTTCGGGTGATTGGCTTCGTCTGCAGATGTGCAGACGAGTTAGTTATGCCCTGAATCGGGGAGGGAATAGGGTCCCAGTCTGTCCCCCAGGACGTTTTCGGCCTCGTCTTTTAGCTTAAGGGACATTTTTTAAAAAACAAACAGAAAAACACTGAAATCGACGACGTTACCAAGACCCACTACACGTCCTCCCACGCCGTTTGCCTTTCCCGTCAGACTCGCCCGCTCTGACTAAGCCCGACTCCACGTGCTCCCTTGTTCTGTGATCTGCCAGGGCCTTCGTTCCCATTAGCTCCACCCTCGAGCGCGAAAGGGCAGTAAAATGACCTTTAAAATGTCCGGCGAACCAACCGCAAAGCTGTAAAGGCCAGATGTCTGGATTGCCGTGTAGACGCGGGCTGGTTCGTGTTGCTAAACGTGCAGGAACCCCGACGAAGGGAGAGAGGCGTGTCTAGTCTCTGTCCTCGTCGCATCGGCCTGTCTGCGAGGACCGGCGGTCCCCACCGGCCTGAGGCCAGGTTGAGCCTGAGGGGCGCGCCGAGAGGATGCGCTCGTGCCTGAGTGATGGAGCGTCGGCACGCTCCGGGCCCTTTTGGTCGACGAGCTATTTCTAATTCACGTGAAAGAGAAAGACACGTGAGCTTGGGCCAAAGCACAGGGCAGGCCCTGACCCCTCCGACGTAGAGACTAAGCAGAGAAATTGAGTCTCCGAGAAAAGCAAAAGGGGAAGCTTGCAGGGACGTGCGCGTCCACGTGCCGCGCCAGCGTTTCGGCTGGAGAAACTGGCTGGGGGGGGGGGTGCCGGTCATTCGCTCGCTTGGCTGCCCCTCTGCGAGGCAGCCGTCGGGCGCCAAGTGCGTGGGGCTGCCCCGTGCCCCCCGGGGCGCCCACGTACCGCTGCAGAGTCAGCACCTGCGCTTTCCACCCTGATCGCGCAGAGTAGCCGCAAGGCCCGAGGAAGCTCCCAGACGGGCTCCGAGACAGTCCAAGGGCGGATGAGACGCTTCAGCGTCCGCCAGGCCGTTCTGTTCGGGGTGGCTCTGCCAGGCCGTTCTGTTCGGGGCGGCCCCTCTGTAGACCGGCCTAGGTGGCGGCGGCCTTGCTGCCGGGGCTGGTGGGAGGAGCCCGGCTGGAAGGCTCGTGGTGCGACCCCTGGGCTGCAGCAGAGGGAGCTCTGCCACCACGTTACCGGCTCTGTCGCGCCGGGAAGGCCGCGTGCTGCCCGCCCTGCCGGCGAGCGTGTCAGTGACTCACCGGCCGGGCTAACCCCGTGGGGAGGCTGAGCCCACCGGCCCAGTTCTGAACTTGGGGTCTAACTTTTGACAGAAAGAGGGGTGAACTGGGATCTGCTCATTGGCCACGCTGAGTTTTAGGCTCCTGCTGCACGACTGGCGTCTGCCGGCCTCGTGTTGCTTAAAACAAAAAAAGAGGTCAAGGGGAAGCTGGTCTAGGATGACGTTTTTCCAAGTCCGTTTCCCAGAACGTTAGATCGATAGGCCCGTAGGTGACGAGCCGCAGCGAAGCGTGGTCACAGGTTTAGAAAACGGCGAGGGGGGCACCTCCAGGGACTCGCCCGGTAGGGACGGACGTAGCACGTAGGGGAGGGGGCCAGGCCAGGCAGCCGGCCTGCCCGAGGGGGCGGGCGGGCAGACCCCGCTGGGGGGGGTCGAGTGGGGAGTTCCTGACCCCGCCACGGAACAGCCTCTGCTCCGCTTCAGGAGACCGAGGGTCAGAGCCGCTGCCGCCGGGTGGGCCAGTCCTCTGTGGACAGCCAGACACGCGGCCTGAGCAACAGCTGCTTTTCCCGCTGGTCTGGGGGTTCCAAGTGCAAGATCAAGGTGTCCCAGGCTGGGTCTCCTCTCGGCTGTCAGGGCCGCGTGTCCTGCAACCCGGGGCACCCTATTCTGTGCGCGCTCGCTGCACCACTGGCGTCTGTGTCCCCAAATCTCTGCTTCTGAGGCCGCCGATCCCATGGGGTGGGGCCACCCTGGGGCCTCGCTGTAAGGCAGCCAGCGCTCCACAGACCCCGTCCCCAGGTGCAGCAGGTGGGAGGCGAGGGGAACGTGGCGCCCGGCTCACGCTGTGTCCCCTCGCAGGGCTGCGTGCAGTCCCTCGCCGCGTCGCCGGCGGAGCCTCCCTGCCCCGGGCCGGGGTCCGGCTCCCCGGTGCTGTCCGGCAGCTGCAGCAGCGGCATCTCGTCTCTCAGCCGGTGCAGCACGTCGGAGGCGTCGGGCTTCGAGAACGCGGGCAGCGAGCCGCCCGCGCAGGGCCCGGGCCCGGGCGGCGGGCCCGACGAGCCCAGGGACAAGGACAGCCGGCCGCCCCGCAAGGACAGCAGGACGCCGCCGCCCTACAGCGTCTACGAGCGCTCGCTGCGGCGACCCGTCCCGCTGCCCCACAGCCTGTCCGTCCCCAACACCGCCGAGCCGCCCGCCCTGCCGCCCAAGCCCCTGGCCGCCCGGCCCGGCCACCCGGACAACGCGGCCAGGAGGACCGAGCCCGGCCCGCGGCCCCGGCCCCTGCCTCGGAAGGTCTCCCAGCTCTGAGTCCCTCTCGCAGGCCCCTGCGATGGAGACTTCCTTGCCGTTTACAGGAGAACGCGACGTGTGAGGAGAAGACACTTAGCGTAGGCACTTTACTCCCCTAGCCCTGTCTAGACGAAGGGAACCGAAGCATTCGGATGATGTTGCACAACGTCCAGGGCTGCTGGCCCGCGGCGCCCGATGTCCCCGGAGCGTGGCTGAGATCCGTTAGAAACGTCCCCTCGCTGGAAAGGGGGAGACCGTGATGGAGACGCCTTTCGTACCTGTTCACGTCCGCTTTTCCTTACATAGTCCAGTGTTAAAACCGGGTCGACGGGCAGCCGTGCCGAGCCCCGGGACGCGGGGTGAGGTGATATTCTTTTTACCGAATACTTGAGACTCCCCGAAAGCGTAGTGAGCCGACGTGCCGCCTCCCACATCGGCCGCCCTTTAGAAGGCCTTTGGAAGGCCCGGGAGGTTTCCGGTTCCTTCCAGAACAGACGGACGGACGCAGGTGAGCAGAGTGAAAAGGTCGAGCGGGCTGCAGGGCCCGCACGGAGGGGGTCGCCAGGACTCAGGCCGGGAACCGTCTTGTCCTTAAACCCGTCCCTGAGGTCGCTTTTGACACACGACCGCTGCCGGCCTTCCTAAAGCTCCTCTGCGGACCGGTTGCTGGGAACCGCTCCGGTATGCCCACGCCTTGGTCTCTGCCATGTTTCTCTTCAGGGTGCGATTTGCCTTCAGAGTCAGGAGGAAGCAGAACGGGGCAGGTTCAGGGCACGACCCCAGGAGACGCGTTTCCTTGACCGTTTTTTCCCTACCAGATCGGTGGTGGAAGGAGGGCAGCCATCCGCGTGTGAAACGGGCGCGGATCGATGGGTCCCGTTAGCCAGAATTCAGGAATCGACGCAGGACGGTGTGAAATCAGTGGTGTAGATGAAGAAAGAAAGAAACCGTAGAGAGTAGACATTCGCGTGATTAGATGGCAGAAGGACTGGTCAAGGCAAGGGCATCCCCCTTCAACCCCGCACAAAGGAGAGGGTCCCCACGGTCCCCGTCCTCCCGGCACGGCATCTCACGCAGGGTGGGAGTGTCACGGGCCCCTCGTGTGGAGGAGTCTGTTTCGTACCATGTTTTTCCTTTCGCTGACTGTTGGTAACCCTCACTTGACAGTGGCTCTGAACTGCGTTTTAAACCCGATGCCGTCCCGTAGTTTCCCTCTTCCGTTGGGAGGCCCCTTTCGGTTTCGCCGTGCGTGTTGCTGTCGCTGGCTCCCCCGGGAGGCCGTGACCACTTTTTTATATTCCCCTCCTGAAACCATTCAGCAGGGACACGCTGTTGAGGCTGGTTGTAGAGGTTTTCTATAATAAATGTTCAAGTATTTTTGTACATAACTGGTTAATTTTAATAAGAGATACCCTTACGTGTAAAAAAAAAAGAGAAAAACCGTAAAAATAAAAGCAAACCCTTGTTGACGCAGAATGATTGTTATAATGATGCCAAATACCTTATGTATGGAAAGAGAATATCTGTACATATGTGCTTTTAACAATAATTCCGCCATATTGACTTTGCAATTTTGAATGTCAGAAAAATTAATATATGTTAAAATATTTATGTTTAGTGAAGGTCTTCATACTTGAGAAAAGGAACTATAAATTTTAGCTTTGTACCTTGCAAGTTTTGCAGTCGGAAATTTCTTGAACTAGCTTTTGCTTCGATGATAACACTTTGTATTTGTAATCACACCCCTAAGATATATATATAGAGAGAGAGAGAGCTGATAGGAAGCTCCACGTTCCTGTTGCTTTCCATACGGCGACGCGCATACGATAGCAAAGCTTCTTTGTTTTCTTTTCCCCTGTAATTTAATAGATTTGTTGACTAGTGCTTGGGCACAGGATGAATCAGTGTTAATTGCTCTTGAAGCCATTTTTCTAAAAAAACGTTTTTGCAGCGAACAGCCCATCCCGTGCGTGTGTTTCGGAAGCAGCTCTGACGCCGGACATTGCGAGAGATTCCCTTAGCTCCGATGTTCGTGTCGGTTGCTGCCGAATGGCAAATGTTCAATAAAACGACCCGATTAATCTTGAGATTTCTGTCTTGACTCGCTTGCGTCATCAGTATGTCTGTACCCGGAGCGGAGGCCGGGTTCATTGGCTGGTCACATCGTAGGGACAGTGTCAGACTTCTCGGCTGGTAGAGGCTGTTTGGTCGTTCCGCTTTGGGTAACGCACTTCGCCACCTCCGAAGCTTATTGATGCCACGAGAACGAACGGTGAAGAGGTAACAGGGAGGGTTAACATCGGGAGAAGCAGCAACAGCTACCCGGGTGGCTAACCCTCAGTCAGTCCAACCAGAACCCACTTAACGAGTCACACCGTCAAAGGTGGTTTGCATGAGCAGACTTGACCCAAGACAAACAACCGCCAAGTGTGGGAAATCCTTGACAAACACTACAACACACACGGGCGACAAAATGTCTGTTAACGGGGCCGGCTTTGAACGTTGTGGGACGCTTCTGTGCTGTGTGGCTTTCTGACCTTGCTGTAACCCAGTGCTGAGGAAGCAAGCCGTGGTCCACGGCCTCTGTCCCATCCCACACGAAACCCATTTCAAGGCCGGTGCCAAGGTCCTGATCGTCGCTCAGCATTCTCTGAGCGATTTTAACATTTTTGGATCATTTTCATTACAACGGAGCCCGCGAGTGCTTCGATTCTGATTCTGCAAGCGTAATTACAACATGAATAGCTCTGCTCGCCGTCTCAGTCTCCCCTCCGGGTTGGTATTGATTGTTCTACAGAAGAACAGGAGAGGGAGTAACAAGTTGCAGAGTGTTGCCTTCATTTGATCTTTACCCGTTAGAAGGTGGCTCGTACCAAAAGGAATCTTAGTATTGATTGAAACAACCCTTGCCCTCGTCACATGGGAACACCACACGAAGGGCTTTCAGCACGGACAGACCGCCAGTTACTTAACGTAACTAATATTATATATTCCTGTGTCTCTCCCTACATCGGCACATTGCATGATTTTCTATACTGTTGAGTGCTGGTTCCCAAAGAATCACAGCGGAACCTGCTGATGATGCAGACCTGAGTTCCCTGTTCCCTGCCATAGAGAAGGCACCATCTCAGCAGGGCTGGGGAGGGGCGCCGAGGGGCCAGGTCAAGGTCAGATTTCATTGAAATTGAGATGGGGTACAGATCAGGATGCAACTGTTTAGGGGTTCAGAGCGTCTTGGGGCAAGCCGTTAATGGGTTCTTTCCATTAGCGATTGGATGGGTCCGAGTTCCTTGTATGAATGATACAGTTATTTGGCCCAGAGACTCCTGGAAGGGTGAAGCTCTGCTACCAGACATTGGAATAGTGGAGTCAGGTTCATGTAGACACAAGCTGTAGGAGCAGACGACGGCAGGCTTCACCATGCAGGATTTACAAAGTTGGAACCAGAGTGGACGGACTCCCCTTCCTCTTCGTTGAACGTGACGGTAAGTAGGTTTTTTCACGTTATTGCAGGCGTGTAAGAAACAAGGTGCATAGTCCGCACGTTAGCCGCTCCCTACTAATGGACCTTAGATTGTTCTGAGTGTTTCATGAGCACAGATGATAGAGCGAGCGTTTTCCCTGTTTGGGGTTATTTCCTTAAAACGGGTCCCTAGGCGAGGGGATGATTTTGATAGTTCTCTTGCCTGTCGACAGATTATTTCCCGAAAGTGTTGTGCCAATTCTAGCGCCACCAACGATATTTTCCGAGATTGGATATTGATGCCGTGTGTTTTTCACTACGTGGGAAGAAAATGTCGCTGCCTTACCCCAAACTTAAGAAAACGTTAATAGCCAATTCAGTGTCTTACAAAATCTCGTGCTAAGGAAAGTGATACGGAGAGACGGGAAGACAGCGAAGTCCCCAGCATTAGCACTTACGACAGCAACTGCTGAAAATACTCCATCTCGGAGTGGGGGGAAACAGCGAGGCCTTTCAGGTCTTCTGTCTGCACATAAAACTAGAAATCCCAACGTTCGTAGCAGAAGGACCACGTTGCTTATTCAGAGTTTACCACCGTCATTCTCAAATGGTGAGGGAGACGGAAACCTGGAAGTGAGGACTGAGGACCCCGAACACCCGTAATAAATGGCACAGTCTGCTGAGGGCACTGGCCCCGAGAAGCGCCTGATGTGCCCGAACTTACAGGGAAATGACGCTTTTGTCAGAGAGCTGAGGACGGGATGAGATCGGGACCTAGAAAGCGGTACAAGTTAATCCCAGAGAGAACCAGACACGCGTATGTCAGCACGTAAACAGGATTATACTGTTGTGGACTCTGGGTCGGCCAGATGTAATGTTCACCCAGGCGTGGAAATGTAAAATATGCTGATCTAACCCGAAATCATATCGGAAAGGTGAGGGTAAGGAAGAAATCCGTGTGTGTGGAAAATAAATTCTCGTTCTCCACATAGGGATCGTAACAGATAATTTCCAAAATTTAGTGGCAATCAGAAAGTAGCTATTTAAGATACTTTTTATTTGGAGAGAGATGGGTAAACGTTAATAACTTTTAAACAGAATAATTGCCTTTGGGGAGAGAAAACGGCTGGGGGACAGGAATGGTGCAGGCGACACCCCCTTTTCTTGGTGGCTTTATGGAAGTGTATGCACGGATGACTGTGACGCATTTTAAAAATTAAAAATGCGATTTCTACGCTGTTCAGACCCCTCACACTGGTTTCACGTCTCTGGCTTGTTTCTCCCTCCGCCGTAGGACAGCAGATCCGGACCTGGGGCTTTCTGAGAGGCGGGTACAGAGCTGGCAGTGGAGCACCTGCTTGACAGCGGAGCGGCAGGTAGGCGCGAGGGTCGGGGGGTCTGGCGGGGAACCCGGCAATCCAGGGGCAGACTCCTCCTGTTCTCCAGCAGCAGGACTAAGCGGCCATCGAAACCAGTTTTGGACCGTTCTAAAGGGAACCCCTCGAGCATCACCAGCTTGCCAGTTCCTTTGGTGTCGATCGTGTGGATTTTCTCATTCTGAAAACAGCACACACGTGTCTTGGTGGGACTTGGGAACAAAAGTCAGCAGCTCCGGGTTATTTCCTGCCAAGAGGGGAAAACCCAGTGCCTACACGGTAAGGGTGAAACGGGCTTCAGGCCTGTCATGCAGCACTTGGCAGAGCGTCCCCTGGGACAGCACGGCCCCTCCTGCCCCTGCCTCACCAGCACCATTTACCCAAACCCTCGTTCCAAACCCCAAGGACAAGCAGCCCCCACCCCCACCTCAGGATAGAGCTTTCCACCCAAGGGTTGATCCCACCACACCCCTCCCCTCTGATCCCTGCTTTACCAGTGAGTGGGGGGCGAGAAGGGGACATGACTGTGACCTTTGACCTCACTCACTTAACTGAGAGGACAACTGGGCCCAAAGGGAAAAACAAATACAACTGAGTATCACCAGCTTCACATACACTCCTTTTTCTCTCGTTCTCTCCTTTTTATTCCCTTTGATATGGCAAATTTCTAAGCTTAAGAATTTATAAAAAGATGGCAGAATTCACTGTATTCAATTTTAAAACTTATGTAAGTCAAAGAAGCACATGGCCGAGATCAAAGAGTGAACAACAGACTGAAAAATCATTCCTATCAGACATGACAATACCTTTGTAAAGAATTCCTCCACATTGCTTTAAAACGAGACTATCACAAGGGGTCTGTATGGGCAAGGAAAGAAGAAGTATGTCAATAGGCAAATAGGTAATTTAGAAAACATGAACACAAACGGGTAAACGTTCACCCACGGGCCCTGCTCCGTCACAAGTCGGAGGGTCTGGCCAGTCTGCTCCGCTCATCCCAAATCCGATTATGACACGTGGAACGTGGGGGACAGCGAAATGCGGATGGAAACGAATGAGTCTGGAGTTCCAGGTGCCCTTCGAAGCCAAATCCAGTCTGGGGCATTCTCCTGACCTTTCCTGAGACCTCGCCATCTAAAATATCAATTTGCATGAATCCGCTGAGTGAGATTAGCCTGGACTCGCCGAGACAAAGCTCGATGTCTGCTCTCCCCGGAGACGTGATGGAGACTGATGACACCTTTCTCGCTGGAAAGGAACTGGCAGGGCCAACGGGCTGTATTTTGAAAAGATGAACTTGAACTCTGGTGTAGGTGCTCTGCCCTCTATGTGGCCCATACAGGCGCTTCAGAGCGCTTTAGGTATCCGATCACCCCGCAACGCTGTGCACGAGGCGTGTTCTTAGGTAAGCATCCCTTAGGATTTCAAGTGCACATTGGTATATTAGGTTTCCATTACAAAGCGTGATTTCTCAGGAATATGCAACAGAATTTGTCTTAAAAATGACTTTGATAGTGGGGGCAAAGAAAGGGGAGAGACGTTAACACAGACTGGCCTGGAAGCGGCACCGGGGCATTCACGTGGAGCCTGCCAGACCTTCCAGACATCAAGGACCTGGAGAAAAAAAACAGAAAAGGGAAAAGGAAGATCCCATAATATGCCTGGAAACATGATCTGGCTCCGAAGGTAGGCAAAACTCGCTTTGAAGTCAGAAAGAGTTTTACTGACCCAAGGAGAAAAGGGTTTCGTTCTCGAGGAGTAACATGTGAGATGCTGTTAGCTCAGATTAGCTCTCCGTGAGCAGAGGAGGGATACGCCGGTAATTGGCTTTGGCATCCAAAAACCACATCAACCCGAGCCCCGGAGCTCCGTGGCTTGTGTTTTCTCATAAAGCCCATTTCTCAGCCTCCGGGCCTGTCTCAGCCCCACTGGGGGTTTCGCTGAGAAGCGATGGGTGATTACGAGCAAAGTATCCGTCGACCTAATGCTTTCCCCAGAAGAACTTCAAAGAGGTAACTTAGTCACCGCTGCTTCCTCTTGCTTTTAAACGGTTCCTTCGGTCACTGTGTGGGAGCAAATCCGGGAGGTTTAAGTAACGGGCTTTAGTCAACCCTATGTGACCACAAATCCAGGTTTAATCTTAGGAATTCTGTATTGAACTCTTGGCCTCGAAATTTCTTGATCATATAAGAGGAATGTTCGAGAGAGACAAATTATAATAGATCTCTGACATTACTGATTTGAACAATCACCATCTTGACATTATAATAGGGATCTTGGAAGATTGCGATGTTATAAATTAGAACTTCGCTGAGACACAGAGTTGAATTCCGTCAGCTTCCAGTCACCTCGCTAGTGTATGAGCCCACAATCCACCCCCGTGAAGAATCCGTATCTCAGGTCGACTTTTTTACCCTCAATAGTTGTAACTAATCCAAAGCTAACATTTATTTAGCAATTACTCTGTCCTAAGAACGTGGAGAAAACTTTACCCCTTGGGTATCTGCTCTGCTCACTAAATGCTCCCTCTGTCTGAGGTCTACCTTCTGTTTCTAGAGACGAGCACTGAGACCGGATTTCTACCACCCACCCCTGACCACTGACCCTCCGGAGCAGGTGTGGACACGTGACCCGAGCTCGGCCAATCAAGGCTCTGCCAGAAATGTGGAAGTCTGGAAATTTCTCTCGGCTTGCACGTAGACCTGTGAGGCGCAGTGGACACAGGGAGCATGAGGTCTAAGGGCCTCGGCTGAGGAGACTACAATAGCTGGAGGTGAATCAAAGGACTGGGGCCACAACCACGTGGAGGTTTCTTGACTAACATCTGGCACCTTTGTAGGGATGGCAGGGAGGCTCGACTCAACGTCAACCCTTCCATGGGGCCTCGCTAGGTAGCTGAACTTCTTACCTGTGGCTTAGGGGTCCACGCTCAAGTTTTGTAGCAAACAAGCCTCCTGCTCCTTTGTGTCCCAGCATCACGGATCACCTAGTGTCACGACCCCTAAGCTCGATCGCTGACGCCTTTAAAACCTGCCCAGATGCCGCGGGAGGTATACAGAGTTCACCTCCTCATGGGAAGTGTCGGAAACTGTAAGGCCACGTTTCAAAAGCCGTTAGAACGACCCGGTTTTTGTTTTCATGTTATCACGTTCGCCAGAATAACTTCAGTCTTTTCGAATGTCTGCACTAGCACCCACTCCTGTGATGAGCCACCACGGCTTACAAGCACCTTCACCTATTTACGAGCGGAATAAGACACTGTGAATTGAAATTTTAAATGAACAGGAGGTATCGTCTGTAGCGGGAGGAAACCGCTCAAATACCTTTACGAAGCCGCTGAAATTAGATCTCGACTCAACATTAACCTCGATAAAAATGATATATAACTTGGGGGAACACTTGTCTTTAGCCTTAGGAAATAAGACCGGAGCAATTAAAATGAATTTTCCCTTGAGGTTGCCGCCTGACTTGTGTTCTCCCTCATTGCATTTGCCTTTGGTTGGGGTACCTGATGGGAAAAGCGAAACTCTCTGAGGAAACACTATGCTTTCGAGCAGATAATGGTAGTTTCCAGAACCCACACTTTCTACAGAGACTCAGAGGCAAATCCTAAACATAAAGTATTCAGAAGGTGAATGACTCGCAAAGACGAAACAGTTCTCAGAACGTCATCCCCTTAAATTATGTGTAAGACGCGTTTTCAGAGCAAAAAAGATGATCATGCTTTTCTCAGCCTCGAGCGCACGTTAACAGTTCTAATCGTAACCTGGTAGATGTGTGTTTTCACTCCCTTCCTGCCAACATCAAAAATATTTCAGGGGAAAGGATTTTCTTCGTATGAATATTAGAAAATGGGGCTTGGAATATCAGAAGTCCGTTTGCAAACTGGTATCAGGGGCCTACTTACGTTTAAGAAGAAAAATGCTTATTTTGGTGTTTTGAAAAACATGGATAAATTTTAAAAATCGCTTTTATTGAATTCTAGCCAACAAACAGCGAAATTCTTAAGAGCAGCAGCCAAAGCTGTTTTTGAACCCTTGAGCTGCTCTTCAGACTTTGAAAAATTTTATCTATGGAACTGCAAATGGATTCTGCAATCCTGTTAATAGTGCACCTGTTCGTCCAGAGGCCAACAATTCCGGGCTTGGGAATCGCAAGCACAAAAATACAAGAATTGGGAACACCTCATTGGCAGGAATCGCAAAAAGACTTCTGTGGGGTCATGACTAAAACTTGGGAACGCGTGAACTGGAGCGTGAAAGGGAAAAGGGAAAGAGACGGGTGACATGGGACAAAGGTGGAGGGGAGACCCTCTCCCTTAGGGGGCCCAGAGTCCCTTCTCCAGGCCCTGCTTTTGATGATGTCGCCCCTGCCCCTCAGCACTCATCCGCCACCTAGGCCAGGGAGCAACTGAGGACGATCCTAAGGATTCAGGGTGGCCACTTCCATTAAGGGACAATTCACATTTTGCGATTTTGTCCCTTTTGATGTCCTTAGGGCTTCCACTCTGTGAAGGCTGAGGTCTACCAGTCGACCCAGAACAGCGGCCCTGCTTGTTTCCTCGTGAGCAGCACAGAGGGGGGTCCCCAGACGTCAGCTCTGAGCCTGTGATGAGTCGTCAGGCGGGTGCTGGTCCAGCAAACACTCATCAAGGCCCTTCTCACCTGTGCAGCTCGGCCTCGTGGGGCTTTGCCTGCTTTAAGGTAAGTGAACGGGAGACTTCTGGCTCAGTGTGCCCGAACCAGCACGGTGAGTGCCCTGACGTAGATAAACAAAACGCTGTGGGTTACGGTGGGGCTGGAGGGGGCTGAGGGGCTCAGTGTAGTCTTGAGGACAATTGGGGACTAGCTGGGAAGATGAGGTGAGCCAAGAGCTCTGCCCAGGCTGGGCGGCCGTAGAGAGGCAGAGACCCCGGAGGGTGTGATGCTGAAGGTCAAATGCAGGTGGGCCGGGCTGGTGCACAGGCTTTGATGGACGAGGGAGGGAGGTCTAGACCGAGACCATGAAGCTGTCAGACTGTGAGGAGCCTTCTCCGAGTGCTAACGGGTTTGGACCCGAGGAAGGCGACAAGAAGGGGATGATTTTATGCAGCTGATGCAGCAGGGAGGCCCCTTGTTAATTGGAGCCGCCGTCCCCAAGAGAGGCCCGTCGCCGAGGACGGGGGGAGGTGGGCCTTCTCTGGGGGCACGCAGGGCAGCCGGCTCTTCCAGGTGAGCCTTTGCTCAGAACACAGAGGGGCACAAAGGGCGGAGATGGCTCCTCTGTCACCGCCGCCTCCGAAGCATGGGACCCGGAGAAAGGTCACCGCTGTGAGACCTCGTCCAGTCCTACCAAAGACAATATTCGGGGTACCAGGGTTTGTAAGCAGGAGAGACACCTGATCCGGTGACCCCACAGCGCCACGGAGCCTGCAGCCAGTGCCTCCACCTGCCCCCTCAGAGGAAGGTGCCTCTGCCCCTCTCGCCTGTCCCTGCCCCGGATTCGCCTTTGACACCCCCCTGGGTTGCCTGGGTCCAGTCCCAGCTCTGCGGCTTAGTTTGGTTCCTCCCTCTTGCCCCGAGGCTTGCCCACCCCCGAGACAACTCCTAACAAGACCTGACTCCATGTTTTGGCGTGCTTTCCTGAAGAGCCTCATCTCTTTGGTCCCAGCCGCCTCCTTCGAGCTCACACCTGGCCTCAGCCCCTGAGCCAGACTGGGAATGTCTTGGATCAAAAGCCCTTCCTTCCCTAGGGAAGGGAAGTTCTTGGCCAGGCCCAGATTATGGCTATCAGGGCGCCGTCCCATAGCCTGGGTATGGGTAGGCCCCAGTGAGCCAGATTCCGGCTCCCGGGGGCCAGGCTTGTAGGCAGAAGACGCTTTGGACCCACTAACAGGCTCAGTCCCAAGCTGGGCTCCCCAACGCCCAGGCTTCCAAGCCCTGAGCCACGCAGCAATCGGGGTTTGCAAACCTGGGCTCCCATCAGTTAGAGAGAGCAGCGGACGGTTCTATTTAATCCATCAGCCCCGAAATGAGAATCGATGGCGAAGGTGAACCCTGTACAGTGGAGAGGACTGGGGGGAAGAAACCAGTGCAAGGGACGTGGGGATGACAATGGGCTATCAGATGAACAAATTCAACTCCTCTGAGGCTCCGCTTTAGAGGGGAAAACCCAAAAAACGAGTAAAATGCAAGACGTTACTGACGTGGCTCCTTTTACAAGAAGTAACCTGACCAATACGCGACTCCAACGGGTCTCCGGAAGCTGAGTGGTGATGGAAAGGCCTCAGAGGACATCCAGATGCCGGCCTGGTGGCTGCGTAGAAAACTGAGGATCCTTAGACACTACGGGTTTTTTTTTTTCTTTTTTTGAGCATAAAAAACATAAGCAGATCCAGAAACAGATTTTTATCTCTGTAGCAAACGGCTTAAATGTGGGGGGTCAGGTTTGTGCTTTTATTATGAATTTAAACAAAATCAACCGGAGCCATGAAACTTAGTCATACCTTAGGCTTACAGGCCACTGTTCTTAAGAGAACTGGGGCATTTATTCATACAACCCGTTTGCTTCTGTCCGATGTAATTGTCAAAGTCAAGCATCAGCCTTACCAATTAGATCCTCCTCCTCCCCCTCCTCCCCCTCCTCCTCCTCCTCCTCCCCCTCCTCCTCCTCCTCCTCGCGGTCCCTTCTATGCGCGTTTCCTTCCCAGGGATCGTTGGCAATTACACAGCCGTGTCTAGATTAGGGCCTCCAAGTGGTTCTGCAAACATTAATTAAGCTTTGCAGTAGCCCGGCGAGGGGGAAGTCCGGCATTAGACCCAGGCGTCCTCACGCGGACACGCCGGTTGGCGTGACATTTGCTCCTGTCACTCAGCCTCAGCACGTGGAGTTCTATCTAACCCGGGGCCGCTGTGCTGGTTCTGCCAGGATTTCAGCTGGCACCGCCATGCCTCCGCGACGGGGTGCCGTTCCCAGGACGCAGGCGGAGAGGCGTCCACTCCTGGCACCCCTGGTCGCACCCCTCCCTGTGAGCCAGTGCGTGGACCCTCAGCCGCGTCGCGGCTGCGGCTGACGCTGCAGTGGACACTGATGCGCTCAGTACGGTGCCCCCTGGGCTCGCAGCCTTGACTGTGCTTCGTGACCACTTCCTGCGGTTCACGGCATCGCGTTCACTTTAATGCTCACCTGAAGGCTTGAACGTGCTTCGTTTCTTTAGTCGTTCACTGCTGGGCACCTACTGCCCGCCAGGCACACGCCGTTGCCTTCTCCCGGGACGTCGCCCGTCGGGGGCTCACCCACCCACTGCGCAGCCCATGACGTCACTGCTCTCTGTACGGGAGCGCGGTTTTCAGTCAAACGCAGATGTGCACGCCCAGCGTCTTCAAACCCGCGTGGACTGTACCGATCGTGGCTTTTCGTCGGCCTCCTGAGGCTTTTGTCCCCTGCCTGTGGCTTCCCTTTCCCCCAAGCCCAGGAAAGCGGATTGAACATGGCCGTGCCCCGCCACGGCCACCTCCATGGGGGTTACTGATGCTGGAAGGCTTTTCACACTCACCTCTGCGTTTGCTTAAAGAGAACAAATAATTGATTACGACCTTGTTTAGAAAAGCAGCTGACCGAGCGATTGAATTGATTGAATTGATCCACGTGGAGGTTTATCAGATTCTCGATAATAGGCCTCGGAGCACCGCAGAAGAAACGGAAGCCTAGTCGGAGTCTTTCGAGGTGACCTCGGGGACAGGACGCAGCGACCAAAGTATTAGCGGCTCTACAGGGTTTTGAGGTGAAAAGGAGCAAAACATGGAGTTCTGGCCGTGCTGACTAGAGAGAGGGACCCAGGGAAGGTTTTTAAAGATGCGTTTTGGGTTTTTAGTTTTTTTAGGTTTTTTGTTTTTGTCTTTTTTAGGTTAGAGATCGCGGTGCATGCACGTAACCTGATGGGAGGGATCCCAGGGGCAGTGGGGGCAATGATCAGGCAGGCGAGAGAAACTGGAACCCATGCCCAAAGCCGGGTGAGGTAGGAAAAAGGCAGCATCTGGGGCGTCGACACCCGCAGGCTGGGGCGTCGGTGGTGGGGGCGTGAGGGAGCGCCCTTCTGACGGGCCCATTTATTTCAATAAAATAAGAGCGATAAGCCCAGCGTGGAGACGGGGGAGGCAGTGTCAAATGCCGCAGACTTTCTCTCCTGACAGCAGTTTTCCGTTTTCCTCGGTCGCTGTTAGAGGTTGGGAGCCGGGCCTTTCCATCTTGTCCTCTGCACGCAGAGAGATTTACCACCGAGGACACCTGTGCGTTTATTGTCGAAGGAGGTGACCAAGGACACCGCCGCTTCCTCACTGCTCAGCCTGCCACGGCCACTGCCCCTCCGGGGGCAAAGGGCCGTCCAGACTCATCACGAACGGAAATCTGTCCCTGCTAACGGGGGCACCGCCCTGGACTGCACTTTTCCTCTCTTGGGTGAGATGAGAACTTACGAGGGAACCGGCTGGCTGCCCCTTCCTTGTGCCCAAAGCCCCCGACGCGGTGAAGGACACCTGCTTCAGAGTCATAATTAAGCACTGATTTTTTTTAAAAAAATCATTCTTTCTGACAGTTTATAAGGCAGATTTAAAAGCATCTCTGAGCACCCACCGTGGGCGCAGAACTCCCCTCCCGGGAGAGCCACGACGTCAGAGGAGCCACAGTGCTCGGACTCCCACAGCTAAATTTCTTAAAATCCTTAAAACCACGAAGATGATTCCGAAACAGCCTTGCCAAAGGTGTCCTACTCCAGGGCTAACATATGCTTGAGGGGAAATGTTTTGATACGCCAGCGGGGGTTTTAAGGTTTGATGGCAATTTTTCTGTTTTGGGAAGATTCATTTTCCTTTTGAACTTCTGAGTGGACCTCAGGGCTCGTCCCATCCCATGCTGGTCCCGCTGTAATCGGGGCGGGGAGTCGGGGAGAGGAAAGGACAGTCGCGCGCAGCACCCGGATCCGTCAGGCGGTCCCCAGGGGCTATTTAAAGTTTAGAAGACGCGTCTCAGAGTCTTCGTTCTGCGAACGAGGAAACCGGCCTAACGAAAGAGGCTCTGCAGCGCGGGGGTCATGAATTACGGCCCTCGGAACAGTTCGAAAGAAAACGCGGCTGAATTTCGCACCACCGCGCCACGAGCCCTCCTGCGTGGACCCTCTATCTGCCCACGCTGTCCTGGCCTGGCGTCTGGACCTCGAGATGGTCCCGCTCGACCCGCCCGACTCCACCAAGGTCATCGAAAAGCTATTCCCATCCCGCCAGGTGCACGAGGCCGCTCCAGACGGGTGTTGCCAGCGGATTGATTGAACCTGCGCTCGCGTCCGTCACCCCGTGGAGAGCTCTGGCCCGCGACCAGCCCTTCGGGGTGGACACGACTTGACAAATGGCCTCGGGATCCCGAGAAGTCCCTGCTGGCTGCTCTGTGCACCTCTTCAGCCTTCACGGTGCCGGGAGCCAAGATGCGTATGGCCGGCTTGTTGGAAGGAGATGTCGCGGGAAATGGTAGCAGAGCCTTACGAGGTCTGGGTGTGTCGTCTTTAGTTTTCGCTTCTCCTTCGCTGGCGTGTCTCAGGACGAAATGAAGCTTCCCTGGCTGGCGTCTTCCCGCGGAGGGGTCGCTGACTGCAGTGTCTCTCGTCTTGCTCATCTGCCAGCCGAGGAACGGGTTGTCTTTATTTGCTCCACGTGGAGGCTTTTGCGTCCCTAACCCCGCCCTGTGAAAACCATCAGGCACCCTGAGGCTGCTTTTCTTATTTTCTGTCCTGTCCCCCTTAGGACGTGGGGAGCGATGAAACCCTTTCCTTTGTCCGCTCACGAGGGCTGTGTAAGCTCCGTTCGAACAGACGGCTACTCGACGAGGGGTGCCTCTCCCTCGATTCTGGCTGCACTGTCCCAGGGCAAAGGGGGGTCGTTATCCCAGGAGATCAGCCAGCTTTGAGGGGGCAGGACTGCGCGAGCGGACGTGTGCGGACGTGAGAGGAAAGGAGAAGGCGAGCCTTTTCAAAGAAAGGTGAATTCCTTCCTCCACTTCCTTCCCTAAATAACCTCGGAGAATTTTCCTCCACATTTCCCGTACGGCCAGCCAGCAACTGAATCCAGAGACTAGAAAACTAAACCTGATTCACTTGCATTTTGAACGATCGGTTTGGCTTCTTATGTTTATTTTCATTTTTATTTTTAATCATCCCCAGGGACGAGTCATCTCTTCCCCGACGTCACTCCCCGCGTCCTTGCTTCTGACTCCTCGGCCTCCCGCCACTCCTGGCGGAGGGAACCAGGCACGGGGTCTGATGCCGATCCCACTCTTTGACGGGGACAGGCCAGACTGGTGGATGCAGGGCATCCCTCCTCCATGGCACCCTCCTCCACGAACATAGGAGGGATTCGAGAAATGTGGATGTTATCATCTTCGTTGCAACGACCCGACTCAGGATGGAAATGGCCAAACCTGCTTTGGAACGAAGGAGCGTGGCTAGGCCTCAGCACAACCGTCCCAGAAACAGGTGGCCGGCTGGACGTGGCCCCCCGCTGTCTGTCCCCTGTCGTTCGCTAGCCGTGGCTCTGAATGTCTCTCATCAATCAGAGCTGCCATCGGAAGACGGAGGCCAGCTGGCGTTCCCGGGCTGACGGACAAGACGCTGCGATGCTTCGGTGCTGACTGCGCTCACCTGCGGTTTCCACCTGACGGGCCGGTTTCACTTCGTGTGGGGCCCTCTGTTCCGGTGTCTTGAAGTTAAAAGTCACTGTTAACGAGTTTCGGGCCCTGCTCATTTTCAGTTTCATTCTACCTCTGTCAGGGGGGTTAGCACGGAAATTTCACACATTTTTTTCCCCCAAACGTATCAATAGGAGTGACACGAAACAGCTCAAAAGTCATCGCCTTAGAACACATAGTTGCTATTACATACAGCCGTTCAATCACCAAAAGCTTTTCTCTGTAGGGTTAAAAAGGCACAAAGACGACAACCAAACCAACCTAAATCACACTGTAATGGGACAAGATGGAACTGGACAGCAGCCTAGCAGCCATCAACCGCCTCTCAATGATGTACGTGGTTTAAATGCGGGACGGTCGTTTAAGCTGTCCTGTCCCTGAAACCTGTGGCTGGCTCCTTAGCCCATTAGCCAGTCATCCTTGCAAACAGGCCATCGAGGAGAGGTAGACGAGGCTTTAAAAGCCCAATGGGACATGTCGGACAAAAAATTAAATAATAAAAGAAAAATAAATCAATGAAAAAGATTAATTTTTCTCAGGAGAATATGGCTTAAGCCAAACTCACCTCTTGTCCTTTAGCAAGGGCGATTAACAGACTTCCTAGGTCTGTTCAATGCTCTCACCTAATGCGTCTTCGTATTTGAAAAAGAAAACTTCTGTGATTTGAATAATATCGTGCTGACGTGCACCCTCGCTTGGGAAGTTGTTTCACGGGGTTCACTCCTCTCAGGCTGGTGCTTGGCATCTACGTGCTTTCTGTTCTCCTGACACCACTGCCAGCGAAAATCATAAACGTCCCCTTCTCAGATCACTTTCCGGGAGAAAAAGCACAAAATACTTCACTTGATCCTTTCGAGCCCAACGTTATCTCCCCTCATGACCTTCCCACTCTCTCGAAGGCGGCTCTATCCATCTGGACAATAAAATCTCATGACTTTGTACCTCGTCACTTTGGAATCTGAGATGATTGGGGCAGGGCTCGCCTACAGATGATCTGTTCAGTATTTATGGGAAAATAAAATGAGCCACGCTGCCGATTAGTGCAGATAACTTACCGAAGCAAGCGGAAAATTCGACCGAGGTTATTAAAGTCTAATAATTAAATTCAACTGAGATTATTAGAGTCTCACTCCTCGGGAGACTTCGGAGAACCCCACTCTTCAGCTTCGTACGCCACCTCCAAGCAGCTTCTGCCACAGCCAACGCCAAGCATCGCCCTGCGTTTCCCTTTTTCTATGCCTCGTTGTTGTTGCTCTTTGTTTCGAGAATGTTCCTCCCCGCTTCCTCCAGTCCCCCCTTTTTCAAAATTCTGTTCCTCCTTCAAAGCCCTCGCCCGTACGGCAGCCGACACCTGCTCCCCTCTGACACTCTGGGACATGGCAGTGCGGCGGCGTGCTGGTCGACACGGGTGGCCGGGTCGCTGGCGGTGACGTCAGGTGGAAGTCCAAGCACCTGACGACTTCCTCCCGCTTGCACGTCGTCGTGCCTGGACGTTTCCACGCTGATACTGACGTTTTGTCCTCCCCTTTTACTTACACTGGATCTCACTGTCGATCATCATGGTAAACGTTTGAGATTCCGGATGTGAGCAGGTCCTAGCATCTATGCGTTTTCGGGACGGTCCGGATACGTCATACGTTTTTTACGTAAAGAGAACGTGTTGGGTCTGACAAGGCTGAGACCATCTGAAATAGATTCTAGAAAGATCTGTGCTCCGTCTATTAATTTCCACTTCAGAGAAGGATACCAACAGACGCCCGTTCGCCCAAGCTAGAAATGGTGGCAAGACCACAGATTCCTCCTTTTACGTGAACTGTAGGTTACGTAATTAATGAAACACGCTGCAGGAATTCAAAAGGAGGAGGTGGAGTTCTGCGTGCTCTGTAGACGTGTTGAGTTGTGTTAGGTTAAAAAGATGGAGAACAGCAAATATAGCTCCCATTCTGTGTGCAAGACAAAGTCCACGCGCATACAGGCTGCTGACACCTTTCTGGGGGGGAACGAGACAGGGTCATTTAGAGGAGGGAGGCCTTAGCGTGTGTGTGTGAGTGTGTGTGTGTGTGTGCACGTGTGCGCGCTGGTGACAGGTGGATTGGCAAAGAGGGGTCTCACGTCTCGCTTTCTGTTCCTGTTTTGCTTGATTTGATGCACATTTTGATTTTTATGACTAGCGTAGAATTATGGGCTATTTTCACCTTCTTACCCTTTTCTGGATTAAAAATACGTGTAACATTTATGTTAAAACATGACTCCCCTCGAGTGATTCTCCAACTTTTTATTTCGTACCAGAACCCCCTGAAGTGCTTCTTCAAAAGCGAATTCCGGATTCCGACCTCGAACCTCTGAATGGGAAGCCGCGTGTCGGGGGCCAGGAAGATGAATTTTTAACAAGGGGCTCAGGTGAGTCTGGCACAGGTAGGCGCAGCCATGTGTTTGCTTCACAAAGACACGAGTTTCTTCAGCGTCTCATAACGGGTTTCTGCATGAAGCAGGCTCCCCAGGAAAACGAGGAGGACCTGACGCTGCGCCTCTGCATCACGACTGATGCCAGGTTTGCCATCTCCCTGGCGGAGAGGATGTCTGCGAGTCCTGCGGTCGCAAGGAAGACAGTCAACAGCCTGGCCCACGGAGCCGTCAGCCTCTCAGGCCACACACCTGCCAGGAAACCAGCTCAGTGGAACGCAGCCAGCAGAGGAGGGCCAGCTGGAGCTGGAGCCGTCGGCGAGTCCACCGGCTCCGTCTCTCCCGTGGGCCAAGCAGAAAAGTCTGCCACACGTTCCCAGCTAATCCTTCCAGACGTCGCGCAGGTGTCACGGCTGTCAAGGACAAAGGGGCACGAGCCACCCCCTTTTTCAGGATCCCCAGCCTTCTTGGCACAGTTGCCTGGGACCGCTTTGGCGGTGCCTCCTCTGGGGCAGCCTCCCTCGGCCGTCTCTCCATTTCCCCACCGAGCGGTCACCACGCGAGGGTTTGGACCGATCTGATGAACCGCATCCACCAAAGCACCCGCAGCCGAACGCCATCCTAACGGCATCCCTTCCTTGCCTTATGCTCCAGGGATGGAGAACTAAAGTCAGTTGGTAAAGACGTGCTTGCCTGTTGTCTTTTTATAGGATGGCAGGGGTTTTGGAAAAGAAAAAAAGACCTATTTCATATTCACCGTGGTAATTTTATATTTTTGAAAATATGAGCGCATCGTCTTCGAAATGCGAACGACAGAAAGTACGGCCCAACGAAGTCCTCTTGTCGGGAAAGGACTGAAAAAGAGCATTTCACCTTCTCTAGTTAGGAGATTCCAGGTGAAGGAGGTGGGAGTGTGCCCGGGGGGCAAGGATTTCACGGGGCGGAGGGAGGGAAGGCTGCGATGTTTTTCAGAGAGAGCGGGAACGGAGAGGTGAGCTCCGTGTCACTGTTCCCATTAATTTGTGCGTTGAGCTCGGTGGCTGGGGCTGTCCATGGATATTCTCCCATCTTCTTCTCCTCTTCCTCCTCCTCCTAACATTTTAATTTCTGGTCCCCGGAAACATATGAGACAGAATTCTCCAACCGACGCACCAGGCCCGGCCTGGCTAGTATAAGTGGAAACCTCCTCTACGTCCCAACCCCAGGAACCTTAAAACTCAGGTAGAACAGCGATTTCACTCTTTTTAATAAGAATCTTGCCTGATGCAATCGCTCCTTCACTTTTCGAATGTGACTCAGATGAACTTGAGCTGAGGAGTCCCACTTTTTAAAAAAGTAACTTAATCAACGATATCAAATTATTCCAGGGGGAAAAAAAGTC
The DNA here is from genome assembly GCA_030015415.1 of Cynopterus sphinx. Taxonomy (NCBI): domain Eukaryota; kingdom Metazoa; phylum Chordata; class Mammalia; order Chiroptera; family Pteropodidae; genus Cynopterus; species Cynopterus sphinx. The sequence continues at coordinate 2,469,657 of CM057391.1, forward strand.
CTCCCTACCTCTCTCAGAAGACAGCCGTCTCCTGGCTTCCTACCAGCACCCTCCGGCTGAACCCAGGTGCCTTCTGAGCCTGACAGCTCTGACAACTCAGGAGCGAGTGCGTTTTTTTTATTTTTTGATTGATTTTCGACTTCTAACAGTGCTTCCTTCAGTGTTCCCGTGTGCTCCCCGAGATGCTGCTCACCTCGATGCTAAGGTGCCGGGAAGTCTCCACCAAGAAAGGAACTGGACGAAACAGGCTTCTCTTGGCTCGAGAGAGTCAATTAACGTGATCCCAGAGAGAAGTTTGATGACCTCTCGTCCACGAGGCCTCGCCGACCAAACGAAGACAGCTGCAGCCCAAAGCACCCGAAGCATGGAGACTGTGCTACAGCCTCAGAGGAAGATTTGCGTCTTAGGATAAGCATTGAAATATGAAAAGGTTCAGGAAAACGTGAAAAATGGTAGCTGGAGCTACCATGGTAGCACTGCCATGTTCAGCTTAGGATATGCAAAATAAGCGAACGCTCGTAATTTGATTGTTTAGAGACAAATGGAAAGAAACCCGTCTTCTCGAACATTCTTGACGGAGTGTGAAACAGTCTTGCAGAGAATACAGTTTTTTCTAGACTTTCCAAAATGCACAGGTAAACGGAATTCAGAGCCGCTCTCTGATCGCTAAAATAGTTTGCATGTGTTGTTCGCCTTCCCGTCTGGAACCGAACAGCTGGAAAGACGCGGAGCACAGCGCCCACGGAGATCTGCGGCGCAGCACGACCCCCAAACGCAGTCGTGAGGTCCCGACGACAGAGATGCACCTCCTCCTTGCAACCAAGCACTCCCACGGCCTCACCTCGCTGCTGACATCCTTCGTGCAGGAAGAGGTGTGACCGCGTGCTGCTGGGGGCACGGGTATCGGGCACTTTCTCCCTGGGCGGGTGTATGGAATAGTAAGAAACCCACATGACATGCCACCCGCGAGCTTCTCTGACTGCTTCCAGGAGCTTCCAGGAGCTTCCATCACTCTGCTGCAGTTTACAAATGGCCCTTCCTGGGAGGAGATGGATCAAGGTCAGCGATGAGCAGCCCGAGACGAATGGCAGCTGGGCCGCCCACCCTCGTGGTTAATGGCTTCGTCTGGTCTTTCCCCTTTATCTTCGACATTCGGGAGAGAAGCTGCGGGTGTGTTGGTAAAATATTTTTGCACATTTTAAATGCACATCATACACTCCCGACGAGTCCCCCGCAGTGTCCTCCTAAGCTGGGTCTTGTCCTCAGTGTGCCTTAGTCCGTGGTCAGTTCTCTCCAGGTGAGTCCTTGCAGACCCGCTCAGATCGTGAGTGAGAACTGCATCTGAGGACCACAAGGAGGCCCTCAAGGATGTAAAGTTTGCTCCAAGAGTAAACTGGAAAAGATTTTAGAGAGGAGGTGGGTAAGAAAAAATGGCATCGGAAGCACAAAATACTGAGAAAATGGCTAAGATTCCGGTTCCTAAAACGACTTTTTGAGCACCGATCCCTTGGGCAGCAGCCTGGCGAAGCCTGTGGACACCCCCTTTTCAGTAAACCACTCAAAAGCAGGAAGATAGCGATTTCTCCCCCACCCAGGTGCACAGAGCCACATTCCCCCAGGCTGAGAGTGTCCTGGGAGCGCGCATCGCTGGCTCTGGGTGAAAGCGTGCAGGGTGCTGAGCTGGTTTCGGGCATGGTGCTGGCCCGTCTCTCTCGTGCTCCCCCCTCCCTAGCTGCCTCCCCTCACCGGTTCTGGTGTCCATCTAGCCCCCCCGTTTTGATGTCCAGTCCAGGCTAACCTCTCCAAGCATCACTCCGCCTTTAAGCCCCTTCCCCCTGTTCAATACACCCCCAATTCAATACACCCTTCTCTCTGGTTCTGTCCTCCTCGAGTAGAATGGGGTTCATTGTCTAGCCAAGCAAATCGGGTTGGGGGACAGCAGTTTTTAACTCACCTACTGCACGTGCATGTGCACACACACACACACGCAGCTACGTCTCCACGGGAGCAGGGGTGAAGACGTCCTTGGTTCCACGCCTGGCCCCCCTTGAATATTGGGGGGGGCGAGCGTTGTGATGCCGGCCTGGTGTGTGGAAATCGTGGGGAGGCAGAAACGAAGCCCTGTGGCCTCCAGAAAGTAACCCAGGTTCGTCAATTTATCAGTGAACTTATGCTGAAGGGTGTCTAAGGCGAAATCCATTTTATTTCAAACAGGATTCCCTTTCGAACGCAGACCTGATTTTTGGTGCTGGGAATCAGGCCCCTGGGGATCAGCCGCTGGCCACTGACCGCTGTCCCTTGGCCCGCAGGTCCTGGACCGCACTCCGTGAGGACCCCACCGGGTGTGGCGGAGCCCCTGTGAGGCTGGACGCAGAACTCAAGGTGAGGGGCCGTCCTCTGACAGGTCCACGGGGGAGTGGGGGCAGGGGGGAGCCGAGGGCCAGGCGCCTGGACATGGATTCAGACCCGGACAGTGTTCAGTGAGTGCCTGCTCTGTGCCAGGCACCAGTCAGGGTGAGCCCTTGCCTGGAGAGACAAACAAACAAACAAAAACAGAAAACAAACCAACAAAAAAACATGCGAGCGAACAGACCGACACGGGTTGTGACACACACACTGGATGCAGAACGGGAAGGCACACCCGGAGTTCGCAGGTTTAGTATAAGAAAAAAGCATGTAAAAGAGCTCGTTAATAGTTTTTGATCATTTTAAACTGATTATATTTTGGGTCTATTAGGACAAATGAAGTAAGTTGCTATAATTTCAAGAAAAGGAAAATAATACGGGGCCTGCTGCGTGTCAGGATCTTGCCAAGCCTTGGCGGTTAGCGTAACCCAAAGGCGATCAGCAGAGCTGCTCCTGGGGTTTCTGCTGCCGGACACAGCCGCATTTAAAAATAGGGCCCTGGAGGCCACAGTGTTCCCGACGGAAGTGCTGGCGCAGGCTCTGACGGGCCGAAGGGACAGAGCTGGCCCTCACGGGCACCTGTGCCACGCGGCTGGCGGTTAGCTGTCCCCCCCAGGGGTCGGGGCAGCTCCGCACCTTTGTCTTCCCGTGTCCTGTAGCTTAACTTCTGCTTGTGTGTGTTTTATTTTAAAGCAACAACCAAGTTTTGATTCCTCCTCGTCTGTTCAAACTCGCCCAGTAACGCGACATTCCCTCTGGCTTTCCCTGGGCCCGGAGGACACGGTCAGCTACGTGCTGATCCTGCACTGAGCCGTTCCCTTTTCGGCGGCACGCTCAGTGTCCCAGTCCTGGGTTTTAGTAGCTCTCGTCCCACTGCGTTTCCGTTTGAATTTCGCCTCCAATTTATTTTTTCTTAATGTGTTATGAAATAAGGCGAGGCGATTGGAAAGGGGAAGCGAGCTACTTTAGCGCTAATGCAACAATCATCATTTTGTCCCAGATTATCTGTCCCTGAGGGGTGTGTGCTACATTCTACAGCAGTGGAGTGTGCCAGCTGCAAACGTGCCACCCAGCCAGTCCCAAGCGCCGAGGCGGTTCTTCTGGAAGTTGTAGGCCAGGGTTAGGGCCGCGTTCAGGCAGCGGAGGCGATCCCCGAGCACTAAAGCCGCAGGAGGGGCGCATCAGACAGGCTGCTGTGTGATCACGTTTTCGCGCTCATTACGTCTTGATGGCGACTCCCCTGGATATTCCTTTTTAATGGGATTTGAGGAATTAAAAATGGCTTCACAAATCACTTTTTAATCTGGTGGAGTAAGCGGGGAATGAAAAACACCGCGCTGTCACCTCCTAGTACGGGGAAAGTTGTAAATAAAGAAAACAAATTAGTGGCTGGTTCACACCTCATCAGCTCCCTAACAACCTGTTACCAGTTAATCACACACCTTTAAAATGCACGCACAAGCGGAATTACTCAGAAATCAGCGTGTGGAGGGGAGCGTGGCAGACAGGCCCATGCCAGGAGAGGCTCCATTTAGCTATTTAGCTCGCCCACCGGGAAGGCGGAAACCATGGAGTTTTGCAAAAATTATAGCCTTGAAAGTGCCATCGCTGAGTGGTCTAGCCCCTGTGGCCTCCACCCCCGTAAGTCACACTAGACAAATGAGTCTTTGTTGAGGCCCCTCTGGGAAGTCCCCTGTTTCTGCCTTGTCAGTCGACGGCAGCCCCCACCGGTCCTGCACTCTGTCCTTAGCCACGTGGGAGTATTGGGGCACGGAGACTAGGCTACAGCCACCACGGCCAAATTCGAACAGCCTCCCTGCGTCCCTTTGGTTCCCCCATATTTCTGTTTCTTCTTGCTCTAGCTTTGGTGCAGATAGAAGGCAGTCGGAAGCTGTATCTTGGAGGGCAAATGGATTTGGTGTGGAAGCTGGTGAAGACTATTCTGTGATCTAGTCTGGACACACGGCCTTGTTGAGGGATGTGTATGGGTGTGTGAGTGGTTTATTTCTCCAAAATTATTCTTAATGAGTAGAAGACTCCCACATGTGGCTTGGTGAATGTCAGAAATGTGTGGAGTCGTTACGTCTGGATTCAGACGCTAGGGTATCGCTCTGCATGTTGGCTCTGACACTCTGTGTGATGGGGAGTCGATCGTTTCCTGGTTCTGTGCCCCGAGTTACTCCCCATTAAACCAGGAGGGTTATAAGCCACCTCCCTGGGGTGCTCGGAGGTAGGACTGACAGACGTGATTTCGGGGCGCTAAGCCTGTAGTCAACGCCAGTCACTACTACTTGCCCCGGAGTTTACGGAGGGTGAACCGTGGCGTTGGTTCGGTTGCCTGATGAACTCTGTGTCCTCCAGCATTTCAGAGTCACGGGTGATCTGAATTCTTGAACTGATGAGGTGCCACGCGCCTGCTGAGGGCTCGACTTCAAATGAGCTGATTTGGACATCGAAAGCAGAGCGATTCGAAATCCATTAACTCCACAAATACTATTAAAGCAAGTTAATTCCCTCTGCATGGCATCCATTCACGAGTGATTATGAACAGGATGTGTATGAACTCAGGTCGTTCAGTGTTAACTGATCAGCCATCACCTGAATTCTTGAATGGGCACGATGGTCCAAAGACACCCAGCCATTTTTAATTAAAAAAAGTATATATATGAATATATATATATACATATGTACACACACACACACACACACACACTCCGTAGTCCATAAATTGCCCGGAATCATTTAGGAAAAGCTGTCACGGTCCTTTGCCCAAAGACGTCCATCAGCAGGTTAGGTGAAGGCCGTGACCGGTCTGGGTAGGGTGCAGGGATCTTTATGAAATCCTCATCCGGATATCGTGCCCGTCCACGGAAAATCTTCTTGGAGGACACTTCCTTCTCCCCACCCCACGTGGGTCAAATTCAGAATGCTTTTCTCAACCCGCCCCCTCCTGCTGACACGCTGGCCTCGGTGCGTCAAAAAGAGGAGTGCACGCGTAGGACGCAGCTCATTAAGGAATAGGGGAAAAGATGCCCTATCGAGTTTGAAAGGTTGGATTCTCTTAAAGTGACATCTTCCCTGTACGATGGTTGCACGTGACAAAAGGAATACGAACGTGTAAACCAGTGGCGGCCTTCCATCGTCCCTCCCGCTGAGATGACCATTCTACGTACATGATTTTCAAACAAAAACCCACCATCCCATACACTCTGATTTAAAGCAGCCCCTTACGGATGGAAATGTAGGGCGCCCCCAAACTCTCCATTATGACAGCACCAGGAATAAACATGCTTGAGCACACACCATCACATACGTGTGTAGGCCTTTCAGGGGCTGAATATCTAAGCGTAGACTTGCAGGGTTAAAGAGAACGTGCGTTGAAATCTTAATAAAAATTACTAACCCGACTCCCAAGGCGTTTACATTCGCACCACACACCCCCTCACAAACCAGGAGGGCCTCGTTCCTGCCGCCTCCTGGCCTGTACCCGGTGGCATCCCTCTTCGGGGTCTTTGCTACACTCTTAGATGAGACCGTTTCTCTTTTCTATTTGAGGATTTGAGGCCATTATGGGATTGACCACTTAGTCACATGTTTTCGGTCACGTTGCTTGCTTTTTCCTTTAGTTATTGTCAAAAGGCACCAATTTCCGTGGGGTAAAGGAATGGAATTGCAAACGGGAGCCGCACTGGTCTTTCCCACAGGGGGATGGGGAGTCAGCGGATTTGACCGACAGAACGTGCTTGTCTATCATCTTACAAAGGGTCGCACGAGAATTCAGAGGTTACGGGAGGCTAGAACCTAATCCCCCGGAAGGGCGCGCTGCGGGCTGACGACGCGCAGTTCTCCTTCGCGGCGCAAACTTATCGTTTCTAGTCTGTTCTTTCGGACGTCTTCATGTACATCTGCTCATGTCTCCTGCAGGCCCCATAAACATGTAATTACCCTTCAGTGAAACCCGGCTCTCACGTGACAGGCCGTTGAGAACGCATTCCTCGTACGTGGTTTTATGAACACATTTCCTCTTTACACGCTCCGGAGGTCCCACGTCAACTGCCGGCTTCATTTCTCTGTGAGTTGTTTGGGCATCACTTACGGATAACATCCAAAATAAATAAAATAAAGTATGTTGCTCGGAGTTGGGAAAATTCGAAGTTACAAGCAGAAGTGAAAGGGTCCCAAAGCTCACTTATTAATTGATTGATTGATTGATTGATTGGTTCAATAATCACGTACAGGATGTTCTCTCGTCCTACTTTAGGAAAATGCAGTTTGGGCTTTGAAGAATTCTAAATTGATCTGGGGCCACAGACGGGGAAATAATCGTCGACAGAGAGAGGTGAGAGTATCACGAAGCAGGTGTGCCAACGGTGCTTTGAGAGCACAGTCCGGGGGTCAGAGACACCTAAGACATCAAGGCTCAGTCTTCAAGGGGGTAGCCGGGTCAGGGACGTGTTTACAGAAGAATGTTTCAGGCGGAATGAGTGATGGCCGGAAGGCGAGAGAGCAGGTGCCATCCTGGAGATTACGATTCCTTTCGTGTGGCTGGAGCACAGAAAGCGAGCGAGAAGGGATGGCAAGAGATGAGGCCGGGGAGGAAGCAGGGTCAGCCGTGGCCAGCCCTTGTGGCAAGCTGAAGAGCCAGGGCCGGCTGCCACGGGTGACACATTTTCAGCGAGGGAGCCCCAGGATGGCGTTTGCATTTTCGGAGCTGGCTGAGCAGCAGGGTGGGGAATGGATTACGTCCGACATTTCCCAGGGCCTGCTTCTTGAGTGATTTAGCTGATTTTTAACTGATTCTCGGTCCCCCCTGCCATCCTCGCTCACAGCGTTTGGTCGGTCGCCACAGCGTTGACTTTGGGGTAGAGGATGAGTGACACGAAGGGGAAGAGTGATGAAATGAAGCAAGGGTCAGCCGACCGCGGCTCGCGGCCCAGCCTCAGCGGCCTGTGACTGTAAATAACCACTGGAATGCGGCCGTGCGCACTTGCTCCCGTAGCGTCTGTGGCCGCTTCTGTGTGTCACACACGCACACACACGCACACACACACACAGACACACACACACACGCACACACACACACGCATATTTCCGCCCTCCATGGAAAGGATTCAGCTCGCGGGCACAAGTCGATCTGCATACCAGTCGGCGTCCCCTGTCCCGGTGTGAAAGCATCTTCCCTGTGGCGTCTTTTCGGATCTGTTCACCAAGTCCCCTGCCTTTGCCGCTTAATTGCCCGTGTCCTGCAGAAACCCCTCACCGAGTAAGAGATTTAACCTGTCCCTTCCTCCAATATTTTCTAGGCAGGAGGTAAACACTATTAACCTGGGACCGCGCTTCGTCAGCTTCATCATTAGTCTCCTCGTAAAATCCCCTCCTTTGATCTCCATCTGACTTCTGGCTTCTCCTTCCTCTCCCACCACTTCTGGTCTTACTTTATCTTATTTTTTGTTGTTGTTGTTGACCCAGCATAGCCTTTCCTGCTGAGAAAAATCATTCTTATCACCACGAGAAATATCGATCGCTCGCCCACGGGGTGGATGTCACGGGAGTGGGTGCTGTGGGGTTTGACCCGGTTTCATTAGCTTTCTTCCCTGATGCAGCGGGAAAAAAACACAAAAATAATAACACAAAAATACAGACACAAGACATCCCACTTTGTATCATTCCTTATCGCTGGAGGAAATGAAAACCAGCATTCCAAGTGTGAACCAGCCAGTAATATGGAGATCAAAACTAGGTGGTTTAATTAGAATTGTTTTAAAGCCCGACCCAGCCCCCCGTTTGGTTTTCTGTTTCACACGAGCACGACTCTCTCTCCCTTCTACGCCTTTCCTGCCTGCCCCTCTCTGGCCTCCTGACAGTAGCAGAATGAGTGTTGGCTGTGTGCTATTATTTGACATCCTTCTTCTTACAAAATTGAATTTCTTTTGATAAATGTCAGGAGGGGACACACATTCTTCAGGAAAATGAGCTGCGCCTAGGACAGCTTTGTCACTGCCACCTCCCCAGCCATCTCTTTTGCTTCTGACAAACACCGTGTGTCCTGAGCTCGTCTGTCCTGGGTGACCTTAAAGGGATGGAAAAGCGATCCCATCCTTTACGGTTTCGGCACCATGAATTGTCGCAGGCGGCGAGTTAGAGATGATGAAAATGTTTACATATTCCTCCTCCGTTGCTGTCCTCTCCGAGGAAACGTGTAGAAGGATGGCCGAGCGAGCCACGTGGCAGGCTTCGTGTCCAGTCGGGCTGCTTTGCATTTGGGTTTGGAAACTTTTGATGCTGTAAAGATTCTATTAGTTCTGACTGAGCAAACCCTGTTAGTCTCCCAGCAGAGGGATCAGTTTTAAACACAGCTGACTCTTCCTCTGTGTGGATCACATTAAAAAGAGGACGTTCCCATAAAATAACTGTATTCCAGCACAGGGGAGGGAAAATATGGTTCCCCCCCACCTTTCTAGCCTCTCTGTCGGAACCACGATCACAACAGATCAGATGAACAAGAGAAAAGCACAGGTGTCTAATTAATGTACGTTTTACGTGACGCGGGAGCCTTCCTAAGGAAACGAAGACTCGAAAGAAACAGTTGAACCTGCGTTTTTATGCTAGGTTTTGATGAAGAGTGAAAGGGTAGAACAGGGTAGTGCCTAAGCTCAGTGTAGCGAAGTGTGTGTGTGTTGGGGGGGGGGCGTTGACTTCGCAAGACCTGGTCATGGGGATCCCATGCATCTCCGGAGGCCCCTTTTCTGGTATAGGGCGGGCAACTCTCGTAGGAGGGTTTGATGATGATTTCAGGGAAAGTCGGAGAGTCCCCCCTGCACATACCTTTTCTCAGATTCTTTCAGCCTCAAACATGTACTCCACCAGGGGGCCGTGCTTGGGGGCAGCCTGTCCTGAACCTGTCACCGCTGAGGACATCAGTCTTTTCCCAGGACGACGATATTATATTATCGTGTTATTCCAATGTCAAAACGGCCCTGAAGGGCAGAAACGGGGCATCAAAGTGAGTTTGCCCACGTGGGGATCCAGGGCGCTGCATGATCCTATTTCCATGGAGTTAGTCTTGGATTGATGGGGACGCCCTTCTTTCCCAGCTCCACCGGGAAGTCTGTGCTGGAAATCGACTGCACACCATAACAGCTAGGTACATTAGAATTTAGCTTTTTGCTGAAATTATTACATTAGCCTTTGTCAGCGTCCCCCCTGCCCTGGAACGCTCTCGGGCCCTGGGTCCCGCAGGCCTGCCTGGAAGGCAAGTTCCCGCAGGAGCGCCCTCCTTCAGAGAGCAGAAGAATGTCGCCTGGTAAGCACGCAATGCAGAGCTCTGTTCCTGTCTCTCTGTTCTCAGGATAATGTCACTGACTCACAATCCCAGGACGTCTCACAGGCCTCCCTCTCTTTCGCTTTCTGTTCCGGACCACCTGGCTCTGTTCACGTAGGCCCAGACGGGATGCTGCTCGGAGCGGAGTCAATCGGATTGCTGAAGCCCACGTAAGAACCGAGCAGGCCACATGGCCCGCCACCCTGACCCCTTACTCACGATTACTCATGGCCTGTGGTCTATAAACCCCCCTGTCCGTAGACCATCGAGGCGCTGGGGCTTTTGAGCAATCATTCCCCCTTCTCCTTGCGTAGCGCTCTGCGGCTAGAGCCACTCTCCTTTCTCCACTGCACTTCTCTGGGGTTCGTGTTTGGCTCTGAGAGGTTGAGGCATCTGCCCAAGATCACAGGCTAATATTCAAGCAGAGCCAGGGTTTGTCCTCGCTCCAGAGCCTGTGCCTTTAACTGCCACTGTTGTTGCAATTCGTCCAGCCATAATTATTTAATTTACGTGTTAAGCGCTGAGTATCGTGCCAGGTAATCGAGATACGGGTTTTTACTTCCATATTTCTCGTGCCCTCTATCTTTTCACTACCAAATTACCTTCCTAGGCACGCTGGGGTTTCACATCCTAGCCTCTCTCCTCAGTCTGGATCAATCTGTGGGACTCCTATCTATCCCTCAGAACTCAGCCCAAATGTATCCTCCCCCATGAAGGCCTCGGTAGCCATCCATAGGAAGTAATCCTCGAACACACATAGCATGTTTGCTCCTCTACGTTGGAGAGTCCTAGGCTTTAGAATGCTTGACTTGCAGATACCTCGCACGCCCATCCGGTGTACACTTACACATCTGAACCCTCTTTCCTGTGCTGGATGTAGATTTTCATCCATCACAGATAAACGTGTCACACCATCACAAGGTACTTCTGCCTGACATCTCTGGGGCAGGAGAAAATGTCCCCTTTTCCTTTAGCTCTTCTGGCTGCTCAGATCATTAAAACGACACGAGACAGGTTGGCAGGAGGAAATAACCAAATTTAATTCAGTGTGTATGTATGGGAGTGTCATAAGAATGTGTAGAGGCTTGAGGACACGTCAGGCAGTTAGGGCTCGTAAGCCATCTTCAGCTAAGGAGAAAGCGGGTTTCTCCTGTGGTCTGGGACTTTGAAGGGGAGGAAGGCAAGCCACGTGGAGATGGAAAAGCAAATGTCTGGTGCACAAGTGTTTGCTGGGCCGACTTGAACAATGGGACACAGAGAGGCCTTAGGTCAAACGGCCCTGTCGCTTCCTCCCTGTCCCTCACACCTGGTCCATATTTCGCCGCAGTTACCTGCGATGACAGCTTCCTTCTGGATCAGGTCCTCTAACTAAATTCTCTTAGGCTGTTAGGGGAAAGGTCAAAGGTTTTCCTGAGTCTCTCTTTTCTTAAAATTAACCGGCTTAAAAGAATCAATATTGCAAAGAGGCATATTTTGGGGTGGCAAACTCTGTACCCCTCACAGCTGAATGTTTCGTCTCAGCTGCTTCCTTATCTCCCTCCCTTTATAATGCGGGTGCAATTATTTAAATATCCTCATGCATTTCATTCGCTATTTTATAACCATAAGAGCGATAATACCAATGAAAATGTAATTGAGACCAAGAGTAAAATAATGAAGCAGGCCCAGATTTGCTGCATCTTTAGTTCTAATCAGATACTCATTGTGTTTAAACGGGTCCACCATGTTTAATTGTGAAGAAATAGTACAAGATTAGAGAATATTTTGGGAGGAAATGTGGGAATCTATCATTGAAGGTTGTGACTTGACATCCAGGCTGAGTAATGAGAGAAACGGAGACACATTTTGAATTATGGATTAAGATCATTTGCAAAATGCATCGCCATTATCCAAAGGCAGAGAGGAAACCTCAGCCCCACAGCTGCCGACTGGAATATAACTTAGGAGGAAAGAATGCAGACTGCTGCTCTATTTGTTAAAAATTATGCTTAGAAATTACATACCACAAAGCTGGTACTGCAGTTTTCTGCAAAATCTCCATTAGCAAGTTATTTTTCCCCAAATGGAAATGACTTTTTAAAAAAAGAATATTGAATGACATCCGAAGGAGCTAGAACACTGTAAATGAGGTAAGACATTAACTTTAGAAAATTACCCTTATGGTCTCTATTTAATGTTTAACCTACATTTTTTAATTTTAAAAATGCCCCAAATAATCACATACACATTCTAGAACATGGAGGGATAAAATAAACTATACAGTCCTACCCTAACCAGAGATGGACTGATGCGTTCACCCTGCACCGAGAGCCTCCCACGTGGCATGGGCATCTGTAAGCTGAGGCACCACCCACCACGTCCACGGGGGAGATGGTCATTAATTGGGCTTCGGGAGAACAAAGAATTCCTGATCAAATAAGTTTAGGGATGTCCCTTACCGACTCTTGTCTTGGACATTTGTGATGCACATTAGCATATGAAAGAAGTCCCGCAGTTAAAAAAAAATCCATTTTGTTTAATTTATTCCTAATGAGGAAGAATTCCTCCCCCTCCACACCCCCCGCATCATTTCTCTTAACAACCCTTTTCCAACAATACAAAACCACAGGAAAAAATTCAACAGTTTTCCTGAATCTCAACGCAGGAAGAACTAAACAATGGACTTCAAGGAACGAAAGATGCCTTGCTTTGAATTCTCTGCTGTCCCTGGCATGGAGTTTAGGAAAAAAGCTCCCAATAAATGCTTATTAATTAATTAATCTAATAGAGAGAAAAAAGGAGGAAGACAATGTGGAGTGTTTGCGGCTCTGAAAGAGCTTTAAAACTTGCTTGACTTCCGACCAATACTTTTCTTACTGTGGTGACATAGACGTCAACTTTACCCCTTGAACCTTTCTCAAGGGTCCAAGTCATCGGCATTAGCTACACTCGCCACGTCGTGGAGGTAGCACTGTCCGTCGCCAGAGCTTTTCTGTCATCCTGAGCAGAAGCAAATCTAATATTCTCACCCAGTGATCACTAAGCGTTTTTCGCTTTTGCTACTTTACTATGTGGGCGTTTCTCTCCAGTATTGCACATTGGACGTGCTGGGGGTGGTTACCTTTATAATTTAACTTGTAAATGGTAAGAAGATGGGAAAATGGAATCAGAGGGGGAAACGACATTACCTAGAAACCTCCTCCGAGAAGAGCAATGACCCTAAGACATCACTGCTGGGTGATCACCTCTTTCTTTGGAGAGTCTTCCACTGCAGAGCACGTGTGAGTGTGAGTGTGAGTGTGTCTGTGTGAGTGTGAGTGTTTGTGTGTGAGTGTGAGTGTGTGTGAGTGTGCACGCACGGGCGTGCAGTGTCTCTGCATTTGGACAGGGGCAGTTGCACCTTCACATCTCGTAACAGAGATAGAAATGTGTTCTGAATGTACCTTTTTAGACACCTGCTTAGCCGTCTTTTCCCAAGACTTGCCTGTCCTATCCAAAATGGTGAACCACTGGCAGCTTTGTTTTTCCCTTAAACGGCTCTGCTAGAGCCATAATTAATGGGGTCTTCGTGAACACGTCTTTCAAAGGGGCCGGTTAGTTTTCCCATCTCTGGAAATAGGAACTGGTAATGGTGGGAAGACTATTCTTTTCCCTGCCTCACATTCCCGCCTTAGTCCACCATATACAATCCTTAGTCTCTTGGAAATATTGTAGAGGAAGATTTTGGCTTTCTCTCCACCCTTCAGCCTCTCATCCTGGCGGGAGGGGGTGGAGTGACTTACCACACTGGGGACTCTGGGAGAAGAGTCATTGCCCTGACTGGGCTCCTTTTTCTCGTCTTGTACGTGTGTAAATGGAGTGTGCTGATGTCCAGGATGCCTTCCCTGTCGCCTTTTCCACGCGACGAGCTCACCAGGTCAGGCCTGCTCCTGGGCTGGAAGAGATGAGGTTGTTTGGTCAAGTGCTTGGAACTGAGTGAGTTCAACTCAAGGCAACGCTGTAGAAAACTTCATTTTGGCCCCAAGTCCGTGTCACATTCGCCAATCCAGTTTTACTATGGTTATTGATTAACTGGCTTAGGACTCAGAAGGGAGAAAGGTATGATAAATTGGCATCATAAAGCCCAAAATGTGAGGCAGCTGATCCTTTAGGGCTGGTCTCTTGAATGACAGAGATGTAGACGAGGCAACTGTGGGGTTATCTTCTACGTGTCACGTGGCTGGGAAGCACCGCAGAGATAGAGGACAATGCAGTTGTGACAGTAGGCAGTGCACCATTTTTCTATGATAGTTACATTAAAAGCTTCAGAGGTTTTCTATAAAAGTAAACATAATAACTGCACATCCCAAGGAAATATATTCTAATATCGTGTAAAAATGGTTTCTAACTGATAATAGAAAAAATTAACAGAAGAGAAAATTAACACTACATACCAAATAAAACTGATTTAAAAACTGAAAGGCATTAAAAATATTTAAAAGGTATCATTCTTAAAAAAAAATTTAAATTAACAAAATATGAATTGCCCAGGCTGATAGTCTTGACCTTTGTTTTATAACTCATATTTAGATGTGGAAACATTTCTTGCATTTTGCACTGATATTTGTTGAATTAAGTATGTCCAAAAGCATTTGACGTTGAGTATCATAGCTCCCACAGCTTCATATAAGTGCATTTATTTATTTAATTTTATTTTGTGTATTGGCCTTGATTTTGGAAATTAATATTGCTTTTGATAGTTTCTGATTTCGGGTGGGAACGTCGCACAACAATCCATATCTTCTGTGCATTTCTTCTATGAAAGTCAATTTACAGAGAGGACTTCTGGTTCTGGCTAAATTGGAGTGTTCTCATTCCTCCTAGGTCCTCCTTCTCATAACTAGAAACCTGGGCATAACTTAACGGGCAACCCTAGGAACACTCTGAAGGTTGAAAAGGAGAAGGTGGACTCCTTAGGTACCTCGGGACACCAGGACTGGCGTGGCAGCTAGTTCCCTGGGTTTCCTGTCGCCTACTTTTCTAAGATTTTGTTTTTTAAGTAGTCATCATTTGAAAAATGTTCTTTATAGTTACATGCAATGGGTTCATTATTTAAAAAAAATGATTTAAACATATTTTTAAAATGTTTCTTTTAAGATTTTCAATACAGTAAACATGGATACATAACACACACAAACAGAAATCCTTCGTCATTTTTAAGGCTGCAAAGATATCCTGAGACCCAAAAGTTTGAAAACTTCTGTGATGTCTTGCACTATTTTGCTTACTGATTGTGAAGTGTTACGGATAGGAATAAATTTGAATGTAAATATGTTCATAGAATTTGGATGACATGATGTCTAACCACAATTCAATTCTGTACCTTAGGGATATATGGTTCATTTTCTCCCTAATGACATTACTGCCACGTAGAGAGCTGCACTAATATAAGGAGACAACTCATATTTCAGTTCCACACGTGAAGCCAAATACTCAGTTTAGAATTTAATTGACGGATTTGAAGAAAATGGGATGTTCTGAGGCTTTACCACGGCCACCTCTATTTTTTAATAGACTATTTTTAGAGCAGTTTTGGGTTTACAGAAAAATCGAACGTTAAGTAGAGAGTTCTCATATTTCCTCTGACCCCACACTTGGCACAGCCTCCCCAACTATCAACATCCCAGCACCGAAGTGGGAGATTTGTTACAGTTGGTGAACCTCCTCTGACAGATGATTACCCCCCAATCTGTACTTCGCTTCATCCCCACTAACCCTTGGCAGCCATAGATCTTTTTATTGTCTCCATTATTTTGCCTTTTCTGGAATGTTATATAGTTGGAGTTATTCAGTCTACAGTGTTTTCAGAGGACTTCAGCTTCTTTTTAGAACACTGGAGGAATTTTAGTGACAGTCAGGTCAAGACTTAGTAAATCTTTTTGTACGTTTATTTACTTTGCATTATAATAAAATTCACCCATACTTATCTTTATGGTTATCCTCTCACAATCCAGGGTCAGCTACCAGTGGCCAGGAACTCTCTTCAATTTGGAGTCAGTGCTAATAGAGAGAGCCCCGTCCGATTTACAAACAGGTCCTCATGGCTATTTGGCGAAGCTTGTCCTCTCAGTTAAGTGCTCCTGGAACTGAATCCTTCTGCTCTGGCAGGAAAGGGTTTATTTTACTCTAGAGTAATTATTTTGGTGACAAATAAGAAAAACTACGAATCTGGCACATAGGCCCTTCACAGGAGAGCAACTGTTCTCAGGAGACTCTAGAAGTTCTATTGGTCAGGTCCTTTACGTTGCTGAGTAGTTTCTTAAAACCTCAGAATCACAGTAATTTTGAACCAAAAGTACCAGGGGGGCTGGTGTTTACCTCTGTATTGAATGGTTTGAAATGCACAGAGCAGTTCGTCAGCATCCGGGACAACAAAGATGCACATAATAAGGGATACAGTTGGAGGAGGGGTAAAAAAGAAGTAGAAAAACGATTTTGTGTCTGTCCGGTAGCTCTAGCTTCCACTTTCTTCGTGGGTCCCAGTAACCCAGTTGAGTTTGTCCCATCTGAAGGCAAGGGGCGAGGCGCGAGATGTCACTTTCTCCCAAGCAGACGACCTGTTCTAGAGGATTCCTTCTGGCTTGCTGGAGGCAGCAACACAGAATGGTTTCCCTTTGTCTGCTTTAGTAGAAGAAAAACACTGTCCGGAGGCAGCAGGTGTGTCACTACAGCTGTGACCTCACGGCGACTGCGGGGCCCCGGTTTCTGGCCTGTCGCACAAGGGGAGGGGCTGGAGACGCAGGTCACCGATCTGCAGCTCTTCGTCGCCCCCCAGCCCCCCAGGAGCAGGGTGCAGGGTGCGGAGCCAGCGCTCACCGCGCTGGGCGCAAACAGGCCTGTCTCTGCGCGTCCTGGTCCGTGGCGGATCCCGGCCGGGTTTTGGCCCCAGCCCAGAGGCGGGGCCTGCGCGGCCGGGGGCGGGGCCTACGGGACGGGGCGGGGCCTGCGTCCGGGCATCCCTGACGGCGCAGCGGGTGCAGAGCGTGGGGGCGGGGCTTCGCAGGCTGGGGGCGGGGTCTGAGCGACGGGGGCGGGGCCTGCTCCGGGCAGGCCCTGACGGCGCAGCGGGTGCGGAGCGCGGGGGCGGGGCCTGCGCGGACTGGGGGCGGGGCCTTGCGGCGGGGGCGGGGCCTGCCCGGGCGGCGCTGAGGGCGCAGCGGGTGCGGAGCGCGGGGGCGGAGCTTCGCAGGCTGGGGGCGGGGCCTGCACGGCGGGGGCGGGGCCTGCTCCTGGGCGGCCCTGACGGCGCAGCGGGTGCGGAGCGCGGGGGGCGGGCGCCGGGCGGGGTGGGGGTCCCCGGCTCCGGGCGGTCGGGCGGGCGCCCCGCCGGCCCCTGGGGGCCCCGGGGCGGGTACCCTGCGCGGGAGTCGGCCCCGGCCGGGCGGGCGCCGCTGGGCGGCGGGGGGTGCGCTGGGCCGCGAGCCCTGAGGGGCGGGCGGGGAGCACGTGCGCGCGCGTGGGCACCTCGGGGCGCGCGGCCGCCCCCTCCCCCCCGCGGACCCCGGCCTCACCCCCCCCAGCCCCGAGGGCACCCTCCGGCCGCGAGGCGCGGCGGCGGCGGGTCCTAAAGCACGTGTCCGTCTCTGTCATTTCTACTCTTAGGGTTTGGCCACAGTGGGCGAGTCTCCCCAAATGTCCACTTACCCCTCCTCGCCGAGGACGAGCGGGGGAAAGGGTAAGTAAGGAATGCCCGGGGCGGCCGCCGGGGCGGCAGGTGCAGCTCCCAGACGCCCCGGCCCCCCCCCTCCCCAGGGCCCGGATCCCGCGTCCCTCCGGGCACCCGCGCCCCCGAGCCCGGGGGAGCCCCGGCCTGGCGCACCTGGACCTGACGGAAATCCGTTACTGCCCCCGCCCCTCCGCGGAACGCCGGTCCTGGGCATCCCGGTACTGTCAGCTTTGAGTCACCCTGGGGCTGTGGCCCTAAGGCATGGCCCTCCTCGGTAATTAACGGGAACCCCCTCCCATTTCAGAAGAGCACTCCCGGAAAAGTCCTTCAGGACCCCCAAAGCGCGCAGTATCTCAAGTGCGGAACTTCTTTGGGGTCTTGTGTCAAGCATATAGGTATTTTGGGGGAAGAATTGACTAGGCCCGGCCTCCTTCCCTTGACTGTCACTTGAATACCCCCTCGCCTCAGCGTTCTTTGCACTTCTGAAAAGTTGCGCAACCAAACATGGAAGCCCTTGGAAGTTCCCTGGGATTTTCAGGGTGGCTTCTTCCCTTGGTTCTTCAGTGGGAATTTTCCATCGTTCCCCCAGTACACCGCTCCCTTCTCCTCTCATGCTGGTGGGATGACACCCACCTTCTCCCTGAAGTTTGGGAACGATGCGTCTCGTGTGTCACCTATAAACAAACACTTCGAAAATGCAGGTTAGCCACAAGCAAGAATGTAGCAAACCACATTCTGGATACACAGGAAAGCTAGAATTTCCCCCTACGGCATCTTGACACAGGCCCACTGTGCCCTAAACCCGCTGCCACCTTATTTGTGATCAAGTGACGGGTGACCACATAACTTTTACTTGATGAAAACCTAGAAAATATTTACTGATGATGGGTTCATTCACTGATTCAGTGAATATTTATTGGTATAAGTAGGATGGTAGAATAATGAGGCTGTTGCAGATGGCTATTTTGGGTCAGGCCTTCAACCAATTTTCTCTGGGTTTCCTGAGTAGTTAAGCGTCACTGTGCAGGACCTTCCTGTGCTGCTGATCCCAGTGGTGTGAGGGTCTGTGCAGTGTTGTGGGAGAACAGTGTCATTTTTCTGCCTTTCTGTAGTGAACTCTCAAGGCTGACTGCCCATGGCGATTTGTGTCCTGTAATGCATTTGCCAATGTAATAAAAGTATAATAATTAGATGAATTGTTCTGTACAAATGACCACAGAATAGAAAGCATGGAGAGTGTTAGAGAAGATGCACTTAGGAAAATAAACGCTGAAGTTCACTTGCATGGGTTTCTGTATATCCAGCCTCATTTTTTATAGAAGTGAAAAAGGTGCCTTTTTTTTTTGGTTACAAAGGTCAGAAAAAGTTATTTAAAATCGGATCTTGCAAGGACACGAAAGGCAGAAAGTGAGTCTCCTATGCAGTCACTCTCAGATGACCCCTGTCAGCAATCCATGTTTATTTCTTCAGCCTTTTGTTTTATAATTTGTTTCATAATTATGTATTGCTGTTTGGCAACATTGTCAATTTCTGCCCTTCACTATTTCCCAGCATTCCTCGGTCCAGGAATCCTCAGATAGAAGTGGCATGCCCTGCACAGTCTCGGCTCGATTCCTGGCTCTTTGCTAGTTCTGCCGCTTTGGGCCTGTTCCTTAACTTCTCATCTGTCAAAACAGAACAAAGGGTATGTTAAAAAGAATGTAAAAACACAGAGACTGGCGTACAGAAACCGCTAATTTCCCTCCCTGTTTCTCTGTCTGGTCACCCATTACTTATGACCCTTGTGATGGTGGAAAACTATCTAGTATTTAACTCTCCTGGGTGTTTGCATTTTCACAGCGATCGCCTGCTCTATCTGATCCTAGAATTTCTGGGACAAGGACTGACTGCTGATGTGGCTCAGATGATCCCCATCAGGGCTGAAGAGTGTCAGCTTGCACAGCGAGGGGGAAGGGTTTCTGTGATGTGTTTAAAAAGCTCTGACACTGTTTCCAAAACAGCGAGGAAGACACATGACTGCCTTTAGCTGAGTGCTTGGAGGTAGAGTTTCTATTTCAGAAACGTCTATGGCTTATAAGAATTTCAGTAAAAATGCTGATCCTTCGTGTCCAGACTGTCACGATGTTGCCAAGTCGCGGGTTTAATAATACAGCTAAGCCGAGTACTTAGTGTCTCTAATACTGCTCTGGGAGCCAAGAGACAGGTCCACAGACATCAGATTTCACACCAGACACCCGGCTTCGCTTTGCTAAGGACTGCATTTTGTCAGTAGATTACAGGCATATCAGCTGCACTGCTATGGTGGGTGGCGCTTCTGTCATAAGCCCTGGTCTGTAGGATTTAGTATGATGTTTCATTCAAATGACAGCACGCGGCAAATTAGCATCTGGTCAGATAAGCACGTTTCCCACAGGGATCTTCCGGTGTCATTGTTTTTTACACATTCAGAAGGCAAATTAGTTTCTATGCTTGGTGATTTTCTTGGAGAAGGAACAGGTTCCTAAAGAAAATTTTCATTAAAGAACCCTTGCATTCCGAAAATGCAATTTCAAGCTCATTTTTGTTTGTAATGTTGAATAGGGTAATTACGGGAATAAAATAGTATTTAGATTCCCAGGTTGGGACCCGAAAGCCGTCGTGTATTAGTGGTACTGCAGACCCTAACCAACGTTTATTCTAGCATTTTGGAGAATATCGTGTTTCAAGTTCCAACCTAAAATGGCCCTGCCACATTCCTCTCCGTGCTGAGGGGTCAGGGCTGTGGACGTGCTCTGCAGGCCGTCATTCTGGGTCAGCTCTGTCACTGCTCAGCTGTGTGACCTCAGACACAAATTCCTCATCTGTAAAATGGGGTCATCACTATGTGTAAAATAGTGCAAAACCCGGCACTAAATAGGTTCTCAGCAAGAACAGAGGCCCTTGCCACAAGAGCAGTGACAACCCACTGGCCAGGACAGGTGGCTTTGACTGAGGGGAGCGTCCCATGGAACCTGGGCTTCGGGAGTGGGGGCTGGGAAAGGCAGGTGGAGAATAGTGACCAAGGGGAGGACGGGTGGACTCAGAGGGGAAGGCACCAGCCTTTCGGTAGGCCCGTGGACGTAGGTTGATGAATTACTTGCCTCATAGAAGGAACCGCCTTTATCGCTGGCCTTTCCACTGACCTTATCAGCTGCTGCAGTGGACACTGACCTCCCGATGGTCTGCTGAGTCCAATGATAAGGGTTTTCTTTGTCACCCTGATGCTACCCGAATAACCATGTATTTCTACCTTTTTATGGGTGGCACTTAGCAGTAGATATCTGTGCTTCCTGAAGATCTGGGTTTTTTCTGGACTCAAGGTATATCCACTGATGTCTTCTTGGCCTTTCGTTGGCCTACAACTTGTTTGTTTGTTTGTTCATGCTGTGCACATCGGACTAGTGCCGAGGATGTCCACGCACCTTTGACCCCGGGCTCGGCGCTTCTCTGCTTCTCAGGTGGCACTCCGCGCCGAGCTGGGTCACGGCGGTGCTCCGGCCTTTGGTGCTTGTGCCTCCCGATCTGCACGGCGTGTGGCCCGTTTTCGATGGTGACCCGAGCACGCGGGCACACGCCGCTCACGGTCCTTCCCGTGTGGCCGTTTCACATCCCACCGAGCGGCTCAGTTTGGTGACTGGTAGCCAAGTGTCGGACTTCTTAGCTCAAGGATACCCAGAAGACAAAACTACACGCCTTTTTTTTATGTCATAAATCACAAAAATTTGCTCTCTGCAGTTTTATCCAGAAGTTTCTTCCGAGAGCCAGGCCTTTGTAATGGCACTTTGACATCCACACTTTTTCAATATCTTCCCGTTGAAAAATGTTTGCGGCATTTTTGGTCAACTTTTGAAAAATCATCCTTCTTATAGCTGGAGGACGCGCTGTAAACACATGATCCAGGTCTAGTTATGAAACTGTACAGCAGAGACATTTTTTAATAGAAGGGGGATGTCTGTAACATCACGTTTTGTATTTCAGGATAATTTAATTTCACGTGATTTTCACCTGATGTCGACTGACAAATTTAGAGCATCTCAGGTTTCTCTTCTTTTGTTGGCTCTTGCAGAATATTCTGCACGTTTCTCTAGGAATTCTTTATCTCCTCAGCCACACTCAGCCCTTTGTGTCTGTCGTCTGTATCCAGTTTTCTCCCTGTCTTTGGACTTAGCTTGGACTTAGTCTCCCGATGGCATGTTAGAGGATGAGGGCCTTCAAGGGGCAGAGCAGGCATTGCGAGGAGCACGGAGT
Organism: Cynopterus sphinx; assembly: GCA_030015415.1. NCBI lineage: Eukaryota > Metazoa > Chordata > Mammalia > Chiroptera > Pteropodidae > Cynopterus > Cynopterus sphinx. The sequence continues at coordinate 2,491,334 of CM057391.1, forward strand.
GGGTAAAGGAGAGTCCCCTGAAGGTTAATGTTGATGGTCAAGGCTGTTCTTTGTTAAATAGGTAAGAGAGGACCCACAAAGCAACAATTGTGGGAAAAGTTGAGAGTTACCACAGAGAATTTACCTTAATTTTGAAAACAGACTTGATTTTTTAGAGCACTTTTAGCTTCCCAGCAACGTGGAATGGACGGTACAGAGACGCCCCCCTGTACCCCACCCCCACACGTGCACAGCCTCCCCCATTGCCAGCGTCACTGACCAGAATGGTGCATTTGTCACAACTGATGAGCCCGTACCAACACATCACTGTCACCCAAAGGCAGTAGTTTACATTAGGGTTCGCTCTTGGTGGTGTGCTTTTGTGGGTTTCGACGTATGTGTGAAAGCATGTACCCGTCATTATAATACCACACAGAGGAGTGTCACTGCCCTAAACTCCTGGGCTCTGCCTGTTCACCCCCCTCCGCCCTAACCCCTGGCCACCACTGACCTTTGTGCTGTCTCCATAGTTTTGCCCTCTCCAGAACGTCGCAGAGCTGGAGTCATGCAGTATGTAGCATTTTGCCTTGATTTTTAGTTTGCCCGGTATAGCAGATTATTTACAAAGCATTTTGGTATTTTTCCGAGAGCTTATTTGTTTAGTAAGAGTTTTTTTAGTGCCAGATTTAAATACTAAATATAACAGCTTTATTAAATAGTAATTAGTATTGTTTGTATGTCAGGGTGATCTGAGGCGCTTAATAAACGAACCAGCTTGTGTTTTTTTTCCACCATTTCTTGTGTAAGAGAACTGTCGTCTGAACACATTCATGGGTTCTGACAGCTTAGCAGATTAGTAGTTGGAGGCATATCTGGGGGATGTGATTGTGTGATGCTATCACTCTGAACACTGCATTGCAGTCGTAAGGCTTCTGTGTAAATTAACTCGTTATGAAGACAGGAAAGGAACTACTTGGTTCAGGAGCTCTACACTGGGATACCGACTTCACCCCTGTGGTTTTCCTTTGGGTCCGTGACAAAGGGAAATAATGATTTGGGGTTAAAAGGCAACGCGCTGAGTCCGCAGCATCACAGCTTCTTGGCACTGCGTCGAAATGATGTGTAACAACCCCCTTTTCATCAAAGGCCAGCTGATACCAATGGGGGCGATGCTCCCCCGGCATCTCCTCGGCGTTACGACCAGGCGAGGCGGAGGGAAATGTCGCCCGAGGCCCTGCCGTGCTGCGGAAAGGGTTGTTTAGCCGTGTCTGGGAAGAAGTGACTGTTTTTTATCTGAATGTGTCTCATTGAATAAGCCGGCCCGTGTCTCCTCATGAAAGGTGTACCCTTGGGAGTATTCTGCTTGTGTGCTTGGCTCCAAATCATATTTATTATCTGGTTGTCGGATTGAGATGTTAGTCCTCCTTCCAGAAGCGTGACTTATACTGTCAAATTCTGTATGGAGTTGGAGGCACTGTATTCCCTGTTTATGGCAAGAAACGGCTGGATTCTGAGGCTCCCGTGACCAGTCTCGGTGTGGCTGGGGCGAGGTAGAGTTAGACAGGAACATTCCGGGAGAAGAGAATGAAAGTAACCTTGTCGAAGTCCTGTAGCAGGCGATATGTTAAGTATAATTTTAGTTTTGGTGAAAATGTCCCTCTAGTTTAAAACAGTTGGAAAGAGGCACGGTCAGTGACATACTCGTGAATTAAAATGATAGAAACCTGTACACTTCTGAGTTCCAGAATGCGCTGGCCCGTGCTTTTCTTCAAAATAAAAGTGGAGTCAGGACAATTGACATCTTTATTCAATTGCAATCTCAGCTTTCTGTAGCCACTTCCTCCTGTTGCCTTCAAAATCCATCCTGTTGCCAAGGACGGAAAGTTGTACCGTCCGTCCTATGGCCAGGATGTGGGCGTGGCAGTTTCAGCACGAGCCCCTGTGGGAGATAGGGGAGCCCAGAAGGAGATGTCACCGCCGGACAGGAAGAGTCCCCTCCCCCGTTCCGAGTTATCTGACTTACGATGCTGGGAATGGGAAGAAGCACATTTACCGACCGTTCTAGAGAAGGCCACAGCAGAACAGCTTTTGCATGTGCATGGAACGACCTCTCTGTAACAGCCACAGGGAATGTCGGCCTGGAGACCCGAACCGGGCGACGGGGTGGATACTAGTCCCTTTTTGCAGCTGGGCTCTCACTGCCTACCCAGGCTGAATGTGGGGGAAATTCAGGGACCCTTCCATTTCATAAAATCCTCCTGGACGTCGCACCCCAGATTTTGAAAGGGTAAAAAGGAGATGGCACAGTTTGTTTTTCATATGCAATGGAGAGCGAAGTTGCTGAATCAGTGGCGGCATTCGAGGGCCAGTTCATCCGTGTTGGGTTTTATGTAACTGAAAACTACGTGGGGAGCATTAGCTCCACCTTTCATCCTGGAGTTCTCACCTTTCACTCAGCCCCGACTGTCTGCCTGCTTAGAGTTGACTGGGGACCACAGTCGTTTTCAGCCCCGAGGCAGAGAAGCAGAGCAGCACGCTGCCTTACCCCACCTTTCTGAAGCTTTCTGTTCCATGACCTTTTAAAGCTGATTTATTGGATAGGTAGAGTTATGTTTCACATTCGAATCAGTTTTAGTTCTGGACACTTAGGTGCTGGTGAAACTCTGGACTGTAGTCAGCGGTGGTTTTAAAATTCCCGTTAGACTGGCTCACTCCTCTGCCTAAGGTGTTTGAGGATTGCATTCGCCCTTGGGTTAAGGGAAAAACCTGCTTAAATCGGCCTGAAAGACCCTGTTTACATCTCTAGCATTTTTTTTTCTTTTTTCTTTTTCTTTTTTTTTTATCACTCTATACTCCATTCCAACTAACGGACAGACGGTGAGTTCTCATTCACCTTGGCCTCTGTTTCTTTTTTAAAGTCTGGGTCATATCTCCATAACGTCTACTGCAACTTAGAGGTGTAGAGGCCACGGTCCATTCTAGGTCGACTCTCCCTGCTATGAGCTCCCCCTGCACAAAATTCATTAGATACACTGATTTGTCTACCTGTGTATTGTGTAGTCAACTCTTACTCTATAGCTGTTGAATCGGTATGATCTTGAGTGGTTGGGAGAGAACAGGGAGATCAACTTGAACTGAAGAACTTTCAAAACATCAAATGTGCTTTGAACCAAGACAGTGGAAGTAAGCTTGTTCCTGAATTTAGGACCAGTGAGAAACCATTTGGCTACGTCAGGGGCTGTGGGACATAAAAATTGGGGTTAGATGGAATACTAGAGTTAGTAGTCTATAAATAGAGGGGGTAACTGAAGGAATTTTGAAGGATTTTGACTGAGGACTCATGGGCAAACCGTGTTTTAAGAAGATTAATCTGGGATGAGTTGGAAGGTAGAGAGGTTGACGAGAAGTGGACCAGTTGGGAAATTGTAATTTTCTTGCTGCCTGGTGAGGGTTTTCCCTGTGATAATTGTGGGGATAGAAAGTAAGAGATGTTCAGAAACCATTAAATAGAAGAGTGATAGAACTTGGCGATGTGAGAATTCTGTATTGTCAAAGACCGAACCAAATAAAAAAAGTACACTGAAAGGCAAAGACAGACTGGGAAAAAGATTTGCATTTTATGTCGTAGGAAATGGGCTGTTTTCACAAACGTGTGAAGGACACCAACAACTCATTGGAAAAAGACAGACAATACGAACAAATAGAACAGTGGGCAACCGTGTGAAGGATGTGAATAGACAGTTCATAAGACGAGAAATCCAAAATTAAAGTTCAAGGAGATACACTTTCTTTTTTCTTTTAAAACCCATTAAAGTGGCGAAGAAGCATTCCGCAGACAATGTGTCCTTGAGGGTGCAGGGGAACAGGCAGTGTCATCACTGCTAACGGGAACGTGAAGTTTTCCTTGGGCCCAGTTTGAAAATAGTCATCAAAACAAAATACCCATGCCATTTGACTCCTCTACTAGAAGTTTTCCTGCAGATCTTGTGCTCGTTTGACATAATATATACTTAAGGGTGGTCTCGGTAGCAATTAGGAACAATTCAAATGCTCATCCTTAGGGGACTCCTTAAGTCACGGTACATGTATTGGAATATTGAGTTTAGAAGAATGAGGCAGTTCATACATACGAATAGTGGGTATGCGTAGGTTGTTACTTGGAGAAGAGTAAGTAAAGGTACATGTTTTCTTGTTTAGGCACAGAATATCTCTGGAGGGAATTATTTTAAAAAAGAAAACGCCTCTGGGGATTGGATCGTGGTGGCTGGAGAACAGAGAAGGGAGGCAGTCTCATTCTCCACTGTCTACCCCTTTTTAGATTTTTTGAAATTTTTATTACACAAAAAAATTTTAAAATGGAAACATTCTACTCAAAATATGTTTCTCTATATTTTTATATATATAGCCAACTCTGAAAGAATTGGAAAATCAAAAAATATATTCAGAAAGAACTCTGTTTCAGAGTTTTGGGGACCACAGACTATTTTAAAGACAGAACTGGTCCATCAGCCAGATGTTGGGCCTCTCGGTTTGTTTCCACCATCTCTCTCTCCTCCTCATCCTCAGGGCCGAAAGGCAGCAGGCTTAAAATACTGTAAAGTATTTTCCTAGTAATAACTAAATGACTGTGGAAAGCGTTACACTTGAAGGGCCACGCCGATTTGGTGGCGTTTCCAGGTCTACATGTGGTACATGGTGTCGAGGTGGCTCGGCTCCCCGCTGCGTGTTTACAGGCCCGGGCGATCCCCGTGGAAGGGGAGCTGCAGAGGGGCCCAGGGTTCTGGAATGACACGTCGCGTGGCTTCCTTTTGTTTGGGCAGCGGGCCTTCGGGTTCTAAGGGGCGGTCCAGGGGGCCGGAGACAGCAGGATGGGTAGTACGGGTGTACGAAGACCGCTCCGATCACATTTCTCTCTTCGTTGATCTGGCATGCAGGTCTGTGCTTTTCTTCCCTTTGTGCCCCTTGCCCATTCGAAAACCTACTGGACGTTAATGAGACTTGGGCGCGCAGCTTCTCTGGAGCGGGTGGGGTCATTTGTGTACTCAGAACACCCTCTGTGTGTCGCATCCACATGCCACAGCGGCATTTAGGAAATAGGAACTCCTCCTGCTCTGTGTGTGGGGGGCGGTGGTGGACACGGGGAGGCCGTGGGGCCTAGTGCTCACGTGCGCAGGCCGCGGGCTCCGACCCCCTGGGCTCCGCTCTGCTCCTGTAATCTGTGTGAGAGTGGGAGGGTGACTCACTCACCCTTATCTGTTGTGCCCTTTAAACGGGATGCAGATAAGGTCACTGCAGGGGTTAGGTGAGGTAAATTCGAATAATAATTTTATTGTACTGTCGAGATAGTGGTGCCATAATTTGACCATACAACATGGTTATTCTTTACTAGACCGAACTTTGTATTTAATTAGTTTCACATTACAGTTGTTTTTTACACACTGCCCTTTTTTTTTTTAATGCCAATTCCTGCTATTTTCAGGTTTATAGATTGGATAATTTGTGGAAGAGTACTTTTTTGATGGATTTTGTGAGCGGCCCATCAGCCTCTTTAAAGAGAGACGGTTACTCATAAAATTTTATGTAGCTTTAATACTTGAACTGACGTTCACACCCCAAATGTAGCAAAACATGGCAGTGATTTTGGCCAAGGGGAAATAGCGTTTTACATATTTCCTGGAAGATCGTTATGTGCATGTCCCTTCTAGGCTGCCCTCTCATCTGGGGCTTTACGATGGCTGTCTTTGCTAGACGTGTGTGAGAAGGAGCACGTGCTGCCTTCCTTTTTTAATTAATTGGATAAATTAGCGAGGGAAAGGGCCTTGGGTGATAGGCTTCGTCATTTTGCAGGACAAAGCCACATCAGGTTCTAAAAACCTTCATTATTCAGAACTGATAGATATTAATTTAAGTTGCTTCGAACTTCTGAAAGGCTCATATATTTTTATCTAGCTCATATATTCCCTAAGACCTATTGAAATTGTTACTGGATTTTCTTTCTGAGCCATTTACTGTAACTACCATTTGGATGTTGATGAGACACTAAAAATAAGTTTCTTACAAAATCGAAAAGATCAGGGGCTTATTCTCAGGGCCACCGAGCTGTTGATTAGGTCGAAAACAACCTTTCGGTGACCAGTGTGAACATAAATTAGTTTTATTTGTTATCACTGCTGCTTATTTCCAAACGGGGAACGTCTTAGAAGCTTTCCCCAGCGTGTGTCTGTTAAATGCACACGGGTTTGAAGCAAAGATCAGACGAGAAATTGGAACGTGTCGTCCAGTATGTCGCCCTGGCAGCCGGAGTCAGGAGTGGTCTCGGCGCAGAGGTGACGGAGATGCCATGGGACACATCATGGCAGGCGGGGGAGTCCAGTTGTGGGGGGAAGGTGCCTTTCCGTGGGTTTCTGATGTCAACCATCAGGGCCCGACGGTAGACTCAGAGGGAGCTGCGGCGAGGGACCTTAGCGGTCGTCTGCTCAGACAGGTGAAGTGAACTGCCTGTCACTGGCGTGATAGGACTTGAACCTGAGTCTTCTGATTCCTGAGCGGCAGGAGGACACAGGGCACGATGCTGAACGGCACGGCAGGTGGGTCTTTGGGGGTGACACAGGCATGGCGGTGCCATGGGGCACCTGCTCTGGCCACTCCGTTTCCCCCGGACGGTCCTGGCTGGCACCTAGCGGAATGGGGCGTCTGGCACAGCCATGCCGGCCTCTCTCTCCGTGAACACTGCACGCAGGTGTTCACGTCCACCACGTCTGAAATGGACCAGGCCGTCAAGGAACAGTCATCACCTGCGAATGCATAGCTCAATTCCAAGACCTTTAGGACACGGAGACCAGTGGGACACGGTTGTTCCCTTTAGGGACCCACAGTCTAGCTGGGGGAAGGGCCTGGGCCACAACGAGGGAACTGACAGCGCTGGTGCCCAGCGAGGCTGTGGCCGCTCCGTGCCAGGGGGCCCGGGAGCTGGAAGATGCCACTGCGGGTTCGTGGGTCACGCGGGTTTCCTGGGAGACACGAGGGTGAGGGCTGGGTGCTCCCCCACCCTGCAGGTCTTAGGAATCATGATGCAGTTTCGGCTTCACCTGACTCAAGCTCTAGAGCGAGGAGTGGGGTCAGGTGTTGCGCGGCTCCCCCGGGACGGCCGGAGGGAGCCCCGTTTCTGTGCTGTGAACCGTTGACGTGGAGATCGGTGCGTGCATAATGCCGCCACGCACGATGCGATAGATTTAGAAACTGCTGCGCTGGAGTATCCTATACTCCTCAAAACCCGTCTCGTTTTCTCTCTCCCTGCGTGTTTCTGCATTCCAATGGCCTTTCTCCTTTTAGCACGAATAAGGGCTCCTAGACCCGACTGAGATGAACTTAATCTAAACGAGAAATGTGAAAGACGTCAGGGCTCCGATTGCAGAGCGCGAGCCTCCAGCCTCCCCTGATTCTTTAAGGCTGAGTTTTTTTTTTTTAACCTTTTTGTTTGTTCTTCTTATTTTAATATAGTGAACTCCGATTCAAGGAAGATCCTCTTAGAAATTCTATTATTAAGGAAAAAAAGCAATAACAGATAGCAGAGTGGCTCTGACTGAAGCAGGGAGTCGGGGCGCAGGGCTCTGCTGCCTCGGTGCCGGCGCCCTTGGCCCTGGGGCCTCCTGGGGATCGGGGTGCAGGTGAAGAACATCCCTTTTACGGAGAAGCAAGCCCAACACTTCCAAGAAGTCAGCAGTTAATTAAAAAGTTCTAATGCCTTGTCGTTGAACGGGTTATGAAAAGTCACTTGGTTCTCTCCATCCATCTTCACTGTCTTTATAGACAGGGGGCTGCATTGTGATTTATTGAGGATAAAGCACCCCCAAAATGAACATCTTGAAGTTCAATGCGAAGTTCAATATCTATCTATCTACCTACCTATCTACCTATCTATCTATCTATCTATCATCTATCTACATATATGTGTGTGTGTGTATATATATGTATAATTTTATAAAAAACCACTTTTGTCGTAAAGGTCTTCGTCTGCCAAGTGTCAGGCGAGAGATGGGGATGACGGGATAGGGCGTGCACCTGCTCGCACGTGTGCTGGTGCAGGCCGCACGGTCGGTCTGCGGTGAGTGCCGGGCCGTGCTCTTCCCTGCCCGAGCTTCTGCCGCATCCGTCATGTGCCGGACGCCGTGTGTGAAGTTTCCGTGGACAGGAAGACAGGCTAAACGGAAATTGTTTTTACTAATAAGTTTCCGGGAGTGATACAAGGAGGAGGAAATCGGGTGCAGTAAAGGCTGCGCCAGAGGAAGTTGCACTCTGGAAATTGAGGAATTGACCAAAAAAATCGTGCCTGCGAGGAGGCTTCGTCTTTAGCGTGCCCGAGAATCCTCTCTAAGGAGACTTATCTGAAAATAGCGTTTTGCAGGTTGCTAAACGTCGGTTGATCAAATTCCTCCATGGTGTTACATGACTCACATTAGCACCGCCTACCCTGCCTTTCCAGGGTACATACCCGTTCTGTGGTATTGCCCGCCTTCAGAACCCGAGCGAGGCCTCAGGTGATTTCCAAAGCTTGAGCATCATCACCGAGGTGAATTATTTAGGTGATCAGATTTCCACACGTGTGGCTGCTGGCAACACCTTCAAACGGGTGCCCTTCGTGCCCTTTTGATGTGCTTTCATCCTTCTTCTGAGGATTTCTTCACTTGGCAGCGTAGCGGGCTGCTCCGGGCTCAGGGTCCACCCTTCGGGCCCCAGGCCTGGACGGAAGCCTTTCTCCAGAGGGCCTGGGCCCTAGAGAAGGACGGTGCCAGAACCTAAGGCCCAGGCTCCAGGCGCACTCGTCACTGCGGGGTGTCTCTGCTTTTAGGAGGCTCTTCTGGACTCCCCCCTGGGTGTTCTCCCCTTTTCCACTATGGCCCCAGCAGATGCTTTTACTCACGGGCTCAGTCCTACAATGATGCATCTGAAACAGAACTGCTTCCCCCACCCTCGGCTGAGGCTGTAGAGTTAAATACTATTTTAAAAAATTACGGGATTAAAAGGAAAAGAGGGCGGGAGGAAACTTTTGGAGGTGACGGGTAGCTCGTGGCTTTGACTGTGGCGATAGCTTCATGCGTGTCCGCTTACCTCCAACCTCACCCCGCGGTGCTTGGCGTTTCGTGTGTCAATCACAACACAGAAAGGGGTTTAAAAAGGATCAGGAAAGCTGATGGGTGGGTTGCAGTGGTGGGCGGTGTAGGACTGCCCACTCCCGAGAGTCTTACACGGGCGAGGAGGACGCGCCTGGCTAGCTCACTCCCTAGAGCAGGGGACTCATGCTGGGAAGGAGCAAACCTTGGCCCCGAACCCGTGAATGGGGTCATCCCCTCCCCCCTGTGGCACGGTTGATCCTCTGTCTTGTTTAGGTTTTAAGTGTCAAATGGGGAAGGACCATTTCTTCTTCACGTTCGTAACATATGGTAAAGATGTTCTGGTATAAGTCAAGAGTATTGAGATTGTTCTGTTTGAAATCTTCCATCAGAAGCTACTGCCAAAGTAAAACAAAGTTTCGTCTTTCCTTTTCTTTTTTATCTGATGGAATATTTCTCTCCCTCTTTGCATTTTACTCAGAATAGCCTAGGTATGTCTCCATTAATGCCATGTTTGCATTCCTGAAAAATCGTTTTTCCCCTCCAAACTGTGGCTAGTTATTTCAGGATCATGTGTTAATTCAAGCCCCCACCCCAGTGTTAGTGTCTTTATCACGCACCAGGGTTCCTTCTGTCTTTGGGTCTTTTCTGGGTTTACTATAAATTACCCCCAAATTCACTGGCTTAAAACATTTGTTGTCTCTCGCAGTTCCCGTGGGGCAGAAATGCGGGAGCATCTCAGCCTCACGGTTCTGGTTTAGGGTCTCTCTTAGGGTTGGACTTTCGGGTTTCAACCCGAGCCACAGTCCTCCGAAGGCAGCGCAGAGGTGGCAGGCTGTGCCTTGCGGGTGGCTCCCTCCCAAGGCGGCCTAGGAGGTGCTGGCTCCGGGGGGCAGGGACAGAGGCCTCAGTTCCTTAACATGAAGGGTGGGGGGCTCTGCCAGGGCTGGTCCTTGTCCAGACACGGTGCTGCCTTGCCTGGAAGTGGCGGCCCAGGAGAGAGCAGAGCGAGGAGGAAGCTGGCCTCAGAGGTCACCCCGCATCCCTTGACGCCACATACCGATGGCTCGCAGCGTGGCCCCGAGCCCAGCCCGCCCTGACCAAGAAGGAAATTCGGCTTCTCATTTTGAAGGGGGGCCCGTCAGTGAACACGTGGGAGTAGTTAAAACAGTCGTTTTATTTCCCCTTCGTTCCATGCATCCAGGCGACCGCTTCTACGCTAGATCACACATCCCAACACAGCGACTCATTTACAGGGTCGCGTCGGACTGACGGACTGTCGCACGATGCTACTACGCTCTACTGGCTTCCACAGCCGGTCTCGTACTGGTCAAGTACCTGAAAAAGGATCTGCGAAACAATAATGATCTGGGGACGTTTTAAGTGGCTCTATTGCCCCACCTTCCTAGGCGACTTTGGAATTCACAGTAGGGATCGTTGCCTTTCATTGCCGGAGTCTGCTTACAGCGCTAAAAGGACATTTTTAAAAACATGATCTCGTACTTCCACGAGTCACTGTGAATCTCTGATGGGCAGATGCTGCGTGGCTTGAGGGCGTTGTGCGTGGATGAAGCCTCGCAGGTATCAGAATCTTCTGATGCACCAGCAGGGAGGCCAGCCAGGGCTTCTGGGGGGAGGGCACACTGATGGTGGCAGCTCCTCACCCTGCGGAGCTCACCGCGGCTCTTTGGCGCCTGGACTCTCTGCACCCCGGGGCCTGGGCTGGGAGAGCGCTCGGGCCACCCCCTCAGTCTCTGGGAGGAGCCTCTCTGTACTCTGATCCCCTTGGCTGCCCCCCCCCTTTAAAGAAAACAAAACAAAAAACATGTTGCCAGCCTGGACTTTGTTTCCATTTCAACAAGAGTGTGTGCCACGCGCCCTGGCACCACAGACAGCCACTACCCCAAGGTCACTGGTTACTGTTGCTTTCACCGTAAGTCGGGGTCACTGTCTCATGCGCGTGCATCTCCATCCAGGCCCGAGCCTGCATCGCTGCCGCCTGAGCGTCCCGGGGACACGCCGCTGCCATCGGTGGGCTGTGGGCAGCCTTCTAGAACGTGCCACCATCGTCTGGACAGGGTTAGTTTTTCACAGACTAAGCAGAGCCTGCAGGGTTTCTCTGCTCGGGGAGCCCGTGCCGCTCATGTTTGCATTTAGCACTCCTTTCAGAGCAGCAGTCTCTGGGCCGGCCGCGTGTTTGCTGGGCACATGCTGCTTCCCAGTCGCACCTGTCTGGGACTTTGCTTTCCCATCTTTGTCCCTTTAAGGCCTGGTGGCCTTGGTTACTTGGAGAAACCTTCCTACTTCCGATTCCCAACCCTGATCAAAGGAAAACACCAGGTTTTGGCCCTTCATAGAGTTTTGATTTTTTTGTCTCTTATTCACTCACGGGCTTTTGTAGCTGAGGAGTGGAGAGCGGAGGGCAGGTTAGGGTTTCCATGAGACCCCAAAAGCATGTTTATTTAAAAAAAAAAATAGCCGATTTCACTTACCGTCGAGGCCTGAGGAGACCCTGTAGCGTTTGTAGCCCAGGCAGCAGCGGGGGTGAAGAAGCGAGGGTCGAAGCGTCTAGACAGTTGGCCGCAGGAGGAGGTGGCCGGGCAGGTAAGGAGTGTCACGTGGTGGTGCTGGGGATGTTTTCCCGTCGCTCAGGTTATTGCCTGACGCTCACTTTCTAATATTCTCCTTGCGTGTTTTTCACTCTTCTTTTTTTAGGTTCTCAATATTACCATCTTTTTCTTATTTCCCCTGTCTCACTCCGACTTCTTAGTTTTGATTTTTGAAGGGTTTTGAGATTTTTTGGGGGTGGGGGGAGGATGCTTTTTCCATATACAGGCTTTCTTACCTTTTTGTTTTAAAACCAATTTTACACGCCGCCTAAATGCTAAATAAGCTATTCAGTACTACAACATATGTTCTTTTGCCAATTGAAAATATGATTGCTTCGGCTATAAATAGGTTTATGGTCAAATAGTCCAGAGTCCTCTAATTGCTTTGCTTGGGCTGTGGATAAGTACCCGGTCATCTCATTGACACGTATATTTAAGTTCCCGCGTTGTTAGCACAAGATACACATTGCCTTTAGCCTTTACGTAATGACAGCAGTTATGCTTTTCTATTAAATTGGAAAAAATTTAGAGTACAGTGTTGAAATCCAAATTTTGTGGTTATTACAGTCGAAAGCTTACCAGGCTTCTCCTTGCCTAACGGTTATCATTTAATAGGATTTTTCTCATTCTATGAAAAGCTATTCACGGTCCTGTTAATTTTTATGGTAAACTATTTTTGCAGAATCTATGGCATTTTAATAGCTGAAATTTGAGATCGGGCCTTAGTTGTAAATACAGTCAAATGGTGTCTCTAGAGTTAAAAGAGAAGGATAATTCATAGGATTAGGGTGCCGTGAACCAGCTCTCAGGCCTCAGGGAGTGTCGTGGATTTGGTTTCACATGGTTTCCAAAGATATTGGGAGTCGTGAAGATTTCCATTTTGCTCAGGAATAAAACACAGCAAAATAAAAAAGTTACTGGGTCCAGCCTTTTCCCTCACTTTTCATCATGTGTGTCCTGTCCCTCGTCGTCATCAGTGTTTCTCTCTTGTCTGAGAAATTCATCCAATGTAATTGATCTTTCTTTTATTTCCAACATATTAATGACAACTTATAAACACATGGAAACATAAGAACTTGATAGTGAACATTTTTAAGTGCATCACCTAATTCATTTTTTTCCCAGCTTTTTTAATGAAGTTATTTCTTGTAATTCCAGCTCTTTTTTTCCCCCTCAGTGATTTCTAATGGTTTCCCGTGGTCAAATTCTGGTACTAAGTCATATTTTTCTTTTATTCTGCCTTAAAAAAAGCCTCTCAGAACACTGAAGACAGGGCTGGTGTTGGTGCTCGGTAATTCTTGTTAATGGGCTGAAGTGTAGAAATATGATAGCCTCTAAGCGGTCAAGTCCTAAAACAAGGTTAGGTTCAAAGCAGAACAGAGCTGTCGCTCTGTGTGTAATTAGGGGTCTCGTTACCTAGAAAATGGGCTTTACTGGCTTTGTCGCATGTAACGGACACCCTGTTAGCCCGTTCTGACAGGCGATTGTCCTCTTCCCTAGACAGTGGCCCGTGCCTCCACCTGCACAAACGCCTTTCAAGTGATGACCTGGCCATTGTTCTCGAATACCCTACATGCAGTGTATGCGGGTGCTAGTTGTACGGACGTTTTATTTTCTCTTTATACGAATGCTTACAAACACCACCACCAGCAGCAGCACACGTGGGCGATTTGAACGTCTGAAACACCTGGCGTTTTCTCAGGGGAAGAAACAGTGGCTCCACAAGACGAAGCGGTTTGTCCAGAGGGACACGACTGAATCGTGACTCGAGTGGAGGTGTCAAAGCCCACCCGCTTCCACGGGCTCTCCCTCTTTGCTGACGCTGCTTCTGCACAGCACCCATGTGGATGGGGTGGGGATGCTCCACGCGGATGAGCCGGAGGGCCCTTCCTTACCCAGCCTCCAGGAAGCCTTTCCGAGTCTGCACACCCTCCTCGTCTTCTGGTGGGGGTTTCTGTCTACACCGGCCGTAGCAAACACATGGCCAGTCCAGAGACTGCTGCTCTGAAAGGAGTGGTAAATGCAAACATGAGCAGCACAGGCTCTCCGAGCAGAGAAACCCATGCGGGCTCTGCTTGGTCTGGGACTATTCAAGAGCAAATAAATACCAAGGGCAGCGACCTCGTGTTTGCGAAGTGGCCTTTACTCTCCCCTGGGCTTGGGGAAGAATCCGCACTCCTTCCGGTTGGCTCCCCCTGCCCCAACCGCCCCCACATGCCCTTGGAGAATCCCAGTCGGAGACGCTCGTCCTGACTCTGGCGTGGCGGATGGCCGCAGGGCCCTGGTCGCCGTGGCCTGAGGTCTTTCCCTGTGTTTAACATGTTCTTTGCCCTGATTCGCATGGGTTCCAGCTTCTTGGTTTCTCTTAGTTATTTAATAAAAGCAGCCTTTAAAAAATTTTTTCAACGCAAAGTCTGAAACCTCACCGGTGACTTCATACCTCTTCTTAGTCTAAGTGTGTGTCTTTATTTTAGCATCTGCTGACGTCCTGGAGAGGCAATGGAGACATTTGTAGAAATACAAAAGGTCGGGTGTGGAAAGGACCTGAGGGACGGACTCTAACACCTTTATTATTATTATTTTTTTCACAGTTAAGGAAGCTGAGGCCCGGCAGTGAGTCGACCAGCCACGCAGCTGGGTGCAGGCCGCCTTGGGGCCCCTGACCCTGTTGTCACGCTCCTTGCTGGGAGCCACAGCGGAGTAGCGGTACGTAGGAGCGCGCTTACTGGAAAAGAAGGGGGGTTCACGATTCTGGGGATCTGAATTTAATGCAGCTTCCGTTAATGTCTTTCTTCCCCCTGATTTACGCTGTCATCACGCACGCTGCCTTCTCCAGCTGGAATAGCGGTGGTGCTGTCAGGGAGCTCGCCCGGTTTGTGGCCTGCAGGTGTCCCTGGCTCGGGAGTGAGGGTCCAGGCCCGCAGGGCACAGGAGCAGCAGTGAGAACACTTACTACGTTTTCATTCTGTCATGCGTCTGCTGCTTTAATCCTGAGGGCCCCAGAGGCAGAGAAGCCTGGTTTTCTACTTGAATTTGTCCTATTTTGAGTCTAAACCTTCTGCCGTGTGAACCTGTTTGACCTGATCATGGAAATCTATTTTGGCTTAATGTTTAAGCACAGATTTGTGTGTCTGAGGCAGTTTAGAGCTACCTAAAATAGTCGGCTCGTCAGGTTGGTTGTAATGTGAATTGTCAGCATTTTTTTCCCCTGTTGAACTAAAGTGGGCCCGTAAAAAGGTAGGCGTTTTTAAGCTCCAACTCTCAGGTTTTCACAGGCGTGCGATGTGGCACTGTGGCCTGCAGTGGCTGCCTAGAAGATTGCAGTCAGTTAGATATACCGAGGGCTGCGCAAGTGGGGGCATCTTCTTGCTTTCTGTGCTGCCCAGAGCAGCAGAGAGACCGGACCGAGAAGGTGTGGTTTCACTACCGGGCTGGCAAAGGGATCAAGGCTAGATCACCCCATAGTATCGATGTGCCAAAGTGACTTCTTTGCAGGGCTGAACAGAAGTTGAGGAATTGAATTAGGAGCATTTTTTAGAACTTTGGAAGGTGATTCAGGGGAATGGCGAAATAGCAGGCTTCCCTTGACACTTGCTTCTCTTTCCTCTCCTCTCGCCCGCCATCACCCGTCCATTTCCAGTCCTGTCAGGTTAACTCCCAAAAGGCATATCCTAAGTCCGCCCGTTTTACTTCATTTCTGCCAGCACCACTGTAGTCCAGCCTACCGTCACCTCCTGCCCTGGGCCAGCAGAATAGTCTGCTCTCCCTGTATCCACCTTGTCCCGTTCAGCGACATAGAACAGACTCAAGTGACAGCCTGTTCTACAGAAAAGATAAGTGTCGTCTTGTGAAACTTTTCAACTCTATTTTTTTGAAAACTTTCAGTCTTACTTGCTGCAATGTGAGGGTATTTGTGTAAGCGTGTGTGTGTGTGTATGAATGAGTGAGGACTCAGTCCTCGGCTGCTGTCTAGAACGTGTTTCTTAATGTGGGACATGGTCAAAAACGTTTGAAGGCCGTCGTCCTAGGCCGGGAGCCCTGGCGAACGCCTTTGCTTTGTCAGGGTCAGAGGATGGAGTGGTTCTCAGTGCCGTGCGACTCCTTGAGTGCGCATCTTCAACAGGAAAAACGCCTTCAAAATACAGTCAGGAGTGGGGCCTTTTGGACGAAACTGTTTGGAAGCGGACCCAAAAGTACAATTCCTGTGTCGCAGAGGCCGTGACAGTCCTTCATCGCATGTTCTTCTTGTCTCACATTTCAAGTTTAAATTGTTCACTGGGTAAAATCTTTGTCGTTCACTGGGTAAAATCTTTGAAATTAACTATAATTTTTCTGCCTTTTTATATTTACTCACGTATTTATATTTAAACATATTTAAATTTACTTATTTTCCCCTCCCACTCCCTATATTCATGAATAAGTATGTGTATTTTTATACTCTTTTTGATAAACAGCATTACACTTTCTCAATTTTTCAATTCCAGCTGACACACAGTATTATTAGTATCAGTTTCATGTGTGAAACATACTGACTGGACATTTACATACTTTTAAGAAGTGATCACCCAGTAAGTACCCATCTGACCCCATACACAGTTATTACATCATTTTATCATTTTTTTAAATGCCAGTTTCTTTTTTTAATACTATATATATATATATACATAATTTTTTTTTAAACATTTTATTTTTTATTTTCCCTCTTCCCCAATTACAGTATTATTAACGATCTATTCCCTATGCTGTACTTCACATCTCCGTGACTGTTATTATGACTGGTCATTTCTACTTCTTAGTCCTTTTTACCTTTTACATCCTTCCCCCACCTGGTGAGCACCAGTTTGATCTCTGTATCTACGAGTTTCTGTTTCGTTTTTCAGATTCCGTGTATGAGTGGAATCATGTCTTTGTGTGAAGTTCCATGGTTCCTAGTGTATTTTGGATATTAACCCCTTTTCAGCTGTACCATTGGCAAGCGCCTTCTTGTATCCAGTGGGCTATCTTTTGGCTTCGTCGCTGGCTTCCTTTGCTGTAGAAAACCTTTTAAGTTTGATGTAGTTCCTTTCGGTTTTTGTTTTTTTTCTTTGGTTTCCCTTGCTCAAGAGATATGTCCATAAAAAGACATCGCTCAGAGCGATATCAGAGTTTACTGCCTGCGTTCTCTCCTAGGAGTTTTATGGTCTCAGGTCCTACGTTTAAGTCTTTAACCCATTTTGAGTTTATGTTTGTATACGGTGTAAGAAAGAGGCCGAGTTTCCTTTCTTCCGCGTGTATCTGTCCACTTTTCCCAGCACCATTTATCGAAGAGACTGTCTTTGCCCCACTGTGTGCTCTTGCCACCTTTGCCACAGGTTAATTTTCCATGTAGGCATGGACTTATTTCTGGGTCCTCTATGAATGTGTTTCTTAATCTTGTTCCTTTCCTAGTCGTACCTATTTGTGGCTTCTTTTCGTATCTCTTATAGAATATTTTCAGAACGACACTCATCGGTAGTGTGATTTTGGGAACCTAAAGATGAAAGCCCTAAGTAACAGTCCCACTTTATACCTTTCTGGTGTATACTTGGTCCAAACTATATTTCTAGACCCTTCGACCTGCCCTCAAGAGGACAAGAAAGCTTAGACCATCTTGGGAGTAAACTGACCTGTGGGTTCAGGGCTAAACAAGCCTCGTGATGGTGACGGGGAACTGTTCAGCGGCTCCGGTCCAGGGGCGCACTGCGAGGAAAGGGGTCGGGAGGCCTGTGTCCTCTCTCCCCACTCACCCCCTTCACCTCCTCCTCAGTCCAGGGTGGCACACGGAGCTTGTTTAAGAACTCCAATGAAGAAGCGGGTTGTTCGCCTTTCCCTGCCAGGAGGGTTCATCAGCTGTTGTCTGTGTTTGGCTCCATTTGGACTGGTGGGGTAGCCTACCCTGACCTCTCACCGTTTTGTTTTCCATTGCATGAGACAGTCGAGGGATTACCTTATCCCTTGAAATTCTGAAAATCAATCAAGTGGTCAAGGGCTGGGTGAGGGTTGGTTATTATCTGTAGCAAATTCACACACAGTGATTTCTCCCCTTGCTCTAGCATAGACTTCGCTGTCATGTCAGGGTCAGTGTGTAACGCAGGCCCACAGAGCAGGGGTTCAAACACGACAGAGGGTGCCTTACGTCTCGCTGAACAGTTGGAGTGTCAGCGACGTGGATCAGTTACGGTGCCTCCGTGGTGTTTGAGACCCAGGACCCTGCCGTTTGGTTGTTGTGCCGTCTTATATCGAACTGGCTACTTCTGCCCCTCCCGCCACCTCATGTCACAGGTGTCGTCAGATGAGCCCCAGGAAGGGGAGGGCACGCTCCTTCTAAGGGCACAATGGGGAAGCACATCATTTCTGCTCACACGCCATTCCCCAAGCCTAGTCACGTGGCCCACTCAGCTGCAAGGGAGTCTGGACCACCACGAGCCCCACCAGCACTCTGTATTGCAGAAGAGAACGGGCGTGGGGAGTAGGAGGAGTATCGTCACCACAATTGTCAGCAACAGGAAAGGACTGAGTTTTGGAGTGCTGATTTATTTATTTCTCTAACTTATTGCTTTCCGAGGAGAAGTTTCCCACCGAAGTTATCAAGTGGACTTGAGCTAGTGGAAGGAATTAACCTGAGTGAATGCATTTGCCTTTGGGGTTTTAAGTCAGGTTTATTACACCGGTCACAGGGATGAGTGTGAAATACACTGAGATGAGGTTGCCTTTTCTTAACTCTTATTTTTTCTTATGCTGCTTTTTGTGTCTTTCTTTTTCACTCTTTTTTATGCTTAATTTTTATACTTAATTTCATATTATACTTAATTTAATTCTCATTTTCTTTGTGTTCTTAGGTATGGCGCAGGCTCAGGGCTGGCTGAAAAGATACCTCAAGGCCTTCTGTAAAGGCTTCTTCGTGGCGGTGCCTGTGGCGGTGACTTTCCTGGATAAGGTCGCCTGCGTGGCGAGAGTGGAAGGAGCTTCGATGCAGGTGACACTAACGTGACTTCACTTTTTAAAGCATGTGCTTCCTCGTTTCTCAAGCACCGTGTGCTGTACTGGGAACTGGAAGGTTTTCAAAAAGACCTTGAACTGAAATTCGACTTTACTGAATTTCTTTATAAGGTCTTCTCGTGCCGTCATAATCGGAGGAGAGATGAGTCAAAATAACCGTCAGATTAGTCTCTGTATCTAGTCTATTTATTTATTTATTTATTTATTTATTTAGGAAGTGGAAAGGAGTTTCTCAAATAATTTTCCTAAATGACGTCATTTTCTGTGGATATGGCCTGGGATTTTAAGATATTTTAGTCATCCACATTTCAATCCATACTGAAATATCCTTTAAAGACCAGATTATTCGCACAGTTGCAGAATGGGTTTGGGTCAAGTTCAGTGTCCGTCCGTACGTGCATGTACATACGTGCATACGTACACACCTACGTACGTACGTGTGTGTATATGTGCACACCTTCTGGTCGGTAGAAAGTCTCGGGCACTGGGCCAGGGGTGCTCACCTGTTCTTCTAGCAAGTTCCTTACTGTACAGAGTAAGTGCAGTTAGCTCTGGAAGAACTTTGGGGATTTCCAACAGTTACGTGCAGATTGGCTTCTGGAATAACTTAGAGAAAACATTCTTCTAAAGTGGGTGTCTAGAGCCTGGCCGTTTAAGTAAGTTTATGCAGTTCAGAGGAATTTGCATACCGTAATACGGTTTGTTTTCTCCTGTTTCTGGCCCGTATTGAGTTCGTGCATTGCGCTAAATAGCTGTGCAGGACAAATCAGTAAGATGGATCTAGAAGCTTCTGAGAATTTAAAAAGATCCAGAGAATAATGAGCTTATTTTTGTTTCCTTTCTGTTTCAATTAGAGCTAGTTAAGGGCATAGACATCAACTTGGAGCAGTTGGAATGGATTTGCCTCTTTTTTGAAATCGTGATTACGGTGTAGGAGGACGGGCCTCTTCCTGAGCTTGGGCGGTCGTGGGGTCCTCAGAGTGTGTGGTCTTCGGTGAGGCTGAGGGTCGCACGCAGGGCTGTCTGAGTGGGCGCTTCTCCTTCCATCATCGAAGGTGGGCGGGGCCGTCTCTTGGGCAGGGCATTCTGAGCCCGACCTTGTGTCTAAGGTGCCCTTCGCAGTGGGTCGCCAGCCTGGGAAAGCGGTCACTTACTTGGACAGCAAGTATATTCCTTTGTAAACTTCAGGGGGTTTACAGCTGTTCGGCTTTATGCCTGAATGCAGTTCCCTACGTTTAAGGCAGATAGGAGTTTACTTTTCCTGCCTCCTTAATTTTGAATTCCTGGCAGCCTCGTCTTAGACCCAGTCCTTAGGGAAAGCTAGACTTTCTTGGCTGGGCTTTTGCCTTGGAGCCTTCATGTGAGACTGACATCGCCTTCTCCATAACCCACCCCCTCCCCAAAGTCCCCTTTTAGTCGTTGGGTCTCTTTGAATTCATCAACAAACAGGTGTGTATCTTTGACAACAAATAATCACGTTAGTGATGCTTTTCTCTGGGTTGAGGGGTGCTGTCTTTTTGCACAAGCATCACTGTCCCGAGACAGACTTTTCCAGAACACGAAGCCTCCTTCCTTGGCTCTCATATTCCAGAGGCTCATGTGACAGTCACAGTATCGGATCTTCACATTGTTAGCCCAGTATTTACCCACTGGTCATCTGTGTTCAAGGCTTGGGCTGAGAGGAGATTTATGAACGTCACTAAAAAGTACGAGGAATTGACCGTCTCATGAGAAGACGAGGCTTAGCCCAGGGCAGAAGGCAGCGGAGAAGGTGTCAGACAGTGTCGTCTGAGCCTCAGGCTGGTGACTAGCAGTTGGTTGCAGACACGCGAGAATTTCTTAGGGTATTCCTCGACCCCACGCCCCAGGATGTCAAATCTGTTGCTTTACAGTTGGTTTGGCGTATTATGTAGAATTTCCTCATCTGCTGGTTATAGAGAAACAGCTTGAATTGACTCAGCTACACGGGGGGAAGAACTGGAAGGCTTATCAGGTCCCCAGGAGGAAGGCGGGAGGGTGGCGGTCATCGGGGACGGCTGGAACCAGGGGCCCGACATCTGCCGGGCCGCTCAGTCTCTGCTTCTAACGTCTGCTCCTGTCTGCATCTTGGCTTGGTTCCCTCCTGCCGCCTTCCCTCACAATGCAGGGCACGAGGCTACTGGCAGCTCTCACGCCTCACGATGCCCAGTTTCCTCACCGCCTGGCGGAGGTCTCTCCTCTTGCCTTCATGTCACTTTGAGAAACCTTGCAGGAAGGTCTGTGATGGAGTTCGCTTGGGCCACGTGCCCGTATCTATACAAAGACAGTTCGTCTTTGGCCAGCGGGCCAGGGTGTCGTGATGGGCCCAGCTTTGGACAGGCGCTCGTCCCTTACCTGTGGCCTGGCCGAGTAAGAGAGCGACAGCATGTGTTTGAGTCACATTGTTCTGTGAGATGTCACGGTGAGACAGGGGTGACATTGCTCAGGAGAAGGGCTGTGTGTGCTGTTTGCTGAATAAAGGGGGAAAGGCAAATCTGGGAAGAAAGGAAAAATGTATTTTTATTACGGTCATGTCTCTGTTTTAGGAATTTTAGAGTCCTCCTAAGCCTAATCGAAAATTTATTTATAATTTCATTAGATATCACTAAGTCACACTTAAAATTACTTAGGAGCAGGAATAGCAAGAATGAGGTATGGCGATTAATTAATCCGGCGTATGTGAAGACATCTCGCGACTGCAGACTTTTGGACAAAGAGTTGGAAAGCCTCCCCGTCTTCCCATTTACCTAATGAAGCGAGCGTGAAAGAGCTGGCAGGTGCGTGGCGCTCTCTGGAAGTCCCCGAGCATCCTGCGGGGACACACCTGCTTTCTTGACGCCGAGGCCTGAAATCTGGATCTGGTGTGCGGCAGTGGGTTGATCTGTTGCGAAGGGAACGAGCGCCCTGGACGCCTTCCAGGTTTAAGAGTCACAAGAAAAAGCAGAAGAAACAACAGGCAAGAAAGAAAAACAAAGTACGCAGAAGGGAAGGAAAGAAAACAGATCAGTTGGGTGGTAGAAGATGATGGCGAAAGTTAGACAGCTGGGCAGCAGCGAGCAGGAGAGCAGAGTGGCCTTGGGGACCAGCTGATAAAGAGGCTCGGACAGGAACAGGCTCTGGGCAGGGGGCTGGCAGGCCCCGGGGCAGGATCTCCCTTGGATTGACCCTTGGCTGCTGACGCATCTCTGCGGCGTGTCTGCGTGTCACACTGCGAGACACGTCACCTGACCATCCCTTCACACCTCAGAGGTCACTGAAGGGATCTGGGTGCCGACCGGCAGGAATTTACGTTGGTCTCGGTTATCAGTCTTGAGCATCGTTCACTGCCAAGTGCTTTAGTCCACCTGTGTATCTAGGTCGGAAGGTCATAGCTAGCAGTGCTTTCTGTTGTTTCAAATGCACGAATGGTCCTGCAACTCAGGAGGTCTTTTTGGGGTGGGGACAGTAATGGAAAGCGCTGGCCACTGCGAGGTGGAATGGGGGTCACTTATCAAATGGATAATGAGCGCAGACCGCTGTTTCAGGGCTGTAGGGAGGGTGGGGAATCAGAAGTGGGTTCTGTCTTCGAGGTACTTTCCCTTTAGTAGAGGAGGTCCAGGAGTTACTAATCCTGGACGTGGGTACGTCCTCAGGTGAGATTCATGTAGAGGATACCAAGCGGCCCGTACCCCGTGTATCCATAAATGAGCACTCGTCTGGTCCCACGGACTGTTTTGGAGAAGGGACCTGGACATTTTAATTTGGAGCGGAGCAGTGCCCGAGAATACCTGGGGCCCTTCCGTCGCGGGCCACCGTGTTGCCTTTCGCCGGGACAGCAGACAGCCCTGGGGGCTCGGTGGCGGACGTCCAGATCTCTAGTTCTTACTCGTGAGTCCGTGGCTTGACTGTAGTCACTCTAGCCCGTAGGTTCGGGTCTTTTCGTGGGGCCTAGACTGAAGGCCCTTCACTGCCTGGGGTGTGCGCTCTTCTCGTGGGCGACAGCACATGACAAGGAGGTGACTGGAAACACTCAGACCCTCTGAGAGCCTCAGTTCAGGACTCAGTGGTCCTTCTGTCCACCTTCCATCAGTCAGAGCAAGTCCTTGGCCGTTTGGTGAGGTCAGGAGGTGTATTTCATCCAAGGGCAGACACGGAAGAGGGGGCAGGGGAGGAAGCCTGGCGAATCGGTCGGTACCTGCACCCCGGGGGCTGTGACTCCAGGGACAGACGGGCCATTTCAGAGGCCGTCTAAGGAGTTGCTTTTTCACCTTTGAGTCTACCGGGAGTGACCCCAGTCTTTGTCGGGGAAGACTGACAAAAGTGGAGTAGACTGAAATTCCGCGTCTCCGGATTCTGGAATGGCTGATCCATTTCAGATGTCTTTCGGTGAGAAATAGCCCAGGGCCACCCACTGATCGTCTCTTCAGAATGGCGTTTCGTGAGGGTCACTCTGGCACTTGTAGAACGTTGTTTGAGACAATCCAAGGACTGGAAGATTGAATCTCATCAAAGGGACATGTAACGCGAGTCTGTTCGGGTTTATTGAATAAGCACAGTTTCAGCTGCATTGGAAATATATTGTGTAAGAGCTGTTTTTGTGTCTTTTAAATTTCTGTTGGTTTGGCGTTTAACAGAAGCTTGTTTTTGGGATTCCCTCTTATAAGAAATAATCCTTTCCCTTTTAAATACTACTCAGCGGTTCTTTCTGTAGGCAGGGCTCCAGGATTCGTTTACAGTTCATTAGGTGTTTGGCTAGAGCGATAGCGAGGACCGAACATGGGGAGTCACAGCCGGCTGAAGGTCGTCCCAATCGAACACAGCATTTTTAACGATGTAATGGTATAATTTGATGGAAAATAAGATTCAGTTTGTCAAACGTTTCCCTTATTAAATCAAGCTGTAGAGGTAAACCTGTTCGATTGGATGAGGGGTTCCCTTTGCGGTGCACTGCCCACGAGGGGTGCTGGCGGACACTGCGGGTCGACGACGTCCAGGCTGGCCCGGTCCCCTCTGGGGCGCGTGAATCGCTTCTCCCAGGGGCTGGAAGGCTAGTGTCAAAGGAGGTGCTTTTTTTTTTTTTAAGAAGCGCCACATTGCTCAACCTTGATTGAACCGGGGACACGAAGGCTGATGCTGCAGGTGGCTGAAAGCACAGAGGGAATTGATGCCGGTGGAAGGCACTTACCCACACGAGAAGCCCGGTCGCTTACAGGGCCTTTTGGACTCAAAAGGTGCCCTAGGGGCAGCTGAATGACCTCGCACCGAAGTTTCAGATTTGATTTGAGTGAGAAAGCCTATGGGGGGGGTCCCTGGTTCTTAAAAAAGGTGGGTGCCGTCTC
Source organism: Cynopterus sphinx (assembly GCA_030015415.1). NCBI lineage: Eukaryota > Metazoa > Chordata > Mammalia > Chiroptera > Pteropodidae > Cynopterus > Cynopterus sphinx. The sequence continues at coordinate 2,515,385 of CM057391.1, forward strand.
CGTTTAAGATCACGATGGCAGATTTTCCAAAGTCAGGAAGAGAAAGAACGGGGAGAGCTGCGATTCCGTTTCTGTTGCCATCGCGACCCGGTTTTTGTGTGGTCTGGTTCCCCTCTTTCCACTTTGCATTGCCAGAGGGGAGAAGAGTTGAACACATCGCCATACAAGACTGTCCCTCCAGCTCAGACTTCAGAGAGAGGCTTATGCAGAATATATCAGAAAACGAGAGCACGCGAGGGAACACAGAGTTTAATCAGCGCCGACGTCTTTGTTCATCCATCACACGAGTTCATCGGCTCAGAACTGTCTTGACTTTCCGTGACCTGCAAGTGATCCCGAAGAAACGGGTTTGCAGTAAACCTCTTAGACGCCTACCTGGCTCTTTGTAGTCATTATCTTCCTTCCCGCTGAGTTTGAAATGAGAAGTTCTGTCAAAAAAAAAAAAAAAAAAAAAAAGGCTCTCTGTCTTTCTCTGTCACATTTATTTATTTTATTTAAAAATTTTTTTAAGCCTAGAGTGGGCTTAATATTCAGCAGTTATTGTAGGTTGCAATTGTCAAATTCCGAGAAGCCAGAGACAAATAGGCCCTCAGGAAGAGAGATCTGTCTTGTTTTATGCACCGGAATTTAACGTAGAGTTAGGGTGTTGTCTGTTACCGGCCGAGTTTGCACCTTTAGGACGTGGGGGACCACCAGGCGCACAGTTCCTTCCGCACTAGCTTCTCTGTGCTCCTGCTCCCCTTGCTCGGCTGGGGCGGCCTTCGCAAGGAGCCAGGCGTCAATACTGGACCGCTTATCCGCTTCTGCACGTGCCTTCTTCCCGGGTTACCTTTGCCTCAACAATCTCACCTGAGGTTTTTACCCCTTAGGATGGCCTAGGCCTTTTTCTGTGGCTCTGCAACCTGTCGTTAACCGGGAATTCAGACCGATGAGTTGGCATTTGTGGCCACAAACTCATGCGATGCTGCAGCAGGCGGTGAGCGATAACTCTAACACGGCCCTCCGTGGGCGTTCTGCCCTTCCCGTGAGGGCAGCACAGCGTGCTTCTGTTTCACGTGGCCAGGGTTACATCTGTCATCTAAACACTGACTTTAAATGCTTTCGAAAACACGTTGGCGTGGTTGTAGACTTACAGGAAAGTCTGAGAGCCGTACAGAGAACTCCCATGCGTTCTCGACTCACATTCACCCGTTTTCAATACTTGGCCACATTTATTTTATTCTCTTTGTCTTTCTCCCTCTTCCCTCTCTCCCTCTTCTCTCTCTCTCTCGACATCTATGTGGTGTATGTACCTATGTTTCTGTGTGCGTACATAGACACACACAGGTGCCCCGATACTGTGTTCAACCCATTTGAGAGTCGGCCGCACACATCATGTCCCATTAACCGTGCTCCCCGTGGACTCTTCTGAGTCTTGATGCTTGATGACTGACTTTTCTTTTATAGATTTTTAATGCCTTCTGCAGATTCCTATGCATAGAGCTCTTATTACTTTAAGGCCGCAGTTCCCAACCCTTCTGGCACCAGGGAACAGGGCTCCTACGGGAATCTAATGCCCGATGAACTGAGGTGGTGACGCTGGCGCTGGGCGGCAGCTGCAAAAACAGATGAAGCTTCACTTGCTGCTCACCTCGTGCCGTGCGGCCTGGTTCCTAACAGGCCACCGACTGGAACCATTCTGAGGCCTGGGGGTTGGGGACCCCGCTTTAAGGGGTATTGACTCAAGTTTTAAACTTTACATTTGAAAAACTGAGGTCAGACGTTTGAGACAAGTCACCTAAGCTCACACAGCTGCTATGTTTTAGGATCTGTCTTTAACTCTGAGAATGTTTTGTATTTGCTAAATAATAAGTCATAAAAATTGCGCTTAATCACTGTGCTGCCGTGCCCCTCTGTGGTATTCCTGCTCACAGCTATTGTGTTCCATTTCATTTTGGTTTATGGAATGGTGTAATTAGGAAGTTATTTAATTTGGGAATGGTTTTGTGGTGCATTTTGAATTTAAACAAAGGTAGAAGTTAAGCTCCTTTATGGTGAGAGATGGAGATTTTAAACCTAGATTGGTGGAAGGTTCCCTGTGTTTAAATAGAAGATTGTGGACTTTACAAGAAAGAATTAGGCTTCAGTTTCTGGAAATACGGCAAGAGTAGACGTCTTGGAAGCATTCCCAGTGCAACACTCGTAAGCGAAACGTTGACCATCTTCATGAATGCCTGGTGGCCTTGCAGGGGTGAGGGACACCCTCAGAGACCACAGCTAAGGGGGCGTATGTTTTCGGGGCAGCGAGGAGGCATCAGACCCCGTGGACATCGGGCAGGTCCTGGGAACTCAGAGTGTTCGGTTTTAGGCTGCGTGGGGACCTGAAGACAAGGCCCTGGGCACAGACAAGGAGGGATTTGGAACAGAAATTCTGAGTAAATTCAGGACTGTGGAATGAAACACGCCCTTCAGAGACTCGATAAACTAAACCCAAAATCTGTTCTGCAAGAGAATCATCTGGGCTCCTAGTAGACGGGGAAGGCTCCACGTGGGACTGAGGTTCAAACTCGCTGTCACTGCAGCTGAAAAGCCCTAAACTTGGCTGTGACAGCGTGACACTGTGGCGTTGGCTGGTTCTTCTCTCTGCGTTTGGCTGGGTTAGGACAGGTGTGGAAAAACGTCCTCGGCTCCACGTGGCTGTCCTCCTCCTGGGCCTCTGGCTGTGCTCGTCCCACCTGGGGGTGGGTCCTGGTCGCAGGCTTTTCCAGCACCTCATCTGGGGTACATGGGAAGCAAAAAGAAAACCCAGGGGACTCGCCACCGCGTCTTCCTCAGGCCCTAAGGCCCCTGGCCTCTAGTCTGCTTTCTGCCCGCACGTCAGAGTCTTTCTGATTTGTTCTTCGCATTACGCGTGGGCATTTTCGTAGTAACAGAGAGGACTAGCTAGGAATGGGTCGTTTGGGCTCCCTTTAGGCCTAGGCTCTATCTTTTCCTTTTCCTAGTAGTAAAATGTGCCTAAGTCTGGCCGATGGAAAGAGGGTGAAAAGTAAGGTGGCATTGCCAGGCCTCCTGGCCCATAAACGCCTTTTTTCTTCCTTTTTTCCCCCCCTTTATTTTTGTGTGATCTGCACTCTCTTTACTCCTGTCTGCTGGCCGATGGCACAGGTTCTAGTTGAGGACTCTGAGACCACAGGAGATGGTGGATCTACAAGCGAGAAAAACCCGGGTTTCTGAATGACCGGGTGCAGTTAGTCCATCAACTGTGTGCTTTCAAGGTTCTTTTTACGGGCAGTTCGCCTGGTTTGGCTATAGAACAGGCCATCACTGGACCTTTTCCTCTCTGCTTTTCTGTTTAATCTTATACTCCCCTTAAGGCTAAACGCAAGTCCTGTTTTCTTCACAATACTCGACTGAATTCCATCGTTCATTTATTTGAAATCCTGCAGCACAGTTAAGTTTCACTCATGAATATAAGTAACTTTGTGCTGTCTCTAGTCCTCTGTTTCATGGGTTAATACCAGCTCTACTTTATAAGGTTTTTTTAAAAAAGGGACAATGTACCTCTCACCTCCCCGTTCAGAGAGATGCTGAATAAATGCATATTAAACTTGTTCTTTGAAACATTGACGTGCCTGAATAATTAAACCCCACAGCAACGTGATAAAGTGCAATTGTCATCTTTCAGATTTTTTTTCTTTGAATTTGAGGGGGTTTCTGCCCTCTTTCCCTGGAACACTTTTTAGCTCCTTGATGAGTCTTGCATACTCTTCATGGCGGAGATTTTCAAACCTTCTTGCTCCTGACTCTTATTAAGTAATAGGGTTTTCATTGTGTACGCGCACACACGCGGCTGAAGCAAAAGTTTCATGCAACAGTACTTAAGCCCTCATCACCCCCGTTGTGTGCGGTGCCCTCTGGTATTTTCCGTTCTGGTCTCTGCCCATTACATCGATTCTGTGACTCACACATTGGCTGTGACCTATGATTTGAGAAACGCTGCTCTGTGGCTGGAGTGGGGTGGGTGGACAGGGTGCAGCGCTTGATCTGAGCGGTCACTGAGGCTGGGCAGGCAGCGTGGTGGCTTTTGACTCGCAGTTTTCAGCGTGGCCTTGTCTCAAAGGCTCCGGGCAGGGAGTGGAAGCGCGACACAGCGACGAGGAGGCCCGTGGTCTGAGATGATGCTATTTGAGTCAGTGCTTATAAGGGGGGTGGGGTTCCTGGGCCCGGGTCCTGATCTGTGAACCTAGAGCCACCTCTGGGACCTGGGTTCTGCGTGGTGACAAGCTCTGTGAACACCGAAGTTGGAGACTCGTCCCCTAACTCTTGGGGAGGCCAAATTGTTGGGGCGAAGCCGGTTACCAGACGCGGGAACAGTTTATGCTTGAAAAATCCTGACTGCCTTGCGCTGTTGATGAAAGTTGAGAATTCTAACTCGTGAACTTTTAGAAATATGTGTTTGTATTCCCCTTCCCGTGTCTATTAAATTACGAATCATATATTTGTGCTAGTTTTAGCTTATTTTATTATTTCTAATTGCTTATAACCAGTGATATAATTTGTTTATTTATTTTATTCTTACTACTTTATAAACTCGGTTTTATTTCTTTACTTTTAATATTTAATTTTTTTCTTCATTAAACATTGTGGGGGTGACATCGATCGACAAAACCCATTAGGTTTCAAGCGTACAGTTCAACAGTATGCCCTAGAGACATTGCATTGTGTTTCTCCCCCCGTAGTTAGGTTTCCTTCTGTCGCTACATATTTGACCTCTTTGACCCCGTCTGCCTTCGCGCCACGTCCATGAGTCTCCGTTTACCGTGTCTGTTCGTTGCTTTTAGATTCACATCCCACACGGGAATGCTATCACGCGGTTGTCAACTTTTCCCGTTTGACTCATTTTACTGAACGTGATTATCTCGGGATCAGTCCGCATTGTCACAAATGGCAGGATTCCGTCTCTTCTTATGGCTGAGGCATGGTCCCCGGTGTGAATGTGCCGCAGCCTCTTTAGTCAGGCATCCATCCATCGTAGGACCCTTCGGTGGCTTCCATGTCCCGGCCACTGCGAATGGTGCTGCTGTGAACATCGGGGTGCACATGTCTTTGTGGATAAATGTTTGCAGGTTTTTTGGGTAAATACCCAGAAAAGCGTTTGCTGGATGATATGATTAGATCTATTCTTAGTTTTTTTTTGAGGAACTTCCATACTGTTTTCCATATGGTGGCACCAATTTTCAGTCCCACCGGCAGGATATAAGGGTCCCTTTTTACCCACAACCTCGCCAATACTTGTTATTATTCTTGTCCTATTGCTTATTTCTTCAATTTTCAAATGCATGATCTGCACTTCGTACCTTTAAGAGTGTTTAGTTACCTTTTAAAGTTTATTTTAGTTCATTTCTTTTTGGCCAGGTAATTATCTTTCTTTTTTTACTGCATAAACCATTGTCTAGTTCTGTAGTGTTATTGTTTACTTCTGTAGTGTTATTGTTTACTTCTGTAGTGTTATTGTTTACTTCTGTAGTGTTTAAAATGACCAGTGGGAAGCAGGATGTGTTAGCTGAGAGAGTGGCCCATTCACTTAGCATGGGAGACCTGTCGATTTTTCCAGACGTGGCTCCTCAGTGAATCGCACCTGCCTCCTTGATTTGTATGGCTCCCTCCCACCCGGACTCTGGCTACCTGACTTGCTTCCATCAAAGGGGCATCGGCAAATGACACTCCAGTAGGAACTCGGTAAGCGCTTGTGAAATGGGAACGTGCAAGAAACTCAGGCCGTCCTGCCGGAGGGAACACTGGAGGACAAACTTGGCATCCTGGCCAGCAAGCCCCAGTTAAATCAATGCCTGACGTGCGACTAGTGTGGTCTTGGACTTTCAACCCCGCATAAGTCCCCGATATTTGCAGCCACGAGAGTGACCTCAGGCAACGCCAGCAGAGGATCTAGTGCACTGAGTGGAGCCCAAACTGCAAGATCATGAGCCAAAAAATTGTTCTCCTAAAACACACAGTTTTAGGTGCTTTGGTATGAAGCAGTAGGTAACGAGGAAAAAGCTGGTTTTGTCAGTGAGGTGCTGTCGTGGAGTATGCGGCATTGGTTTTGGGGTTGGGTGACAGGGGCTAGAAAAAAAGATAAGGGGATTATTGGCAAAGGCTCGACGAGTGACAACTGTTAATGGAAGCTGGAAAGGTGATGAGGAAAGCGTTAGTGAAGTTGGAATGATCGTGACCCATGATTTATGGTGCTGAAACAATTTTAAAAAACTGTCACCTGCAGGAACTTAGGATATACAAGGCGTACCTAATCAATTCATAGATCTGCTTAGGAGAATTTCAAGCAGACTATTGAAATTGCCACTTGGCTTATATAGGTTTTACAAGGTAGGAAAAGGGAGAAATAAACCAGAAATTAGAGGAAATGCAGCATGTCCAGGAATTTCTGTGTTGGAAAAGGAAAGTGTTTCTTTAGTGGTATCCAGCAGGCACAAGATTCTCAAAATCAGAAGTGGCCTGGGGTAAATATCAAATCTTCACTGGAAGACTTTTTGTTCAGACCTCAGAAGGATGTAAGGTGTGACTGAGCAGATCCTTTTAGCTAGAAGAGAGAGATTATGAGATTATAAAAATCATAAGGGCTCTGTGCCAGTCTAGTACTTTAAAGTGGACAAAGATCTAGTTCTAAAAAGGTTGTGGACGTTGTTTTAAGGGGAAAACCGTGACCCTCAGTTAGGAAGTCTGCAAAGTTTTAAGGAAGTTGGAATGGATTTTACTGAAAAATGGTCAGATTAAAAAAAAAGGCTCAAATTGCACACTAGGAGTTTCATTCCCAGGCAGACCTGGCGCATATCAGGAGGTCAGTGGACCTTGACCCTTTTGCAAAAGGAAGAGGGGACTTTGGTGTTCTTGGGAAAGGCTACGTGCGTTTTGCATGTGGGAGAGAGAGGATCCATTGGGTCCCAGGGCAGGACTATAGGAGATTGTTGCATTAATACCCCCTCCCCACCAGCTCCATGAGTCCTGTGTCTTGGTTTCCAAGCTGTCGTGTAGTCCCCCGACTTTTGCCTTGGCCATACAGCTTCGATTGGCCAGTGGAGCTATGGCAAACCTCCGGGAAACAGGGGCTGGCTAGATGCTTGCACCGTGGAGCTGGTCCTTTGGGACCGCTGCTGTCTCTGTGACTGTAGCTGCCTGAGCGATCTCAGACCAGAAAACCCACTAACCGCCTAGCTAAGCCCAGCTGGAATTGTAGAATCCAGAGCAAATACATGATATTGTTTTGTTTTGTCTGAAGTTTTGGAGTTTTGTTTTGCTTTGCGTTTGTTTTGTAGCAATAGATAAGTATAAGCTATGGTAGGGGTCACAGACATTGTCCAGGGGAAGGGCGCAGGTTGTGGTGTCCCCAACCGCACTGGGAGATGTGGCTCCTGGGGTCCGGGCATCTGGGGGAACCATCCAGCCTCCTGAAATCCTGTTTCGTTGCACGAACCGCCTCCTTTCTGCGGCCACGCACCTTCCTCTGATGAGCTTTTTTCAGCTCAGGTCAGGAGGACACGGAGAGAATGTGTTTCTTCAGGCCGGTGGATCAGAAAGCCTTGTTCGGTGCTAGGAGGAAGCTAAAGCTTTGTCAGCAGGTGCATGTGTCCACGTCGATGGCTTGTATTGCAGAGAGCAACCTGTCCTCTTGTCACTATGTAGAAATGTTCATTTATATAACTTCAATAGCTCATTAATTATGTAGGATCTGCTTCTTATCGTGATGAATTTGAACTTTTATCCCATGATCTGTTTTATTAGCCAGGAAGCGCCATACATGTATTTAATGGCCACGTTTTACAGTCGTTCCGTTACTGCAGTGAACCAGCAAGTTTGTAGATTTTAACTTGCAGTGTAGCCATCTGAATTTAAGGGGAAGAAGCTAAACACTAAAAAACTTGTTAAGGAAGAAAATGAACTTTAAAAATATTTATAATGAAAAGATATAAAAATAAAAATTAATTTCTTTGCTCTTACTGTAAGGCATCATATATGGATTGGAGAAAATTCGGAAAATATAGAAAAATACACAAAATAAAAATAAATTTTATCGCCTTCCAGAATTAGTTATTTTAAGATGTTATTATATAATACTGACAATTGAAAAGTATTGAATGATCATAGTCTTCCAGATACAGTATAGCATTTACTTTAATATAATAATCTAATATCTCCCACAACGCAGTGATGAGGCTACTGTTACTAAACCATTTTACAAATGAAGAAACAGGAGCAGACTGATTCATCTGTTGAAGATTATTCATATTTAAGCCTTAGCTTTGGACTTCAAAGTTTGCCTTTTAAAACCATTATCATGCTTTTCTATGTAATTTTTTTTCTTCCTCCCTCCCTCTCTTCCTTCTCCAGATTGGAGCACACCAATTTGTTTTTGTCATCGATCACATTTTAACCTAATTCATTTTGCCCCTAACATATCCAAATACCCGTAAACGTTTTTCTTTAATGTGATTTTTAGTGGCATACAGTATCCATATAGCATGTGGTTTAACCATTGCGAATTTAGTCCGTTTCATATTACTGGTATCTAGATTAGCTCATTTACTCACCTGGTATGAATAATATATGATGAACATCATTTTCCACATTTTCAGATTATGTCCTTAGGATAACTTTTTAAACATGACACTCACAAAATGTGAGGTCTAAGGATAAGACCATTTTAAAGATTTTATATACATTCTGACTCATTACCCTTCAGATAGTTTGTGAAGATTTTTTTTTTATACAAACAATATATGAGAACGCCTTGAAACTTTGATATGCCTCTCTGTAGTACACAGGAAACAGGGAAATACAATTGAAGATTAGGAGAATGAAAGATTAGTAACTCACTGTGCTTTCAAGTTAAAGTGATATGGCCTATGTCTACTTTAGAATTTTGTTAATATAGCTTTAAAGGCCTTTTAAAGAAAAATTAAGAAATTTGGTATTTATAAAAAATGCGTCATTTTTATGTGATAAAATTTCTGCGGAAATATCAAAAGGAAAATAGTCAACCCGATGTTAAGTGGGGAATGCTTGAAGAACCGCAAGTCTGTAAATAAGAGGATGAGATTAGAGCAAAGTGTATTTCTTTAAAAAGCCCTTAATAAAAAAGCCCCTGAATAAAATGTGATTTGATCCATAACCCCCATTTTGTAGATGGAAATGAGGGAATATCAAGGGGAAAGAATCCCATTGCCTAGCCTAACACCTGGCAGAGCTGGAACTCAGTAGTTTTTCAATAATGAAGGCATGAAGGTGAAAGGGAGTCTGAATGAAGCTTTGTAGCTTCCCATCCTTGGCGAAGGTGCCCTTTGGGTGCCCCTCCCACCCCGACCGGTCCACAGCTCTAAAGCGACTCTGGGAAAAAGGGTCCCTAATGGGGACTCGATGGTACCGCCAGATGCTCCTGCAGCGAGTCTGAGGAAGCCAGAGCAGGTGTGAAGAGCCCCCTATTCTATACTTATTAATAAAGTGTCCGACGTAACTAGGAATTGAGAGGTACGCATTTCCTGAGACGCTTTATGATTGGGATTCCCTCCTCAAGCCTAATGTTTGGGGGAGTCCAGGTTTTTTTAATCACCTTGCCAGGTTAGGGGTCATAAGGTCAAAAGTGTGAGCATTTTTTGAATTGGATGGTCATTTTAAGGGGGTCAAGATTTAAGGGGTCCGGGTAATAAGGGCCCCTTACCTGAAAGGAATGTTCCAGCACTAACTTACAGCTTTCGCAGGCTTGGGGACAGTTATTGTTCGTTTTATTTTGTTCACCTAATGAGACAAACGAGAACTCCAGAGGCCGTGCGAACGTAGGTACCCTGAACCACAAGGCGAAGGAGACAGTATTTTACATCACAGTCTTTCAGAAGGGTGGCATCTGATAACAGCAGTTCTGTCATCAGAATAGACAGTTATTTTAACTGTACTTCATGCTTTCTGGCCAGTGATGCCATGTTAAAGTTTGAAACAAATAGTACCATTTCAGTTTCTTCTTTTCCTTTTTACCTGATAGTTCCACCCCACTCCCCACTCCATCACGTCCCTAAAATAGTAGTTTTTCAAAAGTGTGAGGTCTACTCTTGGCTCCTTATGTCTACAACTGGGGACCATGCAACCAAACAGAACAAAATTTAATATTTAAACATTTCAGATTATATGTAGCCAGGGTGGGTGGTGCTTTTTTACGTATGAAAAGGTCGAAGGCATCGCTCCCAACGAAGCGAGGTTATAATGGGGCTTTGTTGGTGGTAGACTGTAAGTAGTGAAGTGTAGGGTGCGAACTTTTTTAAAAAAAATTAAAAAATGAATACGAAAAAAGGAATTTATGGAAACATCGAAACCAGAATAATGTTATTTACTGAGTGATTGCTACAGCTAAATCTCTAAAGATAAGAAATGTATTATGTCTTTGTTTAGTTCTCTAGGAGAGTTTTATTTTTCTAAACCAAGACATAAATTCCCCCCACGCCGTCATATGATTTGGACTGAGACACACGCCGAGAATGGAGGGTGACTCGACGACGAGGTCTGTGTGCAGGAGGAATGAGAACCCTTCAGCGTCGTCTTTGATCAGAGCTAGCATCAAAGCCCAGCCCCGCGCTGCGCCGCTTTGAAAAGCAGGTTTGGTATCTGCGTTCTCACTTTAACATAATTTATTAATATCTCCTGAAATCTGCTGACTTGTATTGTCTTAGGATGAACAAACATAGTACTTAGGTCAGAGCAAAGCACACGATGACCTTTTTTGCATGTACCTGAGAAATTTCCAAAACCGGGAATCTTTTTTTATGTGTTATGTGTACGTGTGTCTGTTTTAAAAATGGGGATTCAAACACAGCGAGCATACTGTTTTTACAGAAGACATTTATAACCAAACAGTTGTCTGCATCAAAGTTTTTTTCTGGGGTCAATTCCTAGAGGCAGAACGATCGAGATCCAGAATAAAAGGCTGCTTACTCCAGTGGCTTAAAAGCACCGGAGGGACCATCCACCAAGAATGCAGAAATGAGGGGTAGAATTGTCAGCCTGAAGATTTAGTCTTTAACAGGAAGAACGCTGGCGGCGAAGTGTAGAAGCTTAACCTCGCAGAAAGGATACTGACCTGGATTTTGTTTCCCTTCGTCCTGTTGTCACTGTCCTCGTTGTCATCTTGCTTGTTGGCTGTTTACATGGAGTTGAGGACTGTGTCAAGACCCTTGGGCGGATCCTCTCCTTTCATACTCAGAGCAGCCCTAGAGGGAGGGGGTCCCGTAACCCCCATTTTGTAGATGGAAATGAGGCGTAGAGAGGTTAAGTAATTTAAGGCCTCTGGCTGATAAGGGAATGGAGCCAAGTTTTAATAGTTTTTATTTTATTTTTATTTTTATTTTTTCCCAGTCTTTAGATAAAGAAGGCTGTCCGAAAGTCTCCTCTAAGTCGTCTGATTTTACCCTTAGTTCTCCACGTAGAAACCGAGGAATAGGTGGATTGTGAAGATGCAAGTCATAGGGGAACAGGTGGCAGAGCAGCTGGGCCTTTGTTTGGTTCTCCACTGGCAGTTGCAGCGGTTTTCAGGCTCTTCCCACTCGCTCCTGGAAGGAACCTCCTGACTCCTAGCAGGGACATCTGACCCGGCCACACCTTTTCGAAATACAGGTGGAAACGCGTAGTTTAATTTTAAGTTTCTAACTTCCAAAAACCTTTTTAAGTCTCTTGGAATCTAGAATACAAAGCATTAGCAACACGACAGGAAAACATGGACTGTGTCTACAGCAGATTCCCAGAGTTCATGACTTTTCATCTAGATTTCGTGTTGATGGCTTCCTTGATTTGAAAAGACTGCTCTGTTTGAAGTGCGGAATGCCATTCCCACGAGGGAAAGCAAACTGTGCACTTTCTGAGTAATGACACGGTTGTTCACGAATTTTTCAAAAGCAGCATCATCCAAACGACGTTTTCTTAATTTTTCGCATAAATTTGTCACATGGAAGTTCGTGCATTATTTTTTTTTCTCAAAATTTGTTTTAGAAAACTCAGGAAGTGGAATGTTTTTTTTTTTCTTTTTAATTGTTTAAGTGAGGTACAGAGAACTGTGGTGTTGATCGTGCTATAGAATAGTTTCCCGATTCTAGAAAGTTCTTTATGATGAGCGCTTTTCATATTCACTTGTTCATATTCAGAAATTAGCAGTAAGGAAAAAGTATTCTTTTGTGATCAGCTTTATTATATTACAGATAATAACGAAGCACTGTGCAACGTTTCTCCTGATGCTTAAATTGCTTAACTTGTTGCAACTAAAAAAAGTCTTACTGTACTTACTCAGAATGAATGTGTGTTCGTTGAAAGGGATGTTGACAATGTTTAGATATTGTCCATTGCTGAAGAACCGCCTTATTTAAATATGCTTTAAAAAACCTTGAAAGTTTTAGACGTTAGAGTACAGAAACACAGTGCTCCAGCATCCTTCTCGGCGTGCAGAAACGGGTGCGACGTGCTTTCTGCAATCGAGAAGCTGCGTGACACAGTCACAGGCATGGGCAGTGCTTCCAGCCCCCCAGGTTTTAGGGACCATCACGGAGTCCCCCGCGTCGTGACGCGAGCACCGCTGGGGGAACGAGTGGTGTGGCCTTGCGGAGGAGAGGAAAGGTGGAAGGAGACTGTGTTGCCTTCTTTATGAAATCCACGTGGCCCTCCAGGTGTCGACTGATGGCTCTGACATTTTGTGTTGGAAATTAGACACGCTCCCTTCTGTTTTTTTGTTTGTAACTCACAGATCTCTTGTTTACAGTGCATTCCTGGTTCACCTGTGAAGAATCCCGACGAGCCTCTCTGCAGACTCATCATTTGCAGTTCCTTTGGATCAGCAATTTATCGGAAGCGAGCGTGTTAGCAATGCCTTCTTGCCTTGCACCGGAGCCATGACGTGCAAGGATCTGTGAAGATTGGAAAACGCCAATGATAGATGTGTCTTCTGATTTTTATTTTTTAGCCTTCTTTGAATCCCGGGGGAAGCCCATCATCTGACGTGGTGCTTTTAAACCATTGGAAAGTGAGGAATTTCGAAGTCCAGCGCGGCGACATCGTGTCCCTGGTGTGAGTAAATCCGAACCGTACGGTGTTTGCGTGTGAATTACAACGATCTGATTTAACTGATGGTCTGCCGCGAATGCCATAGCGTCAATTATTAAATTCACAGGCACATTTAAAGTAGAATGAGTTAAAAAAAATCAATTTTGAAATGTAACGAAGCTATCACAGGTTTTTCTTTTATATTTAAAAACATTTCAGTCGATCGACACACCTGGATAGGGTGAAAAGCGTTGAATGAAATGTGGATTCGAAATGATTGATCCAGGGTACGTGTATTTGGTATTAGTTTGGATTATTTTGAAAGTTTGCATCTTGGAAGCAATCTCTGTTTCTCACGTTTTATTATTTGGTTTGACAAATATTTCTAGAAGATGATAATTGGGACATGAAATACATATATTTGTGACATGAATGTATAGAATATGTGTATGTGTGTGTGTGTATAGATATCTCAGTAACTCAACTTTAAAAAAGGAAATTTGGAAGACAGTATTCTGGAGGCTTTTGTCCGGGACCAAAAGGTGGCACTGTTTCTCTGCTAAAGTGTTACAACTGGGCAGGAACATAAATTTCCTTCATCTTCATGCGGAAAGGAGTGTCAAAGTGTGCGTAATTGACACAATGATAGAATACGTAGGCCTCGTCCTTGTTCGCATGGTTTAGATGTGAGTTTTTTGGTTTGTCTTGAAAGTAGATTCACACTGAGAAGACCGCAGCAGAATGTGCCTTATTTCTTCTCGTTTCAGCCGCTTATAAAAATGTTTTAATGTGATTCCCTAGTATGCCCATGAGCGCATGGGGATAGCAGTTAACGTAGCACTTATTGTCACTTATTTTAACAAAGGTAAAGTCCTACCGTTTGCTGAAGACGTCCATCCAGTTTATACACCTGATTCTTGAGCTGGAATCATTGGTTCCTGTTGGGTATTTACAACAGGTGAAAGCAGAAACACTGTCTACTCGTTTATACGTACCTTTGGCTAGTGCTTCGTGGAAATGGGCATTTTAGGAACGTGTCTCTGTCAAGCCCGTTCTCCCGGGGTTCACCTGAAAGCACGTTAACTAAATCCGGTTAGGAACTAATGAAATACATTTGAGTGCAGCCCCGTGTGGGGATTAAAAGAACCTCCCCTTCCTGACGCTTTCTTCAATGCTAATCCACTCTTTGGCGTCTACTTTGGTTTTGGCATTCGGAGCGTGCTGTTTTTGCCCCCTCCCTAACCCCCTTTTCCCTGCCCGGCTAGCCTAGCCCGAAGTGTGCTCATTATTCTTTCGCCTTTGGTTTGACAAGGTTACCTCCTCACTTAGTCGATGATGGAGAGGATGCCCACCCGAGTGAAAGAGGGCAGCCTACACGCAGGCGATTGCGCGGTGTTTTTTTTTTTCTTTTCCCGTTAGAAACATGCTGACTGTCTCTGAGCAAGTGAATTTGAACGGGTCATAAAAGTAACCCAGCATCTCATGTACTATATGGAAGAAGAGAACTCTGTTCTTTTATGTCACATTAATGTGATCGATATTTATTTTATAAATTAACTTCCCCAAACAGATGTTGACAGTAAATTATAGCTCCTTTGGCTGAACCGTAGTTTTAATGAATGAATTCTGCCCTGTGTTCCCGTCTTGTTCAAATAACGCATTTCCTTCATAAGGCTTGTTGCTAGCAGGAGCTACTTCGTGAAGGAATGCTTAGCGACTGGTATGTTATTTAACAAGTAATCAAGCAGTACTTGTGGCTTGTTTTGAGAAACAAAAAGTCTCATACTAAATTCTTCTTTAGCATAATGCAACACTATAAAAGGCACACTTCAACGTATCTTTTTCGTTTAATGAGCAAAAATGCTTTTAGACATGTGCCCTTATATTTTCATATACTTTATAGACTGCTTCATTTGAAAAGATTGATGTTGGTTCGACTAATGTTCAGAATATACACGTCGTTCATGTCCAACACCACTGAACACTTGCTTTTCTCACGAAATGCACCAGTCTGGTTTCAGTGTAGATAATAATCGTCATCACTGCATTAGATTGACCTGTCCAGTTAAGGAATGTCTGACTAATGCAGATATACACAACTAAAATTTGAATTTATGGTTAAATACAGAATGTATAAAATACAAATGGATAGTAAAAACACATTTCATTGATATATAAGTAACCTCTGGAAACAGGGTAGTGTGACAGACGATATTTTAAATCGTCCTGGGACAGCATTCTATGTGTTCAGAGTATGTGAAGGTACAGCTTTTCTCCTATACTATTATACATGCATTTCTTGACAACTTTGTAATTTGCAAGTTTATACTTAAATTAGGGCTTATGCCACTTTCAAGGGTACTAATGAAAAGAATAACACTTCCATCAAAAATGCCAGCACACTCTGAAAGACATGAAATTTCTAAACACTGCAGTAAATGTAGGATTTCACATAAAACAGAAAGGTGTAGGGAGCTCGATGGAAGGTGATGTGAGGAAGCGTTGAGGCTTCTGTGTCTGCGAGGGCGACGGGGACATTACCAGCTGAATTAGAAGTAGAGAGAAGACAGTGGGCCTTGTGCAACGTGTACTGATGGTAGGGGTGTATGCTCTGCTCGTCGATTTACTTTATCATATATCTGTATCTGTCCGTATCTACGTCTACAGCTGTATCCCTCCACTTACCCCTTGCCTCTGAGTCGGATTCGTGCCGCAGACACACACGCCATAGTGGAACAGGCCGTCCGCTCCCTTGCGAGGGGTTTTGTTCAGAGCTGGTTGACAGAGGCTGCTTGCTAAGGTGCGGCATGGCTGGGTGCGGGTGCGGGTGCGGGTGCGGGGAGGGGGCAGAGAGGAATATGCTTCTTTGTGGCTCTTCCTTATCTTTCCTGTCACTGTCCTTTGGTACAACGCTGGTTTCAGTGGAGCTGCTGTTTCAGCTTGATATTCAGTGATGGTAAATCAGGAGGTATATTTATTTAATGACATCATTGGTCACACGCACGTTATTGGCTGTCATCAGGTCCTCAGTATTACTAAGGAAATGTAGGTGACGGCGTACGCTCTTAGTGGATCTGCACACTTTCTGTACCCTGGGATTGACTTTTCATTAACCTGCGTGGTGGCCTTGCTGTGACAGGCTCCTTGTAGGTAATACCATTTCACAATGATAGACCGGTCAACAAATCTGTTGCGAGAGCTATTCTACCACAGTCAAGTTTCAAGTAATCACATTTGAAAGTGCTTTAACTTTTAATTTTGAAATCATATTCAAGAAAAGTTATAAAAATAGTCCAGGGAGTTTCCATTTACTCCCAATATAGTTTTCAGTTTTATGGAGGAGTCACTGACAAACAACCTTGTAAGATACTGAAAGGATGCCACGTGGTGTGCTCCGTGAAAGGATTCCCCCCCCTCGAGTTAATGAACACATCTATTGCCTCATATATGTACTTTTGGGGGGTGGGGAGTGAGAACATATGTTTGACTTAGCAACTTTCAGTTACACAGTGCGGAGTTATCAGCTGCGGTCACCACGTTACTCATTAATCCTCAGGATTTAGTCACCTTACGCCTGCTAATGTTAACATTTCCCACAACCGTAGTCCAATTACTGAAACCAGAAGATGGACACAAATGCAGAACTCTGAACTACTCTGAGGTTTTTTGAGTTTTACCCCTTTTCCCACTGTTCCTTTAGTAGTCAGTGCCTTGGTCATTCCCCCCTTCCCCCCCATATTGACCGGTTTGAAAGATCCTAGTCAGTTCTTTTGGCCGAATGATCTTCACTTTTTTAATTTTCGAGGTCAGCCTGCCATCACATGGAGAAGCATTGCCGTTGATGGCAGTTGCTGAGGAAGCTGTGGCCGTGGTGACAGCTGGGGAGGTGGGTGACCCGGGGCCAGAGGAGAAGGACATTTCCAGGCACAGGTCTTCTTCGTTTTTTGGGCCCACACACTCGGGTCATGCCTGAGCGGGTCCACGGCTCCCACACGGCCACGTTTGTAGCCTCTGGGAAGGAAGGAAGGAGGGCTGTGCGGGCGGTGAAAGGCCATGGTGTGTCCTGGAGGAATTAATCACAGACCGCACTGTTGAGCCTGCGCTATAGAAAGTTCCGGAGAAGACGGGTGGGTGAGGGCATTCTCAGTAAGCGCCACTGTGTCGCAGGCTTGGTGCTGTGTGCTTCGTGTGGGCCTTTTTTATCTAATTCTCATAGCACTCTCTGGAGATAGTTACTTTTCACATAATGCAACCGAGATTGGGCAAGTAGAAGGCCAGCCAGCAGCAGAATTTGAATCCAGGTCCGTTTGCCTCTAAACCTGGTCCGGCCGATGTGGTGGGCATACGTGGCTGCCCAGCACTGAAAATGTCACTGCCGTTTGTTAAAACGGCAACATGTTGGATATAGTCAGTCACATAAAATATGTCGTCAAAGTTAATTTCACCCGCTTTTTGTTTTTATTTCTATTTTCTGTCTTTCTGACGTGGCTGGTAGAAAATTCAGACTCTCACATGTGACACGCATTCCACCTCTGCCGGACAACTCTGTCTAAACCTTTCTCCCCTTTACGGGCCGCTGCCCCCTTGGAGCAGGTCTCAGGTGGACTCAGGTGAGACGCCAGCCCCTGAGGTGGGTCAACACCAAGGTGTTTGCTGCGAAGCGAACGCAGAGCCCCAGAAACGGGTGAGCACTCGGTGCGGGTGAGCACATCGGGTGCTCAGACCCAGACATAAAAAGACATGACGTCTCCAAGGAGATTGGCTGCTTATTATTTCCTAGTCCTTGGGCCGAGAGTTCTAGGTTCACTTGTATTTATTGTTTTTAAAGAACCCAATAAAGGAAATGCTGTCATGATTCTTACTTGATGATGAGAACTTAGGGATAGAGACATTAAAGGAGCCCTTAAGGACATACAGCCAGCGAGTGGCAGAGTGAAGGAGTGACGTGCCTCACGTCAGCTCCTGTGCTCCTCCTCGTCACACGGTGATCCCCTGCACACGGCGGCGATGGCTGGGCCAAGGACAGTTCATCATTCTCAGCGAAGGAGTCATGCAGGGCCTAGCGTCTCTGTGTCTGCGGCACTGTCCCCATTCCTGGAGGGAAATTCCTGAATCCAGCTCCTGAAATGCACACCGCGTTAGTAGCAGTGATGCTTCACCGTGAACATGGAGGCCTGCAGCTCCAGCAGCTGGTGGGGCCACGCCACACGAATCGCCGCTTTCTGCCTGGTGGCCACCGTGACGGCTACACCCTGTGCCGTGGACGTATGCGGAGAGCTCGAGGATCTGAGCCAGGGCTGCAGGCGAAGCAGAGTAGAGCCTTGGAAGAAGAACGAGAGGAGCTGCTTCCTTTGTGTCTGGAGTGCTCATCAATCCTGAAGGTCCTTCGACCCGCCGGGGGAGAGGGATCAGAGCCTGCTGAAAACCCAAATTCGTGTTTTGAAACAAATGGCGGAGCAGTGATAATAACGGGCTAATAAATGACCCATAATTGTAGTGAAAGCCCGTTATCTGTTGAGCTGGACAATGTAATTGTGTGCTCTTACCTCTCCTCTCTGCATCATTCCTGGTTTTTAGTTTGGTTTATAGCCACGTATTTTTCTGTGTTTATAGTTAACATTGTACGTTTCAGGAACACGACTTTAGAAAGACCATGAGTTTCAGAAAAAGGGACTCTGTGCAGGATGCAGGACCTGGATTTTCTTTTTCTTCTTTCTTTTTTTAAATGAATTGTAAAAGTGTTGGAGAGCGATATCCAGGTTGCCGTGTATTTCAATGAGAGCCTTGGTTTTTGGCATTTGGAATTACCCCTAGTCGTTTGCATTCCCTACTACGCATATTTACAAACGATCCCTTAACAGGAAATGAGGTACTTGGTGTCCTGAGGTGGTCTTTAATGCCCGTTTGCCTTCTTGAGTAAAATAAACCTTCCTCACGATTTTCATGCCTTTGGTTAGGCAGTTAAACGTTTTTAAGTTCAGAGACAAGTTGCAGCCCCGAAGTGCTTCAGTGACTGCAAAGCTCAGTTGTGAATGTTGAGGTTTTATGGTGACACAGCCAGAGGAGACACCGCAGCTTCTGCTCAGCCCGTTCCGTGAGCCTCGTGTTCGCTGAGAGACGACCAGAAGTTGTTAAAGAGCAAAGTTCCGGGCGACATTCTGTGAAATAGTGGGTACTTAGGTTTGCAGCTGTTTGTGTTTTTATGGGAAAATGCAGTCTCTGAGGACAGTTACTCCTTTTTAAAAAAAAACATGCAGGACAGCATTTCTAAGGAGCTCCTCAATACACGATTCATATCCTATGTAAGGAGTCAGAGTGAGCTGTTGGGGAAGAGCATTTTGAATATAAGTTTAAATATAATTCTAATGGAGAAATTATTAAAACTTTAGAGAAGCAAGCAGGTTTCAAGCAAGAGATATAACCGATCTTAGATGGTGTGTTAACCGATCTTAGATGCTTTTAGAACCAGCGATACATAGATGCATGCACAAAGCTAGGCCACCCGGGTCCATCAGTATCTGATTTCCACTTGCAGACTACTTTCTTTCAAACTGAGGCCCGTACTGAGGAAAATGAGAAAGCTGCCTTAAAAAATAAACACACCCAAAGCGTTGTAGCTCTCCCAAGGGCAGGGATCCCAGAGGAGGAGAGACACATCGAAGAGAGCCCGGTTTCCACTGCCACTTTCAATTTCAGGTTATCTGTCGCTTTGTACGCGGCACAGGCCATCAGGCTGAGCAGCCAAGCAGCGGCGGCTAAGATGGTGACGTGCTGAGCAGTGTTTTTGGCAGTTTGACGGGATGACGGAGTCACAAACTGGAATTCAAGGAGGAGGCGCTGGGGCCGCCGAAGTGTTTAACTGGGACTCCCGAAGGGCTGCGTCTCAGGGGTTAGGGAAAACTGGATAGAGACCAGGACTTACAAAAACTGAGGTGTAGCTCCTGACAAATTAGGTCCTAATTTTAAGGTCATCTGCTTTGAACTGTCTGTCATCCCCAGAAGCAAAAGGTCTCATGCAGAGTCTTTGTAAATTTTTGATTGCAATACCTGGCAATCAGTAAAAAGATCACCATACATATCGGAAGCCAAGACCGAGGTAAAGAGAAAATGAGACAATAAATAACAGGGACAATCTCATAGGGATCGAGCTATTAGAATTATCGGACATGGGCTATAAAATAATTATAATAAACATGAAAAAATTGATGGAAAGATGGATAATTTCATCCGAGAAGCAGATTCAATAAAAAGAATTGAAAAATTTCGAGAAATAAAAACAAGTGAAAAAACTCAGTGGATCAGGTTAATAGCAAATTAGACACAGCTGTGGAGAGGATCTGTGAGACAGGTCACTAGACTATCTAGACTGAGCACCGAGGGGTAAGAGAATGGAACATGACACAGATCGTGGAAGGGACACACGTAGGGTGCAGAGCAAAGCTGACTGCCACGTAATTGGGGTCACGGAAGAGGAGGAGAGGATGGGTGTAAAGAGGATGGAGGAGCAATACCTGAATAAGATAAAGGCCAGGAATTTTCCAGAACTCACGAAGGACAACCTACAGATGGAAGAAGCACTACAAACGCTATCAGGATAAATACAATAAAAAACCACATTTTCCCGGGGCCCCCGGTGGTGAAACCACTGAATGCCAAAGAAAAAGAGGAAAACCAGAAAAGGAAGAAGAGATGTGTTACCTAAAGTCAAAAATAGAGCTGACTTCTCAGCCAGTGGGAGACAGGAGACGAGGGAATGACTTCTGTAAAGGAAATAAAATTCTAACCTAGCCTGTTGGAACAATTCTTCAGAACAGAAAGGGAAGTGCTTTCCCAAAGAAAACCGCCAGCCGTGCCCCATCGTCCCACCAGCCCTCACTCACAAACCAATCTAAAGGGATGGCAGGAGGGCAGCTGCAGACCGTGAAGCCCCAGGTGTGGGGCCGCTCTGAGCTCGGGCCCGTGTGTCACGGGCCCTGGTCACATTCCAGCGAGGCCGGTCCGGCGACTGGTACAGGGGCGGGCCTGGACGTAAGCAGGGCCGAGCTGAGCTGTTCCTGGAAATGGATTTCTGATGTTGGGGCGACTGTGGTTAAGTGGTGAAGTCGGCAGGATGTGATCCGTTAAAAAAAAGTCACATCTCCTTAAATAAAGTAGGTTTTCAGCGTAGTAGGCAGAATTTGGGTCCCCAAGGAGATTCTGTGCCCTGCTCCCGGGACAATGAATAGGGTGAGCTGTCGCACCTAGGAATAGGTTTCCCTGCGTTGCTAACGGGACTTTGCAGGTGTGATGAAGGTTGTGACGATCGATCTGTCATTGACCTGAAGAGGGAGCCGGTGTCTGGGTTCTCCAGGTGGGCCCGATGGACTCACGGGGTCTTTAAAAGCAGAGGCAGAAACAGCCGAGAGTAGGAGCTGTGGCCGGAGGGGTGCTGTCGCTGGTTGGAAGATGCAGGGCCCAGAGCAGAGGAAAGCAGGCTCCTTCGAGAAACGAAGGGGACCTCGACCAAAGGCCAGCGACGGCGTGAGGACCGCAGTCCTGCAGCCACACGGAGCTGTATTTTGCCAACGACCTCATGAGCCTGGACGTGGATCCGCCCCCGACTGCAGAGGAGGGCCAGGACCAGCTGACACCTTGATGTTGGCCGTATGAGGCCCTCAGCAGAGCGCCCAGCTGAATAGGCCCGACTTCCATCCTCGGGAACGGTGAGACCATAAATAGGTGTTGTTTTAAACCCTGGCACTTGTTTAAGTTTGTGAGTAGCAGTGGAAATTCACGTTAGCCGATTAGAGAATGCAGACAGTTCTAAGACTACCGTAAGATGCATGAGCACCCTTTACAAGATTCTTATTAAGCATTTGGAAACACTGATTTTATTTACGGACACGACGGAAAACTATTTTCTTTTACAAAAATCCGTAAGCGTCTGCCTGCTGGGTCCTTGAGAAATCCGGCTGCTTTGTGGCTGCGTCACTTACAAGCTGGCTGGGCGACCGGCCGGATTATCTGAAATACTCTTTGGGTCCGTGTTAGCATTTGCAAATAAGAGATGGAGACTAGTTGATCTCTGAGGTCTCTTCCATGGACACAACTGCATGCAAATTGTTTTAGGGATAAAGATGGACTTTTTAAGGAGCTGGGAATAAGAATCCCTCAGAATATCAGATGAACGTGTCGCATACTTTGGTAGCTGGAGTCAAAATGGGTTTGGAATTTTTTAAAGTAGCCGGGAGGGCACAATAAACAGAAATTTGGTAAGGAGACTTTGAAACCAGGTCTTTTTTGGTCAAAGGCATCAAATGGATGTATGCTCATTAGGATTAAGTCTTGAAATTGGTGACATTGAAAATTTAAAAGGTGTCAGGTACTTAGGTGTTTTACAGGAAGATAAGAGTAAAGTCTTTTCCTGTTTGTTTGAAATTATTCAAAATAAGAAAGCGTGGAAATCGTACATTGCCTTACCCTGTGCTTTATTTATTCTTGGGGTTGAGATTTTGCGAGTGGCGGTGAACCTTGTCCTGGTTGTCTCCATCTCTTTTGTCAACTTAAGGTGCATTTTCCACTAGTCAACCCTCTGTCCACTTGTTCTTCTAGAAAACGGTGCTGGATTCCGTATCCTGTTTCATAGCTTAGGACCTGGAAATACAGGGGAAGCCCCAAAGCTGACTTAACATGACCTTGTTTGATCCAAGGTCAAGCATAATCGAGGGACAGGTGTGCTCCCATCCAGAGGTCACATAATATTTACCAAAGGCGCCGCGAGTGTAGGTATCACTTTATTAAAAATAGTATGCACAACGAAATTGCTGACGGAGGAGCTGGCTCAGTGTGATCTGGCTGTGGATGTGATAACTTTAGCATGGCTTCGTGTGTTTTTAGAGCTCAGAGGTCACAGAGTATCGTGACAACCCAGTAGAGAACATTTCAGGATGAGTAGCAGGTCTCAGATAAATTTCACTGTGTAGACTTAAATAGGAATCATTAAAATATTCCAGGTTTATTAAAAATGCATTATTCTACGAGAGGATCTTTAAAGAGCAACGAGAACTTGGGGGAGCTTTCGTATCAGTGACAGTGTGGTAACTGAGTTGAAAGAAGGTAAAGAATATATCAGCAGAATGGATGCAAATTTGGCCAAAAAGATTCGTAATAAATCAAGGGGGAAATTCGTTAATAAAGAGAGAGACCAATTATCAGTGCAGGAGGGGGCTATGTTGAATTATTTTAAAGGAGAGGTTAAGCGGCTTCAGTGAATCTCAGTTTAACAAAAAGGAAGAAGAGCAGATGGATAATTAGGCAGTAAAAAGATCAGACTGGAAAAAAGATGGGAAAACCACCTTGGGTGTTAGGGGACGTCGGCTAATGAACTGAACCCATTGCCCTTGTCTTTGCTGCAGGAATGGAGGGAGCGATCTTTTTCGTGATCGTCAAGGCGGTGTGACTGTTTAGTGCATGTATTGCAAGTGGATTTTTAAATGATAACCAGCAATGAAGTGAGAAAAGGATTTCCCCAGGAGGATAGCTGTCTTCTGATTCGTTAAAAGGCTGTCGTTTCCGTTTTAACTTTGTCATTGGTTAGTTTTTAAATGTGCTCATCTGGGTTACCATAGGAACACGTGTGGAGCTGTCATCATTGAACCATTCATGGAAACTCAGTATAAGATATTACGGTTCCCGTAAGCATGTCCCAACTCAGGTCTCGTTAAAAACACGTGGGTCAAAAAGTCCCCAATATTGTCAGAGGAAAGATTTGTCTTCGCTCTAACCTAATCCTTTGTGTACGTGTCATTATTAAAGTCTCTTAAAGATGTTGAATCTTGGCCGTTTTTGCAGTTTTATATCTTAGATCTGGATAATCATTTCTGGGCGCAACATAAGGCCTAACTCTGGATGACCTCTGCGCTGATGACTAGATAGAGAGGGGACAGCAGCACAGATAATTAAGTTCACAGACGATTCCGAATTTAAAGTCAGCGTGAATGTAGAATTTGGTCTCATCTCTGCTCCGATGACGCGGTGTTGAGAAAAGGTCATCGGACGTGTCCCTTATAATTACAGTCTGTCTTTAGTCACCGATATTCTCATAATGAGCGTGACTTTCCTCTGATCAGATACTATATCAGGTGTAGCCCTGCAGCGTGTATTAATGTGGAGAACTAATGAAGGGGTCTGCTTTTCAAAACGCTGGCCGCTTCTCGCCAGGCAGTGGCCCAGGGGGCGGCCTTGAAGAGCTCATCAGAAAAGGTCTGGACCAGATACCTGGAGACCTGGGCTCCAGGCTCACTCGGGCACCAAGGGGCTGTGTGACAATTAACTTCTGTGAATATGGACACACGCACACACATTTAATGAAGGGATTGCACTAGATAATTTGTAAGAAAACCTTTAACTTGACAGTTCTTTCTGATTATTTTATTATTTATAATATAGACATATAAACATATATCTCTAACGAAGGAATTATACCAGGTAATTTGTAAGATACCCTTTAACTTGGCAGCTCTGATTCTTTGATGTAGGTTAAATTTCTTTTACGGTACTTGCACAGCATTTCGTTACACGTGCCAACACTGACAGTTTTTTCATTTGGCAACTATCTTCCAAATGCTTCCCCTGGGCACAGAACTAGCCACTGTGATCAGGCAGTAAAGAATACGGACAGGGGACTCAGAATGTCATCGGGTGGGTTTTGGATGAGACAGAATGGAAAGTGGACCTCATCGAAGCTGATGAGCAGCGTGGCAGGTGGCCACCTTCGAAGGGAGACGTGCGGTTTGATGAATCAGCAACTGAGCCGGCGTGGCCAGTGGCTAGGACTGACTCTCGGGTTGCACGTTCCCTCCCAGCCCTGCATTCAGCTGCGTCCCGTTGCTGTCAGCCACGATGGGAGGATCTATATCATGCAAGTTGGCAGACACCACACATTGGGCCTCTGTGACTTATTAAAAATGAAGTTATCTGCTTGGCCAGCGTACCGCTGGCGGCCAGTGTCAGATGGCACGACAGAAGTGGCAGATCGAGTTTCTGCCCACGTGGATCATGTGGTCAGCAGGGAGCCGGGGCAGGGACACGTGGCGTGTGATGAGTTTGAAAAGCCCCATGACCAGCTATTGCTCTGATGTGGAGACGAATGAGTTCCTGAAGGAAGAGGGGCTGAGCAGAAGCTCAATCTGAATGATGGGTTGGTCCATGCTTGACCACGGAGAAGGCAAGAGTCTTAGAGATGGCGTGTGTGAAAGGGTGAGGCAGGAGCGATCGGCTGCATGGAAGAAGTGACGAGCAGGTTTGTTGATCTCGGGTTCAGGCCCCTCACCCCTCGCAAGATCCCCCACTCCCTCTCCATCTCTGTTTCTTCTCCTGCATCTTCCATATCGCTGAGTTCTTTTCAACACAATTTGCATATCATTTTCCTGTTTTAGACTCTGATTCTATTTGTTTATGGGGCATATAAGTCCTAAATTACTACTGTTCACTCTAGAATCCTTTTCTATATTATCTTCTTCTCTGAAAGCCTTGAACACCTAAAGTTACTTATTTATTTTTTCCACCTACAGCACCTGGTCTTCCTAGGTGGCCTCCCTTCCAGGTACTAACCAGGCCCGACCCAGCTTAGCTTCCGAGATCAGATGGGATGGGGCCTGTTCAGGGTGGCATGGCCGTGACCTAAAGTTATTTTAATGGTGAAATTTTAGGCTTCCCGATGGTTACTGGGAGAAACGAGGCATCAAGCGTGGATAGTAGGGCCTGACGGCAGGCCTGTACTCAGAATAAATGGGAATAAATGGGCAGACATAGGCGATGCTTATCTGACACCCATTCCCAGGGTAACGAGCAGATTCCTTGATTTCTCTAAGTGAATCCCTGGGTAGGTATTTTAGTTCCTGAGCAGCAAGGGTTGATAACATCTGTTAACAAGGAATGATGAATCCTTTATTTACAGATCCGCTTTCTGTACTTGGAAACTGAGAGAGAAACATCCTGGGTAGGTGGTGCAGCGTGACTGACTTTTACAGGAACACAGTAGATCCCCTAAGGGAACACTAATGTAAGCAGCCAGTAACGCTGGCACTTAGCAGATCTCCTTGGGGTGGGAAAGAATGGCTTTTATTGTTCCCTATTTCTTAATATTTTTGCAATCGGTTGTCTCCTGGGCTCTTTATTCTTCTCGCATATTTCAGTTGGATGAGATATTCGTTCCTTATAATGCGACATATTTCTTCACCCAGCCAGATCTCATTATCATTCTCGTGGGGCTTAGCTGGCGACGGACGGGCTTCTGGTAGGCAGCAGAGTCACTGATGCCTCGAGGAAGGGGATGAGGATTAATTGAGGGGTGTCGCTTCTGGGAGGAGACCTTTAGGAAGTATGAAATATGCCGAGGCAGAATTTTTGCATCTGTTTCACAAGGGTTTGTTTAAAATCTAATTGCTTGATTTTAAAGAAAACTGCAGGTCACACACGGCAATGAGTAAATTGTCAACGAGAATATTTTTGCGCATCGTGAGGATGGTCTGCCCTTTTCTCGAGAGGAAAATAAGAGCCAATCATCATATTTAAAGTGGCAATTAATATTTTTATCTCTGTAATTCCGAGCAAGTCCAGACACGAACCCAGGATCCAGCATGTTGTTTTCAGTGTGAGCATCACTCAACATTGAAAATGTGTCCCCTGAGATCAACTGTATTGTGTGTGAGTAGGAGCAGTGTGACTCCTATAAGCAGGAGAAAAAATCCCCAAACTGTAATTGCAACAAAATATTCACTTTAAAATGATTACCACTTTTTTTTTCTATTTTGTAGACTTGAATATAGTTTTGGGCTGTGTACACAATTGAAAATTGTAGAACTAAAAGTTTCCAAGGCCTTACTATATGCTGAGAATTGTTCTGCATTTATATATTCATCCAATCTTCCCAATAACTGGGCTGGATGAGAGTTATTATTATATTAGGAAGAAACCTTGACACACAGAGGGCAGGTGAGTTGAGCAAGGTCACTGGATGAAATGCTGGCGCGAGGATTCAGACCGGGGCCTCTTCTCCCGCGAGCTGTGCCCTTGGCCCCTCTGCCAAACGGTGACAGCCCGTCAGTCTGGTTCTATGATAATGAACTCTGCAGCTATTGATCTTAACTCAGAGCTTGCACTCTCATTTATAAGTTGACCTTTCTTGGGATCTAGATCTTTCTGAGGTATTGGTAGGTAAGGGCTTATAGAAATCCATAAACATAGTACATTAAAATGTATCTCAAAGCCATCTTATGCAGTAGCAATAATCACTTTTTGTTCATCTTAATATGGTTATTGCAGCTGAGACGTGTTCTGCTAAGTTAAATAAGCACATTTTTTATAAAATTTTTGTTTATTTTTAACTTAGAAGGCTTACAGTTTGCAAAGATAGAAGGTTTCGTTTCTCAGGTTCTTTTCCAAACTTCTTACCGTTTTCCTGAAAATTTACTAAATGTGATGGTTTTTCACATCAGTTTTGAGCAAGGTCTGGGTTCAAACACCATCTCTTCCCCCCTACAATTAAACGACACCAAGCGTGCACACTGTGGGATGAAGATCACTGTGCAGGGGTGTTTCTCTAGCTGAGGAGGGGTTTGGTAACTACTAAAAGCCCAACTGGAGCGTGGGGTGGTGGCTGGGAGTGCGGGGTCGCACGTGGAGCCAGGAGCAGCCCGCTGGGGGACGGGCGAATGTTAGGATCTTGTCTGGCAGCGAAGTCATCAACAATGTTAAGAAAGGAAACAAAACTCCTGAAGATGTGACGTGCACTGCCAATGGTGGGGAGGCGGGGGTCAGAGAGCCAGGTGTAGCAGGAGCGACAGGTCTTACTGACCTTTTCTGCAGCAGATGACTTGGATAGCGAGACAGTCGCTGTGTTTTTCTGTGTTCCCAGCGTACATTGATTGGAAAGGTAGGGTCCACATAAAAGGTTTGGGGCTAAAGCTCACAGGACGCTTCCTGTAAGTCGGGTGTTGTTTGTAAGTGTCGACAGACTTACTGCTTCTCCAGATGAAGGTGTAAGTGTGAGGGAAAAGCAAAAGGGTAACATACACACGATAAAGAGTGATTCCTCTCCTTCTAATGACTTCAAGTGCGTATTTGAGTCCCACATGCCTGAAGCTGAACCGCTGTTTAGGGTTTTGATAAACAAGTCACGGAGATGGTCAGAAACGAAGAATTGACTTAGCCCGTGCTCCATGCTGGGCCTGGGTGAGATGTTTATAAAAATCGCTTGTAATGTCAACTCCCCAAGCAGATGCTATCTATTTTTGTTAAGATAAGCACTTCCAGGTTTTTTTCTGTGTGTGTGTGTGTACATATCTGTGTGTATAATATATGCAAAGTGGAATTATGCTATACAAACATTTTCGTAGCCGCCTTCTTAAAATGCAACAACTTCAAGGCAGCTCCACTTGTTTCCGTGCTGGGAAACATAGTCTGAAGGCACACTGTGCAGTTCCTGAAAGATGCAGTAATGATGGCTTCCAGGTTCCGCTAGACAACATGATGCTGAACGTGATCATGCCTCGTGAACAGCGGTTTGACCTCCACCCTGCAGGTAGGTCGTGGGGTTATCCGTCTCATCCTGCACGGCGTCACGTTTGCGTGAACAGCAAGCATCATAAAGGCGACTGCAGGCGTACAGAAAAAAGTGAAAAGTCAGAAACATCATCTCAATAAAAAAAAAGTGCGGTAGGTTAGGGAGATGTGCCAAAGTCGAGTGTCAACGAAGACTTCAGAGGAAAGAGGATTGGAAGATAAAGGCTTCACAGTAAACCTTGAAGCTGAATCGTGGGAGTAAACGGATTATAGTCCCATAGGGAAACAATCTGGCAGTGTGCATCAAGAGCCTTAAAAACTCATCTTTATATAAGTACACATACACACACATAAATAGAGATAAAATTTTATTTTCCAGGATGCTGTCTGCATTTTATTTTCGTTCCACCATATTAATGTGGAAAACTTCATATACAATCTCGTTTCATTTGTAACTCCCATCTAATTCCCTACCCTGTATTATTTAGTTATAAATTCCAGGCATCACGTGGCCTTTAATTTTGATTATATTTGAAAAGTATGTTCAATTTTGAGGGATATATTCTAAGTACAGTATTGAAAATACTGGAAAAATTTCATGCTCAATATGTTCCTCACAGAATTATTTATAAGGATTATAAAAGAAATTACAAATAAATTTACTAAATTCAGCACTAAGGCAAAACACAAATGGTGCCATTCTGCTCCATGGAATGCTCTCTTAAAGGATGAGGACAGTTTTAGGTAACGTGAAGAAGAGCTTATGTTGTTATGTTAAATGATAAAAAAAATTAAAAAATATACAGAACCAAATGAACAAGCATCAGCTTGGCTTGGAAAAAATGAGAGCAGTGATTTATGAAGTAACATGAAATAATGAAAATATGAAGTAACGATTTGCTTGGGTCATACTTTTGGGGAATTCTTTTTCCTTTTGTCTGCCATTCAGTATATTCCACATCTTCTGTACTGACCATTAATCCATTTTATGGTGAGAAAAATACAGTGAACTTGAGCTGCAGTAGAATTATGGGACATTGTCTGGCTTTAGGTGACCATACTACCTGACTCATTATTTATGGCGATTATAAAAATAAATTGGGAACTAATTTTAAAAATAAATCTCAAAGAAGGATATTGACAAGCATTTTCCGTATTGCAGAATTTGCAAATGACTGTTTTTATTTCCTTCTTCTCCTCATTAATTTTCTTCTTTACCATTGGAAACAAAAAAAGAAGGCGACCATTTTTTTAAAACGTCCCCCACAAACCAGGAAAAGTACAGTACCCCACTCTTCTTTTTCACTTTCTGAAATGTTAAGTGGCTTGAAACTCGCTACTCATTTCTAACTGGCTTCCTCTGATTTCGTTTAGGTTTTGGAATTTGCACTAAAACTCTTGAATGCCAATGTGTTTTAGCTGTATTTGTAGAAGAAATATCCCTTATCTAATTAGCTTTAGTGAATAACAGTTAAAATTTTCTTAAATTCAATGTATGTGCCCAGATCTTTATAATTACAAGGAGGGTTTGTTTGGTTTACTCATTGAAATTCAGAAGTCTTGAGTTTGACTTATCTTTCACATCAGAAGCTCTGGCTACATTCTCAAAATGATGGAAAGAGAGAAATTGGAGAGTCAGGAAAATTTGCTCTTATAGGCAACTTTTGAGAAAAGAATTTTTTGAGAGGAAGCAGAGCAGAGAGGCAAAGGAGGAAGAGATTGGGGAACTTGTGGGGGTACTTGACATAGGTTTTTTGTTCTCATACAGGGTAGTGCTATGCTAGGTTTCTCCTTTGTTAAAATAGAAAGTAGATTGTGAATATTATTGATGGTGATTATAATTTTCTGTAAAATTTGACAAAAGATTTTTGGCCATTTTGAAACAGCTTTTATTCAAAGGCTCAACAGATAAAGTGGAAATAATTTGCATTTTAATAGAAATCTACTCATACAAAGAAAACGTTCTCATACAAGCAAAATATTCTCATACAAAGCTCAATGCTTACCAAAGAGTCAAAAATACAAATTTTATTTATTCACTTATTGAAAAAAAAATTTTTTCTTGGAGACTGAGGCAGATAAAGTGTGCTGAAAGTTGCAAAAGAGGGAATTTAACTGAATTCTTTTAGACAAAAATTTCTGGGTGCTGTGGTTCTATTTAGAAACTCAATGACATGCTATTTCTTGAAACAACTAAAAGACATGGTGAACATTTTTCGAGTGTGAGAATTTTATATGTTTGCTTTCAGGGACAAAGCAGTGACATTTGGAGACTTTAACTGTGGCAAGAACTAGGGCATTGGTAATGAGAAAAGTGTAGTTTTGCCATCTACAAAAAAAAGTATGTTATGAGCTAGTAAAATGTAACAGCATCTTGTAGAACTGGAGTGGCTGCTGTGGCGGTCGTGCCTACATTGTTCTCACCCTCAAAACCTTCAGTAGTTTTGGTGAGCATAGACGGTGTCCTCCGTCAGCCATTGTGGCTGAAATATAGCTAAATTTCTGCCTATTCACACCCCGTTTTTGTCCCACTGTAGCATGTCACCGCTAGGTCTCTGCAGTTTCCTCTTCGTTCAACACATTATGGAAAACTAAATATGAGGTTAAATTTGGCAGGGGATCTGACTGATATCATTGACAAAGATTAGAATCATAGGTTTTCAATTAGGAAAAGGCCTTGGTTTATCTACATTTCACTTTGCTTTTGCAAAGGGAGAGTGTGAGGCACAGGAACATGAAGTGTTCTGGCCCCACTCGAACCTGGTCACCTGACTGTCAATATTGTGCGTTTCCCGTAGTCTCTGCTGGACCTAGTTTTGCAAAATCCGTTCTCAAATGCAAGTGCAACCAGGAGGGGAATCACCTCATTAATAATGATTAACGTACTGCGGCTGTGGTTTCAGTAACTGAGCAGGCCCGAGCCTGGGGACAGGTGCCATTGTTCCCTGAGGGAAGGAAAGCTCGCAGATGTGGGCTGTTAAGTCTGAGAGTGTCCACGTGCGGATCCAGAGTCACAGGGCCTGGGCGTCCACTTCGACAACGCCGCTTGTTAGCTGCGTGACTTTGGGCAAAGTTCTAGACTCTCTCAACCCAAGTTTCTTCATGTATGAAGTGGAAATAATGATGGTTGCCATACCTACCTCAGGTGAACTGTCAGATGAAGGCTGTTGTGAGAGGAAGTTCACGGTGAAGGTCACCAACATTGAGCACGCCCACTGTACCCAGGCAGTCTCGCAGACCCGAGGGATAGAGAGGCCCATGAAACTCGTTTACCATACTATGAAAGGTTAAAAATTGAGAAGTAAAATCTAGCAGGAAGTCTGGTGGTTTCACTGTATTTGGAGTACTGGGTTTTTAATCTGGAAAAAGGTACCTGAGTGTTCTGGAGAGATCTTTGTCTCCTTTCCCATCAAGGTGCTGATATTGATGTGGAAAAATGGATCCTTTGAATAAACTCCTTCCTGACCTGTTGACCGAGGTTGCTGTTGACATAGCAGCAGCTTCACAAGCTGGTGATTAACACTAGATTGAAAATGGGAACGCCATGTCCACGGCACGTTGGCAAGAAGATTATTATTTCCTTGGGAAGGATGCGGTGCTCGGTCTTCCTTACTCGTCCTTTTCCCTTTCACCAGCTCCTTCATGCTTTGGCAGGCGACCACGGCCACTCTCGCAGTCAGCAGGAGGTCATTCAGGACCCACCTTTCATCTTTAACTCTAAAGGACTGTTTGGCTTCCCTGAGATTTTGGCTCTTGGTTTTAAGATTCATACATTTCTAGCAAATTCTATCGACTATACTAGATCTAATATTTAAGCAAATGATGACCATCTAGGGATAGTTTCTGGTTGCAAGTGCTTTGCCCCTTATAATCGTGTTATGTATTTCTGCCTTTTTAAAATAGTTTATAAGATATGCATTTTTTTTCATATTCGACAAATCTGAAATTAGGATGCGTCTTTAAATCGATAGCTTCTTAAACTCCCTGTTGGCCGGGCGGTGGTTTTAATGTAGCTCTCAATGTCCGTGCATTTGAAAGATAAATCCTACACACACAAAGGCATGGAAGCAGAGCTGTGGAATATATGACAAAGATAAGATAAAAAAAATTCAGAAAATCTGAAAAGATAAAAAAAAATGTGTTACAGCTTAGTTGGCAGCTCTTCTTTCTCAGTGGCCTATAAACAATAAAAGTGCATCATGTAATGATGGTGTTTAGGATGCAGTGAGGCATGCTTTATTCTAGCTTGAGTAATTAAATGGAGCGACTTATGATTTATTTAGTGGAAATTTTAAGAAAGTGTGGAAAATGAATGTCATTTTCTAAAGTAGTTTTGACTCTGTTAAAGATTACTTTAAAAAAATCACGACTCTTACTCAAATATAAAGAGAACAGGCATCAAAAAATTTTAATTCGTGCATTAATTCATGAGGGAACCAGTAGGATGTTACAGTTCGTTCAGAGAAGCATTAAAAAAGCATTCCTACCTAGACGATCAGCAATGTCCAGTGAAAACAGACGCAGAACTGGTCAGTAGCCACAGCACAGTGTGATCTATGGATCATGATCTTCATTGATTTCTTTCCCGCTGGACAAAATTTATTTGCATTTCTACAGAAAAGAACCATTTCTATCATTATTGCTTTACTATTTAGAGAGTTGTGAAGTAGCTGACGGATATAAGACTTTAAGCTCTTACAGAATCAGATAACCTGGACTGTTACACTTTCCAGGAGGAGGGCAAGTTTGAAAAAACACTAACACTCAGGAGTCTATGAATCCTTATTGGTCACTTGCCTTGTAAAAGCCTTACTAATTAAAAAAATTATATATTTTATCCCAATAGCTAATTCTTAATACTAAAACTGTACAATTGAAGAATTCTAGCAATGTTTTCAGCAGTGTCATTTTGAAATGACATAAACAACACAAATTCTTAATGAACTCACCTATATTTGAAAAAGTCTTTGTATCTAATACTTTTTATACTTCCTTGAGTATAAAGTCAGTTGAGAATGAAATGTATCTCATTATTTTGTGCAATTACTCTTACGTATGGAAAAATTGAATATTAAAGGTATTTGGTAGAGAGCGGAATCAAAATTATGACAAAATACATACTACAAAAATGAGAGTACATTAAAATAAATTTTCTTACTGTTTTTGACTCATTAATATTGAAAACAGAATTTCCTCTCAGGTAGCTGAGCATAAATTGTCACTTGAGACTTGTTTGATTAAAATCATGTTTTTCGATGTATTGTTATAAACTCGTCTCGCAGTGGTTTGATGCTGCGTCAAACATGAGCATTAATCAGGTTCTTGTGGATCCTGCAGGTGCAGTTACTTAACTGTTACGTTTATTAATTGGCAACAAACATTTCTGAGACACAACCTTTCACATTGGCAAGTCTGCCATTGAACTTGGACCGCACTTCCCAAACCATAGGGAAGTGCTCATCGATGCATTAATTTCTTTAGCAAATGCTTATGGAGTGCATGCTTTGTGCTACTCACGTATAAATACACATTATTTTAAGGAACTTTCTCTTTTCACACTAGAAAGACAGAAATGGTGGTTTTGCTGTGTGAAGGCGGGATGCTCGCTTAGCTGGAGACATTGGCGGGAGGCAGCTGGTCCGCTCACACCTGCACTGCTCACAACCCCGCTGTGTACGCAGGGCGGCCCGCACCCATCTTTAATTTTTTTCTTCCTCTTGCTGATACAAGGGTAGGAAGTTGAGCTCTCGAGCTTCTCCGTATCAGTGGTCAAGGTGATCTCTTTGTTTCATGCTGTGCCATGGTATCGTCTACCTTTATATGTACTTAAATATGAGATGTCGACATGAAATAGAGCTACAACTTCATACGCATACGTTTACAGTAATACAAGTTAGAGTGTCTATTTATATTGTCAAATAGATTCACAGATGTATGTTTGAGTCCATGACTAATGGATTTTTTTCTTTCTTTTTGGTTTTAAACAATGGAAATCTGTTTTCTTACATTTCTGGAGGCTTGAGGTCTGAGATCAAAGTGTCAGCAGGGTCCGTTTCTGTTGAGGCCTCTCTCCTTGCTTCAGAGATGTCTGACTTCTTGTGTTTTAAATAAACTCATTTAATCGTAATTTCCTCTTTTTTTAAAAAAAATGGGCTTTTAGGAAGGTCATTGAAGAATGGCGCCGACCAGGGAAGTCAGGAGAAAATGCCATGTAAAGGTGGGGAGAAGGCCTGGGCGCCCAGGTTAGGGCAGTGAACGCAGCGGCGCAGATCTCTGCCCTTGGGAAAGCTCACTCTCTTTTCCTGCGAAGAGACAGACGAGTGTGCAAATCACAGCACGTGGGAAGGGGAGGGCCCCAGCACAGGTGGGCGTGGAGACAGCCAGAGCGTGCTGGGAGGAGATGCTGGCAGCGGGCTCTGTTCGCACAGTCGCACGTTGGCTTTGAACTGCAGAGTTGCAGCACCCTGCCGTCTAGAGTTCCTTTCTCTCCCTTGGCCCTCCAGGGAGTTGCGGTGGCCCCTGCCAGGACAGATGAGTGGCAGGGAAACAGGACGTCAACGGCGGAGTATTTTTCAAAATTATAAATAAATTTAATCCCAAGTCCAATGCTGGGGATGCAGTTGTGTCCCATTCTCTTCGGCCAGAGACGATAATGAAATAAGTCGCAGGACAACGGGCAGCGAATTATCTGAGTTCACAGTCGGGGGTCATCCATTGGAAATGCATCTTTCTTATGAAGGGTTTGGGTACGTTGCAGTCATTTGCTTCAGAGGCATTTCATGACAATTTTATGTATCTGGTTTGTTTCGGGAGTTTAAGTTTTATCTCCTGTTCAAAAAACCAGTATAAACAATGTTTCTCTGGCAAACTGCATTCTCTTGACAGCTTGCTGAAAGGATAGCTGGCTCCCAGCTTTTGATTTCAAATATGTGGAGTGTATCAGCCGCCTCCCTAAACCCGATGAGGATATGTCGTCATGGCAAACTGTACAAAATCGTCGCTGATGAGAACCGTATGGCGAGGCTCAGAATTAGACGAAACCTGCGTCTTGGTTGATGTCTAAAGGTGACTGAAAAAGACAAGTTTAAACTGTTCCGTGTATCACATCCCTAAGCAGTGTGACGTGTCCTAGAGGTGGCTCCCTCCGCCCCACTGCTCGTTGGTGGCTGGCATTGTGTCAAGTCTGTGGAGGACATCCTTCCTTTTCTATTTTCTGCGGCCTCCATGTTTTATCTTCTGCTTAAGCTTTCCTCTTAGAAAAGTATTGATTTCTTCCTCATGCGGCTGGTGCTACGTCTGGAGAACACGCAGGGTTTCTTTATGGACTGAGTGGCATCCAGGCATTTCGTTTGGATGACATGGCACTTCAGTCGCTGATGACGTTCTGGGAAGTTGTGGCGTTTATTCGGGTGGCTTGTTGGGTAGAATTTCTTCCTTTAAAACTAAATCAGTTGGCCATGCCTCTTCTCTCTTCCTTTCCTGCTTCGTTCTCTCCTTCTTCCCTTAGTCCTTTTTCCAAGCCCATATACCCGTTCAGCACTCCACAGAAAAAGGTCATCTCATTTGAGCCCCGAACTGTACCTGACATGCTCACCGGCGTCTCAGAGGACGTGTCTGAACTCCCATTCTCTATTTGTACTTTAGAGTTTCGTTATCCTCAGTCTTCAGGTTGATGCTGCTTTATCCGCCGTGGCCTTGTATGGGCCGTGCCTTTGAAGGAAGAAGTAGCTTACTCTGATGTATGTATATAAGTGTGGAGGTGGAGGTACGCATCTTTTATTTTGCAGTTTTCTCCCAGGAAATTGGGGCGTAAATTGGTGAGGAGGAGGGCGGAGGGTGGGGTATTTCCTGGCTCGAGGAGGGGGTCCTCAGTGCCTGTCTGGGGAGGCTGCTTGTGTGAAGGGATGAAAAAGGAGGTTCTCCTTGGGGGGCAGTCTCGCATAGACCAGTTTTTAGAAAGAGTTTAAATGGGTGTTGAGGGTCTGAAAACGATTCCTTTAAAAATACTGCGTGCCCAACCCACCCCTGGGAGAAGCTCCATCCAATTCCAGGGGTTAGGTGCGCTCGGGTTTGTAGATCGGAGTGAAACCCTGTGGGTTACGTCCTGAGGATGGTTCGTGCTCACTTGTGTTCGGTTTTAGCCTTTATCATTAGGTTAACTCTGGCCTGTTGTTTCTTTACTGGGGTGAGAAGGACCTAAATATTCTCTGTAATGCTGGGTTCGGTAGTTACACACTTGGTGATGTTGCAGTGGAAACGATGATGGTGAAGAAAAGGAAAGATGGGGAAGAGGAGAGGGAAAGGAAGTAAAAATAAGTCTCAAAGCCTCAGCATTATTTACGGCTCCTTAATAGTGCCAGGAACTGTTCTCCTCATTTTACAGATATTTACTGAGTCATAGTTAGACCCTAAGAGGCAGGCACTGTGTTTATTCCCATTTTGTCGATGAGAAAGCTGTGTCTGTCGCATGCAGGCTGAACAACTTGTCTGAGCTTGTGAGCGGAGGAGCCAGAATCCGAGCCAAGTTGTCTTGCCCTGGATCCCAAACCACTGTGTCGTCTATCCTGTTGCGTGTGTGTGTAGACATGTCATATACGCAGACCCATGCGTACTTGCCAGTGCATCGGCTGAGCTAGAATATAAATGTGGGTAACAGATATATGAATATGCGGATTATTTTAAAACCAAAACAGAAAAGGACATGGTAATGAATGGGGAAAAAGAAATTCAATAGATAACAGAGGAACGCAGAAAAATAGCAACGAACTTATTTCTCCCAAAAGACAAGGCAACTGATTATTTTTTTATTAAAAAGCTACATTTAAAAATTAGTTTCATAGAAGTTGAGCCTGTATACATGAGATGTTGTGTGATGTTAACAGAGAATTTAAACGTTTCTTCAAACATTCTTTACCTTTTGAAATTAGATGCTTTCAGGATGCGCACACTGTATTCCTCACAATTCAATTTTTACATTTATAACGTCATTTAGAAATTTCCTCTCTTTGTAATGGATGCTAAATCAAATTATGCCCTTCTGACTTCCCACTCCTTTCCACTGTGGCTGTAGGGAAAGAACTGAAAATACACTGTTTTAGAATATTTACAGTGACCCCCACATTTAAAAATAGAGGGGAAATAGACAGCAGTGGGATACTCACTATATAAATATATGAGTTATTTAAATGAAATATAATTAATTTAAATATTTGAGTTAAGTATAGTAGCTGCAGACTCAAAATAACTTATTCTACTGAACTGTTGGGAAATGCACTTTTTTATGGGGCAGAGGTATCAGAGAACAGAAGAAATTCTGGTCTAATGTATCGTGTGGTCTTTTGAGCATCGCTCTTTCTGGGTTTCATTTTCTCGTCTTCCAAATGAAGGGATTGGATGAAGCAGTCCTGAAACCTCCATCTTAAGAAAAACCAATCTGTGCTCTGAGGTGTATGTATTTTTACTGACTGATTTAAAAATTTCGTTGGATGCCCCAGAAAGAAAAAGCAAAGTAAAAAATCCTCAGCGCCTCCAAACCAGTGTGAAACTGGGGCGTTTAGGAGGTTGCGTGAGGCCCGTGGCCCACTTTGACGTCGTCCTGTCTTCGCAGAGGCTTTTGTCCTGTTGCAGGACTTACATTTTAATCATGACGAAGTCCAGGCCAGCTCAGTTGGCTTTGCAACCCACAGGGCTGGCTCGGGCAGTGGCGGTTAATTTTATGGGGAAATTTAACGTTAGAAACCCTCCTCCTAGGATTTACAAAAGGCCTCCTGGCATGCAGTCTGAGAAAATTCTCTTAGCGTTTGCATTCAGCATGGTAGCCTTGTGTGTTCTCTTAGCTGCATCCAGTCTAGTTTATCTGTACTAGCTTTTTTTCTTTTCTTTTCTTTTTTTTAGTAGTTGGCAGTTACTTGGGGCAGCTACGCGTACACAGTGCAGTGAGCATCTGGGCTGTCACTGAGGGCCGGTGAGGCAGCTCGGAGCCGTCCGTGATCTGACTGCTGGACGCAGGGTTATTTCATCCAATATCCCGGCATTGATGAAAGCTCACATTGGGTCCAGAGGGTCATTAAAGGGGGGAACATCCAGTATTTGGAAGCTCTAGGAAGTCAGTCAGCTGAAAATGATGAAGCTCTCGAATCTCTCTCTCAAGCTGCTCCCAGTGATTGAAACTGCGTTTGAAAAGGCAAAACCCTGAAGTAGTTTTTAGCTATAACTTCCAGTGGGAAAATGCTCCAAGGCTCTCTTGGGACTGATTGTGGAATGTGGCAGCTGGCTCCCCAGGAGGGCCCCCTGCCCGGCAGTGGACCCCGAAGCGCCTGTCTGGGCCCTTGCTGTGGTACAGAGCCCGGAGCACAGAACCTCCCTCTCTAGGTCATCGGGACTGGGGGTGCAGCTGCGACGAGGTGTGACAGTACTTGAGGTGGAAAGGGTGCCTGAGCTGGGGACCCAAAGCCATAGAGTGGGCAATGGAGGGGGCGACTGGGAAGAGCCAGTTCTGAAAAGCGGGGATGAGGCTACTAGCTGTGAGCATGTGGGGGGTACAGGGGCACAGGGGGTAAGCCCCGGAAGAGCGTGGCCTCTGGGGGCGCACAGCCTGGTTTGAGGTTCATCTATGCTGGGTGGAGACAGAAGAGCCAGTGCCACCCGCTGGGCCTCAGCTGGACTTGACATCGCGCCCCTGCTCCTTCATTGCCAAGTGCTGTCCTCGTGTGAGCCCGAGTGCGCCTCCTCTCGGGGCCACTGGGGTGTCCTGGTCACAGTGTATGCTGTGGGTGCCTGGGACATGTAGACAAGTAAAAGTGTGTTGGATTTAGTTCATATTTGCCAAGTGGGGACGACGAGTTGTCATTTCTGTTTTATGGGTGTGTGTGTGTGGGGGGGGGTGTCATGAAATAAGGAGCTTATTGTCTGGTGGCTGGTGGCCCTGCTACCCGGTCAGCATCTGGCTTCTGGAAGACGAATGACATCCTGCGTGCTAATCCTTGTCACATTGGCCTTCGTGTTCTTTCGGTCTCAGCTACATGCAGTTTGTAAACAGCACCTAAGAGAGAAAGGTTTTGTATTCCGTCGTCATCTCTCCTGGCCACAGGTTTGTGTGACTAGGATGATCTCGGGTCAAGAAGAGGTCACTTACTTTGGATTAGATTTCCTGGGAAATAGTTCTAGCCTTTAACTTCGATTAAAGCTGGAATTTTCTCTTTCTAGAGACCTGTCAGATGTTTAAAAAAAAATGTGTTTGGGAACAGCGAGTATGGGACTCCCGAATATAATTTAAACTGGAGCCCCTGGTCCTTATGAAGCAAAGATGGCAGCCTCTTAAAAGAAGGTGGTTCTAGAATCTTTAATGTTTGAGATCTCTTTCCATGTTTAATTGTAATGGATTGGGTTATGGTACACATGCACACACACATATGAAATCACGTTCTTTGAAACCATTAGAAAGTTATCTTAGGAAAAGTGCTATACTCAGCAGTAAACAATATGGTATTTTTTGGGTTGAAAAATACTTTAAAAAATGTGTTGCGATCGTAATTCATTCTGGTTGGCCTTTAATGGGTTCCTTTGTTGAGATGGTTTCTGCCTGAGGAATATTGTGCCTTTAAAAATTTCATGGAATACCAAGGAACGTGTTCATTCATGCTCGCGTGAAGTGAAGTTCAAGAACATTTAGGAATCGAAAACTCTGAGGAGCAGCTTTTTCTGCCCTGCATGCTGAGTGTGGGGTCGCATCACCATCGAAACAAGGCTTTGCTAAGGCCTCTAACTTTTTCTGATGCGCGTGATAATCACTCATTGCTGGGCCTGCCATGTTCAGTGGTGCAGGTGGCGCCCTGCGTAGCCGAAGGACTGATCCCACAGGTAAAACCTACACATCCGTACGCGGCGACTGTGGGTGAATAAGATGAGGACGCTATATAGGAACCTACTTTATCAGGGGCCAGATAATAAATAAACGAAATAGAAACACGTCAGATAAAAATAAGTGCTAGACAGATAATTAAAACAGTGTGATGTGATTAATGGCCCGATGACTAGGCTCCAGTAGGTGGTAGGAAAAAATAATGAAATGAAAAATGCTAATTAAAAAGTAAAGTCTTCGGTAAGTGGCACCATTACAATTATTTTATATACATCTTGCAGGACTCTTATTGCTATGCTTTCATTGCTGAAGATACTGAGTCTGACTCAGTTCTTTGTTTTCCTTCAGTTTTTTTAATGATCTGTTTTGGCTGATTTTCAGAAAAAAGAGTGAGTGTAGTTTGCGAGATGATTTTATGTTAAATTTTTTGAGTTTAACTCAGTGACAAGATTCCAAATATAATAAAAGAAGGTTTTGAAGAATTTGAGCGACTTTATGTGGGTTTTTACAAAATGAGAAAATTTCTTTTAGAATTCGGTGAGAAGTGTATTGAAATATAAGAAGAAAAAATATGGAAGATAACTCAGATATATCTTAGTTAAAATCTAAATAAATAACGTTTATTTAGTTTAACTTTTCTAGTTTCTTTATGAAATACTGTGGTGAGCGATTTTGCTTTTGTATTAACCTTGTTTGGTTAAATGGTTCTTTTTTTAGGGATAGTGTATTTCCTTTCAGCTTACTGTCTACATATTTTTTTAAAACAAAACATTTCCATGTTGCCAGTTGGGTTAATGTCTATCATTTTAATTGGCTTCAAAATAGAAGATCAAGTGGATATGCCACAATTTATGTAATCATTCTTATTTTAATAATTTTTAGTTATTTCTGGAGTGGTGCTGTTAAAAATAATTTTGTGAGAGACATGTTGTGCTTACTGTTTTTTTTTTCCCGCATTTTGGAATCTTAGATTGTCCAAATGTGAATTTCTAAGTACTAATTTCTTTGTTGCCCAAAGAGCATGAACATTTTTTAATAGAAATGAGGCAAGTTTTGATTTTATGAATATTTCAAATTATTAGACATTCTATGAACGTTTTAACTGGAAAAAAAAAAAAACTAAAAAAATTACTCCTGAAAGAAACTACTGTGATTTTCTATGAAGTTTAGGACTAGAGTTTTTGGAGAGTTTTGGTAACGTCTTAGGGAGGCAACTCTTAAGTTAAGTGGGTAATCAAAAATTGGAACTCCATATGTTTATCATAAAATAATTTTTAGATTTAAACCGCTCTGATTTATCTCCTCATAGCTTATTTCTGTACTTGAGATCCTCTGCCAACTTATGTCTCCTGTCACTAAGGCAGATAGTTCTTTAGTTAATCTTCAGCTGCAGCGAATTTTTTCTCTCATGCTCTTTCATTCATTCCACCACATTTGTGTGGACCTCTCACCCTCCTATTTGTTCTCCCGCATTTTATGAAAGATCAGGCTGAAATTATGCAACCGAAGATGAAACGGACTGGAAGGGGCCTTTGTGATCTTGCATTCTGCACGTTATTTTTTAGCCACCTATTATGGGTGGATGTTAGCTTATCCTGGTCTTTGCCTACAAGTTTATAGGTTAGCAAAACTAATAAAATACTTTATTATGTATGAGAAGACCAACACCCAGCAGGCCTGTTTGCAAGTGCACGATTTCCTTTTCCTTTGACCAGTGAAATCTTGAGAAGGTCCACAGGGCATTAGTGATGAATAATATCGTAGCTCGAGTTTATCTGGATTTCATTATCTAACAAGAGTGCTGCACAGCCGGGCCATATAGCATGGAAATGGTGCGTGTGTCCAACTATTACTGAGAGGGAGCTCTTTTGTCCTTAGGGAAAAAAAGGGCACAGTAATATTTAATTTTAATAGTGTCTATTGCTGGCATAAAACAGAAAACAGTCAAAGTATTCCCGCCTTGGAGCTCATTGACAATCCCAGATGGAGAGCTTCTGCAGGCATTAAGTCAAAGGAGAAAAGGAGGATTCATGTTGTGTCAGATACTTGCTGTTTGTCAAAACGCTTTGTTTTATTTTTTCTCTTTTCCTCTCTTTTCTTTTAAAATCAGGAACAATACCGCTTTCTAAGTATGTGTGGAAAGGGAAAGAATGAATCACAGCATCCCTGAAGGTATTCAGCGAGGGAATATATACACATTTGTCTGTGCTTCTGTAATACTGTACTTCTAAGCATTTACAGATTTGGGAAGGTGGTGGAGTTATTTTGGCTGTGGCTTGGTTCGAAGTAGATGCTTTTTGGTATTTTAGAAAGCCTTCCTTTGAACCCTTTGTACTGCTCTAGTTTTAAAATAAAGCACACTGTCGGTAAAGCAGAATAGGATTTTCTTGGGTAAAAATAAGCCTT
This sequence comes from Cynopterus sphinx, assembly GCA_030015415.1. Lineage (NCBI taxonomy): Eukaryota > Metazoa > Chordata > Mammalia > Chiroptera > Pteropodidae > Cynopterus > Cynopterus sphinx. Next base: position 2,558,256 of record CM057391.1, read on the forward strand.
AGGTACCTGGCCATCTTTTTAGGAAGATATTAGATCAAAGTATTTTTGAAACAGTTTTTTAAATGAGATTTTACTGCTTTTCCCAAAACAAGTTTCTTTTTGAAGTGACAAATTTATTTCTTTCACATGTGAATCGCTTTATAAAGTTTTTTTGGCGGGGATGATAGGGATTCGCTTAAGTAAATATTCAAATTTTTATATCACATTTTTTAAAGTTCTTATTAAAAAACTATTGAGATCTCTATTTCTTTTGACATTTTCAGTGTTCATTTTTCTACTGTCTTCTGTCTTTCTCATTTAGATAAGCAACCAAACATTTATTTTTTATGTAGACAAGGAAGGCAGAGTTACTTATTGTTCAGTAAGGCCCTAATTGCCCTATCATTTTCTTTAAGATTGAAATACCAGATCAGGGAAGAGTAAAGAAAATCACTCTCTCAGACCATTGCAAAGAAAAGAACCCAACAAGACAGTCCGAATGCCTAGTCAGCTGACAGGCCTTAACCAATGAGGAGCGCGGCCTGGATGCAGAGCTCACAGCCCACACTTGTTCCAAGAGCAAGTCATGAAAAGTGAGAGTAAAAACCAGTACTGCTAGCGTTCAGGTTTCTAAATGAGTATAATTAGCGTTCCAGCAAAATAAAATTCATACCCGGAGCTTAGATTCAACATGTTTCACAAGAGAAAATGTCAGCGTGATGGATTCGCCTAAAAGAACTAAGCCTTAGGCTGTGTATTTACCCTCATGCATTAAAGAAGACTAAACTGTTTTTAAATCTTTATGATATGTTGGGCAATATTTACACAGTTTAAGAGTAAATATGGAGAATATATTTTGCTCGGTGGAAACATAACATGGAGATTAATAAGCTGATCGATAGTAAAGATCATCTTGCAAGGTTGTTCTCAACTTTACAGACTGTTCTGGCATTCTGAGCAGAAATGTCCCTTTTTTTTTGTTTAAGATTTATTGACTTGGATCTTCTAATTCCATCTCAAATTTATGGCTTCAAACTCTCTCTTCTTTCTATCTCAAAGTAATGATGTAGTGTTCTATTAAATAGTAGTAGCCATTAGTATATGTGCTAACAAATGAAATCAGGTTTGCTATTTAACGTTTTTGTCTTAGAAATCTCTCTTCCCAAGAATCTCTAAATCTTCCTATTCAGTTTTAAGGACTCTCCTAATACTGCCTCTCCAATCTGACTTTCTCGAAGACCCTCAGATCAAAACATCCCATCAGCCTCGGGATCATTTGAAAGTCCCCGAAGAAAATGACTCGAAACAAATTACCGAGCATCTTGAGTCTGAACCTCTGGACCGACTCTGTCACGGGGAATTTTTTCAGAGGATTATTTGAGGTGAAGGTCCAGTGATATTTCTCTTCACTGCCACTAACAGAGAAATGATAAAAGAATTCTGAGGTCTCTGCTAGTGAACTCTTGATAGAGCGCCAGTCTTGGGTGAGCCGTGAAGTAAATTTAGGCCTGACAGGGAGCAAATAAAAAACTATGATGACACCGGGGCTGTCGGTGATGCTATGAGACAGAGTTAGGACTCTAACTAGACTCGAAAGGTGAGATGAACTTTGCTTTGGCTCACCTTAGCTCGGGGCCCAGGTTTAAATCATGTCTGTGTGATTGCATGAATATGTATACAGATAAACATTTTTATTAATTACTATTTATTCGACAGCAGTCACTGCTTTTTATTGTTAAAGAATTTAATTTAATCCTTACATTAAACATGTGAGTATCTAGTGATACCTGTTTTGCAGATGAGATGCACTGACAGTAAGCCCACAGGTACTAGAATTTTGCTTAAGTCTTTTAGAGAGACAAACTGCTCATTAAAGGAAATGGGGCCGTCCATGTGCCTTAAGGGAAGCTGTAAAATATCTAAAATATCAAAGATTGTAGATAGTTTCGACAGCACTCTGAGATGCGTGCCGTGTGCCTTTTATGTTGAGCCGAGTTGCTGTGTGGGAAACTCGCATTTCTGTTTACCGTCTGGTCTAGGAAGGCTTTCCAATCCCACAGGATTTGCTCTTGGGATTTCAAGACTTTAGAGCAGTGTTTCACGAAGCACGTTCCAGGTAGAACTTGGTATGGAAAAAATTCCTAAGAAGTCATAAAATCAAATGGACATACCTTTTAATTATTTAAAATGCAGTACATGCTATTTGGGTTCGTTTAGCAGTGAATAAGATTATGTTGGTGACTGAGGAGGTTACAGGATCTTCCAAAAGCAGCACAGGAGACAGGAAGGATCCAGTGCACGTGTGTGCATTTCAGTTATTTTTCTGCTTTCAAGAAGCAGCCACCCTAAGTATATGATTTACTTTTACCTGTAAAATAAAGTTTCTGTATTATGTGCTTAATTATATAATTCCCCACAGTCAAGAGCGAAGTCTTTCCTCCCTGTGCTCCATCTGGAAACCATTTAACCCATCTTTTATCATCCGAAAATGCCCAGCCAGCTGTATATATGGGACACCTAATACATATCACATTGTATTACAATGACAGTGTCTCTCTCTCTTTTTTTTAATTTTATTTTTTCCAATTATAGCTGACATTCAGTACTATTTTGTATTGGTTCTTGGTGGAATCTTTAGGGTTCTCTTTATTTAAGACCACGTCATCTGCAAATAATGACAGTCTTATGAAGGTGTCTTTATTCGTACTTAGAGACATCTGGCACGTAGAAGGTATTTGTGGAATTAATGAAGGAGTAGATGAATAAGCCATTCACTTAATTAATTTAGCAAGATTTTTATTTGGTTTTTAACTATGTGGATAGCTTTTTAAATACCTGAAATGATCAGACGAGGGAATAGTTAAGATCATGGTTCAAAATCTGTGGGAATATGGCTGATTCCTCTTTCTACACCAGGTGAAATTTAAAGAGAAGGATTATGAAGAAATGGCTTCATTCTCTCTCTTCATTCCTCTATTCATCTGGGAATTTGTCCTACTTATTTATGATGCATTTCGAAGTAAATGGCAGTCATTTCCCCCTGAGTACTGCAGCTTGCATATCATTAACTGAGCTTTGTTTTCTCTTGAGATAAAATTTAAATACAAATGAAAGCATACACCTTAAGGGAGACTTCCCTGAGTTTCAGCATGTGCTCATACCTGTCTAATCCAAACCTCTAACGGGAGGTAGACTATTACCCTCCCCCAGAAAGGTCCCTCAGGTCCATTACCAGTCTGCTCCAACACTCCCATTTTTGCTGATTTTTTCCCCCTCTCTACCAAGTTTGGCTAAAACCTTGACATACCCGAGGAATCAAAGTATGTAAAAGTTTAAGTGAAAAGCATAGAAAGGTGAACTAAGGCTGTGTGAAATGATCTCGTAAATGGTGTTTGGAAAACCTGAGAGGCAGCTGACGAAGGAAAGCTGCAGTGACTTCGCACGGTGACTGATGGCACGGATTTAGGGCCATGCCACAAGTGCACACAGCCAGCGTTCCATTAAGCCTTGTAATTGCTCGTAATGGCATCAGAATGCATAAGCCTGAAAGTCGCTTGACAGAGCTTTTAGCCTGGTGTTCAGCAAAAGTGACATAATTCTCCGACCCCCAAAGCACATGTTTTGCAAAGGTTATAAAACGGAAATTGGGCAGCGGTTTCGACTGTTTTGCCTTGGTCATCGAAAGGCTTGATGTTGGGCTTTTTCAATGATCCGTTACCAAATGGTGGTGAAAATACACAAGGAGTTTTAATTATTTCACGATGAAGAGAAACTCTTTGGAAGGTATAAGATGACTCTGTATTAAGTCTCGGTGTTTGAAATACAGTTTTTAGTAGAGCGTAGGGCAGGACGTGTTTGTGTGCGTGATAAGACAGAGTCTTCTGAGTTAATTGACTGTTGTTCCTGCTGGCTGGCTTCTTTCCTCTCAGTGCTGAAGCCCTGGGCTGACTTGACTAGGGGCCCCCGGCCCACCCCATCAGCTGATCATGCTCAGCGTTGTCAGAAGCACGTCTAGCCAACTTCCTCTTTTAAAAAGTTTTGCTGCTACTTCTGCTTCTAAAGGCAGCTTTTCGTTTGTTTTAAAAATGACTACTCTTGGTCAAAGAAGTTTGTCATTTCTAAGGTGAGCTCTCAGTTTGTGTGGCAGTGGAGAGGACAGCTCACAGCCTGGAGGTCAGCAAACTGACTTTCTTCTCTCCATTTTACTCGCCGAGATTTTGAATGGCCAACTTAAGGACTTAGTTTCCAGTATTTATAATGAAGTACCTTCCAATTCAGGGTGAATCAGGGGGAAAAAAAAAGTAAGAATAATTACTTTAGAACAATTAAAAATGTTTATAACAGTTAAAGATGATTATACGCCACAGGACACTGCAAACATCAGAGCAACACGGACGAATTGCAACGTGAAATAACTTTTCGGTATATTCACCTAAGGTGCTGATGTAAAACCAACAAAAAAAAATCCATTCATTTATTTATTCAACACGTTATGTTGTGCCAGGTTCTATATTTGGGAAATTGCATGCGTGTCTATGTTGGAAATAAAGTAATTTATGTGCTGTAAAATTGTTCTTTAAAGACTATTAATTAAACCTTCTTTTTTCCTCTATTTTCCCGTACATTTTTAGGGCACACAGAGATCACAGACAGTGTCTGCTAGCTGAGGAGCCTCTGGGCATCACGCCGTCGAATTGGGGGTGTTCAGATCTATTTGGCTTTATCTTAGCAGAGGTGTAAATAGATTCTGGAACAAGTTTGAAACAAGATTTGTTTAAAGTGGCATAAATCCACACCAAGTTTATGCCTCTTCTGTTCAGATAAAGGATTTTGTTAAAAAAAAAAAAAGTACAAATTCTCTTGGATTGCGACTGGTGTGTGAGTATTAGCAATATTTGTCAACAGTTCTGGGATTTTCCTGCCTGGGGTCAAACCCAGCTCAGCCGTTAACTAGGTGTGAGACCTCAGGGAAGTCACTTAACCTTTCTGCATCTTTGAAATAGGATCATAGTGGGCCACTTTCTCAGAGAATTGTTGAGAGGTATCAATTCAGAAAGGCCTGTAAGCAGGCCTGGCAGATAGCGAGAGCTGAATAAATTTCGGGGAATATTTTCTTTAAAAATTTTATCATAAAATGTGGCTAACATGAAATGTATCATTTTTATCATTTTTTCAAATTAAAAATTATTGGGGTGACATTAACAAAATCCAGATGTGTCAAGTGTACAGTTCAACAGAATGTCATATATATATATATATGTTGCATTGTGTGTTCACCACCCAAAGTTAGATTTCCTTCCATCACTGAATATCTGACCCCTTTTACCCCATCTACTTCCCTCCTCCCCCTTGCCCCCTGGTGACCCCCAATCCACTGTTCATGTCCATGTCCAGGTACATAGCCTAGTACATAGCTCTTTGCTCTTCAACCATCACCTCCATCCATCCCAGAACCTTTTTATCTGGAGGGAAAGTCTGTCCCATTAAACACTAACACAGAGACTCCTCCGCCCTCTCTCCTCACGGCCCCCGGCTCGAGGAATAGAATAACTTTTGGGGGTAAGAGCAGTAAATTCTCTCTCCTAATCCTCTTAGTTAAGAAATGTTTTTCTTTTTCATCTTTAGTAAGTGAACCAGTCAGGGTTAACTTCTATAATATGTATACCCCACGTCTCTATTCAGCTCTTTAATTTTTTAACATCTCGTTTTTTATGCAACTGAAATCTTTTTGTCTGGACGGCCAGAAGGCTGTTCATATATTAGAATAACATCATTCCGTAGCTATAGGAGACAGCAACAAAAACACTTCTGAATAAGTGTGCCCAGGCAATTACATAAATGTAGTCCATTGAAGGCTTTAGCCATTTATGTGAAATTAGGCTTTTTATTTGATTTCCACCTATGGCTATGGCTTTCAGAAATTTGATTTACAATTTATTTGATGTTTTTTCGGGCTAAGAATGTCTCTGCAATACAATAATGAGAATTTAGGTTATTCGAAGTTTGCCTTAATAAAGTGTAAAGGGTGTGAAATATAAGTAAAATGTACCTTAAGGAGCATGAGCATAAGTGGCTTTTAACTGTGGACATTTTTATATGGTAAATGCATTTTTATAATCCATAAAGGTCGTTTTTAAAAGCGGCGTCATTTAGAGCCTTTCCTAGACGTAATTAGACGGCTGAGATTCTTGTGTTTTTTTTAATTTTCTTCTGTGAAATTGGTATTGTCAGGCCAGCATTTGATTCCCTAGATGGTGTGCTTCGGGAAGAGTCTGGGTTGTTTGAATCTCCATAAATGAGTGTTAAGGACTTTGCAGGCATCAGCGGCACAAAGCTGAAAGGCACTCCGTGTAACCTAGTTACCAGGGATGACTTTTGTGTTAGTGAGATGTGAGCTTTTCTACTGAAGGTTGATACCAGAAAAGGTCCACGGTGAGCAGAAGGGACAGATTTCAAATTAACCCTCTTAGATCCTGCGGTGACAACGATGGGACTGGGTCACTGGATGTTGTCATGTGAAGAAACAAACATGTGGAAATAGTTAATGGGTAAATGCGTGTTTTAGTCCAGACAAATCTACAGATGTATAGCCATTGATTGCCTCTCCCCATGAGGATGCTTTTATAATATGGTTTCCAAGAGAGAGAGGTGAAAGCTGAATCAGTCGTTCCTGTGGCCTGGCTAGTACCGTTGTGTTTTTATTAAGAGTCGAGGTGTAAGGACAGGCAGCCTCACTTACAGGCCGAGTGGTCTGTAGAGCTGCTATGGGTTGTGCTGTCCAGTTTCCGAGAAGTTTGGTTTCCTGTGAACCCCTCCAAAAGGAGAAATGTACGACGCGTTTAGAGTTCTGTATACATTTTGAACTATATTCCTAATAAGAGAAAACTGCTGATTGGATGCGGCATTGATTAAAAACTGAATTATCTCCTCATCCTAGTTCACATCTCATGACTGGAAGCATTTTTCACAGACCAGCTTCTAGCTTCCTGCCTTCCGACTTTGCTTCTCCTCCACTTACACCCCCCTAGTTCTGTTTGTCACGGGACACACTCGTGTCCCCTGAGGCATGGTCCCCTGCACCTTCGTTTCATGTCCTAGAAGCCGATCCTACAGTGAAATAGCAACAATCAGTTAAACGTGAAAACAACTGAGAACCCCACACACCTGTCCCATTAAACCCCGTTCACCTGCCTCCTTGCTGGACCCCCACGTTGACCACTGCGACTCACACCGTCTGACAGAGAGGAAGGGGAGGCGAAGGGGAGGTCGGAGTGGAAGGAGAACGATATTTTTATGGCCAAAACATCTTTCTTTTGCAAATTTTATAAAAATATGTGATCACGAGAACACTTTATGGGGCCTCTTCAAGCCACCTGGGGTTTGTCTAGGGAAAATCCAGCTCTGGGACGGTGTTATTTCTGCAGTGACGGACTCCCGGCCTGGCCAGCGCGGTGGCCGCCAGGCGACACGTTTAATTTACATTTAAATGGGCATATGTGGGTAGTGGTTGCTCTGCTGGTCAGCGCCGAGCTAGCCTCTGTTTTATTAAGATTTTTGTGTAAAATGAGTGCTCGTTTAATTCTGTAAAAATACCATCATATCACATGATGCTTAACTCATGATGTCATTTAGTTGTTAAACTCTCCACTGTGACCTAAGTTCTGTGTTAGGCACGTTTATTGCTCACAGAGCAATGCAGGCAGTTTTCATAGATATGCACACAAGCGATGCTTGCGGATCTATCTATATCAAACCTTAAAAGTGTGTGTTCTGGTTGGACTATTTTAACTGTCCTGCTAGAAAATCATCTTGAACCAATCATATTGAAAAACGTTAAATTAGGGTTAAAACCTTTTAATATGAAATACTACTCTTATTTTTATCTTTGGAAATTTAGTAGTCTCTTTAAAGACCAAAGAAAAGTGGATTATTTGGTTGACAGGCTTAATATTTTATTTGATGTGTAGTTAATTATCCCTGGTGGTTTAAATCAGATTCAAAAATTCGGGCTGCATCTCGTCTTGTTATGACATGGCACTGGAAAATAACAGACAAATATTTGTCAGACAAAAGAGAAGGCACGCGTGTTGTTTAGTAGTTGCGTGAACTGCCATTATGGCATATCATTAAATATAATTTTCTGAAAAACTCCAAATTAAACTCCTCCTATGCCTAGTGCAGGAGAAAAACTTTATTAGTAGTAATGCGGTGAACAAATCCCTTTGTAAGAACCACATATAAAGTTTCAACGTGCACTTTAAAGGGAGAGTGAATGATTTTCTGTTCCCGTGCTGGTGATTTTTAGTTGCACAGTTGAGTGTTGACAGAGGAGATGTCCTCTGTGCATCCACATGTCATCATACCTAGACTGACTGCATCAACTTTTTAAATCTTGAGGTGAAAATCACATAATATAAAACTAACCATTTCAGAGTAGTTCATGAATTGGCCTTCTCAATGTTGTGTTGCCTCTGTTATGTTCCAGAACATTTCATCATCCCCAAAAGGCCCCTCGTGTCCAGAACGGACTTACCTGCTCCGAACACTGTATCACGGAGAGGATACAGCATGTGGCCCTTTGCGTCTGGCTCCTCTAACAGCCTAACAGTTTTTGGTTCTTTCACACTGTAGCATGTGTTAGTCCTTCTTCCTCTTTTAAGGCTGGATGAGATTCCCTCGGATGGATTAATACCACGTTTTGTTTTTCCATTCATTTCTTAGGAAACTTTGACATGCACCTGAAACTATGTCTTTGAGTAATTTCTCTGAACCAGTTCTAGGCCTTGCTTGGTCATAAACGTTTTTGTCTGTAGTTATTCAGTGCTCCTCGGGTTTAGCTTCCTGAAGTAGTGCCAATATTTCATGTTCCCCTTCTCTCCCATTCCTAGTCATTTGTTGTTTATATCCTTTCCTGTGCTAAACATTATGCAATTTCCTTTAAGTGTTTTTAATATTAATAAGATAGTCTAATGCGCATGCTCTAAATTTAGTCTGAGAACCATAAAATAAGCCCAGAAGAAAAAGAAAACTTGGCATCTATGAGGCCGATATCATTAGTTTTTTAAACTATTCCTTGATAAGGCAGAAAAAATCAAATACTCTTTTTATTCACCTCTCATAAAAAGTCATAAAAATCTTGAGATATTCGATGATCAATAATCTCTTCCATACCAGTGAATGTACATCTTTTAAAAAATGATCAGCCTCACCAGAATTTAAACTCTGCAATTTAAGATGTCATAGCATGGTATGAGGGACTTCCGTTTTTAATTCGTTTCACTTGGTTGGCCTTCACTTTTTTATACTCTGGAGATTTGCACATAGAGAAGCGAGGGGATTGACCTCTTTTGAAAATGATATAAAATCTCTCTTCAGAGATCCAGGACTCAGGGCATTTTATTTGCATATTTTTAAAATATTCTTTCCTCTTTGTACTTTTTTGGTGGTCAGAACCTGTAGGTGTTTATTTGTTTTAAAACGAGCACTTGGTAACGATTTAAAAAATCCGAAGTAGCATTTTTAAGAGTTTCTTCTGATTGATTTCGTACATTTTATTTTCGTTTGTGCATTTTTTTAAATGGGCCACAGTCGTGTCATATATGCTATTTGTAATTGGGCTCTTCCAAATGTCAAATGCCAGCGCTATGCAAAATAAAGTAATTTCCATTTTTATGACTATGATATTCAGTTCATTTTTCAGAATAAACAAAAACCCCGAATGACTCCTTTCCGTTTAATTTGTTGACTTTGGTGGTTTGTCAGCTTAAAAGTAACAGACGATATTAGTTTTCTAATGCTTTGTAACAAATTACCACAAACTTAGTGGCTTCAAACCACGTAAATTAATTATCTCACAGTTGCATGGGTCACACATTATGCTAATGGGCATGGCCTAGCTGGGTTCCGTGCTCAGCAGCTCACAGGCCAGAATGAAGATCTCGGCTGGGCTCTGACCTCCTGGGGATCCTTTCATGCTCACGCGGTGGGGGGCATAATTCAGCTTCTCTGGGGTGTAGGGTTGGGGTCCCGATGATTTTGTTCATCTGGAGGTCCTCGTAGGGCCTTGCTGTGACAGCCCCCTCACAGGGCCTGTTCTGCAAGGCCAACGGCGGAATCTCTTTCAGGCTTTGAGGCTCCTTCTGGAAGGACCCAGCCCCTTTTAAGGGTTCACCTAATTAGCCCAGAGTAATCAGTCTCTGATGACCTCAGAGTCAGCGGCTTTGAGACCTTAATTGCACCTGTGAGACCCCTTCACCTTGGTCACACCATGTGATCTAACAGATAAAATAAATCCTATATGGTCCTGCTCACACTCAATGGGTCAAGACCACTGGGGCCCACACCAGGGGCCAGACTCCTCGGAGGGTGTCTCAGAACCCTGCCACCCATGACGAAGTGATGTTAAAGTTTTCAAAAGCGTGTGTGTTTTCAAAATTAATAGAGCCCATGCTCACAGGAGGGTTCGCTCCCTGTATTGTTCAATTTTTTATGGGTTTTGACAAATGCGTGACATGTATCTACCGTCACAGCATCAAACAGAATAGGTTCGCTTCCCTGAAAATCCCCCATGTGCCCCCTGTCCATCCCCCTTTGTCCCCAGGACCTCTGGCAGCCAACCTCTGGGCTTCCACTTTCTCCGATGGTTTTGCTTTTCCGTGGTGCGATGTAGCTGGGATCTCACAGGATGCAGCCCTTTGGGATCGGCTTCTTTCCCTTAATGATAATAAGCATTTAAGGTCCCTGCTCGTTGCCTTATGTTGCTGAGTAATATTCCATTGTCTGGAGTGATGTTCATCAAGGAAGCTGCCCTCTGGGCACTGCTGAGACTTGGTGGGAGACCGGTCGCCTGTGGAAGAGTCCCTGAACCCGCTTGGAGCCTCCGATTGGTGGGGGCAGGAGGAAGGGGCTCCCCTCTCTGGTGCCCGTGCACTTTATTCTCTTCTCCTTCCCCTGGAGTATGGCAGGGCTGAGCTGGCAGACCTCACTGGGAAGATGCTCATGGAGATGCTACCGACGTTTTCTGGGTAACTGCTGGTTGGGGCCCTTGGAACTTGCTAGGGAAACTGCCTGGGCGCTAGTGGATCTCGCTGGGTGGTTGCCAAGGGGGTGTGGCTGAAACCTGCTGGGGGGTGTCTGCCACTGGGCACCCCCACGCCACTAGTGGCCACAGGAGCAGGAAGAGGACAAAGCACCCTGGAGCCAGAAAGACAAGTCCTTTCCTCTTGCAGTGTCCTCTGGTACCCTCTACTCATAAACCTTACTGCCCGGGTAGCCGGTAGGGGAGGACCGGAACCAGGTCCAGACCCGGGACCCCCAGGCCGGGGAATGAGGGGGTAGATGGGAACTGAATCGCAAGCAGTTGACAACTGGGACACTTTCTGTTTCTGCTTCGCTGAGAAGTTCTTCTAAAATCAGGAGTGGAGCTCGAATCTTGTCGCTTGCTTTCCTGCAGCCGTCAAGATGGTGATGTGGCTTTGTTTTCCCATCTGTTAATATGCTGGGCTACACTGATTGGAGATTTAAATGTTAAGCCGGCCTTGCCATATGGATGAGCCGTACCTTGGTTATGATGTACTGTCCTTTCTTACGCATTGCTAGAGTAGACTGGGTCATATTTCGTTAGAGATACACACTTCCACACGAGGACTGTTCATCTGTCATTTTCTGTAATGTCTGTCTGGTGTTGGTGGCCTCATTAAATAAGTTGGAAAGTATTCCTTCTTTTTTCTTAACTTTGTGTAGGATTTGTCTCATTTCTTTTTTAAATATTCGATAGAATTTACCAGTGAAGCCATCTGGTTTTAAAGTTTTCTTCCTGAGAAGACTCAGAGTTATAAATTCAATTTTTGAGATTGATGATGAGGTTTCTTTCTGAGTCAGTTTTGTTATTTGTGTCTTTCAAGCAATTTATTCATTACTCCAAGTTATCAAGGATGTTGGTATAGAGTTGTTCATAATATCCCCTTATTCTTTTAATGCCTGAAACATCCGTAGAATATCCCGTCTTTTATTTCTGGTATTTATGATTTGTCTCTACTCTATCTCCTTTGTCATTTTAACTAGAGTTTCATCATTTCAAAAAATATTTTCAAACACCAGCTTTTGGTTTGTCTATTTGCTATTTATTATCTACTCTTATTTTTATTATTTCCTATTTTTAAGTACTTTAGTTGCAAGTTGCTTTGCTTTCTCTGCTTTTTTAAGTTAGAAGTTTATGTTATTTAGTGACACAAATGTTCTTCTAAGCCAGTGGTTCCTAAATAGCTTTGCAAATTGAAGTTATCGAAGAGTCTTTAAAAAGTACTAATGCCTGTTTCTCAACCCTGGACATTTTGCTTTAATTGGTTAAACAGGCGCTGCAGTGGGGGGTTTATTAACTCCCGAGGTGACTCTGACATGTAGCACAGTTTGTGACGTGCTGCTCTGTGGACCTCTTTGGCCTTTGCCCATAAATTTTGATATATTGCGTTTTAATTTTCATTCACTCGGGGTTATTTTAAAATTTCCTTTCTGATTTCCATTTTCTTCTCTGTTGGTTTTCTAGAAGTAGAGTGCTCGATTTCCAAATACTTCAGGGCACCTCTCTTTTCTTTTTCTTTTTTTAAATTGATTTCCAGCTGAATCCCATTGTGATCAAAGATCGTATTCTGAGTGATTTTAATACTTTGAAATTTTTTGAGCCTTTTTTTTTTCCTCCACGGTCTGGCACATGATGTCTCCTGGTTAATTTTTATATATTTTGCCCACTTTTCTAGTTACAGACAGGAATGGGAGGGCAGTCCTGTAGCAGTCCAGCATAGTGACTTTTTTCCACTTCAGTTCATTATGGTGAATGTCATTGCTCTACATGTGAATATTAAATCTGGAGACTCTTAGAAGTAAGCTTTATGTGACTGCGTATTTTTGTTTTCAAGGATTTCAAAGAGTTGTTTTATATACAGACCAAAGGATTACTTAATGTTATACCGTTCTGACATCTAAAATAAAAAAAAGAAAGAAAAAAAAGACTTCTAACAGATTTTTCACAGAGGTTAAGATACCCCTTCTAGGTCATCTCTTTTTCTTTTTCTTTTTTTTTTCCGTGCATTTTGATGATTTTATCCATTACATTGACACATCTATAGATTGTTTAAAAATGGATTGGGACTCAAAATGAGCAAATGCCTTTGCAATGGGTCCTACGATAGTGTGAGATTATGAATTACTCCTGGTCATGTTACCCAGGAGGCCTGTGTATGTGTTTGGTTACATAGATCTGCAAATTTTTAGCTGTGGGCTGATGTCCCTACAGAATCATAAGTTTATTATCGTGCATTGTTTTCTAGGCAGACACATGATATTCCAAGGGAATTGACTTTGTTACGAAATGCTTTCCTCAACTTTACACGGATGCCTTAAATATACATATGACTAACTTGGACAACCCCCACCCAGAAAAGGTGTTTAATTGTTAGTTCAGAACATAAATGACTTACAAATTCCCTAATAAAAATAATAAAGGAAACATTCAGAGAAAAAATATTTCTGCATAAAAGCAGTTTAACTGACAGAAGCTTGTCAACATGTAGAAACATTAATTCTCAGCTATAAATGGCATGTATTTTAGTGCTATTTTATTCTAGCTTTGCATCGATGTATCATTAAGACAAGGTGCTGATGCGGAGTTTTCAGTCTCAGCCTGAAAAGGTGTCTGTCGAAGGTGAACGTAGTTTAGTTACACACCCTGTTCCCTCCACAGTTAGGGTACTGTGTTTTATTAGACCGTTCAGCACGCACTGTTGTCAGATGCTATAGTCTTGCTGATCATTTATAGGAGGGGCCTTTTTTTTTTTTTAAATTAACTATATACCAGGCGGTTCATTTATCAGCTCTTATCCAGCGATATCTCTAAATCTGAGAACGTTTTCCTGGAAGATACACGAGAAGTTATTGTTCCCTAGTTTTCCATTTATATTGGTTTACTGCCATGTGAAATTTACAACTAAACTGTAATATGAAAAAGATAAAACCCATTGTCATCTCATCTTGTCCCATCCTACTTTTCAGTTACAGGAGCAATGATGGGCCTTCAGTTTTGTGACACTGTTGCTCTAGAAAAAGCTTTATCATGGAGGGTCTGTCACTCAGTGTGTGTGTTTGTGTGTGTTTATGCATGGCTTGCAGAATGAAGTTCTGTTTACATAGACCTCAGTGATATTTTTGTAGCTAAATGCACATGTTGATTCAGTAGTTTAGATCATGGGCATTTTTTGTATATTTTTTTTTTTTCAAAAATTAGGTCTCCTAGTGAATAGGTACCTGTTACTGATCAAGGTGTCTTGTAATGAACATATGTTTGTGACTGATTTCAATGGCTAGGAATTAGAAGTGTTGCAAACTGGCCACTTACTGGACCATCTACAATATGCTGATTATGGTAAACTTGCTATGTTTATGCACATACGATATGTTTTGTTTTTGCTTGTATAGAGGTACATCCTGTTAGCTTTTGAAGGTCAAGTGTTTTTTGTTTGAATTAATGTAGTCAGTATATTTACTTCTATGACCTTGAGCATGATACTGAATTTTCCTGTGCCTCAGTTTTACCTCATCTTCTGAAATAAGGATGAAATAGGTCCTGTTTTATGGGATTATGCTGAAAATTAAGTGAATTAACATTCACTTAATATCCAACAGCAGGCTGTTGAGTCGACTCGATAGGCCTAACCCCTGGCTGGGCCCTCGACCAGGGAGCTGAGACGGAGCGGCCAGTGGCCCAGGAGGGACACTCAGTGACTGTGTTTGGGTTACAATTTATGTTCATCCTTATTCCATTTACATTTGGGATTGGACAAATAATCCAAGCAGAAATCTAAATATGTCATATTCTAGCCTCCTTCGGTCTCAGACCCGCCATTCATTTGGTATGATACTTCATTAGCCATTCTCTAGGATTTATGTAACAGTGCCATGTGGAATGCTCAGAACTCTTCAGGCATTGGAGGGTGAGGTCCTGATCAAAATTCTTAGTGCATTGTTCTAAAATTACGTTTTTTTCCCTCCGGTATAATCTAACACATGAGATTATTTGTTAACGTGCCATAGTTGGAACTCTTTGTTCCTGGACTTTTTCTGGTCTCATATCGGGACGCCCATGTACTCAGAAACAGGAAGAGGAAGAAGACAGATAAATTCTTAAAATTCTTAAAATTCTAGCATTTTTATATCCTGAGACCTGTGAAATCTCAGCTGAAGAATGTTGTCGCACAGTTTTTATTAAAAGTAGCTAAGACACGAGCTGTGTGGGCACAGGTGAACTCACTAAACCACAGCTGGTAAAGGGAATTGCACCAAAAGGTGACCGATTAGGAATTATCAGAAATTTCCGTTACACTTGTGTTTAGTTTGTAGAATTATAGTTCAGCCAGCCATACCTGGTGTAATTTTCGGTTTCTGATATCATGAGCAACGGATGAAAGGTGAAGTAGGAATTAAGGAACTGCCATTGATACATATTTTCAGTCGTGTTTTGGAGTTAAACACTGGAAACGATTCTGAAATTTCTGCAGTGCCTGCTGACAGACATTATGTATGAAGAACTCACATTATTGTAGGTCACTGAATTCATTTAAGAAATATCAATTGACATCATTCCTGTAGGGAATCGTGGGCTGCTGTTTGATGTTATTGACTTTGTCAAATATGGAAATTTAGAATGAATTTTATCTTGGGGGTGCAGGGACTTTGAGAACGAGGCGATGTGCTCCTTTATTTATTTACTTTTAATAAATAATTTATTTATTTACTTTTCAAATGGACCGGAAGTGGGGTTGATAGACTTATTTCTCCCTCATTTCACTAAGATAAGCGCGCGAGTTTTCCACGAACCGTTGTATGTAGGTGACTATTCCCAAATGGGAAAAAAGAGTTCCAACAACCATTAAAAAACACTTGAGTTCCGCTCACAAGTCGTTTTTCATTTTTGGGAGAGAATGGTCAGAATCGACATCTCTTATATGCCTGTTATTTTTGAACGTATTTATATTCTGTCAGATGTAATGTGTTCCAGATGCGATCATTAAGAATTAAAAAGTTTTCATGGTCATCACAATAGCAGTTGGGCAAGTCCTCTTTTGCTAAAAGGCTTCCAGTAATTCCTAATGTAATTCTTATATTTCAGCTCTTCTTGGTGGCCAATTTTAATTGTATGATGTTGAACCTGATTCTTTGGTATGCTAGTTATCTTCTCAGATGAATTTATGTCCCTTTTCCTCCAAAATATTTTAGATCGACTAGTATGAATTTATGTGGCTCTTTTCTAGGTGAGAAGATAAAGTGTTATGAGTTAGGTCAGTGTTAAACGTGGCAAGACGGGTCATGCCTTCATGACAAAATCCTTGTACGTTACACTGTCTTTTGGTATTAGTTGATTGGTATATGTGGTCAAGGTTGTCCCAGGAATGGCCCGTACAGTACCACTCCAGCTAAAGAAGTCAGCTAACACAAATGCTTCAAAAGGCTTTAAAATAGCACGGCTAATTTTGCCCTAAAACTATACATTACATTTAACTATGACAGTAATTCCACATTCGGAATCCAAGCTACTTTTTAATTCAAAGGAGCCTCACTTCCACAGTGTTACCTGGGGAGACACCCTTGTCTCTGCCTTTTCAGAGCCCTCTGCCGGATTCTCTCCAACCGGGAGAAGACAGGGTTTTGTGTTTTGGACGTGGCCCTCAAACTGTATGTAATTTTGGAATGGTTATTTAACATTTTTGTCCTCTTTCTTCATGCATAAAAGGAACTTGGTAGACTACTTTATAGACCATTTAAAAAAAAACACGTATATTTTAAATACCTACGAATTCATAGGAAGTGCAAAATCAGTGCAGCCTTTGAAATTAGTTGGCATGAAAACAGCTGATAGTCATTTAAGACGGCACCATCGTTCCCCCAGACGAACATTCTATGCAATACGGAAGGAAGCGGTGTGGGTTTGGGAGGTCTGGGATGACTTTCCCGAGAGAAGGATGCTGAGTGGACCTGGAAAAGGTTCAGACGGGAGGGAGAGGATTTGCTCCAGGAGGTTCCCAGAGACGCCCCCAGACAGACACAAACACACAAACATACCGTGTTCGTGGAGCAGGAGGGCCTTGCGGCTGGAGCAGAACATTCTGATTGGGAAGGCGCTGGGAAACGGGCTGGACGTTTTGAGATGTGGACGATCTTGAGTGCTCCCCCGAGGCCTTTCGATTTGATTTTGTGGCCAGTGGAAGCTTTTACGTTTTGATAAATGCAGCATCTTAAGGCAAGGGGTGATCCGTTTTATTTTGCAGAGAATCTGTAGATGTGAATGAGAGATGTGGATGCGGGGCCGGGAACAGCAGCCGAGGTACTTTCTGGAAAGGAAGTTTCCGAACAGAAGGCTTTTGCTCCATTTTGTCTTGAACACGTAGGGCCTTTACAGGGTGAATGTATGAAGGGTTGGTCTCTGCGTTTATGACTGTTTTTTTGAACCCCGGACGTGTAACGTGGGCAACGGCCTCCCGGAGTACACTTGTCCTAGCTTTTGCCTACCGAGAGTTCCAGAGTAAGCTCTAAGTGAATTCTGATTTATAACAAACCCCTAAGCACCCATTTCTATTGCCGAGTAGCTTCCCAGGTGATCCCTTCCACCTGACCTTGCGTGCCCGTGGTCTGGTTGCTGCTTCGACCAGGCCTTGCCCGGCACTTTCCTCATCCGGTCCTTGTGGCTGTTAGAGCTCTCTCTCGCTCCAAGCTCATTTTTCCAGAGGTGCTGCCATGTGCCTTCCGAGTGGCCACGGTCGGCTAACTCCCCCCTGCTTTATTGCTCAGAGGAGCACATTAAAAATCAGAAGGGCATTGGAGTTGCAGTTTTAATCTTCTCTTCTTATCTCTATGTTCTTTTCATGCTAAACCTCTCTCGTGCCCCTACAGAATTCATTTATTTTCCTCTAAAGAATGATTTTATTTTGCCCTGTGTCCCTCTATCTCCCCTGACAGTCCACTCCGTAGAGGCAGAAAATTGGTTTTAATTGCTTCCGCTCATCTAGAGCACTTAGCACAGGTTGGTGGTCGGAAAGTACCCGTTGAGTTAAAATACCTTCCCTAGTATTTATATGTAAATATTCGCCAGTAAACCAGAATTGTGTTTTATTTTACAGACTTCATTTGAAGTCACTTCATAACGTGGCGGATCACATGTAGAACAACAGGCTAAATTTTTGAGAAATCCCAGAAAAGATCACAGTCTCACCACACGCCACCACGTCCTTAAAGAAATAAAAGCAAATCCTCTTAATTGAGAGTGAAGTTATTCTGACAATTTATGGAACTATCTTAGAAATCCAGACCAGAGCAAGAAAAGCAGCAAAACAAAACAAAACAAACCTCTCCTTGTGTGTCATGTGCCCTGGAGTGGTCTGCAGCTCCTGGCGACCTCATAAATGAGTGATGCCCCTGTGTCCTGCCCTGCTCAGCCCCTGTGGCTTCCTTCATGGAGTCGATCCATCTCACCTTCGTCTTCCTTTTTTCCTGCTGCCTCCTTCCTCTAAGTCGAGCCCAGTTTTTCCTAGAACATGTTCTGCGCACAGATTAAACGCACTGGGAGGGAGAATGCAGCCTCGTCCAACTCCTTTGCCTCTGGGACACCATTCTTCCTCTCCATCTGCTGTCCCAACAGCGGCCTCCTGTCCATAAGGTTTACACATCAGGACGATCGAGTGCCGAGGCACGGCCCTTTCTCTCAAAGCGACTCAGCCTTTCACGGTCAGGGCGGTCAGGGCTTTGCTGTGGTCTGTAAGCCTAGACCAGCCTCGTCCTGAAGTTCTCTGGAGCCTCCAGTGTCTGTCCAACTCTCAGATGGGTCTCGGTGCCTCCCCCTTCTTCGTATCCATCCTGAAAACCCAGCAACTCTTGTCCCTATAGGGAAGAGGCCTTCGTTGCATCACCTTGAGCATCCCTTTGCTTGCTCTGGGAATTAGAACAAGGCTTCTGCACCGGCTGTACTCCTGGCATCTCCTTGTTTTGAAGGTTGGGATGTACATTCAACCTTTCCAGGCTGTAGGCCACTGTTTTCTTTTCCATATTTGTCGATATATTCATCTCGAGGTTTTGACAGGTTCAGTCTCTGTGGCTTGAAGTGATTCTTCCGTATCCCAACTACCCTTACTGGATTATTTTTTCCCCGTGCTTTTGGACAGCTTTCATGTCACTTTCTAGAATTACAGGTTCTTCCTCACAGACGTCTTCTTCAAAGGTACCTGTCAGCCTTTTGTCTCTTTTGTGTAGATTTTCAGGATACTGGTTCCACCTTCTCTTTGTTTTCTCCTGGTCAGATAATGTGCTTCCGTGTTGGTAGTCAGCCTTCCTGCTCTAGGTTTGAATTTCCCTTTTAATCCCTTGCACCTTCTGGTAGAGATCTCTTTTCTTATCAAAGTATGTTTGAGAAGGGCTTATCAGTCTAACCTTTTTTATTTTCATTTTCTGGTGTGACGCTCACAGGCCGGTCACTTCTGGTAGAGATCCTTATGGAAGTGAGTTGTGAAATTATAAAATGACAGAACTTTTACCACAGGGATGTTTTATTGCAGAATGGAAATGCAGGTCTGTCCAAAGCCACGCGCCATGCCAAGGATGTGAGCAGGAGAGGCCGAGGGCTCCTCCCAGCCTCTGTGCCTGAACGTCCCACATCACGAATATCCTTTCACTGCAGGCAGAGCACCAGAATGTAAATTTAGCAAGAGGGAGGTACGTTAAAAGGTATTGTCATCCAACTACAGATGCAGGTGTCACATAGGAAAGCCCACAGGAGAGCAGATGGGATCATTTTAAATGGACAGTGGGGGCCAGGGACCATGACCCTGGAGGAGGTGCAGCAGCAGCAGGAAGCGTCAGATTGGATTCTGGGAATAGAGGTCTGTGTGATAGGAATTCGAACTTCAATGGTCTTAATAGATAATCGTGTTAAGAAATTACTAATTTCTGAATTGGACACCATTGCTCACAGGGGTGAAGTGACTCGTTTACTATTGCCATCTGTAGTAATGGCAGACTCGAAAGAGGCTTAGATATCTTGCCCTCATTCATTCATTTAACAAATATTTACAACCTCCTCCCTGTTGGCCAGGTGATAGGGACAAACACCTGAGATACAGTTCTTACTTCCGATGGACTGTTGGGGCAGCTTCAGGTAAGTCAGAAAGTGAGGTACAAGGTGATGAGTGCTATGATGACGCATGTTCAGGTGGCTTAGAAAGGTACCTCCCCTCGCTGGAAAGGGGGGCCGAGGTCCCAGGAAAGGCTTCAGGGGGCAAAGCCCACCCCACGTCGTGCTGGTTCACTGACGAGGCTGCAGGCATTTTAACGACAGTTGAAAATGGAACTTACGTAACCGCATCCTCTGCTTTTAATTTGGAATCTTTTTCAATAGCCAGAGGAATTGAGTCCACTTTTTAAAATAGCACATTGTAGATGTACTTGGCGAGTTCTCCGTCGAGGCAGAACATCAGCCTTCTCTCTGTAATGCAGGATGTTCTGTCGGTTCACTTAGTTTATGGTGCTGATAGCACAAGAAGCAGGGAATGAAGGAGAATCTTGATTCTGTGCTCTGGAAAGAAACCGAAATAGGAGCTGTGTTAGTACATATTATACCCTAGATTCAAAACAAAACAAAACAAAACAAAAACTTACGTTTTGTAAGGTGTGAAGTGACCATTAATAATGGGTTTAATCTGAAAGTGTTTATGGTTTCAGCTTGGCGTGTGAGAATAATTTTGTCAAAAAAACATGATTTACTCTCTGCTGACCTTATATGTGGAATATAGTTTGGATGGATTAAAAAATAAATACCGAAATATTGAGAAGAAAGTGCAGACGAATCATTGGACATCAGGGCATGGAAAGCCTGCCTCAGAGGAAGATATAATGAAGGAAAAGTTTGGTAAATTTGATTGCTAAATGAAAATCTGGATTGTCAAAAACTTAAAGGATATTTAAAAGCAAATGAAAACCTCAAAAAGTATTTGCAGTTTCTAACATATCACTCATATATGAAGACTATCCAGATTATAATACAAAAAAGCAATGGCTTTGGAGGGAAATGGCCAAAGATCATGAACAGACAGTTCAAAAAAAAAAAAAATCAAATGGCAAATGAGTTTGTTAAAATTGTTAAGCCTACTTATAATTGTAATAATATGTAATTGGGACACATTTTTTCATCCACCATCCTGGCGGCACTCAGTGCCAGAGAGGTTTCTGGTCAGCCTGCCCCCTGGTGTAGTATGGGGCGGGGCAGTTTGGTGGTGGGAATAAAAGGCCTTGAAAATGTTTACATTCCTTAACTTGGTGTTTTCAACTTTTAGAAATTTTCCCTCAAATGGATGAGAGACAAAAGATAAAGGGATGTTTATTACTGCATTTTCATGGTGGTTAATCTCTTCTAATGTCCAACAGAGGTGGGTCAGCTACATAAACTATGAGTATGCAAAAGATGGGCCACATGGTTGCAGCTGTTCGAAAATCATGTTTCTGAAGACTGTGTGAGGGTATTGAAAGTGCTGTTATTGTCAAAGTTAAAAAAGCAAGTTCCGAAACAATGTATGCTATAATCCCGATATTTGAAAAATAAAGTATATATGTATAAGCAGAAGACTCGAGGACCACACACTATACAGATGTTGTGGAGATGTCTATTAAGTGTGATTTTGAAAAAAAAAATTGTGGTATTTTTTGTTTTCTATAGTCTCATACATGTTAGTGAGAAAAAATTAAAAATTACAGATTATCAATACATATTGGATTACGGTCATAGCGTGTTTATACAAATAATTAGACAAATTTATTTTTCTATTCCTAGGGCAATATGATACATCAAAATTAAATATTTAGAATTATAGTTTAAATAAGTTTGTTGAATTACTGAACATTGTTCAAATGATGGTTCAAATTAAATCGATAGATATTAATTTTCACCTGAGGATGCTACAGAATAATGTCACCACAGCTGTATATTTTTAGTATATCAGAGGTGAAAATATACTGTGCTTTCAATTAGATTATTTGAAATAGGAGAAAGACAAAACTACCAATGGCAGAATAAAGATTTTTGTATATAATACCAAAATACCAAAGAGTTATAGCAGTTTGCATGGTTTTTCACTTTCAGCAATCTTGTAGCTATATAGTATTTTTCAGTAAAATGTGGATATTATAGTAGCACCTTCATTGATGAAAAGTAAAATAATTCTATCAAAATGACTATGGAATAGCATAAAGTAAAACTGAGAATAGGTAGTAGTTTGTGGTTATGTGAGAAAAAATGTTAATTGATAGCATTTCAGGTTACTGTTTCTGGAGGAAGGAAAAAGTGGTAGGAGAGAGACGCAGAAGAAAAATAGCTACATCATTGGAAAACGTGCCTTGGTGCCTTCAGTTGGGGGGAAAAAAGATGATTGATTAGATCTATTTTCAAAGACTCCTAGCCGTGGAAGTGTCTTGCAGTCCGTCATCCAGTGAGATGCCTAGTTTTTCGGTTTGGGAACTGGTGGTCGGATCTGATGTGTAAACGCTCCGATATGGAAAGTTTCTACCCCACTGAGCTTCCACACTCTGAGCTAAGTCAATTTAGCCATTTCATCAGATTTTTCGCTGTCCCTCCACACACAGACGAGTGGAAAGTTTACAAAATTAGGACAGAAACAAGTAAACAAAAGGCAGTGAGAGGGAAAAAAAAAAAGGAGAATGCATTAGAACTCTAGCCTTACTTATCTTCATTTCCGAAACCTCTGGTACTTTCTTGGAAATATGATAGGTGATGATGATGATGGTGATGATGTTGACCGCAGCAGCAAATAAACTTCATGGAGCACTTAACTCTGTGCCGCATCCATCTATGCAGCGAAGACGCGTGTTTTTGCAGAGATGGGGACACGGGTGACTCGGTGGTCGTGCGGAGCAGTGGCTCGCCTGCGCCTCCTCCTTCACCCCACCTGTCTGCGCCACATCTTACTCCCGATCGGCAGGGGGTCGACACCCGAGCTGTGCAGACGCTTCACCCGAAGCGTGTGGAGCATGTCTCAGACGAAGACACTGACCTGGCATGGGACCGGACACCTGGGCGTTTCCTTCCTCCCGATGAGCGCTGCTGCACTGGAGGTGACGTCAGCCCCTGCCGGTGACAGGGCTTTCTTCCTCCCCGAGCCAGGAGCTCAGCTGGCCCTCCCGTTCCCGCGGCCTGGAATGAGGTAGCAGCGAGGACAACGTGATGATTTGGACTCAGCATCGACTCACGTACTTTCGAGAAGCAGGGCCTGTTCCTTTCGGGCCGAGTTGAGTCCGTGCTCTGAGGTCAGCGATTGCTGCCGGATCATTTGGAAAAAAATTCTGATGACGTGACAACGATCTCCGAGCGTCTCAGAGATGAGCCAGATGGCTCATTCCTAGACTCGTTTTACTGCCCATGAAAGGGATCATTTCTCCTCTCACACGCTCGAGAGTGAATGTATTTATTGCCAAAATATTCACGGGCCGGGCCAGCCAGGTCGGTGTAGGAAAACCCAATCGGGTATCTTCCGAGTCGCATGACTCTGGCGCTTATGGGAAGAGAGCCTGGGGAGTGGCGGTGACTAAAGGTACCGATAATAAGGGCAGCTTTTTCATGGCTGTGTGTGAGCTCAAGAAGTTAAATCACAAGTCACTGAAATTTCAAAGAAAAAACAAACTCGTCCCTTTACTTCTGCTTAGGCAAATAGTTTTGCTTTTCTGTGTGTCGCTGTCAGCCCGTGCGAGGTGGCCCGCATGACTGCATTGCCCTGGTTTTGACAGAAGGTCATTACCTGGCTGGCGCATGTTCTAGAAGTCAGTAAACACATAATGCACGATTTCAGATTCTCTGAAGATATTAAGTGCCATCTCATTCCGAGTGTGGAAGGTGTTTCTTCGTAAATGTTTAAAAATCTCTCCTGGCAGGGCCTTGATGTGACAACTGGTAAATAGACGGTTGGGGAAGTGATAGCAAAAAGACGTGTCACTAGGAAGTGCTTTCCAGTTATTTAAGTGCCATAGTAAAGATTACTTTTTTTTGGCAAATAAATTAGCAATGGTTTAATTCTTTCATGTTGGTTTATATTGAGGCGATACACAGGAAAGTTTTCGACGGGGCTGTTTTTCCTGTCTCCTGGTGGTTTACTTTTGATTTTCAGTTAGAGAATTCATAATACCAGATTATCTGTGGGGAACAGTTGCCACTTGCAATATAGGTGGTTTCATTTTTTTTTACCCAAACTTGTGTGGAAGTACGAATCCTGCCATTTATGTTAGGAAAAATTCAACCTCGAGCGTCATTTAGAAAGTCGTCGATGAATGTCACTTTATCTACAAACTCCAGGACTTGAACTGACTTGCTGTTTTTCTTGATCTCAAAACGAGTTTCTATTGATATTTGACGAGCAAATAAACACGCTAAACATGTTTAGCAATTTTGTCACCTGGAGTTTGACAATGTGTGCCGTTTTGGCATCGGCGGGATGTTTTGTTCTGGAAGGTGAACGCTCTCTGACGTGTATTGTTGTTGTTAATGTTACCTTTAGTTGGGGAAATGACTGGCATTTGCACTTGTCTTCCGGCGCGGTTTCTATTCCGTTTATTCACGTGATAAGGGAGCTCCTGTTTGGCTCAGGGAAATGCCAGCAACGCTTTTTCCGCGGCAGAGCAATCTGGTGTGAGATCACTTTAAGGGGCGGTGGTGTAGGATTTCCTTAATGTGGAGGCATCACGACCTATCTTGCAATTTTAGAAATGGTTTGTCTTTAGCCACCTGTACCAACTGTAGTCCAGAAAAATGGTTACATAATTTATATCGTCTCATTAGGTAAGTTCTCAGACTGGAATATCAATTTTTATTTACCCATCAGTTTGGGTGGGACGCTGACGTGGTACATGGTCTTCCTTACCTCAGTAGGACTTTTTTGCTATAAGGTTTACAAGAAGCATTTTTTTTACTTCTGGTCTCCTCTCATTGTGTACAGACGCCACATTTCTTGTTTTTCAGTTAATAAACAGCTCGTATTCTACTCTGAATTAGCCTTTCAGTAAATAGGACTCAGAGTAGTCTCATTAGCCTTTAGATAAATATCATTTTAATTAAATAAGCATAAATATGGAAAGATCGAATGCAAAACAAGGTGGTAATTATACACTTTCTATTTTTATTCGTGTGGTATTGTGTACCTGCTTTCGATGCGGAATAATTACAGCATTAGGAGTCTGAACCAACCTGTTCTTCGCGTCTGTAACGATCGTGAATCCGTCAGGAAGGTGGCTCGGAATGGATTGACCTCGCCTTTATCAGGGTGTTCGTGGAACCGATGCTGTCGCTGCCCGTGTGCCGAGAAGTAGGGAACTCAGCTTTAATAACTGCCGATTCAGAAAATCGATCTGTCGCTTGCAGGACTTGTGTAACCATAGACGTTTCAGTGCAATCGAATGTCATAAAAACTGCAGTTTTTCAGCCGGGCACTAAAATCGTTGTTACGATGCTGCTGCAGAGCTTATCGGTTGAGAAAGGTGCTTTAGAGATAGGAAGGCCTGACTGCCGACCTCAGACCTACCCCGTACACCTGTAGGAGGTGCCGGCTCAACGTGGCTTCGTCCGGCGCGGTCTTGTTATAACGGCGATGAGAAAATATGTGTATAAATCTATAAATATATACGTATTATATATTTATATGTTTATATAGATTATATATTAAAATATGTAAATGTATTTATATATTAAAATACATAAATATATATGTATACATCTGTATATACATACACACACACACACACATAAAATATACAAAATATATTTATATATTTTCAGCTGGGTCCACCGTGTGGAGTTTACACTTTCTCCCTGCATCTGTGTGGCTTCTCTCTGGGGACTCCGGTGTCCTCGCACACCCCAAAGACATGCTGGGCGCCCATGACCCTGGGATGGAGGGGTGGCCTGTCCAGGGTGGGTCGCTGCCTGGCGCCCTGACAGCTGGATGGGCTCTGGCCACCCGTGACACTCGACTGCAATAAGCAGTTTTATTCATCTTTCTTAAATGTATGCGTAGCTCACGTCGATTTCAGCGTCGACCATCCAGAGGGTTCTGGGTCTTTACGTAGAAGTTTGGTGATGTTTTTGTGGCTGAAACTATACTGTTTGTTTATGCCTATCGGCCTGTCGGAAAGTCGTTTTCATTCACTGTTGTTTCACTTAGAGTCACAGTTGCTAAGAACCTGCTCTGCATGCCCCCTGGGAGACGGTAACAACAAGTCCTGCCTCAAGGATTGTTTTATGAAATAATTGGGATAATAAGACTTAGTAAGTATTAAAAAAATGTAGATTTTATTTTCCTAATAAAGGTCAAGAACTTGTATGTTCTAAATATATTTAATTTTCTGAAAAATTTTTTGAATCAAATTTTGCATTTGGGACAATTACAAAATGTGTCTAATTTTCTGAAAATTTTTATCAGTTTTTGCATTTGGGACAATTATAAAATGTGTTTAATTTTCTGAAAATTTTTATCAGTTTTTGCATTTGGGACAATTACAAAATGTTGACTAAGTGGATAAGTATGCCAAGCTGTAAACTTTTTTTTTTTTTCCCTTTGGATGCCTTGAAGGCCAATACAATCAGCATATTGAAAAACATTACACAGTTGACATTTAATAAAATGGAATCGAATTTGCATGACTTCAGCTGGTATTAGATGATCGTCATGCAATTTTGCTTACTTCCTGATATAGAATGGTTCTATGTTTTCTGCCAAACTCAATTGTAAACAAAAATTAATTAGAAATTATTTTTCGGCTTCCTCTATGAAATGCGGGGGAAATTTGTTTTTTTCTGATCACCAAGTCAGTACATGTTTCTTGGATTGTGACCCGATATATTTTTGATGGATGCTTCCTATTCCCCTTGATTTTTAAAGAAAAATGGATAAATAAAACAATTAGCTATTCATAGAAGAATGTTAATTTATGGTGAAGTCATACCACATATAATATTATGCTGTTAGGGCATATTTACATTTGTGGATATGTAACTATATATATATGTGTATATATGTGTGTATATATGTATATCTATGTATAAATGTGTTAGAATTCATAGCAAATGTTTATATTTTAAAGTGATAACATGATTTTTTTTTTTACTTTGATAATTTGTATTTTTAACTGAGAACGTGTCAGGTGTGTCCATTCTTTCTTACCGCTCCTCTTTATTTTTTATGATTTTAGGAAGATGTTTAACAGAGAGTGAGTTCACATAATTTCTCTGGGAGCTGAGTGTTACGCCCACGAAGCAGTGGGGCTTAGAGAAGGTTAGTTGCTTGTCAGGGTCACGGAGCTAGTAGAGGGCGTTGGATTGGAAGCCAGGCCATTTTGAACCCACAGCCTGATTTTTAAACAGGACCCTCTAATGCACTTCACGTCCCTCACGTTCTCAGGTTTGTTGCGTGACTCTTGCTGCTGCTGTTTTTACTTTGTTTTGTCTACCTTCGCGATCTCAGGGAAATCAAATTTCAAAGGCCCCTCGAAGGTCGTCCGTTGTCACTTCTACAGAATGTAGGAAGTCCGCTGACAGGTTTGGGGGGTCCCGGTCCTGTAGGCAGGGTCGTGTGTTGTTTTCCATCGACGTCAGAATCGACGGGGCCGTTTGTTAAAACTGCCCGTTTCCAGGCTTCACCCCTGATGGTGTGAACCAGCTGGTCCAGGACCAGCCCAGGAAACAACATTTTAAGCAAATGCGACGAGAACCACCCCTTTGGTGGCAGACATCTCACGATCTCACAAGACGGTTATTTCGTCTGATGCTTCCTCATCTGTCGCCTTTGTCCCTTGATCCGCCCTGCTGACCTCTGTTAGCAAAGAGGCAAACGCTCGCAGGAATCTGAGCATGAACCACAAATGTGCAGGTCCTCTTGCTAGCGCACAGCATCTTCCCTGGACACATCTGATGGAAAAGTTTTATATTTTCTTTCCTCTGAAAGCGACAGTCTTGGCTCAGTGACAGCCTGACCTGACTTCACGTAAGAAGTTGCCCGCAGCCAGAACCCCTGCCCTCCGCTTCCCCGCTCGCCCGCCAGGCTGGGAGAGAGCGCCCAGGGGTCCGCCTGGTGCTCGGTCCCCGTGAGCCTGGGTTCATGGCCGCGGCTGCCTTGCTGGCACCGTGCTTGTCGGACCCTCGGAACCTGACTGTCCCCTGGTTAGGATGAGACCTGTGCCGATGGCTTCCTTGCTTCATACTTTGAAAAGTGCAAGGCGCCCGATGCTGACTCGTGCGTCAGATGAGAGGTGCCTGTGAGGACGAGGACGATGTGGGGGTAGCACGGACTCGGAGGGGCCCATCTGGTAGAGTCGCTACATTCTGTCATCTTCCCCCCTAACGTCAGATATTTCTTCTCTGAGGAGAAGCTTCTACCACCAAGTTCTATAGCTTTTTCCTTAAGCGTTCTCCTAGGATGCTCTCCTTTCCTCTCCTTCCCTTTCTCCCCCCACCCCCCTCCTGTCTTCAGCCTAGTCCAGGAACTTACCAGCCCCAGAGTGATCGATACTGGGAAGGGTTGGAAAGGTCGGATGTGAATTTATTACACAGAGTGTTCCCTTCGTTTATGCAAAAGCCTTGTCAACAGGTTACCGATTTGCATTATTCAGTATTCGTTTGTAGGCCCGTGTGCCTGGCCAAACTCTGCACGTGAGCAATTTCCAAAGACCCGGTTTCTGCCTGGGTCGTGCCCAGCACCTCGCATGAGGTGCTTCGGAGTCCCTGAGTGGGGGTCTGGCTGCTTTCAGGAAGGGGCCTTCCTTCACTGAGGATGGAAGGCCAGGCGGAGTCCGAGCAGGCCTCAGCGCAGAAAGGTGTTTGGCCTCTTTTCCTTTATGATGAAGAATTCGTGGGAAAAAAAAAAAAGACAGTTTTTAAATTCCGATTGGACTCAGTAGTGTTTCCTAAAGCATAAGCCACTCTTCAGCGCGTCCCTTAACTTAGAAGTGGGTTCATTTACATCCGTGATGTGTTCCCCCGGGGTCCCCACTCGCGCCGAGGGGAGCAGCTGATCTGTGGACGACCGTTCTCAGCAGAGGAGGAAGGAACGTCCCCCAAATCTGCAGGTCACGTCCTGGCTCTCTGTCGTTGCTGTGTATTTTTGGTCTCGCCATTCCTTCTACCCTCACCTCCCATCCTCGGGGGCTTTCCCCGTTGACTTCATCATCTTTGCTAACAAATGTGTCTTCTCAGAACCGTGGGCCCTGGCAGAATCTAGAAGGAAAGCCGTTGAGGAGAATGGACGAATTAAAACGTCTGCCCCGGGTGGCTTCGCCAGCGGGGGCCCGAGCATCCCAGAACCAGGGGAGGGGTCCGCCCCCAGCGCCTCTGCTCTGCTCCCCCTTACTTTGCCGTTGGGAAAGGCAGTTTTCTCGCTTTTCCTTTAGTGTCTTTCTCGGTTTTAGTATTTTGACTCCCTGGTGGCGTTTGCCACGTGTGCTTACAAACATCATCTCATCCTCATTCCACACACCACGCCCCCGTCCTCCGTTTTGGTAACATCTTTGACCATCTCTATTTCTTTCTCTCTTTTTTTTTTTTTATGGAAAATTTGTTTTCCTTTCCCTGATTTACATTTTTAGTTCCATTTAAGACGTGTTCACTTGCCGACCGCTCTGTGGGAGGCGTGTGGTCTCTTCTTCTACAGTTTTCTTTTTTTTCCTTCATTTATACCACTTCTATGTATTTGGGGATAAGTCACTTACTCCGCTGTAATGAGAAAACTGGCTGATTTTGTAGGACCTTTTCCCCAATAAATAAGTAAACCGAAATGGACACTTGATTTTCACTTTAACATTCGCTAAGTGTTTCCTAGTAAGTGTGTCGGTTCATGGGTCTCTGAGAATAGGACTCACGGCCTCACAGCGCTCGAAGGAGGAAGATGGAGCCGAGGAGGGGTCCTGACCGCTCATGCTGTCCTCCCTCCGTCTCAGTCCTGTGAGACCTGGCGCTCCCTGCCTTCTTCGTGTACGTGTCGTAGGGTTGTAGCCCCCTGAGACTGGCTTCTTTCACTTAGCCATGTGGGTTTAGGGCTCCCCTCTGTCTTTTCGTAGCTTCATGGGCCGTTGAATGAGATTCCGTTGTCTGGATGGGCCAGGCTGTCTGTCCATCCCCTACTGAAGGACACCTGGGTTGCTTCCAAGGCCTGGCAATCACACGCGTTTCCGGAGAGACGTACGTTTTCACCTCCTTTAGGTAGACGCAGTGAGTGTTTACCCCTTTTTGACACTTGAGAAAACTAGCATGACGGAATATTTTGGAGCTTTAAAGTAAAATACAGAAGGGGACGTGCTCATTAGAGTGATTATACGTGTCTGATTCGGAGACACACTGTGAACGATGGGAACCGTTTTGGGAATAACTTGGAAAGCCGTGAGCTCCCGAAAAAGATGACCGACTTGGGAATAAATGTTTGTGTTTGTATGAAAAGTTATAGAGATGAAGTAGCTCTTCCGAGAGCAGTGTTCCAGGGTCCACGGGCGTCGTTTTCGTTAGTGTCGTGTGTGTCGAATGTGTTCCTTCCAGATATCGTGAGTCCAAACCCGCCCTCACTCCCGAAAGACTAAACCCTCGCAAGTCTGGAAAAACCACCTTTCTCTTGCCCCTGCTTTTTCTTTTCTTTTTTTAGTCTTTTGGATGTTTCTTCACTGAGCACTTGCTGAGTGCTCTGTGTCCGGGGTCTAGCAGGTAAGAAGAGGGGCAAACACCTCTGCATCCGTGGAGCGTACACTTTAGTGGAAAGAAAACAACAAGGAGATAAATAGAGTTCATGGCGCATCGGATACGTGCAAGCAGTCCTGGGGGGCGTAAAGCGGAGGCGAGGGACGTCGGCCCCTCCCTGGTGACTGTGGGTGGCCTCGCTGCCACAGAGCCCCGTGGGAGCTGGAGGCGACCTGGAGGTGCCGGGCTTCCCAGAGCCGGTGGAAGGGGGCGGGTAACGGATGGATAAGGTCATCGTGGTCCCTAGGACCGTGAACGTGTTGGGCCCGCGTTGCTGCAGGAATCGCTTCTCAGTTTCCACGCCCTTCGCTGGCCGGGTAGGTGCCAGGTGGGCTGGTCCTGGCCCAGTTCATGCTGATGGTGGCCCGGGAGTCAGGGGAGGGGGCATCTCGTCCGAAGCGGGACAGCCCCAAGGGGTCATGGCTGTGGGACAGCCCCAAGGATCGCTTTGGTCAGAAACAGGAGGACAAATCAGAGCCATGGCCGGCCGTCGGTGAGGCTTGACCCCTCGTCTGGGGCGGAGGTGGATGAAACTGCAAGTGTTCTTATATTCGTAAAATATCGCGTTTTGTAGGAAGAAGAGTCTTAATGACAACACCACGGATAATTGCCGAATTCAGCATTCCCCATTTCTTCCTTTAATATTGTTTTTCATACAAATAAGGTGCTGTGATGGCTGCAACAGGACGACACTCCGATGCAGCAGCAGCTCGTAACAGGCAGCGCTCGGCGTCCCTACTCTCGCTATTCTCCTGTCTCCCCGTTTCTTTCTATCTTTATTATTTTTCTTTATTATCTTCCTGTGTCTTCTCCCCCCACCCCCTCACCCCGTTATTTATTATTCTGAGTCCTCCCGACATGCCTTACAGTCCTCTGAGCATTCCCTTACTTTCTGGTGGAACAAGATGCTCAGGGCCCACCAGGTACCCTCTCTGCCCAGGCCTGGAGGCGGCCGTTGCTCCAAGGTTCTTGTTAGGGAGGACCAGGTGACAAACAGAGGCGCGGGGCCAGGTGAGCTGGCTCTGTTTGGAAGGCAATGAAGTGTGGTCCTAAACCAGCTGGTGATTGTTTCCTCTATTCATCCTCCAGCCAACCGGTTACGGACCGAGTTGCTCTGCCTTAAAGAT
This sequence comes from Cynopterus sphinx, assembly GCA_030015415.1. Classification (NCBI taxonomy): domain Eukaryota; kingdom Metazoa; phylum Chordata; class Mammalia; order Chiroptera; family Pteropodidae; genus Cynopterus; species Cynopterus sphinx. Next base: position 2,590,164 of record CM057391.1, read on the forward strand.
GCATCCGTCATCACCTGTGGCGTTTTAATTCTCTTTGCCTCATCGATGGCCCTTTGTGCGTCTGCCATCGTGCCCCTCCTGAGCGTGAGGAGTGGCTGCCAGGTCATCGGCCGTCCAGGAGCCGCTCGAGTGTGACGCGCAGTGCAGCGCCGTGCGGGATCAGCGATGGTTTCTGTCACAGGCAGGTGAAGAAGAGCATCATGATGTGGGACTGTTGAAAGGGATAAGCACGAGAACGTTTTCAATAAATAAAATATTCATGATAGCAGAGAGTGTTTCAGAAGCTGAACCATTTCGAATAGCCACTTATTCTCCCACATTCTCCTTGAAGTCCAGGAAACTAAGAATATAGAGAATTGTGCAAAGGCCACTCCAGGACATGACTGTTATACCGAATTAAATATTTAAAGTTCAGCGGTAGAAAGGTTAAGCCCTTCTCATTTAAAGTCTATCTCATTTCTCAAGGCCTTTCCTGTTGGTTGAAAGTTCTAACCGCTGGAATTTTTGCTACATTGGGTATAATTTTAATAAAAAGAAATAATCACGGTGTGTATAATGTTTAGAGTTTATATAAAACAGTTCATATGCATCTCGAATTTGATGCCACCTACCTAGCATGATTGTGTAATTACTGCTTAATTAACATAAAGAAACCGACAGTTTTTATGTTTTGATCTTGTCTTTATTATTATTATTTTTTAATAATCTACCTCTTTTAGTGCAGTGAGGCAGGATATCAGTACACGTGCAGAGTGTGTGATTCCACCGAAGTCACATAGCCACGCTCTGCACGTGTACTGACGCCCTGCCTCACTGCACTAAAAGAGGTAGATTATTTAAAAAAAGAAAAAAAGATCAAAACATAAAAACTGTCGGCTGACATAAAAACACCAAAAGTGTAAGACCAGGGGAGGAGCAAATATGCTGATTGCAAGAGCGATTCTCGTTCTTATGACTAAGAATGAAATTTTATTCGGTCTCACTCAGTATTCATCATGTGCATGATGCCGTTAATTTCGTTAGTCCCCAGAGGAGGGCTTTGTCTATTTCGGGAGACGGATTACTTGGATATAAGATGATAAATTCTGTGGGAATACGAACGAAGTACACCTTGTCTATCGTTGTGTGTGGGGGGCGGGGGCGGGGGTGGGGGGTGGCAGGCATGAGAACTTCCTGGAGGAGCAGGTCCCTGAGTTGGGCCTTGAAGGACAAGTAAGAAGCATCCGGACGAGTAGGAATTACCCGGGGCAGGGAGTTCTAGGGGAAGACAGCGTGCCGGGCGGTTCCTACGTGCGGAGATAAAAGTGTCATTACAGGGGGATACAGAGGCGGCTGCGAGATGAGCCCAAGGCGGTCAGTAGCGGCCAGGCAATCATGTCCCCACGCCCTTGAATTTTACTGTGAAGTTGGAGACACCTTGAAGGGTTGTTCAGTCGGGGAGTGTCGTGGTTGGATTTGTTGTATGAATTCTGCTCTTGCCGCTGTGGAGAGGGTAGATTGAAGGGCGAAAGAACACTCCAGAAGTCCAGGCGATGAGGAAGAAGTGCGTTTCTAATAAATTTTTCAGTTTGAGCATTACGGTCTTAGGAAATGAATAAAGTGGCGGGTGCTAGCAAGATGGCCCAGAGTGGAAACATGAGGGCTACCCAGTTCTATGGTCGGAGAGGAGGAACTTCTCTTCCTTTCAGAGACATGTTTTCTACATAGTACAATTTCACACGTATTTCTCCTCTTCCCAGAGTCCGTGCTTGTATGCTCATCTTCCTGCGACTCTCCTGGGGGTTTTGTTAAATCAGATTCTGATTCAGTAGGTTTGGGATGGGCCTCCTATTTCTCCTAACAAGGTCACAGATGATATTCATGCTGCTGTTCTGAGGGCCCTACTCTGAGCAGAAAGGATTTAGAGCGTGTTTATTGGTGTGATGATTGTGCCGCCATCAGTAGTAATAAATGGAGGGAGGGAGGGAGGGAGGGAGAGAGAGAGAGAGAGAGAGAGAGAGAGAGAGAGAGAGAGAGAGAGATGGATGCTTCTCCAATGCGGAAAATGTCTCCCACAAGCAGATGATGGGTTGGAAGTATTGGCGTTGAATGACTTAAATGCTAGATGGCAAATCCTTTGTGTCTCAGATGGTTTCCAGTTCTTTGTTTTCAAGAAACCTGTAAGAGCCGAAGTTGAGCTATCAGCTATCAGATCGTTAAAAATAGTTGATGTGTGGTGAACGATGTGATTTTGGAGTTGAGTAACGTTGCTGTAACAGAGCTCTTTTCTTCCTCATCTGCTTATTTAAGTGAATGAGGTTTTTCAATCCTTTTATCAAAAGTGAAAATGAAGAATAGAAAAATTGATGAGCCTTGTCTCATATTGATAATAAATAATCTTCAGAGGACTATGAAGAAATTTAAAAAAAGAAAACTAGCCTCATCCATTTCATTAAGAAATGCATTTCTAATATGTATATATATTTAGTTTGAGCCTTTTAGTTTTAGAAAATAAAACAATTTTTAAGTTCGGTTATAAGATAAATATTGATAAATATTATCAGTAGAAGTTTTCAGAAATAAAAAATGTGTTACATTTGGGTAGAATTCTGTGTGGAAGTGAATGTAAATGAGTTCAAGCAAAAATGTGTAAAATGTCCTCTTAAGTAACGTATTTCAGAAAGGGACAACGGCGTCCATCACATCGTGTGGCCTTGACATCCCCCAAGAGTGACGCAGCAGTGTTGCTTTGGAATGGGAACGTCTGCACCTCACTGGAAATCACCGTTTAAACTCGCGAGGAAAGATTCCAGGCGTTGACTGAGTTTCAGGATGTCCTTCGGGACCGCAGAAGAGTGAAGGCCCCGCCTGGAGCGCCTCTCTCAGACCCTGCGCTTCCTCAGCCAGCCTCCTTGTAGAAGTCAGGTGGCAAAGAGAATGGCGACCGCACTCCCTGGGAGCGTGTTAGACTGTCAGCCGTGGAGAGTGGCCTTCTAGGCTGCGGATGCTGCCACAGTTAGGGTGAAGTCGACTTTCTGCCATCAGAGATGAGCGTCCCCGACGGCTCTCTGGGAGGACCACGTCTTCACCGACAGGCAGGGCTGTCCTAGGCAGCACCAGGATGTTCCTGTACTCTTCGGATCGGTGATTCGGACAGGCAAGCCTTTTGTTGAGACTCCGTAGAACAGGACAGTTATTTGAGGACGAATGTTGTGGCGGCTTCAGCCCCTCCGAGTGATGCCGTCCCTGCTACCACAGACGTGGAAGCGCGAGCAGCGGGTCGGCGGTGAAGTAAGGCCCAGCATATGAATTAGTGAATGTCTGTAATGACATAAAAATCGTGCTGCACGATCTTAGGCAATTACACGTTCAGGAATGCTTGCGACGTGCAGCGGCTTCGCTTTTGCCTCGCTTCCGGTTGAGCTCGCCACGTTGGTGGAAGTGAGAGTAGCAGGGACCAGATGCCCGCACAGCTAGTGACGTGTCACCCACGCATTCAACGCCGTGTTCTTGCTACTACAGCAAGTCGAAAGGCCGCCTGGTATTTTACACATAGGGGGCTAGTTACGTTTGGTTTATTCATTAAAAGGAATTCTGGCCGTATTACTGGATTTTACTAATTTCTCTATAGTTTATTAAAACTCTTAAAAATGGAGGGCCATGGCAAGCTTTTGTTTTCGTGGCTAGTTCTGCCATTATGTAGCATATTAGAAATAATAATTGGGAAACCTAAAAATGTATACTCAATAATTCATTTAAAAGAAAAATAAACCCGTTACATATTAATATTAATAAGGTATTTTTATGAAAAATCACTGTTTCTAGAATAAAAGGATTGAGTGAGAAGAGTGTCTTGCACTTTGTAAATCTCTTTAAAGTCTGGCTGGATAGAAAGAGCAAGACTCCCATACCTGCCTTAGCATTTGGTCTGTCGTGACATGTGGTTGCGGCTGAGGAAATGATGAAGATGCACCTGGAAGAGGGGGACCTTCTAGAACCGGTGCTGACGGGCCTGACCATCAGAGGCCTTTGGAACAGACCATGGGAACTGTCGCCTTAAAATACTGTCGCGAGCATTCGCGATTTGCGTGCGCACAATGGCAGGGGCGTGAGCTTTCGGACACGCGTTATTTTGTGTTGTCTGCTTTTGGGTTTAGCTTTGTGCATTACGGAAGACTTTTCCCTTAACTTTTAGATGTGTAATTAAGAATATGATGAAATTATAGCCCTAACCCGAAAACATTTCAGTAAAATTACGGGGTATATATTAGAATAAACGTTTCAATAGGGTATGAATTGAGAACAGACGTTTTTCTCATTCTGTATTAAGTGTTGGCAGCGAGTATCTGGGTGATTAAATCACAGCACCTCTTCCTTCACTGTCTTGATTTCTGTCCTCACCCGTGTTCATCGTTTTCCAAGAGCTTTCACCTTCCTCCAAATCCCCCGTGTCTCCTTGGGATGCCATAAAAGCCTGAGGCTAGCAGTTCGAGCTGATCATGTCCTGCGGCCACAGGAAGGCTGCATCTAGGGTGGAAACGAGAAATTCCCCCCTTGCATGGTTCTCCTGTGGCTGGGCGGCGTCGAGTGAACTGGCTGAGTGAGCCTTTGCCGTCTGCCATGGATGCGTTGGTCTCTAAGTCCTAACTGCACTTGAGCCTTATGGTGACCCGAGTGTTGTAGGGAGGAAACCAAGGGGGTTTTCTGCTTTGTGATTTCTCTCTCTCTCGCTCCGCTGCCTGTGGAAGGTTCTGTATAACGGGAAGAGGTCCTTTCCTTAGTGCTTGGTGAGTAACTGGTGGGGTTGGTCATTTATCCCGAGCTCTAGGTGACATCCTGGTCTTTGAGCGACGGGGAATAGAGGGTAGCCACGCGACGCCTCGACAGCTGTGGTGCAGATGCGGGAAGATGGAGGGGCAGCCCAGAAGGAGGCCAAACCCAGACCTTCGGGGTCTGCCAATCCAGTGGTCCATTCTGGAGAGTGAGGCACCCAGAAGGCGGCACAGAAGCAGGCCAGATGGTTTTGCCCCGAATCTACAAGGTGAGCGGCTGATAGCGCATTGGAGAATCGGCTTCTGGGGCCGAGGTTGGGTGTCCAAAGGACTGGGCTAGCCGCAGCGTGAAGAGCCAGGGTCCTGTGGCCTGCGGACATCAGTGAGTTGTGGCAGGTGGGGCGGGTGTGACCTACGAGAGGTCCAGAGATAATTCCGGCGCTGGCTAGTGCCTTGCCTCTGCCTTCAGTCTCCTAGGTCATGGGAAGATGAGTACGTTCTAGATGGCTGAAGGTCTCAGATGGAGATGGACAGTGCTGACATGTACGTTTTCCATACTTCCTTCACGATGACTCGGGTCGCCGAAGGCTGAGGGTGTTTGCTAACACATTGCCCACCTCATAAAGATCGGTTTGATGGATTTAATTACATTAATGTGTCCAATAATACGTGGACATAATAGCTAGAACCGGTGAACGTTACCAGTAATATAAATTAAATCATCAAGTGCAACTTCCAGATGAAAGAAGATAATTTAGTTGACACCATTCTGAGTTGTAAGAGCACAGCATCCGGAGGGAACGCATTTAGGATTTTTAATGTGCCAATTAAACGTGGTGAGGGGGCTGTGCACATTAGCATGTTGTTCACCGCCTTTATGGTCATCCCCATCTGACATGGCTGACTTCGTTTCATGGGCATTCGAGGATAGTTAATTCTACTTTATAGTTGCTCACCAGGAAATTATGCCTCATGCTGTGTGGCGAGGTCCTGTAAGTGAATTTAAAGAAAATTGTTATTGTTGGAAAAAGAACTCATTGTTTAAGCGCCATCTAATGCTGCTGCCTCTAAGGGATGGTTGCTGCGTGGTATTTAAAAAAGATTTTAAATAGGTTTTGTATCTTGCCAGTTTTGGAGTAGAAAAACACAGATATGTGTATTTAGCAGAAAACAAAACAATACAAAAACAAATAAAAAACCCCCCAAAACTAAAAGAAAACAAAACAACCTCCCCAATACCATGATGGACCAGGCGTTCTCGGATGAGGGAGAACAGCAGCTTGCGAGAGAGGTGACGAGTTACATCGTGGAGAGCAAAAATGGAAGATTTGCAGATCGGAATTTATATTTTCTGAAGGAATACATATTCCGTAGCAGTGACAGACTTAGGAACCTGGCATTCTCAGAGCGTGAGGGGCGTCTGTGAGGGCAGAACGTCACAACCCTACGCATTTACTTGCCTTTTTCCTCTCATTTTCTCATGAATGTGCAGATTTTCAGACAACAAGACTTGGACCATCGTAACAGATTAACTGAAAAGCAGATAATGAGAATCCAGTTGTTTCTATCAAGCCAGAAACTAAAGAGATTTGCAGAAATAAAACAGAGCCTCTTTAACTTTTAACTGTTTTGGGGGAAAATAGTTATTTTAAACAAAAATGTGTTATCTTTGTTGATATGTAATAGGGTTGTTCCTGTCATTTTAAAAATGAATGAACAAAAGTGTTCAGTTGTCAGTTTTAGTTTCTAACATGGTAGAAATCGGCAGCTAGCAGCCGAATGAAGGAAAGATCTTTGGGATCTTCCATCCTTTTCTAAAATCCAAACCCGTTGAGGAGCTTTGGCTTCGGCTAATTGGGGCCAGCCACCTGGACTGGAAGTTAGGAAATAAAGGTGGTAGAGACTGGCCTCTGCCTGGTACCTGAGCGATGTTGGGTATGTTTTCCAGATTTTCCGAGTCTCACTTTCCTCATCTATAACATTGGGATGACGATGTTAGATTGCCAGGACTCGTGAGGATTAGAGCTGAGGCGTGTGCGTGGCCCACTCTGAGATGCTGTCAACACGAAGCGCTCGCCGCCCGTGGATGGGGAGATGGGTAGCTATGTCCCAGGTGCCCGGGACATCTCTGTGCAGGTAGCCTACAGTTTCCTACGTCGTCTTTCGAAACCCATTTCAAAGTTAGGAAAAGGTTGTGAGGATTACTCATTTTCTTTCCTAAGATGAATAAATTCATAGACAGAGTCACAGATCCAGACAGGTCTGTCTCTCCCCAGCATATCTGAGCCCAGTCGTTCTTCAGGGATGAAGTTTCCCCATGCCATCTTCTCTCAATTTTCCATTCTGCATTTTCTCCACTAACTTGCATGTTGAGATTATTGTCACCTATGTCCTGTGCATATAGGGTTTCCTTTAAACAACAACAACAGCAACAGCAACAACAACATGCTGCTTCCACATCCTGGCAAGCGTTAGCAGCCCTGTAGGCTTTGTCACGTCTCAGGGGCTGCTGTCCACGATGCCAAACCTTTTACCCCTAAGTCCCGGTGTCCCACATCTACCGTCTTGATGAGAAATAGCCCGATATGAAATGCTGCTCTTAAAAAAAATGAGGTGGGAAAAGGAGCTCTTCAGTCAAGTGCCCTACTTAAGGAGGGGACCATCATTTCGCTGAGAGGTTGCAGCCTAATCGGATCCCGTTTTATATTAAGAAATCGAATGAAATCTATCGAGGCACCGCACCGCAGCGTCTGGAAACACGCAGGCCCGACGGCGTGGGAGGACACGGATGATGGATGCGACCTTGAGGTGGACAGGACGTCTGCTTTTGCTCATCTCAAACGCCTGGCTTAAAGCGAACATAATCCTGGAATAATTAGATAATGAGACAGGACAGCGAGTGGGTGCTCTCCTCTGCGCAGTCTCATGTTGCCCTGGCCACGCACTTGGTGATTTCTATCTGTCGCGCCCATTCGAATTCCACACGTGTCCAAGGGAAGAGCGGTTTGTGTTGTTTGGTTTCCGTGAGCGAAGAAAGCAGAATTGGGGATGAAAAGGATCTCGGGAGTGGATTGCCCTCGTAGCTGGCTGTCCTCCGGGATTGGGAGTTGTCTACAGTGCAGAGCAGGGAAAAGAAGATGCCGCCCTCATTCGTTTTGATTTCATGGGTCGGTGGAGAATGTGAGAGAGCGTTTTCTCCCCTAGTGTACACGTGGTGGTGAAGTGACCGAAAATGCATTAAGGGAGCTTTTTAGTTTTGCATCAGACTCAATGCCAGACTGTTGCTGCACATTCTGAGATGATGATTCCTTCACCAGTTGGGTGGTGCTTTCATCTCTCACGATGTGGTAGTTGGCATCTAACCCGGTAAGATTAAATATTAAATGTAACGATCGAAAATGCGTAACTTTTCACCCAACTCAACACCTCCCACGGTTACTGCTCGTCGTTCTGTTCCAAGTAGACGGAAGCTCCGGGAATCAGTGGCACGTGGACTCCAAGACAATTAAAGATAGATCAGAGGTCTCAGGGGCGAAAGCCTAGCCTGTGCATGAAGATGTACACGTCTAGAGTTATTGTGGGGGAGATGGGCAGTTCTGTATTTACGTTAAAATGTTCCGTGGAAGGGAAACGCCGGGGTGCACGGTGAGGCGAAGCTCAAATCTCTTCCTAGGCAGCCACTTCGGGAAGAGTCTGCTGTCGTGAGGATGACGGCTTCTAGGGGATGACCTTGTGTGATCCAGGTGCTGGTAAACGCCTAGCCCTCCTGTTATTGTGAGGGGGGATGCCCCCCGTGAGGGACTGAACACCTCCTGCATGCTGCTCTGGGGCTGAGCCCCTGCCCTCATGGCGGCCCCCGGTCACTTACGAGAATGTCGTGCATCCGTAGTTACGGAACAGGGATGAGTCCAGCAACGGAACTGCACGTGCAAAAGTGGCGATCTGGGGTGCATGTTGTTGTTTTACCACTGGCATCGGGATGGCTCTTAAGAAGGGCACGTGTTTGAGTGACATCGCGAGTTTGCGTGGGGTAGGTGAGAGCCGTGACATTGGGGCCAGGGTCGGGACGCAGACTCTTCTGTGTTTAGGACAAAGGGACATGCGTTTTGGTTTGGACGGGGTGGGAGCAGGGGAGAGAGAGGCGGAGGGCTGGGCTGCGGAGGGCGGAGACCCTGGCCCTGCCTGGACAAGGCCATTTATTTCTCGGGCCTGCCCCTCCGCCTGTTGCTCACAGTGGCTCTTCGGGCTCTTCTCTCGTCAGCCAGGAACCCCTCCCCACCCCTCATCACACCAGCACCCTTGATTGGCTTCGTCTTCGGCAGACATCCTTAGTCAGAGCCTGTCTGCAGGGTTGTCTGAGGCCTGCATGGTTAAGCCTCTCTGGGCTCTGGGAAAGCCAAGTTTGTTTGCTTTATTAAAGTTTAGAGGAGGAAGCGGATTGTGATTATTTGCGATTTAAAACCAAAACACCCGTCTTAAATGAGCCGGTTGCATTTGTTGAATTTTTGAAAACCATTTTGTTCTGCCACGTGCATTCCGTCTCGCTCACCTGTCCGTTTCCCAGAGGTGGGAATGATCCCTTAAGCATCCTGCTACCTGACGTAGCTGCAGCGCAGGTCCTTGCTCGATTTGTTAAATGATTTTCTCTATTTTACTTATTTTATTAAAAAGGGCACCGTGAGGTTTCTGACACTCCACCATGAAGCGCTGTATGGGACTGGAGTGCAGTCAGGTGGATTGACTGTGGTCGTTGCTGTGGTTTAGAGGGTGACGAGAGTTAGTGTTGAAGGCGACATCATCTAGTGGGGAGGACGAACATGTGAATGTTTTTCACAGTAAATCTTTCACAGACTTTTAAAATCAAATATTCTGTGAGAGAGAAAAGTTTCATTTATGAGAGGAAAATTGGGGGCCCATCACAGGTGACCCCTGAATTGGGCCCTGCCTCCCCTCTCTGAGGTGATCTAGGGCGACTCTAAGCGGAGACCTGGAGTCGCCCTAGATCTCCTTCTCCTCCTCCTCCTCCTCCTCCTGCTCCTCCTCCTCCTCCACCTCCACCTCCTCCTCCACTGTCATCAGGAACATTTCATGAGCATTCATTACGTCACAGGGACTTCTCTGTATCCTCTCTATCTGTTGGCATATTGATGTCACCAGCATCTCCGTGAATCAGGCCACCCATGGGCCTCCTTTACAACTGCAGACGCTGGAGTCGGCTTCAGTGACACAGATTGAAGTGATGGAGCTGGACCCTGAGCACTGGAGTCAGCCCACAGCCCGCGCTGTACCGCTGCTGTGCTCCAGTGCGTCGTCTAAACCACCACCAAGTCCTAGCAGGTCTGCTTCTAAGAGACCTCCTCACCCCATCACCATGCCCCGTTCCGTCCACACCCCCTGCCCTTGGCCGAGGCTCACGTGGACAACTGAGAGATGCTCTCACCGCTCTTAGCCTCCAGCGAGGCTTCCCTTTGATCCGTCCATAGCGACTTTCAGAACCATTTTTTACAATAAATGACAGTGGACAACTTTATCACTTAAAATAATCCGTGTTCTCATAACGCGAAGGGGGGACCGGACTTCCTCCTGCAGCGTTTGGAAGCTCCATCCTTGTTTAGGCTTTTTTTATTTTTTATTTTTTAACTAAAGGAAAATGTACTTGGTCCTTATCTGACCACATAGAAGGCTGGAACCTATGGGTGTTTACGTATTAAACAACGGAATCGGGATTTTAACAGATCGTCAGGAGCTGCCCTTACTCCCTTGGCCCCTTTCGCTCTGGTCAGGCCTCCCCTAGACTACTCCCCTGAAGTAGTCGAGGACGAGCTCGGTTCTTGACCTCGTCACCAATGACATAGCCGCTAGCCAGTGTTTCCATTCCTGTAATCCCCAGTATCTCCACTGTGAAATGGGGATTATCATTTCTTCCTGTTAGGATTTAATGAAATAAGACGCAAAGGCCTTAGTACCCACATCGGTTCTTATTGCTACGTGATTGTACTTGGCTGGAATTATTGAGATACAGCAACTGCCGCCTATCGAGAAGAGCGTGGCTGGGTGATCCCTAGGGCACCACTAGGCCCTGCAACAAACGTTACGACCGAGTAAGCTACAGCGGTTGGGGGGCATGGAGGCATTTGCGGGGACGTGGAAGGTGGATTTGATTTATTCAGTTGGTTCTCGGGAGCACACCCTGATGAGTGTAAAACTAAGGAGTTAAAGTAGATTCTCACCTACTATAAAGGATTCTGTAACAGAGCCGCCTTAAAGTGACCTGCTCAACGTGGCCCACATTTAGGGGGGAGGCCAGGGTTGTCCAGTGGGACACACGCTTTGAATAGGGAGTCACACCCATTAAACTCGAGCCAGAAGCCCCCCTCCCTGTTAATCTCCACGGTACCAACCACCTCCCATGCTCTGAGCCGACTCCATCCTTGCTCAGCGTGTTGTCTCCCAGCATATCCACCCGGACCCTTTATCGATCACAGTTTTTGTGGGAGCCCAGCCCTGTCATAAGTCGCAACCCTCCGGTAATCAAACAGCAGGCATCATCCCTCCTTCAGCACTTGCTCGCTGTCTCTCCTGTCTCCCCAGAGCGTTCAGTCCGGCCTTTAGGAATCGATGTCCTGTAGACCCCAGGAGACGGCGTCGTGTTGTTTGCAACCCGGGCCTCATTGCCAACAGCTGCTGGTTGCAAAGTGGCGGTTAGCAAACTGTGCCTCAGGTGACTGACGGAACACGAACCCGAGCGCATTAGGCTTCCACAGGGCGCAGCCACGATAATTCGCCGTGGGAGTGCAGCTGCTTGGCATTTTTACCCGACCTCAGATGAGTAACATTACACGTTGAGCAGTGTTACACCTGCCTCGGAGCCACACAGGAGCTGACGAACCCTTTAAAGTCCGGGTAGCGTTCCGCGTGAGCCTCTATGAAATTTCCACTTTCTGTGCTTACTTTTTCTGGGCAGGGCAAATCCTGGGGGAATAAAAAGCATCTGTGACTGTGAAATCGGGGTTTATCTTTGCTGCTCCTTCCGTCCCTGTCAGTTTCCCTGGTGCTTCCTGCCCCGGGCGGTTTGTGCTCATCTCGGGTGAGTTACACGTGAGCTGTGGTCCTCGCCATGGAAGATGTTCGTTTTGGCTCTGCCGGTGGCTGCGAGACCGTGGGAACTGATGTTTGGGGGGCAGGGATCCTGTGTTCACATCCCGACGGGCTGCAGGTATTCTGTCCACGTACAGCTCCCCGCCTCCTCCGTCCTCCCTGAAACACGTTCACCTGTGTGCCCCGATCCCCGCATCGGGGGTCTGCGGGAGAACAACCAAGGGAGGAGGATAACGAGCCGGCGGGCCGAGGGAGCAGGTGAGGTGTGATGCTCAGGGAAAGTCCCCCTCGGGAAATGCAGCCGTGGAGCAGGAGGAAGTAGAGGAACCGGCTTAGAAGAGCAAAGGGAAGAGCGTGAACAGCACGTGCACAGGCTCTGGGGGAGATGGAAGAGGCAGGGGGCCGGCCTGCTCGGGGCTGGGTCAAGGCCACGCCGGACGAGTCCGGCAAGGTCGGCGGAGGATGGGTTGGAAAGGGCGTGGCCACTCCATACATGTTCGTTGAGAATATTCTACCAACGTCTGGTATGTGAAACGGGCAGTCGCAAGGGTTTTCAGCTTGTTTGGGTTTAACCGATGAAAGGCATACGCAGGGTCCCAGTGAGTTTCATTATCACTGCATTCTGTTATCTGAATTTTCAGACAATTTGATTTTAGAATGTACATAAGTTATTATTTTTTTTAGTTTACTCATGTTTTTGAGTATCTTTTATACTGGAAGGATGTTACGTTTAAAGCAAATCATGTAAATTTTAGAGGTTTTTTTATATATACCATTAAAATATTATATATATACACCATTAAATATATACACAATTTGACATTCATAATAAATTGATATTTACTTTCTTTGTATTATCTTACAGATCTTAAAATGCTATTAAGATTATAGCAGAGATGACATTTTTTATGATTTTTTAAAATGACGATTATCTCTACAAACATTTTAAATGTTAATTTTTACTGTACGAATAGCTAGGTTAGATTTTTTTGGTGTGAATAAATACATACTTTTTAAATAGAAAAGGTATGCATTCATTCATTCATTTATTCAGAATGCTTGCTGCATTTGTTATTTCTCTTCACTAGTATACAAGTGACACGTGCCTAGCATAGTGTCCTGTACATAGTAGGCTCAGAATGAATATTTGTTCAATTAATAAAATGAATTAAATCTTTTAAAATTGAATGAGATTTATTGGGGTGATGCTGGTTAAAAAGACCCTATAAGTTTCGAGTGCACAGCTTTATAATTCGTCATTGTATGTGGCATTGCGTGTGCTCCACCCAAAGTCAAGTCTCCTGTCTCCACGCGTTTGACACCCTTGACCCTCTCCAGTGTCCTCTCGCCGGCCACTTCCCCTCTGCTGACCACCACACTGTCGTCTGTTCCTGTGAGTTCTTCTTTTGCTGGTTCATCTGTTGCCTCTGTTTTACATCTCACGTATGAGTGACATCATGGGGTTCTTCACTTTCCCTGTCTGGCTTATTTCACTTAACACGATGCCCTAGGATCCGTGTATGTTGTCACGATGGCAGGATTTCATCTTTTCTTATGGCTGAGAGGATGCCAGGCTCTGTGGTCTCGATGGGCAGCACCTTGTAATTCTAGTGCAGATTTAAAGTCTTTTTTTCCTTTTTTTAATCTTTAGAAGGTCTCCGTGAGATTACTGGGTATCAGAACTACCACGGGGAGTTTAAATTATGCTACAGATCACCTCGCTTCTTAGTGGGAAAGTTGTTGCTGGAATCCCATTACTCCGAATTCCTCTGCTAGGCTGAATTTACTGCTCCAGGATGTAACTTTTGAAAATTTCCAAAAGGTACTTCATATTTGAAGTGAAAAATGTATAGTGAAGGGCAACACGCCGATAGAGATGGGGGTTGGTCAAGGAGGACAGCCCGGTGAGCGTCTCCCCGTGCTCGCCCACCTGCTCCCCGCCTGTCCTGCGTCACCCAGGTGATCTTACCTCCGCAGATGAGTGTTGCCAGGTCTTTAAAAAGTGTCTGTGCACTGAATTATTTCGTATGTGCTCTTTTGTGTCTGCCATCCCTCGTTCATTGCGATCGCTGTGTCGTATTCCTTTGTAAGGTCAGTCCACAGTTTATGTCGCGTTCTACTGGTCGTGGACATTTGGGTCGTTTCCAATCTTTTGGCTACTTCAGGGATCACCCAAAGTTTCCTGCACGTGTATGGATTTCTCCTGGATGTCATCGACCCAGGAGTGGAGTTGCTGGTTGTAGGTCGTGGGTATGTTCCGCTCTAGGGGATACAGCTAAAGATTCTTCTAAAGCGGTCGCATTAAATTTTATATCTCAGATTACGGTGCACATTAAGGGTATGTTTTGAAGAAATAGGGATCGTATTGGCTGAAAACATGCAGTTTTATTTTTAAGAAATCTAAATAGCATATAATGTATGTGTTAAAATGATTAAAGTCATGTCTTTTGAACTTTTATTTTGTCTCAGCTCTTCCTTCAATGCCGGGAGGGGTTGAGTGGACACGAGTTTTGTCTTGCAGCCGTTATCCTGAAGGACAAAGAGATCTGTAGCAGAACTTAAAAAAATTTGAACGTTCAGGGCATAGAGTTAAATCCCTATGAATGTACTTAATGCTCAATAGTAGTGATTTTTCTTGCCCTGTGTAGCCTACAAAATACTCTTGGACTTGAAATGAAAAAGAAAAAATTCAGATTTTTGTTCCTGTGACATGTTTATGTTTAACGTGATACAGCAGGTGAGCCGTGTCTACGGTATTCTGTAGGCAGGATGGCACATCAGTGATGGACGTCGGCTTAACGGCGTTGGCTCAGTACCTCTTTGGTGACTATAAATGCCTCGTCACCCCAGCCCTTTGGGGGTGCGGGTCTCAGAGATGTGTTTCAAAGTAGAGGCATCCTTGTTGAATGTGGTTTTCGAATGCTGCCTCCTCCTCTGTTGCATCAACTATAGTGTTTAGAGAGCATTTTGATGTGTCGCCGGAGGCTAATCACTCACTTTCCACCAAATTCCTTTGCTGTGCAAACGTGGGACCCGAAGAAAAAGTGGCCTTGACGTTCTGCAATGAGATAGGGGGCTGCGCATGCCCTGGTTTCCAGAGCTTTCCTGCAGGTTCAGTTCCACTGGGTGGCTTCATCCAGCTCGGAGCAGCAGTGGTGAGTTTAATTTCCCCGCCTTCTGGTTCTTTCGGCCACTGTTTCCGCGACTTTGGATAAACCTGTCACGTCGCTGGGTCTTGTTAGTTTCCTTATCTGTTAAATGAGGGCCTGGGGCAAAGCTGGTCCCTTTGGGGCCTAATTTCTGGGTGTTTGCTCCCTCCACACATCGGAACGTTAACGTCGGGTGGTGGACACGTGTCTGATAAACGCCAGAATACTGAGGTGTAGGGCAGCAGCTGTGTCTTTATGGTCTCTGGTTTTCTTCCTTCGTCCTCGCCAGTGGAAAGCCATCGTGTGGAGCGAGAACGTTCTCCCCTTCCAGAGCTTCATAACCGGTGCTGAAACGAGCCAGGCAGGAGAGGGTTCTGCTGCGTCACGGCTTTGAACTCGGCCTTCCAGGCATTATAATTTCTAACGGAGGGTGTCTCGGGAGACTTCTGTCAACTGATGCGTTCTGACATCCGGCGACCTTTTAAACTAATATTTCTATTACAGAATTCAGTTGCCTCTGTTTCCTGGAGGTAATAACATTAGTTTGTACCGAGGCAGGTAATGATTTTGTTAGCAATTTCCTCCGTGGTAAGTGTTTTTACAGTAATTTAGTTTCAGGCAAGAATCATTTGTACCAATAAACTCCAGAGGACCTCACCTGCAGTGAGCTGTGATCAAGAGGAAAGGGGAGTAATCGACTTCTGGAGCAGTGTCCCTGAGACTCGGTGGAGACCACGTCGAATTTGTGTGGGGGAAGTCTCGTGGCCGGCTACAGACCTTCCGCAGACACTCTCTCTCTCTCTCTCCGGGGAAGGACGTGGAATCGGAAGCATTGCTGGTTCTCGAAGTAGAGAGTGAGAATGTCGTGAACCGGGTCTTGTTCACTCGTGAGCCCTGTAGGATCCCAGTGGCTTCTCAGTTACTAAGGACCATTCGAGTTCCCCGTAGTCAGCTTTCCCTGCTGAGTCTGTGTGTTACGTTACGATTGTTCGATCCGAGCTCGAGTCCTTAACTCGGTTACTCAGGCCGCCTGGTTGGCCTTTCATGCCCGATGACAGCTTCCTGGAGCCAGAAGGACGGAGATGGGGGTGGACAGTCAGACATCATCCTGCGTTTTTATCCGAGACGCTCGCAGTCACAGCCGAACAAGGCCGCGCGCGCTGAGGGGCAAGCAGCAGCACCCGTTCCCTTCCTCGGGCGCCTTTCCTCATCGGTCGTGCGCAGCTTCCACACGCGTCTCCTGCACGCTCCGCTGAACTGATCCGGTGGCCGCCCTGGGCCACTGTCTCGGCCACTGGGCCTTCGCCCGTGGCAGCTTCTCTTTCCCGGAGCCGAGGTCCTGCCTCCCGCACGACGCGCTTCTACTGGGCCCTTCTCTCGGCTTTTTTCTCCATCTCACCTGTTCCTCTCTCTCCTGTTTGCCTCTTGGCACAGCTGCCTCGATGGTAAAAATGTCCTTCTAGGTGTGTCACCCTCTGGCTGGGTCATGTGCAGAGACGAGTCTTTTTTATTTCTTTGTTTCTCTGGTGGGTTTCATAGAGTCCTCCACGCGCCAGATGGTTAGTGAGTGTGTCTGTCGCTGCTTCCTCTCCTGCCGATGGTGGTCAAGGATGAAAGTCTGTCCCTGTACGTATGGCACTCGGTGTGGCCATTTCTCTGATCGCCTGGGGTAACTAAGGCTCCCGAGGTTTAACTAATGTGAGGTCAGACTTGGCTCTGTCTGATGAGCCAAGTCCCATCCATTTGTCTATTTGTCTGTCTGCCCATCCACCCATCCACCTATCCATCAGTCCAAATTACTTAAAACCTTCACTTAGATAGTACAAAGCATGTGCTAGGAGCCGTGGGAAATAGAAGAAAAAACAGGCAGATCATTGCTTATTTACCTTTCTAAGTTAAAATAAACTATTTGGTATAACGTGTTAGTTTTTTATGATGCTTTGCTTTAAAAAAAAAAAAATCACTTTGACACGTTGATTAACTGACACAGCTGATCCTTTTTTGTATTAGTTACAATTTCAGTCCTAATATACAAATCTTACTGAACCAAGTGGTTTACCTCCTCAGAGCTGGTTCCTGTTAGCCACTTCGTTTTATCCAGTGTAAATGACATTAAACACCATTAAAAATCTACTTTTATTTTTAACTGTGTGTACAGTTCAGTGATATGTCCTATGTGTAGTGCATTGTGAGTTCACTACCCAAGTTAAGTCCTGTCTGTCACCATATTTGACCTCTACCTACCTCCTCCCTCCCCGTTTCCCTCTGGGAACCACTGAAGTGTTGTCTGTATCCACGAGTCTGTCTGCCTGCCATGTCGCTTGTTGCCTTCAGTTTTATATCCCACTTATAAGTGACATCGTAGGGTCTTCAACATTTCCTCTCTCGTTTCTCTGAGCATCATAATCTCAGGATCCACCCGTGTTGCCACAAATGGCACGATTTCATTTTTTTTATTTATTATGGCCGAGTGACGTTCTGCCGAATGCATGCGCCACCCCTTCTTCATCCAGTCGGCCGTCGGAGGTCCCTTTGGTTGTTTCCACGTCTGGGCCATCAAGAATTACTTCTGAGAAAGACGACTCGATCACTCAGTCATGCAAACATGAACTGGCTTTATATGAAACGAGTTTAATGTAGATCTTCAAAGTTCTCATCACAGGAAAAACATTCTGCAGTTCTGTACAACGACGGATGCCATCTAGGCGTACCGCATGTAAACACACCCAGTCATTGTGCTGTGCTCCCCAAACTGGTGTAATGTCATATGCCAGTGTCCCCTCAGTTAAAACAGAAGTAGTTTAATGGAAGGGGCAGTCGAGGCCGTGTACCCCCAGGGACTCCGCTCCCCAGGACCTCACTCACGCCGTGGGGACCAAGGGCAGACACCACACCTGGGCATGACCTGCGTGGGCACGGGGGGATGCAACACCTCTACGAGCCGAGCTTTCCGTTCCTCTGTATTTATCCTTTCAGCTCGTGGGTCGGAGTGGCTCAGGCCACGGCATTTCCGGTGACTTTGAAAAGTGTCCTGTGTTCTGTTTGCATTGCCATCTTTTTAGAGGTCATTTCCAGGTTTAGTTCATAGGTAGCCTCTTACCTCAGAGCTGGCTGTAAAGGTTTTTTTAAGTTTCCAGGTAGAACGGCCTTTTACAAAATTGCTTAAATAATTTCCAGTTTGATTCCATTGTGATCAGAGTGTTGCTCATACTATTTCTAGTTGATAAAATTTATTTATTTATTGTGACCTCATGTGGGATTATTTTTTCAGGAGGCTCTGTGTACATTTGAGAGGAAGGTCTGTTTTCTATTTTTGGGGTGTAGAGTTTAAAAGATAGTAAAAAAAGAAAATCTACATTATATGTCGGGGTTTAAGTTTAAGGTTTTAGGTTTTGTTTCATTTACCTAAGTGCTGGTTTGTGGGTATTCAGTTCAGCTCTGAGTGTGATGTTACCGTTTTCTTCGGTTTTGCCCATTTTGTGGAGGGAAAATGAACTTTTCGTAAGCTAAATTGCTTAGGTTCTCATTTTCAGTTTTGTTTTCTTTATGGTAGTTATTTTGTTGGTGTTTCTGGATTTTCAGAGAGTTGGCGCGGTTCTGACACTCCTAGGTCACCCTCTTCTGCCGTTGTCGGTGAAGTATCGTCTCTCTTACTGGATAAAACAACTTTTGAATGTTCGTGTGTTCTCTGCTTTTTAAATTTTCTTTGGTCTTATGAGTTTCTAAATGGCCCTCCTCGCTTCTTCACCTCTGTGTGTGGTTTCTAAAGATACATTCTCTTTTCATTCACTTCTCCCTCCAACGTGAGACCTTCCGAGGTCGCCTTGTCGTGTCCCCTGTGCCTTCCAAGGCCCTTTTCACATCTACTTGTTTGACTTTTTAGTATCATCAGACACAGGATTGACTTTTTTTTGCCAGAGGTGGTTTTAAATCACATTTAGGACTGCTGTTAGCAACCTCTGCTTCCTTTCGGTCTGATTCGTCCTGAGCTGCTCTTGGTCCCCAGGAAGCCTGGTAGCGGGGACACAGAGAGTACTGGCTGGGGTTTAATATGTATTCTTGTACTTACAAGTGATTTGAGTTGACATGTTTCTGTCCTCTAGTTCCGTTAAGGTCATGAGTTTCCATAGTTTTATTTGTTTTTCCTTTTTCTTTTTTTTCCACCAGGATGTGATGGGACTTTACATACCAATGATACCGCCCTGGCTCTCCAAAGTGTCCTCTCCCCAGTGATGTCACCCGACATCCCATAGCTACTTAAATGTTTCCCAGTTTTGATTATTACGAAATTCAAATCTTGACCATGCGTGAAAGCGTTCCCAAAAATGAGACAGTTGTTTAAATTATTAAATTTATATGCCGTCGGCTTTAGCAGACATAAAGTCTGGGCCGGTTAGAAGGAAAAATGATTCTGCGTCTTACTAAGGTAAAAATCAGTGGCTTTTTGTCCCCGTTATTAATGTGGAGTCCCTAATGTCTTCTGAGAGGTGAAATGATGAAAAGATGTTGTTTTTAAGTGTGCCGCATCATGTCTAGGCTGCTGTCTGTCCGCGAAGGTCCCCCGATGCTGCAGCGGAGTGGCTGCGCCAGGTCCAAGGGCACGCGGAGTCGCACGGGGGGTCGTGACGTGGGAATGTGCCGAACAATTACTCTGCTGTCTAATGCCAAGTAATTCTCCACATCACTTCCCCGGCGGTCCATCTCTCGCGTGCCCTTCAGCTTTATGAACCTCCGACGCGGGCACGTCCGTTTCCTCTGCTACAGTGTCCAGCTGCCACCTCCTTTGAGACAGAAGGCACCTCTCGTCCGGAGAACTAGATCTGAGCCTCGCTTCGTTAGGGCCTGTCGACCTAACACCTTACTCTTTCGAGTGGCCTTTATTTTTATTTTTATTTTTTTTGTATTTTCCAAACTTTGCAATGCTTTTATAACCTATGGCTTCTGAAATAATTTTTGTACCAATCAGGAGCAACAAAGAGACTGTCGCTGTCTTACTGGGGAAAACTGGATAAGCAGGGGAATGCATTTCTATTTACCGTCCTGTGGTCCTGTTCATGTCTGGCTGTCGTGCATTTCATTGTAGCACGTCATAATTCCAGTATTGTCGTTTAGGTTCTTTTTCCTGAATTATATCAAATTTTGAAGCGTCTTTAATGTTTCTTCGTAAGCCATGGTTGAGGTGAAAAGAACCCCAGCTGTGCTGACAGTTTCCCTCCTACAAGGACTGTGGCAGTGCTGCCCCTTTAAAAATGTCACTGTCGCTGAGAGAGAGGGGGTCAGCGTACTTTCATTAGTTCTGTTCTAACTTCAAGGCCGTGACGTGGCTCGCCGCAGTTATGTTATGTTCTCCAGCTGAGTGATGCAAAGATGGAAAAAGGTGAGCGGTTCTCGTGCTTCGCACTTCTTCATTCCCGTCTTTGTCTCCGTACATCACTTGTCCTCTTTGTCTACCTCCCCTCCCCAGACAGGTGACCGCTCCTGTCGTTAACCCCCACTTTCCACCCCAAAGCTGGGCTCTTTCCTGTGTGACGTCAGACAGGTCAGCATCTGCCATGTCGCATGGCCGGGCTTTTCTGCTTCCATTTCTGGCCTTGAGTGGTTCATGGTCTCTCCTCCTCCCTCTGCATTTATTTTGGTGAAACAGAGGATTTGATGATAGCGTTTCAGTGATCAAGATGCCACCAGATTGCTTTCTAGCTTCTAGCTTTCCTGCGAAAATAGTTAAAAAATATATATTTTTTTATTCAGAAACATTACACCGACAAGCTAAATTTTCCCATATTTATTTAGCTTTTGTTTATTCGAAAGTTGAGTGTTTGTTCTGTACCAGATGCTGTGAAAGGTTTGGTTTGGTCTTCTGGGGTGAAACAGGATAGATGGATAGATGAGCAGTGGCTTACTTTACCTTGCAGGAACAACTGCCATAGGCATGTGTGCAAGGTTGTCGAGGACATGCTAACGAAGTCATAGAATCACTTCTGTGCGGTGTCACATTGTGACTTATCGCCGGTTGAATGAATAATCAAATTTAGATCATATTTTCTCTTACATAAATGTTAAGAATTGCCATCTTTAGTTACACTTTTCTTTGTATTAGTTATTTTTTCGGACTTGAATTCAGGAGATGTCTACTTTTTTTAAAAACAAGTTATCCAAAGTGTTATAACAAAGTCTACAAGCCCAAGGGTATAAATTATTCTGTATCTTGTTGTACAGATGCTCATTTACCCTATAAATAGCTATACAAGGCTGTCATTTATATGATAATTATTGAAATTAAACTGTTTGGATGATACATCTCTAATTTTAGCTAAATAATGAAATCACTCTCTGTGTGTAACTTCGGGCTTTTGAAGCAGCACACATTTATGGGTGATTCTTTTAAAAGTCAATGCTGAGATTTTCTAATTCCTAACTTCCACAATGAGAGGTAATTGTTGCTAGACGCTTTTGTATTCTGTGTTGCTGTCTGTGATACATTACATATTCATATACATTTTCTGAACACACATTATTTCTTTTTCCAAGATTTATTTAAATTGATTTTGGTAGCCGAATTGAATATACTGTTTGTCTGTTTCCACTGCCACCACGTTAAAGTCAAGTTTTTGCTGGTTCGTACATATATATCATCTAAAATTGATCCGTAATTTTAGATTTGAGATGGTAAAATGATGTTATAAATTATAGAAAGTAAAAAGTGCATTTAAAAAGATTGGTTCATGAACAGTTTAATGTTATAATCTTTATTTTCTAAATAGCAGTTGCATTGGTGGGAAAGAGATCTATCTTAAAGGGGAGAAAATTCTAAGGTGCAAAAGAACTGAATAGACAGAAAACGATACCTGCCACAGTCACAGATGTGTGACTTTTTTTGCATTCGTCCTCGGGGCACCTAAGAATTTGAAACACTGATGAACCTCGTAACAACTGAGCTTATTCATCAAAGAACAATTAAGCTTGTGACTTGAATCATAACAGGTATCGGGTTCAAATAGATTATCTTAAACCAGGTCCAGAGTAAGTCCCAGCACATTCTCTAACTAGAATAAGAAATACATCTCAAAAAGGGAAAGTTCAAACTCCAGGGTCATTGTAAACCCACAATATTTGCAATGAGTCAGCTAATTTAGAAGGATTCAAGAATTGCAGAAGTATCAATGCAGGTGTTTTACAAATAAAAAGTAACCCGGAGTGTTTCCCACAAAATCCCAGTGGCACATAGCGCTGAAGCCCTTGATTTGCCTCCATCACTGGAGGAAGCCATGTCGTCCTGCTGCTTTCTTCTTTTCCCCTCTTCGAATTTCACTCTCAGCCCCTTGCACTTGACCCTTTGACCCCTGCTGTTGCATACTCACCAAGTAGGAATCTTGATGGGGAACCAATGTGGCCAAGAGGATTTCTGAACCAGGCAACATTAAGAGACAACTGAAAATTGAGTCGTCTTGGACTTTCACTTTTGGGGTGAGATGACGCGCTCACAATTTTGGAATTATTATAACTTTGATGTCTAAGATGAAGAGATATTTTAATTCTGATCTTTGGTCTTCATTAAACATTTTTTCTATGGTTTTGAGAAAACTTTTAAAAAATTTAAATTTATCAGCTGTTTGCTAAGCATTCTTATTTATTTATTATTCATTTTTACAATCTCACTTTATGTGTGGATAATTTATTTTTTAAATTGAAGTGTAATGATGGGCTCATTAGTTAAAAATACCTAATATATAAAAAACTCTATTCAGCCTAATTTTTTTCACATCTTTATAAACCCGAAGGTAATAGGAAGTGAGAAGAGATGACATTTACTCTGGTTTGATTTGGGAGATTTTATGAAATGTAACTTAAAAAAAGTATTGCCTAATTTAAGGATAGTATTTTTTTTTACCATATGTGACTTTAAGCAATAATAAATTATGATTGGCACCGGTGGTCACATGCCGGTGTAGGCAAAACTACATTATAGTTTAAATTAAAATCCTAGTAGATTATTATGACAGTAAAATTTCACAAGGGTTCAGCCTCTGTAATAAAGAGACGCCAGTGAATCAACTGTGAAATGCCATTCTGATCTACCGCGTTAGCAAAGCTGAAAAATAATATCCCATATGGGCAGGGCATAGGCAAAGGTATGTGTCCATGGTGGGAGTGTAAAATTCTTTCACGTTTTTGGAAGGTGTGAGGAGACATGTACAGAACACAAAAAGCACCTAATGAACAAACAAAGCTCATAGACGCAGGCAGCAGAAGGATGGTTACCGGAGGAGAAGAGGGGTTGGGGTGGACGAAGAGGGTCAAGGGGGTCAGGTACGTGGTGATGGAAGGAGACGAGACTCTGGGTGTTGAGCACACAGTGGGGTACACAGATGCTGCGTTATAACATTGTACTCTGAAGCTTAAATAATGTTATTAGCCAGTGTCGCCCCAATAGACTCAATTTAAAAGAGAAACAAATTTATATCCTTTGATTCAGCAATTCCGCCACAAGGAATTTCTCTTAAGGAAATAATCCGAGCTACACAAATAATTCTCTGAAGTGTTTTATTAGAAAAGAATTTATAGTGCTAAAACGTTTTTAAAAAACACAAACGTAATGGAATGATTAAAAATATTTTGATAGGTTCATATGATTGTCACAATATGCATTCACTTAGAATTACATTTGGAACTTACTGATATGGTAAAATATCTATAATGCAGTAAATTAAAAGAACAGAATAGAAACATATTTATTTTGCTAGTTTTCACATGTGCATTTTTTAAAAAAATTGTCTCTAAACAACGTTGAAAAAAATAAGTCAAAATAAATTGACTTACAATTTAAAGATAAGTTTTATGAAGGGACCGTTTTTACATAGCAATCTTCCTAAGTTTCTGGCAGTAAAACAGCTGTTCTTTAAAAGATAGAGAATATATTTATTTTAAAAAGTTGTCACAATTAGCTCAAAGAATACGTATCTATAGGAATGTATATAAATTATTTGCGACTGAAATTTCAGATGATTTTCTTTCCTGTGGATCTTATGCTACTAAAATAATTTTCACTTAGTATTGCATTCTCTACGGGATGGCATTTGCAAAACTCATAAATTTAGAGAACACTATTATGTCAGTGAGTTGAAATTAATGAAATGGCATCCCACGCAGGCATCATAATTTGCATATTAATTTCAGTTAATGTTTTCATGGATGTGACAGACTTATCCTAGTCATTTGATAAAAAAAAAAATAGATTGTGAAGCAACTAAATGTTGAGCAATTGTTCTAATAGATTCACTGTATTCCAGAAAATGTCCTTGATAGGCTACTCTTTTGGTACTTTGAGTTTTGGTTTATTTACCTTTTATTGCTTTTTTCAAAAATAAAAAAAATTCTCGGTAAATATGGAGAGAGTTGTCGCTATTGAATTTTTTGACTATTGAATATTTACTTTTGAATTATTTCTTTTGAATTTTTCTTTTGTTTTCTCATTTAAGCAAATCACATTTAAATTAAAAATTATATTACAAATGACCTTATATGGATTTTATTATTTGGATCCTACTACTATTAAAAGTATTCAGTAGCTTGCTTGCTTCCTTCCTTCCTTCCTTCCTTCCTTCCTTCCTTCCTTCCTTCCGTTTCTCCCAGTGCCTTTCTTTTAAGTTGGCCTCAGTTAATTTAAATAAGCTCTTATGAATGTAGATGACAAGTTGGTTTTCCTCTTTTCTAGGCATTTTCTCAGTAATAGGTTCTCCATTGTGGTTAGTTTAGCCAAATGAAATTTTATTTTATCCATATTTTAAATTTATTTTCATGCATAATAGACTTTTCTTCTGTCTCATTCTTTATTTCTCTCTCACTTGATGATTATTTCTCACTTGTCATTTTGTACTCTGTTTTGGGACTTTCTATTCACCTTACTTCCCAATCCCTTTTTAAAAATTAGGTTGACTAGTATTTTGTCTATCTTGTTGATTGTTTCAAAGAACCACCTTTTTGATTTATTCTGTGGTTCTTTTTATTTCTTCTTTTTCCTTTTGTTTTACATTGTTGATAATTTTTTAAGTTTTTTGAATTGAATATTTAAATCATTTATTTTTTTTAAATTTATGTAAATATTTAACACTATGGATTCTCTTCTGAGATTTGCTTTGGTTATAACCTATAAATATTAGTTAATACTTTGTTTTTAATTTTCAGATGGAAAACTCTTCTCCATTTACATTATTATTGGAGTTTTTTTTTTTTTTTGGTTGCATTGTGATCTGAGAATGCTGTTAGTGTATCTGTGTATCAGTGTTAATTTGCTATAAGGTAGCATCATATCAACTTACTAATATTAGTATATTTCTAATTTTTTGGATTCGGTTTCTGCTACCTACCAGAATTCAGGTTCCTTTTTCATTTTTGGCACTTGGCGACTTCTCTCCCGTACTTTAAAATTGGGCTATATAATCCCACATTCTTTGTTATTACTTTCTGCCTCAGCATTTAATGGATTTGGAGTGGAAAGTGGCTGATGATTTTGTCTGCACAATCCATTTTCATATTATGCTGAAGTTATGTTTGTGTTTTGTTGAGTTTCAGGGCATCCTTACGATGTGAATTAAAATTCTGCATCTAACTGGTCATGGGGTCCATTTGACCTCAGTAAATGTTCATCGAGAATTTATCATCTGTCACGTAGTAGTGTTCCAGAGGGTCAGGTGTAAAGGGATTTCTGGGACAGTCTTTTTGTTAGTAATTGCTCCATAGGTATCAAGTCCTAAAGTCATGCGTCCATGTTCAGGGCTAGTCATGCAGGCAGAAAACTACCAGTTGGAGGCCATTAGCTCACTTTCCTACAAGGATATTCTCTTGGCATTGTTTTCTCTCACAGAAGTTAAAAAGGTTCAAAAATGGAGGAAAGGACTTGAAGTACTGTGAATGAGGTTTTCTGCTCATTATTTTTTGGGTTTTAAAATTCTTTGGGTTTTAACATAGGCATTTTAGGTTTGAGGATTTGTCATCATCACAATTTAAGATATTTTAGGGTCAGTCACTTAGTCCTCAAGGCAAAGAAGAAGGGAAAATTGTAGATGTCGTTACAGAAGCTTTGAGAAGACATGCTGAAATTATGATAATCACCATAATTTTACACCTTTTAATTAAGTAAACCAGCATTCATGTTGTGTCCCTTCGTTCCTGGACTTTAAAGAGTGAGTCAGTTTAAGAGGATCCTTAAATTGAAACCACATTCAGCTGTTATATTCAAAGATTTCTGAATTTAGAGATTTGGGACATAATTACATAGTAACCCCAAGCACTGGATTGAGGACTACATTTTTTTTTTTTAAATTTTCAGTGTTTTTAAGTACTTTGTTTTTATCACTCTCAGAATGTGTTGCAAATACCTGAGCAGCTCAGCCTCGAAGATAAATAATTTAAGGGAAAAAAAAGATTTCTGTAGTTTGTTTTCCCAGTTGAGAATATTTGCGCTTAATTTAGGACAGGGAGTGCATTTTCTCAAATCAGAGATCCGAGCAGTCGTGAGCGTCTAAGGAGCTTTTGGAGTGGATGGAAAACGTTCTTTGTAATTACTGTCATTCATTTAATCAGCGTGAAATGATTAAATCATACGAGGCTGCAGGATTTTGATTAAAATCCTTTTCGTTCAATAGGGGTTGTAATTTGCTGACACTGAGCCAACTGGGTGCAAACCTAAAATCCCCCAGTCTGGACGGGTGTTTTTTCGGAACGATGGCGGACAGGACGAGTTGGGTCCAAAGGCCGGTGTGACTCCAACTTCTTGATCAGTAAACTGTCCTGGCTTTACCAGGGGTGTCCTGGAACTTCTGGCAGATTCTTGGCTGTGTGTGTGTGTGTGTGTGTGTGTGTGTGTGTGTGTGTGTGTGTAAGGGGGTGTTGGCAGACCTGGGGTGTAGCTTACCAAAGTTCATAAACGTTTTGGTGGCCATTTTTTCCTTGAAGGAAGAACAGATCTGCCTATCATCTCATCCCCTTCATTTACATATTCTTTTATTCAGCAAATATTCACTGAAAGTCTCACGTGCTCCAAATACACGTGCTGGGTGCCACGAAAGACGTGTGAATAAGGCTTCTTCTTTTGAGGATCTCATCGTCAGGGGTAAAACTGTGAACAGGACGATGCAGTGTGATAACCGCAGCCACCGGGCAGTTTTGGAGCACACAGATGGGTCGTCTGGCCCAACAGGAGAGCTCTGAGGAGGAGGGAGAAATTGGGGGCCTGCAGCAGGCCAGCTGTGGCCAGTAGAATCGCGGCCATTCGGCCTTGTTCGTCACAAAGGGAAGCGGTGGTCAGAGGCCAGGCTTGGGGAGTAGAGATTCAGATCACAAAGGGCCTCGGTAGTTATGGGAAGGCGTGTGCACTCGATCTGAGCGTGGTGGGGAGCCACGGAAAGGTTTTAGGAAGATTGTTACTGTGTCTGAGTCTGGAAGCATGAATTCGCGGGTCAGAGAACCAGAGGCAGAGAAAGCAGTGAGGAAACAGATCCCAGAACCTGGGCCAGACACGCTTAGGCCAACGCCGAGGTGGTTAGTTGGAGAGACATGAACAGATTCGAAAGCTGATGACAATCTGGACCGATCGACTGGGACGGAAGGAAGGAGATGGGGTGACCCGCTCACTTGCCATGTGGGCTGGACGGCGGATGGGTGGCCATGCCATTACCTGGGGTGGGTGGGGCCACGCGAGAAGGCAGTCTGGGGGCTTGTGTCCTTCGGGTTTGTACTGCAGAATTAGCTTCTGTCCTGGGGTGACAACCGGACCAGGGGTCCTCCACTTTCCAGCAGGACGCAGGCCAGATGCGACCTGCCGTTGTGGAAGCGCCACGGGACTTGTGCCTGCGGATCAAAGACTTGTCCTCTTTCCGAGTGGATGTCTTCCCAGGATGGAGGCTGGTGTGCTGACGAGGATATTTTTTGAAAAGAGGCCTCTGTGCACAGAAGGATGCAGTAACAAACAGCCCACACGGGAAGAAAGAATGTCACTTAATAGAAATAGTTAAAAATATAAG
Source organism: Cynopterus sphinx (assembly GCA_030015415.1). Taxonomy (NCBI): domain Eukaryota; kingdom Metazoa; phylum Chordata; class Mammalia; order Chiroptera; family Pteropodidae; genus Cynopterus; species Cynopterus sphinx. The sequence continues at coordinate 2,618,181 of CM057391.1, forward strand.
TCAAGGGTTGACACAGGAGCCATTTTCATGCAAAGTCATTGTCATCACCTCCTGGGGACGGTTTGGGTAGCGCCTAGGCCTTAACGCTGTTCCCTCATAGATCCTGGGCATCGCCTGGAACTCCGCCCTGAAGCTGCTTTTAGCCCACGTTCTGACCTTCTTTTAATCTGTTTCCTTTTTTAAATCCTAGGCTATTTTGGCGTTCTAGGAAACCTTAGGTTTTAAATGATCCACGCTGTCACCGAAGCTATCTCTTCCCTAAAAAAGTGCCTGTCTCTGTAGGATATGTTTCCCCCAATTGCAACCGGTGATGGGGTTGCTCCCGAGGGCTGGGCTTTGGGACAAATCAATTATATAACACTGATGTCTTCTGAGAATCCTGGTCTTTCCCGATGACATGCCCTCTGACTCGCTTCCCCTGCCTCCTCCCTACCCCATTCCTACCATTTATCTTGCAAAACGCGTCCGGCTTGGATGTGCTGTTCTGTGGATCATTTTACTGTCCCAGAAACAACCTTCGGAGCATATTGAAGGCGTCTATCCTGGTACCTAATATGTGGCCCATCAGTGTAGCCACACGCTCTTCTTGTGTGTCCTAGGCCTCGGCCTTGCCCTCCTGCAGGCACACACACCCTGGGGACCCCTCCTCTGACAGTCAGAGGCCACAGCCTTCCTACAGCGAACCGCGTGGTGACTTTCCGAGGGCTGTGCTGGTGGCAGAGGGGTCTTGCCTTCTCTGGTGATGGCAGTGAAGTCTGGCCGATGCCAAATCTTGCGCAGAATAGACAATATGTTGTTAGCTCATCCATTGACTTGAAAGTACAGTGGTTTCCACGCATGAGGGAGAAATCGCTCTTAGGCTACAGTGACACCCCCCTGAGAGCTGGCCGAGCGCTTCTGTTCTCCTGCTCTGTGGAGGGAGTGGTCCGCAGAGGATGCCTTTCGATCGCGACAGAGAACTCTACTTGGTTGGCTTTTCACGCAGTGGAGTGCACACTGGCTTTCGGGCTCCGGTCCCGCTTACTTTTTCGGCCAGACCTCCTTTTGGTCGACGGGTGGGACTGTAGCGCCGTGTGGTTTTCCTTGCCTTCTTCGGGACTCCGTTCTGAAAGGGCTGCCGCTCCGAGGCCTGGCGCTGCCAAGGACTTCCATTTAACACGCGTCCTGCCACCTCTTTGTCTTGTCAAACCGCTTATTTTCTCTGCTCGTTCAGAAGGGCATGTGTTCGGGCGAAGTCCTTGGCAGCTGGAGGCTTCGAAGGGAGAGTCTAAGGGAACACGAGCGCAGTGGTCCGTCGTCCCCTCAGTAGTCAAGGCCACTTCTTTATTTCTTGTCCTGTTCCGTGGACCTTCCCCTGCCCAGCTGCCCAGGCCGTCCACTGAATTTAATAGCAAAGGCAACTGAGTGAAAAACCATCCTAGCAGTTGAAGAGGGCCTCTGCTTTGCTCGGCTGCCTAAAACGGGCTGAGTTACCACCGCAGAACGCTGCCTTTTACCACGATATAAAGTCAGTGCTGTGCTGGGGGAGGGTGACCTTGAACTCTGAGCTGATCCTTGATTCACCTAAGGCTGCTTCTTAATTATGAAGTCGTATTCGGTGTCTGTCCTCTGAACTGTTTTACATTTCCCATTATGCCATTTTCTTTACAAATGGCTAAGAAAGGGTAAAATGGTCACACTTTATGTTTCACCGTGAGCGTTTTAGTTTTGTGCCCGTCGGTGCCATCATCTCTCAGCTCCAAACCTGTCCTTTATGCCCTACTTCAGAGACACAAAATGTGGGACCACGGATGCCAGATGCTGTCACCAGCAAGGTGTCCATCAGGTATGGCCAGAGGAAGGCCGTGGGGGAGACTGGAAGGTGGCAGAGAAGGGGGAGCTGTTACTCCCCGGTACTGGACCGTGCACGTTGGCCTGCAGCAAGAGCAGGTGACCGCAGGTGGCTGTGCATGGCAGGAGCAGCAGGGGTGGCGTCAGGTGTGCTCCCACTGCCCTCGTAGACTCGCCGAGCAGTGGCAGAGCTGTCCCTGTGGCCGCTGGGCATCGCTCCTAGAGGCCCAGCAACGCCCGCAGGTGTCGGGGCCACCGCCCAGCCCCGCAGTGCCCGGCTTGGCCATGCAGCCCCGTTTCTGTCTTGTGTCCCTGGGTCTGTCTCCTCCTTCCTTCTGTTCCTCTGACCCCTTCGACATCTGCATGACAAATTCCCTGCGTGAACTTTCCTGCGAGAGCTACAGTTGTTTTGGCTTTCCCGAGGGCACAGTACCCAGGAGCGACGGAAAACAGATGTCAGAAATGAGACTTGGGCATCAGTTATGCGACCGGATGCAGGGGGACCTCAGCATCAGTGGGAAACCGCTCGGTTGCCCAAACTCTCAGCTTTTTTTACTGAAAACGTGGCGTTTGCTGAAGTCAAAGCTTTGGGGAGTCACATGGAAGAGGTAATTGACGGCCACGGTGAGAATGATGGCTCCTAGGACCCTGGTGGGGGCTGGCTGCCGTTGACAGTGGCTCCAGAGAAGAGACGGTGAGGTCAGGGCTGTACACCCAGCTCAGGTGCGGGCAGAGCAACGGGCTCACGGTGGCCCCGGGACTCGGCCGCCTTTCACTCTGCGGTGGCCGCGGGGCCAGTGCAGCTGCAGATGAGACCCCCGATCTGACCTGAGAGACGTCAAGTCAGAGTTCAGGTTGCACTCGCAGCACCACCCCGCCCTGGCTGTAGTGTCAGGTGACACTAGGATGAAATGGGTCCTCTGCTTTCAGGGTGTCAAACCTGGAGTGGCAGAGGGTGTGTCTAGGTGTTCCTGCCAGGGTTAGGGTGGAGACAGTTACATAAAGGGCTAGACAACCAGAGTGACCCCCAGAGTCGCGTGACCCCAGGGTTGTCGTCATCGGTGGCGGCTAAACGATCGTTGAAGTGTAGGCCTTGGGGTACAGGAACATTTGGGCCGTGTGGCGGGAACCTGACTTCATTCTCCATCATGGAGCATCACAGCCCGTCACTCAGTTCTTAGACACGGGCCACTTCACAAGCCCAGAGTCCCTGACTCGAGAGGGGACATGAGGGCCCATTGAGGACAAGCCATCGCTGTTGCTGCGAGGACGTGCTGAACCATCTTTCTTTAAGTTCTGTGCAGGGGGGTCTCGGTCACTGACGAGTGACTGTGCCTGTGGGAAGGGAGCGCCTCCTTCAGCATCGCGGGTCACCGTCTCAGTCGCTGCTGATCATCCGGGGGACCCAGACCTCTACCATTGCTCTCGGTCGGAATGAGACCTTGCGGTGACCAGACGATGAGTCCCCCTCCTTCCTTCCGTCCGTCCCTCGGCTCCATCTCACTGCCTCTGGACCCGCCTGTGACCACTGTCCCCGTTCCTGAGTGCTCACTGCAGAGCACAGGCTCTCGGTGTCATGTGATGAGGGGCGTGGCCCTGGGTGGCCCAGGGAGGAAAGTCAGAAAAGTGACAGGTGCATCACGGGCGTCGTGGAGGTTGGCGCCGCCGTGAGAGACGTGCGTGATGCAGAAGCAGGGCTTTTGTCACCTTCTCATGCCACTCACGTTCTTGGCTTGAGCAAGAGGAGAACGGGCCGTGGGAATGACGAGGGTTTACTGTGACCGAGTCGGGCCGCGGTTCTGGCTGTGATCTTTTCCCCAGTTGGGCATCCTGGTCTCCTGCGCTGGGTTCCCAGCTGTCGACTCGGAAAACGTTTCCTCCCTAACTGACGAGCCAGCATTACGAGGTGACGCTGGCCTCCACCCGGCAGAGATTTGACCGTCAGTCATTGTAGAATCTATCCTAAACCAGGACGTCTCGAAGTTATTGTTGAAATGGCTAAGGAAGGATAAACTGCTTTCTACTTTTGAAATTATCAGGATACAATTTTAAACCAAAGAATATTTCTTAGAACTAATAATGGGTGGAAGGAGAAGCTGTTAGTGCTTCGAGGGGTATTTGGCTTCGGCTAGGATGGCTGTTCTTCCAGAATTAAAAAAATGAAGCAAAACGAAACAAAAATAAAATTCTAACAGAAAGTGTAATGTTAAGTTTTGGAATTTCGTGTCTTTTTACCGTTTCCCTCACATTTCTTGTTAGAGGAAACTCTGAGGTGCCTGGTGGGTTTTGCTGCCCTGGCCTCCTTGGCAATGTGGTGAAGTCTGTGGATCGACCGTAGAATGCTTTCAAATGCACAAAATAGGTTGCATAGGATCATAAAGGACACCAATGAGGATGAAATGTAGTCAACAAAATATTTAAAGATCTTCAGCCTGGTAACATGTACAGTAATAATCGGATGTGACATTATCGTACCGTAGAAATCACGGGGCTGTTAACATTGTCATTTATTTTCTGCATTCCTTAGGGAATTTAACTATTCCGTTAGATGTTAATAAAAACAAACATGATCTCTTTTTCGTTTAAATACATGGACCATCCCCTGTTGAAGTCTCTATTTACTCTTTGGTAGATGAGGGAGGCGTATGTGAACCCCACTTACAGAACCTCTGCTCTAAATAGGTTTATTTATCTCGCACAACGGCCCTGGAAAAGCAATGTTCATTGTCTTTTAAGCATATTTTCTTAACCACATATTTCACTGCACTGTTTCATTTGGTTTATGGGGGAATAAAATCTAACATAGTGGAAAGAGGAGACGAAGAGAGGTGATGTGAGTGTTAATTCTTTGGGCAGAAGACACCATACAGTAAATTAACTATTCTCAACGCTTCCTCTTGGACCTTTTGGTATAGAATTATTTTGAACATTTACTCTGTTTTCTTCGATTTTGTTAACTGATTCATGCTCATTTAATTGTAATGCTCAACTAGACCGGCAGCAAAGCATTTACGTTTTTTTGTTTATTTCCAAAAAGATTGAGTTTCCGCAATAATCTTCACTAATTGCCCGATGTAAAATTCTTGCTACAGTATTTACAAGGGTATTATTTGCTGTACATTCGTCCGCTCACTCAAATAGAACTGCAAATAATGGAAACGATTGCGCCGTGCCCACCCAGGGTAGCCACGAAATAATTTCTGCAGTTTTCCTTTCCTCTCCACATGTTCAGCCCCAAATTATGACAATTTCCCTCGCATTTGAAAAATTATTATGTTTATTGGATTATTTGCAGGTGATGCTCTGCACTTTAGTCTGCAAATCAGTGGTTAATTTGATGATGCACTCGTTTATATTTAGCAAAATGAAGCATAACAAGCTCAGCTGAACAAAAACGACTCTTGTTTTAACCAGTATCTCTCTTCTCACAGCTGTTTAAATACCATATTGTACTTGTTTTTTTTTTTCCTCCCCTTTCCTTATTTAAGATGGCACATGGTGCTTGTGTAATCTCTGCTTATTTTAAGCTGGCAAAAAAGGATGGTTCTCAGTGAATTGGAGGCAGTTTGCAACACTAAAGGATATTCCTACAAATTCAGGCCAAGATAAATTATTATTGATGAATACATCTTCTCATCCCCCAAATTTCTCCTGAGATTTTTTTCTTTGTAATGTTATGTTTCAAAGTTTATGACAGAAACACAATTTTTTTTATTTGTTCTGTGTAATGTTCTTTCTTTTTTATGATAACGTCAAAGTAGGTTTAGCCAGGAAAAGTCAGATGTTTCCAAACTGTAGTAGTTCTCTCTTTGTCTTGTCAGTTTTATAATATTTTCTCGATATGCAGATAGAAATGCTGACTCAGAACAACCCCAGGATGAGAAGTGCAAGTAATTTTCCATGAGCGGTTTTTCTCCTGCCTCATCCTCACCGCCCATCTCTTCCCTCCCCTCTTACGTCACCGAGAAGATCCAGGCGCCTCTCCTTTTGCACTTGGACCAAAAAAAACCAAAACAAAAACAACAAAAAACCCCCCTCAGATTTCATTATTCTGCTTTGTAAAACAACTCAGTGTGCATCTCTTTTTTCTAAAATGTTGAATTATAGTCTATAGATTAGCCCTGGATTCTCTGAGTGCCAGGCCTGGTTTGGGTTGGTTTACTGATCTCTGTTTATAGAACTATTTTTGCCTCATTTCTGGGTTTAATTATAGCAACTAGAAGAACTGTTCCAGGAACTATGATACCACTAAAAGTTGCACTGCTACGGGTTTTCTAAGGAAGTTAGAAGTGCAGTGAGGAACAGAAACGGTTATAAGGAAAAATCCTGTCAAGGAATAACGATAAGCCATACACATTATGACTATGGTTAAACATATGGGAAACTCAGAGATTTGAAGTTCTTTTCCTGAATTAGTAAACATTGCATGTATAATTATATCTTATAATAATATATTAAGTTTTCATCCAGAGTTAAACTTTGTGTCTTGTATATAGTGAGTATCATTTTGGGAAGTGAGTATTGCTCAGGGGCCTTCTATATTTGACCTGCTGTGAGACATGTAATTATAGATTTCCTAGTCGTATTTTTATAATAGAACATTGCATATATGAACATGTTTTACATAAAGTTCAGGACTAAAATACCTAAGTGAAATTAGAAAAAAAAAAATGGAACTAAAAAGCAAAGACTCAGTGACTTGAAGTCATGATAAATGCTTTTAAAATAAGATTTTAAAAATAGTAACATTTATGATATAGCTCTTAGCTAGTTTAAGAATTAAAATCTTCAAATTATGAAGTGTATCAATAAAAGACTTTTTAGGGTTAAAAAATTAAAACGAAGTATTAAATTTTTGTACCTTAAGATCATGGATACATGCTTAGTCCTTATTCTTTTTTGAGTTTTCCATCTTATTCATACATGGAAAATGGACTGAAATAATGAACTAAGAACTGGGTGAAAAAAATTATTAAAAAAGTAGTTCTTACAATTAAGGAGTTCTTTAAACATCAAAGAAGTTCCTTTAATAATAATCGATTCCGTAGCATAAATTTAGGAAGCAGAAAGCAAACATACACTGATAATTAACCTAGTTTTCACCTCCATTTTGCTGTGAGTAGCTGTCCATTAATTCTGTTAATGTCTTCATTTTTCACTGATGTGGCCCAAGGGACAAAAGTTAGGAGTCATCACCAAATGGAAAGGATAACTCGGTTGAGAGCTTGATTATTGCTCCCTAAAATGATATAGAATGAACCCCGGGATGGATCTGTCCTTTTATCCTTATATATTTATATTAAAAATATATATTGTAATTCAGAGAAGAGGCTACTGACTGGGAAGCTGTAATGATGAGCTCGACATCAGTATGGCTCTGTTGTTTAGAACATAGCTCAAAGAATTAGCCAGATGTTTTTAAGTCCGCGTGACAGTGAAGGACGTGTCGCAGCAGGGTGACAGGCTATCTCCGGTGCGGCCTTTTCTTTCCAGATGCTGTCCCGACATTATAGATTCTGATCTTACTAAAGCCGCCTTAAAACTAGCAATAAGCTTTGGCGAGGTTTTTGTGTTTGGTCCAGCTCCCGAAAGTTCACACCGAAATCCCTCTACACGACTGAGAATAGCTGGTTCTGTGTTCATCAGGCTCAGCCAAAAGCAGAAGTGCGGGGCGTCCGCTGTCAGCTCATTCAGCGCGCGTCCTCGGTGGCCCCTTACGTGCTGGACACTGGTGGGAGCAGACAGAGGGGCAAACGCACAGGCATGCCTTCACACGTACCGCAGGGGACAGGCCTGGGTGTTGGAGAATTTGCTTAAGTTCAGCATGTGGAAGGGAAACTGAAATTGCCTCTGGAAATTCTAGATAAATTGTCCTGACCATGTCGCAGTTTCTGTGTCACTGAGGCCACGGAGACGAGTGAGGGGCCTTTCTGCCTCCTCCCAGCTCACTGTCGGGTCGGTGGACAGGTGATACCAGATATAGTCGCAGCGGTAAGGGCCGTGATCACGTGATGAGCAAAGTGCTTTGGGGACATTCTAAGTGATTAGCTTTTTCTCTTTGGAAATTTGCGTCTCTCAATGGAGATTTTTAACGTGTTTTTTCCCCCCCTTTGGAAATCTACTTTGTCGAGGTAAAATGAAATAAAATACAAGGCACTCTTTTTAAAAAGAGGTGGAAAAAATATAGGAACGTTTTTCATGATGGAGACTGAGAGACGGAATCTTATTCTTTAGGAGAAAAAGGCTTGACTTTTTTGAAGGCCCAGTTTAGCTTCCTGTATTCAGATTTTTAAAACGTTAAAAGTTGACCTATGTCTCAGAAACAGGCCTTTTGCTTAGAAGGTGGTTCGGGGGCATCAAATTGAAGGGTGTATTTTGTAGAATTAACAGCAATTTCTGCACTTTTAATTGAGAGAAGGCAGAGAAAAAGCTCCATCTTTTATGCCAGTTTTAAACCACAGGGTAAAAGGAAATGTTTTTAAAAGATGGGCCTGATTCGAAAATACGTTAGTTCTAAGAGTATCAAGGGACTCAACAACAACAAACACTTAAAGAGTTTTCCGATTATTCAGTGAGGGTAAAGATTAAATGCGCCATTTATCTATTAGAGGCCTCTTTCTGTGTGAGATCCCAGTCATTGAGTTACACCCTAAAGACTGGCCACGTTGTCATATCAGGAGAGCCCACCATCACAGTAACCTGTTTTCTGAATTAAAAATAAGTGTGTGTGTGTGTGTGTGTGTGTGTGTGTGTGTGTGTGTGTGTATATAAAATCTCCCAGCACTCATCATATATATTTACCAGTGATAGAAAATGAAAAGCCTATAAATATTTACCAAAGTTTTTTGATGAGACCAGATAAATAAGGTCAGATCTCTGCTAGAATTAAAAAAAAAAAAATCCTAATATTAAAGTCATACAGGTGCACATTGGAAAATTTAGAAACATAGAGTAGAATGGAGAAGAAAATGAAAAGATAGTCATTACATTTTTATCTAAGTCATGTTTTTTTTTTTTATTATTTAAGTAAAAGATATCCAAGTAACCCCTAAAGGTTTGGGAAATTTTATTTTACATTTCATAGTATTTGTAGACTGTACATGGTTGAAATCGGTGATGCTTTAGGAGGTTACCTACCACCTCCTTCCACCACTTTTCTTCGGAAGGAGTTTCACCTGATTCTCAACCCCTTTTGTGTGAAGCGCTGCAGACAGAGCAAAGGCCTGGAGACCTCATCCAAGGGGTGACAGTCCCGTCGCAGGGAGGCCATTCTCAGATGCGGTCCTCAGCTTCGCAGCATCGATTCTCCACTGTCTGAGTCTATCAGCCTTTCTGGGATAGACCCACCAAGCAAATGCAGCAGCGATTTCCATTCTTAGACATCACTGCTATAGGAGTCCGTGTGCTGATTCCCTGATTTGCCATTCCAGTTTAGGATTTCTTTTCAAAGCCCCGAAGCCCGCTGACCCCACTGCGCCGCACGGAGCTGCCGTTCCCAGTTGCTGCCAAAATGCCCAGGCCTTTCCCGTTATCCGTCCTCACACCCGTCTCTGGTTTATTTCCCACACCCAGTGTCCACCTCTGCTAACCCCTTGCACATCTGTGTGTACACGTGTCTACACATCTATACTTTGATGAATAAGATATTTACATATAAAACATTTATACACACATATGTGGTGTGTGTTTTGGCTCATGCTGTTCTGCTCATAGCTGCACGTTGCATCCTGCCTCTTCCCAGTTCATTCTTAGGCTACGAAGTCCATTTCCGTTTGTGGCACAACGTCGACTGCTGCTCCCCTCCACCCTGCCACCTCTAGGACGTTGTTGCTTTGGACAAAGCCATCTCCCTGAATCCCGTGGCATTTATTTTCCGTAAAAGCTTCCAGCTGCACGTTTTCCTCGGACACTGATTGCTCATCGTACGACAGAAGTGGCGAGGCTGGCGTTTTGGAGAGATTCCTTCTGTTAACAATATCGTCAAGCTTTGCCCATTCAGTCCCTCTAGGCCGCAGTTTCCCCAAGGCCACTCTTCATTCTCGAATCATTAGTTTCTTCAATTCATTGTAGCGTCCGAGTTAATAGTATATGGGAATTCATTTTCTTTCTGATGCAATAAACTCTCCATTAATGTACGAGATTAACTCTCATGTATTTTTCTTTTCCTCCGGAGCCGACTCGTAGGAGTATCCAGTCGAGTATTTTGCTCTTTTCAAACTAAAACTCTTTGGGGGGTTGAGGTTTGAACAGTTGTTCCCTCAGCTCGGCTCCATCACACTTTTTTCTTTTATTGCACAGGAAATGAGGAGGTCTCTCCAAAAAAAAAAAAAAAAAAAGCATTTATGAAATCTCGGAAGGGCCCTTGTGAAGGGGATGAGATTGATTTTCGTGTTTCCTTTGTAAAAAAATGTTCATAGAAATTTGAGACGTTCATATCCTTGGGAAGCTGGATGTTCAAAGCCGTCTGCTCGGTTCTGAGAAATCGCCTCTCTATGCCATGATTTCTTCTGACAAATGGACCAGGTGTCGTTCCAAAGAACAGGAGAATCGACCGTAAATGATTTCTCCCCCAAATTAGAAGGGGGTCCCGCAGAATAAAATATAGGATATTCTAACTTCACATCATCACAGCCGTGGAATCGAAATCCCGAGGCATTTTCCTGGAGATAAAGAAATGTGTCCTAGAAATAAAGAATTGAGGTTGGCTGCTGGAAGCTGTGTCTGTGGAAGTCACACAAACATGTTTGCTATGAGCCTGTGCTTTTTAATTCGGCCAGAGATTCGCTGCTTGGATTTGGAAGTCATTTTCTCTTGAAAGAGGAAAAACATATTCCTATTCAAGAGTTGCTATTATTTACTAGTTGATATATTGATGAAACAATTTGTATCTAAATGTTTTAATTTGTCAGATTTCTATAGTCCCCTTAGAGGAAAACAAAAATAAATGAAGCACTTTGCAGGCTCTGAGTCAAGCAGAACGAGGCCGTCGGAGGAGGAATCCTGCACTGAGAATGCATTTGGGTTTGTAAAAGTTCGTGTCCCGGGCCTCCATGCAGTTTCAAATTTGCAGGTGGTATTGGGACAAGACCACCTCTCGCTTTCTGGAACTTGAAGGCTGGGGGCAAGGAAGGCAGGGTTATGAGCCGTCTCAAGGCTGGTGGGGTGCAGTTCCGTTTGAGAAGACACTTTAGGGAATGCTATTCTGGAGTGTCAAGCTCAGCACGTGGTAGCCCCAGTGATTACCCTGCAGACGAGTCATGTTGAGAAAACTTGTCTTAAAGTCTACTCTGCGGCACACCCTTTCCTGATATGGAAGGAGTTTCCCCTGGGCACTGAAACGGGGAGTAATCAAGTAAAGGTGCTAAGTAGTGAGGATCTTGGCAGTCGTCGCATTCTCCGCGAGAGGAGCCAGAGAGGGAAAAAAGGGAACGCTCTTGGTTTCCCTTCTCTCTGGCTGTGATGGCAGAGCCCGGGCCCGTGCTCTGCCACTGAGTGAGATGAACGACCTTGGCCAGGTGTCCAACCTGTCTGTGCTTCCGTCTCCTCGTCTATAAAATGAGGACAGTAATGGCACCTCTCAGCGTTCTTGTCAGGGCCCAATGAGTGTGTGGATGGAAAAGAGAGGGGGAGAGAGAGTTCTTAAGAGTGCCGTGTGTAGATCTTAGTAGTTTCTGTTATTCCTGAGTTATGATTCTTCATGCCGGCCTTCCTAAACAGAGACTCAGTTTATTCAGCAAATGTTAATGAAGGCTCCCCCCGTGCCAGGCTCCTTCTGGGTGCTGGATATCCCGTAATGCTCAAGGCAGAGAAGGACTCTGTTCTCTTGTAGCTTATTATTTGGGAAGTCAAAGGAGACAGTTCAACACACAAGTAAGTGATAGAAATATCGGATCGTGCTGACTGGTCTGCAGAGGAGAAAAGAGGGAAAACGGGCCAGATGGGGTCGTGTAGGAAGCTTCTTAAGGTGAGAGCCGATGGCAGAGAAAAACGGTCTTGCGAAGGTCTGGGACAAATGCAGTCTTCCGAGGATCTGTGCTCAGGGCAGGAGGAGCAGCGTGGCCTCACCTAGTGGGTGTGGGTCCGACATGTGGCCTGGAGAGGGTCCGGTTTTGGAGGGCCGCGTGAGCCTGGGGAGAATGTCCTGGAAACTGCGGTGGGGAGCTCAGGGAAGGTTTGCAAGCGGGGTGCTGGCATGACCTCGTGCACGTCTTAAAGAACTAAGCTGAGGAAGGTGCGCAGTACTCAGGACAGGGTGGTACAGGGGGAGGGATGGAAACATAGGTCAAAGGCCCAGAGCAAGGCACCTAGAAATAGACCTACGCAGAGATGCCCAAGTGGCTTCTGACGAAGGCGCAAGAGCAGTTTAGTGGAGGAAGGAGAGGGATTTCAGCAAATAGTGCTGGGACGATTGGACGTTCACAGGCAAGGTAATGACCTTGACCCGCGCCTCACACCTTGTCCAGAAATCAGCTCAAAAGGACTTAAACGTGAGACATAAAAGCATAGAACTTTTAGAAGAAAAACTCTGGCCCGACTGGAGACGTCCAGATTGTCCGAAAGCGGAGCTGTCACATAGAAGGTGACGCACGTGTACCACGGGAATCTCCTACTCAGGAACGAAAAGGAACGTCACATGGGACGGCTGGGCCGAATGAATCTCCAGGGAATTAATTATTATGAGTGAAAGAAACCAGTCCCCAAAGGTCACATGCTGACTGATTCTGTTCGTGTCACGTCCTTGAAATGTCAGAGGGACGACATGGAGAGCGTCCGTGGTGGCCAGGGGCCAGGAGGGGTCTGGGGGTCGGGGTGGGGTGAAAGAGGCGGTCGTGTCTGGGGGGATGGCGGGAGGGGCCCCGTGGTGACGGAATTCTTCTGTGTCAGCTGTATCAGTGGCCAGGCCCTGGCTGTCCTGGCGTGCTGTGGTTTGACAGGATGTCACCGCGGGGAGAGACTGGGCAGAGGGGACGTGGCATCTGTCTGTGTTATTTCTTACAATTGCGTATAAATCCACAATTATGGCAAAAGTTTAATTAAAGAAAAAAGAAAAAACACGTTATGTTGGCTCATCCGTAGCGGATGTGTGGCCTGCAGCCCTGGCCATGGGGATTTGGCCGCTGGGGGCGGGGTGTGGGCCTTGTACTTCTGGAAGGGCCTTGAGGCGATTCTGCTGTGCAGACAGATTTGAGGATTTCTGCAAAGCTGCAGGCAGATCCCCCCGGGCTCAGAGCACTGGCTGTCACCCTGGCCTTTTAGCTTGAGAAGCTCCCCACAGGCATTGGCTCTGCCCGTCTGTGGCCTGGAGGGCCATGTCTCCTTCTCAACGGAGAGTCTGAGACAGACACACACACACACCCCTTAGCATTTTCCCTCTGCTTCAGCTACACGTCTGAAGAATATTCTGGCAAACCTCCGCCGACGATAGGGTTGCGTTGGTTCTTGAAAAGGCCTAACCCTTGTTTGATTTTCTGACGGCCAACGAATCCTAGGGTGCGTCTCGGAGATTATTCCTTCGACGTGGAGGTCAGCAGTACCTCTGGCACCTATAGGCGTTCGGTGATGTTTATCGAACGAGACGAAGAGCCCTTGAGGGATCCCTGCTGTGTACGGGCCCTGTGGATGGTCCCCCCTGCGCGCAGCTCCCGATTTTGCGGTGAGACACTTAAATAAAGGAAACCAACCAAGGCTTGTCACTCTGTCCCGTTCGACGTGGTGCAGACGCTACGATTCATGGGGTACTTGTGTGCACTGCACGCTTCTACGGCACGCCAGCCTGTGGCCCCCCACCTCGGCCTTGTCTCTTCCTCTTTCTTATGTCGCAGCGTCATTGTCTGCAGCCGTCATTTGTGGTTCTGGTCATTCAGGACAGAGAGGGACGTCTCTAGGCAGTTTCTCGAGTCAGGTGGCCCCCGAGATTTTGCCCTCAAGCGTTTCCCCTTTATGACCCCAGGTTCGATGCGTGTGCATCCTTGAGAAAAGATCGTTTTGGTTTTATCGTTTAACCAACACGCACGTAGCCCTTTCCACACTGCGGACACTGTTTTACGCTTTTACCGACGTTCATTTTTTTCCTCTCGACAACCTTGCTGCCTCCTAAGGGACTCACAGCCCCGTTGTCACGCCGAGGTTGAGCGACTTGCCTAAGGGCACGACGTCACTCAGGAGTGGAGGCGGGACTTCAGCCCGTGCCTGGGCAGTGTGACGGGTCCCTTGCCATCTCGACCGCGCTCTCACCTCCTTTCTGGTTCCTTATTTTTCATGATGTAGAATTGGTGACCTCGGGTAAATGAGATCTTAATACATATAATTAAGTGCCAAATTGTGTGAAGATAATTTCCTAATATAGTTATGAATGCAATTTCGTTTTAGAGGAAGATGTATCTGAACAGATGGGAATACGAGCAATAACTTCAGTTCCTCCATACAGGTCACGCCTTAAAGGTCTCTTAATCTAATAAAGGACAGACCCATCGTGTCATACACACACAGCAAAACACTGTGATCTGCCGTTGGATGCTTCAGGTATTAAGAGAAAAACTTGCACTGAACAGATGTTCCCAGTCATAAGGGCTTTATAGAAACCAGTTAAATCTGCATAATGATTTCTCAGGTTCAGATATTAGGTATCTTTTCACGGATTGAAGAGTCCATTCGTTGCTGCATCACATTTACCCGAGGCAAGAAATTCACTCGGAAATACGGAGAAAATCGCGTGTGAAAAGAGCAGGTCTCCCTTTCTAAGTTTCCTTTGCTGAGTTCTTTGGATATTAATACTAGGAATGGTTTTTATAGAAACTGTCACTTGCGTGAAACGTCGCTTGCGTCTGATGTGCCTCCTTCCGTAGTGTCAGCAACTTCGTCCGAATCTGTCCTCGCCGTTTTCGGCATCAAAGCTGGAGAGGACGGAGGCGTCTTGGTGAACCTTTGACGGGGTCCCGATGGGCTTCTCTGCCAAGTTTGCACGAACTGCTCATTTTCCCCTCCTGTTGCTCTGGTAGCTTGGTGTTTAAATTATGTAAATGCCAACCCCCCCTGCCCCCAAATAATAATGGCAAAGCGATAAGGGCTGTTGCTTGCTTATAGCTTTATCTGGAAATACAAACTGTTCTGCCTTATTTAAAACAAAAAGAATACAAATTCTTTCCCGCCGTTTTTGCTCGATAGACACGATTCGGTTGGTTTCCCAAGCCATTTGCTGTAAATTCTGCTTTGCTCGGGACAGTTCGGGTTTACGCCTGTGTTCGGGTGTAATTATCGATGGCATCCCCTTCCACTTTCAAAGCGACGTGTGCCTTTTGATTCAGCTCTCAAATTAATTGACTTTCAGTAGCCTTAGGCGTCTGTTCTGCCACTGCCACCAACTCGCCACGTGACCCTGGAGACAGAAAGTCTCACAACCCTGCTTTGAGTTTCTCCATTTGTAAAGGGAAACGGAATAGGAGAACTGAATGATCTCTGAATATTCTGGAAGGCTTTGAAGTTCTTTTCTAGGTGCTTCGTTACGTCTGGAATGACATGGCTGAGATGAGAGGCGTTCAAAAGTTTGTGTTATTTTTATTTTACGACGTGTGGTCCTTTTCTGGCCTGTGCAGCCTTATTAAGAGAAGTGGTGGTCGGGTGATCATGACCTACTAACTCGACTCCGTGACCGCAACTGGGTCGGGTTGAGGTGCATCTCTTCTCGGTTCAGGTCATCCTGAGTGTCGTTCTCAGCTGTGTCACCCCGGACAGCGACTCACTCCAGTGAGTTTCAAACTCCTCAAGCACCTGCCAAAAGAGCGTCTTGGGGACTGAGTGGGCTAAGCTGCACGAGACACTTCACATGGTGCCAGGCCCGTGGAGGAACTCACTGCGTGTGAGCTCTTCCTCCTACAAACATGATCTTTCTCTGCGAAGATTACGTGGAATATAATTGATTAAAAGCTTTTGACACATCATTGAGAAGTTTCTTTAAATCACAGATAAAATTCTCGTCAATTAGCAAGTTCGAAGCACGTCCATCGGTGCTTTGTCAAAGCGTAGCTGTGTGTGGGGAGCACTCCTGTGAAGCAGGTGGCCGGTTTTCCAGCCGAGTCGAGTTCCCCGCCAAGAGGTCGAATGTCAGGCAAGTCATTAGAGAAAATGAATATTTTGGCGTTCCCTGCCCTGTTCTAATTAGGATTCGTTTAAATCTTTTGAACAACAGAAAAAAAATCATCTCGATTTTTATTTCAATAATCTATAGTCTCTTGACATTGAAACATGTCCTTTTGAAATAGCAGAATTAAAAAGTGTTTTCGTAGAAAGCAAATGGTAATATTTTGATTATCCTGGAAACAGTAAGCTGTTATCGTCTCCTTTTCTCACGTGAAATGTTAAATCTGAACAGTCTTTTATTCTAACTCTCAGTAATAACTGGAGAAAGTAGTCAAAGTCAGATGCGTCTAAGTGTATTTGGTCAGTCTCAGGTGACAGTTTTCTGAGCTCCTTGCACTTCTGTCCTGGGCACCACTGCTTATCCCCCGTTCTGCCCGTCCGTGCTGTCGCCCTGCCTGAGAAACGGGCAGGTGAGCTGCACCTGGAGCGTCCAGTCCTTTTGCTAATTCTCCTTATGGAGACCAGCCTTTCATCCCGGACACTGAGTTTCATTCTGAAGAGGAAAGGACCTTCTTGGCCTTTGCCATGAGTAGTTCATAGTGGCTGGGATGGTTGTTCCACGATGAGGGGAGGAGAAAGAATATGTACCGGTGTCACGCGGTGCATCTCTCTCGGCCATACGCTTCCCATTCATAAAGCACCTAATTTCTAGTGATTGCCTTGCCGGGTAGACCTTATCGTCCTCAGAAAAGGTCACCAGTGGCCAAACAGTCCTGGAATGCATAGAGACAGAGTCGAGATTTACACCCAGGCGTGTCTCACTCAGATTATTCTCGACTCGTTCCCAGAAGTACGCGGGAGGGGGCCTGAACTGGCCAGATCGAGCCCTTACCCCGGTATTTTCCTCGTCCTTAGTGACATGTGACATGTCAACACCAGCCAGCCAGGCTAGGATTCCAGCACTTGGGAAAACAGCGGCAACAAAAAGATGACAAGATGAATCCCTGCCCCCTGGGAGGCCTGGCAAGTGTCAACCGCGCGGCTGGGCGATTCGCGCGGGGAGGACCGGCTGTGCCAATGCAAGACCGTCCCACGAAGGGCCCGCCAGGCAGTGCTCTCCCCCACAGCCCCGGTCCGGCTCGTTCTGCAGAATCTGGAGAGAAGCCAGAGGGGTCTCGCCGAATTCATGAAAAGGCTTGAGAAATCCGCTCTGTGGTGAAAATCTAAAGGCCCGGGTTTATTTAGCCTCGAGACGCCGCGGCTGAATGGGGACTTAATTACAGTCTTCAAGTTCAGTGGAATCAGAGACTCGGGCCCTGAGTGCTTCCCAGGAGAACTGCCTTTTGACAGGCATCCTCAAACATGGTTGTTTTCTTGGTTTTCACTGCGCCTGCAAGGATATGATGTGTGCGATGATGAGCAGCTGTTCTCTTTTCACTGCAGGGGGACGAGCGAGAAGGAGCTTAAGTCACCGCAGGAGCCATGCAGGGAGGACCACGTTTCTCACCAGCCCTGGAAGCCGGTGGAGATTCCTTCAGTAAAGACTTTGTTTGTTTTTTTTTTTCTTTTTGAAAGAGGTTTAATTTTGTGCGTAGGCTGCCAGGATTCAGAGGATGGATGGTGGACTGAAAGGAAGGAAAAAGTCGCATTGCCTTTTTTTTTCCCCCCGGTTTAACGGTAAACACACATTTCTAAAAAGATGCCTTCTCTCTGAGCTCTGTAAACCTGTCAGAAATAACGCCGGATGATGGGCATGTTCGCGTGATCGATTTCAGCCTAGCTCAGTCGGGGAGAAGCGCTTAGGGGCTGTCTGCAAGGCTGGCCGGTCAGGGCCCAGCAAGGAAGGCCGTGACCGTGAGGAGCAGGACGTTGAGGTGACGCGAGCCGCCGGGGCCACTGGTCGTCTGCAGAGGCCCCCAGGTCTCTCTCTCTGCCCTTTTCTTGTTCCTCTCAAAAGCTGTCTCCTGATGGAATCACCCCAGAGTCCAAATATTATCTGTGCTTGCCCATTGCCTCTTTTTTTCCAAGAAAAACAAAAAAATTCCTTTGTGGTTAATGTCATCTAAGTTTTAAGAGGGAGGGGGTTTGGTTTCTAATGAAAGTGGCTTCGGTGTGAAATGCAGATAAATAGCTTTAATACGATTTTTATTAGCATTTCGTTCCTCCCTTCCCTCTTCCTCCTTCCCTCCCCCAGGGAGAGTTACTGAAATTCCGCTAGGTGCCAGGTACTGAACTAGGCCTTGGGGGGCATAAAACAGACCTGGAGAAGGGGACGAAAAAAGGGCACAGACAGTGTGTTCAGTAGTGAAAAGTGTGATCGGGAAGATGGGAGCATACACGGGGGTTTACAGGGCCAAAGGCCCAATCTGCAGTAGACTCGTCGGGCAGGCCCCGCACTCCCAGGCACGGCGGATATTTTTGGGTCGCCTGTTCTGGGCGTCTGTCTCTCTCTCTCTCCCTCGCTCGCCAGACACGGGAATCACAGCTCGGCACACCGCTTGCACGGGGGTGCCGCCCTCGGGCAGAAACAGAGCCTGCAGGATGGGAGTCACGGACTTCACTTTCCGAACGCAGCCCAGCAGGGCTCAATAAACACTCGTTAGATCTAGAAATCGCCTCTGAAGGCGTTTGGCACATTCCAAAGACTCTGCAAGTACAGACAGAATTTCACAAAATTCGCATCAAGCAGCCTGTGTACCTCCTCCCATCTAGTCAGGGAAATAGTTCCCCTCGTTTTAGATTTCATCTCGCGTCGAGTGCTGTGCCCACGAGTGGTTTTTGTGACGGTGTCAGGGGAGGGGACGATGCAACAGCCCCAGGCCCAGCAAGCCCTCTTTTTACAAGAGGTCGTGGCGGCCCGTCCCCTGAAACCAGGCCACACCCCACAGAGCGTGCGCCTGGCCCAGCCTCCTGTCCAGCATCGTCCTCCTGCACTGCATCCCCCTGCCCCTCAGTCGTGCTCCCGAGTGTCTGGTCGGGTTTGACACGCTTCTGTCTTGGTAAGTCGCTTCTTGATGTTTTCCTCTGTCCCTGTCTTTGCCAGATAAATTCTCATTCACCCCCCGAGACCCCCCTTAAATGCTGCTTCCTCTGCTCTGCGGCGCTTCCTTGCCTTTTCCTCCTTAGTGTCTACTCACTCTGTGCCCTTGGAGCTCCCTGCCGCCTCCCGTTCTGCACTGACCACGATGTTTCCCTTTTCTGTTCTGACCTCCCTCGTGATTTCTTCTTTGACCCGTGGGTTATTCAGGAGCATCAGGTTGGGTGCCTGTGGCCACCCACCGTCAGCGGGGTGGTTGGTCAACAGCAAAGATGAATTTCTCACGGTTCCAGAGTCTGGAAGTCCAAGGTCAAAGAGCGAGAGTGAATGGCACTGGCGTGCCCTTTCCCAGGGTGGAGAGCGAGCGGGCAACATGCTCAGGGCTTCTCGCCTGATAAGGCCCTGATCCTGTTATGCGGCCTCCAAGCTTGAGGCCCAGTCCCCCCTGGAGGCCCACGCCCCGCCACTGTCACCTTAGGGGTTAGGATTTCAGTGTATAAATGGGAGGGGGCACAACAGTCTGCAGCGAGGAGCGCGTTGTTCAATTCCTACATGATCTGTGAGTTCCCTGAGATTTCCCAGGTGTCGACTTTCAATTCCGCTCCGTCGTGATCGCGGAGCATAATGTTGTGTTCCGTCTACCCTTCTGGGCATGTGTTTATGGCTCACGTCTCCCTGAGGGATTGACCCTCAGGCCAGTCGGAGAGGAAGCCGGACCGTGTCGGGTCTTGGATTCTATCCTAAGAGCCCTGGGGAGGCCTCGACGACCTTCGCACGAGCAAGGTGACTTGTTTCTAAGTGGTGGATGTGACTTCCGTGGGAGGGGTGGTTTGGACAGGCAAGAGTAGGACCGAGAGACGACCTCGAGGTTCGTCTCTGCCCCCGTGAG
Organism: Cynopterus sphinx; assembly: GCA_030015415.1. Classification (NCBI taxonomy): domain Eukaryota; kingdom Metazoa; phylum Chordata; class Mammalia; order Chiroptera; family Pteropodidae; genus Cynopterus; species Cynopterus sphinx. Next base: position 2,638,013 of record CM057391.1, read on the forward strand.
TGGCACCGGTAGCTCCTCCTAGCAGCGCAGAGGTTAGGGGTGGGGAAAAGCAGGTGGATCCGAGACGTGTGCTGGAGGCCGAGCCAGTGGACTTGGCAACACGCTCAAAGCCCGAACTGGTTGTCGTCTGTGTGCCGTAGCATGGACAAAAATCCTCTTTGTTTGTTTCCAAGGTCCCTATGACCTGGCCTTTTTCCTTTATGCCACGAGGCCTGCTTGGTTCTTCACGTACAAGCGGGTCTGCTGAGGTAGTGATGAAAGGCACATGCTGTGGGGCCCTGGCTTTGTCCCTGCTTGTGACAAAGCAGGCCGGACCCCGGGCGTGTCCCCGTTTCCTCATCCGTAAAGCGGAGATGGTATTTCTGACTCGGTGTTGCCATGACGATTAAGTAAACCGACATGCGTGATCTCCGGGAAAACACTTGGCCACGGAAAGTGGTCGGTAGGTCGTGTTCGTGTGCTGGGGCCGTCGTGACAAACAGCGACGGACCGGGTGGCTGAAGGCGACGGGAGCTCATCCTCGCTGTGCCGGGTCGGTTCCTGCTGGGGGCTGTCAGGGGCAGCTGTGCCATGTCCCCCCCGGTCTCCGTGGCCGTCAGCGGCCCTTGGCGTTCTGTGGCCTGTGTAGGGAGCACGTCACACTTGGTCTCCGTCGTCACGCGCCCCCCGTGTGCCTCCTTGTATCTCCTTTTCCTCGGAGGACTGTCTTCTGATTGAAGGCCCATGTCGATCCGAGATGCTCTGATTTCAGGATCCTTGACTCACTGACAAGACCCTGCTTCCAAATAAGGTCAGATGTACAGATTCACAGTTTTTTAGGGGTTGGAATTGTGGACATCTCTCTCCGTTTCTTTCTTATTCTTTTTCTTGGGGGGGGGGCAGGGCCCACCAACCCACTGCAGTTGCCTCAGACCTCACTTCGGGCCACCTGAGCTCCTACTCTGAAGTGTTGTAAATCCTCGGCCATTAAGAAAGCTTGATTGAAGCCTTACCCCCTGCGTCCCATAGTTTTCTACTCTGTAGGATTTGTCCTCTTCCTCATGGGAAATCAAGTCCAAAAATACGTGTGAGGGTTTGATTGTAAAACGAGCACAGGGGCCTTGCTCCCAGCGGGCCGCTCAGGCAGCTGGCCGGGGATTGGTTCTCCAGGTCGTTCGCGCGCTCTCCCCCATGTGTCCTTCCTAATGATCGGGGGAAATATTTCATTCTCCATGAAATTTGTGACCCCGAAACTATTAAAAGTGAATGCACCTAATGCTCTTACGGACTGTAAGGTATCTTGAACGCCGGACCGGAGGGGGCTGGGTGCAGGTGAGGCATCGTTTCGGTCGCAGAAAATGACTAAGCAGTTGGGGCAGGCGCCAGGCGGGTGAGTGGGAGACGGTGCCGTCTGTGAACGGAAGGCCGGCTTCGTTGCTTTTCCTTCCTCGTGTTCAGGTTCAGAGCTCGCAGATGAGGAGACGTTCGCTCGGGGACTTACGACACCCGGTGTGACCGTGAGTCCTTCCAGCGCGTCTCGCCCGGTGTGCACGGCTCACCTGTGCGCGCACGAGCCTGAAGGAGCAGGGGGCGACGTTCGCGCCGACATCCCCCGCGGTTCCCTCAGGCCAGTTCTGGCTGTTAAATGGTCCTTTCCGATGGACTCTCCTACGAGGTAGAGGTGGCGTTTTGTAAAAGCAGTGGCCGCGGTCGGGGAGGCGACGCGTTAGCGAGTGGCCGGTGCCCGGGCCCGGCTACCTCCACACGCAGGTTCGTGCGTTGACCCACGTTCCATGCAAAGAAGGATTTTCTCTGTGTGCCCAGGGTGAAGATGGGAAGCACCGCAGATATGTGTGTTGAAACCGGATTGTGTGGCCTCGTGGATGATGTGCGGACGCACACGCACACACTCACTCAGAGTCCAAATAAGGTCTGTCCGCGGCGTTGACAGTGGGATGTGTGTTATTAAAATGTCCATGCAGAGACTCGCTCTTGTCTTTGACTCCCCGCAACGGTCTGGGGAGTGAGGAGCAGTCATGGGGGGTGGCTCAGGGAGAGAAATGCGGGTGCGGAGCAGTGATTCTGGTCCGAGGCCGCGGGGAGCTCCATCCCGAGCACAGACTCCCACAGCAGCCAGCCGACCGCCCACACTCGCCTTTGCTGGGACGACTGCCTGTGCGGGAGCGTGTCCCTGTCACGTGCGGAGAAAGGCGTTTGGGCCCCGTGCGTGTTGCCTTCGTGCATCTCCACCCCCCACACCACTGGCCTGTGGTCCCTGAGTCCCTCTGAGCAGATCCCCAGCGCCTGCCAGGGACTCCCGTGCATATGCTCCGTGCGACTTCATTTTTCCAAACATGAGGGGACTCGGGTAGGCTGGAAACTCGCCGGGTTGACTTTTGGCCCCCCTCAAGGTAGGAAGGTCGTGCCTTGGAGCCGAGACCGGGGGATTGTCCCGCAGACGACTGTGGGTGCCGTCGCCAGATGGGGAGGCCGCTGTCTTCTCCACCCGCACCCTGAGTTTCCCGAGCCCTTGCTGTGTGGCGCTTTCCTCCGGGGATAGCGAGAAGAGCTGTCCCCTCCGCATCCCTGTTCCTGCGACTCTCCTGTTTGCCTAAGATGCGCTCTTCGAGTTCAGGGTTGCAGAGCAGTGGCTCGGAAAACAGCCGCAGCCGTCTGTCTGCTCCGAGATACAGCAGGACCGGTGACGTGTCAACTTGTAAACGGCAGCGCGGCCGCGACGGTCATTTCGGATGCTTGTGGGGAGCAGCCCGCGGCCCTCTCAGGGACGACAGATCACCTGCTCCGTGTCTTGCTTTGGGAGCTGGTAACTATTCGACTGTACGCGAATCGAACCGCAGCTGATCGGAAAGCCGCACGAGGGACCGGCCTGGAGGGAGGAGTGGTCCCATCGAGGCTCTCCTTCATCGACCGCATTCATCAGCCCCAATTACTGGCAATACGGTGTAGAGCGGTTCGAGTAAAGTAAGTAAAGTGATTAAGATTCTTCTCAGCGACTCAGAAAATGTGCCTCGTGTGAGCGTATCTGATTTGAGATTCCTTTTAACGTTTTGGTGGACGTTTTAACGTTTCCTATGGGGTCACGATGACGTTTTGCTTTGTCAAAGGCTGTCCCTGCCAGGTCAGAAACGTGTGAACCTGCCCTTTAAGAGTGGCTCGCCTAGGCTTGCTCATTTTACATCTTGGAGTGACTTACGCGATTGCGTTTTGACTTATGCTAATTTTTTTTTTCTGGGCCAAACAGATGGAGGTAAAAGCCAGGTGCAGGTAATTGGGGGTGGCAGTGGCAGAATGAAGAAAAAGTCGGAGAAGCTCATTTTCTTCCTGTGAAAAGGTTTTCCAAATTATGTGTTGGCTGAGGAAATGCTAGGCAAGCTATTAATTTTCACAAATTTCAGGAAATATATATATATATAGGACTGAAAGCAAAACTGAGTGTGTTCTAAATCAGTCTGACGACCCAGGTGTGCACCCTCTCAGCACCCGGGTCAGCGTGGGGCGTTTTACACCGAGGATGGGTCTAGATGGGTCTGCATGGAGATGGGGATTTGGAGTAAAGGAAGCATCTGTGGGGATGCAGTTACGGGGCCAGGGGTTTTCCAAGTGCGGTCCCCAGGCCAGCGACATCACTATCACCTGGGAACACGGACGTGCAGATGCTCAGGCCCCGTCAAAGACCTGCCACGTCAGAAACTCTGAGTTTAGGGCCAGCCATCCGTATTAAGCAGCCCCCCATGTCATTCTGGTGTCCAAGGAGGCTGGGGGACCGCTGGCTGAGGTAGGTGAAGGGAGATGGAGGAGGAAGAAGGTCCAGGGCTTGAGTATACCCGTGTTATTTTACTCCAAAGGCAGCCTCAGCCTGTGACGGATGCTGCTATTCTGCAGCTGGCTGCTGTCTCGGCCGGGCATGCCATCGACCATCTTTACGGGAACCACATGGTCCAGAAACTGCACTTCGCACCGAGAACTGTCGAAGTGTTCGTGTCAGGTGAGAATTAAGCGCTCGTTTTAGAGATGCTGCTTCTGCACGCGTAGCATAAGCAGAATGCAGTGGTTATGCCATTCCAGAGGATGGAGCAAACCAAAGAGAAACGCTGTGAACACGATGATAAGCAAATAGATACGCGTGCTTGTATCACGTGGAGGCCTTCTCAGGCCAGACCTACAGTCCGTGAAGCATCGAAGTCTGCTTATCAGGGAGGAGTTCCTCGGGTTAAACCCTTCACCTTGCAAACTGCTCTCCTCCCAGAGTTCCTTCCGACAGCTCATTTGCTCGCATAACAGCATCAGGTTCCTTCCCTCGCGATCCGCATTTTTAAAAGAGCTTTCCCCCTTTATAACGAGCGCTGATAACTAGACGAGAACATTGATGGGCCGCCCCTGCACGGGAAGAATCGAGTTTCTAAACACAGTGCCCGTGACGAATGGAATGCGTTTAGGCTCTTCGGTTCTGGGACGGCGCCCGCCACCGTGCCCGAGAATAACGATGCGGAAGGTTGTGAGAAAGCGAGGAGCAGGTCGCTAGGAGGGGAGCCTGTGAGGCAGCACTGGCGTTTATGTGTCGTCGCGGGAGGCAGGCGATGATGGCTTTCACGGAATGGAACCTACGCCATACAGCAGCACATGTGCTTGACACATTTTCTTTGGATGAAGGACTTATTATTATTTTTCTTCTTAAATAAAAGGCAAACTGGTTTCCTTCTGCCCCATCTCATGGGAAGCTCCATGGAAGGCACCAAAAAAAGGGAAAGTTGGTGATTTTTAGGACACCTGGGGCTGGGGACCTGGTCGCAAACACCGTACCGGGGGAAGCTAAGGATTCGACCTTCATGGTGATGACCATGGGTCACTGTGAGGGTTTCGAACAGGGAGAGCACATTCTCAGATTCACGTTTCAGAGGGGTCACCGCATCCTGCGTGCTGGTGTATGGGGAGGGACGAGCCTGAGGGAGGCGTGGGTGGGTCCCAGCGGCCTCAAGCAAGGTGTCTGTCTCTTTGCCCATCCTTCTGTTCTTCTAACAAGGGTTGGTGCTTGCGACGGTTACCGAATCGGGAAAAGACCCGGGAACAGCCCCAGAGGAGCACTGCTCAGGCAGGAGGGAGGACGGGCCCACGGTCCCTGAGGCGTGCGGGCCTCGGAAGGGCGGGCAGGGAGAGGTTCTGATAGGAGCTGGGGGCCGACAGAGCCAGCCCCGAGAGCCTGAATAAGGACTGAAAGCCACCCGCTGGGTGTCACCAGGTGGAGTGCCACTGGCCCCTTTGAAGAGAGCAGTTCTGACAGTTTCCCTGTTGGGACGTCGTAACTCCATAGCGTACCTTCACGACGTGAACGCTGGCTTTTGTTTTTTAGGCTGTAATACACACTCCCAGGAATGAAAATTTGTGCTTTCCACCCGATACATAGAAATGGAGCAGCGTGGTCCTTGTAAAATGCTCATAGTGCTTCGCAGCGGTCGTTTCAAGTAAACGTTCTTACACTCCGACATGAAGTAGTGACACTCCCTCTGTGTCTCTCTGCCCATAGAATGTCATTCTTGTCTATGCTGCTTTATTTTAGAAATATTTACGCATTTTTATTTTTTTTTCTCAAGATGATGTGTACTTGATTTGGCTTAAAAATCTCATGTGTTCAACCTTCTGCTTCGGGATTATATTTTTTCTGCACAGATCGCATTTTTTAATGCTTATTTATGTATATTTTATCGTGGTGAGGTAATATAATAATACAAAAAGGGAGAAAGATTGATATTTTCTGTAACATGGAAATGAGTCAGATAAAGGTGTTTCTTAAATAGGCAGATGCTTCTTTGATATCCATGCTATAGGGACGCCTCTCCCGTCCCCATGCTCTCTGTCCTGCCACACAGAGTATGTGACCTCAGACCCCGGCGGCTCTGGGGCCGGACACCCCCTGTCCTGATGCCCGTGTTCTGAGCCCGGGGTCCTCGCCCTCTCTCGGGGATCCTGGCTGCTGTGTGCCTTGTTCCACCCCCTTTAGAGGCGACAGAGAACAGACAAGGTTTGCAGCTGCCTCCAGGTTCCCAAGGACCAGCCACAGGAGTCGTCTGTCTCGAAATAGGAGGTTTTATTCAGGTCTCCACCCGAAGGGCACGGTTTCCATTTTCTGTTGTTTGGTCGAGGCTGAATTTTTGAAACCCGCGAGTGGTTTTCCCATCGCTGCCACCACAGAGCGAAAACCCATTACTGGAAGCCTGCTCGGGGCGGAAGCGTGAAATAGGTGACGTCTGTCTTGGACACCTGCTGCCTCCCTTTCGAGCTCTGCCGCCCCCGAACACCTCATACTCTCGAGGTCCTCTTGTCTGGGGGGCTGGGTGCACACAGTGCCCATGAGGGACGGCATCCTAATACCCTGCATCTCCCAGCTAGTTTTTAAGAGTCTGCCTGGGGGTGGGGGTGACATAGCCCCTAGGAATCAATCTCTAGTGGCAGAATTGAAAACCTCATTGAGGGGATGACGAGTGAGGAAACGGGGAGGCGGGTGGGGCCTTGTAACTCTAAAGCAAACGAGTGGGGGACTGCTTCCTCGGCCCTTTTCTAAAGCTGGGGTTATTAATTACGAGTGCCAATTAAAAACCCCTTGGATTATCATGCTTAAATATGATCACACGCAGGCGTGGACGGGCTGGCATTGCCTTAAGCTTCTGTAATAACAGAGGAAACGACCCGGGACTGTTTTCACAAAGCGGCTCCCGAACTCCTGACGCGAGGGGACAGTCGTCGTCTAGCAGCTCAGTGTGTGTCTGCTTTGCCTTCGGGTCCAGTGTGTCCAGTCCAGAGAACTGACCTCCTTATCTATCCCGTCCCCCGCCGTGCTCCTCACCTCGCGACGCGGCCGTTTTACCCCCAGGTGAATCCCAGACCGAGCACCTGGCTTTGGCTCCATCCCTTTCTTTGCCCTCCACACCCCATCAGTCAGCGGATCCCGTTGGTCCTACCGTCACCATGTGACCTAACTGGTTCTGCGCTTGGCATCCCAAAGACATTTCTCAAAACGCCAGGCACGGTTGCCCTGTCACTTTTCCACTTCAAACCCTTGGCCTGGCCGGAGTCTCCCCCTCACTCTCACTCACGTGCCTTTCCCCCTCGTTTTGTTCCTGAGCCCTTGGGCCTGAGTCGTCATCTCTCTGGGTCGCCCGAATAAGGAGCTCCTTCCTTACGTGGCTGCTTCCCCCTCCTCCTCGTGGTCGGATTAAGTGTCCTTGTCCCCTAGCAACCAGCGCCCGCCTCTTCAGCAGCGCTCACTCTCTGCACACTTGTCCCTGGATGTGTGTCTCACTCGTTAGATGTCAAGCTTCTTGAGTTGCTTCATCCTGTATCTCCAGGACTTTCGACACAGTTTGGATCATAGTGGGCACCTAAAACGCGTCCCCAGAGCGTGCAGGGCATCTGGATAGGCAGCAGCTTTTATAAAATGGTTCTGATTGGTCACCCAAGCACAGGCCGAAGAACATCTCCCTGGTCGCATCTCACTGTAGTATACACGGGGCAGCACCTCTCAGGGGTCCCTGGGGACCAAGTCCGGGAGGGGGACGATGGTGACGGGGTGGGGACTGCCCACGGGACACCACCCGGTGCACTTTCTGCAAAGTGCTGGATTTCGAGAAGGGAGCTTGGAGGAGGGGACCTGTTCATCTTTATGCCACATTTAAAGGCCCCGGAGAAATTCCTCATAATCAAGTGCTTGTCCTGTCATGAAACAGGTCAGCTTCAAGAAGTTACTGGAGGTTTTTCGGCCCGTGGTCTTGTTCTGTGACACGGGAGTCGGGTGTTCACCATGGAGGGCACACTTGCGCTGAGAGTCATAGGCTGTTATCTAGAATTTCTTTCTGTGTTGCGAATGTCCGAATTTGTGTCTTGTATCACCACAATTTTTTTTTATTCCCATGGGTATTCATACTGAAATTAAGATTACTAAAAACAATGATTTAAAAATGATCATTTCTCCCCCAATTTCTTAATGTAGGCCGGTATGCTTTTATTAAACTCACACCCATGGGAAGCTGGCTAGGGCGAATTGAACAATTCTGTCTCGTCATGCATTTTTAAATATAATCTACATCCTTATGATTTGTAATATCTGTTTCAATTGCATAGTCCTTCAGAGAAAACAGTGCCTTCCTCACGTGGTTTACATAGAAACAACACATTTTTATACATTTTAAAAAGTAACACAATCCATTACGAGTAAACTGTTTTGGAAACCGTAAGGTGTGGAAGAGGGTTGTTACAAAACGATCCTCACGGGATCGACCTTGCAGTGCCTCGGTGTTGCCTCCGCCACCAAGTGTCGAGTCTGCCTTGACTTTTTTAGTTAATGTGGACTTTTTAGCTCAAGTTCAAAAACTTCTTACCTAGTCTAGATTCTGTTGCGTAAGGAACTGGCCGTGGGGCCAGGATAGCTTCATCTCAGGGTCGTAGACTCCAGATTACAGTTCAGGTAATCAATTATGTTGTTTCCTCCGTTATTTGCCGGTGCCCATAAACGTAAGTGCAGCCAAATGTGATTTTAACGTGTCGATTTTTAGAATATACTCTTTATAAGGGCAGCGTGTTAAAGGGGACAGTTTTAAATCTGAGCCGTTACGTACAGGAAGCACCGACACGAGTGAACGAAACGGGAGGTATTTAGTCGTTCCCTGGAGCTCTTCCTGCTGTCGTGTGGACACGTTTTATATTTTGTCTTCGACCTGCTTTTAATCCACTCAGCTCTTTTCCTCTGAAGTACGCACGTTATACGTCTTTGCCGTCACCCTGCATTTGAGGGATGATGTGAGCTGGTCTTTATTTCTCCAAACGTGTGCTCCATTCAAACCTGCGACAGAAGGGCGGCTGTAGGAACAACTCCCAATCATCATTTTATTGGCGTTCCAAGAATTTCTTCATTAGCTTTCATCATGCGAAGTTGGGTTCAGTAATTATACATCATGGTGCTAGGAAAACACGTCCTGTTTAATTATTGAATCAAACGTCCTCTGGAAAAAGGTGTTTTAAAGATGGATAGGCCATATATTCTGTGCCCATGTCATCATTCACTGTGTTGTTTCGGCAAATAAGCTGGTTTAAATAAGCTCATAATGAGCTTTTAATTTATAGAGAAATGAAGCAGCGGGGCAAAGGGAGGTGCAAAGTCTTAGAAGAATTTGCCTTGTCTAATAAGTGAAGAATCTCTTGAGCAAAATCCCCGCTGAACTAGCTTTTGTTGGACGAAAGAATGCAATTATATTAAAAATTAATACTTTAGTGTAATATAACACCAATGCTGCCTGAATTATAATGTGCCAAGTTAGGTTGCCGTAAACAATAACAACGTGGGAGGCTGGGCCCCTGCAAGCACCGAGTCACTTAAACCTGCAGTAGCATGTTAACGAGAGGCACTGAAAGCCGACGAATGTTTAATTTCGTAACGAGTGACCTGAATCTGCCTGTCCTACAGGCCCGTAGTGTTTTGGGTGGATTTTCAGTTCAAACCAAACAACTAAATCACGACCCCTGTAAATATGTAATATGGACTATTCCATATTATTCTTTACTTAGAGAAAATATATAATGTGGACTATTCTATATTATCCTTTAGTTAGAGAAGTGACAGCTTTTAGTGGAAATTATTAGTTCTGCATGAAACACGGCCAACCAAGTGTCTTTTTCTTCCTTTTTTTCTTCTTTTTTTCCTTAGAGAATCTGAGGATGCTTGTGTTTCTTTCCGGCTGGCTTGTATTGAGATCACAGCCTAATCTACTAAACACCTCGAAGGGAAAGCTCTGGTTTCGGTATTTGCCTAGAATATAACGGTGTGATTCAGGTCTCCTTTGATAGATTGTGGGTCGTTTCAGGGGATTTCATTTCACATACGTTAGACGTGCCTCATGTTTAGAAAGCTCTCTGGAGTCGGTGATGTACCCAGATGTCTTTTAGTGAAGCACCTGAACCTGCTTCCGCCCGTGGTGTCGTCCATCTTTTAGGCAGTCTGGGTGTTTTGAAAACTTCTTTCTCAGAGGGTGTGAATTCACAGTGTAGGGTAATTTGATGTGGCAACGCCAGGCAGGAAGCTGAACGATTGAAGAGGCAACTTGCATCCCTTTGGGGGGGGGGGTGCTCAGTCTTATGATTATCCTGTGAAATGGAAATACCGTTCTACACTTGTACTCGATTAAAAAGAAAATCTGTCACTCTTGGCAGCATGCTTCTCTGTGAACGGACGGGAAGCGAACATCTGTGGTGCGCGTGAGAAGGCACGAGTGTCTTTTACAAACGAAACGGCTTCTTTGTCAACGTGAAGGACGGTTTACTGTCCTGAGATGCTGGTGTGAACCGGAACACGAGATGCGGAATCGGGAGACTTCAATTCCAGTTCGGGCTCGTCTCCGTGGCTCCTCTACTTTGTAGGTCCTGTGCTTAGCACCTACCTTTCCTGAGCCTCATCTTCCTCACTCATGAACTTGTGTTCGTAATTCGTAACTCACAGGGGTTTATTAGGGTAAAACAACATTATATATATATATATATATATATATATATATATATGAATGTTTTTGTTAATTATACTATATATATATATATATAGTATATTATAGTTGTTAATTATTCTCTCTCTCTCTCTCTCTCTCTCTATATATATATATATATATATATATATATATATATATATATATATATATTAATTAGTTGTTTTTGGAAGGTCCTCTGTAAAGAAATCCTATAATGAATCATTTTAAGTGGAGAATTTCTGAATTAAGTAAATGACCACTTTCCTTCCTCTTCCGACCCCCCTACCCTGCCTTTGCTCTACCAACGTTGTACCCTGAAATTTTCAAACACTGTTTAAAATCGAATCTGTCTGCTGTGCTTGTGATGAATTTGAGAGTGCATTCTCGCCTCGTGGAAAAGAGGGTACTTAATTCATGGTTGAGGTTTACTTGTTTTTTTTTTTTTGATTATGATATTTGCAGTACTTTTTGGAAGAGAAATTAGTCTCTCAGTATTGGCAACCACTCTGATTACGGTTGGGAAGGAAATGTTAAAAATGTTCAGTTAAAATGCATGTAAGTTTCCTCCGTGTCTTTTTAGGGCCTGATAGCTCATTTACTTTTGGCGCTGAATGCTGTTCCGTTGTCTGGATGGACTAGTTTATCCATCACCCACTGGAGGACGTCTTGGTTCCTTCCAAGTCTGGGCACTTTTGGATAAAGCTGTCACAGACCTCTATGTGCAAGGTTTTGCGTGGAGATAAAGTTGCCCTTTTGGGTAAATACCAAAGAGCTCGATTGTGAGTATTCGCAATCAATTACGATGATTAGCAAAACAAACTTTGCATTCCAATTTAGCAAAATACCGTTTCCCGTTAAAGAATATGGATGTTCTCATTAGTACACCGACATTACAAGAGAAGTCTGTCCAATTATTACCATATCTTTTTTTTTTTTTTTTTTGGTCAATAAAAACAAAATGGAAAAGCAGCATTGGCGGGGGTGGTTATACTAGTAGGGGTTGTTGCGGTGGAGGTGGGATTGCTGTAGAATCTGCAGTTTCATCAGTCCAGGGCTCCTTGCTGCATTAGGTTAGAATACAGATTAAAGATGTAAAGTGATTATTATACGTGGTTATGGGATCATGGCTAATTCATTTTTTCCTACATCATGTTGAATTACATTTGAGAGCTGCATCTATGTTTGCTGTGTAAAAATTCGCATCGATGAAAAGCTGACGATTTTCTTCTTGAGACAAAATACACAGACTAGATGAGCATTTATGTGCAGCTTCATGCTTTTTTTTTTTTCTTTTTACCTAGAAAGTGTTAATCCGCGGGGCTCATCAGTTATCCAGACATCTAGTATTAAGTGTGCTGACAGGCCGCGCCGAGGATTAAAATTGCACTTTGAGTCCAATATTAGATATTGAAATGTCCTGTTTCCCAGAAGTTTTTCATCCATGAAATAGCATTCCTGTGTTCGGGTTTCTCTTTTCCAGATCAGGTGAAAACAAAGCTGCCCCACATTTGTTGCGGCCTGTGTTTGTTAGCTTTTCCTTGTGAGATTTGCATGAATTAAAAGACTAGTGGGGATCATTCCAGAATGTTTAGGACCATCTATCCACTCTACTCCGAGATGAGAAAAACGAAACCTAGCAAAGGTAAACGGATTTCTGCTCAAATGAGACCTCGTTGCCTTGTTTTTCCTCTACCATTTCTAGCCACCAAAGCAAAGTTTTTAAAGCTTTTATCACTTGGAAATCTCTTCGGATGAGAGCATTTGGGGAAAAAATGCTTAGGCCAAATCCAAGGCGATTTGATTCTGTGTCTTAGTGCATTTGTCCTAAATGCCCTGGCTATTTGTGGAGAGGAGCTAAACGATTTCCACACGTTTTGTCTGGGTCTTCAGTGTTTTGTGAAACGTCCATGCAGTTTCTGTCATTTAGAAACCAGTGAATTTCACCTAGGAACCATGGTTTCTGGTTTTCTTTAAATGCTTGACGGGGCCAAGGTGCGGCCACACCTCTGACAGGCCGGGGCTCTCTGGGGTGAGTTTTCACTGTGCTCCTTGCATTGAAAGGGCCCCACAGGCCTGGTCACTCACGGACGTCGCTCGCCTGGCTTGTGTAAGCATCTGACCTGGGGGACCTCGGCCTAAACTCTTCTCTGACTTGGGATACAGCTGTTCGCAGCAGGTTTGGGGAGCCTTTGCACACCCTGATGCCTTCGTGATTCTTTGGGAGCAAACTCTCAGCCCACTCGGTTCGTATGACCGTTCCAAAACTCACACTTGCGACACCCCTGATGAAAGCTCTTGGGGGATGCGGTCCCCAGACCTTTGATGTTGCATTTCCCAGCCTTGGTCTTGCCTTTCTCTCAAGGGCTTCATATTTCTGCAGTCCCCACAGCCCCACAGATCCCCAGGGGCTTCCTGTCCCCCCTGAGTCCTCCCTGCACATTCCACTGTCCACATTGTCCCCTCCTCCCCAGATGGCCCTCCTTACCCCGGGGCATGCACACCCCTCCGGGCTCTGGGAGACCTGGCAGGCACCATCTTTTGCTGCACTGTCCGCCTCCTGGCGGCACCTGTGAGTGTTCATTCATTATATGGTCCTTTAGGTTTTGGAGTGTCATTTTCATGTTGTAATTCTCTCTCGTAGGATTGAACCTCAGGTAGTTTACATTTCGGGAAATGTTTGATTTTAGTGGAGGGCGGGTGGCCGCCCCCTCCTCATAAATGGAGTGAGATCATTTTTTGCCTCAAAATGTATTGGATTACAGTGCGTCTTGTATCTTCCATATCCTCCTTCTTACCATATTTCCTACTTATGATGAAATTGGAACCATTTGTAGAAGCTAGAAGAAGCCAAGATTAGGAAAACCTATGAAAGTTTTGTAACTCTCGTCATGTCATTTTTACTTTTAAAGAAAGCATTTTATGGAGATACGAGCTCAATCTTCGTCTTTTAAATAATGACATCGTCAATCTTAGAACACAGAAGCTTTAAAGAAATGTAGCTTCCCGTAGGACTTGAAGGTTTTAGACTAATACTCAATAGGAAGCTCCATTTTCTAGTGTTCGGGCCTTAACAAAGAGTTCATGCATCTGAAACAGCATCAGTGGACACTTCTGAACCATTAGCTGCCGTTTCTGTCAGTCCTCCTAACCTTACCCAGACCCTGCCCGGGTTCTCTAAAACCAGTTTCTCATTTAAATGCTCAAAAAGCCCAGCTTAGTGTTGGCTTCAAACCCAACGAACCTCAGATGGCACGTCCCTCATCAGAGGCCGGGACTCTGTCCCTCTCCCGCCTGCCACCCCGATGCTTCCCTGTCCCCTTTCCTTCTCCCACAGCAGCGCCCACTGACCTGTCCCTTCTCAGATCGTGCGACGGCTGTGTCACTTATACTTATGAGGCTTATTTAGGATTCTCGCTCAGCTGCCACGACAATTTACATCTCTGGAACTATTCGCCAGGTCTGAGTCGACACTGCCCAAGTACAAATCTCAGATTTGTTCCATTAGTACATTTCTGAGGGATAATCCCTTACCCGAATGTTCATGACGTTCCTGTGCAAACAGACGCTCGTGCACGCACACACTTGCACACACACACACGCACACACACACTTAGATTTTCTTCCCTTGGTTGATGCCCACCTTTGCCATACATGCCCCCAGCTGCATACACTGTCACCTCCTCGAATTTATTCCTCAGGGGGAGAATCCTGCCTGTGGGCTTAGCGTGGAGATGACTGCGCGGCCTGGTGACTGGCCTGGTGACCGCCCAGGAGAAGTGATGGGCCGTGGCGGCCTGAGAACTGGCTTCTTCTCACTAGGATGAAGCAAATCCTGTTTCTCTGTCCTGTTCCTGTCACAGTTTTTCTAGATGCGAGAGCGTTTCGGGAGGTGAGCGTGCACTTGGTGGGCCTTCAGGACAAGTTCTCACATTAGGAGGCAAAGCTCAAGAAGAGGTGACAGGAGTGGCATTGCGTTTTTAGCTGAAGATGGCAATTGAGCACTGATAGTGCCATCCCCGCAGGTGGACAGCTTCGCGGCCTTAGAAGCGGTTTGTAAATATTTAGTATCCGGGGGCGGGATGTCTGGAGTGTGGAGCCTTTTCCTTCTCCGAAGTTGAAAAGTTTGCTTTTCTAAAGCGTGTAGCTTGTCACGCAGGCCCCTCCACGAAGGACGTTGAGGCCTGGTGTCACGAAGATTGCTCGTCCGGAGAGCGGGTCCCCTCCAGTGGCCCGGGAAGTCACCAGCGGGGTCTGTGCTCCTGCGCTGTGCTTCATGCGGTTCTGTGCGGCTCTGGGCTCTGCGACGGGTTTAGGTGGAGAACTCCGAGGGGTCGGGACCATTTTAAGCATGCTAGTACTTCATAGTTCACCACGTTCGCGGTCAGAATAATAAACATTCCCGAAACAAACGACTGACCAGTGAGCAAGGCAGCTTCGTGCCATGGTTAAAAGTTGCTGCCGCTTCTTTGGAAGACAGCTGCTGTTGACTCGGGGTAAAAAAGAATATGGCAGTCCCTTTAATAACAGTAGTTTTACCTTTAGACATGTGAGTCCCAAGGAAAGTGCACGAAAAAAAAAAAGATTTGTTATATGACAGAAAAAATACCTTAAGGCCTCCCTTGTCCTCTCTAGCGAAACACACTTTGCTAAATGTAAGAAACTGAGAAATAGTTGTACGAGACCAGCTAACAGTTTCTCAGAAACGGAGTCATCACAGAAGACGCCAGTCCGAGTCAGAGTCCAACCTTAATAGGTCGAGGAATATTTATAAATTTGTTTCTCTTTCCTGACGTGTTCCCGTCTTAAGCCTCCCCAGATTCGTTCTCCTTTGATCAGCAGAGAGAAGGTGGTTGTGCCGTGGGCTTTGCTTGACTTGGAAGAGCACTTAGATCTGTCACCTGTCGCGTCTGGCAGGTGGGTGACCCACGAAGCCTTTGGAACCCAGGGTGATGTTTGGAGCCCCCAGCCAGCCCCTTTGTGATCTGTCACCTGTCGCGTCTGGCAGGTGGGTGACCCACGAAGCCTCCGGAACCCAGGGTGATGGTCGGAGCCCCCAGCCAGCCCCTTTGTCCGATACGAATGGCTCAGGAGCTACCACAGCTGGTGCACGGGGCACAGGTGCGGGTCAGGTCGCTGATGGTGCCTTGTGGCCCGTTGGACTCCTCGCAGGCCCAGTGGCCGTGTCTTTCCTGGGGCCGCGTTGTGGAAGGCCTCGCTGTGATGCGTTTGTTTTGTTTTTCTTTTCTTTTCTTTTTTTTTCTCTTTTTTTTCTCTCTTTCTCTCTTTTTTTTTTTCCTGCTCTGGAGTGGGAGCTACCAATGGCAGATTCACTTATGGTTCAGTTGACTCAGAGCGACTGCAGTTCCACAAACACCTCGGACTCCAGTCCCCAGTGCTTCGTCATAAATAACTTTGGATGAGGTTGGGTTCTCTCGTAGAGCAGGTAGTGGATGGACTTCAAGATCAGGGTCTCAGAGGGACCGACTCACTGCAGAGCCGAGTGACCAGTGCGCACGCACCCTTCCCTGTCCTGTCTCTCGTCGCTCTCTGTGTCTCCCAGAAAGTATATTTTTAGCAAACGTTTATGTAAAGGAAGCAACTTCTATTTTTGGAAATATTCTTTTCATTTTAGCCTCCGTTAAAAAAGCCAGTCCTATGATGCACAGCGCTCTCCGTGAATAATTCTTCAGGATCTGGAGAAGAAACCTATTTCATGGGTTGGATAAGGGCATTTTCCACGGCTGGGTCAGGCGAATCATATTTTTCACATATGGTGTCGGGATGTTTTAAAATTTAACAACACGTTTTTACTGGAGGCTTCAGATACCTTTGCAATACCCGCAAGTGCCTCTTTTCATTGACTGTAAACATGTTTTTTTTCTCCCATTAAAGTACATTTATTTCATTTGTTTCGAGTTATCTGGTTCTATAAATCATCTGGAGACGTGGAAAATATGGTATTTTTCTCCTTTGTGGAAAAAAAATATATAATGTGCTTTATACTTATAAAGAAAGAGAAGAGTTAAAGCAAAGCATGCATTTGGCTAGGCCCTTGGCTCTTCAGCAAAACTGCCGTAACAAGTAGCCCTTGGCTTTCCTGACTCCTGAATGCTGTTGTAGCTACTTACACCAGTGAGAATCGTTTCACACAAGCAGGCTAGGTCGGCATTAATTTTTTAAACATGTTTTTGGTTGACCCTACATGTTAATCAACTTGAGTTAAATCTTAGCTCTGTTTTACGCATGAAATTCTAGCACTTAGAACTGTTTAGTGACTCACCCCAAATCACAAAGCTCGTGCGTCCTGCGGCCAGAATTTGCATCTGTGTCTGTCGAGTTCCAAAGCTTATGAATTTAACCTTTGCCTACTGCTCAGTGTCTTGTCTTGGAGGAAAGTTTTTATGAAACGAACCATATTTTCAATTTGATACATGGTAGAAAACAGCAGTGAATGGGTTTTTAAAGTTATAATTTATTTTTGGCAAAGATCTGTTTGTACCTTTGAATTATCGTATGCTCTCCCAAGAGGCACAGCCAGAGTGACTGACTTGTCGTGTGTCAGCAGGTGTTTTAGATGGAGGCCCTCTTATGGAAATATCCAAGTGCATGTTATTAAATCAATAGGTTTTAGAAAATAAGATGCAAATGTAAATTAAATATTGGCCGAATCCAAACATAAACACGTAAGAGAGTATCATCTTAAGGTATTTCAGGGAGGAATGTGCTTATGACACTGTGGGATTTGCCTGTGCTGGACGTGTTCAGTTACGGTGCCACAGGTACTTTAGGGGTTCGTTGTTTGCATCTTAAAAGCATTTATCGTTTATATCACCTCAATCTTTCTAAGACGTGAGGTCTGGGTAGGCCTGGTGTCTAATGTGACGCTGTTAAATGTTTCGTTGTGGCATTAGACTGAGAATGTGTCATTTTTTCTGGCCTCAGACTGTGGTACGCTTCAGAGAAAATGTTAGCCAAGGTAATTGGATTGGCCACCCGTTTACATTAGGCCCGTAGCCTCGGCCTGTGAGTACCAGCCTTTATGACAGACTTGACAGCAACCCGAGTCTGTTACAACATAATGGAAGTGTCCCCGGCATGCAGGGAGGGGATTGTCGCGGCTACACCACATTGTACAGTTTTTCCTTTTAATTACTGGATAAGATGAAAATCGGTTTTTTTTGCAGCTGGTCCTTCTTCCTTTTCCTCTGCCTTGACTAAATCTCACACCTGGGGGTTTGAAACATGGCAGACCACAGGTGCGAATCTGTATCTGATAATTGACTCCGGTTCTTGTCCTTCCTGTGAAACGCGCCTGTGTTGTACACATCCGTAGTGCTAATAAGACAGGCTTTTGTTTCTTACCTGTTAAAGGGGTTTTGATTATACTTTGGAATCAAATCGCAAACTGAATAAGTCAAATGATTAAGTTACTCCGGCTGGAAGAATAGATTTTTACAGGAATGATGGCTTTCACTCAGTTTTAAGTGCAGCTGACACGCGGCCATGCATTGTGGCCTCGTGCGACATTGATTTTTGACCAGAAGAAATGGAAACATAGCAGTAACCGGGTACCCTGAAGGAAGCATTCTATATTATTGATGTGCTTTGTGTGCTTTTTTTTTTTAAAGCCACTACCGAAACTTTATTCAAATTGAATTTTGATTGCACTAATGAGGAAATCTATTCATTGTCAAGGTCACAGTATTCATCATGGTGAAAATCGACTGCTAATCCCAAACTTTTACCGTAGCAACTCCTTCTGCCCCTCTTCCTTAAGGATACAAGGTGTTTTATTATTATAGACAAGACCTCTCTTTTTTGTCTTAAAAGCAAAAATTACAAAATACCCCTTAATGGTGTTGACTGGGGATGCTTGGGCTTCCTCATTGTGCAGATTAAGTGACTGTTGAAACAAAATGAGCTGATTGGGCTCATCTTTTCTCCTCCTTTATCTCTAGTGATTACTGCTCTCGTCTCCTTGCCAAATCGATGGGACTTGGCAGTGAAAGTAAGAGTTGGTCGTATCAGGTTGACGTGCGTGTGTCGAGTTTGTTTTCAATCATAACCAGCCAGGCCCAATTTCCGAACTCTCGCCTTAACAGACAGCCCTATCTCTGCTTTCCAGCTGTTGATAAATATGGTGGATTCAGCCGAGGAGGTGTTTATGATTCCCGCACAATTCGTCTTTGTCTTGTCATTAAGCGCGAGAACATTCGATTCAAATTATGCGAGACGTCTGTGAAAATGAACAGTGCAAAGTGGGACAGTGTTTAATTAGCATAAATTAGGCCCTGTTGAAATTAGCGCCTAGGAGACTGGATGCTGGCTTTGAGGTCCAGTCTGAGCGACACACAACGAGGCCCATGGGCATAAACATAGACGAGGGGGGCGGTTCCAGGGAGCCGAGGTGACATCCGCTCCCAGCTGTAGCTCAGACAGCGTTCTGGCTATTGGATCACGTTGGCTGTCGTGTGGATTTGGACCTGTCGCTCACGATCCGACTGACAGAGACCCGGACAGAGTCCAAGTTGGCATGTGTGGAAAACGTTCTGAGGCGGGGACGCTGGCTGCTGATGTGGGGACATGATGGCAACAAGCCCGATTCGTCGTCTTCTGTCCCATCGGGGGGTGGGGCCTGCTCCACTTCAGTAACGAAGCTGCAGTTATTGCAACTATGGCAGCTTCATTACACGCGTTCCCGTTTGATTTTGAGAATGATTCTGAATAATTTAGGATAATTCTGAAAGGCAGTTGTTTGGCTTATTTTTGCAGGTGGGAAAAATTAAGGTTTGGAGAATTTAAGGAGCTTAATCCAGGTTTTTCAGCTAATGAGTGGTGAAATTTGGACTCAGACTAGGTCTATCTGCCTGTAAAACCTTGACGTCCACACACCACACATAATACAAATTATTAGAAAAACTAGAACTTTTTATGTAATGTGTCTATATCGGGTCAATGTTCGGTTCGGCTTATGGGTATTTTACCTTCTAAGATGCCATCGTCTCTTGAAACCCCCTCTTCTAGGTCACTCGGGGTGGGGGCTTCAAAGAGGAGTATAAATATACTTCTCTCTAACGTTCATAAGAAGGATAACTATGTAGACGTGTCACCCGTAAATTCACTTTAATTGTCTACACCTAAAACTTTGAAGAAAATATTGTAGCAACAGCAGGCGTTTGTTCATTCCCCATGTACCGGGCATTTCCTTTATATGATTTGTGATGTCGACTCTTCATGTGCATGAAAGTAGCTTTGTGTAGTGGGGATTTTTATTTCCGAGGGATGTTTCCCCCTCGTTTTCCCCTTGGGATTGTCTTGCGGTTCAGATCGACTTCTAGGTAGCACTCCGAAACCTGGCAGTGTTCCTCCCCGAAAAAACTACTGTACTTGACATTTTTATTGCATGAGACTCCCTGAGCAATTCTCAAAGGACTGGGTCGGTGACTTTCAGAGTGGCTGCACTTACAGACCTTTTTCATTTTGTATGAACGTCCTAAGACATGCTTTCCCACCTTTCTCTTATTTTGGTTGTCTGCTCAGTCATCATTTATTCATCCACTCATTTTCAGTGAGTAAATATTGATTAAGCGCCTGACATGCGTAAATGCATTCTTTCATCTTCCTTGCAAATTCCAGTATGTGGTAGCTGACCGATCTGCCGAACTGGTCCAGGAGGACACGTTTAATGGTTGTTGCTACGTCTTCCACCTTAATGAATTCTTTTGTTGCTTCAGACAGGAATAGAGGATGTTTTAAAGGAGTAAACAATACAGTAGACTGTTGTCGTGAGTCGAACTTGAGAGATCTGAGATGTAGAAATCTTTCATAACTTTTAATTTATATTTCTTAAGTACTGGTTTAGGCCAGATACATTATCTTCAAAAAAAGGCATTCTGGCTTTCTGCTCTGCTGTGCTCCCTCTATGCCAGATTTCTCATCTGCGATCCAGGCTTTTGCATCTCATTATCTGTCCGATGTCTTCTTTTGTATGTCTCACGGGCACCTGCCACTCAGCACTGACCGGGTTCTCTTCGGTGTTTTCTGTCTCAGAGAATCTCCCCACACACCCAGTTGCACGAGCACCACATCTCAGGTTCACCCTGGACAACTTGGCCACCCCGTACCTCACATTTCCTCTGCCACAAAGCCCTGTTGTCCTTATTTTCATCTGCTCCTGTCCATCTCCAGGGACCGCATCCGAATCAGGACTGCCGTGTCATTGATTCATCGGTCTCTCCTTATCTCCTCAGCTTCACATAACCTTTTGCCCCATGGCATCCAAAGTGACATTTTGAAAAATTCAAGTTTGCTACCATGTGGAAAGCCTTCACTGAGCTTAAGAAGAAGACCAAGGTTTTTAATGCGGCCTACATGTCCCTGCAGAGTCTGTCTCCTGCCTCTCTAGTCTCGCTCTCCCTCCCCTAATTTTCATGTACTGTTTGCTAAAATAATAATAAAAAAACCCTGTAAATTGTATAGAGCAATAAGAAGTTGAACTCAACCCTGGATCTGCCCAACTCAAAATAGCATTATTGATGGAGGGGGCGGGGCCGGGGGCCGATTTCCTTCTGTCCAGACATCGTTTCTGACCAGCAGTGACGCTGACACCGGGCTAGTGCTGACTCTGCTGGTGCGACACTATGTTCTCCCCAAGACTCTCGGTCTGCTGTGTCATCCGAGGTGCGTGTCCTTTTCGGATTCACCTGCCCACATCGCAGTGTGCATTCCTGCTTTGTTGACTTTTTAATTTTGTGTTTTGATGATCTCTTATTTTTTTTATCTCCAGCCTTCATCCCCCATGGGGCTTCGTCAGCCCCTGCCCCCTCCCTGCGGACTCGCAGTCATTCCTGAGCTCTCACCTCAAGCCTCCCCTCTTCAAAGAAGACTTTTCAAAACTCCCCCTTTCTCAGTAACCCCGAGTCTAAGACAGTTTCTTTTTGTTACCAATACCCCTGCCTGTGTTTGCGTTTCCCTTCTTTAGACTTTACCTCCTTTTGTAATTGGGCTTCAGTAGTGCGTTTGCCGACTGTGTCTCTCACCTCCCAGCAGACCAAGCAAAGCATCGCAGCATTGCCATATCGTTTGGGCTTGGCACAGAGCCTGGCACCTGAGTGATGGTTGTAAATAAATAATTGGTGCAAGAAAAATGAATGAGTGAATGAGTAAAGGTAATATCTCCTCAGGCAAAAGTCTCCAGTAAAGTCGAGGTGTGAGATTACACCACATTTATTGTCTTTCAATATAAACTCTGAAGTTTAATTAAAGTCTTGTTGAAATTATATGACACTTTTATGAGTATATTAATAATATCACCAAAACTACCCTAAAAGGAAGGGTCGACTAAGTTTTTTCACCTCATTGATCTTCTTCTGCATTTCTTCCTTTTAAAATCTCTTTATTCCTCAAACCCCTGTGCGATCTAGATGATGTCGCTAATGTTTGAGTGGAGAACCGTATCCTGGTGCAGATACCTGCGAAGTGAAGAAAATGAGTTATTTGTAAGACGTTGTCCTTCACATGGGTTGAATCAGCTGTAGAAATGCCCCAGCGATGGAGAATGTTGAGCACGAGCCACCCGTTTTCCTGATTCCAGCAAATGACCTCAGTACACATTTCTTTTTTAAGCCATCACAGCAGATACAGACCCTGTCGCTGCCACTGCAGCTCATTATTGTTGGTTTTCGATCTGGTGAAGGCCGGAGAGATCTTCCTTCTGGGTATGGTTAGGAATTTACTGAAGCTCGCAAATCCCTTTCGTTCTGTAAAGCTCAAAATAAACCTCACGCCAGCCCATCCCGCGTCGTCCGGGCTTCTTTCAGGCACCACATCTGAGAGCTAAGAAAACGTAACAGAGTTTTTACCAAAGCTCACATAATCTTCGGTTCTTTACACTTGGGCTTTTTTCTGAGTATTTCTCCTCTGTACCATTTCGCACGTATTTGGACATCGTGAATGAAAAAGGCTTCTACTTGAACCTCGTCGCACATTTGGCTTTGAAATCGAAAAGCTCGAGGTGCACTACATCCAATTTTCTCCATCATTGAGGTCACTTCTGAATATAAGTTAAGGACTTAAATGACACTTATTAACCTCGAAAGATGGAAGAAGGCAGCAGGAGAGTGGGCTGGGGGCACATCTGGAACAGCTGAAGCACATTCGATGGTACCCTTCAGAGCAGAGACCAGGGATAATTCGACCCTAAGAAGAAGCATCACCTTGATCGTCGATTGTAATTGTCAGACCTGAAGCTGGTAAAATCCTAACTGGTATATTCGTATCACTCTCCAAACCCAAGGTTTAGATGACTTTAGTAATAATCTCAGTATTTCCTTTCAAATGGAAATTAAGGATATTTAAAAATAGTTTAAAAACAATTGCGAAATGTCATCATTAAGAGTTAATTCGTGTTTCTGCTGGAATACGTTTTCTCATCAATGCGAGAGAAGTTACTTGGTGATAGAGGTGATGGCAGAGAAGGACTGAAGGTTCCTGAACCGCTAGCACGTTGGTGAGTTGTTAGTATTTCAGACATGTGACATGAATAACAGGTAGTTAAACTAGCATTGCTAGTGTTTGTTGATTTACCTGTTTGTACTGTAATTGTCTGTTACGTCTTCATCCTTTTTGAAATATGTCAGTTAATATTTTTACAACGTAATACAATTCCATTTCCCTGAAGTGGCTGAGGCCCTTTGTGAAATCTCTTCTTAAAAATTGATGCCGTAAGAGCAAAGGCTACCGTTTCTCAGTGTTTCTTCTACGAATAACTATAGAATATTGATGCATTTTGGACAGAGTTTCAGGGGCAGAAACACTGCCCTTGCTCAAGTTGGGTCGTCTCGTACAGAAATTCAGCAAACTCAGCCTGTGGTCAGTTTCCAGGGACGGATCTAGCGGTGAACTTCACCTTGTTCCCCAGGCCTGTTACACCTGCAGCACACACCTGGGCGAGCCGACCTGTGCGGCCACCCTGGTCTGAGCCCCCTAGTCCTCAGCGTCATCAAGGAGACATCACGGTGGTGTACTTGGAGATAATCCCAGAATTGAGACCTTTCTGCTTTTTGCTTTCTTTTTTTGTAAGTTTTTCTTTAAAAGTCAGATTTTTTTAAAATGATAACCTCTTTGTCTTGTGATGTGAATCGATGGAAATAGGTTCCAGTGCAAGCAGTCCAGGAATCTGCGTGCCGTCGAAACCCAAACTTGTCCCGTGAGGCTTTTCAGCAATTACAACTAATGGGAAAACAGATTAATATAAAATTTCAAATTTCACCACACAGTATTGAGTCACTTGAAACTGCGGTATATACTAAAGCTGGAGTAACTTTAAAATAATCTTCATCGGAATGCTTTATGGGTAACGTTTTAAATGTGAAAAGATGTTTATTGACAAATGTGCATACCAAATGTCAGACATCCACGGCTGCTTGGTGTGTTAGAAGCAGTCGTTCCTGCACAGAATTACAGGAGCAGCTTTGATGAATGTTTCTACAGTTTTTCTCTCTGTAGGTGCTGGCTTTTGTAGATGCCCGTATGCCTTAGGATTCCTATCTATCTATCTATCTATCCATCCATCCATCCATCCATCCATCCATCCATCCATCCATCCTGTTGTTTTTAAAATTTTTATTTATTTTATAGTGACATTGGTTAACGAAACCCAACATTTCATCTGTAGAGATTCCTTTTGAACGTTGTCCTTTGAGACGGACAAGGGGAGTTTTAGGTAGATGACGGTTTTGTGGGGAATCCGTTTCTATGACATGTTTCCTCTTGGGCGCTATAAAAGTAACTGGCTTCTACAGTCTAAGCCTAACAGAAAACAGGTAGAAGTTCTATAATCTATTTTTTCTTCTTTGCTTATTGATTTTTGGGAAGCTGCATTGGCTGGCGGCCGGGTAAAGATGGGGTTCTGTGAAAAAGGTGGCTCCATCAGCCTGATTCTCAAACGAGGTGTGGTCCTGAAACAACTCTTGCCGCTGAGGACGGGCCTGGCGCTTTCTGTGTATTTTCCATTTCACCTCCCAGAATAACAAACAAACAAACAAACAAACAAACAAACAAACAAAACAGGTCGAACTCTGCGTTCAGGTATAACCACTAAGATTTTTAGTGCGTCACCAGGGACATTCTTGAATGAAACAGGCTTTTTCCATATTTTACCTTTCACATTTAGGTGTGATTGACCAGGGATCAAGTTTTGTGACTGGCATCAGCTAGGGATTTACTTTATCCCCCATCTTCCTCCACTGATCTGTGATGTGGCCTCTGCCACGTGCCCGGTGTCCCTGTTGGCACACAGCTGTTCCCTGTCCTCTGCCCCGTTAGCCTAATTCTCAGTCCCCACCCCAGCTGACCTGTTCTAATAGCAATAGTCTCAGTGTCTCATAGGGGAAATCTTTGCACTAATTTTTCCAAAATTATCTTAATTAGGAGAAAAGATAACGATATTAAGTTAGAGGTGGTTTCACTGTTTCATAAGAAGCAGCATCCTACGAGGGCTTAATAAAAACCTGTAAGTAAGGACAGGGCCCACTTCATGTGAATACCCTGTCATTTAATTTCACGTTATCAGCAGAGCTAACTTTTGTGTTGAGCTGGCTCTGATTTTTGTTTTTAAAGGTACGTGTTGGCAAAAACAACAGCTCACACCAGTGAAGAGTTACTTAGGACTTTCATTTCACATTCAGTGACCAAGACTGGGGCCCCTTGGGTCTCAGGACGGGCCTGGGAATCAGTGCACTGAACAGTTCAAAAAACAGTGCCTGACCCGAAAAACAGTGGCGCTTTTACTGTGACTGCGCCAGCAACCTGGACTTTGTAAAGAGGCTTTTAAAATTCCTCCACTCGTCTGGCCTCAAAGTACAGTAACTTAGAAATTCCGACTGCAGTGTCCCTGGGGGTCATCACCGGCTAAAGAGCTACAGGGAATCGTGACCTCAGGCGTTGACTTGAGTGGCTTCGTCTCCATCCCCACCTGATCACCTCAATCCCTTGTCTTTTCACAGCTTCCTTCACCCTTTCCTTAGCCTGAGTGGCTTCGCACAGGTGACTTTTTAGCTGGTGGGGACTCTCTGAACCGTGGAAGCCCTGGTCCCTTCAGCTTTGAGGCAGACCCGGGTGGGCGTGTGTCGTGACGCTCATTATTCTGTGTTAGGAGACGCAGGCCACCCCGGTCCCCAGATGTATTTCTCGCTCACAGAGGCGCAGCTCCCAGCGCTGCTCCTGGGAAAGCGATTTCCACCGGTGTCACCGCCACCCGAGCGGTGACTCCGACAGTGCCCCGCCCTGGCCTGCCACTGCTCGGCCTGGGATAATCCCTCAGAGGCAACCACTGAGGGATTCAGACCTCACGCCCAGAAACCGGGTGAATGGGATGCGTCCCCGCGGTAGAGACTGTCAGGCTCCTCTTGGGTCCTCATTCCGGATCGAGCTGAACGGGTGAGCCATGGGCCCTTCGGTGACTTCTCATGCACCCCCGTGGGGGACAGGCTCTCCTTAACTCGGTAACGGAAACAGCTGGTGGGATTTATGAAAAGACACCGAAAATTTACCGCCCCTGGGTTTGTAGAATGAGGCAAATGGAGCACATGACAGCCCCTGTGTGTGCACACCTGGTTTGCAGCTCTTTTAAGAGAATTACCTTTCTTTTCCTGAGAAATGTGACATTTCTAAGGTGTGAGCAGCGTGAAGGACAGTCTGTAGGAACAGGTAGGGCCTGTGTGACGTTGTTTTCCCAGGGTTGACTTTAGCAGGGCAGGAGGCACTGAGTCCCCAGTTTGAAACCTTTGCTTTTTATTCTGATGTTTGTTTACAAGCCCAGAGATGCTAGGCTAAAACAACTGCACACAGGAGGGAGACGAAGAGAGAAATTCTTATTTATTATACTGTTTATGGTTCAGATTTTCTGTCCACCACAGAGATTTTTTGTTATTTTTTTTTTGAATTTTGTTGCCTATTAAAGTATGAAAATGTGATCACGTTTTCTGTAGCTCATTATTTTTGAAAAGAAAAGTAAAGGGACAGTTGTTGTTTCTGAGCGTTCTAGGCTCCCCTCCCTCATCCTGAGACAGACACTGAATACCTTCCACGCACAGTAGAGAGCTCAACATCCCCCCCGATGCTCAGTTTTATGTTAAAACGATGATTTCCAGCACATGTAGGGAAGGTTGGTAGTTATTCCATCGCTAATGCATTTTTCGGCCTCGTTTTAGAATTCATTCATAGTGGTGATTCTTGAGTTTCATGATTTGAAGTTAAGGGTTTCCCAAAATTACTGGGATTTGCTTCTAATCAGAATATAGCCAGTCTGGCTGCCGTTTGAGGAGCAGAGGAGGAAGGATCATTGAGTTAGGACTTTCATCGGATGGACGGGCCCAGCGAGGTTGTCTCCCCCACGTCCGTTCCCCTTCACTCCTGTCCTCACAGACCCGGTTGTCCTCACACAGCTCGTTCCTCCCCACTGGGGATCAAGGGCTCCCCAAAAAGCTGCATCCGGTCCTGGCTCCAGGGAGGGGTGGCTTCGTCCATGGGACCCCATCTTCCCCACCGCCAGTGGTTTCCTAAGAAAAGGGTCAGGTGGCCCCTGGTGCCTTCGGGCAGGTCTTTCTTCCCCTGAGGACCAGGAGGTCCAGGGCAAGTCCTCTGCCTGGTGGCCCGGGCCACTGGCTGCCACTAATAGTGAGGGGGGAGCTTCTGGATAAAAGTTCTCTGTGGATCGCAGAGTCGGGAAGGACGGTCCCATTAGGAACATTATGACGTCATTGAGTGTGTGCACACGTGTGTGTGCGCGTGTGACAGAGAGAGGGAGACAGACAGGGGCGGGAGGAGAACCAGTACACGGGGAGCGTCCTGGGCAAGCAGGCACCTCTGCTCCCCCCCCCAGTCGTTTACAAAGGGAAAAATGGAAACGTGCCTTTTGGGATTTCACGTCCAGTATCTGTGGGAAGCAGATCATCTGCCTGTCTTTGATAAAATGTCCTTTCTTCTGTTTTCCTCTCTCCCTCAAAAATGCTGGTTTGCCTCAACTATTTCAAAGTGCTTATGTGGCTGACTGGATATGAAGTCAGAAAGCTAAGCCTTTTGAAATGGAGAAAGGCTTATTGCCTAAATTGATATTCTTTTGATGATAGAGTTAGTTTTCTAATTGCATTTTCTTTTTTTTTAGTGCCTCGTAGGGTAGAATTTGACTTCTCATATTTCGCCAAAGAGATGTTAGAATCTAAGAAACCGTTTACTTGCAAAGTCTAATTTATTTGAAATTATATCCCCCAAATTAAATTTTAAAACAAATCTAAACTGTGGGTGCACTTTGAACCACTCCCTCTCTCTCTCTTTTTCTAGGGAAGGAAGAACTATAGATACAGTTAGTCCTTCTCATGTTTTCCTTTTCTATCTCGAGAGGCAACATTTTACATCATGCTTTCGAGAAGGGAAGATCGCAGAGGGACCTCATGGGAATTGGCGATGTGTGACTCCACAGTCTAGTGACAGGGAAGATAATGTCAGCAAGGAGTCTGGAGTGACTGGGGGTGAATAGAGTTTCCCAAGAGAGAGCGAACATCCATTTCTAGAAAAGACAGGTGGGGGGAGATGGTATTTTAGCCACATATTCCGGCCACGCATGACTTGGAAGAGGAAGAATTTCAAGAGGCCAATAAAAAGGGAAATGATGGTACTCGGGACAGGACGTTATTCAGGGATGGAGAAACCTCAGCTGAGGGGGAGGTGGCGATTGCGTGACAGTCCGGTTGACAGGTCGATGAGCCCATTTACAGATGAAACACATGGAAGGAACCAGAGGAAGGATGGTGTCATCAGGTCTGCCTAGAGCCAACGTTAGGTTTTGTATGAGAAGGGATCCAAGTAGACTTGAGCAGAGAAGTTTCTGAAAGACGGAGAAAAGTGATGTTCTGCCCAAGTTTTCTTCTGACGTTTCCCTAAAGACTGGCATGCTTTTTGTTTTATTTTTGTTTTTTATGCGGGTGCTGATTGATGGGCGGCCTCGTGCTTTCTGTAGCTCGCTTTCTCCTATCATTAAGGGCAAGAAGGTGAGCTGGGGACGTGTATCGGTTTCGAAGTCGCCTGGACGGACGGATGCCTGCCTTATCCTGCCTGTTGCAGTAAACTGGATCTCGTGGTGCGAAAATGGTGCTATCTCAGTGGATATTTAAGTGGGAACTCTTCGTGATTCCTGCTGGGGAGATGTGCTCTTATGCACTTGCTCACTGTGTTCTCTGTGCCAAAAGCTAAAAAAGCGCTGAACCTAGGGTCGGAGGATTCAGATCGAAGTCCAGGTCTGTTGCGTTTTGACTCTGAGCACGACCCTGAGCTACTTGAGCAGAAGAAACCGTCACTGTCCTTCTTCTGCCTCGAAGACTGTCCCTGGGACTTTTGGCCTGTTCTTTCACTTTCTCTACGACCGTGCTTGAGAGGTGACCCCTCCTCCCCCACCTCACACACGCGTCTTTCTAGGCTTCCTTCCCCCCAACTAAGCCAGGCCAGAGTGCAGAATTCCTCCTCTTCATCGTTAGGAACAGGTGTCTCCCGGCTCCCGCCCCTCGGCCTTGGCCTTCACCACCAGCTCTTCAAGGTCAGGGGCGTGGTGGCCCCTCTCACACATCCCCGTTCGCGTCCTCCTGCCCTGTCGTCTGGCTTCTACCCTGGCGGCCCCGCCACTGAACACGGCTGCTTTCAGGTCACCAGGTGTCAGCCTCAGGGGCTTTTTCTCGCTGATTCTCTCCGTGAACTCCGTGGCATTTATGACATTTCATGGATGCTTCTCCAAACCTCTTCCATTTTATTTTAATTGATGCGCACGGCCTCCTAGACACAGAGATCATACCTTGGAATCCTCCTCCTCCTCTTTCTCTTTCCCTTTTAGGTTCATTTGTTTTCCCAATTATGTCAGTTCTGAAGTGTGTTTCAAATTAAATGTAAAATGTCACCATATATAATCATATTTTAAGCACACAAATAATACATGTAATGCAGGATAAAGTGTGTGTGTGTGTGTGCGTGCATGTGTGACAGGAACAAAAAGCAAATCCAAGGACCCAGACCATCGTGTGTCCTAAACTCTTTCTATTCTAATTTCACTTGAGGATTTGTGTCTCAACAACCCTCTTATTTTCCCTCTTGTTTTCATCTTTTGCTTTAAAACCATGATTTCTTTCTCTGCCAAGCTTCCGATTATATTCTCTGATCAGCAGCCTTCTCAGGCCCCCCAACACTTTCAGAATAATCCCGACTGCACCTCATATTCAACACTTCTGATCTGGCCCGACCTATGGTTTCTGCCCTATTTCCTACTCTCCTCATTGGACTGCTCTGTGCTTCACACTCAGAGTATCTTCCTTCCCTCTCCCCTCCTTTCTTTCTTCCTTTCTTCCTTTTCTCGAGCAAGCAACTGATTTCTTCTTTGCACAGTTTTGCACCTGTGGTTTCACACTGAAGCGTTTTCTGGGAGGTCCCCTCCCTACTGTCCTTTGGTCACAAGGCACCCCGCGCTCCGTGGCCTGTCTGGAAGGCGTCCGTCCGTGCGGGCCAGTCACACGTGATTTCTTTCCCCTTCACCCCTGTAGCCACTCTCTGGTGCTGCCTCAAAATTTTATAATTTTCTCGTATTTCTTCATATCCTTCATGGATGACACAGTCTTGTATGTAGAATGAATTTAATAAGCTTTTGTTGAGTGAACTGATGGATAGAACAGCTGAACCAAATATATTCTTTTTGCAGGGAGAAGCTGATCATTTCCCCCTGACTCAAATTTCTGTCCCTGTTTCCCTTCCTCCTTTCCATCCAAGGCAGGTTCAGACAGGCCAGAGGCCCCATCCACATCCTGTGCTGACGTGTCACAGGGTTCTGCAGGTCTCGGTTGTTCCCCGTCCTGACAAATGTTCCATTCCTTACTCCCAGACAAGTGTTACTCTTTGTAAAGATGAAGATTTTTAAATCGGGATTCTCACTTCAATAACCACAGTCCCATCATGGTACGACTTCTTGTTTCCTTTAAAACCTGCCCTTAAATGGCAGGTTTTAAAGGAATATAATTACAAGCAATGCCGCGTTTCTTACGTCTTAACCAGTTCGTGGGCCTAGAAAAGGGAGCGCACTTTAAACACGTGCGATATGGAAAAATACATTAGGCGTAGAGAAAGGGAGCACGTTCCTGTCTGTGGCAGTGAGAGGAACTTGAATGGGCTCCCAGAAGGGGTTTGCAGACAGTCCTTAGAGGTATTTTATTTTATTTATTTTTTAAGAATAATAGGGCACCCATTGGCCTGGCTCCAGAGACCTCTGCCGAGAACTAGCAGAGTAGATCCGATGAGATTTTTAAGTGTTTCTGGCTTTCCAGTTACGTGTGAAATGAGCCCAGCTGGAAAACTTCCAACTGCAGGATAAAGATTGCCACCTGGTTGGAAGTGTCCTCCCTCTGCAAAGAACTTTCTGATGTGGACGACACGTTTGCCAACTAGATCTCGAGTCCTCTTCCTGTCAGAGGTCTCTTCCTGTGGCGGTGCCTGGGAGGCTGAGGTAATTTTGATTCAGAGGAGGCAGGGGGTCGGGAATGGAAAATCAAAGTCTCAGCGGAAAGGAGCTCCTTGGAAGAGAGTGGAGGGGCAGGGAGGGGCTGCTCGCTCTTAGGGCCTTAGAATCTGGGAGGACCAGGGGGCACTGGGCCCCCCTCTGCAGACCAGAGCTAGGCCGACAGGCAGGTAGCGTGGGCCCCAAGGTGGGTACGTGGGCCTAGGGACAAAGAACGCCTGGGTCGTTTTCCTCCACCAGACCCAGACCCCAGGTCCACCGTGAGCGTCCCGCCCCCTTGTTGTTTCTCGGTGGGGTCTTGAGGTCATCCTCGTGCGTACAATAAACAGAAATGAAGAAAGGTCATTTTATGGTTCAAACACCCTTCTGTAGCCTCACTAGAGTAATCGGGTAGGTGTGTTCTTTTGAGTCTCATTTCATACAGTTTTGTCTTCTAAAATGTCGCCTGCTCTTGAGGGCTGGGTGGACTATGCGTTGTGTCCTTAGCACAGAGGGCATCACATTCCGACGAAGGTGACCCTTATGCATCTAGCTTAGCCATCTGGTCGATTGAATAAAGCTGAATGTTGACATTAGGCCGAGAAATACCTTTAGGTTTGATGGGTTGTGAATAAATCGGACATGGATATTTTACACTTTTTTTTACACTGGAAGTACGTATTAATTTTTTGAATTTAAATATCATTAGTGACTGCTCACTTTCTGGACACTACTTCAGAATTTCTGAAGAAAGAAAAGAATTGTGCTCTTTCGGTTCCCATCCCGGTGTTTTCGTAAATGCCATTCGTTTTAAACTCTCCGTGTGGAACCAGCACCCATTGTGGCAAGGTAGTGAATGGGTAAAGCCTTTCTGCACTCGCTGCCTCCGAGGATAATTGGATGATTGTCATGGCACTGGCTTCGAGATGGCTCATTAAAAGAAATCTATTGCTCCCCACTCTAATTATTGGAGTAGCGATAACCTGTTAGCAACCACGAAACTTCAGTTGCAGCCAGCTCCATGGCAGAAAAGGAAGTGGGGACGTTGGCAGCATCTTCCACCAAGTCCCAGACGAGGGCGTCAAACCGGTCTGTCCGTTTTCTGCTCTGTACCCTCGGCGCCGCCGCCCAGACTCTGTCTCATTCACCTGATGCCACTCTCTTTGTTTTCATTTGCTTTGTAGCTCTTCTTTGGGCACCCGAGAGATGACTTTCTCGCCCTTTCCGCCCCCCGCGAGCCTCTGAAAGAAGGCTTTTGTAACTAGACATCACAGCTTTGACAGACATCGCCTACCCGGCCGGTCAGCGTGTCGGTTGCCTAGGTCGGGGCGCGATGAAAGGCGTCAGCATCCACGTGCTGATTCATTCACGGAACAACATAATGTCAAGGGGCTATCGAGTAAGGGCTCGTTTTCGCTTTTGAATTCTAATCCATAATGAGCTCTGATTTGGGAAAAAAAAAAAACCTTTCTTGCTTTCACCATTCTCATGACTGGGACCGTTAAAAATACCAAATTGAACCGTGCCAGTGAACATTTTACCTGATTGTTCTTTTTTTTCCTGAACGAATGATTCAGTCACCTGATAAAACATCAACAGATTGGATGTGTTCAGAAGAAATGATTTGCTCTGAGCCTTCAAAACCAGAGCTGAGTGAGCAAGCAATGTGTGAACATCTGTGATGGGCTCTGTTTCGAGGCCATTTCTTTCTGACGGGAGCCAGAATTGAAGTTTGGAGGCTCATCACCACTGTTCGTTTGGTGTTGGGCGGGGTCCTCTGAGCTGGGAGCAGCAGGAGGAAGGCAGATGCGTAAAGGGATGGGTGAGGAGCGACGAGGTACGGCAAAGACGGGTTGATTGACGGGCTGCTGGCTCTTGGAATGCCTAAGAAAGAAAAGTTCATTTTGAGAACAGACCATAAGGCCGATGGAGTAAAATCAGTCTTTTAAAACAGAAAGAGCCTGTCCTTCGCCAGGAATCGACTGGGTTGCTTTTGTGTTTTTAAAGATAGATTTGCAGTCTGGGAACGATGAGGATGAGAGTGGCTTGGAATCAGCGTCCTAACGACGAGCCTCGGTTGAGCTCTCTGTTATGGGGGCCGAAGTGAAGTGTTTTACGTCTGTGAACTCGGTTCTTCTTATGACCCTGGGAAATAGGTCAGCCTCCCCTGGGGAAACCGAGGCATCGAGCTCACCCGGCATCTCCGTTTCAGAGCCCAAGGGCTTGGTGACCCCCTCTGTCCCCTCAGGGGTCAGTTTCATCGATGGTACTGCTGTAAGCCCAGGACTGTGTCCTTGCGATGGGTTTCAAATGCCCGCTACTAAATGGAGGGGCGGGGACTCTAGAAAGTTCTATTTATATATCCCAAAGCAGGACGAGAGACCCCCGAGGGAAATCATGAAATAGATGACCTGAAATAGAAATAGAATATTTTGCATAAAAATTATTTTTATCCAGAAATGGTCGAAGAGTGGTAAAATGGCAATTGCTGGTCTTCTTCGACATAATTCCTTGAAACGTTTCCCTGGCGTGCCTCTGGACCCCGAGAGCAGCACCTCACAGGGGTCTGCCCTGATGAGGCTTGTTGTTTGGTTCGTCCTGTCCCCTGTGGTACTGTCCTCTGACTGGAGACATGGGAAGCAGCTCCTCAGCCTGCGCTGTCTCTTCAAAACATGAGGATCAGAGTCACTGATTGGGCTGCCACATTCCAAAAGGGACCTGGACACAGACCTCCCCTTTCCCGCCCTTTGAGATGCTGGTCTGGGGGAACTGATAAAAAGATGGAAGACGGCCTAGCAGGCCGGGCTTGTGTAGCTTGGAGCTGGAGAGCTAGGTGGGCCTTACCTGCGTGAGGCGTCACCAACAAACACGTTTTTGTTTCCTCTGGGCGGGCAGGGAGGAAACTGGCCTACGCTAAAGCAAACAGGGCCTCCTTGTGTCCTGTGATCGGTGCATGACAAGCCTCCGGACTTCGCGGGTAGTGGGATCTGAAGGCGTCCATAGATGAAAAATAAAACCAAACAGCTGAGTCAGAGTAAGGTCGCACGTGAGGCGGTTGTAAGCCAATCTGGCCGAGCGTCAGGAAGACAGATCTGCTGCTGCCACGGGGCCGGTCTGGAGACTCAGCACTGCGCGCTGTGGCGTGCGCCCGGGCTCGGCCGCGCTGCCCCGGCAGTGACTGTGCTCCCGGGTGATGCAGGGAGGGTGCAGCCACCTTCGCCTGGGTGATCGCATTACGGCACTGGGTGCAGGCGGAGCACAGAGGAGCTCGCCACAGCAGCACCGAGTCTGACTCCCGATGTGAATCAGATCAGTCCCCCCATCAACAGCCTCCGCTTGTCCCCACGGGGTCCTCCTGGGACGGCAGGATGAGATCCATCGGCCAAGACAGCATGGCCAGTGTGTCCCGACCTGATCTGCTGTTTAGCGTATACAGCTCAGTTTTTGTCTTATTGAAATAATTAATTAATTAATTAATTAATTAATCTGTTTGTTTGTTTGTTTATTTATGGAAACGGTTGGTCTGTAAGATTCATGAAATCACATCAAATTGATGCAGACGGAAGGAGGGAGAACATGAGTTCGGCTGGCAGAAGCGTCCTCTCTGACCTGTCACGACCTGTGACATTCGGGGCTGCCGGTTTTCCCGAGGAGCTGGTCAGGTGGCTCTGTGACCGCCCCCAGAGAGGAGTCCTAGAAGTGGCAGTGACGATGCCCTTGAAGCGAATATGCAGCCTGTTCAGTGCAAAGGCTTTGAAGGGCTGTACTTGCTTCACGTGTGAGGTCCTGACGTATTATGTGTATGTGTCATATTTGATGTGTTTATGAAAAATAGTTCAGTCTCAGGGTCGTAGAGCCACTCCCTACATCCCAGTCGCTCCTCCCAATGAAAATACCTTCCGGGAACGATGACTAGGCCGACAAATGGAATGTTTAGTGCGGATACAAAGACTTGATCGTGTCACTTGTGGACCTTTGAAATTGGCCATTATTCAAGTCAAAGCTTTATAGCCTTTTCGTGGTGTTTTTATTTTTTTTTTTAATATATTTTTTTGACTGTGAAGAAATCACATAATGAGAGAAATCAAAGCAAGGAAGATCTGGTGCCACTGAGCGCTGGCCGACACCTGTCGCTCTTGCATGTCAGCACAGGTGGGCCACACGGGCAGGTGCTGCTGGTGTGGCAGCTCGGACACTGCCGGGCGTGCTCGGCTCATCCAGGGGAAGTCACCTTGAGGACGCCAGAGTGGCACAACCAGATTTTTTCTTAAAGGCCATTGTCTCAGACAACCTTCGGGCATGACTGTATTTCACCCAGAATCTCCCCTAAAGCCTTCTGTCCTTGCAGACTCATATAGGTGGCACTTAACATTTTATATTATGATT
This sequence comes from Cynopterus sphinx, assembly GCA_030015415.1. NCBI lineage: Eukaryota > Metazoa > Chordata > Mammalia > Chiroptera > Pteropodidae > Cynopterus > Cynopterus sphinx. The sequence continues at coordinate 2,673,425 of CM057391.1, forward strand.
ATTTGTTTTTATTGCCTTTTTTTCCCCCTGTCAAATAGGAACTTCTTCAGAGATAAGAGCTTTGCTTTCATCTTTTTTTTTTTGCTTTTCCTGCCTCACATTGTACCTGGTACAGAGGCGCTCAGAATAATTCCTATTTGGGAAATATCTAACTCACAGTTTCTTTGCAAGTGCCTTTCTGAATTCTATGTCCTTGACGTTTGTTTTTTTAGTCTGTTTGATTGTTTTATCCTTTTCTTTTGCTCATTTCTATAAAGAAGAAAAGTTAATTACACTTTTGAAGGCAGTTATTGCTAGGCAGGAGCTCTGAATGGAAACAGAATTGAGTCTAGATTGGTTTTTCCCTTTCATACTGTTAAATTTATTTTTTTTATTATGTTAATAACATGTAACAGATTATTATTTTTTAGATTAATTTATAGATGTCTCAGAATTATATGACTTTTAGTCTATAAAATAGTTAATTAAACATGTATTATTTTTCCAGATTATTTAGCTTTAGGCCTTTGGTAAGGATTATAATCTCATAGAATAATTTTATTTCTATGAGAAAATGACATCAGTTTACATAATTCTGATCATATATATATACATATACATATAAATATATAATAATAAAAAAATATAAATATATATTATTTTATTTTTCCACAGAGAGATTTTTGCAGTTGACCCTAAAAGACTATGGTTTGAATCCTAGGCTCTTACTCTGTGGTCATGGGTAGGTCAGTTAACTTCTCTGAGCCTCAGTTTCTTTATCTTTGAAGTGGGCACAGCAGACCATGCCTCACAGGCTGCTTTGCAGATTGAATAGCTCATTACATGAATGTATTCAGCATGATACCTGCACGTAGGTGGCGGCCAGGAAGTTCGGTGTGTGCACTTTAATAATTGGTTATTTGTAATCTAAATAGAAAAAGGCAGTATTTTAGACTTTTCAAAGGAAGAGGGCTTATAGATAATTGTAATATTATCAGATATAACTAATTTATGTGTATGTGCCGACATCAACATAATAGACATCTGTCGGCATTTTTGAACAGTTAGTATGCCTAGAAATTGTGTGGAATATTATAGTTTAATCAAAGATTTTTATTTTATGTGTGTTGTAGTGCAGAGGTGACTGTACGCCCTGGAGTTTAGACTAAAATGAGATTTTTGTTTTATGCCTCGCAGTTCCTATTGTAATTTATTTAAACAGAAGGGAACTGTAAATTGTGTTTTAAAGCTAGATACCCCTCCTGAGACGTTTGCATCAGTGAGCACTGCGGCCTTGTGAAAGTGTTTTCCGAACCACTCACAGCAGGGCTTGTCTCAGTCATTGAAAAATTCTCGGACAGCACATCCGAATTTCTCATCCGCTAGGGAAATGTTATGTTAGAATGCTATTTTGAAATGCAGATCCTATAAAAGGTGATAGATGACTGTTCTCAAGTGAGATTTATTTCCTTGTCAAGCGTGGATCGGGGCGGTTAGACTTTCAGAGCGTGACGCATGGGAAATCTGGTCGGTTCCACACGTCTGTCGTGTGTAGACCATTTGTATCATTAAAGCAACTGTTTTAAATTTATCCCTAAAAAAAGTTCTTGCAAGCGTCACTCATGTAATGTCATTTGCAAGAGATGTAAGATTTCAGTGATTTTTAAAAAATAATTGGGAGAGTGGAAGGGGAGGTAGACAGGGGAAAAATTTAAATCATTTCTTCAATCAAGAAAACTAATTAATTTGAAATGTTAGCAGAGAAGAATAAAAATAAATAAATAAACATAATCAGGAGCTGTCGTATGCAGATCACATGATTCTGCTATCGCAAGTTATTCTGAGGATCCACTGAGTTTTCATGGTTCTTTGTACCAAACGCATGTCCCTTTTTCCAGAAAATGTGGAAGACGAAGCCAGTGGTGAATATTTTACCTCATGTTGACAGTGATGAGGCAGAGCAAGGAGCTCTATGAATCTAATTCTGGGGGTATTTTTGGTGCTCCAGTTTTAATTTTTAAAAAACTACTGATTTTTTAAAAAATGGAATGTAATCCTAGCCTGTTCTTTCCCAAACATTATTACTTCTTTTTAAAAAACCCTATGCCTTGCATACCCTGACCACCTTATTTAATCTAATGCCCTCCCCAGTTTTCCCTAGTCCTCTGGCCTTCCTTATTTTTCTCCTTAGCAGTATTGTCATCTGACATACTATAAATTTTTCTTGTTTCCTTATCCCCTGACATCTCTATTAGAACAAAAACTCCACAAGAGCAGGGATGTGTATCTGTTTTCCCAGCGCCCAGAATAGTGCTTGACACGTAGGATGCCACAGGAAACGTTTGTTGCCTGAGTGAGCTCCAAACCACCCAACGGATAAAGCAAACGAAACGAAAGAACACCTGTGCCTGGCTTATTAGGATGGTTGAGCCGTGCTTCTTGTGAAAGGCTTTCTCTCAAGAATCGACTTGCTGCGGTGAAATATCTCTTTCAACATTAGCCATTTCCTTTTTCTGGAATCTGTATGGGATGGAGGATGGATAGATGGATGGATGGATGGACGGATGGATGGATGGACGGATGGATGGATGGGTAGGTAGTTAGATAGGTCAAAATAGATAATTCTAGTTTGGAAGCTTTTCATTTTGACTTCCATTTTTCTAGAGGGCAAAAGGCCTTTTTGCAAAAGGCTGGATCACTTCCCTACGATCATCAGTGCCTGGGGTTGGGGCAGGAGACTCCCTCTCAAGTCATCCGCGCTGTGCTTGGTCTCGCGATATGATGAGAGCCTGTGTGTTTCTTTGTTTGCTTATTGGCTTGCTTGTTTCTAGTCCCCATTTCCAAAAGGGGGCTCAGGAGGCCAGCTGTCTGCAAGTCCACACATCCAGGGCCCCCTCATCACCGTGTCTCCTCTAGTGATCAGTCAGGATTGGGTCAACTGGAGTTCGTTGGCTAAAATCGCTTATTATCTCTTAGCCCGTTGCTAAAGAGCAGTTCATTCCCCCAAAGTCCTCTCTCGCTCGCATACGGTTCTCCTTTCATGCTATTTTTTGGCTCTGTTCAGCCAGTCTCTGTGGAGAGTCGATTCCACATATCCTCTTAACTGGCAATCATGAGAGTGCAGCATCCTAGAACAAAGTCGAGACAATTGACTCGCCGGCTGGGTTCCCGAGTGAAACCGACTGTGAGGACGCTCATCTCTGCCCCGGTGGGTGTATGCGGAGTGGATCCGTTTCAGTGATGGGCCTCCATGGGACAAAGGACGTCGCTCCTCTCACCGTGGATTCTCCATGCCAGGAGGCTCTGAGTGCATGACGAGTGCAGTCATTTTTGGTTCCTGAGACTTGTCATCAGAGAATTGTTAGCCCGGTGGATGCGGCAGGCAGCGTTTCCGTTAAGAGTCCCCTTTCCAGACAGATTTAACTGCCATTAATGGATCTTAATGGCGCTGACTTTGTCTGCCAGGAGTGGGGATCATGCAGCTTAATACCTTGACTTTAAAGGAGACCAGAGTCCTTCATTTGGGTTCTGGTTGTTTCTCAGTGACAAGTCTGCTTTACCCTAGGACTGATGTATTGATCACAACATTCGGACCATCTTATGAAGAAGCTGCCACTTGAAAGACGTGCTTTGAGATTACTATCCAGTTTTCTTATAGTTTGGATAGAGTATAATTTTCTCCAAATCGCAAAAAAAATGCAAAAAGATTGAACTCCTGCAATGGAGGCAATTGCCTGTGGATCTGACGTGATAAATGCTGGTTGGGGACGGCACATCGATTGTCATTATAGAGCCACAGGATGCTGGCATGCTCTGCATATCCATTTTATAAACTGTGTTTAAAAGATATCTTTGGACCCTCCAAGCATATGCATGTGATGCTGGATTTTTCATAGGAATTTCTTCGAAGAACAGATAAGAACGGTGTCCAAGTATCCGGACAGGCTCGGAAGGGATCCAAGACGGTGTGAGCAGGATCTGTTTTTGCCTTTGTGGAAGACTTAATTCAGAAATATATAGGGAAAAGTTCCTTCGTTTTCCACTCTCTGTTCATTGAGATTACTGTTGACTAAAGTAACTAAGAAACGAAATATTAATGGGTGCCAGAGTGTCAAATCTGAGTAGCAGTCGTGTCTGTCTGTGGTTATTACAGAGCATAATTGTTGATGTGTTTGTCTCGCTCTTTTCTCTAGCAGAGAGAGAGTTTTTCATGGGCAGAGGTCATACCTCAGTCACTGTTTTAATATCATCTCCTTAATTAGGACCCAGAATATAGTATTTGGAAACATAAACAGAATTTCTCATCTCTCTCTCTCTCATTCGTGTGTGCTCGTCTGTGCTGCTGAGCTTGAATTAGACTTTGGTTGTGTACATAAACCCACATATCTGAAAATGTTATATGGATGTGCTAGATATAACAAAGAGACTGATTAAAAATCTACCAAGTTAAATTAAAGTGTTATACTCTCCACTACACCAGGAAGTCAGTTTAAGAGGCTTTTTAAAAAAAAAAAATTATACTTTATTCTGAAAAGGCAATATTGTACATCCTTTTTTATTTATAACTAAACAGGTTATATGCCTTGATATAACCACGGATTGGTTTCGAGAGGTTTCGTATGCTGGAAAGGATACAGAAAGAATCCGGCCAGAAAGAGATTTTAATTCTGTGCATTTTGCTGTAATTTCGTAAACTTGCATCCCATGCATTTCAGTGAAAATAACTCCATCCCTTTATTAAAACTTCACTGTCTTCATTTATATTTAGAGTGGCAGCAACATCAAATTGAAACCTGAGCGTTGTGAAGGATATAAAGTCACGTTTTAATAGAGAAACGAAATTGCTCCTTCAAAGAGCCTATAAAACTGAAAAGCATTCATTATAAATGTAATAAAATCTTACGCGTCCCATTTTATTAAAACTACACCTAGTTTCCTGAAGGGGCCAGATCACTTGGAGGGAAACCAGTGACACTTTGTGCCAAGCAGCACGTCTCACGTGCGACAAGGTAGCTACCGACGTGGGATCGGCAGTTCTAGCTTGATCCCTGATGGACAGCCACTCGTACTGTGAGATCAGAAGTTTTTCCTTGAGCAGGATTGGTGTCTTCTGCTAGTAATGCATCCATAACAGGGTAATGACAGGGGTAAATTACTTATTACCCTGAGTTTCTTCAGGAAATGGAGCGACAGGGAAAGAGGAAGCTTGTGCTTCTACCCACGGGCGTGTTACATCGTCCTGTCATCCTGTAAAAAGTCGAACTGTTAGATGATAACCCGGTTCCAGGAGAGCAGCGTATGCTGATTACCCTTGGCCTTTTCTTCCTCTCAGATAGAGGGATATGTTTAAGATCCTAAAGGAGAATCGTCCTCTCGTAGTCTTTGGCTGCTGTGTAGTGTTGTTAGTGTTTGTATGTATCATATTTGACTCTGTTTTACATATTCGTGCACATATTTCCATATTTTAATTGACTATGTTCATATTTGAGATCGTGTTTTTAAAGAGCCAGAGGGATAATGGCGAAGTGACAGCTCGCTTGTCCAGGTATGCTTAGTTTTAGAATCAAAGAGCCCTGATAGAGGTACTCGCATGTTGAAACGAGAAAATTGAGGTATCTGCGTTAATATGCAGAGGTCACATCGATTTACTCAGAAAACAGGCCAGGGTTTCTGGTAACCGGTGGCAGACTACAGGTGTGTTTACTCCAATTCCTTTCTTGAAACACACCACACGGATAAATAAATGCACCATAGTGCAGAAGAGGGCAGGCGTTATTATATGAGCAGCAAAGCTAGTGAACAGTTTTGATTCCAGGACGTGGGCACCGCTCAGGGAAACCAGACTCAGGGGACTCGCCTCCAGCATCTCTGCTGCTGAGCGGCTGAGCCAGGGCGTGACCCAGACGTCCCTGACTCGAGTCCTTGTCCCTGTTCTGCATGACTCTAAGGCCAGGTCGGCAGTCACGCTTAGAGGAATTGTCATGCTAGGCCACGCCGTCGGCCAGTTTACGCAGACCAGAGAGGACTGCTTTTCTTCTTTTTTGGAAAAATGAGTAGAAGCAAGGCCTTGTGTATGCTGCTGTTAGTGGTCAAATTCTTGGGGTCCTGGAGGAAAGGAGTACTCACCTCAAAATGCCCTGGGATTCTGGGAGAAGAGGTACAACCTGGTATTCCCAAACTTGTCGACATGGTCTCCATTGCTCTGTGCTTCGTCAGCTGTGCACTGATTTCTGAATTAGAGTAAATCAAGGCTTTTTCATTCTAATTGGTTACTATTGTAACCGTAAAGCAGACATTTGCCTCTAAATCCCTACTAATGTGCGAAAATTGCAAAGCATGAAGAATCTTTTAATTTGAAAGTAATGGCTTGGCATCAACAAAGACTTTTAGGGGAACAAAATTATTTAAAACTTTTGACCTCAATTTTAGCCTTAGAATTAGGCCCCATTTTCATCTGATAGGATGTCATATGCTGACTGAACACATTAAACCCTCCTATGGTTGCTAGTTCTGGTGGGTTTTTTATATGATGATTTTTCTCCTTCCAGCTGATACTTTCTTTAAGGTTGCTTGGAGTCGGTTTATATTTAAGAATATTCTTCGTTTTTAACTGATGACATATTTCACTTTGGTTTGTTCAGATCCAGTTCTACATTTTCATATTTGTTCACTTTTTAGAAGATGTGTAGAGATTTCATCAGATAATTAACTATATTGCTTCGAGAACTGTTTTTCTATAACTACTTTGTTCATTTATAATTGACCGGCAAATGGGAGCTTTATGATGGCTGCGTATTTCCTGAACATCCTCGGTATTCCTCAGGGTGTGTAAATGTACAGCTCATTATTTCAAGAAGTCTTCATGAATTCTAGAGAGTTCATTGAAGTTTGAGACAGCTTTGTGTGTGATATCAAAAAACTGAAAGTAGGTGAAGTCAGCTTTAATAGGGGTAAAATAAATCTTGAAATACTTATTTAGTGAAATACCATACAGCTATGAACACTGAGTGAGTTTTATGAGTACTTTTAAAGAGACATATATAAGACATACTTTTAAATAGAAAAACCAAAATATAGAATGTAATTATTGTGAGAATATTTATGTAAAGAGGAAGCTATACAGACAGGTAAATTACAAACATATACAGAGAAAAATTTTTAAAGATTTCCAAGGAACTATTTACAATGTTTACTTTTGGGGACGGAAAATGGGAAAAATGAGAAGGCCTTGCATTTTTATGTTCATATCCTATTCCTTTGCACTGCTTTAATTTTTCTTTTCTTTTTTTTTTTTTAACCTCTGTCTCTGTCCCTTTGTCGCTGTCTCTCTGTGTCTCTCTCTTTTCTTACAATAAACATGTGTAACCTTTAAAACTGAAAAACTTTTTAGAAAGGTAGCCATTTACTCAGAAAACAAAGAATAGGAAACTGTTCATTTGGTGTCCCTCTCTAACCATTTTTTGGGTGAATATTCTTAATTTTCTAATTTATGGCAATTGCAAGAAAACTTTAGGAAAAATACCATATTTTAGTTTAGAACTTCTATCACCAAATGGGTCGTTTTACTGAACTACTTTTATTTTATTTTATGGTTCGAATCTGGGATTGAACCGCAGAGCTGTGCCTCTGCTCGCGGGGTGCCCTGTGGAAAGTCACTCACTACCTTAAAAACGTGTCGTTCTCGTGAACCAACGAGGTCATCCCTTACTTCCTCCTAAACAGATACTGCCCTTGATTGTTTAGTTCTCATCAGGCCAGAATTAAACTCGGTTTAAAAAATTTACATTTGATCACACCTTGCAGCATTTTATTCATATTGCTAAAGTAGATTTATGGATTTGGGGAGGCCTCAGGTCAGCCTTTTCGAGTGTGTTGATACTAACGTATTTCATATTTTTCTGATAACATAACATTAAATCCATAGTGTTCGGGAACAAACATCGATTTTGAAACCACATAGACCTGTGAAAACATTCTCGTAGGGCACTTAACATAAATGAGATGGACAGCGTGGAGCATCCCAAAGAAGGACTCGGTCACATAACAAACCTGCAGTAAAAATATTTGTGTCTGTCCACTTTGAAAAATAAAAATCTGTTTATAATAAGGATCTTAACAGAATATGAAAGGTAGTGTGGCTACTGACGAAGCAATGCAGTCCAAACTTTACACTGAATTTTGACTCTTTCCTTGACTATGCATCGACCTCTCCCACTGGCGAGCCTCGAATATTCTTCCAGCCTGAATCATTCTTATTTCTTGAAACGCTAGGCATTTATGAAATTAATCTTCAGAAGCAGCCGATAATGTCAGTTCGGTTTGTAATGAGATCACAGACACGGGCATCACTTAAAACGGAACCGATAAGTTATTTCAACATTGTTCCTAGCCCCTGATTTCTTCTTCCAACGATATTAATGGGTTTAGGTTTCTACCGTTCTTATTACTTGAGAGTAAATGGTGTTAATTCCCCAGATTTAATAACATCTTTGTAATTCTACATAAGCATAAATGGAAGCCAAAAATGTATGACTTGGTTCGTCTTTCATATGCTTAACGGTGTCAGTTTTATGGAGTGCCTATTACATCTTTAAAAACCGCCATATCAAATAATATAGCAAACATTGGCAGTTTCGTGTTATTTTAAAGTAATTTATTCGTTTGCAACAACTCAAAAATGCATTATTCAAAGCTCGCTCTGCCTGCCGAAATCTACAGAACATACTTCTGCCTGTGGAATATCACCCCTGAAAATAATAAGTCAGAAATTTGTTTGATTGCAGTTTTTTTGGAGAGCATAAATACACAGCAGAATATGCTGGAAACTCGGGGTCTGCTTGCCAGATATAATTATAGAAGTTGATACCGACTGGAGCGAGGCAGCTAGCTAGGTTCTGTGTGAGAGATTTTGTGATTTGGAACATAAGGTGGGAAATAATGGAAAATCTGCCCATCTCACAGGGCTGGTGAGGAGAATTTATAAAAGGAATCTCATGCAGGAAATGCTGCATGTTTTATTCTTTTATTTAGAAATACCGATTAATATTTTATGAGCTACATAGAGATTTACCGGACGTGAGGAGGTGAGTACTATCCATTTGCGAGCATCTATTGAGTGCTTGCTGTGTACCAGACATTGTGCCGGGCGGTAAACAGTGATGCACAAGGTAAGATTCTGCACTGAAGGAGCTCGGAATTATTAAGACGGAGGGAGTGTTGACAGTAATGAACATAAATATAACATTGTGAGTGGGTCCCAGGGGGGTCTCAGGAGTCCTCACGAGGCCGTGCTTGAAGCAGGAGGAGAACGAGAGGGATGAATGAGAGTGGTCAGCAGAGCAGAGCGGGGTCCTGGCTATCCTCTGGCCTGACATTCGGTGAATGTTTACTTCGATGTTGAAAGCATTCTCGCTGTAGGAGAACGATGCTCAGTTCCTTAAATGTTTATTGAACGGCCAGGTCCTGCGTTAGCCACCCAGGGGAGAGAAAGCTGAAAGGTTTGGTGTCCTCTCTCCCTGAGCTCACGCCCTGAGGTGCCAACTCGAGGGCTGTGCCCCGAGGCAGAGGCCCAGGGACGGTGCTGTGGGGACTTCGTGCCATCTGACCAGGCCAGGGTCTGTCTACCTGCTAAATCCCGAAGAGACAGCCGTGACTTTGTACGTAGCTTGGCCTCTTGGATGCTGAGTTAAGAGTGGGCTGACAGGAAGGAAGACATTGTAAGAAGCCGACAGATTTAAAACACGTGTGTGACACAGTCTTGAGGACTTAAAGTCAGCTCATGGGTGGGATGCAGGGTAAGCGATGGGATGCTGGCCCCAAAAGGGAGCGCTGTAGGTGTCACCGGGTGACGTCGACAGGGAGGGAGGTGTCACCGTCCGCAGAGGATGTGGGCCGGCGGCTCCCTCTCGATCTCTCTCGGTCGTTGCCACTCAAACGAGGCGACTCTTTCCATTCTGGCCCCAACACTCTGGGGTCCCCACGATCTCTATCTTGGGGTCCCCAGGACTTCCTGTGCTCAGGACTGCGTTTAACGCCCCTCTTCTCCTCAACCTCAATAATCCATCTTGAGAACTATAAACACTTGGGTGAGATAAGAACTGTCTTTTCTTTTAGAAAAGGTCGGAGATGGGTGCTCAATGTTTTATTCCATTTTTAAGAGCATTTCTCGATTTTTCATTACAAATCTTTACCGAGTTTTTCCCCTTTGGATATAATTTTATTTTTATCACACCTTTTTAAAAATGGGTTTTGAATTTTCACTTACAGTCGACATAGACTAGTATGTTAATCCTGGCGTACAGTGTAGTGATTAAACGTTTATCCAATTTATGAAGTGATTGCCCCATAAGTCAGGGCCCTGGCCTTCACCCCGGTCAGTCATTATGGTACTGTCGCCTGCATTCCACGTGTTACACTCGCATCCCCACGACTGTTACCATGACAGCCGTTTAGCACAAGGTCACACCACCCTTCAGTTAGTTCATCCGCTGTTTCACTCTGACCTCACTCATCCCTGCAGTGGGAAAAAGGCATTTGATCTCCCCGTGGTGAGCACAACTTCCACCTGGGCCCCGATCCTGTCCCCCTCGGGCAGTCGGTCCCTCACTGTCCTCGGTTAAACTGCCCAGACGACCCCAGGCCAGGGCTCCTGTCCCAAATTCTCCCGAGTCCGAGGCTCATCTCGCAGCTCCTGCATCCGGATGGACCGGGCGGGCACCCCAAACTTGGCCCCTTTCAAACCCCTGAGGGGTGTATATCTGTCGCCGGTTAGAACTGAGACTTCTCTCTCTTTCAAAACGAACATTTCACGAATTTTACTAAGATGAAATATTCCACATGTGAGGCTTTGTTGGAATACGAGGAAAGGAATCACCGCTGGTGGCAGTATTAGACTTAGGGCCCTGGCACGGCACAGAAATTACAGAAACAAACAATGACAATTCTCGGATTTGTAGAAATTTACATAGGATATATATATATATTTTTTTTTTAAAAAGCCATCATGGGAAACGAACTTTGTCTCAGTTCCTGATAGGGTAGAATTTTTATTTTACGTATTTCCCTTTGACTCTAAGTTGTTGGGGGTGACGGGACCTCGTATTTCCAAGACACAAAGTAATGTGATCGTGGTTGATGAGGATGGCGAACGTCATGGTTGTAGTCTCAGTGTGTCGGCTTCCAGGCGGGTCTAGAAGAGAAAATCGCTGCTTCTACTTGGTCAGAATCAGCCAGAATCTAGGTGACACTGGATGTGAGGCTGTTCCAGTTTGTTCCATTTTTTTTTCTGCCAGATCTTGATAAACACAGATGTCCTGAGGCCACCGCCCTGCCTCGCCCCTGTCCACGGTGCCCTCACCTCCTGGCTGGATAAATAGAACCAACTGGTGCTCTTTCGCAGAAAAACACATTTCTTCTCAGACAGCAATGGGAGGGAAACAGCATTAGGGTGGGACGTGGGGCCCTACGGATGCGTTTGGGAAGAATGTGAAACACGGAGTGGACTTTTCAAAAAGGTTTTCTTGCTTATTAGCTCAGAGAAGATCAGCGGTAGTTTGGCCTGATTTCAGTTTCTCCAGGTCCTCCCTGGTCCTCGAGGAGTTTAAGGGTAAGAGATGCCGGGGTCGTCTTGCCTGAGACACTGGCCTGTGCTATGAGCTGAGACACTCCTCAGTCGGAAGGAAGGAAGGGCCAGCTGGTGGCCTTTGGGGGCTTTGCTTTAAGAGGGCATTAGAAGTCATTCCCAGCACTTTGGGGGAGAGAGAGTTCAAAGAGTTAAAAGTGCATCATCCGAAGTGCAAAACGGTGTCTGCATTAAGTCATTGAGCTCCACGACGCTGAAAACGTGTGCGCCAGCCCGGGTCCTGGGAGAAGGGGAGCCAGGCAGCGTGTGCCGTCGTTCTTGCTCCCCATCCTCACCGTCTCCACGATGCTCTGCTCGCCCCCATTTCACGTCGGCGCTGGTCGGCCGTTCCTGGTCCTCACAGAGAAGACCTTGCTCTGAGGACAGAGAAGTAGCGTGGCTGACGTTTTCTCAGACCTTGTACCAGTCTGACGTGTTCCCATTTAGGTAACTTGTGACCCCAGCAACGCTCCCGCCCCAACTCAGATTCCAGTTCGTCCGGGCAAGGTCAGGGTCGTGATGAGATTTATTCACATCACATTGTGACACTCACAGACACCTGCGAACCTACCTACACAGACTGAGCATCCTGTTTTCCGTGCGAAAGCACTGTGCCCCCAGGCTCCAGAGGTCGTCACCCGGCCAAGGTCACATACTCAAAGCGACACGTCGCTAAAAGGCTTGGGATTTGCGTTTGCTCGTCCTATCAACCATGATTGCTTCCCCAGCCCTTTTACTCTGTCAGAGTGAAGGATTTCCCGCAATCCCACCTTCCTTTCGTGTACGTGTTGCGTCTTCTGTGCGAAACAGAACAATCTTCACTCTCGGCGAGCCCAGAAGTACGTTCGCCGATCAGGGAAGAGAAGCTCTGAAATCCGCACTCGGGATGCAGTCCTGCTGGATTGAATTCATCCCGGAGCCCGGAGGACTGGGGTGAGTGAGAGGAAACGCGTTTCCTCCGAGATGTCATTGTCTCCCTTGGATGAGAAAAAGAGAGCAAGGGGCTAGAAGGCGCAGAGGGAGAAGAAGATGTAACCGTCGTGCTGCGCCGGAGAGAAGCGGGGTGATGAAGCCCACACCTGCCAGCTCCGTGATCAGCGATGTTAGCTGGTGGCCAGGCATTTAATTTCGTGTAAAAAATGGTGCGAGACGCTGCTTCAAAGTGCATCTCTGCAGCCGGTGTTCGTGGCCTTATTTAGCGTGATCTACTGACAACTGGCTGCTTCCCTTCGCACCGAAAATACGGGAACGCGCACGCCGGGCCCCGCCGCCGTGGGGGTGGCCCGTCCACTTGGACGGGTACATTAGGGCTGATCTGCAGTTGGGATTTGTTGGACCCGCCTCTGGGAAAGGAAAGGCGTCATTTTCTCTAAAGGCAGGTTGGTGAGGCCTTCTCTTCCTACGCCCGCCTGGGGTCGGGGGAACTGGAGAAATACCCTCGAGTCAAGTCTGTCTGAGACCTTCAGAGCTGCGACGGTGGCACTTCTTCTCCGCCCATCTAGTGTATGATGACAGTCATCGTCCTCACTCCCTTCCCTTCCTCTTTGTCCTGGTGCTTTCGCCGAAGGCTGCCATCGTTCCTTCGGCATCTGGAGGGTTGAGCAGAGCGGGGGCAGGTGCACCTTTCCTGTTCTGGTTACTTTCTGGACGGGAGTCATCCGGGGGAGGAAGGTTAAGGTTGAATCTGAGAGGAGGGTGGAAACATGCAAAAGCTCCCGAGAGAAACGACTGCCATGGTTATTGCATATCTGGGCATCCGTGAGGAGCTAGCTTCCTTCCTGGCAGGCCCTTGCGATATTTCATTTTATTTTTTTCATTAAAAAAGTGGGTTCCACGCATGCACCGATGTCATTCAGTAGTCACCACTGATCCAGGGGCCTCTCAGGGCCTCTGGGCCACGGAGGAGGCCACGTTGCCTCTGTTCCCTTCATCCCCCGAGAGTCGTTTTTGTCAGTTTGATTGAAATCTCTGATTTCAAGGAGCGGAACCCCACAGAGCCCTGATTAGAGAATGGCCACAGGAAAATGCGAATTTTTCTCTTGTTTTTCCGAGCGGCACTTACAGGCCACTGTCTCCAGCTCTGTCCCTTCTGCTTGGGGGTGGTGTCTGTCCACTGCAGTCCTCGTCGGGGCACAGAGGTGCCCACTGCTCACCCTCGGCGCCGCCCCTGCAGTGTGCTGGCCGAGGGCTTGCGCCTGGTGTCCCCTGCATCCTCGCAGGTGGAGCTGTTCGTCTTGTGCATGCACCCCTCCCCCAGCCAGAGCCTCTATGGGCTTTGTCACCAGCCTGGCACTGTGCAGAGATGAAGGTGGAAAGGCACTTGACCAGGAGAAGCTTGATTATGAGCCTTTTTCATAGGGCTGGCCTTCAGTGGAGTTAGCCACTTGGAATCGGGTCCCTGGCTTAAAGTATCTTGTTAGGCAGGAGACCTTTCTGTTGGATGAGAAGCGGTTATTCGACAGGGTTAATAGCTGAAGAGCAGGTGGGCCTGAGGAGGGACAGAGACTCTGTTTGGGGGGACTTCAGGGATGCCAGGTTTGTCAGGTGCCCCCTGGGCCTGTCCCTGTCAGGCACATGCACCTGACTCTCCTGACGACCTGCTCTACCTGAAGCCAGAGGCCTCACTCCTCCCAGGACAAAACCGCGCTTCCAATTATCCACAGAGCCCCCGAGTGAGCCCCAGAACCGACCTGCAACGCAACCGTCCTTAAAGCCTTCGTTGAGACAGTGACAGAATTTTAGTCGCACGCGACCGAGGCTGACAAGAGCTGGGAAGCGGGACAAGCACTGACGGCCACTCTGTCCCGCCTCCTCCCCAGCCAGCCCGCTCTCCTCCGTCTCCCACCCTCTTTCGAAAACACCAGTTTTCCATTTTCAGAGCCATTTTATCCATCTAGACAGACATTTGTTCCCTTCCACGACCCTAGTGGATGTGAGACGCTTGGAGTGGGCCTGGGCCTGTGGGTGCTGCGTTCTGTTCCTAGTAAAGCAGCAGAATCCCCCCTCGTCTATGCGGTTAATCGGCTTCACTAATCCTCCTTTTGGAGCTCAGTGGGTGAGTTTATACTGTACAGGGGAGACAGGGAGGTATCAAACTGAGGAAAAGGCAAAAGTTGCAGACAATTGTAGGGGGGGAGTTTCAAAAAATAAATGTAGCCTCTCTCCAGTGCTACCTTGGTCCGAACTTCACCTCGATGCCTGAAGAACTGGGCGGTAAGAACCTAGGTTGTACGTGGAAGTTGATTTCCTCGTCCACCTGCCTGGTAAAGGTCCAGTTGTGGTCCTGGATGCTTAAAACTCTCGAGCAGAATGATATTCAGAGCTCTGTGGGATTCCGGGTCAGCAAAGAGGAACGAAGAAGGCCTCAGGAGGCACGGGGGAGTGAGTGGTCCCATCATTGTGACCCAGGTGTAGGGACAGCCCCGTGCCTGAAGCACGTGCTCGGGCATCGCCGTCGGTCTGTCTGGTGCTGCTTTGCATCGTGGGCTCCTTTGGCAGGAATCAGCCGTAGCATGTACAGCTCTTCTCAGAATAGTTTTTAAATGTACAAAAGCAAGTACAGAGAGTTAAAAGGGGAGAAGTTCTGTGGAATACGTTTATAAAATTCTTAGAACTGTATGACCCTTTTTTTTTTACTTGAACACGGAAGATTTGCTATGTTAATAAGCGGTGATTTAGGATTACGTTTTTCTGTTCTGATTTATGTTTGTGTAGTTCCCACCACAGGACTTAGAAGGGAGTATGTTTTCCTCCCTTCCAAAACACTAAGCAAGCTCATCACTCGTTTCTGATTGTACTTCTCTTATTTAATCTAAAATTCTTAGAACCACCGAAATCAGGATTCGGACGAGCGAAGTGATTGGACAGTAATGCAAAGGGATATGATGTCCAGTTTGCTCTACTCTCCCTGCTATTTTTTTTCTGTTATGTTATAGAAATGATCATTTCCTATTATTCTAACCTGCAAGAATACACTTGAAGTGATTTTTCAGTTTGGGTGATTGTCATACATACACATACGCACACACATATATGCATATACACGTATTTACACACACACACATATATGTTTATATTTTATATTTGTGTTTAATTGCTTAGTCCTTCTAGACATAAATTCTTGAAATATCCCTAGCACCCGTCGATTTTTCTTATCTTGTTGTCGTGTTTTGATCTTCCATCCTCGTGCCTTCTGACATCCCGACTTATTTCTCAGCGTATTTTATTCTCAGTTGCTGAACGCACTGAACGCAGTCAGGAGCAGCCAGGGAAAGGGCCCTGTGAGTCATGGGCGACGGCTTTTATGCATTAGCGGCGCCCACGGAGGCCTCATTATCGGTCTCAGCAGGGGGAGTTTTCGCAGGTACCACACAGAGCTCAGGAACACCTCACGGCAAAGCCAGCTTGATTGTTTATGTGCTGGTCCTCTATTTTGGAGATGGAAAGGACACGAAGAAAACTTCTTGGGGCAGGTGGAATGCCATATGGCTCGGGGACTGGACCGCTGCCACAGCTTTGGAGATTTACTGAAGCTTCTCCTTCTCGTGGGAGGGATCTGTGTCCTTGGCCTGCTTCCATTCGGTGATGATGTGCATGTGCAGCTCGGCGACGAAACGACTTAGAAACAAAACAAAACAGCGACTGTTTAGAAAGAGACTCCTTCTGATATGCACTGATCGATAGAGCCTGAAAGGGAGGCTCTGAACAGAGCCTTTATTGGACTGGTATTCCTCGCCACGAGGACTCCTCGTGGTCTCTGTAGCCCTAGTGAGACCAGAAGCCTGGGACAGTTACGGTGCTGGAGGGGACGCATGGGGTGTGTCCCTGTTGAACAGAATGAGGAGAATTGAAAACTTGTAATTATTGCACTGATGTCAAATTATCTATCATCTATCTATCATTTACTATCTATGTATCTATCTGTCTAGGTATGTATCCATCCATCCATCCATCCATCCATCCATCCATCCATCCATCCATCCATCTATCAGCTATCCAACTATTCTCTATTTATCATTTATCTATTATCTATCTCTCTATCTATCTCTCTATTTATCTATCTATCTATCTATCTACTATAATCTATCTGTATGCAGATATTTTGGAATACTAAACATTCATTCTATACAGTATCATTTTTTAAAAATAATGGTATTTGAGGTTATTTTATATGGGAATCGACACTGCAAATAATTTTCAGATTAAAGAACACAGAGGAACATTTTCTTATTGACTCAGTTTTCCCTCTTTTCTGCCCTATTTCTTTTTGATTCCTAAGGCAGAATCATATTTTCTCTCAAGGAGACCCTAGAGTACTCCTTAATTCTTCGTGGCCCCTCAAACACCTGGATTAAGTAGTGAACCATAATATGAAAAGAAAAAAGTCTTTCATTGAATATCAAATATAATAACTACCATTTATGGGCACTTTCTGTTTTCATAAGTAAGCTGCACACCTTCCATTTCCCCTGTTACTGTGACAGCAGTGCGAACCAGGTCCTTGTTTCCATTTTATGAAGAAAATGAGACCAAGAGAAATTAAGTACCTTTCTCAAGTTCTCACAGATGTGCTTATTAAGGGTCAGAACTGGGTTTTAAAAAACCATTATCTGTCAACTCCGAGTGCTTGTTCTTTTTCCTTTATGCCTAAAGGTCTGTCTTTTGTTTCATGGCAAATACTTCGCAGGGATCTGTAATTTTATGAATTAGAAGAACCAACATGACCTACAAATACAGTCCCTGAAAGGAATTGCTTTTTTAACAGCAACAACACAAAAATCTTGCCAATGAGAAACAACGGGCCACATAGCTGTCTAGGAAGCATCCACCCAGTTTCCAGCCTTAATTCTGAGAACAGGGTTTCTGCTTGTCCCAGCGAAGCTTTGGATGTGTTTGTGGTCCTTTCCCTTTATCACTGTCTGTGCACAGGGCCTGCGGCATCAGATCTGACATGGAAGAAGTGTCTCCCAGGAAAGCGGAGCCAAGGAACCTATGGCCTAAAATATAAACTCTCTTTAAAAATCTCGTTCCCTTACCGAGCTTGCCAATTTCCATAATTAGTCAGAGGCAATTAAGTGCCTTAATTAGTTTGATCTTTATGGAATTTCCAGCATGTTTTTGTTTTGTAATCAGAACTAAATTTGAGTATATGACTAATCCCCCTTCTAAAGGCTTACATTAGCAGACATCGAAATGACTTACTTCCCTTCCAGGGTGGAGATCTTTTATGGGCATAATTTTAGCATGTGTTTCATAAAAACTCAGTGTGTATACATTATTACATATTTGAAATATCACATCATCCATCTGCAGGCAGCATGGGGTTAAGTAGAGCCTAATGGCTTTTCTTCATTTTTTGGTTTAGATGTAGGCACAAAACACACATTTAAGATGCAGTTATTAATACTTAATACATCTTAACATTTAATATAAATGATTTAATATAAATTTAAAATGTTTTCGTGTAAGATAATTGCTAATGTAAAAGTTTATGCATCTAGCAAGGCACCGATTTAAGAAAAAACTGCCGATCTGTGTGCGTGTGGTTTGGCATTTAAGTCGTCGTGCAGATGGAGGGTTGATTTGATTTGTGAATTGCTGACTCCCAAATTTCAGTGTGTATGTAACCACTTGAGAGAACCCAAACGGTTGAGACACTAGTTTCGTTGGATATATCCATAGGATCAGGTGTTTTGTTTGTTTGTTTTGTTTCTGTTTTGTTTTGTTTGTTTGTTTGTTTTGCAACTAACTCTGTGCTTAAAACCGTGACCGCCCTGGGTTCATACCACACTCTCACCTTTGTCCCCAGCCCAGAGGCCTGTTCTCTGAGGACCATAATGGATTTTTTTTTTTTTATCCCCTGTGGTACTTTATGCTCTATTTTCTAGTTTTCATTTTTCAAATGTATTATCTCCTTTTGTTTCTTTTTCAGTTGACACATATGCTGACAAACTGTCTTGAATTCAGGCTACTTCTTGAGTTTTCCGAAAGTCTGAAGAACCGTTTGAATTGAGGGCATCACCGAGGTTGGGGGCTGGGCTGGAAGCAACAGGGCCCACTGAAACTGACTCCTATTGAGGAGCGGGGACAGCTCAAGCTCCCTTAGATCTAATAGGGCCAGGGTGCTCAATGCCTGGAGGTCCTAGAAACTAGAAAACAATCCGTTGACTCAGGTCTGTGAGTGCCCTTAGCCTGGGAGGTGGGAATTCGCTCTGTCCAGAGTTCCTTTTAGCCAACTGAATCATTGAGCCCTGAAAGCATAAAAGAGATGGACACTTAAACAGAATACACTGAGGACGAGCCTGGGAAGGGGAAGAAAATGAAACTGCATTTTTATGTATCCATTCCACACTCATTCCCTCTTCTGCCACATAGGGGAGGGAAGTTTAAAAATCTCCTTTTTAATGCCTTTTATTTCTTTTCATGCTTATTTATTTTATTGAAGTACCGAATGGCTGTGCGTGTTGAAATGCTTATTCTCAAAGCTTTAGAATCCAAAGAATTTTATTCAGTCCCTGTTTAACATGTAAGCCAGGTCCCAGCGTATCGAAAGTGACAGATTAGCTGGCCACAAAACTCACAGCTCTTGGCTCTAGCTGAAGAGTCCTCAGAAACGTGTAAGCAGCAACCAGAAGCCCACTCCGTCCTCCATTCCTGTGTTAGCTTCTATCATGCTCTGAAAACGAGTCACAGGCAATTTTTTTGTTACTGTCGGTGGCGTACAATGGGATTAGATAATACTCTCACTTGTTTAGAATCATGTAGAACCTTTGCCTACATCCCAGTCTCCACATTCAAGACTGTAAAGTCCAATCGTATGTTTAGGGCAACAGAGCCTTCCTTTTGTGCTTCTTGCTGAGTCTGGACTCGCTGCTGTGCTGCCCAGTGTATGTGCGGCCCAAGCCTGTGGATCGAGCTTGGGGCACCGCTGAGTACACGTGCGCTAGGCCTCTCATTCCTCCTTTTCAAACCATTAATCCATTTTAGCATCTCGGGGTGCTTAAATGCAGGATCCATCCACCAGAACTATTTATCGAGCACTTCTGATATCTCAGGCAGTATTCAGAGCATCACGTACACAACGATGAGCAAGACAGACATGTTCACAGAGTCTGTGTTGTCTTCACATAAATAAGAAAACACCCGAAGAGTGCAAAGGGCGACAAAGGCCCACAACTAGTCATTAGAAGCATGTTCCTAGTATGTGGTTAGGGGTAATAGTATCTCTTTCTAGTTTGGAAAACCCCAAAGATACTGACCCTTTATTCTCCAGCCAATCACAGCAGGGGGGGGGTGTTGGGCTTGGTAATCTTAAGACATTCTTGCTACGTGAATCTTAAACGCCTGTGCAGATAGTCTACACGCAGTAAAAATAATATGGTGATAAGGACACCAGGTAATGCATGCTCCTAATTATGTTTAAGTAGTTCTACATGGAGTGAGAATAGCGGTGAGGTAATATAGTCATCATGGTATGATAAATAGTGTGGAAATAAAGGTATAATGTTGGCGGTTGTAAAAGCTAAATATCCTTTCCTTTTTGCAATAGCATCAGCCAAGCACCATAATAGATGTTACTTTAATACGCTGGATTTAACTTTAAAGAATAACATTTTTTCTGTCCTGGAAATATCACAGGAACCTCATTCGCAGTATGTTAACGTTTCTCTTAGTTTATGAAACGAAACACATATCCCGTATGAAGCAGCCAGAAGGAAAGAAAAAAAAATAGAGGCTTCGTCAATATGTGTGCATAATTGAATCACAAATAATGAGTACATTTCATTTGAGCACAATTTTGTCATTTGGGTTGATGATTCACGGGGAAGACGCCTGGTTCTGTGAGTCTGAAGACCTCCCCCGGCTAGTTGAAAGGAGTGACCCGAGGAGGAATTAGCATATGGAGGCACACGCTGTCTCGCTCGTGGTGTTAGGTGATTTCTTATCGCGTTTGCCTGTCAAAGTGAAAGGAAGTGAACCCCAGGCAGATGCACACAGGGAACTTGGGGGCGGGGGGTCACCTTCCTGCTGTCCCACCCTTGGTGCCAGGCAGGCCCTTCCCAACCACTGAGGCACGAAGCCTCCAACCCGTCCTCTTGCCACATGTGATGCACCTACATGTGGATGATGAATATCTTTATTTAGGAAACATTTTAGGTCAGAGGCTCGTCTAGGTCAATTAGATTTGTGGGCTCTCTTCAGCCGTCACTATAACAATGATTTTAGTTAATTTATGGGCTAAAGACCTACCATTAGTAGCACATAGCCACACTGACCGGTCTCTAGCTTTATGTTCTGTCCATTAATGGATTTGACATCTATACCTTTCATGTTTTGAGATGTGTAAAGAACAGAAAACAATAATTAACAGTGGAAGGCAAAGAAAGAGGGACACCTTTTCCAAAAGTAGGGCAGTTTGAAACGCAGTCATTAAATCGAGCTTTTGGTGTGGTGACAAACTCTCCATAACAATCTTCTCATGTAAGGGAAATGCTACTTAGTGGACACAGATTCTTCTTTAATTTCTAGTTTTCAATGTGTCTAGAAAATAAACTAGATTAAGGAAGCAGTGTTCCATAAGTAGAGTCGCAGGCAACAGCGGAGCCCACAGTATGGACTGTTCATTTTTCTTTGTGGTGTAAATGGGTTTCCATGATTTTAAACGGCATGTTTTACTTTTCATGAGTCGGCAAAAGTGGAAGTTTGATGCCTTTTTGTCCATCTTCTTTCATGAGTAGGTTTAGAATATGCTTCAGAGTCTTTTATGGGTTTTATTTCTAACTCATAGGTGATTCTTAAAAAAATGAAAGATGCTTTTCTAGATCATAATGAGGCAAATACATTTCTCCTTTTGACTTTAGAAATACATTTCCCAATATAAAAATATTCCGCTTTCCATAAAAGAAAAACCTATTTCTTAACTTTAAAAAATCCCTTATTTAAGTTATTCTGTGTACTCTTGTTTTCAAAGCAACATGTTGCAGATCCATTTTGCGTTTCTTCGATAATTTCTGATTACGTGATCCTTGTGACTTCTAATGGCTTCAAGTGCTTTTGCATAAACGAAGTATAGATTCCTTCTGAGAGCAGCAAACCTTGATGGCCTGTATGTGTTTCACGCCTACCCACCCCGTGTTATTACTTAAAAATCTATACTTTCATAATTTAGAAATTAAAAGAACAATTTAAACTTCAGTGGGTTTATAATTTGTGTATCAGTGGGAAGGGAGCCCTGTGAAAGGCTTTTGAAGTGTTAAGGAACATAGTTCGGAGAGCTCAAAACTGAGACCCAGGGGCATTAATGCCGAGAACGATGCAGAAAGCATTTTACTTTGCCATTTTTGACCCCCCTTCTGTATTAACATTTTTTTTGGCTTGTTTCTTACATAAATTATGCTTTGGTGATTTCATATATATTTTTCTGACTTCAAGAAAGCTTTGGTTAATTTTTTTAAGGCACGAATTTTTGTTTCTAAATTTTTAGCGACTTTTTAAACGGCTTTATTGAGCTGTAATTCACGTATCATACAATCCGCCCATTTACCGTGTATAGTTCAGCGGGATAGCGTGTTCATGGATGTGTGCAGCCATCACTGCTGTCACCATCGGAACACTTCCCTTGCTTCCAAGAGAAACTCGGCTCCCTCCACATTCGCCTCCCTCTCCTGTCCTCCCCCCAGCCCCAGACCAGCCCTGAACAAAGCACTGACCTTGTTGTCTGTGTGGATTCCCCTGCTCTGGATGTTCCATGGGAAGAGAGCCGTGTGATGTGCAGTCCTCTGTGACTGGCTTATTCCCCTTAGTGTCACGTCCTCCGGTCCATCCATGTCGCAGCATGTCAGAATTTCCTTCCTTTCCACGGAATAACATAATGGAATAATGGAATAATATCCCGTTATGCGGTTCTTCCACCTTTTGGTTTCTCCTTTGTCCATTGACATTCGTTTGGGTCGTTTCCTCCTTTGCTGATGCCACTCTGAGCATCGTGCCCAGGTCTCCAGCTCTCTGTGTTCAGCTGTTTGCGTTGTTTTCCGAAGCAGCTACTTTCCCACCAGCAGTGTGGGCGTCTCCGATTTCTCCTTGTTCACATTCCACAAAATTCATATGCTGCGGACTCAACTGCCCCATGCCATGGTCCTCAGGGCTGGGGCCTTTTGGAGGTCCTCAGGGTCAGATGAGACTGTCAAGTCCAACCTTTCCTTGACCTTCTGACCTGTGAGTCAGACATGGAAGCAAGCAGTGATGTAGTTAATTCCAGCCTGCCTGCACAGAGCTGAAATAAGGCGGGAGTTTCTTTTGATTTTCCCCTTAATTTCTGATACATTTAAAAAATATATCCTTTTCAGTCTAATAGAGCCCATATTTGCTTTCATAAAGTGTAAAGGCTCTTTAAGGCAATAAGAACTATTAAGTGTCTATATTAGGCCTGGTATTTCGCCAGGGGTCTTACCTATCTGTGGTCTGTTGGCTCTTTATTCCTCTTGGGAAAGTCCAGACTACTCAGAGAGATTATTTTAATGCTAAGCTTTTTATGTTTATACCTCCCCTACCTTCCTATTTCTCTGTGACCATTCACTGCCCTCGTATTGATTTCAAAATACCTTTAATGTCCTTCCTTGGCACTTTGTGTGTATCTGTCTCAGAAACAGGTGACAGCGTTGACCTGTACATGCTTTATGGGGCTCTGTTTGTTTGTGAACAGGACACTGGTTAATAGTTTTTCATAAGGGAATAGAATCTTCTGAACCGAGGAGAAAGAAATCGTGAAGTTAGAAAATAAACACGAGTCAGAGAAGTAGGTTGTCTGCTTCCTGTGAGTGCTGTCAGCTGTAAAACCAGCGGTCTGTGTTCGCTTTGGGTGAGGCAGGAGATTCAAAATTCAAACATGCAATAAAAAGGCAGATCATGGCTCTAGGCCACACGTGTGTAAAGTCGCCTGCGTGTATGCATGGCGAGATGCATCGCATCAGGAGTCAGAAGACAGGGTTTTGCCACGGGCCACCTGTAGGAAGTCCTCACACCCCCGTCTGCCCAAGTTTCCTAATCCGTACGCCTTGCCTGTCTCATTCGTCAGCATGAGATGAAATGACTCTGTGAAAGGACAGAAAATCACAGTCGTTAATCATGCATCAGTGTTATTATAAGGATGTGAGTTTATAGCCAATTCGTTGTTGATTGTTGTATCATTGCAGTGAGACCGAGGCCAGGGTTTGAGGTTTTCAAAAAAAATCTTCTCACACGAGTCAGTGCGTGCACGTGCGTGTGTCTGTGATTTTCCTTTATGCTCTGACTCAGGTGGTGAGATCTGAAGGGTGGGGCGCCCATGGGTGGTTCCTCTTCTGAGAAGGGTTGCCATTTAGAATTCATGTTAAGAAATGTTTAAAGTGATGAGTTAGCATCGTGACAGTAACATAGGTAACCTCCTGACAAGGCATGGATTTTCAGAGTCATTTCAAATTTTAGGTTTGTTTCTCTTTCATGGCAATGAGAAGGTTGTGAAAGGAGAGAACAGAGAAAAGCAGATAATTACTTGTGGCTCGCTTAAATGGTACAACACTCTTATGAGGTCCTTTCTTCCTTTTCGGTCTAAAATTTCTTGATAGATTTGCTCTGTAATCGAAAACCTCAGCTCTTCTCATTCCTGCTTAATGTGTGGATTGCATTTCGCTCCTGGCTGGTTCTTCTGATAAAACGATGAACATCCCCAGAGGCGCGTTGTGTCTGCTGTTCCCTTAGGGAAGGGGAATTCCACGTCTACTCCAGAAGGGGTTCACTCCCCCTCTCTGACAGCAGCCATGTAGATAGCAGCTCACTGCTTTCCAGCCCTGGGAGAAAGAATGAGAACCTGGGTCCCCGAACCATTGCGGGGGTCACCAGCAACACGTAAAAGTCTCTCGTTTTCTCTGCCGTGGTGTTCATCTGATGCGCAGACACGGACTTAACTTCCTCAGCATCTTCCGAAAGTTGGCCCAGTAGCTCACCAGCGGTGTGTGACAGAATGGGTGTGCGGTGCACAAAGTGTGGGCACCCAGGTCACCGATTCAGGCGGCCTCAGTTTCCTCCTCCCGTGTGAGCCCTTGTGCTTGGTCCTCCTTAAGTGATCGTGGGAGGGTCTTCAGACTCTCCCAGAGGGATTATTAACCCGAGCCCCACCAGGGCTCCTGGGTGACACTGTCCTGTGTTGTAGCCTGCTCAGTGTAACAAGCGCTTCCGTCGTGTTTACGTGGCGGCCTTGTCCCATGCACTGTCCAAATATCAGCTCGTTTCATCGAGCGTTTGCCGTCATTCTGCAGGCGAGGAAAGATGGCAAGGAGAAGTGATGTACCTTGACACCTGGGTAGCAAGTAGCAGAGCCACATGCTACTCTCTCCAGGGTCCAAGCTCTTAATTACTCCACCCTGCTGCTCGCTAGTCATATAATTAAACCATTGGTTACGTGAAATGGCATTTCTCTTGGAAAATATAGGCACATCCCCCACGCGTCCAATTGGGAAATGATAACATGAGGCGTAGCAGTTCCTGCGAGGAGTGTCCGCAGTCAGCAGAGGGTCTGATCACGCAGACGAGGGAAATAATCGTACCTTTGAGGTTTTTTCATTAATTATTATTATTATTTTTTTTTGGAATATTGCCTGTCAGTGGAGGGAAATGTTCTTCCGTCCATTATTTCTATGATTAAATAGCCTGAAGAGTGAGGTTTTGGCTCAATCGTGGATTGATCCTACCAGCTGCCAGGTGCTATTCTGGACCTAGGACCCATCATGGACATTAATACAATGTCAGTGTCACCAGGCAGCCTAGCGGCCGGCAGTGTGGCCTGTGGCATGTTGATTTATGTGGGCACGAGACTCTGGGTCTCTAAAGCGAAGGGATTTTTTTTGCTCACATTTTGCAATGAATAATGCTTCTTAATTATGAGTTAACTATAACACGATTAAATAGAATATAATAGAGATGAGCTGAGCAGACTCCTACCTGATGTAACCGTTACGCTTCTCAATTAGATGTCGAGCCTCTTTTTGCTCTCTTTTTTTTTGGCATCAGTTATTAATTTCATATATTGCTAACACTAAAATTTTTATCCACGTAGAAAGTCTTTTCTAAAAAGCCTTTCACAAAGTCATTGTGTAAAAAACGAGCTCATTGGGAGAGGACGATATTTGACAAATAAGCTTGTATTTTTTTCTAAAGAGAGACTAAGCTTTAAAACGCCATCGTTTAATTAAGTCACATTCTGAATAGGAAAATTCAGCTTATTAGACACCCTTCTCTGACCGCAGGCCCTTCGCAGTGATGCCAGGGCTGGCAGAGAAAGCTGAGCTCGTGCTAGACTCTCCTGGGGCGCTCGTGACCCAAAGTCCCGGCGATGCTTTGCTATATTTCTTATTGTCTGTAGCATACGCTGCAAAAGTTGTCCCTCAGCAGCTTCCATTTCTCTATTGCTCACAGAGATTACCGACGCAGGGGTTTTTGCAAAAAATCACCATGCGTTCTCGGCCATTTTGTCGTTTTCAAGTTGATTTGCATTAACATAGTGGTGTGTCGCCTTTTCCAAACACCGTGACAATAGAACAGACACAACTCCACATCGGAGGAGTGTTGACAGGGATAAGAAAGCACAGCAGAGAGTGTTTCAACTTGTAGATTAAATTTAACGTGGACACTAATACCGGTTAGTAACAAAGCTTTGCCACTAAGATTTCTCCCTTCTTCTTCCCCTTGATGGTCAGGGCGTTCCGCTTAGGAACGTGGCACATCCTTGCATCATCAAAGGCCCTTACGTTTCCTCCCAGTTAGCCAGCGGAGTTAGCAAGCGCCCTACATGATTCTGCATCTTCGAAATATGGTCTCAGCATCACTTGTGTCCATAATACTAAA
Source organism: Cynopterus sphinx (assembly GCA_030015415.1). Classification (NCBI taxonomy): domain Eukaryota; kingdom Metazoa; phylum Chordata; class Mammalia; order Chiroptera; family Pteropodidae; genus Cynopterus; species Cynopterus sphinx. Next base: position 2,699,901 of record CM057391.1, read on the forward strand.
GAAATTCTCATGGGCATGTCTTCCGGGCAGATGTCACTTTCTTGATTGAGGTTCATAGCGTTTCTGTCAAACCGAAACAGAAATTACTAAATGCCCTTTTCTCACCACGTCTGCAATATTCAGCTCCTTCTTTTCTTAAATGACTAATTTCTGGTTCCATCTCCCACCCCTAACATTATTTTGTGACTTGGCCTTTATCTTTTAATTCTTGATTATATATTATGTATATAGGTTTCCTGATACATATGTTTGGAAGCAGCAGGACTGTCATCGAAAAGAAAAATTGTCCGTGTTGATCCCTGTCTCAGGCTCATCTGAAGACCCACCCTAAGCACAGTGCGGCCTGGTCGGGATGTCAGGAAGTTTCCTTCCAGATTTTAGGCCTTTTTCTCCGCAGGTTCTTTTTCTCCGCAGGTTCTTTTATCATAAACGTTATGACTATAGTCTTTAAACTTCTGATTTTAATGCCATGTATTTTTCACAGGTGTTAGATTGACTATTAGGTTCTCTTTTGAGGCAGAACGATCCTGAACGTTGGAAGCGGAAGGGAGGAAGCCTTAAATGATTGATGCTCCCTAGTTTTTCCCTGACGGGTTCTCTCTCTTCTCCGGGCTTTAAAAACAAAGATTTAAATGGCGGTTGTGATATTTATGAAATCAGGAGACTCCAGTGTCGTTTCCCTTGAGGTCAGTGATCGGTTTTACGCTGTCCTAGTGCTCATGTAGTAATTGTGATGTGGGACAATTTGGGAAGTGCCCCGTGGGACAGTTTAATACGTGGTGATTTAAAATGTAAATAAATGCCATATGGCTCTCTCTCTTGCTATCTCCCTGTGTGTTTTAAAGGCACATTTTTCTTCTAAGAAAGGGGTTGTCAAAGTGCTCATGAAAAACGTTTGTTGCATTCGTTGCCATACACTCAGGAAAATTTTGGATTTTTATACTGATTCCGAGAGGCAAAAATGGGAGAATGAAATACCGTCAAACACACACTCAGTCCTTTTCTCGTGCTTTCTGAACCACCCAAACCCTTCAGAATAACCCCTTGAGGAAATAAAATCACTGTCCTTTCATCTCCTGTCACCGTGTGTCTCAGGCTTCGTGTTTGTGTTTTGAGAACTCTTCCAGCTATGAGAACACAAACGTGGTGACACGGTGCCACTGGCGAGCCAGGGCCTGTGAAGATAGTGACAGGAGACCTCGGACCTCGTTATTTAGACACGACAGTAACTGGCTGGGTTTGTAGGGTTGTCACAGAGCTACCTGCCTACGTCGTCTGCCTCCGTGTTGACTTCCAGTCTCTTCTGAAGATGCTTGCCTCAGCCTTTGCTCTTGAAACGCATTCGCCTAAGCTCTTCTGGCCTCGGCTCTCGCTCCACCAACTGTGTTTCTGGCCTTTTCGTCTGTGCTGGTTGCTCTGGACTCTGTTTCGAAGCTGGCCTTTCTCTCCTCGCCAGTCCATCTGTTCGCTGCACGTCCACGTTCCCTGGCTTGAGGGTTGCCTTGATGTCTCAGCTGAGCAGCTGGGTCTTCCAGGGGTTGGAACTAACGCACATTAACAGAGGAGGAGGCCTTATTTTCTGTTTTAGGAAATGCTTCCTAGAATTAGGTTTTTTTTTTTTAACTTCCAAATGCTTATCCGCAATATGTGCCAGAATACAGTGACTCAGTTTCAGCATTTTCACCTGTTAAACCCCAGGGTTGCTTGTTGAAACAAAGCCTAAATCTTTGTTATGTACGTACACACATAAAGAACAAAACAGCACGTGAATACGTTTCGTCAGGATTCTGCATGTGTTATTACCAATCATTTTAAAAAAATCGATATGCTTCTTTTTTCCGAACCTAAATTTAGGTGCTTAAAAAATCTCGTGAAATATTAAAATAATAATAATAATAATAACAATAATAATAATAATTAATAATAAGAGATGACAAAGAGTCAAACCACTGGATCTGATAGACATGGAAACATACCAGTCACCAGGGTAGCCTGTGGCCCTTCTTCATGAATTAATCCTATTCAGGGTTGAATTGTGCCCCCCCAAAAAGATGTTGAAATTCTCACTTACCCTCACTTATCCGTGGATGTGGCCTGACTGGGAAATAACTGTCTTCGTAGATGACCGGTCATTCGGGCGGGCCCTCATCCAGTGTGACTGTGTCTTTATAAAAAAGGAGAAGTTTGGACACAGAGATGGACACACAGAGGGAGGGCCACGGGAGGTTGGAGGAGCTGCCAAGAAGCCAGGAAAGCCGAAGGCAGCCATCGCTGGCCGAGTGGTAGAAGGTAGAGGCAGCCTCCAGACACTTTGGTTCTGGACTTGCAGCCTCCACACTGTGAGAAGGAAATTTTCCACCATTTGAGCCCCTCAGTTTGCAGGACTTAGTTGTGGCAGCCATGGCAAGCTGATGCTGATTTAATTTAGTGACACACAAGCTCGTGTCCATTCAGAAGGCCTCGGCAGCCTCATTTTCGGGCCCAGTTGCAGGGTCCGGATAATTTCCTCGGGACCAGTTTCTTCCTGTGGAGAGAAGGCCGGGCAGGGCGCGACTGCTCACAGCCTTGCTCCAAGGGCACGCAGGTGGCTTGCTCAGATTCTCTCTGGGTCTGTTTTTCCAACGAAGGAGCCCTTGGTAGATCTGAGCAGCGGTATGGAAGCTGTTTCAAAGGCAGGGGGAGAAAAGCAAAATGAATTCAGCGAAGGTCAGTAAGCGTGTGTTTGCCCAGAAAGAGAGGTCAGGTGCTGCAGCCACCAGACTCTTCTTGAACAATGCGCGGGTTCAGAATGCACTGACCCTTTCGCACCCTCCGCGGCCTGCTCACGCCCACGCGGCCTGTTAGAGATGCTTCTAGGTGCTTTCCTTAGCAAGATGCTTCAGGGGGCCACGGGGAGTTTATAGGTTTCTAGCTAAATGAGTCCAGAATGCTCAAATAAAAGCAAAAGTTCAGATTAGACAAATTTTAAAAAGCCCACAAGTTAAAAACCAATCACAGATAGTTAGGTCATATGCAAATACTTTTTTCAAAAATTTTTTTGGTAAATCGGTATTCATAAATAATTTTAACACTCAAATACATTTTCGTAGAAAACATATCCAACAGAAAAATCAGTTTTCAGATTTTACCAGAGAGGTTTAAGTGCTCTTTAAACACACCTAAATGGATTGACAAAGAAGAAAGGTTTATTTTCAGTGTGTGTGTGTGTGTGTGTGTGTGTGTGTGTGTATTATTTATTAATGATAAATTCGCCTGGTGGTTCTGAGCATTTTCAGGCAGATACTTTAAGGGGAGCCTGGGATCATCCTAAGAGTGTGCCTTTGAGCTGTTAGAAACAGTGAGCGTGTGTGGGTGGTTGTGGACGTGTGATGTGTGTGGGGTGTATGGGGCATGTGGGGGTGTGTGGAGGGTGAAGATGAGTGGGGTGGACAAAAACGTTTGTGCTGGAAGTGTGAAGTTTTTGTAGGCCAAGGTTAAGGGGTCTCAGAGAAGCCCTTCTTGGCCAAGGGGAGACTTTGTCAAGAGATGTCTAGCAGTGGGGCTTGGAGGGATGAGTAAGAAAAGAACTGGTAGCTCAAGATCTAGAATCTTCTATGCTCACGACTGCTGTAAAAACAAAATCAGCTTGAAAGCAGATAGTAGGTGAATCCCCATGGGGATTGTGCCTCCCTTAGCTAAGCACATTCGGTGACTTTCACATATATATTTTAAAAGTTTAGTATATTTGTGTTGTACTCCCTAACGTTTTAAAATGCCACATTTCCCCTTTTTAATCATTCCAAACTTTTTTTTATCTTATATGACTTTATGAAGAGGGCAAGGTTACTTGAGGTCATTGCTTCTTGAGAGGATTTTAGGGACAAATCCCAGTGCTGATATAATCAAATCAAGGTTTATTAAATTTCTTCAAATTTTATTTTTTTCAGTTCAGGGACGTTTGTAAGACCCTTGGAACCAGGCGCATAGATGCTTTTAAGGGGATGTAGATGAAGTAGTATTTAAAAGTTAGTAATCAACATTTGTTTACTAATAAGTATAAAAATACCAGTGTCGACTTACTTTCAGTTTCTGATCATTGATTTTACAACGTTGTTTAAACAGTTTTAGTGCCTGACGCAGAGCCACAGGTTAAATATCTAATGACTGGTGAACACAGTCTCATGTACTGCAGACACGCATCTCAGAGCATTTATTTAAGGCAATATCCTAAGATAAAACTGAAGGAAAAGGTTGGGTCCTGTGCTCGAAGTAGAAACATTTTATTCTGTCAAATTCTTAAAAATAGACCTGTCCGTGAAAATATTTACAACTAAACTGCATAAATTGCTTCTTTGCTACCAAAGATAGTAAACATTTTAATCGATGAAAAGCTTGGTAGCCAATGAATAACCTGAAGTCTGTCTACCACTAAGTGAAGCAAATTGGAATTAATCTTCATCCTTACTATTTACTTGTTAGATTACTAATTGCTCAGATTTTTTTAATTCCTGAGGACTAATGACTTGAGGCATTTGTGAAATTTGAATATGTTGTGATAGGCTAGATAGCAATCCGTCATTTGTAATTAATGAAGCCTTTTGGGTAGGCGCCTTTTTTCGGTTTTCTGAGGTTTTGCCGTGACTGGTTGTGGATTTTATCAAGTCCTTTTCTGCACCTGCTGAAATTATAATGATGTTTTTCTTTTAACTTGGTAATGTGATGAATGGCGTTTATGGACATTTTAATGGTAATCCCCTTTGCATTCCTAAGAGTTGCACTTAGTCAAACAGTGAAATGTTTTTCTGTTGGATTCGTTTTTAAAAACATTTTATTCAGTATATCTATATATACACGCGTGAGATGGGAATATGAGTCCCTGTTCTCTTGTCATTTTCTGGTTTTGTTGTCAAGGTTATATTGGCTTCATAGTGTTGGGAAATAAATCACTTTATTTTTTTCTCCTTTTTTTTTCTTTTCTCTCCTCTGGGAAAGTATATGTTCAAAATGATTTGTCTTTTGAAACTCTGATAAAACTTGTGTTTAAAGATTTCTGACTCTGGTATACTTATCATGGAAAGATTTTTTAAATGAGAAATTCCATTTCTTCAATAGTTGGAGATATACTGGATTTTTATTTTTATTTCTTCTTGATGTTGATTATTTCTGTATAAAGATATTTTCATTTCATAAGTTTCCAGTATGTTGGCATAATGTTATTCGTGGAATTCTCTTAATATCTTTAAATTGTGCTGTAGCTCTGATTATGTTTTATTTTAATTTCAAATATTTATTTGGCCTCTCTCACTGTCTTTTTAATTTTTCAAACTCACTAGAAGTTTATCTGAGTTACTAGTTTTACAAAGAATTAACTTCAGGCTTAGTGATTCCCTGTTTAATCTTGGTTTTCTACTTAACTTGTTTTTGTCTTTATTACTACCTTTCTTGAACTACCTTTATTTATTTATTTTTTATTTTCATCGTTTAACTTTCTAAGTGCAATACTTAGCTCATTAATTTATAGCCTTTCTTCTCTCTTAATTTATAAAGAAATGAAGTCTTTACACTTTTAACAGAATGTTCTCTTGATAAATGTGATGAGTAAAGTTCGTTGGTTATAGATATTCACTCACTTATTTGGCTTATTAATAAAGCAAAGCAACTCACCAAATGGGTTTGAACATACATAGGATTTAAATTTGAGTATTAGCAGAAACTTCTTGTAAACCCCACTGTAAAAACAGAATTTGTAGTGAATTACTCTGTCATGTATAAATCAAACTATCCTGATCAAAGCTTCATTAGCGGGGTTTATCATTTTCCCTATATATGGCAATTCTATTGAACATTTTGTTTCTAAGTTTTCAAAATTTTCAAGTAACTTTCTAGTAATATAAACATAGTCATGACATAACTTCATGAATGTAAGTGAAATTTGCCTTTAGTTAATTTGCCATCTTATTTGGTGCTGTTGAACAGTAATTTATTCTGTTTGTGCATATTTATGGGTTGAGAAAGAACTTTGTGTCATCATTGGTCAGTTTTAACAAGAATTAGAATTTTGTAAACCAAGTGCTAAAACACCCTTTACAAATCGAATCATTCAGTAAGCGAGGAACAAAGCCTGTGCCATGTGGCACTGCTGTGCGGGGTGGCACCTCCAAGCCGGAGGGCCTGAAACGCTGCCAGTCCGGACTGGGACCTGCCCTGGGAGTGACACACACATTGGAAAATTTAGTAGGAACAAATTCAGACCTCTCATTCATCAGTTTTATATCAGCTAGCTGCATGCTGAAGTGATCATATTTGGGTTATATTGGATTAAATAAAATATGATCAAAATTAATTTCAGCTGTTTTTTATTGACTTTTTCAATGTGGTTATTAGAAAACATGAAATTGTGTGTTTGATTCACCTTATATTTCTACTAGACATTGCTGGTGTAAGAGTTTATTTGTGTAAGCTTTTATGGCAAATTGGTGAGAAACTTATAAAGAAAACACAGGCCTATTGATTCCCTATATCAGGCACTTCACCTGTTTCAAAAAGTAATTTAGTTTCTTTTGTTCCCCTTTGTTTAGTGATTTTATTTTGGCTGGCTGAGTGTTCGCTTGATTTGGAGACGTTATAAAACATTACAGGAAAGACTATCATTTCCTCAAATAAAACACAGGAATCAGATACAAGTTTTAAGTTGTAAACATCATGAGCAACAATCCCAACAGAAAATACTTTCTTAGTTGAATGCTTCCAGGATATTTTAAATTTCAAAACAGGATAATTTTAAGTAACCAAGTTTAGAATTTCTTAAAAGTACATTATGACACTCCATGGAGTGAATATCTAGATATTAAGCATCTGCTTATTGAAAAAAATAAGTCTCAATTTAATTTCATTCGTGCTTATTTCATCGATAGGATAAATTGAGGTAATTCTACAAAGCACCTGTTGGAGAAAGGTCAGAACAGCCTCTCATTTCAAATTAGGTTTTGTGTTATATCCATAGCTTGAATAGTTTGCCATGGAAGATTAGATTCTACTCTACCAGACAACTTCTTTGTTCTTCAGTTTGATGATTCTAGGAAACCGGAATCAGCAATCCTATCTGTTATCCCATGATCCAAAAGAATATGTGTTTGTGGGCCTTGGAGGAAATGTGTACTCCACATAGCCTCTTACCTGTTTAGCAACAATCTCATCGGGTGTTACGTAGCATCCCCGGATATGGCCGCGTCCTACAATAACTGAAAGCAGTATGATTTGAAAAATGAGCATTTTAGATAGAAGTTAAATTTGCATTTGGTAAGTTTTTCATTCTAAAATTACACTTGGTGATTGTAAAAGCTCCCAATTACCTGCGAGCTTAATTGCCACTCTTTCTGTGTGAAGTGAATAGTGTTTAGTTTGTAAGTGCTGTAGTGGCTTATGTCATACAATTAAAAAACCTCACCCTTATGACTTGTGTATCGACTGTCTGTCATTGGTGTTGGGTTTATTTTGTGTGCGACGCTGTTTGGAGATTTTCTGCATGTGCATGTGTGTATCCGTGTCTGTACACTTACACCTGTCCGCCTATCAGTCATCAGACCACCTCAAGGAGTTGGGAATACAGGGATGAGTTTTCTTTGATGCGAAAACAACACAGCAATCTTATAATTTTCTAGTTCTGTGCCAAAACACATATTTGCTTCTTGAATAGTTAGAACTAAAATGAAATGTTCATTTTGTAAATAGAATACGGAACCCGAGAGCACTCACGGGCTAGAAAACTGTACTAACATTCTGAGGAGCAGAGGTGATGGTCTTGGCTTTTAAGGTTTTTACCCCTGAGGCTGGGTTCTCCCAGCTGGTCCTACTGTAGAGCAGATACGGGAAAGTAGCCTGTGGCCTCCAGAAATGTGTTTGTGTTTAATCGTGTTTTTCTGCTTTTCCCGGGTCTTACAATTCTGTCAGATAATGATGCTGTTTTAAAGGTGGGCGGTAGGTTTCTGTCACTTTATAAACTTTTACCTTTTCCTCCCTTTGCAAAGGGTGTTCTGCCATGTAGGAAAAATCAGTTTTCACTAACGGGTGCTTGAGAGTATTCAGAACAGAGAGACATTACAACAGTTTTTCTCTGGAGATGGTTCTAGACAATTATAGGTTCTTTGGGCAGAATTCAAGAACACAGGTGCTTCTGAGTAGTTGTTCAGAACCCCAGCCAGAGTGGGGAATTCGCCTCCCAGGCAGACTGTGTCCTGTCCATTTCTAATGATTTGTAAGGACAACAGTTTGATAGTTCTTATTAATAATCAGTTTTCACATTCACAACTAACCATTTTAGTGTTCAAAATCCATGCTGACATTACAGTATACTGCAGGAGAGTAAATCTGTTGGAGGATATACATCTTATCATACTCAGGCCGTTAAAGGAAGGAAATATCTCCTTTATTATGTATTGTGAAAAATAAGTGGTTTCACATCCTTTAATGATACCTTGTTATATAAATAATTATAAAACAGCAACTGCTTCTACATGTGAGTTTATATATATAATATATTAATATATATAAATTTAATATAAATATATATAAATAAATATATACAAATATATATAAATTTAATATATAAAATATATAAATTTAATATATAAAAATATATAAATTTAATATAAATATAAATTTATATTTACAAATATATATAAATATATACATATACATATACATACATACATACATACATATATATATATATATATATATATATATATATATATATATACATATATATTCTTAGCGCTGTGGGACTGAATTAGTAGAGTACAATGAATTTTGTAATTTTGTGCCCTACTCTACCCGTGAGAGCGAACCCTTCCAAAGACTAGAAAACATTTTTTTAAATTAGAATATGCTCTATGTGCAAAATATTTGATGTCCTGATTTTGTCTTCTAAACTTTGATTGCAAATCTGCTTCTTTTCTTAGCACGAAATGTTCTCCAGCTAGGTACATTTAATTGGCACAGTTTTTCTACACAGGTGTTTAGCAGTATCATTAGGATGAATATTGACTTCTAGAAATTTATTTTATAGAAATAAAGATGTATACAAAGATTGCTACAAATAATGTTTATATTGCATTTATTTCTAAATGGCCAAAAATTGGAAATAATATAATTTCCAAAAAAAGGTGGTGATTCATAAAAAAAATTATAAGATATATAATGGATTGCTATGTAGGTATTTAATAATGTCATTTTGAAGATTGATAGTCTTAAAAATGTTTCAACATAATGTTAAATAAAATGAATGATAACCATCAATACGTCCCATATGGTGGCAATTTTATATGAGAGAAAAAATTGCACCTAGTAGATCTTAATTATTTAATCTTAATGTAGGATTTTTGTCTTTAGACAACAGGAGTATGCTTAATATTTTTCTTGTTTGGATTTCTAAGCTTTTTCCAAAGTTTGTTTAGAAGGACTATGAGTGACTCCTGTCATCAGAGAAAATTGCCATATTATTTCACAAACTGAAAAGTCCTCGAAGGGCATGCTGCCTCTGCATTTCGGTCCCCTTGACGGTGAAAGCAAGGTTCCAGTCCATGCTGCTGGGAATTTCCTGACGTTTAAGACCTTGAATTGTAAGCCTCTGCTTCCTCTTTATTGTTCATAAAACACACTTTTGCCCCGCTGTCTTTAGAAGTTATTATTGTCCTACTATGTGTCATGCCCCAGGAAGATACGGAGATAAGTCAGACAGGACCTTTAGACCCCAGACTTCTCTTTCTTTGTAAAAACAAACAAGGAGTGAATAGCCAGCCTACATGTTTTTGTTTTCCAGATAAATTAATTATAGCTATCCCCCCCAAAAATTATTTCTTATTGTCCCCTTCGTAGGTAATACCAAAGAAGATAGTGACACATATAATTTTTCGATGTGGACGTTGTATACGATTATGTACGTCTAGACAGACAGGATGTGAGTGCAGGGCTTGCTCGTGAAGCCACTCATGATGACCTCATTGGCACATCAGTGGGTTTGGGGCCTGGTCGGGAGAGACCCCAGTTGGCATTTTATGAAATATCAGTTTATTTAGTCAAAGCTACAGAACTTTACAAGAGAAAAATGCCGACCTAGAGCAGGTGTAAGGACTGCTTCTGTTGGCGTGGACACGCCTGAGCCCCCTGGTTTTCTGGGGGGGCGAGCAGTCACTGGACATCCTCACGGGCACACCCAGCCAGAGTGGAATGTTACGATCCAACCTCGCATTCCCCTGATGTCCTCAGCGCCTTGTCCCATCCCCAGGGAGGGCACACGTGCCGATGGCCGTGCCTCTGCGTGCTAAGTGCTGCAGACTTGGGGCTCTCCTACTTCTTAGACTCAATCCGAGACAGAAAGGCCACATGGCCCAGACGCCGGAGGAGAAGGCAGCATCAGCGCTCGCACGCCTCTGCGGATGCCTCTTCCCCTGGCACGCTTTCACAGGGACTAACTTAGGGTGATTTTCATAGAGCAGCAGTGTCCTGTGTGGCACGCAAACTGAAACGGCTCCTGAGAAGTGTATCGATTATCCCTAGTTCACAGCAATTAAGATTTAGAGCACCGAGGCCTTGTATTCCAATTAAAAGCCCTTTTCGTAGATATCGTCGTCTGTGGGGTCCACTGCCACCGTTTTTTTTCTAATTAACTTGAAAGTCAGATCCAACAACTTGAGTGGTAAGGAGGTGCTTTTTTTTATGTTAAACCATGTTTTTTTCTCATTTTGTCTGATTGTCCTTTAAACATAATATTCTATCTGCCGATGTGATGCTTATAATTCTTACTGGACAAACCTTAAACATGATGGATGACAATGCCTTCCTACCATGATTTCTCTTGCCAACAGAACTTTAAAACCCAATGGACATATAAGTAGCCAGTCAGTCCAGAATAAATCAGAAAGGGTAAGAAGTTGGGGCTTAGAAATTTGCATTGGAGGTATCTCAGAGTAGTTTTAATTTCATTTTTAACACATTTTTGTCAGCCAGCTGTGGAATATAATTGTGTGTCACAACAGGGCATGTGCATCTTTAATTTTAATAGACGAAGAGACACGATTAAGTAATGAATGAGCCGTCGTCCTGTGAAATTAGTGGGGGACCTTCCCTTTCTCCATAAGAAGCCAAAAGCAGTGGTACACGAGGCCCTTGTTAGTATGACCGACGGGGAGAAGGATTTGATGACACGTGAAGACTCTCCGCCGTGTAGTTTCTAGTCCAAAGAATTTGAATAAGTGTTAGGAAATATGAATTCGTTTCTGCTTCATCTAACTAGATTGGATACAACGGGGCGAGCAGTTAGGGAGGAAGAAGTCCCTGCTACGCAAAAGGCAATAATTCATGCTAAATGGGTATGAGCAGTCACTCAGCGAAAAACGGATTTTTATAGTGTCCCGGACTTGGACACTTTTAGAGATTCGTGTGCTTATTGTGCAAGTGCCGTAAAGAAAATATATAGTTCTCATTAAAAGGTGACTACATTTTTTTCCCTCCGTACCTGATATATGTTTGTTCAAAGTTTAAGCTTTTTTTTTTTGTTTTTATTTTTGTTCTGTTTGCAGTTTGAGATGCTCTGGCTGGGTTTCTGAGAGGAGTGTAGCTGAAAAGAAACAAACAGCTCCAGAGTCCCCTGATTCTCTCCCTCAAACCGGGTTTCTACATAAACTGTACAAAATGATCCATGATTCCCATCCTCAGCAAGAGGGGCTGGGCACAGTTTAGCTCACTTTGCAAATCAGGGTATCCGTCAGCAGCTCAGAAAATTCGGCTGTTCATTGAGGATGATGTCAATGATGTCTTCTCCTTGATAATACATTTTTTTTTTTTTTTGGCATTGGTAAAGGTTTTAGGATTCTCTACAGTAAAACTGCAGGTTTTTGCATTTCTATTTAATGCCGAAATACATAGACAAAATATTGCTTTCGAGCTTGATGTCTATCCATCCAAATTCAAACAAGAAATTGTCGTCGCTGTTGTCACCCACCGTTTGCATGGTCTGGTGCGAAGCCCTGGGGTGCCGGGAATGATAACTCTTGGTTCCTCCCTTGTTCGCTCACAATCCAGTAGAGGTAGGTAATAATTTAAAAAAAGCAATTGGAGAGGCGAGATTAGGAGCAAGTGAAATCAGGATAGATGCTTCTTGCAGTAAAACTCAGTGAGGATGAAATAATGACCTTTCCGTCAGGAGCTGAGCTGTGGATGATGGATGCAGAAGGGCCTGGAACCATAGGTTTATCGGTCAATTAGCCCCCCCCCCACACACAGTTTATTTGTTGAATAATCCAAGTCAGTTTTCCTGCACAAAGTCTCTCGCTTGTTGCATTTTGCTGATTAAACCCCCGTATGGTCATCGAGCAATTTTCTCTGTGACTTACTGACCCCGATGCAGGTGGACAGAGCCGTGCTCTGTGGAGAACAGCTTTTCCTAGGGAGTAAAAGCCATCGGTGCTTACAGTCTCTCCAGGCGTGGGGAACAGACGGTGGCTAATGAAATGGCACAGTGGGCCACACGGAGGCCATGCGGAAGGGCAGGTGACCTCGAAAGAACCTGCTGGAGGACCAAGGAGACATCTAAGCTCCGGAAAGACGAGCAGAGTGATGGAGACACATCCAGTTCCTTCTCTGAGCCAGGAGGGGGGCGGTAAGGCTTGCATTTCAGCCGCGGGATGAATACACGCACACGCGTGTCTCCGCATGTTTACAGAGGCATCGCTTTTTTCCTCCAAAGTGGAGAATTTTCGAGCAATGGGTATTTGGGGTGCTTGGTGGGGAAAGGGTGCACAGAGGATGGTCACACCTTGCTTCTCCGGAGCTGGCTTTCGCTTCGTGTTGGGAATGCGAAGCCGGCTCAGGGGCCCAGCCACTTGAAGCAAAGGTCTGTCAGCCTCAGCGCCAAGAACTCAGCTGCAGGCCCAGCCCAAGGGTGTGCCATGGGATGGGTGCTGTGTGACACGATCTGAAAGGCCTTCGTTCGCGGGCAGCACGGCCTTTAACGCCAGGAAGAGGTGGGAAGGGCACAGCTGCACGGATGGCAGCGTGCGGGGGGCTTGGAGGTGGCCAGGATGAGGGCCTCGTCTGCAGACACGATGGGCGGCCTCATTGGAAAAGTCACGATAGGGAGCCTGCGTCTCTGCGGGTTTGCACCATCGCCTTTCTCACACTCAAGGCAGCGTTTAACCCTGAAAAGTGGTCACTGTTTTTCTTTTTGTCACTTCCATGTCAGGGGTGAGATTTTAAGTTTTCTTGAAAGTCACTGCGTACTAAAGGCAGGCATGGCCAAGTTACAGACAGCAAAGAAGCACCGGAAATAAAATAAAAATGAAAAGTAACCTGAAATTCTGCTAAGGTCCGGCTCTCTGGCGGTACCCAGGGAACCACAGTGCATGACTTCACGGAGCACGAGCGTCGCAGGCGGCGTCACCTGCGTGGTTTAAATGAAAAAGCGACGGGTTACCTGTGCCACGTGGTCTTCGGGGGAAAATGGCCTGGCACCTAGTGTGACCCCCTGTGTTTTCACAGGCACGATCGCAGGTAACTCAAACACCCACTTCAGATTTCACTTTATTTTGTTCTAAGTTTCTTAAAGTCACGTCTTCATGCATAGACCTTAGTGTTGCTGTTACGCGCCCCTTCAATGCCACGTGTCCTTCGAGTCACTTAGTAGCGTGTCAGAGCGCATTGTATTTCCTCTCGAAGCTGAAATTATGTTCCAAGCTCTCGGTACCTATTTACAAAGCGTTAGTAAATGGGTTTGGGTCCTGTTTTCCGCACAGTCTAGAAATAAAGCCAGGGCGTTGCGTTTCGCTGACAGCAGAAGTTGGGGGGCGAGGAGAGTCGCTCGTCCCTTCGAGGGCACCGCCTTCTCCTGTCCTCAGGCAGAGGGTAGGGTCCCCTGTGCAGCCACCGAGGGAGAGGGCTTTGTGTTTTAAGCCACAAGCTCTGGCGAACGCTCATGTCTCACTGACCCAGGTGACCTCTGTGACTGACCCTCGCACGCACCCCGGCCTTGCCCGGGGTCTGGCAGTGGCGTTGGGAACCTCTGTGTCACATGAATTAACTTCTACCTGAATCCCTGTCAGTTCACAATAAACATTCATCGCAGTAACCTATTTGTCCTTTCGGGAAAGAAGAAATAGCTGCTGGTTATTCCTTTTCTGGGTTCTCCACCGGGGGTGTAAGGTGATTCCACTTGTAGGGACTGTGCCGGCAGCTTGGTCACGCTGCTGAAGTTAGAGGTGATAATACATGATTTTCTTATTTCAATCACAACCAAAGTGCTGTTCAGATGACGATTAGTAGAACTGGAATGAGAAAGGCGGGTGGAGGGGAACTGATAATTGAATTTAGGGGGCCCTGTCCTGCTTCATGTTCTCAGTTGAGGCGGGTCACATGCCCTCGTGTTGTTTCATGTTCCTGGACACAGATGGCATCGGGTTTGGATTTTACCCCAGATCTATAATGTCCAAAATAAAGTCCCAGATGATGACAGTAGATTCATGTCTTAAATTGCATGATTAAATAATAGATTAGGTTCCGTTTTAGATTTTACGGTTACTGGAGAAGAGAATTTGGGGAATAGAGTTTCGCAAAGTACGCTGCCTGGGACGAGCTGACACGATCGCCCCAGCACCACCCTGTTTTAATCATCTGACGTGACCATGGGATTATCCCTTCGCTGTACATACCACAAGCATGGGTGTGCTAGCCCTCACTTTCACCAGTCCAGGAGGCGATACTCTTGGCAGCTGACAGAATCACTCCACGACTGGGCAAACGAATAAAGTAGATTTTGTAAACTCAGAATCATAGGATGTCAAAGTCACCCAGTGCTGGAGAGATCACTCAGTTCAGTCCCTTTCTGACATCACAGAGGAAACTAAGATCCGGTGAGACAGTGACGTGTCACATGTATTTTTCAGGTTTAGACACAGACTGCAAATCGGTTTTCTTCCTCTTTTGGTCTTGGATCACCTCACTTTCTCCCTTAACTCATTCCTAATAAGAAGATACTTATTTCTTAATTAAAATAAAGGGGAAAAACGTGAAACCTTCCGAAGAGAGTAGACGTAAGCTGTCTGGTGTGACGAGGGCCTTGTCCGGTCGTTGTCCTGGATCCCTGGATCTGAGCGACTTTGGTCTTGCTGAGCCTTAGTCACAGCTGAGTTTAGTTAGTGAAGCGGCTCACGGTGGGCCCCTGGATGGCATCCTGGTGCAGGCTGGTCAAGCTGGGAAGACCAACCGCCTGATTAGAGGGTGTGCCTTTGATGCCCATGATACAGCCCGACCTCCAAGGACGGTGGCTGTGCTGGAATTGAGTCCAGTCACGTGACCAAATCCCTGCAGGACTTCTGAGTTCAGGGGATCTTCCTGGCTGGTGAACACGTTGGTCTGGGGGTGCAACACGCCCGGATTTTACTGGGAAAGGGGGATGGACCATAGCTCTCTCTGGAACCTTCCAAGTCCTTGCCTCTGTGTCTCTTCGTTTGGATCGTTGGTTTGTACTCCTTATCATACAACTGTAGCTGTCAGTCCCGCACTTTGCTGAGTTCTGTAGAGCGTCATCAGCGCTGACGGTGGTCATCAGAACCCCCATATCTGCGGCGATTTGGTCAGATATGCAGGCAACAGGGTGACCCCTCTCCTGACGGGCGTCTGAGGAGAAGGCGGGCTCGGCAAGGACCGAGCCCTGAGTTGGTGGGCTCACTTTGGGCTGGCTCTGTTAGCTTCGAGTGCTCAGCGTCGGACTGAAATGTGTTGCAGAACACTTGGGGACGATGTCCGGATGGAAGCATTAGGACACACGTGCAGGGCCACGGCCAGTGCCCCCTGTGACTCTGTTTGTTGACAGAGATTTGGGGCAGAGAAACGGGTCAAGTGTGAGTGTTCTCAAGCTGACCGTGGCCTGTTTGTGGAGCATTGAGTTGGAAAGTCTGTTTCTCGTTTGGGTGGAATTTTGCTTTAATAAGAACTTTACACACACATGGATTGGAAAACCAGAGGTAAACACGCTAAGGCTGTTTTTCATGTTTGAGCAGGTGTCCCCCAGTGTCCACGCCTCTTACAACAAGGTTAAGTGCTATTTTCTAAAGCCTCGCCACCCAAAGCATGGTTTTTAGATAGAAATCATTGCCGTCATCTGGGGGCTTGTTAGACATGAAGACTCAATCATGATCTGTGGTTTAATAAGCTCCCCAGATGAGTCACAGGCTCATTAAGGTTTGAGAATCTCAACTTTGGAGATAATGAGGGAGATTCATATTAAACCAAATCCAAGGCCTTTACTTTAAAAAATGAAGCCAAAAATTGTGGCTTGTTTTTCTCAACCATCGGAACCCGTTTGTGATCCACAGATTCCCCCACACCTCCTCGTCGTGACGATCCTCTGTCTCATGACTTTTGGCATTCATCGGCCTCTGTTCATGCTTCCAGATTGCGTACAGGTATTAAAATCAGTCTTTGGCTCCTTGTTAAATGTGGTGGATTGGGCAAATGCGTTTATCTTCTCTCCTTGAAATGTCACTAAAATACCAGTTAGAAATAAAACTAAAACTCCGCTCACAATGACAAAGAGAATGGGAAGGATCCCATGCGAAATAAGAGATGTTAGCATGTTTATAGTTCTGTAGTGAGTTCGGGAAAGAATTATTCTAGGTACGTGGAAAATTAAGCAAGTAAAAACCAAAAGAAAACAAGACGACGATTATCTGTAGAGAATACAGAATCGTGCAAGAAACCAAGTGTAATCAAGGTCATAGTCTATACTTTGTGGCTCGATGTACCTATGAATGCTGATTTAACACAAAGTCGTAAAATGATATGTGAGGACAGATTGTGGAGGGGTGTAGGAAAACTTCGTTTTTATTCTTCGTAGTGTCATCTCTAGTAAGTGAGTTATAGCTAAGACTTGAACGTAAGTGTTAGCAGTGTAGGTATGGAGTGTGGTGTCAACACCAGAGAACACAGCTCAGTTAGTGTTAGTTGCCTCGCTCTTGCTTTCCCTCAGCACCAGCCATGCCGGGGGGTGTGGATGCTGAGGCACAGCGTCGGGAGCACTGGACCAACAGTCAGAAGATCTGAGTGCTGGTCCCTTTCTGCCACCTCCTAGCCTTGCATCTTTCCATTAAAAAAGGCATAATGTTCCGTGATTCTTATACCATTTTATGCTCCAAGTTATTTCCTCTGTATCGAGGAGATTATTTCTAGTGGCTCCATCAACAGGATTAATTTTTGCATCACTTTGCCAGTCAGCATTTACCCAAGAGGCTTGACAATTCCCCTTTCAGGGGAAGAATAGGCGAGTTTTTCTTCTCAAGAAGCCAAATAGCCTTACTCACTTGGAGAGCAGCATGGAATTATCATCTGAGTCAAGAAAGAACAATGGTTCCTTTAGCTTAGCCTGATGGAAATGTTTCCAGTTCTCACACCCCATGACATTTGTGAGAAGTTCAGATATTGCCAGAATTGCCAAAAGCCATCTGGTCAGAATGTCTTGGCCATGTTAACGGGTTTAACCCGCGCCCATTTCTGTTTCTTAGTCTTCTTGTCATTTCTGTTTCACATTTTTATTAAGTTTGTGCAGCAGCAAATACATTATGTTGAGTGAAAGGCAGTGTCTTTGAAAGGCTATTACTCTGAATTTCGTGTAGATCGGAGCCCTACAGATGGAATGTGCCAGCAGAAAATATCCAGTCTTGGCTCACCTAGGCGCAGGAATCCGTGATTCTGTCCAAAAGGTTCATGTTAGCCAGGCCATTGCCCCTTCAGGTCATATCTGCCTTTGCCAACCAATTTTTAAAGGGCATGCAGAGCAGGTGATAACAGACACAAGCCAACATTTCCTGAGCTAGCACGTCGAGTGGACACAAGGCTTTGTCCTCTTAAGTCCCCGAGTCGCAGTCTGTCTCTCCAGTCTCTCACCCCAAGTCTTTGTCATCTGTTCCCTTTTTCTTACCTTGCCTTCTAGTCTCTTGAATCTCACTTTTTGGGGGAACTGATGCTCTATTTGTGTCTCTCCTCTTTCTTTTCTGCTCTTTTCCTTTTTTCATTCCTGTTCATGGTGTTCAAGAACATAATAGGTCAGAAATGAACCCCCATTACAATTATCACAGAAAACTAGGAGGTTGACATAAAATTAACGTTTCAGCTCTAGAAGTAGTGATGCCAACAGCACAGGGCCATCATGTCAGAGAAAGAATGATCCTGGTTTTCCCTTTGCTGGGACCTTGCGAGGTGACCCAAACTTTCAGCGGATGAAATATGTCCTAATAGCTGTTCTCTCCTGACTCAAAATGGGATTTTTAATTCAGAGGAAAAATGTATTTTTTTCTGTTTTAGAAATTTGATGTTTATTTGCTGTTTTTGTAAAAAGAATAAGTACTATTTTATGTGTTAAAAAAAGAGAACAACTTTTTCCGATAGGAGAATTGATTAACTTACATATCAAGATCACCAAACTTACCATTATCTGGAGTTTTCACAAAAGGCATCTGGAAGCTACATAATTGCTATTATCTCTTTTCTTCCTGCTTAGTTTTCTCACTGTAGATAATTCTTTGAACTCTCAAAGGTGAGGTACCCCTCTGGCCCATCTTTGTATTCCCTGAGGCTGCTAACATTTTAATTTTTTAGTAAATACTGTTAAACAAGGAAATAGCAATCTGGCTCAGTCTGGCCATTGCTCTAGTTTATTAGAATCATTTAGGATTTTGCTCTCTGGGTAATAGTGCCACTGAGATTCCCGAGCAGTAAAATTGTGTCTTAATTTGGTCTTTCATTAGCCCAGTTGCAAAAAATTTTCTTCAAGGTACAATGTAAATAGGGTAAAGATAAACGTTCAAAATGTATCCCTTTAGTTGGTGAATAATGGACAGTACATAGACATCATATTCGTTTCTCATTTATTCTCACAGTAGCCAATTAGGATTGGAAACAAAGGCCTCGATGGAGGTAATTTTTAAATATCATGTGAACTAAAAAATATTTAGCAATATGGTATTTTCAGCTGTATTTGTGATATTTGATGCATGTTAATTTTTAATATATATTTTTTCCCTAGAATAGATGCAGGCGATTCTCTTTTACCTTAAAGAGTTTTACAAGTAGGTTCCATTATCTGAAGGTTCACAAATGCTAACTAAGTAAGCTGTTTCAGGCCAGTGACCACATAATTTCTGGCATTCTTCATTGGCAGAGCAACTAATTGTACTTTTAGATTTGTAAGAACTGAATATTATTTCAGATGAATTAAAAAATGAATATAAGTTGGTGGACCCTTATCTTTAATCTTTTTTTTTTTTTAGAAATGTTCTACTTACATGACTATTTGAGTTTCTTGTAAGCAATTTGCAGGCTTTTATCTGTAAGTTACATCTCATTTGGAACAAATGATGTCATTTATTTGTTTGTGGATGGCTTTTGAAATTGAAGATGGGTGAAGCAGTTATATAAGAAGTGATGAATTATATCGCCCACTTACTGAAAAGCAGCTATCACAGCTAAACGCAAAGGCACACCCATTCCTTCTTCATTTGGTCCTGTGTCCCCAGGAGTTAGTGCAGGGCACAAAGTGTCAGTGTTGGAAAGAGGCCAGTTCATTAGGCAGAGTGGCTGCCTTTGGTGATCTTTGTGAGACTGTCACCCTCGTTGTGCTGGTGCCGAACAGACAAAAGCAGGAGAAAACCTTTAGCTAAAGGGATCTCATTTCCTCCAATAGAACAAAGCCATCAGATTACCGCAGGTGATTTGACATTATCCTCATTCAGCAAATATGTTGAAAAGAATAAAAAGCAACACCTTTTTGTATTTTAAAGTACATTTATAAAAAGGAATAGCGAATCCATCTGTATTCCCACTGTACTTTGTAGGGAGCTTTTAAAGTATAATTTCTTAACTTATTCATATTAAAGCTGTCACAGAAATTCAACACCGATTTCTGTTTTCTGATAAAGCTGTTGAAATACCACTTGGTTTTAAGAAACTGAGCTGCTTTTGGCTCTGCGCTAGGAAACATTCAGAGCACTGAGGTGGTAATTTAATATCTTTACCCCTCAGATCAAATTATTTTTTTCTACCCTTTGCTCGGCTCCTTGGCTTATCAAGCTTGATTACATTTGCCTTTCCTTACTTTGAAAAATGTGGTCTGAAAGTGTGAAATAGAAAAATTGATCTTCCTACGTATATAAAGCGATATGCCAGTGTTTTGTAGAACTTTTTGTTTTGCATGATGGAAAATTGTAATTCTGGCTCAACAACTTTCTTTTTTTTGGCCATGATTAGGCAATGGTGAAATGAATCATCAGCAACTAAATAAACACTGATTAAAAATAATCGTCAAAGAAAAAAATTTTTTTTACAATGCATCTAAATGATTCTTCTAGCATGATAATTAGTACAAATTGAAGATTGAATGGCTCCTTTTTGAAAGTTCGTTTTACTTTATTTTTGTTTGCATTCTCATTATCCCGTTATAAATGCTGTCGCAGAGCTGAGCCAGAGGTGGTCTCGCCTCCCACTCTGTGGCCAGTGAACTGAGCCGCCACGTCTTTGCGACATTTCAACTTGACAAGAACTGTGTAGTTCACATCCTGGACTGATACATCTCTATCTGCTTGTAACGAGTGGAATCGTGTCCCCAGAAAGGGCGTAGTCACGTCCTAACTCCAGTCCTGTGGCTGTGACCTCACTTAGAAATGGGGTCTTTGCAGATGCTCTCAAATTGAGATGAGGCCTTGTTGGAATCAGTTCAGTGCCTGGTGCTTTGTAAGAGAAGGGAGAGGGAGATGTCACACAGAGACCCTGGGGCATAGGGAGGGGGCTATGGCAGCCCTAGGAAACGGGTACACTTTTCCTTTTTTTATTTTTATTTTTAAATTAATTATTTTTTAAAATGGTGACATTGTAAACGAAATTCGATATTTCAGCTGTACATCTTAACAGTAAGGCATGCATATATTTACACTGCGTGTTCGCCTCCCATAGTTAGAGTTCTTTCTGTCGTATTTGACCCACTTTACCCCATTTACCTCCCCTCTCACTTTTTCTTTTTCTAAATGAAACCCTAGGAGACATTCGCAGCCGAAAGCCACCGAATCTACCAGCGGACATTCTTGCTTAGACATCTCTAAGGACTGTATCTGAAAATCTCCTGATTTAATACTTTTTTCGACCTTTTGAGAAGTTTTTAGTTCCAATATCTTGGCAGATGCATTTTAGAGATATTAATTATATTCCTCGAGGCCATTCTCTAACCCATGGGAATGTCGTGAATGGTGGAGCCATACATCGTTAGGTTTTAGTCCCAGCCTTTCCTTCTGAGCAAGTTATTGGGCTCTTCTAAGCCTCAGTCTGTGTGGGGCGCGCTCGCCTTCCATCTGTTCGCAGAGCTTCTCTTTAATAACTACTGCTGCCACCTTTTCCTCTCTTCTACTTTCCCTGATTCTGGAGTGAATAATATTAATCTTTGAGCTAATAACTCTAAAAAAGAGGTGCTAACGGTTAATCCCACAGTCGCTGCCCAACTTGTGCTTTGTTTCTGATGATGGCTGTGCTCACTGTTTTTCAAATCGCAGATCATGACTCATTAGGAATTAGAAACCAATTAATAGCTCATTCAGCATAAAAAAAAAAAAAGCAACTAGAATAGAACAGAAAATACCAGTTCGCATTGCTCAGAGTTTGAATAATTTTGTGTGTGCGTGAAATTAAAAAAATTTCTGCACGTGCGCGTTGCAATGTATGATGATTATTCTGATGTGGAATGCCATTAAAAACAAG
Organism: Cynopterus sphinx; assembly: GCA_030015415.1. NCBI lineage: Eukaryota > Metazoa > Chordata > Mammalia > Chiroptera > Pteropodidae > Cynopterus > Cynopterus sphinx. The sequence continues at coordinate 2,721,669 of CM057391.1, forward strand.
TTAGAAGCCACCAAGCTTTCGTGATTCCAATCTATACTCTCCTTCCCCGCATCCTGTTCATTCATGACAGGGATAGACTGCTGCTGCTGAGTTAAACAGCCACATGTATGGGCATCGCTTCCATTAGTTTTCTTTTTTGAGTAGCTGGGGTTGACTTCTAGGTTGTGACCAGAAGCCTTGTAGCCATATCGATTTCTAAGGAGCATGGGGGCAACGGGGTGCAATGCTCTGCTTCTCTTCCCCAGTTCTTAGTGTGTATCAGGCTTTCCTTCTAAAAATGTGCCGTCGCTGAACTCTGCTTTCTCACCATTGAGATTCTTCATTCTCTGCTTTGATGACAATTGCCGAGTTAGTAAGGCTCACCCCACTGCCTGCTGAACAACACTTATCTAAGAGGTCGTATCAGTTCATGTGAGACGTGCTAAGGTTTACAGTCGGTGTTAGCAAGCCGTCAACTTGCTTTTACGTGGAGACCAAATCCCTCTCACCACTTCCCATAAAGACTTAGGAGTGAAGCCTTGGTAAGTTATTATACCATGAAAACCTAGATTTTCTCCCTTGTATTATCAAACATGGCTACAGAAAGACTCTTCCTCATAGGGCTTGAATGACTTCATATGTATCCTAAGTCCTGGTGATGGTGGCATTGCCGACGTTGCTAACCATGGGATTTGGCGTCGAGTCTGATGACCCTTGTCTGCCTGGAGTTGGCTCTGCTTTCCATTGAAAACAGTGCAGGCATTTAGGTAGCACCGCTCCCCAACCAAATAAAGAGATCAGAGGTTAGCTCACCTGGAGGCCTGCATTCTGTTTCTGGTACTAAATATTAAGAGAGGCTGTGATGACTCGGATTAAGGACATGGATTTCTTCAGCATGGAGCAGGGAAAATGTGGACCTGCAGGGCTTCTCTGTGTGTCCATATACATGTATCCTCCCTAAAATAAAGCTAGTGCGGATGGGGAAGAAGCAAATTCTTGTTTTAACATGAGGGGAAAATGTTTTTCCTCCTAGAACTTTCCAGAATGTAATGGGCTGGCATATAAGGGACTGATCTATTAAAGGACAGTAACGTTGTGAGACTCTCAGGCTGGGTGAGAAGACGATGGGGTGAGCGCGTCTGAGATCGGAAGTCTTGATGCCACCTTGGGGGTGTCAGCAGCTCTCATCTAGATTAAGAGTTAAGAGGAGAATTTAAGATACTAGAAACTTGGTTGGAAGCAGAATGGCAGAGTATATGAGAGAACATATGGGGGACAGGAAGAATATGAGGCTCTATTGTATATTTTCTTGAATTTGTATGATAATTATTTCACTTTAAAATGTATTACAAAATATGATGACATTTAAAAATAATATATTTAGAGAGAATAATGTGCATCATGATGATACGCTTAGGATTTCAAGTCCAAGAGAACTTTAGGGGATAGTTAATAGAAAAAACTTTCTGAAGCCAGTTATTTAAAGATCACAGGGTTGGCTTTTCCCGATACAGCAAAAGTCTTTATTGATAAGCCCATCGCCATGATGCATGGCATCCACAGGGCTTGCTTTGGGGTGGTGGAAATATTCAGTGGGTGTGCGCTAATTCGAGGTAGGTTGGCATTATTTTTCTGAAGTAGAGATGATGATATATTCAAATGCCAGACATGCTGTATCTGAAAATGTCTTGTACCTTAAAAAGTACTTTATAGATGTGTAATCAGTAGAATTGTATAACATCCTCATAAGTTTAAGATTTTAAAGATTTTGGTTCCAAAATCTAGGGCTACTGAACTCATAGTTTTTCTACTATTTTATATAGTCTGGCTTCTGTGGAGTTAAAGCTTGGCTTATTTTTTCAAGAATGAGATGACAGTTCGTGCTGAGGCACTAGGTGCTCTTACCTGGTGTTCTGAGAATTCACACTGAGACTCCCTAGGCCTGAGCCCGGCAGCCTGGGCTGGGGCAGATGCTCTTATCAACACAGTAAAGTTCCCTCTGTTGTTAGACACAGTTAATGACCATTTTGCCTAAAGGCTCCTGGCCATTCTCTGTTATCTGCACCAGTGGGAAATGGGTGGAACAGATACACCTGAGCTGGAGTCCTCTCCACAGATTCTGAGTTAGCTTCATCAGGACATTGCAGAAGCCTTTCTGGGCATGCTTAGACAGCAGCGGTTTTAATATCCTAGGAAGATGGATGTGCTTTGACACAATTTCTTTTCTGTTTGGAATTTCCCCCTGGGTTTCAGGGGAAAATCTCCAAGATTGTTTTCAAACAGAAGATATTAAAGAATTAAAAAAGAACAAATTCAACAGTGTAAAGAAACGCAATTCCCCTAAAACACTTGAGGAAATTTAATAGCAAAAGTATCTCCAAATTTTTATGCTAACGCTCATCTTTTCTATTATATTTATTATTTATTATATTTAAATTTATTATATGTCTGTTATGTTTATTATGTCTGTTAATGCTTATCTCTTCTATTTTAAGTACATCTTTAAAATTGAACTTTAAATTATTGCGATAAATGGACTTCTTACTCTAAAACCTGTATCAGACTTATATGAGTCAATCTTAATAACACATTTTTTTCTTAAGAGAGTACATTGGTGAGAAACTATAGAAAATCTAGAATTGGTGTCCGATTCATGTGGGCCAGTACTTCTACAAATACCCTTTTCTATTTTAAATGATTTTGAGTTCAAGTTCTTATGTGGAAAAATGTAATAGAGGGTGATTTTTTTTTCTATTATCTGAGGAAAGTGATACCTATGAGAGCCAATAAGAATTGTAGAAAACATAGTCGAAAGAAATGAGACACAGTTTTTTTTGATTTTCCTACCTGTGTTATATGAATATACTTTTTAAACTCTATATGGCATCTATATATATATGAAATTTCTGAAAGAGAAACACAATTGACAGCAAAAATAGAGCTAGATCCATCTCAAATCAAAGACCCCAATTTCGCATCACATTTGGGCTTTTATGTTCAAAACTGCCCAGAATACCAAGGGCCTCTTTCATTTTTTTGCCCTTTGAGGATTCAGGGGAGAGCTGGAGTAACATTTTGACCCTCTGCTAATTTCCTGGGAGATGTGTTTTTAAAATATCTGAAATTAGGTTGTCTTGCAAATAATGGGGACTCTGCTAACCTTGAACCTATAGGGTGTGTGTCTGTGTGAATGTTTGTGAGGTGTGTGTGTGTGTGTGTGTGTGTGAAGGCCTAAGGGAGTAGAATATAGAGCATGCCTATGTCTATTTCTTCTTTTCTTTTATTTCTAACTTCTCAGAAATTATATAAATTTATACATTTCATATGTAAATGTGTTTTTAAACTCTGATAAAAGATTCAACATGAAAATTCATATAATAATGTTGTTTTATGGTTGGACTGACTAGGAAACAGGGATGGACATGCCAGAAGCCTTAAAGTTAATTTGGAGACATGATTTCTTGTTCTTTATTGACTATGTGACACCTCCCTGTGTGTTCTCATATTAAAGGGATGAGGCCCCTGACTTTAATTCCTGTTCTCATAATGAATTTCAATTTTATGTAGAATCCTTTTGAATACTCCTTTTGGTGTGTTTGACCATATTGCCTGAATAGTAGCACCTCTGATGGTTCAAGAATGATTTTTGTCTTTACCAGCCTTGATTCCGGTACCACAAATGATAAGGAGGTTATTTTATTACTCTGTGATTCTCTCAATGCCAGGATTAGGTTGGTCGATTTATGTTCTCACCGTACTCCGTTGCGTGTTCCGGAGGCTGGTACACATTATAATGGAAATCGCAATTGGATTTTGAATTAGTAACTTCAGACACTGAACTGTGTGTTTTAATGAGAAGCTGGATTTTCCTTACAATGGTCACATAGCCCTATTAGTTTCTTGAAGATATACTAGACTTAGAGAAGATAAATATAAACACACAAAGTACTGCGAGGTCCTCCGATGCCATTACAGCTTATTCTTCTGAAAGGCCTGCCAAGGTCAACCACAATTCTTTTTGCTATGCTTTGTTACTCTGGGCCGCTCCACAATGATTTTGAAATCCTATACGATATTTGCTCTGAATTTAATACTTACTTGGATATTGCTTTTTTGGGGAGTTTGCTTTAAAGAGGAAGTTGTATTAATGTATCTGTGATGTATCTAACCCCTTATTGATTACATGGCTTATTTCAAAGAAAGCTAAGAGCCTTCTGAGCTGTGTGTAAAGTGGACTAGAATAGGTAAATTCAAATCTCCGTGGGCTTGTCTACTCTATAGGAATAAAAAAGAAGTGTGTTTTGTTTTATGTCATCTTTTCACCTGAGAATACTGAGTTGCTTACTAGTCAATTCTAGAACACCTTTGTTATATCATCAATGAAATTTTTAGGCTAGATTTTGGAAATAATCGATATTTCAGTAGAATAGTCTCCCTTAACATTTATCTTTTAGTAGCTTTTTCTAAGGATTGGATATATGGATTATGACTATTAGAATTAACTCTGATTTTGTCATTTTACTTCTTTACAAAGACATTTTATATTTTCCTTGCTTCAGAGGTATAAATCAAGTCAGTAGTCCCCCTTAACAGCAGATAAATTTCTCACCTTTCGGATGGACAGCTGAAAGCAACCACAATTGTGCTGAAACTGGAGTCAGTTCCTTTCTCTTTCCAGATCTCCATGATACTGATGATAGCATTTTGATTCCAGGCATGGCTTTTTCTTTCCAGTACAATGCTGCCGTGGTTTCAAGCAATGACCTGGTTAGTAATGTGTTAGTCAGGGTAAAACGGTACGATAGGAGTGGGGGCTGTAGAGCTAAGGATGAAAATTTTGCCATCGATATTGAAGATCACTGAAGTTGTTCTGTTTAGATTTATCACTAAATGGCCATTTGTGATTTTTGATGTAAACATGTCTACAACCATTTCCTTCAAAACTACTTTTACTTGTTATAATTTGTTTTTTGATTGGCTCACAGAGAATGCCCTAACAATATAATCACTGTTCATTCTTTCCCACCTCGTAGAATGTCCCAGGTGCCACTTAACGGGGACACACATAATAGGAATTTTTTTTTTTCTGACACTTGCGATAGCTGTGGGGATGCTTTATCAGAATTACCTTTTATTTAGCAAATACATCCTTTCAAACTTTTAGTTGTTCTTATTTGCTTTATTGATTGCTGACATATCACTTCTGGTTTTTCAGGGAAAAGGCTAATCTTGGAAAGTTACAGTTTTCCTTCATAGTTATTTGAAGATCTTATGAGTTGATAGAGCTGGTCGTCCTCATAAAATATATAAACACGTTGTGAGTGCTAGATTACCTTCTTGAATTTAACTTCTTATATTTCTTGGGTGACCAATCTCTCTGTGCTTAAAGTAGGAGAAAAGTACAGTTACTCATGTTTCTATGCCTGGAAATAGTTTACAGTCAGCAGACACGCTTCTTGATTTACCAGCAGTCTAAGGATGGTTTTAGGCTATTTTCTATATATGTAGTACATAATAAACAATATAGTTCAATGATAAATTTGAATTAAATTCCTATATTGGCATGTTGTGGTAAGTTAAACATGGACCAAGAAAAAAAAATCTGATTTTCTGAGATTGTTGTTCTTTCAAAGTATGGATTGAAACTGACAGTCTGCTAAGTAACATAGTTGACATATTTGTGAAAAGAGTGCTACACAACTGAATGTAATTCAGTAGCATATAATCCCTTTAATCCCTTTAATTCAGTAGAATATAATCCCTTTAATGGTGAGGAGTTTGTCCTGTTTACTTCTGTTTTTCCAGTGACTAGTGGCAATGCAATAAATATTTATTGAATGTAAACAAAACATGAATAGACTAAGAAATTACAATTTTAAGTTAAATGAATAGACTAAGAAATTACAATTTTAAGTTTGCTGATGTGTAGTTTTGCTTAACACTTTTTATCTAATTAGAATAAAAATTTAAGAACTGAAATCAGTATTAAAAGACTGATATATGTGCCAAAAATATATTTCATTCTTTTCTATACAAATGGCCTGCATCTGATTGACAGCATATTATTGTTTGGCTTTATTGATAATTACTCATTTTGCTCCACATTATTTGTATACTTTTGTGTGTGTGTGTTCAGTTGGACATACTTATTTTCAGAAAGTTTGAATTTTATTTTGCAGCGTAAATTTAAAAGTTTTAATTGTTAAAAAATTATTTCTGTGAAAAAAATGTTTCTTTTCTATACAAGATGAGGGGATTATTTAACATTTATGGAGAAACAAACTCTAGAGTTTTATTTGTTAGAGGTAAAGTTTGTCGTTGCATCCATATGGTGTTACCACATCGTAAGTGACATGCTTTGAGTACTTTGACCCATGCTCAGTTGATTTTATGTGAGATTTTCGGGGAAGCAGGAAGTATGGAATGCCATCCTTGCTATTGAAGCCAATGTCTTTTCTCTCTTACTGGCCATTTAGATTAAAATTTAATCAAGTAAGTAGGATCGTGTTTTGCTTGAGCATTTGTATTTATTTGGCTGTAACGAGAACACTTCACTTCATTGCTCGCTATCAGGTGTCTGTTCAGAGCACGTGTGTGGCACCATTTTTCTAAGAAAAACGTAGCTGGAAATGGATTCTCGGCTTTACAATATGCTTGCTGTGGTTCTTCATGCAGATGAGTTTACAAGATACACACGAGATAGCCGAGAAAGTTCTTGCTGACGTGACAATGCCTGCATCCTAGCAGGGCGCATTTCAGCTCCTATACGTTTGACAAATAGGCTGGGTCTACACGGCTCTGTCCGCGGTCCTGAAACCTCTCGTGATGTACGAGCGTGTCTCGCTGATAAATTCTAACGTCAGCCGCTGTGCGATGGTGATTCATCAGGTTGTAACAATCTGTGTTTGGGAAACACACTGAATTAGCAAGACTTGGATTCGGGGTCGTATTAAATGAACACAGTTTGTCCTTTCATTTTAAAGAGTTCATAGCAATTACCTTCCGCATTGTCAAAAATAGCTGGAATTTAATTAGAAACCGTCGAGTCTATCACAAAAGCCAATGTCTAGTATTAACAAATAAGTTGGTATGACTACGGTGCTAGAAATGTTTACAGGCCAGTGGCAGGTCGATGCGGCAAGCTAGAGTAAGAAAGTTAAACACTTGGTTATGACCTAGCAGAGCGACAATTAACATGTAAACCTTGTAGCTTTGCAGTGATGAGTGATTTCCTATAAAATTATGGCTTTTTATCAATATATTTCCTTGTATGCAAGTACATTTATTTTGCAGGATTATGGATTTTTGTTTATAAACATGACTAAAACCCTAAAAGATCTTGGCTGCTTTTTTCCAAGTAAAATTCTTACATTTGCTATATGAGATTCTTACATAATTAGTAACATTCTTTGCATTTCAATTTAATGATTCTCAATTTTTAAGCTGTCTTCTTTAGGTGCCTTAAATCTAGTCATAGAGAACTACACGTAATGTTATTTTTTTTTTACTCAAAATGTGTCTGAGAAGTTTTTTCTTTTCATGAGCCAAACCGTCTTCTTAAATTTCTATGGAAATCTGGAATTATCTGATACATGCTGTTTTTATGTTGCAATGAAGTAAATAAAAGGGAGAATTTCATAAAATTGAACCTCTAAAGTTCTTCTACTAACCCAATAAATTTTAAAGGAAAATGCTAAAATTTTAGTCTTGGAAAATTCTAGTCTTCTAACATTCTCGATTCCACTGTTATTCTGGGGAAAAGGACCATCTTCTTTCATCTTAACAGACTTCAAGTCAGCACCAATTAGTTGCTGTAAAAGTATATATAAACCACCTTCTTTTTGGTCATGTTGAACATGTTTCGTTGCTGTGTTTGCAACACAAGGAATAATTAGATTATTTGCTTGTTACTGCAGCTAAGCTCATTAAGTATTTTCGACCCCCAGATTTGAAAATTACACCTCAATCATGAGTCCTGCCAAAATTTGGCAACATTTTTTTGCAAAGCCAGCATCTTGAAGTTGAGTTACTACTAATTATTTAAATAAGACTGTCAGTTCCTTATTATTGGATTTACATTATGTGAGCTTAATTATTAAATTCACTGCAAGAGCTTCCGGTTAAGAAAATCTAAAAATAAATACATAATTTCCTAGAGACTTGTTTCTGTCACTAAAGGGTTAAATACAATGTTATGATTGCTTTTCAAGATTGATGAAGCACCTTCTCAAATTCATTTTCGTGCATTATAAAAAAGTAGTTACAGAACCCAGTAAAAATGTCTTACTCCTGGAAGCATTCCAAATTTCATCAGAGAAAAACATTTTTTTTTTTTTAATGTTGTCATTTAAATGACATCTGGTCAGGTGACATTTCCCAGAAATTATTCTTTATTTAGAAACAAAAACAAGACAAAAGCAAGTGATTTTAATCCAAAATGTATTTTTCCTTATAAAAGAGGCCCACATACTCACTGCATCTACTCTACAGAATTTGTCCGTTTTATTACACCACGTGTCGATTCAAGTGTATCCGGTCACCGCAAAAACTCGTGGCTAATATGTGTGATACAACACAGTAGGAGGTATTGCTCAGTTCAACTACTCTTATATACTTAAAAAAAATACAGAAATGTTTCTGTCCACTGTAACTGTAGACCAGACATAAAAGTCACATGAAAGTTCTAGAAAATGGAATTATTTTATTTGGTTGCCACAGTACCCTTCGAAGCCGGTTAACTAAAATGCTGAACTTGTACGTATTTCCATCGGTCAGAAGCAGCACTGGGGAAGCTTACACTTCTTTCTAGAAAGGAATATTCCTCTGCCTTTTTCTACGTCTTGGCTTTCCCGGGGAGCAGGTTTAGCTGGAGGGTTAGGTCATGTTCGTCGGCACGCCTATAACAGTTGCTCTCACGTCTAGTGCTGTACTTTTCTCTTTTCCTGCTTCCCAGAGGTGGATCAGAGGAGGATAAAGCTCGCTGAATGCAAAGGCGGGTTTCTGTAAGTAATTCCTCGTGTAGCCACGTCCACCAGCACAGTTCATCCTTGAAGAGAGGCAGCTGAAAAGACACATCACACCGATAATCCCCAGGAAGCCTCCCAGGCAGGCCAGAAAAGCCGTGGTGCTGCTCTTTCCATATTCTTCTCGCTCGGGGTCCAAACCTTTCGTAGTGACATTGACACATCGTTTTCTGTTTTTCTGGTAGATGGTGGGGATATCAATGCAAATGTTATACTCCGTGGATGGGTTCAGACGAGTGAGATTATACACCTTGATGTCCGAGGGTATCCGGGCACTTTGGGCCGCTCGGGCATTTTCCGATGGGACAAAGGCTGTCCACTTCACACTGGATTTGAGAATCTTAGAAGTCGCTCTCCACGACACCAGCACCGAATTGGCCTGAACGTCTTTTATCTTAATATTTAAGGATCCCTCGTTGTCCTGAGGGAAAGAACCATCCACGGTGATTAGGACGGACTTCAGGTCCGCGCCGACCAGGTTCGTCGCGATGCAGGTGTACAGACCCGCTTCTGTCGGGGCGATGTCACGTATGTCCAGCGTGCCTTCAGGGTGCACGTAGAACTTGTCCGTCTGGGTCCCAGGCAGGAGCTTGTGGCCAGAGGGCGAGGTCCAATAGATTTCAGGCTGGGGCTCTGCAGTGGCCCTGCAGTGCACGGAAGCCTGGCCTCCGGCCTCCAGGTTCAGGCTGGCAGGGAAGCTCTCGGGCGCTATGAGAGGGAGGCAGGTGTCCATCATGTCCCGAAAGTGCACCTGCCGCACGTTCTGGCCTTGGAACTCGGGCGGGTCCACGCAGAACAGCGACTCGGGCTCCATGAAGCGGACGTCGGTCTTGTTCATGTTCATCCAGCGGACCACGCAGTCGCACCTGATGGGGTTGCTGTGCAGGCTGATCTCCTTGAGGCCGGGCAGGGCGTCCACGGTGCCCCGGTACAGGGCGCGCAGCGCGTTGCTGTTCAGCATGAGCGACTCCAGCCTGGGCAGCCGGGCAAACGCGTTGGGGTGGACAAAAGACAGCCTCGGGTTGTTGGTGGCCTCTATCTTTCTCAAATCGGGCAGGTTATCCATGGCAAGGCTGTCGATGGAAATCAGCTCGGGCATATTGTTGATCCCCAACTCTTTTAAGTGGAGCATGTTGCTGAAGTCCCCCCGCCGTATTCTGTGAATGGGGTTTTTGTTGAGATCCAAAAATTTGAGGTTGACGACCTTCTGGAGAGCAGCGTGGGGCACTTTCCTAAGCCTGTTGTCGTAGAAAGAGATGCTCTCCAGGTTTTCAAGTCCAACCAAGGCGTTATCCGGTATCTCCGTGAGGTTGATCCCGGCTATCACCAGGCTGCGGAGGTTGGCAAGCGGCTTGAAGTTCATGTCTTTGATCCTAGTGATTGGATTCTCCCCGATCATCAGAACCTCCAGGTTGGGAAGAGCGTCAAACCACTGACTGTTGATCACCTGCAATCTGTTTGAATTGAGATGAAGCCGCAGAAGATTATGCAGGCCGATGAAGGCTCCTGGCGAAATCGCAGAAAGCAAGTTGTGATTAATGTAGAGTTCCTGCAGGTTGCTCAGGGCAGACAGGCATTTCTCAGGCAGCTCCGTGAGTTTGTTTTCCTCTAGGTACACAGAAAGCAGCTGAGGCATCTTTTGTACATTAATATGGGTGACTGAAGATAAATTGTTTTGAGATAAGTCCAGGCCGGTCAGGTTCACTGGGAAGTCTACAGTGTGTTCAATTTTGGCAATGTTGTTCGTCTGTAGGAGCAGAATCTGTGTGTCAGCGGGCAGTCGGGCCGGGAAATTTAAAAGACCTAAATCGTTACAGTCCACTGTAGATGCTTCCATGTAAGCGGATCGGGGTGTAAACCAGGGCCTGATCTCACACGTGCATAGCGGTGGGCACTCCGCCCTTTTATCTACAGCTCGGACTAGGGTAGTGATAGCCAGGCCAAGTAGCACGTGGATTCGGAGTGGCATGTCCTTCATCTTAGCTTTCGTCCTCAGAAATTGCACGGGCGCTCGAGGATTCCACAGTCCCTGCTAGTGAGGGCAGCGGGAGCTGACTGGTAAGGAAGATTGTCGCATCTGTCAGACGATGAATGCCGTCGAAACGCAGAGGTGTTCTTCAAGGAAACGAGCACCCGTGCCCCGACCGCCTCGTCCAGAGATGTCATGCATACTGGAAAAGAGAAGGTCACTGTCTTCTTTATGACTGAGTACCCACACGCATTCTGAAGATGGAGGGTGTGCAGATGGTCGCAAGAGGCTGAGCCCTTCATTTATTTAGGAGTATGATATTCAGATCCCACGCTCGTCCAGCGCTTGCAGGAATGGCCCCATGATGCTGACTGTAACAAAAATGACAGAAAAGAGAAGAAGAATTAGTCTAAAGGGGAAAAAATATGCCAAAATTAATACCCATTAACTAATTATGGTTTTGTAATATTATTAGCGTTTACAGTTAATTTAATGTTTTGGTGACTTTAGCCTTGTTAGGACTGTCCTTCAGAGTTACTGGGCCACATGTCGGAAAGGCTGAGAAATGGAAACTGTAGGAGACCAAAGTTACGCTAAACGAAATGAGCACGCTTCCAGAATTTTTATTTCAAAATTTTACGTCCATGTACCTTGTAATTGTCTATTATCTTGGTCATTCTCTTTGACAGTTACAGGGCAAAAAAGAAAACCTTTTGATGGTGATGACTCCATTTTCCTCTTAGAGAGGTAAAATTAAAAGGTTATAAATAAATAATACTGTTTAGTGACAATCAAATGCGTTAGCCTGTGCTTTCTCGGGCTTCCAGGAGAGGACAGTGAAATGAAGAAGTGATGGTATCCAGCTGGGCCTCCCGCCGTCATTCCTACTTGTCTCCACAGTCTCCTCTGTGTCAAGGACTTGGGTTTTGCAGTATTCGGAGGAGATCAAGTCTGACTTGCCATAAATGTACCTGTAGGTTGTCGTTCTTAACTGAGATTCAGATTGATGTGGGACTGTTCTATTTTTCCCTGAAAATAACCTACATCCCATTGGTCACCGCTAGTGAAAAGTAAGTGTGTGACATCCTGTAAAACAGGCATCAGATGTTCCTTCTCTTAAATGCAGACCGATGTCTTGGTCCCATCAAAATAAGCGGGCCCCTGCTCTGTCCCAGTTATTGGGTTACTAGCTGGTGGATACAAAGCTGACGCAGAGGTGGTCTCTTCCCTCTGTCCCTTTCCAGTCAGGAGGGGATCACAAATAAATGGGTGGCTGCAGTCGGAGCCGTTGTGGGGGCACATGGGAGGGCCACCCATAAAACATTGCCCCAGAAGTCTGTCGCCTGTTTCCCAGCGTGAAGGGAAAGCCTACCTACTAAGTGCAAAACACATTTCTGCACGTCAGTCACTCAGCCGAGAACCAAGGAGTCAGCAACTTCTGCCTCAATCCATTAGAGGTTAGACCCACTTTGTCCTCCTCTGTGTTAACAAAATGATTAGAAACGTTCACGGAGAAACATTCTTTGGGGGGCATTAACCTAACGATGCCATGTTTTATTTTGACACTATTCTTGGGTTTTAAAAAGTTCCTATCTGCATCGAATTAGAACCTTTTCTTCTGATTTTCATCGTGGATACAACCATATGCCGGAAATGACCACATTGGCACTAGATTTATTCTGGAAGCTTTTGAACATAAAGAGAGTTCTTACAGGGGTGAAAAATTTAAATTTGGTTTCGCCAGGTCTGGAGGAAGACGGGTTGCTTTGGAAGCACAAAAGAAGACATGGAAACTGTGCCTTCCTTTACTGTCATATTGATTTTTTCCGTGTCTTTGGAACTGATTACTGTGCTTTCACTAATGGACGACTTGGCATGGCTCGTCTGCAGGGTAGTAAGGCAATGATATTATCTTAAATCTTCGCACTTTATGGGTTTCAAAGCCCTTTCGTAGGCACTGTTTATTTTATGTTAATAATGGCTTCGTGACATGGGCGGGGAAGTACTTTAACTCCCATTTTTTAGGTAGGGGGCCTCAAGACCCGTCTGCCTGAGATCCCACAGTTAATAAACGATGGGGCGGGATAAGAACCAGCCTTTGTCCTCACGCCTGCAGCTCTTTCTAGTAATCCACATAGCATTGCACAGGTAGAGAACAGGAGAAATAATTTTAACAACAACAAAAAACGGTAGTGTGATCTTACTTCTCAGCAGGGCTGGCGTCTCCTTGGTCTTCAGTTTTTCAACATTAGAAAATTAATTTTTTTAATCTAATAGTGACTAAACGAAACTAGTGTGTGCTTCACATTAACCAAACACAGAAGGGACAAAACCGAAATGCCCGTACACTGCAGTGGAAATGTGACTGGCAGGAGAATCCGAATGCATCCATGAGCCGGTCATTGCTTTTCCTTCATTTAAAAAAATGTACTTGGAAGTACGAATTAGGAATTTGAAGTTTGCTTTTGAATATAGAATCTGAGGCAGGAAGTCAGGCTAGAGTTTGTCATCAGAAATGACAGCTTGGCACATCTGCTTAAGAGGATATTGTCACAGGAAGTGGGCCTCTTGAGTCTCATGGCCCTTGGTGTGACCTCGGTCCCCAAGCCTCCCCTGCAATGGGGAGTTCTTCCTGACTTTATTCCCAGTCACCTCTTATCTGTGTCATCATCATTTGTTTGCATTTCTTGTTTCCATTACTGGACATAAAATAGTAGACATTAGATTATTAGCTTATTACTAGATGTTAGATTATTACATTATCGCCTTACTGGACATGCGGTTATTAGATTGTTATTCCCTTACTGGATTATGAGGCCTTTCTAATTAGGGACTAGGTTCAACTCACTTTCGGTTTAATTAGTACATTTGCTGGGTTGATTGGTACCTAGCCCAGTACCTCCATTCATCAAACAAGTGTTTGCTAAATGATAACTCACAAACGATATGGAATAGTGATTAAAATGACTTCTCCTTTTCCTTCTTGAGTAACTGGCAGTTAAGAGCAGTCGGGAAAAAGGAAAGCACTTGCCCCCAGATTTTTACAGAATTTTTTTCTTACTTTCTGATGGTTAGAAATATCACAGTTGTATTACAAAATGTCCACTGGCAAAACAGAAAACGGTTCTCTTTTCAGGCACCAGTTTAAAAACATAGCTGTTCTGTCGAGCTACATTTTAGCTTTACCACTGAGAAAGTGGTTTCTGCTGTGGGCCATTTTGGAATCTGGGATAAATCATTATAATGGTGGTATTGATTTTAGGATAGATTTTTCACTTTTTTTTATATGCATCTGTATAATATTTTTTGCATTTAAAAATAATTATGTCATTAAAAAATAAAAATTGACTAGCTTAATTCCATTTTTACTTTTTTGAGAATTTTAATGTCCTAAACCCTTTCACTTTCATTTTCTCTCTCCCCCATGCCCTCTCCCACTTCCCCTTTTTGAATACATTAAAAAAATAATAAACTCTTTGAAATATAAAATTAAAAGAAAAAATTTCATAGAAAACTTTAATTACATAATTATTGATAGACTTATATAATTTCCTGTACCCATTTGCTGGGGTTTTTTTCCTTCTAAAATAAGAGTATGAAGAATATACTTCAAAAAAATCTATATTTCAGCTTGTGTTTTTCAGGTTTTAGGGCTGTCATTTGAGAAGGTGCTCAGGAGGCTAGCCTAGGGCCTGGAGCATAATAAGCCTTACTAAATATTATGTTTGGATGGAGGAGTTAAGTGGATGGATGGGTGCAAAGTAGGTAACATGTAGGTAAAATATCTTGCTTCTTTTCTTTCTTAAAATATGGTGGATATGCTGTACAGAAGTCGATGTTGGTGACAGATATGGTTTTGTTAAACGATTTCCTGTTGTGAGGCTGAGTGTTCATGTCTGTGCTCGTACTCTTAGGAGCCGAGAACCAACTCATAATTAACTACTGTTCTTTTAGTTGTTTTCTCATGGAAAAGTATTTTAGAAGGTATTTTTGTACCTTTTAATTTTAAAGGCAACAGCATCTTTCATATATTAAAGCAAAATAAATTATAATTGAATATTATTAAAGTTCAGATGATGCTGTTAATAAAATGTCACCAGGAATGAAAACTGACATCTGAAATGTGTTATATAAAGGCTCTTTTAAATGATTTGAATGGATGACTCATACAGTATGAAGTTCAAAGTCAGTCCTTATTAGAGCTTATCTTTCATTTGTTCTTCCATTCAATCTTTCAGTAAATATTTGCTGAAGGGCCTACTGTGTCAGTCACCGTACTTTCATTTCTAATCTCTTTATTTCGTAAAATTTTTGAAAACTGAAAGATTAAAACTTTTATTGGCAGAGTATAATTTGGCAATTAACTTAAGACTCTATTTTTTTTTGATGAGTTGATTCATAAGATTAAAAAAAGAAATTTAAAAAGCATTTTAAGGTGTGGAATTTTCCTAATACATTTGTCCTTCTGTGCTTTCTGAATTTGTTTTCATTGTATTTTTATTTTTCTTATTGACACCCCCATATAGATTTTTGCCTGAGGGAGAGTCAAAGATGTAAAACATTTTATATGTTTAAATTATACATATAATATGTATAATTTTACTCTGGCCGTACAGCAGAAAACTTGCAGAGTAGGCCATTAAAAGAAAGTGATTGTAAGAATTCTCATATCTTAGCCACATTTTTCGTACCTGTGAACACTTGTAACTTGAGATCTCTTTAATCTAAAACAGAAATTGTTTCTGGATATAATTCTAGGTAGGAACTTAGGGCAAAAGGCACATTTCTTTAGTAAGGAGATCTTCATTCTTTAGCATCATCGTTTATGAAGCATCTGTTTTTCCTTCGTGAAGCGTTGATTGGACACCTACGTTTTGGCAAGGCAAATTAGACTCCCTGGAAAGTGAGTAGTAAATAAGGTGAAATATCCACTTAGCAAGTTCACAGTGAGCAAAGGAGCAGAGTCCGAGGCACAGCAGAGTTGCCTTGCAATGAAAGGATGTACATGGTCTGCTCTGCGGATGTACAAAGGAGGGCCTGCTTAGTTCCTTCCATCCATCAGAGGCAACCTGCATGTCCTGTGTTTTTTATGACGCGTACAGAAAATCACCTGCAGTATACTGGGCGACACGTGGGCAAGGAGATTTAAAGCCTGCTCTCTCTCAGATGGGTTTTTCCAGTGCTACAGCTTAAGGACCAAGTGTGGCTTCTTCCCCGTACCTCATTATGGGTATTAGAAAAACCACAGCGTCTGAAGAAGAGAAGCATTTGATACTTGACTTAAGTTCAAAAATTGGTGAAGATAGGAAGTTGCCATGGTTACATTAAAGCCAAGTTTTTCCCTTGCCTCCTGTAGCAAATTGCTAGCTAAGTTCATTTGTATAAAGAACTTAAATTCTATTTCCCCAGTATCTGACTTTATATTCCTTTATTGTAAGATTCAGTCTTTCTTCAATTCTAATTGAAGGTTCCATATCCCAAAGGTATTTTCGAATTATACTAATTGCATTTCTATAAAAAGCCATTCTTTTTTCCTTGGGAAATGTTTATTTTCCAGTTCTTCGAAATGGATTAACTCTTTTTGAATCTGTATGTCCGCTTTCAGGAAATGGATAATGGTGACAATGTAGACTAGTTGAATGAATGCTATCTTAAAATATTCGTCTGTCAATAAAGGATTGATAAAGGGGAAGACATTTTGCTTTTCATTATGAAACACAGATCGGGTTTACCAGATGCTGTTGTGATGATGGACAGGGCCCTTCACATTCCTGTGCCTCGGGTAAACGAACATTAAACTTTAGAAATTGGTTATGGGATTGCTAAGGTGTCTGATACTATTCTGTGAACGCGAAAGGCTTTTTAAAAAGGTGTCTAAAAAATAGCCACGGGAAACTGATTTCTCTGATGTTAACTTTGCATTTAATTCATCACAAGTTCATATTCAGTATTCTAGTCACATGTTATTAACTCATTAGGATCAGTGGGTTTTAGTCGTTATGGGGCTTCTAAATGCTATCAGATTAATCAGCTGCTGTTATTCCTATTTCATTTTATATTTATATCTACACCAGGGTAAGTGAAAAATAGAATGACTTTAGTTATCAAATTAAGGCAAACTAACCACTGGGTAAGTAAATTGTCTGGATTAGGTCCCTTGATCAAGTAAATGAAGCAAAAATGAGTTGTCAGTAACTATTAGTATTGATATGTGAACAATATATTCATTATTTGCTAAATTTAACAATATGGATTTTTTTATAATATTCAAGTTAGAGCCGACCTGAATAAATTTGGCATCATACAGCTTAGCATATTTTTGGTGTCAGTTTCTAGCTGTAAATGGGCATAGAGATCCGTTGGTTCTCACTCTCATTTCAGCTGTGACACTGTTTGTTCAAGTCTTACTGAGATTCGCAGTAAGTCAAATGTAGGAGAGAGCTTTTCTGGTTAGCACAGGAGGTGGGGTGGCGGAGGAGAGTGTGGTGAGGCGGGTAGTTTGAAGGATCTAGGTGGTACCCAGGCCTGCCTTCCTGCCCATAGCATCTGACTCTGATTGGGCCCCAAAGAGCTGTTTCTGAATCATCCATCTGCTCCCATTTTCTTTAAGATTTGAGGTCACGGAGGCCCTTAGAGGTGAGATGGCCCATGCATAGTGGTTCATTCTGGTGGAGAACTGAAAATTCGGAGAAACCTTAGGCATTCTTTCTAAGGCAAATTCTGCCCCCCACTTTCCCCCACCACCTCAATCTATAGGCCTGTCCTGGTTAGGTCTATCTCCATTGGCCTTGGCTGAATTTGGACTGGCCTGTCCTCTTGCATGGTGATAGCACTCATGTTCAAGACCTGACGTTTGAACACAGAACATTCGTGTCATTAAGGAGTCACATACCATTTCCATCTCTCATGAAACTAAGCTCAGCTAACTTTCTTAAATTAAAATATAGGCCTCACAGTGACTTTCTTGTGGAGAAACTTGGAGTAACTTAAATAGCACGATTCTTTTTTTCTCCTGAATCTTAAAATATCATTTGGCAGATTTCGAGGGAGTCTTGGGCTCTTTCTCTCTCTTCTTCTGCTGTTTTCAGAATTTGAGTCTTGTGCCACGTGGGAAGATCCAAAGGGATAAAGTAAAATAGGATCAGGATTTTTTTTTTTTAATAATTATAAATGTGGCACCTCAAACCATCAAATTTGTGGAAGCTAGTTAGTTGTAACACAGCTACATTCAGAAAGGGGAATTCGTGATGCAGAAAGTCCCCGTTTACAATTTGCTTTCAGAGAATGGGGAATGAAATCAGTCTCAGGAGTGTGTCATATCGGTGTAGTGATTCCCGTATACTCATAAATCACCGGCTTGTGATAGTGTCATTTCTCATTATGAATTCTGATTTGTACTTATTTTTCATTATCCTTTTTGCTCAACTGAAGATTTCATTAATAGCATTGTCTGTAGATGCTATTTGTACACAATTAGCCAAATGAGTGATCTTTCTAAGCTGGATCTTGTCTCTCTGTGCTTGTATTTCTTCTAGGAGAATCACTCCACGTGTTGGAGAACTTGAAATTATACTACAGCGTAACAGTACTTCATTCAGTGTTGTGCCAGCGGGTTTGATTGCCTGGTTTGTTTTTCTTAACTCCCTCTTTAGCGTTTCCTTGTTATTTAGCATTTATGTGGTCCCATGTGTAGGCGTCGGTGGGTGGGGAGTACTCATCATGAATGCATTATCCTGAACATTCACTCTTCTTAGACTGAAGTAGAATCATATATAGAATCATCTTATTTTTCAAATTAAGCGACAGAAGAAAGGAAAACTTGCTTCAGGTTTAATAGAAATATATAGGTCTCTACTGGGATGATTACGGCACTTCGGCACAGGGTACTGGGAACGCATGCAGGCCCCAGAGTTAGAAGATGCCTTATGACCTTCAGTAACTTCGTTTCTAAAACCAGAGGTCCCTTCAGACTCTATAATTACATAATTCTTACGATAACCTTAAACCAATAAGCTCAAAACTGCTTCAGTATACTTCCTTTTACAAACATAACATTACTGACACATACTGACAGAATTTACACAGACTTTATGATATTTTCGCTACGTTTATTCACATGTTTATGTTGGATAGGGTGCTGGTTTTACTAGGATCAGAAGTAGTCTCTAGAAGGGTTCTTAGGGCCCATACAGATTCATAGAGAATTTGAGATTTTTCAAAAATTAGATGTCAGGAACAACGAATGTTTATAAGAAAAATAATTATTTTGATCAACAGTTGGTGTGTGCATTCACACATGTGCTTGTGAATACTGAGATCCTTTAGTCTGTTTAGAAAATCTGTGTGATCGACCAAACTTATGTTTAAACTTTCCCGTTTTGCTCTAATTTTTATTTCTGTTGGGAGATGTTTGGGGTAATTGATTTAGTTAGCATCGATTTCTATTGAAAAAAATTCACATGGGTGAATAAGAAGTCTTCCTAAACACGCTTTCCCTTTTCCCTTGATGCTTTTGAGTTCTAAAAGCTCACTCTCAGTGTCCACTTCTGATTTATCTGGAAGGCTAGTGCAGTGCAATGATTGTAAAGCCTTTTATCTTCAAAAAGCATTTCCAACTACATATGGAGATAGTTTCTTTAGCAAACTCCCCCGACTGAATGCCAGGAGAGATACCCATACTATGCCTTGCAGTGTGGTGGCTTGCAAATGGCCATCTCACATAGACCCTTGTTCAATTATCCTACATTTCAGATGAAAGCATTTGAGGGTAATTATCCAGATAATTCAAGCAATTTTAAAAGCCTTTTCTTCTACCCTGGATGGCGGCCAGATCCCCTAACCTCAGTCTT
Organism: Cynopterus sphinx; assembly: GCA_030015415.1. Taxonomy (NCBI): domain Eukaryota; kingdom Metazoa; phylum Chordata; class Mammalia; order Chiroptera; family Pteropodidae; genus Cynopterus; species Cynopterus sphinx. The sequence continues at coordinate 2,741,489 of CM057391.1, forward strand.
TGAAGTTTCCATTCTTTTAGTCACCTGAAGATCGTCCGTCTCCCTGGTATAGTTAAAAGGAGGGACAGCAACAGCGACTCCAGCCGGAGTTGATTCTAGGCACATGTGGCCACCTCGTGCTTTCTGTTCTCACCAGCAGTGTCCTCTGTAGGGTCTCACCCGTGGGAGGGCGTGATGGCATCCATGTCCAAAAGCCCCCGACGCTTTGCTCTTGTGCTGGTTGTAGAAATAAATGCTTTTGTATCCATCTCGAGAGGGACAGTTTTTGTTAGCAGACGTTTGCTGTGAGAAGATGCCAGCAAAACGATTTTCATCCCGTTTGTTCTCCCAATGAATGCAGTTTGGCCACACAGAAAGTCATTGGTGTAGAAAGAAAATAAGGAAGCCTGTGAACAGGAGTTCAGTGATGTGTACAATACATAGCAAATGAAGACTATTTCAGGATTATTACAGAAAACTCGAATTTACATTCAGAGAAGAGCATTCCTCTGATAGGACTCAGAAGCCATGGGCTCTGGGGAGTGCAGTTTCTCTTATGCATATAATAGAATATTGATTTTCATGCCATTGAACAGCGGCGTGGGCATCGTTTTGCATTTTTACTAAGAATTGTGGAAATAAAAGATGTTTTGAAAGGAATCGAAATCCAATTTCCGAAGGTCAAGGCACAGACGAGAAAGCCACAGCAGCAGGTGTTAGGTGTATCCCGGGCCAGCGTGCCGCTGTGACTTCGGTCATGGGTGATGCTTTTCTGTTACTGTCACCGAGGGAGCCGATAATACAGATGTGGCCTGGACTTTCGGTTCCTCATAATGAGTGTGGAGCTGGTTGCTTGTTCTTGTTTGAAAGTGGGCCAGACTTCTTTCATGCTTTATGATTTCCTCCTATACTCTTGACCATCTGCTTGGAATAACATGGCTCTATATTTGTTTCCGGGGAGTATCAGAAAGATTTCTAGAACAGAACAACAGCATAAACTCCATCGAGAGCTTGAAAAAAATTTAAAACACCCTGAATTCGATTTTGAGTTTCAAAAGTAATCATCTAACCAAACATGGAGGCACTTTTCATGTCTGTGTGTGTGTTTGTGCATCTTTCAGTCTGAGGAAGCACATTACCCAGACGGGCTGTGGGCTCCTTCTCCAACTCGCTGGTGACACATGATCAATGCCACCTGACACGGTGGGGCCTCCAAAGTATGAAGGGGCAGATGGTTAGTTCTTAATACGCCGAAGGTCAGCGAGGCTTCATGATTTATTTCATGCGTGGAAATAAAAGGTACCATATTCATGACGAAGCTTTGAGCTTCCTTCCTGTCACCTAACTTACAGCCACTGAACGTCACAGGAGCTTTGAGCTAGCTCGCTATTTGGGGGTTAGTTATGTAGGCCTGTCTTATGCAGACAACCTCATGAAGTGTATGCCTAAAACCCCCTCGAAGTCATTTAAAATTCTTGTCTTTAAAGGCTAAGTCCTTTCAGCTGTTCGGAGCAGCACAGATTAGAAAGGAACATCATTTGCTCGCATGTAGACTTGGCTCCCATATCTATAGGGTTTTAGAGGCTTTACCTATCTCGCATATGTTGCTGTCGTCCCAAAGCCGGACACTCTCTGAGGTTCATGTCATTTCCATTCATTTCCTGAATTCGCTCACGTAACAATAAAATCAGATGACGAAAGTGACCAAAGTTAATGTCTCGTCACTTGGATGGCAAAGAACATGCTAAATTGGATTGAAATAATTTTCGACCTTTGTTCGTTAATTTGGCTTTTCCTTTTCCTTCTGGGTGATACCTCATTTATCGATCACCTGACCACAGGCACAACTTCGAAGCACTGTCCCTCTTTGGTTTTTCTTATTAGCATTCAAGGCCACCGGGAATTATTTATCTACTTTCTTCGTTTATTGCTTCCTCCCACCACCTCCACTGACTGTTAACTGTCCTGAAGCAGTTTCCTGTCTGGTCCTCTGCTGTGTCTCCAATGCCTAGCCAGACCAGCGCCTGGCTGCTTAGATAAATATCAACGGAATGAATGAACAGCCATTATTTTTCATTAGAAATTCCCCAAGTGCCGTTATAAAAAAGATTCACTGCATAAGACACTCATCTGTGACCTTGGTTTTGCTGATGAATGCTGAGTTCCTGACCAGAGTGTGCACGGAGTGTTGAACGATGATGTAAAATGGGTGAACTGAGAAGTGTGTGCGCGTGTGTGCGCGTGTGTGCCTGCGTGTGTTTCCCTGGAGAGACTACAAAACTGGAACAAAAGCCAGTTGTCAATGCCGGCGTGTATAAAGGTTTAGTTAAATACAGACTGCTTACATCAGATCTTAGGAGTACCTCTGATCCAGTCTCTGCCCTCATAACATCTCTAGTAAATCTCTCGTGAGGCAACTAATGAAGACAGTGTTTGGTTAGGGCACCCTTTGTCACTCGAGGTGGGTATTTTGGTTGATTTTTTATAGGATAAATCTGCAGTAGCAGCATAGTGTAGTGAGGGTAGAAGATATACAGGTTATTTTCTTAGGCTTGTGGTATTCTACTTGGAAAACACAGAAAACTGTACGTTTGGTCAACATATGTTCTTAATACCTGGCATGGCCACAAACGTTAGAAAATAATGTAAAGTGCTGTAATGACAACAGAAAGAGGAATAATAATAAACATTCAGGGAATTGATGTTAAGTGGTGAGAAAAGGCCCATGGAAAGCTGGTTTGATGTGGCTGGACCCGACGCCTTGCTCGTTGCCCAGCGATAGTGACTGAATGGGAAACAGTCAGAACCTCCACCGTCTGTGATGTTGGTGACTTTGATTTGATGAAGCCTGAATTGGACGAAAGAATCTGTGCTAGAAAATTATACTCACAGAAGACTGTGTTTCCCTAAATAGTCTTTCCCTAAATACTTTGGGGCATGAAAGCACTCGCGTTATAAAGGGATTTTTAGACGCTCCGTGAAGGGGAAAAAAAAAAATCATGCAGACCAAGACAATACCTCTGTTAGCCAAGACTGGGCAAACCTTGTTCGCCCCAAGGTTCAGCAGAAGCACCCAGAGTCCATGCAGCACACATGAAGCGAGTAAAATGGCCTTCAACCTTGGAGCTATCTATACTTGATGCTATAACGTGATCAGCAGAATTAAAAATATTGAGTGTGACTCAGAGCTCTGAAGTGGGCAGGATTGCGGAGAAATCTCGGGGGGTTCATTCTTGTCCAACAACATTGTTGTTCCCTGTATCTGAAAGAGCGAATCCGCGGCCTTGACACGACTCAGAGCGTGGAGCACATTGACTGAACCTCGTATTTGAGATCACGACTGCGGCCGCACCCCCAGTAGAGCGCGAGGACGTCACAACTTTCCTTCACACGGGGTGAAACATAAAATGCTTGTTAAACACGCACAGGATCCCTTTGGTTCCTTCGTGTTCAGTTGCCTGTTCTCGAACATGCCTATTTTGAGTTCTTAATGAACAGGGATGGCCTTAATGCGCGTGCACAAAGAACCAACCAAGCAGTTTTGCATGAGACAAAGGATGTGGAGTGTCGAGACTGCCCATACCCCCCTGGGACCGATCGGCTGAGTGCAAACCTGTTTACGAATGAAAAGAAAGTGTCTACCTCCTCCAGGACGGGTATTATGACATCAGACAATTTTACATGCCTGCCTAATTTGAATGATTACACCCTAAACAGAAACTTTCCTTGTTCTGAGTCCAAGAAGAAAGGAAAGAAGATATGGAGGGAGGAGGGGGAAAGGTGGGACCGAGAAAGGAGGGAGGGAGGGCAAGACTGACTCCTTCACGCTTCTTTCCCGCTTACCAGGGAGAGAAGCTCCACGTACTGCCTCCCCATGAGCATCTGCGAATCACGGGGCAGCTCTCCTGTCTCCCCTGCTCTAAGAGGAACTTTGATTGTTTTGGGGGATTTGCATCCGCAGTAATTGTTTTTGCATTTTAAGACAGTGAGAAGTGGAGGGAGTAAATGCGTGGCATACCAGAACCGCTATTAAGCAAGTGATTCCGTGTGGTGCTGTTGAATGAATGTTTTCCTTTTAACTTCTGAACAAAACACCAATTTCTCCAATTATTTTTAAATGGATTGTTCTCGATTGTTGCCCAAGGAAAAGTGGAAAAAAAAAATCTATCCGAATGTGTGTTCCTTGCATTTCCTTCGGAGGATGCGGTGGAGCAGCGGAAGACTGAACAGCCACAGTTGGGCCCACCGTAAGGGACTCTGCGATCTGCGTCCTGGGTCCATCGTGTCTTCCCATGCTGACACTTCAGCTCCCTTTACCTTGTCATTGACGTTGTGCAGCCCTGGCATCTTTAGCAGCCCTGCCGCGCCAGTCTTGGCCCTGACTGTCTCTGCCTGAAAATAGTCAGCCCTGGACTCGGCACAGGGTGGAGGGGCTCCATGTGGCAGGAGCCACCGTGGTGGAAGACACGTCTGTCTGTTTCCTGAGGGCATCATTGTTCTTAGCTTTCTCCACATCAGCGAGCTTCTAGACTTCTGCTGCTTCAGGCACTGAACTGAGCTCCTTCAAGAAGAGTTGACCTCCCCACCTCCGACCAATATCTGGGGAGTGTAAGAAGCTACCAGACTTGCCATTGAGTGAGAACAGTGGGGACTTACGTTGTCCCCTCTTTCTGGGCCTTAAGTGCTCTCTGCGCATCTGCCTGCGTCCTTTTCGGTCCCAGTGGGGAAGCGAGTAGGTACGAGATGGGTGTCCCTCCTGCTTTCTTCAGTCACTTGCTCCGTCGTGCACGGATATGGGTGACAAGATGTGTCCCAAGGTCCTGTCCAGCGTCCTTGTGAACAGAGTGTCACATTCCTGAAAGATTTAGAAGGGGCTTCCAAGAAAGTGAACCATCTCCCATTCGCCCCTCGCTCCGGTTTTCCATCCAGAGAAAGAAACAGGTTTGCTCTTGCTGCCGCCGTGAGAACTGAGCCCTCGGTGAGTTCCTGGGACTGTCATGCATGGGTGTGACACGTCCCTCAGCAAGAGTTAAATCGGCTAAAAGAGCCGTCGATGGTAAAAGTGGGGATGCTGTCCAGACAACGGCCCTCCCAGCGCCATGTGACTCAGGCAGTCTGTGTCCATCCCTTTTACAGTTCTAGGATTTTCTTTCCTTCCATTTGCATCAGTTGGGAGTACACATAATAAAAAAATGCAAATGACAGGAAGCAAGCCCAATTTTAAAGCTGAGGAAAAACCAGACCTGCTGGCAGGAGATGCGTTCCCCTGGGGCCGGAGGGACAATAAAAATGCGCGCCGTGTTGCTGTGTTTGTGTCTCAGAAGGTACTTGGAGGGTTTTTATTTTATTTTTTATTTTTTTTCTTTCAGCAAGCTAAATAGCACGCGGCCGTTGCCACAGCAACCCATTTTTGTGATGTGCAGAATCAGGGCGCGAACCAGATGTAGATCGTCAGCCAGTTTCTGTTGTCATAGAAAACGGAGACACGTGCGGCCTCGCTGGGTCCATTTGTGAACTTTTGTGGTATTTTGTGCTCATCCGCTCCTCTCCGCGTGCTGTCATGGATCCGTATTTCATTCTTCGGCTGCATAATTTCTGAGTTTCATACATAATGTGAACTGAAATAACGAGATGTCAGATTGGTTGAAGGTTGTTGTTGCGAAATGAAGGTTATTTGACATCTGTTTTGTCATGTTTTCAGCGCGTGGACACACGGATCCTTTGGTTCCTCTCGTGGAGAAGAACCGAATTAATTTTTAAAGGGCACTTTAAAAGGATTTTGAAGGGTTTTTTTTTTTTTTGGAAGTCCATATTTTCAGGCTGTGGAGATGAGCACACTTTTGTCCCTGCGATCCCTTCGCTGTGGCAGCAGAAGTCGCTGCGCACTGTGAGCGGGTGGCAGTCTCCGGTCACGCTCAGCTCCGCCAGGTGGACCACATTTCTGCCCCAGTCACTTCGACAGCTCCTGTACCTGCGGCTCCTCTTCCCTTCCCTTCCCTCCTCTGTTGTGAATAAGTCTGTCCCCAACCCTCTGCTCGCTTTTCCTTTCTTCCCCATCGTTCCAGAAGTCATGACCCTCTGGTTATTTAGAGAATTCACTTCTGCTCCCACTGGAATGACAGCCTGGGCCTTTGCGAGGATATTTTTCATCTGAGAAAAGGATGCAGCTTGCAAGATATTAGAAAACATCAATGCCTTCCCCTCTGCCTCTCAGCAGGCCCTGTAGATTCCATCCCTACTAACAGCCCTCCTTGCCCCTACCTACAAAATCTTTAGCATTTGTTGCAAAAATCCCAAAACCAGAAAGCATAGGCGGGGGAATTAGTGACAAGACTTTCTGATTGTTTATCACTGTGTCACTCTATTGCTGGTGACCAGGCCGAGTAGCTTTGTAGGTGGTACCCACCCCTCTTCCTTCTGTAAGCGGATGTCAGAGCATCCATGCGATGCTGTTAGCTGCTAAACCAATGAAACAAGGATACCCCACATCCATGAACTTGCAGCACTAGCAACAGCCGGGAGCACATTCCTGGAGCAAACGGTGGCATTCGGGAAATCTAAAGCAGGCGACAGAAGAAATGGTCTCGTGCTCTAGACTAGCACCGACCTCTGGCTTGCAGAACTATGCGTTTATGGGGAAGTGGGACACGGAGCGTGAGAAGGAATCATGTGACCTTTCTCTCTTCTCTCCCTGGGTTTTCATCATTTCCGATTTCACAAAAGCAGCCCCAGCTCTGAGGAAGGGAGACCTGTCCGTGCATACAGGAGAGGGGGAGTGGAGACTGGGGAAGAGGAGAAGTGGCCGAGTAAAACTGAGCTATTTGGATGGTATTTGACTCTAATTTTCACAGGTAGTTGTAGCATTTTACTGGACTGGTGATTTTTTTCTCTGGTTATTCCTGTGAAAATAACTTGAAATAACTCTCAGTTTATGGCCTGCCTCAGAAGAAGAATTATTGGAAACCAGGTCCAAGCAAGTGTGACTAGACTTAACTGGAACGTTTATAAACTATTAAGAACTGTTGCACATTGGCAAATGTTAAAAAAAAATCCAGTATTTGTGTGTAAGGTGTATGCAGGTGTGCAGGCACACTTGCATGGAGTGGGCATTGGAATAGAGCCACAGAAGGGTGTTAACTGGAAATCTACAAAAATGCGAATACAGCTTTTTTGAGATGATGGTACAGGACAGTTGTCGTTTCTTGAGCTGTTGCTACATTTGGGGGGGAAACAAAGTCTGACAGAGATTGTTAAAATGTAATTTAACATTATTCATTAGTACTAACAAGGATGTTCAAATGGGGGAAAAATGAATTTTTCTGGTAAGTCATTAGGATAAATGGACTCTGGTCTTAAATAGGACCTCGTTATCGTCAGCAATTTTAAATGGTTGTTTTATCCACTAGGGCCCCGAGTCCTTATTGTTCTATACTCTGCGTCCTTTTGGGAGGGAACTTACAACAAGGCTTGTTTTCTAAAAGTTAAAAAAAAAAATTTGCAATGAAGTTTATCATTTCAGAGACTGTAATTATTTTGTGTGCGCTACAAAACTTCTTAGGTCCCCAGCAAAGAGAATTAGGGCAAGATGGTCTCAGAGTCTTTTCAATTTGGGGAGGGATGCCCAAGGGGAGAGAAGAAATTTCCAGGGGAACAGCACAAAGAACTGGATCATGCTATTTCTGGTCTGGATGAGTGTGAAGCTTGGCTCTCTGTACAGCTGCCATTTTCCCGATGTGTGCTGTTCCGTTTCATAGGCTCCCCCCACCCCCTCTCTTACTTTTCTTCTTGAAAAATGAAACCAAACAGCCCTCAGCTATAGTCGCTGTGGGACACACATCCAGGTCCCCCGTCCCAGGAAGTGAACGTGCTCGACACGGCTCAGAGGCACCATGTGGCTGTCACTGCGATGCCAGGCTGAAGGGGCATCTCGGAGACCACGGTCTGAGCTGGGCCTCTGCCACACCAGCAGCTCAGGGGCTGTGTCCATGTGGACCTGCCACAGTTACAGCAGGTGGTGCGGGCTTTCTCCGTAAGGCTGGGTCTGGGAGCTTCTGGTCACAACGGCCCTTAAGAAAAGAACTGAACTGTCAGGAGCACGTGGTCCACGCTCTGCCATCCCAGTTGAAGCTCCGTGAAGGAAGCAAGTGTCGAGCCACCTGGTTTCTGGTTCCAGTCACGTGTTTCGGCAGCGAGGTCACTGTGAGCAAGTGACTTCATGTCTGTAGACTCTCTCAGTTTCGTGATTCTGGTGTACCAGCTCTGATTCCGTCAATCCCTTTCGAAGGTGAATCCACACCTGCTGTAGAATTCATTCAGTAATCACGCCAGTGGGAGTTCCTGGGCGACGGTCCCTTGAGTCCCACATGGAACGTGCTATAACGTTTGAAAATATGAGTTCGTGGACATGTGGGAGAGAAGGGTTTTGCCCCTTTCTGGTGGACGCTCAGCCTAAGGACAGGTGACCTGCCACTGTGTAGATATCGTCTGAGAGCCCAGAAATTCCCACGATGGTGGATCTCTTTAGGCTGGCGGGACAGAGATGGGGACCGTCACTGCCAGCCTCACTAACGTACCGATGAAGAATCCCCGCTGAACGTCCCCGTCCGATCCCTTACAAACACCCAACCCATTTAGCCACGCTCCCTTCTCCTGGTAAACGTTCAGCAGAGTCCGCCTCCTGTAGGCATAGGCAGTGTCAGCTCCAGCATTAACTTTTCATCACACACAAACGGTATTTACTAAAGCTCCAACACAAATGGCAGAAAATGGCCGGGGACAAAGGCCTTGAATCTGTAATTGCTAGTTCTAAACTTTGTGCAAAGAATTACTGGGGCTTTTTAGGTGTCACTGTCAGGGATTCTGTGTCAGAAACAAGCACCCAAGCTAATCTGATGTAGATATCAGAGAGGCAGCTTAGTCAGCTTTGCTGTTGTCTTAAAATGAAGACTTATGCACACACATATATCCACACATCTCTCTCTCTCTCTAGATAGATTATATATACATGTATATCTACAGATATAATTTATATATAATCTATATAGATATAAATATCTATATAGATTATATATAAATTATATCTGTAGATATACATGTATATATAATCTATATATATGATCTAGACAAGGAATGTATTAGCAATATTTTTGGAACATAGTGCCTTCAGAAATCTTCATAATATGCCACCTGTTAGGATGAGAAGCTTGGATCCATGGATGGATGGATGGATGGATGGATGGATGGATGGATGGATGGATCTATTCCCATTTGCTGTGTCCTGCATCCATCATTCCTTCTCCGTATCTCAAAGTTCTGTTCGTTGACTGTGGACGATGTGCCCATGGTCACAGATTCAACGACCACAATGTGGTAAGTCTCAATGAACGACTTAGTGATACATTTATTTTAGAATGTCTTCCCTGTCAAAGATTCATAGAAGTCTCTATCAAGTAACGCACAGAGCAGCACGCTGATTTATAATTAAACATAATTAAGTCCAAAGGGAAACCCCATGCTTAGGTGGGTTAAAAGCTCAGTGTGCCTTTGCCTTCAGCAGGCATGGGAGGGGATGCGGGCTGGATGACCTAGTTGAGGAGGACTTACTGGTCCAGGGACAAGAAAGTCTTTGTAGGGCATACCTGAACTTGGATGTGTCCGTCATCTTTCCTAAATGTACAGAATTTAGAAAAATGTAAAGAAGTTTTCAGATGTTTCCCAAATCTGATGAGCAACATTGAAGGGTGAAGGATGGGGCTGAAACACTGATCTGTATGTTCCCATTTACAAGAGACTATGGTAAAGCAAAACAACACATTTCCCTTCTTTCCTGGTTCCTACTCTGTAGGAAATGTTAAAGATCTTAGTGTGTGTGCTGCTGAGGCGAGCACACGAGGATCTCGGGCGTTCATAAATCCTTCTGGAATTCAAGCATGATCTTTTTTTTTTTTTTTTTAACACATTGTACTTCCGAAGTTACATTAATGAAAAGGTTTAAGTAGGAAATCCACACGCAACGCTTTTCTTTTAGACGAGTCGAATTACATTCAGTGTTCCTGTTATTCATGGAATATAATTGGGGCGTGCCATTCGTGAAACTGTAAAGTTTGATTAATTATTACATCAGGTTTCTGATCTTTGCCGAGGAGCGTGAAAGTATAGCAAGGGTCTGTTGTTGGACATTTCTGGGTAAAAAGTACGATGCATCTCGCTTTTGATGTGGGAGGCTCAGTCGCGTGATCGTAATAGGATGGGCTTTGGGTCAGACATGCAGGGCTCCAGTTAGGACCTGTCATGGTGGGAAGCTGGGCGAATGCTTTGGCCTTGAAGCCTCTGCTCTTGCCTGGAGCCGTGAAGTTGGGCGGGCTGAGCCATGTCAGGGCCGAACCCCCATTTAGGCTGAGGTGCACGTTGAATAACCGGCCAGCATTGTCCCCCGCCCCCATTGTTGTATGTGAATGCAACGAGTAGCAGGGAAAACAATTCGAAAGTCTAGTTTAAGACTGTGCCTGTTCTTTATTTCTGGCATGTGTTGAGTTAGGTTCTTTCTTGCCTTCTGCTTGAATTTTAGTTTTCAGTTACCTAATTACTTATGATTTTCCAAAATATCTGCATTCTGAAAAGAAAATACTTACGGACACGAACTCTCTGAACTCCATTCCTAATCACTGGGAGGATCCTCAGTAACGTTCTGGCCTTAATTTTACGTTTAGCTTTTTCTATGTGGGACAGGCAAGCTGGACGAGTCCCCGGATAACATTTGTAGGTCATTCAGAGAGAAATGCCAAAGTTTTGCAAACAGCTGGCCTAGAACTCCTCTGCTGAAGTTCTAGCTTTGGTTCAGTTTGGAAAACAGGTTACAGCTTTCATCATTTAACTTTGCAGAGCTAGAAGCTTATCCATACCGAGGCGAGTTGATGGGTTTCATTGAAAACTGATGATCCTACTAGCAGTGAAATATTCAGACTCTTTGTGACTTCCTCGTTTGAAAGAGAATGCGCAAAGAAAGGATCCTCAAGTTGAAACTGGATCCGCAGAAGGAGTGATGTGAATAATGACAACAGAGACCCATGAGCTAAGCTTTGCATCTAGTGTGTACCAGGCACTGCGCTGCGTGACCCCAGGGAAGGAAGGATGTGGAAATCTACTCGTAGGAAACTGGTGAAAGATACAGTAAGTCCGCAGTTGACAGGTCTGGCTGTGAACCAGACTGCAGAACTCATTTCGCCTAATCTCCTGGATGCTGATACTTAAATATGAATAAGTAAAACAATCTCTCTTCTCTCAGAAACCACAAGAAAAGACAAAACCACGAATGAATCCTACAGAGAGGTGACAGCCTCGTCTGAGCAGAACGCAGGGTGAGAAATGACAAACGGAGCGATGGCATTTTGGTAGAGAATCTGACCCACCAAAGGCAGCGCAAACCAGCTGCATGTGCTCTGGCTGGACCAGTAAGAGGCAGTGTCGCCCTTCGCAAAGGCCTGTTCTTTAGGGCCACACCGATGTAGTAGGTTCCTTCTGCCTTGAACCAGCTGAGGCAAGTTGCCTTCCATCCCTGAGCCCTCCTTTCCTCATTGCCTGCTTCCTATGGGCGTTGTGAGGATTAAATGCATGCGAAGCGCTCAGCACGGGGTTTGGCATGGAAAATGCCAGCCCGTAATACCTGACATCTGCTCATATTATGATCACCCCCTTGTCCCCAAAGGATGGGCTGAGGGGGATAACGTGATTTGAACTCTTAGGGTCTCCGCTTGCACTACTTTATGTCATAACACATTTAATTCTTCATCCCTTTGACCACGCTGTCCACCAGCAGCCTCTCGTGACCCATTTTATAGCGGAAACGAAAAATGAGACTTTGCTGTTTATATGGAATTTGCTTGTCCATTACAGGAAATAGTAGTTCGGCAAATGCCTCGCTGATTTTAAAAAGTTGGCTGAACCTCACCTCACGACACTGAACGGCTGTAGAGTTTGTGCTCAAAACGTGTGGGTGACAGATAACCTACAGCAAGAGGAACACACATAAGCTGTGTGTGTGGTAAACGAATCAGCTCAGCCATTCACGCAAGAAAGTGACTTGTTGGAGGAATACAGTCTCAGCTTATACCTTATGAGGACATTTCATATGGTTTTCATTCAAGAATCACTAGGAAGACAGCTCCAAGTTTCACACGTGCCGGGAATGTACTTCTTTGTCACGTGTGGCGGTAGCATTGGTTTTCTGTCGTATTTATTGTTTTCCCTGCGGTGACACAGCATTACCACCTCGCCTGGAGCCCACCTTGCCTGTCTGCTGTCTCGTTCTCAGTGCCTCGGGCACGTGCCGTGCAAGGCCATTCATTACCCCTTGGCCTTTGCAGAAATCACAATCCGGTCTGTCTAGGTGTACATTGAAATAACCCTCCCGCTGATTAATATTTCAGTAAAGGCCATCGTGGTCCCATGTACTTTTGTAGAATGTATTCAGCATTCGGTATTTCTGAGTGACAGATTTTTGATGAAAATCGAATTAAATGTAGAGGCCAAGACATTTCTAGCAAACAGTGAGGGGGCCGTTGCGTCTCGGGCGGGTGAACACAGGGGTGAGGAAAATAGTCTAATGACATAAAGGCCAGTATGAGTTGTATCTCTGGAAAGACATATCTCCTTTTGACATTTTTCGAGTTTTTACTTTTTCTTAAAAGTAAACTGAAGATTCGTTGACAATGTAATTTCAGTGCCTTGACCTCTTGGCGTTAGGAGACTGTAAGATATTAGGGAGCGAGTTTTACTCCAGGGGAACGCGTCCACTAAGATGCTGGCCTTTGTTTCTTTACAGTCACTTTATTCCTTCAATTTTGCAATCTTAGTGGAAATTGGTAATGAGCACAAACCAATTCTCTCCACCGCAGTGAAAATGAGGCCTCTTGAAGTCTTTTCTACAGTTAGAATATCCAGCTTCATCCCTGTGACTGGTCAGCGTTCTGAGCCCTGAGCCTTCCTGAAGGCCATCACGGGCAGGCGCAGTCCCCGGGGAACCCATGTCCCCATCCCTGCCTCGTGCAAGTCAGGAACCACTGTCCCCCTCTGTTCCCAGAGATTTAAAGCCCAGGGGTTTCCAGCCTGTGGAGACAACATTGCCATCGATGCTAAGCCTGGGTGTGGTCCACCGGGGGGTCTGCAGGCCTTTTCAGTGCTGACCCGGCAGAGATGGTGCTGTCCTCACTGCTCGCTGACCAGAGCAGCTGTTGCCCATGGGATGCTTTACCTTCCAGAAGCAGAGCTTGTCATAGCAGCTGCGGGATGCGTGTCTGAGGGATTTTTACTTATTTCGAGGATGACCTTACTTTTGAAAGACAAAATCTCCCCTAGAAAGGGCGCTCAGAATAATGTGAATGAGTTTACTGGCATTTTGAGGTCTTTGTGTGTCGTTGTGTCCCCAAGACAAACGAGCCAGGAAGGAGGTGCAAAGAAATCGCTGTGACGTTGACACTTCATCCGTTGGCGGGGTGTTGGGTGACATTGCGGGCCCTGTTCCTAATTCTCCAGCAACCTGGACTGGGCCTGAGCACTCAGCCCAGTTGATCCAGTTTTTAAAAATCTGTTCCTTTAGGCGCTAATGCTGTCAGACACACGTATGGACGAGCAGGTAGCGCAGTGTGCGGTTGGTGGTTCTTCTCCAAGAAGAGATGTTGGTTGTGTCTCTTGTTTAACTCGGGCGTATCATTAGCTGTGACTGAAATTAAGAAGCAGAGATTTTTCTTTGCAAGAAGCTACCCACGTGTAGTGTGAAAGGGGATGGCTCTAAGCACACTCACGAAGTGCCAGGTGGCGTGTGATCGGTGCTGCGCCCATCTCTGGGGTCAAAGGACCCTCGTCCCTTCACACGTTGGCTCCCTGGCATGGCACATCTCCAGCCCCAGGGGAGTCCCTCTCTGGGCTCAGAAGAAGGATGCTTGTTCACACACCTGCCTCGCCAGGTTGTAGCGAGGAGTGCACGCCATCGCCGAGAAAGTGCCCTGCCAGCAGGACAGCCAACCCCAGACAGAGGTTCACCATCAGGCTATTGAGTTTTTCGGATCCTCCTTGACTTCGCCAAAGGTTTTGTGTCAGTTAATTACGGTTATCTTTAGGAAAATTTGGACAGTGAATTTAGAAACGGAGAGAAATTTGCCAAAAAGTAAAAAAAAAAAAAAAAAAGCTGTGAAATTAAGGACGTACGTCACTGCCTACAAGATTGTCACTGTGACTTGGGAAACGAGTGGCGGTGGCGGGGAGGGGGGAGGAGATGCCTTCGCTGCTTTCCAGGGAGGGATAGGAGGGAGGCACGGGGCCTGGGACGGACACATATAAGTGCCTTGAAATGTCCCAGTGAAAGCCAGTGTGCGGAGGGTCTTCAGAATTCCTGGGAAAAGTTATAGCGGATGATCAATAGCTGAATCTGTAGGTGAGCGATGGCAATATTATTATTAAGGTGTTTTCAAAACGGGGCGAAGCTCGAGTTTTTGTGACTTTTTTACAGAAGAGAGTGGACCACATACAATAGGTGAATTACGGGTTTGCAGTACTTGGGTGTTTTAATGCTCGAGAAATCGTTGCTGCTTCTGTTGCTGAGTGTCTGCCTTGGCTTTCAGAGTACTTGATCTGGATAAATATTGCCTACTTTTGTTATTTTGTTGTTCTTTGGCACACGTCTATGAACTTTTTCCCCTCGTTTTTGAAAAACACTGTATTTGAAAGACTGACGGGGCAGATGCCAGGGGGAGCAGTCCGAGGCCCTACCCCCCAAGAGCTGGGTGATTTGGGGAAAGATGTTCAACCCTTTGGGCCTCAGTGTTCACACCTGCGAAATGAGCATACTAGACTCCGAAAGGTCATTTTCCATCCTAAAGTTTGACTATTACGAGAAAACACGTTCCCCTTCTTCACTCTACCACGCCGAAGCTGTAAAATGTGCTTTTATTCATTGTTAATTTAAAAATGTAGCCCTCCCTCCTCACAGCCTAAAAGTAAGTTAACATAATAGCGAGCGGTTATCTACCAACTTGACAATTATGCCAATATAGTGGATGGCTCCATGGGTCCTGGAGGTCCACAGCGATCCACAAAGGTCTGAGGTGAGCATTGTCTTCTTTACTGGCCCTGTATTTAACAAGCTCTCTATCACGTCGGCTGAGACCTTTTCCTACCCCTCCCATCAAGTTAATTCCTCCCTGTGACTTTTTTTCTATCCTCTGGTACCCCCACTCTCTTTGTATTGGAATTTGATTTCCTTCTTTATGGTGGCGAAGGGATGCTTGTTATCCTGTGCTACTTCCCGGGTGTCTAACCGGACACCACTTTGTCAGAATCGAGGCAGGGAGGGGTCCACGGAGCTCTGCGCGGGACAGGGGGTCAGTGGCCGCACAGTGATGCTCTTCTCAGTGCTCGCCGCACAGCCAGTGTCAGAGCTTTGTCTGTGACAGCTCACTGGCAAGAAGCACTAACATGTTGCCTCGCGTTTATCTGCCCTTTTTAGTTTCATGACACCAACAAGTGCCACGTAACTGCTTAAAGCCTGAGAATCTACGTGGGACATTTAAACGGGCTGCAGACGTGGCCCGTGTTACTCCTGACTGGCTGTAGCTACTTTGTTTTGAAAAATTCTCTGAGAGCATCCTTACTGAGGCTGCAAAGAGGGACTTGCGTTTTAGCATGCTGTTAGCTCCTTTTAATGATCTCTATCAGAATCCCCGACAGATCCCTCAGCTATGACCGTCTTTGGGGTCTGCTAATTAAATCATAACATTTGACTTGCATTAGTGTTATTTTTAAACTCAGCTTTCAAACCTTTCTGATCAGCTCAGTTGGCAATAAATATCCCAATGTTACATTGCTTAGGAATTTTACACCAGAAAAAATTCACTGAGGGAGAGGGAGAGTAAAACCTCACACCCATTTTGTGGCCAAGAAAAAAATAAAAGCAATAACTATAAAAAAGAACCGAGAAATCATACAATACAGTTAGTGAATCATAAGTCAATCACCCTTTTTATAGGTCCCTAAATTATTGGCCCGAAAAGCTGATGCCACTGCCTGTTAAGCCATTACAGCAATAACAAAACCGAAGGAAAAAACAAAATCCCACCTATTCATTGGCATTCTAACTCAGTGCCTTGCCGTGACAAGGGACATCCTGAAAAGATGGCCCTTTGAAGCTCGTCTTGCCCCACGGCTGTTATTCCTGGTACAGCTACCTGCTTCTCGGCAGGCGCATGTGTCCATCATCCGACCTCGGTACGTGTGGAGCACGTCAGCACACTCACTGGCACATGCCGAGTGACAGACGACTCTGGGGGTGGCGGGGTGGGGGAAGAGGGCCTGGAGCGATTGTGTTTCTCAGACTCAAGTGGGCGCCTCCTGGATCTCCGCCATCCACAGCACACGCGTGCGGGCTTTCTCCAAGGTTAGGGAGCGGGGCCACTGCTCGGTGGCACTGTGATTCCAGAGCGGGCCGGGGTGGGGGGATTTAAAATCCTGCGTGTTTCCTGTGGAAAGTTTCCCCGGCCAGGGCCCGAGGCGCGGTGGAGTGAGTGCTGCAGAGCTGCGTGGCCCGGGAGTTCAGGACCGGGAGCTGCCGGGTCTGTCTCGTTCGGGCCCCCAAACATGACATCCCTTCCGTGGCAACCGGCGGCACTGCCGGCGAGTGGAGCCAAAGCCAGCGTTTTCTCCGTTTAGAAATCTCTGGGTTGGGATGGATGGCAGGGGGCGTGAGAGGCAGAGGAGCGAGCGGGGCTCAGCCCTGTCCTGTGTCACCCAGCTCTTCCTCAGCTCGGGCATCGCAGGCGGCCCGAGGCCAGCGGCATGTACGGTCAGAGCCGCCCCATGGTCACCGCTCCCAGAGGCCCCTGGAATTAACCGACTTCTTACATGACACATTGGAAAGCGGCTCATTTTTAAATTGTTTTTGGACGCATTTGTGGGAAAGCGGAAGGGTCCAAGTGGCTGCTTCTGGTCTTTGGGTTCTGGCCGAACCCGATCGTAAAGGAGGGGACCCAGGACAACCCTGAAATCACAGTTGCAGGGAAAAAGAACAAATCCCATGCGGCTGCAAAGCGGCAGGCTCCATTGACTGTTGGGTAGACGAGCTGAGGGAGAGGGGAGGGAGCCCGGGCAGACGAGCCGCCAGTTTCGGCGTCTTTGCAGGGCCCTGAAAGGGGACGGCCAGGGTCCCCAAGCACACCGGAGGGACGCGGTCTGTCCGGAAGCGGATCGCAAGGGGCCGCTTCCCTTTTCCGAGCCGCGAGTGTGCATTCGCCCGCCACCCCGGACTCGGGACCACCGCTCCCGGGTGCCCACGGCTCCCTCTCTCCGGGAGTGATTCAGTGTCGCAGGCGTCGCCTCTGGAAGCACAGAGGAGACATGTCGCTTCTGGGGACCGTGCCCAGCGCCGGGGCACGCTGCTTTCCTGGGTGGCTTGTTGTGGACCCTTCCTCCTCTTCCCATCCCATTTTTCACAGTCTCCCCCCCCCCTTGTCACCGAGACGAGGAAGGTTCCACTCACACGCACAACTCTGCTTTGCACGCGATTGGAACAAGGGCAGATTGTTCCCCGCGAATAAATGAGCGGCGGATGGAGCCGTTGAGCTCCCTGAGGCGAAGGGAGCATGGCGGGGAGGGGGGGGCGAGCATCCCCCCAGAGCGGGAAACGTCCCGCTGGGAGGCTCTTAGTGCCCGGAGCGGGTGGGGAGCCCCCACCCCGGGGTCCTGCCGCCCCGCGCGCGTCGGCTCCCGCCGCCCTGGCACCAAGACCATCGCGGGGTGGGGAGGGGGGTGCCGGGGAGAGGGGGGCGTTTGCCCCGATCACAAGCGCAGCGACTGCCTGCGACATGCCCGCTCCCCGCCCTGAGCCCCGTCCCCGTCCTCGCCCACGACGCAGCGGCATCGGCCGCGTCCCCGTCCTCCGGGGGAGCCGGGAAAAGGCCCCGTTTGGGGGGCCGGTGTCAGGGCACAGAATGTCGCGCGGTCCTTTCCGTGGGAAGGAAAAGCCAGAGAGAACCGACCCCCTCAGCCCACTGTCCCCGTCCCCTCTCCCCCTCCTGGGCTCTCTCTGTGCCCTTCCCCTCTCCCTTTCCCCCATCACTGTCCCCTTCCCCTGTCCCACTCCCTCCCCTCGTTGGTCCCCCCATTCGCCTCTCCCCTCCCCCTCCCTGTCCGCTTCTCTCCCACCCACTGTCCCCTTGCCCGGTCCCTCCCGGGCTCCTCTCTCCGTCCGCCTCTCCCCCTGCCCCCATCTCCCGGGTCCCCCGTCCCCCGGCGCCTCGGTCCGTCTCTCTCTCCCTCCGCATCCCCTGTGGGGCGCGGACCCCGATCGCCCGCCCGCGGAGGGGGGGGACCACCGCGCCCGCGGGCGACACGCCGGGAGCGGGGTCTCTGCACCCGGATTTCTCATCCCGGGGAACGGGGCGCGAGCGAGGCTCGGGGCTCGCAGCGGCGGCGCCGACGCCACGGGCGACTCGGACTCGGGGCGGAGGCGCGCAGCCCGGCCCGCGGCCAGGTGCCCCCGAACTTACCTGCCCGCGGTCGCCGCCGCCTCCTCCGCGTCCGTGCGCGCGGTCCCCGGCGGAGACGCACTCACATGGTGGCGGTCCTGCCGGTGGCCCCGCGCGGGTGGGATGGCTGGGCGCACGCAGACGGGGTGCGGGGCGCGGCCCGGGCTGCCCGCTCCCGGCCTCACCCCTCACGGCGCGCGGGGCGGCTCCGGGGCGCCCGCTCCCCTGCTGCGGGCCGGGCCCATGGCCGTCAGCGGAGCATCCTCCCCGCCGCCCCGACCGCTCGCTCGTCACACTGACTCGGCGCCGCCCGCTCGCGGGCCTTAATACGGGGACCCCCCCCCGCCCCCGCCCCCGCCGCTCCCCAGAGACCAGCCAATCGCTCCGGACCCACGGCCGGGCGGCCGCGGGCGCGCGCGCCTGGTTGGCTGCGGCCACCTGTCTGTCCTATGACACGGCGGCTCGGGCACGAATAAGTGGGACAGGTTGGCATCTTCCCGTAGGTACCGTTCCCTCCCTCTCTCCCGCCCGGCCTCCCTGCCTTTCATCCAGCCTTCTCTCCTTCCTCCCTTTTTATTTATTTATTTTTTTGGAGGGGGAGGAATTTGGGGCCAAGTTTATCCATTTTTAGGTTATCAGCCTTTCAGAGACACTGTGTATTTTTTTCTTTTCTCTCGGAAAATAGCGGGGCGCGCTACTAAGAAGACTCTCTCCCCAGACGGTGGAAGCACCTAGGCGGGCGCAGGGACCCCGACCCCCTCCGTGGCGCCGGAGGGGGCCTGGAACTGCTTGGGTGGCGTTGGGTCCCCCGCAGGTCCCGCTGGATTTGAGCGTGTGCTTGCTGATCACTAATACCTTTTTTAAAAAAAATGCAATGCCATTTTTCATCTGGATTGACCGGATTTTTAAAATAAAGCCTGTAATTGCTCCTCTGTAATCCACAACATTGGCATTTGAGGGGTATTTTTTACAAACAGGTATTTCCAGTTACGCTCACTCACTCCGCCTCATGTGATCCAGTTAATCTCCTAGCCATGTAGGAGTGGGGCATGTGTTGGAGTGTGTGTGCCTGTGTGTGTGTTTAGGGTGCTTGTTTTACTATCCTGGGAGGATATTTCAACGGAAATGAAGTCAGTCCTCAAGAAAATGATATTTTCTTCATACATAGACCGATTCATTCTAAATGTATATTTACAAGGAAAATATACTCTCTCCATCACATAGGTACAAAAAATCACATTGAATTATCAGAAAAAAAACACCGAAAAGCATCAGGGAACATTTCTGAAAGAACGCTTATAAGTAAAGAGACAGCGATTTTAAAAAAATGCGTGTTTTACAGCCTTAATTAGTACAGTAGAGAAACATCTTGTTGACGAGAATGGAACATGAGGGTTAATTTATCAGCGGGTCAAAACCAGGCTCAGCTCACTCCAGCCCTGCTTTTGAGAGACTTCCCTCTAGTGGAGTAAAACGAAATGACAAATTCTTGTCACCCGAGCCCTGGGAGGGGAAAAAAGCAGCTTGGCATCTCCCGGCTCCTTTAAGTGTTTATTGAAATGACACAGGCCAGGAGTTTGCAGTCACTGTCATCGTCATACCAGGAAATTAAACGCTTTTGCTTCTAACCACACAATATTGTCACTCTGTCGTTGTCTTGAAAAAATTCCCCAAATGCTTTCCATGTTCCTTCTAGGAAAGTTCATTCCAATGTTTCCTGAACGTTCCAATCAAAATAGATTCCAGGCAAAAGTTGTTTCTCATTCGATCTAATAATGGTTCTTTCAGAATGTTATTGTGAGGTTTTATTCTTTCCTGGGCACTCCATGTTACTCCTTAGATATTAGGGATTTTGGGCCGAATGTTGGGGACGTTGAGATGCAGTGTGACTACATATCATTTAATGTCTTTGTGATAATAGAAATAATCCCCCTTATCACTCCTCCCCCAACTTTCTCCAGCTTCAGTTTCTGGCATACTTCAAATTACTCCAACACTTGCGGGATTTTATTTCCACATGTGAAATAATTACATTAAAATGGTGATAATTACTTGAAAAAGAAATTTTCGTTTTATGCCATCGATTCCTTAAGCGTTTCATTTTGGTTGATTGGTATCGACTGCCTAATTGACAAACTCCGTAATCAAAGCAATTACAATGTACTCACATAATGAAAGTAAGTGGCGATAATCAAACAGGTATGTGATTAAACTACTTTCTCGGTTTATAAATGAAACCAGCAATTATACCGAACATTTTAAGTGTCACGCTCTTCCAGGAAGCAAAGAAGAAGCGGAGTTGTAACTTCGCGAGAGTTGAATATTTTAAATGCTCCCTTATGCTACAAAAATAAGAAGTTATTTTACATAAATGATTTTGCGAGAGGGTGGGTACATAGGGGATGAGATTGCTTTTCTTATAGTCTTTTTGGGGTGGATATGATAGATTTAAAAGATTTTATACTCATTTTTATAAATTTAATATCAGGGAACATTAGAAGTGAGATTTCAGTGAGAGAGAGAAACTGACCCCGGCTTTGGGTGGAAAGGGTGAGGATTTTGCTCTTTGGCTGTAATTTTCTTCTTGCTCCACTGTCAGAATCAGTGTTTGTTTCCAGTGATTTTCAGTCATCGGTCAGGTCTGTCATTGATTGGAATTATGAAAGGCGGTTCCCCTGAAAGACATGGTAAAAACTCATTTAATTGTCACATCTTATTGAATGACCATATGAAGACATGCAACTGTGACTGAGTAAGGATTTCAGAGCTTTTGGGTTAATTCAATGGGGAATGATCATCAAATTAAAACATAGAACCTTGAAACTCTAGTACCTGGAATCCTAAAGGGTCAAGAGACATGTCTGAGAGGCCAGAGCTGGGCGAGAATGAGACCCCCTCCCCTCGGTCTTCCATAATATAGCTCTGCTTTTTCTTTTATTGCCTCTCGTTTTCTTAAGTTATTTTTTTCCCTTTAGAATCCACTAAAACGTCAGAGATATGCCACCTCGCAAATGCACTCTACAGCATGGATGGGCACATCAGCTGGCTACCTCGTAGTCCGCGTCTGCAGGGCTTCCTGAATGAGTATTCGGTTTTAATGAAAATGCATTAAAATAATTTTAAAACCTAAATGAATAATTAGTCCTTAAATTATGTTGAAAGAGTTCTGCCTTCATTATCAAACAAATTATGAGAGTGCAGTAAATATTTATTCATTGATTTAAGGTTGAAGTTATTAATTTGTGAAGGTTGGTTGCTCTTTCATGGAATCCGAGGCAGTGATTTTATTTTGAGTTTTGTTAGACAAAGCATACGCTTTATTTAGTGAGGGAAACATTTCGGGTGTGGGTCAGGGCGCCGGTTCTGAGGACAGGCTGTCCGGGTTCGAGTGCTCACGGTGCCACTTGCTAGCTTTGTGACTCTGAGCGAGGACCTAACATCTCTGCGCCTCGGTTTCCTCCCAGAATCGTTAAGAGGGTTAACGGAGTTCGTGTGTGCCAAAGCCCAGAAAAATAGCTGCAGTGTGGTAAGTGTGAAGGAACATTCGACATCTCCTTTATTGCCATTATCGTCATTGTCTTTGCCGTCATTGTCAGGTCATTTTTTTCCAGCTTTCTTTATTGTTTGGAATGTCTTTTCCCGCTTCTCCAAATTCCCGCCTCTCGCAGGTCTCCCCAGTCCTAGGTAAGTTAGTTCAGTTCCAATGCTACTTCCTCCGTGGAGTCTTCTCTGACCCTCTAATAAGTTATAATCTCGTATTTGACCTAAAATAGCATTATTTATTTCAATGGTCACTTACCATGCTTTTATGTTTTATAATTCGATCTATAACTTGAATCATTTTCCTTTTTAGCTTATATGATCCCCTGGAGAGGGTCTGTGTCTTACACGTCTTTCACCTCCATAGCACATAAAAACATGGAGAAAACATTAACTGAATACTAAACTGTATATTTTAAAAGTTCTTTAGTCTTCATTTTATATGGAGGATCATTTTAGTCTTGTTTGACTGTGTAGAAACACTGGCTCGGAGAAGTGAGGTGACTTGCCCAAAGTCCCCAAACCATTAAATAATGGGGTGAAAATGTGAACTCAGTTCTGTCCGCCTACAGAGCTCAGGCTCTTTTTCTTGCACAAGGCCCTTGAAATTTGTGTGTAAAATAAATGAATGCTTGATTGATGACTGAGCCAACCAGCTGCATGGAGTAAGCAAGAGGATGGTAAAAATAAAATACTGTTTTAGAAAAGGAAGGCGTGTTCGGCAGCGGACAGCAGGCACTCCTCTGCGGCTCTGCGTTTTGCTGTCAACAGCTTTTATTGCCGGCACAATTTGAGGAACAGAGCTCTGGAGAAATGCAGCGCCTAGTGGCAAAGGTGAATTGATATCCAAAAAAAAAAAACAAAACAAAAAAACTAAATAATATGAATGAGCCACTGGTGGGGAGGGGCCAGCGTGATGCTAGGAAGATCTGCAGAGACACTGTCCTTTGTTGTCTAATTCTGACAGCAGATTAGCTCTTAATTATGTGACAAAATGGGATGCAAGGAAGGTGCGTGGCACTGGCTGTTTGTGAGAACGTTGAACTAAAAAAGCAAGATGGATCAGAATTCTCATTTTGTCTTTCAAAGGAATTTTGAAAAGTAGAATTGATGAGATCCTGATTTAACTGGAAGTCTGATTATTTTTCTAATTTCCTTTTTTATTTTAATATATTGCGGGAGTCTTCACATGTATGCATAGCACCACACGGTGATTTTAATGACCACACAATAGCCCTTCCCATGGCTGAATAATAATTTCACTGGCTTCTATTGAACACATTTGGGTTGTCCCTAAATTTTTTTGCAATTTTAAATGATATTGTAGCAAGCATCCCTACATGCGCATTTTTGTCTCCATCTATGACTGTTTCCTTAGAGAAACTCCTAGGATGTGTCTCCCTGGATTTGCCTATTACGTACATTTCATATAAATGGGATCATCGAATATGAGGTCTTTTGTGTCTGGCTTCTTCCACTTAGCAAAACCTTTTCAGGTTCATCCATCTGGGCAGGACGTGTCGGCACTTCATCCCTTTTTATAGCTGAATAATATTCCACTCTGTGGGTTTGCCGCATGTTGGTTATCTATTGATCAGTCGATGGGCATTTGGGTGATTTCTATGCTTCGGGTATTATGATTAATGCTGCTACGAATACTTGTATACACGTTTTTGTGGGGGGATTTGTTTTCAGTTCTCTTGAATATATGCCTAGCAGGGGAAGTGCTGGGTTCACAACCCAGATGAGAGCTCTCAGATATCAGGAGACACGTCCTGTCCCTCTGTCCGCCTGTCTGTCCCTTCCTCAGACTCCATTATCCTTCTCTTTCCTTCTCCTCATCATTCTCTGCAGATTCAAACGGTCTCTCCTCTTGGTTTCTCTCTGAGCATCACTTCATTCTTTTATTTATTTCAGAGGATGGACTTATATTTCTTCCCTAGACACATAAATAAATGAATAGTAACATATTGTTTTTAAGAAATGTAGCTGGTAGGTAGGTAGCCAGATAGATACGTAATTTATAAATTGCAAGAAATCACTGAAAAGACGTATCAAAAAGTAAATATACCAAACCATTGGCAGTGGATAACTGTAATGGGGTCAAGGGAGGTTTTATTTTCTTATTTATACTTCTCACACTTTCTGTAGTTGATAAGTATTAATATTTTTATAAACAGAAGCAACAGCTATTATTTTCAAAATAAGATAGGAAATCTTGGGTGGAATTTCACTTCTCTAACGGGTGCGGTTGTGTTTTGTAAAATACCTGCCCTTCTCAACTTGGTATTCAGTTCCATCCCTGATGTAATTAAAAGAGCGACGACAGGACCCATAGTGGACAGTGTCTGTGGAGCTCTTGTCTGGGGCCGAGTAGTCTATTAAGAGTGTTTTCGTGAATCGTCTCGTCCAGTTCCCCCTGGTAAAATACTAGGGACCAGTCTCATGGCGTGGATTGGGAGGCCGAGGTGTGTGAGTGCATTCCGTCTGCGTTCACTGTGAGCCAGTTAAATACTCATCCGAGGTTAGCTCTGTTGCCTCCTGTTCTCCTGTGCTCCCTTAGATGGTATAATCGCCTCTGCTTATATGCGCGTCACTCTCAAGTGGGTACCACTGCTCCTGCACGTACGTGTTTTCCTCCGCATCTGTCTCCACCTGTTCATCACCCTTCCTGACACATATCTCGACACGCATGAGCCCTGGCACCTCATACTCTCGATGTGTAAATCTGATCTCTTAAGCTTGTCCCTGAACTGGTTTTTCTTCCTTCGTTTGTTTGTTTGTTTGTTTGTTTTTTCAGTTGTAGTAGCACTATCCATTTACCTAGAGAAAATAAGGGTCTTTTCTTCTCTTTCTGTCTGCATCCGGCATTGGCCCTGTCACCAAACCCTGCCGATTTTACCCCCCAATTTTCTTCACTTATGTTTTCTGTTGGGTCTCCATCGTCTTGTGCCATGGGTGCTGCAGTTGTGCTTGACTTCCTTGCTCCGAATTTTATCTCTTCCAGTTCATCTTCTGGATCATCTCATGTTAAAAAAAAAAAAAGTCTTAATTTGTTTCTTATCATAAGTAGAAGCGTATTCTAAGCTCCTCTGAATTCAGATCCTCCCATAACCCGGCTCTTATGTCCAAGGGGACTCCTTACAAGGCCCATTTTGCTCTGGCCATGTAAAAATTTTGTCCTGCAAGCCCCATCCTGGGTTTTCCTCTCTTCTGCATCTTTGCTGATTCCATTCGCACCCTCGGGGAGCTGGCCTCCTACAACACACGGTCAGATACACACTTTTCTGCGGAAAGGCTGCCCCGCCGTTCACGCTTTGATCCTCAGGTCACAGAGGCCCTCCTGTAGGAAATCCCTTCCCTGCCAAGAGAAGCTGGGATGGATGCCCTGCCCTGGGTCCCTGATGCAGAATAATAGATCAAAATGTGTTTTTGAGTAAACAGATGAATGGATTTCGAGTAGAGGTTTGAGGGATAAGAAAGTAAAACTGCAAAGTCTTTAAAGTGTATTGTCTGTACGGTTGAGGATGCACAGACTTGTGCCGATGAGCAAGGTTATGCTTTGGTTCTTGGTTGAGACAATTAGCCATAATCCACGGCTAACTGAGTCAGAAATATCTGCTCTTGCTTACGTAGACACCGATGTGTGAGCAGGAGCCATGAGGAGAAACCCATCACCACTTCTGGAAAGCAGAGCTCACAACTTGTCAGCGGTGGGAGTGCTTAAGATGGTTGTTCTTGGTGGTAGATTTATCATGGCTGTTGTTCAGAAAAACACAAATGATTTCCCTTGAGCTACCCACGAAACACAACGGAATAGGTCAGAATTCGAAACATATTTTGCTGTGCAGATGCAGAAATTAGGCATGCTGAATTGTAGGTAGCATTTGTTGTGTGTTGACTACACGCAAAGCCCGGAGATGTGGTCAGCCTGCACAGTTTCATTCCCGCAATTCTGTGAGACGGTGAGGAGTCTTCCTCTTTTCACAGAAGAGGAAACTGAGGTTCAGAGAAGCTGGTTAACTTTTGCAGTTCCAGAGGGCGTGAGGAGCTAGGGATGGAATACCAGTCAGACCCCATAGCCAACACTCTGCTAATCATATTTTCTTCCCTTCAAACATCATCCAGTGCCCTCACTGTTTTCATCGCGTGTTCTCCAGCACAATTTTTCTTCCTGTGTTTGCTTATTTGTAACCAAATTCACACAGCACATTCACAGGAGAATGCTAACAGTAATTTGACTGCACCTCACTATTCTCACTTCAGAATCTTTGCCTATATTCCTATCTTCCTAATTGGATGATTTCGACCTAGCGTGAAAATATCTATAAACTATTATCCTCCAAGGCCAGCATTGTATCACTTCAAATAATTTTTTTTTTCATTTTCATGTTGGTTTTTATCCTGAGATAGTCGTCTGTATTTGACTGCCTTGGAGAGTCAATATTTAAGATGAATAACAATTGTATTTCTCTATTAGAGAAGCCAGCTGTCTGTTTGTTGTCCTGAAAATAAATACCTAAATGGATAACTAGATGACATACATAAAACTTCAGCATTGTTATACAGAAAACTACTTTACTATTTTTTCAAATATATCTGAGACCATAAAAAGGCAAAATGTACCTACTTTCCTAACAGCAGAATTTCAAAGCTTTATCTAACACGATTGCTCTCCAGAAAACTGGGAATAGGCATAAACAGAAAAAGAATGACACGGGCTTAGGTTTTTGAGGTAAGGAACTATTTAAAAATACATTTCGAATAAAAAAATAATGTGTCTTTCTTGTGAAATCCCTTATCTTTCTATTCCAAAGACTTTATGCAGAAAATGAGTGAATTAACCCTCACCATAAACATCCTTAACCTTTTATCCTTAACCTTTGGTGAACGGTACGTTTTGCTGCAACACTGCAATGAATATTCAGTGTTTTAGCCATTTCGGACTTTGGGGGTGCTCCCCAGCTCGATCGTGCTCACCACAGCCTATGGGTGAGCTACAGGGTGGGGAGAAGCAGGCTGGCTGGAGGGGGGCTGTGCCGAAGGCTTCCACGTAGTTCCCATTACTAAGGAAACCGCTCGTTTGTCTGCACACGCTCTGAATAGACGTCTCATTTGAAGTCTGGTGCTCAAACCATGAGGACTGCATTATGGAGCCGAGAAAGAAATGAGAGGAACAGAAAAATGCTTGAAAGTGACACCGAGCATCCACAAAGCGTCCTACTGTAATGCCATTCCATGAGACAGAAGGCACATTTATTTTTGCCACATTCCAAGTTATTTTGGTGTTAGAAAAGCAAATTCCTTTGCCTGCCCACGTAATCCAAATAAGCAAAGCAGATGTTCTTCTGACCCATTCTTAATTCCTGCTCTGGTTGGGGTCTCCCTCGGAAGTGTGGCCTACAGCAGGGGAGAACGAAATATTGGATTCTCGTGTTAATCTAGATTAGCTTCTCGGTGCTTTATTACTACATGGGAGAGTGCTATCTCTGTGCTAATAATAATAATAAAAAAGGCACATGTTCAGAATCAGACCTGATTTGCAGCCTCCAAATTGTCAATTCAGACTCAGAGTGAGCAAACACTGCTTCTAGAAGGTTCCTGCTCTGTTCCTGCCAGCCTACAGGAAAGAAAGAAACTCCTGATGAAAAATCAGGGGAGCTTTCTTTTTTCCTAACCGTGGGAAGTAGGTTTTGTGGGACTTTGATTGATTACAATATCATCTTTATCATTGCTCTCCCTATTCTTCCATACGAGCAATTGACATTTTCTTAACGAGCATATAGGGCTGTGCAGATGCCCAGTCAGGGGATGCCACCGCCACATGCATAAAGTCAGGAGCTGCCACGGCTGGGGATGGAGGGGTTATTACCTCCCTTGTGAGCACCTGAAATCCTTCCAGCAGACAAGGCGTGTGCCAATACACCAATTCAATTACACAAAAGAAATGAATGCGCATGTATAGATTCCTCGCTGTCTTACGATTTTGCTGACACTCGGAGCAGTTGAGTGACTTGTCTACGTGAGGGTCAGTGACTGAGCATTGTCATTGGACTCCGGGCCTGGGACTTGAGCTCTGCCCTGTGTATACTTGCAGAGGCCACTCGGGTCTCTCCTTGGACCACCCATCTTACCAAGGGGTGCCAGCAAGTCAGAAACCTAGAAGCAAGCGTAATGAGCAAGCACACACTTATTTCCTTCATGGATTCCTAAAGATCAATAGTAGAAAATTAATAGTAAGCACACAAAACCAACAGTGTTGTCAGAAATCCGTTTCTCAAGATGTTTTCCTTTTTTCTGGTGTTCTCCTATGTGTATCGGTGACCAGGCATTTTTAATACACGTGTATATCAGGTGGCTGTCTTTTTCAGGTTTCCCGCCTGACCAAGTTTAAAAAATGCTAGTAAATTAGTTATTTTCTGCAATTTATTGCATCCCAATGCCACTTGCAAAGCATACACTGCTAGTGGGGCTGCAAAGTGGTACAGCCACTACGGAAAACAGTGTGGAGGGTCCTCAAAAAACTAAGACTTGATCTACCATATGATCCGGCAATCCCTCTACTGGGTATTTGTCCCAAAGACTTGAAAACCCATATCTGAAAAGATATTTGCACACTGATGTTCATAGCAGCACTATTCGCAGTGGCCAGGACATGGAAGCCACCGAAGTTTCCTATGATAGACAATTGGCTAACAAAGCTGTGGCACATATATACAGTGGACTATTACCCATAAGAAGAGATGAAACACTGCCATTTACGACAGCATGGATGGACCTCGAGAAAACCAGGCTAAGCAAAATAAGCCAGACAGAAGAAGTTGAAAATCACAGGATATCACTTATATGTGGGATGTAAACCTAAAGCAACAAATTAGCAGGACAAACAGACTCATGGACATGGACTATGGACTAGTGATTACTAGATGATGAGGCTGAGGGGAGGGAGGAGATAAGACGGGGTAAAGGGGGTCAAATATGTGGTGACAGAAAGAAATCTAACTATGAGAGGTGAACACAGTGTAAATATACATAAATATGTATATATGTGTATATATTATATATATGTAATTTATATATAAATATATGCCTTCCTGTTAAAAAACAAAAGGTGCTTCTTGGTACAAATTAGTAGTTGATCGATGGTCACGGGGATGGAGAACATGGCAGGGAACACAGTCAGCAGTAACGTAGTGGCTATGTGTAGAGCTAGAGGGCAGATAGAGTAATCGGGGGGACTATTTCATAAACTTTATAAACGTCTGACCAATGTCCTGTAGACTTGAAACGAATACTAAAAATGCTAAAAAATAAAGTAGAAAAAAACTAAAGGCCCTAGAGTTGAAAGAAAGGTTGCGGGAGTCATGAGCACTCAGCCTGCGGATGTCATCCCCACTAGCCCAGGTGACGAGCCTTCTGTCCCTGTTGAGACGATCAGCCCGGAGCTGGCGGTGGCTCCCCATCTGATACGCCTTCCGAGTATTTACTTAGAGTGCGTGTTTAGATCCCTCACTGGTTATCCTGTCACAGTTTGGCAGGCATCGGGATATTCTTGGTGCCCAACAGGATGCCAGGCATAGAGTAAACATTCCAGGGGGGAGACCGAACTGGATCGTCTGATATGAGAAAAATAGAGCAAACTCAACATTTATAAATGACCCTTAGCCAGGCTTAATTGTGTGTTAAATGTTGGAAATATCACACGTTTAACTTGATTTAACATTTAGCTAGTAAAGTCCAATATTTCAGTCCCTTGGATCACCTATAGCTCATTTTAAAAATATTCTTTGTATGTAAATGAGAGTGATAAAATTGCATGGAAAGGATTGAGTCAAAGCTGTCTGTCAAAGAGCCTTTGCTTTGTTTTGAAAAGCCTGTGCGGTTGTATTTCGTGCTTTTAACGGGAGAGTTCTCCAATGTCTCCAGGTACCGTGAATCATCAGATGCTCATTATCATTCTGTGTCTGCCTCCAGCAACAGTATCTGCAGTCTGTTGTAACAATCATACATTTCAATTAACACCCAGCCTCATCTGATCTGGAGAAATAAGCCCTGTTGAGAAGACCTACATTTGTTAGAAGGCCAAAGAGTTATAGTTTGAACGAGAATGGAGAATTGACAGCTATTATTCAATTTATTAGTAGGCCTGAGATGAGGGATATTGACCAGCAAATTTGGCAACTGCCAATATAGATTCATGAGGTATGTTAATAAAAGCGTCAAGAGTTCGAAAACAAACGATTTAAAACTATAACTAGGTTGTCCCACTCCCATTACTGTCAATCCTCTTGGGACTGTTGCCTGAACGTCATCGTCTCTACTTTCTGGCTTCCCAGGACATTGTCCCCTCTGCGTGACACCTGGTCTCTGTCGCTCCACTGGATGGCTCTCATCTGTCACCGGTGGGGCGCCGAACTCCCCCCACTTTCTTTTTTTAAAGATTCTACACAAATCGATTTTCTCTCAAGATCTGTAGCATTTCTGCGTTTTCAATTTACAGCACAAAGTACTGCAATACTACCCTCATTGCTGAGATTTGATATGTGATTACAGTCGTGGCCAGAAGCAGAAGAGGAAGGAGAAAGAGGCATTCAGATGTTTCCAGAAATAAAAAAAAGAAAAAAGAAAAGAAAAGAAAAACTGGGACTCCATCACCCTCTCCTTTGGGATCAAGCCACATCAGCAAGGACGTTGGAATGTTGTCTTCCAGCCACCCAGGGGTCTGCGCGGGTGACATCTCTGTGAGCCGACAGACACCCCGTTCTGTGAGTTGGCAGAGGAGCAGGCATGTGGGCAGAACTACACCGAAAAACGAGAGGAATGCAAAGAGGCTTCACGTGCCCTGTGTCTAACTGGGTCTCGCTCCAGACCTCAGGGGATAAAGCTCTTGCAGCTTTGCTAGAATTAAGCCTTGTCGGAAGGACCTTTGCAAGTGCAGCGTGTATGAAAGGCAAATTAGTGTTCTGCGAATTCCCTCAGATGCTTCAAGTGGCGATCAGCTCAAAAGAAAGACCCTAAACCATGAGAAGGGGCAGGACGGGGCCTGGAAAGGTCATAGGTCAGGGAGAGAACAGGCCAGGTTCATCTCAGCTTAATGTATTAGTTCCGGAGGTCATTTCACTTTCCTGGAGCTCCCTTCTTTAGCTGCCAAGTGAGGGCATGAAAGCTGTTTGTCTCTGAGGTCCCTTGCAGCTCTGAGACCATAGTTTCAACAGTCAAAGTCGCTAGGTAGAATCCAGAAAGCGTTTTCTGCCACAGGTGATTTCCATTTGATGAACGTTCAGAGCTTTGACATTGTCCTGCATCCTAAGACAGGCCGGGGGATGGAGAGGAAGAAATTACTGGCCGGGCCAGGAAACACAGAAGTCCTTACGCAGAGCAACAGTTCTCAAATTCCCCTATCATAAAACCCCAAAGGTTAATAATTAAAGGAGTTTTGGCATCCGGGCTGTTAGAAATAAGTGTTATCTTTCCGAGTGACAATTGGTAGCACAGCTAAGGAGACACGTAAGGGAGACCTCCTACATGTGACAAATGACACTTCACAGACGATGCCTCTCAAGGGAGGGGGCGGAATCCCAAGCATCTGAGATCCCTAACCATGGACCCGAAATAGAAAAGTGAGGCCACAGGGAAGAATCTGGCAGGGGCAGGCGATTCGACTTGATAAGCAAATGGGATTTCTCATTTCTGTTTGCCATGTTTTTAGGAGGAAAAAGGCAATTAAGAGAGAATGTTGGCTGAGGACACAGTCTCGGATCTGCACGCACATATAGGCTTGAATGAAAATAAACTTATCTCAGAAACACAATTTTTAACAATTTAGATTTTAATTTTGGGGAAAAAAAAAGAAAAACCACCCAAACTTGTAGTAGAGCTGCAAAAATAGTGCAGTGACTTCCTGAAAACCCCCAGCTATTGGTAACACTTCGGCACGTTTTCTTTTGTTCTCTCGCTCTTTGTGCCGACGAATCTGCTTTCCGTCTCTGTGGATGTACCTGTTTTAGATGTTTCGTGTAAAAGGAGTCATAAAATACGTGATTTGGGGTCTCGGTTCTTGTACTTGGCAAAACGTTGTCTAGATTCATCCACGTTGTGGCCTGTGTCAGTGCTCATTCCTTTTTAGGACTGAATAATATTCCACTGTATGCATGTACCACATTTTTTATCCATTTACGTGCTTACAGACATTTGGGTTCTTTCTGCCTTTTGGCTGTGGTGAATAATGCTGCCGTGAACGTTCAGGCACAAATATTGGTTCGAATACTTAGTTTTCATTTTGGAAGGGAATTGCTGGGTTATACGGTAATTCTATATAATTTTTCGAGTGACTACCACACTGTTTGCCACAGTGGCTGTTCTAGTTTACACTCCTGCCAGTTTCTCTACGTCCTTATCGACAACTATTATTTTCCATATTTTTTGATCATCACCCTTCTAGTGGTTATGCAGTGGTATCTTATAATTTTAATTTGCATTTTTAAATGTCTAACTACGGTAAACATCTTTTCATATGCTTGCTGACCATTTCTATATCTTCTTTGGAGAAAAAGCTACATATTCAAGTTCTTGGCCCATGTTCTAAGAGAGTTATTTGGTTTTTGTTGTTGTTGTTAGGTTGTAAGAATTCTTTATATTATAAATTTTTAGTGATACATAACATCATGTTACTTACAAATTAAAAAGCACACATTTTTAAAGTCATGCCTCTTTTGCTGATCTGGGATTGAAGTCGAGAGACTTAACGATGGTGTCTAGAAAAATATCAAATAAGTAATCATTTTCTGTCGCTTAACTGGTTTGAAGATACGCCTATTTATGTACAAAACCAAGAACTGTAGGTTTGTTCTGACTTTAAGTGCACTGGGGTCGGTTAAAGTCTCACGTGCCGTGTCTGTGTCCACACACCTTCGGCAGCGCTGTCCTGGTGGAACAGAGTTTTGGGGTTCCCCAGTGAGTCAGCGGCCCCGACTCGCCAGGGAAAACTCGGTGTTTCCCTGCCAAGGCTCGATCTGGCAGACTTGTAAAGTCTCGTTTGCAAAAACTTCACCTGCCTGGGTTTTCACCGATCCTGCCTCTCTTCGTAATCAAAGATCGTCCAATCAGCAGCTACTTTCTGGACACATGACGTTTTTATGTAACCAAAACAAATACGGAAAATCTCTCTCCAGCCGTTATCTCCTTATATAACCACTTCCCTATTATCCATCAGCTGAATACTAATTGCTCTTTGCTCCGCGGCTCTCAAAGGTCCAGGCCTGGGGTGTGCTGCCTCCAGCTCTGGAGAAATGCTTTACGGGGTGTTGGATTGCTGGCGTTTTCAGACGCAAACGCTTCCCTGTGAGGGGCATCTGCAGCTCTTTCCAGCTTTGTGGCTCTCAGTACTTTTTCCAGGGCAGCTCAGAGCTTGCTTTTCACTCAACTTCTTCGGCCTTTACACATTGGAAGGTGGCTTCCTCACTGGGGTTTGACATCTAGTCCTGGATGTCTTGACAAAAATGTGAACTACTTTTGCCAAAAGCTGTTTTCCTTTCCACCTGTAAATCTGTGGCGTGAGGTTCTGTGTAATATTTCCCACCTCTGTTGTGTGAGATTCAGACTATTTCTGGAGAAGGGCAAGGTTGGCAGCGACCCTGGCTGGGACACTTCAGGACGGCCGCACTGGACATGGAAATGTGACCCGTTTCACAACGTATTTGCAAATAGTGGAAGAAGCTCTGCCCCTGGAAGCTGATTCACTAGCACATTCTGGGCAGATAGAACCTGGGGGGCTAATTCTTTGAAACTGGTGCCTTTCCACATTAGCTGTCTTCCCAGGAAGGAGACCAGCTCCAGATGGCCCCGTCTCCCCTGGGCATCTGGGCCCTGGATGGTAATTGTGTGGGGGTGAGATGTGCAGCACAGGTCCTGAGGGAATCACCACCTTGTGTATCAATATGTTTGGAATCCCAATGCCATGTGACATCG
Organism: Cynopterus sphinx; assembly: GCA_030015415.1. Lineage (NCBI taxonomy): Eukaryota > Metazoa > Chordata > Mammalia > Chiroptera > Pteropodidae > Cynopterus > Cynopterus sphinx. The sequence continues at coordinate 2,775,487 of CM057391.1, forward strand.
ATCAATATACTCATCCGTGTTCATTATAGTTAAAAATCTCCGACCAATTAAGACACATTTAAATAGTTTCTGTCTAGAAACACGGAGTATTCTAGTTTTAAGAGACCCCCAGATGTTACCCACTATAAGTTTCTAATTTTATAGATGAAAAAACCAGGCCCAGAGCTCACTATGGTCTGTCATTATAGACTCGTTTATTAGTGTCCCTCATCATACCCAGCATTTGAGTTCAGAGGACAGGTAACAATCAGATAAACATCCCACCCACTGCACTTGCCCCTGGCAGTCACCGCTGAGTGGTCCAAGTGCCCCTTCCCACCAAGCACAGGGCCGCCTTTCTGCCCAGCTGTCATCACCAGTGAAAAGGGGTTGGTGCAGGAAAAGAAACCCATCACCAGATCTAGGTCAGTCTGCTCAATTTAAAGATGAAAAAAACTGAAAAAAAAATTAACAGTGACTCGATTTGCTTCAATTACAAAAGGAATCACTCGCGGAGCCGACCCCTTGGCTCTTGGCGTGGCATCACTTGCTTTGCCAAGGCAGTCGCCACATCCCCAGTCTTCCTCCATCGTGGCTGGTACCAGGCTGAGCACTGAGTGAAAGGCAGCTCGCTCAAGGTGTCCCTCTTTGACTGTTACTGGCAGGTGGCCGGCTTCGCCCCCTGCTCAGCCCCTTAATTCAGCGCATGAAGGAGCGAACGGGAGTCGAGTTAGACTCCCGAGCTGTCTTTTCTAAAATTAGCGGGACCTCATGGTCTGCTCTTGGGCGTTTAAAATCTGGAGGACTGACAGGGTGTCTTTCAGCGTCGCTGTTCTCCTTCCTAAATTCTAGTCGGTTAAAGTGCTTTTTAATTGCGTTGGAAGCTTAACTGAAAGTTTTTTTCGATCGCCTGAAGTAAAAACAACTTGGGAAGACCATCATTCATTGATGTTTTTTTTCCCAGAAACGTTTTTTGCGGGACGAAAGAACCTCTGCTCACTTTCAGAGCCTGTCACCCCTCCCCGGCCCTGGCACTGGAAGGCAGCGCTGCTTTACGAAACGGCCATACAGTGAAAAAGTTAAACTGCCTGTTGGTGTCAGGAAAATGTGAAGACCCCCCTTTTTTTTCCTTAGTGCTTTTTGCACACTCATTTGTATCAGCGTGGAAATGTGAGAACTCATTTCGCGCAGAAGACCTTTTCCCCTGCCATCGTGTATTGTGGAATGTTCCTTTTCCACAATGCACAAATGCTGCCCATCAGCTGGAAACATTTGCAAAGTTATTAGTGACTCAGGGAGTCGATGTGGCCATCTGTCCCCTCACACGTGCGTACGCGTGTGCGCTGGGCCCCTAGGTGCCCGTGCGCTGGTGCACAGTGTACACAGGACTGGCCTGTGTCGTGTGTGTGCGTGTGGTTTTGTTCACTTTCCTGTCATGTGTTTATTGCTTCACACTTCAGTTGTGTTGTCACGTGGACTTGGCACTCGCTGAAAGACTTGATCGTTCACACCAAGTCTCCAGTCTCTCGGAGACCAGGATGGCACATTTTCCTGGCCCGCTGCCGCTTTCTCTTGTCTTGCCTTCTCTGTCTGGCCCCTTTGTCAGTTTTTCTTCCGCCTGTGGTAACGGAAAGAGCATATGCTCTGCCATCAGACTACCTGGGTTCACGCTTCTGCCCTCGCCGTGTGACTCTTAGCAGGCGGATCTCAGCTCCTGGAGCCTATTTTCTCATCTGAACAATGACCCAGTGTTGTCCCGAACCAGCGAAGCTCCAACAGGAGGACCTCAAAGCCACTTTCAGGTCTGACAACTTGCTAGAAGGACTCACATGACTTACTGACATCTGCTGTCTTCACAGCTGGGATTCATCATAGCGAAAGGATGCAGATTAAAATCGACCAATGACAGACGCGCGGGGGGCAAGGGTGGAGAAGGGACCGAACGCAAAGCCTCTGTCATCCCATTCTGGTGGCATCAGGACGTTCTGTTTTCCCGGCATCACTGAGTGACACTCTGCATGTAGTATCACCAGCCAGAGAAGTGCACCCACGCCTTGGCGTTCAGAGTTTGTATTGGAACTCTATTACATAGGCAGGATTGATTGATCGATTGATCGATTGCCCATGTAGTTGACCTCAGCCTCTAGACTGAGACTATGTGACCCAAAGTCCCCATCATAAGTCACGTTGTTGCTTTTTCTGGTGCGGCCAACCCCTACCCTAAGTCATATAGTTGGACCATCTGTCATAACTTAAGGTCCCCAGGCGATCGAGGACGCCCCTCACATTTCAGGGGCAGAGGGATCACTTCCCAGAGGTGGAGGGCAAAGGCCAGACCTCACTCCTGGCAACGTTAGGGTTCCAGTTGCCCAAAGAACGAAGGGTGGATCAGGGTGGGCCAGCATCAGTCTTTCGGCCCATTTCCTGTAAGAAGTACTTCAAAGATTCGAGGGGATGACCCGGGTACAGCACCCACTTTGGCCCACGGGGCCCGGACACTGTCCACTTAAAACGTTACCTTCCTAAGCACTTTCTTCCATCCTTCTCTCCTTCTACCTCAAAAACAGCATATGTCTTATGACTTCTTCGTTTTGGTTTTGTTTTTAGCTAATGATTCTCATAGTGTACAATCTCCTTCATTTGTTTTTTAACTTATTCATTAAATGAGTACTTTCGAGATCACTTTATCCCAATACCGATAGGATTCCCTTTCTCACAGAATTTCCAGCCTACCACAGAAGACAGACAGAAACCAAATCCACTGAACTCACATGCAAGGAAACAAACAAAAAATGGAAGAGCTCCAAATTACAGAAAATACTGTAAGGGAGAGAGAGGGTGCTGAGTCGGGGGGTAAGGGGGGGACCCCGTGGAATGGGGCTGGAGGCGACTTTACAGCTGAAATGCCAGGCCTGACACGATCCTGAGACACAGAGAACGTTCCCTAAGGAAGGAAGAGTGTCTCCTGAGGTGGGAAAGAGCTTCGTGTGACGCGTAGGTGACAGAATATATGCGTGGCCCGTGTGTATCGGGAGTGAAGAGTTATGGAGAGGAACATGGATGTTAATGGAAGCATCACAGGGAAATCATTAAAAGGCCTTTACGCAAACAAATGGAATAATTTAACTTTTAACCAGTGTGCTGGCCGGGCTGTGGAGAGTCACTGTTTTGGAACCTGGGGAGGCACAGGGCGTGCTGGGAGCCACAGTCTGCTAGGGCATCCGGCGACTCCGGAGAGGATCCTGGGTTGTGAGGTCTCTCTGGGGGGCATTTGGATGGGGTTTGTGGGTGAGGAATGTGGGGGGCAGGTTGGAATGGAGCATCATGACTTGCAGCCACCACCCCACCAGCCACCAGCCTGTCCTTGCTCCGGTGCCATCTCTGACCTCGAGAGAGGCTCCAAGGTCTCTGGTCTCTGCAGACATCCCTGCCCGGATCCCAGCTGTCCACGTCCAGCCACTCTCCTGGCCCGGATGATGAATTCCAGACTCAGCCAGTCGGCCACGGCCCTCTGCAGCTTGGCCCTGGCCTTCCCTGCCTTATCGACCGCCTCCTGGCCTGTGTGTCCAGGCCACTAGCCCGTCTGATTAGCCGCTGTGCTCTCTCTCGATGGCACGCCCGCTTCTCTCCTCTCTGAGACTGACTTAGCCCAGACCATCTGCCATGCTCACCCCTGAAATCTTGTTTGTTTTTGAGAATTAGCTGATGCTCTGCCTTCTTCAGCATGAAACGCCTCCCCTATCTCCCGTTCCTGACCCCTCCCCCGTGTAATTAAAGAAGACATTTAAAAATATTGATGTAAACCCTCAGAGACGTGCATCTGAGGAATGCAGCCAGACACACGATGACGAACACCATTCTAGTCCAAGTCTATTTAATCTTTTTTCTTTTTAATGCATAAGAAATTCAGAAATTCTGGGATGATGTTTAAAGGATATTGGGTCCTAGCTTGGTCTAAGTCATGGGTTTCTAATAGTTGTGAGAGGGAAATTCATCGACGTAAAGTACTTAAACTTTTGAGACAGGATCTGAATCAGAACAGAGACAGGCAGCTCTGAAAACTTAGACAGTATCCATTTTCCCAAGCAGCTGAATTTTAAAATCAGCATCCATATTGATGCATAATAACAATTACTTTCATTGAGTTCTTACCGTGTGGCAGGCATTGCCCCAGCACTTTACATGGATTCATTCCCTCAGTCATTTGAAGGAAACCATCAGTCGGATACTAAATGATCTCCATTTTGTAGGTTTAAGACCGAGGCTTAGAAAAGTGAGATAACTTGCCTCAAAGCCTTTCACCCCATAAGCTGTAAGAGCTGGAACCAGGCCTCAGACAGCTGGACCCGAGCGTGCCCACCTCCAAACCCCCTACGTAGAGCCCCCGTGTAACACCATGGATGTAAAGGTTACGTGGAAGAACGCGGAGGGGGAGATGTGGAATATCGAGTATTTCTGCATTTCGTAGATTTATAGGATCAGCTTTCCCGGAAAAGGTCAGAACATAATAAGGTACGTGGGGAAAATAATGCGACTTCTTCTTACAAAAGCTCCGGGAGCGCACAACTGAGAGGCTGGGAACCTGAGTTTGTGGGGTCACCTGCACGTGCGGCTGGGAGGGACGAGTGCCTGGTTTACGGAGTCTGAACGCTCAGCCCTTCGCTGGGGTGAGAAGGGCATCGTCATCTCGACGGCAGATGCATATTTATTTTTTTAAAATGTGCTTTTCTGGCTTCCTTGGGTTCATTACACCGCTGTTTACAGAAATAAATCAGGGAAGACTTGGCACGTTGCAGGCTCTGTTTTCCAGACGCTGAAGGAAAGGCTGGCAGCGTTGCCATGTGCTCAGCGACTAATGAGACCGCGTTGGCTACTTCCGCGGGCGTGCGCACTGGCAGGAGCCCCTCTTTTCCTCACAATGAGGGATGTAAGCTGAAAGCTTATTACCGTGTGCTATAGGGTGAGAAATACATTTGCATGGACATCCCCCGAGTGAGAAGGCTTTACCTTCCGGCGGCTCTTCCACGGCTCCAGTTTTAGACGTTCGAAGTCACCCACGTGAGCAAGCGCGGATGCCGAGCTTACTGGCCCTCGGGGAGCATCCGCTCTGTGGTCTCCTGCTGAGATTCTGAGCAGGAGCTCAGTGCCTGTCCCACTCGGTCAGCGAAATGCATAAATGACACGTTTCTCTGCCAAACATCTAAAACCAGCTCATCGAACTTGTATTGAATGCTCTGGCCACTATTTTATCGAGCCACTAGTTTAGGCCCTGGGAGAACACAGAGGATGATAATACAGGGCTTTGGCCCTATGAGGTGTCTAGTACACACTTTAGGGAACTTAAGGCTGGGTACTGTGGACTAGTCCAGTGGGGAAAATGCTTAGTTTTTTTTCTGGAACGATTAGAGAAGGCTTGAGTTTTTCATAATCTTATATATGAATATATATATATATATATATATATATATGTGTATACATACATACCTATATTACACACATATGTATGTATGTGTGTGTATGTGTGTATATACATACATATAGGTAGGTAGGTAGGTAGATAGATAGATAGATAGATAGATAGATAGATGATAGATAGATGCAAGTACTTTAAACGATATGCGCAATTCCATTTCAGTTCATGGTCTGTGTTTTATAGGGCTAAGGTACTGCCTGTTTAACTACCCCTGACAGGCTGTGAGAAAGGCTCGTAAGGAAGGAACGTGGTGAGAATGCATCAAAGTGAGAAAATATGATGAGTTTTTTTAAAAAGAAAAATCAGGATAATGATTTTAGTTATTCGGTTCAGCTTTCAAGGCTTTAGGGTTTTTTTTTTTTTAAGCAGAGATTTGGTAGTGGGGCTTGATGCTGGGTCATTTGTTGAAGACGAATGTCTGCCCAAGGCTTTAATTTCTCTTAGGGACAGGGAAGATGGCAATACTTTGGATAACTGTTCTTTGGCTTCTATATGCCCATGTGTTTTGGGGGGGGGATTCTTAAATCTTCATATTTAAGAAACTCGTATTAGATGGTAGCATAGCAAACCAAACTATGTAGATTTATTCTTTTGCCCCTGGATGTCTAATTGTCATAGATCCTAAGAACTTAATTTAGAAAAATACATAACGACAAGAATCCTGTTCTCTTTAATTGTAATATTATCTGTGATTCCATTCTGAGTTCATATTTAATGAGAACACACTGTGTCCTAGAAACACCAAGAACATTCGTTAGTTTAAACTTGATTAGTACAAAAAAAATGCTTGTTTGTTTATGTCTGAAGTTCGAATTGTTTCACGTGGGCCAGCCCGGGTGTTTCAGAAGTAAGTCGCAACTACACATTCTGATTGTGCATAGTCACGGCGTGAATTTTTATAGACACGTTTCCATCGTCTAATATTCGGACTCACGATTGGAAATGATCTGTAACCGGGGTGACAGCTTCAGTTACAAAGGACGAGGTCTTGCTGTCCCTTTGGGGTGCCTGCATCTACTTTTATATGGCTTTTATATGGTTTTCGTATGGCTTTGTACAACAAGAAAGGAGACAAGTTCATGTGTTTATGGAAATTCAAGGAATTACAATTTTTAGTTGACCACATTCTGCCTTTTGCAGAATGGAAACGTCATTTGGCTTGGGCCTGTGTGTTGAGATGATCTGCTGAAGAGCCAGTAGAACAAATTTGAATAATCTTTCATTTAGAGTTAGTATAATGCACACACATATGCTCTACATCTGGCCTGTGCGTGTATATATATTATTTACATAATTGAAGAAATTTCTGTGGATAAGAATGTTTCATAATGACCACATGTTTTATGTTAAGGAGGGAGTTTTTACAGTATTATTTTCTTTTAATTGCTGAATAATTTAAGATGTACTTTCCTCTTGCTTGAAAGCACCAAGTGATACTTCGTGAGTCTCTGGATGAGGGTTTTGACTGAAGGATTAGGCCTAGTGTTCATGACCCCCAAAGATGCATTTATTAGATTTAAGGGTAATAGGGCCACTGACTTGTCATTTCAGTGGAAATCTTGACTTCTAGGTTACTGGTTACCATTTATTCAGTTCCAGTTAATACCTATGTGGATTCCTGTGAATGGTAAATATTGTTAAACCCTCTTTAAAATAAATGTCCATAGGCTATTGACTGAGAATAGCGAAGGGATCACTTTTATCAGTCGTATTATTTTACGAATTCTTATATCTCTCTTCAGTGAGACTTGTTTTGGTGTTAGGCTGTCATGGATAAGAATTATAATCGAAAAAGGTTATTATTTTAAAACCAAATTGGCATCACTTCTCCAATCTTCTGGAGATGCCCACGTCATGGATGCCATCAGCCTGTGGTAGGTGACAGTGCCGTGCCAATGGATCAAATAGAGGATGCGGGCTGACATGGGGATATCTGATGCATGGGAGAGTGTTCTGTCACTGCAAGCCCAAATGCCATGTCCTCTGTGAACTCAAACACGAGTATTTATTTACAATTTGGAAAAATTATATCTGTGAGCAAGAAAGAATTCAAGGTAATTGCATCTAGATGTGAAACCCAGCTGAATGTGCTAAGCAGATGTGGGTTTCTGGGATAATTATGGCGGAAGGGCCTCACATTAAACGTTCTAAATGCTTACAGTGTAAAGCTGTTTGGAACAGATGCTGACCCATCAGCACATCTAGAGGAATGTAAGTGACTCTGTGAGCGGCCGCCCCAGGAATTTCAGTGTGCAAATGGAAGAGCTTCCGTTTCTTACACTTGGACTTCTCAGGCTTCATCTTGGCTCTGGGCTCAAAGGCAGGAAGAAGTGATCAAACTTGTCGCCACCATCGCACAGACCCACGTGGTCGACAGAATGCCATCAGCGTGGTGGTATACAACCGAATATGCTGCAGAGCATGAAGCCTCCGTTAGTGCTGTTCACTGTGTTTTTGTTAAAAGACCTTCATTAATAACATTAATTCTGTAAAATGCTCATCTCCAGACACATTTAAAAAAAAATAAATAAATCAGCAGCTTTCTCTGGCGTTCATCTTTAAATGTAAAATCAGAGATGGATTTAAAATAACAGCTGAGTGATAAGTTAGGCTTTGATTGATAAAAGAGAAATTAGACAAAACATTTAAAAACTGTTACATGCTACGAGTTTTTGTTAAAAGTACCAATTCCCCAAGCACTGGCCTAAGTACATTTTGCCACACGCGCATCGATCTGATAGTTTTCTATATGAGCATGTGCCAGCCGCTGCACTTCACACGCCTGGCCCGAGACTGGTCAGTGGACGCATTTAAATATTTATCCGCTCGTTAGGCTGGCGTTTACAGGCTTACCACTCATGGCTCCCTGCCCCGAATTCCCTCCTTCCTCTGCCCACTCTCTCATTTGAAGCCTCATGCATCTTTTTTCCATCAGTCATTGTTATACTTTCTTAGCCATGAGCCGTTCAGCTGGTGCAGAGGACCAAATCGTTGGGTGCCGAGAGTCCAGTTGAGAAAAAGACAGGCAGGGGTCAGTTCGGACCGGACCAGCACCCAGCAGAATGACAGATCACAGAGCAGAGCACAGAGGCCCTGGCCAAGGGCTTGTGGACCAGTGAGGTGGGGAAGCCCAGAATCTTCCACAGAAGAAGTCAGGGCAGCAGAGGGATAGGAGCCCCCGCCTTCTGAGGTGCAGGCTTCCAGGCCCAGAACCACATTCTGAGACCATCCAACTCAGGGCCTGGACAAAGGAGCGAGGGTGGGGTCAGTGCCACCCCTGGTGGCCTCTTGTGAGCCAGCCCCACTGCTGTGTTTCCTGCGAGCGTATTGCTGTCTGTCATGTTTCAAGTGGAGAAGCTATACCTCGAGTCTGTAATTCTGACAATACTCTTGTATCCCTTATTATTTTCTCCTTTAAACGTATCCCATTGAGAAGACTTTTTCCAAACTGTTGAAGAATTGTTCACTGAAGAAAAGGAAAAAATGTAGGGGCCTTGCTCTTGCGTTGTTTTCGGAGCCCAGTGTGGGGAACCCCGCTCCCCAACACAGGCAGGTGCTGGAACTTTCTTTTTCCCTCTGGCCTCCCCACCTGTCCTGAAGGAGGCGCCTCTCCTCACTGGGAGCAGCTTGAAAGTCACCTCTCTTCTGTGGTGATAACTAGCACCCTGCCGAATTCGGCCCAGACAAACCTCCGCAGGGACTTACGTGCTCGGTCCCCAAGGCAGAGCTCGTGGGTAAAGCTAGTTCTGCACCAGGAACCCTGGACGATTCTTGGTTCACTCAGATCGTGTATCACAGAGACTGCAGATGGCTTAATTGGGCCATTTGGTGTGCCCCAATGTCAAGTGCACTGCCAGTTGCTGTTTCTCTGATGGTTTCTTCAAAATGAAGTATTTTTAAATGTCTTCAAGACAGGGAAGCTCATATCACAGTTAAAAAATAGCTGAAGAAAAGAAAAGGACTTTTAAAAAAGTCAAAACATCAGAATGATAAAAAAAAATCTGTCTGTGAGGCATAGATTTTTTAAAAAATTGAAATATCTCTATATAAATGAAGTTTTAAATGCCCACGTATTAACATGTATCAAATAGAATTCTTTTTAAGTACCATCTTAAAAGTATATTTTCACAGAGAAGATGGTAGTTTTAAGGATTTTAGTGCACTGATTTGCTTCTTTCTCTAGTGACCCATTTTTTCCTTCTACTTTTAGTACAAATTACCGCTTCACTGGTTCTTCTCTTAGTAATAATTCATATAAATCTAATTTCTCTTTGAAAAGGATTTGTTTTTTTCTTTCCAGGATCACCTTACTTCACTACCACAAAGGCCTTGATTAATTTAAATTAAAACACTAAACACAGAATGATTAATTTGTTTGGCAATTAGGGTTTTAATATTCCGTAATCCGATGCGGTTCCCTCTTGCTAAGTCTTGTGAAATTGATTCGGCAGAGACACACTTATCAGAAGATCGTTTGATGTACCTGGCAGTGACTAGAGCCTCCTGTCCATGCTGTAGTTCTCGGGATCCTTCCTCAGCCACATTTTATTGTCTGTCCTCCGATGCAGAGCTACGCTTCTGGGATGCTGAATTCTGGTGGAGACAGAAGCTCGTTAGGAGGAGAGAGCAGGGGGACAGCCGAGCCTAGAAGCCCGTTGTTAGCTCCAGCCCTCGCTCTGGAGATGCACCCACTCAGAGGGGGAGTGGGCCGTGCAATCTCTTTCCTCTGCAGGCTACTGATGCTTACCGGGTTCTTTCTTACCTCGTCTAGAAAAGAGGCTGCGTAGGATATGATCAATCATGATTCTTTGTAGAATAGTACAATCTAAGCTTTTCTTTTAAAAAAGCTGTTCGAATATAATTGCTTTAATACTTTTTTTATAGTGCCTTCTGTTAGTCACAATTAGAGTAAATTTGCTTTTTCTTGTCATAGCCAAGAAAACTTGGAACTCGAAAGGTTGACACTTCTCGAATATTTTTCCCCAGGAGAGTTTTAGGTATGAAACATGAGCTCTGGTGAATCTGAGAATCTTTATACTGACATAGACATCCTTATGTTTATAGGGGAATTTTTTATTGAAGGGATTCAGAACCCTTTAGAAATGTTTTTCGATGATAAGCATGGACATGGTCTTTCAAGGCTCCTCCCTGCTTTCTTTGTCCCCTGTTCTGTTCATAGGTGTAGTTACTCAGGAAAGCCTCCTGGAGACTGTCCCAGGCTCCCCAGGGGAAATCCGCAGTGGTCTCAGAAACAAAAGAAAGCATCATTTTGTTCAAAGTGCTGACAAAATAGAAATAAATGGTCCTGTGCTAGCCTCTCAGCTTTTGTTTTTCAAGAGGAGGAAACGCAAAAAATTCCTAGGCCACTAAAAAAACATACATACTGTCCCACAGCCTCCCTGTGCGGATGCTGCACGGTTTTCTTTCACCCATTGTCTCCCAGTAGCACTAACTTTTAGAGATGTTCCATGGCCACCGCAGATGTGCGTTTTTAGTGACAAAAAAAAAATCTTTGAAAGGATACGGTGCACATTTGGCACAAGTATGGTTGGACCCAAAAGGATGTATTTTCTAGGTTTGCGTCGGTAGTTAGGCAGTATTTAGGTTCAACGTTGAGTCATCTGTAAAACTGAAAACTGCACGCAGTAGAAAAATCACGGGTCTGGCAAAACCACTTAAGGAAGATTGGCCATCTGCCAGGCAGAATGTAGAAAATGAGCTTTTAACTTGAAACCATTCCTAAAAAAAAAAGGAAGGAGGTGAGGAAGGCTGGACTAACATTTTCGCTGCCTTTTGGTGCTATGTGAACACTGCACATCGGTTGTTCATTTAAAAAAGTTAGTCACAGCGGGTCGGAAATTCGAAGAAGCCTGGATGGAGGACGGATCAGAGCTCCCAGCGATGGCGGTTGAAGCCATGAGTAGATGAAGTCCCCTCAGGGCAGTGCAGGTGGCATGAGGCAAGAGGTTCTCAAGCCTAGGGCCCTTGGATGTGAACAACCCTTCGGGGACTGGCGACTTATGTGGCTGGTGGATGGAAGGAGTCAGAAGTGCGGACTGGCAGCGAAGAGATTCAGGAAAACGGCACCTCGGGAGCCAAGGGAAGACGGAATTTCAGCAAGAGTTTGACTCTGCCACGTGCCCCCGAGCGGTTCAAAGCATAGAGACCAGAAAAAGCCGCCGTGTCTGTCATTTGAGACCGTTGCTGCCTTTTCCCAGGGTCGGGTGTTTGTGGTGAAGGAGGTAGGATGAGTGGCCACAAAGTCACCTTTCAAAGGCACACTTAGACTTTTTGCTTAATTACGTGATTGCTTATTTTAAAACAAATTCAGTAGATGACGCGGCGTCTTTCTCTATAAACCTGAAATATAAAGCTATTCTTTGACCACAACCCGGGTTAGATGAGGATGTTTTCCTTCGTAGGCACTTACGTATTTCACTAATAAAGGGAAGCAATGATTTAAATTTCCTTAGGTGGCACGGGGCCATCAGGATTTGTCACTCATCCCTGAGCAGGATTACCTCTGGAAGAGAAATCGTGTCAAATACCAGCTGGGGATCGTAATTCAGAACAACCAGAATTATACGATGACATTACACGTTTGTAAACAAATGCATGCTAAAGCGACGATTTGAGTGTTCCCCTCAGTGCAATATTTGAGCCAAGAAGGGCATCGATATTAATGAATGATATTTTCTGATGTAGCTAAAACTTGATTTATCATAACCGTGCTTTATTGCTATCGTTAAAGTCTTATAAATCTTTTTTATGTGTATTCTTAAAGAATACGTCCTAAAATTTGGAAGCAGCCATAGCTTCTTTAAAGAGCGTTTTATTTTTCATTGTTATTTTTAAAATTTTTATTTTTTAATTAAGAATTGACATTCAGTATTCTATTAGCTTAAGGTGCACAGCAGAGTGGTTAGACGTTTACATAATTGTGAAGTGATTCCCCCCAATTAGTCTAGTTCCCACCTGGCTAAATAAGTATTTTACATCGAGAGGGATTTCAGGATATATAATCAAAGGTTAGATAAATTGGCTACATACTCTCTTGTTATAATTGTTTGGTGGAATACGGTTCATTCAACTCAGGGGAGAAAAGTCCCCAAACTGGTTGTTTGTAAGAAAAATCCCCAAACTGGTGGTAAGAATGAAACCCTGGCTGTCGGAATCAGGTTCTCGCCGGCACTGTGGTTGTCCCCTACGTGTCCTGACGTGTCCCATCTTGTGGAATGTTTTCACTTGGGCTGGCTATACTTTAGGCTAAATATGTTTTACTTTCCAAGTAACACCTACCTACTAATGAGCCTTACCAAGCATAGCATCTGAAAATATCTTTTAGAAATACCATAGATATAATATTTGTGTTAATCTTAAGAGTTAATGGATTTTTTATGATATGTTTTCATGAAAAATAGCTGTTTTGAATTTTTTTTTGTGGTTCCCTTAGTGGAAGACTAATATATATATATATATATGTGTGTGTGTATATATATATATATATATATATATATATATATATATATATATATATATATATTTATTTTATCCAAGTTGTCATTTGAATAACTGAGATTTTATATTTTCTGAAATTAAAATGAAATACATGTTCTGAATTAATTCAGTGACCTCATATATAAAAAAAACAATCACGGAAGATACAAGATCAAAGTTATGTTCACGTTACTAATGCAGACATCCTGTGCTGTGCATTGTGGCATCGGAGTTTGGGATAGAAATTACTTTCACAAGGAGATGATACCTGTGCCTCAAATATTAAGTCGGAGATAAAAAAGAAAACAATCTGAATTCTGAGGCTTAGAAATGTATTTCCTTTACCTTCTTATTTATAGTGGGCCATAAGTGGGAACCTCACTCTTGGTTAATGAGTTATCATCCCAAGTTTGACCTTAGCTATCGCTTATGCTTCGACGAGACTGTCAGCATCCCATTGCCCAGAATCTTAAAATTGTTCTCTAGTCATAGCATGATCTGTGAAGATGGTCTCCTTCTATTTTAAACTGTGCTTCATTTTAACTTATTGCAGATAAAACAGTAGTTCCAGAAAAGCATTGGAAACGGTACCCCCTCCACACATACTCAAGAACAGGCGTGCCCTTTCACTGCTCGTTGTATTTCTGTTGAGTGCGAGAAGCAGTGCAGCTGTAACCCAGAGGGCTCCGTTTATGCACCAAACCAGACCATCTCTTCGCTTTATTCCATTTTTGTTCAATCTGGGGCCTTGGGCATGGAGGCCGCTCTGTGCACACCATTCAGGGTCACGATTAGATGGAGGGAGCTTCCTTCTCCAGGTCTCCCCCCAGCAGGTGGCTTTAGCAGGTTGGATAAGGAGGATGCCTCTCTGTTCCCCCTTCCCTCCCTCCCTTTTATTGCTAGTCATTGATGTGGATAGGATTTGTCCTTCCAAATTACTGTCTACTAATCTATTGCTCTTCTTTCATTCTGGCCGCCCAGAAATTCTGAACAACTACACGTAGGTTTTGTAAAAGGAAGAGTTTTTGGATCCTCACTCTTTCTCTTTGCCTTTTAAACTCTTTGCCGTTTAAGGCCCTTTTGGATGGACGCAAGCCCTTCTCTTAACTTAGGATTATGAGAAAAATATTTTAACTTCAAATTAGGGTTCTTCACTGGAACATTTGGTAGCTGTGGTATGGTTGATGTTTTACCAGTATTTTAGCAATCTCATACCTACCGATGGGAGTTTTTCTGTGAATAGATTTTTTTTTTTTTAAGGCATAGGTAGTACATAGAGCGAACAGATCACAACTTTTTACTTCTTAATAAAATACAGTGCATTATAAACCATCATCTGGAAAGAGATATGTAAATTTAACACCTCCCTGATTTTCTGTATTTTTTGCCAACGTGTAGTCTCTTTTCATTATCCCTTCAGTAGCTTATTTAAAATTATACTTAATTACCTTAAGTTGTTTGACTAAAGATTACTTCTTGTCTGATACTGAAAAGGCCACGATTCTGTTATGTAAATATCAGTGCATGAGAAAGCCCAGAATGTAAATACTTGAATAATAACTACCTATTAAAGAAGACTGAATTTATTTATATTGGAAATGTGATTTCACAACTCAGCCAGTTACCTGGCTGGGTAATAAAGACCCTGAAATTAAAATGACCCCTTTTCACAAGCTACAGCTGTAGGATTCATTTGCTACAAGCAGCCTCAGAGCGATATTTACTCCTCCCGAAATAGAAAATGCTATCCTACTAATGCAGCTGAAGTGGGCTTTAAAACCATCCAAGGCACTCTGGCGAAATTAATGACTTCTGCTTTGGCCTCAATTATGTCTTGTGGTTCCCCTGTACTCTGCTTACTTTTCCTGTTTCTCCACTGCCTTTACGATATATGTTATTGATTGCTTTCCAGATCTTTTAGAAACCTTCACTCAGGAGTTTGTGTTTCTGGCTAGCTGCCTCCAAAACCTTTCGACCTCGACAGATGTGAACACATAATTCTGAAGATTGCACTTCCATCCTAGACGTGGTCGTTGAAGTTCATCTCTGCCTTTTACGTATCTAAGCACCTAACAGCTTGATGAAAGAAATACACTTTCAACAGAACAGTGTCCTGACGACAAAACTATGGCGCTTAAATGTCTCTTGTGAAATATTTCATTTCAGTCTGGGGGAGCGTGCACAACAGTGTTCCTAGCTAAGAGTGAGATCCTGACTGCTTGTACTGGTTTAGCTTTCATACGTACTTACTCTGTTGCAAAACATTATGTCACTCGAAAACATTAACAAACAAAAATGTTTTTTTTTTAATTTGCAAATCTCTCATGCAGTAATTTCTTATGATATGAGGGAGAAGTTTATGATCTTAATAGGTGCATTAGGAAGATAAGTGGTCCCTTATTCATCTGTCCAAAACTATAAGATTATTTGGTTTGTAAAATACCTCTAATCATACCCTTTTACACGGGAGTAACGTCCTTGAAAATACCCTTTTGCAGGATAGAACGGAACAACTGTTTAATCAAGGAGTAGTATTAATAAAAGAGAAGTATAACATCAATAAAATTCCAGATTGCCTCTGGAAGTACCGATGGCTTTATTAATCCTTAATTTTTCACTCACCGGACATTTTTTGGCTAATCATTTAATTTCCGAAGGAGCGAAGTGCTGAGGAGGGAAGGGAAAAGGAAAATAAAGAGCCTGCCCTAGAGGATTCTGACGCTCATAATCTAGTTAAGTGTCTAGAGATAAATCCTGAAGTGTCAGAAAGCCAAATTTATAATGTCATGTAAATACAGGAAGAAGAGCCAAGGGATTTATCGAATCAGAATATTAGAATTAAAAGGGACCTGGAGTCCTCAAGTGCAAACACTGGGAGATGAGTGAGCTGAGGCCACCTAAGGGAAGGTGACTTACCTGGGACTCCCTGGCTGGCTTTGGTAGAGCCGGGGCCAGAGTTTAGTGGTTTCTCACTGTCCTCATGGGGTCTGCTTCATGCAGGCTTAGGCTCCTGGGAAATGGCACATCTTGAGATGAAAGGAAATAGCACTGTCAACAGTAGGGCACCAGAGCTAGGGGTTAGGCTTCTCGTGTTAGCTCTCAGGTTTTTCTAGAAGTAGAAGACCCTATTGCTTGATTGAGACTGGTACAAAAGAGGAGCAAACAATAATGAAAAGGGTAGTAATGATTGTCCAGCCACAGCATGTGTCCACAGCTAGTAAAGATCTTGTTACCAGCGCGCATGTATGTCGGCACGTGCATGGCCGATGGAAGAAATGTGGGTACGTGGGCACGCGTGTGGTGACTCTTTTCACTTGTCATCTGTCATATATGTAGCAGCAGCCTCTGCAATTGCCATGTTCTTTGGTTCGAGGTCTCATTTTAACTAGGTAACCCCATCTCTAATAGACAACTACTGATTCGTGTCGCTCCACCATTTTGCTTACAGCTGGTGTCATTCTCTGTTTCTTGCTCACTTTAGAAATTTTTATTTCGATTTTCGACTTCAGTCTGCTGGGTCCCAGTTGTTTATGTGGGAAGATGTGAGTGGGCTTAGGAGGTGATGCCTTTTTATTCCTCTCCCTGTCTTTCCTGTGTAGGCACCGGCCACTATTATTGGTCTAAGTGGTGGAGAAGACAGACACTAAGGTAGTGTCTTAGTGGTAATAGTTCTAGAAAAACGATCTGTTTTTGTAAGCTTGGAGAAGCTGGTGGTTCTTTGATGAAGGACTTTATTTTATCCAAAGGAGTATTGAAGTCTTCAATGTTCTCTAGATTCCTTTGGCATCTTTTTATTGACTTGACTAATAAAATGGGGAAAAAAATAAATACTATAACTTTACATGACCTGTACTGGAAGTAGAGTTTGCTTATATATAGGGAGCTTTCCTCTATGTAGTTCGATAAGCTTTAATTAGCAATCTGTCTGTTTTGTTTGCATTGAACAATATTTACTCTGCTCCTCAGAAGCGCTGGGTGCTGTTCTTGCTGGGCCACACGTCTGCCACTGTGATCGCTCGCCTGTTTGTGATTCCCCTAAATTACACATTGAAGTAGATACATTTCACATAAGATCAGATTTAAGTTTTCTTTTTTTTCAGCCAAGATAAAGCAAGTATGCAGTGCTTTACAGCCTAAATTTATTCTGGCTGTTCCGCAGAAATTATTAGACATACAACACAAAATAATAAATTCTTATGCTACAAGCTAAGTCTGGAGTATTGCTGTTCTACAATACAGAGTGCTGTCTGTAGCTTTTTTCTTTTTTTCCTGCCTCTCTCTCTCCCTTTTTCCTCCTTTTCTTCCTTTTTGATATAAAATCATTCAAAAAAAATCTTTAATTAGGTCTATGTAAATTAAACACAATTCTTAGTTCTAGCTAGTGAAAAATAGCTATTATTTGGGCCATTATCTAAAGAACAGTATGAGTTGACTCTAAAAAGCTGCTACAGTCAAAGTATACTTACAGAATAACATTTTATAAGCTAACATCAAAACAAACGAAAGTTCAATAACCAGGTATATTGAGGTAATAGTCATAAAGTTGGTATCTGTCATTATAACTGTGTTCTTGATAGGTCTGGGTTGAGCGAATTCTTCCCTGCTTGCCTGCATCTTTCCAAGTTTCAGCCCTGAGATTTCATATCCCAGGAAACTCCTAAGTCCTAAGCAACCAGGATAGTTGTTCATCCTAATTATACCTAAATCTGCAGATTTAATTTTCTCAATTTCATGGATGAAGTAGCTAATGAACAAATATCATGCATGAACCTATTTAGCTCCTGGATACATATTATCATATTAATATTTACCTCACTACAGTGGTAGATAATTGAAAGATGAGGGGATGGGTGGGTGGGTAAATGGTTGGATGGATGGATGAATACATGGATGGATGGATGGATAAATATATAGGAAAATGACTATGTAATATACCTTCCAATTTGTTAGGGAACATCACCTCTTAAATCCTACTCCTCCCTAAGGCCCAGCATAAACTGTCTCTTTGTCAAGATTTCTCTGAATCTTGTAGAATTAATCACTTTCCTCTGTGCCCACAAAATTATATTCATACCTCTATGACTAGACGTTCTGTAGTTATAATAGTCTTAGTTGGATACATACCTGTCTTCCTCACTACATGATGAATTCCTGGTAGAGCGAGAATTGTGCCTAAATACGTCTTTGAACTTCAACTGCCTTATGGCAAGCAGGATCCAAAAAACTTGTTGCTGAACTGATTGTTCATTTTCTCCCAATTTTGTCGCTCCTTAACTTTTAATTATCTTTATTGATATACAATTTACTTATAATAAAATTCACCAGTTTTAAATATAGAGTTCAATAAGTCAGAACAAAATCGAGAGAAAGAACATTCTAATCACCTCAAAAACTCCTCCTGTTCTTCCTTTTAGTTACTGTCCCTCAGGTACCCTGGCAACTCCCGATGGACCTGTCTTATTTACCCATTAAACTGTCGATGGTCACTTAGTTATTTCCAGTTTTTGGCTCTTACAGATAACACTGCTGTAAATATTAACGTACACATTTTTATATTGACGTTGGCTTTCGTTTCTCATGGGTGAATATCTAGGAGCGCCATTATTGAATCTATGGTTAAGTGTGTGTTTAAATTTAAAAGGAATTGTTGTCTGCCAGCAATACATGCTCTGCATCCTTGTCAGCACTTGATATTGGTCGGTCTTTACAATTTTAGCCATTCTTAGATGTGTGCAGTGGTATCCTACTGTGGTTTTATTTACATTCCCCTAATGACTAATGCTTTTGATGCATTTATTTGTAATTTATATAGCTTCTTTAGGGATATATCTGTTCAAATCTTTTACCCATTTTTAAAATTAGTTTTTTTTTCTTGTTATTGAATTGTATGAATTCTTATTTCCTGGATACATCTCTTCATCTGATTGATGTCTTACAATCATTTTTTATGAATTTTAATTCTTTATTTTCATAACAGTCTTTCAAAGAGTAGAACTTTTAATTTTGATGAACTACAATTAACCAATTGTTTCTTTTGTGGTTTATACATTTGGTATCCTATTTAACACATAGACTAACCATAGTTATATTCCCCTTACATACCTGACATAATGGGACAAAGGTTTTCTCTTATGTTTTCTTCTAGAAGTGTTATAATTTTAGGCTTTACATTTAGATCTGTGATCTATATTGAGTTAATTTCTGCCTCAGGTTGAGATAAGGGTGATGGTTCTTTTCTTTCCATATGTATACCCAATTGTTCTAGTGCTGGTTGGTAAAAGGATTATTATCCTTCCCCCGTTTAATTACCTTGGCACCTTTGTAAAAAAGATAAACTGACCATATAAATGTGGTCTTTTTTTTTTGGACTGTTTTGTTCCATTAATCTTTATGTTTATCCGTATGCCACTAACACACTGTCTGTATTAAAATAACTTTACAGTAAGTCTTAAAGTCAGGTAGTGTATAAATTAGTCAATTTTGTCTTTTTAAAAAGTGTTTTGATTATACAAAGTTTGGTGAACATCTGTATAAATGTTAAAACCAACTTGTCAATTTCTGTTAGGATTTTTTTCTGGCATTTTTCATTTTTTTAATTGATCTACATTTCCATCTGCTGTCATTTTCCCTTCTGCCTGACGAATTTCTTTTAACATTTATTTTAGTGCAGGTCTGGAGATGAAAAGGAAGTTATAAGAAATTAAGACCAATGTCCTTCATAAACACAGGCGTAAAAATCCTTAACAAATTTGAGCCAATCAAATCCATTGATACGTAAAAAGGATAAGATGTTCTGGCTGAGGAGGGTTTATTGCAGGAATGCAAGGGTAGTGAAGCATTAACACTGTGTAACGTCATCTACCAAATTAATGGACTAATAAAGAACAAACATATGATCATCTCTATAGATGCACATAAAGCATTTGACAAAATGTAACATGCATTCATGATGAAAGCTGTTTGAAACTATAAATAGAAGGGAGATCTTACAGACTAGATTTCAGAAAGATCCTATGAAAAAACATCTATATGTATCCTCGTACCTAGTGGCAAAACATTGAACACTTCCCTTTAAGATTAGAAAAAGGATGCCCACCCTCTGCTGTTAACCATTGAACTACTTACTGTTCAGCACTGCACTGAACAGCCAAGGCCAACTTCAGAAATAAATTCTGGGGTGAAGAAGTCTTAATTCACTCTTTTTTCAATATATTTTAAAATAATCCACATTTATTGGGAACTCCACTAAGCTTTATAGAAGGTTACACTCGTTTGGTGAATACCCCATTAATTTCCCCTGTCTTCTCTTGGGTAAGGTCAACTTTGTCAGTTAACATCTCCTACTATTATGTGTCTTGCTAGATAATTCTTTGAAAATCTAATGAAATAAATATAAGAATTAATGTGTAAGATAATGGACTAGTTAAATATGTGGACTGCATGGTTTTTCTTTGCAACTGAGGAAAGATATAACTAGTTCTAAGGCTATACACAAACTTTTGTATAACCTCATGAAAAAATGTCTCATTCTGAGTCACTTCTGTAATAAAATGCAAATTGTTGTATCGAGATTGAAAAATAGTAGTAGTGCAGCAACATGAAATGATTCGCATCTATCAAAATAACGTTTTACAAATGACTTCAAAGCACATTGGAGCCATATTGAGAAAAATTTAATTTTCTTTCAGGCAGATTGCATGTTAATAATTAATAATTAGTGTGTTCTTTTTCTCTCCAAATACCACCTATCCAGAAACCAGCCAAATTTCGGCTCTTTGAAGTTCTTCCTAATCAGCTTCATTGCAAACATTGTCTACCTCCTCTACATTTTCTTGAGTTATAATCGACCTCTTAGCATATTAGAGTTTACATTGTATTGTCATTTAGTTTTTACTTTCACATACACAGTCATTTTAATCTAATAAACTTATTTTTTAGAGGAGTTTCAGATTTATGGAAGAATCGAGCAGAAAATACAGTTTCCATATCCTTTTCCCACTCCACCCACAGACATAGTTTCTCTTATTATCATCTCATTAACATGGTACATTTGTTGCAATGGATGAGTGGTGCTGATATGTTATTACTAACCGAAATCCATAGTTTTCATTAGATTTCACTCTTCGTGTTTTATATTCTGTGGATTTTTGCCAAATGTATACTGACATGTATCCACCATGACAGTATTATACAGACTAGTTTTACTGCCCTAAAAATGTCCTGTGCACCTTCTGCCCTGCTCCCAACTCTGGGAACCACAGGTGTTTTTACTCCCCTCAGAGTTTCACTTTATTTAAGAATGTCGTGCAGTTGGACTCATCCAGCATGTAGCCTTTTCATGCTGCCTTCTTTCACTTAGTCCTGTGCATTGCAGATTCCTCCATGTCTTTCAGTGAGTTGGTAGCTCATTTCTTTAAGCACTGAATAATATTCCACAGTTTATTATTCATTTATCTAATCAAAGACATCTTGGTTGATTCCAAGTTTTGGCAATATGAATGTGAGGTGCCTGTTCAGATTTTTTGCTCTTTCTTTAATCAAGTTGTCTTGTTTTCATTTTTGAGTCCTAAGGGTTCTTTTTATGTTTTGAATATAAGTGATTGCGAGATAAGAGTTTTGGAAATTTTTTATTTCAGTCTATACATTATCTTTTTACTTTCTTAACAGTGTTTTTCATAGAGCAGAGGTTTTTAGTTTTAATAAATTCCAACATCAATTTTTTCTTTCATGGATCGTACTTTCGGTATTATAGCTAAGAAGTCCTTTCAAACCCAAGGTTGCTTAGCTTTTCTCCCATATTATCTTCTAGGAATTTTATAGTTTGGTGTTTTTTTACTTTTAGGTCTTTGATCTATTTTGAGTTAATTTTTGTGAAGCATGTAAAGCCCATGCCTAGATTCATTTTTTTGCAAGTGGATAGATAGCCAGTTGTTTAACACCATTTGTTGAAAAGAATATCCATTCTCCATTGAATTGCCTTTGCTCCTTTGTCAAAGATCAGTTGACTCTGTGTGTAGTTCTATTTCTGGGGTCTCTATTCTGTTCCACTGATCCGTTTGTCTCTTCTTTTGTCAGTATCATGCTGTCTTGATTACTGTAGGTTTATAGTATGTTTTGAAGTCAAGTGTTGTCAGTCGCCCGACTTTGTTCTCTTTCAATATTATGCTGGCTCTTCTGCGTCTTTTGCCTCTCCATATAAACTTCAGAATCTGTTTGTTGAGATCCACAATATAACTTGCTGGGATTTTGAATGGGATGGCACTGAATCTATAGATCAAGGGGGAACACTGACATCTTGGAAAGATTGAGTCTTCTTATCCGTGTCCACAGAGTACGTTGCCATTCATCTCTCTCTTCTTTGATTTCTTTCATATGAGTCTTGCGGTTTTTCTCATATAGATCCTGAATATATTTTGTTAGACTTATACCTCTGCTTTATATCTCAGTGTGTGTGTGTGTGTGTGTGTGTGTGTGTGTGTGTGTGCATGCACGCATGCACGTGAGTGTGCATTTGTATTAATCAGGCTTCTCCAGAGAAATAACAGAAACCAAGATCTGGGCACTAGGTACATGTATCGCCGCAGGGGGCTGGTTGCTTCTAGGTCTTCTCACCCGACGGAGCAAAAAAATTTACCTCTACATCACTAACTTCAGTATATACCACAAATGGAGTATATACCACGTATGTAAGTATCTGTGTCTGTATGAAGCTAAACATGAATTCAGTCGATCATCATATGGGTCATTCTGATCGCTCTGTGCTCACCTCTGGCCTCCCACTTCAACAGTGAGAAATCTGGCTCCTACCACCCATCATCCATTTACTTGTTTACTTTATACGTGTGTATAGGGGTGTATGGCTGTGTGTGTACAGTTTTGCTTTCATCTTCATGCTTTTTTTTATTTCGATGCTTTTTTCCTCTGTAAGGTTCTTTAGCCTTCTGTAAATTTATGTACTCCATTTATCAGCCTTCCTTGAGGGTCAACCATACAAATTAACAAATGAAGGGGAACAATGTATGCAGCACAAAGGAGAAAATGTATACCAAAACGCTTTTTCAACTGAGAAGTATTCTGAAAATATAAGTTATCTGGTTGTCACTAATACTATCAATATCTCTATGTTGCCATTTTTTTTTTTATCAAGTTAGTATTTCAGCATGGAGGTCGTTCTATATAAAATCAAAATTGTATCACTGAAGACTTGCTTTGACTTTTATCTTTTCACCATTTGTAGTTTTGATGGACAGAATGGTAGATATACGGGGTACCTAGGTGATTAATCATTTGTTACTAATTTAAATAATGTCGATATGATTCCTTTCAGTGACTCAGAGTTGACACCATAAGTAGCCCACACCCACTCCTGAGGAGTGTCTGGGCTTGAGTCTCTGTGACAACAGCTCAGAGAGATTTCTTTAGGAGCAGCGAAGCTAAATCTTTAATCCACGTCAAAACGAACATCTTCTCGGACTTACCCATGTTTGTTCTGTAGATTCTTCCAGCTATACCAAGTCCAGGTAAAGAAAAGGAAAAGAAAGCTTTTTCATAACAACAAAACTAATCATATCATCTGCTGACATTCATGATATGATCCTCTGTTTTCACCTTAAATGGGGAAATAGGGAAATAAGAGTTGGATGAAAGGAAAAGGGGCTTTAAAAAGTGGCGTCAGTTTTCAGAACATCTGCAGTTTTTTGTTTGTTTGTTTGTTTGTTTGTTTGTGGACTTTCTTCATTTTAGATGGTGGGAAACTGTGGAAGGACGATTTTTTTTTTTAAAGCATAGTCCCCCTTAATTCGGTCATTTCCTTTCTGTGATTAGTTGCCACAGTTTCAGTCCCAAACTCCACACCTCCTTGTCACTGTCATTTGGCTCCGGGTACAACCTTACCAGGCAGGATCCAGGCTTCCTTCTGTAGGAAATGAGCTAAAATGAGCCTATTCTGGCCTCCTAAAAGAAATCGGGAACTTGAGAGAAAGACCAATTCTGGCAGGCTGGGCTTTAGAATTCTGTGACTGTGATTCTGTCACCGAGCCATTGAGGGACTGCCTTTTTGTTCTCCTTTCTCATCGCCTGTGAAACATGATCTGAAATCTTGCCAGAAATCACTCTTCTACTGTCAGTATTTTTTTAAAGCTGTTCTTCTCTTTGACTAACAGTAATTTCCTTCAAAATCAGAAACATCAGCTTTCCTCTTTCAGCCCTTCAGAGATGCATTGCTGGATTGAAGTGGCTCAAATTACAGCCGGTGTGCAAAGTGATGAACAATAACTTGGAATATCCAAATACCTTATTTTCGAAGAATAACAGCCCTTGTAGTTTCTTCTAACACAGCAGGTTTGAAGTTATATATGTTTTTAGATCCCTGGTGAAACAGTCATAAGGCGTTTGACCCATGGCGAGTGGACTAGGCGAGTTTCAGTTCAACCTTTGGTTCTGGGGAAACAAAAAAGAAGCCTTTGAAAGGAGTTCATTCCTGCCCCAGCTGAGCCACCTGATTCAGGACAGGTAGCTCTGTCTCTTTGGCCGCTTATTGGTAGTTTGATCTAAGTATGTCACTGGACTTCTCTGTATTTCCACTTTTCCACCTCGAAAACAAAGAGAATACCTCCTCAGAGGACCCCACTGCTCTGGGGCACACAAAGTGTAAAGATGTCATCCGCCCTCAGCCCCACCGGCTCCAAGGGAGCAGTGAGCCCTCACCACCCACTTTCCCTCGTGTGATGCTCTGCTCGGCCTTCCTCGAACTCTGTCCCATGAAGTTGTTAAACACCGTTTTGCATCTAGGTTCTGCCACTGGCTGATGGAAATTGGATCAACGTCCCTGAGTTTTAAATCTGTCTAAAGCACATGTGATGAGTAGTGACTGTGGAACCATGACATCTGATCAACCGTAGCTACACAGAAGCATATTTGCCCCTTTAAAATAACTCCATCTGCATGGTTTTTTCAATCTCTTTTAAATTATGATTTTTCAGAAGACTGTTTTAATGAAAGCTCCTTTTAAATGAGCTACTTAAAAAATTTATTTAAACATTGCCCTCGAATACTAAAGAGTAGCAGTTATTTTAGGTAAAGATTATACAATTATAATTGATGCACTATGTATCCTAATCCAGTAGGTGTATCTCATATTTTCTTAAGGGGAAGTCTTAGATTCCAGTGACATTTGAAGAAAATCTTATTTTACAGCTCAGTTTTGATAATACTGCTCGTAAGATTTGTTCCTTATCCGAATCCCAGTAATTTTAGATTGCAAATATATGTCATTTATTCTTTTTTAACACATGGCCTTTTTCTCAGCAAATATGACATTAAAGGAAAGAAGAGAGCAAAGAAAACCATGAAATGATGACTAAGAGCTTAGTATGTTAGCAGCATCCAATACCTGTTATAGAAATGAGTTCTCAAATAATAAGGCCCATATTGAAATGCAGCATAGTTTATTGTTTATTGTTTTTTTTCCCCAGAGAACATCTTTTTGGCGTTATATTTAGTGAGCGGTTTCACAGACAGTTGTATCATATTCATGACAAGTAAATTACATAGTTTTCCCAGGGCATGAAAATTCCATCTCAGCCTTTTGGCTATTACCTTTGTTTAGAAAGAAGATGGATAGGAAGTGTGTTCAGCAACAGTGGCAGACATAGAGGTTTCCCTATGCTGATTGCAGACTCTAATTTGCATGCTTCGGAGAGAGAAAGGGCGAGAAAGTGGCAGAGCACGAGGAAGAAGGCGCAGGCCAGAGTCACTGGCCCACGTGTCCAGCACGAGTGTTTGGCGTGGAGGCTAAAGGCCGAGCTGCAGAGATCATGGTTACTGGACTTGCCAGTGCAAATCTGTTTTACCGAGCGTTGGCTACTGTTACCAAAAAGTCTCATTTTCAGTGCTGCATTTGGTGACTTGTTCGCAGACATTCGTGGAGATGCGTTTTACCCCCTCGGGTCGGTCAGTTGTCTGCAAACAGAAAGAAAGAGCGGAGGACGGTTCATAACAGTTGTCCTATTGTTCTTTTTTTAAATTTATATCTGCGATTCTTAAATTTTTAAGAAGCTCAAAAGCTTTAAATTATAAACTTTAAACTACGAACCTTTGAACTATAAACGTTAGGAGATGCCTTCTCTGCAATGCACAAGCCTTATTTTTGTCCTGTGTATTCAAATCTGTCAGCCAAATGTTTCCTTTGCTCTTGCCTTTTATTTTTTTTAAAAAGCATTTCTCCTGGTGTTTCTAAGTTGAGCCTCTGTGATTAAACACAACAGTAACACTGCCTGGTCTATGATTTAGGTTTCTTCCTCTTCTGAATTTCTGCTCCCTGCATTATCAAGTTGGGATGTTTTTCTTCCTTCCTATACAAATATCAAAGTTGTGTCTGAGAACTGTGTAGCTCACAGAGAAACAGCGTCAGTTCCCCGCACGTGGTAGACACTCAGCAGTGGATGCGGTTTATCGATGGAAGGCGAAGCTCCTCTAGTAGTCATTTTGCAAACACTTCAGCTGTGTCTGTGGATCAGTGATGTCTCCGCCAGGTGTGCTGGCCAGGGCCTCCCACAGGACCATAGGCTTCCCAGTGACAGAGGTTCTGCAGCCTTTCTCTGCCCGCCCATCCCTCTCTCCTCCCTCCCTTTACTCTCTCTCTCTCTCTCTCTCTCTCTCTCTCTCTCTCTTTCTCTCTCTCTTTCTCCCCACCCCCTTCCTTCCCCTCCCTTTCTCTCTCTCGACTAGGAGGGAATGTTTTAGTCGTTTCAGTGTGGTAGTTGATCTGCAAAGTTCAGCGCACTAAATATTCTCAGATATTTACACAGAACGGGACAAATCATCTGATACCTTTCGTGAAACAGAAAACACCGCCAATCTCACCAGTGCACGGACAGCTAGCGAGAGTAGCCTCCTTTTCTCCGTGTCTGTGCAGCCCCACAAGCGAAAGCAGAGACGCAGAACTCAGCACGTGCCGGTCACCTACGGCACGGCTTGTTCCCTGCCACACGGTGCTGTCACCACCGTCTGTCAGGCCCAGGCACAGAGCTGCAGTGGGAGTTGAAGCGGCTCTTTACGCGCAGTGGATCAGCACGTGGAGTGGTCACCCTGCGCTGAGCTGGTGGTTAGAGGCTGCTCATCACACAGAGTCTCCGAGTGGGAGAGGACCTGGCAGGGACTGGCAATTGAAACCAGGTTGTACAGAAAGATAAAGGCCAGTTACGTCGGGAAAATGCACCTCGTTTCATTATATCTTGTCTAAGGCTCTAGCAGCTAGCTTAAGGACCGTCTCTGATGTAGACAGACAAAACCCAAGAGGAAAAAAGAAAAAAACACACAAACACAGCATTATACATCCCAAACATCACTCCACAACTCTACATAAATGCTTCTTTCTCTTTTTTTCCTTTCAGAAGAAAGACTAACAGCATGCTAAAAGGAACCTTGACTGAGGGTTGAACAGCAGTGTGGGAACAATTTCAATAATTTAAAAAGATGGTGCTCTTTGTAATAAAAATTGATTCTATTTCTTTTATTTACTCGAATGCGTGTTTCTTGTAAACACCTTAAGATTAAATTGAAATGCACCTAATCCGTGTTTTTCTGAACTACTCGATTCAGTGTCTTCAAGTATATTTGTGTTGAAATTTTAGAGCTATTTATATGTAAATGAAAAGTCTTCTGTAATTGGCGCAGGGAGAGCCTGCTAGAAGCCCAGTAATCTAATCTAAGTTGCACATTTTCTCCCCTCTGTTGTACATTCATAATGGCATTCGAGGGCAAACAGTTTGATCCTTCTGTCAACATCACTCTCCTTTGCAATAAAGGGAAGAACAGGGAAACTTTGTTTTAAGGATTAAGTGGTGAAGTTTCTCTGTGACACACCATCGTAGACAGAGCTGCCAGGTTTCATAGGGAGAAAAAAGGTATTAACTTCTAACTACGCGGAATAGGAATTTAAATGACTTGCATCAGGTAGGAGAATGAAAGTGAAATTGTACAAGTGTTCTTTCTGTGCTAGATTATTAAGTTTTATTTTCATAAATATGTGCTACTTGAGACTGGCAAGAATGTCACCAAAACAATTTTTCTGTTTTTACATTTTTCCTAAATTGTTTTTTTTGGGGGGGTGGGCAGGGAGGGAGAGATATTAGCCAAAAGGCCTATCAGGTTAGCAAGGACATTTATCTATGTTAAATATTTGAGCAACTTGTTATATGCTTATTACAAATCATGGAATACTAAAATTTTAAGAGATCGGAACAAAAGATGCCTGCATCTCCAATTCCATTCTGGAGCAAGCGATGTTTTTAAAACATTGACTTACTACTAAATTAGTTAAAATAAGATTTATTATTCCTGCAGCCATCCAGGCATCTCTTCATGTTTATTTATCCAGTCATTCGTCCATTCCTCCAGCAGGTAGCCTGCCCAGCTCTGGGCCGGATGCCGGGAGACTCACGTCACCCTCACGGCGAGTTCTGTCGTGATCAGGTCTGTAAGCCAGAGGACAAAGCCAGATGAGAGTTACGTGACAAATCTAGCTGTTTTCCATTTTCCAGAACGGCCTGATTCTGAATGTTTGCCCTTTCTCGATGGTTACGAGTTCACCATCGAAGCAGAGCTCGTTTTAGATGGTAATCTTTTCTAATGTTCGACCCCGACATAGATGGCCTTGGGTGTAATCTTTATGTTTTCCGGATCATGGTTTTAGATATTTCGCTGACCTGCTATTCACTGCCTACATAAGCTGGTGACAGCATTATTATGCTTGATTTTGATTGTGTTTCTTTTCTGACTGACAGACAGTGCTAGTCATGTCTGCTTCTGCAGAACTCTCCCGCCTCACTCTTTCCAGGGGGCTCTTTCTGATGTCTCCTGGATATGAATGCAGCGTCACCAGGATTATGGAAATTGTTGTAACCATTCTTTAAAACTGATGGGTCCTTTATAAAATCAGATAGTTTCATCTTCTTTGCTAAATTTATTTTTGCTGCCTAGAAGACTTCTTCGATTATAGCCTTGGCCCTGTTTTTAATGGATGACACATCATTTTAACCATAATTTTACCGGTTCAGGAAATCAAGTCGAAAGGATGGCAGTACCAACAATGTATATCAAAAAACATGTTTTTTAGTATTTGTGGCAATACACGTTGAATTTTGTAGATAACAAATGGTATGTACAACACTCATTTCCTAGGGAATACCATGAACAAAAGCTGATTTGATTCTCATAATTCTTATTGGTAAAAATAGATAATATTGGCACATAACTTTTAAGATTTGCCAAAGGGAACCTTTTTTTTCCATTTACTCTTCACAACAACTAAGAAGCAGGCAGCATTGCCAACCACATCTTACAGCAAACGGAACACATTCTCAGAGAGGTTGGTGATGGACCACAGCCTCGTTTATGCCACCCGCCTGGTGCAAATCTGATCCGTCACACAATCCAAAAGTGCTGTCGTTCACAAACGATACGGGATATGGCGAGAGAAAGGGAATGGTGATGGAAGGAGCTAAAGGATGCTGGTAGAGGAGCCTCGTAGTGAGGTTTCAGGAGTCTCTTCATTCCTGTTTGGAGTCTGGTAATTTGGTAAGCATTATTTATAGGCAACTAAAACTTCAGTAGTTCTGCCCTCCCCGAAATATGTTGATTTTAATACCCACTTAATGAAACTTCTTCAACAGTCATTTTCTATTTTCAAAAAAAAAAAAAAAAAAAACGAAACAAAAAACAAAACAAAACAAAAAGAAAAACCAAAACCAGACTTTCATTCTGATAATGTCGGATAGATTTGAGGAAACTTTGAAAGACAATTAAAAATAGGAGAGTTAAATTCAGGCGTATGTTCTCTTTGTTGTCTTTTTTTTTTCTCTACAGAGAATTGTTCTAAAGTTTTTTCTGGCTAATGTGTTCTAGTTATTTGGTAGTTATTACAGAGAAGAGGGAACTTATGCTTTCGAATAGGATGGAGTAAATTTATCCACCCATCTGAAAAAAAAAGTGCTAGAAATACTGCTGGGTCCCCCCATGTAGACTGGAAAACCCAAAGTGCAGAATGGTCTAACTTCATAGTGGGGAATAGTTCGACCCAGACTGAATGCTTCTCTGGTCCCACCTAAGAAATCTTAAAAAGCGAGACCCAAATAGTCAAACTGTTTTCCAGAAATTTTAATTGCATCCCAGAACAAAGGTCAAGAGTATTTGTAGAAATCCAAAGATATCCAGTACCCAACAAGGAGAAATTATAATGTTTTTCAATAAAAAATGCTGTAGGCATGCAAAAAAACAATAAAATATGACCAGTAACAAGATTATAAATGAAACTAACCCCAAACCATTACAATTAGGAGGTAAGAACATTCAAACGGGCTTTATAACTATGTTCCATGTGTTTGAAAACGGGAACTGTCGTTCATTGTGGGTGGGAATGTAAAATGACACACTTTGGAAGACGGGGAGATGGCAGTTTCCTAGAAGGGAAATGCACAATTGCTGTACCATCCAGCCGTTTCCCAATTAGGTATTTGCCCGAGAGAAAGGGGTATGTGTGTCCACAGAAAGACACTCATAATCGTTCAGAGCAGCTTGATTCGGAAGAGTCTCGCACTGGAAACAGCTCAGACTCCTGTCCGCTAACAGGGAGATGGGTGAACAGACCCTGGCACATCCATGCGATAAAATGGTGCTCCTCAATAGAAAAGGACACACCATAGATACCACCGCGTGAATAAATGGTAAAATAATTACACAGAGTGAAGTAAGCCAGACAAATAGGACTGTTTTCGTTTCCTGTGGTTGCCCATAATGAATCACAATGAACTTGGCGGCTTAGAACAACAAATTTATCCCCTCGATTCTGGAGGCCGGAAGTTAAACCTCAAGGTGTAGACAAGGCTGCTCTCTCTAGGGGCAATCTTATTTTTTTTCTTTTCCCTTTTTCCGCTTTGCGTACCCTGTCTTACGGCTTGGGGCTGCTACGCTCCGCTCTGCCCCCACCTTCACATCGCCTTCTCCCTGTTTTTCGCTCTGTGCGATATCACACACCATTGGCCTTGTCTCCGTCCGGAGACATCAGGATGATGTCATCTCAAGGTCCTTAACTCGTTTACATCTGCAAAGACTCTTTTTCCAGATATAGTCATGGTCAGGGTTCCAGGGTACCTGGAGACATACCTTTGTGGGTGACTGGTCAATGCTGTACTGAAGGGTCCCATTTATATAAAATGTTGAGAAATGCAAGCTGGTGTATAACGAAAGGATGGGACTTGAGGGAGGGATTACTAAGTGATTTCAAGGAAATTTTCGGGGGACATCGGGCATGTTATCTTGATTGTGGGGACAGTTTCACAGGTGTATACTTATGTCAAAACTCATCCAAGTGCATGCTTTCCGTATGTTTATTGCAAACCAGTTACAGCTCGAAGAGGCTATTCTTTTAGGTGTAAGAGATACCTTACTGAGATTTTGAGCTGGAATCTTACTTGTCTTTGGTACCCGCTGTGTTTTTGTTTCAGTTCTTGCAAATAATAAATTCCTGGTTCATAATCTAATGCTAGATCTCACCATGGTCCAGTGTTTTTGGACCTGTTCAGACATGTCTCTCTGACCCGGCCACCTCCAAGGTACTGATGTGTCCTGCCTTCTCTTGTGTCATGCATGACGTTGCAACTGAAAGTAGCCTTGACTATTCACCCTTCTCTCTACATTAGTGATTAGTTATTTACCCTCTTGGAAATTTGATGAGAGTCATGGATTCTTGGTCCACAAAACTGCATCTGTGATTCTGGATGGTTTTACGACCCTCTGAAGTCCATACTTTAGCCACCCCACCCCCAATGCTCACGAAGGTGAACAACCTGTGATTTGGTTAGCTACAGATTTCTATTTGTTTGAAAGAGGGCATTTAGAGTCATAAAAATCTAGATGATTTCTTTACATATTTTTTGGCAAGACCTTGAACACTTGGATATTTAAAAATCAGTTTTACAAGGAAATGATATCATTGTGTTGCCCTGTTTAGCAGATACAGAAAATGTGGGAAATCAGAAGTTTGCTTTCGATAAGGCTTGTCACCACAGATGCTACACGAAAGGCAGGACCTGCCTTCAGGACACAGTTAAAAGATGCGAAATCTCATCAGGCCCATTTTATGCATCGTGTCTTCACGTTCACAGTGGGCAGCACATTTGTGGGGTCTTCCATGACCAGGTGGCCCTGTGAGCAGTTTCACCTTCACATCACGTGTGACTCTTCTCTTGAGGGCACAGGCAGTTGGCACCAAGCTGCAGGGGCGATTTCCTGTGGCGTCTGGTTCATGGCTCCAAAATGAGTTGCATCTGCTCTGGGTATTTACTGTCTCTCTCATTCAGTTTCTCAACATTTTATCATAAAAAAAAAGAAAAAGAATAAGAAAGGTCAGCATTAAAAATGAATGACCCTCTCAGGTCTGTTGCACGGGAGCTGGGGAAAGGGTCAGCCGACTGGGCGACTCAGCAATTAGATGTCACGACATGGATCGGTGACCTCTCCGCTTCTGGTTTTAGCCCTGCAGCTGTAGGATCCAAAGACCATCCCCGAGCAGGGCCAAGGTTTCTCACGAGAGCAGAGCAGTGGTGTTTTCTTCTCTCTCGCTTTTCATCCCCCAGCACTCAGAAGGAGCATCATTGTGTGTTCCCATCAGCGGCAGCCAATCCCTAAGATGCTGAAGGGAGCAGGTGTCCGGGAACATCTGGGTGGGAGGAGGGTTTACAAAGCCCGGCCCCCTCCCAGCACCTGCGGAGGGCCCGTTCACACCACACCCCACGGCTGACAGCCGCTCGTGTGGGTTGACTGGTGGCACTGACTCTGCTGGAACGAGATGGTCACGTAAACCAAGCTTGAGGCTTGGGCATCATTGCCTTTCGTTGGTAGAATGCCTGCCTTCCAGGGACGCCACTTAGATCCAGAAATTACGCTGCTATGTCCAACCTACCTACTTGTTCCCTTTCACCCCAGTCCCCTTAGGAATTTTTAAAGCTAAGCCCGCCTCTGCTTAGGTGGGGAATAGGAGACTTAGAAAGTGGCCCTGTCTTCAGACGAGGGTCTGTTGGCCGATGGGCCCAGTTTGGGTTCGTTTGGGAAGAGGGCAGAGTTATTTCTCATTCATTCTCCCTCAGAAACACTGTTGATTGAATCGAAGGACCAAACATCCAATTGCAAAGATATTTATTATTCATACCCTGCTCGTGTTCGGATAGCATTTTCTGAGGTTTGTGCCAAAATAATAAATATTTGCGAAACACAAAAGGACACGAGAAGAGGGTAGGAGAGGGAAGGAAGGTGGGCTGGATCTCAGGAAGAGCTTTCTCTCCCCCGAGCAAGTGGCTCAGCTCTGATCTGAGCGTTGCCTGTGGTTCCCTGGCGTAAATAACGGGGCACAGCGGACCCGCTATCTATACCGAGCAGTATTTTTCTCAGTCGCTTAGGCACTACGAAGTGATTTATTAGCGACTCGGATTTATTGGCTTTATTAATTGCGTTGTGGTGTCCATCGAGGCACTCGACTGTTTCAGAGCTTAAAGTCAGATGAGGAAGGCCTTGATCGCTTCTCGTCATTGCAGATCGTCACGCTCTCCCAGGATGCGCAGGAACTGGAGGCGCCTCATGACCCAGTTTCTGAGATGCCTTTGAAAATAATCCGAATTTGCCAGTCATTGATTTCCGACCCGCGTCTTCGCTCTTTCTCCCTCGATTCAGTGAACACCCCTTTGGGAAGTAGAAACTTAACGTTGTCTTTAAATTGTAGTCATGTCATTTTTAGTACACTGGAGATAAAAAATGAATTTTCCCTTTCCTGTAACCAAGTTTATGTGTGTTTCTGCTTTTCCATGTCTCGAATATGTGGTCAAAACATGAGAATTTATTCCAGATACAAAGGTGAAATTTTCTCCTCAAAGTCCATCCATCCAAAACCACATAGAAATGGAGCTTCCCCACCGATTTCAAAAGGTTGAACTGACTTTGTACAGCGTCGCCTGCCCCGTGCACGATGTTCTGCTGGGCAAGATGAGGATTCAAAAGTGCGGGCGACAGGAAGGCTGCCTATTGCAAGTTCATTGTCCAGTCACAGGCGTATAAGCCCACGTAAGGGAAATAACTCAGTGTGCAGTGCGCCAGGGCGGAGTGGGCGCTCTCTGGGTGCAGGGATTGGGGCCTGTTTTGTTCACTGCTGGATCTCAGGCGCCTAGAAAGATAGGCCACACGTGGCAGACGCAGCAAATATGTGTCGAATCAGTGTCCGGAATACACGAGTGACAGCCAGAGGTCCTGGGGGTCAGGAAGCGCTTCATGGAGACATGGCATTTGGGCTGCAACGCGGAGCTGCATGACTAAGGAGAGTGAGGCAGGCAGGCCGCTGAGTTGCCTTCTGATCTACACCCTTGGTTCCCGGGATAATTTTTTTTGGGGGGTGGGGTGGGGGTGGGGGGTAATTAACTGGGCCAGGCTCCCGGCCCCGTGCTAGCACGCCCCTTCCGAAGGCAGGGACTCGCTGGCTCGTGCTGGCTCCTGAAACACTTGTTAACTGTCCAGGCGAGCATCTGGCTTGCTTCTGCGTTGCCTTTCAACCCTGCCTTTTCTTCCCTAATGTCATTTTCAAAGGGACGCTGAAGGCCCCAGTAAGAGGAGGTGGAAGCTGTTTTTCTTGCAGTTTGACTTCTTGGTATATATATATTTTTTTCCAAAAAGGAGGTGGGGGACCCTTGCTGCTGGCCTCCCCCCTCAATGCCCTCCCAAGAGGCCTCTCTCCTGCCAGCACCCCTGGTGGGGGGGGAGGCATGTGGCTCATCCACTGATTTCTGACTCTGCTCTTCCCTGCCGGCCCCTCGTCCTGCTGCCTGATGAACTCCCTTCAAGCACAGCAAGGATGCGGGGCCTGGAGCTCTGCTGAGGACAGAAGCCACGCAGCAAAGACTGGCGAGGCAGGGCTCAGGCACCGCTGTCTCCCGTCCTCCATCCTCTACATCGTGCCTTCTCCTCTGGGGCACCAGCCATGACCTTCACATAGTGTTGATTCGTTCACCTCCCGTCCACACTGAACGCATCCGGTGAGCGTTCACACTGGGCCAGGTGTGCTTAGAAGACAAGGACCGTAATCTCTGTTTTCAAAGGGCAGGGTCACCTCCCTGTGCAGCACAGATGTGGACTGGTCAGTCCCCAGGCAGACTCTGTTATTTAGACGTGGCGTACACCCAGCTGACCCTAGCATGTCTTCATCTTTATTGGAAAAGATTGGACCACATGTATATATGGGACTATATATATATATATATATATATATATATATATATATAATTTTTAATTAGTGCCACCGTGAACCTCGATACTTATAAAAAATACAATGCACACTATTTTTTATTGGGTAGGGAGAGTGGACTCTGAAGTGAAGCTGTGCAATTTGAACTTTGGTTCCTCAGTCGCCTGCCTGTGTGGTGTCAGGCACGTCAGCTCATCTCTCTGAGCCTCGGTTTCTTTTTCCGTGGAATAGGAACAGTAATGCGGCCTACCTTTGGGGGTCGCTGGGATGTGGGAGGGTTGGAACAGCTGATGCGAACCACGCAGGATGGTGGCCGGGGCGTCCAGAGTGCTGTGTGTCAGTGCTGGAGGTGTTCTGACTCTGTTAGGTCTCAGCCATAGAAAAGCCTTAAACTCCTCATTTGAACAAGAGAAGATGTTTCTCTTCTGTGGCAGTGCTCTCCCTTCCCTGCACACCGTCTCGTGCTCCTTCAGGGAGGGATCCATTTGTGCACCCCACGCACCACCTGCGGTCAGTACCGGCACCTGCTCCAGAGTGGCGGGCGCCCTGGCCCACTGATGCTGGGCCACGGCCCTCTTCAGGAGCACCCAGGCGGGCTCCGCAGCCATGAAAATCGTCCCGCAACCTTGCAGAATCGTGTGCTCGCAGGAAATGATTAGATTTTTCTCTTTCTGAGAAATAACTTGTGTTCCGATAGCAGGATAATGATGCGCCGTTCGAACTGCAAACTGGAAAAGCAAACAAAGACGGTTTAAGAACAGTTACAGCTTCATGTGGCTGAGACGCGTATCGGAGCCCAAATGCACTAAACGCACCCATCGCTTTCGTTTTCCAAGGCGACTAACGGTTTGTTCAAAATACCTTGTTACGTGGGTTTGTTGCTTTGGAAAAATAAGCCTCCGTGTAATTCAGAATTGCGTGTTTGTGTGAAGTCGGGAGCCTGTCTTTCTGCGCAATGGGTGTTTCCTCTGACGCTGCTCCTGCACGGTCTCTCCTCCTGCTGGTCCCCGCAACATCTGTCCACCTTCTGGGCCGCTTGTCTGAAGCTGCCTGAGCCCTGGGTGGTGGTGGGGAGGCCTCAGCTGGAGGTGCTGGGCTGGGTCTCTGGGGGGCGGGCTCAGATGACGGTGCTGGGCTGGGTCTCCGAGGGGGAGAGATTGGGAACACAGCACCGAAGGCCAAAGCCATGGAGACTTCCACCTGTCTGCGTGATGGAAAAGAAGGGATCGCATCAAACCGAAAGGCTCGTTTAAAGTTAATTGAAGGGGAGGTAGGAGGAAGGCAAGTCACAGGAAGAGCATCTAAGACAGTTTCTGTAACCAGGACCCGGGTGTTTAAGCCTCCTGTTTTCGCTCGCTAATCTGCGGCCTTTGGGTTTATAGGCACAGGATCGAGATACCCATGACCCTCCCTCTCGCTGGCCCACACGATAATTTCTGTTAAAAGTTAGAAACCTTATAGTATCTGGACTTCTGAGATTGCTGGGAAATAAGTGGTAGCAATGGAGTTAAAAATCAGCAAAGACATTTTTAGAAAATACAATGTGATGTTCTGTTGGTTACAATGAAATATCTACTGAGGTGAAGTCTTTGCTGTCTTAGTGCATTTTCAGCTTTATCTTCTGCTCAAAATGTTATTCCAGTGTAAACAGGATATATCTTCAACACGGTTATATTACTGAAAGGTCCTTACAGATTTCTGGGCTTTTATTTTTTCTTCCCAAGTTGGGGGGCTAAAACAAGACAAATAAGCATTCTTGTGACTAATTCTTGGAACGAATCTTCTTCGCACTCAATTCGCATCTGAGTCTAACCTAGATGAAACACGAGGTGTTTAGCGCACATCGAAGATGGAGTTTTAATTTTAGATGTTGAGATAAGAAGTCAAAACATCGTATTACGCTGACTGGTGCAGAGACTCGGTTTGGCCCTGGGTACCCGATCTCAGGCAAGGGGATTTCATATTTTTATCCTTGAAACTCCTTGGCGTCAGTTTCTGGTTATCAATACCGCATCCTGATTATTGCCTTAGAGTTTCTAGGGAGCTGAATGCAGTGGCTCCAAGAAAATCGTGAAGCTCTCTGAACGAGTTTACAGTATTTCTCAGTGTTTGAAGAGGGCGCTGAACAGTTTGCGATTGCTTGCCCGTCTTTGGCGGCGAAGAGGCAGTGGAAGAGGGAGCACAAGAGTGTCAGTCACAGACGTCGAAGAGTCTTTGTTAACAGACTGGACAGGTCAACAGCTTTTCATGGGGCCGTAGAGTTGTCCAGCTGTCACCCATATCTTACACCAAAACATTTTCACCGCCCCCCAGAGAAACCCATCTGTCCCCACTGGTCATGACTTTATTCACCTCCAGTCTCCTCGGCCCGAAGCAGCTTTTAATCTATTTTCTGTCTTTGTCGACTTGCCTGTTCCAGACATTTCAGAGAAACAGAACCATGCATTGTGTGTGTGTGTGTGTGTGTGTGTGTGTGTGTGTGTGTGTGTGTGCGCACGTGGTTGAAAGCACAGACCACAAAACTGACCATTTAAAAACAATCTTCCCTATTTTTAAGAGCGCAGTTAGTTCAGGAGCGTGAAGTGTGCCCACACTGTGGGTAACAGGTCTCCAGAACCTCTTCGTCTGGCAAAACTGAAACTCTGAACCCCCTTCCCCACTCCTTCCCTGCAAGCCCCCCGTAACTAGCATTCTGCTCTCCTGTTTCCATCATCCTGACTTCTCTAGAGACCTCGTATCAGTGGAACCACTCAGTGTTTGCCCTTTTCCGACTGGTTTATTTCACCCCGCGTAATGTCCTCAAGCCTCGTTCGTGTTAGAGCACGTGACAGAATTTCCCTCCTTTTTAAGCCTGAGTAATAATATGTCATCGTGCATCTACAACACGTTTTGTGTATCCATTCACCTGTAGTTGGATATTTGGGTTACTTCTATCTCTTGGCCACGGTGAATAGTGCTGTTTTGAACATGGGGGGGGGCAATATCTCTTCAAGACCCTGTTTTTATTTTTATTTTTATTTTATTTTTTTTTGGATATATACCCAGAAGTGGGATAGCTGGATCACATAGTAGCTCTATTTTTCATGTTTTGAGGAAACTGTATACTGTTTTTCATAGCGATTGCACCGGATTAGTCCCACCGACAGCACACAAGGGTTCCAGTTTCCCCGTGTCCTCGCCAACACCTGTTTCTCTCCATTTGTTTTCACTGTAGCCACCCTGATAGGTGGGAGGTGATGTGGTTTGTATGGTTTTTATTCTTCCGACGTCCAGTCACGTTGGGCATCTTTTCATATACTTGTCGGCCATTTGTGTATAATCTTTAAAGAAATGTGTATTCAAGTCCTTTGCCCATTTTGGATTATTTGATTTTTGCTGTTGTTGTTGAATTGTGGAGATTCCTTTTCAGTTCTGGGTGTTAGCCACTCATCAGATACGTAATGAGTAAGTATTTTCTCCCATCCTGTAGGCTGCCTTTTTCACTCTGTTCGTTGTGTCCTTTGATGCACAAGTTTTCAAGTTTGAGGTGATCCCATGTGTTATCTGTGCCCTTGTTGCCTCCGCCTTCACGGTCACGTTCAAGCCTTCTCCAAATGCATATGCAAAGTCAGCTTCTGATTACAAGAACTAACGGAGGTCAGCAATTCACACACAGATTAATCCAGGAGTCATTTATATTTACATTGGAAATGCAATTTATATTTGTATCTGATTATGAGTGTGCCTACAGTTCTGAAAGGTAATTGCCAGCAAAATAACGGAGGCTTGCCGTGAACACGTGACTCAGGAAAAGCTGCAAACACGTGACCAGCCAGTCGAGACCTCCATGAGGGGACATTTTCATGTCTGTCTTTCAGTCATTTTCCTCGGTCGGATACAGACCACACAAGGAAGTAAACACGATTTGTTTATTAAAAAAACAAACAAGAAGGTAGGCAGACTACCTTACGTTTAATCATTAAGGTGTGCTGGAGATAAACTAAACCTGAATAAAAGGTGCGCTCCATTAAGACTTACGCCTGGAACAATGCCCGAGTTATAGGGGCGTAGGCTGCTTTCCTCGGAAGCGCACTGACCTTTTCCCCACTTGTCGGTGGGCAGGTGGGTGGGTGGGGGGTGGATTTCGGATGTGGACCGGTTCGCGGGAGTGATGATGCTTGTGGGGCCGATGCTTGCAGGAGTGATCCTTGTGGGAGTGATGCTTGCTGGAGTGATGATGCTCGCAGGGATGATGCTCACAGGGGTGATGCTCATGGGAGTGATGCCTGCGGAGTGATGCTCACTGAAGTGATGATGCTCGCAGGAGTGATGATGCTCGCAGGGGTGATACTCGTGAGGGTGATGCTCACGGCAGTGATGATGTTCTCAGGGATGATGCTCACAGGGGTGATGCTCATGGGAGTGATGCTCGTGGGGTGATGCTTGTGGGGGTGAGGCTCGTGGGGGTGATGCTCACAGCAATGATGCTTACAGGAGTGATGATGCTCGCAGGGGTGATGATGCTCGCAGGGGTGATGATGCTCACAGGGGTGATGCTTGCTGCACCCTGAACCTGCCCCTCCTCTCCTGTTCCTCCTCCTGTGTGAATGGTTGCCTGTTTACCCAGTACCAACTCGCACAGGGTATTACTCCACCTTCTCCTTCATCTCCCTCACACTGGACAGGTGGCCAGTCACCAGATTCTTTAGATTGTACCTGTGAAGTCTACGGCCACTCCTCCACGTCCATTGTGACCTGCCCAGTACAGGCGCTGGGTCCCCCGCTCACAGCGCTGGGTCGGGGGCCGCCTGCGTGACACCCTCTCAGGGTCAGAAGGCATCCTTCCCAAACATGGCTGCTCGTGGGTCTCACAAAACCCTTACGTCGCTCACCTGCCCTGAGGACTG
The DNA here is from genome assembly GCA_030015415.1 of Cynopterus sphinx. Lineage (NCBI taxonomy): Eukaryota > Metazoa > Chordata > Mammalia > Chiroptera > Pteropodidae > Cynopterus > Cynopterus sphinx. The sequence goes on from CM057391.1 coordinate 2,815,604, forward strand.
ACAGCCCAGCGTGGCTGTCACGTCTGTGGGGGACCCTCCTCCCTGTGACCTCAGCTGTCCTCGTCCGCCCACCCTCCCACAGCCTTAACCTCGGAGTGTCCTGCCTGGCCCTCCACCTGTCTGCATCCCTCGTGAGCAGTGAGGTCGGGAACCTGGCCCAGCTGGTTACATGCACGTATGTACGTTCATTCCAAGTCTGGCTGATCTGTACGGATTTGCCTTCTAAACGTCATCTCTAGCAAGATTTGCTTACACTTTTTTTACTGTCAAATGTGTCTTTTTCAACCGACGTTCGAGGTGCCTCTGTGTTCGTAGCCCATGTAAATATCACTGTACGTGAACACCTTCGCTGTAAGCTGAGAGACAGGAAAGTGGAGGAAGTGACTTCATTCACGTCTGTTTTCCTACGGGAAATGTTCATCTGCTTTTACTCGACTCGCTGTGTGATTGTGAAGTACGTAAGCAATGTGGCGAGGTGTTTTGGGGAGCAGTTCCCATGTTGTATGAGATGCTGCAGGTCCTTCAAGGAAGGACATAATACAAATTCAAGATGATGATGGCAATAGCTGCATTTTTATTTAACTCTGAAAACTCAAGCTTGTCTATCTCGTGTTGCATCCCTGCCACAAAACGTCCCCTGAGCATGCGTTTTTGGGTGTATTTTATTCTTTGATGATAACGTACATGTCTGTCTGTTTGGGGTGCACATGGCCCTAGGAAAAGGATTTCTCCAGGTAAACAGAGTGGCCAACACTCACTGCGAAATTCAACATTAACCAACGCTGCTCTTCGCAAATGGAAATCCACTCGAAATGTCCTCTCAGACACAACGCGAAGGAGCCAGCTCCCTGGTCTCCCTCCTTCCATGGTGACTGGCCCGTGGACTTGAAAATCCTCTTTGGTGAAGACGCAGCTTTCTCTCCACTGTCACTGTGTGGCCTCACATCTCTACCCGCTCATCAGCGCCATTCGGCTCTGCAGGCCGAATGTCACCAAGTGTCACCCTCATGTACTGGTCTCTCTCACCTTCCCCGGGGATGGGGCACCTGCCACGGCTCAGCCCAGGGACACTTTCCACACCTGCACCTTGACTGTTTCTCATGGTGCTCTTACAGCTTCACTAAGTCGTCAGCTTCAAAGCCATCCTTCCAACTCATCTGAGGTTGAACTTGCGCTACATCTGTCGTCTTGAACCCCCAATGCTCTTTTCTGGCTGAAAAACGGCCGGTGTTTGCCACCCCCTCCTTCCTTTGTGCTCCCTGACTCCACCTGGTCCACCTGTCTGAGTGCCAGGCACCTGCTGTCTCGCAGTGCGCCTGGGTTGACGACCCAGCTCTGGACCTGAAGAGATCCACTTGCGTCCTCAACCACAGTTGCCTTCTACGTGAACCCGCAGTCTGGCCTGGCTTTGCAGCTCCCGTCCAGCTGTGATATTGTATAAACTGTGACCAATCGCCAGAGTCTTTTGGAGGTAGGAAAGCTAATGAGCCAAATTAGAAATGCTCTGTGGCTCTGATGCAGAGGACCCGTGTTTGCTCCCTCGTGCCTGCGAGGTGCGCTCCGTGTTTCATCTGTTGCTTCCTAGTCTGCAGGCATCTCGTTTACTGCCACGTGGATGGAGGAACTATTAACATGATCAAACGTGATGATTGGCACGAGAAGGAAGAAGAACCAGGGTAACAGGAAAGAAGTGCAGATCCGTCTCCATACAAGTGATCGTGAAACTAAAATATCTGTCCCATCGCTAAAGACCTCCGTGATTTCTCTGAATTCCTGTTCTGGCTGGCAATGGAAGCATTTCTATTTCAGATAGCGGGTCTCTGAAAACACCTGTCAGAACTGAGACATAAGTAAGACAAGTAAGCGAGGGCTATGCTGAGCACTCCTCGGTCTTGCCTGCTCTCCTCTCGCACCCTGTCTGCTCCCCTGGACAATGTTTTTCCGAGGAACCTGCAGATGTGCTGATATCGTGAAGCCACAACTGTTCAATTAGGGCCTCGTTGTAAATCAGCCGGTGGCGAGGTGGTTTTCGTGGCGGGGACACTGACACCGAGAGTTCACTTCTTAATTTCCCGGGTAAACGAGGGCATGCATTTCAAAATACAAATGTTGCCTCGAAGCAGGGTTACGGAGCACAAACAAGGTTCAGAGCCTTGGTTTAACTCCTCTCTGGCGTTTTCACTCTCGAAATCCCTGCGTTTATTGTTCAGCTTCTGGTCAGGGCGCTCCAGGAGCTCCAGAGCCTGCCCCTGGATGGATGTGGAAGTGACCGCGAGCGGCTCTGTGGGCCTCTGGGCTGTGCTTTCCATGGCACCAAAGCTCGACTTTCCCTCTCTCTCTTTTTTCTTTTTTTCCACTTTGGGGACAGGCCAGACACAAAACAAAAAATAAATAAGCTGAAAGCCATAGAGAACATGTGAATGTTCAGTCATTGTCACATAATGACCTAAATTGGAAATAGTTCATCTGGAAGATACTCTTATATTCTTGTGCTTCATACTACACTATAGCTCCTCGCTACTGGCAGTTTTTAAGTGCCTCTTAACGTGTGAGGTGATCGGTTAGATGTCCTAAGGGATTCATAGTCTTTGCCCTCATGAAATGTTCAGTTTTAGGGAAATTGTTAAAATCAAAACTGAAATGAAAAAAAAAAAGAGGCTGAGAGATACATGGTCTGCATTAAATCTGCAATTAATTTGACTTGCTCGTGTCAAGTTAATACAATCATTGCAATTATAGCTTTTTACCCAATAATTAGGTTCCCCGTTTTGGCTAACCTAAATGGTTTGCAGCAGTGAAGTCACTTATGGACAAAATCTTCTTCTGTAGATCAATCTGAGAAGGCCAGGTAACCAGGATTTTATTGTTTCAGAGAGCAGATACACTCGTGGATTATTTTAGCAGGCTTATAGGAGATAAACAATAAATACTTATCGATTGTATTACAAGAACGGCCAGAAAATTATAAAATGATATTGAAGCAGATGCTAGATTGTGTGTATGAATGACAGACATGTGATGACGAAACTTAGAAACGAAAACAATCCATGTAAACTGAGACTAGCTGGGGAAGGGCGGTCTTCGTGAGCAAGTGACCACCAAGAGGACCCAGAGCGACACAAACTCAGCACTTACTCCTGCTTTCAATGAGCATATCCTGTTGCATTTCTAGGTACCTCTAGCTCGTTTCTTACAACTCAAGCGAGGCCCATGCTGCGTCTTTATAACTTTGCTAGGTCTTCCCTCGTAATCTCTTCCTCGTCACTGCTCATAGGACAAGTTGTTTTGAGTCCTGACTCTGTGTCAGCCCTGCCCCGAGGCTGTGAGGATACAGCAGTAAACCCCCCTGACCAAAGTCCCTGTCAACATGCAAGCTACACTGTTTCATGTGTATGTAGGGTGTTGGAGGAGGCACAAAACAAACAACAGCAGCAGCACTGTGTGTGTCCGTGTGTATGCGCGTGTGTGTGCAGGGCTGTGTGTACAAGTGCTGTGGAGAACAGTAAGGTTTAAGGGGGGTAGGAAGTGCCTAGTAGCCTGGATGGGGTGTCTGTTGTTTGCTTTTCAAGGAGGTCTTTTGAAAATACAGTGCCATGTGACCAGAGACTTGAAGGAAACGAGGGAGGGGGCCATGCAGACACCGGGGTGAAGCATGACCAAGGCCTCTAGAGGGATCATCGGTGCAAAGTCCTGAGACAACAGCGCTTCTGCTGGGCTCAGAGTGCAGCTAGACAGTCAGTGTCATGCAGAGTAGAGCAGGAGAGGACAGATGGGAGGAGACGACGTCCATGGTGGAGGGGTGCTAGGAGAGCCATGCCGTGCCAGGCCTTAAAGGTTGTGGGCAGACGTGGGCAGAAGAAGATGCCCATCTGTCCCGGTAAAAGATTCACACCGGTGGTGTGGCCAGCATGGCGACTAGGGAGAGGCAAGAGAAAATTGAGGAAAAATGAGTTGGGAAGTATTGCGGTAGCCCCGAAGAGAGGTGACTGGGGCTTGGACCAATGGCAGTAGACGTGGGGAGAAGTATCTGGATTCTGGATGTGTTTTGACAGGCGAGCAAGCAGACTGGAGGGAGAAAGGGCAGAGTAAAGACCGCCATAATATTTTTTAGCTGGAAGGATGGAGTTGGTGGCGAGTGCAATGTGGAAGGCTGGGGAGACTGTTCAGGAAAGAGGGTGGAGAGTGGGCATCGGCCTTTCGTTAGGGAGACGTTCAGTTTTAGATGCACATGAGACGCACACATCCGAGTGGAGATAACACATAGGCAGTTGGGCATGTGAACTTGAAACTCGGAGAAGTATGGAGTGAATGTATAGATGTGCGTGCACACGTGTGCACGTACACGCATACATGTGTGCGTCTGTGTACACGTGCATATGCATTGTGTTTAAGCACATGCGCCTGGATGAGGAGAACTGGAGAGAGAGTAGAGAGAAGAGATGCCTGAGGTCTGAGCCCTGGGGAATGCTAACGTTCAGGAGGAAAAGTCAGTGGAGATTGAAAGGTAGAGCTGACGGAGCAGCAGGACAATTAAGAAAGCACCGTATTTCAGAAGCCCAAGGAGAGAGTCATCTGTGTCAAACGGTGCTGACTCGAGCGAGAGCTATTTTGATGAGATGGTGGGGACCAAAGTCCAAGTGACATCGGTTCAAAAGAAAATGGAAAGAAAGTGGGGAAATCAAAACGATGGCAGAGATGCGGGGTCAAGAGAGCGTTATTATGTGGCGACGAAAATAATCCAGCAGAGAGAAATGGATGAGGCAGGCGATAGAGGGGAGAATCCGAGCGCGATTTCTTTGCCTTGGTGAGAGGGGATGAATCTCAACGAGCTCACCCCATTACAGTGGAGAGGAGTCGACTGAAACGGCGAGAGCCGGGTAGCACAGGCTCAGCTAGGGAGGCATCTGAAGCAGTCAGATGCTCAGGTGCTGGGAGGGGCTGGGAACAGTCCCCTGGTGACAGCGAGGACTCTGGACTCTGGGTCCCTGGAGAAAGCCGTTGGTCTGGAAGGAAGCAGAAAACAGGAAGACACGCTTTCTCCAGGACAACGCCTGTCAAAGCATCCTGCGTAGCCGAGGTCTCAGGAATGAATGCATTTGAAACTAAATAGCTGCCGTGGGAAAATGTTAATTTTAATCTGGTTGAGGGGATTAATCTGGTTGCTTTTTAAAATCACTTTGAGTGTTAAAAGTCTATGAGCCTATGACACAAAAATCCCCTTATATAATGCAGAGGCCAAAAATATGATGCAAATGCCCTCCTTCCCTAGATCCTTGTCAGTCATTGCAAGTCGATCCCTTTTTCTCTTTTTTTTTTCCTCATTAAGTCAAGAGTCGTTCACAGGATCTTTTTCAAGTCGGCTACTACTACTTTTTGATTGGATTTGGCATTCAATTGCAAATCTGCATGTCATCATTAATACGTATTTATGAGTGTGACAATTAAGTCTTTCCTAAACCACATTGAGGTATAGGCATAATGCACCCTAAGTCACTCCAAAGTGTGGGCATGCCTCCCAGGCCTGGACCTGGATGGTCCCCCTGGAGAGTCCCCCTAGAGGAGACAGGATGAGGATGAGAGGAATTTTCATCAATTACACTTGACCAAGGGGTCTGTGTGGCTTTAAAACATTGGGGAAAAAAACAAAGACAAAAACGAAAACAACCAACCAACCAAACGAACACACTGGCCTGGCTGAAAGTGGCTTCTGTTACCTTCTATGTCATATTATGTGGTTCAGTAAGAAGTGATCCAGCTACTAGATCAGTTTCTGTGCATCCCAAAGCTAGAAGGACTTATCCCGGAGGACAGTCTTTAGGATTTAGTGATGAGAAAGGAAGACCTTTTTAAAGGACACACTTGCATTCTTTATGCTCTCCTGAATGATTGTCTTCAAGACCAAACCCAACGAAAGGAATCAGAGTCCTTTGTAGCTGTTTAGTTCCAGGAGACTCGACTGTCCCCGAACAGAAGGTGACCTGGCCGTTCACAACTGTGACTCTTCACTGGGACATCAGGAAGTGCTGGACTCTGTAGACCACATAGCTGTCTATCTGAGGCGACTGCGAAGTCGGGAGCGAGTGCATGGGATCAGCAGATGCTGGACTAGTCATTATGCAGAGGGGCGGTGTAGATACCGGATTTAAGAGTTTCCCCAAACTCTGTCACAGCAAGGTCCGCATGTGTTTGCATCTGTTTGTTCTCTCGGTGTGATTCAGGTCTTACTTAGCTTTACATTCAGGTCAAAACAAACTGCTCCTTAATTACCAAGAGCTACCTTAGGAAACAGCAGGAGAAGGATCATTGCAAATGAGAAGCACCGCATCCGGTGTTCTTCTTTTTTAGCCTGCGGGTGAGGTGGCTTAATGATGAAACAGTTTTGACCAGATATAGGTCATTCATTCATTCTGGGTCGGCCTCCAGTAAGGCGAGTGGAGTTCCAGATGTAACCAGCAACTTGGGAAGCGACAAAGTGAAGCACTGAAGTGGCAGTCATATACACAGGAATATAGGCACAAGTTCGTTGAATCTGGAACAAATAAATTCACGTCTTCCAACCCTTCTGATGTCAGAAGTAATTGCACCCAGGATGGGCTTCTCAGTTATTTGTGATTTAGTAGCTGGGCCATCTATCGGATCTTCTGGCGACCTGGAAGAGTTCAGGTTCCATTTAGCTGCATCGATGTAATGGCTTCGATGTGATAAGTGAGAATATTTTTGTTTTCCTTTGCCTATCTCCCCTGAGATTTTCAAAATCCAACTTTTATTTGCATTCCCCAAAGGCCATTTGTTTTGTTAATGGGTTTATTTCTAGAAGGTAAGAAAATAAGCTGCCCGTGTAGCATAAACTGAAGGCAAAACCGTGCCCACACCTGGCATTCACTGGGCACAGGACCGGAAGCACGTGCCTCACTGTGGAACCGATACAGCTCTGCACCCTTGACATGTGGCCAGGAATGCTCTGTATTTCGTTCAGCACTGATCCGATTCTGGGGCCATGGTATCGCTTTTATTCTGGGGATAATAATTTGTTTCCTGGCAGGTCTTAGAACTCCTCCTTTGAAGGGAGGTAGGAGACTCTAACAACAGTCACATCAGCTAGCATATCAGAGCTGTGTTCAGTGACAAGCACTGACCTACGTGCTGTAGGAGAATCGTTTAAGCCTCCTCACAGCACTACGAACCTGGGAGATCTTTTCCTCTTTATAGAAGCTTAGACAACTACCATCAGGCCACTAAGCTAATACACGGCAAAAGCAAGCGTTTAAACCTAGGCGCTCTGCCCCTAGAATTCAGTTTCCACTGCGCTGGCTTGGGGTGCACTGTTCTCACCATTTCTTGCCTTTTTATATGAGGGTTGTTGCCTCTGTCTATGATGTTTGGCAGTGACTCATCACTGTCTAAAATTTATCAGTCTGTACTAGTTGAAAATACAAAGTGGCATCTCTCAGTTTCTTAAATAGTTGTCTGAAAACGTGCTTGAAGTAACATTTCCAATTATAAAATGAGAGGTACATGCAGTGAAGTGGGGAAAGTGCTTGATTTGCAATAAAAGACCCTGAATCATTCAAACACCCTTTTCTTACTTTACAAAATCTAGAGCTTATTGTGTTATTTTGTACTCAACTGTAATCTGAGATTTATGAAGTTAGGAACACTAACATTTTAATGGCAATAACAACTTTTTATTTGCATAGTGCTTTGTAATTTACAAAAGCAAAAGATTTGGGTATGACATCTGGCTTTATCTAAGCAATATTTTGATGATATTATGATCAAGTGAGCTGATGAATAGGTAAGAAATAAATGTCTTGACAGTTTATATACTATTTCATAAAGAATATATTATTTGGCTTTTGTAGCTCAGAGACAAGAGGATACATATCAGTATTATTTCCACTTCAAGTTAAGAAAAATTAGGCCAGATTATCAATTATAAAAGTTTTAGAGTCAGACTGGGCCCAGGTTGTCCTGATTCGGTGTATGATAAAATGCTAGCATGAAGTAAGAATGACAACAATAGTTAGAATAATCATTTGGTCATGGGAAAATCCTTTCAAAGGGCATTTATGATTTGAGGCTTCCAGCAGCAATGTCTTTGTCACCAAGAGAACGTTCTAGACTCTGAGGGGAACATGTAGAGGGTCCACGACCAGCATGGCACCACGGTCCAGGGATGTGTGGTTTGGAAATCTTGGTTTTAGCCATGTCAAACTTGGCCGGAATCTTAAATATTATATTTATCGTGTTTTAGCAATGAAGGAGTTTTTTGACAGATTATTAACTGTGAGATTCTAATAAGTGTTTCTTTAATTGAGTTATGTAAGGTACAATTAACTGCCTTCCAAATTTCATAATAGGACTTATTCAAATGCCTTTTTATAATGAAACAAGATCTTCTTTTTGATATAAAAGCAGCTGGCTTCAACCTGCCCTCTCAAGTTTTCTTTAACATCTTTAAAACTCATCTGTCAAAGGGTTATTTAAGAACGTACTAATTTTTTTTGATCGTTTTATACTTTATCACACTTTCATACATGATTGGATGCAGTAATGTAAGGTATGAAAAATATGTAACTTGAAGTTATGCTTCAGTGGATTTTAATTATACGGAGACCCTCAGCAAATTGGCTCAAAATGATATTTGAAATAATTAAACATTACATTATTTCATTTTATAGGCACTAAGTAGTGCTTTGTACAATTACAGTCAGCAGCAGGTAGTTTGGCCCCTGTGTTAGAGATTTAAAAGCGATGTTTTTGCAAATCCTCTGTGACACTGGCATCCTCATGGTCCGATTCTGCGGAGGTTTACTGGTGTCCTGTTGATAATCCACACGTGGTCACCAACCTGTGACACGCTGATGGAGTGGCCAATGAATGTGTCTGTCCACACAGAACATCTATAAAGAGTTTCTATTCCATGCCCTTGCCACTTTGGCCTTTTAAGCCCTTTTTTTAATCATTTTTTTATATATATATTTAAAACAAACAAGAGCCTGTCAAAATCCTAGTGAGAAGTTTCAGACTTTCGGCCTGCCACACGGGCATACCCATCTGGTTTTGAATGAGTGTTTGTTAATAGCGAAGGCAGTGTGACTGGTGAATAGTAACAAGGCACATTTACAAACACATTATTAACCGATACCTTTGTATCACGTCACATCATCTTCTGGTGGTCCCGTGACATTTCTGTCTGTCAAGGCAAGAGCTGTTACGATGGGGAAAAAACAAAAAAACAGCAGTTTTCCCACAACTGCTCTTCAACACAAACACAGAGATGATCAACAATGTGAGAACCGTGAACGTGTTTCCGTGGGGCTCAGGTCTCAGCTCCCGATTTCTCCTTGTTCCACAGGTTGTCGTCGCTCTAGCGTCTGTTCCATCCATGCTCAGTTCCCCTTCTGACTCCTTCCAGGGCCATTTCTCCTCTCGTGTGTCTGTACCCCATGCCAGTCCGCGCTGGCATCATAGCTCCTGTGTCTCCTGATCCTCATTTCCAGGTTGTAAGTTTTCGTTTGAGCAAGTGACTGATGCTCCTGTTAGTTTGACTTCTGTTGTGCTCTTCAGAGTGTCCCCTTTTCCCCTTAATCGAAATGGCGTGGTCGCTGCGGGTCCCTCATCTTCCATCTCCTGGAATGCACTGGGGCTGTGGGCCTTTTCCAAGATGATTTATTTTCTTATTAAGTCCCAAACCGAAACTACGTTCCTCAGGTTCTCCGCCATGCTCCTTTCTGGGTGATACCAATTAAACCTTCCTGCTGGCATTCGCGGCGGAGGAGGGCTCCTTCTTTGCTCCTTCTTGCTGCGCCGCATCTCGTGAGCCACACGTGTCATTGCTGTCCACAAGTCACAGAGGTGTTGAAGAGAGGGTGTTTATTTATTAACTAGCCTGTTGCACTGGCTACTTCAGCAGAAATAAAAACCGCAAAGCCTTAAACGACACAGAAATGCGTTTCCTACGTGAGCATCCAAATTATAGGAGGTCTGGGGGAGGGGGTGGGGGAGAGGGGCTTTGCTCTAAGAGGTCGTTTACAACCAGACCTCCTGTTGGTCCCCAGCCCCCTCTGGTGTTCTTGGCATCTGGAAGGTGAGTGAGAGGTGGAGGACATACTTCTTTCTTTTAAAGGCACAGTCTGGGAGCTTTGTATGAGGTTTCTGCTCATACCCCCTTGTCCAAAATCTAGTCCTATGGTCACACTCAGCAGTAAGGTAAGCCAGGGAAGGTAGTGTTTAGCTGGGGCTCAGCTTTTTCTGTGGCTACAAAAGAAGAAAGTGAGAGTGGACACACAGGGGCAACTTTTATTTTGGGTTTAGGCTCAAAGTGGAGGTCCAGGGGAAAGACCAAAGGTCAGAGTCAAGTGCAGACTGAGCTCCTGTGGTTTGTGCAAATGAAGAGGCAGCATGGGAAACTGATTTGGGGGCAAAGATCGATGGGGGCTGATCAGTAGAAAGCCAGGTGTGTGGTTTCTCTATTTAAAAAATGACAAAAGGATAATCGGAAATATTTAAGAAATGAGGGAATGATCAGAGCCATTCCCGAGTGTATTACTGAGAGAGGCTGTCATTTGACATAGAATCAATAGGGACAAAGTGAATTTTTCTTTTTCACTCCAGGTCCGAGCCAATGACAGCCAGCTCTGGGGTGTGGACAGTGAGAAGGACAAAGACAGGACAGACAGGAGACACGTTGGAGAGGCAAATGCCCCCGAAATGGGCAGAGAGGGACAGGAGAAAGCCACATGTGACGCTAGAGTGTCAAGCGTGTCTCCAGAAGGAGAGTGTCTTCAGTAAGAGAAACAGGGAAGACAGGAGGCACGTTTCTGTGTTGTGGCTTGTTCTGTTTTTTTTTGTTTTGTCTTGTTTTGTGGCTCCTGGCAGCAGGGTAGAAGTAAGAGAGGTGTGCTGTGTTTTGGTCATTTGAGTCTGAGGTGTCATGTCAATGCAGCATCCAGGTGCCTGTGCTCATGAAAAAGACCATTGGACGTGAAGTGTGGAGAGCTTTAGAAATTGAGGGGGAAAAGCTTTCAGGCCTTCATGTCATTTTTATGGCTCTGATATTCGAAGGCTTGAGAATCCCAAGGCAAAGAGAGAAAAAGGGCAGGGCAGCTTGGCGGGAAGGGGGAAGAATCTGTTTCTTGGGGAACAGAAGCAGAGCTAGAAAAGGAACAACAACAACGACAGCAAAAGAATCTTCATCAGTGCTGATGAGCCTTTCCTGAAGGAGAGAACACCCACCAGGGTAGAATTTCTAGAGAAAACAAGGACAAAGAAATGAGCCCAACTGGTTTACTCATCGAGAAATCATTTCACTTCAAAGGATCAGGAAGGGGTGCGGCCACACCTGCGCAGGTAGCTGGTGTGCAGGCTGCTGTCATGATGCTTCCTTCGAGATGTTTCCTTCTCCATTTCAGCTATTAGAATGGAACATGCGTGTGTGACTGTTGTGAGCTGTGAGGAGCTGGCTTAGACTAAAACATTAAAAGGCAGGGACGTCTTAGGGAATCCTGGCCTTTTCTCCTTACGTCTTTTGGTGTGATGCTGTAGTATGCTGCACCTTTCTCAGTGAGTCGCATCGCTCTCCTTGTGATTTTAAGATACATCTACACTTTTGTTTTGATATAACAAGATTAGGTTGGGAATTCGGGAAGTATGAGTTGGTGATTATTTTCTCTATGATGTCTCTCTTTTGATGCAGGAAAATCATCTTTTTTCCCTCCTAAGCGATTTGTAGTTGGAGCCCAGCCAAGTGATTTTAACTCCAGAGACTGAAGACAAGTGGCCTACAGGACAACATTAATTTATTTGCCAAGAAGTCGGCAATTTGAATAAGCATTAATGATGGCATTATTTCTGAATATATTCTTAATTGTAGTTATATCGATATTGGCTAAGAGTTTTGATCCATTTTGGATGAACTTTGCATCGGAACAAATGCTTGAGTGATCTGATTAGGCTTCTTAATAGATCCGTTGTATATCGTGAGGCTCTTGCCAGGACATTTCCGAATTCAGCTAAGTTACAAAAAAGAAAAGCAATACATCTTTATTAGAATTTCAAATGTGGCTTCGCGTCTGTTTGGAAAATTAAACTAGATGGTGATGATGATTTATCTTACTTTTGAGATAGCACTATTGATGCATTATCATTATACTCCTTTGTTTAATATTTATGAATTCCATACTTCGTGCGTAGTATGCTTGAAATGGGTAGCGAATCTATAATTATTATGCATATGCTACTTAATAATTCTGCTGTTATATACATGGGTGGGTATTTAAGTCACTGAAATCACCAGAACCACTTCAGTAAGCACATTGCCAAAATCTGGGGTTGGCGTAATATCTAATTAACATGTATTATCAAACGTTCGCCGTGTATAACGCATCGTGCTGGGGGATACAGGTAATGTCAAGGTCAAAGCAAGATTTTACTTGCCCTCAGTAGACTTATAATCCATCAGGGAAATAAAAGAAATGCACATATATGTGTGGTATGTATTATAAATTACGTGATGAAAAATAAATATGATCAAGGTTAAAAAAATGAAAGGTCGGGAACAGTGACAGTTTCATACGAGAGGATGTTTAAAAAAGGGCTTGGCCAATGGATGGAATTTCGATGGCAGAAATGGGAAGGAAGAGTTTCTGGGAGAGTGAGTGAAGGGCTTCAGCATCACAGGGAAGGTTAGTGTGTTCTCCATGGGAGCTGACTAGGTGGGCAGGTGGCGGAAGGTATGCTGGAGGTGACCAGGAGGGAGTGATGTGGAAGGCTGGTCATCAGGAGGAGGGACACGCAAGCATTCTCCTAGGCAGCCAGGAGCATCGTGGTGATTAGAAATGTGTTTCCTGTGCAATCAGTAGTTTGCCTTTCAAAAGTCTTTTTTTAAAAAAATTGACTAATTTTTTACTTTGCAAACACAAGCCTTTATGGTCTTGTAGCTGGGTCACTGCATAAACTGCCTCACCAAGCTCCCTAAAGCCAGTGCTGTGCCTGGGAACAGAACCAGAACCATCACAGGGAGGATACCCTCAGGATGACCCTGCGGGCCTGGAGTTCCATTCAGAAAGGCCTAAAATGAGCGATTTTGATGGTACCACGTAGTGACGAAGACACACAGACAAGATTGAAAAAGGATGGCCATCCAAAACTTGAAGCTTTGCCCTTATTACTGGACTATCCCACCTTTAATAAACTGAAAAAAATATAAAAATATATATGTCATGATGATAAAAGTCTTAAATTATCTGTGGGTAGCACAGTTCTGTCATATTGCATTTTTAAATGTCAAACTTGTTCCTCTTTGCAATAAACATTTAGAACAAGCCACACTAGACGCAGGCATGTTAGGGTCCTTCTCCATTTTTTAATATGTTGAGAGGCTTATAAGCTGGAGGTGCCCTGGGCCTTTCCCACCTCCCAGGGGCTTCATCAGGACCCTAACATTTACATGATAATGTGTACGGAGCTTTATCATTTATCAATTCTCTGCGGACTTTGCATCGATCATCTGAAATGGTGCAGTTTGGAATACCAGAGCTACGTAAACAAGTTATGAGGATTTGTGCTGATCCAGTGGAACTCATGAAATTTACTTTTAATTATAAAACAACGCAATTTCATTTTTTTTTTTGCATGAAAAATAGAAAATTTTCCTTTCTGAGACAGAAAAAAGAAAAAACATTAATAAAGAGGTGCCACATACAAATATGAGTTTATTCTTGCCCAGAATACTTCGGAATTTACCGTGGGTCAGAGTGTATAACCCTGACTATAGGGTCAGATCTCATTGGCCTAATTTTCTATATATCACATCACTGGGGGACCGACGGAGGTTTTTAAGTCGGAAACGATGTCACCAGGCTTGTTTTGAAAAGCCAGCCTGGGAAGTGGGGAGGCTAAGAGCAGATCAGCACTGGCTTTAGGGAGCTTGGTGAGGTGGTTTTTGCAGTGACCCAGCTACAAGCCCATAAAGGCTTGTGTTTGCAAAGTGACAAGGAAAAGGAGGCTTCCCAAGGCAAAAATCAAAAGTAGTCAGTCTGCCTCCAGTGCCTATGATCTTTCTACTATTCCAGGTGGCTCATGAAAAGTGCTTATTGATCGAAATATCTAAAGATGAAATATTTAGAGAAATAGCCCTAGCTAGGAGTACCTCAATGAGGCCATAAAATACACATTCTTCTGTGGTTTTAAATATGGTCTCGTTCAGGTTTTTCTACTAACCTCCTGTATCATGTATTTAAATGGGAATTTTTGGCCAGGATTATTTGTAGAGGTCGTGGCCATGGGTTTTAAGGTATCATTATTGAAGAAGTTCACAAACGTAGTTACTAAAATGTTACTTAACGTTTTCAGGATTATGGGAGATAATTATGAATTAGTTTATAGCTACAAAGCATTAGGGAAGTTGTCAGAGTATATCTATATTCTGCGGTATAAACGCTTGCTTTATAAAATCTTGTTTGCTACTCCTTTCTGTATGCCTCTTTATTAGGCTCCATAAACAAAAAATAATGGAAGGGTTTTTCTTGAGCCAGGCAGGCTCTTGATGTAATTTCTGGTAAATCGGTCAACTCATAAACATTAGCCTTCGTCTGCATATGTTTGTAGTGGATGCTCAGAAATATGTGGTGTTTGTCGAAATTATAAAATAGAAAAACAGATTTTAAAAGAAGCTGACGTTATTAACTCTTCACTACTCGCAATCACTTTTGCACTTTTATTTTTTGTCATGTCTTAAAAGAATTTGCCCATGTTTGTGGGGAAAGACATCAAATATGTTTTTTTATTTTGTTTTTACGTTTTACTATTGAACAGCTTCAGAATTTTGTCATTGGTATATGTTCAGTTGTATATTGATATTTTTATTTAGAAATATTATTTATTTTAATTATACTACATATTTATTTTCAAAAATGAGAAGTTACAGATAAAAATAAATTAAATTCTGTAATCCCAATACTCAAATATAAATACTCAGAAATAATATCTTAGTTTTTATCCTTTCAGACCCTTTGTCCATATGCTCATAACCATATATACTTTTTAAAAAAATTAGATAAAACTGAACATACTCTATTCCTACATCTCAATATATTGTGAAAACCCTTCCAGATTTTAGACATTATTCTACAACATCATATTTATTGAATAATACTACTTTATTTTAGGAACACTGTAATTCATTTAATGGCTCCCTTATTTTTTATTTTCAGATTAATTTTAATCCTTTCAAAAGCAGCTCATTTTTTTCCGATGGCACAAATAACTCTAACAGGACCTTCCTTAGCTGACGGGAACAACTACAGTTTTTAATTAATATCTTTAAATGAACGTAATGCTGCTTTACTAAATTTCAGAGCAACGTGCTTCATACCATCTGGGAGATGTTAACACATTTTTGGCAAAAGAGAGATTCTATTCTTAAAGACGTTTTGGACACCTGCATACTATCCCCATCTGTTAGGAGTGTACAGTTCATATTAGCATATGAAAGGCTCTGAGACACCCCACCGTTAGGGACCACATCTCCCTCCTCCAACCTGAGTGTTTCCAGCGCTTAATTTCCCGGAGAATTCCTGCTTGAAGTTCCTGCCATTAACATCTTGGAAAGCTAGTGTTCCCCGGAGCTAATGTTCCATGAAACACAGTGTGGGAAATATACTACAATATTCCCCAATATTAGAGTCAGAGGCACCTTCAGAATGATTGACAAAAATGCCGATGGGGGAAAAATATTAAACATTTTCAATGTGGTTTTAAAAAGATAACTGTTTCGGTTCAAACAGTTGTCATTGTGTTTTCTAAAACAGGATCACTGAGCGGAATGCAGTGCAGTGTCAATACCTGTCAACTCTCATTATCTTTCCCTCTGCCGAGCGTTCAGAAGTAGCAAGAACGCTTGTTTCTGTGCGAACCCAACTATTATTTTCTTCCTTGACATCTTTATAAATATTACCGATTATTCAACTCAGTTAAATAAGGCGTTCAACTTCTTTCTTGAATCTTAACTTGCTACCTGTTCATACACTGTAGGTCAATATGCAAGTAATGGGGTACTCTTGGGAAGGTACGTTTTTGGTGTTTTTAAGCTTTCATACCCCTTTTCCATTAGTTTGATGTATATTCTTTGCTATTGTCATTTGAGTTAAAGAGTTTTTACTATTTCACTGGGGGTTAACTGGAGGTCATGATCATAGCATTAAAAAGTGCTTTATCTCTCCTTGGGAAAATAGGTAATCCAAGAAGAAAAATATTTCGTAGATAAGCCATGCGGAGCCACATGGCAATTGGTTTTGCCAAGACATAGTCTATGATGAAAATTTAAATTTCCCTCAGGGAATTAGCAGATTATTATTATTATTTTTGATGTTTTTAATTTTTCAGAGTTCTGCTTTCCACCTAACATGATAGCTGGTTATATTGCAATAACTTCTGTTTTATTTTTGAAGAAAATATTTCAGTGAACTCCATATATTCCCTAAGTTTATAAACTGTGTTATTAAACTACTATTAGGTTAGTAAATGTGGCTTCTTGTTTTTGGTTATCTCTTGTAAAAATTGTATTTTAATAATCTTTATTCTGTTAGGGATGGGAATGGTTTCAGTTTTATTAATGGTGTTTAATTTTTGCCTATGGATAGCAAGTAAAATTTAGATTTGTTGAGCTTGAGAGAAATTGCATTCATCTTATTTTGATTCTGAGGCTCTAACTTACTTGAGAGGAAAAAAAATTTTTGTTAAAAGCCATGATATTTTGTGCTCTTAAAGGTTTTGTTATTTCATTGCTAAGCAGTGTGGAGAAGAGAGTATTAATTCTGTTCCTTAGGTGTTTTTACTACAGTTGGGCCAAGCCCCAACTCATTAGGTTATCATAAGTGAGACAGACAGATAAACAGATATCATAAGTAGTCTTTGTTAACACCAATATGTTTATTAAGAGAGTCAAGCACAAACATCAACTATAACCATTAATTTTAGAAAAGATAAAATATCAGTAGGAGATTTAAAGAGATTGAACAAAGCATCAGACACTTAAGCAAAATCTCTACTGATTTCTTCAAGTTTAGTCACCATTACAACTCCAGTGTCAACGGGGCCCATGTCCTTGTTTCAGCCTAAATTGGTCGCTCTTTCTGGGGACAGTCACTCTTCTGATGGTTTGGGATCGAGTCTGAAACACCATATTGAGACGTTTAGTCTGATAAAACTCAATCTTCTTTTGAACTTGATCTAGAAGTAGACAGGCCTTTGCTTTTACTGAACTTGGAAGATGAAAACCTAAGAAGTTTAAATTCTAAAATCTTAGTAACTAATTAAATAACAAGGACGATGTAGCTCTCTTCCCCATTTTCTTCCCTGGAAGCTGCCTGACGTGTGTGACATAGGTCCTTAGAAGGGCTGACCTTCAGCCAGTATGCAGAGTGACCTTTAGCCAGTATGCAGTGACCTCGGTGTTGGCAGCCGACCTTTCTTCTCATCGGTCAGTGCTTGATCATAACACTTGTTAACAACTTTGAATTTCACTTGTACGTTTTTGTACAATTAGAGCAAAACAGGTAGAATCCAATAAATGTTGAATTATATGAGTAGGGACTGAGAGAGGTTGTGATGGTACATATTAAAAGCATTTCTTACGTGACTCCAGGTGATGGTTTTGCATTTCTAGATTCTGGTAATTTAATTTCTAAATGAGGATAAGAAGAAGGGCAACTGGAAGCTGTAATTTCTAAAATGAACTTTGAGAAGATTGCTTTTTTTTAAAAATTTACTGCAAAGAAGCAGCATTTATTGTCAGTCTGTTAAATTAAGAGCATTAAGACTGTACCAACTATTATTTTTAGAAAGGAAGACACATCTTTTGTCTTATTTCTATGTGCTTACCTTGATAGTTAGGATGTTAGGTTCCCTTGAAGTCTGGACCAGATAATTTGCTAACTGTGTTCAGTGTTTGGTTGTGTTTCGTTTCATGTAGAATAACTGCCCAAAACTTCTATTTAATGGCAGAATTGACCAGTGTATTTATATTTTTTAATAAAACTTTTGTGGAATTCATCAGATGTTTTTACTTCAAGGAGGATGTATTGGCTGATAATTGCATGAGTATAAACAGAATCAAAATTATGTACGTGTGATGTTTACTTTTAGTAAGAATAATTTTAAAGACATGGTTCTAAATCGAAGGTGGGGGTGCCAAGAGGTTACAGTTAATGATCTTTAATCAACAGCTTTTTGTTTTGGGGATGAAGGGATCATCATCAGTGGTTCCATCATATGACTTAAAACTAGATGAGAAAAATTATGTGGTTTAAGGAAATTCACAAACTACCATTTTTACAGAAGACTTGAATTACAAAAATTCTATATAAAAATATACCTTTATCTACTTGGTGAAGTTGAAACTGGATTATTTCATTTATGATAATTGAGAAAATTTTAACTTGAGAATTCTGCGTGGTTGGTGTCTACCATTCACGTCTTTTCAAACATCATCAGTTCTCACCACGCGTGTCTATGCAGTCAAAGTGGCCTTTCTGGATAGGCCACGGACCCACCCTGTTGTATCACCTCCTTCACGTTGCCCACAAATGGCTTCATTTTTGACCTCGTCCGGTCACCTCCAGCGGTCAGAGTGGCTAGGTCTTATGTCTCTCAGCCTCAGACTGCTCTCCTGAGACTGCCAACGGAGGTGCACCTTTTTATGCTGCGTGTATCTGTCCCTCCATGATATGAGCTCATATGCAGTAAGAACTGAGCTAAAATGACTTGACTTTGAGTAACTAGTGATCAACCTAGGCCAAATGTCACCTTAAATAGGGAGTTGCAAATCAGTGGCTTCTCCATGAAGGTGTGTACTTGGAGAGAGGACCTGATTCAGGTTTATGGCTTTGCCTCCATGACACAGCAGGATCTAGCTTTTGGAGGACAGTAGATCTACTGTATCCACATTGTGTTGTTTCAGGTTTTCTTACAGAACCTGAAATCAGATGCACGTGTTAATAAACGTGCACAGTTACTGTATGGCCAGTCCTCACTGGGACACTAAAAAAAAGTCTTTGAAAAAACTCTCACTGTGTGTGTTTGACCATAAACATGCCTCACTATCCGTTTTTTAATTTAATCCCTTTATGTTTAGTTCTCCATTCTTTTTTCTAAGAAATGAGACAACAAAAGCTAATGAACGGAAGGTACTTACTATTCCAGACACTGAGCCACAGTCATTTTGACTGTCCTGACAAAGTGGCAGGTATGGCTTCTGGGTGGTGCCCGTCTCCACAGAGCAAAAATATGAGAGGCGACAAAAATATGAGAGAGGACCAGCTGGAGGGAAAGGAAAATGAGTGCGAAGTTAGTAGGACCGCCCTCAAATTTTATTTTAGACATTTTGTCCTGCCCAGGAGAGTATCTGTAATTGTTTGTTTTGTCTGGCCGAGTGTTCATCGTAAGTTCAGCAAGGTTTTCCTAAATGGTGTTTAAGCATGACGAATTGGTTTGATCTGCCAGATATAGACCTAACTGTAGGCAAGAACTGTTAATTACCCACATAATTTTAACAGTGTGACTCCTGCCAAACCCAATAATTCAATTCTCTTAAAGCCCTAATTTGGGTTAGTATCTCATTGACCACCAGTATTGCTAGAATTAATGAGATAATCACAAATCTTTCACTTTTCATTTGTGTTAGTCCACCTGAAACTTCTCCTTCTTTTGGGAGTAAAGAACTGGAAAAACTTGTCACAACGAACGAACGATTAAATTTTGAAAAATAGGTTACAAAATGTTCTGTACTATTCAATTTAAAAAAAAGTATATATAGTATTCAAAAAATTTAACAAAAGGTAAATACTACAATGTTCATAGCTGTTATTTCTGGATCATAGGAACAAGGGTGATTTTGAAAAAAAATAAAAAGAAACCAATATTACTATGAAAGTCTTTAGAGGATTTTATAGTGATGGCTAGGCAACATGGTATATTTTCCCACAGAAAAAATCAACATACACTATGCTGATTTGTGTTGATATTTAGGTAATGTGTGTGTGTGTGTGTGTGTGTGTGTGTGTGTGTGTGTGTGTGTGTATTCTGGAAAAGTTGTATGTAAATCTTATGAGGTTCAAGAACATCTTATTGGACCAAGCAGCTGGTCCAACTCATGGTCATCTCTAAGTGAATTACTGAGCATTGAGCTTTAAAATGTTAACAACACCGAACTACTTTAATTTTCTTTATAGATCCTCTCATCAGTTAATTTAACTTTATAGTATCATTTAAAATTATATTTTTATATTTCTAATTATTTTTTAAGTCACACAAATTTTAAAACAAGATGTTTTGGATTTAGGAAAATTGTGGATTGTTCATTTTTTAAAAGAGGGCTTTGTGTTTGATATGCACCATAGAAGGATTTTTTCAGAGAATTTAGAGATCAAGGAGTCAGGAGGAGAGCTCCACAGGGACTTCGTGTCAATCATTAATCTGTTCCAACTGAGACGAAATACGTTTTCTTTCTCACATGAAAGCATGGACCGTTTAGTGCAGACGATCATCTCTGTTCTAAGTAGGATGTGATTCTTTTAACAATGAATAGTTTCATCTGTTTTTCTGACATCAAAATTTGTCGCTACGTAACTTTTAGCAAGAAGAAAAATAATTTTAGGCTGACACCATTAATTTCTCTTTGTGTTAGTTATAGCATACTTTTATATTGATTTTTTTTTTTTTTTTTTTTTTTTTAGTGAGGCAACCCTTGGTTGACCTCACAGATTGCAAGGACCTTGTCAGCTCACAATCCCTTATTTTTTTTTATTTTTCACAACTACAACACCTGGTCTTCCTAGGTGGTCTCCCATCCAAGTACTAACCAGGCCCGACCCTGCTTAGCTTTCGAGATCAGACAGAATCGAGCTTGTTCAGGGTGGCATGGCCATAGACTATATTGATTTTTTGTTTTATTGAACCCTCATTACAAATAATAATGGCCACTATGAGAAATTACAATATAGTTTTATGAATAGATGGAGGGTCTCATGCCCACAGTCTTAGTTTCAGTTCTAGCAATACAATTTGTGCTGTTGAGAAAACATTCATTGGCATTCCTTTTTGATAATAAAATATATCACTCTTTTAAAATATCCTATTTAAATCAGAGCATTTAAAAATATTCAGAATAAAAGCCTAGAAAACATACTAATAAATAGCATTGTCCAATATACTAGAAAGAAAATAAGACACAATGAATATGAGACTGAAAAATGGACAGATGTCTGTCACTAACTCTCTAGTGGCTTATTTGGAATATCTCTTAAGGTTTAGGTTTCTCTAGTTGTGTTTCAGGGATGTCCTATGAACTATTATTGGCTGTTCTTCCTGAGCATTTTTAATACAATGTCATTGTTTTCATTATGTTACCTAGTTTTTAAATGAACAATTAATTAAAACACACAGCAGATAGAACAATTAGATTCCCTTCACTTTCCACACAGAATTGGTTGATTGAATTTTTGCAGTTCACTAGCGTGATTAATTTGTCCAGTAAGAATACATTTAACTACAAATTTAACAGCTCATGAACTAATGAAAAGGAAACAAAAGTCAACAAATTACTGGGCCTACCAATGGCTTAATCTATGTAGACCATCTTCAATTATTAGAAAGGTCTTGTGAAGAAGGTTCCATCGGAGAAGGGAGGAAAGCATAGAGGGAAGAGGGAAGAGAGGAAAGAAGAAAGGAGAGGGAGAGAGAGAAAAGCTATTTAACGTTGATTTGAAAGTGGAGTCGAGATTCCTGC
Source organism: Cynopterus sphinx (assembly GCA_030015415.1). Lineage (NCBI taxonomy): Eukaryota > Metazoa > Chordata > Mammalia > Chiroptera > Pteropodidae > Cynopterus > Cynopterus sphinx. The sequence continues at coordinate 2,837,391 of CM057391.1, forward strand.
TTGGTGGCAGAATTGCTCTCTGGGCTTAACAGGCCACGACATAGACGTCACAGAACCGTACACAGTGATCTCTGTAGTGAGAAGTTCATCTGGCGGATTTCATTTCAGATATTATAGCTCCGTTTCCTACTTAAAGTAGGAATTAGCCTCCCGGAGCTCACCAGTCGAAGTGACTAGCTTTTTCTGAGACTCAATCTACGAAACAAGCAGATGCTCAAAAGCTTATGTGTAGTCAGTAGCTCATTTGATCTCTGCAGCAGCCTTTGAGCATCAGCAGTACCACGGCCCATCACCTCTTTCTACTCAAGAAAAGATAGATGCTAAGAGAGGGCAGTACCTTGCTCAAGGTAATACCACCAGCGTGGGCCTGAACCCTCAAAATATCGTGAGTGCCACGAATTGTCATAAGGTCTGTCTTGTAAGCGAGTGCCCTACAGACCGCCTGGTACCCAGTTGCCATTTCTGCTAATGTGTGTTGAGTGAATGAATGACCGTAAGAACAAACTCTTGTGTAAACTCTTCTTCACTTTCTGTTACGTATAGTTTCTCATCATTGTGCCTGTTCTGAGGGAGGTTTTTCTACTCTAAGCAACCTTGGAAATGGGATGTTTTGCTCTTTCATATGAGTTATGCTGTTCCATACTCTTGTAGATCCAATTCCAGGTTGACGGTAAATATGGAATTTTCAGGATGTTGGGCTTTTTCCCTCGTGGGAAATTTTGTTTTCCCACTAGTTTAGAATGTTGTCCACGTTTTAAAATCAGTATTATTTGTCATGTTAATATTGGAAATATATAATGGTTTTTTTTTAAGGCTTGTGTCTTTATTAAATGCATGGGGAACAAATTTCCCCACGGGGGTTCCCAGCTGTGTGTGTCAAAGATACGGCAGAACCACCTACATCACCCTCACCCAGGTGCTTTTAGCATGTGGATTCCAGGTTCCCAGGCTCAATCCTGGACTTTAAAATTTCAGCAATGCTGCTCTACAGACTCAAAATTATTTATTTTTGTGTCAGTCTAAATATCTTGGAAAGAATTAAAGAGTTACAGGTTTTTTTTTTCCAAAATTTCAGTTGCCATTTTAATTAGGTCATAAGATATAGACCAAATAATTGCTACTAGGTTGATAAACGATTTGGGATCTTCATAAAGCAATGACTAATACCAATCATGAAAAGGACGATTAAGGAAATGGAATTCAGATACATACAACAACATGGAACAAGCTGGAAGGCATGATGCTAGGCAATATAAGCCAGGCACAAAAGGACAAATATCCCACGATTCTGCTTACATGAGATACCTAGTGGTGATCTATTGGTGTATTTTATGATCTAATTATCATGAGATACTTATTGCTTGTTTTTTATTTGTTTGTAGAGTTTTGTTTTTTTAAGCACCAGTAACTGATTTAGGCCTGGATGCATGAAGAGGTTAAGGCGATCACCGCTTTCATTATCATCTACTTGTAGAGACAGGAATATATCTATAAATAAACGAATATGACACAAATGGGAACTTCTAAAATGTTCTGTGGCATAGGTATTAGAAGATGGATCGAAATGGTTTGTAGTTTGGCAGTTAAGAAATTCTGCATGCATCTCCAAAGCTAAGGTTAAGGCGATAAAGCAATTGAGCCTTTTACCGCTTGAAGAAAGGTAGGGGTGAGATGAAATAGCCATCCAAAACAGCAAATAATTAATTGAGTCTCTTTGTTAACAGGCAGGAGGTCAAGTACACAGGGCCTCAGCTGTGATACCGTCTGCATTCTAAACAGCTGCATCTTTGATTTGAAAGTGATTAGAATGGATTGTGGGGAACTAATTAAAAAGTGATTTTAATTGGAAGGGTAGTGATAGAGTTTGAAAGATACTGTAAGAGGTTCAAATACGGTCATTTACCTTTTCATTCCGTAGAGTTGCAACCTTTAAACTCCTTCCCTCGCCTTTTCTTTTATTAAATCATGTTAGGTATTTATTTTAAATCTGTTGAATTATTTGTAAGAATTCTGCAGCACAATATTGATTGTGTGATTAGATTAGTGTAACTCTGAGTAGGTAGATTTTAGCGTATTAAAACTTAATAAAAAAAAGGGAAACATGACTTTTCCAGAAATATTTGAATTAGCTACTTCCCCATCATAGGACTTCTCTGAATATTGCGTGTAAATCTTTGAAGCCTGGGATTATAAGGATTTAGGGAATTGTAATTGTGAAAGATGAGACTTTTAGAACACAAAACCATACAGCAGGAGTAATTGTGTTTAAGACACAGCACCAGAGGCAAACTTGCATATATTCTAATTGAAAAGACAACATCTGAGAAGGATGAAATGTCCGAATTATGCAGGGGGCAGTGGGAAAGAAAATCTTTGGGGAGAACAACTGGAAAAGACGAGACACGTCTTGGACTGCGCTATGAAGAATTTGAGGGAGGCCTCTGAGTGCCAGTGAGCAGCCTGGAGGGCTGAGAACGTGCTGGAAAGAGGAAGGCAAGCAGATGGAAGAAGCGATCAACGGTGGGGGTGGCATGGTACGCAGCAGCAAGGCTTTGGGGCTGTACAGCTGAACATGAAGCTGAATCAGAGGGTTTTCGTGCGAAGCATTTGGGTGATTTTTTTGTATCTTTTCAAGAAAGGCATTTTATTTTAGGGCGTAGACTCAGGTTATTTAAAAGAGCCCAAACTGAGTTGGGTGATGTTACATAATAAGTCAAAACATCTCTCCACCTGGTCAACCCGGAGCAGGAGGCCCGTGCACCCACTCCAGGGTGGGGAGGGCCCCTGACAGCGCGTGTCGTAGCAGAGAGCCTCTTAATGTCGGAGCTCCCGTCTCTTGGCAACGCTCCCATGCTGCAGGGAAATGAGGCCTAAGTTCCTCCCATTCAGATGAAGAATGCTGGGCGGGAGCATATGCTTCTGAAGTTCTGCTTTTATGGGAATCAAAGCCTCCTCTGTGCCTTTCACCCACTGGCACTGAAGACCATTTGGAGATTATTTCCCCTTCCCTCTAGTTGGCATCGTTCTACTCCGTCTTAGAGGGATTTGAGGGTTTTACGAGTGGGTATACCTGTGTCGGGAGGATGCTCATTCTGTTTCAGCTGCAGGAGCCATATGGAAACTAGTCCCCTGTGACTTTTCTGTGCCCGCGGAGGTGAGGCTGTGCTCCCATGTTGGCCCCACCATCTCTCGCTGCTGTTCTGGTTGCGAGGAGAGCTGTTGATCACCTCTGAGCTGTGAGTGGTTTCAGAGCCTGTGCAATGGATGAAGAACATCGACATGACAGCCGTGGAGATGAGAGTCCATTTTCTGTGCGTGTGGAATCAGAAGACCGATGCTCAGAGAAGCAGGGGGGGCCTTCGCACATTAATCTATGGCTTTCATCCCAGAATCACAGGGGCTTCCTGCGGGGAGGCACGCGTGTGGGCAGACATCGCGTGTTCCACGCCAAGCGGGGGCCCGATTATTGAAAATAAAAATTTCAGGCCTAGAAAAAAAAAGTGTTTGCCAGATGTGAATACTGAAGAAGGGCAGAAATGGGGAAATCATGTAGCAAGTCGTATCCTCAGCATCCTCAGTTTTTATTTAAAGAAGGGCGTACCCGAGCTTACTTCATAGTGTCTGCCGACTCTGCACAGTCAACCAAAAATGGCAAGACCGTCTTGAGCCTCACAAAAGGGTCCATCACCACCTGAGACGTGGCATGGCCGTGGTTTGTGGAAAGAGACATCTTTGGTGTGGCCTGTCTCGAGCACTTGCAACCAGGAATGGTTGACGTCTGCATTTTCTTACAAAGAATGAGACTTTTCTGGGACAGCCTAGCAAGGGAGAGGACGATCTAAGTCGTAGCCCTTGTAGCTTCTCAGACGTCATACAAGGACATCACCTACTCTCTACTCCCCCCAGCAGCGAGGAGGAAGGTAAAGCAGGAGACCTGCAAGCAGGTGCATCCCATTAAGAATGGGCGTTAGACATTGCATTGAATCTTCGTGGTGGTTTTTAGTCTGAAGCATTGACACATGAATTATCATAGGAACAACATATTGCCTTAAAAATGGCAGAAAATGAATTATATAGAAAACGTGTCTGATAACTGAGCAACTAGAGCTGAATCAATGGCTGTCAAGCTGAGCAGGTCCATGGTAATGCTGTTTTGCGAAGTGACCAGTTGCAGGTGATTTTGTAAAAACCCCAACCTCATTTGTTTTTTAAAGAAGACAGTTGGAGAAGACAACTCAGTCGACTATTGGGGTGTGTGTGTGATGTTGACATGTTCAAGGAAGCAAGTCATGTGTAGGTATTGCAGCCCAGCTGAGAACTCTCTTGCAAAACACTGGTTGGATATTTTAAAAATTAATAAGTTCGACGGTGTTAGGACAGAAATGAGCTGGGATGCTTCATGCTGTACAGGGACTCTAATCTCTACACTGTCCACACTGTCCAGGAGCGTGAGCATTATAGACAAATTAAGGTAGAGTCAGTGCCCGTGCGGAGTTTTACCTCTCCCTGAACACCTACCTCCCTCAGTTTTACTAGGACTGTGAATCCAGCCTCAGGGTTGAAAGTCAGTATGTCACTACGGCCACCATCTGGTGAGTTTAATTGCAGGATTACAGTGATGAGGTCGGACTGCTGCTTTTAACTCCCTTGAAGACTACTGCATTTTGTTTTATTCCATGGCCTTGAACGGCACTGGATGGCATGGGTGTGCCTAGTGATGGAGTGTGGGTAAGGGACAAAACCTACCTTGGCCACAGATAAAACATCGGACACTCCTGAGTGTGTGTCCTGCTTTGATTGGCAACGTAGCCGTAGCATTTCTGGAGGAAATCTGTACGTTGGGAGTTTATTAAAATAATTGTATTTATATTTATAAGCTCCGTCTCCTCCAGGTCTGCAGATATGCTCAACTGTAGGCATATGCAATGTGTGGAAACCGAGATTTACAAAGCAAATAAGTCAGGGAAAACGTATGTTCAGGCTGGAAATTTATAGGCCAAAGGAGTTTCTTCAAGCAGCATGATTCTATAGCGCGTGGTAGAAATACCATGTGTGCATGTATTTTATTTTATCTATTTCATATACGTGCTCTTCATTTACGTACAGCCCCTTCTAGACTGCGGGGTACAATTGCGATTTTGTTCACCCCACAGAACGTAGCAATGGTCTATGTTTTGAAAAGCTCGGAGTAATAAACGTTGATAGAAATTAGCTCGTTGTTACGATTGACACTATCTTAGGTTTTTCATATTAAGTGAAGACATTCCTTTTCCAGAATCAAAACAGTCAAGTACGGAACGGCTTCGGCCCTTTTCCATTACAGAAGTTAGAGTCGTGTTAATTGATTTTACAGAAGCAAGGCCGATTTACTAATAGGACCGGTTGTCACTATTTGTTTATTAAATTTCTCCTAATCGTAGTTGGCGACAGTGAAACAGTTGTTAAATTTAACCAAGAAAATTTTTATCCATCAAAAGCAGTTTGATTTTTTTCTTAGGAAGACTAAGTGGATTTTTAAGATTAATTCATTTATTTTAATTAGTTTCAAGTAGACAGTACATTGGTTAGACATCTATGTTGCTGATAAAAGGATCCCCTCAGTAGCCCCCTCCGCCTGGCCATCATGTTAATGCTGAATGCATCCCCTCTGCCATGCTCCCCATCCCCATGACCATTTATCAACCACTAATTTGTACTTCTTGAACCCTTCACCCCATTCTCCCATCCCTCCAACCCCATTCCTCTCTCTCCATCACCAAATCGTCCACTATATTTGTGAGTCTGTTTTGATTACTTTGTTCTTTCTGTTCCTTAGATTCCACATAAAAGTAAACTCATGTGTTAAATATCTTCTCTGTCTGACTTATTCACTCGACATAATAACCTCTAGGTCCATCCATGTCGTTGCAAATGGTAGGATTTCATTTCCTTTAATGGCTGAGTAATATTCCGTCGCGATGTGAACCATGATTTTCTGTCGTCTGTCGATGGGCATTTAGGTCGCTTCCACATCTTGGCTATTGTAAATTGTGTTGTCATGAATATTGGGGTGCATAGATCTTTATGAATTGTTATTTTGGTTTTCTTTGGAAAAAGCAGTTTAACTCTAAAGTTCATGCCTTTGTTGTTCATCGGTGCTCTTAAAATACATTGCCTCGTAGAAGGAATTCTAGAAGATGACTCTGAAAGCTGCTGTTCCTGCTGCTTCATTCGTAAGAAATGAGAACCCTGCCTGGGGTCCCCTGTGGTCCCCTGGGGTCCTGGAGCCCAATTCACGTAGGGCGCTCATTGCACTAAAAGCCAAGATAGATAAACCACCCGTCCCTCGCCCATCCCCAGCCCTCAGAATGAGCGCAGAATGGGCCCTTGTGCTCTGAAGGTCTCCTCGTCGCTCGGTAGGGTTTTCTACACACGTAACTGCCACCTGTTCCTGCCTGAAGGTGGCCCTCGCCCAAGGTCTCCCTGCCCCCAAGACCTGTTGCCTGTCTAAAAAGCCACTTCTGAAGCACCAGCCTGGGTTCTTACCACAGCATCTGTAATTCACCTTACTGATAACAGGCCCTAGGATGGGAGCATCCCCTGAGATATAGCAGGGCAAGAGCGAGTCTTGGGGTTCAAATATATATATTTAAGGAGAGAATTTCCTGAAAGTATGTCTGATGTGACGATTTTGAGAATGAACCCAAAGAACAACAGAAGTCTGTATGGTTCCTTTTGTTAAGTTGAAGAGATTCACATGATTCAGGGAGGTCTGCAGGTGGCAAAAATATAGCAGAAACACTGACCTAAGTAAACAGTTTGAGAGTGCTAATTAATAAAACTGCATCGCGTTTTAAAAACAAACCATTAAAAAGGAGCTGGACGCACAAAGTTCACACTGTTGCCAGTGAAGCAAAATATACAGAATTCAACACTGGAAATTACTCATTCTCATCCTGATTTTGCAGATAATACCCGTTTAATTTAAAACTAACCTGTGACTTTCTATATTTAGTTTTAATGCTTTTTCGGTTAATTGTATAATAAAACTTGACCAAACCTTTAAGGTGCCTTGTGTGCAATCCGACGCAACAGACTCTGAAAGTCCTTGTATCAGAGGGTTTTCAAAATAAACATTCTCTCTGTGTCAGTCTAAAGAGAGGATTGCAGCGGTTTGCTTGGGCACCGTTAATTGATCCCCTCCATGAATTTATTTTAAGAAGGGATGGCTCTGAAGTTTGCCAGGGCCTTCTATGCATCAGACCTCCTGCCGGAGTTGTCCCGTGTGTCTGCTCAATGGTCAGGTGGTATTAGAGGAGGAAAAAGCCTTCAAGACTTCCAGACGTGCCCAAACCCACACGTCCCCAGGCACTGGACGTTTGTGAAACAAGCGCTGGGACCGAGGCAAATGTGCTTCCAGCTCCAGGGGACTTTTTCATTCAAGAATGGAGGCCTGGGGTTGCCAGATCTTCCTGTTTCTTTCTCAAGAACAAGAAACGAGCACTTTTACGTAAAGTCTCCTGTTCAGCAATTTGTAAGTCTTGGCCAGCTCAAGATTTATAACTAAATAAATGATGGATGGACCGAAAAAAAAACCCATAGCTTGCCTACAGTCAGCAGCTTGCTTGTAGCAGGGGGGACAGCGACAGCCCGCTTCGTTTCCACTGTCCCCAAGTCCACGTAATTTGCAGGCCATGGGGGGAACAAGCAGAAGCACGTCAGCCATGGAGAGTGCCAGGGGAAGGGCTGGACACACTCACAGGCCTTTTCTGTGTGAACCTTCTTTGAAAACCATGTCAGACCCAGGCAACATGTTCCAAAATTTAAAAAAGGCACCAAACAGTAGAAGCTGTCATTCGATATGACGTTTTTTATATGACTTTTTAGAACTGTGTTGTGTAGACCTTTCATTCTATTTACTATTTTGAGGATTAAAACAGCAATACTTGCATTTTTTATCATCAGTTATTGTTATTTCATTGTATGTTGATGTAAAGTCATGTGGCTTAATGCATGACCACCCATTAGGACAGTAAACAAATTGCCTGCATAGCATAAGGCATCCCCAGACTATCAGTTCTTACTTCTATTTTATCACTGAAGGGTTAAAATTTCGACCTTGCTGTAATATGTGCAGTGTAATTAATGTCCAACAAACTGGCATTTTCGAAGGATCGACCTTTATATTAGACTATAGCTAAAGTGCCTTCTACCCCTGAGATTAATTCTGGGATAATCTGGGCCGTTCCTGAACCATGTAAATATAAAAATCTGTACGATCCAGGGGGAGGTTTTAGAATTTTATTGTAAATGAGAGAAGAATGAGGGTCCTTTGACCAGGCCTGGGGTAAACATGTGACGTCAGGATGGGTGTGAGGGTCGGAGACACCAGGGGGCAAGGTGCTCGCTAATCTCCCCATCCCCCCCAAAACACAGAAGGTACCTGAGTATTCCAAAGTACCTTCTCCAGGCTCCAGATGGGATCAGAATCATGACCTTCAGGGGACATCCATGAACGTGAAGTGAGTCAGAATGATCATAAGACCAAAGACATAGCTCTGCCTGGCCTGACACAGGGTAAACAGGCCACGTTTCTATTAAGATAGGAAGTGGAATTCAAAAGAAGAATGTTAAGTGTCATAAAAATCTCCTTCTGACTGCTGGACCCTGTCCCCTCCCCACGGCCATTCTGGGTAGAGGGTCCAGCTGACCTACGGAGTTTCGAGACACTTCTAAGCCTCTGGAGAAATCTTGCCCAGTTAAATCATCGGCATAAAACAATGATTAAAATCCAGGCTCCGGAAACAAATATTTTAAGACATTGCTTATTATGAAAACTCTAAAATGACAAATTTAAATGTAAATTTTCGTGTTTATTGGGCAGGAATGCGTTCTATCCCTGAAGTGATATTCCCCACACTTTCTAGGGGGTGGGCAAGTGGCCAAGAGAACTTAGTCAAAGGGAATTTCAAGGCCGGCAGCTCCTGTACCGCTTCCACTCACGTCGAAGCGATGCCTTTGGACGGCCTGGTGAATAAATACAGATTCGGAGTCATGGGTAGTGTTAGCCATAGCTTTTTTTTCCTTTTTTCTATTTTGAATAATTCGATTAGATTTGAGTTTAATATTACATTACAATTTATGGATACATTTAAGTCGTACTTCATAACTTTAATTATATAGACAGCTCCCTTTGCATATTCTGTTTTGCTCCATGATCTCAAAATACAGATTATTGTAAGAAGTAAAATAGTTTGCAAGGATTTCATGAGCTTAAAGGTTGCTGGTGTAAAATACCGTTCTGTACTGGTGAGGGTCGCTTTTCACACTATTTCATCAACATCAGTGTTGAGTCAGTATCCAGTGGGGGAACCTGGTAATTAGTTCCCTTCCCAGCCTCACCTGGGAGCATTTCTTCCCAGGTAATGTCACCGGACACAGACAGTGGTCATCTGCTAATGCACTTCCCAGTATCTGAACCAAAAATGCAGGCATGTGTTTCATCACACACAGAACCCGTCCCCCTTCCCCCCACCCTCCTCTTCTTTTATGTCCTTCCTGGTTCCTCCCAGTACCACTGCAGGCATTTTCTCTAATTACAGATGCAAGGTCATGGGACACGTAATATTTTCTAACTTCAGTATTTGATCTATGCTTTCTGTTGCTATTCCCACATCATTAAACATTATTTTGTAACATCACTTTTAATAACTAGATAATATTTGGTTTTGTGGACGGATATAATGTATTTAATGAGTCTGTTCTTGCTGAATTTTTTTCTTAAAAAAAAAATAGCGCTCGCGTAGGTGAAATTTTGCATACCTCTGCAATCATTTGATTAGGATAAGTACCTTGTTTTGGTAAAGCGAATATAAGATCTTGACATATTTACAAAAAAATATGTTCCATGATGACACACTTTATATTCAGTGTCTATGTTCCTAAACCCTCAACAACAAACTGTATTATTATTGTTATTGTTGTTGTTGTTATTATTTCTTTGTCAGTAAATAGGAAAATGTTACTCTATTATTTTAATATGTAATTCTTTGATGATCACTGAGGCCGAATATTATTTTATGTTTCGGGTTATCTAAACAGAGAGACATGGGAGAAAATTTTTTAAAGGTCTCTAAGTAGCCCTGAACAGAATATATGAATTCCATCATCTCAGAAGTACCCTCAGTCTAGCTGTGCACAAATGACATTAAATTTATAGAAATAAAATGTTTGGTCAATCCAGTGAACAGGACAGTTCAGTCAACCATTTTGATCAAATTTTCTTTTAAAATAAAGAATATTAATAATTAGTGAAAAATTGCTAGACTGATCGTCACAAGTAGATGCAAATGGTTCGGATGATTTCATTTTCTCCGCAAGGTGTAATGTAAAATACTAATCTTAGTGAGACTCCGTATTTCCTTTGATGGACTATTATATTTTGAATATTTTTAATCGTTTCGGTTTTCATGCATTTACCTTTCTTTTTAAAAGTAATTCAACTATGGCTCGAAATATTTTTATCTATCCCTGGTTTTCAAGGACACATCAAATGATCATTTATATGATACACGAGATGTTCCTTGGAACAAATCTGTTAAATCAAAAGACTTTAAACGTTATTGGCAGGAAATCGGACAGATTAAGACTGAGTTACCCATCGCTGCGTGACAAAGTCCCTCGACTTCTAGCAGCTTAAAACAAACACTTATTATCTCACACGTTTCCAGTATTATCCGAGGACCAGAACGGCAGAGGTGGCTTCAGTGGCTGGTGTGGGCCAGGGTCTCAGGGACATGCTTCTGAGTTCCTCACCCAATGAGTCTCTCAGTAGGGCTGCTGGGGACAGACGGGGCTTCCCGCAGAGTGGGGGGTCCAGGGACAGAGGGAAGTGGGGAGCAGAGAGGAGGCAGGAAGAGAGGGAGGGGAGGGGATTCGTTCAGTTACCTTGGAGTCGATATTGACCATGTGCCATCCGTCACAGCTTAAAGTAAACGATGCCTGTGTGAAGCAGATCACAAGCTGTCAATGTCTTTTAACTGTCAATAGCCCCGTTTTGGCCCTCTGAATTACATAATCCTTCAATGGCTAAACCTAAATATAGTGTAAAGAATTTTCTAGTTCTTTTATTCTCCCCCTGCCCCAAATACGTCTCATCTTTAGTGTTTTCTTGCGGATTTAAATCAAACTCTTCTGTTAAATTTAAATGTAATAAATGACTTAAGTATGCTATCATTTTAAAGAAATGCCTAATCATTTTTTATATATGAATCCTCTTTACTGTAGTACTTAGCTTTAAAAATACAATTCTTTATCCTTCTCTCTCTCTTTTCCTTTTTCTTTTTTCTTTTTTTCTTTCTTTTTTTCTTTTTTTGTAAAGTTTCAGTATAACTTCTCCTCTTCCAGAGGTTTAAAATGAGAATTACTTAAAATAGTAGCTCCATCCCACTTGGGCCCTAAGGAGGACCAATGTCATGTAGTCATGATTCTGTGATTCCTTTAATGTAGCCGATGTTGTAGGGTTTTTTTTTTCTTTTCTTTTCTTGAAACAACAGAGACATGACTGATTATGTAACCTTATCTTATTCCAGGTCCCCTAAAAACCCAGCACAGAAGATCATTAAGCGGGTGATTGCCCTTGAAGGAGACATCGTACAGTGAGTACTTACACTGTCGTTTTTGACTTAAAGATATAAATATCTAGATTTTTGATGCTTTAAATCACATTATGTGGGAAGTACATTTTGAGAAGATTGACGCTTCAAGGATGTTCCAAATGAGAAGGGACATCTAGGCTTCAGTGTCACCAATCAAACTTACTAGTCCTATTACTGTCCTTTAACTGGGAGGCACTGGAGAAATAAATAGTAATGGATCTGAAATGGACCCTGTTTCCTAAAGTGACCATTAAATCATTGTTTTTGCAGATATTAAAATTAGCATGCTTGTTTTAGATATGATATCAAGGTTCCTTTTCGGAAAATTCCAGAACGTTTTATTGTTTTAGATACAGAAGCTGAGGAGGATGTTTTATTACAACTGAGACGGGGAAAATGGCCACAGGTGTGAAACAGAAACTTCTGAATCAGTGACAGAGTGGTAGCTTTAGGAAATAGCACCGCAGCAATCAGGTGTTTAGACCACGTGTAATAATGTTATTTATTCAGTCATCTATAAATCTAGAACAGAGTTTGATATTCAGCAAGTAAGTATTGATGCATCTCATTTCGGTTCTTTCTTTAAATAAGTTGTAACCGGGTCTACACAAGGAAGGAGTCCACGGGCTCTGAAACCTGTATTCAGAAGGTCTTCTGATCTGGGTTGTTTGAAAGAGCTTGATCACAAATTACCTGTATTAACGACAGAACAGATTGAGCGATCTCGTTATCATGGACTCAGTGGGTTTGGGAGCAGAATCTAGGCCAGTGGTTCTCCCAGGGTGGACCACAATGGCTGAGAGCTCCCAGCATCCTTCTGGGAGGTCTGTGAGTTCGAACCTGCTTTCCTAATCCTGCTGAGATGTTATCTGCCCTTTTCACTCCCATTTCCCCTGTGTATGGTGCAGTTTGCATGATGAGTTTGCAGGAGCAGGTGGGGGAAACGGCTGTTTTCTGTTCAGCCACACGCTAAAAAGACTGGCAAACGTTGTTGAAAATGCCACTCTTCTCAGCGTTTTTCCTTTTGCCTTGAAAAATAACCATACTTGCCGTGAACCGTATGTTCTTCTAGTTCACACAGAGGTTTATCGTTATTTCAGATCGGATCACTGAGGACGTTTTTAGTTGTCCATTTCAATGGCTAATGTGGTAAAGATCAACAGACAGTATCCCCATAAACAGAAGCTCCCCGGGGCCTCAGTGACTGTTAAGAGTGTAAAGGCGTCCTCTGGCCACACAGTTTGAGGACTCGCTGATGTAGGAATAGACTGTGACGTCACCATGAGTGACCTGCGTGCTGTCACCGAAGCTACTGAGGTGTATGGCTCGTGTGGTTTGTGTTTGTGAAGGTTCACGTGGTCTTTTGTTTCCTCTGAAAGCTTCATCGAGGTACACTTTATAGACTGTGCGGTTCACCCCATTCTGAGGGTAGAGTTCAATGACTTTGAGTGTGAATGTATACAGTTGTGCAACAGCTCACCACCTGGTGTTTGAACACGCATCCCCCCTGCCACCTGCGCTCAGGTCTCAGCTGCCAGTGACGTGGGACCCCACACCTGCTTCTGTCACCATAGTTTAGCCTTTTCCAGAAAGTTTATTGGGATGGCATCATCACACATGGGGTCTTTTAGGTCTTGTTTCCCGCACTTAGCATAATGTGTTTGGGTTCCTCTGTGTTGTGTCTGCATCTCTAGTTTTGTTTGTTTGTTTGTTTGTTTGTTTGTTTATTTTATCACTGATCGTATCCCATGGCATGGACCAGCCGTGTTTTATTTCTCCACCCACACGTTAATGGATTTTGGATTGTTAACAGTTTGGGGACATTGTCAGTAGCGATGGGGACAGTTGTGTACATACTGTGGGACATTTCTGTCTTTGATGCACACATGTTTTCACTTCCACTGGGAATATACCTAGGGATGCTGAGTGTTGTGGTTAAGTATATTTTTAGCTTTTTGAGGAAACTGCCAGACTGTTTTCAAGCGTGGCTAAGCCATTTTATGTTCCGCAGCTGTGTGCAAGAGTTCCAGCTTCTTTACATCCTTGCCAACACTTGCTTTTATGAGTATTTTTTACGGTCGTCATGCTAATTGGCATGAAGTAGAACCTCACTGTGGTTTTGACTTGCATTTCCCTGACGGCTAGTGACGCTGAGCATCCTTTCGTATGCTTACTTTGCCATCACATGTGTCATCTTGGGTGAAGTGTCCGTCTGATGTGTTTGTCCATTTTTGCACTGGGTTGTTTATCTTTTCACTTCTAAGTGATTGGGCTTTTTAAATAGAGTAAGGATTTTGGGGAGGACGGATGTGTGTGGTGATGTGATTTTAGCCAGCCCGAAGCGCACTGGCATCGAGAACTTAATTTGCATTTCCTGTAGGAAAGGCATCGCATATTTGCACAACTCGGTGGCTTTGTAAAAGTTATTATTTTTTATTTTCAAGAATCTGCTTCGCCTTGTGGTTTCAGTGGGAAACTGAAGATCCATGCATTGGGAAAGACATGTCATGTCTACCCATGAGTATCCAAAATATGCTTTTACTATTTGGAGATATTAATGTGTGGGTGTGATTCAAATCCCATCCAGGGAATGAGTCAGCAGAGCTTGAAAGCATTATGCTAACTGGAAGGAGCCAGTCACGGAGTACCACGGATCGTGTGATTCTTTTCACACGAAATGTTCAGAGCAGGCGAGTCGATGCAGGCAGGGGGGACCCGAGCACAGCGGAGGGAGATGGGAGATACTGCTGATGGTGCAGCCGTCTCGGAGGGGGCAGAAGAATGTTCCAAAATAGCTTGTAGCGATAGTTGCTCAACTCTGTGAATACATTAAAAATGATGAGTTGTGCATTTTAAATGGGTAAATATGTTATACGAATTACAGCTCAGTAAAACTCTTTAACAAGAAACCAGTCAGCAAAGCAGGCACACATTTCTTCTACGTCAAGTAGCCTCACAGAGGCAGCAAGGCCAGCCAAGGGGTCCATTTTACATTATAGTCTGCAGAGAACACGGTTTTAATTCGGGTGTTCCGTTATGTACACTCACGAGAAAGTGGGGTGGCCAGACATGGTCAGGCCTCAAACTCTCTGTGCCGTCAGAAACCCGACAAGAGGTGTCTCTGAGCCCAAGGCCAGGTCGTTGCTGTCCTCAGTAACTGTGATCACAGAGGAGGGACCAAGCTGGAACGGGCTTCATGGTGCCGGGCTGGGGCGTGAGAGGAGACGATGGGATGGAGCATGGCTCCATCTTTCTTCTCTCCTCGCTGCTGTACGTGCAAAGTCTAGCTCCTTTGTTCCAGTCTTGCAAACTGACACTTCGGAAGGATGTTCCTTTCTGTCCGCTTCACTACCCCTCAGTCACAAAGCAACGAGTCACATAGGGATGGCAGTATCGAGCCTCAAGCCTCTCCTACTCTGCAGCTTCTGAAAACGGTTGGATACTTGATTAGAAAAAGAATCTCGTATTTGGTGTTTTAAAAGAAAATTTAAAGTTCATCTCTTGGTACCTAATGGTGCTAGGCTTCCTGAGCTTTCAGTTAGTAATTGGATATATTCCGTAGTAACTTTCTAAGTCTTGAAACACATCAGGGAATGTTTAGGTAATAAAATATCATTCACTGATGTGCCCCCTTTTCCTGTGATCCAGTTTTAAAAATGCCGGAACATATAAAAAGTAAAGCCAAAAACATGTTGTCCGTCTACCACTGGAGGTCATTGGTGTCTGGGGGCCTGCGGCGCAGCAAGAAGCTTTGGCCTGGGATGTGGGCAGCCCGGCCCCACTGCACATGGGTAATGCTGGGTTACCTGGCAGGCACGCCAAGAACTCATGGAGGTAACCAGAGTGTTTTCGTCGTTGCTGGGAAAACATTAACACTTTGAGCCACGGGTTGGTGTGTTTCGGGTGACATTGTTAAAACATTGTCCCATCTGCTGTGTGGAGAACAGACCAAAGGGCATCACTCTGACCCGGGGAACTGGTCAGAGTGTTTTCCTCCCTGAAAATCACATCCAGCTTCTTCTAGAAGCAGTTTTCTTGTTTATAACATGAATATTGGTGACTTAGATTTGTTATTTTTAGAGTGGCTCATACAGTTAGTCACTTTATTTGTAATCACACTCACTATGATCATGTTGACAAGGTAAAAGGTGAAGTATTTGTTCACGTCATTCAGCCAAACATTCCCACGACTGTAAAAGAGGGGACTCCTGGGGGCCCGGACTTTCTGTTCTCATGTCAACATCCACGAGAATCACAAGGCGATTGCCTGATTCTCTGGGGAGCCAAGCTGGGAACGTAGTCATTCCCATAATGTCAACCCAAACGCGTGTGACACAAACAGTAGAAAGCTAATGCAAGAAATATTTAGACAGATCCCCTGGTTCCATCAAAACATTTTGCATAGTTTTCTTTTTACTTTGTTATGACTCATGCAGAAGCACTGTTTTAGGAAAGGATTCAAAGACTAGAAAGTCCGAAACCACAGCAAGTCAACGTGAATCGACCACGATCGAAATTTCCAAGGCATCAGTGGGTTTTACGGGGACACTTGCACTTTTCCGTTTCGCAGATTTTGTCAGCCCAATCGGAAGTGAAGCCCAGCCTCGTTCTACTTCACTCCATGTGATTTTGTTCAGATTCTGGCCCTCCTTTTCCAGATTCCTAGGAAAGAGCCACAGAAAACAGAATCACTTCATGGTCCTGGCAGGGGGACTTAGGCCGGACAGGGTCAGAGGTGCGGAGAGGTGTGTCCCGCTCACAGCAGCCATCGCTGTGCAGAAGGACAATGCGAGGCTTGACGAGTGTGAGCATTGCAGAGGCGTCCAAGGAGGAGAAGCACGAGGCTCTCGCACGCTTAAATGTTTAAATGATCCTTCTTCTTCAAGTCTGGAGGCTGTATTTTTAAATGCCGGAGCACCCTGATTTATTAGAAATAACTTTCTGGTACTGGCAAAAAAAAAAAAAAAACAAAACTATTGAATCACTGGAAATTAGACATTTTAAAGCTGGTTGACTTTAAATGTGCTGTTGAAGATGTGGAAGTCAATATTAGCCTTTCACAGATGTTTGCATCATAGTGTGTTCCAGCAAGTGTGGAAGGCTTGTAGGAAGGAAAACGGAACTAAATTGAGTTTTCCCCAGTATAACTAGAAAGGATGCTTGCTTAATAACTTTTTCTTTTCTTTCTTTCTTTCTTTCTTTCTTTCTTTCTTTCTTTCTTTCTTTCTTTCTTTCTTTCTTTCTTTCTTTCTTCTTTCTGTCTTCTCTCTCTCTCTCTCTCTCTCTCTCTCTCTCTCTCTCTCTCTCTTTCTCTCTCTGTTTATGCAGTAGTTTTTAGGAATAGGAACCAACTGTGTCTGAAGGGCTCTCTTTGACTTATGACATTTTGAAGCATCAGGAATTAGGGATGCATGTTGTCCTCGAAAGAAGGAGAGGATGAAAAGGAAACTTAAAAAGAAACGTGTGTCCAGGACACCCCAATAAAGATCTCGGAATGGAATATTCTAGAGCGTGGAAGCTAATGGGAGCCGGGTGGCTGATTGCTTTTGAGGACCAGAGGGTGTTTTGTACCCTGGGCCTTACTTAGCCTGTGGGAACTGGAACAGAAGGTTTCCAGAAAGCTCCGAGGCCCTTGAGTCTAGTTTAATTTGAACCCTGAATTTCTCCAAATCAAATTGGCGTGGCGCATCCTCGTTTAGTCAGTAAGATCTCACCAGTGCCATTGTGTAGTGCATGAGGGCTTGAAAAGTGGCATTACGTGTCCCGAGGTCTGTCCAGCAGTCTCGTCACCCCTAAGTAAGAAGCTTTGGGGAAATTTATCAGGTCCCCTCTGACGTCAACCAGAGAAATTATTAATATAGTCTGGACAGTCTTACCTCTTCCTGCTAAAGAATAATAATTCTTTTTTACTAAGGAATTGTAGACTGGTAGGTAGCCCACGCCTTTTTGGAAATATCTCCTTACGGACTTACAGGTGATTATTTATCCCACCGCTGCTGTCTCAGCGTGTAAAATGGAATTGCTAACCAAAGCCTTATGCCTTAGCCCCTGGAGAGAGAGTCACCTTAAAGTTTCACGAAGAAATGTGCGTCTTGATTTTTTTTTTAAGTCCCAATTATTTCTGTAATAAATTTAGCAGGGTGGGGAGGTTTCCAGTGCTACGACAAGATGCTGTTTCTGCTTTAAAGTGGGAGATGTGGCAGTCGCTAGAAGTCACCAGACCATTTAGAGAGGATTGCTTTTTCTAATCATGGTGACACCTGTCGTTGTGGTTCTCTCCCCACCCCCGGCAGTGGTTTGTCTGGCTTCATTTCTGACCAGAGTCCACATGTTTATAGAACAGGACTCAGTAGGTTTGTAAATCTTCCACATTAATTCATTCATGCACAGTCATTCATTCATTCAATCAGCATGGCGTAAAGAAGTCATGTGCACAAACTATGAATTTCAGACTGCTTCCACTCAGACCCCAGCTTTGCCATTCAGTGTGCTACTTTACGGAATTAAATTCTGTCAACTTGATTTTCCTCACCTGTGACGTGGAAGTTATGGTAGTACATGTGCCCTCGAGTTTCCTGGAGAATGATATGAAAAATGGCTAGAATGTGGCTGCATGATGCCTCGCGTATGTTTTCGGTAAACATCAGACATCTTTAGACGTAGTCCTCATGCTTTCATCACTTTTCATTTGAGTGCCTCTGGTATTTACTGTGTGCTCGACACTGTGCTGGGTTCTGGGGTTACTCACATGAAAAGCCATCCATAGTTCTTGCCCTCCGAAGTTGATCATCTGGTGGAGAAACAACAAAGGCCACAAAGAAATATGATGCCGCAGAATAGCCACGGTGGGACATGCCAAGGGTCCCTGGAGATAACTTTCGGGTTGAAGTTTGAGATCAGATCTATAGCCTCCTCTTTAACCGCAGAAGTGTCGCAGGCCCAGCTTAGGATTCAAACAGAACCGGAGCACATGAAGTGAGAAGGGGAGGTCCACTACTCTCACCCCGAATCACAGTCCCGGGGGTGTATCTGGTGGGTGTCTTCTCGTGTATGTCTCGCAGCAAGGCAGCAAAAGGATTGGAGCAAATATTTCTTATGATAGTTTTTTACCCCGAATAATCCATAAAGAAAAATTTGAGACTTGAGATCTGTCTGTAAGGAGTTGTGTTTCCCGGTGTGTACGTTACACAAGGATTCCTATACTAAGACACTCGCACCCCTACGCAAGGCAGGTATTTGAAAACGGGGCAATGCCAGGATTGCTTCTTTAGCTCCTAAATAATAAGTAATCGTCCTAGGAGTAGCAAAGGAGCCACGGGCCTTCACTGGGTAACAATACGTATGACCTGACAGAAGGGAAATGAAAGGCAAGAGCATGAAAATGGATATTAGCTAACGACTCATCGTTTAATATATTTTACATTAAACTCACGTTCTTGAAAGCAAGTGTTAGCACCATTGAGTCCTCTCTGGGAAGTCCACAGACCGAAATGACCAGGCGCTGCAGGTAGGAAATCGATGGCTTAGCTTAATTAGGGAGAAGCTGCAACAGGGAGCGTGGCAGGGCGCCCCAACCTGACGCTCTGCCCTCCCCGTCTCCTTGCTTAGCTCCCTCGGCCCACTGAGAGCTTTGATGCCTTCGACTGAGCTTCTTTCTTTCTTCTCTTCTCCACATGCTTTGGGACTTCGCTCTCCAGTTCTGCCCGGACCTTCAGCACAGATAAATAGTGTAAAGTGCTGTTTTGGAGTCTGGTATTGCCTAGCAGGAAGCCCACCACACCTAGAGCTGGCTCATGTACTAGTGTATTAGCCTTCTCTGCTGCCGCCTTAATTACATTTCTTCGTATATAACTTTCTTAAGTTTTGAACTCCAAGTAAAAATTCAGAGAAATGCCAACTTTCATATATCCTTTGAACTAAATATTGATTTTTATTTATTTTCTCTGCTCACAGTAATGTAAGTCTGTCAAATATTTTGAAAAGACATATAAGTATAATTATCTCAGCAGGAAGCTAAAGAGATTGTCTTAAAATACCTTTTTAACTAAGCTTGAGAAGTATGCCAGAAAGATTCAAGAATATTTCAGCCTGAATCGTTACTTAATAATTAAGGAACAGATAGCAGCTCTTCTGTTTTTGTGCAATTTAAGTTGACCTTGTTCAAACTTAAAGTTGGCCACTGTTTCTCTTTTAAAATGTTTGGAGGAAGAGTTTTATGTAGGGAGCAGATGTGTTTGAAGTACTGATTTAATTAGTTGCGGATGCTCTTGAAATTTTGTAAAAAGTTTTTATATTAAGTTTTGGTTTTTTTTTTTGTTTGTTTTTGTTTAAGACGTCTAAGGAAAATGATGGGTAGCCGGACATAGTAGAAGGAGAGTTTTACACTTGGAGTCCATGACAGGAGATGTAGTCTCAGCCCTGGTCTTTAGGAGCTGTGTGACCTTGGGCAAGTTATTGGCCACTCTGAGTTTTTCTTTTTATTTTTTAAATCTCTCTATTTTCAGGGTTATTTTGAAGGCCAATTAAGGAAAAATAATAGGTGCACCAGTCTTTTGTAAATTTTAACAGACTATCAAAGTTCAGAGTATTATTAAGTAATTTCTGGGGAAATAATAGATAAAAGTTGGTTAGCATCGAGCTAACCAAGAGCTTAGCAGAATGGCTTACCCACTTAGATCATCAGTTTATTTTGGTTATTGTTGAAATAATTTGGTTGTACCTCTAGGTTAAGATATCGGTTCGTATTTTGTGAATCCTAAAGTTGGGAGATAAACACTTCTACGACTTTCCATGCAAATCCTCAAATGCTGGCTTCTGCATCTTCACGGTCTTAACCTGCTGCCTCCTGCACACTGTTACCTGTGGAGCCGAGATCTTCTGCTCTTGGCTCTTGCTGATGTTTGTTCCTCCTTATATCTGTAGCAGGAATCAGTTATGCCTTTTTCTGTGAAAGGCTGATGATAAGTAGTTTGGGCTTTGTAAGCCGTACTGTCTCTGTCGGAAGCACTCAACTCTGATAGTAGCACGAAGGCGACTATAAAATAAACGCTGCACTGAAACTGTATTTTAAAATTAGGTGTTGGACTAGATTTAGCTCAGGGGCCGTAGTTTGCCATCCGTGGTCTGTATTATCCACTTTCGTTCCCTCAGCTTGGAAAGCAGCAGAAAATACACGACTTAGTTCTTGTCCTGGCCAGTAGTTGAAGCAGAAGAGAATTGGCCTAAACGCCATGAGTTCTTTGGTCATATATTAGTCGAGGCAGAGGGCCGTGGGAGAGGGTATAGTGAGACGTTACTCTAAGTGAAATCTTCGCCGAGTTGCTAGAAGCCACATGGGGACGTCTGGACAGTGAAGATGTTTGTCGTGAGCTGGATGGGGAAGAGCTATTTTAGTAAGAGAGGCCTGCAGAACCTCTTCGCTGGGGAGCAAATGTCTTGTGCTCATACAATGCTCATAAAAGCGCAGAATAAATTTCATGGCCCCAATAGTTTCTTCTTAACACAAAAGGCATCGCTCTGAAGTTGGGAAAATTCTGTATCAGAATATGACCCCCTGCTATTTGTAGCTCCTCCCATAAGCCTGACATTGGCACTCCTAATTATCTTTTGGCTATTATTTTTCTCTCAGTCTGCCTGTGTACAGAAGGAAGAGATAATAACCTAGGGGATCTACTTTTTTCCAAGTAATTTAGTTTCTCAATTTATTACGTGATGGAAAACCTTCAAATGTTGTCTCACTTACTATGGCGGATACCTATGTATGTAACAGCACCGTAGGCACAAACAGTACTCATTCCCATATTTAAAATGTTGAATTTGAAACGACAGTCTGCCTTGGCAGTTTTGCAAAACCGGAAAATGCGTGTTGACGACAGTATTAATTGTGAACTGTTCATTAAAAAAAAATAAAAAGGTCCTCATTGTTTTTTCTGCAAAGTGATCCCGCATGAGAGCCTAAATGGTGCACACTGGCAGAACTAACAAGATTTCGAAATCGATCATCCTTGTGGTTGTGAGTCAAATGAGAATTGGAGTGGAAATAATTCATTTTTTTTTTATTATTATTATTAGGGCCTGACAGTTGTTGATATTTTCTTTCGAAAGAGAACGTAGTGTGCTGGAAGTTGTGTATTTGGGGTAGGATGAGCAGCCAGTCATTACCTTTAGGCTTCTGCAGGGAGACACCTGGGGACCGAGGAGATCTTCCACTTTGCTTATTACACAAATAGATCCTACCCCCTGACCAGTGTGAGGCACCGACTTCAAGATGCAGCCATCGTGGGCAGCGATAAGCACTGCGGCCCCCACCTCTGCGCCTCCAGCCCTGTTGGTGTTTCCAAGGAGTGTTTCTGGAGGCCGGATTTCAGTTTTCCACACATCACAAAGTAAATGACTGTTTCGTCTCTTCCTAAACACGAAGAGGAGCGAGTAATGCATACCGGCATGGAGTTGAGTAGGCCGGGAAGCCACACGGAAGGAAAGATTTTCCATTTGAAATGAAAAGCCTGGCTCGGGGTCATAGAAGGGGAGAGGAGTGAATGGATTCGAATTTCACAAATGAGGGGAGACTGAGTGACCATCAATGTGTTCCGAGCTGTCTTTGGGGGATTATGTCAATCGGACCTGATTGTGAATTTAATACAATAATCATTGAAATCGAGAGAAAGCTTGCCCCAGGATGGAAGTTGAAATGAGTCCACACTTTCGAATGATCCCGCGCTCTGGTCATCTCCCATGCCTTTCAGAAAATAGTGCTGGTTCTATTGACACTTGCTCCATCCCTCGCAATAAAGTGGAAGAAATCAAGGGAGATCTGCTAATGAACTTGTCAGAAGTTTCATTTGCCACACTGCCAGCGATGCTGGAAACTTCCACTGCGTTGAGCCAGCACTAAGTATAAGAATGGTTTTCAGCCTTTGCTCATCGGAAAGGTAAAACAAACAAAAAATGTTTCTCATTATTGTTTTAATTTATATCATTTCCATTGCTAATGCGAATAATATTGTATCCATCTATGAACCTTGTATTTCCCCTTCTAAGAACTGATAATTCCAGAATACCACTTTAAGATGGTATTAAATGTTTTCTTCTCAGTTTGCGTGTTTTGTGTATGTCACACTTAGAACACATATGTTTCCAGGTTTGCGATTGGCCTTTTCGTTTAATTCATTCTCATAGATTATTTCAGGAAATAAGGTTTTTTTTAGCCATGTCATCTCATTTTTGATGGGTAAAGGTCCACGGAGCAGCACTTCCGAAACCGAATCCTTTGACACACCTTTTACCCCTGTATCTCTTGAGTCAGTGAATTAGCCTCTGGATGCCGATCTGGGTTTTGCAAATATAGACAAATGAGAGCGCAGAGTCTGCAACGTGCTTTTCTCAACAGCCGTGTAAGCGCGTGTGCGTAAACCAAGCATGCAGGGGGCACCTCTTCTTCACACCTGCCGTGGGGGGGCCCGACCCCTGCGGGGCCCCTGTCGTGCTGTGCACCGTGCCGCCCCTGGCGTGACATGTGCCACCCACAGTTTCCCCCTTTCGCCTTCTCCCCCTGCGCTCTCCCCTCTGTTCCCACACCCAGGTGCAGCACCCACCGTGGGTGACGGGTAGCTCGATCCAGGTTAAAGCACACCTCCTGCCTCTCATACCTGCTCGTGCTTTACCCGGTGCATAGCAGGCCCTTCTCCACCCGCCTGCCACTCAACACCCTCCTGTTCCATCACCGACGGAAATCACTGTCCTCTGAATCCAGAGAACCCTACCGAGCCTGCAGGTGTCAGGTGCATCTCGTTGTACTAGAGCGTCGGGCAGGGGCCTCCCCCTGCGAGTTCCCTGAAGTCAAGGGCAGGGAGCACTTCCAGGGCGTGGAGGGCACATGGTGAGGAGCATGCGTCCCAGCCATGTGCTTTCCTGCGCCCTCTCCAGCAGCAGGGGTGCTCCTGGGACTGTCCCTCCTCAGCAGCGGGGATGAGGACGGGCTTGTCCTTTGTTGAAAAGGCTTCAGTGTGCCCCGTGTCAGTCAACTGAGGCTGACGCTCTGCGATAACCGACGGCCCCCAAGCCTGGAAGGTTTACTGTGATCGAGGCTTGCTCCTCCCTCTGCTGGGTTTGCCAGGGGTTCCAGGAGCCCCTGCTCCATGTCATCATCGTCCTTCAGAGACTGAAGCTGGCGGGGCATTGGTGGCCACAGGGGATGGGTCTTAAGGCTTTGATTGGGAAGAGGCACAGGTAATTGTCACCCACGTGTCATTGGCTAAAACAGCTCGTATGGCCCAGCCTGGGGCAGGAGGGTGGGTACGTGCACCCCTCCCCCAGGGGTGGAAGGCACATACTTGGAACTACCATACACTCTGCTGAGGTCTCTTTTGGACCCCTCCTCTTGAAAATGCATCGATTTGCTCTTCCATTAATGCGCTTATTCAGTCCATATCCATGGAGCATGTGCCACACACAGAAAATGATGGGACGGAGAGGGGAGCTTAAGCGGAGGCTATTTCCAAGGCCCTATTTGAAGGGCCTGCAGTCCCTGCTCAGTGGCCGGGGTGGTGCGCTGGAGAGGGCGCTGGGAGGAGAGAAAGCCGGAGCTGGGGGAGCGCGAGATTCAGCGCCTTAGCCGAGATCTGCATTTCGCGTGATTCTTCTTCAACCTCCCGTGGAAAGGTGTGCCACTTGGGGATTCCTTACAGCCACCTGCCCTTCCAGTGTTGTCGTCATTTCAGACATTTTATGGCATCTATCTACGTGTTGTCTATGTAATCGTTTAACAAATGAGTGTGTGCGTGTGTGATGATGACACGGTGACCTGGATCACAATAGCCGGCCGCTCACACTCCTCGGGGGCCGGGTGTGTGTGTGTGGGGGGGTGTCCAGAAGTCTTGCAAAACCCGCCACACACTACACATTTACAGTCGTGTTTTTTAGCTTTCTGCCGATTTGTGTGCTTTTCTGTTTACCATTTGTCCTGTTACGTCGCTGTCATTTTTGTGTCCAGAGAACAGAAATCCGCTTATGCCCCACGCACGTCTCAGATTCCCAGCTTGGCAATCGGTTTCTTGTCCGCCCACCGAGCACACAGTCCTTGTGCCCTGAGCCGTCGGTGCTTCTTTGTTGGTAGATTATTCCTCGTCCATCGCCTTTTAAAAATATAGTCAGAAGTATCATATTTTAAGAAAGGATTAAGGATTTCCAGGGAGAAAAATCGTTCTGCTGTTTCTCAAGCGTACACAGCTGTTGAACTTTAATTAAACAGGTTTGTAGGAAAGGGAACTGGAGACCAAGTTCATAAAACCAGACAGATATGCTTCGTAAATGAAGAAGAAAGCTAATTAAGCCAAGCAGAGCAGCTTAATATTAATTTTTAAAACACTTCTAGGGTATTGGTTGTAATTCTTGACACTGCTATTGTGTACTTCTTAATGAGTCTACAAGTTAAGATCAACATTTGGATGTTAAGGATTCCTAGTCAGTTGGAAAATTATAAGATCTTTCCACATTATGTTACTATTTATTGCAAGAAACTTAACTCTTGGATGAAATGTAGTTCACTGATGAAAATAAGCAGCGAATGTATACTTTGGAAATAGAATTTGTTATGTAAGCCACAAAAATAATCCAGAGCAACCCACAAGTTTTTAATAAATTATTGATTTCTAGGGGATTCTGTACAGTAAAACAAGTCTGATAAAATGGATTTAATTTTTATTTGTGGTGCTTGTGAGCTATTCTTAAGTCTTTTAACAAAGTTAAGGTTTTTCATTACTAAAGGATATCTACGCCATTTTAACAAAAATGCACTCTTAATTATTGACCCGTAATTTTATGGAGGAGGAATAATTTTAAAAAAAGTTAATAAATTAGAATTTCTTGCCACATGGTCAGAGTCTGAGAAAGTTGCGGATGCATTCAGTGATCGACTCGAGTTCATGAGTTTCCTCTGTGCTCTATTGTGCACTGACTCTCTGAAGGATCGCTTTTGAGATTCAGGCTTCGCCTTCTCGATAGAAAAGACCTTAGGGGAGAACTTGAAAAGCATAAAGGTGTTTAAGCCGGCTGCGAACGAATGCAGTAAATAAAATCCAGTCGTGATTTATCAGACGGTTCACAAGTTTCAACCCCTTGCTTCTCATCCAACAATTCTACAGAGAATTGTGAACCATAAATTAAGCACGGACCGCATGCTTAAATGCATTCGTGTCCTTCTAAAAGTTTCACGCCGTCATCATAACCAAAAAGCTCTCTTTTCCTTCTGTTAAGAAAAAAGGATCACCGGCTCCGCTCATTCAAAAGAATAAGAAGGTGCTTGAGATCAGCAGTAATTTTTTCCAGACCGTCACAAAAGCTGCAAATAAATGAAGATTTAGAAACAAATTATGCTGAAAATGAAAATTGTCTGGCCTGTTGTCCTACGGTGCTTCGGTCGATACTTTGTGTGGCCGTAACACTGTCATCATCAAGGTGTCTCTGAAATAGGATGTTTCTCCCAGTGGGGTGCTAGGTACGATGACATGCTTTACTGATGTCGGAGATGAAAATGCGGGAAGCACTCTTAGGAGCGATGCCTTCAGCCTTAAAGGTTGCCTGCACTCTGGTTTCTGATTTCCATCCTAAAGATGGTCTTATGGCTGAGTCTGCAGAATGTCACACCGGATGGATGTCGGATGATGTCAGTGTTTCTGATGGGTCCCCTAACGCTTCTCTCAGGCTGGCTTCCTCCCTGCAGTACACGGTCAGCGTGCGATGATGCGATAATTAAAATACCACTTATAAGCATATTCGTCATGAAGACTTTCTAAGTTCTTTTGTTTTCTTTTTTGTTTTCTTTTTTTTTAAATTTTTTTCTATTGTCTAAATTTAATGTAGTTCTTCTTTCTCAAGACACCTGAGCATCTTCTGGAGTGAGTTACTCCGGGAAGTTAGGCTTCTACCGTGAGCCTGCTGAGTGAGCCAGCACATCTAAAGATGTTTGTCATCTTCATTTCATGACTAATTTGCTAAAATGGCTTTATGATTTTGAACCGACTGACTCCACTTTCTGCAACTTTGCATTAGATGGGTGATTTTTAAAACCCTGGCCAAACACGGTAGTCCTCAGGACACTGTTAAAAGCTAAGATTCCTGGAAGTCACCTCAAGGCAACTGAACTGGAAACACTGAGGCATGGAGTTCGGAAATCTATAGTTTTTTAAGTCTTACCTGGGACAGTTTAAAAACAAAAAAAGGTCTTGTCCCATGCTAGACCAATTAAATCCTAATGGATGGAGGGGATATCCTAAGATTTAGCATTTTAAAAGCTCACCAAATGATTCTCTTTGGTAGCCAGGATTGGCTCTAAGCTTTCTTCTGTCTCTAGGATTCAGGATTTTTCACTTAGAGCGGGGGTCCCCGACCCTAAAGTCCACTGACCAGTACCCTCCGTGGCCTGTTAGGAGCCGTGGCGCACAGCAGGTGGGCAGCGGGCAGGCAGTGAAGCATCATCTGTATCTGCAGCCGCTCCCCGGCGCTGGCATCAGCTCCGCCTCAGATCATCACGCCTTAGTTTCCCATAGGGGCGCCCGTCCCGGGTGCCAGAAAGTTTGGGGACCTCTGGCTTACAGGATCTAACAGTGTGAGCTTTGCTCTTCAGGAGCCAATGTTTGTGGGTGAAGTGGTCTGGGAACCCCTGCATCGCTTGCAGAGTCTATTCCATTGAAAGCTTGAATTTAGTGGTTGTATTCAGATATCCCGATAGATTCTAGGAGAGTGATTTGCATATAAAACGATGTAGCCTTCAGATCCCTGTTCTATCTTACCCCGTGCCATCTCATCTTCCAATAAGAATGGTATTATTGTATTTTAAGGACATTCTTCTTCTTAGGTGATCATTAGGGAAAAAAAATCAATTTTCTTTTTAATCCAAACTCTATCAATGCTTACCTTATTGAAATGTGTGAGGCATAATTGGCGTGCATATGTGAATTAGTGACCGTAGCTGTCACTTCCACGCCCTTCTCACTTGGGATTATGTTTCGAGTCAGCACAGTAGCAGCAATCTTAGAAACCCTGTGGCAAAACTGAAGAGTTAGAGCTCTTCCCTGATGGAATATTCTGAAATCATGTTTTCGCAGGTTATTACTGAGGGCGTGTATAGTCATGGATCATGCTAGAAACTTCTATCACCTTCTCCAGAAAGGCGACACGAAATTCTTTTACACTGTTCTTTCCGTGATCTCTTTCATCCCCACACATTTCTGAGCTTAGGTTCCCATCGGGAGGACTGAAGTATTAAAAAGAGTGTCTATAAGGAAAACGTCGGTGACATACCCTTCTCTTTTTGCTAAGGCAAAAAATATCAAATATATATTTTTTAAATCTCATCTGAGAACGCAAAAGCCATTCCACACACTCCAGAAGTAAACTCTTAAGCATCCTTTTCAGAAAGGGCTTAATTTAAGCCCATAAACCCTGCAGTGTGGCTCCTTTGTGCCTTTGCTCATTCTGGAAGCAGTCGCTGAGCCTTGCTATACGGGTAAATCACGAGTCTGGACGTGGCGGTGTGGTGAGGAGGTGGGGGTGAGATACCATACCCAGACGGACGGACCACCGAGACGTGAGCGATGGCAGTAGGTGCTGTGCAGAGAATGGAGGACGGTGCGGGACATCCGCTGGCTGTGAAGATACTGGGTCTGTGACTTCCAGGGAGGGGGGACGGTGAGACCTGCAGGTGCCAAGGAACTTTGCACGTGTGAGGATGGGAAAGAGGGTCCTCTGCGGAGTGTGGCGTGGATGGCAGCGAAAGCCAGGCCAGAAATGGAGGGAGGGTCACAGCACGCTGAGCCTAGAGGCCGAGGCAGAGCTCAGATCTTATTTTAAGGACAGTGGAAGCCATTTGAGTGTGTTAAGCAAGGGAGCAGGTGGTGTAATGAATGTGTTTAGGTGTTTGTGAGGCTGGAGTGATCTGACAGTAGCAGGAGGGATAGGGAGTGGGGGTCGGGGTCATGATAATCCAGGCGAGAGGTGACGGCGACCCCCACCAGCTGGTGGAATCGGAGGAAGTCGCTGCAGTGGACAGAGCGGGATGTTTTGAGATCAGGTCAGAGGACCTGCTGAGGACGAGATGGGAAGGCAGGTGAGGGAAAGGGAAGAATCGAGGTGAGTCCTCGGGTTCTGGTCTGAACGGCCGGGTCCAAGGCCATGGGGATGAGGGAGAGACTTACCTGAATGTCACACTCTGTTCAAAAGGGTGACTTCTGCTGCGAATGACACGCCTTTTTAGGAGACGGTGACATCCCTTCATGTTTGTGAGATCCCTGTTTGTTTCAGGCCACAGAAATCCATGAAACTTTCCTTTGTCCCCATGGAAACATCTGGAACATTCCCGTAAAACACAGAATGAAGCGAAGTGTCTCTCAAATGTGTCTCCAACCCCGGGCGCTCATCCTGGTCCTGATGCTCTGCTCCCCATTACCTGCTTGCCTGCCTGGGCCCCCCTCAGCACAGCACCCCGCCTCTCAGCCTCCCCCTTAGGCCTCCCCCAAGTCGCCGTCACCCACACCCCTGTCTCTTACTCCCCAGAAAAACTGCATCTCCATGCATTACGTTTCATGTACCGTGTAAGGCTTGAAGAGGGTATTTCTGAGATCACAAAGTCTAAATTCGATTCGGCCATCATATAGTGATCATTTTTATAGAAAGCGCTGAGCTTGTGGCCCAAATTTTTCACTGGTCTGAGCATAGCTGTTGCTCTGCATGAATTTGAATATCGTGGAAGATAGAAAAACACGTTCATATGAAATAACTAGACAATAATACCCGAGATAAGTAAGCTTTATGGAAACTGTAGAGACGAGTTCATCATCCAGCACGATGGGATTGCTCACAGGCTTCGGGGAGGCAGGGCCACGTGATGGTGATGCTGCCTCCTCTTGTGACTTCAAACTTTCCTGGCACTTCCAGTTATTACTGTGATGCTTAAGTGGGTTTTATGTCATAGGTTAAGCCCTTATTGTGCCACTTGCTGTGACCCTGGGCAGATTTCTCAAGTTTTCTAAACTTCACCATTCTCCTCTGGGATACAATGAAATGATCAAAATCCGTGTGCTCGTTCGCTACGGAACTGATTACCTTCCCTCAACCAAGACTAAATCTACCACTGAGATGCCTAAATTTGTGTCTTGACAACTTCCTCCATCTGCCATCTCCTTTTCTGGTCATTGTCTCATTACTGGGAAGGAGAAGGAAGTCACAACGCCATCATTTCACGACATTCCTCTTTGTCAACCTTCTCTGTCACTTCATGATCCGTGAAGGATCAGAAAGAAAGTGACTCATCCCCTAGCTGTGAACGCCAAACCTATCTGTTAGTTAATCGTTTTGAGGCGGTCCTGGGCAGTGAGGTAGCTCTGCAGGTCGTGAGAAGTCACGAGCCTGCTTCGGCAGGAGACGTTGATGCGCCGGTGGAATCATGCAGAGCTGGGTTCAAAAAGTCAGTCTTGATTCACAGCTGCCACGTGAACAGTTCAGTGCAGGCTCAGCGGAGCACGTCATCGGCAATGACAGTGTGTGCCTGTAGAGAGACAGCCTCGACAGAGCGCGACTTCGTCCACGTGCGTCATGCCCAAGTGCTTTCTCCCCTGGGAAGCAACCCCCCGACACAAAATGCCGCGCGTGTGCAGCGTTTACAAGGCCGTGGGTGGACCAGACCAGGCATAAGGACTTCCTTGTGACGCCCGAGCTTAAAGGGGGCCTTCCTTCCTCAGATGGGGTAGACGTCTAAGGGCTAAGACATCCTGTGACTATCTCAGCCTTGACCCTCTGCACCGCTTCGAGGTCCTCCCGTTTTGTCGACTGTGGTGATGAAAGCCATTTGAGTCCACTAAAACCGTGAGCGGTCAACGCCGGCCCCTGTGGAGACACAGAGCAGCGCTGTAGGAAAGGGGGCCCTTAAGAATTCCCAAGATTTCGTTCTCCCAATGGAAAACTTGCTTTGCTAAGTCAGGATGCCTGCGGAGGCCGACTGTGTGTGCCCTGCTGCATCCTGTCTGATTCTCTTTTTCTGACTTGTCGCGGACAGGCAGAGTGACTTGACTTCTGCCCCCCTGGGAGGGGACTCTTCTGTCCCCTCCTTTTTTTTAACAAGCAAAATTAGAGCGACAGAGCTGTGCTGGGGATCTCAGTGAGGATTCCCAAAAGACACGTTGTAATGTCATAAGAAGCTGTGGCCAGGTGAATGGCAGCAGGTGTCCCAGGCACGCGTGGGGCCTTCGCTCCACGCACAGGTCTCGGAGCAGGACCCCAGGCTGTGGTGTGAGGTTCACAGGAGAGCATCGCCAGGCCCTCCAGCCCACAGTGTCCGCGGGGTAAGGGCAAGCGAGGGGGACTGAGGCAGAAGCCTGGTGACCTGGGCGTGATCCGTAGAGATGCTTGCAGCTGGGTGGCAGGCAGGGGGACAGGCCAGTACGGGAGAGTCACCTGAAGCAACAGGAGGGATCCCGCTTGTCGGTTGGATTTTCTGTTTCCTGCGTCATCTAAGGATGCAGCCAGCTCGCTCTCTCACCCACTCTCTCTGTCTCCCAAACTTTTATCATCTTTTTCCTTCTGTTTCTGTGTCTTTCTCTGTCCACTCCTGGTTTTCATTGGTCAATTCCTTTATACTCTCTTCCTTACGCAGACAACACAAAGTTGAAATATCACAGACATGTATGTGTACGTGTGTATACATCTATATTTTTTATGGTATTTTAGATAAGAAGTTTTTATTTCTTTTTAAATTGAAAAACGTAAGAGTTAAACAATTTATTTCCTTGTCGTTAGAAGAAAATATTAAACTAAATCAGATGTCTGCGTCTGTCTTTGGGTGGTGCCCTCCACAGCTATTGATCCGTTTTCTAGGTTCGGTTTTATTTTTAATAGAGACAGGGAAAAAGATACTTCTCGTTCTGTCTACTTCATTACTCCTGGTATGTCATGGTAAATACATGGTTTTAGTCAATCTTATTTATTGATTTCTGGCTGTGTTCTAAAAGGATTTGTGGTAACATAAGAAATACGCATAACACAGGGGAGAACAGATTTCAAGAAAAAGGGAAAAGTGGGTTGGAGATACGAAACCCCGCAAGTTGTCAAAGGTGGCTCATTGATTTGCTTTGAGCTTCCTGGAGGCTCGAGAATTAAGCCCGGTCACTGTTCCGGTGGCAGGAGAGTAGATAAGAAAGGCCCCTGAACTTAGAGGCTTAAAACAAGAATATACCATTTCCTGTCGCTGGTGCAACGAAGTAGCGCAAACTTGGTGACTTACGCGCCACAAAGGCATAGTTTCAGAGTCCTGGGGTCAGAAGGCCCCGTAGATCCTCCCAGAATAAAATCAAGTAGCGCCGCACTTCTTCCTGGGGGCCTGGGAGTAGGTCTCTTTCCTCAGCTCCTAGAGGCTTGTGGTCATCCCTTCAGGCGCATCCCTTGCCTTCTGGTCCCTTCCCCCACCTTCATACATGTTGCTAAGGTCTCCAGGGCATGGGGCAGGGGGGATAGGTAGAGGTAGATAAATAGATAGAAAGAAAGAAAAGAAGAAGAGAGAGAGGGAAGGAAGGAAAAAAAGAGGAAGGGAGAGAAGAAAAGGAAGGAAGGAAGGAAGGAAAGAAGGAAGGAAGGAAGGAAAGAAGGAAGGAAGGAAGGAAGGAAGGAAGGAAGGAAGGAAGGAAGGAAGGAAGGAAGGAGGGAAAGGGAAAGGGAAAGGAAAAGGAAAGGAAAGGAAGAGAAACAGGTGGTAGTTGTGTGGCCTTCTATAGCTTTGCCTTCCAAATCGTGCAACGTCACTTCCGTCACTTTCTGTCCGCTGGAACTGAGTCCCTAAAGCAAGGACTGTTCAGGGAGGGCGAATTACCTTGAAGGGGTGTCAGAAAATTTGCAGACATGTTTTAAAGCCACCGCAGTCACTTAAAAGATTTACGGTGTCCCTCGAACAGCTTTTCTGGGGGATAACAAGTAAATAAAATGTTTTTCATGGGCCCCATAAAAAGGACACTGTGCGATGTAAAAGATGACGGCCTCGCCAGCATAGGTACCAACAACGCAATGATAAAATCCATAGGGGTGTTTGTTATAGCATTTCTAAGCACAAGCACCAAAGTGCATCTCAGGAAAAAATCAAAAACAGTTCTACATGTTGCTAAAGCCTCTATTCTAAACATGCAGGTCTCTGACGGATTAAAGAGAATCCAGGCAAAATCTGAAAGACTATGGAAAAATTAGTGCGCTGTACATCCTTCAGCTGATCCGCCATGAATATTACATCTTTTGAGAAAACATTTTCAACGATTTAGACATCAAAGAAGTCAGGATTATATTCCTTGACAAGAATCAGGAGTAAAAATCACCTTTGCTAGTTTGGGGCAAGTCTTTAGGTTTTGATAAACTAGTGTATCAACTGTCTAAAATGTTTGGTCCAAAGGACCTCGGTGGTGAAAGAAGATGCTACACTTATTAATTATGCTTAAATAAACAGAGTAGAAACATATATTCATGGCATAAAACCTCCCATCAATTTGGAGTTTGCCATAATTCGATCTATTTTAGGTTTTACAGATAATTTACTTAAACCGTGTGAATTTACTTGACATATTCATATTCCTAGAAGATGACTTTAAAAATTAAATGACTCAAAACCGATTATAAATGTTTAAAGCTTTAAAATGTTATTTGTCTCCTCTTCACGTACTCTCTTGGTTAGGACGGGCTACGGCAACCTCAGACATGAGAAAGACCTTGGTCTAACACGGTTTTCTGTTTTATAAATTTCAAGCAGGACTCAGCATTATGAAAACCCTCTCGCCACCCACGGTGCCCATGGCTAGGCCACCAGGCCCGAACACACTGTGGAAGACACAGAGTGGAACCGTGTTTCAGCCTGACGTTTGTGCATTTCTTTACAGTTTACAAACGCCAGCACACACGTTCTCTCCCGAGCTCTGGCCCCCCAAGAACCTCTAAAATAAGCAATAATTATTTCCACAATTTTACAAATGCTTCTCTTTTCAAAGCAGGGTGGAGCTAGTACATCCGTAGTGTCTGGGCGCTGCGAACAAAAACACAGACTAGAGTTTTCTCTCATTTAATCTAGGGAGAAGCTGTGGCTGTTGATGTTATTTTCCAGCTGATGAGCCAAATCTATAGCAAGTCTGCAAGCTCAGCCGTGGGACAAATACTCTTCAGTTCCCTTAGAAGTGGCCCTGCACGGGGAGGCCATTTCCGGCTGACGCCCATGACCTTGGAGAATTTTCCAAAAGCAAGTTCCTGTCTAGTCGTCTTGAAGGCGTCTGCTGTGAACTCCTCGGAGAGGCGGGATGGCCTCCTGCTGCCAGACTAGTTGACACCACCGGTTCCACATACACGTCCAAGTGCTGGTCCTTGTGTGCTGTGCGCAGTGCAGCACATGCGTTACCCTGAGATGCAGGCTTTCAGGTTCCCGAATAAATCAACGAAGACCTGATGTGATCTCAGCGATGTTGCCGGTTTGAAGAGGGGATGAAGGAGAGGCACGTGGGGGACTGTCACTGCAGAGGCTTCTCTCCCTGGCCCGGCTTCCTAGCATCCTTTCTGTGCCGTTCGCAGTGAAAGCCGCCCAAGGGAGAGGATTTGAAATAAGGCCCCTCGGCCTCTGTTGGATAATTGGGTAAGGACTGATGCAGAGGGAGATCGAGGGCTGTGCAGAGGTGCTGGTGACACACCGCCCCGTGCTTCCATGGCAGACAGTGCAGGATCATGCTTTGGGCAGCTGAGTGTCTCATGGTAGGAGTCTGCAGCCGCCACCCGCCCCCTGGAGCAGGGCCCTGCCTGATGCCTCTGTGAAACCTTCCCAAAGGGAACGGAGCCTCCTGTCCCCAGGGTAGGGAACCACCTCCTGTTTTAAATAAAAGGGGAGGGTAGAGAACAGAGTTGTGAAGACTGTGTTTTTGGCTGTTATGCGTCAGAGTTCAGCCAAGTTTATACAATGAGCAGCACGTCAATTAACATTGAACAAAGCTGATGCTTCAAGCATAAAACAACAAAAAAATATACTCTTAGGCGTGAATGTCTCAGTTAAGAAGCTGGAAGTTCTAATTCCTATCACTTTTCTCTCTCAGATAACTGGTCATTCACTAATTTTTTATTTTTATTTTTTCAGAGAAGATGTCGGGGGAGAAAAAAGACAGTGAAACAACTGTGGAAATCTGAAGTTTATAGTTAATAGTATTGAAGCAATGTTAATTTTTTAGGTTTGATAATTTAATACGGTTGTGTAGGATGTTGACGTTGGGGAAATCTGGGTGAACTATTTATGGGCACTCTTTGCTATTATTATAACTGCCTGTATGTTGACAATTATTTCAGAATATTTAATTTTTAACAAAAACTGAGACCGCTGACTGAGAGCGAGGGGTAACATGAGTAAGAACTATGATCATTAGCGTGACATACCCCATAACGATAATTCTTTTCCCACCTAAAAGTTTAATGAGAGCTTGAATCTTAGGAAAGCATATTCAGCATTGAAGTGCTGTTTTAAAAATGTGGGAACACATATGACCAGTTCCCAGCATCAGGACTTTCAAATTTACCTGACACCTGGCTGTTACCTCAGTTATTCAGGGGAAATTAGGGGATGCTCGGTCGAAAAAAGGAGCAAAAAGTCAAATTATTTCCCAAATAGCTTTTCAATGGCCTTTCTCTCTCAAAGACATCTTTAAATATTTCTGAACTCTGCAAAATAAGTCTGCCACCCTCTCCTCTTTAGGCCTGATGCTCACACATGACAGCCACCTGTAACAGCCTCACACATCACGGCCACCTGTAATGGCATTTAGCACATCCCGCTGTGCCCCTAGCAAGGATAACCGCCCCTCAAGGCAGAAAACTAATTTTTCTTTATCTCTTCTAATTTTTTTTAGTTCATAATAGATATTCATAGAATTTTTTTCCAAGGAATCATTAAATCTGATTATTGTGGGAAAAAATATGTACACTGTAAAATCTTATTTATTTATTTATCTATCTATCTATCTATCTATCTATCTATCTATTTATTTATTTACTTACTTACTTACTTACTTACTTACTTACTTATTTATTTATTTTGTAAGACTGCCTCTGGTTTACTGTCTTCTCCAGAGTTCAAGTGAGAAATAAGCCCTGAGATAAGCACTCCTCCGAAGTCCTTGGCATCTTGAGGATGCTTGAAATGTGCCCTCACTGCTTCACGAAACTAAGTGTGAATCATCCAGAAAAACAGGCAATCTGCGAGGAAAGCCTCGGGCAGCAGAGGGTCTACGCATTTGATGATTCTGCTCTTTCTAAGTTTCATTTGTGATTTCTAGTATTGAAATCCTGGTCCCTTGAATGTTTGGGTTTATCCAGTGCACCGTAAGCCACAGATTTCTACCCCGGGCAGTTTCTGAGTCTTAACGGTTCATTCCGGTGAGTCGTAACAGGGTAAATCAGTCAACAAATCATTACCAGTCATCAGTTTGTCATTTTAAACCCTCTGTTGAAAGCAATGAAATGCAAGTTGCATTTGAAAGTCAATATCTCAAAAGACAACGTCATGCAAAACCCCGTCTATGGCTGTGGATCATTCTGGAAGGGCGCTCTGGCCTGGGCGTCATCCAAACACCTTGTTCGTGGTTGGAGCATTTAGCATGCCCTGTGCTGCTGCTGCTCGAAGGTTATTCAGTTCGACCTAGACTCGATTGGTGTTCACTCTGACCCGCTCAGTCAGCTTTGGGGGTTTCTGTGTAACTTTGGGGAAAATGAAGCATCACCTTCGATTGGCGTAGTGAGTAGTTGGAAAGATTTGATAAAATGCTAATGGATAATAATGACATGCTGAGTCAGTATATTCATAAAAAAATATTTTCTTGTTCTTTTGAAAATTATTAGATAAATCTTTTTTTTTTTTTATTTTTAATGAAAAGAGTGGCTTAATAAAGAATCCTAGGAAGAGGATGTAACAAGAATCCTATTTCTTTGGTATATTTGTAGCTCACATGTTTTAGATAGGAGGATTATGGTGAATGACACTAAAGTTTCAGAAGTTGAGGTTTAGGGATAGCTCTCAGAGGTCATAAACATTTCCTTCTCCTAATTCTAAGTGCACATCACTCAAGAGAGAAAACTTTCTCCATTTTCTTAAATAACATCCCAAGTTGCCTACAGCCATGCCACTCTGAACAAGCCCAATCCTGTCTGATCTCAGAAGCTAAGCAGGGCCGGGCCTGGTTAGTGCTTGGACGGGAGACCACCTAGGAAGACCAGGTGCTGTAGGCATAAAAAATAAAATAAAAAAATAAGGGACTGTAAGCTGACAAGGTAGTGGCAATATGTGAGGTCAAGCGATGTCAACCAAGGGTTGCCTTGCCTAAAAAAAAAAAAAAAATCCCAATGGTATGGGTTTATAAATCCCTTCATGATAATTTCATAATCTGTTTCTTGAGACACCTAATTTATACACTTTCTTAGGCTGCATCATTAAACTCTTCAGAACTACAACAAATAAGGGAAGGAGAGGAACGCCTGAGGGGGAGGCACGTACCCTGAACCCTGGGATGTTCCCCAGGCCTGATGGATGCTTGTGCGTGGAGCCAGGGGTGGAAAGTGAGGGCGTATGCACGTAGGGAAGGGTTGACTGCTATTTAAATAACAACAGAAAGGTCAGGACGGCTCTAGTCCTTACCTAATAATTTTTGACCTGTTTCCCTGTTTTCTAAGTCTGCCATGATTTTATTTATTGTCCCCAGACTGTTCCTTCTGCTCAGAAATTTATATCTTCCTTAATTTCTCATTAGTCATTTGGGATTTACATTTTTTTCACTAGGCTTGCTCTTTATTTTTAAATATACGATACGTTAACATGGCTCAGAAAAAAAAATTTGAATTTAGTGGAACAAACGCTGGCCTCCCACCTTGCCTTCCATCACCCCCTTCTGCACCTCCTTCCAAAGACTCGACATGCAAATGCAGCAAAGAAGTATTTGTTTGCTTTATCCTCTTCTTTTTCTTCTCATATTTTTAGATGAAGGAGCATAGACTGGAATCAGACTGACTTAGGTCTGAATTCTAATTCTCACTTTCTTCACTTATAATATGAGTTAATAACAACGTCACCTTCACAGCATTGTTAGGAAGGTTAAATAAGAAAAAGTCTATACAAAACTTATCGCTGTCTCTGACGTGCAGATATTGAGCGTGATTATCATTATTCACAAACTTGGAGTGAAAAGAAGAACATGGGAAGAGAAAATATTGTGGTCTTAGTTTCCCAAGGCTAGCAGAACAAATGACCACAAACCCGGTGGCTTTAAACAGTAGAAATGACTTCTTCCACAAACCTGGAGGTCAGAAGTCTGAAATCCAGGGGTTTACAGGGCTGTGCTCTCTCCAGGGGCCTGGAGGGCCCTGTTCACTGCCTCGCACAGACTCCGCTGGTTGTAGGCCTTCCAGGGCTGGTGGCTGTGTCCCCGTCGTCTCTGCCCCCATTTTCACGTGGCCTTCCCGCTTCTCTCTGTGCTGTTCCTCTGTGCGTCTTTGATGAAGACTCATGGTTGGATTTAGGGCCTGCCCACATAATGGAGGATGCTCTCAGCATGAGCTCCTTACCTACATGACATCTGCAAAGACCCCTCTTCCAAATGAGGTCCCATTCACAGGCTCTGGGGTGAAGGGCGTAGACATATCTTTTCTGGATGGCGAGAGGATACCAATCAACCCACTGCACATGTCTTTTTGTAATTTATTTTACAATAATCAATTTATTAATACAGAATGTGTTCTGGAGGACCATTACTGTATTGCCAACTCTAACATCGCAAATGTGTATGACACATCAAATCGATGGTAACAAAACAGGCACAGAGGAAGAAAAACTACATTATTTTCACTAGTACAGTGTTTCGGTTTTTCGACCATTTCTCTATTTCTGTGTGTGTGTTTGTGTGGGGAAGAAGGAAGGAAATAGAGCCAAGGTTACACACACACACACACACACACACACACACACACACACACACACACACACACCAGGATGGATTTTAATCCCACTTGAGAACAGAAACGAATCGGCTTGACACATCTTCCAGGATTCACTTTAACTCTCTGTGTGAATTTTCTATCCCAGTGGAGGCTCGCCTCCTTTGTGTAGCAGT
The DNA here is from genome assembly GCA_030015415.1 of Cynopterus sphinx. Taxonomy (NCBI): domain Eukaryota; kingdom Metazoa; phylum Chordata; class Mammalia; order Chiroptera; family Pteropodidae; genus Cynopterus; species Cynopterus sphinx. The sequence goes on from CM057391.1 coordinate 2,876,173, forward strand.
AGACTGGCACAAAAAAGGTAGAAGGCATCGATATATTTTCTCTATATCTTTTGGAACAGAAAGAGCGGAGAAGATGTTAATTTTTTTTGTTTGAAATCCCTATGACCGTGTTTCAAAGAATCACCGCTTCTAAGAAAGAACACTCCTGAGTGCATCAAAGGCATCCAAACGGAAAAAGTGTCGCTTCATCCACCAGCGTCGTCAGAGTCACTGCGATGTCCTATAATTTGTGCCTGACCAAATCATGTGACAAATGGACTGAATCCTAATTCCGATTTTAAGTTTTTTTACAGTCGATTGACTTATACCAACTCCACATTTCCATCCGGGCAGTAGAGAGCTGGAGACAGTGCCTGGGATGTCAGACTTTAAATTATCATTTTTTATATAGTTGGCCGAATTTCAGATGTACTGACCATGTTAGGCAATGAACCTCACCCTGGCTAACTAATGCCTTCCTAGTATTTTTAATTCGCCACTCAGCCTGTATATGTGCTAGGTGCAAATTTGTTTTGTGTGGTTTTTTGTTGTTTTTTTGTGTTTTTTTGTTTTGTTTTGTTTTTTTAGGAAGATGAATCTGAGCTCTACTTAGTGTTTGCTAAGCAGCAAGGTATGTGGTTTGTGCTTGGCCCTTCAGGGCTCCTTGGATCTCACGGTCGGATCTTAAGCTGGAGGTCAGGGTGTGTGCGCTGCATCTCACCTGTGGTCCAGTGCCCTGTGGCTTTCGGTCCGTTGCTTCCTGGGCAGATCTGAGATGCCCTCTCTCGCTTCCTTCTTAGCTGCCAGTGAGGGAGGCTAGACGTAGCCTCACAATCCTAAATCAGGCTTCTGAGTGTCTTTGAAAACAGAACACGAAAAACCAGACCTTCTGATACTGCTCCAAGGGTTCTTCTCGACTCCTCCTCACTTCTATGTCTCCATCACGGAGGACCTCAGCCTTCTAAAGTGTCCTTGGCCACTGTCCTTTCCCTCTCGAGCCGTGGCCATCCTCCCTCCCCAGCTGCCTGCTGAGATCTGAAGTCACCAAATGGTTGCAGAATAACAGGTCCTCCGAGTCGGGCTGGGAAGGCCTCCGGCTTTGATGTCTCAGGATGTTAGGGCGGTGGGGGCGGCGGCCCGCTCCGTTTTCCAGTGGCTGTCGACCTTGGTTATGAATCTGGGAGTAAATAGTAAACTCTTCCCAGAACGTCTCTGGCATTTACTCAAGCTTCTTGTTTGCTTTGTTGTTTTTTACATGACATTTAAAAAAACCCAAATACCGAACTGTGTAAAATAAGGGTAAGAGTTTTGCCTCATTATTCTACTCCCTTGAGAGGACCAGTCTTAACATTTGACCGTGTCTCCTATAAGTATTTTGAAGATTGCAAGAAGCATATATGTATGTTCCCGTATGCATTCTATTGTTTTGTAGATCCAGCTCCATCGTGAACGTTATATATGTTGTCAGAAATCTAGCTCATTATCCGTCGTCTGTGCCTGTCATTCCACAGTTTAAACGTGTTATAGTTTTAGGCCATTTATTTATTGTCGAACACTTGTAATTTTTTTTTTTTGCTCTCACAAATCATGTCACAGCAGTCGTGCATGTGCTTACATCCTTATGCAGTTCGCACTTGCCTCCCCTGGATAGACTATTCAATTTGCTGGGCCTGGAGAGTCACACATTGTAAAATCTAATAGGTGCGGCCAAATTGCCAATTTAACAAAAAAAAAGGAGGGCAGGGATAAATGATTCAGCTTCTTTCAAGGTTTTGTAAGTTTTTGCCACTGGTTTTTGTGTATAATTGTTTCTTCTTTTGCGTCGTAACTGGATACTGGAAAGGGGTACACTGGTGCAGGCTGGTTTGGGGGTGTGGATGGCTATCCAATGTTTTTAACAACGCGCGTGCTGTAGGACATAACTCTTGGGACTCCTTTTGCCTTGTAGGAGGAGAAATCTCTCAGTGCATTTACCACGATTTCAGTAGAGGAAATTATTTTGATACATATGTGCTATTCCATCAAGCGCCTGAAATAAATACACGAATTTCCCAGGGAATCTTGAATAGAAATGGAAGGATTAGACAGGTCAAAGTAGATAGCAGTAAGAGTTGTCTCTTGCTTCTGTGATAAGTGTGGGGAAAGCCAGAGGAAATATTCTGTTTGTGTTGGCAGAGCAGGAAATAGGGATGTCGTTGTGACGATTGGGGCAATAAAAACGCTTGCACTTCGGTGCAGTGGCGTGCTTTTCACACCTGATCCCCGGAGGGGTTCGCACACTCCCCTGGTCGCCCCTTCTAGCCAGCTTGTTTTGTTAGGAGCATTTAGCATGGATACCTGTAAATCTCTTTATTTGTACAGTTTCTGATGTACTGCGTGAACAGGGACAAGTCATTTATTCTTTATTCTTCTGTTTTCATGCCCGTGAAGTCAGAGTAATTCCCACATAATTGAATTTCGAGCATGGCTGCTGCAATCAAGTCTGCCGAGGGCTTTACAGCCCTCGGAGAGAAAGGCAGCGTAGCACAAATTAATGCCTTTTGATTTACATTTTGTAATGTATTTTTAATTGTGCTTTTAAGGCTGAATTTTGAATTTATGCCTTTTTTTTTTTTTATAACTTCTATCTTTTAGATTTAAGCTTCTCACCATACAAGAGAACTTAGGTAAACGGTGGTGGAAAAGCATGCAATCCTTGGTTGAGTGATTTCCTTTTCTGTGGCTGTGTGTGTATCTTTATTTTAATTTCTAATCACTCCTATTTATGACTCATCTGAAATAGTAAAAGGTATTTAAAAATACCTTTTTAACGGTGACGTCGATTAATGAAATCCAACAAATTTCAGCTGTACACTTTAATAGTAAGGAATATATATATATGTATATATCTATATATATATATATAAATACATACATATATATATTTATATATTTTTTTACACTGTGTATTCACCTCCCATAGTTAGATTTCTTTCTGTCACCACGTATGTGACCCTCTTTACCCTGCTACCTCTCCACTCTCCCTACCCCCTCTCCTCTGGTAACCACTAGTCTACTCTTTTTAAATGTATATGTGGAATTACTGATGATTTATTTGGATGGTGTCTTGAATAAATGTTTTGGTCTCTTCTGCTTGATCCTGGAAAGTTCTACTGTCAACATCTCTGTGGGAAGACGTGGCTACACACAAATGTGTATGTGTTTATATACGTTATGTATGATTGTGTATGCACACACACACACGTGCATGTATATGTATATATACATGAATTTATATACATAAGAATATATATTTATACACAGGCACACATTTATGTATTTACATATATACGATTATGAATATGTGTAAACACATAAACACTTCACATATATTTAAGAGTAAATTGTAATGTTCTCTCCTAAATATCTTTGATTTTGGCACGTCCTGGCATTCCCCACGAGGTCCCTTCTGCTATATTAAATCTCATTAACGTGAACATGCAGCAGAATACTAAAATAAAGACTTCTCCTGAATCATAAATATCTTCCCTAATGATTAGGTATAATAACATTATGTGTCCTAACTGCCAGAATTAGGTATTGTCAGCCAAAGGTAATGAGTAAGAACAGGTTATCAAGTCCTCCATCTGTTGATGGGACCCCCTGCCTGAAGTCACTCATCACCCAGAACTCAGATTTCATAGATGAGATTCATCACTTTTCCCCCAGCATGGCCCAGTTTCCTACTTGACACAACAGTCTCCCCTTCTCGCAGGCTTCAGACGATGGAGTCAGCCTTAAGGCCCCTCCTTCAGTTCCATGATTAACCTAGGATACAGATTTCAAAGCTCCTTGCATACTTATTTTCCTCTTGTAATGCTGTCATCCGAAATAAAACTTTTCAGCGTATCTACTAATGCACCTCTGCTTGTTGGTTCACTGTATGTTCTCCTAGGACCCGGCTCTGTGTCTGGGTCAGGATGGGAATTGAATAAATGTGTGTCAAATGTGTGGATCAACACAAGATTTACTGTAATGATTTATTAAAACACAACTCTCATGAAGTTACTTTGCTGCACGCAGATTCCTAGTGGGTCTCAGACGCCAACGGGAAAGACCAGGCTCCTCCCTGTAGCATGTGGAGCTCACCAGCATCTCGCTCTCCTTATTTTTATCACTACTAACCTCTGAACCTCTGTTGCAGTCCATTTTTAAAATTTACCCTAGTATTTTATGCTTCACCCTGAGTCTAGCATGCATCATTTTGTTATTTTGTGTTTTCATGCCTGGGTCACTCACTCAATCCTCCCTGGAATTGGGGAAATATTGATGTTTAAGATGAATTTAAGGTTTCTAAAAGCCATGCCGAGGGAGAAGAGGTACCCTATCAAAAAAAAAAAAATGTAAACATGCTGTCTTTATTGTATAAAAGACAAATATTACTATTTGGCTAAATGTATACTCACACAACTAGAGAAGGCCTGTTTTCAACTGCTGATGCTTAGAAATCTTTTCATGTGTATTCGCTTTCTTTTGCATTTTAGAGGGTTTAGATACCAGGGAGGATTGTACACAGAAACTATCTGAAGCCTCCTCAAATCCTTTGAATTTCCAGTGGAGGGAGGGCAATGATTTTACTACGCAACTTTGTTGTGCAGAGTTTTCTCAGTAGAATGAGCACCAAACCGGTTATCCAGAAAGTTTACCTTGAAGGACGGGTGTTCAAACAATTATTCCACGAGACTTCTCATGCCTGGATCTGCAGAGAATGCCTGCATGGTTTTGCGATCTGAAACTATCAATAATTTTGACGGGGAGAGAGAAGTTTGATGGCTTCATAAGAAAAGGGTCAGTTCATCCTGAACACTGAGGTTGCTGGATGCAGAGACATTGTTTATAAGACTTTTTTCTCTCTTTTTGTAGTGGGTTTTGTGTATTAGAAATACCTGCTTTGACTTCCTATTTCCCAAGTTCACCAATAAAGCAAACGACGTGTAACATTTGAGGGCAGCTGCCGAGGAAAAAGCACCCATGACAAATGTCTTCAGCTCCTCGTTCTCACCCAGGAGACACTTCCAGCCAAGCAGGCTCGCTCTGTCACAGGAGCAAGTCCTGGCTCCTGCTTGTCCTCTGCCTGTCCTTCCTGGGAGAGTCCTCAGCATCACATTCTCTGACTTTTGGGTTTGGCCCCCACCCCGCTCCAAATGTGTCCCTTTCACTGTTGGCCTGGCTCCTTCTGAAATGCAGAGCTCATCACTCATTTAAAATCTTTAAATGGCTCATAACAACAACAACAACAACAGGTTAATATAAAAGTCTTATGACATGCCAGGCACTAGTTAAAAGACTTGACATATATCAGGGCGTAATTATGCCCTGAGACGTGAATCAAGCGCTGATACCAGTCATCACTTTGGTGCAATAATCACGTTAATGTTAATTGGGTGCCTGTTTTGACCAGGCCCTGTTCTAAGGTGTATTATAATCTTAATTCATCTAATCCTAACAACATCACATGAATACAGACTCTCTCTCTATATATGGAACTAAATCACTGAATCAGGGTCAAGTAACTCGCCCAAGGTCAAGGCCAGTACCTAGACAGCATTCAAACCCCGGCATGCTGGCCCGGAGTCTGCGTTCTGAGGCTCCACTCCGGCCGCCTGTCCTCCTGTCAGAGCCAGGCTCCTGGGGCTCACCTTGCCCTCCTCCCCGAGGTCAGTATTTGTTGGTGTTGCATTCTCCTGTCTTTCTCCGCATTCTGCCACACTGGACAAAACGGATGATGCTCTTTTCTGTGGATCCTTTGCCTGGACTAGCTTGATTCACTCAAGCTCGCCCTCTCTCTTCTGTAAACCTTTGACCTGTGGTCTGTGACCTGGGGTACTCACAGCGACAAGGGTGCCACCTAGCAACCCTCTGTGCTTTCGCCTCCACCAGCTGAAATGTGTGCCTGAAAGAATCAGCCATGGTTATTCCCAAACGTGTTTATGCTAATCGTACCTGTTATTGTAGCCATCGAATTTAACTAAATATTATACAAACTGATGAAACGTGAGTAAGAGAAACAGGAAAATGTTTTGAAAAAGGAACCTGTGATGCGTTTGCCCTTTTAAATGGCTGTCAAGTGTGGCGAGGCAACTGTGAAAGCCTGGGAAAGATCTGTAAATGTCTAGACAAATTCCGTGTTCAGGTTTTGTCACAAATATCTTAAATTTTCACTGCAATGGAAAGCAACTACAACTGGGAATTATAAACAGGGTAGCATGCGTATGGTTTGGAAAAGATCCTCAGAACGTTAACGCGTAGGTTTATCTACTAAGAGAATAGCTTCATATCTCAAAAGGTGGATGAATTGATTGTGCGTTATGTGGTTTATAATGCGATGATATGCTCGAGAAATGAAAGTACAGTTTTTGGTATAATTCCTGACTTACCAATTTAAAAATTGTTGGATAAGAGGATTTCAATTCTCTGAATATGGTGCCACCTTGTAGCATCACACGAAGATTTTAGTTGAAGTTTCCTAATATCAACCTTTGAGGCACTTTATCATCTCTCGTTTTCACTTTTGAACATTCTTGCCTTTTGCCTGATACGCCTTTTCTCAATCTTCTTTTTACTAACTTGATTCATCTTTTTAGTTTTAGATATTACCTGCTCTGCAGTTTTTTTCACAGATATCCCAAGACTGGCTATATGCTCCGCTAAATGTCTATGGCAAACAACCCAGAAAAAAATATATTGTAATTAAAAATTTTGAGGACATGATGAATGTATTCATCCTTTTCATTTTGTTTTGTTTTGTTTTGTTTTGTTTTGTTTTGTTTTGCTTTCATGAGAAAAACATTATAAGACAGTTTTAAAAACATGATTATAGGGATAAATAATAAATCAAGTATTTCTAATGCTATTATTCTATCCAAAATAAATGACCATGACCCAAAGATTAATAATATTATGGTACTGAGGATAGAACCCACATGAGAAAGGAAATCAGGCAAAATTTTGATTTTGGAATGATCAGCTCCAAAACTTTTCATTTTTTTTTTTAGGTATTATGGTCAAGTTGATCATTTGTAGGAGGGAAAGCTGTTAATAATAGATATGCAAGCGCAAGGCAGGTTACTAAATATAAAACATAACTGAGACAGTAAGCAGTGAAGTCAGGTTTCGGTGGATATGGAGGTTTCCATGGTAAGCCGATTTCATCTCATCAAAGCAGTATTTTGTAATCCTGAAGAGAATATAATCATAAGCGCTTATTATCTGAGTGGGGTGGTTTTTGATAAGGTGAGACAGGAGTGCTTTTATCAGAACGAGGTGGGTAGCCAATCAGAAGATGCAGAGATTACGTTAATTATGTGGTTCTGGTGCTTAAGAGGCAACACATGCTTGTCTTGGACTCACTTTGCCTGGAAAATAGCCATTTTCCCTAAAATGTGACAGAGCTGTAACTCTGAGTACTGAAATGCTTTTGCTTCCCTGATGGTTCTTCTATAGCAAGCCCCCCAAACAAAGCAGGGAGCAGATTAAAATTAGGTCTCAGAAAGAATCCTCACCCCAAAATGAAGTGGCCATAGTCCATGTGTACTAAAATACTGTCCCCGTGGTCCGTGGAAGCTTGGTAGAAAGCGGGGACCCCTCTGGAGAAGGTTAGTTACATCGAATGTATCTGCAGGGATGCTTTCGGGTGACAGCTGGCCATTCACCTAGGCCTCTTTTTGCCCTGGGCCGCTAGACTGATGAGGATAATTATGTCACTTTTTTGATCAACGCCCTTCACAAGTCCCCCGTTGTCTACTAAATAGAGTACATGCTTCTTAGATGGATATTTAACGTTCTCCACGGACTGTCCATCTCCACCCTACAAAGCTACCTTTGCTGGCTTCCATTCAAGCACAGTCCAGGCAAAACCAAAAGAATTCAGCGTTTTGCTAACACAACCCTCGATGTACTTTATCATCATCTACATATGTTTTGTCACAGGTTGCACTGCTCATGACAATATCTATATTTTTCAAATTTTCCAGATCAGGGTCAGCCCCATTGAAATTATTCTTTCTCTTAAAGGAGTCTAGAATAGTAAAGTGCTTTTGTTTATCTGGATTCAAATCCTTTACTGTTTTTCTTGTTTGACAAAGCCTAAATTACTGTCATTAGTACACTATGTGGCCCATAATAAGTAGTTAATAGATAGTAAGTTATTATCATCATTGTATCATAAATCTAGAATTTGTCACATTCTGCTTCGGGTTGTAGTTTCTGTGTACTTACTTCATCTCTTGTTCCATATAATAAGGTCTTTGAGGTCATTTGTTGCCAGACTTTTTAATCCTCCAAAGATCCTCCAAAATGTACATTTTAGATACTCATTTAATAAATGTACATTGGGTTGAATTGATAGAAATGTATTTCACTAATCATGTTGCAAATTACCATCCGATAATGTGATTTCTAAGATAAGATTTCTAAAATCCTTATCAACTTAAGATACTGTTTGATGCTGTTATCAAAATGAAACAGCAACCTCTAATTGTTTATACTAGTCTGTGAAGGACTGCAGCCACAATTCACAGTCCTCTGGCCATTGAGTCACATGTATTTATTGAGCACCTATGGAGAATACAGGCAGGCTCTGTTTTAGGGATCCAGAAGGCAGTGTTCAACAAAATGGTTAGAGTCTCTGCTTTGTGGAATTTACAGCCAAGTGCGTAGGGGGTGACAAAACTCAAGCAAACAGTGAGATGGATTATAAAGCTAGGAAGCAGATAAGTGCCACGAAGAAAAATATGCCAAGGAGTATAGGGTGACTCCAAGTGAGGCACTTTTGCCCCATGGGGGACACTGGGGCAGGGCCTGGCAACATATTTGGTTGTCAGAACTGTGAAGGGCGTGTTACTGGCATGTATTGTATGGAATGGGGGTGCTACTGAACGTCCCAAACTGGACATCCCCCAAAATTTCCATAGTATGAAGGCTGGGGATGCCAAACATAAGGGCGCCTAGGTCACAGTAAGAAATCTGGATTTCATTCGAAGTGTGATGGGAAGCTGCTAGAAGATCTTCAACAGTGCAAGGGTATGACACGATGGGACCTGTTGTGTGGAGAAGGACTCAAGGTGGAGGAGAAGAGAGACATGAAAGCCAGTGGGGTTCAGGAGGGAGACACCAATGGCTTGGACCAGTGTGCCATCTAAATGTTATATGAGGAAGGAAGTCGTGGTTGGGCCCTATGTGTAAATTAAAGTGAATCCTTTTAGCTTTTTTTTCCTTTTAGCTACGGATTTTCTCTTTGGTTTCAAAGTTTCACAGGTGATTTATATCATTTAAAGTTTACTAGGAGGACAGCACTTGGCCTACGTGGCAGAACATCAAGAGGATGCGTCCATGGAGGACTGACTCTTTAATTTATGTCTTCACAGCAATATGAGAAATTACCTATTTTTAAGATTCGCTTTATCTACTTGAATCCAATTTCTAACGGGTCAGACGTTCACCATACAAACTCAGTGGATATAGAAGTCGATTTTATGCTGTTTAATATTATTCTGGGATACATCAGAGGTTTAGTAAAACCTCATTAAAGGTGATTTTCTATTCATCCTATCTGAATGGGACAGTATCTGAATTTTCTCTTTTATAATGAAAAAGTCAGGCTTACATTCAAGAGCATGGTTCTTGGAACCTAAGAGAATTGCTCTCTCCTTACTTGTCTTAGGTCATTGATGGCAAATAGTCAGAGATAAGGATGAAAACAAAACATCCTAGGAAGCTTTAGGTATTCTTTATGTTTATGGCAAAGCCATTTGGCATCTGGGCAGTCTGATCCATAACCTCATTCCTGCTTCGTATCCAGGGAATTCATAGCAAGGGCCCTGCCACCGTGTAAGGGTCCTATGCAGAGAGAAGAAAAACATCTTTTCTGACTTTTGAGCAATTCACTTACTTGTTTACATATGAATTCTGGTATCGCAGACATTATAATATGGATTTATACGACAGGTTCAGGAAGGCTGAAGCATTTTGGGATTGAATTAGCAAGATCCCTTGTTTGGTACTCTATCAAACCTAATTTATTCTTATTTATATTTTATGAAGAATAATGTGTAGTTGTCAAATGTGTAATCTAATATGGTAACTCTTTTAAGAAGTCATTATATTCTCTATAATATTGTTTGTTTGAATGAAACTGTTAAAGATAAATTAAGGAAGATTTGGTTAGAAAAATGATCGATGATTAAACTATTTCCTGCTGACCTTGACTAGGTAGCTGTACTATTTTACAATGCTGGTCATATGAAAAAAGGCTCTCTGTGCAAATTTCACCAGTTTCCAACTGGTTCTTGTGACATCATTATATGTAGAAATGTCATTGGTAGGGAATTAAAACTTAAAAAAAACATCAAAACAGTAAATGAAAGTTATGTTCCAAAGATGGTGCGTCATGCTACACTTTGAAGATCAAATAGCCTAATAACCATTATATGAGATAGTGAGTAGAGTTGACAGAGGAACAAATTCTCAAAAAATAAAATTGCAGGCCTCCATAAAGAACAAAAGAAAATAAGGCAAATCAGTCCGTTCATCTGCCTTGATTAAGAGTTGTCTTTCTGCCCTAGAAATTCTAACCTAAAAAAAAAAAAAAAATCAACTCATCAACTCCAAAGCAGGAGTACAAAAGTAGATGGTTTCCAGATCTTTCCACCCATAAGAGGCTAACAAGTTTTGTTGTGAGGACTGTGGAGAATGGTGGCAAAGTTCTTTTACTATAATGAACCCAGGAAAAAGAAGTGATTTTGCAGCTGGAGGGGGATCTTCTGATCCTTTATGAATTATGTCAGGAAGGACCAGAGCAGCCTCGGCCCATCAGCGGGTACCTTCACCCTCACATCTTTCTGTCTTAATTTTAATAACAAACAGATGGGGAACCACCCCTCAAGATGCTGAGAACATTTCGACGTTGTTGTTGTTCTTGTTGTTACTGGTTTGGGGTTGTTGTTGCTGTTTGTGTGTGTGTGTTTTGTTTTGTTGCTTTTGCCTTTGAAGAGTGGCTGATGTGGCACCCCATAATATACCATCATGACATAAAGATTCTTTTGACATATAGGGACTGGAAGAACAGTAAACGCTGTTTCTTTCTTTTTCTTAAAAGGAGACACGAAATTCTCATGGGAAAGGTATTCTCTCTATACTAAACACAGTAACGTCCTTATCACCAAGGACAGGAAGTAGAGATGGAGAATATTCTATACCAACAGATCTTCTAAAATAATTCTCATCTTCCTTTATCCCCTCCCCTACATAATTCAGTTATTTTTCCATAATTGCTTCTCTTCGTTCAACCTACTGTAGAAACATTTAGGTTCTGCCATTTCTTTGGCGCTTCATTTCTTAGGAGGGCTCCCAGGTCATGTAAAATTCATGTAAATTTGTATACAGTAAGTCCTCATTTAATGGGATGGATAGATTCTAAAACTTTAAGCAAAACGATGTTTAACAAAGTCAGTTTCGCCATAGGCTACTTGATAGAAACAAGAGTTCCTTTCCTAGGACATTGCTCAATGTTATAACGAAATGACATGAACAAAACCACATTATTCAAGGGCCGCTGTACTTTTCTCCAGTTAAAATGTTTTATGTTTTAAAACCTTTAGAAGGTAGAGGTTTACTGTTGCCTCCCGTGTACCATTTTTGTTTTTAGTCTATGGAATCAATACTCAACTTTCTGGATACTGAAGGCATTGCAATATCATCATAACTTAAACAGAAGTGTTTGCTAATAGATATCCTACTGGAACTAACATTTCACATGTTCTTTGCATAGTACAGTTCCCTGAACCACCAAATTTAAACCAAGGAAAGGTCTATAATTTCACAACTCATAAAAAAAAATCGATATTTTAAATAATAGTAAAAGAATCTGGAAGCTACATGTACAAACCTGGATTGAGGGAAGACTTTTTAATGAAACTGAAAGAAAATAAGAAGAGAAAAATCAATAATAATGTCTTTAGAATGAAATAATTTAAATATATTTAATTTTCCTGTACAATTATAATGACTGGATATCTTCATTAGAAAGTGGCTTAAAAAATACTTGCCTTGATTTATGATGGTCTAGCTCAAGGAAATAATGCGCCAAGGAAAAAGAAACCTTTCTCTCTGTAAGTGAATATGATTTGAATTCCATAGGATCTTATTTATTTACGTATCAGCTTTTATCTATTCTTCGAATCTCTACTCAACTATTCGTAACACTTTCCCTGACTATTCCAGCCTAAAACCATACCGTTGGACACCTATGCAGTCAGCAAAATCTGACATTTATTCATTTATTTCTTCATTCATCAACTATTTTCTTTGAGATGCTTGTTAAATTTTATCTATGGTTCTTTAGACTGCCATTTCTAGATTTTATAGACCACTTTTGTTGCTTATGTTTCGAATCATGGTGTAAGTTATAATGTCAGTAGAGGGACAGCATTTTATGCTCTTCTGTGCCCTTACCCACACCATTTTTACTGTTTCACATAATAGCCATTCAATAAATGTTTATTTATAAGAAAGAAAATCAGAGTTCCTACTGTCACAAAGTTCGTCAGCTCATCCTCATTAAATGACCATATAACACATGGGATAACACAGCTTAAACTGCCGCCCACTGCTGGGTTGATCAACGTAGCCCAAGTTTGTGTTGTATACACAGCCTGTTCCAGAATAAATGAAACCCAATATTTGCAAATGTTGACATCTTTCTTCAATTTGCACTATAATTGAAGTGATTTTCATTGTCAGCCATAGATATTTTCAAGATGTGTGTTTAGCAGGAGAAAAGATTCTGCATATTAAGGAAATTGTTACATTTCTGCTCCTAGAATCCAAATTTAGAAAAATAATATATCAAGAATATTCATCACTAAAAAAAAAAATCCTCAGCTGTACTGAGCATTCATATTAAATTTATAAAATTAATTCTGCAACTGTATTGTAAAGATGTACAAATCTAGCTTTTAATTTAAACGAACTAAATAGATTTGTTCTGATCACCTAGCAACAGTCTGTGGTCTATTTAGAAAATGACATTTTAATTTTTTCTAGTGAAAAAATGTTAAGACCTTTTCTTCAGAAGCTCAGGTAGTTATGATCCATGCTCAATGGAAAGGAAAGGATGGAACCTGATTTCTCTAGTCTTTGCCTTGCCACTAGTTCACTAGGTGACTTCATCTAATTTTCTTTTGGGGGGGGCTCTATCTGTACAAAGAGGAGCTGTATTAGATCATTGCTGCGGTCTTTCCAACTGTGATCCTCAGAAACATAATCCCTTACCAGTAGCTATGAGAGATTCTGCTTTCTAGAAATATTATCACCAACTTAGCTTACACTCACTGTCTATTAATTCCATTCACTCTGTATGGAATTTCTAATTCAATACAAACTCCAAGGAAAGCAGTACCGAGTCTCCATACTTCAGCATTTAGTTACTAAGTGAGCCTAACAGTTGGCAGCCTTTAGATAGAAAAGAGAATGGGTATGTTGATTAGCAAAAAAGCATGCCGTGCTGTGAGAGCAGAGGTCTTTGGAGGTTTTGGAAAACTGATTCTCTCTGTGGATCTTAAGAAAGAACATTTATCTTTATTTATTAAAGCATTTCAGGCTCACTTCCCTGCTTCAGATCCTTCTATTGGATAAAATAGACATCGATGGCGTTTCGTGAGTCAGGTCCCACAGAAACTTCAATCTCATTTCACAGAGCCGATCTCATTTTGTCTGGTATTAAGGCAGCTATTATTTTTCTGATTTATGTTATTATTATCAAATTCACTGTGTTTTTTTGTTTTATGTATCTCTCTTATAAATAGAATGTAGGTAGAATTTTTCCCCACTTGGATATTCATGTTTTCCAATTAGCTAGATTAGTCCATTTATTTTTATTACGATTATTGATATATCTGGATGCCATCTTATTTCTCATTTTCTATTGCTCCTCTTTCTTTCGTTTTTTTTTTTTTTGTATTTCTCTGCATTCTTCTTCATCAGCTGAGTTTTTTAAATGTTTTTTCCCCCTATGAATTAAAACATTATAAACTATATATTTTTATTATTATTAAATTGTTTCAAATGCATACTGAACAAAGTCTAAAGATATTTATATCTCAACTTCCCTAGAAAAGTTTAAAAACTATAGAAAAATGTATTATTAATCACTTCCCTCCTTTCTACGGGTTTTAAGTCCTCTCTGGTCTCTTCTTATATGAGAGCACTGATCCCTTCATGAGGCCCTGTCCTTATGGCCTCATCTAACCTTAATTATCTCCCAAAGGTCCCTTCTCTGAAAACCATCATCCTGGGGAAATGGGCTGCAACATGTGAATCTTGAGACATAACTCAGTTTATAGCACAAGGTAATTCAAGTAAAAATAATAGTCTTTTCAAAAAATAATGCTGGAAAATTTTGATTTCCATATGCAGAAAAAAAAGAGAGAAGCTTGAACTTTTTTTCCTTACCATATTTAAAAAATACAAAAACCATAAAACTAGAAGAAAAAATAGGGAAAAATCTTTGCAATTTTGGATTATGCAAAGATTTTTTATGGTGTAACAAGTGCGTACCATAATAAAGGGGAAAATGGCTAGACGTACTTCATCAAAATTAAAATACTTGTTTGAAGAAAAAAAAACTTAAGAAAATAAAAAAAATACATGCCACAGATTAGGAGACAGCATGTATACCCATTCTGTCCATTTACACGATATATTTTTAACATGAGTTATTTTATAGTGACTTTGTGCCAATTACAAAGAGAAGATTGACTGCTTTAGATTACAGTACAGCCCCTGACAGTGAATACAATTTATTTTGGCTTTTGACTTTTCATTAGTATTTTTTTGTGAAATACCTGTTTTTATAACTTATATTGGCCTTTTTTTTTTTTTTTGGTGTTTTCTTTTCATGACAATGGATGTTTTTTACGTGATTTTCTTCTGCTTTAAAAAAAAAGACACATGGATTGGAAAATCCACATAAATCAATGGACGGGTGTACGTGGAAGTGTAGAAAACACCAGTCTGTGGTAACAGAGGGCAGCTGAGCCATGGTTACATGGAGCTGAGGATGGAGGTGGTGGCAGATTTGCCTGCAGAGAGGCACACGGAAACTTCTAGATCATTCAAGTATTTTATATCTTCATCTAGTGATTATATGGTTATTTAGACTTTTGATACTCTTGTTTGCTTAAAATGGCTGAATTATAGTTAATGTAAATCATACTCTAACAAGGGGACTCTGCTGTCAATTTAATTGTTACACTTTTGAGAATAATCTACCTTTTCTTCCTCTGGCAGCTTCTCAAAAATTTTTTGGGGGGAGGAGGTCTTTAGTGTTCTGCAATTTCATTGCGATGTGTCGAGGTGTGGTTCCTGTCTATTTATTTACTTGTGATTCATTCTGACTCCAGAATCTTTGAAGTCATGCTGTCGTCATCAATTCTGAAAAATTCTCTGCCACTGTCTTCAAATAGCACCTTTTTCTTGTTTCTTTTTATTCCCTTCCTTTGGGACTCTCATTATACTTGTTATCTTTTCTAGTAATGTTCTATATGTCTCTTTAAGATCTTTTATATTTTCCATTTCTTTACCTCTCTGTGCTAAATTCCAAGTAATTTTTTAGATATATATTACAGTTTTATACTCTTTAGTTTGTAGCACTCTGCTTTGCTGTTCTCCAATTTAATTATATATTTTAAATTTTAGAAGTACTGTTTGGTTCTTTTTTAAGTGTCTGTCCTTTGAAAATAGGATAGTGCTCTTGCTCATGTTTTTAATTCCGTTTTAAATTCTAAAAATATTTTATATATATATATAATTTATATTCTATGATAAATCTAGTATTTTAAATCCTTAGGGGACTAATTCTGCTCTTTACTGTTAGTCTTTACCCATCAATGCTGACTAGATTCTTGTCAGTTCTGTTCTTTTGGATTCTGAGTTCCTATTGGCTGGGACTTCCATCTCACCTTAAAGCAGGATGTACATTCTCAAAGGAGATTTTATTTTTCTCTTCCAGAGACAAACCCTAAAGAGGCAGGTGTCCTTCTTGTTTTCCTTTTCTGATGGTAGGTTACTTTTTTCCTAGTCCAATCTGTAGGGGATGATAAAAAAGATCCAGTTTCAACTTCTGATCTTCCTGAGTCCTGAACCCTTCCTTGGCTGCTGGTCCCTTCATAAAAATGAAAACCCAAAGGTCTAGGATCCGGGGGGCAGTAAACATCCTCAAGGCAGCCACTACTTTGTACAGTGAGAAAATTTGATGGAATGCTTTGAATAATAAAGAAAAAAAATATTCCAATCAATCATGAATTATTAACGCTAATTACCTAAGTTAAGAATATTATTATGTGTGTGAGTTTGGGAAATACTTTGAATATGAATGTGTTCCTTTTTGTTGTGTCAAGATTAAATTGACAATTTTCTATTCAATTGATGACATTCAAAAGGTTTAGAGACTTAAAAAAGTAACCATTGTTTTCGAGGTCGTACAAAGTGGAGGCATTCGTTCTTCATTCCATTTATAAGACCCAGGTAACTTGCCTTGGTAAAGCTAGTGCTAAAAATGCCTTTTTGTAGTCAGGTAGTTAGAATACCACACAGAACTCATTTTTGAATGTCGAAACCAAAATTATTTGCAAGCCATAGATATATACAACCTTGTAGGCTGACACCTCACTAAACTGTTAAATCACCTAAAAGATTATCTTGTCCTTTTTTTTATGTGAATTCAGGAGTACAAAGCTATTTAAAATTCCTTCTCTAGAGGAATTCTATTAGGAGTATTATATTTCTTTGGCAGTTCTAAAAGGAACCAACTCAATATTTTATCATTATATTTGTTTAAAGCTCCTTTTTAAAAAAATTATATTGAAACCTGAGAAATAGAATATGCACTATGTATATGGTGTGAATTTTACTAGGGTTCTCCAGCTCCAAAAGTTCTTTCACACCTGTCTGGTATCTAGATGAACCACTGTCTGCTTGTATTGCAACATTTCAAACGTGTAAGTGCTTAGTAGGTGAAAACACAAGTAGCTGGCTGTGCTTTCACCTGCGACTCTGCATATTTGAATATACACAAACAGGGCTTTCACACGTAAGTTTTAGAGTATCCCAGAAGGGCAGAAGGATAAAAGAAAAAAAAATAAATCAAGATTCATTGTACCATTGAAAATAGCCTACAGTCACAGTGTAATGTGGGGAAAAGAAATAATTGAAGCACAGCTCAGGTAATTTTCTGCTGATAGATAGTAAAGGCTGAACACACTCTGAATTATGAAATGAAAGAAAATAGTGGAGAAAGAAGACTCTGGTAACAATAAGTCCCACTGATTGGGTTCTTATATGTATCAGAACGGTATTGAGTGCTTTATTTAAAAACAGTCTCGACTCTAAGAGAATCCATTTTATGAAGGGTTTGGCACAAGTTAGGACAACTTTGTGCCGTAGGTGCTATTATTTGCCCCATTTTGCAAACGAGGAAACTGACGTTTAGAGTTTCATCATCTTGCCCAAGATCACATGCACTTGAAAGTGAAGCGTTAGTCAGATATAAAAGCCCAAACAGGCTGATGGCGAGACTGTTTGACAGCAGCCTCTCCATTCTATTTTCATGTAACTGCTAATGTTCATCTTTTATGCTGGTTTTATTTCATAATTCTGCTTGAATGATTATTTGAAGAGACAGAAGGGGTAATTGTTTTCTTTCTAAGTATTTATCCAAAATGGCTCGTTTAATAAGGTGAACAAATGTTTGGACTTACAGGGAGGCTGGGCCTTGCCGGAAATTAAGTGAAAGAAAGGTCTGTTCCCCGTCATTAATACTTGATATGGGATTTTAGTCCTTAGAGGAAATCCCATGGAAAAAGCGGTAGTGATGTCGAGAACTAATCTTCATTTTAATTGAAGACCCTTCTGTTACAGGACATAGGATGGGAAGACGTGTTCAGCTTGTTCTTGCTTTTCCTTCAAAAGCTGAAAGTCGCCTTCCCAGTAGTAATTAAAAATGCACAGCAGTCGTGAACTGACTGTTGGCTTCCAATGGCCAGGAGCCCGCTTCCCTGCGTGGATGATTTACTGATTTAAGGCAAAGCAATTCAGCACTGAAATGATCTTGAAAATTCAGAACCATTCTAGATAATGAATAGTTTCCATTTCTACCGCACCAATTTATGTGCAGTTTGTACTATTTCTGTATCCTTCTGTACATTTGCAACTTGCTAACGAACAAAATGGTCTGATAGAGACTCCCCCCTCAAAGAATAGGGTGCAGAGCTCAGTTTCTAGTCTTAACTCTATAGACTCGGGAGTGGCATTCATTCATTCATTCATTCATTCATTTAATCCAACATTTATTAAGAAGCTTCTTTAGGCATTTTTCTGATGGCGTTGGGAAATAAAAGAAATACAAAAACAGCCTCTGCCCCTTGAAGGATTTATTATTGTGGAATTGGGGTAATATTTTATTCTAATTCTGTCCCTTTTAATTTAACTGGTTGTATCTTAATTTATTTAACCAATCCTGTGCTGTTAAATACTTAGAAAGATGATTTTTTTTCTTTTGCTGTAAAGGGCCTGTTTGAAACACTTCTGGTGATAAATATTTGTTCATGTTTCTGATTATTTCTTTGGCATGGATTTCTACCAGTAGAACAAGTAGGTCAAAAGGCATGAACGTCTTAGCCTTTTAAAAAATTTGTGAAAAAAAAATAGGTACAACTGGCAAAATAGGAAAAACAGTTGCATCATTTAAATTGCCACCGATACTGTGTAAGAGAGCCTTTCTTATACTATTTCCTTACCAGTCTTAAGAAATTAGAATGTTCCACTAACTGTATATAGGTTATTGATCTTTAAGTAATCTTCAAAACTGTTAAAACTTTTCTCATTTTTAAGGACAATTTATGAAATAGAATAGCACTTAGCAAAAATCTTCCAATGACATAGTTTATGTCTAATAAGAGATCACCCAGTTTTTTTTTTTCTTATATACCCTGAATTTTAGAGTATTAAGGAATAATGAAAAGTGCCATCAGGTGGTTTGAGACGTTTCTTTGACTAAAAGATGAAGATTGCAGCTGACCAAGAGTTGAATATTGACTTAAAAGCAAATATTACTGGAAAAAAAATAGATCTGTATTGTCAGGGCTTATTGAGTTTCCTAAAAAACATATTTAAGATATTGTGAATTGAGGAGCAAAACATGATGTTTCATGCTAGTGCATTTTATTTAAGTACAAAATGTCTGCCTACAGAAATAGGAAAAAAAAATGGAGTTATGGCCTAGCCTCATGGTTAACCTATAATAAGCTCTGGAATCTATGTAACAGCATTTTTGCGCTTCCCACTTTTGTATATCTAGCTCTTTGATCTCTTGTCTGTTCTTATCTCATCGGTTACACTGTTTCTTTCTAGAACCATTGGACACAGAAAACGCTTTGTCAGAGTCCCCCGTGGCCACATGTGGGTCGAAGGTGATCATCACGGACACAGTTTTGACAGCAATTCTTTTGGGCCGGTAAGTCACCTCGTTGCTGGCACCATTGGCTTTCGAAGGTAGGAACAAAAGTATGTCAATCAAATCATTTGCTCAAGTGATCCAGCCAAGAATGACAACGACTGCACAGTGGAACTGTTTATGTTTGAAAATTTGCTTTTAAATATCGTCAGAGATCATTTAAGCCATCCAGGTTTTCGCGCGTGTGTGTGTTTCATAGAAAAGAACATAGACAATTCAGTAAAGTTTGAAAAGATGCTTTTAGCTGACGGCTGATCCCAGTGAGGTCTGCTTTCTTCCCACCAAAGTGCTTTGTACCTTGTGTTTTCAGTTAGTGTTTAACAGAATTTAGTGTGAAAGACCTATAGCCAAGGATTTCTTATACTGTTTGTTAAAAATGCAGGCATCGTGGAAATCATACTGGTAAGTAACATTTCGTCAGCATTTAATTTTAGTAGAAATGCAGATATTCCTGATGCCAGGTTTATACTGTATATAAAATAAGTGATGAAACTGATATTTTATATATTTTTTTGTTTCAAATGCGTACAGAAATTCTCTACTTATGAACCCCTGCAATAAGTCATTATCCAAAGCGAAGAAGCTTTTAGTTGATGAAAATTACCCCTGATTTCTAGTTGCCTGTCTATTGAAAAATGTGACTCTTCATTCATTAGATTTTTCTAAAACTAGACATATGTGTGCTTGATATGTATGTATTAGGTGATATTGACCATCTTCAGGTACATTTGCAAGAGATGTGTATCCAGAGTTTTGTCTAAAACTGAATGTTAGTGGTCTCTGTAGTATGATGGGAGACATGAGATCGGATAAGTGTTATGGATAAATGGAAGAAGACTTTAAGAGATGACTCCTACCCTTTCTTCCTAGTTGTAATGATGATACAACTTTCTAAGTTCTTCCTTACTTTTGAATCGTAATTATTACAAAACACAATTTAATCCTGATAGGGTATACCAGAGATGAGATGGACAGATTGGAAGTGGTGTAGGTTACTTGCCATGTAGTAGGAGTGATCGTTACGAGCACATTTAGCAGCTTCTTGAAAAGGAAAGTAAATCACCTGAAAGCAGTTTTTATTCCTCTCATTAATAATATCAAATCCCTTTAATGCGTCATGTTTTTGGCCAAGTCCCCATTTAAAATGTTAGCAAGTTTTGTTTGGATTTTAATTGGTTAGAGTAGTGACTCTGAACTGAGGTGTTAATAAGTGTTTTGTTATCAGTTGTGGGGTGTGCGGCAAATAATAATTAGTTTGAGATCTGTCTGCTTTTTCTTTACTAATAAGTTAGAGCCAATGCAAGATTTGTGACATCATTAATATTCTCAGCAAGTTGTGTTCCACGTGTTCCTCGTTGGGGAGGGAGAAGGCCTGAGGTGAGTTGCTCCCTGCCCTCAGCATGTCACGTCTGCCATGCGGCCTCCCCCGGCTCCCTGTCCTACTCTGGACCTCATAGTAGCATTTTGAACCTTTGAATTGTGAGTTTACCCCTGAAAGTGTATCAGGTAGGGAGATATTCTGTCATGTACATCTTTACAAAAAAGAAAATGTGAGAACCAGGTGTGAAGAACAATGCGATTGTGTTTATTACAGAAGAAACTACAGTTTGCAAAATGTTGACGGATCTATCACAGGTAGCACTCTTATGCCCTTTGGTTTACATCGTGTTTGTAAACACACCCACTTGTTGATTATAACTTGAACCAGTGATATGAATCTGAGACACAAAACTGCTTAGAAATTTAGTGATTTTTTACTGCGCGTGTGCGTGTGTGTGTGTGTGTGTGTGTGTGTGTGTTCAGAGTGGCTTTCGATTCAGGGGTTGGACTAAGCTATAGATTTCCATTTACTTAACTGGTATTTTTTTTTTTTTTTTTGGTCAAAATTAGATGAAGCTTTTCTAGGATTAAAGAAAACATTTGTTACATCATGGATTAACCTGTTTGTGTTGGATGAGTTATAGTACATGAATTTTTACTTTTACAGTGAGCTCGCATGTTCTGTGTTTCAATAGCATTTATGAGTAGGAAAAATAATAAAAATTATTAATGCTGACACTCCCAAACAAGTTTTAAAAGGACGAAGGGGAAAAAAAAGTGAAGTAAAGTCCGGCAGTACTTATTTAAAGCTAATCCGTGACATTCTAGTATACTGAATTCTTATTGCATTTTCAATTTACCAAAGGTTATCTGAATAATAGGCTAATTATTTTAAAGTTTTTATAAATCTAAAAAAAAAAAAAAAACTGAAGTATTTTTAATTTTAAAAAACTAAACTAATCTGGAATTTTAAAGTGCATATAGACTTGGCAATTATTATAAGTTTTCAGTAATTTTCTATCGAATGCTTTTGGCCTATCAATAACACACTTGGACATTATATGTGTTTCATACACCAGTAATCTCCAGGCTCGCTAGATGTTTGATTACATCTCCCCTTGAAAGCAGGGAATGTACTTTTCCTGGATGTAAACAACCTATCTAAAGTCAGCCAGGATTATCTCTAGGGTGCTTATCTTGACTTTGTGGATATCGATCGAAGGCTTTACCCTTTATTTTCCTCCAAAATAACTTCAGCAGTGTATCCAAATACATTTAACATGCTTTAACTCTTTGAATAGTAAGTTGTAGAGTCTACCCAGTTCATTTTCAATCATTGCCTACTGGTAATCCTAATGGAGCTGCCTGTTTCCTTATTGATGTAGAATGAGGTATACTCTAAAGAAGAATTTTAAAAGAATGTCTGATTCTGTGTTTCCTTTTCTAGTTTGTTTTATCATTTCCTATTTATTTCTTAATATATAAATTTTCTTTTCCAATCTGGCTTATTGCCATTATATGAAGGCTCTAGAGGGAATTAAATAGATGTATGAGTGAAGGATGAATCTTAGAATGCACATTTAAAAGAGCAATATGAAGTTATAGTCACAGACTACACTGCGACAGAACAAGTTCCAACACCTGTCCTTTTATCTTGTCCGAATGCCTCATGGAAGGCACCTAGTTGACTGATGAACATAGACGATATGTTGTAACAAAACAGAAAATCAGATGACCTTGGGTATGGACCTTCTCAATCAATCAACTTGAATGGATCTGCGTTTCTTCATGGATAAAAGAGAGAGTTTCCTCTTCTCTGACTCCATCTTAAATAGACAGTTGATATAACGAGCAAGTGTATTTATGTGTGACTGTGGAGGAAATGATTCAATTATGAATATGTCTTTGTGGAATATCTCAGTTCTAAACTTCTTGAATACATCTTCATCACACGATGACAGAAAACGTCCTCTCTTCTCATAATAAGAATTCAATATTTATGACTTTCACTTAGGTTTGTAATGTGAGAAATAGCTTTTGTAAGTTTTCATTAAAATTATGATGATAATTGTCTGGAAGTGTTCTACAGTGCCTAGCACTACTCGATTTTACTGGATTATTTATTGAAGATATCTGTTGGTTTGGATATGTAGGTTTATGGATTGCTTAGAATATTTGAAAATCACTTCTTCTAGTAATTTTTTTTTTCTGTGAAAGAAATGAATATCTTTCCCTTTACTATCCCTACTTCCATGTAGGTGGTATTAATATATTTTCTGTTGTATCTATGTTATTGTTCTTTGCCAGCAGCCAGACTAACTGATTACTTAAAGAATCTCCTGCTTGCTTTAAATTGAAAGCACAGAAAAAGCAAAGTTTTTATTTGTATGTGTATGTACATAGCTACGAATTTTCAAATATAAATTTTAAGTATTTCAAATTAATACTCATCAATTAAAAATGCATGTCATAGTTCTTTGGACTGTTTGTTATAAATATTCATTTCAGCACTTAAATTTGAAATGTTCTCATAGATATTCATTTTTATTGGTAAAAAATTCATTAATGTGACTTCTTGGCCTTCGTTTAGCTTGTGCATTTTCTGTCTTTGAAGCTTTTTCTATCATTTTTATGTAGTTTTAAGTCATGAGCCACTAAGGTATGTTTACTATTTGAAGTATACTGATTTGTTGTAAGGAATATGTTATCATAAAAATTCTAGTTATCTACTATCTAAAATTAAAAATTTATTTTAACTTCATTGACCTAAGGACATTAGGAAAAAACTTTTGCCTTAAATATTTCAAGGGAAAGATAACCTTTCCAAGATATATAAAAGTATTTTGATTCTTAGTTTTATGATCATAGTGTCACCTTGCGAATGATTTGTGTGCAGGAACCATGAAGCAGAACTGAACAATTTGTGTGCAGAAACTATGCATGATATGCTGCTTCTGTCTAAGAATAGCAACTGCAAGGTATTCTAAGCATGAATTCTATTGCATTCTAAGTCATTTGGAAAAGATCTAATCATTTATTTCATGATACCTAATTAAATAAAATATTAGCCTCCTGGAATGTTTTCTTGAAGGAAATATGCCTAAAAGGAGATGATAGTTTTAGAATAAACAAGTCTTAGAGATATTATTTATAATTAAATAAGCTGATGATCTGAAAGTGATGATATATAAGAAAACATTGAAAAGAAGATTAAAATTCCATAGTATTCCTTTGAACTTAATGAAGTTCAAAAAGTTTTTTACTTTAAAAAAATGATGGAAAGTAAAGGAGAGGAAAAGTTAAGTTCATGTTTTCATATCATGCAAGCCTTTCATTTATGTCTCTGAGACATTTTTTAGCATTTACTGTTTTTCAGATTGATTTCGGCCTGGATTCTCGTGGGTGGAATGGATCAGGAGAGATGAGGATTGTATTGACTAGAGAGAGGTTGCTGGATGAAGTGATGCATGTAGGAAATGAACATTTTAGGGTGTTTACTATCTAGTCATACCTCTTTTTAAGTTTTTTCCTACTTTATGTGTTTTTTGGTTAAAAAGAAATATAGTATGTAATTAGCCAGGGCAGCAAAACAAGATTCTTGGAGAGATGTAAGTGGCTGGAAGAGAAAGGTGAGGGAAGTTTTGATATTTTCGAAATCTCATATCAAGGGAGGAATTGGCATGGCATTTGGGGAGATGTTTAAAAGATTCAGAAATTCTGAGGATCGAGATAAAAGTCTTGGCCATTAAGGAATGCGCAGAACCTGGGTGTCTTCCTAATCCTTTTGTCACTGTCATCAAGAAATGTCCTGATACCTACCCAGAAAGAACAAGCAAGAGGATCAATAGATATGACTGAGGTGTAACTCCTACCTGCGAGGGGAGAGACAAATAATTAAGCACTCACAACACAGAACACAGTATAACGAGTTCTCTAAGTTGCGGTGATGGTGGCGGGGAGCAGAGTGTCTTGGAATAGACATTTGTACACTAAAACCCATAAGAAAAAAAAAAACTGAAATCTCCTAGGAGGATTTGGTAAAAGAGAATATTCTGAAATGTGGAAATGATAATTGGTAAAATCTCATACTGCATAAAAGCACTGTAGATCCTGCGTGTTCTGTGAATGAAGCGGTTTGTGCCTGGAGTGGCTGATGGGTTTCAGCTGCACCGAAAGCACTCTCTCTGCTTATGCAATACAGGGTAATCTTGTGGACGTGTGGGATGAATTGACATTTCATTTTACTTATTGTTGAAGTGTTGCATTTTCCTTGTGTAAATTCTCTTGAGCAGCTAGAGTAACTTTTATTTAAAATCAGCCATTTTCAAATAAGGAGAAAGGTCAGTAGACTGTTGACAGGATCCAGGGAAAGTGTTCTATTCCTACTTTCTTCGAAAAGTGATGCTTAGGCTTTAATTGGTTACATTTTCTTATTTTGTTGTAGGACACACTTCTGTTCATTAGAGCATTTTGTTAGGAACTGCCATTATAATTAAAATATCTGTATAACCAAAGATAAGTAATTCTCAGGGAAAAAAAAAAGCCCATTTTCTGGAGCATTATTCAAAACAGAGACTGCAAAGAGAAACAAAAAGTCACTTAGGATAGTCAACAATTTTAGCTGGATGTGTTATTGTACAGTTAGGACATTAAAAAACACGATTTTTTGAAAAGAGAGCATGGAACAATAATGCCAACTAGAAATAGTGGCGAAGTAAATAATATTATCCCCCCACACACACACTGTGAGAGCAGAGACAATATCAGTTTCCATTTCTACTAAATCAAATTTTGTCTTCTGTCTTAATTATTCTGCTAGCGTGGAAATCATTTTCCACATGATTTGATTTTCAGATAGGAGAAATGTCAGCAGAATTGTCATTAGACTTCATTACTTTGGCAGATACTGTTCCTTTGGGCCATTCAGTTACAGAATTAAGCATATTCATTTTTTAGAAGTGTATATTTACTGACAAGAGGTCAGGAGCCAAGATTTCGTGAAATATATGCAGTGTTATTAATTTAGCAATTTTTATAAAATCTTTGGATTTTCTTTGAGAGTGAGTTTGAAACCTGTATCTTATTATTTATAAGGCATAATTGGTGACTACATAACTATTGTCTTCATAGAAAAATAAAATGGAACATATGAGGGACCCAAAAGAGGAGAAAAATTGGCTACCGCCTCACCTAGATAGTACAAACAGGGAAAACCTGCGGTTGCGTATACTGAGATTCCGGGTGTGAGACTGAATTGCCTCATTTAAATGGGCATCTACGTGTAAAACACTTGCTGGGTGATTAATTACTCTCTACTTTTCTTCATACGCCAACACCAAACTATGGAAATTACTTTGTCTTTTGACCAAGCTTCTGGGAGGTAACTTTCTTTGGAAATTTTTAATTTTCCTAAAGCTTATTGGGTAATCTTAAAACTGACTTTGCTTCATGTCAATATCTTATTGCTTAGATTTACTGAAATGACTTGTAAGAGAATTAGAAGGTCAGTTTGACTGTCAGTGACTTTGGTGATTATTTTCCATGTAGTGGAGCCCTAAGGAATCACTGTAGTAACGGTTGTAGGTATTACCCTTAGCAAGACCCATGTGGACTTGTAGTATATTAATAGTGGCCTAACTTGGTGAATCAAACAGGTGCAAATTCAATTTTTTTTTTTATTACGGTGGTGAGAATCAGAGCCATGAAGTGTGTTCTGTGGATGGGGCATCATAGCATTAGCATAAATAATAGCAATTCTTGTAATGTGACGTCTGCTAATTCTGCTCCAACCCATCACTAGGATAATTTATCACTAGGATAATTTCAGGAAAAGAAAACTCTGATCACATTATGCCACTTCTTAAAACAATACCATCAGCCCACAGCACCCATCACACTTAATGAGGATATGTTAGAAGCTTTCCTTTCAAATCAGAAACACGACAAAAACATCCATTCTTACCACTTGTATCCAACATTGTGTAAAAAGGTCATTGACAGTGAAGGTTAAGGCCAGAAAGGGAATGAGAGATGTAGAGATTGAAAAGAAAGGTTCCAGATTGTTTTTTTGTTTTGTTTTTTCTCTCAAGTATGTCATTGTCCACTTAGAAAACCCAGGAGAATCTGCAGAATTGTCACAACGGTTCTTCTCATTTGCCAGCGGCATAAGAGCAATCACATTTAATAACCAAACTTATCTAGACATCGACAGATAGGACAGCCCAGTTTTGTAGAATTTGCCATTCAAAACAGCAATAAAAACCAGGGTAGTGATTACTGCTGGAAGGGAAGGGAACGAACGTGATTGGGGGGTGGGGTGAACAGTGACACCCGCTTACTGGTGCTCTCGTATCTCAAGCAGGGTGATGAGTAGATCGGTGTGTGTGCCTTCTCTCACAGTTTATACCCTTTGTGTCTGAAATATAATAGAGTATTTTCAATAACTGCATAAACAAAAATATTAAAAGTCAACATCAGCAGCTATGTGTTGCTCATAGCAGGTCTTCGCCTAATATTTATGAGGGGGCCCAGGGGCTGGGGGTCCACGTAACACATATCTAAATATTTAATACCTATAAATCAAGTTAACAAACTGTCAGATGAAATATGTTCCTTTTTCTTAACATGATAAATATACTTTCAGATGGCTAAAACCAGAAAACGTATCAGAAATGACTACATTTAATTATTATTATCATATCTGAATATGCTGCCAAAAGGCCTGTGATGTTTGGAAGAGTAATTCAGCAACAACACATATAATTTGTAAATTATTTTATGTTTACTCATAGCATTTTTCTGACCTCCATTTCTGCAAAATCACGATGTTGTTATAATAAAGATTTTAACATAATTTGCACTCAATTTACAATAACTACATAAATGATTAAAATAATTATTTTACATTTAGAGGATAGAAAATTTAAATATATTTATCAAAATGTAAATAAAAAGTAAATGTAATGTCTTCAAAATTTTCTAAATTGTTTTGTAAAATATCAAAGTACCTTTTAAAAATCTAAAGGCAAAATAAAATTACTACTAATGAGCATAAAAGTGATATCAAAATGATTTAAATAAGTATTTAAAGAATTCATTAAACCTTGTTACATATTTTTATAAAAATAAATCTATGTACCGATTGAGAGTTAATTTTTCATGTGACCATATGTAAAGAGTCAGTATTATGCTTCATTAGTTTTATATCCTGAACTACACACATACCAATTTTAAGAGGCACTGAAAAACCATTTAAATTTTGGGAGTCGGAGGGTAACGAGAAGTGGCATGTCAACAAGACTGACTTGGGAAAATTATGAATGAAAGATTAGACTGCCAATGGGCTGCACGTAGAGAATGCAATTACTTGATGATAGTATTGGTTCAAGTGGGAGATGATTAGTCCCTGGATGGAGGTGACAGTAATAAAAATATGAAGTGGATTGATTTGAGAGTCCTCAGGAACCAGAAATTGATTGGCGGCTATGTATTAGATTCGGCTCATCACATCCAGTAGAGGGATCTTCTGGCTGAAAGACTGAACTGCCTTCGTACTTACCTACTCTGGATCAGAATTTAAAATTAGGTGTGAGGAATTTAAATCATGATGATATTTTCATGATCAGTTTTATGTGGAAGACCCAAAGATGGAGGTGACACAATGCTGTCTCCGAGCTTCTTTAGTGTGGAAAGCACTTGGAGAGATCTTTGAGCTGGTGGTGTTGCCTGGTGATGGTCATCCAGACCGTGGAAGGGACAGTAGAGTCTTGCTTGTGACCCATGAAAGCTTCTAGGCTAGCTTTAATCCACCAAGCATCTGTGACCACTGACTGACTGCCCACCCATTTTGCAAGACTTCTCTGCTCAACAAGTCCTCACATGTTGCAAAGGTGAAGGTGATTCTTAGAATGTGGAGGTTAACAAGAAGAAAATGTATCTGAGAAAAGTAAATATTTCAGCTGTTAAACTGGCTGACTGGAAAGCAGGTTTAAAATTTTTTTCTTTTCATTATCATTGCTACTTAAAATTATCATTTAAAATGCAAATGTGTGTGATATATTTTTAAATTAAAGTAGTTTTGAAGAAAAAAAATGATTAGTTCTGCAGACAGAATGATGTAGAATGTTTACTCTCATTTCAACTCGCATTAACTAATCCCCTCTTTAAATAAAATTACTGTCCTAAAATAAATAAATTGGTTTTGTGGATTAAGTTAGGCTGTGATCAGTGCAAAGGAGGAATAAGGCTTCACCAAGTTATAGAATATTGGGCTTCATTTTTGATCACAAAACCTGATTTTAATAAAGATGATAGCTGAGAACTAGAATCCACTTCAGACGAAAAACTACAATAGGCCAAAGTTTTACTTAGATTTTCAGTAATTTTGTTTGTAGTTGAAAAGCTTTAACCAAACAATTTTCCAAAGCTACTTAAATCTCCCCTGTTGTGACAGATATTTGCCTATTCCCTGCAAAGGCTTTAAACTTTATCTGCCTAATATTTGCTCGGAAGCAGCAGGCAAATGAAACATTCCTCTCAAATGAGCCATGATGATATTTAGGTTGTTCATAGAAATTAAGTTTAACTTCAAAAAAAAAAAAAGCTAATAAGATTATAAATGATGTCATTTGTATAAGTCGCCGTGGAGTGATGTAGACTCTGGTCAAGGAAAACCACGAATCTTAAAATAATGCTCCAGAGTCGCAAACTTGATTGTGTGCATCTTCTGGTCTCATGAGATTAAAAAATAAAACAACTCCTTTTTCCCCCTCCCCCCAAAAATAAAAATTTAGATATTTCTCAGTCTTTCAAACAAAGGAAATTTACGTACTGAATAGGGGTTAGTAATGAGTGCATTTTTTTAGACTTAAAGGCGTGGTTTCTCTGGGCCTTGATTCCCAGATGTAGCACATTGCACTGAACTGACTGAAAACTAACAGTACAGAATGCAGGAGGCCAGTTAAAAGGTCATTCATCACAGTGCGTGGCATTTAGATAACCTTTTTTGCCCAGATGGACACTGCTGGTGAAACTGCTGCGTCTTTTCAAACAGTATCACACTGTCGAGTCACAAAAGTCTACTGTAGAAGGTCTCACATAAACGTTCCAGAGTGAGTTCTCGTTTGCTCTGATTATGACACTTCTCTATATTTTAATTGGGGGGGAAAAAAAGCTGTGCTTTTCCACCCTTTCGTTACCCCCGTCTCGCTGTTCATTATTTTGGCGTTCATTATTCACAATATACCTTTGCTTTGTCTCATCCAAAGAAATTTCGTGTTTCGTTTTTTAAAAAATATGAATAAGATGCCCTTTTATGGGAAAGGGTTGACATAGCATGTGCCAGTGGAGAGGACATTGCCCTAATCGATATGCCCTGACCCTTTAAGTTCAGAAAGACTGCCCTCGTTATCATATATATATATATTGTTTTTAATTTCCGAAAGGCTCTCACGTGGCCATGGGGACCATTACCGTGATCCTGTGATTAGTATATATGTTCAAATGTGCTTTTCTGTAACTTCAATCTGGTTTAAAAATAATCCAACCAAAAACATCATGAATCATGCAAAGCAGAGTCATTTAGAGACGCATGAAAAACGTCCCCTAAATATTCTTCCTGCTCGATTGAAAGTAAACTGGCCCAGAATAAATTATAGTGTCTTCAGTGATACATTCTGTGTTCTGAGCCCCTGGTTTTTTCCACCCCTCCTTCCACCTTGGCAGTCTAGGTTTCTCCTGCCCTCAAAATTCTTTCCCTCTGCCCCACCCCAAAGGGGGACACTCGTTACAATAACCTTTCGGAGAGAGAAAGAGGAATACCATCTCTCGCAAATGTTACTTTCAACTCTTTATAAATGTAGCATGAACCTTTCTCTTCCACTCAGCATCACCATAAAAATAAAAATAATAAAAAAATAATGAAATCATGGAAATCAGCTAGCAGGCAGAGGAATTCTAAGCATCTCAGTGTCCCATCACTTATCTCCAAAGGCAGCGATGAATAGTGCTTTGAGAGTCTTTCTAACCCTGGGTGCCCAACAAGTGGCTCCTGCCTCTCCCCAACCAGATGCCTGTCACCCCAAACCCCAACCCCATAGCTGGCAGAGCTGTCTCTATCCGTCCCTGGACAACCAGCGTCGCCAGGGGACAGGGTTATGTCACGGCTGTGGCCGCTCCGTGGAAACCTTATTTTTCTGATGCCAGCACAGAGAAAGTGGTGGCTGTTCCCAGCTCTACAGGGTGCTGGTCACACGAAAGAACACACAATTAAGGCAGATAGATAGCCTAAGTGTCACAACGAGACGGCGACAGAGCACGACAGACTTCGTCGAAGTGGCTACTTCCAGCAGGAAAGGGTTGGAAAGGCTCCATGAGTTCACTGTAGAAGCAGAGACAGGATTTGGGCTTGCAGGCAGGTGGGAAAGTGATCTAGAATTAGCAAATCAGGAGGAGCACGCGGGGTGAAGTGTTTAGGACGTGAATGGTGTTCACACAATTTGTCGGGGAGGGCTGGAAATTCAGCCACGGAAAAGGGGAAGTCTCAGTTTCCATTGAAGGCCTTGACTGGCACACGGAGAGGCCTGGGCAGCACCCAGATGGCTTTAGAGCCCGGACGAGAAGTGATGGGAGCAGCAGTGTAGGAGCAGCTGTCAGTGTCGTGTGAAATGAGCTGAGGAATGAAGGAACGAGGCAAAAAAAAACAAAAAACTAAACTAAACCTACAAAAGGCCACAGCACAACCCACGGTGGACAATCTAGGGCCTGGGTTCTCAGAAGCCGTTGTGCTCGGCAGACAGTGGGGTCACTTATTAAAAACCCAGATGCCTGGGCCTACCCCTCAAAGACTGGGGGACATCACTAAGTGTGAACTGGGGCTTTGGGATTCGCTTTATTTTTTTTTCTTTTTATTTTTTGATGGTACCAGTGACCAGGTGAATGTGGGAAACAACAACAACAACAGAAAGACACCTTGGGAAGCACTGATCTTGGGAAGTCATTTAGGAACTCGGTTTAGGAATTGTTGGAGGACGGAAGAGCCCTTGTCCACCCCTGAGCCTTGCTCAGCTTTCCGTGCCCTGGATGTCAGCCCTGGTCCCGCTGTGATGTCTCCGCAGTCGGAGCCACGCCGACCGCGGAAGGCAGGCAGGCTCATTGCCCTCAGGTTCACGTGGGCTCTGGGTCGTGCGGTGTCCTCTCCCTGTGGACAAATCAACTGGAAGTCACCGCATGGCTCGCCCGAAACAAAGCGTTCAGTTCTGTGGTTCCAGGGGGCGAGCAGGGCCAGACAGGGTTAGGATGGCCGTTTCCAGACCAAGTGTGATGATTTCCTGTGGCCTCAAGACTCTGTCCTCTGCCTGCCACCTCTGCAGATTCAAACCCAGGGGAATTTCAATGACAAAGGGCGCCTTGGTCTGGTTAACAAACGGGAGGGTGGCGTTTGTCATGGGGTTTCGGCAGTTTCGCTCTGGAGGGGGGCGTACTGAGCGTTCCTGGGGTCCCCTGTCCCCTGCGCAGCCCGCGTTGCTTGGCTCTTCTCGTTTAACTGTAAGTCTTTTTAAAAGGTGCCTTGTGGCTCCTCAGTGAGGACTCATAACGTGGCGATGTGTTCCAAGACGCCAATTTAAATGGCTTTAATGTCCCTTTTAACTCATCCTTTTGGAAGTCGCCGTCGTGGGGCCGGCCTGTCTCTCTCTGCTTTATCTCAGCTGAACAGCGAGTGGAGCTCGAAGCGGGGATAAGGTGTTCTTTGCATCGTCTCCTTTTTCCCTTGTCGCCCTCTGCCTCTCCTCCACGATTTTCTTCTGCGGCTCAGCTAGACCTGCCGCTGCCCAGGCTTTGAAGAGGACATTCGTTTGCTTGGCTCGGGCTTCGGCAGGGTTGCCTCCCTGTCGCCAAAACCAGCCGGCCTTTCCGTGAATTCAGCTCAGTCCGCCTTCCAGCAGGGTTTGATCTGGCTGACCACTTCCCCTTTCAAACCCTTCTAGGATTTTCTTTCCTTCGCTTCTTTGAATCCACACAAACCAGCTTTTTTTTTTTTTTTTTCTGGGCCTCTTTAGCATCCTCATCCTCCTCTGCCAGACCTCTAAATCCGGCACGCCCCTGGCTTTATCTCGAACTTTCTATTTCAAGCTCTCCCTGAGAAAAGTGGTCCCATGGCTCTCCGTGGTGGTTTTTATGCATTGGTGCTCAGATTTATACCTCCAGGTCCTATCACCCGTGGATACCCAATGGCATGTCTGCAACGGCACTGCTGCCCCTGTCTTCCCACGCCCATCTTGTTTTCTCAGGTTTCTTCCATCAGTAGACGGCATCGCCATCCTCGCAGTTATGCAAGCCACACAGATTAGACACCCTGAGGTCTCCGTTTTCATCACTCCCGCTGCATGCGGCCCACCATCAAGGCCCGTCAGCCCTGCCGCCATCACATATCCCAGTCTGACCTGCTTTCTTCCGTCTCCACTGCTGCCTCCCTAATTCGAGTCCTTGTCACGCCTCACTACGGTGGCTTCCTAATCGGCCTATATGCTTTGCTTCTTAACCTTCTAAATTTCAATATCTAGATAGCAGCCTGGGTCATCTGCCCTCAAATCAGATGACCCTCTCCTATGTGAAATACTTTGGTGGCTTTCCATCACTGTCAGAATTTAAAACCTCCTGGAAAAGTCTTCTCTTACTCACTTGACCTTGGCCTTTGGGGGCTTCACACCATGTGGCCCCTGCATTTGTCTTTCCTATGCTGATGCCTCTCTTTTCTTCTGTCCCTTCCTTGAACAGCCAAAGGTCTTCCATGCGAGCTGGCTTGAATTCTCTTCCTTTAGGTTTTTGTGTAATTGGCTTAGTTTCTTCTCTTCAGAGAAGTGAAGTGAAAATGGAACACGTACACATACCACTGCCATCACTTTCGTGACTCTGTGGTTTTCTTAATAAGATGAAAGAGGTCTGAGGATCCAGTCGATAGCACGGTGACTATAGGTGGACAATACGTGAGTAATACGTGAGGAGATGGAGGCACTGATGGATCAGATGGGAGGAGCGCTTTTGCAATGTGTGTGTCTATCAAGTCATCACAATATACACTTTAAATACCTTGCGATTTCATTTGTCAGTTATACCCCAATAACGCTGAAAAGAATTTAAATAGAAACAAAGAATGGGGAAAAATATATAAAGCTCAGCGGAAGAGGTCTTGGCTTTAAAAAACTCGTGCTCTAAACTAACAATAAAATAAGCTATTCGATGAAATTTTGCTCCTTTCGCAGAAATTTTCTTTGCATTCATTTCAGGAACTACTAAAACCTGGCTCTTTTCTCAAACAAGAACTTGATTTGCTCGTAGGAAGAGTGATGGAAATAGGCTAGTTGATTCAAGGAAAATCGTGCATGTCAAAAGCACCAGTGCAGTGCTCAGTGTGGCATCGTCCACGTGGCTATTAGTCATGTAAAGACAGTGGCTGTCTAAGGGCTCGTACCTGCCCTGTGCCCCTTCACGGATTCTGCTGTTAGAGATTTTTCTGAAGATAGAGAATGTCTTAGTAACCTCTGTGTCTGTCCTCTTTGCCCAACGCAAAGCCTGACACTCAAAGTGTCAGTGAATGCCTTTGATGAGTTGGGAACACACTATGCAGCGGTTGTCCCGTGATTTCACGCCCCCACCCCCTGGGCCCAGATTTGATTTAAAAAGTTATAACCGTAGAAGGTGCCAGGCTGCTGCTCCACTGCTGGGATCGACTTCGGTTCTCATGGCTGAGCTGGCTCAGAGGGTTGTCTTGATTCCTCGTCGCTGCTGTTGCTATAATTACCGAATCTACAGATTTCATGCCTCTTTTGTTT
This sequence comes from Cynopterus sphinx, assembly GCA_030015415.1. Lineage (NCBI taxonomy): Eukaryota > Metazoa > Chordata > Mammalia > Chiroptera > Pteropodidae > Cynopterus > Cynopterus sphinx. The sequence goes on from CM057391.1 coordinate 2,910,847, forward strand.
CAGCAAAACAAACGGACTGAGGGAATAGAACAACAAAGAGCTCCTTAGCCAAAATAATACACACCAGGTGTGCTTCCCGGCCGATTTAGTGCGTCCTGCTCACCCAGTGCCTCATGCTTGTCCCTGTCACTGAATTTTAAAGCTGGTTGCACTTTGTTTTCTGTTTTTAACTCCCAAGAACCTAATATTCACAATGAAAAGAACTTGCCATGGAAACTTCAGTTTGAGTTTGTGTCCCTTGCAAGGTCAGCTGCCTTTGGTTAATGGCTCTGCTGTTGACTGTTTTCATCTGGAGCCCTCAAACCCCACGGGGCCCTCCCAGGGACACAGAGCCTCGACCGGGCAGTGCCCATGAGGGGCCGTGGACGTCAGCATCAGAAAGCTCAGCGTGAGGATAATGAGTTCAGTCGTTTCAGAAAACCGCCGGCTTCCGAACCTGGCACTTGAGTGAAGTCGGGCTTGTTTTTGAAATAGAAGGGCTCGGGGCTCACCTGCTGCAATCAAGAGCTTCCGAGCAAAGGCCTGGAGGAACCTGGGCTGGTGGGCCCTCCGCATTGCAAGGGGAAACCATCACATCACCTTGATCCAAAGTGACACGTAGAGACGAGGGCAAAGGGAAGATGCTCGAGGGTAGTTAAAGTCACAGAAACCTCATTGAAACAGAAAGACAGGGTAAGACTTTTTTTGGTAATAATCGTGTTTTTATTTCCCACCTTTCCTCCCCCTCCACACACACATACATTGTTTTTTGTTTTTTTTTGTTTTGTTTTGTTTTGTTTTGTTTTACTTAAACATCTTCTCGTAGAAACGTTTTAGCAGTGTCCTCTCACTGCTGTGGACTGGACTGTGTCTCCCCCAGATTCCCACATGGAGACCTGGACCTCCATGTGGTTCTGTTTGCAGCCGGAGCCTTTAGTCAGTAGTTAGGTTTAGAGGTGGTCGTGGGACCAGAGATCTCACAAGTGGACCCAGGTGCCCTCACTGGAGGAAGTGACAGGAGAGTCTCTCTGCCAAGTGCAGGCACAGGGAGGAAGCAGCCTCTGCCATCCAGGAGGAGGACAGCACCAGGACCTGCGTGCTGGCCTCTGACCTCGCACTCCAAGCCTCCACTGGGATGATGATGGCGAAAGGATGCCAGCCTGTGGCATTGTATCTCAGCATCCTGAGCAGGCTGACATCCTCACCAGTCATCACCAGTTACCACTCAAATGGGTTACTGGTTGAGGAGGATGTGTGTAAAAATGTCTCATTTAATTAAAATGTCCTCTAACCAGTAACGTGCATGGAAGTACACATTTTTTTTTGGGGGGGGGGAGTATATACAGAGTTCTCACTGTGATTGCCATAGGGGGTGTAGCTCGAGGTTCTTTTCATTCATCGCAGGCTCCTGAACATCTTTTAAGGTGCGTTCGTGGCTGGCGGCTGCGTGTCTGTGGTTTGGTTTAGAGAACACAGAAGCCCCCGAGAGCTGATGGAGGGATGTGGAATGCCCTGGATTTGGGATTCACGCCTCGAGGCTTAAGGCTTTGAGTCTCTGAGAAACCCTTGGTAAAATACCCCTCAAGGATTGTCCTGTTGAAACTTTCCCATTACTTTTCTCGCACAGAGTAATCGTTAAGATCCGTGTATTGTGATTTCAGAAAGGAGTTGAGGCTGAGAAAGAAGAGCATAGAATAGTGGGGTTTCACAGTGGGAGAAGGGGTCATGGTGCGCCCTGAGGGGTCAGGTGATGGACGGGAGAATGCCCCATGGGAGGGCTCAGGTGGAGGAGAGGGGTCTGGTGGCCCGCAGAGCCTGGAATATGCCAAGAGGGGCTCACTGCTCTTCGCTCTGCAGCTCAGACAGTCTCCCTCCTCTCTGCCTGCACCCCAGAATCTGAATATTCTCAAACCACAGCCTTCGTATTGCAATCCTTGCTCCCACCTTTATAATAAATCACCAGATAGTCATGTGCTTGTCTCCATGTCCCTTTCTGTCACTTAGACACCTTGCCGAAAATAAGGTTTTCCTTCTCTTCACCCCAGGGAGGAATTTCTCAAAGCACAGTGACAGCAAAGAGGCTGGAATCTGAAGCAAAATCCCCAAATGTAGTAGATTCTCAGAGATGAGGGTTTGCAATCAGGTTTGGCTATAGAAAAATAAATTTTTAAGTATGACAATTATGTCCTTAAAATATTAGTCAAAGGCCATAGCAATCGCTTTGCTAGAAAAATCCTTTAATTTTTCTCAGATACTTTTGCCATTTCTCTCTTTATTCCTGTAGCATCCTAATGTGCCTAGATGATTTCTGAAGTAATTCTCCTATGCACGACTTGTTAATCTATACTTAAGTGCACTGATGCCCAAATATTCCTTAACAACAAATAATGGAGGAACAAAAGCAAAATTCTTAACTTTATTTCTCTCCTTAGAAGCGGAGCTGACATGAGGTTAAACGCTATAAACGGGAAGCTGCCTTAATTGTTAACCTGCTTAATTAAGGAAAAGAGAAAAATGCAGAAACGTTGGTAGCTAAGACAACTCCTTTCTTTGGGTTCATCGGAGCTGCCTCGCTGATTATTTTCTGAAGAAGAGTGTCTTTTGTGATTAAGTCACTTGTCAGATTCGCATTGATATGCAAAGTCGTGTTTCATATCTCAAGGAGCTCCACCATCTGTTACCAAGTTTCTTCCAGCAGGAGGTCCAAGAGAATAGCGTTCGGGAGGTACAACCCGCTTGGAATACAAACGGTTTTTTACAATTAAGAAATAGAACTCGGAGTAAACGCCGATTGAATGTAGTCCATGAGCATGGAATGGGGGATGACACTGCAGAGCTGAGACAAGGTGTGAAAAGGCCGAAGGACACAAGTCTATTTACAGTTCTTCTTGAAAAATTCAGAAAAACCTCAATCTTGATTTTTTACTTTCAGGGATGGTTAGGATTTAGTGTTTGTCCCTATTTGTCTTTTTACTCCTGCGGTTAACACTTATTAGAGCCAACAATGAATGACAAAGCACGTGCATCACACACACACACACGCACACACACACGCACAGACCCATGCGCGTCTGGATACTTGAAGTCTCAGATAAGAAATGCAGGAAAGAGCTAAAATGTATTTAAAAATGTATACATTTCAAATACTGAAGTGCAAACACTTATGTTAAATATGGATGAGAAACATTAATTGAAGATTCTGGATAAGAAATAGCATGGTAAGAGGTAAATATATTTAGATATTCAATATGTAGATATTTAAACACACTGAGGTAATTTAGAGAATCTCTCTTGAACGGAACACAGCCATTTTTAAAAAGATGGATGTGGTCCATGAATCAAGGCACAGGGGATTATTAAATAGAAAACAGTTTAAGGGTAGAAAGACTTAGTAGAATGAACTGATTGACATGGTTCTTAGAATTCCAAAATGATGGCTTCTGATTTGCAGTTTGGGCATATAGAGGGAGTAGATGATTTGTATTTGGTTCATTGGCTTCGAAGTACATCGTGCTTATTTTATGCCAAGTTAGGGTCTAATCTGTGGCAACGTACAGGTAATGACTTCCAAGAGAGCGTTTGATGAAAAGATCTAAAACAATCCAGAGTAAAAGTTTTAAATACTCCATTCGTGCACCCTCTATTTCTCAGTGATTTTGAGAAAAGCAACAGAAAAATTCAAAAGGGAAAGTGAGAGATGCTAAGCACACTTATTAAAGAGTTCTAGAAGCTTTGCTGTGATTATTAAATGATGGTTTGGTCAAAACTTTGCATTAGGTGCATATTCAGTCTCTTGATGGTAGTAAACTTTATTTCTTTTTATTCTTTTTTCATATTCGTGTGTCCCTGCACATGTTTGAGCACATGGTACACACTGTGCATGTATTCCAAGTTGTATACCATCTTATTGAGCCCATTTCTATTGTCAAGTTTAAAAAAATGATAATTACTGAACTTCGGTGTATTCTCCATGATCATAACCCACCTCTAAGAGTTCTGCATCCCGTCTTTCTCTGTGTGGGATGAGAATAGCTCCTCCTACAAGAAGCGTGTCCTCTCCTACCCCATTGACATCAGGTTTGTCACTGTGGTTGGCTTTGAGCATAATAAAAGTGATGTATGACGTGACCAAACAGACATTTTAAAAGCCATCATGCGGCTTCTCCATTGCTCCTTGTCCTGGGCCATGAGAACAGATATATCCCAGATGGGACTGTCTTTTAGACTTGGAAGGAGATTTGCGGAGCATATGTGACAGTGACCCACGGCTGACATGGAAAATAAGCAAAATATCAGGAATCCATGTATGTTGTGATAAGCCCTTGCGATCCAGACGTTGTTTGTGAAGAACTGTGGAGGGTGTAGAACTTCCCCTACTTGAGACCTAGTAAGTTAGCCTATAATGGGATCATGGATGCTGGCAGAGGATTCGAGACTTTTGGCCCAGAGACAAAAGACAGCTCCTCTTCACAGCAGCATCAGTAGCTAGAGTATCAGAAGTCGTGCTGGACCCCTCCACCTTGGTTTCCACGGGGTGATGTGAAGAGTGCCAGGTGACAACTGCACACACAGTGCATCGTGTAACAGGAGAGGGACCTGGAGCTTCGGGAAGCTGAGTCCCTTATCAGGAGTGATAAGTATGCCAGCCCAAGGCTTCTGAAAGAGATGCCTCTGTCTCCTAAGGCTGCTTTGCCAGAGAGCGAGATATCATCTTCATCCTTTCCCAAGCTCTTTACTATGCAAACAGCCTTCAAAGGTAGTCTGGACCAAAGACAGTTTTTGCCTCTGCTCTCAAGATGCACAGTGATGCGAGAGACCTAGGGCTAATTTTCTCCTAACAGTTCTTCACTCAGCATAATTCAGCAAAAGCCACAGAGTACCCTAGGGGCTGTGCGCTATACCAGAAGTTTACCTCTTCCTGTTTCACATCTAAGAGAGCCTCTCAGATTTTGAGTTATCTTAAGAAAAACAATAATTTACTGAGTGCTTGTCATATGCATGCACCGCACAGCACTGGGAACTCCGACATGTCATAACGTCTGTCCACAAGGTACTTGCTATTATTTCTGTTTTATCTGTGAGGAAACGGAACTCCAAAGGTTAGACCGTTTGCTCACGGATGCTCTTATTAATCTGAGGAGATGGGGTTCAGACTCAGGTGTTCTGGGCTCTAAAGCATGTGTCCCTTAAGCTGCTAGTCCCTGCCCACAAGCTGTTATTTTACATTGAGTCAACGTGCTTCCAAGGCTTTATGATGAAAGATTGGCAAAGAACAAGCTCTGTCATAGCTGATACCTGTCCATTCCTCAATACATGCTCTTCGGGTATGAGAGTTTAACCACCTATGACTCCACCCAACTGGACTGTAATCCATCCCTCACATTTCCATTTTGCCTTCAGGATCCTGGCTCTGAGGCATTGTGGCCAAGCCACTCAACCTAGCCATTCAGTAACCGTCACAAAGAGGATGTAGGTCATATGGGCATGTCTTCTCATGTCTTTTTCTAATTAAATACAGGTTGACTTCTCTCCATCATCACTTGCCTTTCGAGGTGGCTGCATATGCACACATAGTTTCTGGAACCTACGTTTTCATGTCTGCTATGTACTCTCTGTTAAGTTAAAATCGGAATGTATGTTATTTTGAGAGGTTTGTATGGAATATGAAGGGCCTGATTCAGAGAAGTGATGTTGGCCTGGCCTGCCTTGGGGAAATTTTAATGAAATTCTATATGTATATCAGCCAGTTGCTAAGCTGGGAGATGGGCAAGACTGAAGTGGCATCTGCCTTTGTAGAGCTTATAGCCAACACATGAGACATTCGTAAATAACCACACAGGTAAATATAAATGAGGACGATGATAAATGCTCTGAAATTAAACCCACAGCGTGCCAAGAGAACTCTCTTACAAAAGAAGGAAATGAACAAGTCTCCGTAGGGAAGGGAATCATATTTTAATTTTAAAAATTATTGTCTACAGGTGAAAGAGGATTAGATACAGCAAATATGCCATAGATAAATAACTTTTTTCACAGAAATATGTGTTCCAGAAAATTGTCAATCCGAGTGAACATTATCACAATTTCTATGCAACGTATAGCAGGATTTTTTTTTTTCTAGCACTTAAGTTGTCAAAATAATTTGAACCTAAAACTCGAAGGTCGAGAGTCATATTCTCTTGGATACTGTTGGGTCAACACATGTGTGTTGAGTGTTCCAGCCCTGAAGGAGCTTCCATTCTAATGGGAAGTCAGGGACAATGACATACTCAACAAGAACAGACAAAACCAAAGCGAGTGGTAAACAGGTTTTTGCTGTCCCTTTCCAGGGGGCACAAGGGCTGTCTTCTCTTTACAGTTTCAAAGGCCAAGGTCAAGTCACATTTTTTCTCTTATGTTCTCTGTATTTTTTCCAGCCTGAATGTTGTCTTTTATGCATATTCCTTGCTTAATGCAAAAGAGCAATGATGTAGAGCAGACTATGACATTAGTCAATTTAGGAAGAATATGTCACATTTCTTAAGACAGCAAGTAGGTATCTGCCTTATTTGCATTATTAGTGCATTTATTAAGTGGCATTGTTGCTCTTTGCTTAAAAAGTGACTTTATCTAAAATAAATTAATGTGTTCAGAAAACAGGTCTTGATAGACCCTGGAACAGTGAGAAAGGTTTACTTATTTTGAGAATCCAGTGTAAAGTTTTTCTTTTTCTATTGATTTCACTTTAAAAGTCTACTTTTCTAAAAAAAAAAAAAGTAGTTTTTGTTACTTCCTGGGAAGTGTGGGTGCATAGAACCCCACACACATGTCAAAGTCTGAGTGTGTAATGTGTTGTTTACACATTCTCATGCATTTTGTTTAAGAAGACACATGATACAATGGAGAAAGAAATCATTTCTAAAATATAAGTTCATGCACATATTTATCACATTAAAATATGTTTTATCTGATCAATATTTTAGAAATAAATTATGCTGACCATGTGTACATAACTTATAATTTTCATAATAATGTCAATTTGAATTAACTACTTTGTTTTCTTTGTCCTCTGAATCTGCTATAGGCATTTAGATATTATAATAAATCCTCATATTTCACATTTTATTACTTCACTCTGGTCATTATGTTAAATGTTTAAAATTAGAAACACACATGCAACTGGTCAACCTCTTCAGAATTAGTTGAGAAATAAAAAATGTGTATTTATGAATTTTTTTTCTGGCCCAAGTTTAATTCACAGGCTTTTGGGAACTTCCAAATTTTCAGATTACCAAACTCAGGCTCTTAATAATTAGAGCGAGAAACCTACCTCTTCAAAATTTTGCCAAAGTCTTGGTATATAAAGCCTTGCCAATTAAAAAATAATAATCTTTTACTTTAATGAAAATGGCCAAAAAGTTTTTACTAGTAGAGGTATATTTGACTTCTTGTTTTTGATGGAAACTAGATGATTTTAGCCGAAATGATTTTAGCTCATTTGTCTTCTCTCGTGGTAGATCCTGTTCCCACCTGCAATAAATTCATCAATGGCAAAACCTAAGACAGCATCTAATGTTAGGTATTCTTTTTCCTCCTGGCTTCAAGATAGAAAAAATAATAATAATAACTCTTCAAATCGAGTATAAACTTATTGTAATCAGAAAATATTTATATCAGTAATTTTGCACAGCTGCTCAGATCCATCACACACTTTTATCTCTTAATATTATTTGATGAATTCCATGTAAATGCGACTAGTGAAGCTTTCCAAAGCAAAGCACTGCTTTGATTTCTTTTTAACAAACAAGGAAATTTGTTGAACCTCTGTTTCAGTTTCCTTAGGTTTTCTTTTTCTCCGGAGCAGCTTTGAGAAATGCAAAGGAAGTAGGTGAGTCGCCTTGCAGAGTGGGTTTGAGGACAGCACACTCTAATTTTGGAGCTTTTGATGACAGATGTGAAAGGCAGCTGCTACACATCTAATCTCTACATTAGTGAACTGTCAGTACAATTATAGCACCCGAGATGAAAGGGTGAATTATATTTCTCCACTTGCATGGAAAACGATACGAGCACTAATCCAGTTACGTAATCTTGAAGCTCCTGACAATGCCTTTATTACACTAACTGCGCAGTAGTGAAGACATCTTTTCAGGGAATGAGACATTTTTTCTCTTTGGTTTCCAAAAGTATATTTTTCAATTCTATAAGCGTGTTTGTCAACATTAAGTGGGACATAAAAAATATGACCCTCAACTTGGCATTGCTTTTTAACTAAATATAGGGAATCCAGGGATACTCTATAGGAGATACTATTTACTGCCAACTTATTACACTAGTCACAGCGTATGCAAATGGCTAGAATACTTTAGAAATGTGAGTGCAACCTTCTGTGCTCACCTTCATCTCTCACTCCCCCAACCCCTGACAGCGACAGATTCTTTTACTATCTCAGTAGCTTTGCCTTTTCCAGAATGTCCTGTCATCGAAATCCTATACTATGGAGCCTTTTAAGATTGGCTTCATCCACTTAGCACTACACATTAAAGTTCTTCCATGTCTTCTCATGGCTTCATAGCTCATTTCTTTTTAGCACTGAATGGCATTCCCTTGTCTAGGTGTACTGCGGCTTCTTTATCCATTCACTAAGTGAAGGACATCTCATTTTTTTCTGAATTTTGGCAATTCCAAACAAAACTTCTAGAAGCATCTCTGTGCAGGCTTTCGTGTGGGACACAAGTTTTAACTCATTTGAGTGGCTATCACGTGATGTGATTGTTGGATTGTATGGTAAGAACACGTATAGTTTTATAAGAAACTGCCAAACTTCTTCCAAAGTGGATGTACCCATTTTGGACCCAGTGGCAAAAAAGCGAGAGTTCCTGTGGCTCCCCATCCTCGCCAGCATTTGGTGTCATCACTGTTCCAGATTTTGGCCATTTGAATACATGCGTCGTGGTATCTTGTTGTTTTGTTTGTAATCCCCTAATGTCATATGATGTGGAACAACTTTTCATATACTTATTTGCCATCTGTGTATCTTCACTGGAAAGTGTCTGCTGAGGTCTTTGCCCATTTTTAAATCAGAGTATTTGTTTTCTTATTGTTGAGTTTTAAGAGTTGTTCGCATATTTTGGATAACAGTCCTTTATAAGATATGTGTTTTGCAAATATTTTCTCCCAATTTGTAGTTTGTCTTCTTATTCTCTTGACAGCTTTTTTTTTTTTAACAGAGCACGAGTTTTAATTTTAACAAAATTCAGCATGTCAGTTATTTCTTTTATGGATCATGGCTTTAGTGTTATATTTAAAAGTTTTTGCTATACCAGAGGCCATGTAGATTTTTTCTTTTGTTGTACTCTAGGAGTTTTCCAGTTTCATGCTTTACATTCAGGTCTATGATTCATTTTTAGTTAACTTTGTAAGGAGCAGAATATCAGGATCCAGCCTTTTGCATGTGGGTGCTTAGTCCTGCCTGTACCACTCATTGGTATCAAATATTTATCGGCAAAAATCAGTATGCAGACTAAACATTTTAATGTCATATTTTGCCCTGAAATATTTTCTAAGAACTTTCTTTGAATTTCTAATATTTTTTACACTTAGGTTTTATGTGTAGCGAAGTGACAGACTGCCAACAAGACTAAAAAATTAGTTTGGAAATCTCTAAATTCTCTAGTAATCCAGTCCCCTTAGTCAAAAGACTTTAGAGAGACTTTGAAATCCTCAGAATTTCAATGAGCACTCAGTTTTATCATGAAAATGTCATTTCAGCCCATAGAATTCTAAATTCACTTTTTACACAAATCACAGGAGCTAATCAACTAGTCATTTGCAGTGAAAGGGAAGAGAAACAATAAAGACAGAATATCAACTGTTGTTCGTTGTGGGCTGGATGTATACCAAAGTGGTTGATCTAACAACCTCAGAGAGATTTGATCAGAAAGCAAAAAGAAGTGCAAGCCTCAGCAGGTCTAGCCCAGCCAATCCCTTCGGTTACAGGTGTCTTTAATACTCAGGTCCGAATTCTGAGTCATGTGCTTGGATTGCTTGTGGGCCATAGGTTTCAAACTGGTTAGTGGTTCGTTTTAATTCTCTTCATCTTTGCTACTTCCAGGAATTTTATGTATTTTAGAATGTTCCCCAAACTTTAGTTTAGAAGCAGCGATCATCTCTCTAAAGTTCTTAGAGGATGCCTTATGACTAAACAGGACGCATTACATTTCCATCCAGGTACGTGTATGCAGAAAAATAGGACAACTCCATCCCTAAGTGGATTCCAGTTTCTAAATCAAAGAGGATACAAATGTTAAAAACAGTGTCATTTTTATTTGAGATTTTTTTTCACACCCTGACTCATCCCAAGAGGACTTTGAGAGTTTTCTTTAACTTAACAACAAAAAAGTATATATTAGTATAAATGTCATTGACAGGGAAAAGAGATCAAAGAGAAGGGAGAAAACACATACGCTCACTGTGAGGTTTAATGTGATTACTGTAGTTAGGCGTCATTTTGTTTCTGAGCTTCCTAGCAGCCCAGAAGAAAAGGGAGATGTTATCAATAACATAGTTTTTATAATAAGAAAATGAATTCACACCATTTCTAAGAAATAGAACAAAGCAGAAGGAGCAATTACATAGATGTTTGTTATAACAATCAAATCAAACTGATGTTTTAACATGGAAATGTTTTTAACTCGAGTTAATATTTCATATGGTAAAGTTCTTCTTAATCTCTGACGAGTTTTAATGCAAATGCAGAAAGAGAAGAGCCTCAAGGACTCAGGACTGACTGGCTTCCGATTCCTTACACTGGTGGTTTTCAATTTGAGTGTTCATAAGAATCAAATAAAGGCCTTGTTTAAAAATACGGATTCTTGGGCTCTATTCCTGGAATGTCTCGTTTAGTCAGTGGGAGAGGAGATTCAGGCATCTAACTTTCTAATAGATCCTTGGTATGATGCTATTGCAACCGGCCTAGCATTTGAGAACCACTGACTCGGGCTCTATTTTTTTCAAATTTCTTTTGTGTTCGTCAATTTTTTATAGGAATTTAATAAATAGGCCAGTGTTATGTAGTCTGAAGACAGTCTGGATGACAGGCTTTCCGTAGTGCTCATTTGGGGCAGACCTACAAGGGATCACACAGCGAGTTGGACTTGCATTCTCTTATGAAAATTAGAGAGCCACAGCAGTGCCCTGGGCTAGACAGAAGGCCGGTCACCTGCAGGCTTCTTCTGGTCAAGGCCAGATTTCCCTCAAGAAATGGTTTTGAGTTTGTTCCAGCCTTTGGGCCACTGACAGATCCAAATGTCAAGTTAGAACAAGTCAGAGACGATTTCTGTTTGGAAATCTGTGGAGAAAGCATCAGCCGTGTCACACGAAAGCTACCCAGAAGCCTGAATGCTGCCCTGTGCGGGTCTCCAGGGATGTCTGCCGAGATGGGCGAGCCACTAAATGTTCCCCAGACAACTGACCACGTGACCTGTTATTTGGAACTATTTAATATCGATCTGATGAATGTCAGGGAATGTCTGCCAGAGGCAGGAGTTTTTGTTCCATTGAAGTTAATGATGAGTCATTTTCCCAAACAGCTGGTGGTTTTCAGAAGCTCCTGTCTCTTAAGACCACTCCGGTTTAATGAGCATCAAGCCATGTCACCGGCATTTAGGGGGCCTGAAATGCTGAGTTTTTATTTCTCATTAATTAGAGGCCCCTGGTCTCAGCCTCCTCTGGTTAACTAGTAACATTCCAGAATATCTTGATATCAATGTTCATTAAAAACAATTATTATTATTATTTTTTGAACCAGAGAGAAAGATAAAATGGACATTCTCTCTTTTCCACATCAATTTCTCTTAAGTGGAAGATCGATTTGACATGTCAGGTCTTGCCAGTTGCTTAAGACACTTACGTAATTTTTTATCTTTTATAGGAAAATAGCCTGATTTTCCCTTTTCATGAATTTGTATCAGATAAAGGAATGTCACTTTCACTTTCTGTCACCAGGCTTATGGATGGCTGCCTTTGTCTTGCCTTAATTTCTAGGTGGCGTGTTCTAGGTGATTGGTTTCCCACCTAGAAATCAACATCGTTTTTCTGCCCATCTCGGCAAATGCATCACTCTGCCCTTAGCCAAGTGTACTTACAACCTTTCAAAATCTATTCATGCTTTTTAGCCAAGGACTTTTTTTAAAAAAAAAAGTATGACACAAAATGGACTCCTTGCCTTAAAAAGATAAAAAGGTACCTTAATCTCAGTTCAAAAGACAATGATGAGGGCAGTTCTTTTGCTGAAAAGTTTTGTTTACTGTTTTTTTTTTTCTTTTTTTTTTAACAAAAATTCTATAAATTCGGTCGTTTTGGAAGAAAGTACATTAGTTCAGAGGAATGTTGCTGTAGAGGGTAAACAGCTCAACCTTATAAGAGGTCTATGGAAAAAGCAAACCAAAACCACATGTTTTGAAAACTAGAAGCATAACTGTTCTCCATTGTCAGATCTACCTCCTTATTGCATCAGCTCTGAGTTGATGGATCAGTTGATGCTCTGATATCAAATAAAATTGGTAAAGAGATTACCCAGCCCGGTGCCCATATATAAGTTAAGATATAGACTGACAGGTGCATGTCTAATTTTAACTGTCAGGAGTGGCATATCTAACTGAACTATTGTGGGACCGATTCTAGTGATCAGACGGGGGTGAGATGTTTGGCAAGGAATCTCGGAGAAGATGAGTTTTGGCAGAATCTTGAAAGATAGAGGAGGAACAAATTTGAACTGGGAAAACGGAAATATTCAAGTTGAATAAATTGAAAGATGGCTAAGGGAACAAGGGGTCCCAAATGTATCCTTTAAGGTCAGGAAGAATCGCCCCCCCTTCTGTTGCAGAGTCTGCCTCTGCTCAGGACAGTCTTTAGCGTAGAATCAGCATCAGCGTAGAATCGGGAAGGTTTTCTAATTCATCCTGCACATGGCACCTTGTGAAGCGAAGCCCCGAGAAGGGGGCTGACTGTCCCTGGGCCAAACTGGCAGTGGTGGAGGGGGAGCCAGAATGCCCCAGCTCCAGGATGGAGTTCATGACCCTGCGTGATGTTCCTTCACCCACATGCATTTGGCGACCCATCATTTTAGGTTTACAACTTTAGTCATCATTTAAGATAAGATTTCTTTCTAAATTATGATGGACCTTGATTCTTTGCCACAGTGGTGTATTTTCCCTATTATTGTTATTGTTGTTGTTGTTATTTATTATTATTATTATTATTATTATTATTATTATTATTATTAGTGTGTATTCTTTAACTGACTAAATATTTTTGACTATTCTCATCAAGGTATGTTTTCTTAAATTGTGATGGAACTGGCCTTAAAAATCGTGTATAACTGTCCCTTCAGAGGATTCCTTGTTAATATGAGTTTGGGAATGTGACACGTGTATTCTTTAGGCAAAAAACACAGCCCTAGAAGCCTCACTTTTTCCTCTTTACTCAAGAGCAAATATTTGTTTCCCATTTGCTACACAGCAGGCATTGTGGAAGTGCTAGGAGCTCAAAGCTGTGCGTGGACAGCCACAGACCCCCCCAGAGCTCTACAGTTTGCCAGGGACAGACAGGAGTACAGACTCAGGCAAACCGCTTTATTCCAGGTGTGATCAGGCCATCTGATAAAACTTTTCACCGACTTTCAAGCATTTGTCTTCAGAGTCTGTGCGAGTTAGGCGTTTTTAGAAGTGTTAATCTTGGAATGTTCGCATGTGCGTGTGTCAGCTGGTCTTCCATTGTCATTTCGTTTGGCTACGTTACCTGTTTGTCGTGGGATTCGGGTAAATGGAGTCCTATTCAGTAACGTTTGAAGTCTGTGCTTCGAATGACAATATCACTGAGGTGGAGGAGCACAAAGCACGTTTGTGTGATTTTGACAGAATGGACCTCAATGTACAGTACAATTAAAGACCAGGATTTTATATTAATAAAAAGAAAATGACATAGTTCTCTCCGGTGAGTTTTCCAGAACCACTAAGTGTGTGTTCACTGTTACTACTCCACTAGATTCACTCCAGGGGGGTTAGTAAAGCAAGGTAGGTTTAATACTTAATATTGAATTTTTCCCTTATGTTTCCCACTGATACATTGCAATTGTTATTTTTTAAAAGGGAAAATATAAATGTGCCAAGTGGAAAAGCACTCAGTATTATTTCTTACTAACTTTATGGTGGTATTACGCACTCAGACAATATAGAATGCACTTATTTAAAATGATTATGCACCTACCGGAGTAATAGGAATTAGTTTCAATATTTTGGATTTTTTATCGATGACTATGAGAAATTTGCTCTTGTGTTTCCATTTTGATTTAATATTCTTAGTAAATACCAAGTCCATATTTTTAAATAAGAAAACAACTCTGCCTAATGTGCAAACAGCATTTATAACATATATTACATTCCGCAGACTTTTGTGGTCATTGTTTACTGTGTAGAAGCTAGAGTTTCTTTGGCTATTTCCTGTTAAAGTGCACAGTCCAATGAACTACAGGTTTGCCAGTTAACCTTCGTAAGTAACTGTTGTTGACTATTTTGCCTTGAAATTCTCTTTAAGCAAATTTTTATTTCATAGAAAATGTTACATAAACTTGCTATACGTCTATCACCTTCTCTTAATTTGAAATTGTTAATTTCAAATTACATATTTTTAGAATTTTCTTAAATCTATTTTCAACAGGTGCTTCTAAAGACAAAAGTAGGAGCACAATGGTCAAAATTAAATTTTAAAATGATACTAGGACAGGCACTACCTGTCTCCATGTGGTAGGGGAGCACTTTTTCCTTTAATAAAGTCCTCTCAAGGCCCTGCCGTCTCGCATGGTGACCAAGGCTGTAGAAATATGGTCGACATTTCTTCTTTAAAAGAAACCAGCTCTCTCTGTCTGAAAGCATTCCCACTGCTGCCCTAATTACCTTATGTCATCGTGTATGGGCTCATCGCCTACTGTTGATGGAAACTTAGGGGAAAAGAAAATATAAGGAAGAACAGAAACTCATGAGCACTTAATCCAGAGATTAAGGTGTATACATGGTATTTTATAAAAGCAAAAATTATTTTTGCTGATAAAAGTAATAAATGCCTTTATTTTTTAAAAACACCCATTAATACAGTCATGTGTGAAGTAGGAGTGTCAGGTCCCACCAGAATGAAGCATTTGGGTGTATCATCATGTCTGTGCGTGTTTGTATCTGTTTCTGTTTGTTGTCTTCCTGTCCCTGTGCCTGTCTGTCTGCGTGTACTCAGATTCTCATCTTTCAATGAACCTAAGTTACACATTTCGTTCTGCAACTGCTTGTCACAGTGTAATTTGTGTCATTTCAGTAGCCTGTTGCTGCCTAACAAACCACCTCAAAATGATGCAGCGACTTAAAACAGCGGCAGCATCTTCAGTCTTGGGCAGGGCTCACCAGGGACAGCCTGTCCTGCTCCGCTTGGCGTCATCTGGGACGGCTCAAAGTCTGGGGGCTGGAGTCATGTGAAAACCTGTTCACTCGTGTATCTGCCAATTAACGCTGGCTCTTGGCTGAGCCTGTCTATTGGAATATCTCCACTTGGGCTCTCCACGTGGCCTGGGTTTCTGTTGGGAGATGATTCCCCATGAATATTTCATATTTCTACATGGTCCAGGTCCTCTGAACAAGGCGATAACTGCCAATGTAGAATGTTTTTGTTAAGGAGACATTCCAGGATAGTAAAGCTTTGAGATGTTGCCTTCGCTGGGGACAGTCCAGGGTAGTAAATATCAAAACCTGCCCTTCCCCTCCTTCCTAGATCCTTTACATTCCCGAACAAAGACGAGGCCTCTCTCTCTCTCCTGCAGGCATCACTAGCGGCCTCGAGTAAGGGCAGAGTTGCCTAATTCCGATGCACCCCATAACTTTATAGGGCAGTGTAATCACAGAGGATAAGTGGGAGGGAGAGGTGCGAGAGACAAGGTAGCATGGGAGCCAAAAAGAAGATGGTTTACTGAGCTGACCTCTGCTCAGGATCCAGCACAGTGGATTGCCCAGTCTCACAGAACCGCATGCTGAGAGGTGACATCAAATCCTCTCAGGACAAGGAAGAAGGAGTGATTCATCAGCCGACCTCTCTTTATTGGTTGGTTTCTCATGGGACATTTATTCCTCTGTGTATCTTGAACCTGCTTGAATGGTGCCACTTCTATATTAGACTTAATAAATCTGAAGTGACTTACTAGTGGTATTGAATCTCACACACACACACACACACACACACACACATTTATGTGTATATATATTTTTTACTGTCTTGAATTTTGGTGTAAAGATCATTGATCTACATAAATCTATGTGTACCTACCCAATTATATTTGTAAAATAAGTTACAAAATGGAAATCTCAAGATTGTTGAATATATGTGCTCTAAATTTTATTGTCTATTGACAAATGTTACTAATTTTCCTCTATAAAATATATACACATTTATACTCTACCAAGAAATCATTAAAAAAGCTTAATCTCATACTCTAGACATAATCAATCTTCTAATTACTGCCAATCTAATAGGCAAAAGAAAAAAAATTGTTTTTCTTAGTTTCTGTTTGATTTTTTTGTGTGTGAGGATAGACATCTTTTCACATTCTTATTGATCATCTTTTTTGATCATCTTTATTGATCATCATTTTTTTTTTTTAGTAAATTGCTTTTCATATTGTTTTCTGTTTTTTCTCATGGAGGGTGTTCCCTTTTTCTTAGTGATGTTTTAGCTTGCTGTGTAGTTTATGGATAAGTGTTTTCTAAATTTGCAAATATGTTTTTCACTTTTCATTTATCTTTTAATTTTATTTGTCATCTCTTATCAGAGGATGAAAATCTGTCAGTCTTTTGATTTATATTTCTCACTTTTGAGCATTAGTTTTATGTTTTATTTTTATTATATTCTCTAATTTGTCATAGCTGGTATAGACTTTTTTTTTTCTGAATTTAATTCCTGATTATACTATCTGGTGTTAACAGTTTTGCCCATTGAGTCTCTTTGAACTTCTAGGTAGATAATTACATCATCTTTAAATACCATTATATTATTTTCTATATACACATTCATGTGTATATGTTGAATTTTTCTCCAAAATAAAAACTTTTCTGCATATTACATTAGGAACATTTTCTAAGACAACTAAAATATGAATTAAAAATACTGAATTATTTTCTACCTATGTAGCATATTCTAATTTTGTTCTCTCAGGTTGTATTTTTTAACATTTATAAATAACTCTATAATCATCTTTATAAGTGAACCTTTTCTCTATTTCTTGGATAATTGCCTTGGGACAGAATTCAAGAGGTAGACTAACGGGTTAAAAATAGGACCATTTTTAAGCTTCTTCATGCATGTGTTTCTGTCATTTAGTTGCTTTTCAGAAAATATTTATTGCTACGTAACCTTAGTGGCAGTGTATGGGAATGGCCATCTCACTTGTGCATTAGTAGCTCCGAGTTGTCTCACTGATTTTATTTTTTATTAATTTGATAAGTGGTAAATATCGTTATAATTTGCATTTTGTTTTGATTACTAGTCTAGTAGAACATTGTCTCATATGCTCATTAGTGATTTGTGTTCCATCTGTGGTTTTTTTATTCATGAACTCAGTTCATTTCTTAATTTGAATCTTTTCATATTGATTTAGATAATAAGAACAGGACTATTTCATGAGTTATATTTGGGGCAAGTATTTTTTCTATATCATAGTTTGTATTTTAATTTCATTCACATAAACTTTTTGTTTTAGTATGGCAAAATCTCTTGATTATTTTACCTTTCTGAATTCTTTCCTTTATCACAAGTCCTTCTTCATTATGAGGCCAGAGAGAGAAAATCACTGAATTTCTTAATTAATAAATTGTATTTTTTAGAGAACTTTTAGATTTAAAACAAAATCGAGGCATAAATACAGAGTGCTCAGATACTCTCTGTTCCCACATGTGCAAACCTTCCTCAGAATCGACATCCTGAAACACAGTGGTACATTTGTCACAATTGATGAGCCCACATGGCACATCACTGTCACCCAAAGTTCATAGTTTGATTGGGGTTCACTCTTGGTGGTGTACCTTCTTTAGGTTTTAATGAATGTATAATAAAATGTATCCTCCATGGTGGTGTCATAGAGAATAGTTTTCACTGCCCCAGACATCTTCTGTGCTCTTCCCATTCATCCTCCGGACCCCTGGCCATCTAATCTTTTTACCTTCTCCATAGTTTTGCCTTTTCCAGAATGCCATATAGTTGGAATTACATAGTGTGCAACCTCTTAGATGGACTTTATGCACTTAGTAATAATGTGCGTCTAGGATTTCCCCATCCCAATCTGTTAGTCACGCACTTCAGTTTTTTTCCTTGACTGTTGGTCTCCTCTTTGCTGTAGGGTTGATGTGCCCCTGAGAACCGAGCATCTCCTTAACCTCAGCTTTTGGCCCTGGTCATTAATTATGGATCAAGACTCATTCATTGCCTTATTACAGGGAAACGTGAAGGTATTGGGAGAGCATTTTATCCGTTCCTGCCACACGCCTGTCCAGGGCCTGCATCACTGAACTTCTTTTGTCCATCCTTTGCTCTCTTATGCCTCCATTATGTTGCAATTGCTACTTCCTGGACTACCCACCCACCCCCTTCCTTTTCAATCACCTTCCAAGTCCAAGTGCAATGTTCATCACCTTTGTGAAGTTGTCCCTTCATCTTCCTTAGCATTTTGTACTTACCTCGAAATACACATTTACCTCTAATAGCTCATATTCATTTAATAATTGGTCATATTTCTTGAAAGCAAAATCTAAGCCTTATTAATCTCTACATTTCTCTCCTCTTCCATGGACCTGGCAAATAATAGATGTTGAAAAATGTTTCTCGAATGAATATTAAATGGATGCACTCACCATTGTGCTCTGGGAATCAGAGACCTCTTTGCAACTGTGCTGGCTCAGTCATGACAGCAGACTTTTAAAAATGCAAATCTCATCATGTCACTCTTCTGCTTAAACCCATGCAGAGGCTCCATGCTTCACTTAGGTCATAATCTTTTTACAAAATCCACAATTTTTTATTATCTCGTAGCCCCGTCCTTCTTCTCCAGGCTCATCTCCCCTCATATCCCCACCCCTCCTGCCTCCCATGCCACTTGCCTCTGCCACCTGGTCACCTCTACTGCCGAAATGCTCAGGGCCTCCTCCATCTGGGATGGTTCATACTCACCATTTTCTATGTCTTTTTGTTGTACTTGCCCCTCATAAGGCTGGCTTTTCGAGTCACTGGCATGATGACTATCTTGAGTAATCCAATAATAACCATGCATTTTCTCTTAGATTTTTTTTTATCTGATTCCATAGAGCTAATTTGGTTTTTCTAAGCCCTGGTTTTAAATCTAATTAAGACATCTTAAACTGCTCAATTTCCATTTGGGTAGCCTGCTTTGCCCATCATTTTCAGGTTTCAAGACTTCTGTAATGAATTTCTTCCATTGCTTTTCTGCAATTAAGCTTCTCTTTCATTAAGCTCTGTCAGACTCAGTCATAAGGCGGATTGGTAACCCTCCAGTCTCATCAATTAAGAGCACAGGAAGATCTCTAAGAAAACACCTTGGTATCGAGGTAGTCTAGAGGAATGGCCTATTTTTCTGCAAATGCCCATGTTTCGTTTTCTTGGCATGACAGTTTATGGGTATTTTGGAGACTGATTTCTCTTCCCTTCTTCCTCACCTCTTTTGTGCCTCTGACCTCTTGAAATCAGCTCTTTCCCCACCCAAGGCTAAAGGCACAAGTCAGTCAGAGCTGGGGGCAAAAGGAGACTGACTGCATTTGGTTTGGGCCTTGGCGGGAGAGCACAGCAGATCTTGCCAGCCCCAGGCCCTCCGAGCTGAATTTATCACTTCCACTTGCAATCTGCCTCTGTAGTCCCGTGGACCTGAACTTGAGCCTCCATTTCAAAGCCATCGTGGTGAGGTGTACCATCTGGTCAGCCGGCCCTGCATCCAGAGAGGTTCGGAATCACAGTGCAGAGAAACTAATTATGTTCAGTAAGTGTTTCAGGATCTGCTATTCTAGCCAAATACACAGAAATAAATTATTGACATATTTTCTTCCTCTTCTCTCTGCTCATCAGATTCAGAAGTACAAGGAAAAAATAAATCCCCAAATAGTGGGGAAATTCTGGGGGAAGCTATTGAGTCTGTTTTGCATAACCGACCCTGCATGTCTTTTGTATCTGGGATTGATAAGCTTATTTAATGTGTTTTTGCCCCGTTTTATAGCAGACAGTCTTCACGCCAAGTGCTTCGCTGTCTGTCTGCTCTGCTGACGTACCACTTGAGGTTTTGAGAACACATTACAAAGCTGAGATTTATTGACCCAGCCTTTATTTTAAGTAGGACGTATTTATGTTTGTACCTCTTTGAAAACCAGGCCATTGGGACGGAAGGAAATTTTTAAATCTTACATCTGTTCTCAGACAATTTGATAATGTCCTCATTGATTTTTACAGTTACTTCTGCAATTGCTGAAGCACCTTTTGTTTGCCAGTCCAGATAGAGTCCAACTGGTACTCAGTAGCTCTTACCTAAAAAATGAGATTTCCCCTCCAAGGCAGTTCTTAAAAGACGACTTCGAGCAATAGTACTTCAATATTTGTCAAATTTGTTAATTCCATACTATGTCTGTTGAAGTCATGTAAAATTTGATTTGAAATGCGGTGCGGATGACAAATCTATTATAATAAAAGAAAGCCAGGAAGCTGTAAGCAAGCATGAACATATGCATGTGGGAATATTTGTCTAATTTCTAATTAGGCTAAATGATTCTAGATTAGCTTTACTAGTTATCTAAAAAAAAAAAATACCTATAGAGAAAATGGTCTTATTTTGTAATTAACTGTCATTAATTTTCATGCATAGATTTGCCATTATACATTTTAAGGATCAGAGTTATCTCCTTTTTGTATTAGCTCATGGGTTGTTCACATATTGACAGAATATAAATGTCAATTAAATTTTTTGGAGTAAGCGTCCTATGAAGTGTGTATTGTACACTTGTTAATTCATCTGATGTACCACCAGGGCTGACTATAAATATAAAAGGGCTATTTTTTTCCAGTTTATCACATCTTTGAATTAAATAAACATAGATAGTTTCAGCATATGGGCTGGTATGCAGAAGTTTTTTTTAGAGAACAATATAATATAGCACATAAACAAGAAGTTTTTCATAGAACGAGTATGTGTATGAAATAATCATTTGAGGCAGGGGCACATGACTTTAATTGCCCTTTCAAATATCATATTGCATATATACAAATTATAGTAAGATAGACATTTTAAAGTCTTATTAAAATGTTTCTAGATATAATTTCATTCTCTTACATGTAAATTTAAATTATTTCAAGCCAGTATATAAATAACAAGTTATCCCATGGAATTTTCTACCTTCCCCCTCCATAGTAATGTGCCAATACTACCACCTTCTCAATTTTATCTAAATAGACCTTAACCAATGAGATCAGATGAACCACAGTTATCTGCTATACCAGATTGTAAACCGTTCGAGAGCGAATCTATTTCTAATTTATTTTTATGTGTTATAGAGCCCTTAATGGATTCTTTGCATTTGTATGTACGAGTCAGGACCCCAGAAGGAAATAGATGGAGCACTTAACTGACTCTCACTGTGGAGAGTTTAATAAGGGGACCGTTAAGATATGAGTGGGGATCAGGGGGCACAAAAAGGCTGGTGAAGCCCTCTGGGGCTGGCAACAGCAGGGAGCTATTACCCACTCCTCAGTCTGAGGGTCAGGGGTGGGGAAGGCTTGCCTAGCTGAAAGAGCCTCGGCTGAGGTTGCAGCTGCAGGTGAGAACTGCTGTCAAGAGCTGTGGCATTCGGGGGAGTCGGGGTCCTGCGAGGCTGGAGCCCAGCAGAGAGGGAGCCTCGTTCTCTGATGCCTTCTCCTTGCTTTCCATTGGTCTACTGTTGGCTAAACCCGAACAAAAGCACAGACATTCGACTCCATCCAAGAATATGATGCATCCCTGAGCACAGAGAGAAATGGAGAGTAGGTGGAGGCAGGGGAGGCAGGAACACATGCAAGCAGAGGGATGTACATATATATGTGCAAGCAGCAAATATTAAGCTTAGTAGATGTTTAGTTGATGAGGGGGACCATGATGAAGTCTTTACATGTTTCCACAGCTTTCAGCACAGCCTGGATTTGTGTAATAAATTTCTTTTTCTTGATTAGCACGTATTGTTTACAATTCTAATGAATGTTGGTTTGTTCATTTGAGGTTTCATTTGATGCCTGTGTATAACTGATGTGCATAATAGCATAATTTTGCAAGTTAACTCGCGGAATTAGTTATTTAAAGATGTCCCAAGATCTGTCCTTCAGTGAACAAAAGAACCTTTTATTACGTGACTCATCACCTCCCAATTTACTTTTAAGTCTCGATTTTCATGTATTGAGATGGCTTGAATCAGGGTCGAACAGCAGCACTGAAATGGGGTGTGGAACTAACGTGGACCCGCCGTCTGAGGAATGCGGTGGTCGTGGTGGCGGCGTCATGTCACTTATGGGAACGAGCACATCTCATAGCTCTCAAGGATTGTTTATGGGAAATCACATCACATCTCTGTGTTCATACAAAGAGAGACACACACGTGAACATATTTTTGCATTTTCCTCAACACTTACCCCTTTCCTTCTTTTCTCTCTACTCTCCCCTGTTCTCCTTATTCTTCCTCCCTCGCTTTCTCCATTTTCCGTCCCTTTCCTAAACTAGATTCGTACTGTGAATATATTCTGTATCGCCTCATTTTGTACAATGCATCACATACATTCCCCCTGATGTCAATACCTAAAGATCTAATTCATTCTTTTTTAATCGCTGTGTAATATTCCACACTGTAGATGTATTCTGTTTTACTTACTCATTCCTCTATTGATGAGCATTCAGGTTTTTCCCAGTTTGGTGCCACTACTGAGAGTAACTGACAATTTTGTGCTTGATCTTTCTGTACGCTCCCTTCAATGTATATGAAAACATCCCCCAACCCGAGATCACTGATTCACAAGGTATCTTTACCTTTAAATTGTGATATTCATTACCGTATTGCTTTCCAGAAAGGCAGTGGCATTAAACA
This sequence comes from Cynopterus sphinx, assembly GCA_030015415.1. Taxonomy (NCBI): domain Eukaryota; kingdom Metazoa; phylum Chordata; class Mammalia; order Chiroptera; family Pteropodidae; genus Cynopterus; species Cynopterus sphinx. The sequence goes on from CM057391.1 coordinate 2,933,991, forward strand.
TGCCCATTAGCCATGAACAAGAGTTTCCCTACATCCCTAGACATCTTAACTAGCACTAGACATTATCAATCTCTTCCATTTTTTCCAATGTGATGGGTGAAAGTAAAATAGGATTTTATTAACGCTGTGTTTCATTCTACCATATCAGCCACCTGGAGCATACAGGGGATAAACAGAAAACATGGGGTCACAGAGGTTTGGAAAGAGATTCCTTAATAATTTATGATGCATGAGAGGATTTTGCCATGTGTGTTAATATGCGTGCCCTTCCACTCCCTGAGCTACGATAATACTCACGAATTCAGGTCTCACCCTCAGAGAAATTCTGGGCCACAGCCAGCTGGAACCTGTGACTTGAGTAGTTTGACAGAACAATGGGGATCCAGGGACCTATAGTAACTCACCCTTATCATCTCTAAACTGCTTCTAGAGGAATCGCAGCCCATTGGGTCATACGTTTACAAAGAGCTAGCTTCTCCCCACCCCAATTTATGCAGTGTTGACTGGGATTTGTCATCCTATTAACTCACCACAGGATCTGTAATTCATTAATATATGTCATCTGTAGGTGCTTCCAGCTATAACTGAGAGTGAACAATGGGCCGTTGCCCTGGGTGTGAGTGTAATTGGATGTTCAGTTCAGCATACACCACGCTCTACAAACTCAGTGACCCATCAGGGTGAACGGTAACCCCCTAGCGGGATGCCTTTGAAGAAAGATTTGTTAAATGAGAAGAACAAGAGAAAAAAAAAATGAAAATAATAACCAAGATTATTAAAAGATTCCTAATCTATTATTAACGTTTATTGAATATAGTTTCATAAATCTATAAATAATGCTTCTCATTTCTACCCACTTAAATTCACAAAGTGAAAAAAATAACAGCTTCCACGTTTAACACAAAACTGTCTTTAAGGAACAAAGTCTGTTAGTTAGGAGACACAATTTGAAGTTCTTAACCAAACAGCTAATTTTCCCAGCTCTGCTACCCCTGGTTGTTTCCTCTGGTTTCTGATCGTCCTTGTTCCCAGGACTCTCTGCACGATTGGGGACAGCAGGTTGATGATGGTCCAGGGACACTTACTTCCCAACGGCTTTCTAAGAGTCTTTGAGCATCAAAGATTTCTGAGGACAAACATTTCAGAGTCTATAGAAAGCTCTGCCATCCCACCTATTGGGGGGGGGGGATCAGACCTCTGGTCTCGGGAGGAAACAGCTTCATTCCTCAGCACACGGTGACAGAGAGTCATCCTGCCTCCCATTCAGGCATGTTCCTTCACATCGTCCCCTAAAGTGGGTCCCTGAGCCGTATCTCACTTGAGCCTTTTGCAATGAGGGTTTCTTCTGTTTTGTTTCTACTCCGAGCACCAGAAGAGATTTCGTGAACCTGTTTCACACACTTCTTTCTTCCGGAGGTGCTCTTATGGTGACACTGTCAGCCCAGGTGGCACAGATGACAAGTCCATGTTTAGAAGGAAGTTTCCAGATGAATGCTCCACCTGACGCCCAGCCCTACAGGTGGCTCTCAATATGTATCTCTAACCTGTTCTTCGACACTGACCGGTAAGCGTGTGACCTTTTGTCAGGGCACAAAGGCACCCACCCGTGTCATGAAACCAGGTCCTGCTTTGCTTCATGAAGTCAGGATCTCTGAGAAGATACCACTGCTGGCTGCGGTCAATTGTTCTAGTGCTTTCTGTGAAGTTGTAATCAATCCCTCCAACTCCTCTTTGCAGCAAGAGGCGACCAACTCTATCCGTTTTCATACCCTGGACTGTCACATGCTATCATTTTCTCTTCTTCAGCCTGGCTGGAGCTCAGAGCTAAGTGTTTGATTTCAGAATAAATGCTAAGCTACAAAAGCTATAAACATAAAAATGTAATTATTTGTTCTAAGATGGTACATGGAGAGACAGGTGGAGGGAGGAAGACAAAGCTTTCTTCCTCCAGGTGGCTGGCCGTCTCCCATCCTGTTATCAGCCTCCCTTGTGATCAGTTGCTAGAACTACAATTAGACTTTTCCTGATTTGAGCAAATTACTGTGTATTGCAGAAGAGGAAAACCTACCTTCTTCCCTCTTAAGTTCTAAGTCTGGGCCTGAAAATTAAACCGATACAAGACAAATGAACAAGAGAAAAGCATTTGTAATCCTTGATGGGCATGTGAGCGTCCTCATCAGAAAAACGAAGACCCAAAGCAACAGAACCGGGAGCTTATATACGTTTTTAACAAAGAATAATGAATTTGCAGAGATGTGACACGGCCAAGGAGTTGGGGTCAGGGCCTGTGAACTGTAGGAAATGGACTAGTACGTTTGTGGGGAAACGAATGGAAGATGGGGGTTATTTTAGTGGCTTTGCTTGTTAGACGCCTTTTGCTGACCGTTTCCAGGGTCCAAGGATAAGGATGTTCTTCTCTTCCTATGGCAAGGAGGGCACCTCTCTCATGGAAAACTTAATGACCTGCTCTTAGGTAGACAGCCGGAGGTCAGAGAGACCTCCCTACACCTGTTCTCTTGAGTGTCATCAGCTCAAAAAGGTCAGTGTGCCAAAGTGGCATATTTTTGATGTGGCATGTTCTGAACACCTGCAGTAGGTCGTGTGCGTGTACAGTGAAGCCCCTTTTGACTTCTTTGGGTTAATTTGGTGGCTAAGTCCTGAGCTACGCCTCGTAGCCACGTCTTAAATGAGAGACTGCAGTGCTAGGGTGGGGAGGGGCTGTGGTGTGTGCCCCACAGGTGACCGCGCCTGGCACGCTTCTGTGGAAGCCCCTAGGTTAAAGATACAATTAAGATTTATCTATTATTTATAAAGCAGAGTTGAAGACGTTTTGAAAGTAAATTACAGTAAAAAAAAAAAAAAAAACCCTAGAAAATTTGAAATAAACTCAGCACCGTGAAAAATTTATAAGGAGAAAGAAGAAGCTACTTCAAATGGATTCGTGAATGCACGTGAGCACTAAACTTAATTCTCGAGTTACTGGCAACGACAGCAAAGGAGCAAACTCGTTTTAGTTCATCTAGTTCTTAGTGTTTGGTTGAAGAGAGCGTTCATATTCATCTCGGGGACCCTCAGGGGACCCAAGCTGGTAATAAATGAGCGAAGAAGAGGCTGGGTGAGAATCAGAGAGAGCGGTGCAGCTTTTGCTTGTCCATCCTAAGAATTCAAATGAAAACCAACCTGAAATAAAATCTTACAAAGTCTTTGCTGGCCAAGTGAAACCAGAGCTCGGGATGGCAAGAGACACCAAGTAGCAGCAGGTCCCGAGCTGGAAGTGAAATCCAGAAGTTTCTCACGTGGGTCTCTAACATAAAGTACGGCAGATAATGTATATATCATTTGATTGAAAAAGCACAAAAATGGCAATTCCTTTAAGGGGGCCTTCCAATGTTGAAGTTCTGGGAGAAAAAAAAACCCTGAAGATTTAATGTTGTTGTTTTACCTTAGGGCATACACTATGAAGTCTCTAGAAATCGGACAGGCCCCCAAGGGGTCTAAGAATGCCCTAGGTTAAGGGTGCTTCCGAGAGTTCCACTTTTGCTTGTTTTGGAGGAAATGTCTTTTGTGATTGGGAGCTCGCAATGCAAAGAACTTTCTCGTGTCCTCGAGTTAACCAAGCAGCAGTGCCATTCGGGGTGTGTCGGTTACCTCTTGTGTGTGAGGTGGGGGTGATGGGGAGGAAAGCAGGACATGAACTTGGAGGAACAGAGAAAAGTCTTCTTTCTCCTCCTTTCTCCTACTGGCCTGGTTCCCTGAAGCCAGCTTCTCAGGTCCAGAACAAACGAACACGCAGACAAAAAGCCATCTCCACGTCATTTAAATGTTCAGGATAAACTGAATTCCTCCTCCCCCCATCGTCTTACTGTTGAGTGACTTCTGGGCTCTGTAATCACAGTGAAGAATTCGAAGTCGTTCGGTGGTACCTGTGGGAAAACAAACTTTTCACCATTATCACTGTCCTGTGTCTGTGACCTGCCTGTCCCAGGTTGGTGCCAGGCCACGGGATATAAATTCAGTCTTGGGTGACTCCGAAGGCGGTACAAAGCACAGGGCTTGGGTGTCACAGTGTTCCGAGCTGACCAACGGCCTCCGGACCAGATGAAGCTACAAAACATGTCACCCGCCGGCTCCTCTTAGTCTGTGAGACAATTCCGAGAGGCCAGCCTACCTGCTGCAGAGAGTGGCGAAACCCCTGACCCCTGGAGACAGGAAAGGGGTGTGATGGCCACTGGGAATCCCTGAATTCAGTGGTGGCTTCCTGTGCTCAGATGTAATTTCACAAAAACCCATGAATATGCCAGGATGAAGTCCGGTGCAGGTGCTGGCTAAAATCAGAAGGACAGGGGGGCTTTGAAGTCGGCCTGCGAGGAAGCCAGTTTCCCAAACCCCAGCGGGGACCTTCAGATTCAATTAAGGACCTTCGCGTCGGCCTCGAACCGTCTCGGAGCGCTGTTTGTTTCAAAGCAGCAGGTTCTTTGGGCTGCGCCTGGCAAGAATGACACCCGGGCCCTCTCAGTGCACCAGTGACCCCGAATGTCTGGAGAACAAACGAGGCTGCCGCAGGCTCTTTTGCTCTAGGATTTCTGTCGGGTCAGTGCGTTCTTCCTTTAGTGCGTGCTTATTTTTAGACTCGGCTGTCGCAACGCTTCCTCATTTTATTCGGATGTTTCTAGTGTCTCAGAGTAGTCCTCGCTGACGAGTTTTCATTTGATTCCTCCCAACTAGGCCACCTGTGACTTGGCTAGATGTGCAGTATGTTTTGGGGGCGTGGGAAGTAGATTTGAGAGGCCAAGAATGTAACGTGGGAACACTGAAGGGGGCCTCCCCAGCTTCCACCCCCGCCTCAGTCAACAGCCCCCTCCGAAAGGACGGGGAAGACAGGATTAAGAGTGATCACCAGGCAGCCTCACAATAGGGCAAGGAGCCTGGATGACCACGCGTCTTTCTAATCAGAGGAGGAGGGCTTGCGACTCAGCCAGAGGGAGGTACAGTGACCAAGGGGACAGAGAGAGTTTTCAAGCATGAGAAGGGCTTGACTCCCTGTCGCTGGCTCTAAGTGATGAAGAAAGGGGGTCAGGAGAAGGTGGGTGGCTTCTAGAAGCTACGAAGAACCCCTGGCCCCTAGCCAGCGAGGGTGGGGGACCTAAACCCTTCTGGGGCGTGGAATGAATCCAGGCCACACCTGAGCGAGCCTGCTGGTGGGTCCCACAAGGCAGCCTTCTGCAATGTGAACCGTATGCTACTGAGCGCATTGTTTGAATGTGGAATTCCAGGGTCGCATACAGGAACCAGGCCTGCTGTGCTTTAGGGCAACATGAGGGACCTTCTTCAGGGTCTGGGCCTTATAGGTGGGTTTAGACATGAACCCCCAGGGAAGAGGCACCTTTGACCTGCACGCTGCCTCTCCCGCCACCGCCTTTGGAGAACTTGACCTCCTCCAAAGAGGAGGTCCACAGAAAGCAAGGCCGCTCACTCTCTTTCTAGAAAAGTCGTGAGACTCATGTGTACCCTGTCAGCGCCTGAATTCCCTCACTTTGGTCTACACCAGTGGGATGTACCTTGGTCCTGTCCAAGGGCACCACTAGTTGTTCCATTTCCACCTTTTTCTCGCACAAGGTAGCCAGCCAGGGATGTTAGGGATCATCTGACTTATTCCATGAAAAACTGGAGGGGCGAGGGCGAGGGAAGGACAGGCACACCTGGGGTCTGCCCCAGCACCCAGGCAGGAGATCGGGCTGATGGAGGCGGATCTATCCACTTCTGCGTTGCTTTTTTCTTTGCTCTTTGTAGTTTTCTGTGGAGGCCTCCCACTGCTGGACTCATTTGAATAAAAATACAGTTCTTCTGCCCTGAACAACCTTCAGGATCCTTCAAAGATGAATTTAATTATACATATTAAAAAAAAATACTCAGAATTTTGAGGATTTTAGTTCTAAAACCCAATTTATTATGTTCAAAGTTGTGTCTGGATAAAAGGCAAGTCTAACATTAACATATTAATCCATTCATGCCATTTAGTGGTTTGAATTATTCACAGCCGCTTGTATTTTATTTTTCTAAGAATACGGCTTTTATCTATGAGGCTAATCGAATAGAAAGGAGTATCTTTTGCTTTTCTAATCCTCTCAGTCGAGGTTATTTTAATATAGGCTGCCCCCTGTGCCCTGGTGCATTTGATGAGCCGTATTCATAAGGCATTTACATTCGCTTGAAGCACTTAGCAGAAAAACGAGGTACGTCGAACACTAGCGGTGAAAGCAAAACGCTAGGCAGCCACTTCCAAGTTTGGGGTGCTTTGAAGCTGTTAAGCTGCTAAATCCCACTCCGCCGACCACCCCTTCCCCCGGAATATAAAGGAGGTGACGATGCTCTGCAAAACATTTGTGCGCTTGGCTTCAGCTCTTCCCCTTTTTATGATTTTAAGTCAAGCATCTTCTAGGTAAGGAATAATCCCCTGGAATGTCCACTTTCTTATTCGTGGAAAAGGCTCTACTATGCAATTGCTGCCAATCTCACAGGGCTAGAAGGCTCAGACGATGTAATCCGCAGGGATATAGCCTCTAAATAGGTAGAGGAACGGGAGGGCAGGGATGTTTCTTTGCCATCGCCATTAGCAATCAGTTTGCAGAAATGATACCACGGGGAGTCAGAGGCCTGGTGTTTGTAACTGGTCAGAACCCAGGACTCAGAAACGTCATTTTAACCTGGAATGTTTTATTTAGGTTCTAATCTTTGTCTGAGTCCAAACACTTAAAAAGTAATATTATGCCCATTAGATTTCAGCTTTTCATTCTTTGCCTAAGTCTTTGAAGCATATCTAATTTGCCAGGATTTTCCAGAACTTTTTAGGAACCCGGTTGCTCTCCCCTGGACAGTCTTATTCGTGTTTTACTCAGCCTTGAGCTCCGTTTTTGCCAGTGGAGCAGATTTGAGATGCATTTATTTGAGATGGACATTTGTCGGCCTCATCTAAAGTCACATTTATTCTTTGTTAGTCTCTCTGTGTCGTCCCTGATGGAATGAATCGAGAGTACTGGGAGCCACAGAGTGACTTTGCAGTGGTTCTTCTGAATTCGGCCTACAGGAAAGATGAGGAAACAGTTCCTTTGGGGCACTTGGTGGAGACTCGCTTTGGCTTGCCCATCTGTTCCTGACTGTAGTTGAGAGTAAGCTGGCTGTCACGCATTGTCCAGCTCTCTCACGATTACTTCCAGGTTGATGCTGACGAGTGTGAATACATACTTTGAAAATGAGGACCAGTGCATAAAGCGTTTCCATGATACGGGGATTTGTCTCCCGAATTCATCGTCGTCATATGTTCTCAAGAGCAATGGAGACATTTAATTCTACGTGGCAGAAACTCACCCAGGGTACACGACAGCTGTAGTCACATATGTGAAGGGCTAGATGTGGGCAAAAGGATCCGATGCATTTGTCCTTCCCGTCTTCTAACTAAAAGTGCACTTTGCTGTAAAGCCCCTTCCCCTTCTCTCTTCTCTGGGCAGAATTAATCAGTCTCCTGTGCTTCTAAGATACTTTGTGCAGAGTCCTACTATAGAATTATCACTCTGCGTTGCAGGCAGTGGTTTACCCATGTGTCTCCCCAGTCGGTTGTGAAGGCCTTCAAAGTGAGGATGGCACCTTATTCACTTTGGCATCTCTGCCATGGGGCACAGTTCCCAGCACACAGGCAAGGCGGTGCTTGTATAGCATGCATGAGAGTGTATTGTAATCTCAGAGGGCAAAGCAAGGACCAGTGTGATGTTCCAGTACAAGGACCTTGGTGGCAATGCTGGCAACTGATAGGAAGCTACCCTGAGCAGTGCCGCTACGTCATCCTGTCACCGTGGACAGTACTGAACTCGGCGTATGCTCTTTTCCTACACATATACACCTATGAGAAAGTTCACTTTATAGGTTTGGCCTAGTAAGAGATTAATGACAAAAACTAATAATAGAACAACCATAAAATATTCTCTAATAAAAGTTACATGTATGCGGTCTCTCTCTTGAAATGTCGTGTTATATTCTACTCACCTTTATAGTTAAAGGAGGCATTTTATGCCTTTTTGTGGCACATCCGAGTTGCCAGCATCATAGCTCTCGCACTTCGGAGCCACCATTCAGTAAAATAAGGGCAACTTGAACATGAGAACTCGATCACCACAACAGTCTATTGATAACGCAGAGGGCTACTCAGTGAGCAAGGGGCGGGGAGCACACGCAGAGCGGAGATGCTGGACAGAGTGAGGAGTCACGTCCCGGGCAGGATGGCTTGAGAGTTCATCACGCTACTTGGAATGGCGTGCAATTTAAAACTTATGAATCATTTACTTCTGGAATTTTTTATTTAACATTTTTGGATCATGGTTGACCCCAGAGAACCATGGAAAGCAAGACCACGGATAAGAGGAGACCACTATATCTGCTATGAAAAGCCAATTTTCTCAGTCTCCTTCAAGCAGAACAACGTATCACAACACACTGAATGCAGAAGCGATAGGAAAATTTAACTGTCTTCTATTAAGTAGACATTTAATAATTTGCAAAAAAAAAAGTAAAGCAAAGATGTTCTCATGAATTTTTATTTATTTTGGATAGATTACTTAACCTATGAACCTCAGTCAAGAGTTCAGATTATAGTTTTTTTATTATAAACATGTTATTTATAGTAATCTGTATTAGGGTTATCATTTTTGTTTAAATGAATAAAACTTTTTAATTTCTCAATTTTAATTTTTAATAAGGTAACTATTGATAATACAAGTTGCGCAACATAAACTCTTGGAGCTCCTTCATATTTAAGAGAGGGAAGGGTCCCAAGAAACTGGGAGGAATCAGGCATTCTAACTCTGGCAAGAGTACATTGATACTAACTCTTTGGAAATAATTTGACAATATCTATCAAAACTCAAACTCACGTTCATTGATTCAGCAACATACCACAACGGTTGTCATAACAAAACAAGAAGCGGAGTCTAAAAGTACAAGATAATGGAGGCTGGTTAAATAAGCACACCTACACTATATAGTGAAATTGTGTGTATTTTGCAGATATGAGAAGTAGAGTTGACCCTTGAACAGCGTGGGTTTGAGTGTGTAGTCCACTTACAAGCACATACTTCTCAGTTAACCATGGGGTTGGAAATTTGCATTTTCTGGCAAGGTGTATTTGGATTTTTGACTGCATGGGTAGTGGCAGCCCATGGATTCTTCAAGGGTCAAGTGTTCTTAGATATTTATGTGGAACTGTGGAAATACTTCCACAATGCTAAAGTATTAAAGTATTTCTTTAAAGATTAAAATTATTTTAGTAAGATTTCATTGTGTAAATAATTAGCAGATTTCTTTTTATAGAAATAAATGCTTTAAAACTGGGAACTAGAGTTATTTCAGGGGGAAATGATTAGAGATTAAGGAAAAGTGGTAGGGGCATTCATTTTTCAATTTATAGTTTTCTATGTTATTTTCTTTATCACATTCACTTTTTTAAAAAATTAACTGAGATGATAATACTTGTAACCATAAAGAAAACTAGTTGAGATAATGAATGTTAAATCTCTGGGCTCAGTAAGTGTTAGTTGGACAAGTGAGTGCCCGTTTATATTTTTGTGTGCCATCAGCAGAGTATTCGCCATGAAATTAATGAATGGCAGCTTGACAAAAATGTCGTAGATAGAAATTATACCTCAGAGTATATCTAACTGATCACTAGGGTGGAATTCTGCTATTCTCGATTCTGATATTTATGAAAGAGTAGCCAAATATTGTCCACCGAGAGGTTCCCTCTGAGCCACCTTAAAAATTTTCAGAATTTTTTTCCATTCATTAGCTTTCATAGCATTCACTTTTCCCTTCAATTATGTTCTCAAAATATGGAGCAGCTACTGGGACAAATAGACCAACACTTACTTAGTTGGTACTGTTGCAATTGCAAGTTCAAAAAATGGAATTTATTTAGAGGAATGCTTCTGTTCTTAGGGTGAGCTTATCTTCAGGGTAAGTTTAGGCTAAGAAACAAATGCCACAATTTTGCTTCTTAAAATAAGGGATGTTTCAGAATTTATTGTATTCTTTAAAAATCACTTTGTGATTGCCAGTACTGTGTTTTGCAAAATCCAAATATGATTGCACAAACATACACAGGCTGTATATGCAAATATATTTTTATAAAACAGGGCTTAGGTCATTGTATGAAAAATGGATGGACCATTTCTGGGAGAACAGAAATTATTAACTTATCCCAAGCATCTCATTGAAAGAAAAGAGCCAATTTAAAAAATGTTGGGAGATAAAGCATTCCAGTATTATTCTTCATTTCTTTTATTAATGAATTAGAATACAAAACTCAATAAAAATTACATTAAAAACTCATAAACATTGTTCAAATCTTCTTTCCCCATCAGCCACGTTCATGAAACTGACATTTCTATTTAAATGCAAGTTAATAATAATCAGAATTTATTAGTGAGTCAGACAGTATGTTGGGCACATCCATTTACTCACCAGACATTTGTTGAGTGCCAGATGGTGTGCCAGGTACTGAGGCGTTTGTGTTGAATAAGATACATTTCTTGCATTTTAAGGGTACAATGGCCAACAGAGTAGACTAACTGTAAACTACTTAAGAAAGGACTATGGTAAAATGGGAAAAGCGTGGGGTTTTGGAGGTCAACCCATTTTAAACCTCGGTTTCACCACTTCTGAATTATCTAACCTTCTAACTTTTCTGTGACTTGGGAATTTCATCTGTAAAATGGGGATACTATTTATATTGCAGGCTTTTTTTAAAATGGATTAAAGGATACAGTCAAAGTATAAAGCCAAGAACTAAATCTCATCAGATTATATTAAACTATAATAAAAACTATGATATGGGCATGGGCAAGAAAGAAGAAGCGATTAATTTGGAGATGGAGCAGAACTTATGCTAAAGTATAAGGAACTGTGAGTTGTTTGGTGAGGCCTCAGCCTATGGTATGTAACAGTTGTTATGAAGATCTGAGTTAATGATCCTTAATCATAGAGGACTTTTTATATCCTGCAAATGTTCAAGATTTTTAGCAACAGCAATGGGAATGAGATAATTAGATTAGAACACTATTTTGAAGCTAGAATTTGTAGAATTGAGTGTGTGGGGCTGATGGAGAGAAAAGATAAGACTTCCAGGTTCCTAATTCAGGTAAGTCATCATTAGTGTTGTTACTCAGGAGAATAGATTTAGGAGAAAAAGTAGGTTTGGAAGAAAATGATAACCTCTATGTGGTTAAATCTGATTTTTCAAGACCTTGGGCAGCAGACAGAGCTGGAGAAAAGATTTGAGAGCACTAACCGTGCAGATGGAGCAAAGTCAGCCATCTCAAGTTCAGATCGGCCGTGTTGTTCGTTGGCTCTGTGTCTGTGTGTTTCACCTTTCCTTTTTCTCTGAGGGATGGAAAGTGGCTTACCTTTGTAATTAGGAAGTCTCATGAATATCTGGGTCTCAGCTCTAAATTTTCTCATAACCGAAATTCAAATGAAAAACAACTCCTCAAAGCCTTTGCAGGGCTGTTTTAAGGATCATGTTTTTTTGAAGACCAAAATCCCTTTATAATGTTGCATATATGAGCAGAGAATGACAGATACAGCAATTAAAGACATTGGATTCATGTCTGCAGCAGTGGAACTATTAGTAACTTCATTGGCAAAGACTCTGTTTACAGCTACCTTTGGAAGCTTGGTCATTTACAGTGAAGTAGTGTAGTAAATAGGTGTGTGGGCTCCGAGTCAAACTGTCTGGACCTGAATATCAACAACTCATCTCCTTGACTTTGGGCAAGATATGTAACCTCTTTTCTCAAATGGAAAACATCGGAGTATGTATTACATAGGTGGTTGTGAGGACTAAATGAATGTGCATAAATTACATAGGACAGTGGCTGACTCATAATTAAGGCCTCAGTGTGTCATAGGTATTTTTACCGTCATCATCAGAGGAAGCATCATCATCATCACTATCATCAAATGGCAGGACTTGAGTGCAGTGCGGGGGATGTCGGAGATAATCATATCAGTTTTATAGGTGAAGAAAGGGAAGCCCAGAATCATTAAGACAGTCAATCAGAGACACCCAGGGAAAAATATGACTGCGGCTCTAGTACTGCTCAGCCCGATGCCCTTGTCACCATCCTTTGTCAGAGCAAGACCTTGTGCCCTCATGAGTAGGTTCACCAAAAATATAATTTTAGTCAATTAGTGTGTCTTGCACACAATAGAACTGGAAATGTGCTTTATCAGTGACTTTGCCAATGGTCAGAAGTGCCTTTTTACATATGTTACTTCAACTTGAGCATGAATTGTTACGGGTGTGAGTGTGTATATGTGTATTAGATAATATTCATAATGTCCATGTATGTTTAGAATTTAATAGTTATTCAGTACTACTTTGCAGGGAAACAAAACACCAAGATACTGTAAGATACTACCTTGATGTAATATTGATCTTATAATATATTCTGATTTATTAGGTAAATGAAACTCATACTTTAATGAGATTTTCTTGTTTTGTAAGTTTAAAAACTGAAAATATTAGACCTCGGGCTAAAGTTATTGAGCACTTGCATGTATGCACACAAAATACTGATAGCATCACAGAATATTAATAACACTTCAGTTTCATATAAATTATTTTCACCTGCACAGCCGAGAACATTTCATAAATAGAGATGCTGTTAATCACAGATTTGATTAAATAGATAGAGTTGGTATTATACCCTGAAGATAAGTAGATATGGATTCTTATTGGATTTGTGTAGTCTACTTTCAGAGGTATGTAGAATTGATAAAAAATGAGCACAGATTTTCATCATCTGCTCTAATAAGTGGTGCCAAATAAAATGTTTGTAAGCATTACCAGAAACAAACAATAGTTGAATTGTCAGATCCTAAATGTGAAAAACTAAGCTAAAGATGGCAAATTAAATAAAAGAAAATGAAGTTAAATATTAGTTAAATGATAGAAATTACAAGAAAAAATGGAATTGATCTAAGTAACATATTTTTACAGTCTTAATTTAAGCACACCATGAAAATGAATAGTTGCAATTTTGCTTGGAAGATGTAGTTTATAATTATTTAATTGGGAATTTCATACTCTTTTTCCTTTTACATTATCATTTTTACCATTCTGAGTTCCTTTAACTCTAAATTTTTTTGTGGGGGGCACATTTTATTTAGTAAAATCATTAGGGCCTGGCACACTAAAAACCAACAAACCAACCAAACAAAAAACTCAGAAACTCTACTATGTAGTTGAAGTTCAAAGTGAGTGTCCAGCAGCCTCATGCTGTGGTTGTCACTGCTTTTGTTACTTTGTGGTCCTGGGGCCTTGGGTTTGGCCACGTGGATGAAAACGTGGGAAATGGTAGATGAAAGCAGCCTTTCATCAACCCATGTGTGGAGTCTTTATCCTTACAGCTACCATGTTTTTGTCAAAGATGCCAAGTGCTCTTCCCTCAGTGGGCACCGCATTCTCGTGTGGACTGGTGTCCATGTCACACTAATGGCTTGGGCTCTAAGGCCTTTTCCAGTCCCATCTCGGCCTTATTACCCCGTAGAAAACCATTACGCACCATTTCCATTTCCGTGACCTAGGATTAATTCTCATAGTGGAAAAACGGGAATGGATCTTAGAATGTTCCTCAACTATTCATCTAGAGCTGGTCCTGCAAAGAATAATGTGCAGTGGAATTGGGAAATCTCCTGGCTAACTTCCAGCAGAGAGCCCAGTCCTGCCAATCAAATCATGAGCACTCTTTACTTTTGTTAGGGGCTGATGTCTGTAGTTAATCGGCGCTCAAAAACATTAAAAAAAAAAAAGTAGTTTATGTTCTGAAACAAGTATAGAAAATAGTTTTCCATCTAGGAAGTTAATTGATGTGAAATTATTTTATCTGAGGAAACAGCAGTGTTAAATGACTTTCCTTTGGGTATAATTTTGAAGTGTTCTTTTTTTTATCTTAAACTCGGATTTAAAAAAAGCACTAAAAATGTGCTTTGGCAGAGATTTAATAAAATTGCATTAGCCTACGGCAGTATCTATCTGGAAATGAAGACATACTTAAGTATTTACTTGAAATTTCTGATCTTTTTATACAGAATTAGAATCGTTAGCTTCTTTATCTACAATTAACTATGGTAATGCATCCTTCTCCCATTCCCCCCAGTAGGTCCCTTTGATTAAAAAGTTTTAACTTGATGTTTTTAATAATCCAAAATCTACAGACAATTACAATTATACAGAGTACAGACCCAAAGGAATGCTGCAATTTTTTTTCTTGTAAAAATGACCCAATCATAAAAGAAAAATAGTTTGACTTCATTTTTTGCTCAAATGTGAGATCTTTGAGTTTAAAAAGGGAATTAGTTATTGAATAAAGTGCCAAAATCAGGTGGTTTAGAGAGTCAGATATACTCTTCAGGCACCTCTTTTCCCTCGATCTCCTTTGATTTTTATGACAACTTTCCCACAATGCACTTAATCCTGGAAAGAGAGAGGATAGGGTTACAATCAAGGGAAAAACACTTTACTGCAGAGTGATGTCTTTTAACTCTGACTCGGTTTCATGCTGCTTTGGGTCTGCGAGGGCGATTTATTAGGCAAACTAGCTGGCATTAGAAAAAGACAACACCATCTGAAAACCCCAGTCGTGATGAGTATACTCATGTTTTGCTGTAATAAAAATAAGCTTGGCATTTCCTCGACTTGCCTTTTTGAAGGAAGGAGAGATGTGGAAGGGAGCACAACCTGTATGCAGGATTCTAGGCAGCGCTGGAAGGAAAACAAGGTGGAGCCATCAGAATCTCATTCTTTCCAAACCGTGTCTTCTTCCTAGTTACTTTGCTCTTCCATCACTTCATTCCTTGATTTCTTTCCCCTTAGTAAACACTAAGGTGTGTGCATATAAAAATATAAATTTTTTTATATGAAATATTGAGTAAATATGGTTCCTCACTGAGGAATTGATGCTTGAAGACACACTGGATGCTGTGTTTCACGTGTGGAAGTTTTCTGTGCACCTAACGAGCAGGTGCACATGTGCAGTGTGGGGCTTCGATGAGGCCAGCTTGTGTTCTGTGTGAGCCTGTGAACAGCCGGCGGTCCTCTAGGTCTCAGTCTTCCTTTACTTGTATCTTCCTTGTAATGGAGGATGCTGCCTCTATTTGTCCCCAGCCTCCATCTCCTGGGAGTCTGTTGAAATGTCAATCTCATATTCTGGGTCCTGATCCAGGAGTGGCAGGTCAGTGCCAAAGCTAACCTGAGCCTGGTTTTACTAGAACCCCTGTGTGATTTTTGTCCTCCTGCTAGACAAAGAAAACCTTCTGATGCCCCATCCTGCTCCCCCAGATGAGAATCTGAGGAAGACAGCAGCGAGACTCCATTCAGATTGCATTTTGTTCTTCCGAGCAGTTCTCGGTGTCCTTTTGATTTTTCTCAAGCCCACCTTCTTCCTCAGGACTTGCTCCTTCCAGCAATGGCACTTTCTGAGTCACAGCACTCCAGGGGTGCCAAATAATGATGCACGGGTGTTCCAGAAATGAGCTATTGCTTCTAGGCAGTGTTTTTCTCGTGCAGCTCACTGTAAGGTAGACTATCGACTGGTAATGTCGTAATTTATATTTTTTCTTTGTGGACTACTACGTGGTGATTAAGCAAATTAAGGTACGTCTGTTGCCTTAAAATGGAAAGATGTAAATCATCCAAATGTGAGTGAAAGAGGCAAATTAGTTTCATAGACTCCACCACTCTGTATGGGAACCACACGAGTGCACACATGGACACGTCAGTACATGTGTGTATGTAATGTCCATAGTAGGGTATATAGTTGGGCTTACTTTATTGACACACATGACAGAGAAATAAGTCTGGAAAGAAGCACACCCACCTGGTTTATCCCCAAAGAAGGGGAATAGAAGCAGGAGTAGCAGCAGAGTTCAAAACTTGAATCTTATAGACAACTTAAGTCACTGGCTTATCTCTATGGCCAAAGGGTTAGAAATCTATTACTCTACGGGTTTGCCTTGAAGCCGGGTGGTGGTGACAGGTGCACACGTAGCACGTGTCTGAACAGCTGGGGAAGGGCGGCTTTTCCCAGAGGAAAACCAGGATGCTGTTTCCAGCAGGGGCACTGGATGCTGGGCAGGAAACACAGCAGGTGTTTGTGAAAATATTTGGAAGGTTTCCTGCTTGGCTTACAACATTGCTGTATCACTTTAGTAATCAAAAATAAAAGCAAAAATACAGATTTTCAATTTCAATGAAAGTTGAATTAATACTTATGCCAGAAATCATATTTATAAAAATAAACACTACAGAAAAGGGAAAGCCGCTTGTCCCCCCACCCTTCACCCATGCAGAAGGCTTGATGAACAAGCCCAGTGTGCTATTTATTACAAATGACCAGCTTTTATTTGTTTATGAATATATTACCCTTTGTCATATTTCTCACTAGACTAAGCCTTGCCATTAAGGCCTTATAGGTGTGAGTTTCAGGATTTTCTGTGACATCGTCTTTCTTAGCTGCTAAGGTTATTCTAGAATTGGCAACATAAAAATTTTTGTTCATTAAACTTTATGGTGCTTTTGGATCCCATGCCAAAATTAAAGTGTTTGACCAAGTTGTAGGAATCGAGAAAATGGCTAAAAAGTCATCATGTTCATTAAAGGACTAGCAATCCAAGAGAGAGCTAATCAATTTTATTGGTCTCGTTACCTGCCAAACAAATCAAAAAGCATATGGGGCCTGGCATCATCAGAAACCAGGCTGTGGAGTCTCGTCTAGCTCAGTCTTCGTCTCCCGTGTCCCCACCTCAGCAGCTCCTGTCAACCCAGGAAGGTCCACGGTCTTCTGAGATGCAGGCCTGACCGAACTGCAGGTGGTTTCGGCCTTACTGACCTCTGTACATTTCCAGGGAAAAGTAAGCATTTAATGACGAGCCATGGGACCCAGAGGTGAAGGGTGAGCAGGAGTAGCTGGACTATTGCTTTGAAGAAAACCATATATTCGAGACCCTAAGAACTTCTCAGTTCTGTATAACGAATCTGGGCATCTCTCACGGTGACTTTCTCACTGTCGAGGTGCGTGAGGCTGTCGGTTCTGATTCTTCCAGCTCTGCTGCCTTTTGAGACCCTCCACACGCTGTTTCAGGCCCATCAAAACCTGCATCACAGCTGAAGTGCTGAGCAGCAGCTGCATGTGTCAGACTCGAACCTTCATCCCCCTGTCAGTTTGTTTGGTAACAGGTGTATCCAGAAGAGGTCACATGCCTCTTGGTATATTAAGATTTTTGGAGGGGGAGAAAAATGAGTTCCTCTGAAAACATCCCCTATCAGATTTTCGCCAGTCATCTCCTCAGTGTGCTGTCGCACCGGATTCCAGCTGAAGAATTCAGATGGGAAGAGCCTTGACTCATTGGGCTGGAAATGAAATCAGCCACCATATGTGAATTCTGTACGGGTCTTTTTAGCTGAACACTGAACTCGTCGTGTTCTACCCAGTGAAGTGAATGGCAAGCAAGTGAGAGGAAAGAAACGAAGAGGACCAAACACGGGATAAGCAAGACATTGTCAGCCAGGAGCTGGGAAAGAGATGGATGCAAGACGCCAGCCCAGCCACCAACCACTGGGAACCAGCAGTGGGGTGGTTCCTCTTTGCTTTTTTCATAACGTGAGGCCATTGCTGTTCTCTCAAGTGTGTGGAACTGAAATGAGGAAGAGGGAGAGTTTTTCCTTCCATTTGGGTCATTTCAAGTGCGACGCTATTGGGTGGTGGGCAATTGGACTGGGTTGTTTTGCTGTCTGCAAGTCAAAAACTGTCCATCTGATAAAGCACAGAGTTGGCCTGTTAGAGAATCACAGTAATTGTTTAGCTCAGGTTTTGAACATCTTCAGTCTAACACCTGGTTTTCCAGAAGGTTTGAGAACACAGAAAACGTGTCTACCTACTGCAAGGCCTACTTTCCACAAAGAAACACCACCTTTCGGTTGAGGCCTCACTGTTAATAGAGTGTGTCACAGCCTTCTAAATAGCTAAGTCACTTTTTTTTATTACAAAAGTGTAATCTGTGTTTATTTTAGAAAATTCAGATAGCAACTGACCAAAAACCAGTTAGTTAAGAAAAATTACCCATCAAGACTACCCATAATTTTTTATCCAGAATCAGAAGCTCAAAGCGGCAGTTTTGGTGTCCTCCTTGCAGATTTCATCTGAAATCGCATGTATGTAAGCATACTGACATGCATGACACTATTTTGTGACGGATGCAACCTCGATGTGTAGAGAAGAGTCACACATATATTCGATGTCACCTGATCTATTCTCGATATTAGCATTTTAGTGTTTCCGGTGGACTTAATATATCATTAGGACCTGCTAGAGTTTTAACAAGCCAAGCAGGTCATTGATATGACTTCTTCCCCACCTACTAGCCAGGCTTCTGTTTAAACGTTTTCTTCCCATCAGGGTAGTTGGAAAGGTAGCTGTGCGTTTTTATTGAAAAGGAAGACAGCGTGTTGGGTGGCCGCCCCAGGGAGGAAGAAGGGAGCAGAACAGATGTCTCTGATTTGCAAGTAAATCCTTTAGGGAGGAGTGATTTCGTCTTACCCGTCTCAGCACATCGTCAGGGAACCCTAAACCTTATAATGCCGAGGATTGTGAATCATGACACCCATAATTGAAGTTTCGGGGAGGTTTAATTAGTATATTGTTACTTTGAGCACAGCCACACAGAACCATATTTAGGAACAATTTCGAAATCATTTCATTCAGTTTTCACATCTCTGGTTTTCCTTTCAACTCCCTGGTAAACATCCGCAGATTCAAAATTCTTCTCCCTGATAGATGCAAAGAGCACTCAAGCTAACGCTCAGCTGTCTGTTTATTATGTTTTCAAACTTCTCCCAGTTTCTGTTTCGTATTCAGCGAAATGGTGTTCAGGAAAACCATCTGCTCCGCAGCTGCAGAGGGATCACCTTTGGTTCTTCTTTGCAACGAGAAGCCAAATGCCCCCTGTGCACAGCCTGGACAGTGGTTTGGGTCTCACGCCATATGTTTTAGACGGTCGTCCTGGAGCGAAGTCAATTAATGGCTCAGAAGATGCAATTAGCCTTTTAGTGACTGTGTTTGTTCATAAAGGGCTGCCTAAGATAAAGAAACTCTTGATTCCCTGCCCCTATTGTAATTGCAGACGAAAGACTGGAAATACTGGATGACAGCAAATGCACTGAGATCATTAGCCCGCGGGGGATGCCCTGGTTTCTGTAGCCTGCTGCCTGCCACCAGGCCAAATTCCTAGGCATGTGCTAGGACACGAGACAAAGTAAAAAGGAAGTTATTCTCAACAGAATGTATTTAAATAGAATTTTACAGTCCTACCACGTCTGGAGATAGCCTTTGTCCCTATCCAAATATGTATTTTAAGTAGACATTGAGTGTGAAATACGTACTAAAATATAATTATTATCGTAAAAATTCATTATTTTGCAACTTGTTGTCCAAACTTGGACAATCTTTTTTTTTTTTTTAAGGTAAAATTAAAACCCTTTGAAAATATTTCAGCACACTTACTCGTAACTTTAAGTAAAAACCTCTAGGCTGTGTGTAGATCTGGAAGACACTGTAATCGTAATACATAAATATTAAGCCAGTGTGTGTTTTCAACTAGGGCGGAAGTTACACTGATTTCTTCTGACTTATATCTGGTTTGAAGGAAGGTCCGTAATGAGTCAGTGGTTTAGCTGGAGGTCAGTTTCATGAGGATAAGCAGACTTGTACATGAAATTAAAAATGTCCTTTTTCTTAGGTAGGATGACACCTTAAAACACTATATAAAATTAACTTAAAATTAGCTTTTTCCTAGGTAAGATGACACCTTAAAACACTGTATAAAAAAGATAAATTCAAAGATTTCTATACATAGCTTTTTATTCATTATATTTATACACTTATATATGTACATATGCATTTAAATGATTTTCCTAGATGACTTTTAGAAATTCCAGTAGCTTTCATGAGAACCCTAAGTAATTTATTTCAAATTATTAAACACTTACTTGGCAGAAATTAAACATTGTGTCTGGATGACTATAAGGAAGAAGGTATCACCTACAAAGGGATGTCTTTAGGAAGAGGCTGGGGTGTTTGTTCACTTTGTCTTGTTTGGGATGGGTAAAAGAAAGGCAGAGAGCTTTTCTAATACACATTAGAAAATTCAGACCCACCTTCAAACTGGTTTTTCCAAGGCCAAACAGAAACTTATCCTCCTGGGTTGAGGCTAAGAAAGAGGACATTCTATCAGATGGGACGCAGCTACCTGCTTCAGCTAAGCAACGGGGAAGTGCTCCACGAGGACTAGAATAATCCTCTCCAAGAACAAGCCCACTTAGAAAAGGGAAACCAGGGCAAGCGTCCACGGGGAGTGTAAGAATAAAATCAGAACATGTTTCAGCTTTAATAGACTATACACACGAGCAAAAGTTTAAAACAAAAGCCAAAATGAGCTTTGCCAATGGTGACCAAGAAATGATGCCGAAGTTCATGACTGACACCTCATTATTGGAGCCATTCATCTTAAGAAAATGTTGAACTTTTTTAAAACTTTTTTTTGGCGGTGGTTCTAAGATACCCTTGTACTTTCTCATCTTTCACATCACCATTCTACAAATATGCCAGAAAATTTGGTTAAAAAAACAAACAAAATATTTGAATTGGACCATATTTCTGTATTGACAAATTAATCAGAAATTTTGCAGTCAGAGATCTGATCACAGAAATATTTCATTAATTTCTGTGGTAGTGTATAGTATCCCTTTAATTAGACATGTTTTATAAGGCCACTTTGTTTTTTAAAGATTTGTTAAAAATTCTTCATGTTTAACATAGAATGAGCAGGATTATCTTCTCAAACACACAGATAATAAGGACCAAATCATGGAACACTTTTGAAAGGATGGATATATCTTCTCTGGTAATAAAGAGATTTAATGCTATCTTGGAGCCATATCATATCTTCCTTCTAAGTCCCTATTCTATTTTAATACACTTGATCATGTTCATCTGTTAATGTTTCCATGTGTTAAATGGATGGAAAATAATCTCTGCATGAAACACACTGAAAAAGGATGGCATAGCAAAGCCTAAATGAGTCACCCGGAATGAACATGAGTCAGCTTCCTTGAACTGACACTGACATTTGACCTTATGGCCTTAAACATGTGCAGTGGGTCTGTGCTGTTTTCCTAGTGATTTTGTAGGTTTACTTATCCATCTTGTCACCAGGACCTCGCTGTGATCAGCACTAAACATTCCTCCTTAAAGGATGCCATCTTTAGCCTCAAAATGGAACAAAGATAATGGGTCTGCTAATCAATTTATCAAATTAATGGTTTTGACCTCTTTAGCAAAGATGATCCAACTGGAGTAGTTGCTGACAACAGCCTAGATAATGCCAAATATAAATTCTTTTTGATCTTTTTACCTGGTATAAAGTATGTGCGTTGGGTTTAACATTTTATTACTTCATTAATTTATAGATTAAAGAAAAGCTTTAAAATATTATCTCTAGAACATAACTGTAGTAAAAGCCATGTTTAAAACAAATCAGGTTCGTAGGGCCAGCGTTATTCCGTTGTTATAAGGAACTCACTGTGTTTATTTGTTCATTTGGTTGTGATAAAATACAATTTCTTATTATACTATATTTTTCTTAATAGTTCTAGGAGTTTATATTTTTTCCCTTGACGCAACTGCTCATAAGTCTTGAATTTAATCAGTAGGTTCAATAGCAAAAGTTTTGTTAATTACAGGATCATGAGATTTTTCTTCATTTCTTTTTAATTAAAAAAAAACTCGATTATAGTTTATTTTGAGAAGGCTTGATGCGTTTCAGGACAAGTGAAAATCTTTCAGTATTCCCTTTGTATGTGTCTGGTCTGATTATTCACAGATGTTAGCCCAACAAGGAAATCACGTTCATTCATTCTGCAATCTTACACATGCCAGAGGAATTTTTCTAGATTCTGTAGATTTAGCAAATAAAACATTCACTACCCTCATGGCACTTAGTAGCGATTTGTCCCACTGACTGAAAGTGACCAGAAACCGGGCTGGTCAAACTGGGTCTTAAAATTTTAAGTTTCCTATGAAACTTCAATTTACATCATCGGAGTAATAGACGAAGCACTTCCTGGGTCCTATTGTTGTTGATTCCATAGACTTCGGAGTTACTCACCTACCTTTAGAAACTGGTGTGACTTATTTGCATTCTCTTCGAGAATAGGAAATACTTCAATATGGCATCTGTGATAATATTTACAGTTAAAGTGAATTTCTTTCCAGGCAGTTCAGGAATGTAAAGGACATCAGTGACTTTATTTCCTTATTTAATTACATGTGTTTTCTTGTAAGAAAGCTGGCTGTGAACGTACCAGTTAGGGGAGATGTTAAACAGTCAAACAAAAATGATAGAGTTTTGTTTCTCTGTCACGTAACATTTCTGTCCCAGACTGATGGGGTTGCCCCTAAATGATGTCACATCATCTGGAGACCCTGGTCCCTTACATGCTGGACTTACACCCTCTAACTTGTTCTCGTTTGCAAAGTCAAAGCTAGATCACTGCCACATCTGCCTCCCAGCCCCTGCCGACAGTGGATCGAAGGGGAAGTTCAGGGAAAGCTGGTTGTCTTTAAGTTGAAGATCACCAGAAATTGCATGCTTGACTTTCCTCACGTCCTACTGACCCAGAAGTATGTGGCCACATACACTTCAAGGAAGGCTGGCAGGCGTAGTCTCTAGCTGAGCCACCACGTGCCCTGGACGAATGGGAAAATACATCTGGAGGACACCTGGTGGGCCACAGAGGTCAGTGTCCCTTAGAAACCAGAGTTCCAATGCGCCCTGGCTTCTTCATGGGTTTGATCAATCCCTGAGTGATAGGTGGGTAATTACTCTTCTTACTCATCAAGACATCAGACTCCAAGAAGTTAGGTTTCACTGGGAACCCAGAACAGCCTGTGACCAAAGAGTTCATTGTGATGTGAACCTTTGCTGTGCAAATATTCAGTGTTGAGAAGATTCTTTTAGGAATGCACCACAGAGGGGTTTTTTTTATCTTTATCTAGAAATAGTAATTGGGGTGAAAGAAGGATCAAGCATATTAAATCTCCAGCAGCATGATCCTAAAGGGAGCATTTACCACCCAAATCCCAGATGTTCCAGTCTACCAGCATATGGATGACAAAATGGGAGGGGAGCACCCTATTTCGTTCATTTTAAGAGTGTTAACGTGTAGTTCAGAGCAGTAAGTACAACTAAGGCGCTGTATGTAGAGCTTTCGGAAGTGGGACGTCTTCCTTAGTCTACTCACTGACTTTCTCATCTTTCAAGTACCCATTTTACCCGTTTTTTTATACTTCAGCTTGTGCCCTAACCACCTAGGTAACCAGGTTCCAGATGGGACCAGCCTATTCTCAGAGATTTTTTCACTAAGTCTTGGGTGGGGCCAGGCATTTTCCATGTCTGACAAGGCCTCAGCTGATATGACCTTGCTGTTTCCGTCCTCGTTTTGAGAACCACTGCATTCATTCATTACACTGTGACCTGAAACTAGTCACAGTAACCGCTCGGATCCTCTTTCAAGGAATGATTTGTCCCAGCTTCTGGGATTGCTACAAGTGGACAGCTTGTCAGCCGCTTCAGGGCTTGCCCTGCTGGCAGAGGTCCGCCTGGCCCCAGCTCACACGTGGACCTGGAATGGCCCACAGGCAGTGACAGCTTGCAGTAGATAGAGAAGGACCCAAGACAAGACACTCCTCCTGGCTTCCTGGCCTTCTCCGCTCCAGTGCTGCATAGAGTTAGCTGGCTTCTCCCTGGGCCTCAGGCTTTTTCTCTTTTCCTGTCCAGATGTGGATCCCCAGGGCTCGCTGTGATAAACATCCTGAGCACTAAGCTGTGTTTCAGAGGCTGCCTCGCTAGAGTCACAGTAATGCTTCAGTCCCAGAGTGTCTCTGTGGCCCCATCTAGTTGAGTCCAAGCTCTGACCTCGACTGGCCATCGTGAAGCTCTGCAGCCACTTTCTAACCAGTCATCTCGCCCCTGTCTCAACCTCGCTGGGCCCCACACAGCTCCTACTGTGGGTTCCTGACTCAGGGATTTTGTTCCCACCCCTCAAAATGCCTCTGTAATGCTGTCATTGCACCTGTCCTAATCCTACGTGTCCTTCAAGACTCAGATGCGTACTTGCCTGTTTATTTTACGAAGCCTTCTCTGTAAAACCACCGCGGCGGAGCTGATCTTGACGTTCTCCCTGTCACTGTGTTAATCTACACTTGCACGTATTTCTGTAACATTTAGTGCTCATTTGTGCCTGTCCTTCTCAACCGTGATCTCCCTGAGGACAAGGACCATACCTTCAGCTATCCTTGGACGGATAGCTGGCCCAGAAGCCTGTACAAGGCTGAGCGATGGCCCGTGTGGCCTTGTGGCTTCTCTGCCAGGCTTCCATAGACACCTTTGCACTTTCTCTATAAGTTCTCCAGGGACAGGCTTTGTGTTTCGGCCTTACGTCTCATGGTTCTTAGTGCTGTGCTTGGAAGAAAGCTGGTGTTATGGCCCATGACAAAGAACTTGCTAGTAACATGTATTCCGAATAGGAGACTATATCTCACATTTTCATTATACATTTCTCAGTATTCAAATGTTCATAGTACCCAAAGATAATAAGCTCTTCCTAATCTAAATATGTTGTAACGCATTTCTAACTAATATCAGGAAATAATGCCATGAGATATTAATTTGAGGTAAATTAAAGCATTTTACCTAACAATGTGGAAAAACGTAACATAAAAATATGCTGTTAAACCTACCAAGCCACACACACAAATCGTCTTTACACTTAAAAGGCATTTTTACTTTAATCATACTGCCAAGTTCACCTTGAGTCTTCCTGAATTTTCATGAAAATTCAGAAAATAATGTTTAGTAATTTTAATTTTAATTCTGAATCATCATGCTGGGCTAGACCAAGGAGTCTTACCTAGATTCAAAGATGAGCAAGATCACTGACTTCAGATTAGTTCAAATTTCCTTTTACTCTGGTTCATGCCCAGTCCAGCCAAGACCACGTATCATAATGGTGTGGGTTGAAGTCCAGGGCCTCCTGTATTTCAGAGAAGCTCTGGACATTTGCTGATCTTGACAGCGAGACACCCCTGCCAAGTGAGAGGATCCTAAAGCTATGGGCTTGCTGCCTTTTATCCTACCCAGCCTGCCAGCCACAAAGCCAATAATTCTACCGGTCAACAAGCCATGTCACCCAACCCAGCATCTGCTCCAGGCCTTGACACTCTGCTGTGCCAGCACTAGGGAGCTGTTCCTTATGAGCGCGTGTGCAAGGGCTTAGGTGTTTTCCCTGTATGTCCACCATGGGACTTCTTTGGATGTGACGAGCCATGACCTCCCTTCTTTACTAGTTTCAGCAGATTCAAAGCGGAAATAATTGAAGGGTGAAATTGTTTTTATAGTCTGCATTCCTATTCAATTTCCAATTCCAGCTAGAATGTTAAGTAGTGTAAATAAACAAAAATGTCAATTCTTTTCTCACCATCCTCTAGGATCCTATTAAAGGAGATCGTTGTTGGTTTGTTTTGTACTTCTCATTCAGAATCTCAGTCAACCAAGTTCATCATCATAAGCACAGCAACAGAAAGAATAAACCAACTGCCTAGCTGGAAAATTCAGTTTCGAGAAGGAAGTCTATAGAACCTACACTCATTTCTAATTTGGGCAGTTTGAGTAAAGTTCATACAAGCAATATATGGGGAGCCTCGATCTGAGCCAAGTAATAGCTGTAAGCAGCAACACACCCCTACAGAGGCAAACTGCACCAGCTGTGTGTGTAAATAGCAAGCAGCACGTATGGGCTCAGTGTCTGACGATAAGCATGGTTTTGATTTCCTGGGCAGACCTAGAAAACTGGTATAAACCTTGGACTGACATCATTTTCAGCTGAGTACAACAGAGTCCACGAGCTACAAGGAAACGCAGATCGCATGCTGTCATCCACATATAAAAATGAATCTACTAAACTACAGGCTGTAAGCCATGTGCTTTGCTTTTATTTGCTTAGGGTTTTTTAAAAATACTTGATCCACATTCCCTATGAAGGTGCCTCTCATGACAGGTGGCTTCCATGTATGAGGTAGTTGGCTAAGGCTGTAGAGCAGACCAGGTCCATCCTAGAGCCCCTTCTTGCCTCTACGTTGTTGGCTTTCTGCCCTTACCAACTGCACCATGTAAAGAAGTAAAGATTGGTTATTATATATCCAGGCATTTGAGTCTTTTTTTATTAAGTTTATTGGGGTGACATTGGTTAATGCAATTATATACTTTTCAGGTGCACATGATCATTTGACATCTGTATATTCTATTGTGTGTTTATCATGCAAAGTCCAGTTTCCTTCACTACCATATATTTGATCTCCTTTACCCACTTCACCATCCTCCTAAACCCTATAATGATCCCCTTTACCATATCTACCTCTTTTCTCCTCCCCAACCCCACTAGCCTATAGTCCAGGTCCATGAGTCTCTGTTTGTATTGCTCTTTTGTTGCTTTTAGGTTTCTATCCCACATATAAGTGATATCATGTGATTTTTCAACTTTTCTGTCTGGCTTAGCATGATTATCTTGAGGTCCATCCATGTTGTTGCAGATGACAGTATTTCATCTCTTATGGCTGAGTAATAGTCCACTGTATATATGTCCCACAGCCTCTTTAGCCAATCATCTATCATAGGACACTTTGGTTGCTTCTGTGTCCTGGCCACTGTGAATAATGCTGCTATGAACATCGGTGTGCAAATACCTTTTCAGATATGGGTTTTCAAGTCTATGGGGTAAGTAGGAGGATTGCTGGGTCATATGGTAGATCAATTCTTAGTTTTTTGAGGAACCTCCATACTATTTTCCATAGTGGCTGTACCAATCTGCACTCTCACTGGCAGTAAAGGAGGGTTCCTTTTTTGGTATTTGAGCTTAAAAAGGTAACATGGCTAGGGGCCAAATGAAGCTAACCTGTCAGTGTTTTCAAAAAAAAAAAATGTGCAGATGACCTTTCAACAATGAGTATCAATATCGTGATAATATATTTTTTAAAGTGTTATCTTAGGGAAAATTTGTTATGAGGAAAAAAAATGGATGATCCAAATACATTTTTACTTAAACAAGAGTGTAGTAAGCATTGTGGGCAGACACCAGGGTTTGTTCCTTCTATAGCCTCTCAAGGAGTTGGCAGGTGTGCACATATAGGAGACACTTTATGAACTTCTGTCGATTTGATATTTTTGTTGCTTAATGTGTATCTGCTTGTTTTCTGATTTTGTTCCCATCTTCCTAGCTAGTCGTTCAAAAATTCTTTATAGATCTATGACAACTCTAAAAATGATATAGAAAAGACACATCACTAGATCAGAGGCACTTGCCATTCAGCTGGAGGTGGGAGGGAGCGTGCTTATTTGCTCTCTGTTACTCATGCACCTTCTCACACTGCTTCTGATACTACAGCTGTATCTGTTTCCTCAGACTTTTTGCTTAATACTCTGTTTCCTGATGATCTTCTCTACTGGTTAAAAGCTTCTTTGTGGAATAGACAGTCACAGCAAACTGGAAACTTGGCAGTGATAGGAAAACAGATTAGGGAAAAAAGCAATCAGATTCTCTGATAGGACTTTGCACTAAAGAAGAATGATTGATAAAT
Organism: Cynopterus sphinx; assembly: GCA_030015415.1. Taxonomy (NCBI): domain Eukaryota; kingdom Metazoa; phylum Chordata; class Mammalia; order Chiroptera; family Pteropodidae; genus Cynopterus; species Cynopterus sphinx. The sequence goes on from CM057391.1 coordinate 2,961,782, forward strand.
ATTTTAAACATTATGCCTTTAATATTTTAGCAGATCTTTACGGTCAATTTTGTGTTAAAATAATTTATAGCAAAACTTCGGGGAGCTTTTATGGAAATGGATTTTATCATCCCCCGTCGCCATCATGGGTTGATGGGCAGTGGAGCTGGATGGGTGTACATCACTGCCAAGATGGTTATGGTAGAGACCATTGGCTGAACGGAAGCAAAGATTCAACCAGTGCAACTGGTAATTCAGACGAAGCCACCAGCACTGCCAGTGAGTCGCCCATCTCCTTGGCCTGTGGTCCCTTGACTTCATCTGCAGATACTAGTAGTGAACATTTCTGTCTCTAGTTTGGATAAGTAAAATGATTGATGGTTTAAAAAAAGGGGGGGGTAAGTTATCATGTATCATCTTTTCTTGTAAAATATATATACCCTAGTTCTTTGAGCAAATGCGACTCTAGTATGTTCTTCTTCACTACAGCATTTGGGTAGTTATGTAGTAGATGATGGAAAATGGGTGATAATCCATACTTTACAAGAGGCACTTTCAAAAACAAGTTCAAAGATATAAAAATCAAATAAATGAATAACTTTTAACCCTTTACAAAAACACAGCCTTACAGTCTAAACTGGCTTTGTAATATCTTCAATAAATGAATCTGAAAAATATGTTCTGGCTTGGATTTCAGAAATCAAGTTGTTCACTTAATTTTTAATGGATTTTCCTTAAAATTCTTTTTTACGTGGTTTTAGTGAAAAAGTCTTTCTTTTAAAAAATGGTTTTAACAGCCTCAAATCTAGGCTTTTATTTCCTACTTCTAAGCTAGACATACATATGGTAGGTGTTGAGTTAACTAACACCGAAGTCTATACTCTGAGCAATTCTTGGCAAAGACCACAACCTTGAGTTGATTATCATCCAGCTCCTGCCAACAGCATCAGAAGGAAACAGCTGGCATTTAAAATTGGTGGTATCTGCCACCTATTTCTCTGCATGTTTTCCAAACTTTGTTCAGAAAAACTCACCAGAAAGCAACAAACTTAACTGCCAATGACAATGCCTCATTGGAGTTACACTTTATTACCATTCTTTTCATTTTTATCAAAAGTCAGTTAAAACAAAGGACCCCAGAAGGAGCCTTTCTGCCTTCCTGTTAGAGGCTTTTCAGTCATGGCACACAGAGTAGCCTAGAGTTCCTTATATAAAACTTCCTTTCATGTAAGATTCCACCAGAAAAATTGACCTCATAGAAGAATTCTCTTTCTCCGAAGACTTGTTCTCCTTTTGTTAGACAATGAAAACAGCAAATTAATTGTTTCCCCTTTTTCTTGACTTCAAAGGAACTCAGCTATAGGTAGGATGTCAGGCCACTCCTGGTATTTCACGTAAGGAATATTGGGTCATTTTGGGGAGGATTTAGAGTAGTGAGTTGCTGAATTTAGAAGTTTGTATTTTTTTTTCCAGTTTGTTAAAATAAGAGAATGATCATTTAAGTTATAGCAAAATTCTTTTATATGTGTCCATTCAGAAGCAAAGGCAGAACTTATTTCCTGAGCAAAAGGATCATGGAAGAAGGACAACCTCCCTCTTTACCTTTTAAATTGAGAAGCAAAGCTCTCACGATCCCAGCATTTTAATACTTAGTAGGAGCTGTTTACTCGCGGGGACGTGGAAAACGGTGACACTGTCAGGGATTGTTGTGGGTGGGTCTTGTAGGGAATTAACTCGTTATTTTGCTCTGCTCCCATTTTCTAAAGGGAATTGCTAACCTGGGTTAAGGCGTGTAGCTAAGCTATGTGTGGATTGTAGATGTAGTGTTTCTGGAGGTCTCAGGTCACACCCAATAAACAGATAATCTTACTTAAATGTCAGAAGAGGGAAGCCCATTTTTCCTCCTATGACCTCTGCAGGACTCGCTTACCAGGGGAGGAGCTGTGGATTGTGACACCTTGATTCCTGCGGGAATGCAGGATCTGATCATGTGCTCCCTTATCTAGCTTGAATGGTTTCCCCTTCCCGGTAAATATATTCTGGGATATAACGTAATATAGTGTGTATTTTTAGGAAACTTGGGGAAATCTCTCCAATTGAGATTGTGTTTAAAGCCATCAGAGGATGAGAACATGGTTCAGGGATAATCAGTTAGAAAGTTCTGGCTAGAAAACCTTCTAAAAATCAGAAACAAAGATTTTTGAACCCTGAAGAGAAGGGAAAGTGATCAAAAAAGAGTGTATTTGCATTTTGAGCGGGTGTCGGTGGAAACAGCACTGGGCCGGGAGTCAGGAGACGAGTCGTTTGTGCCTTGACCTTGATCTCATGACCTTTCTGTGCCGTGGCTTCCAGGGGGTGCATAGGATGAGCTCTGGGAGCCTCTGTGTCTGTGTCACCACGAGGCTAAGCCTCGCTTTGTAGCGCTGTTCCCGAGGGTGCGAAGCGAGCCTGAGCCTCTGTATCTCAGGGCCTGGGATTTAGCAGCCGCGTCCTGCAGATCCGCCTGACTCTGCTGACTTCCCAGACCTAGGACAGACGGCCTGAAAGTCTGTTCCTAACTCCACGCTCTGGGCATCAGCCTGAGGCTAAAAAGCAGGGTACAGACCCGAATCTCAGAGAGACCTCATTGCCGGTGCTATCTTCTCTTTCGGTCACAAATGTCACATGTCGCCTTATTTCTGGTTCAGCAGAGGTCACTCTGTGGCTGCTGTGCTTATGCTTGAGTTGGTCGTCAGGGCTGGTGAGTTAACATCACTGTCAGCACTGTCTTGCCCTCGAGAGAGAATTTTACGACCATGTTCATCATGACTGAGACGAGAAGGCCCCACGTCCGTTTCTGGCCCACTTGTTCAGCACCTCCCCTTTAAATCATGATACCATACCGGTTTTTACGAATCGTGTGCTTGTTCTAGATTTTTAATTAAAACCGAGCAGGAGAATGTGGACTCGTGTGGCAGCCACGGAAACTGTAGCAGCCTCCTTCTGTGATCAGGGCCAGAAGCAAGGCCAGAACCCAGCGTGTTCATGAAGCACATTGTGTTCGGTTTCGCGTTGCAAAGTTAGTGATGTTTGTCTTCAGAACGTTCCAGCCACTTCGCGGTCAGCCCCTTTGTCACCTCCTTTGTTCTCAAAGCACTTGTCTTCAGACACCCCCGAGTCCCCACAGCATCTCTCCCTCTGTGGTTCCCTCTAAGCCTCTGAACGGGAGGGAGGAGCCCTGAGCCTGGGGTCAGAACCCTGGGCCAGGCCCAGTTGCTAACTAATTGTGCAACTTCAAGTCATTTAAACTTTCTTTATCTTGGTTTCTCTATCGTCTGTCTGTCTATCATCTATATCTCAATATTTTTAATTAACGGTTTGGAACCACAGTGAAGTTATTTTTACCTCTTCTTATTTAAGATTTTATAGGAGCTTCATCTTGTGATCAAAACATTCTTATGCTTTTTATATGTTTGACTAAGTAAACCTGGAACGTACTTTGTCCCAAGGTGACAGCTGCCATGGTCACGTACTGCAGCAGCGACACCGGGGGGCTGGGGATATTTGCTTTGTGGCGGTGTTTTTGCTTTGTTGTATTTTTCTTTTTTTAAGATGTATGCCCTAGATGTCTTTTATGAAAAGCAAAAAGAAGAGAACTATCTGATGATAGAGTTTAAGCACTGGGCGAGGACAATGGAAGCTATATATATATTTTTAAAGACTCTTTCATCAGCACTGAAAACAAGACCAAATATGCCTGAGGTTTAGTCCCAACGACTATCAAGACCAACCAAGCGGCAGGACCTAACATAAAGCTGGGACTTTGATTCAGTATAAACAGTCATGGCTCTGCCAGCCTCGAATCAGACTCAGAAGAAAACGACATTAAGTGAGTAGCACCCACATGCGAGTTTCTCTTCACTTGAATCTTTAAAAAACCATAAGAAATCATATAAAGTCATGTTTTAGGATTAAAAAAAAATAGTACTGGGAAATTAGGTTATTTATTTAATTCCATAAGCAACAGATAAAGGGAGTAGGTTTCCAACCTCTCGGCCTCTGTACCCAGCAGCCACCAGCTGTGTCATTTGTGCCCATGGGCGACAGTGGAAAGGGGACACATGGTTGACAGCTGGTGAAAACCCAGCTCCACAACCAGAGGTAAGACTGAGTTCCCTGGTCTGACTTTGGCGAGGAAGACAGAGGGACATTTAATCCCCAGGCATCGTGTTTTGCTCAGGGAGGTATCTCTGCTCCTGCAAGAGAGAAGCATGTGGGGAAGAGCCATCCTCTCTCCATCACACCGTCTGCCTTTTCCACGGCCGGCCTGGCCGTTGTGTGCTGGCCAAGTTCAGTGGAAGGGCGTGCTTGTGCCCAGGTCACTCCTCTGTGGCTCCTCTCTGCGAGACAGACATCATCCTCTGCTCGGGCCGGGGTATCCCTTGTGCAAAGGGCTGGCGGATGTCCAGCATCACTGTCAACCGTCCAAGTCACGGGCATTAGGAGGCATTAGTGGGCCCACTGCGGTTACACCTGTAAGCCTCAGTCTTTGATCAGCTTTATCAGTAAGAAAGCTGACATTTTAATCTTCTTCTTTGTCTCTCACTCTCAGTTGGCTCCAAAGTAGGAGAAGAAAAGCATTTTTTTTTTTTTAATTTCTCAGCCACGAAAACCCTCAAAAATAAGCAGGGCAAAGTCCGGGGGATGGAGATCCATGTATACACACACACAGTCAGAATCACTCTCACCAAAGAGAGTGTGGTGGAATATTCTACGTAGCCTAAGTTTCTTTTATTTGCTGAGCATTCCAGATTCAACTACTGACTGACAAAGCAGTGCTGTTTTTCACTACGTGATGGTTTTGGCCTTGGGTGTTGGGGAGAAAAGCCTGATTAAAAGGAAGCCTGCATGCTAAGTCCCAGCATGCCTTTTGGCAGCTTCCTCCTTTCACTTAGAGGTGGGAGCAGGTGGTGTCATTTAGAATTAAATGCATCGGGTGTCAGTTGGCAGGAAAATAGCATTCGCTGATGAACTATCTCTGCGATGAATCTCATTAATTGTTCACCAATTTGTGGTAACTTTGTTTAGATTTGCATACTGTCATGCGAGAACAGTGAAGCATCAAACACTTGCATTATACTTAGTGTCAAGTTTAACTTTGAGCCATGAAAGGCCTTTCACAGAGCAGCACGTGTGTGTGAGTGCCCATCCACCTTTTACTGTTTCATTTCCCACATTTTCCAATGAAGTGAGAACAATTTCACAAAACTGTGGCCCAGCTTAGGCCTGTCCTATTTTTAGCATTTGCTGTTTGAACTCTCATGCGTTTCCAGAGGCATGATGCTCCTGCAAATTATAATGCTTTCCTTGGATTTAAATGTCATTAAATGTCAAAGGGCAACTGAAAAATCCACCTCATGTTTGTTTTTTTATTATTGAAAGACACATATTTAGATTCAAGTCACCATGTATGATATTTGGTGTAGTTTATTAACTCTAGAAAGATTAGCCTAATTTTTTTTTTTTTGCACATGGCTGTTTTTATCATGGAATATATGAGCAAATATGAAAACTAATGTTAGCTAAAGACGTATTTATAGTTAATATGCAAAAATATGGCAATATTTTTAATAAATATCCTCTTTCTGAATTCATTCTTTTTACCCGTGGAAGGACTTATGGAGCATCTATGGCAAGGCCTGCTCTGCCTTAAGATAGCTTGTCTCTTTCAAGGAACCTGAAAAAGTAAATATAAACATGGGGGATAAAAAAGAAACATCACTGTGCCATTGATGAATTACGTGGGACAAACAAGTGTTATTTTAGATCAAAGCAGTTTTGGTGCAGTATTTTCCATATTAAAGGTTTTTGCTGATAATAAGTATATAGTGATGGAGCGTACGGGTCAGGTAAAATAGTGCCACAATAAAATAAAGCTTGATTAGTTTACAATTACTTTGTGTTAGGAAATATGCATTCCTGTGATTGGGGACCAAGGTGTCATCTTGAAAAGATGATTATCATAGGGTGTGGCAGGCATTGATTCTGTCTTTGCTTCACCTGTTCCACACTGTGTGGCCTTAAAGAAGTTACTTATTTTCTGATTATATTTCTAATAATAAGATGCAAAGCTGCATGGAGAATTTCATACCTTACGGCCTATTTTTGCTCTTCCAACTCATGGTATACTCCCAATGCTAAAAAAGATCCCTGGGTTTTCTACCAATGTAGGGCATCTGATTTCAGTCTATTGGAACCATTTCTAAGCCCCGTCACGCTGATGCTAAGTCATCACCAACAGAATTAGAAATGTTTAATAAGAATCTGTACTCTTGAAAACAGCAATTAAAAAATGATGATGAGTGGGAGATTATATGGATGCACATTTTTAAAATATCAAAAGCCTTTTTTCAAGGATATATTTTACTGGTCAAAACAACGTTTTCATTTTTAATCTATTTTTACTGATACATTTTGGTAAAAGGAACGTCAGACATGATTGAACATTCTGACTTCTTACTACCTGCTGTTATTTTAACACCAACATTTACTTATCATCTCTGAATCAAATCCTCTAAAAAGGACATACATGAAATTGATGACCAATTATAACTGACTTTATTTCTGATTCAATGTAACTCAATTTCATGTTTAAGAAAATGTATTACAAATGTTTCTTGAGTCTTATTTAAAAAGTATTATGATTTTATGTAACTCGGAAATATAATTACAATTTTAAAACTTCTATCAGTGATTTCCAGTAGGGAAATAGACACGTGTGAGCACACATGTTAAGGTCGAGTTTAGAAGGGTTTGGCTTCTAGCTCTGTCTTTTAAACTTGTATGGCCTTAAGAGAATAATTCCGTTTGGCTGACCTCAATTTGGGAAACAGTAAGAGCTACCTTGCAGGGTTCTTGTAAGAAGTCATCAGGTGACACATATGCAACCATACAAATAGCAAAGCAACATTTAATTATAAGAAAAAATATCGGCCTCTACAAACTAAAATATTGAAATAAAATTTCAGCTAGGGATTTGTTTGTTTGTTTGCATAGTTTCCTTTTGATGAGCCCATGGTTGATTTTTAGAGCTGTTTACTTTTCTTCATCTAAATTAGGAGTTGACCAATAATAGCCCACAAGCCGAATCCAGCCTGCCACCTCTTTCGTAGTGGAGTGAACTTGGAACACAGCCGTGCTCATTCGCATGTTGTCTGTGATTTCTTTCCTGCCATTATGACAGGCAAACACTTGCAACAGAGACGAGATGGCCCTCGAAATCTAAAATACTTATATCTGGCTCTTTACTAGAAAAGTTTACTGGCCTCTGATGTAAATGATGGTTTTTAGCTGCATCAGGGTTAATAAAGAATAGTGAAAATTTTATTTTCTGTTTTTCCAAAAGCTGAATTCTGTTATTCGAGATCACATGGGATAAAGTATCATCCAGCAACGTCAGCTGGCTGTATACTTTAGTTTGATACTTTTGCCTTGATCCCTCCCTTGGGATAGGAGAGGGACACGTGACCCAGTACATCTTCAGATGAGACCCGGAGAATAAATTGGAGTTAACTTGAAAAAAAAAAGGGAAAAAATACCGCCTGGGGAGAGAATGTACTAAGACCAGGTGGTGGGAAAGAGCAAAATGAATATCAGAAACAAGGAGAAAATGAGGGGGAAAAGCAGAAGGATGGGGCTGGGTGAGAATAAGCTCTCCGGTAGTGCTGTCCAGCAGAAACAGAACACGAGCCATGCAGATAATTTAACTTTTTGTTGGCCACATGGACAAGTTAAAGGACATGAAATTAGTTTTCATAATATTTTATTTAACCCCCCACCCCAAAATTAAAACCATTTCAACATGTAATCGATCTTAAAAATTATCAAGGTATTTTACTCCGTTTTTCATACTGTCTTTAAAATTGGGTTTATACCTTATAGTCAGGGCAGGTGAAGGACTAGAGTCACTCCATTTTGTTATGTAGACTCCAGATTAAATGAAGAAAAATTCCCCGAAAAACAACAATAGGGACAACACCCTGCCATCTGGTCAAGCCGACCAAAGCCATTAATCAGTAAGCCCTTAAGGCACCCACACCTGGCCCTTATTGCACACAGCCCTCTTGCGGGCGGCCCTAATAACCTATTACCCAGTCTCCTTAAAGGTCAACCCTAACCCTCTAATCAAGCAACGCTGAGGCAGGCTTGCGGTTTTACCCTTTAAATTTAGTCCCAACCCCTTAGTCGAGGCTCCTCTCACCCACTGCTGCGTCAGTGGATGAGTGGGGTCCAAACTCGAGTTTGTCAATAAACTCCCTCTTGTGTTTACAACGGTGTCAGTTTCCTTCTTGGCTCGTGGAGTTCCAAACCAGGGCATTACACAGGACTGTATGCAGATAGCATTTCAGGTGTCTGATGGCCACCACGTTGGATGATGCGGCTCTAGAGCCCTGGTTCTCCACCCTGGTGGGACAGGAGAGTTCTCAGTCAGGGGGATTTATAGCAATTCAGCTGTCCAGCCCCACCCTGGGCTGGTGAGAGCAGAATCTGAGGGCAGGGTGCAGGCGTCAGGGTTTCTGCTGCTGCTGTTTAAGCTTTCAAGTGATTTTAACCTGCAGCCACGTATGGGGACCACTTTGTGGACTGGGGACCTTGTCGAGTTTTGCTTTAATCCTTAGAACACTAGTACACATGTAAAGAGCTTTAAACAGGAATATGGCATGGATTTAAAATGGATTTACATTTTTTTTTTAAAGATCACGCTGGTGAAATCACAAGAACAGATTAGAGGGAAATGAAGCAGACGTAGGTCAGGGGTTGCCAACTCCTAGACAGTGAACAGGTGTAAGTCAGTTGCTTTTTGGGAACCAGGCCGCACAGCAGGAGGTGAGCAGCGGGTGCCTGAAGCTTCTCCTGTATCTGCAGCCGCTCCCCAGCCCCAGCATCTCCGCCTCAGCTCCGCCTCAGATCATCCGGCAGCAGATTCTCATAGCAGCACCGGTCCCTGGTGGCAAAAAGGTTGGGGACCGCTTTTTTAGGTGGTTTTGGCAGTAGCCCAGTTCAGAGGTGATGGAATCAAGAGTTATTAAGAGGATGAAGAGTCTTGATTACAGACTGAATGTGGAGCAGGAAGGGAGAGATACTGTTCGGTGTGATGGAGCATGCTCCATGAAGATCCAAAATTCACATATTTTTAAAACGATAAACACACAAGTGTTTACATTTCGTGCGTGTTGAACCTGTGCATCAGATACTTAAGACTGTAAATGAGATCTTTCCATTGCTGAAAAAGCCCGCAGATTTTGCTGGTGAGCACTTATTGCACGAACTGTAACCCCGAAGTAATTTAAGAATTGTGCCACCGAAGAGGCGTATTTCCTATTTGATTCAGGTTCCCTGAAGTCATCCAAGGGAAAGGCAATTTGGACAGTGATTCTTTTGTCCTTGGACTCGTGACTTATTAAGGGACTTGTCAGGTAGATATTTACTTGTTCCAGAGTTACAGCAGGTCACAGTTCTCCCTGGCCCCAGTGTCCCCAAGTCTTCCCAATCAAGCCTTTGTCGGCCTCTGAGGAAAAAGCACAATTATCCCTTATTTATTCCTCTTTCATTACTTGAACCTACACACTGAAATGCAGTTTTTAAAATTATCTTCACTGGGGCTTTGGGTGTGCTCTTTTCTGAAGCTTTATTTTTAGGGTCTTTTCTATTTTTTTTCTGTACCCTTTCATTTGAACCTCTTTATTATTCTGAAAATACCACCTTTTTTTTTCTATCCAGGGCAGGTGGTCGTTTGGTATAAGGCTGAAGATGTAATGCAAATGCAACTCTAAACCAAGAATTTCCAGAGGATCTAGAAATTGCTTGGAAGTAAATTCATATAGAGATATCTACCCTAGTGCCTAGCACATTGTTTAAGTACCTGTTAGCTTGAGTTTGGGGTTTATATCGACGTACACAGAACTTTCATATATATATATATATATATATATATATATATATATATATATATATATATATATTTTTTTTTTAATTGAAGGGATTGAATATGTGCCAACGAACATATGCATTTTAAAGGGAATACTGTGTCAAAACCATGTTAAAAATAGTTTTCCACAGGAGCTGTATAGTTCACACAGGTGCTTTTCATCTGTAATCCCCCCCACACACACACACCTGGTTGCATTAACACATCTAAGCAAACAGCATATTGTCAGAAAAGGAAGCTGTCAAATTCTAAATGCTAACGTGGAGGCTCCTGAAACAGTCAGTCACGTGGGTTAGACTCTTATCCCACTTGATTTCTTTTTCTCTCCCGTTAATTCTAATGTAAACCAGTCAGGTGTATGGTCTGTCTTTGAAAATATAATCTTTACGAAGGTTGGAATTGTACCCTGTCCACCTTAGGCTTAAAATATATTTTCAGTCATAAATTATAAGTCCAGTATATGTCTCAGAATTTCTCTTTTATGTATGTTTGGATTCAAAGGCCAGATATGGCCCAGGAGTCAAGTTGAAGCTCAAGGGAGCTGGACCCTCCCTGCCCTGGATCAGACCTATTCTGGGGGCTCGCGAGGCTGACTGGCTAAGTTCATCATCTTATCCTTTCCATCCACAACTACGTTAGATAGAAACTGGGGTGACGAGCTATTCTTTGCCTACTTCACATTCAAAGGGAAAGGTTGTAAACGAATCGAATAAAATGAGTACTCTTTTTCATTAGAAAAGAATTTGATTTCTAGTGCCTATTAATTTTTCAAAGACGTTGAAGGGCTACATAGGATATCACCTTGGGTATATAATTATAATGAAACTTTATATGTGCTTTTGTTATTAAAATAAGTATAATTAGGTAGGCCGACTTCCCTTATAATTATCTCTTTTGAATTTTATTTCAGGCACAGGGTATTGTTAATATTTTATATGGGTCTGTTTTATTTGGATGAAGATTTTTGACAATTCATAACATGTTGTCAGATAAGTTCCATTTATATCTTGCCTAAATTATATTTGAATGTGGAAAATGAATATTTTAGTTTATTTTAGGAACATATTCAGCACATAGGTTTCTTGGAATAAATTATAAAATATCTTTATCTTAGAAATCATAAGTTGAATGAACATTTGATATTATTGATAACTAATAATGCCATAACGACACATTAAAATTCTGTAGTTTGTCATTTGCCATTTTGAATTTGAGATTAAGGGCAAACAATGTATTTAATTCATTTTAAAATTATCTGACACACCTAATAATGTACAGAGCTTAAGTTTCCAGCATGTAGAATAAGATAAGTTCTGCCATGCTGAGGATTTTTACTCAGCACGGTGAATATAGATGTCCTACATTATTGGAGAAAGGAAAGGATCACATTGCTTCAACTGCTAATTTAATAAGTGGGTGATCCTTGAAGCACAAGGTCAAATGCATCACTGAGGAAAATGTACATACTTTTGGTCCGCCCTGTATTAGCATCGAATACAGTGTGTATCATAAAAGCCTCGTCAGTGATCCATGAGTGCTTATAAAATGATGACCAACAATTATCTTTACGTTTTGCAAGGTTAACAAGGGGGACACATACATAAAGTTCCAGCTTCGAGCATCTTAGTCTCCTAATGAAAAAAGCCTGCTTTAGCAGGTGATGAGCCCACAGTGGTGGAGCTACTGTCTGGTGCTGCTTCTAACTCAGGGGCGGGGAGCGCAGACAGTGAGTGAGAGGTGCTGGGACTCACAGAGAGGAGGGTCGCCCTCTGACCTTAGGCCGCGAGGAACCCCAGTGTTTGGTGAAAGGACCTTTCTTCCATGTACCCGCCTGAGTTTGGTGTGTAAAAGCCTCATTGAAATGCAGATAAGATGGAAGGTGAGACTTCTGGATTTCGTAATCAGCTGATTCTTTCCCAGGAGTTAATTGACTCCTAATTAAGGACAAAGCACAGTGGGAGTGGAACACAGAGATGGCAGCCCAGGGAACAGGACAATGGCTGTGTGGAGAGAGGAAAGTAGGAGGCGGAGGCAGGTTCAGCGCTGGAAGATGAGATGAGGCGTGGGAGGGGTCCAAACTAGCAGAATTGCAGGGAGTCTGCAAGGTTTAGCCGTGACTATGCCTTGATGGCCACATGGTAGCTGGTTCTACGACATTCGCAGAGATGAAGACACTGGGAAATTTTATTTTTTAAGGACTGTTCTTTTACCGATGGCGATTCTCCATTCTCTTTTCAGCACTGGCATAAACCACGACATTTAATTTTTAAAAACACAATAAATACCCTTTTTCCATCCACTAGATAGAGAAATGATCCAGAGAGTCAGCTTCTAATTCAATTACAGGAATTGAACAGGGCACTTCATTTCACGAATACCAATTTGGATCAGCCTTGTTTCTGAGCCTCGGTGGAAGGCACTCGAACGATAATGAAGTAGAAAAAGCGAACAAGGAGATCTCAGTGCTCCCTCCAGAGAGTCTTACCTAGGCCAGCCAGATAAATAACTCGTGTGTCAGAGACAAATTCAGAGACGGTGCAAACACTGGAAAAAGATGATCTGACTTTAATCAGCATCAGCGGATGTGTTCTCTATAACAGTCATGCTCAAAAGCTTGTAGGGAATGTCATTTTGCGTATTTTCTTTATAACCAACCTGCAGTTAAAAACAAACCAACCAACCGCAAAATCTGGCTCTCGGTGGCAAGTTCCTCTCCTTCTGTGTGCGTAGTCAGAAGAGTTAGTGATCACTGCTGACAGCTCCCTCAGTTCCTGAACAGGCCCCTGCCAGGAAAAGAAGGAACCATCAGCTCTTTTAGGTCAAAAGATAAGTCATTCGGTTCATTGCATGTAAAAGTAACTTCAGTTTTTGTTTGTTTGTTTGTTTGTTTTTGCATAGAGCAACAACTCTAAGGCGAGCTAGTGGAACTTTCCCTTCACTTGGGACTTGTATATCAGACTGATGCAAAACAAAGCCACCCTCCGAGCCAGCGTGGGCCGCGGCCGGGAGGTACCTGGCTCACGGGAGCCAGTAATTGAGCTTTTCGGGAGCCGTGTGGGTGGTCGTTGTAACCCGGGCATCACTGACAGTTAAACAAGGCAAACTTACCAATTAATCAGAGTGAGAAGTGGAGGCAACCAGTCCTCAGGACCTCACTTTCGAATTATGTGACTCAGTTTCACTGTCGTATAAGGTAGAGGTAATGGTACCCGATGAGCATCCCTTCCCAGCTCCTCGCCCAGCGAGTTCACCTTGGTGGCTTGCAGTTGGCCTCGTGAAGTGTCTACACTGTGGAAGTGGAAAGACCCTGTGAATCCGCCTCAGTCCACCCCCCGAGAGCCAGGTGTTGGGCATTTTTCAGCCCAGCACTTCTTGTAGCTTTGTTGGAAAATGGTGGTCAGAGGCTGTAACTGTTCTTGGCAAGGGGCAGCGCATCTCAGACACGCTGGTGGATTTTACAGGGCCGGGGTCCCAGTCCCATCCTGGGCTTAGCTAACACCTACCCTGAACCATAGTTTCTTTGATTCTCCACCCTCCCCGGGCTCCGACCCACTCAATAAGATTCTTTTGTCCAAGTAAATTATTTTACACATAAAATTTGGGAATCGCTGCCATAAAACTTTCTGAATTATGGAAGAAGGGGAAAGAATTTTGCTTTGCTCTGTTTTAGGTTTTTACGTTCATTTTATATCACATATGCTGATAGCAGCAATGCTAAGGCAATCAGAATACATTCATCCACTAACTTGCAACAGAAGTAGGTGGTGGTTAACGTACGCGCGCTAAGAGAGCATCGTCATCTTACGTCCCGATGCGTCTTCCAACACGGAGCGTAGATACTTAGTAGACGTTTCTCGAAGACAACATTATGAATTGCACAATGTCTCTTTGCTACATAAATTTTTCAAATGCTGTTTTCTTTACGATCCACATTTATGTGTGAAAACACCCACCAAATATCAAATCTATTTTGCTTTTTTTACCCACAAAACCTTCCAGACGCTGTCTATTAGGTTTCTGCACTGGAAAACTTTTACCTGACAAAATATTTTTCAAATCGTACATTTTCGCCTTCCTTTGATAGTTCAGAAGCCAGATGTTCATTTAGTAAAGTTGGCATATTCTCATCTCCTTCCTCTCACCCCAGCACCGTCTTGAAAACCGCCGAGAAGTTTTCAGTGTGGGCGTTTCAGTAAGAAGGAGCTCACTGCTGTCCACCAGTTAGAAAACGTGAGGTCTCCGTGTTTGGATGAGCAGAACAATAAATGACAAACAAGCCCGTCTTAGAACAGGAGAGACTTATTTTCAGCATCTTAAAATTAAAAGAATCGTTTTAGAACAAGGGGCTGTATCTACAACCACCAAACTATATCTTTTTTGACACTTTATTTGGCGTCAAGATTATTTTTTCTCTCGTGACTGTCAACATGGAATTTTATTATACTGGATCTGCCAGCCCCCACTCTACCAGACCCTGAGAATAACACGTATTGTAGCAAAAAAATGATGCCGAATGACATTCCTGCCCAACGTATTTATAGAGTGAAGCTTATGTAACAGGAGACATCCTCTTCTAGAAGCAGCGTTCAGTCTCTACCTCGGCACCTTGCTCAGCAGCATTCCTCGATCTTATTTTGGGTACAGAATGTTCACATGAAATTAATAATCCACAGCAGCTATTCAATGTATGGGGGCTTATTGGAGCAGCAAATTTGAAATACTTTTTTTTCCCCTCTGAGGAGGAAAAATGAGCGTGGGAAATGTGTTTGAGTGGCAGGTTTGATTGCTCCCACATTCCCCCCAATAACTGCCTCTTGCTTATGATTTTTCATTCATAATTTCAAACTCTATTTGCTAAGGGTGCATGTGTATAGACATATTTACATCCACACATATATGTAAATTGAATGTAATAAGGTTTTAAGACAGATTTAAGTTATTTTATGATGCACTGACCTGTGTTTTTATTTGCACCTGAGTGAAAGGAATGCAATTATGTTTAAAGATGAAATTCTACCATTTTTACAGAGGACCGTTTGCTCTGGGGCCTGGGAAGGCAGCTGGGACGTGGCCTTAGCAGCGTGCGGGCATGTGAGGTTTGCCCTGCCCATCCTGACGTGGTGAGGTTTGCAGCTCGGAGGAGCTGTTTCAGCCCCAGCTGACCACCGAGCACGCTCACAGTTTGGGTAACTGGGAGTTTACAAATCCTCGATTCTATTTCCTTCTTCTTACTGAAATGTTGCTCACTGTCGTGTAGACCAGCTGTGCTAATATCTGGTGAAACTACAAAACGCGAGGCCGTGCTTTTAGGTGGCACAAGTGCAGTTGCTTAGTCTGCCCCCGACATACTGTCAGACATAAACAGTCTCAGACAGCGACAGTTGATTCTCAAAGACAAAAAGAAGTCGTTTCGGGTTTCAAGACACACGAAAAAGTGAGTGTGTCCATTTCTGATACTTGTCTTTTTGAAAGGGCTTCTCATCCTGAGTTTAAGATTCATTTCCCTAATGTTATGATCTGAAACTGTAGTGAAAAATAGTGTAAAAAACTCTAGTGCAGAAACACAATTTTTTTTTAAAAGAGCAAGTTGTTCAGCTGCCGTCAGCACTGGCCTGATCACCCAGGACTCCCTGTGGGTGGCCGACCGGCTAGCTCTGCCGCAGAACACCCAGGCTGAGTGTCGTTTTGTTGCGGTCGCTGTTTGAGGTCAGAAAACCTTACCGGGAGAAGTCCAGCGGGGAACACTTCATGCCATTCCAGTTGCCCACCATTGTGAGTGCAGGGAGGACAGCTCACACCGTCCCACTTCATCCTGCACGGGACGCGCCTTGTCCCCGTGGTCCGGCGTGTCCACACTGGACGTAGGGCACAATGTGGCATTTTGAGAGGCCACATTCGCGTGCCTTCTATGGCAGGAGATCGTTCTAACTGGTCTATTTTATTGTCAGTGTTGCTGCTCATCTCTTCCCGTGCCTGATTTATAAACTCAGCTTCATCGTGGGTGTGAATGTGCAGCAAACACGGTGTGGCAGGGTTAGGTGCTGCCTGCGGTTTCGGGCACCCTCTGAGGGTCTTGGAACCTCTTCCCCGTGGATGGGGGGGACTCTTCTCGTCTGTTTCTGCACCTGACACTTGCATGATTCATTTTTCTAACCTTATACATAGGACCCTGCAAGTAAAGCTTTCTATAATATTAGCTGCAGAGGCTGGCTCCGCAAGTCTTCGGAGAAGAGTGATCTCATGAATCATTTTTACTGTCCTCGGAAACGCCCGAATTTTCTGTGTGTCTCAGTCAATTAGGAGGTAGATTTAGTTCTCTCGGTGCAAGGCAGTTGCAGCGTGGTAGCCCCAGGCAGGCTGTGAACATTTGATCAGCACGGAGACCTTGGAATATTGAAAGGTTCACCATTTCATTTGTTTGAACAGCTGAAACTCTTTGGTTTTCTGGCAGATACTGACTAAACTCAAAATGCTACAGTTTCCGCCCGATGGTCTCTTATGAAACTTTGCTCCAGGATGACAAGGGACCTTTTCAGGCCTTGTCATTTGGAACGTATGCATTGCCTTGGGAGTATTTATGCACCTATGCATCTACGAATATGTACGTGTAGATATGTGTGTATAAATGTGTGCATGTGTGTATACACGTGTGTACGTGTGCACACACGTGGTGAATTGTTTTATAAACGTCCCTGTCTGTGATTGTGTTAACGGCAGCACGCATTTGAAAGGACAGAGTTGAAAAGACACGAGGATGGCAGATGGCGCTTCTAGCTCTAACTGGGGCTTGTGTCCACCCAGTCCCAAAAGCGAGTCGTCTGCAGCCGGTCCCTAGGACACGGTGCCTGAGACTCCTACCAGGGAGAACGTGAGGCCAGGGAGTCAGACCTCTTGCAGGTGACTCCAGCAGAGACGTCAGGACCAGTTCGGTTCTGTCTCCAGAGGCCCTGACTGGGGCCTTGGCAAGCTTTGTCCAAAGCTGGGAATGCCAAAGAGATCGCTCCTCCAGCAGCACCCACGGGTGGCAGAGCAGCATCTTTTCTTTCTCAAGGGACGTTGCTGGCCCCATGAGTCACACTCAGTGAAGGGGCTCTTGGGGTATTTGTCCCCCTCCCGTGTCGCGTGAGGCAGTGGCAGTGTGTGCGGCAGAGGCTCGGTGGCTGCCCGTCTTAGTGAAGCTGTCCTCAGAGGTCCCGCAGGCCCGAGCTGGTCCCTGACTCGACATCAGAGCAGAGCGGTTAGGATGAGAAGAGGGAAGCTCTGCATCCCCCACCCATCCGTGGGAGGCCTTGTGCCTTTGAGACAGCGCGGAGCTCCTTCCCTTGTCACCCTTCTTAATTGATAGACAGAGCCAGTCCCAGAGGAGAGCAGTGGGCGGGCTCTGTGTCCTTTCCTGTCACCTCAGGGATCCAGAAGCCCTGCCTCCCCCTGGACTCTGGTGACTGAAGCTTCCTCACCCACAAAGGGCCACAGGGTATCACCGGTGTCCTGCCAGGTGTCCTCAGCCCTTTGAGTGTGGGACGCCACCGGAGCCCCTGTCTGCAAAGGTCATGACTGAGGTCTGTGCGACACGCAGGACGCCTCGCAGGCTGGTGAGGAGCACAGATTTCTGAGCGGTGTCAAGGTCAGGGCTCAGCTCTCCGATTGCTCAGCCTCCGCGTCTCACCTACTGTAAAGTGAAGACTCTCCACGTGCCCACCCCAGGAGGCCATCACGGGCTCAGGGATGTGTGTGGCGCTTGGCAGGCACAGTATGTGCCACCGCAGGCCCGGTTGTGGGGTTTGCTGTTATCACTGCCGTTTTGATCCTTCCGGCTACCTCTCCCCTCGTATATTTATGCGCCGTTTGCTACCGCAGACACGATTCTAAGTGTGGCCGTATTCCAGCCTGTGCGAACGCTCGCGACCCGCCTGAGAGGCAGGTGCTGGCGTTACCCTTGTTTCCAGGTGAGGAAACTGAGCTCCACGTAGTTCTGTGACTTAGCCGCGGGCACACGCTAAGTGACACTCTGTAGGTCCCCGCTCGTAACCGCCGCTGTGCTCACTCTCCATTTCCAAGATCTCTTCCTTTTATGCAGAAGCTCCGTTTTCCCTGTCAGGAGGAGCCCCGTTTTTTCTCATTACTTCTCAGAGCTGCAGCCTGGGTGGTTGGGGGTGTCGCTACTCAGCAGGGTGGCCCCAGGCGGCTCCCCGGTCCTCCCTGCTTAGCAGCATCCACCTCTGTGCTCTGCTTGACCCTCAGTGAGGTCCATCTCCAGTTCCTCAGTCCCATAGTGGGATGCAGCCCACACAGGACCCCCAGATCCTCCTAGAATGTCATTTATGGGGTCGCAGATGTCACAGGCATGCCGCATGGACCAGTAACGCAGAGCCTTCAGGTAAACCTCTTATACCCAACAACTGCCTTTTTCTATCCATCCCTAATGCGATCATCCCCAAATAAGATGATTAGTGCGACCTTCAGTCCCTTCCCATGATGCTGCAGAGCAGCTCAAAAGGCACGTTCCCCACATGGTGTGTACAGAAATAACTCCAGAAACATCTACGTCCACCGGACACATCGACAGGATTTGACAAGGATGGGACAGTGCGTGACTATGTAGGCTTTGAACCTCTATGAAGAAGTTTGGGAGCGGGGAGGGGAGGCTACTTCTTTGTTCATTGTAATGTATTCAGAAGCGTCCATGAAGCAAAATACATTTCCCCGACGTGTTCTAATTATAAACAAAGGCTCACTTCTCTTAAACCTCTTAGTGTATTCACAGAAATGTCTGTACACTCGCTAATGAGTGCCATTACATTGAGGAGCACACCGCACCCAGGGCTGCGTGGAGGCGGGGATGACCCTGCATAAATGCAGGAGGCTCCACGGTGGCCGTAAGGAGATGAAGGATGAGAACCTCCCTCCCCTGAGCTCCTCACGGGAAGTCGTCAGCTGGTGCCTGACCTGAGTGCCTGAGGTTTCATAGCACCATTAGTTTTGATTTTCTTACAGATTTTGATTCTCTAGGTCGCGTTGGGGTTAGAAAAGCAGTAGCTGTATGCCATCTAAGTCATGTGTGCACGTGGGTGGGTCTGTTTATGTGGCAGATTGGGAACTAGGCCTCTTCGGTGGCCCATAGCTGCTTGAACAAAGAAGATCATTATAAAATGAATCAATTCAGACAACATGTTGGTTTTTTAACCTTAGTGTGCCAAGCGAGTCAGATGGATGTTTATCTGTCCTTAAATGTGCCCTTTTCCCCCATCAGGAGGCACAGTGGAGATGGCTTCAAATCCAGGGCCGACGTCCCTCAGCCTTTGGTTGCACCATATTGTGTTACAGCGTCTCTCTCACCTCTAGGTCTCTCTTTTCTTACTTTTCATTTACATCTAATTATTGTTTTTTCGAACCTCTGCTCACTTTGTTTCCAATTACCCATGTCAATTGGTGACCAGAAATAGCACGGATAAATGGCATCCATGGACAGTCTATAATTCTCAACTGAGCCAGTATTTTCAACCTTGTCTCCATCAAATCTTTTGATGACAGCCCCTCAAAATGATCAAACTTGGTTAATTTGCACTTTGCTTCCTCTCTTCACCTCTGCATATTACCTAAGAAATATACTAAAACACCGTGGCCGAAAGGACAGTAGGACAATGAGGGAGGGGACCAAGGTAATCTATCAATGGGATAATCAATCTGGAATAATTAGGAATCAGCCGAATACTAAATTACAAGCCTATATGCAAATGGAGGGTGGTGTGGAGCACCTTGAATGTTCTCTGTACAAGAAGCCACCCCAGTGATGCTGCACGAATACAAAATGGCCCAGAAGTGAATGTGGAAGTCAACGAGCTTCAGAGACTGGACACGAAATGCAACAGGCAACAAGGACAGAGCAAACACTTGTCTAGGAAGGTAAGAAAACATCACGGAAAGAGCACCGGCAATCAAGAAAATGATTTAGGAAAAGAGCAGAAAGAGTGGGAGAATACAGGTGCGCTTCAGAGGTGTGTGCTGAGAAAATGAAGATACGGTGGCGATCGCGGTGCTTGTGAAATTGTGCCATCGGACAGAGAGCTGCCGAGACACTGACCGGGATTTCAGGAGCTTGCTCTGTTGATTTTCTTTAGGGGAAAAAAACTGTAAGCATGCCTCCTTCTGTGCTTGTTTCCATAAGGTCATCTCTACCCTGTAAACACTCAATAGTCACTCTGACTCAAACAGCCTCCTCCATTCATCCAGAAAACACTGAATGCCTGCTCTGCATCTGGGCTCTGTGCTGGCGCCGGATAAACAATAATCAACAAGGCGATGCGTGTTTTCAAGAAGCTGATGACTCAGTGAGGGAGACGGACAGCTGGGCCATCCCAGCATGGGCTAAAGTGCTGTGGGCTAAAGCTTGGAGCAGAGAGGAGGGAGGCCTGTCTCTGTCTGGGAGGGAGAGAGGGCTTCTCCCTGGCCATGATGTCGATTGAGGGGTCCCAAGGGTAAGTGGATGCTGGCAGGAAGGGCGCGAGGGAAAGAGAGAGCGAGAGAGAGCGAGAGCGAGAGCGAGAGCGAGAGAGAGAGAGAGAGAGAGAGAGAGAGAGAGAGAGAGAGGCTGACAAAGACATCCCAGGCTGGAGGGATGCAGGCCCGCCTGGAGAGGGCATGGAAGGGTGTGGGGCCACCAGGAGCTCAGTGGGGCTACAGCTTAGCATGGGAGGGGAGGGAATGAAGATGGGAACTTTTATTTTACTGTTCCCCCCGCCCCCAGCTTTACTGAGATACAGTTAATACAGAACACCGTGTAAGTTCAAGATGTGTCGCGGGGTGATCTGCTGCTCCAAAATGTTTGTCAGAAGAAAGTTGGTAACATGTCCATCATGTCACAAAGCTGCCTTTTCTTGTTTTTCTTACGGGGGTAATGTGGAAGCTCTACTTTCACAGAAACATTCAAGTATTCAGTGCAGTGTTGTCAGCTGCCGCCACCGTGCCGCACGTCACATCCCTGGAACTGATCTTTCTTATCACTGAAGAGTCATACCCTCTGACCATCAGCCCCTGGCAGCCACTGATTCCACATGTTAATGAGATCAGACAGTATGCACCTTTCTCTGTCTGGCTCATTTCACTTGGCATAACACCCTCCAGGTCCATCCGTGTCGTCGTCACAAATGGCAGGACTTCTTTCTCTGTTGTGGCTGAATAATCCGTTGGATGCATCCACCACATTCGTTGTCCATTCATCCCTCGGTGGATGCTTCAGCTGTCTTGGCTGTTGTGAATAATGTCACAGTAAATGCAGTGGGAGGCGGAGCAGATAGCTCCTTGGTATAACGATTTCCTCTCCTTCAGGGGTAGAACTGCTGGATCCTAATGTAGATCTATTTTTAATTTTTCAAAGAATCTCCATACTGTTTATCATAGGGGCTGTGCTGACTTACCCTTTCACCAATGAATGGTGTACCAGAGTTCCCTTTTCTCTATATCCTCATCAACACTTATCTATCTCTTGTCTTTTTTTTCTTTATTTTTCTTTCTTGATAATAAATAGCCATTTGAACAGATAGGAGGTGCTACCTCATTGTGGTCTGATTTACATTTCCCTGATAATTAATGATGTTGAGTATCTTTTCATGTATCTGTTGGCCAATTGTGTGTGTCTTCTTTGGAAAAATGTCAATTCAATTCCTCTGCCCATTTTTAAATCAAATTGTTTATGTGCTGTTGAGTTGCATGACTTCCTTATATGTTTTGAATATTAGCCCCCTTTCTGATACATGGCTTGCAGATGTTTTCTTCTATTCCATAGACTGCTTTTTCATTTTGTTTGTTTGTTTGCTGTGCAGAGGATTTTAGTTGGATGTAGTAACACATGTTTATTTTTGTTTTTATTGCTTATGCTTTAGGTGTCATTTCCAAAAACTTCTCACCAATACCACTGTCAAGGAGATTTTTCCCTGTTTTTCTTTCATGGTTTCAGGTCTTACATTTAAGTTTTTAATTAATCTTGAGTTAATTTTTGTCAGTGGCATAAGATAGGGGGTCTGGTTTCATTCTTCCACATGGAAATACCCAGTATTTCCAGCACCATTTATTGGAAAGACTGCCTTTTCTCCACTGAGAATTCCTGGCTCCCTTGTCAAATCTTAGTTTACCATATATGTGTCGGTTTATTCCGGGCTCTTGATTCTGTTCCATTGGTCTCTCTGTCTGTTTTTATGCCGGTACCATACCATTTCGATTTCTATAGTTTTGCGATGTAGTTTGAAATCAGGAAGTGTGATACCTCCAGCTCTGTTCTTCTTTCTCCACATTGCTTTGACAATTTGGTCTCTTTTGTGGTTACACAAGAATTTAAGGATTGTTTGTTCCATTTGTGTAAAAAACGGCATTGGAATTTTGAGAGAGATTGCATTGAATCTGTAGATGGCATTGATTGATATGGACATTTTAACAGTATTAACTCCTATGATGCACTAACACGGGGTGTCTTCCCATTTATTTGTGTCTTCAATTTATTTCATCAGTGTCCTAGAGATTTTGGCTGGGGAAGGTTTTAATGTTAGAAATGAGGTCATCCTCTCTGTGCTTAAATACCCCAGTGGCTTCCCACTGTAAGCACCATAGAATCAAAACTGCATCATAGATTGCAAAGCACTGTGCATCTAGCCCCTTGTTAATGCTCTGGCCTCGCATTCTTTGCTCTGGCCTCTTGGTATCTTTGTTGCTCTTTCTGTCTCTTAAACATATCAAGGACCTCATCAGAAGTATGCACTTTAGGAAAATCGTTCTGGCTGGAGCATAACACGAATTGGGGCTTGATAGAAGAAGAAAGACTAGTGAGGAGACTGTTGAGATTGTTCTGGGCTTTTTCTCCACCCCAAATGCTGACCTGAAGCAAGGGAATAACAGTGGAAATCAAGTGAGGTAGAGACAGAATGCATTGTGCTTGGTTAGATATGCACAGGAGGGAGGAGGAGGAGCCAAGGTAATATTGGGCTATTTTTCTTGTATAACTGGGTAGAAAAAGAAATGTGCAAAGCTATGGGTTTGAGAGTCATCATAGAAGGAAAAGGAAGCCATGAATTTGGATAAAACAGTGAGACAAGGAGAAGGTTAAAGCTGAAATCCTGGGGTACACACATAAATTCAAACTCAAATTAAAAAATATATGTATAAACTCTCAATGGAAAGTAAAATATGTTTACGTTTATGTCTGAGAACAATTTCTCCCTTGTATGAAGTCTCCCCCAATTCCGTTTGCCTGAGTCTTGGATCAACTGTTTCTGTAGTAAGTAAGGTTATATTTAGGCAAGTCTTCCTGACTAAAATAACATCAATAAGGCTTAATAGGACAAATAAATTATATGACAGATTAAAAGGTCAGTTTTGCATCTTGCAAAATAAATAGCACAAAAAAACACCAGGAAACACTGATAGCATTATAATGAATCTAAAGTTAATGGTTCAGGGTGATCATTAATCAAATCATTTTAAATGTCAGACAAGCAAGACCTACCTTGTTTTCCACCCCTCACACAGACAGGATCCCATGGCCCAGGTAAGCCTGAAAACTTCCAGAAGTTTCTTCAAAAGCACCGGAAACTCAATACACCAGGTCCTACCCGCCCCCTCCCGAGCACTTACTGCTGAAGCTTCTGGTTACAGCGTCCCCTAGTTCATCAGAATCTCATTAGTTACGATTCCATCTTCTTTATAGGAGACTAGAAAGCAAGGTGTCAAGCATGTTCTTAAGAAAAAGTTAAAAAGTTTGAACAAATGTAAATTCTCACTTTTCATAAAGGAAACGTAGTTCAAAAGGTATTAAAAATAATAATAATAATGTGACTCCATTATTCCCTTCCCCACCATGAAATTCTCCTATCTCCAAATAAGAAATGATAAAGTTATTCTTCATAGCCTTATTTTTCTAGGTCGTATACATTTACATCGTTTCACTAATATTTGGCAAGTTAATTTTCTTTAGCATTGGAGTCAGCTATGGTTTTATTAAGAGCCAGAAAATAGCTGGAAGTAGCCTATCTCAGCTTATATTTTACCAAGTAATTTATTTGAATAATCTCCACGTGATTTGGAAATGTTTCATTTATTCTATTTCTACATAATTTAATAGCCAGTACAGTTACAGCAGAGTCTAGTATTTAACAAAATCATTAGAACTGTTTCCAGGTTTGAAAACCAACCATAGAAAGAGCCAAAATCTAAAAAAAAAAAAAGACTTCAAAGTAGATGTTGAATATATTCTGATTAATGTGGAAGAATAATTAGGGTTTGGATTAAACCAATAATGAAGGAAGTGATGGATCTGAATATTTGCATTTCTTTAAAAAATGTTCTTTAGGACTATGTAATTTGTTGTCTTAATAAAGCTTAATTGTCATGTAAGTAAGCTTTAAGTAAATAATGTGTTTAAATAATGTGTTTAGTAGGTACTTTAAAGATTTCTTGAATGAATGGATTTTATCCTGTGATTGGGACCTAACCATTTAGTGGCATTACACCTTAATTACGGGCAAAGTACTGAGTACTGAATTTATAATCTTAAATACATATGGTAACATCATATTGGGGAAAATCATTTCAAAAATATTGGGCATTCTCTTCTCTCAGTATTGCCCTCTCCCACATTATTTTTAATAGGCCTATGATAATAATTTTTGCAAATTTGGGATTTCATTAGTAATCTTGTCTTCTCGGATGTGCTATAAATGTATCATTTTTCTCTATAGCTATTTAATTTCATATGGTAATGTTAATGTTTAGAAACTTTTATTCCCCACTAACCTTAGCGATTTGATTTATTATAGGCATATGCTATTTTTTGAAGGAAAAAAAAAACTGTTCTTATTCTACCCAGTTTTGCATAGCAGTTATGTATCTTTCAAATATATAAAATATCTACACCTTGACTTTGCATTATATTACGCACTTTAAGCTTTTCCTCGAAAACTGCTGACTAAGAATATTCCAGTAGAATGTCTAGGTCAGCTGTGTTTCTTCAGTTTTATGGGTGAAAAAAATCAAGTTTTGGGATTTGGGATTGAGCCTGTTAATCGGAGTGGCACAGGTTTTAGTTGTCCTTCCCTTTGTCACCTTGAATCATTACAAGAAACCACAAAGATAAGTAGTTTTTAATGTATGTAGCCACATCTTGGTTGACTAGAAGATCAGCGGTAAAACAATAGTGTCATTTATTTTGAGTTTGATGGATTTGTGAGTATTGCATTCAGGGGAAGTGATGCTACATCGAAATACTAACATTTTCTCAAGTAATTTAGTAACATAGAAGAGAAGCGAGATATTTTTTCTCCCTCTTTGGGGTCATAACTCTTTCATTGACATACTCATTTTTCCTACATTTGTATTTTTTGTTATTGTAATTAAGTGCTAGTTTATGAGCAATCATTTCAAAATGGATGTTGATTTGGTAAGTTCACAAATTTTTGTGCATGTTTTGTTGAAATGAAATTAATTGTGCCTTATCCAGAAAAGGCTCAATAGCAGTGTCATTAAAAGCTTGAACATGATCTGCGGATATTGTAGAAAATATTTTGTGTAACTGTGTTGTTTCAACTACGCATTTTCTTTGGGGTGAAATAAATAGGAGCGGGGAGGCTCTCACGCTGTTATATGATTAAATGAACTAACGACCTGAAAATTAGAATCCCTCCTCAGTTATTGTTAAAATGCAGTAAGGTCGTAGAGACTTGTGTGAGATTGTGAGCCTCACTGCCACTAAGAAGTGGGTTCCCACGACTTCTTGTTCCTCTTTAGATGGTCGTGTAGTTGGCACTGTCAGTGGGTCATCAGAGACCTCTCATTTTGCCAGGGATGTGCTTTGAAGGTGACTTCACCATTGGCAGGTGCAGTTCTGTTGCCCCATGTTCAGGTCGGATCCGCCTTTCCTGATTGCTATTTTCATTAAATGGAAATGGGATGCCTTGCTTCATTTAAGGCTCTTGCGAATTCCGAGCTTTCAGTAAAACCTCATTAATCTGCACCCCATTTGTCCAGAGGATGCAATAATTTCGAAAAGTGCTGGGCTGCAATTTACTTTCCTGCTATCAGTAAAGAAAGGATTACTAACCCATTAACCAAATTAAAAGTGCAAATAAGACTGGAAGAGCAAACACCCATATACCTAAAGACTCATCTTGAAGGACAAAATATCTCTGAGTCTTTTAAAGCGGGACTTCTGTCCAGTACCAACGATGAGACTTTAAAATGACCCTTGTTTGAAAGACACTCCTAATTCATCACTACCCTGCTTTCAGCCCGGTTACTCCAAACGATGAAGTTCTTGTAAAGACTAGCTAGGTTGCCTGTAGATGTTATGTAGTAATTGCTCTGAAAGTGAAGAAAATCCTTTCTGATAGGGACTGTTCAGGTGGAACTTAGGTGTTCAGCTCACAGAAGAGCCAGGTATGTGGGATTTAATCCAGTTTCTGTATAATACTTATTTTGAAAATGTGTTTTTTCCTCTTAGTAGACTTTTCTAGAGCAGTTTTGAGTGCATGACAGAGTTGAGAGGGAGGCACAGAGTGGTCCCATGCCCCTGTTCCCCCATGTGTGGGCAGCCACCCCAGGATCGATGTCATTAATCAGAATGGCGTGTGTGTTTCTTTCTTTAAAAAAAAAAAAAAAAACAAGGGTGAGCCGACATTGGTACACGGTGATCTCCAAAACTCCGTCATTTAAGTTAGGGTTCCCTCTTGAGACTGTACGTTTTCCAGGTTTGGAGAAATGTATAATGGCGTGTATCCATCATTATAAAATCCTACAGAGTCATTTCCACTGCCCTGGAAATCCTCTGTGCTCTGCCTGTTCACCGCTGTCCCCTGCCCCGGCCACCACTGCTCCTTTTACTGTCCCCACAGCGTCACCTTTTCCGGAATGTCACGTAGTTGGAATCACACAGCATGTAGCCTTTTCAGATGGGCTTCTGTCACTTAGTAAGGTGCATTTAAAGGTCTTCTCATGGCTTGGTAGCTCGTTTCTTTTTAGCATTGAGTAATATTCCATTATCTGGGAGTCTCAGAAGGATTCGCCATAGGAATCCTGCCAGCACACTGCCTGCTTGCACATAGTAGGCGCCCAGTGAATTTTGAGTGAGTGAATGAAGGAGTCTATTTCAGTCTGTGGTGGGAAATGCAGCGGCATGCTAGAGAGTTCTCTTCTGCCCTGTTGAATAAGAAATGCATCTCTCATCTGTTTAGGGAGCTAAAATAAAGGATTTGTTTCAAACCTTGAAAACCATAACCAGCTTCTTCACATTTTAAGCTTGGTCTGTCACTTGACTCCATTTCCCTTCCCCCACCCCTATTGTTACCTCAAAAGATGGTGGTTTTCTTTCTCAGGATGTTATCCCAAGGAAGGAAAGACCCAATGTGGAATCTTTTCATTTCCTTCTCCCGCTTTTCTGAACTGTGATCACACACAGCTTCATCCTGTGCTGATGTTTGAGAATCTGTCACCGTGGAGCGTTTCCCCAGCTCAGAGGATGGTTCCATCGCATGCAGTGTTACGGGCAAAAAAAAAAAAAAAAAGAGAATGATTAAAATTAAACTTAAAAAAAATCCTGATTAACAATAGAAATGGGAGAAATGTTTTCTAAATTAAATATAAGATGGACTACAGTACATTTTTATGGGTGTCCTTGCTCTACAACTGTTTCTTTTTCTTTTCCTTTTTTTGCTTTCTGTTTTTGGGAATTGTATTGCTTTCAAAATACCCTGCTGTCCACTAGTTTCTGGGCATATGTCCAAAATACAAATGGACATTAACTCAATTCAGCAGATAAGATTTCCTTAGAGAGTTCTAGAAGACTTTACCAGTCCATTTCTCCCAACCTGGCTCTGACCTGTGCCCTACCCAGACAAAGCTACTTAAAGAAAAAAAGAATAATAATAAGATTTGGTGCTTGTGTGGAGGTCAAGAAGGATACAGAAAAGAGAAGGATTAATATAAGATTTTGAAGCAAAGGCGACTTGGTGAATGAAGGTAACTTTGACACCAAGGCAGGTCTGGAAGGGAGTGATGTTGAGGCAATGTGATGAGCGCTTCAGATGAAGGTCTGTATCCCTCACAGAAGCTGCCCCTTTGCAACCAGGAATGATCTCACCATGAGGGCTGTAACCTTTATTTCTTATATGGATTGAGTGATCAGGAGCTAAAGCTTTTGTGGACCCACAATTACAGCAATTGATAGTTCACTTGTGCTACAGCTCAAGTATTTTGTATATTTTATTGCACTTCGAAGCAGTATATGGTATGTTTACCAAAAGTCTCTTGTCCTGATAAAAATCCTATAAAGTTATTTTTTTTTTCAACTTTTAGGAGAAATAAAATTTAGAAATACATCAGAAGGCAAGTGAAATGAGTCACAGTTAAAGATTTTTAAACACCTTAAATAGTTCCACGATTCTTTGGAAGGTGACTTCGTTGGAGAAAGAATTGAAAGCATTTTCTGCGAACAGGAACTCAGCCTAGATAGAAGTTGAAGGGCGTGCTGGGGTGTGGACCCATGGTGGCCAGGAGGGCTGTGTTGGCATATTTAGCTCTGGCACAAACAGAACACTGGACATAAGTCACGTTGTCATTGTGACACTAGGTATCACAGAGATGAACAGGTTATGACTTAGAGTCAGCATGGAGTTAAAGGCCAAGAGCTGAGGCTTCCAGTGCACAACCAAGTGTCTGCTTAGACTCCTTAAGCCTCAGGTTCCTCATCTGTGGACTCGGATTCATTAGCTTGCTGGCCTCCCGAGGTATTGGTGATGTACACTAGACAGTGCGTACATTAGGTTCCCCTTCACGTGCAGGAAGTTCCCCGCCTAGAGTCAGCGTCTGATAAACATGAATGCTTATTTTTGTGCAAATTCAAAGCCTCTTGAGAGGTACTTGATGGAAACGCATCTACTTGAACCTGCCTGGCGTTGAAGAATTCCTGCAGATGATCGCATTTTGGAGCTTATTAGAAAGGACCCCATTGTGTTTCCTCTTGATGCCGTATAACCAGCGAGCAAGGGTCTGATTCCACACCAGTAAGAGAGCTCAGGCCAGGGGAAGAGTGGAAGACTGTTCTGTCCTGGAAGCAACGTTGCTGATCCTTTGAACACTTTATTCTCTCTCTAGTCAGCAGCCTTGATGGATGGGAGGTGGCCAAAGAGGAATGGCTATGCTGTTTTTCCCTTCACATCCATTCTCCAGACGTGGTGTTTCGTGTTAAGCCATTCATCGTTTCGCTGGTGGACTAAGTACTTAGACCCATCTGGAACACCATGGTGTGAGAGATGGCTCCAGAGACCGGAAGTTCACAGTTTGGGTGGCCCAATGCTGGGCTGCCTTGGAGTCTTCACCGTCCAGGGAGACAGCGACTGTGATGCAACCCACAGCTGCCCTTCTCCCTGACCGGCCAGTGGGTCCTGTATCTGGCAGCAAGTACTCTGAATCTACCTCATTTCCTCACTGTTTTTGCCTTGCAACATTCATTCTCTCTGTTTCTCTTATTTATGGAACTTAGAAATCTAGTTTGACTTACCTGTGTCTCCTGTGGCTTGTTGGGCCCTAATTTCCTGTGGGGTCTGCATGATGCCCACATGGTGCTGATGCAATTACCATCTATGGGATTTGGGGGATTGGGGGTCCTACATCTGTAGTAAGGAGTGAGTGGTCAGAGCTGCTACAACAGTCCACAAACCTTTTAAGATTTTCCAGGTTTTGAAGTGCTACAAGAGATTTTCAGATAAACATATTATAGGGAAAAAAAGACGTAAATAAAGCATGCGCAAAAATCCAGTTTTGTGGTATGTTTGGAGGAAAACAAAACTAGCACTTTCTTTCCTCCCTTTCATGGTGGCTGGTGTCTTCTAGGCACTTCATTCTTCCTGGCAATTGCCCACTGGGAGTTGGGGACAATAAAACTCTGTTTGTTTGTTTTTTTTTTTTAATTTTTTTATAATTTATGCCTACTGCACCTGGACTTTCTAGGTGGTCTCCCATCCAAGTACTAACCAGGCCCAACCCTGCTTAGCTTCTGAGCTCAGATATCGGGCTTGTTCAGGGTGGTATGGGCCGTAGACCAGGGACTGTGGCTCTACTTGGGCATGAACCCAGGACCTTCTGTGTATGAAGGAGACATGCTCACTGCTACATGGTGTGAGCTTTTCTTTCCTGAACATGAATGTGTTTACATACATGAGCCACTGAACCCAGAAGACATCAGCTCCAGAGCCCGACACAGCTCTGAAACATCTCATCGACCACTGAATTATTGTGGTTTCCTGAAGACCAATAAGATAATCTGTATCCCACTTTATCAGAAAAAAAAAAAAAATGTTACCAGCTTACTCTTAAAATAAAGGGTGGTCCAATATTGGACGTAAATAACTTCTCTGAGGCAAATGTAGTTACATCCAAACAGACAGGGAAGATTCTCAGGCCTGGACATGGGGAACTAAGACTGAATTTTCAAGGTAGCACAAAGGCAAGTGAATTCTTAACCCAAGGCTGATATAAAGTAGATAATAATTAGAAGAATAAAAGTGTTTTCTTTTTTGATGACAAAGCACAGATGTCTTCACTTGATTTCATATTAAATGGGAGGTTTAACTGCCATTGTGGTGGGAAAGGAGTTTTTTTTTGTTTTGTTTTGTTTTTTTTGCATTCTCGGAAAATACTGAAGCAGATTGTCTATTAAAAAGCTTAATAAAGAATTCCAAGACAGAGACCTCACAGCAGGGGCAAGAGTGTAGCTGGGCTGAGGAAGAGTGAATATAATAGTGATAAGCAACTTTACTTCTGCCAGGAAATTTAAACCGAAATAATGCAGACTCAATCCACGTATACACTTTCCTATTGAAAAGTGTGACACTGTGGCTCCATAGTCCACTGCAGTTGATATGTCCCCAAAACAGGAGCAGGACAAGGGCGTTTTGTCCTTTCTTAAGAAGACACGTAAACCCCTCAGTCTAACGTACGTGCCACTAAGAGAGGAAGCAGAACAGCGTAGAAATCTGTTTTTGATGTTTAAAAGCCCCGTCAGGAAAATGTTCCCTGACTCTGTTTACAAAAGCAGTCCTCGGAAATTAGATCTTTTTGTAAAATACTCGGAATTGATGAGCACATACACCGTGAGCCTCCCTTCCTCGTGAGCACGTGTCAGCCTTCTATCTTACTGCCCGCTCACTCCACGCTTTCCTTATATCTCATGCCAGGTTATTCGATCAGCCTCCATTCCAAAATGTTTAAATTCATTCCATCAGCAAATCTCAGTCACCTCATATCTATTTTGTGCAACCCACCAAGAACTTGGGAGAATAAGTCGAGGTGTTTCTTGTCTGGTGGAGGAGGCAGGCTGATCCGTGTCATAGCACAGGTGTGAACAGAGTATGACGGGGACACGGAGGGACATTCTCCCCGGGGAGACCCAGGAATGCCTCCCAGTGGTAGTGAGCTTCGAGCCGTGTCTCCAAGGATGAACACAGCGTATTTAAAACGTGCAAGATTCTTGTAGAAATAATGGCAGCTGGAAGATTAAGTGTCTGTTGTTTATGTAAACGATGAGTCTTCTCAGCAGTGAAACTTCATTATAGAGAGTGCTAAGACGCAGCGAGTGAAAGTCTTTCATCTGGAGGAAATTTAAAAAGGTCTACAAAATAGGAACAATGCACCCCGAAAAGACCTCCACGGGGCCATTGCTGGGTAGACATATAAGCCGATAATATCTTTCATTCTGGCATTTTTTGTTTGATGAATCGGAAAGATCCGCTGCCTGGGAAGGCTCCCTTACATGACTTACGAAAGCGCCAGGCACTGCCATCACCAGCAGATGCTGAATCTCAAGGCAAACAGGCACTGGAAGGTCGGTTGTCTTGTTTGGGGGTCTGGACGCTCATCAGTGACAGACAGAGAGTTGAACTTCAGGATCTCGATCATGTACCAATGCCCTAACCATTCACAAAGTATTAGGAGGCTTTATTGAAGGGAGACTGGAAGTCAATAGGATCGATTCGTCATTTACTAAACAGCTCAGTGTCACATGCCCCCAGAACCCTCCCGCTGGTGGCTGAGGCTGCTACTCACTTATTAGGTAGGGCCCATCCCCTTTCACCCACGAGGATGTCACCCCAGCAATTCTTGTCCTCTCTCTTGCCTCACCACTGTTTTCCTGTCGATGTGATGTTTCCTAACAGACAATGGATGGCATGTTGTTTTTATTCCATCATTAAAACAAAAAAAAACAACAACAAAAAACTCCCCTCAGGCTCTGCCTCCTACGACCTCCTATTTGTTCATTGTCACACTCTTTCAAAGAGTTATCTGCACTCACGGCATGTATTTCCCCTCCCCTGTTGTCTCTCATGCCCTCCGCTGTCAGGCTTTCTCCCAGGCAGTGCACACAACTGTCCCTGTGAAGGTCGTCAGTGGCCTCAACCTCCTCATAATGACTTTCAGCTCCACTGACACAGGGGACCTCCCCCTACCCACCTTCCTTGAGACACATTCTTCCCTGACTCCCGTGGTAACACAGTTGCCTCCTGTCTCATAACTATTTGGGTGTTTCACCCAAATTTAAAGCCCAAAACATCTGAAACTGAACTCACGAGCTGCGCCCCCCACTCCCAGCCCCGCGTCCCCATCTCCCCCCACCCGCGTCCCCATTCAGTCATGGC
This sequence comes from Cynopterus sphinx, assembly GCA_030015415.1. Lineage (NCBI taxonomy): Eukaryota > Metazoa > Chordata > Mammalia > Chiroptera > Pteropodidae > Cynopterus > Cynopterus sphinx. Next base: position 2,994,395 of record CM057391.1, read on the forward strand.
AGCTTTACACTTCCACCTGCTGGTGTAGGGAGACCGTGATGGACCTCTGATCCATCCATCCATCGGCAAGTCATCCTGGCTGCACCATCACACTGTATCCAGCCTGTGCCCTTCTCTCCGGCTCCACCGCTCCCCGCTCCGCAGTCCCCTGGGACAGAAGAGTTCAGAGAATGGTGGGGAGCTCATCCTCCATATGGAGAATTATAACCAGGGCAATTCCATCACTGAGGACCCACTCGTTAACACATCACAATCGAGATGGTGGCAGTGAAGCTTTGCAGCCAGCAGGGAGCCCTTCACCGTGGGTTCTCTGTCACGGCATAGGCCGCACACCCGCAAGCCGGCGTGATCCCCACCCTCTCCCTGCACACTCAGTACCCTACTCCCCTTCCCTCTTTATTTTCCTCCATCACACCTGTCTCAATCTCACATGCTACACGATTTAACTTATTTAGTTTATTATCCCTCCGCCCAACTCAAATTTCTGCTCCCTGGGGCAAAACTTGTAGTGTCTCTTGTCGCCTATTGCCTGCAATGCCTCAAACACTCCCTGGCACCGAGTAAATGCAGTGAATACGTGTAAGTAAGCACAACGTAAATGAATGAACCGTTCTCCTGAATAAGGGAAGAGCACAGGCTACAGGCAGGTACCCTCAAGCTCTCTTTGACGTAGCTGTTTCCCTGTCCGCAGCCCTCTCTCCACTAGCTGTGACTCAAAGCTACCTGCGGGCCTCTGTCTCCCATTGGGAAGGGCCATTTTTTTAATTCTCAGTTTTAAGATCATCGGTCTTAATAGTTTCTTCTACAGCGTAATGAAAACACGACCTCTCACTCAAATGCACAGTTGGCATTTAGAAAAGAAACGTATGCGTGGAGGCGAGTTGTACGTTTTCTAAGGATGGCTCCCCCGAGATGAACCGAGCTGACCTTCTTTGCGGGCGGCCATCCCACAACGATTGTTCCCCGGAGCTCCATGCGTGGCCTTCACACTGTGCAGCAGACTCGGCTGCAGCCCTGGGATGGAAGCAGTGTTTGCAGTCAGCGAGGCACAAGCACTGCTTCCCGCCTTCATCTTTTCACCTGGGCTGCAAACTGTGCACTGCACAGTCCGGCTGCTGCTGCAGAGCATCCCTGTGCATCTCGCAGGGATGTCAGACGCACTCAGAAGGGAGGCGGCTGCATCTTCCTTCTTCCCCTCCAGCCACCAGCCTACTCTTCCTCCTTGGTGTCCAGGACGGTGCCGTCATCCCCTGTGAACCCTGCCAGACACCTAGGGGTCACTGGTGACTTCTCCCTCCTCCTCATCCACTGCAAATCGGCCCCAGCCTCTTGTTTTTCATCTCCTAAATATCTCTCATCTCCCTCTATGTCTTCTCAATTTGTAACACTTCCAAGAGACTTGCAGTTATTCAGCCGTATCTTTTCCATGATCCTTAGTGCCTCTCCCTGCCTTAGCACCTAGGGGAGGCTTTCCCAGTCCTGTCAACCCAACAATCTTCTGATTCACTTCTAAACCCACCTCCCTGCCCTTGTTCCCACTGGGCCTTGCAATGAGACCACTGTAGCCTCCTGTAGCTCATTGCACCAACTCTTCCGTAGCCTTGCAGAGCACATCGTAGTAATCCAGTTGGCTGTCTTGCTCTCCACTGGCCTCTAAGCTCCCTTGGAGAAGACACATCTTTTTATCCTTGTATCCCCATGCCTAGCCCAATGACTACCACGTAGTAAGTGCTCAATAAGTAAATAGATTTAGATTGGAGCTGGTACACAATATTCATATATGTTCCTAAACTGAAGCCACAGGTCCAGCACTACACATCATTTGAAGGGCTTAAGTTCCAAAGTCTTTCAAACAATATTCTAAACTAACCGATTTTACTTTGATTATTTCTGTCCAGAAAGTCCTAAAGGAAGCTAGCTTTATGTTGTCCTAATTATGGTGAAAACGTTCCCTTTAAAATAAAAAGATAGTAGCTTATCATTGGTAAGCTTATTTAAAAACTTTAGAAAGAAAACTAAACGTATCTCTCTAAGTGAGTATACACAGGCACACAATAATCACATTTATGAGCAAGATTTTTTAAGAATTTTGGAAAAGTTATAGTTGTATAGTTACACTATCAGCCGTATTTATTTAAAATTAATATTTTAGACACAAAATTGAGGTTGCAGTTATTTTTTTTATGTCCTAACCCCATACCTGTGTAATTCTGTATCAAATAATAACCCCTTTTGATTCAAATATATACTAATTTTAGAATGCATTGTCAGAGCCCCATAGAATAAAATGTGGTCCTAATGTTAAAAAGAGCATGCGCTGCAACTGCGCCGTGTTGCTTGGTTTTCTGAGGGACACATTAAAAGGATAATGTTCTTGTTGGAGGAATATATAAGGCAATAAACAGTTTTGTGGGTGATTAAACAGTAAAGTGGAGCCGGAACTTCCAATTACTAGCAAAAGGCTCTTATTGCAAATATGTGATGGTACCATGAAAATGTCCTTTTACATATTGGTTTTTAGAATATATTATTTTATGAGCTTGAATATTATTAACTTTATGCTAAGCAGTAAGCAGATGTGTACACTTAAACAATTCTAAATTGAATTTCTAAAATTCAAAATCCAAGTTAATATCACTGGACCCAAAAATAACTTCTTAACTTTCTAGAAACGAGTTCTGCACCCACAGAAAAGCATAAGAAAAGAAAACTGTCATTTAATCCAGAATAGATATGCCTTTGGTAGAGATAGCTGAGGAGTAAAGCTGACAGAGTCCTACAAAGAGGTACATTTCATAGATAGAAAATTCTACAGACTGTTAAATCTGAACTTTCTGAGCAAAAACAACCTAGGTAACCCTAGTCATCTCTGAAATAAGGTATTATTTATCTTGGAGTAGCATCAATATTCACTTACTACATTACCTGGAATGTGATTATTTAAAAAGTAAAATATAGAAAAAGAACTGGAAAACCATTACACTATTTATCTTGTCGAGTGCTATGAATTGAATGTCGATACCTTTCACTCTCTGACCCCGTTGTTAGGGATAGGCCTCAAAACGGGAGATGTTATTTTCTGGGGGGATGTGTAAGTCTGGAGAGAGGACTGGAAAAACGTTAGCCAGAAGAATTTCCTTGATACTGAAACGCTTGTAATGATGACTTTATTCTATGTACCAACTTCTGTAAGAAGAAATTTAAGATTGGTCTACTGGGAAATGAGTGTCACCCCGAAACCTTTTCAACAGGAAACAAAGATAGCTGGGCCTCCGTTTTTCCATCCACATCCACTGTAAAGTGACTCACGATCTCCTGGATGGAAGCAAGAACAGTTCATTATAGTGAGATTCACACACGATTTTCTTCCATTCCCTGTGTCCTCATACTATTTTGTCTCTCTCTCTTACTACTTACCTACCTACCTACCTACCTATTTACCTCCCTACCATGGCTTGGGATTTTGTCACGAGGGGTAAAAGTCAGCTGGCTCGTGCCCCTTTCCAGTGGTCAGTGATGAGAACTCACTGCATCTCAGCTTCGTGGTCATGAATTAGCAAGCGACAAGAAGTATTCTGATCAGAGAGGCCTCAGTGGGTTATGCACACTTCCCTCTGTCCCCTTTCCTAACAGCTAAGACCTTTTAGAGTAGAGTCTTTTGTGTTGAGTAGGTGGCCTGAACGCCAAGTGAACCCCTTCCCTAGACTATTTGCATTAGAAACACTTGAGATTTAAGAAGTGCCCGTCAATTTATGAAAATACTAATGGATTTAGGGAATATTTACTACTTTTTTTTCCAGTCCTTTTACCTTCAACGTCCCCAAGCCCAGTCAAACATTTCCCATAGAGAATGACCACTGTGGAGGAAAAGCTTGTGAATTCCATTACGGATCGAAGAGGCTCCATGGAAACTGTAATAAACAGTGCTACCTTGGTGATCCTTGAGAGCTTTTATTTGAAGGGACCTAACAGTTTGCTTCACCTCTCCCTGCTTTTACTCTGTCATTGGTAAAATGAAGTATTTTATTTATTTGTTCCCTCCACTCCGTTCTAGCTTTAACATTCTGTCATCGACGATGTCTGATTTGCTGCACATCACTTCTGTAGTCTCACCCCGGCCTCTTCTTAATTTCTTCTCTTCCCCACATCCCTTCGCAGTGTGGAGGTTTCTGCCTTGACATTCTAAGACCAAGACATTGAGGCATTGAAATACACTTCTTAGTTGTTTATTTTCCTTTTTTCCCTGCAGTAATAGGCAACCATAAGCCCTACGCAAGCTGTTGTAACTACCATCAGTCAGCCTGGGTTCAACCGAATCAGGGGAAGAGATTGTAGATACTAGGAATGCTTTGTAGCTGACCATTTCTGTAGTACGGAACCTCAAAATCTATCCTCTGATCTAGGCCTGTCATGCTTGTTTTTAAAAATTCAAATAATAATAATAAAGAAAAAACTCTATACTCAGCAGTGGTTCTCAACCACTGGACATATAAGCATTGCCAGGCGTCCTTCTTAAAAATACGGTTTCTGGGGTTCTAACTCTAGAGATATTGATTGAAAAAATTTAATGTGGGACTTTAGGAATTAACGGTTTCTACAGTCTCCCACTAAGTGGATGAGACTTTACCAGATGAGACTCTAGAGTGAAATACAGCTTCCGAAGTTATCATTTTTTATCTTTGGGTGGTGGGAGGGTGAGATACAAATAATCTAAAGTGATATCCATCCATCCATTCATTGATTTTTAAGTGGTATAAATGTACTTAAAAACTTAAAATATGTCATACAATGAGTATCAAATATTTTAATGTTACATGTATGCACTGGATTATTAATTTGGAAGTAACTAGAACATAGTACAGGTTTAAACACACTAGGCTTTAGTTCATTAACGATCGGTTTCCTGGTTGTTAATTCGACGTGTCACAGCTGCGAGATTCTTTACAGCTGGACCTTGTTTCAGTTTTCCAAAGAACATTTCCTGGCGCTCGGACTGGTCATCAAGGCTATTCTTCTTCTCCCTTCAGTGCTCTTGCTTTTGTTTCTTGTGAATGTTTCATCCTTTTTTCCTCCGGGCTTCTTAGAGTTCCCTGAATGTTGGCTTTGGAAAAGATTGTTTGTAAAAGGCTTGAAGAGACAAGTTGAAACGTTTAGATGCTGGAAAAAAAAAAAAAAGGATGTTAGCCCCATTCTCTATTATTAATATGCTATGTGGAGAGAGGACAGTATGTAGGAAGCAGTAATAATCTCAGCACCCAGCACAGTGTCCAGCAAGGGGAAGGCCCACATCAAATTTCATTAAAACTTGGCTAGCATTTAGATGCTGCAAGTTTTTTCTTATTTGTTATCTTAAATTTTCCAGAGTGAGTCACCATAATTGCCATTGATTTATTATTTTCTTGGTCTTTATGTTCCTTTCTATTGTTGTTAAATAAGTAGTTCATTTAGTTAAAAATACATACACAGGCAAATTATATATAATTTTAGATACGCACTTTGCCTCTGTTTGCAAATATATCTAAAGTATATCATCCAAAAATATCTTAATAGCGATTGGGAGTTTTCACAAAGTCGTCTCTTTTGCAGGGGATGCAGTGCTCCTGAGGGTCCTTCTTTTAGAATTCGCCCTTGAACAATCCCTTTAAGGAAGTGAAGTAAACAGTGCTGAGTCTTCCTATCATGCAGTAACCTTGCTTTGTATTGACAAAAAAAAAATCTCTTACCGCTGGTTCTCAGGTAGTGCATGTATTGATGTTTCTGAAGGCCCCAGATCAGTGAGTAGCAGCCATAACTGTACACTCTCTTTGTAGATGTTTTAAAAAAATCCTTTAGACAACAGAGATTTGGGGCAATATCATTTCAGATGGAATTTGCACTTGGAAACTTAAACCAACTAATCCTGACAGTGTTTGCCTATTGGAAAGTTTTATATTAGTGATGTATGTATGCGGCTGTAGTTTGGTCTTGGCAGCTTTTCTAAGGAAGACGATTGCTTTTTGGGAGTTGAACAAGCTGCCAGAGGTTTGCTCTGGTGTGAAGTTGAATATAATGACAGTCGTTTGATATAAAAGTTACTTTGTTCAACTTTTATTTAACGCAGAAAGTTATCTCTAATATAGATAGGATTTCCAGACATTGGATTCAAATGCATTATTTGATAACTCGTAGTTACTAGAATCTGAATAATTACTAACCTAAATGATAATTTAGACGTTTCCTGTCACATGAATAAAACTGACTATGTGGTTGTCCTTCGGACTGCCCTGCCTCTGACCCAGGGGCCATGTGTTTCTCTATTACCTAGTGCTATCAACCTATAGACATTTTTTAGTGTTTATTAACTTTGAAAATTCACCTACTTCTATTTTCTGTCAAGATCACTTTCAATAAGATTGATTTCCAATAACACTGAGTTCTGATTATATAACTATTTAAAAAATTTTTTCAATCACAGTGAATACCCAACTTTATGTATGGATCTAACACATTTAGGCTAGGAAATTTGGGAAATACATAAAACTGTAAAAATAATAAAAACCATCACTGATGTAACTCCCTAGACAGTAACTCTCTCGCCCCTGAGGACCATCTTGAACATCACTGCACATGGGGGACTCTTCTGAAGAGCCCCCTCATGTGCTCCCGCAGCTCCTACAGCTTCCCATTCCTAGCCAGCCTTATACACTTCCCTTAGTGCTGCTAGTTGCATGAGTCCCTAATTCGTTTAAAAACTCCTCCAAGGGGCCACTTTTTAATCCATCTCCCAAGTCAGGACCTGGCACATAATGGGTACATCATGACATTGGAATGACAACTAAATGACACATAATTAGTGGTGGCTCTTCTATCTCATTCTGGTGTCAAACGAGAAAGCAGGTTACTCCATCTCACACACACATGACCTTAACACCATAATGTTTGAGCGTGTCAGGAATTCTTCACCTAACTATCCCAGGGTGCTATTTTTAATGTCACTTTGCACGGTAGCATTTGTATATTTGCCCATGCACTTGGAGGGAGTGGGGAGGCTGTGAAAACAGTAAGTTTTCCAGATTCAGGACCTCTGCATACATCGTGTGTCTTCGTGAGCTCCCCTCTCTGCGTCCCCCAGAAACTACAGAGGCTCCAGGTGGCGTTTGTTGTTGTCCTGGCAAACGTTTGTGGTCATTTTGCACTTCATTTCTGAATGCCAGATTCATTGCTGCTGAGACTAAGGACCTCTGAGCATCTGCATATCTTTATCTAAGATTTTTGAACCCTTCTCTTTGTCAAGCACTAGACACACTTGGGCAGCTAAATATTTATATTTAAATTTTTATTCTGTATGTTAAAATACGGTAAGATCTCATAACAAATGTGCTAATTTTTTTAGCCTTTTACAACTAAAAAAAGTTTTTAAATATATAAACGTATGCATGTAAATTGACATATAAATTTATATAAATATACATATATATGTGTGTGTATGTATGTGTGTGTATATGTGTGTGTGTGTGTGTGTGTGTGTGTATATATATATATAATTTCTTTTTAATTCTGACCACAAATCCTCATTTCAGATATCAGGGACCAGAGGCTAAGAGAACCTAAAAAAAACAGTATGAAATAATAAATGACTGCTCTGAAAGGCTCATCTGGTTAGATGTTATGCTTTAAATTCATTTAAATTTCTGTCTTCTTTCTCTTCACACCCATTAAATAGTGAACCCATCAGTGGCAATATGTGTTTAATTACTACTTGGTTTTGCACGTGTTGCAACATGAAAATCTTTCACTTGAAATTAAAGGGCAATCTGTTTGATCTGCTTCCCAGTGTTCAGTATATTCTAAAAACACATGAATAACGAAGGATCGCTTCTCCTAAAAGTGGCATCGTTTTAATTTGAGTTGCCAGTAGTCTTTAGTGAAATTCCTATTAATTGTAACATCTTAAGTATTTGACCCCAAAATGAAACAAGATTTTACTAACCCGATGTCTCTTGATGATCAGAAGCTGGTAAAAATGGTGGCATCAACCCTTTTTCCTGGTCCTACCACATACTGGTGGTTACCATGAACAGGGGCCTTCACTTTTTCTAAGTCCTAGATTCCCTTCAAGAAAATGGGGACAGTAAGAGCAGCCACCTCCCAGGAATGAGTGACGTACAGAGCCAAGTGTACAAGCCCTCGGTAGACATTGGTTTTATTTTCATTTTTGAGGCCGGACTTTTACTGCCTGTTGGGTGGGAGTTGCCATAGTGACAGGGTTGGGGTCTGTCGATTTGGAAATAGAGGTGACCAGATACAAAGCAGCAGTGGGGACCTTCCTGTTATGGTGGCTGGACATAAGGTGGGCCAAAAAGAACCTTTTAATCTTATTATCCAGAATGACAACAACTCGCCTGGCAGATGGCATTTCTGGGGCGCTTCCCCTGGGTGGAGTACTGAACGAATGCTGAAATACTGCATATCACTTCGTTTAATCCTCCCAACAACACTGGGGGTTCATACTGGATTACTCCTGCTTTCTGGATGAAGAACTGGGCACACTCAGAGCCCAGACTCTGAAGCTCCTTGTGCTCCTTTAATCGTGAGCAGAAGCGCATGTGTGTGGTGCAGAAATTGTCACCCATGCAGCTGCGACGTTGACTAAGGACAATTTGTTCAGTGTAGACATAGAGCCGGTTTTTCTTTAAGTCTCTTTAAATCCAGTCTGACGCAAGGTGTTCCCTCGCCCCTTGATACCAGTCGATGCAGGCCACTGTGACTTTTCTGGAAACTCTTGGATGATAATATGCCCTAGAGCACTTTTTGGGCAAAAGCATAAAATCTGTTTAATAATTTAAACACGCAGTTCATAAAATAAATAAATTCTCCTCCCCGATTTCCAACTACATAGACCCTCGATGTGGACGTGGCATTTAAGAATCGTGCAGCGGGTTCCCAGGACCCTCCCTTGGGCATTCAGCACATGGTCTGACACCTCCTTTGGAATGTGTTAGTTGTTGTCCTGGTGCTTCGGCCAGGACTCCCATTTTAACATCCTACTATGCACATGATCATTTCTCGCAGATAAAGTAGATTTCCATGCTTTTGTATACTCGCTTTGCTTCTTCCCCTGTCTTCCCTTTCTCTGGCACCAGGACGACTGAGTGGAGGCACACGGTGTGAGGGATAAGGGGTGCTGCATATTTCGTGTACCTACTCAGATGGCGAGGGAGGCACCCGAGTAGCACAGTCACTTATACCTCATGCTGCGTCACTGTTCCCACTGTCTGGGGTGACCCTTTCCTTGTGGGATTTCCATGCGAGGGCAGTTCGGTGTAGTCATAGTGAGCTACACACTCTGGGGCTGGATCATCTGGACCGAATCTCAGCTCCACCACTTGTTAGTCATGTGCCTTGAACAAGTTATTTAATATTTATGAACCTCAGCCTCCTCATCCGCAGAATGGGGTAGTAGTACTTGCCTTATAGAGTTATTATGAGAATTAAATGAGTTTATGTGTGTAGGACTCTGAGAACAACGCCTGGCACACAGCACGTGCGGCAGTGACTGTAGGTACTATTATTACTGCTACGACTACTGTAGTGACCATCCCGTAAGGTTCCATTTCGATGTCACCTACTTTGGGGGTCATCCCAGTCAGAATCAGCTCGTTTTTAACCTGTGGTCTCCCAGCACCTCACTTGCTCTACTGCCACCCTGGTCGCAGGTACCAGGTTTAGTGTTAGCTCATCGCCTTCCCCACTGGCAGTGACCATGGCAGGGCCATCGAATATACCTTGCTGGGCACAGCACTTAAACATGGTACACGTGGTCAGCAAATGTTAGCTTCTTCCTCTCTCGTTTTTGTCGCGGGGCAGACTCTGGCTCTTCAGATCTAAAACTGAGTGTCTGATGAAGAACATTGTATCATGTCCTGTTAATAATTTGTGTGTCGAAGGCAAATAGCATGTAATTCGAAGGAAAATGGTTCTTATTATAAAGTCTTCTGTATCTTCGCAATTGATATTAGACCAAGAAAACATTCTGTTCTGTCCAGATAGTGAGAAAACGGCAAATCTGCCAAAATTCTGACTTAAAAAAAAAGTAGGAAGGCAAGATATTTAGAACCAGGATTTCTTTAGCAACTGGGTACACGTTAACGAACAACGTGAGGTGGGTTCAGTTGTTCCCAGATGTTGTCATCTCTGGTCCCCTCTGCGTGAAATGGAGATGAAGACGTCTGGTCTGTGTGAAATACTCTAATGGCAGCGGCGACGAGGCAAACTCTGGCCTGATCCACATGGTTTTCCAACAGCAAAGCCCTTGAAAACACAACTAGTTAGAGCAAATGTGTCATTTCGCCGGCTTCTGCCTCATTCTGTCTGTCCACCCCACGGGGATCGGAGCTCTCCTGTTCTGGGCCCCCCTCAGTCTCGGACCTGTCCTGCAATACTGGGGTGTGGTGAGACGAATTGAAGTTGGAAATGCTTGTACTTTAGTCGAGGTCGTGAAGGTTTTAACATCTCACAGTCACTCCCAGGTGTATATGCCTGTGATGTTAGCGATGGGGTGGAGGGGAGGGGTGAGATAATTGCTGATGGGAAAAGACTTAGTTTAGTTCCTGTGAGTTTTGAGTCATCAAATAATGTCTGAGGGCCGAGACCCATATTTAGGAAAACACATACCCCAAAATATTGGAATTACTGAAATCCTTTTTTCTGTTTTTCTTTTCTGGTTCTAATTTTTAAAATGTCTCTTTTCTGATGCACAAAAAGAGGCTGAGGACATTTTCTCTCATCCTTAGCAACCTTGAAGAGTCCACGCAGGGAACTTGCGACGTTACTTTAAAAGAAATCAGGGCATTGTGTCTGATTACTGCCTTCCTAGGCCGTCGTAGCAGACGACACTCTGGGCCCTACACTGCAGCAAACACCACCAAGTGCTCCCGAGTGCCACAAGTTTGTCCCGATTTAAGCTAAGTCTGGGAGACTGGACGAGGACCAGGCTCTGGCTAATAGTTCCCCTAACTCGACTGAAGCATAACTCTATTTAAGATGGAAAACTACACCAACCAAACATTCAAACCAAAAAAAGTGACCATTGAAATCTGTTTTGGAATTATAAATCTCAAAATCTTATTTATGCTTAAACTATGAATATTTTGACAGCCACAAATCAGCTCAAATCTAAGTGTTCTACAATATTTTGAGGGGTTGTTGATAAGAATTACATAAAGAATAGAAAATAACTAGGAAAGATATTAGTCTAAGATCCCAAAATTTAACATAAATCCTTTAGTAAGTGTTATAATCCACATAAATTATTTATAAGCTCTTTTAAGCATGTGTAAATGTTTCTGCCGCATATTTCCTAAGTAGGAGTCCCCTCTTAAGTTTCTTTTGTGCTATTTAAAAATATCTATCCTTGGGTGTAAGAATAATTTGAGGTTCTGGCTGAGAGTTAAATGGCATATCTTTATAATTGCCTCTATTTTGTAATTCATTCATCTCCAGGCCCATAACCCAGAGGCTATAACATAAAAATTCCAGTTAGTATCTCTCAATATACTAATTGGGTATTTTAATTTTTTTTTTTTAACAAAAAGTGCTGTATCAAAACATATTGCCAGACATATGGACTGTGTCTTTTTCTTCATCAGTCACTTTTGAAAACTGCTTTCAATTGCTAATCAGCAGAGATTCATTAAGAGGATAAAAAAAAAAATACGACCCCAAAGCATGAGTCACTGCCAGGTACCTTTAATTCCCTCTGGTGAAGGAAAATATTGATGTCACAATTGAAACCACATGTGGACTTAAATTCGCTTGTGGGCAGGATTGTCCTGTGGCAGATACACCCTCTCTCTGGGATCAAATACTCAGGTTAGAGTGTTGCATCCAACTGGTGATAGGTCATCCCATTAGCTGGTGTGACAGTGATTTCCGGCATCTTCCAGAAGCTTCCCGGCTTGGAGGGGATGGTTTATGCACATTAGTAACTTCTGTCCCTGTCGGTGAACACTTCAAAATCCTCGCCACGATGCAGTCTGGCATCCTCATCTTTGGTCCAGGGCCCCAAATTTCAGACTATAGCATATTGGCCATCTTGTGTCCTCTATTACTCATAAAAGGGCACATTTTTCACCTTATAGTTGGTCATACAGATAACTCTGAGGTTAGGTAAGTGACAGAAATGTTCTCCAAATAACCAAATCACATTTGATAAGTTTTAGTGTTGTCTTTTGTCGAAATCTGTCCTTTTGCGAGTCTGCCACCCGTGGATGGGATGTTAGTTCGCCAGGGCTGCCCAAACAGAATACCACAGACCGGCCACAACAACAGAAGTTTATGTTCCCACGTTTCTGGAGGCTGGAAGTCCAAGATCAAGGTGCTGGCAGGGTCGGCTTCCTCCAAAGCGTCTCTTGTTGGCTTGCAGGTGGTCACTCTCTTGCCACTTCTTCATATAGGTGTCTCTTCCTCAGTCCCAGTCTCCTCTTCCTAGAGGGCCACCAGTCAGATTGGATTGGAACCCACCCAAAGGGCCTCATTTTAATGTGATCACCCCTTTATCCAATGCAGTCACCTTCTGAAGTACTAGGTGTTAGGCCATCATCATATGGATTTATTCAGTCCTTAACAGTTTATTTCTTAACTAGAACGTTTGATTGACCAGAACCACCTCACTTCCTGATAACTAGTACTTCTTAAAATAATGTAACTTGGGGTTCTATGATTCTTTGCATATGATATCTTCAAAGCCAGTCCCTGTAGGCATCCTGTATTGCCTACCAGTAAGAAATAAAAACTTAATAAGATACATTTATTTCCTATAACTCTTTGTGGCTATTATTTTGGATTTTTTTTCCACTGGAGACACCATTTGCAAGGGAAAATTGCAATAAATAGAAATAATACCAGTAACAATAGTATTAAAAATGGCCGGCCTTCATCGAGCACTTAATACTTGCCTGAGCACTTCACAACACTTTATTTCATTAAGTCCTTGTAACCACCATAAGGAATCCGAGACTTTGGAAGGTAAAGAGATTTCTAAGGCTACACTCATAGAAAAAGAGAGTGTGGGTCCCTGGCAGCTTGTCTTTGGTGAGACTGTCTGATGATGCCCAGTATTTGACCAGGATACTAAGCTGCCACTCGGTGGTGACACTACATACAGGAAGGGTGTGGGGTGGTCATTCCACTGGAGTGGAAGAGAAATCTCTCTGAAGCTGATTTTGTGTACCAAACACCGTTTTTACACACTGAGTATCAATCCTGTTGGTGACTGGGGAGGGTGGGCAGCCGAGGGCTAGGCCCTCCCACAGTACCACTTGGTTCTACAGTTGGCACCAATGCAGAGTCACAAAGGAGAGGGCTGTGTTTCTAGGAATCAGTGAATGAAAATTCACTTTTGCATTTCACCTCGTTGGAAAAACAAGGTGGCAGAAATCCAAAAACATGTCTCCACTGTTTTAAAGCAGCAGTCAGACCCATTAAGGACAACACACTTGAAATATTTCATAAATATTCAGCATAAATACTGAGTTTCCAAGAGTTGTATTTCAATGAGCACAAGACAGCTCACATGAGAACATAAGAGCCACAGGCCTGGCTCCACACTAAGCGGTATCACTTTCCTCAGCCACAAATAGTAGAAAAAAAATACTAGATTGCATCTCATTTTCCAAAATGTAAATTGTTTCAGGACATACAAATGAGTCATCCTGTGGTTTCATTAAACTATTTTAAGGTAATAATTCTAACATAGCCAGTTTTGCTTACAAAATCCCAAACAATTATGACAGTATTCCCCTCTGACGGTGAATTGTTCCGTGGTTTATATTTTAGCTCCAGCTCATTTCTTTAGTCCCCTTTTATAGCTTTTACTAATTGTTATAACAGTCCTGGAGAAGAACCACTACTTTCTCCATAAATGTTCTGTTAGAATAATCACCAGACACAACTGGGTTCTAACTCTGTATCCTTAGCTGCGATTCTAGAATAAAACAGAACATATCTCTGTTTTATCCACCTGTGAACAGTCACACCTTAACACCAACTTGGACATCTCTTAACATTTTATTCCCATTTCTTGCTTCTGGCTTCTTAGCAAATGGCACCTTGCTCTGATTCGCCTGTGAGTTACATCCAATAATAATGATCTGCTCATGCTCCTCTCAGCAGATTTCCCAGATATCACGAGATTTCCAGGATTTCAGTTGGCATGAATTTGGTCACCCAAAATTGTGAATTTTCGACTTCAAACACTGAGATGTAAAAGAACTCTCAAGTTTTACAGCTGTCAGAAGCAAGAACATATTGAATTGGTGTGAGCCCAAAATACTTCATCTCCGATTTGATTTACTTGATATTTTGGCTAGAAGTCCAGAAATGGCATAAAATGGTGGGCAGTGATTTACAGTGTAGCTACATCAAAGAGTGCAGTAATTCAGAACCACGGGATATATCGTGTGATGGACACTCATTATTGTGAGGTGGCCAGATTGACGGCTTCTCCTCGTTTAGAACCGTTTGTTTTCTGTGAAGATCCAGACCAAGGTCATTTGACAATGCAAATGACATTCTGCTTCTTTGATCATCCCTTCAGAGATGTTCAGGCAGAATTAAGCATCTTATGTTTTACTGACACACACATAAGTACATTCTTATAAACATCCCAGACTTCAAAGAACTTTCTGTTAGTTTGTGCCATTGCCAAACAGAAAAAACAAATGTTAAGGTACATTTTGAGAAATTGGATTTTTTTTTTCCAGAATGCTATTTATTCATTGATAAAAACTGCAAAGCGTTTTAATTCCTATTTAAGAAAGTTCCTGATTGCCTGTGATACTTGATTGTCCATTATATGAGTAATTAAAATTAGTGGAAGAAAACCTTACTTCTCATCACCTTCAAATACCTATTCCTGAAAATTGTGGACTCTAAATGTCACCTTTGTGTTTGGCTTCACATCTGTATTGGCTCATCTATGCCCCGTAAGGTCCAAATCAGATGGCTTTCAAGGCCAACTTGTGACAACAGTCACAGACTCTTCCTTTTCTCCCATGTCCAGTCCGACTTTAACCCTCACTTTTGTAAAAAGATGGTTCCATTGCCAACCCTGCTGTGTAGCTACTTAATGCTACTTGGTCTGAGAAATGGGCAGGCTGAGTGCCCTCAAACGTACTGTCAGTAAATACGCCTGCATTCGCTCTTATGCTTACCTGTTCCTAGAGGTAGGAGGTGTAGATCAGCAGCCCCCAGGGGCTAGGGGGTATCTTGGACTCTTGGTTCCCCTCACTTCCACGTCGAATCACTCCATCAATAGAGAGCTCTTTTTCTCACACCGATTCCTCCATCTCTGCTTTAGAACCTATCTCCTCTGTGTCCCAGGAACCATCTTTTATCAGTTATGTCTCTTTTTTGCCTTCTCGACATCTCGTCCTGCTTTTGGCTTCTTTCCCAACACATGAACCTGCTCAGATCTCTCCCAGCATACTGGCTATTATTTCCTCCTTGTTTTATCATTAATTCCTGCTCTTCTCTGCGAGACAAATCAGCCTTTGTCATCTCTACCACTCACGATTCATTCGCTCTTTAGTGTGTTCCAGCGTGGGTCTACCAATCACCCTCCACAGAACTTGTCCTTGTTAAGGATTTTTAGTGACTTTCAAAAGGCCCAATCCAAATATCACAGCTTAATACTATTTTGTAAAGGGTGTTGTGCTGGAAACACTCTGGACATCTGTTTTCCATACATCACTCTTCTGGTACCGTTGTTCATTTACTTAACCAATGCTCACCTGCTTGTTCTGGGTAGTGTAAGGTGCTGTAGATAATCACAACGCCTGCCTGCCTGCCGGAGCCCGCCAGCAAAAGCCAAACAGTCCCTGAGAGGGGGAGTGAGGATTGAAGAAAAGACAGAGACAAGAGGAAGATTCCGGAGGGCTCACAGTCAATACTGCAGCCTCGAGCTTATTCAGCTCACCCTATTTACGCATCAGGATTGCGTGGGAGACCGACAACTGCTTGCACCTGCACAAGAAGAGACAACTGCTTGCACCTGCACAGGGAGCCTGTTGCTCTCTGGAGGCTCCCATTCTCCTCCCTAACAATCAGCTTGCTCTCTGGAGCAACAGGTGCTTCTCAGTAGCTACAAAAGTAGCAGAGGAATTGCAAACACCTGTGGAGCAAACAATCCCTTGTTTACCCAAAGGGCAGCCATCAAGCGAACGGCTCCCAACACCTGCCCTTCGAGAGCTTCACTCTGCATATTTTGTATTTTATCCAGTATATTATTTTCTTGTCTACGAAGATGCCTCCTCATTTTTCAATTAAACCCAGACATCTATTGTGAAGTTTTTAAAATTCTGTATTTCTAAATGCTTATTTCTTATTCTAGGTTTCCAATTTCGAAAACTATCACCATCGTCTTACATTAGAAATCTTGGAGAGTTGTCTTTAACTCATTCAAGACTTCATTTTTAATCACATTTAATCAGTCAAAAAATTCTGCAGATTATATTTTATCCTTAACATTTCTAACAACCATTTATTCTCTCCAGAGTCGATTATTTCTTCCTTTGATAATATTTATGCCAGAAGTATTAGGATTTAAACAATGACTACACTGGTATCATAGGTGAAAACCTATGAAAGAAAGTATTTCAATCGTCTTCAGCCTTGGCATTTTTTTCTAAGATAGTTTTAACCTGTTATCAGGTTGGCCACATTAATTACCTGAAGGAATGTCTTTTAGGACTTGGATAAAGCAAATATGATGTCACACATCACAACAAAGACAAACGATATTTCTTAGTAAATAATAAAAGTACCATGTTTAAAATTTTGCTTTTTTTTAAGTCTGAGATATTATCAGACATTTACTTTATGTTCACCTGAAGCATTACGAAAAATCATTTAACAGTCTCATTCATTTCTTTAATCCAACCCGCTGCTGAAAATAATGTTTGATGAGGTGTTGAAGGTGTTTTAGCCAACTCCTGATTATCCCTGATAACGGATCAGTATGGATAAAATACATTTAGAGGTCATTTTAAACTCTTTTCAGCCAGTAGCTATGAATCCCTCCATCACTAACTCCCTCATGGTACCTGCTAATAAAGAGTAGAAAGTATGTGTCTAATTTAATCTCTTTTTAGTTCTCTATGTTAATTTCGGGTGGAAATCATAATAATGAGCTCATTATATATAGAAATGATTATTAACTTTTTACCTTTAGATTATAAAATAAGTCGACTTATCCCTCCCCCCCCCAAAAAAAAAGAAAGAAAGAAAGAAAGAAAGAAAAGATTTGATCTAGTCTAAGCAAATGCTTTACTGGAAAGCTTTTTCAGATTTGGCACGTGCTGTGGAATCAGGATAAACAGTGGGAAGAAGCTGCATGCAAAACGCAAGACAGAGAACAGTGTTAGGCAAACAGGATGAAGAAGGAATCTCAGCAACCTCCCAAATGGGTTAATTAACTTAAAGATGATTCTCACCGGTACTTAATTTTTTTCCCCCTGAATTGACTTCCAAATTACTTTGCCTGATGGTCTTTACTCCCTTTTCTTTTCCTTGGAAAAGGCAATTTATTCTTAGTCTAGCAAAACCAAGTGAAAAGAAATCAAGTGAAATAGAAATTGACATTTACAACACAGATACTTGACAAACTGGGTCAGACAAAGTTAATAGTCTAACGAACAGCTTACCATGGTGTCTAATGTTCCATGTTGTCATCTGAGCTCCAGTAGGGACAGTTTGATGGCGCATTGCCACCGTAGTGACCCCATGGTGTTTCAGTAACCACGTAGCAACACGGTTGGATGAGAGAACTATGAATATTACTGAGCAGAGTTTAGTTACACAGGGCACTGAGAAAGTGCACTGCTTAATAGGTGTGATCATATTATACGAGGAAATTGGGACTGTGAGGAAGGAGTGATATTCCTGAGGGTAATTATTCAACCTGAAATAACTTAGGCTTGATTTTTCATATTCGGCAATCTGAAGGTTGTTATTAACACATTAAATTGGTGATTTCCCAGTACACAAATTTAACTAATATAGTTACTTTGACTCTTTTCTTTAGAAATTATAAAACCAGCCAATAATATTAGGAATTTGAGGAAGTTACTCTTAAAACCTTTTTAAAAAGCATTTAAGAGCTATTAGAAATTACTCATTTCTACATAATTAAATTTCAATAAGACTTTGACCATAGTACACATTTTATTTTGAAATCTAGTCATTATATGAGTAGTGGTCTTCATCACACAAAGACTTATTTGAAAACATAAGGTGTTTATTTTCTGAACACGGTATTCTGTTTCTGATGATATTCTGAATTTCTTTGCTCCCCATTGCTTCCTCATAGCTCATACTTCCACTGAGTTATTTCTACAAGGCAAACTGATTTTGTATATTGATCTGTTTTTAAAATATGAATGAGTTACACACTGAGATTGTGGAACACATAAGTAAAAGGAATTATCTCTGGGGAATGGATGTGTGTGGCAAGTGAAACAGAAATTATGCAGGTAAAACTACCAAATTCCAGACCTTTATTTTATTTATAAATACAATATATAAAGAAAAGGAGGAGGAATACTTGCTAACTCATTTGAGAAAGCAATCATTACTTGATATAAAAACTAGACAAAAATATTACAAGGAAAGAATACTACAGATCAATATTTCTAAAAACATGGACACAAAAATTCTTATAAAAAATTAGCAGATTAAATCCAATAATATAGAAAAAAAGAATAATATAGCATGACCAAGTGGGGATTATCTCAGGAATGTGATGTTGTTTAACCTTTGAAAGTCAATATAAATTTTCATATTAACATAATGAAGGAGCAAAATCAAATGATTATTTTTATTGATGCAGAAAAAACATTTGACAAAACTCAACATCTATTCATAAACATGAATAAACATGAATAAGCATTCATAAACATAGGAATATATGGAACTTCCTCATTCTAATAAAAGTATCTATAAAAACCTATAGCAATGTCATAGTTAATGATGATACTTTTATAAAGCATAAAGAATTTCATTGTAGTACTCTAAAGACAGGAAACAAGACATGGGTGTCTAATGTCACCATTTTATTCAGGTTTTTCTGGAGGTCTTAATACAATACTATAAGAAAAATAAGATGCATACAGATTGTTAAGTAAAAGGTAAAAATCTTGAAAACAGCAAGGTTGTGTAGAAAAACTAAGAAATATGCAAAAATACTACTAAAACTAATATGTGAGTTTAATAAAATTGAAGAATACTATTCAATATACAAAAAGTCAGTTGTTTCAAATACTAAAAATGAGATTGGAAATTCGATTTTTAAAATAATATTATTTACAATAGTATCAAAACCATGAATTACTCAGGGATAAATTTAGTAAAGTATGTAGAACACTTTTACTCTGGAAACTGCAAAACATTGCTGAAATAAATTAAAGAAGACCGAAATGGAAAAATATACTATGTTCTTGAATTGGAGGATTCAACATTAAGATGTCAATTAGACATGATTTAGTTTCCAGATTCGATGTAATCTCAGTCACTTAGATTTTAATATTCATGATTAGCATTAGCTGTTTTCCAGAAAGTATTGCCTATGACATATTTATCTTTTTTGCTTATAAGGAATGTCTGAATCAAAAGTGTGTGTGAATATAGATACATACATCCATATATATATATATATAAGATGTGTGCCAAGACTTCAAATCTGCGTCCTAAATTAATCACATCTGCTGCCTTTCAGTTAAACTTTTGAAATCTTGCAGCAACACATTTTATTTGACTGTGTAAATATAGGAATAGAAGTAGAGTTAGTGCGCCGTAATAGGAGATGAAATCTGGCATCATTAAAACCTGGGCTTAAATCCTGGTTCGCAGTTGTGTTGTCATTTGAAATTTATTGATCATCTTTAATCTTCTAGTTTCTCATCTATAAAATGGGATTAACTTTTGCACGCTTTCTCCGAATTTAATGAAATGATATATGCAAAGCATTTAAAGTAATGCCTGGCACTTAGTAACCACTAAATAATTGGTCGTTTTTTTTATTACTGTTAAACACTATATACTATGTTATGTACTACAATATAGGAAAAGTTCAGTGTTCACTATAAATGATTTGTCAAAACAACACGTTAGGTTAAAGTGGATCATAACTTTCTTATATGAATTTTATAATAAACAGTCATTACATTTCTGTTGACCTCAAAGTGGCCTCAGGTATCTCAGAGGTGGACCATGCCAAATGGCATAAAACAGAAGACAGATTCCTTAACTATACTTCATTATAATTTAAACCTGTTAAAAATAAATCTGTTAAATAAAAAACTATGTTGCAAAGCCTATAAAATAGATGAAAATATTTCCCAGATCCTCATTCAATAAGGTATTGCATTCCAATTTCCCCAAAATGAACTTACACAAAATTATACACACTATCTCAGTACATAGAAGCACCAATATGCTGGCTGCACTAAACAAACATTTGATACTGGATTTGCTTCCTGCTCAGAAATAGTGGGTGGGCTTTTGTTTTGTTTTTGAAATGTAGAAGGAAGGAGAGGGTGAAATGAACGACCAGGTAAGAAAGTCCAGATGACCTAATCTCAAGTCAGAGTTCACGTAGACGGGTCAACACTGAGAGCCTGCAGTGAGGCGAAGATGACCTAGGGGCTAGGGGCACAGTGGCCCTTACAAAGGTGACCGAAGCCGAAGCCTCAGTGTTATGGCTGGAGCTCTTGTGATTAAGAAGGGCCTCACTTAGAGAACAGCGAGAAAGCCTGCTTTGGGGTCATGGGGCCAGGTCAGTGGGAGCAAAGGAGGCTTGGGGAGAGTCTTAATTTTCTGCAGCGCACAACAAACCACCCCAAGCTTAGTGGCTTATTCTCTCACAGTTCTGTAGGGCAGGAGGCATGACCAAGCTGGGTCCTCTGCCCATGGTGTCTTAAGGCTGTAATCAAAGTGCCATCTGGGCTGTGTTGTAATCCAGAGGCTCGCCTGGGGAGGAATCTGTCTGTGACCTCAGCTGGCTGCTATCGGAATTCATTTCTTTGTGGATGTAAAACTGATGCCTCTGGATTCTTACTGGCCATGAGCCGGAGGCCACCATTAGGTCACAGAGGCAGTGATCAGGTCCCTGCTGTGTGGTCCTCTCTGTTGGCACAGTACAACCTGGCTTATTGCTTCTTCTAGACTAACAGGAGATTCCCTCAGTGCTAAGACGGTCTTACATACTATGGCATGACGATGTGACCATGGAAGGGACATGAGATCACTGTTTTCATGTCCCCTGTAGCAGAATAACATTGTAGGTTCTACCTGCACTCATGGGGTATGGAGCCATCTCGGGATCACCTCCGTCATGGGGAGTGAGCCTGGGCCTGAGATGCAACTTAAGATTCCAGGAATCACTGTATTGGGAAGGACCAGTGCTCCAGGGCCCAGCTGGGACTGGCGCAGGGTCTGGGGAAGAGTCGTTTCTGCAGCTGGGGTCACTTTCTCAGTATAACTAACCCTAACCCTTGGGCGGCTGAGGCAGTGAGAAAGAAGAGGAAGGGGGGAAGTTATGGAAAAGGGAAGATACGATTTCTACAGGGGATGCCAATTGCTAGCATCCTGGAATCAAAGCGAATTAAGGCCACCACAAGTAAGGGCTTTCAAACCCTCTCGCTTTCACTAACGCGGTCGATTTGACACTTCGGTGACAGCTGTCAAAGCATCTCAACCTTCACTGGAAATCTGTAAAAAACAATTATCTTGTCATTAGCATTAACTTAAAATAGGAATCCAAAATATTTCTCAAAGTAGCTCAGTTGAACACATGCCATAGGCGATTCGGGCACGTGCCGGTCCCTGTGTGCTTCCGCATTTGTGGAAACCTTTGAACAAATGGCAACTATCGTAGGTTTGAACGAGGCAGCATCGTGTGGCTAGCATGGCGTGGTGGAAGGATGAGATGGTGAGTGCTGGTTACACAGTGCGTCTCAGTTGTGATTAAAGGTACCTGTATGTAACAGAAAATCCCTTTGGTATCTCCCACCCTTCAGAGTCCCAGGGTACCCTCTGTCTTCCCACCCTTACAGCCCCGCTTTTAGTCTTCAGAGCAGCTGCTGAGCTCCCGATGCCACCCCTCATTTTGGAATTCTAGAAAGGATGGAAGGGGAAGTCATTAAGGCTTAAGGGGACGGCATTCTCAGTGCCCCTCTAAAGGGCCTTTTGCTGAAGTTTCACGCATTACCCTTGTTTTCATCTCATTGGCCAGCCTTGGTAACAAGAGAGGCTGGGAAGTACAGTCTTTACTGGTGTATTGGTTGCTACAGGAAGAATATCAGGATTATTGTAATAAAGAGAGAATGAATGTCGGTTATGCAGGTAGGGCCTCTGCACCTGCCACAACCTCTGAGTTTGCAGTTCTGCCTAAACTGGGCAAAGGCTCACTCATCCACTCACACTGCCTGACCCATCTACCCCTTCACCCATCCACCCATCCACCGCCTATCACCCACTTACCCACCCATCCATCCACCCACCCAGCCATCCACCCACCCACCCACCCACCTGTTCATCTGTCCTTCCATCCATCCATCCATCCATCCATCCATCCATCCATCCATCCATCCATCCATCCATCCATAGCTCCGGATTCGAAAAGTAGAGTCACAGTGGAGTAAGTCTCGTGTAGTTAGGGTAGCTACTTGGTAAGAATGGTTAACAAGGAATAATATCAGTTTATGTTCTAAACTGAGACACAATGTTAATGTCCCAACAACGACGAAGCCTAGTTTTCCGTCAGGTAGCAGTTGCAGGTTATGGGTTTGGTTTCTCTCTGGAGAAAACATTTCGTCCTCGTTAGGCACTTTTCTAACACGTTATTTTCAGTGTCATTTGCATGTCGTATGGATTGGTTCTCTCTGCCAGCAGAGAGTAACTCCCCGGTGGAACATTTGGGTAGGGACGGAATCTCTCTCTTCCCTTGTGTGTCATTCTCAGGTCCTGCGGCCTCGTGGAATTTTACCGGTAACTTCTTCAAATGGAAATGGCTGCTGGTTTAAAATATTGAAAGGAAAATTTGTATAATGGATTCTTTGACAAAGATTAGCCTACAGTGGCATGTACAATCGGACATATTTCGGCATAAAACTTTTAAGCCTCCCAATTTATTAAACAAGGAAGCTTCCACGTATATCCAGCACAAAGACAACAAGCTGTGTTTAGCAGTCTTCTCGCAAATAACATTCACAAGTAACTGTCTTATGCTTTTGAAATAATTTCTTAAGAATCCTTTCCGTTTTAATCGGTTTTAGTTGAAGTTCTAAACCACGGAAGAGCACTTGAAACCAGCAAAATACCTTGTGGTTCTCTTGGCTGTTCCTCCAGCATTTCAAATGTCCTACATGCAAAAATGGAAGGTGAATCAGCCATTCCTTGCAGAGAACGAACATGTAAAGCTCGTTCTTTCTCAGGTTCTGCTGTGGGATGCTCCTGTCATAATCACTGTGCTTCGGGCCTAATTATTCAGTCTGCTGTAGATCCATCTACATCGCTCTTCTCCCAGCTCATTTCCATTTGAGCCACCAGGCTATGAAATCCCCGTGGAATATGCAGCCGAATCCAGAGACACCACGTCTAGAACACCTCTCGGATTTACTGTGTCACAAAGGAGCTGAGGTTAAGCTGTCATGACTAGTTGGCAGCGAACTTGCAGTTGCTTCTGGTTGGTTTGATTCCCCCAAGTGCTCACCAACCATGTGCATAAGAGACCTCGATCACCTTTAAGGATCTCTCCCAGGCTTCTAACCTCCTCGCTCAGGCTTCACTGCTGTCCATTGGCCATTTCCACCTGGATGTGCCTCCAGCATTTCAAATGTCCTACACGCAAGAATGGAACTGAAGTCTGTGCCACATCCACCGTCTGATTCCCTAACAGCGCTACCTCTTCTAGCTAATGAACCAATTACCTTCCCAGTCTCCCCAGATCAAATTCCTGGCATATTCCCTGTGTCCCATACTTCCAATCAGCTTTTTAATATCTGTTTTATCTGTCCCCTTTCTCCTCTCCATGACCCTTATCTCAGTGCAAGTGCAGTTTCCTCTCACCTTGACTCTCAAAGCTGACTTTTTACCGCTGTCCCTGCTTATAGTCCTTTGCTCCCCTTATCAACCCACACAGAGCTGCCAGATTAGCTTTCCTGAAGTACAGCTTGTGGCACTGACTACTTAGCAACCTCCGTGGCTCCCCAGGCACTCATGAATGCGATCCAGACTCCTGAGCCGGGCGCTGAGGCCCTGGTCTCGACACAGCCTCCTCGCTTGTAGAGCCTTTTGTGCACGCCTGATGCCTTTGTCTCCATGTGCTTGTTCACTGTTCTTCCTGCCTCCCCCCTTCCCCATCACTGATCATCCCCCTTCCCCATCACTGATCATTTCCCCTTCCCCATCACTGATCATTTCCCCTTCCCCATCACTGATCATTCCCCTTCCCCATCACTGATCATTCAGTAAGAGACAGGACAAATGTTTATGAAGCCTTTGCTGTTCCCGCTTTTGAAAAATAATTTCTTCCTCCAAATGACCCTGACACTTGCATTTACCTGCGATGTGCCACCAGGCCCTCCTCCGAAGGTCACAGTTATATTAGAGTGTTTGCTTTGGAGACAGGGAGTTCACTTGATTAACCTTTGCGGTGCCCTCAGTATATGTATGTCACCTGCAGAACACATCATTCATCCTTTGTCTCTGTTTTGCATCCATAATTGGAAAGCACGGCTCTTAATGGTCTGACTTGGTCTTGTGTGTCTTCTGTTCATAATTCAGTTGCTTCTCTGTGTGTCTACACCATTAACCTTGTGAATTTCCCTACATTATGCCGCTGCTCTCAGGTTTGGGCCATTTCTATAAACATCTCCCTTTCTATCTTGTACTGCTGTGCCCTCCCTTCCCCCCATCCCCATTTAAAAAAAAATGTATTTAAGAATTTTTTGTCTAATCTTCAAGGTTATATTTATCCTTTTCTTCATTGAGATGAAATTTGTATAACTTAACTACTCTAAAGGGAACAATTCCATGGCAATTAGTACACCCCCAAAAGACAACCCCATACCCTTTAAGCAATTGCTCCTTATCTCCCCCTCTCGCCTCTGGCAATGACCTTTCCATCTCCACGAGTTTACCTATTCTGGATATTTCATATAAATGGATCATGCAACATATGACATTTGTGTCTTTTTGTTTGTTTGTTTGTTTGTTTGTTTGTTTGTTTTTGTCACAGAATGCTTTTGAGCTTCAGGGTCATATATCAGTGCTTCATTTCTTTTCTCGCTGAATGACATTCTCTTTTATCTATCTATCAGCATCTATCATTTATCCATTAATGGATTTGGGGTTCTTTCCACTTTTGGCTCTTGTGAATTAGTGCTGCTGTGAACTTAGGAACAAGTATTTGTCTTCAGTTCTTTTGGACGTATTCCTAGGAGTAGAATTGAGGGGTTTGTTGTTGCTGTTGCTGCTGCTGTTTTAGGAGCCGCCAGTATTCTCTCTCGGATGTTTCATCTGGGGTACCATCTCACACAGCCCGAATAATACCCAGGAGATCACCTTTGCTCCTCTGTGTCAGAACTTATGCTCTGATCCCCAGGCAGTTGAGGACCTAAGCATAAGAATTAATTTCTCTTCCCCCTGAGACTTAATGGCCTCTCCTCCCCTGTGTTTTTTTCCCCCTGCATCACATTCATTCTCCTTTGTGTCTGATTTTATCTGGGTGTACAATATCTTCATCCTGTGGGCAAGGCTGCCAAACACTCTCTTCCTCGTCTCTTCGAGAGTGTGTGCTGTCCTTATCAGGAGCCCATAGTTCCCAAATGATAAGTCACCATCTCTCTCTTCATGTGGCATTTCATTAACGTGTCTTGGGCTTCTCACAGCATTCTGATCTCACAGAGTCAAATGCTGATATGATGGCTGGTTTCCAAGAGGCAGGAAGCAGAAGCCGCTATGCCAGTTAGGTGCTGTGCCCAGAACCGATCAAAACAGCCACAGGTGCCCACCCCAACCAGATCCAAGCAGATGAAGAGACAGACTCCATTTTTTGAAGGGGAGTATGGTGGAAGGATGACATAGCAGAAGAACATTTGGGTTGGGACACATTTTTGTGGTCACCTATGAAAACTATAATCTGCCCTAGGTAGTCTGTTTACTTACAAAGAAATCAGTAGAATCGGTTATGTATACGTGCTTTGGCTATGTCATGAAAAGGTGTAAATTTTTTAACTGATCTGTTAAAGATCTGTGATCAATGAAAATATCTAAATTTTAAAATAATGTTACAAATATGTTTCATGCTAAAATTAATATGTCCTCCTGTCGGCCATGCATATTTAGTGGTTCCTTTTTTTTGACATTTTATTATTTCTTTATGAAGAAGATATTTGGTTAGTGCTACTCTGGATCAAATGTTATACTGAGTACTTTAAGGAATAAAAAAATGTATTAGACCTGGGTTCTGCTTTAGAGGACCTTATAGTCATGTAGGAAAAACAGAGCATAATAAGGTGACAAGAGAGACATCGAATTGAGGATGGAAGGGAGCATTTTATAAAAGCTTCCTGGAACGTGTTGCTGAAAGTTGGGATGGGGAATGAGGATGTGGAGGTGGAGAGGAAGGATGCTTAGTGGGATGGCAGGACGAAGGCATGGAGAGAAGGTAAGCAGGCAACTGGTCTAATAGCGGCTTGCAGGCTACAGGTAAAGCTGGACAAAGGGGGGGGCCCTGAATCAGATGAATATACTCATTTAGGGGAACCAAGGATGAGCTGGCGCGCTACTCTTGTCCTGCTTGTTTGATGAGGACACCCCATGGGGGATGTCCTGCAGGGCACTGAGAATCTGGTGTGGGCTCAGCAGGAAGGCTAAGGCCGAAATATGGATCTGAGGGGTCGTGGTGGAATGGCGGGAGCTGAAGATTCGGCAGCAGATGAGTTCACCGAGGGAAAGCATACGAAGGGATGAGGACCATGGGGAAGACATAAGCTCAGGGAATACCTGTATTTGGGAAGCAGGTGGCTAATGATAAGGCAGCAGGCCTTGAACCTGCGTTCAGGGCAGTAGGAGGAGAAGCAAGGTAGTCACGGGGGTGACTTTCTGGCTGGGAGGGACCAGCAGGGTTGACTACAGCAAAGGATGAACAGATGGAGACTAAAGACGGGCCACTCGGTGTGTTGATCTTTAAGAACAAAAGTCACTTTAGTGAAAACCGAAGCCAGCAGGGGCAAGTTCATGAGTCAGTGGTCAGGAGTGGCGCCATCTATGATGCAGGGCTATTTTGCTAAGAAAAGGTTTTCTTCCGATGGACCTTTTAACTGGTATTGAAGAGCTGGGCGAAACCAAGAGAATACTGCCATTTACCTAAAAGCAGTTTCTTCGTGAGATGTCACGCGATGGAGTCCCCTGTTCTACTGTTGTTCGTCACCGCGAATGCCTTCCCCAGAGACAGGTCTCTGAGGGACGTCACCTTAATCTAAAGGATTTTGTCTTTATTGAGCTCACCGGGTGCTCAGAAAAGCTCCTTCAAACCTCAGCCCTGTATGAAAAAATGAAACACATCGGCAACCGTGTCTGACTGCTGCTGTAGACAGGGTTGCTGAGAAGGAAGTTTATTAGAACACGTTTTCCTGCAATCCTTTTTTTTTTTTTTTTTACTTATAATCCAGTGTCACAACCCAACCAAATACCATTTCCCTCCAAGGTGATACTCCTAATTGGACACTTAGCAATTCACCTTTAACGATGAGATGCCACATAATGTAGGTATTTGTTGTCTTATCTCTTGTCCCTGCATTAACCGCAGGCTCCATCCACCCCTGACTTGCCCTGGGGCTGTCACAACCGTCAGTATGTAGCAGGGCTCCCGTGCTAGAGCTTCGCTCAGGTTACACCTTTCCATTCACACGGTGACCTTGCCGAGTTGATAAAGCTGTTCCCATTGTCACCTGAGAAAGAAGCGAAGTCACTTACCAGAGATGGTCAGCTATTGATTTTCAGAGTCTGGATCCCAATGCATTTTTTTCTTTTCTTTTCTTTTCTTTCTTTCTTTTTCTTGTTTTTTCTTGTTGTTTTTTTTTTTTACTCCAAACACATGCTCTGTGTGCTCTGCCACTGACGGTCATGGTCACGGCTCTCCCTCGGCCCCTTGGCACATCATGGCACTTCAGGGACATGGGCAGTCCATCTAATGGTCAGCAAGGTGGATTGTGCTTCTGCCTTCTGGGGGAGGAGGCCGCAGAGGACACAGTCCATTTTGATAATGAGACTACCCCGTGGTGGACCCCAGGTATATCGCTTATAGAAATTGCTTGTAGACATTTAATCGGATAAAAACTTAGCTTCCCTAAAAACTGGGACATTTCCTCCGGCCTACGAGCGCCGTGTAAGTAATTGCACTTTCTTCTTCGCTTTGGCTCTCACATAGCTAAGTACCGAGTGTGGCAGTCTCCACGGCAACTCTCTTGGTCCCTGTAGTTGTCGCTGTATTTATCTTCTTTTGTTCCCGGTTGGTTGTTTTGTAAACCCCCTACCTTTCTTTTTGAAAAAAGGACTAGAAAAGGGATAGGGTTTGGGAAGAGATGGTTAGAGAGAGACTAGATGACGGATAACCACCCACGTGAACAAAGGTGACCGGGGCAGAAAGTTGCCTCCACTGTAGCAGCGAATATGGGCTGTCTTCTTGTCCCAAGTCCTCACTTGCCAGTGGCAGCCCAGCCTGTCTTAGTGGCTGCCTGCCCAGGTGGCTAAAATATGGCTTCAAACAATGTCAGCAGCAATGAAGGCGTTTCCACCTCTGTCTCTTTGAATTTATATGAGCTACTTATCGCCTCCATAAAAATAGCAGGTGGAACATCAGATACCAGAGAGAACAAAAGGGAACAATGAGACGTCGGTCACAATGGCATCGTGCCCCGTGGTTGATGGTGGATACTGCGAGTTGCTCACCATCCAGGTGACATTCAAGTGTTTCATCACCTGCGTATTCGAGCTGACACACTGGGAGTTGAGACCACGTCGACGCCAGTGGTCTGATTGTGCGGTAACGAGACTGGAGCATAAACATGAATCCTGGGAAATTATTCCATGAAAATTAGCCACAGATACCCCTAGAGGCCTGTTTTGTGTCTTTGTTTTGCATAAAATGTTGAACTAACTACTTAGAAGGTGTCTGGCGAGGACTAGAAAGATGAAGCCTGAGTCTGCAGTCATCCAGCGAAGCGTGGGGAGGCCGGGAAATGACCTGAAAATGCCTTCTGATCAAAGCTAAGTCTCGAACAGGAAAATTGCTTTGAAATGATTCAAGATAAAATTGTTGGTAATGAAGGAAAACACTTGTCCTGGCGTGAGGCCTTTCAAAGCAAGAGTCTCATCCTGAATCTTTCGTCAAGCATATGGCTTTTGTTTTCGATTGCAGAATGCTGGGTTGCATCAACCCATCACGTCTCGATTTCAAAATCTAGTGGAGGGCAAGGAGGAGCAGGAGGATGTTCTAGGTAAGAAGCTGGCAGAGGGTGCCACAGGAGCGGATGTCTCCAGCCTCCTCTGGATGCTTAGATGCATCCGCTCAGCAGAGCCTTCCTGAGGCTTGACGACACAGCCCCTGCTCCCAGGGCCCTTGGCTCCTTAGTCCGTCTAGCGTGGCAGGTTGTAGTCTGATGCTCTAAACATCTGTCCTTCCCGCCTTACTGTCAGCCTTACCTGCTCGCCCTTCCCCCTCTGTCCTAGCCTATTTCAGCACTTTAATGGAGCCTCCCTTCTCCCCTCCTCTATTCATATATATCTATATATCTCCACATCTCTCTCTATCTCTCTCTACATATATATACTTCTGTATATCTATATATACACATACATAGATATATAAATGTATAAAATTATTTATATCTCAACATCTATATCGATATAGGTAGATATAGATATAGACAGATTATTAGATAGAGATAGAGATAGAGATAGAGATAGAGATGGAGATAGATAGAGATAGATGAGAGAGAGAGAGAGAGAGAGAGAGAGAGAGAGAAAGTTAGTTTTTAGGCAAGCAACCCTCGGTGATCTCACAGATTGCAAGGACCTTGTCAGTTTACAATCCCTTATTTTTCATTTTTTACACCTACAGCACCTGGTCTTCCTAGGCGGTCTCCCATATCCAAGTATTAACCAGGCCCGACCCTGTTTAGCTTCTGAGATCAGACGAGATGGGGCTTGTTCAGGGTACCAGGACCATAGACAGATGGACGGACGGACGGATGGATGGATGGATGGATGGATGGATGGATGGATGGATGGATGTTTTTGCTTCCAGCTTAGATCTTACATGTCTTGACACCTTCCTGTCTGCCTTCCATGTGGTTCTCTGGCACGTGACCCTCACGCCTCCCTATCAACCGGAGCTTTGCTCTTGAGTAAATGGCAGCCAGAGTTTGCTCAAAACGAAGCAGCCTTTGCCGTGCTTTTGTTGAGAGGGGCCGTGTTTACCTGGTCCACGTGCACAGAACAAGCACCCGGGGGATGTGCTCACGGATGACAAGCAAGCCACCGCTGTCTCCCTCGCAGCCCTCGCCTACTGTAGCAGAATCGGCCGGCACGGATCCACATCTGTGTTATGTTTTAAAGAAAGTGGGTAGCTCCGTTTCTATGCATCGGTCCCTGTAGAAATCTTTTTCAGTTTTTTAAACAGTGCAGCGGCTGACTTTCTGATGCATCTGGTTTGCCGCCTTTATTTCTGATTCCGTCTGATTTACTTGGACCACGCGCCGGTGTCTGTGCGTCTCCGCAGGAAAGCTGACTGTCATGCTGCTGGGTGAAGGAGTTACGTAAGCTGTGTCTTCAGTGGTGTTGATATGGAGACGGGAGGTGTTGACATTAGCAACAACTGCCACCACGGAAGTGGGGTCTAAAGCTCAGGGCTCCTTCTGGGGAGCGGAGTGCCGTCAGTCCCCGCTCATGAAGCTCTTCTTGCCCTGTCCCTACTGTGTTGTGTTTTCCTTGGTGACCCTGACGCCAAGATGCAGTGGACTTCTGGTCCTGGTGGCCGGCACTGTGGTGACCTTTGCTATTTGCCATGTAGTCGGAGACCCCCTCTCCAATCCCTTTTCCCTGCCCGGGACTGGTGACCAGTGAGCAGGGCCCGAGTCCCTCAGGGGACATTGTTTGAAGGACTCGGTACTGCCCACTTGCAGCAGCACGCTGGAGGTGTGACGCCAAAGCAGAGGCCATGCATGGTGTCCCGTGTCCCTCCTCAGTGGCCTGCTCCCTGCAGCCCACCCCCATCCCTGGTTTTAGGGTGGCTACGAGGCCACGTGCCCTAGTCCAGAAAGAGCTGCGGCCCCGTGTCAAGGCAGTACTGGGGTGCGCTCTCTGGCCACCGCTGTCACCAGACTGACGTCGTATTCTGGAACATTTTAGCATGAGAGAGAGGATAAATAGCCAGAATAGCGATCAGTTACCCAATAACCCCTGGGATTCGTCCCAGGAGACTGGCAATTACTTGTAACAAGTTTTTCTTCCTCTTATCGTTGTCCATGTGTGTTGGTGGTAGGTGGTTGTCACCAGAGGCGACCCAAACCAATTGACTTGGCCAGCGTAATGTATTTTAGAAATTCTTAAGAAGATGCAGGAAATAAGTTAGAAACATTTAAATCTCTTCACATTCCACATCATACATTTAAAAACCTCTTTGTGGCTGTAGCCACACCGAGTTCCTCGGCAGGACTGGTTGGCTGTCGTCCCTGGCAGCGCGTGACCCATGATTTGGGAAGTTCTCATGTCACTTCATATTTCCCAAGGTGCATCCTAGGGCTGCGGGGAAGAGGGTTACGATCTGGGAGGACAGCAGTGATCAGAAGGGGGGAGGTGGGCATGGCATGTGTTCGAAGGACAGGCCCTTAGGGTATAATGTCACTCATTCTCAGACACCATGAAGACAAGTTCAGAAAGAGGTGACTCCGAAGGGCTTTGGGTGTCAGACTGGAAGGCCAAGTTCCTTCTTTAAGCTTCGGGAAGCCAGTACTTCTTTTTAAACAGTGCTCTCCAAAGTTTGGGTATCGTTCCAGTTTGATTTGACTTTCAAAAATAGTTGCGGGTGGTTTAATTTTGTAGAATAAATATCAGCTGACTGCTGCTTTTGTTTATGTGGAAATTTCTCTCTCACAAAGCTAAGTAAATTCATCAGAGACAGATTTATTTGCTAATAGTGCACATACAATTTGTGTGTCATTTTTAGAAAATATTTTAATCAAATGTACTTGGAAGGTTTGTGCTCCGTCTAAAACTGTGAGGATCTGCTAAGGGTTTATAATGGTTTAGTCAGTGCTTTTGTTGAAGTATTTCAGTGCGTTCCTTATGCTTAAAAATATTGTGCATCTTTGGAAGGAGACGGTTGTCCATGAGACACAAAAGAGCAAAGAGGAGAGTCAAGTCCCAATGAAATGTTGGGTTAGTTGGTCACAGCATTTAACCTGTTAGAAAAAAAATGTAGCAGGCCAATAGTCCCTTTTTGCAGGAGAAAAACTCTAACTTTCAACTTACCTTTGAAAATTAAATTCATTTAGTCTTATTCAGATTACCCATACACAAAATTGCCTTTTTAAAAATTTCTTTTTCACATTCTACAACTTTCCTTTTCACATTCAGATTTGTGTCCTTTTTCTCCTTTCCTATTCTGATAGGACCAACCTCACTCTAGCACCAAATTAATTTCTTTTTCCTCAAAAATATAACTTTCTATCTGATACTTTTTCTCTTTTTGGCCAAAACACATCCCACTTATCTTGTATACACAGTTGTTTTCTTATTATCAAATTTGAAGCTTTAAATACATATTAGAATTCTTAACCTTAAAAAAAATCCTAGTGGAAAGTAAGCAAGCAATTTTGAATTGTCTGTTATGCCTGTATTTAGACTGATAGGTTTACGAACATATAATTTCTAGAATTTTTTTTAAATATGGCACAAGACATGTTTATGAATGGACCTGTCACAGCTAGAGGACACTGAGAAAGCTGGGTTTATTTCTGCTGACACAGGAAAGAATTACAGATCAGTGACATTTAGGAACAGTAGGATTTATTAAAGTGTGTTTCACCAGAGATGGTCGTAGTTCCACAGGCTTTGGGAGTTATCCCTTATCCTGGTCCTTGATGGTGGTACCAGGGGCAGTGCTGAGTGGATGACTGGCATGTGAGGTCAGCAGACTGACAGCTGCTATAGAGCCCTTTGTCTGTCGTGCATGTGGTTAGCCAGAATTCAGTCTGTCATAATTAGATTCATGAACTTCCAGGCCTATACATGATATTATAAAGATGGGACACTGAGGCTGAGGTTAAAGAAGGTCAGTACATGTACTCACTGCTAAGGGCTCCGGCCAGACAGAATAAACCAGCGGTTATTTTTGTGGCTTTTACTTCCTTCTATTCCAAGGTGTTAATGGTACTTTTTAACTGTAAAATGGGTGTTTGGGGGCTGTCCTAAGAGAGGTCTCTGGGTGAGGCCTTTACTTCCCTGTCATTCATGTCTGTCTATCTGCCTAACAGACCCAAATACCTTTCTTTTATCTGCAATCAAAAAACAGATAAGCCTATGATCAGTAATTCATGTTTCATTTATCACACTTAGAAATGGTCTAGATGTTCAGTGACTTCTCATCATTTACTTCAGCAAGCAACACTTTAATTACACGTAGAATATAATTACGGCTAAAGAGTTCACCTAAAAAGAAACTTCATTAATTTACTTGCTCCTAACAATTAACTTCGGATTACTTATGAAAATTTCATCATACTAAGTTATTTTTTTTGCTGACAAATCTTGCGACGGTTGACGTAAGGTTTGTCCAAACTGGTATTGACTTTTATAAAAGAGTTTATTTGAACCAAAACTTACAACATCTGCCAGGGGACAAGATCTCAAATACTCTGAAGCAAAGCAGTTTTGCATTTTCTTTTATGCGTTTGAGACAAAGCAAGGTGGGGATCAGATTTCCTCTTGAAGGCTGTGGAAGGAAGGCTCTGAAAGCCGGATTAGGTATTAGAGGGAGGGGTCAGGAGAGGGTGTGTTAAGGTAGATGCACAGAAACAATGGCCAGGGCTTGCTTCAGGCAAAATGACCTTTTGGTAAAGAAGTGACAATCCTGAGGCGTGACTGCTTTTAACATGCCCAGTTAGATGGATCAGCCCTCCCTGTGAGGTTACTGTCCACAGAACTTTTTTTCGTCCATAGGACAGAGATAACATGAATTTAATAAACCCAGCTAGGATAAAAGTATGAATTAATGCTGATGCCTATTTATCCAAACCAAACCAGCTTTAAGCACTTGTTTATTTAAGCTAATTTCACAGAGCTCTTTTTTTTTTTTTATTACAAATCAACAATATCATCTAGAGATAGAAAATACCACACAACACACACATGAACTTACAGAGACAGGGATCTTTCAGAAATCTTCTAGCCACAAGTCAGGCGCCATAATGCAAAACTCTCTAGTTTATAAAAGAACAGGCATTAAATTGATCCGCTTAGATGGCAATTTTTTCTTTTTTAATAAGAATTACATTCCTGAAACTTGCATTTCGAAAGATGATCCCAGTGAGGGTTCTTAGCGAAGACCAGGTGTTTACATTTCAAAGTTTCCTGGAGAGAAATGCAGGCCCCTCCCGGAAGGACATGGTCTCCCAAAGCCAATATTTATGAGCATCCGGAGGATGATGGGAGACCTTGGGTTGGTAAGATGAACAGGTGGGCTTCAAACTCTTTCCGGAGCCACCCCTCTGGTGCTATGAAGACTTCCTTTATAAAACAGCACAGTTGCCTTAATTAGGTTGTCCCCACAGATCCATCCCCCCTTTGTTGGAACATTTCTTTCCCTTGGGGTACAGTCCTTCTCAGGCTCTGATATTAGCTCCCACTTTGGCCAATTTCTGATTTAAAAAAATAATAATAATTATGAAATTTTTCCAGATACCTTGTTAGGTTTCAGCTGTGAAAACAGTAAGTGTATCTGGTGGTATTATACAACCCCAGGGACCCAAGAAGGTGCAAAGGTTATTACTTCTCAAGACCCAGCCCAAAGCAATGGGGCTGGAGACTGAAAGGAAGAGACACTGAAAGCTTTTGTCCTTCTCTCAATGGCCTCAGGATGTAATCCATTTAGAAAGAAACTTTCCAGAATCCCCCCCTGGGTTGAAAACATTTTCCTTATGGCTCTTAGGCCAGCCTTTGACCTAGGAGTAAAAATGACCCAAGTAGGGATTGGGTCTGTAGCCTGAGGTAGTTTTCTTTTCAAAAGGTAAGTATTTAGTTGTCTTTTTTGAGTAGAAAGGCAGCTCTGACAGGGATATCAGGATGAGCACGCCAGCATCAGCAGCCACCTTAAGAGTCAAATCTGTCTTAGGTGCCTCTTACCTTTTTTTTTTTTCCTTAGCCCTCTTAAATAAATGTCTCGATGGAGCTTAGAAATTTTGAAACCTTTGTAGGCTTCTGCATGCCGATGAAAAATAGCCATCTCATGCCCTTGTTCGGTTTGGGAACCCTTGCTTTCTGCACTTTAAACGTTTTTATCTAACTGGAACGCAGCTCAGAACAGGCACTGTGACTTTACAGTTTCCTTGTGGGCAGCAGCAGTTTGCCGGGACCCTCGCTATGAATGGGGTTTAGCCCACGAGCCTGTCTGGCCATATTGGGAGCTTCTAACCTGATAGGCTCCCCAGCCAGATTCTTAGGACATATAAATTTTGAGGTTGGTTTTGAGTAGGATGTTTGCCATTTTTTTAATTTCATTTTTCTTCTTAAGTGCAGAACGATTGTGCTTCCAATGTCTTAATTTTTCCCCCCAATATCTGCAAATGTCTGAAGGTCAATAGGAAGGACTTGGATTTTTGCTCTAATTTCTGTCCTTCCATCTTACTAAGGGACTCTTCATGACTAGCTGTTATAACTATATGAGAGCTCTCTACAAAAAAAAAAAAAATACCTCTTTTCAATTTAGAAGTTTTTCCGATTAAAAGGATTCACCATCTGGCCTTGACCGCAGGATCTATAGCGACCCAAACTAATAAGCCTTTAATGGATTAACCGAGGAAGCAAGAAAGTAGAGAAGGCAGTCTTCCAGTGCACAGGCTTCCAGGCTGGTGCAGCTCCAGCCCCCCACAAAAATGGGAGACGCCTCCAGCCACAGACCCACTAACTGGAAAAGGATGTTTCTAGTATTAACAAGCAGTGAAGTGATACCGACCCCTAATGGGCTGAGGCCCCTTCTGACAAACTCCCCTGAAAGTTGGCAGAGCCAGACAAAGAACAAGAAGCTTTCTATGGCCTAACCAAGGCCTGGGACCCCCATCTATGAGACTGGCCACCAGATGCACCCCGGTAAGTGCATGTTCCAGGTGGTGGGGACCAGAGAGGAAATACACTTGTCATAAGGCCAGGCTCTCAGGACATGTGACAAGATGAAAGGAGAGACACCAAACAGAGACAGAGGAAAACAGAATTAACAAAACCCATGGGTCCTCGCACCAAATAACCAAGAGTCGCCAGCCCGAGAAACTAGTTTCGCAAATATTTCCTCTTGATCTAAGTTTATATGAGAGCAAAACACTCACCATTTCCGCTGTTCCAGATACTGGATCTGGGGTGTGGAGAGGACCCTTGCCCGCTGCCGGCCTGGTCAGACGCCCCAGGATCTCCTTGTGTGCAGCAGCATCATGGGGTCCCAGCCAGGACATTATCCCGCTCATGACGCCAACTACGGGGAGGAAGAAAGTGTCCCTTACCCAGTCTCACACTCAAATAGACATGAGACAGGCTAGCAAGAGAAAGGAACCAAACCTAATGCAGACATATGTGTGGGGACCCCACACGCACAGTCAGAGACAGAGGGGGACATGGGTGTGTGTATAAGACATCCTGAGCCGAGGCTGAGGTGAGGTGCCTTGGGGGCTTCAGAGGGTCACTGCAGGATGACAAGAGCAGATGTTTAGTTCATAGAAGTTTGTCCTGCCCTAAAGACAGGTCAAGAGAGCTCCTTTCTGCTAATCTCCCATCATGGGGCAAGGCCCCTCTTCCAAGTAGTCAAGGGAGGGGCAGAAGTTTCTCCTGAGCCCCCAGCCAAAGTCACTCTGAGCTCAAAATAACCCCCACACCACAGCAGCACATTGGGGGGTGACTGGCTCTGAACACCTACATGTGGAAAGCAAAACTGTACCTGAAGTGCAACTTTCATAAATACAAAGTTCAAATAATTCTACATTTTTGTGCCCTTCTAGATTTACTGTGTTCTTTGCTTATCTGTATACGTACCAAGAAAAAATAGCTCCGGCAAGCTGGTCCACAGCGACAGGTACTGACTTGACTCTTGCCAATGTGTTTGCTTGCTCTCTTAGGTCTGGAGCTTACTTTTGACATAGCGATTATATTGCTTTTTAACATTCATTTTATCAGGACCTATGTTTCTTTTATTCCAAACATCTGTTAGGGATACTACTCTCACTTCTGGAAAAATCATTCACCCTCATAATTATGAATAAAATGGTTAAAATTCTCAACAAGGAATAATATCAATATTGATCAAAAGGATGCAAAATTTAAGTTTTTTTTTTTTAAGACTGAGATGAATATATTCAGAGAGTACCTAATAAATGAAGTCAGTGGAATAGTGTGGTACAAAATTAATATTCAGAAATTCACTTCATTTATATATGCCAATAAACTATCAGAAAAAGAAAATAAAAAACAATCTCATTTACAATTGCATCAAAAAGAATGCAATCCCTAGCAGTAATTTCACCAAGGAGGTAAAAGACCTGTACTCAGAAAACTATAAGATACTGAAGAAAATACAAATAAACAGAAGGCTATACTGTGCTCATGGAGAGGAAGAATTAACACCTTTAAAATGTCCACACTACGTAAATCAAGCTACAGATTCAATGCAATCTTCATAAAAATACCATTGGCATTTCTCACAGAACTAGAACAAACAATCCTAAAATTTACATGGAACCACAAAAGACCCCAAATATCCACAGCAATCTTGAGAAAAAAAGAAAAAAGTTGGAGGTATCATGCTATCTGATATCAAATTATACTACAAGGCTATAGTAATCAGAACAACATGGTACTGGCATAAAAACAGACAAATAGAACAAAGGAACAGAACACAAAACCCAGAAACAGACTCGGCCCGTATGGTAAATTAATTAATGACAAAGGAGGAAAGGATACACAATGGGATAAAGATGGTCTCTTCATTAAATGGTATGGGAAAACTGGACACATGCATGTCAAAACATGAAACTGGGCCACTTTCTTACACCATTCACAAAAGTAAACTCCAAGTGGATTAAAGAAATATAAGACCTGA
This sequence comes from Cynopterus sphinx, assembly GCA_030015415.1. NCBI lineage: Eukaryota > Metazoa > Chordata > Mammalia > Chiroptera > Pteropodidae > Cynopterus > Cynopterus sphinx. Next base: position 3,032,793 of record CM057391.1, read on the forward strand.
AATCATAAAACTCCTGGAAGAAAACATGGGCAGTAAACTCTGACTTTACCCATAGCAATATCTTTTTGGATATTTCTCCTCAGGCCAGAGAAACAAACAAAAGGAACTACATCAAATTAAAACGTTTTTTCATGGCAAAGGAAACCATCCACAAAACCAAAAGACAACCAATTGAATGGGAGAAAAGATTTGCCAATGATACATCTGATTAGGGGTTAATATCCACATGATATGAGGAATTCATACAAGTTAGCACCAAAAAAGGAACACTCCAATTAAAAAATGGGCAGAGGACCTGAACAGACATTTTTCCAAAGAGATCAGAGAGATGGCCAGTAGACATGGAAAGACACTCAGCATCACTGATCAGTAGGGAAAGAACAATTAAAACCACAATGAGATATCACCTCACACCTGTCAGAATAGATCAGTAGATCAACAAACAGGATGTGGGAAAAGGGAACCCTCGTGCACTGTTGGTTGGACTGCACATTGGTGCAGCCACTGTGAGAAACAGTACAGAGGCTCCTCAAAAAATAAAAACAGAACTACCTTATTACTCAGTAATTCCACTTCTGGGTATTCATCCAAAGAAATCCCAAATGCTCATTCAGAAGCTGTACACACCCACATGTGCATGCAGCGTTATGTACAGTAGCCAAGATGTGGAAGCAACCTAAGTGCCCATCGATAGACAAATGCATAAAGGAGGGGTGGTACATATATGTATGACGGAATATTACCCATCAGAAAGAATGAAGTCTTGCCATTTGCGACGACGTGAATGGCCCTAGAGGGTATCACACTGAATGCAATATTTCAAAGACAAATGCCATTTGATCTCACTTTTAGGTGGAATCTAAAAATATTCAATGAACAAAACTCATAGGTACAGAGAACAAACTGATGGTCAACAGATGGGAGGGGGTTTGGAGGGTGGGTGAAAAGGGGGAAGGGATTAAGAACTACAGATTGCCAGTGGTAGAGACAGCCACAGGGATGTAAATCACAGCACAGGGAATATAGTCCATGTTGTTGTGATAACTGTGCATGGAATGAGGCGGGCACTAGACTTGTCGAGGTTATCCCTTTATAAGTTATATAAATACCTAATTACTGTGTCGTATGCCTGAAGCTAATATAATAATACGGTATGTCAACTGCCACCGAAAAGTATAATCCCAGAGGGTACTTGTTATCAGGGAAAATGATTTGTTGACACTGGAGAAATCGAGTCACCCTCACCTTTACCAGGCGATCAAACTTTCCAGCACAACAATGGGTCAAAATGATATTCTGCGTCTCCTGACCTCCATCATCAGCTACAGAGTATTCTTGCCAAGGACATTTAACTTGAGTCCGTTCAGGAGGGGGAAAACTGGGCAATTACAGATGTAGGACCTGTTACAAGGCGGCCGGCCTGGGCTCCAGATTAAAATGAACTAAAGCAAAATAATGACAGTTACAATACAATCTGTGATCCTTGATTAAGAATTTTAAAAATAAAAGAGGTAAAAAAGACAGCATTGGGACAACAGGAAAAATTGGAATATGGGCTTATATGAAGTAATGTATCAGTATTAAATATCCCGTATATAATATTACTGTAGGAAAAAAGTTTTACGTTTAGGAGGTCCATGTCGAAGTATTCATTTAGGGGTAAATTCAGCATGCGGTCGACAACTTTAAATGGTTCACAAGTAAGTAAAAGTACACAAATACACTTATAATCACACGAGAGAGAGAGAAGAATGCAACAGAACGTGACTGACTGGTGAATTTTGGCAAATAGAGCTGTTTTTTGTCCCGCATTTTCACGTTCTCTGTGTGTTTGGTTTTCAAAGTAACAAGCTGAAGAAAATTTCTCTATTGGGCCCATGGGCTTCTCGGTACCCTTTGGGTTCGTTTGTATTTCAAGTTGTGAAGGTTTTCTTCTCTCCTTTTCTTTTTAAATGTATTTCTGGTTATCTTTTTTGGAATCGCTCCCTTGACATCCAGCCCTTTCCTTCGAGTCTCCGGGCAATGAGGTTTAATCTATTTATTTGTAAATAGAAGACCTCCAATGAAAGCGAAGTTGTTTGGTGATCTCTGTGGGGCTCCGACATAGAGAAAGAACATTTGAAAGTAAAATGACAAGAAAATGGACACACAGCATAGAGCATGCCTTCTTGCTGGCACTCGATAGACGTGCTTAAACGTGAGTGTGTTTGTCAGCTTCCAAATATCATGGAAATATCTGAGAGCCCGACAACGAAAGACGCAGATTTTCGGGCCTTGCCTCAGGCCCGCTGACGGCTAAGCTCGGAGGAGCGGGCCTGGGTCTGCATTGGAAACAGGTTCTGTTCTTCCCTGCGGGGCAGTCTGTGTTCCTGGCGGGCCCTGAGACATGTGCCCAGGGCTCAGCCTTCGGCCCTCTGGGAGAGCTCCCTCCACTTGCCTCCTCCTGGTCCATCTGGGGCATCTCTGCTGATGGAGGTGCTCCGCCGTCTGCCATCATCCTCATACTTCTTTTCCATGGCTTCCCCTGCCCCCTCACTGTTCTGTCCCTGGCTTGCCACCTGTCTCCATGGGCACTGCCTCCCTGGGGGGCAGTGTCCTTCCCACAGGGGAGCCCCACGCCATCTCACATCTAACTCTTGCTGCTCATCCAGTAGTTGGGATGGTGTTTTGTGCAAAACATATCATTTTCGTGTCTCTCTGGGATCCTGGGGCCTCTGCTGGGGTTTCTGAGACTTACTCAGCTTGATGCTTCCACGGTCAATGTGAGCAAGCTGCTAAGGATGGTGGCGAAGGCTGCCGGCCTGAGGTTTGAACCACTTGTCCCTGCCGCCAGTGTCCACCGCCCAGTGGCCGCAGGACTGTGGGCAAGCCCCTAACTCCCACAACGTAGTGTTCTCAGGTGCAGAGTGAAGCTGTGTCAGGACCTACCTCAAACGGTGCGAGGACGAAAGGCAGTGACATGCCCAAAGCACCTAGGAGAGGGCCCTGGAAGCATCCACTGCCTTTCACCTTCATCATCGTCTTCCCGTGGCACATCAGACCAGGGCCGCATTCTGCTTTCAAGATCTTAAGTGACGATGCTCACACAATAACTTCTCTTTGGCTTTCTTTGTGTCCCTCCCGGCTTCAGGTTTCGCTGGGACTCCTGCACGCCCACGCCACGCACATCCTGTGGCCACCAGGTCGCTGGCAGAGACTGGAGTCGGTTCTTCCCCCCGAGCGGACGCCAGTTCAGAGTGAAGTGGAGTGACTGCATGAAGGGACTCCCCGGACGCCGACACGGGGCTGACAGTGCCACCGATCACACGGACAGGGGAGGAGACACGTGCCAAAGCGCAAAGCTCCCAGCAGGACGGTGCTGGGCAGGAAACCTCTCTCTCGCATGAAGATCATTTGTCTTATTAAAGAGAGCGGTTTAAAGTAGCGAACAGTGTTAAATGCTCCTGATTTGTGGTGACTTATAATAATACTCTATTGTTTAATGCCAAAAAAGAAAAAATGCCGACCTTTGGGAATACGAAAATCGTCTTCCCGCATGTCTTCTGGGAGTGAGTTGGTGATTTTTGTTATGTATATTTATTCTGCTCATTGCTGGGTTTTGATTTTGCTGCTTGCTGCTGAAAGAATACGGAAATTAGTATTTGATGAAAGGAACTGAGTAATGTCATTTGCTCTTGAGAAGGAAATGAGGAAACCATATTGTACTCGTAGTGGCAGGGATTATTGTAATTCACGGTGTCTACAATGCAGTGACTGCCGCTTCGGAAGAACAGGGACCTGGGATGTTAAAATAAAACACCATTTGCCCAGTACTGTTTGGGAGTTTGTCATTTACCCTCCTTTGGAATTAAGGTAATGGAAACCCCATTCTATCAATCCTTCCGTACAATCGAACCTTTCTTATTAGCCCTTTTTCATCAAAAATCTGGGTGATCTCATACCTGTTCACATGGATGAATAAACTCGTTTATCAGCATCTGGTCACCATTTGGCAAAATGTCCTAGGTGAAGTGGAAGGGAAAAAATCATGCCAGATCAACCAAGTTGGATCCCCCTCCCCGCAACGACTCTTCGGTGTTCACTCTGTAATTCTGAGATCACCGATTGCAGCGGGGGGGATGTTAGCTTAATCGATGCTGCGATGGGATGGATGAGGAGGAAAACTGCCCGCATGCAAGTCCGCGTTTAGGAACCCTTCCCTTTAGTTCTTCCCACTGATTAGCTCCTTAGCTCCGTTTCCCTCTCTCCCCCAACTTGAACTCCACGCTCTGGCTTTTACCTGCAGTTTACCAAACACTCACGGCTATTGCAAGGCCTGCGATGTTTCCCCGGGCACAGTGCTGAGATCGTGTGTGAAATATTGAGTGCATACAGGTGCTGGCCCTCTAGTCGCTGGAATGTAGGAAAGTCTGGGGACAGCGGATGAGGACACGGGGGGTAGTGATGAGGAAGGACAGGAGGGGTGCCTGGGGTAGCTGCCATGTGCCATTGTTATGGAAGAATTTGATTTTTTCACAGGCAGCGTTACCAGCCTTGCTGCTACCGTATGGTTACCTGTGTCCTGTCTATTAAAATATTCATTTAAGATCGTAAATCCTCCAAGAGAAGATAAATGTTCCATTTACTTTGGCATTCTATAGCGTCTAGCACATCACCAGGAGAACTCATGCTTGGTTCATAAGGTACCTCCTCAGAGATGCATCTCCCTGCAGAACTAACCACTTTCAGTATCAATGGAGAGAGAGTTCGAACCTGCCACCCTGCCTCTGCCCGGGGCCCAGCAAAAAAGGACAGACCCCAGGGGGAGCCCTGTCTTTGTGTGAAAGAGGCCTGTTAGCTTGTCTTCACAGCTGTGACCTGAGCCGCAGGCTTCCAGTTAAACGCACACTTGTCACCCCCTCCAGAGACCTCAGAGGGTGGGCACTAACCCTGCCCTCTCCCTGTCCCGCAACCGAGGGCACCACTGCCTCCCAAACAGCAGCCTGTGTGAATGCCCGGTGCCCTGGCTTTTATGGCTGCCAGCCGGGGACACCCCTTGATCTCCCGGCTCTGGTGGCCAGTGCGGCTGGAGTTGCTGGGTCCCACGGGGCTGGAATAATCAGAGAATCAGTTCTTGGCTGGCTTCCACCTCGGGGCACAGACAGCAGACTGAAGCATACCCCCAGTCTTTCTGTAAGAGAGGCCTATTTTCTCGTCCTGGAGCTTCGTCCTGGGGGGCAGGCGTCTGGTTTGGCGTCTCTCTAGGGGTGTGCTGAAGCAGGGATGGCAGGGATGGGGATCACTGGATGCGACCTTTGCACTCCCCCTCCGCCTCGCTGCAGGTCATCAGCATCTCCTGGAAAGGAGGTTTCACACTTATGCGGTGCCTGACTTGAATGACTGCCACCCGGGGACACCTCCAGGTCACCTCATTATGTACACAGGAACCTCCATAAGACCTTCAGCAGAGATCGGCGGAAACTGCAGGCCAGAGGCCGGGACGCGGTATGTTCCGACTCTGCTGAAAGAACGAAGTCCTCTGGCTCCGAATCCTCTAGCCAGCAAAGTTATCGTTCAGAATTGAAGGAGAGAGAGAGTTTTCCAGACAAGCAGCACCTTTGTTATGAAACAAAAAAGAATTTGGAGATGCTGTGTCTCTGGACTGGGGCCTGTCTCCAAACTGGGTCTAGATTCTTGATAGTTTATAAATTCTCTCTTTTTTTCGTGAATCCAAGAAGCACAATTGGGCCAAACAACCAATTTCTTACCAAGAGCCACCCTCCCCCACAAACAGTTTTCCTCCTTCAATACAGAGAACAAACTTCTCTTCAAAATTTCTACTTGAAAAGTCAGAAATCTCTTGAGAATCAGTCTTAGAACCGACTTCTAATCAAATCTTCCCGATGTCCTCATCTCGCCGTAGTCACTCTCCCCCCTTCATTAGAATGGCACAGACTCCAACCAAAGCACTTTTCTCTTCTTCCAGAAATTCCTCTAAGTTATGTTTCCCGGGTTCCCCTGTGTAGTTATGATCATGTTTCTGAGGTTTTGCCAACTCAGATCATGACGGAAGGTGGTGGATGAGCCTGGCACAGAAAACCTCTCTCGGGCTCCTCCAGGCTCTTTTGATGTCGTCCAGTGGGAGGCTCGTGATTAGAAGTTCCTGCGACTCACACACTCTGGGAAACACATGGGTCCCGAATGGCCACCCGAGAAAGAGCCAACCCAACCTGAATGTCCTCCCAGGACTATTACGTGAGCAAGGAACAGATTTCTGTTCTGTAACATCACCGCAATGCTGAAGTCTGTAAACACCACCAAGTCTACCCTAATTAATGGGGTTCATTAACTAGAGGTTCCTTTAGAGAAGGGTCCAGCAGCTTAGGGTGTTTTTGGGTCAGCTCCGCTTTGCCCCAAGACTATCAAGTTCATCTTTAAGAAAGTAGGATTTCTACTTCTAAATGTGATAATAAAATTTATAGTCTCAAAATCAGCTGATTCCTCAATGTTTCCACTTCAAATATGCAAGGCACCATTTCGAACCATTTTGATATATAAATCGGACCGCAGAAGAGAAACTTTTACTTGGCAGAGCAAAATGGGGAGGATCTCAGATCCCCCTGGGAAAACACATCACACTCAGGAGCGTCAGCGTCTGTGTCAGTTTACATGACGACAGATTCAGGCTTTTTATATTAATTTAATCTCATTGACATTTCTGTCGAAGCTAGAATAATTTTATCCTTGCTTCATGTACCTTTAATCATGAGATTAGCAAGTCTTGATTCAGGCCTATTAAAACCCCAAAAGGGTGGTGGTAGCCGGTTCCTGCTGGCATAGAATCTAAATTCACTCACTCGAGAGCTGAAAAGCACACAAAGAACCTGAGGACCCAACAGGAGACTTCATCTGCAAACACAGCACCCAGGGCCCACTGACATTCTGCGACACACGTCTCTAGTCATCACACTGTTCAGTCTCCTCACAGAGCGTACGTCCTCTGTGTTTCAGGGACACGCGACTGGTCCAAGCTCAAAGAGCAGAGTGGGAGCCCCAAGCACACACATTTTCCCTTCAGATCATCGTAATTCCACCCTTTTCGGTGAGAACAAACTTCTATTGGCCAATATTCTCCGACTGATGCCGTTTCTGCTTATGCAGAGATTGACTCTCTCTGGAGAGATGGCGCAGATAAAAGTGCTGCCCAGATTCAAGGCCACGCACATCCCTACCCCTCTCCGCTATGTCTATCTAATCCACCCTCTTAGACGATTGACTGTGCCTTCTCCTCTCACGCATGTGTTGTGCCTTCTGCTAAGCTCACCCTTGACTAAGGACTTCGCTTCCAATTTCCGAGAATGTATACAGAAGAAGAAGATGACTTCGGCAGTCTGCCATGGCCATGGACAACGACATAGCTCTGCTTGTGTCCATGGACTCCGCTTCCTGCCTGTGCTTGTGGATAAGCCAATTCAAATGCCCCTTTTCCTTTTGGAAAAGTGGATTCATGATTGGGAAGATAACTTTGAAAGTACAGTCAGACTGCAGGACGAATCATTTGGGGAAAAAAAGACATGTAGGACTCTCTCATGTCCCCTGCGAGCTAGATCCAAGCCCTCTCACCTGGTCAAGGGGGTGTCCCAGTAACCGCCCCTTCTCCCATAGCGTCAGCTTTCCCTTTGTCACTCCCGTTAGCACGCACACATGCTGCAGTGTCCCCCACTTAAGGACTTTCTCCCTTGACATGCCCCCTCGGGCTCTGGTTACTGTCTTGGGTCTCTTCTCCCTTTGTAAAATGTCTCCAAAGAGCAGCCCACGTGCTCTGTCTCCAGTTCCTCTGTTATTATTCCCTTTGGCCCCCATCAGTCAACTGGAAGGTCACCAACGACCTCAGATAAGCCCAAGTCGGTTCTCAGCCCTCAGTTTACTTGACCTTTCGGCAACTTTCAGTGCTGCTTCCCATCCCCTTCCCCATGTGTTGTGTTCCCTTCCTTCCTGGGAAGTGCCTATTTCTTGGTGTCCCTATACGTCCCTAACAACTTCTACTCGGCAGCCTCGGTAGCTTCCTTTTCATCTTTTCAACTCCCGTCAGCGTCATCTAGGGATCATTCAGCCTCTTCTCTTTTCTACCCGCGGTCATTCCATTCATGATCCCTGAGCCATGGGAAAAGAGAACTTCTGGCTAAGATGGTCTGAGCCCTGGAGCCAGATGAGAACTTCAACTAGAAAATAATGCATTGCAAGTCTTCCCTGCATTCCACTGGCTGCCTTTTCATTTTGCTGGCTGCTTCCTATGCTGCGCAGAAACTTTTTAGTTTGATGTGGTCCTAAAAGACTTTATCTTGACTGTGGTTTCACCATGTACCATATATATATCCATGTGTCAAGTCATCACATCATACACCTAAATACATACAATTTTTACTTATCTATTCTATCTTGAAAGCTGGGGGAGAAAAGAATGGAAAGGAAAAAGTAGCTTTCACTTTTCAAAACTAGATACGATTATTCAAAATCACCTAGAAAATATTCTCAAACCTTATTTCCAGAGGGTGGGGAAAATGGCCATTTCAAAATATTCTTTGAGTAAAGAAACCTGCAATTCCCATTAATTTTTATTTCATTTGAATATAAAGCACCACTTCTTTAGTATTTTATGTGCGGAATAGAGAAATGAGCTTAAATCTACACCCACCCCACCCCCACCCATCATAATATAATGACAATGGTGACAGATGTATTGTGACTATGAAGGATATAATTATTTTCAGGAAATATGTGCTGAGACTTTTAGAGCTCAAGTATCTGACAAAAAAAAGTTTAAATTGTTGAATATAAATAATGGGCATATGAGTGTCCACTGTATCATTTTTTTTTTCAATTTTTTTTACAGAAGTTTTCAAAATTTTAAGAGTAGGAGTGGGGTGATGGAGTATATAAGAGTAATAAGGATAAAAGAATTGCTCATTGTTTTCCCCCAAAACCTTTCTGGAAAATGTGCAGATCAAACCATGACAGTGAGACTGCCGTCTGTTCCAGTGTAAGCTCAGTGCTGCTCTTTCAAGGATTAGTTTGTATTTTGGCTTTTTCTTCTTCTCTTATAAGAAGAAGTCATCCTAATTACTTTCATATGTCACCTCCATGAAAAAACAAGATAGAAAATAAAGAACCATTTATTATGATTTTTTTTTTTAAAAAAAAAAGCTTTTTAAAATAAGCTTCCAAGGGTGCTTCCTATTCCTACCACTCTTTAGAATAAATGTTTTATTATTGCCTCTTGCCTGGTCTTAAAGTGACCTATCCCAGGTCCTAAATTCCTGTAACTACCCTTTCCTAATATTCCCATTTTGAGGTATTACTACTAAAATTTGGGCAAAGTGGTACTCTCCCTTATGCAGCCCATTTGCAGGTCTAGCTTTGTTGAATAAGGTTTTCCTGGTGGTCATTTGAGAAGCTGACAGTCAACACGTGGAAGGGGGATAGTAGGATTTTAGATGTAGAGAAGGCTTGGAGTTCTAGCAAAGAAAAGGAATTTGGACAGTTGCGAGATTAAAAAAAAGTAGGGGAAAATTACAGAGAAGAAAATGGAGTTTTAAAAAAATATTTAGTCTTAATGGGGAAGAAAGCTGTAAGGTACTTTGAGCAGAGAATTGCAAGAGATGAAATGTTTGGATTTCTTTCTTTGCTGCAGGCATTTGACAAAATATTATTATTTTAAAGATTCTCCATTAAAAGTCCATCAAAAGACACGTCAAGAGCAGACTGATGGCCTAATTCCCCCTTATTACCTCGCGAGGCTTCTCATTTCTGGATAAAGAGCCAATTCAGCACCTTTTTGAAAAGCAGAGTACTATTTTGGGGGACTCTCCTCCATCTCCCCCCACCCTTCCTCTCCTGCCAGCATGCGTGCATCGTGCTCACAGCACTTTCTCCATTAACTCAGCATCGAAAACCCTGAAATCCTCATCTTTAGACAAGGTACGAGTCAGGACGCCAAGACATTAAACGCTTCACAGCTATTCTGCATTAACAGAAAGTACACCCTAGTGAACACCTGGTAGTCTTAAGTCTTTATTTGCCAAGAACCAGAATACTGAAAAACATGCAAATAAAAACTCTGACTTTTTTCTTTTAAAAAATATAATTCATAGGCCACACTGATCATCACCAGTCAAAAATAGAAATTATCTTCGAATGTTTAAGAAGATAACTTTTAAAAGTTACTCACACCATGGATTATAAAGAAAAATCAACAAATTCCCAAACTGGTAATTACAATAATTATAGAGAAGAATTTAATAAAATTAGCAATTAACAGACTCGTGTGTGTGTGTGTGTGCGTGCACACACATGCAATATGAAGCAAAGTGGTGCCTAAAAATCTAACCTTAAAAATAGGGAAAAAATCTAAACTCTTGAGTTGGGAAAATAAATATTTTATACTTAATATTTCAATGATGTGGGAAAATGTACACTTACTAGCATTTTTTATCTTTTAGAAATATTTAATGGCTTTGGAAAAAGTTCACAATAAAGCTTTAAGCAGGGGAAAATATGAGAATGCTACACTATATGTATGCATGACCACAGGAGTCTGTGGGAGAACCCACACAGAAATCTGGATGTGCATCCATCTGTAAACTAATTATCTCTGTTATGCAATTATTTACCTTTTTTTCTATGTTTTAATATTTTGACACAAAATATATGAATGTTCTAATTATATACAAGGGATTCATATTATAAAGAATGAAAAACTTGACATTTACAATGATGAATAATGGCATACTATACATAATTTTGTATCTAGTTTGTCATGATTACAAATGACCAACTATTTTTAATATTGCTCTGTTAATTTGGATATTAGCTTGATCTATAGCCAAAGATTACTATGTACTTTATCTAGCTATTTCTATATTTATCTCTATATAAATCTCTCTTCCTTAGGGTCCCATTTTATTTGTATACAGAAGGTTTACTATGAAGTTAATGAGGCAGAAGCTTTATAGCCCTGCATGTGTATAAAAATTCAAGGCTTAGAAGGTGGCACAGAGTAATAAGATGTTCTAAAGGAACGCATTCTGGCTGCTATCAGTTTAGACCTGTCATCTCTTTCTACGCAGACTTCCCTTCCATCCCACTTAGAATGAATACAGGCATTTCTGGGACTTGCTGGTGGGCAGTTAAGTTGGAGATGCATTTGATTTGGCTTTAGTGGAATAGATTTAAGTGGTATGTAGCTGCTCCCTGTATAACCTCGTTACTGCTGGCCGTCTGGTGGAGGAAAAGTCTTCACGGTTGAGAGACTATGGTGCAGGAACAGAAACACCCTGTGACGTGAATTGTTTCATGACACCTATCCTGGAAGTATGGATAACAATGGAGAGGCAAAATTCAGGATTAATGGAACCAGAATCTAGTTTGTGGAAAATTCTTTCAGGTCTCACAGCACATAAATATAATAAACACCATAAAGATTTTCCCTAGTTTGACAGTGGTGCTAAACTTGCCTGTGAGGGTTGTAAAGCTGAAATAAGCTTTTTAAAACTATCAACTAAGTTAGACTGAGGATTTCAGGATTTTGAGGGAAATTTATCCAAATTATAAGTATCCAGACACCTGTTCAAAAAAATCTGGACAATTTAAGTTCCTGAAACTATCACCAAAACTCAAATATTATGTTAAATGGAAAGGTGCAATGATGTGAAGTCCCCCTTACATGTCTCTGCTCTTTGGGTATGAGGTTTTGTGAAGTCATTTATGCCATTTTTTTTTTTTGGAGCAAAATCTTAGTAATTATTAGGTCTAGGTGACGAGTTTATGGGGGTCCATAGTCTCATTGCTTTTACATATGTATGAGATTCTGTCATAATGAACATTTATGTGTGTCTTGGCAAGACTCAGGACAAAAAGGTGCTAGAGCATCAATAAATTAACACAAGTGGGCAGGCCGAGAGTGGTGGCCGAGTGTCTGCAGGGGAATAGGCCAGTTTGTGCTCTCACACGCAGGGAGTTCTGTGGGCTTGGAGCAATGATGCTCCCGTTTCTGATCCAGAGTCAAATCACAGAAAAGCCCCACTTAGCCAGTTCCAAGGAGCTGTTGGAAAGGCATTGTTCATTCTGTCTTTGTATCAGGAGGTCCTAGGTCCTGGATTCCAGAAAGTAAGAGCTCAGGGTGAGGCTCATTTATTAATGCATTTTTTCCTCATTCATTGAACAAGCATTTATTGACTACCTACTGTTTTTCAGGCATTGTGTAAATGCTGACTAATAGGGCTGCTTAGGACCCAGTCCCTAGCCTTGAGGACATACCACCCCTGAGGAGGATGAACGGACAACCACAGTACAACAGCCTGCGTTCTGTATCAGGGAAATGCGAGGAGTGCTGGGAGAGCGCACTGGAAGGACTACCCTGTTGAAGATACCCCTAAGCACGGAGGGGAGCAGTGCGGTTTCCTTATTTGCTGATGTCCAGAGAGAGGAATTTAAAAAGTGGGTTTCAATCACACTTACCCAGTCGTTTGCCCTGAGGTAGAAATGACTGAAGTGTTAACGAGTAGTTCGGTGAAGATCAGACTTGCAGTTAGAGTGATAACTGTGCGCACCACACACAGTAAGCATGGAACAGTAGATGGAAAAGCATGAGTGGGGGTGGGGGCAGGAGGCTGTCTCCTCACACGGATGCTAGACCACAGAGCGTCAATTTTGATGCCGTTATCTCTTAATTGAGATGTTTTCTCTCACTCCTCTGAGCCCTACTCCATTCACAGGACATTTCTGATTAAGCTTGAAATAAGCCATCCCGAGCGAGGCTTCCTGAAGTCTGTGTCTCGTTCCTGCATCTTCTAAAACCCTCTACCAGAGCCTTGCATAAGAAGCGCTCAATAAATACCGATGGAATGAACAACAGAAGATCCTACTGGAATGATGCTATTCACTTAGATGTGTGGTCCTTCTTCTCGGAGGTGAGAGGTTGGCTGAAGAAGCAAGGGCAGGGTGAAAAACGAGACGACCACGAGGTGATGCGAGGAGCATGGAAACAGGGAGCCATGCTGAAAACGCTGACAGTCACAAGGAGGAAGGTCCCATTTCATTTCTTTGGTTCCCTTGGAGCAACTCCAAGGTCACTGAGATTTGTTTTAAGTCCCATTCGCAATTTATTGTGTGTATGCGCGTGTGCACAACGATTGCAAGGATCTTCAGAGAGCAGGGCTTTTGTCACTAGTCCCCCAGCACCATGGCATACAGAATATTAAAAAGACTCAAACTGGCCCAAATCCAGGGCAGAGTAGGCAGACTGAAGAGATAAGGCAGGCAGTTAATCTTCTGGAAGGTACTGCAAGTGAAGACAGGTTTGTTCACCCAGCTAGCTGTTGCAAGTCTACTTGTGTATGATTTGTTATCTTACCCAGGGAGAAATCCGTGTCTTGACATTGAATCACAAAGCAAGGAATGCCTGGGTTACTAAATAAGGTGAGTCAACGAAAGGGAAAAGCCTTTTAGTCAAACTTTGTGACAGAACCGAGGCCCAGGCAGAATTCGGCCCCACATATCAAGGTTTCTAAGCACATTTATTATGACTCGACGAAAAGAGAAACCAATGAATTGGCAATGAGCCTTATTATTACAAAGCAATCTTTTTTATCATCATTCAATAATGACTCGAGGTGGATATCTCAGCCAGAAAATTGCACTGACTGCAGAAAATTATGTTATATATTACCATAAAGATGACATCTCAATTGTCAGAATCATTAAGTGCTACCTAGGTGAAGAGCAGACACTACAGAACTCTCAAATGGGTGAATGTTCTACATTCCTCCTCGAATGTGTCTTTTCTTGGCTTGACATAAGCAAATGTATTTTAATAGAACTGAGATCAGCTTGAAGGACAAGCTTAAATATTTTTGTCATCTTCTAAAACGCCGCAGACTTGATTGGGATAATGGCTTTCTTTCCTCCCCAAACCGCACAAGACGTCCCTATTGTACACCAACACTGGGGCTTTCTTCTCTACATTATTGCAGATTTACGACCCGTTTTCTCAGTCTTATGAGAGTTTATTTAAGCAGCAATTCCTCATCCTCAGCATCACGGGGCGTGGTTGTAAAGCCATAGGAGAGAGCTAAGGCACAACCAAAGGACCACACGGCAATGGAGCTGAAGCCATTGGATTTTTGCTGATCCCAGACGTTATCTAGACTTGTGCTTCCACATGTAAATAATTCTGTTACTTGAAGCCACCATCTGTTTTTTTTACATGCTAAGTAGCTACCTATTTAAAATAACATAGACATTAGAGTTCCTCGATAAATATCTGCCCAAGACATAATAACCAAAGCTAATGGATGAATCTTGATTATAAAGGAAGAAGAAGAGAATAGAAGAGAGGAAAGAAAGGAAGAGAGGATGAAGGAAGGAATGAAGGAGGGAAGGAAAGAGGGAAGAATAGAGAGGAAAGGATAGAGAGAGGGGGAAGAAAGTGCTATGCCGTATGGTGAGTGTGTGTTTAACGCTTTAAAAACCTGCACTCGTTTCCAGGGGGGCTGTATGTTTTCAGCAGCAACGTGTGAGGGATACAGGTTTTCTCCATCCTTCCTAGTCTTTGGTAATATCAACATGTTTTATTTTAGCCAGTCTGATAGCTGTGCAGCGATAGCTGGTGGTGATTTTAATTTTCATTTCCCTAAAGGCACGCAATGCTGAATATCTCTTCATGTAGTTATTTGACACCCATATAGCTTCTTTGGTGAAGTATCCAATCATTTTGCCTATTTTTAAATTGGATTGTTCGTTTCTTATTATTGACTTTATAAAGATTGTATATTCTGTATGCAAGCAATTTGCCTGATGTGTGATTTGCAAATATTTTCTCCTAGTTGCTGAGGAATTTTTCATTCTTTTTGCCCTTTCACCTTCTAGATTTGCAGAGCATTAGTTTTTTCTTAACTTCATGAATTTCAATTTATTTAAAAAATGTTTATAGATATGCAGTTGGTATCATGTCTAAGAAACCTTTGCCTCATCCTGTCATGAAGAATGAAAATTCATTATTATTTTCTCTTATATTATTATATCTTTAGCATTTCCATTTCTTTGTTGCCTACTTTTCCTTTTTCCATCCCCCTCATCCATGTTCTTGTCACCTGGTCCTATCTCAACCCTTATATCAAACTCCACAGGGAGTGCATCAACCTGGGCGAAGTACTCATCCTCACATGGGTCCAATTCATAGAGGCCTCTGAATGGGTGAGTGATAATCCCTACTCTGCGCTTGGGTCTTTTCATTTAGATGACCCGTCCAGATCCACTTCTTGGTCAGCATTCCCTTCCCTAGCTGAAGACCAAGGAAAACATAGGCCCATCTGAGTACCAAGGGTTGGATAACAGATCGAAAGGCCGGGTACCTTGGACACGTTATTTATCAACGTTAGTAAATCACTGATGTTACATTCAAAGGGAAACAAATGTGCAGCCGAGAATAGCTCAAACGAAAGGCTCCGATTTTGAAAAGCTAGACTGAAGAGGAGAGCTGAGAAAAGCAGCTACATTCAAGAAACCAGAAAAGCAAGGGAAATATGAGATTCTATATGGGCAGAGGTACTGAAAATGCGAACTGAGAGAAGCTAAGTTATTCCTATTAACTTCAGAAATAAAGTCAAGAGCGAGAACTAATTCTCATAGTTAAATGGACTCTGACAGGTAGTTTTAAATATTCTCTATCAGCAGTTCTCAGAGCGGGTCCAAGGAAACTTGCTGGATCCCCAAGATCTTTTTAGGGATCTGCAAGTTCCAATCTATTTCTATAATGATAGCAACACATCATTTGACATTTTCACTCTCCATTCTCTCGTGAGTGTACAGTGGAGTTTTCCAGAGGTGATAAGATGCACGATACTGCAGTAGGTTGAAAGCAGAGGTATACAGGACAATGTGGCTGTCTTCTATTACCGGATCCCGATGCCAGAGGAAGAGAAGTGAAAAACCTAACATGAGCATTTTATTACCTCAGCCCAGAAGTGAATAGCTTCCCCTCCATGCCCATTGACTGGAATCAGATATACGTGGCCTCATCTAACTATGAGGAGGCTGGAGGACATAGGTGAACACATGAGATATTTGACGAGCATCACTCCCACCACACAGCTTCGATACCTTAAATTGATAAAGGTTTTCTGAGTATTTATGGGTGAAATCTTTCAGAACCCTGAATGTGAAGGCTATTCACTTTAACATATCAATTATAAATTTATCTTTTCCATTTTTGTTACTATGAATAAGTAATGTAACTGCTTCATACCAAATGATGCAGTAAATTTGATTAATCCGTGTGCTTGACTCAGATGTTCCAGGAAAAACTCCAGTTCCACTTAGCTCCCTTTTCATCATAATTATTGACAGTCAGGATCAAAACTGATGTATATGTGACACGATATTTAGATACCCCAAGAAGTTCCTGCATCGTTTATAAACTTCACATTCTGTGAACAAACTGTAGTAAAATCGATTACAGTCCTCCGGCAATACACTTGATATCGATTATCATTTTTATTCAAAGCCAATGTTATAGTTCAACAATGTTTTTGAGGTTAACGGAGTCCTTATTTGTCACTCATCGGACACAACACAGGTAAACTTTAAATAACACAGTACCAGAGGTGGACAGGCAAACTTTAAGTGAATACAGTGTGAGAATGAAAGCTCAACGATTACTACTCAGGAGAATGTAGTAATCTAGGGTCCTTTATAATGTGTGTCACTGTCAGAAAACACGGTGAAGGCCACACTAATGATATAACAAAAAATGGAGATCTGAGCAAAAATCAGAGGTCAGTACAACTGTACTTAGAATATGAAACCATAGCAAATACTTGGGAATATTTTTAAAGGGCTAGCTCAAAGTATCAAATTCGCTCATTCACTCAACAATGTTTATTCTCATTTGTGCCTAAAGAATTTTAAAACCACTGCCTAATTTCTCTT
This sequence comes from Cynopterus sphinx, assembly GCA_030015415.1. Classification (NCBI taxonomy): domain Eukaryota; kingdom Metazoa; phylum Chordata; class Mammalia; order Chiroptera; family Pteropodidae; genus Cynopterus; species Cynopterus sphinx. The sequence goes on from CM057391.1 coordinate 3,049,758, forward strand.
ATATCATTATCTTTAGTTAATTTTTTTATCCTTTACATCTTTTGAAATCAACCATACTAAGTATGTCAAATATTTAGATTTCTTGTAATAAAGGAGGATATTAGATAGTGAGGATAAAAATACGTATCCAATATGTAGAAAATGAGTGAAAAACTTAGTGTAGGGTCTGACACCTGGTTAACATCAAAAAATGATCATTATTATTTTAGAAAATAACTTTTTGTTTGATCTCATCCAAGATGCCTAACATCGTAGGCATCACTGCTGTGATGTTTCTGACTGAGACTTATCCAGTCTGCATTAAAGCACTTCCATCAGCAAGGAGCTCGCTAACTTACAAGGCTGGCCAATCCATTCCTGGAAAATTCTCACTTTTAAAATATTTTTTCCCTATGCAGATCCCGTCTTATGTAGATCTGCCCTCTTATTGCTTATCTATAGTTGGTCTTATTAACACCTTCTGGGGAAATCTGATATAAATACGGATATTTTCATTTGATGCCAGAAATTTTTTGTGAAAGAAGTTTTTTTTTTTTTTTTAATTCTAGATGTTCCCTATTACACAGTCACCCTGTAAAGTACATCTAGGCTTAGCTCACCTATTGAAACAAATGCTTAAGCCACTGATGGCTGCATAAAAACAAGTCATCTAATGAAGAAAGAAACATGAGGCACTTTTGAAAACCATTCAGTGTTTTTGCTTTAACTCAATTCAGATAACACAAACTGGTCATGAACAATCTCATATCCATAAAATTGAGAACTGAAAGGAATAGGACTCATGGAAAAACAGGTCTGGGGCTATATGGGAACTCTGTGACCAGCGCATTAACAAAAATAACGATAAACCTAATGAAAGGTTCCAGTAAAGGTAAATTTCTAAAAGCATCGCCGTCAGAAAATCCTTTGCAACGTTCTACCTGTGCTTCCTGCTTCCAGCAAGAAAATGGCCACTTCTTGCTCTAAAGACCCCTCAGAGGTTTTCTGCATTTTTTTTGTAGCTCTTCATGTATCATAAAAATGGTCTTTTTCATTTTGAGACACTCGCCCCTGATTTCTTCAAAACATTAACAGGATGGGAATAACCGTGGATGAACCAATATAAACTCCACGTTAAGCTCGTATCATTATATAATCTACCAATAGCACAGGGGGTGGTTCAAATCGAAGAAATAGATGGTAGAAGAATAGACTATGGTGCCAGGTATTTCCATCCTGAAAGTCTCGACTCTCCAGGTGCTTTTCAACTGTCACAGGATAGAGACCCTTGATGACATGCAGTATGTCAGTCCTTGAGCAGGGAGGGGGTCAGGGGCTAATGACACTCACCCCTCCAACATGCAGACTGTACTTAAGAAGGCTTTGAGGTGAGCAGAGGCATGTAAAAATTTTATTTATTTCAAATTTACACAGCACTTACTCCCCAAAGTGACCTGAGGTGACTGTGAAGAGAAAGGGCTGCGTGCCAAAGAGAATTTCATGCCCCTTTTCTTTGTCATAGCATATAAATCAGACATCCTTTCTGCCTCGACTTTAGTGGCTCCAAATGGATCGAGAGCTTAGTGATTAAGAACATAGATTTTTGGACTTAAGTAAATCTAGGTCTGAATCTTGGCATGTCACTCACTTGCTGTGTGACACAGAGTTAGTTCCCTTCCCCAAGCCTTGGTTCCTTCTTCTTTGAAATGAGATTAATAGTTTACCAAGTTTTCAGGAGAGCTGGGTAAGATAACATATAAAAAGCAACACAACAAATCACTATTTATTATTATTATTATTCTACTTTTTGTCATTTCGATCTCATTCAGTGCAATCATATGCATGCAGCATCTATATGTTAAATGGCTTCACAAATTTCAATTTACAGAGGAAATTTATTTTTAAGCTTCTATAAGTCCTACTTTGTTTTTTAAAATGATAGCCCGAACTCACGATTTATCCTGGCATCCTTCAGTGGTGCTGAAGGTCCCTGGAAACGCGCCACATGTCGTCAAACCAGACAAGTAAAAGTGAAATGTCAAGTACTAAGTGAGCAGGGGACTCTTTTTGTTTAGTCAATAAAAGTGATTGGACCTGGTTACCTTTCCTGCCTCTTTCATTAGCCCAGAAGGTGTGTGGAGGTTATAACTCAAACTGTTTCTACGTGCGATAAAAATAAAAAAAAACCTCTTTCTAGTTGATAAACTTAGTTTCCTAAGTGCATGTGTGGAAAATAAAAATAACACACGGAAGGAATATTGATGTAAGGCAAACTTTTTCTTTATATTTCTGATTAGCTTCAAACCAAATCTTTTCCTAATGATTCTGGTTTGTGAGTCAGGAAAACACATCACAGTCTGAGAAAAAAATGTGCTCCATACTAGCCTGGTCCTAAATGGTGTTTCTTCAAATTGCCTCTTGTCCTTCGGACTCTTGCTTCTTAAAGTGTCACCCCTGGACCAGCAGAACCACCCAGAACTTGTCAGAGAGGCAAGATCTTGGATCTCACCCGGGCCTACTGAATCAGAATCTGCATCTAGAAAGACCTGGGCTCATTCCGACACACTGAAATTTTGAGGAGCCCTGCGTTCTGTGTACTTCTAACTTCAGCACCTTTCCCTTACTTTTACTCTCCCAAAACAACACCCCACACTCCCTTACTAAAATCTTAGTAACTCTTAGTATAATTTTTGCTATCTCCCAATATATGTTTTTCCCCAAAATGCACATTCTTCGAAATCATACTAAAGTAAAAGGGTTGCTGTAAAAAATAGGGCTGGGAAAGACAAATCCTTGGCTACTTGGCAACCGGGGCCACTAACTAAAGACATTATGGTGCCTTCAGAGATAACATGGACAGGAGTCAGGCACTCAGCATGACTAAAGGCTGCTTCAAGGACATTAAAAATTCATGCACAAGAAAACAGAGAAACGGGAAAGCAGATACCATGCAATCGAAGTGGTGGTCTGGACATCAGAGGATGAACAAGCCACCAGAAGTGGGAAACAGAGGGAAGCAAGGATTCGGCTTCCTGGAGAGGAATCCCCAGGCCTAAGAGCTCATTTTTACATTGTCTTAAAAGAGAGCCAGAAGGATGCTTATCAGTGTAGCACACAAGCATCCTACAGAAGTTTCTTTTCCTACAGAAGTTTCTAATTATTGCTGCACCAGCTCTCTTTGCTCAAAATTAGGCACAGGAGTCCACATCACCTCCCCTTTCTGTTGACATCTTGCCCATGTTTATAAGTGACATCAAGATCATAGTTTTTGTAGAAACAGGTATTCTGACAGTAATATAGCCTTTTCTACAAGAGGAAATACAAAATGCCCCCATCAGCTAATTCTCATTAAGGTGTTAAGGACTCATTTCAGGTGTGTTTGAAAAAAGCAACGTGTAATATTCAGAAACGAATTTTAGTGGTTTCAGATATTTTAGAGATGTATTTCAAAAGAGGGCCCTCTCAAAATCCTTTAAACCACACCACACGAGCAAACACTTATACCCTGCTGTCACCTTTATTCCATCCCTCCTTTATTCTTTTCTGCCGACCTTCCTTCAACTATTATTTATGGAGCATCCACTATGTGCACGGACGGCATCGCGATGGATGCTATAGATGAAAGGCATCTTATAATGGGAAAACCATTTTTAAGAAAACTATTTAAAGATCAAGAAAGAAGCACAAAAATTGACCAAAGTTACATTTTATAAAAATAAAATCTATACAGAAATATTAGAGGGGAACGAGTTATTTATCCTGAATAGATTGTCAAGGGGTCACCTCACAAGTGACTGCAAGCACTGAAAATGCTATTTGATCAAGTAGATTGTCCGCCAATTCTCAGGGGCTCTCCAGAGAAAATAAAGTGACTTAAAACGGAGAAAAGGGGATTTGATTTGGTGTTTAAAGGACTAGCCAAAGATGAGAGGTATTAAATGCTGTGATGGCATATCATTCTTGACATGTGGAAAGGTCAGATCCTGCAAACTTAGAAGGAAGATTAGTACCCAACGGAAGACCTCATGCCGTTTCTCAGAAATACATCTTATCTTGCCCTTCCGGGCCACGTGCTAATAATAACTCACTCACATGAAGGTGGGAAATAATCACTTAGGTCGCACTCAAAGCTTTGGTTCTCGTTGGAATCTGTCTGGGTTATAAAGCAGAGAGATAAGGATGCAATTCATGAGCACCACAGCCCAGGCAGGCAGGACCTCCCCTGTGTGTGATGAGTCACCATTATCCCCATCATCACGGGCACCACCCGTCCAAGGCAACAGTCATCAAGGCATTTCCTATGTGCCTGACATTCCCTGCACGTAAGAGATTCACATGCATCCTCACATCTAATTCTTGCAAGTTAAGACAACCTTATGCCCATGCCCACGTGAACTGGGATGTCACTGTGCGTGTGAGAGACACTGCCTCAGGTCTCATGAAAATCAGCCTGAAATCCTTCGCTTTAGCTGTTCTACAGTCTGGACTGTTGGCAAAGGTTCAGTTACACCAGGAGATCTGGAGATCTGATGTGTGGCTTTTGTGACTATAGGTTATGTTGGTGCTGTACCCTTGAAATTTGCTACGGAGGTAGATCTTATGTGTTTGAGAACCAAGAAAGAAAAGAGAGAACAAAAGAAAAAAAGGAAGGAAGATGGTGGGAAAGGAGGATGGGAGAAAGGAAGGTAACTATTTCAGGAGATGAATATGTTAATTAGCTTGATTGTGGTTATTATTTCATAATGTATATGTACATCAAAACATCAAATTTATTATAAAAAACATAAATATAAGGTTTTTATCTTTATTTATCACTTATACCTCCATAAAGCTAGGTGTAGGGAGAGGAAAGAAAAAGATTCCCGTAGGCCAAGGCCTTTATAAGAATGAGTATTAACCCCTGACTTGCATGTGCCCCCTCTGCCTCACTGAAATTTCTCTACCTGGATATCTTGTAGAAAAGTAGAGCCACTGCCAATCCCAATAGTTTACCTTCCAGGTCTTTGAAGGAGACTTTTCTGTGAAGGGAACCAGTCCTGTGCACCTTAAATATCTATAACTAGATAACCTCCGACTTCACCTATTTATCAATAGATATTTTATGCAAAAACAGCTTATGTGAGTGATTAACCATAAAACTATTGATTGATCATAAGACCATGATCGTTGATAATATACTCCAGAAATCTGAAATGCTATAACAATCAACAAAACAATATACAATTTTAAAGCATGAAACTTTGATGCCATGTAAACTTTTAATTTGGTTCCAAGTGAAAATAAACAAGCTAGGTTTCTCTTATGCTGAATCTACCTTGGGGTCAAAATATATAGGTATAGAATAATTCTCCTTGATTTTTAAAGACCTGAAGATAGTAAAAGGAACAAATGAGACAGAAATTTGGCTTTGGTTTCATCACAGTTTGAGGGACAAATGTTTCGCTACTCGAAGACTAGGTGACAATGAAATTCTAGAAGGTTGATTAGTGCTTCTTGTTAAAAAGGGGTCTAGGTGTGAAACCCAGATCATGCCTCGCACCTTGCCATCTTTTCATATTATGCTCCTCTTTCTATGGTGGGAAAAATTTTGTTGTTTTGGAAAATTTAAATGAAAGAGAGGGTAGAGGAGGTACATATGCTATCGAAAACATTCATCAGTTAACCTGGAGGGAAATTTAACTAAAGCAAAGATTTATCAATGCACGTGTAACAATTAGCTGAGCTGTTGTTCACATAGGGAAAAGGCTTTTAAACAATAATTCATCACTACAGAATTGGCCTGTCAGTGAATACAATAATCTCCTTCAACAGAACAATGCACTTCTTAAAAAGTATAATTTGCTGTTTCATCATGGCTCCATCCACCTTGGATCTGAAATGCTAATCCTTCATGGGTCGCTGTTGTTTGCGATGCCTTTAAAATTCATCACCGACTATACCAAGATTGTAGACACCTGTGCGTTTCTGCATACATATGTATAGAAAATCAATATGGCTATGCTACAGTGTTTGAAAAAATATTAAAACTATCTCAGCAGTTCCACGGATCCATTACTACTTTGATTTCCCTTTATGGCATTTTTTATGTTGTTGCAATATGAGAAAATATATGGTCCCAGTTTATTTATCCTTCTTGGGAGAAAGATAGTTCACCAAGTCAATTAAAGTTCCTTCTGGATATGTATTTTACAAAGTGAAAAAAGTCTTTATCCAGATGTTAAAATGAACAAATGAATATTTAACATAATTTAGCAGGTCTTTTCACAGGATCCTCCTACACAGTCATTCTCAGGTGACAGAAAAAGGGAGAGAGACAGATTCCTTGGAGACAATACCGAACTCACTAACCAACAAGCCAAAGCCTTTGTTTGGGTATTTTTCAGATGATTTAGAAATTTATCCCAGGAGTCTATTCAGCCTCCCTATGAGAGCAAATAATTCTGGCAAATAATTCCAGCTCTCAAATAATTCTGGCAATTTGTGGTAGCCTTCATGGGGGGCGGGGCTTCATTCATTCATTCATTCATTCGTGTTAATCTAAGAACTCTCAATTTAAAAGGGGACAGTATGTAAATCGGGGGGAAATAGGCAAATTTTTTGTGGACAAGAACAGGACCCAAACCACTCTGAAGGCGTCCTCCACGAGACACTGACTACAGGCATTTGAACACATCTTCTAATAAAATGAAGCGTGAGTCACATTATAAGTCTTTCTATTTGGTTTAAGAGAAACAGAACAGGACACTGTATCAAATGACTTCATTTCTCATTCCAGGACTATTTATTCCCAATGTGATTTGGGGTAAATCGCCTTCTCTCTGTTAGTTTCCTCATGTGTGACATAAGCACGACTTTGTCTACCTTGAGGAAATCCTGCTGTTGAGCTGATCCTTCCAAATATTTTATTCTAAATTTAGGGAAAATGATATCCATATATCCATATATGGCACACTTCCACTCAAGCCTCACTGCTGGGCTTTAGACCAAGCAGTCATTTCTGTCTGGGTTTATCAGAGAGGAACCCAGATGTCAGAAACGTGAGTCGCACAGTGTCACGCAAGAAGCATGGTCAATAGCGGTGCCTGAACTTGACCCCGTTTTCTTTAGATAAACCCAAAACACACATGGCTCTCTTTCCCCATTAAATGGCTACAGGATGCTGCTAATGAGGTTCTGTCGATCACCCTAAATCTGCATCATTTGCCTAGTTCTTTATTCTTGTCCATATAAAACAAGTGGCCTATTCGCTGCGTCGGTGCAGAGCCACGTGCCCTAGACTCTCTCGGTCTCTTCATAGTTGGATAAATATTTGCGTGTGCTAAGAAAGCCCAGACAGGTAAAGCTGTCCAAATAAAATGCAAATCCAATCCTGACACATTCCTTTCATGGGTGACAAGCTCTGTGACAGAAGAGAAAGCTTAGAGAACACGAGTGTTGGAAAGTGAGGTGGGACATGGCCCGGTGCTGCCTTCCAGAGACGCCTGCCCAGGGAGGGTGTTTATGTAGCTCTGCTAGTCACTCTGTGGGAAACACTGTCGCCGTCCCAGGGAATCTGTGGAGCAGCCTGGCGAGGCTCAAAGGTGGGAGAGGACACTGTGACAGAGGGCTCGCAAAGGGCCTTGTCTGCTGTTGCTCTCGCTCACAGCGTCCTGTTAATTTATCACCACTTATTACTCTCCTTTCTTTGCTTTATATCAATCACCTGTATAAATCCCTTTCCCAGATGCCACCCATGAACCCCAAAAAAGGCCGGGACCAGTACTATGTCCATGGATTTTCTACCATCGGCTCCTCAGTGCCTGCAATAAAGCTGGATGCAAATTGATCACAGAAATATTTATTGAAAGGAAAAAAAGGGGGAGAGAGAGAAAGAGAGAGAGAGAGAGAGAGAGAGAGAGAGAGAGAGAGAGAGAAAGCAAAAGACAGAAGGACGGACGGAAGGAAGGAAGGAAGGAAGGAAGGACGAAAGGAAGGAAGGAAGGAAGGAAGGAAGGAAGGAAGGAAGGAAGGAAGGAAGGAAGGAAGGAAGGAAGGAAGGAGCACCGTGCACCAGTTGGAAGGCGAGCACAGCTGGAGGATTTGCAGCTATGACCAGGGCTGCGAATGAATGGCTGCAATCCTATATTTTGTAAATTGGGAACATACATCCACTTAAGCCAATAGAGAATCATGGGAAATAAACAAGTTTTTTTTTTTTTTTTTACAGATGAAAATAAGATTTTCATTTTACCATAGTGAGTTTCCCAACCTGACTGCAGAGATGGGATAGCAATATCTTAACTGATTCGTGACTTTTTTCATCAACGATCCATAATCTGGCACATACATTCTTCCTATTTCAGCAGAGACAGAAAAGGTTACCAGTTGTCTCTACTTATGCAGGTGGATATTTTGAAGACTGTGTGGGAGGAAGAAATTTTTCTCTCCCCTTCTACTGCTGGTCTAATAATAAAATCGACCTGAGAGAGAGTAACAAGAGAAAATAACCAAGCTGAATTACATGCATACAAGTGAGAACTTCACACATGTGAGCAGTTCAGAGCCAGAAAGGTAAACTGAGGGATATGTGACGTCCTGAGCTAAGGACGAGGCGAGGCACCTTGTGCTTCAGCAGCAGGTGGGTCACTCACAAGATGGTGAGAGGAGCAGATGTTCAGTAATTAGAAGTTTGCCCTGCTCTACAGATAGGTCATAAAATGTTATTTCTGGTAATAAGTCTTATTATAGGCAAGGAGCCCAATTTAGATTTTTAGGTAGTTAAGGGATGACCAGATGTTTCTCCTGAACCCACAGAGTCTTAACTGCCTTCAGGTCAAAATAATCCATGTGAGAAAATAGCCCATCGTGGGGACGCCCATTCTGAACCCTCTCAGAAGACTTAAACAACCTTAATTAATTCAGATTTTAAAAGCCAGTTATACTTGATTTACCAGGTATTGTCAGCAGCAGACACGACCACCAAATTTTCACTCATATCACACTTTTGTGTTTCCCCTGTGACAATACTGTTGATATTAAAAACCTACACTCATTGCCAAAAATCACATGTAAAGAACTATGAATAAACAATTATTTTACCAGTGTGCTGCAATTCTAAAACGTCTCCATTCTGAATCCAACATTTCACCCACCCGAGTCCATCTTCTGTCCCCTTTGGCCTTGCCTGAGCACACAAGACAGCACGATCAGAGGGTTAAAGTTATTCGAGAAAGCGACCTGCCCATCATTTTAATTTGGCTACGCCCTTGACAGCACTTGGTAGTAAAGTGTTCACTTCACCCCAAAACAGAGCCTGGCAGAAAGCCTTCTTGGCAGGTAGGGTAATGGGCTCTTCTCAGAAAACAAAGAAATGGGGAATTTGATGATGCTCCGTGGGCCTGACATTCATGAAAGCTACCTACGAGAGTGGATTAGTTGGCTACTTCGATTGAATTACAGAGCAATTAGGTTTCTCCTTGTGGGAATATTTTCATATATGTGTTTAGAAATCGTTATTTTGATGCAAAATCTACATGGCCATATGGAGCCTCTCACTGGCACTCAGACGTCCATTTACTCATTAGTTCATTTCTTCGTGTACTGAATACCTGCTTTGTGTCAAATATTAACTTGGGGCTAGGGTTGCCTATTTAAAACAAAACAAAAAGTTTCTATCCACAAGGGTCCTGCTGCATGGTGAAGAACGAAAACGAATCCCCCTAATTTTGGAATTCATGATATAACAACTATTAAATACCGGCCAGAGTTGTTACATCTTGAAATCCAAAATTTAAGAGCTGGGATCCAACATACCGTTGGCCATCGGGCATATCATTAATTTCCCATGATTTTAAGGCTGCTGATCCCGCACTGTGACCACACCACGGGCTTAGCTTCCTCCACTTCTTGCTTTATTCTCTTCTCGGTTATTTCATGTCTGTTCTATAACAACAAAAGTTCTAGATGTACTAAAATGAGATATAGCTCCCACATCTTTGACCTGCCATCAGCACTTCTGAGGTCACTCTTCTGACAAGTCAGGAGGAATTCTAAGCAATACAAGGAGGTGTGAACATAGGAGTAAAACTATGAGCATATAATGTCACGAGAGCCACAAGGGGGAGGGCTTGGTTAGATGTGTTTGGGACAACAGAATGAATGTTCGGGTCACAGGAGACAGCAGGACAGAAGAGTCCTCTTGGAAGTGGGCAATTCAGAGATCAGTGGTGAGAAAAAAATGTTTGGGAAGAGAGTGTGGGCTGGGAAGTCGGTTTTGAAGGGGAGAAAGAGAATGACAGGTGAATGGAAACAATTTTGAGAGTATTCTTGCCTGTTTTAGTTTCGATTGACTTTTTAATGAGAAACCAGAGTGCAATTAAATGCCACAAAACACATCTTAAGAACCAGTCCCCATGTCCAGTACAGTCTGGGAATGACCACACTAGTTATTTTATTTGGTGTTTATGTGCCAGTTGACTAATAATAATAATAATAAATAAAAAAGAAATTCCCAGCCCTGATGCTTGAAATAGCCAGTTAGCCTCCCTGCACTGGCTGCCACGAAGACCTGGCACTTAACGACACGCTATAGAGACCCCATCAGTGTGTCACACACAGGCCACGTGTGTTTGGGAATGTATGCGAGTAATGCTGGGTTATTACAAATAAAAGAGGAAATGGATTTTTTTTTGCTAGTGATCACGATAAATTAAGGAAATCTTAAGTTTGCACCGAAATTCATAGAACGTGAAATAGTTTTTAAGAGACGTAATCGGATTCTTGGGTCATTATGAACAAGAGAGCGAGAGAAGGGGAGGAGAGGGACGTCCAGAGGGACCATGTAGAGCGCTTAAAGGATGATAAGGATGATAAAACCTCATCTATGTTAGATTTTGGTGCATAATGAACAATTCCTCCGTTCACCGTGGTTGGCAAAGAAGCTCGGAGCCCGATGCCGTGCACATCAGCTTCTCGTTCCTGGAGAGGTGACGAGACAGTGGAATCCGGTCACCTCCGGATTATTTTAAAGTTCCACGTGCAGTAATTTTTTATGCACAGTTCCATTTTGTAGCTATCAGGTTTGGGGAAGGCAATCTGCCTTTGATGCCTTCGCAGATTCTGCTCTGATCCCCAGGTCCAGCACAGCCTGGTGCCATCACCCGAAACCTAGCCACTCCCCATGCTCTGCTCCGTTTTTCTTCATATTACTTATCACCACGTGGTATTATGTTTCACATTGATTTGTTTATTAGTGAGTCTGGTGACTTTGTGCGTGTGGTTTTTTGTTTTTTTTTCCTTTATCACCATTGTATTCTCTACACCCAGAACTGAGCCTGGTGTGTCATAGGCCGACAATAACTGTGTGAGGATAGAAGGATGGGATGGGGGAGGGAGGAAGGGAGAGCGGGATCAGGAATTTTAAAAAGACTAAGCACGGGAGGGAAAAATGTAAAAGAAGATTCCGTATTTTCAGTTCTGTTTTAGGAAGCAGTTAGGCTTCCTAAAAGGGAGGGTCTTCTTAGGGCCTTTTTGCCAGTACCTTCAACTGCCTGGATATCCTAATTTTCGAGTTCCTTTGGCTTACATCAGGCTGCAACTAAGCATCCTAACTTATGTTCGCCTTTCTCCCACATCTGAAGCTTTGAGAGCAAAGCCAGGAAGAGGCCTGTTCCCTGAAGTAGCCTAGTCTTCTCTGTGGACCAGCAGTGTCCTCTGTCCCTTTTCTTTTCTGCGAGGTACACACAGAGACATTCTCCCACGGCACCGTCTTGTTGACCACTCGCCCTAGGTAGTTGAGGAGAGGCAGACCACTTCTCAGCTGACCATTTAGGGGCCTGGAAAAGCAAACCCACCCTTTCATCCAACAAATGTTGGAGTTGGAGAGTGAGGACATGGGAGAGGGAGACGTTCTGAAGTGTTTCAAGGTACTATCGGATCTCCATTCACTGGGATGGATCATGCTGGGGGAAGGATGAGGTTTGGAACAAGGAATGAAGCTCAGTTGTTCTGTTCAGGGCATTTAATGATCACCCATGTCCTCTTACTCCCCGATGCAGGTAGGCACATCCTCAGAAGCTTCAGGGTTACATAGGTTTGCAAACTGCTGTGTTGGGCCTTAACCCAAGCCGCCAATTATGTTTCCTAAGCTGCCCCCCAGTCATCTGGTATTGAGATTGGAAAATGGGCTGCAGTTCTGATGCCTGGAATGGACGGGCAGGGCCCTCCTGGATGCAGCGAACGTCTCGGGCAGATGTGGTCACACTTTAAACCTGAACCTTGATCAGAGGCCATGGAGCCTCTGCCTTATTAGTCTTTTGCTCATAAGGTACAGATTTCAAAATGCAGTTGACAATTGCATTCCATGCTTGTCTTTTCTCTTCTTTCTCTTAGGATGGAGAGGGGGGAAACGAGCTCCTACGGAGAAAAGACAGAAGGATGTCAGCACTGCTCTCCCGGACAAAAGCACGCTGCAGGGAGCTGTTCCTTTCTGTGCCTACGGCCGGCCGGTCCACGGCATTGCACTTGATGGACACATTTGGAACTCATTATTCCCTCTTCCTGGGCTTTGTATTCACACTGAAGGGCTCGTGATGGACAAGGGTTAGAAAACAGGAAGAGTCATAGTAATTGAATGTTCTGTTTAGATCGCAGGCAGGTCACAGGGGCAGAACAGCAGAAACTGGTTTTCATGCTGAGCCAACTTCCACGACCCAGGCGAGGCTGCCATGAGGGATTTCTGATCTAATAAAAACAATCGGAGCCTTTAGCTTTTAAAAGATGCTTATTCACAGGACAGAGATGAGGAATGTCTGAGAGGATGATGTCGGCGTGGAACAGAAGGATCAAATAGCGACAGAAGTCACTCAGGCACAACTCCAGCACAACCACTAGACAAGCAAAGCGCATCCAGTAAAAACTCACTCTGTGCCTCCTCAGGTTCACACTCAAAACATATTAGAAGTTCATTTCAAGGATGAACAGAAGAGAGAAAAAGGAATAGAAAATACTAGTATGTGTAGATTTTCTGGAATTGAGTATACATTTCTGAGATTTTAAAATTTCCAAATGTTTCATTCCCATTTATTCCAGGATTTAAACCACAGTCACAGGACTGTGGCTACTTTTACTGTTGCTAAATCAAAAGATCTGCAAGTTTTAGGGAAAAAAAAATCTTTTTACTACAATAATGTAACAGTTCAAAAGTCCTAATAAAAAACATCAAATTTTGCTCATTTTATGGCAACTTAGAATTTTTTTGTACTAGTTGTCAGCAAAAAAAATACAAGAGAGAAAGACAAATTCTGGTCTAATTGAATGAATCCTTATACATTTTAATCTTTATTTGTCAGTTGACCTTGACTAACATAAGAAACAATTTAAGGGAGTCCGACAATGAAGCTGAAGTCATTGCACAAATTCAGAAAACCTAAGCACCGTTCAGTAAAATAGCGCGTAGAAGTTTTCTTTTATCTGACAATTCTGTTCTCTGATGAACTGTCACACTCAGGTCCGACATGCCCCCTCCTGCCAGGGCCACCAAAGCTGCTGGCGAGTTCCCCTCACAGCATCGCCCCCATAATGAAATAAGTATAGATCATCAGCATCGTCACGGGAGCCTTGGAACTCTGGCGCTTCTTCCTCTCCTTTGAATCTGCTGATTTTGCTCCAAATTCAGTTTGTTTTTAACACACAGAAATCTGCTTTATTTTCCAGGTTATGTATCTCAGGGTAGGCAAGATAAAGTAGTCAGAATTCTCTCATCTCTAAAGGCAACTGGTGATTACATCTCATAGTCGGGTTGTGTCTAGAGTATGGCAATTTACCTAATTCTCCAGGAGAGGAATCTGGGGGCAAACCAGTTAGAAGTCCAAGTTCTCGTCCTAGTGACCACGGCTACTTCACCCAAGCTAATTTTCTGTATCTAAAAGTCCAGTTTTTAAGAAAATCCTGGCTATTCCGATTGCTTAGTCTAGACCGAGGCTGAAACTATTTTCCTTAGAAACTGACCACTCGCCAATTCTCCTCTACACTTTCCTGATGTCCACACTGACACACACGGGTGTAGCTATCTATATCGTTCTCTATGGCCTCCAGGGCAGATCACTCAAATGCCTTCTCCAGGTCTTACTTTTGAGTAAAGAATACTCGCCCTCAACTACAGCTCCTTAATTCAGGGTTATCCCTCTCTACGCCACAGTATTTTTTACCCAGTCACTCGTTGAGTACACATCTCCATTCACAACCAGAATATCTGCTTCTTTGGTAACCCCCCCCCCCCCCGCCCCAGTTTTATTGAGGTATGATTGCCAAGTAAAAATTGTATATGCTTAAGAGGTACAAATTGATTTCAAATACCTCCACACTGAAAAGATCACCACAGGCAAGCTAAGTAACATGTTTATCCCCGATGTAGTTATGCTTGAGCGTGAGAACAGGTAAGATCTACTTTCTTAGCAATTTTTAACCATATAGCACAGTATTGTTTACCACAGCCACCATGCTGTACATTAGATCTGAAGAGCATATTCAGGTCACAGCCAAAGAGTGAACCCTCTTACCAAAGTCTCAGCTGGTGAATCACTATCCATTGTAAAAATACCCTTTATGAAATCCATGCCTACGTAGACCAACATGGCAAATGCTCCTCTGTTCATAAAAACTGAGATGACGGAAACAGACATGCCTCTGAGAATGCAGCAACTCACCACAGTGAGTATTCTGTAAAATTGAGCAAATCAATCAATTCCCAGGGAAGGGATTTTCAACAAATGAACTCTATCAGTGTTTAGCTCCATTTAGCCACTGTGGGTGAAATTATGCAGCCTGTTAATTTTGAGTGAATTATGTTGCTATTTCTAGTTTATTGGAATCCAGAAAATACAGTCCATTTATATAGTTTTAGTTTTGAGAATGTTGAAAATGAGCATTCAGTTTTAAAGAAAATATCTTGGTAAAAAAAAAAAAGAAAGGATGAATGAATGGAATAAAGAAGAGCTAGGGGAAAGAAAGAAGGGACAGAGGAAGAGAGGGAAAGGGGTTGGAAAGGAGGAATAAATAAAAGAAAAGAATAGAGGGAGGGAAGGAGAGAGGGAAGGGGAAATAATGGGGGAGGGAGAGGGATAAAGGAGGGAAGAAAGCATGTTTAACCTTAAAAAGAAGAAGGAAAGTTAAGTTGAAAGAGTCTGTAAGAAAATATGTGAAAGGAAGGAAAATCTTTTAAAGTGATTTAGTTCAGTTAGACAGAGCATCAAAGACACACAGTCAGAGGAATCAAGACCTGTGATGTCTGAGTATCAATAGTTTTTCAGGAAAAAACTATAGCAGGATGGGTTTCTGTTTCATAAAGATGAACCATCTGGCCAACTTGGAAGGCAAACAGAAACACAGAGTAAGAATTTCACCAATGAGCTCAGTACCACTGATGCATTTTCAATAATGAGTCTGTATATTAGTAAACTATTCTCTATATCGTCTGGACATTTGGGGGTGATATAAACTGTACTTTGCATTTGGATATTTGGGCCTCATGTTGACATTAGTTCAGACTGAAGTCATTCCTCTCCCAACACTAATATGAAGATTATTCAGCCCCATCACTTCTCAAAAGGACAATGTGAGGTTAAAAGCAGTGAAATCAGATAAGTGCAGAGGAGCTGCAAGATAGGAGACCATTAAGTGAAAGAGAATGAATAACATTTGTTTTGAAGGATATAGATTATATCTAAATTATATCTCAATTTGGAATACTAAAAAAAAAAAAAAAGCTTTGAGAGTATAAACGACCAGATAAATGAGCACAGAAGACAACATAACTCATAAAAGTTTTAAGTTCCTTAAAATGTATTAACTTATGGAGATGCCTTCTGACATTCAGTGTTTTAATACACAGTACTATTTCTGTTCATTTCATTCATCTTCAAGATGAAAAAAAAAAAACAAATCGTCCTTAGAATATATCCCCATCATGTACTCCTTTAAACATAATTAAATATAAAGTGTTTCTTAATGTATCCTTTTGAAATAATTTTTATTTTTTCAATGAAAAATTATACTCAATTAATTGGTAAAAAGTGATTTTAACTAGATTATTTTAAAGACTCTACTGCTTTGATATAAAAGTACTATAATATGTAGCTACGGTCAGGCCCTGAAATTTTTATATTATATTATATGCTGACCATTAGGTACAATTTTACTAGTAGTCTACAGAGGTTTCATCTTTTTCGAGACTTTGGAAAACCAAAGATTTCCTCAGAGAGAGAGAGCGTGTTTGCTCTTTGCCTAAGGCTCAGTCTGGCTGTATTCCTGGAAACCTCTCATGTCTTGCATAGAATTTGAATCAGGTTGTTCATGAAATCTGTGATTGATGTGAAGCTAACCGGTGTCAAGCACTAGAACTAATCCATCACATACAGTTGTCATAGCACAAAGAATGTCAATTATCGCTCACAAAGTAACAGAGATGGCAAAATTGATCCAAGAAGGTGCAGCAAATTATCTTCTATATATAGCATGGAAAGCTAGAGTCTGAGGTATTCTCCAAACTTAGCTCCCTAAAGCAAAGCCAATTAATGGTCTGTTAGACAACATGAGATTTGGGGACCTGAATAAAAATTCCCAAGAATGGGAAAATTCCTAAGTGTCTCAAATGGAAGAATCCAAGTATTATACAGAATCGAACAAAAGCAATAGCTCCCAGCTATGAGCTCAACTCTTTTTCTCGTTGGTCCATGGAAATGGGATTTACCTTAGATTTCCAACTGAAGAGAAAAGAAGGAATGGCATCCACCCAGCAGGGTGTTTTTTGATTCCCAACTTGTATAAAAGTCCATTTTCTCACATGTGGGATTTATGTGGATGAATTATGGCAGGATCTAAAACATAGCTTTGTGTGATGCTTCATATCAAAGAGGAAGGTCAGGGTATAAAAGAACAGGGATATAGCTGTTTGCGTAAACCACAAGAGGCCAGACCTTGATGATGTTTATTTTAGAATTCAGATAATTGGGTCTAAGTAGAAACACAATATACACCTGTTGCAGGACTTCCCCCTCTTTGCAGGGGCTATCATAAGCCTGCTTCCTTTGCTGAGATGCCTACCTGACTATATTAATGGCTCAGGACCTCGTGCTGATATGGTATGATCAAAAGCTAAGCATATTACAATTATTTTGCAATGCCAAATAGGAAAAACGAGAAGTGAGGAAACTGAATGAAAACTTTCTTTGATCAAAGAGGACTAACATTTTATTAACAGTTTAAATGGAAAGCAGACTTCTGTTTAATTTACTTAGGGTCTAATAATCTCCACAGGAACCTTGACAATTAAGGGTGAGACCCTCAGAGGTCTATTGTGGGTTACATACAGTAGAAAATGTAGAAACTGCATTGCAAAATATATGTTTATTTTGACAGGTGCAAATTAGCCTCAATTAATTAATTTTGGTAATATTAAGTCACTGATTTTATGACACACTTTAGAAAATTGGTTAATTCTTTCCTAAGAAAAGGGTAGCGTTGATGAGCAATTTTATGGAAATAATTGCATCTGCAGATAAAATAATTATTAAGTTTTTATCAAATATCTATTTTATTTCTTAATCTGTCAATAAATGACTGAAAAGCACTGAACAGATTGATTTTTTCCAGGAGGTGTGGTTTTCTGTGAAGGCAAGAAAGTAGATGACTGGTAATGGTTATTTCACACAAATGAACCACCGATCAGTCAAAAAGTCGTGACCTTGTAAATTATAGGATGGATAAAGGCACGGGGGTGGAAGGGGAAGGAGTCCTTGGACCTCACTGTCTAGGCTATTTCTGTAACAGAGCAACTGCACTGGTGCCCCAAGGGAGCCACAGACCCAGATGTATTCATCTTTCAGGCTGAGATTAATATTCTTAAGGACTCAGTTTAATGAATAAACAGGATGTTATGGTTTCCCAGTGCCCATTGAAGAAATTAACATGTGACCTCTTGACTCGATGCTGCTGGGCCCTTGCTGTAGACTCCAGAAGGATGCCTCTGTGAGGTCCTCTCACCAAACATGCTATCCCACGGAGAAGCAGAGTCACAGAATGGACACGTTTGACCTTGATGTTCTGAACACCACCAAGAGCAATATTCTCTTAAATTTTCCCCCTCCTAATTAGTGCAGGCTGATTCTTGCTTTTCATCTCTCTACATTTAAACGAAAATATGAGTCAAAAAAAGACAAATTGTTCTTTGCTCCTTTCCTAGCTGCCACAAGATAAATGATGCTCTTGTAGGTTATGGGAACACTTGGAGCAGCTAAGAGCCCTTTATTACTTTTTACTAGTGCCATGTGTAATAAAGGAATGAAGAATTAGCAGTATGGCACGTCACTTAGATAATGAGCACCTACGGAATTTGAAACGTTACATGTTCCTTAGTCAACCATTCCATTGTTCCTCTATTTTTATATATCTGGAGTAGGAGAAGTGAACAGAAGGAAAAATGTGTGTGGGTAGGTGTGGAGGGGTTGTGCAAATGTGTGCATATGTGGGCATGTGTGCATTCTGCTGGGCAATTTGCAGGTGCAGACACCTAAAGATAAGGCCAAAGTGACAAAAGGTAGTGACGATCTCAAGAAGCATATTTATATTTAATTTACAAGATATATACACATATATGCATGTGTATGTATATATATATGGAGAGAGAGAGAGAGATCACAGGTTTTGGTTAACAGCTGACCACATATACGATGGCAGTCCCATAGGTTATAACAGAGCTGAAAAATCCTTATTGCCTAGTGACACGGTAGCCCTTGTAAGGTCACAGAGCAAAGCTCTCACTGGTCACGTGGTGGTGGAGATGCTGGTGTACACTGCCCTCCATATAGCAGTGCAGCCCACACGATGACAGCAGTAGTCTCTACTACACAGGTTTGTGGAAGCACGTTCTGTGATGGTCACATGATGTCAACATCCCCTAATGATGCATCTCTAGGAACATATCCCTGTCATTAAGTGGCAAATAGCTGTGTGTGTGTGTGTGTGTGAGTGAGTGTGTGAAACTTACATGGCACATGGCATAAAAAGAGATTTACAAATACATTGGCACGAGAGTCTGACTACCAGGGAACATTGTGGAGAGGCAGTACTAGATCTGGGCTTTAAAGGATGGGAACAGAATTCTCTGTCCATATGACAGATGAGTTCATGCAGAGATCTGCCCTGGTGCACTGTACCCTTCGATTCTGTTCCAGAGGTAAGTTGAGAAGGCATTCAAATATTCCTTATACATGAAAATCAAAAAAGTAGACTGGAGAATCTAGAAACATACAGCTAATGGCATGACCTATGGCGGGGGAAGCTGTGGAAGAATGCAACCAGAGTTGGTGGCTAGGAACCCTTTCAGTCTCTCTACAATTTTTTTTTTTTTTTTTTTTTTGCTTTAGACAAAGTAAAAGTTTGTAGTACGAGATGATAAATTATTAACTGGATTTCACTCTGAGTGGCAAGAATGTGGATGTTTATTTGATTATTATTTATAATAATTTTATTTTACTTTTTTAAAGGATCAATGAAATCTTTAGTTATATAGAAAGGAAACTGAGGGAGCCCACAGGACATACTGAGGAAGTGGTCGATAATTCAGCGATGCCATCAAGATACATAAATCAGAAAGCATCACTGTGGACTTCTATTACCAGAGCAGAAAATCCCGGTTTTCTTCAATTAGTAGAGAGTAGCCTTATGAAGTGTGTGTGTGTGTTTTTTTTAATATAATATAATAGAAGTTGTTCTTTAGGATACTAAACCTAAAAGAAGAATTCATAAAATTTTCAGTTCTTGAAATTTGCATATATTCATCACGTGTTTTAACTCAATGCTCTTGTCTGAGCTAGAGAACTAAGGAAGAGAAAGGTAATGAGTCTATTCAAATTATCCAGTCAGATGGTAATAAGGGGCTGACCTAAGTGGCAGTGGGAAACAGTAGATGAAAAAGGCAACCGTGATTGATTGGATGTAGCAAACGGATAGAGAAGGGCCAAGGATAGCCTTAGTTAAGAGGTAATATTGAGAGGAATAGGAAAATCAGGTCCTTTATTAAAGATGAGAGCTGTTACAGCTCCTTCATCTACTGATGGGAATGAGCAAGCTAAGCGGGGAGAACAGGTAGCAGTCTCTTCCAGGAGTCACGCCCTCTGCTAGGCAGAAAGGACAGAACCCAGTTCTCCCATCGAGGACCCAGATGGGGTCACGGAAAGTTCCTCTGTTGCCACTAAACACATAGATGGGTATGTCTGGTAGTGGAGAGCAGGCATGGAGGTCTGCAAGTGACAAGAAGAATCAGGAAAGACAGTCATCCTAACTCCAGGACCAGGAGTGTGAGGGACACGAGAGGAAAAGCCACCACTACTTGAGGATTCTTTAAGTGTCCTCAAGGGAGAGCCAGGTTTTAGTTAGAGACAGAAGAAGAAACGAGTCTGAGAAGACCTTGCGTGTAAAGCATTTTTTCCTGATGACAGATGGTGTATTCTAGAGGGTGGAGAAGGAAGCGTCGGGGGTTGAGGAGGGGGGGAGATGGAGGCTAAGTACAGGACGTCCGAGCTGCGCGAGAACGTGCATCCGTGTGATGGGACAACCTGGGCATCTGGGCTTCTTGTGTGACTCACAGAAATTCAGGTACAGGGCACGATGGGTTAATGCTGGTGCTTCTTGAGAGGTGGTCAAGTCTGTGGGGTATCGTGTGGGGAGGAAACC
Organism: Cynopterus sphinx; assembly: GCA_030015415.1. Classification (NCBI taxonomy): domain Eukaryota; kingdom Metazoa; phylum Chordata; class Mammalia; order Chiroptera; family Pteropodidae; genus Cynopterus; species Cynopterus sphinx. The sequence continues at coordinate 3,070,446 of CM057391.1, forward strand.
ATCTCTTGAGGAGCGCGTGTGGCCCCATGTGTCACTCCTTCAGGTGCATCGGAACATTTTGAGGTTTTAGAGCAGCAGTAGAAGGGCAGGGGCACCATTTGCATAGTTTGAATGTTTGTTCCCCGTTAGATTCCTCGTGATGATGGGCTGGAAGAGGGTCAGCCTCCTGGAGCTCACGAGCCTCTATCAGAACCTTCTAGAACTGCCTCCCCTCAAGAGCTATGGCTTCCTGTGACAGCCGGCGCATATCTTGTGGCAGCGATCTGTACTGAGCAGCTCTTAGTTTTCCTCCCAAACACATTTCCACCCACTTGTGTCCCTCAGCCACTGGGCCACGCTGCCCCGGGAGTTGTGTGGATGGAGTGAGCTCATCAGACTTGGACAAAGGGTGAAAGGAAAGCCAAGCCCTGAGGGAAGTTTCTGGATCTATAAACAGAAACGGCAAGAAGGGAACAGACTAAGCAATATTTCAGAGCCCAAAATAAGATCAATGGGCCAGGGAGCTCACAGAAGTCAGGAGGAAGAAAAATAAACGGTGGCAGGACGTGGGCACCGGAGCGGCCTGGCTCGGATGCTCGTGGGAGGGAAAGCGGATGCGTTACGGAGGGGGATTTCTCTGTCTCTTTGGAATCCCCTGGTTTCGATCGTTGAAGCAGGGCTCTTACCTTTTCCACCTGCCCGCAGCACACCTGGCCCTCTCCGTGGGGAGGTGTTCCCAGGCCCCCGTGGATGCTCGAAACCGCAGCAGCAGCGAACCCTGTGTATCCTATATGCTCCCTATTCGCACGTTCCTTTTCCTTAAAGAAGAATTACAGGGCTTCTCTGTAGGTGCCCGGATTTTCAGCATCACGACTCTTGCTCTTTGGGGACGTTATTAAGTAAAATCGGGGTTATGTGCACACACCGTGATACTGTGACAGTCGACTTGCTAGCCCCGACGCCTGCTAAGTGGCTATAGACTGGACAGTGTGTGCAGAGTGATGCACTGGACAGAGGGACGATTTGCATCCCTGAGGGGACAGAAAGGGACAACAGGCTTCATCACATTACTCAGAGCACTGTGTGATTTAAAACCTATGCATTGCTTGTTTCTGGAATTTTGCATTTTAAGAGTTTTGGAGGACGGTTGACTGAGGGTAGCCGAAACCACAGAAAGTGGGACCACCGATGAGGGCTGTGACTGCATTCCAGCAGGAGTGACGATGAGTGGCGGTCAGGAGAACTCTGACTGACACTCTGAGTCCTTGGGCAAAGCGCACCCACACAGGGACCGCCCAGCCAAAGCCGGATGGCCGGATGCGGCCTTGAAAAACAGAGGAAGGCGAACGGACGGTTTCTCTTTTTCCTCCTATCGAGGCATTCACAGAGCCACTGACTTTACTTGAATCTGAGCCACTTTACGAACCACACTGATGCAATAAGAGAACGTTGAATGGCCTCCATCAAAGACAGGACAGAGAGTTCAGGTGAGTATTCAGGGAAAGGAAGATGGTTGTTTCACATCCTTGCAGCATCCGAGCCTTCCGAGAGGACCCTCTCTACCTCCAGGCCCAATGCCATGCACCAACCGCACCTGTCGCTTCTGAGATGTCCCCCTGTGCTCCCGCCCCCCACTGCAGAGGCCTGTGTGCAGTGACAGTCACCTCAGAAGAGCTCCTCACCCAACACTGTGGTTGTTGAAATGATGTTAACGTTTGCAGTTCTTAACTCTCAAATTTACATTTTCAATTTAAACACCCGGAGGCGGTGGGAGTTTCATTTTTGTTCACGTGCATTTACATATAAAAATGGAGCACGTCGCACCACTAATGCTTCTTTGAGGCTCATGAGTACACATTTCCCACAGACAAGTATTTCGACTCTCCGATGTTGCAAATATTCTGAGTGGCTGTTATTCTGGAAATACATTGTTATATCATCCTCAAAAGCAGCAAGGGGAACATAGCTATGCCTCTGGTATGCTTAATTTATTATATTTTTAAGCAATTTTCTGGGAAGTATCCTTCATTTGAAGTAAATTTCTATTAGGTGGAGATTATTTTCCAGGTATCAATGCAGCAAAACCATTAGCTCCTTAACTCTTCTTTCATAAAATTGCTTAATTAATTTTAAAGGACTTTTTTGAACGTTCCCTCAAAATGTGTCCATATTCATTTTACTCAAAGAAAAAAAAATCCTTAATAGTTACCTTTGTAAACCTGCCAAATTACTAGCATATGACATTGGTCTTTCATTGCACCAGATCATAAATCATTTTCTTTTTTAAGGTTTTCAGGGAACTCGGTGTATAAATATTTAAAAATTATTTCCTAGAAGTTTCCATGGCCTTCCAGCGATAATGAATTGCTCTTTTGGGTCAAGCTCATCCCACTCATAGGTCCTAGATGACATAAAAAAAATATATGGTCTATTCAATCCTCTTGTATCATTAAAAGAATCACCATCCTACGTCCAGCACGACATGACACTTCCTTCTTACAGCACAGACAGCAGTAGCAACACGCTGTGTTTTCACACTGAAACCAGTGTGAACACACCTTCCCTCCACCCTGTTTCATTATCAAGGAAAAAGTATTAAAGCACGTGTTCAGAGAAGCCAGAAGAAGAGGTGTGTACATTGTTTTTCTTATGTGTAAAATTCGAAATCATTACTTGGGAATAGATAAAAATATATAAATCTGTAACTTGATTGGGTCCACATAATTGGGTCACTTTTTCTACAGTTGGAAGGAACCAAACGATCACAGGCTGGAATGAGGAGGCTGAGGTTCTGAACAAAGTTCTGATCCACATGCTCTGTGACGGTGGAAAGCCTGTGGCCATTTCCTCGTCTGTAGGATGGGACAACAGCCACCCCCCACACGGCACTGTAAGAATTTCTGTAGATTCCTAGATACGTGCTTTATTAACAAATCTTTTGTCCATTGTGAAGCTAAATGTGAGTAGGAAACCATTATTGTTCTAAAGTTATTATGTATATAAGGCACAGGATGGGATCTAGAAGATGAATTATTATTATTTTTTTCTGTAGCATTTATTCTAACAGTTAAAGGAGTGTTTATTCATGCACAAGTTTACAACATGTTACTTTGAAAAGAGAGAGAATATAACAAATCCATACAATTCGGCACAAAGATTCCTCATCCTTCTCCAATATTCCCATCCCTTTCTCTTGCTCTTTTCTGCCTACCAAAGTCTAACAGGTTTTGAAATGGGAAGCGGGTGAGCAATACATCATTCCATCCTCGCCCGCAAAGTCTGACAATTAGCATCCGCCAGGGTACGGACGAGAACCTGTGGTCTTTTATTTATCATCCTGACTATAAAACTTTAAAAGTCTTTGGAAACACTGAAAACGACTTCTATTTGATTGTTGCCAAGATGGCAAGATTTAGAGGCCTGGGAGGCTTTCTTACAGTTACAATGCCGGGTAAGTTGTTCACAGAAACACTTAAGAGGAGAGAGGAGGGCAGTGTGTCCCCTCGGAATATTCGAGGTTGGTGTAAGCATGCCTGGGACTGGGGTAGCAGTGCCCAGAGCCTGAGCTTAGGGGAGGAAGATCCTTGCCTTTGCATCGGCAGAACCAGAGAGTACAGCCAGGTCCTCAGATAACGTCATTTCTTTCAAACTCATGTCATTGTAACGTCGATGGCACCCCAAAGGAACCTAACTCTCGTTTACGTCAACGAACCTTTGGTAAAGTTGGCTTTGGTATACATCATTTCGTGTAAAGTCACCGGATCTGTCAAGAATGTTAAGGGAGGGCTTACTGTAACCGATGATGTCTTGGTTTCCTAGAGCAGCCACCACAAATCAGCCCCAACGCGGTGGCCTGAAACAACACGAATTCATTCTCTCCCAGTTTTTAAAACCAGAAGTTTGCGATCAAGGTGTCAGTCAGCAGGGCCATGCCCCTGCTGAGGGCTCTCGGGAACTTTCCTGGCTTCCTCTAGCTGCAGATGGCTCTTGGTGTTCCTTGGTTTGCAGTAACCCCAGCCTCCACCTCCATCGTCACATAGCCTCCTTCTCTGCATCCCTGTCTCCGACCCGTAGGCCCAGGCTGGCAGTGTTCCTGCTGCTACAGTGTTGTCACACTCTGCATGGGCCTACCATCTCTGTCAAGGGGATGCGCACTGTGAGGCCCTTTGCTTGGATGACCCCGTCTCTATTACTGGTGTCCGCCGAAATGACCAATTGGACTCATGAGTCACAGGCCTAATCTCTCCGGCAAAGGTTTCCCAGCCGTATCCTTGGCTTCTCTCCAGAGCATGCTTTCCCGACAATAAATTTCTTAACGCCAGCCTCCTTTGCAATCTGGGTACTCTGAGTGCTTCCCAGATCATCAAGCGCTACCTCCTTTTCGCTGAGCATTTCCCTCTTCTACTCTTCTCTTCCCTTTCACATTTTACTATAAAGAACCAGGAGAAATCAAGCCACACTTGCAACGGTTTGCTTAGACGCTCCTCGGCTAAGTCTCCAAGGCCATCACTTAAAGGTCCACTTTCCACCCAGCACAGAATACAAGTCAGCCAAGTTCTCTGCCGTAACGGTGATCACAGAATCCCCTTCCCTCACGTTTCTGGGAACGTGGTCCCTATTTCCCCCTGGGACACCCCAGTGGCACCTTTAACATTCACATTTTCATCACACTCCAGCACAGACAACAGTGTATGTATTCTTTAAGACGACACAGCGTTCCCTTCTGTGTACTCTCCAGGTCCTCTGACCCCTCCCCAAAATCACCTCTAAAGGCCATGCTTCTCCTGCCCATCTCTTTCCTATGACCTGGGCTTTTCTTGTCGGACACAACAAAACTCTTCTACCCTCTCCATGTCCAATTCAAGAGCAACTTCCACAGCTTTAAGGTATCTGTTCCAGAGGCACCCCATTTCCTAGTACCGACGCCCCTATTCGTTTCCTAGGGCTATTGTATTCCAAAAGTCACCAGTGATTCCACAGCCAGTGCTGTCATTTTGTAAAACCACACATCGCACTGGTTTCTGAAATTAATTAGAACAACCGCACCAGTTGCCTGGGGATAAATGGACGAGGTGTGTCTGTTGGGGAACCCTCGGCCGCCCACTGAGACATGTAAATGCAGACCAGACGGATGGCAAGCAGCGGGTGGCATTTTTATGGAGAGGGGAGTGGCTCTCTTTTAAAGCCTATGTGTGGTTCTAGACTGATTCTTTTTAAAGTTGAGAAGTACGTCAGTTTTTTGGACGTTACAAAAGTCGTATGTGCTTCCTGAAGAGGAAAATGCTGATTTAGAAGGTTAGAATGCAGTAGCCCAGCTCCAGTCCTGTTCCCAGATACCACCCGTGACAGTCACCACTGTCTTTATTCCAGTCTCTGTGTGCTGTGATTGTGGGAAACAATGGGAGGATTGTTTTTTTTTTATCAGATGATACCCTCCTGTAGCCTCCCCTAAAGGACTTGATTGAAGGCGCCCATAAGAAGTGGCAGAAAGAGAGAAACTAAGAGTCAGCTAAGGGTTCGCCCACTTCATCATGCTGTGGCTGGCCCTTGCTTCTCTCCCTTCTCCCTGGCATGCGATGGGGAGATGCTCTCAGTGACACCGCGGCTGCCACACGTATAAGGGCCTTCATCATTTGGCCCCACGACCCTGTTAAACGGTTATCTTTTGCATGTGGTGTCTCCCGCTGGAGCATCCCCACAGCACACAGCATGATTTTACTCCCAGCAGCACTGGATGAGAGTTTTAAAGTTTTACCTTCTTGATGACTATTTTCTAACTATCAACTTATCATTTTAGGGCAATTCAGCAAAATCATCTTTATTATGGCCATGGCTTGGCACTAAAATGGGCTCTAACTATGATGCCAGATTGGGACATTTTTTAACCAACTGTGATGTATTTTATCATTGGGAAGTTTCTAAAAAAATATACTGATGTGATAAACAGTAAATTATTCAGAAGCTAGGGAAAACTTGGAAACCAATAGCTCGACTTTAACATGAGGCAAATTATTGAGATTTTATTCACTAACAAACCACAATGTCCTATTTGATTGTTAATATGAAATCCCGCCCCTTCCTATATACTCTTGGGGATCAATTTGATCTTTCTTTTATTAAAGATTCCTATCTTTTAATTTTCTCTTTCATTCCCAAAGGGTTCCTATACTTCTCACTTAAAAATGTTGCTCGATATATTATTTTTGCTCGCAATTTTTAATTTAATTGTTGTTACATATCAGTAGCACTTCTATATTACTGTATGTTTGAAAGGAAATTTTAATTATCATTGCATGAGGGTCATGACCTTCCTACAATACAAGGTGGTGACATAGCAGGCATGACGCTACTTCTGGTTGAAATCCCATGTGTCAGGCACGGTACGAGGCCTTTACACACCTGGATTAACTCTTACAACACATGTGAGATGTGTAGACATATAAAATCAGAGGTTAGTTTTTCCTGCATATCTTCATTCTTTTCTCACAAATCTTATTGTAGATCTTAGCACCGCTTTAAATTTTCCAGAAAAACAAACAAACAAAAACCAAAACAAAAAACACTTACACCAAAAGAATTATCAAGCAGGCTGTCCCCATCTTCCACTCTCATCCATTACTTTCCCCATTCCCCGTTTCTGATTTTAGTAAAACTGTCACAGAAAAATAGAGGAGGGTTGGGCTCCTTCGCACAGTGGCCTCGTTCAGCTGGCCTCTCCTCCCCATCAATTTCTGCCCATACATTATCTCCTCCTCCTCTCTCTCAGTCTCCTGATTATGCCAAGTAATGTCCTTCTCACTGGAAACCCAGGCCTTGTTGGTCTCTCTTCAATTCACAGTATCTAAAAATCTCTTGTTGCTGGAGACTAAAAAAATAAAAACTGCACAGTTTATTAAACAACGCTCCTCAAAGCTAAGTTTTTATATGGAAAAGAAATGTTAAAAAAGTCTAATCATTTTTTTTAAATCTAGACATCGCAACACCTCCAGTATTCTAAAGCAAGTGACTCTTTTAAGAGGAGAGTTGAAGGCACAGCAATTTCTCAGTTTTATCAGCCCGTGGAACCCTATTTCCAAAAAGCATCGCATGAAATTTATGTTCCAGATAACATACTTTAGATGACACTGGCAAACACACTTTGATTTCATCCATGTATTTACAGGACTTCAATAAATCTTTCCGTGGCTCTAAGGAGCAGTTAAGTGAGGAGAAAAGCAAAGCTAACCCGCGTGGCCCTTCCATCAGCTTCCTGAATTGAACAGACCTCCCTGGAGCCGGCCGCTCTGCACCCTCGTGTAAACTGCAGGCTGTTCCATCTTCCACCCTCATCCATTACTTCCCCCATTCCTCATTTCTGAGCCCCAAATGTTTCATTTTTAGCAACTTTCCTTCCTCTACCACATTCACCAATTTACACCTGAACGCTGCCTGTTCCTTCATGGCCAGATTGTGGCCAAAGTGTTTATTATCTGGTAGAGTGACTCATTATAATTAAATGTCTCTTTCCAGTTGTTCTTAGGTAAACGGCCCAGATCCAGAAGGACCACCTGCACTGAAATCGGGAGACTGAGAAAGAATCATGGAAGCAGAGAGCAGGTCTCGTTAGGTAAGAGATCAGGAGTTGCTGATAAACAACCCAAGGATGCTGGAAAATTTTGCTGGTGGGGCTGGTTGTAGGGTGTAGGGGGGACCTGGGCACCTGCAGACACTTCTCCCTAGGATACATGCATTTTGGTGGAGACTTTAGTAAAACTCGAAGGAGGCAGCAATGTTGTCATGTAAGCCAACAGAGTCACATCAGACAATGAGAAGTGACGCTGGAGAACCAAGCCTGGAGAGTAGCTTAAGGTCATTTCGAATCCCAGTAAAGAGACAGTGTCTGATTCAGTCTGTTTTCCTGGCTGGCTCTGGATTGTCGCTCTAGCTCACTGCCACCTGGATCACATGTCCATTTGTTTAAAATGAATTCTCTATCTGTGATGGGCTGTAAGCTAGGTGGGTCGGTCAGGGGCGGTGACTCAGGGGCACCTTTCTCAGGTGAGATGCCTGGATGGAAATCCCCGGGCCATGAAAACCTCACAAAACCTCACGGTTCTAGAAAACAAGAAAGGCTATGCCACTTGATGGCCTCTCAGGGGAAGAAGTTTTCCATCAACAGGACTAGTGAGTCTTCTCATGACTAGTCCACGGTCGATCATTAATTGCGACATGAAATACGAGATTGCTAAAAGTCAAAATACGCGTTGAAGGCGGGCACAGCCTGGTTATGGATGCTGCGGAACCCTTACGGGTGGAATTTCAAAACATCACAAAGGGATTCGGCTGCCTCACTCCCATAAATGCTTTCAAAATGCACTCCTTGCTGAATAACTTCCTAATGGGGAACAAATAATAACCTTGTGTTGATAGGCGCCACTGCTTTTTGTTGTCACCTTTCTTCTGCTTTCTCAGCCGATGGGCATAGCACTTGGCATACGACATTTCCCATTGTGCCCCGTAGGGTGCTTTGATTTTAGAAGCTCTGAAATTCACAGCTTTGGGGTCCTTTTTTGGCTTAAACCTGAAGACTCCTTTGAAAGGAGCTTTTATTGGATAAATTTAAAATAACACCTGGGCAAAATGGTATAAATTTAAAACCTGAGAATTTCTCATGCTGTGTGAGGAAAAAAATAATAATAAAAAAGACAAACATGACATTTGCTTAAATCTGTCCTTAATTATAAAATAATCCTGATTTCAGAAAGATTGATTCTTTTGTAAATGGCACCTTAGAATTGATAAAACCTTTAAAGACAATGGGCTACAGATCAAAAGTGACTTATAAGCTATCTTCATATTTCACTTTTTAAAACAAACGTGTATTTTAGTGGGATCACGATGCGCACCCCTTATTCTATCAAAGCTAAATTGTGTGTGTGCTTGCACCCTAAGGGTGCAGCCTCTCACCTCCCAGTGCTGTCTGCCTCTCTGCTCACCCACTGCTTCCACCCAGCCCCGGTCACTACCCACGATCGTCTCCAACGTGGGCTGCTAGGATGGCTTCCTAACCGGCCTCCCTGCCTTCATGCTTGCTCCATTTGCCACAAAGCAGACAACCTTTAACAAAACCCCCACTGCCCTTACAACCGAATCCAAACTCCTCACTATAGCCAAGAAAGCCCTGAACACACTTACACTGGCCAGTTCTCCTGTCTCCAACCTGACCCCGAGTCACCCTCTTCCTCCATCACTGCCCCAGCATTTTAGCCTTCTTTCAGCTGATGCATTGAGTCCGGACATCCCTTCCTTAGGCCGTCGAGCTATGGGATGCCTTTGCTCAGACGGCTTCTACACTCCATCCCATCCCACTGTTGTCATTGCGTGTTTCCATCTTTGATGTTTCAGCTCAGATGCTACTTGCTCAATGTAATTGTCGCTGATATCCGATTTAAAATTGGTCCCTTCCATTATTCTCTCAGCCCTCTCACCTTCCTTCATCTACTTTTCACAGCTATACAACTATTATCATTATCTTTACTTTCTAGGGTCGATCTCCTTCCCTAGATTTTAAGCTCACCATAAGTAAGGCTCAGGTTGATTTGGGTTAGAGTTCTGTACTTGGCACCCATCCAAGTAGATTCTGGATAAGTACTTATTGAATGAATGAATGGGTTTCTACCCGATTACCACCCGCGTCTGCTGTGGACATCCTTCTCTCTCACTGTGTCATCTTTGTTGTTGAGCGCATTTTTATCAGAGCCAGGTCCTGCATTAAGAAATGTATATGCTTCGCCTTACTCAGAATGGCCACTGTGACTTTTTACGAGATGCCAACCTGCAGCACAGAGTGGCTGGATAACGTGCAAGTTCCCACATCGGTAAGTAACGGTCACAGTTTCATCTGAGTCCATTTTCTTAATCGCTAGACTGTGACGCATCCTCTGACACAGTCATTTTACTCTTATTTGTTCTGTGCCAACGGGCCTCCCAGGAGGCTCAGAAGTGGCCCGCAGGCTAGCTGATGACCAGCATCCCAAGAAGCATCAATTAAATACGTGTTTATCTTGTTGAATCTCCTCCGAGCCTCTGTAAAGGGAGCCCAATGCCATTTACATCTCTTCTGTCTGCTCTCCGTAGTGGTCGGTTTGTGGATAAACTAGGTCACATCTGCCTGGCAGACCTGCCAGGAGGATCTGGTCAACCCCAGCTGTTTCTCAGATGTCTTTATTGATTTTCGTCTTGCTTCTGGCTGGTTGTCAGCTCATCACTTTAGTGTCCTACTTGACAGTCCTCTGACCTAGTCACTATTGAACCGTTGTTCAGGAATGTACTCACTTGCCCTGCCTGCACAAGAGAGCGGGTTTCTATAGTCTTCTCATCAGCTTGACACTGTAAAAAGGTGACTGTTTCGATGCGGTGGCAGTTTCTATGGTCATGATTCAGATACTTAGCAAAATGGACCTCGGATTACAGTATTTGTCCATTTTTATCGTTTTATTGCACCTGTATTAACTGGCCTATTTAGTTCAATGACTGGTATCACTGAGTACGTGCTACCAGGTCTTTACAGAACTGGAAACACAGTGGCAGGTTAAAAAAATAGACACAGTGGTCTTCAAATGTGTAACCTCGTGGAAACAAGTTTTACTTCATAAACAGCTCAGATAATCATCTAGCAGAGTCTGAGATCAAGCGCTGGAATGAACATTGTCAATGACGTGTGCGACTGGAATTAAAAGATCGCGCGTGACTAGGGGCAAAATCGATGGTGAAGGCTTTGAGGAAACTGAGGCTCTCTGGTCTACAGTGGGAAGCTGTGCAGCATAGTGGGTCTGAGCGTGGGCAGGTGCGGTCAGAGAGCCGAGATTCAGACTTGGATTTCTCCCGTCACTAACTGAACAATTATGGGGTTTCTGTGGCCCTGATTTGTGAAAATAATAATACTATTTACCCTACAGAGCTGCAATCAGGATTGATGTGCATCCTAGGTATAAACATTTAATTTAGTGTTGGGACACAGCAAGCCCCGTGTAACTAACTGCCATCATCTCATACTAAAAAGGATGGATAATATCTGCACGGGAGGCTGGGCTGGGAGAGAATCTCAGGAAAGGAATCAGCATGGACAAAGGCCAGGAGCTGGGAATCAGCGTGGCGTGTGCCCTGGAAGGAGAGGAGACTTGCCTCGGGGGAGCTTACGATTGTCTAGTGCCACCTACCAGACACTCTGCATCACCATTTCATTTTGGACAAATAGCACAACTGATGCAATTGCAATTTACCAAGAATATCCCCGCTGTCTCCAAGGAGATTTCAATACCATCCTTACTTGGAACTGTTGATTTTCATCCTCACGGCACATTGCTCCATTATCATTCCTGCCAGTCTTCCAGAAGATGCTCTCACTTTCTTAGTGCAGGTTGTTATCTCCTTGTCAAACAAGCCTCAATGCCAGGGACATCCGCAAGTCACATGAATACAGAGACAACTGCAAGCTTTGAATCTCTGATAGTCTAGGAAGCCAACGGCAGGGCACAGTGTCATACAGGCCTCTGCCTTTTGCTGGTCTATGGCACTCAGAACAGTTTTTGTTTTTGAGAGATTGTCTTTCCGCCCTTTACAGTGGATGTTATCAGCAGCTACAGTGAGATGTTCAACAGAGCAGCCTGATCGTATCTGGGCCCCTCCACGGCGGCACGGATGACAAACGCCAGGCTTGCTGCAAGAAGACAGGCAGGGGACAGAACTGCAGCGAGCCGGTCTCTTCACATGAGAGAAATTACTCTTTATTCCTTTCTGCAAACAACAGGACAACTCTCCCGCCATTTCCACGGAGTCTGGGATATGGAAACAGAGTTCGAATGGCCAATGCTGTTCTCAGAAAGCTCAGTCAGTCCCGCGAGTGCCTCGCCCTTGTGTCTGTGAAGTTCAAAGTCACAGCGGCTCGAGGACCCTGCCGGCCAGGCTTTGCTCAGTGCTTTCCAGCCCTCGCACCTTCCCTGGTCTGTCAGTGGTCTTCTCACCCCTTGGTGCGAAGCACATAGAACATGTAGAACCTTCTGTGCAGTCTGTGCTGTCAGGTGTTCATGCTTCACTGTCCTGTGCCACTAAGATATTTAATTATTCCAATAATTATCATGATGCTTGAGGGATTGTGGCTGAGGGAAAGCAGGGTGGGGGGGCACACACTGCTCTGTGATACAGGCTAGAGAGAGAGAGAGGCAACAGGGCCCCGTGGATCCCACTCAGAGTCTGGGGCTTCCCGCAGAAGATGCAGGTGACCTGAAAAAGGCCAGAGGACATTCTGCCACCTCTGGCGTAGTATCCAAATCCACATTTTGCCACATCAGTCTTTGTCTATTCGAGGACAAAACATTCAGAGAAGCAGCAGAATGTAAACAAATTGTCTCCAGCTCTAGGAATTTGGAGCTATATTGACAAAGGGCCATGGGACTGAGTGAAATGTTCACTTGCTGTCACTCGCTGGCATCCTGCAGAGAGGCTGGAACTCCTGGTGGCTGAGCCGAGCGAAAGCGAGCATCCCCAGTCATTAGCTTCTTAGTGGCAAATGTCCACCTGCAGTGCTTTGAGGTTTCACAGGCCCCAAAGCCAGTGCCCGTGCATGGAGGGCCACACGCCCCCTTTGGTCATTGACCTCAGCCCCCACAGGCTGTCAGGATGCCACTGCAGTACCTGAGACCAGGACCTGATCCCAGACGATGCCAGAGACACAGGGGACCACCCTACGTCGGTGCCACCTCTCGACCCTGAAATCCCATTTTTCATAAAGCTTTTGATTATATATATATATATTTACTTTAAAATAAAACCACTTCCTTATTGGCCTTCTCATGCACCTTTCCTGTGAGAAAAAGAAGGGATGGCCATGCAACTAGATATCTGGGGTCACCTGAGTACCCTGTGCTCATCCAAACCAACCTCTGCTGAGCCTCCAAACGTCAAAATTCTGCAGTCGAAGAAGACAGGAAAATGTATAAATCATGACTCTGCTCCTGGGTACTTAGCCACAGTGATGAGGTGCTTAGCGTCCGACAGCACCTGCATCCTAATGGGCCACACACGCTTCTGGGCGTCCTGAGGTTTTGCTGAAAGCAAAGAGAATAAGGAACATGCTCCATCTTTAGTATTCAGTCCGAGGAGAGCTGTGCTATCAGCCACCTGTATGCTCTGCTGTCGGGACGGACCTGCAACACTGAATTGGAAGGCTTTAGAACAGCATCCGAAGTGATGGCGAAGTAAGAGGCCCCAGACAGGTTAATGCCTGTGACACTCACGACAGCTGTCTCAGAGCTCCTCACTGGTAGGCGTCCCGAGGCCCCTGACTGTGATGGTCACAGATAACTCACAGAGGAGGCGGAGCTCACATGTGCCCAGAGGTCAGCAGCCATGCTCTTTATTCTCATTTTCCACTGTGACTCCAGGTGGCCGACCAGTCACTAAACGTAACTGTTCTGATGTCGTGCGGGTCCCAGAAGCCTGGCAGGAGGAGAGCTGACATCTGGCAGCACAGATCCTGTGGGATTCGGAGACCTGACAGATGTCACATGTGGGAAACAGCTTTGCATTTTGACTCTCACTGGTGTTACAGGAAAGCAACTTCTAACACGCACCGTAAACCAAGTTTCCGCCTCCTTCTCAATAACAAGTTGATGTGCTAAAGCAGCTTCCTTACCATGGCCTTAGGAATTCTGCCAGGTGGTAAATGACCCTGAAACGTTTGCTAGAGGTCGAATCCGGAGGCTAAGTTCACAGAAAGCAACTTTGGGTTGGACCTAGAGCTCATCTCTGTTAAATTGACCCTAGAGATTCTTGTCCCGTTTTAAACAGAAACCTGAAAATGATTAGTTTGTAAAAAAAAATAAATAAATAAAATAAAATAAAAAAGGAACAAAATCAAAACAAAACCAAATAAGACATATTCATGATAACCAGTATGACTTTGTTATTGTTCTCACAAGCCCTAGATTTCTTCTTCTTGACACCCATGGGACAGCAGTGTTGTCGCACAAATTCACAGTTGGGCACAAACGAGCCTACTTGAGTCTAGAAAGCCAGCTCTCTTTTAGGATTTCCCACCTTCTCATGTGGGATGGCGGGAGCATAGCTAACACTAATGAAAGGTCTCTCACTGTTCTGAAAACACTCCATCTCTGGAGAAAGCAGAGGAGGCAGGCCCCACGGAAATTCTTCCCTTCCTTTTTCTTGCGTTCGCTCTGTCTTGCACAATCTGAAACTAGGAACTGGTGGTGTAAAAGCGCCTCCATATGCACATTTGTCATCTAGGTCTGCTTTTGTCCGGCACAAATTTATTGAGAGTCTATTGCACGCCAAGCATTAGCTTCAGCACTCCCGCCAGAGGAGCAAATGAAAAGGACACAAACCTCAGCCCTCCTGGAATTCTTATTCCAGCAGGAGAGAGAGACAAGCAGCAAGAAAAACGAGGCAAACAGGTACCTGGCTAGATGATGATGAGTGTTGCTGAGAAAAAGAAAAGAGCGAGGCAGGGTGGGTAGGAAAAGACTGTTGAACCGTAGGTAGGATGTGGGAAGAACTAACCCCTGAGAAAACAACCTTGGAGTGAATAGTTAAAAGGCGCGAGGAAGCGAGTCGTGCCATCGTCTGGAGAAGGAACACGCCAGACAGAAAACAAGTGTGTGCGAAACCCCTGAGGCCGAGCACGCTCAGCAGAGAGCACAGAGCGAGGCAAGAGCCAGCAGGGCAGGACAGGCCCGTGTCGGGTCACAGAGGCCCTCGCAGGCCCTTGAGGGGACCTTCGTTTTTGCTCTGCCTGAGTGGGAAGTGGGAAAGGCTTTGAAGCAAAGTCGTCGCGTCACCTTCCTTGTGTTTTAATGTCACCACACAGGCTGATGTGCGGACTATGTGAGGAGCAAGTAGGGGGGACAAGAGGCTCCTGCAATAACTAAGTGAGGTGCCATGGGTCCTGTCCCAGAGTGCGGAGGGCACGGACTTGTTGAGCAGGGCTGGAATCTGGATGTCTGCTGTGTTAGTCAGACTTAACACCAGGTCAGAACTAACAACTATTGGAAAGCCCTTTTGACACTATGGGGTATACACAATCTGTGGTGTCCCCTGCAAACATAGGTAGTGAGAAGTTCTACATACACTCACATCCATCTCCTGCACTCGTTTATGCTCCCTGTGCAGGTTGCATGCTCTTTCCTAGATATTTCATTACAAGAAACAGCTTGGGTCAAACAAATGTGAGGACCTAAACGTGGAGTTCCTTAGGAAAAGTATATTCTGTCTACACATAGTTTTAGGAGACATTTTCATTAAGTGTAATTGCAAAATGGAAATTCACCATTGGTATCGAATACTCAAGCTCTCCATAGTATTTCTCAAATGACTGTCATAATTTGCAGAAAATGTAAGATGCTGGTTCCCCTATGCCACGCTCATTTCAAAATGTTAGAATTTAGTCCTAAACAAAACATTCCCAGCTCTTCATTTGGAGGTCACCTTCGGTAGAAATGAGCTGGTCCCTATAAGTTTGTGTCCCCCACCCCAGGGGGTAGCCCAGATCTAATGAGTGGTCCATGCAGAGAACAAAGACAGGGTCCTCTTGTGATTTGCATCTCTGAAGGGCCACGCCAGCCCGAGCACCCTGCAGGCTCGGCCTAGGCCTTGCTTGAGCCGCGTCACAGTTTAGCTTCTCCCTCTGCCCATCCTGCTGTCCTCTCCCTCACAGGTGCTCCTGCACATGCTCACCCAGTAAATTCACTGCATGGACATCTAGCTCAGAGTCTCTTTACCGGGGACCCAAACTAAGACATCATGACCTTATTTATACAAGTGCTGTTTAATGAAACTGAATATCAAAGCCACAGGTACAGCCAAAGTTTCTGCCGCTAATAATAATAATAATAATAATAATAGTTACAGTAATAATAATGAATCCTCATCAAAGGGCATGAATGTTAATTGCTTCTATTTTAAATGTGTGGGGGGGAATCTAATCCCCAAATTGCTTAACTACATCAGTTCATTCTTTACCTTCAGGAAGAGGCTTGTATAAGGAGCAACTAACTTTCAAGAAAAAACGCTTTGCCATTTTACAAAATGCATTTCCTACTCTGCAGAACACACACACACACAGAGAACTAAAATGTAATAGTTGTCATTAGAAGTCAGAAGCACATGACATAGCGACTTGAGCACGCATGCATCGTGGAAGATACAGATAGTTGGGTTTGAAATGCTTTCTCCGTCCCTCAGCTGGTCAGCCACGAAGGAAATGACATTATACACACACACGGCCTAAAACATGTCTATGTAAGTTCATATTCACGAGGTGTATCTGTTCGTAGGTGAATAAATATGCTTAGAAGTGCTCTCTCGACGGGGGGTCTTTCGTATAGTACTTTAAACACAAGGAAACATCACCTGCCACGGGAGACATCTCTAGGCCACTCCTAGCTCATCTCCCTGGAAGCAGGAGAGAGGTTTATAACATAATGCATCCTGGTAGTAGCAGTAACCCTGAGAATATATGACACAGATACAGCAATTTTAACTGCGCCACAAACACTTCATATGTGTATTAATACATTTCAGTAAAATTGAAATACATCGAGTTCAAATTATTTCTCTTCTCACTTGACTAACAACATCTCGAGATCAGAGATTCTCTAGTGCTCCTATTTTGAGTTTGGTTTGGGAGTGATTTCTGATCTTTCGAATGTTTTTATAAAAAACCAGGCAAACGGATTATTCTTTTGGGAGTTGAGACATTATTGCACGATCACAATAAATCACTATAATGAGACATATAAATAATCGGAGAATAATGATGTGGGAACAGCTCTTTGTTGCTACAAGGTCTCACTTGTCATATTTGGAGCTCTACCATTCCACTTTATAAAGTCAGAATTAGAAATAATTTTTAAATCAACCATTCTGAATGACAAATTTTTTAGAAGAAAATAAAAATCAGGCCCAGCAAGATGTAGTGATTTGTCCCAAGGTCACAGAGTTATTTGATGTAGAATTACAGCTACAAATGCAAGTCTCCTTCCTTTCAAAATAGCACAAGTTTAACTTTGTTCCCAATATCCAATAAAGTGATGGCAAAGTTAAAAAAAGTAGAATTTTGTAATTATGTGAAGAATCTAGAGAAGATAATATCAGTGGAACAGAAGTGCTGAGGAGACTCTGGGAGATACAGATGGGCTTCTCCGTCTCTGAAATCCATCTGTGTTCATGTTGAATGAACTTCTGTCTTTCCGGCCCCATTTAGGGAACCCACCAAAAAGGACAGCCCTGCTTAGAATCAAGGGGTGGTTTTCCAGCTTATCTGTCTGCAACCCAGGGAGAAAATTTACACAAGAGTGAGAGATAGATCATTCCATCAGTTCACTCTGACAGCGAATCCAGGTATATCCTAGGACAATGCGGTGTATCCACCTGGAGTCACACCGCCTGGGTATGTAACTGAGACTCAAACCATGCAGCCTGTGAAGTCCTGAATCTATTATCTGCTTCCTTGGAGACTCAGGCAACTATAATTATTTGTTGTTTAAATGATCATCATTTTTTCCTCCAAGTCTCAAATGTAAATAATAGACATTAAAAAACAAACAAACAAACAGGTGGACTCAGATTGATTGCTGAAACCAGAGCAAAGCATTACGCATTCCAAAACAGGTAATGAAAAGCTTGAGAAGGTATGAGCTGTTCCTCCAAATAAAGTGGCTGAGAAACTGCATTTAGAAGCAGGAACTATAAAGAAAAGGAGTAAACGATGTGGTGATGTGCAGAATAACTACTTAGAAAACCATCTTCCAGAAAGCTGAGAGCATCAGGCCGCTTCCCGTCCTCACATATAAAGATTGCTGACTGGGGACCTGGTCTTCAGCATGAAGCCAAGGAAGCATCTTCTAAACTGGAACATTTTGAATTACCTTTCAGAAGCTGATAGTCTGAACACTTGTAAACCTAGTTTGGCTGTAGATGATTTAAACGACACGCATTATCATGCAACTCCTATTACGCCTGTTTTGAATATCACGTTCTACTATTTCCAAGTGCACATGTAAATTTTCAAAATCTGACCACTCACTGGTCCATAAAAGAAGTCTCAACAAATCCCCCAAATATGTATTGTACAGACCGTATCCTATTATCACATAATTAAATTAGAAATAGCCACTATCAGCTATTTAAAAATATGAGTGCAACTAAAAGTCATACTGTTAAATAGTACATAGGTTGAAGAATAAATCATAAAGTTATAAAAATTATATATTTAGAACAAAATAATGTATCAAAATAAATCTCAAAATATATAGAAACCTAGTTTACATAATAGAACTGGAACTAAATATTATGGGGAAATATTAGACATTTAGTCAGTGGCATATATAAATTGGCTTCCCACACAGGAAAAAAATTAGATCCTTTAAACGATATCGAGATAATTTTGAGACCGAAGTGAAGATAAACACAAGAAGTAAAAAAGAATGAAAAGTCCTTGAACTTGTCAGTAGATCTTGCAGAAGACTACCTTTATGACCTTGAACTAGTAAAGAATTTCTTAAACAGGACACGGGCGACATCATCGGTAAATAGGTTGATAAAGTTGACACTACCAAAATTGGGAAATTGTGCCTGACTCCATAAACAAAGTTAAAAGGCATTTTTAAGACTGCAAGAACCATTGGCAATACACACAATAGTCAAAAGATTTTCGCTCAGAATATCAATGAACTACAAATCAATAAGAAAAGGTCAGATCAATGGAGAAAGTATATGAAGCTACAACTCACAGAAGAGGAAACCAAGTGGCCCATAAACTTGTCAGATGCGACACATCATCAGTGATGAGAACAATGCCAATAAAACAGTAAAGAAATAGCACCGACTGCCAAAATGAAAATAAAAAAAAAAAATCCTGGATTTACCAAATGCTGAGGAAGCTCGGTCTGAGGGCAGGAGTGTCAGACTGGACCAGCACTTTGCCCTGCAATCCAGCCGGAGCTGATGCTGGGGCTGGGATCTGGTGAAGGGATGCTCCGTCGTAACTGGACCAGCTGAGCTATCATTCTGATGCCACGGCTGCCTGTTCAGTATTTTAAAATTAAATTAGGGTCTCAGTGTCCCCTCTCTTTCAGGATATTTCAGTCACTGGCTCCAACGAGGTACACAAAACTAGGTGGCTTTGTCAAATGTAATACGACAGAACAAACAATCGACAGTTTATCACAGTCTGGAAGCCATAAGAGAATTTTCTCACACGCACACACACACACACACACACACACACACACACACACATCACGAACTCCAGCATCTGTACCCTCTTCCCAAAGTCCCATCACAATGTGGTTTCCAGTCCAGAGCTGGTGAGGTTGGCTACACACTTTTCTTTTCACAACTTCACACGGCCCTTTAGTAGAATCAGTGAGAACCTGACTCTCCACTATGGAAATAAGGAATTTTTCAAGACTGCTTGAAGAAGGCAAAGGAGATAAAATGTATGATTGGGCTAATAATGGGAAATGACCAACCACTCTCGGAGAGTATTTCTGAATTTCACTTGGGCGAAGGAAAACAGCCTAAGGAAATAGAGCAATCTAGAAAGAGCAGACTGTTAATATTTGTCTTCGGACTTCGGCAAATTGAAACACTCCACTACTGTATGTGGATCATCTGTAAGATTAACAGGCACGAAACCTAAGTGCTGTTGATTAAGTTACTCTTAAGAGGCTAAGAACCCAGGGTGGATTACTTCTCCTTTTCAAAAAACTTCCATGAGAAGAAATCAATATTGATACACTTTTGACGGAGAATCAATTAATGCTAATGTTGCCATTTCGTTAAAGATTAATAATGAGTAAATAACAACATAATAAAGTAGAACTCCTGTTCATATCCATCTCCCACCCTCCAGCAGCGTTAATTGGGTAAACGCAGCTCCAGTGATTTTATGTTCACCATTTAGTAAGATGCATATTTTAAAATAACGCATAGTGTGTTACTTTCTGAAACTTCCTTTTGTATTCTCTACTCTGTTTTTGAAATCTATTTCACGCGGTTCCAGAGAACTTGGTGTTTTTATACGGAACCCATTGTCTACATGCATCCGCCTCTACCCATTCCTACCGGCGGATGCTTGGTTCGGGTCTAATTTTTCACATTACAGAACATTTCACATTTCAAAAACGGCAGTGACTATTTCTGTGCGAGTCTTCTTGTAAACACAGGAATCATTTCTCAGGCAGAGATCGAAAAAGTCAGGCACGAGGTCTGAGATCGGAGCATTTTCTACCTCGCTGAGTATGGCCGAGAAGACTGTGTGTGAATGGAGGCCTTCTCCTCCAGGGTTGTGAGTGGTGACAATTACAGTCTTCGTGAGAAGTGATTTGGCAAAATGCACCGGAGCTGAAAATGCATGTACCCTTCGCTGAGGAATTCTCTCTAGAAAAGAGATCTTAACAACCTGCTCGCTCGTGTATACACGGATGCATTTTCGGAACGTTGTGAAACAGGGCATGCTTTAATAGCGACGAAGTAGAACAAAATTTGGTGTCCTGTTTAAAATATTTTGAGAGGAAATACTATAAATAATTTTAAAGTCACAATCCCAACTTTTTTCTACACACACACACACACGCACACACACACACACACACAAAGAAAAAATACTAGATTTCATGTCTGGGACCCTCTAACTTCAGCTGACTCTGGTTAGCTCAGGCTGAGCTAAATGCCCAGGGTTTTAAATCCCCTTCCTCTACACTCCTTGCTCACTCTGCTGTTGGTGTCTGTGGCTTACTGTGTCCTCTCGGTGGCTGAGGATATGGTGGGGAGGCGTTCTGGATATGCTCAGTGGCCTTTGGCACTATCCCCCTCATAGTCAGGACCCTATTGTGTGCTCTGCTGGGAGAATCCAAGGTCACGTCTCCTCATTTGATTAAGATCAGTTTTCTCTCTGGCCATGGCCATCACCATCACGGCTCCCTGGTCCTGGGCAGAGAGTAGAGGCCTCCTGTTCTCGTCTCCCCTCCCTCTGTCTCCTTTGTCCTGGACGGTACATGTCATAGAATCTACTCCAAATCGATGTGCCTCTCAGCTTCAGAGAAGCTCCATCGTGTCAAGGCAGCTACTCGCAGTCATTGTTAAGGGGCTGTGGGAAAGTCTGACCTACATCCCTGACCTAGGGGACCCTGGGACATCTCTGGGATTATAAACTTGCCCTTGCCCCCGTGTAACAGGACTGCACTGTTGCATTCACCCTGATGTGGTCACACCTAGATTGTCTCAGGAGGCCCAATTTGAGAGGATCTTTCAAACAGAAACTGGGATAAAGATGCTCAGTATTTCTCACCTTACCCAAAACTCCTCTGACACTCTAGGTCAGAGTTCAGAAATAGGCAGCCACATGCTTTATCTCTTTCTGCTTTTCCCCCAGTCTGGGTCCTTCAGGGCTAGATTTTCTCTTAATTTTCCTATGCCCCAGTGCCACTTCCTCCATGCCCTGTCTCTCATAGGCAGAGGGACCGTTATGGCTACACTACACAAACGCCCCTAACCTGAGTCCTCATAACTGGATTCTTAATACAATGTGTTTAGGGTATTTTCTCTATAATGCCTGGCTTTCAAGCGTGGTGTTTTGTTGTAAAATTCTCTTTTGGAAATCAAAAGCTGAAAAGGTTCCCATTGATTTTTTTGCTAAAACACTTTGTTCCACTCCACTCCCCGCCCCCAACTTCCCCCAGACACACACATACAACCAGAAGGAGGGGCAGCTGACTGGAGGCAGCGCGTGGGAACCAAAGGAGGAGAGAAAAGTACATTCACACGTTTTGAAACATGACATCCACTCCCTACGTGTACACTGTGGATGACATGACGTGTCTCTGAAAACTTCCTTCCCGAAGAGACACACCAGTGAGTGGTGTCAGGAACCCCCCTGGGGGTTCGTCAGTGGCTGAGTCAACATTGCTGCTCCAACCACTTTGCGAGCTCCCCGCCTCAAGGCCTCGACACCTGGGCTACAGAAGTGGAAAAATAAGAAAAGAAGAAACAAAAAATAACTGAACGAGTCATCAGGGTGTGTTTGCACCCTGAGTGAAGTCATCCATTTGATGTCCCTCTTTCTGGCCCAGACGCAGACGACACTTCCACATCCATTTCTAGGTGCAAGAATGAAAAAGAGCAGGATTTGAGCAAACTACACATCTCTCACTCTGTGGCGAAGGAGTGGAAAGAGCGAGAAGAGAAGCCCAGGGTACCCTCCCCTCAAGCCTCTAACTGAAAGCTGCCTGGAGATCAAGGCACGAGGGCGCTTTAACCGCGGTGTGAGATGAGAGTTTCCAACTAGAGAGGCCAGCGATCTTTTTTTTGTTTTGTTTTAGCTTCTTGTTGTTTATTTGCTTTAGTAATTGGAGGTGACCAGGAAGTTTTGGAATCCACATGAGTTTTTGTTAAGGAATTAAGTGACATAGTCCAGAAGATAGGCAATAATAAAAATTTTTTTTTAAAAAATGAAAGTTTTCCTGTTCGTGCTCTACCGAGTTTGGGCTACTTAATAAATCAGAAAACCTAAGAAGCTGGAAGCCCATACACCGGTATATTAGCTGCCATTATTTCTTGCTGATAACATTATGGGAGATTATTTTTGTTTATGCTTCTATGAATCTTTCTTAAGTTGCACAATAAACTTAGCGAGCTAGAAGAAGCCTCCACTCTTTGCAAATGAACAAACGGGCAAAAGTGTTCCGAGTGTATCAAGAATGAAGGTGTATCCCTTACGAGTTATCTTCTCCTTCATTCTCATGGAAAACAGCAGTGGTGACCGCAGTTGTCCCTGTTGATTTAGAAATTCAGATTTTAAACGGGACCAAGCTTGAAGGGAGCATAAGAAGACCACAGTCCCAGTCCCCTAGGGAGGACGTGCCTCGTTCCTGTGAAAGTCCCTCCTCCCCTCCAGCCAGCTTTAATTGCGACCCTGAGCTGAGTGTTAGGACAGGAGCCTCTGCATTTCTCTGATAAGGTACAGTTTTTCGTTTCCCTCGGGTTTTATGACCCCGAGGGACGGGAAAGTGCTGACAGAGCAACCTGGGCTGCTGACTCTCTTGAAGGGCTGATTTTTTTCAAAAGGAAGAAAACGGAGATTGAGGAATTAAAATTACAAGGAGGAAGTCAGTGTAGCCATGGCAACCGATTTGGATACGAGAGAAGGAAGAAAGGCTTCAAGACGAACAAGTCTATCTCTGTTGAACTAAGTGAAAATTAAGGAGGAAGGGACAAATGTGTTGTCCCCACGCTTACCATGGCAGGACAGGCTTGGTGTTTCTATCCACCGTGAAGATGGAGCGTTGGCACTGCAGCTGCTGCTGTGTCCCAGGACAGTAAACATGATATTAGCCACCACTTACAGTGTTGACTGTGTCCCAGGACCTTTACATGGAACATTCTGGTCATCCTCACACATCGCTCTGACGTGAGCACTATCACCATCACCATCTTTGAGACATCGAGGCTCAGAAAGATTCAGTCACTTCCCCAAACACTGATAAGCAGGTGGCAGATCTAGGACCCAGCAGAGTCACTACCTAAGTCCTCTGTGCCACGTCGCCTCAGTCTCACCAGTGCCACCGAACATCTGTCCTGCCTAGTCCTTTGGTCTTCTGAAAGGTGAAAGAGAATGGCCGCTCACCTGCTCCCTGTGGCAAACCTGCCACTGTCAAACGAGCATCAGTGCCTTGCATGTTTGCCAGTGTCCGACCCTGGCCCCTGCCACATGGCCTACTTACAACACCGCTCATGACGGTATAATTACACATTCGGTGAAGACTAATACATTTTACTGAAAACAAAGCCTTTTCTGTATGCCTTTTTTTTTTTTCAAAGAACTCCCAGGCTGCTCTCTGATTTCTAACTCAACCAGTCCTCTGAAGGCCGTATGCACCTGACTGCAAATATCTCTCCCAAGGCTTTCACAGTGACATTGAAATTACAACCCCAGGAACAGTTCTCGCCAAGACATAAAGGCCTCTTCAACAAAGGTGACAAACAGAAGCCAAAACAAAAGAATTCTACCAAACCATGGAGAGTAAGCCAACTCAATGCTGTCCTTTTTGGAGAGCACAGTTATGGTAAGGGGTGCACACAATGTTTACAGACAGTATTTTTCAAAGTTCCAAGTTCCAGGTTATGTCTACTTTTTAGGAGCATATATTTCAAATTAAAGTAGCAAATACTTTGAACACTCATTGTGTTCAATTAATACCCTGTGCTAGTTCCAGGAAACAATATGACACATAAAATGGTGCCTCTCCCTTTAAATATTTATTTAGTTTTGAACTTCCACAATTCAATAAACAATCCAAACCACTCTATAAAAAGTGGGCAAAGTTTTGAACAGATGTTTCCCAAAAGCTTATGCAAATACCTCAGGAGGTGCTCAGCACTATCGAATCACACTATGGACCATCTTGGCCAAACTGACACGTGTAGAATTCTTCGCCA
This sequence comes from Cynopterus sphinx, assembly GCA_030015415.1. Taxonomy (NCBI): domain Eukaryota; kingdom Metazoa; phylum Chordata; class Mammalia; order Chiroptera; family Pteropodidae; genus Cynopterus; species Cynopterus sphinx. The sequence continues at coordinate 3,094,917 of CM057391.1, forward strand.
CCCTATAGCAAAATGCACATTTTTTTTTCATGTACACACAGAACATTTACATAACATGGATCCTTCTAGGGTAAGAAACAAATCTTAACAAATTTAAAGTTATTCAGATTGAACGTTTTTCAGACCAAAATGTCTTTGAATTATAAAGCAAAAAGAAAAACATCTCCAGATATTTGAAAACCCAACAACACATTCAAAATAACTCAGGGGTTAAAGGAGAAACTAAAAGATAAATTTAAATTTTTTTTTCAGTTGATTTAAAATGAAAGTACAGAGGAGGGGAGTTTGATGGGGTAAAGGGGGTCAAATACGTGGTGACAGAAAGAAATCTAACTATGGAAAGTGAACACACAGTGTAAATATATGCCAGACTGTTAAAGTGTACAGTTGAAACTTATTGGATTTTGTTAACCAATGTCACCATAAAAAAATTAATAAAAAAATAATAAAAATAAATAAATAAAATAAAAATACAACATAAAATTTGTGGGAGAACGCTAAAACAGAAAGAAACTGACTGCATTAAATACTTATATTTGAAAAAAATATTAAGTCAGTAACCTCAGCATCAACTTTAAGAAAATGGAAAAAAAAAGAACTAAGTTAACTAGATAAAGACAAAGGAAATAATAAAGATAAGAAAGAAATCAATGAACAGAAAACAGTAAAACAAATAAATACAAAAAGCTAGTTCTTTGAAAAGATCAATCCAGTTTGTATATCTTTAACCAGAAAAGCGAGGAAAAAGAGAGTGAACATTATCACACATCAGAGAGGTGACATTGTTACAAATCCTACAGACATTAAAGATAAAAAGGAAATAGTATAAACAAACATACACCAAAAAAAAAAAAAAATCGGTAACCCAGAAGAAACTGATCCATTTTCAAAGGCCCCAACTGCCAATGCTGATTCAACAAGAATGAAATAATCTAAATAGCCTTATAAACATTAGGGAATTTGAACTTCGTTTAGACCCTTCCCACCAAAGGAAAAAAAATTCGGGGCCAGATGGATTCAGTTGTGATATGTACTAAATTTTAAGGAATAGTATCAAACCTATATAAACAATGAATTGAAGAAGGAATATTTTAAAATTTATTCAAAGAGAACATGGCCCTGATATAAAAACTAGATCGAGATGTTACCAAAAAATTACAACCCGAAATCAAACATGAACATAGATGCAAATTTTAATATTTTAGCAAATCAAATTCAGTAATCCACAAAAAGTCTAATGCAACATGATCAAGTTTATCCTGGATGTATAAGGCTGGTTTGACATTTGTATTTTATCATATCGGTAAATTGAATGAGAAAAAAAATGGCTATTTCAATAGGTGCTGAAGAAAACAGCTGATAGAAACCAATATCTATTTCTCATAAAAACTCCCAGGCAACCAAAAAAAAAAAAAGAAGAAGAAGAAGAAAACTTCCTCAACCTGTAAAGAATACCTTATATAAAAATTAACTCAAAATCATTTATTATCTAAGCATTAAACCAAGACATCTAAAACATCCTAAAGAAGCATGGCAGAAAATTTTCGTGATCTTGGTTTAGACAAAGACTTGTAAAATAAAATACCAAAAGCATAATTCATAAAAAAAATATTGATAAATTGAATTCAAAATTAAGAAATTCTGTTTTTTAAAACACACTAAGAAGAAAACGAAAAGATTAGCCAGAAACTGGTAGAAAAGATTTTCAAATCACATTTCTGATAAAAGAGTTGTATCCAGAATATATAAAGAGTTCTCTAAAATCAATATTAAGAAAAAGAAAAGCAAATGAGCAAAAGACCTGAACAGAAACTTTACCCAAATGGTATGTCAATAGCAAATAAGGGAAGTATGTTCCGCATCATTAGTCATTAGGGGAATGCAAATTCAAACCAAATGATATACCAGCACACACCCACTAAAGCAGTTAAAATTAAAAACTTGACTATATAAAGTGTTGGTGGGGTGTGAAGGAACTGAAACTCTCCCACATGGCCAGGGAAAGCGTAAACTTTGGAGAACAGAACGACATTTTCTAAACTCCTATCACACCAGTCCATCTCTTTCATTCCTAGGCGTTCACCCATGGGAAATGAAACCACAAATACTTGTGTAGGAATGTTCACAGCAGCTTCACTTATAATAGTAATAACCCGAATGTCCATCAAATAGATGAAGGATAAAGAGACTGGTATATTCACGTAGTAGAATATTATGCAACGTGGATGAATACAAAGTAATTTCGCTGAGTGAAAAGCAAGAACCAAAAAGGAGTACATACTTTATCATTTCTCTTACATAAATTTCCAGAAAATGCAAACTATTCTACAGTGAAAAATGTATTACAAAGGGGTAGGAGGAGACTTTTGGGGTGATGGATATGTTTGTTATCTTGATTGTGTTGATGGTTTCATCAGTATAGAGTTGACTAAATTGTACTTTTTAAAGATGTGTGGATGGGTGGTTATTATATCTATAAGGACAGACAGAGAAGAAGAGAGGGGGAGTGGAAGGAAGAGATGGAGGGAAGAAGAAACAAACCCCCGGACCTGTCATGACGTCCAATCTTTAATCTGCAGTCGTGCCCCTTTGTGAAATGGCTTCCACTCCCTCTTCAGTCTCAACTCTCACGGCTCTAACTCCCATCTATTTCCAACCCCTTTCACCACATCCTCTCCATCCTAGTTTCCCTCATCTCAAAGCCTGTTGTCCGCAGTGATGCCTGCAACGCCTATTTTCAACAGTAAGTGTCGGCTGTCCTCTCCCTGCGACCTGCTCGCAGGCTGAGTTAGCTGCACCTGCTCTGCTCCCAGATCAACAGCTCTAACGAGCATTATTCACTCTGTTTGGCCACGGTGGACTCATCTGCTGGTGACTTTTTTTTTTTTTTTGAAATATCCCTGAGAAAGAAATCCTCTTGCCCACCTCCACTCTATTTCACACAATGCCTAGTGTACGATGTGCACTTAACACAATTTGTTGCGTAAAGGAATGGATCTAATTATGTTAATATGTACTCCATCCCCCTGGTATTCTCCAGGACCACAGCAGATTAGCACAAAGTCCCGAAGGCAGTCACAGCCATTACCCAAGCATTTGTTTCTATTATGGGAAAAAACAGGAAACATTAAAATAAACCCCAGGTGCACGAGACCAGAAAAATATTCACCGCGTCACAGAAAAACATGTCACCTCTGAGGTTCATAACGGGACACACAGCCTCACTGCACAGTGACTTGCCAAATGAGTAGATGTCTAGGCGGCTTTTAAAAATGTGTGTCTGGTTGACTTTTGGCTGCGTTTTCGACAAGTGCAGCACCCACAACGCCGACTCCGTGGAGGAACCTGCAGGAGAAAGAGCTCACCAAGCGCTTCTTTATTTTGAGCTCAGGGAACTGACTTACGGATTCCAGAAATCTGGACCTGAGCCTGGCTCACAGTCTTGCCGTGAGAAATAATCTAATTCTCAGAATAATCCCCAGTGGCAATTCTCTTGAATGAACACATGTTTTTTCATCAGACCAATTTTTTTTTGTCTTTCTGCTTTGAGACAAAATGCGCATTGACCGTAAACAGGTGTTCTGTTGCCCACTGATGCTTCAGAGCCGCACTTTCTGGAAGAGGCTGGAAGGATCCCAGCTGCACTCTTCCTGCAGGATTCAAAATTGAAGATCGAGATGGAAGAAGTTCTGAAATGTCACGGGACTGGAGGCTAAATGCAGCCCATTGTGAAAAGCAACGTGAGAGGGGGACAGCCACTTAAGGTGTGGTCCCGTGTCATTTAGGTCAAACAATGGAAGAAAACAGATATTTTTGGTTTTTGTTTGTTTGCTTGCTTGCTTGTTTAAGGCAGGACTTGAAAACATAGCTAAGAAGACTTGGGTGAGGATGTATGAATTTCCAGGCATTCTGAGAATAGGTGAAAATTAAAATTATCTGGGAATCCCTTCCAGAACAGATTGTCTCTTCCTCTTGAAGAGCACAAAGGAAAAATCATGCAGAAAAAAAACAAACCAAAAAAACAAAAAAACAAAAAAACGAAACTAAATCTTTTTAAAGCTTTATGAGTGGTAGGCTCATTTATTTTCCCCTTGAGCAAGCATCATTGGATCCAAATGAAAGGCTCAGGACCTGCCTGGCTTATGATAATAAATGAGGAAGACTCTATCTAGGAAAGTCGCAGTGGAAAATCAGAATGGTAAAGTTATTTTTACAAACATTTTTTAAAATGAGGACAGGCACAGCAACCCGAAGGCAAAAGAAGGTTGATGAAAAACAATTATGATACACCTAGGGGACATCTTTGAACATCTATTTCAAACTGATGGGAACTGGAGAAAAAAGGAACAGTCGATGAAACCCTCTCCCGTCAATCATAAGAAACATGAAAAGGAGGAATGTGAAAATCTCACTGATCTTCTCCATTCATGGAGATAAGGGAGAGTCTCCTCTGCAGAATCTTCAGTCGTGGTGATAAATTCAGAATAAGTGAACCAAAAAAATACTATTCTAGTCTGAAATACAGCCATTCAATCTACCTGTTACCTATTTCTGAACGGTTTCTTTAAAATTTTTTTGATAGCAATTTAACTGTTTTTCTATTTAACACGTGATTAATAGACTTGAAGAGTTACAACCGCCTATAACAGAAGTGTCCGTGTTCCCAGTTGAAAAGCTTTTCTGCAGCGTCAGTAGCCATTCCAGAAGCCTGCGCCTTTTGAAGCACTTATTCCTCCACCCAAAGGGCATGGAGTGGGAAATTTTGAAATAGCAGCCCCTTAAAGATATGTTTTCGAAAGCATGGTCTGTCCTTTCGTGGCCCTGTGCCTAGAAACTAGCCTTCCTTCCATGCAGCACCATGGGCAGGAGGGTGGTAAATGACAGAAGAGCCTTCAGATGGCTTCCAGGCCTGGGCGTGAGGTTCGACGCGGGCACACGACTACCTGCTTTAATATCTGGAGCCCCCGGAGCCAAGTGTGATCCCCACTTTACACTGAGGTTCCACTGGGTACTGAGGTTAAGTCTCTCTAGCCCAGGCTGACCCACTTGGCAAACAGCAAGCCTGACCCCAAAGTGATGTCTGTGACTACACCGGCCAGCTAGACCCTGGGTCCTGTCCGTGTTTCCCATGTGGTTTTATTCGAACAACTCAACTGTCCCATCAGGTCACCTCCTACAGGAAGCCCTTCCTCACAGCTCCAGAGTGCACCTCTCCACAGTCCCACAGGCCCCGAGCAAACTTCAACCGCATCGAGGTTGGATCCGCAGCCACTTCTGCATCCTGAGCACTTAGCAGCACGTGGGCAACGCAGGAGCTGCTCATCAACCCTCTGGTAAATTAAAATCGAACTGAGAGAATTGGCTAGATTAAGAATTTCCAGCCTGTGTCCCAGGGAACTCTAGGAGTCCTTTAGGGGTCACTTGGTGGCAAGAGGGGAGGGCGTTGCAGAGAGAGGGTGTGGGCTGGCCGGGAGGGCCATAGCCATCCTGCTTCTTTTTAATCCTTTTTCTCCTGAACTTCCAGGTGACCCATCTTGTTTGAACGCAGGGATGTCTGGCTAAAAATGTTTGAAATTATTAGCCAATCACACTTCCACTTCTGAATTTATATCACTTTCTCGTTTCCTTTTAAAAGCCTGCAGCCAGACCCTGAGGAATGAACTCTATGTCACGCATAGTGGACTCTGTAGCTGCGGATGCTGTGGGGATTCGTCCTGGTGGGTGTGGGGTACTTCGTTTGTTTACTGTGTTCCAGAATCTCATGGAAGAAATTGTAAAATCACCTGATATGTCCAACTCATGAAGTCCCAGAACGTGGCCCTTCGGGAAACATGTCATCTGACTTTCAAACATGTTGACATCACGACAGAGGAGGCGTGACTCACCCCGAGTTTGGGGTTGATGATCGTGTTTGCCAATCATGGATGAGAATAAAATCTATTACGGATTATTCTCTGAGGAGACATTCCCTGGGGTCCCTTGTTGCCATCAGATGCTGAAATCCACCCCAATGGAAGGGTCTTCCAAAGCAGCCGTCCTCGCATGGGCGAGGGGATCAAAGCTCGTGACCTTTACCTGCTTTGACATCAGTAATGTGTAAGCATGCAGGGGTGACCAGCCACACAGGCCCAGACATGGCTGGCATCTGGTAGGGCCTTCAGGCTGGAGTGGCAGGCCCCTGACCAGTCTCAGCTGTGCTGGCAGCAGGACCCCCTATGTGTCTCCTCGTGCCCCAGAGCTGTGGCATCCAGACACATGTGCCAGGTGAACCAAGTGATGGTAACGAGAGGCAAAGCCAGCTCGGCCGTGGCCACCGCACGAGATCGGAGGAGGCAGTTTACTAAAAGGGGTTTCCACTGAACAGGAAGGCAGTCGTGGAAGAGACATTCCTGGGTCAGCGTTCTCAGGGTGGACTGTCCCCGAGTCCTGGGCGCCAGGGGACCTGCCCTTCAAGTCGGGTCAGCACAGATTGGTCAACAAGTGATGATGCTTCGCTCCTGTGGTTCTCACTCTCCCGGAGAGAGGGGGTGAGCGACAGTCATTGATGACACCATCCGTATTGACTCTGTTCTGGGCCAGAGGTGTCACCGCCATCCACATTGCACAGAAGAGTGACCACACACAGGTTGGCCAACCCGCCCAGTTCCAAGTCAGGTCGAGCGATGAGCCAGAATTTGCATTTTGTTTGTCTGACTCCAGGACACGATTTCTAGTGACTTCGAAACAGTTTCCTTGGACGGCACATCGCCTCCCCACCGGTGAAGTCCTGGGCCCGGCGATGGCTCCAGAGGGCGTGGGAAGCCACAGGCCCAGGAGGCCCCTCGGCCTGCTCAAAGAGTGGGTGGCTTCATGGAAACGATTTGTGCCAATGAAGCTCACCCCGCAGAGGCTGAGTGTCTAGCCCAGAGGGCAGTTGTGAGCATCACCTGTGGGATCGTGCACATCTGAGCTTGGGTCCTGGTTCTGCTATTTACTCAGTGACCTTGAGGAAGTTAACTTATTTAATGTCTTCATCTATGAAAACATCAAGATATTTCTACCTGAATGGCTAACTAAATGTAAAACCTTGCCAACGTGCCTGATACATAATAAGAACTTCACAAACGCCGGCCATTCTTATCGAGGTTGCAATTATAGTATTTGCAACCATGTTTTAATGTTACTTTTTCCTTTTCTAGCAAAAACAAGTTTTGCCCACTCAATTCTTTCTCATTATTTCATAGGATACAACAGAGATCGTAAATATATTTACAAGGGATGACTTCCCCCTAGAGAACTCTGAAGAGAACACGAGTCGTTCGGTACATTAGTAACCGTCATGTTTCCTTGCCTGTACCCGATGTGAGTATCCTAGCCTAAGAGGACAGTGAACAAAAATTGAAGAGAAAGAAAATTATCGATGCTAATATTTTAGGAGTGACATTGGCGATGCGGCCGTGTGGGAGAATGTCCTCGCAGGGCTGCACATCGAAGTATTGAGGGGTGAAGTGTGATGGGGCCTGCGCCTTCCTCCATGATGCAGCTCTCAGGGGGACGCATATTTCAGCACGTCTCGTGAGCATGGGTGCTAACGGGCATTTTTGTGCACTCACTTTTCTGCAGAGTGTCTCTCTCTTTAGCCAACACTGAACGGATTTGCTTGCAATCCCCTAATAAAAATTTTAGGTTACTCATGTGTGACATGAACCTACTAAGTACACAGCAGCCACCTGGCCCGGGCTCTGATTCACTCCTGTAGGACTTGGGGCCAAGGGGACCAACGTGAACACGAATCACACCATGCCCACTGTGCCACAGTCATAACATTTTGGTTTCTAACCAGGAGTTATATATCTTATGCCAACATCCATGAAGCTGAGTGAGCTATCTTGCTGGTTTTCAGCTAGGGGAAAAGTCTCAGATTCTCGACCTCTGACAGTTCCTGACCCTTGACTCCTGACAGCTCCTGCCCCCCGACCCCTGACAGCTCCTGCCCCCCGACCCCTGACAACTCCTGCCCCCGACCCCTGACAGTTCCTGCCCCCCAACCCCTGACAGCTCCTGCCCCCCAACCCCTGACAGCTCCTGCCCCCTGCTTCCACATGCTTGAGCCTGTGAAATAGACGTCTGTGTGTGTGTGTATGCTGAGATTGTAAAAGTGAAGAGGTTAGGAGCTGTCTTAAGCACAGAGATCAGTTAATGTCAGCTCTAAATCACACAACGCTTGAGCACATGGTCCCGAGTGAAAACTGAAAAAACCAGGCGCTCCCCGGAGCCGCGTGGGCAGGCCGGTCTGGGTGGCTCTTGCCGGGCTCTCCAGCTGCTGCTTCAAATATGAACTCAAGAGGAAACACTCTGAAGGGCCTCTGGGGATCTGAAGTAGCGCATTCATCTGACTCAACGTTTAAAAACACTCAGGCAAATATTGAGATAGACAGACATCATTTGCATACTGCTTTACTCACCCACCCTTGTACACATGTTCAGCAACGTCCCTCAGGCACTTAAGCACCTACTTTGTGCCAAGCAGCGCGAGAAGTCACAACATAACCCTGTGATAGGTGGGTAGGAATTATTGTTAAACCTTGTTTGCAGACCAGGAAAGTAGGACAAAGTTGAAAGACATCCCTGACACTTAGAATGACAGGGCTAAAATGTGAATGATAACCACATCTTGATGTATTCCAGTAGTCCATAAATTTTCCATTCCAATCCACATACCAGCAAGGTTATTAGGGTCAACCTTACACTCTCTCTTTGATTTAGAATAATTTAACATGAAAAAGGTCTTTTAATATTGATATCTTCCTACCGATATAAAATCTACAATAAAATGCAGCTTCGCTTAATAAAAATATATTTGAAGGCTTGTTTCATATGGTTTTCCACCTGATTTCAACAATCTAAGCATAAGCTCATTATTTAATAATTATTTTGAAAACCTTCTTAAAGGTATTAGTCTTCATTTACTAGCATATTAAGCTTGGGGAAGTTAGCCCACAATTTTGGATCTATAATGATTTCACTGGATTCAGGGGTGTCTTTAATATGTGAATCTAAAAAAAGAGTCATGAAATGACTATCCACAATGACAATTTTTCAGTCAGTTCACCTGGGGAACTCCTAGAGAAAACAAATAGAAAATACAGCCAAATCATATGCTATCTTTGTGATGTGCACATATAAACCTTTAGTCAATACAATCTTTTGAGCATATCCAAGTAATACCTCTCGCTGAATACTATTTTTCACAATCAGATTTTTATCTATGTGTAAAATGTGGCCACTGGGTTATGAAGTAAGGCCAGGCTGATCCCGATCTAGATTTATTCACAGATTGCCTTGGACTAGAACATGTGTGGTTGGGGACTGAGCCAGCTTGAGCTGTCTGAATCCTTCATGTCTATCATGTAGGGTAAACCATATTTAAAAGATAGACTTTATTGTATGATTCCTGGGCTTTTTTTTTTTCCATTTAAAGGCAAGAAAACAGTCTCAATAGTTTTTCTTGTGACACTTTATCATATCTAAAGCAGAGAGTGTAAACTGCCAAAAACAATAAGGGCTAAGAAGAAAGCCACTAAGTGCCAATGAGATATACACAATAGCTGTGTTCATCTAAAAAGACAGAGAAAGGGGGAGTGAAGGGGAGGGCAGAGGGAGAGGCAGGGCAGAAGGGAGGTGGAGAGAAAGAAAATCTCCAGAATTAATCTGCTATTTAGATGACATCATCAGAGTCTAAGCCGGAATATAAAAAGCAGAGTGCTTGCCCCATGCTTATGAAACTACTGATTGAAGAGATGTGGGCACTGTGTATCTCAGGATTTTTTTTTCTTTTAATATATGCTGCAGAAATATGCACTGAGAGGCAGGGTTTTCGACCATTTTTAACACATAATTGCTTCAAATAAGCATAAAAACTCCATTAACTCCTGGAGAGTCATACGAACATTTTAAGAGGTCACCTGTTTAGCTGAAAAGTCAATCTTTTCTATGCATCTTCACCAAGTCAGAAAGTTTTTTACCCAATTTTACTGTTGGTGACTTCCATTATGAAACCAATAGATATGTATTTCTTAATATAAAAGTGATGTAATGTTAATTGTGTTTTCCAAACTGCACTTGATAGATGGGTTGATGAGCTCTTATATAATGGTGTGGATCGGATAGAATTTGCTACTTAACAACTACCAGAAACATAGAGAAAGCATTTCTGGAAATTGTTACTTTTCGAAGTACTTCTGAGTGGGTATTTTTATAACTGGTGTACATTATTTGACTATTAATAAATTGTCATTATATCTGGAGAAGTAAACTTTCAAGTAGCTTCACAAGTGTTACGACATCAGTTGCCAGACATCTACTGGGCATCTTGAGGCAGTAACTGCCACAAAGAAAAAAAAAAAAACATGAGAAGAATTAACTTCTAATGTGAAAAACCCACATTTAACTGATGATGCCACGTAGTCCGTGCCATATTAATGCTCATACCAAACACCTCAGAGAAATACAGACATCATGCTCTGGGTGCATAACTACAGATGACACACAAGACATGCATAAACATACTGGATAAACATTTACTCAAATGCTGGTTTACAAATGTTAGTTCTGTCACATCGAACAGCTTTCTTTGGGTCTGTCAGTGAGTTACGGTCTGCCTTCTCTTATCTAAATATCTATAGAAGTAAAAAATAAATGGAGGGAAAGATCTTTCTGAAATCATGCTAATTAAATAATACAACTGTGGAATATAGTTTGGGAAATGTTTTTCTCATATATACAAAATATTACAGAGTCAGAATAGGAAATGGTACTTATGAAAATTTAACACAGATACAGGTAGCACTCAGCACGTATCAACATATTTGTGTTCTCCATCCCAGCACCTGCTACATATTAAAGCTCAATGAACATCTGCTGAATAAGTGATGCTCTTTCTCATTTCACAGATATCCCTTTCAAAGTAAAGAGATTACATCATTTGCTAGTCTATGGGGAATCTGAAATTAGAATCTAGGCCTTTTCACCCATAGCCCAGTTGTACTTCTTACATTAGACAGATATAAGAACTTTGATGTTGGTTACATACATAATAAAAAAAAATTTAGATATATGACAATTTCCACTCAGAGACCGACAACTCATAAAAGTCATGAATCCAAACGGAAACGTAACCAAGAGTTGCGTGTTGTGCCTTTGCAGAGTGTGGCCATGTGGTCAGGGATGAAATGAGCTGAACGACTAGTTCTCAGCAAGTGCTGCTCCCCACTCTGTGCTCAGTGGGGGTGCAGCCGACGAGTTTTGGTCGAGAGTCCCAGGTTGGCTCAGGCTCTAAAATCCAGGCGTATTCTAGAATTCTTGGTGACCTAGTGAGTCTTTTCTAGAACCTCAGAGATTGAAAAAGACTTAGAAGTCATCTCACCTCCCCCTGCTAACAGTGTGTACTACTTCATGGGGCAGCTTGAAGTAAAGGAGGGAACTCACGGCCTTGAGAGGAAAAGGTATGAGTGACTACAGTAAATGTTTGTGAATTTTTTGAGCCTCCGTTTTCTTAGTTTTCAATATCTGCCCTGAAGGTTATAATGAAGGTTTGACAAAGTACATTAAGTAAAGCCATTCATGCACTAGGCAGTCAGAAATATTAATAGTCCCCACAGCTGCTTTATCAATGAACTAGGGTAAAATTTGCTTCTTCCTAGATATATTTGTTTCCCAGGGCTGCCATACAAATTACCACGAATTACAGATGGTTTAAGGCTACAGAAGTTTATTCTCTCACAGTTCCAAAGCCTAGAAATTCCAGATCAAGCTGTCAGGAGCACCATGCCCTCTCTGAAGGTTCTAGGGGCAGAGTCTTCCTTGCCTCTCTCTCGTTTCCGATGGTTGCGGACAATCCTCCAGCATCACATGGCACTATCCCTGTATGCTCTGTGTTCAAATTTCTCCTTTCTTATGAAGACACCAGCCTTATTGGATTCAGGGCTCAATCTAACCTGGGACGAACTAAGCTTACCTTGCTTACCTCTGCAAAGACCCTACTTCCAAATCATGTCTCATTCACAGGTTCTGGGGAGACGTCAGTTTGGGGGAGGATGCTATTTAATCCAGCACAGCAGATTTGGATGGCAATAAAATATTATGCAAACTGTAAAGTACAAGGTGATTCCCTTTCTCACATTTCCAATTGTTACATGATTTTTATTTTTACGCATATCTATGGAAACAAATTACCCATTCAAGAAAGAATTACTTTCAAATACAGAAAAAAAAATTACCAATTAGATAGAGGAGAAATGAGATGATTCCTACCCCCAAATACTAAAAGTTATAAAAGATTACAAAAGAGTTTTTATGACTACTATTACATTACATTCTATAAAATTAATCCATTTTAGAAAATCTATAGTCATGAGATATACGAGGCAGGAATTACGACATATTGAACACCATGTTTAATTTTCCATTATCTTATGTAGATAATTAAATTAATTTGATGAAGGTTTTGTGCCCTTGAGCCTAAGCTTAATAGTCCACTTCCAGTTTTTTAATAAAAACTTCCAGTTAATAATGGTTCCATCACATAACAACATCAGGGATATATTCAGCTCAATACTTATCCACACTCGAATATTGAAATGAAAACCACATGGCATCAGTCTTCCTTTCTAACCCTTAGGTGGGGCTACGTAATGAAACCTGGGACGTTTCACTTAGGCTTCAAATGGTGACGTGGTATGTATCAGCATTTAAACTGGCACTAGCAGAACAACTGAGTTAGGTGTGATATTTTCTTCGTTGTAACGTGTACCAGATCCATCGTGTCACTCGAATTGCTGCTGTTGGAGTCCCAACTGCATATGATTCTCACTGTGTGGTACAGTGTAAAATATGCCTCAAATACTATGATCACCCTAGGAGAGAGAGAGAGAGAGAGAGACATCTTTCATAAAGACAAGACATAATCACGGGAGTATCATGCTTCCTGCATAGAAAGGGAGAAATCCATAGACACGGTGAAAGGCCTACAGTTTTATCATGATCTATGAAGCTTATGTTTTGAATACTTACATTCACAGTGGGGTTATGTGTCTGATATAAATAGCCTATTAGAAAATGAGAAATTTTTTCAATTATCTAAAAGGAGAGTGAAGAAGACATCTAAAGATTTTTAGACCTTTTAAATGCATCCTCTGGGATGAAAAATATAAACTCTCAAGGTTCACAGTTTTCTTTCTAGAATCAGGGTGTCAGGCTTATATGATGACACTAACTTCAACAGATAGGTATTGTATTCTTCACATGGCCTTCGTCCCCAACCTAACGTTCTCATTACAGCCACCCAAAATGGCTTCATTTTCTTTCTAATTGCTCCCCTGCCACAGTCTTTTCCCTTCCTCAGCCTCCCCTGTTCCAAGTTTCCGATTAACCTCATAACGTAGCTTTGCTCATGTCATTCCTCTGAAGGATAATCTGCATGTCCTACCCCTGCAGTCACATCGTCCTGGCCTCATTCCAACTCATCTAACATGCGACCCAGTCCATGTCAGATTGCTGGATGACAGATCTGTCCACATCTGATACCTCAGACCATCCAGCTTCTTCTTCATTGTCTAGAGTTAGTCGACACTTCTCAGTTTTAATCTCTTAGCTTATTCTACTTTCCCCACCCAAATCTTTTGAGACCCACTCATACACCCTTCCTTTCATGAAGCTTCTCTGATTCACCTTTTACCTCTTAATTCAGTCCTAATTACTGGATGTGCCTGCTACAGTGTTTGGCTCATTTTGATGTATCTTTAACTTAAATGCTTATTTTTCCCCCTTACTGATTTTATTTGCACAACCCATGAGAGGAGGAATCGTGTTTTCATCGTAGATGAATGATCCCAGCAGCAAGCATGACATCCGTTATGGATTAAGTCAGATGAATTGTTTGTGTGAGTTTTTCTGCCTATTCCATGTGGGATTATCATCTCAGAGAGAAAATTGATTTCGGACTCGTTCATGGATTACCAGACAAGAACCGCAGAATTAAAAGAGGAATTTGGCATTGTTACAAACTCATCAGTTCTCAGAGACAGATGAAGGGAAATCACTTATGGTAACTTCTTAAATAAATAATTGGGACTTCCTTAAAATAAAGTCTACACTGTCTGTCTTCACAGAGTAATCACAGCCCATATTCTTGCATCTTCTTTCTATTTAGGGTTTTCTTTGGCAGATGTTACTATAATCCTAAAATACAAAATGAAAGTGAGATTTGGAGAGTTTTAGGATTTTAAAATTTATTTGGTGATTTTTTTGGGGGGGAGTGGGGAATCTACTTTAGATAGCATTCCTAAGAAGATATAAATAACACGAACCAGTCTCTCTGCCATTGCTTATTTGTAAGGCAGAAGAGAAGACTCTAAAATAAAGCCAGTTACTGAAGTGCCTTGAAAGGGTGTTGGGGTGTTTGAAAATGGCCCCTATAAAATAGAAGTTGCCTTTCTTTTCACCTGGCCTTCATTCAAACACTTTGCATTTTGTTGAGCTGTGTTTAGCAGATCCTCCTGCTGATGGAAAACATAACTTCCCGTCCTGCCAGTGGGTTTGCTCGGCACCAGGATTCTGGCTGGCTGTTTCCCTATGAGAAATCCACTTGAAGTGTACATTGTTGAGCATCTTACTGTGTATCGAGAGAAAACTTTTATTTCATGATTAGTTTTTCTTCTTTATGACATCCAGGCAGTGTAAATCAGCTCTTTTGACTTGCACATCTTAATTAGATCAGTCGTTAAGAAAGGATATTAAGGAAACTCTTCCTTCCATTAAAATGGAGGTCAAGAGTGGCATATTACTGCTTCGCAGGGAGTTTAACCAAATTTAAAGGAGCAGTGAATGGTTTGGCAGATATTAGGCTCTGGAGAATAATTAAACTCCTCTAAACTTTGTTAAAAAGAAAAAAAAGTTCATTGTCTAATAGGAAATGTAGAATGAAAAAGCTTTCTTAGATTTCAAACCATCATAATTGATGTCTGCCACTATTACTCATAAAAATGGTTACTCATAAAAAAAGAAACTATTTGCTCTCCTACCGCATCTGAGACGACTCAGTTGTTTTGAGAATTTTAAAAAATTGTGTTATGCTTCATTTTGGTGTTTAGGCACATTCATTTTCTCCATTTGACGTAGGTTTCTGCCTGTTTTAATTTCATATATGCTTAATCAAAGTACAAACAATTGTGAAATGCAATATTCTCTGTCACCTAGATTTCACCCCCAGGACCAAAATATAAAAGATTTCCTAGGTCCTGTGCTCATCAACACCTTGAACGGGGACATTCAAGGCATTTGATGAGATTTTCATGTATAATGAAGCTAAGAGGGATAACAAGCCACATAGTAACAGAATTAAGACTCAAAACACCAAAAATGACTCAACATGCCCAACTCTAACAAGGTAAAACTTAATTGGGTTGATCACCCTTTACTTAAGTCTTAAAAAAAAAAATCTGCACGAGTGTAGAGGAGGAGGCATACATTAAAGGTACCCCACAGAAACACTAAATAACAACAAAACAACTAAAACAAAGCGATCTCCAAATGGCCCCAAGCCCTTTAAATTTAAATAAGGATGCCTAAAATCCAGAACGGCTTGACCGAGGTAACTCAGTTGCCAGAAGCTGCCCTGGACGTGTCCAGCCCCTTGTCATTGACTTGCCACATCACCACCCGTGGGACAAAGACTGCAGAGTTTTAATGGACTCTGAGCTCAAAGGCGTGACGTGACTACAGAAAACTATGCTCTAAGTCAGATTAGCTGAGAAGTGATGTCCAGCACCAAAGACCTGGCATTCTCCAGGGGCCACTCCCCAAATGGCATTTCGTAGAGTTCTAGAAACCGAGTTTTGACTCTCATCTCAATGCATCACCCTAGGCCGAACATCCCTGCATCCCTTCCCCGGTCCTTCACTCCGGTCCCCTCAGCTCACTTCTCAAAAGAAACCACCGCCCCCTACGCCCCGTCCCAGGCTTTGTTTCGAGAAGAACCACGCTAAGACACACAGTCAGCCACCAGGGGACACAGCGTGCTGAACCTCATCATCTACTTTAACATAAAACTCTTTTTTCAAAGGAGATTTCCCATCACAGGTGTCCCAAATAATACACTCGGGGAAACAAAGAGCTAGATTGTTCTCTTTCAACACGGAATGAAACCCAAGTCCCCCACCTTGTCCTCCTACAAGACAACGTGAGGCAGAGATGGGACCTTTGTACTCTGGTCCCCAGCACTGTTGTCCCAGTCACATCTTATCCCTCTCTTCCCTCTCTTTACTGTGGTCCCCCGGGCCTTCTTCTTACTCTTCTTTAAACATGCCAAGCCCATTCCTGCCTCTGAGCGTTCGTCCCTGCTGTTCCCTCTACCGGGAACAGGTAGGTATTCCTCCAGATGGTGGTGCCTCATCTCCCCACTTCATTCCGGTCCCCCTCTGACTGTCCCTTGGCACAAATGCCTTCCTCAGCATCTAAAACATCACCTCCAGTCTCTCTGATGCAGCTTCGCTTCTCCTCAAAGCTCTTAGCCCTCTTTGAAAGCACCTTTGGCTGACTTGGCTGTCCCCCGTTGGAATGCAAGCTCCATGTAGGCAGAGAATTTGTCCACTTGTGTTCCTGGCACCTGGGACACTTCGTCATCCCTGTTCTTCTCATTTTGTTACTGACTCGTGACACTGTCCCCAAAGCAGCTTTTGGAAAACACAGCTCTGTGGCCCTCAGCACAGCATGACGCCTTCGCCTACTCTCCCGTCGCCTCTGCTGCGGTTTCCCCTCACGCTCACCTCGAGAATCCTCAGTCCCTCTTCACCTCTCAGAGTCAGCATCTGCCCTCCCTGAAACCTCGCCCACGGCCCTTCCAGGCGGATGCTCTGTCCTGTGCATTCTGTGGTCTGTGCCCTGAGCACTCGCTTGTCGTGAATCAGGTCACAGTGCGCCTGAGGGACTGGGTCTGCTGTCTGCACTGCCAGGTCTGAGTTCCATGACAGTGACCTTCTGGTCCACTGTATGTTTGGTGCCTAAAACAGTGTCTCTTGAGCCTTTTCACCACCGCCATGCTAGTCTGACACACTGGCTGCTGAGTGGGACATTTTTGAAGCTGCTGTGTTCTGCCCTTCCTCACCACGCTTTAGAAATTATTTTCTGTCGAACGTGGTTTGTCCCACAGGGCCTTTAATGCTGAGATTATTTTTAATTTTTACATTTCTGTTTTCATGCTTTCAGTAAAATGCACTGTAAATAATACAACTTTAACAACTGTTTCAATCTGTGTCATCTTTTAGAGCAGGGACGTCACCATCAACTCACAGCGTTAGGACCGACGGGCCCTTCTATCTCACTCACGGTCGCCGGGGGGGTCTTCTGTAAACCTGAGTGTGATCAGGTCACACACCTGTCCACACTTGCTCTGCTGCCTCCCCTCACAGCCCTTGCCAGTGCGAGTCCCTTCTCTGAAATGCTTTTCCTCCCCCTGGCCCTGCTCACGGCTCACGTCTACTCACCTTTCCATCTCACGGATGCCCCTATGCTCTGTGGCCACTGCCGACATTTCTAGTACCAAACACCCCTCCTTCCAGCATCCCTCACGTTTGCTATTTACCTTTGATCACAGGATGACTGTGGCTTTCTCCCCCAGAGGATGGGCTACGAGAGGAAAGAGGCCACAGTTTGTATCCACCTGCTACGGTGCTAAGTTTCCTATAGGAAAGGAAAGGGCTGCGATGGAGAAAGAGAACACTTTTTGGTTGTCTCGAGAGGCTTTCAGTTTCTAAAGGAGCCTTACATTCTCACCGAGTTGAAAAAGGAAGGGCTTTTTGAGCCTGGCCACTTTTAGGATGCTAGCCTGGGCTCTCGATCAAAGGGAGGAGGCTTTCTGTTCACAAACCCCAAGGGGTTGAGGGCCGGGGCCAGGGAGCCTGGCAGAAAAGTCTGCCGCTGAAGCACAAAACCCGGGTAGAAAAGGACTTTCAATTCCCGTCCACTTGTTAGGATTCTAACTTTTACAGCCCCTGATCCCCTCCTATCAGATTGCTTTGTAACCCAATTGTTTCCTCAGCTCAAAAGAACACGATTTCACTTTTTTGATTCAAGTGTTGAGTGAATAAAGAGATTAATTAAAGTAAGATAGCAACGGTCAGGTTTGCTCTCTGCTGAGCGTATCGCCCTTAAATCTTCTTAAACCGCAGGCAATTAATTCAAAAGCCTGCGGGCTCGCGCGTGGAAGGGATAATGGGGTGAGACTTGAAATGGCCCCCAGTTCTTAATCTGAAGCCTCTGCGCTTTATTGGGTTATGTTAACACCTTCCTGATTAATCGTGTAATGATTAAAGCTGTTTCTATTCACCGATATCAGATTGACCCAATCTATTCTATTTTCGGTCATTTACAAAATCTCCGTCACCACACAACTGATTGATTGTCCTACAATCTAAATCCTAAAACTGTAGAAGGTGCCAGATGGGTCATTGCTTAATCCAATGGATCTGTACGCACGCGCAAGCACACACACACACACACACACACACACACACACACACACACAGCTATCTAGGTGATAGGATATGAGAAAGGACTAGAAGGCAGGAGAGGAAGAGGGGAATGGGAAGAAAAAAGAAAGAGACAAAATGAAAATCTACCGAAATATTAACACTAGTGAACCTCATGATGAAATTATAGGCAATGGGTCCCTGTGTCAGGAGCTGGGGTTGGGGACCACATACTTATTTTCTATTACTTCACGGTCATTAATATTTCCTAGGACACCGCGGGCCCTTCTCTGCATGCGAAGCAAATGTGGTTCGCATGGAAGGCACAGCCGCCCGGCCATCGGCTGACCTCCACGCTGCGTGCCCAGCCTTCGATGCCGCCTGCTGAATGCCCACCTGGATTTTGTGCCGTTGGAGCCACTTGAACACCACGTGCAAATGGGGTTCCCGGCAAGGTGGGCGCACATTGTGCATTGATCTAAACTCAGACACGTGCTCCCTTGTCCCATCAGACTCCGCTTACACAGTACGAGTTCAGAGATAAAACTGTGAAGGATTTCTAAATGACGACACCAGAGCAGCGAACCGAAGGCGGGCCCTTGTGGTCCCAGGCGCTCGGTGGCCATCCAAGTTGTACGTCCATGAAGCCGGCCCTGACGCGCTGCCTTGGTTCTTTGGCCAAAGTACCTTCCAGTGCACTCAGGAGCCTGTTACACATTCTTATCCAATTAATGAAATTAAAATCTGCCAGAGCCAGGGGCAGGGACCAGGATGGGTACACAGGAGTTCTACATCAGCAGAGGTCAGGGCAGACTAGGGAGACCAAGAACTAAGCCCAAGGATCTGATGCCCGCGTGATGTCATATGACTGAACATTTCACCCAGATCCTGCTTTATGAATTACGGATAAAATAAGGAGTGGAAGAGAGATCAGAGAACAGGACAGCGGAGTGTCCTCACTGGTCATTTTAGGTGCGGTTCCTGAGGTGGATTGGGATGCTAACTGGAGAATCGTTACGTGAGAAGGCGCAGTCTTTCATATATGGAAGGTCTGTTCTCTTGCTGGCTGATAAAATGAACAATTCCAGGACTCATGCGGAACGCCATAATCTGATAATTAAGGAAGGGCTCAATGGGGTAAGGAAAGGAAACGGGAAAATTAAATCTGGAAAGAAGCTGGTGAAGAGTCAGGCTCCAGCCAACCAAAACCACCCATTTAAGATGTTCTTAAAGAGACACTAAAAACGCTCTTCATCACTTAGAACCCATTTGGGGGCATAAAAAAAAAAAGGAAAAAAAGGAGCTTTTTCATAAAGTAATACTAAGGCTGTTGAGGCAATGCATTTCTTAACCCAGCAAGTCGATGCTGCTGCTGTCTACCAGCTGCTTCGAAGCGGGTGAGGTCAGCCTTACAGCACAATCAGATCGAGTGCAGTGTAATTGTTTAGCAGCTGTCCACGTACAGAGAGGGACTCCCACATCATTAAATCAGAGAAGTGTCGTTAACCAGAAGTCTCATGCTAGCCACTGATGTGGCATCATCTCGGTCTCGATCTGCCTCGTTTCCTAGTTCTCCAGTCCCCGTCTACACCCGAGGTCCTGACACGAGTCGCAGTTTCTGTCTTTCTTCCTAATGAATCATTTTCCCCTGCGCTGGATTGTGGTACCCATGTCTTCCTGTGTGGTTCAGTCTGCAACATGCCGTGCAGAACAGTGTCCGCTGGCCACAGGGCACCTGCCTGAATGAGGAATCAGACACCACCAGATCTCACTGTATTTTCATTCCCACCCACACCAGATTAAAGCTCTGCGTTCTGATGATTAAACGCCCCGATGTTTCCTAACGTTGTGCCTTGGGCCACCCAGGTCACCATCCTCAACTCATGTATTTTCCTTAGCTCATCAAGCCACAAACTAAAGACATTCTCTCCACTTAGTAATGGCTCGTTCTACTGCTGCTGGCTCGAAGGTGTCAAGGAATCAGCCTATCTTTAGTCTGAGTTCATCTGAGTTGTCTATATGTCTATTTATTCCTCTTGTAGACTCTCAGCTTAATTAAAAAAAAAAATTAACCACTTAGACTTGTATTTCCTAGATGGAGCCACAGCTACTTATATCAAAAAGAATCACTTGGGCCCTGATAAAAATGCAGAGAATATGATTCAATCTCTGAAGCTGAGGGCCATAACTCTGCATTTTTAATAAGCACACAAATGAGCTGCTTAACTCTAAAGTTTGAAAACTGTCATTCTAGCACATCTTTTCCTTTGCCTTACACTCTCGAGGCTTTAGGTCATTCCCCCTTTTAAGTAATATTCTGCCTTATTTTCCTTCAAAATATGATTATTAAGCCACTTCCATAGATGAGAACACGACTGACTCTGTCATGTGGTTACAAAGCCCTACAGATCTGAGCGCGGCCCTCTTTTCCAAACCTGTCCCTTCCTAACGTCAGCTGTGCTGCAGTCACCACCTGTCTTCTGCTTTCCTCATTGTGTCAAGCTCTTTCCCAGGCCACTGTTTTATTCATGCCACAACTATCACCTAAAATGTTCTTTCCTCTACTCTTGCTGACTGCTTTTCACTCTTCACATTTAGCTTAAATATCTTTTCTTAGAGACTTTCCTTAACCACCCAAAGTTCATTAGGTTTCACCTAATGTTGTTTTATTGAGCAGTTCCTTGCTACCAAGGAACCCATCACAATTTATTATTACACATTTGCATATATTTGGCTCGGTGCATATTTCTGCTGCGACCTCAAGCTACATGACAGTAGGGAACCATATCTGTTTACCTCACCGATGTATATCATCTCCTGGTACTGTGCCTGGCACAGATTAGGTATCTAATGAATACCTAGATGAATGAGCAAACAAGTAAATAGTAACTACCTTCACACACAGGAAGATAGGAACAAAAACACTGCATGAATTAAATACTATGTAAAATGTAGAACAAGGGAATCTATGATCAATTATATGCAAGTCATAAAACGCCTTATTAAGAATTCAGAGGGCAAAGAGATCCATGTGCATTCAAGTGATCAGGAAACACTTAGCAGGTGAAACAGAATTCTAGCCAGGCCCTAGATAGTAATTAAAACAGGCAAAGAAGAGGAGAAAGACAGGTCTCTTAGACAAAAGTTCAGAGGCCAGAATCACAGAATGTCCAAGCTAAATTATCCCAAGATTTATTCCAATTCAGCACATTCTGTTCATAGATAAAGGTAGTGAGCTTTTTTTTTTTTTTTAAATTTTGATTGATTCCACTGTCCCCGGAGGCATGTCCACAGAAAAGCAATATTCTAAATTTCTTACTGGTTTTATTGATCCCACCCCACGATCCCCAGAAATAATAACTTTGTGGGATTCAAAGTATAAAGGGAGGTTAAAAGGGCATCAAAATGTGACCAGACATCCAAGTAGACATTAGGAAACTTGGCGAAGTGATGTTTGCATCGAAGAGAAACACATCCAGCTTATCAGAGAATTTAATCAGAACACAACGAAGCTGATTTCTCTAATACAAATTGGAATGTATGCATCAGTCTCCTCCAAATTTGAAAAACATCAGAGAGGCTGTTCTACTTTTTTTTTTCTGCTCAAATTGTTTTCTCTTATAAATGCAAATCATAAAAGAACTTCTAAAAAGCATTCTCACCTGAATTCCTAGTCTACTAAACAGTTTGAACTTGGAGAGGTGCATATCTGAAGTGACTTTATTTTTTTCTCATGTTTGTTGCTAACCGTATTTTAAAAGCTGTCCCATCACATAGCACTGATGTCACTTTCAGATATTAAAAGAAGCCTCTTGACCTCTTACTGTATGTCTTCTTCTAAGGTTTCTACCATATTGAAGTAATTGATTTGGTTTTGTCGAATTGATAAAAACAATCAGAACTCTAGAAAAAATATGTAAAATAATTGCTTTTAAACTGCTGTGATTTCTAAGAGAAGAAAAACAAATGAGGTGCCCTTTATCTTTGGCTTTTGGTCTGGAGAAACACTGTGTACTGAAGCGTGTGGCAGGGAACCCAAGCACTGCTCAGGAGTCTCACTGAGCGAACGCAGAGATCAAAGGTTGAGGTTTGCTGAGGCAGCTGCAATTTTCCAAAAAGAATACAAAGAGGAGTGAATATACAGGGGAAGAACTCCAGAACCCTTCAAGGTGGGTTTTCTAAAGTCTGTTTTTATATACAAGTATAGGGAGAAATTCTAAAGATCAAGGGAAAAGATAAGGGAGAGCTGGAAGGCGAACAGTCCTGAGATCAAACAGGACTGGGAGGGATTCGGGTACCAATTAGCCAGGGTGGAGGGTCGCTGAGAATCACCTGGGCAGATGGCGGAGACTTCAAAAGGTTTGCACCCCAGAAGTAAGCTACACTAGGTGCAAAGAACACTTTAGATATATATGAAAAATTCACTGGATGGACTTAATAGGAGATACTCCCTGATGAAAAAAGACAGTAAATATGAAGACATCACAATAAAAAATAACCAAACTGAAACACAGAAAGTGACTAAAAAAAAAATGATAAAAACTACAGTGATTTGTGGGAAGATTTAAAGTGGTTTAACGTATGTGTGATTTAAATGACAAAAGGGAAATTAGCAGAAAAATTATGTGAAGAAATAATGTCCAAAAATTTTCCATATTTGATGCAACTATATAGATCTAAGATCTAAGAAATTCAGTGACTCAAAAGTAAGAAGAAAAGGAAATGTGAAATAAACCACACCAAGGCACACCATAATCAAGAAAGTCTTAAAAGCAATCATAAATAAAAGATATTAAATACAAATGAAAAAGACAATGGCTAGAGACATCTTCAAGAACAATGCTAACCATAAAAAAACAGAACTTCTTTAAAGTGCAAAAAAAATTGTTACCTGAAAAAAAAGAAAGTCATTTTTCAGACAAATAAAAGCTGAAAAATGTGTTAACAGATATGTACTTTAAGAAATAGTAAAAAAAAGTTCTTCGAGCAGAAAAAATAGTACCAAATAGGAATTTTGATCTGCATAAAGCATAAAGAGCTTCTGAAATGATAATTATATGTGTAAATACAAATGACATTTACATTTTTAATTTTCAATTTTAATTTAATTTTTATTTTTTTACATTTATTTTTATGCCTACAGCACCTGGTCTTCCACATTTTTAACTACTTAAAAAGATAAATGATGAACGAATAACATATGTAGATTATAACATATATAGAAATAAAATGTATTACAACAACAGTATAAAGAATGTTAAGGGGTTTAGAAGCAAACTCCCTCTGGTTCTCATAGCTCCTATGTACTGCTACCATATTATTTTGAAGGAGACTCTGATAAGCTAAAGAAACTTACTGCAAATGCTGCAAGCACCAATAAGTAAGTAAGTAAGTAAGTAAATAAATAAATAAATAAATAAATAAAATAGCCGTAACTATACTTCAATACTACCTAGAAAATCAAAGACAAAAAAAAAAATATTCAATCCAAAAAAAGGCAGGAAACATAGGACAAAGGAAATAGTACAATTAGAAACAAATATTATTTTGCATTTAAATTCAACTACATAAAATTTTCTATTAACTATAAATGGACCAAACACACCAATTGAATAGAGGACATTAGTAGACTGGATCAAAAGAACAAAATATATCCCCATCTATAAGAAATGCTTTTTCAATGTAAAGACATACATAGATTAAAAGTAAAAGGATAAATAAAGATACAGTACAAAAGCACCAATATAAGGAAGCAAGAGTGGTGACGTTAATGTCAGATGAAGCAGATTTGGGGACAAGAAATTGACCAGAGATGGAGAAAGAAATTTCTTAATAATAAAAGGCACAATTCATTTAAGAAGACCTAATGATATAAATGGATTTGTACCGTATTTGAATGGTGACTTCAACACTGTTGCCTCAGTAATGTTAGAAGTTGTAATTTAAAAATTAAGTACAAAGAAGAATTGAGTCACCCTAGCAACTAACTTGATCTAATTAGCATTCATCAGAACAGCTCTTTCCAACACATTTCAAATGCAAATGAAACATTTATCACAATAGATCATCCACTGGGTCATAAAAGCAGTGTCAATAAATACAAAAAACTGCTCTCAAACGGATTAGGTTCTCTGACTACAGCATAATTAAATTAGAAATCTTATTTTTTTAAAGATTCATCAGATATTGCCAAAATATTTTGAAAATTAACAACACTCTCCTAAATAGTCCAGAGTCAAAGAAGTCACAAAGGATATTAGAAAATATTTTGAACAAGTGATAATGAAAGAATGCATGTAAAAAATTGTGAGATACAAATAAAGCAGTACTTAGAGGGAAACGTGTAGCTTTAAATGTTTATATTAAAAAATAAGAAAAGCCTAAAATAAATTATCTAAACTTCATTCAAAAAGCTCACAAACGGTTTAAGAATATGTAAATCAAATAAATAGAAGGAAAAAGAGAAGAAAATTAATGAAATCAAAGGTGATTCTTTAGAAAAACCATTTAAATTAACAAACTTCTAACTAGATTAATCAAGAAAAAGAGAGAAAGCACAAACAACCTATTGCAGGAATAAAAGGTGACTTATCATTAGAGATCCTACAGAAATTAAAAGGATAATTTGAACAACTTTATGTCAGTTTAGACAAAATTAATTCCTTGAAGGATGTAAATCACCAAAATTAAAATGAGAAGATACAGAAAGTAAAAATATTAATGTTATTTATCAAAACACGCAAAGTATAGTTCAAGTCTTTCCACAGGAGAACTTCAAGCACAGATTAACTTCATTGTTGTCTATAAAACATTATAGAAAAGGTAATGTCAATTCCACTGAAATTATTTCAGAAAACAAAAAAGGAGGGAACAATTCCCAAACCATTCCATGAAGTCAGAGCTCTCTAGCATCAAAACCAAACCAGAGCATTACAAGAAATGAAACATAAAAATCAGCATCTGTCATGAACAACAATGCAAAATGCCTTAACCAAACATCAGATCGAGTCCTCAATACATAAAAAATAACATATCACGGCCCAGCACATTTATTCTTGGAATTCGAAAATGTGTTAGCAATGAAAAATCAATCATTATTCCCTATCTCAACAGAATGAAAAGGGAAGTTATGATTATCTGAGTAGATGTATTTGTTCCCACTGAACACCCACTTCTATATATTTCTTGCAAACCAAGAATAAAAGGAAACTCAATTTGACAAAAGCCATCAATAAAATCCTGCCGTTCACACCATACTTAAACAGTGAAAGACTGAATGTCTCCTCCTAGGTTTGGAAGAAAAGCGAGTAAAAGTCGACTCTGCCAAAGGATAGGAACTTCCAGTTGTAAGATGAATAAATTCTGGGAATTTAATATGCGACATGATGAGTATAGTTAATTACTGTGTTTTATACTTGAAAGTTCCTAAGGGAATAGGTCTTAAATATTCCTGCTGCAAAAAAAATAAATAAAAAATTAAAAAAAAAGGTAATTATGTGGCATGATGGACAGGATGAAAATGTTACTAATACTAAGGCAGTAAAGATTTTGCAGTGTATAAGTGCTGAATTAACAGGCTGTACACCTTAAACTTAGATGATATTATGTTTTAATTATATAAGAAAATTATCCAGTGTTCCAATGTTACATGGAAATAAAGCTGGGGAAAAATACAAGTCTGCTCTTAGCACTGTAGTTAGTAAGTATCCTACTGAAAGTTCTAGCAACTAGAAGTCCACAAGAAGCAAACCAAAAATAAAGCATTCATAAACAACAACAACAACAACAACAACAACAACAACAAAACAAACACCTCACTATTCTCAGGAACCAGGACTGTGTATGTAAAAAGCAAAAGACAAACAAGTGCTTTAAACCATTTTACCAAGGTCTCAATACAGAAGGTTAAAATATAGAATCAATTTTAATTCCATATACTGGCAAATAAAACTTTTTAATGATATAAGTTCAATAGCATCCAAAAATGAGACATACTGATCAATTTTTACATGTCTAAAACCTATGCACTGAAAACTATAAACACTGCTGAGAAGTCTTTTAAAAGACCTAAATAAATGGAAAGACAAACCAATTTATTGGATTGATACTGTTAAGACTCAATATTGTTAAGATGTCAATTTTCCTACTTAAAATGCCCATAGTTTTATAGAAATTAACAAGACAACTACATAATTTATATGGGAGTTAAAAGGACTTAGAATAATCAACACATTTTTAAAAAACAAGAATAAAGAGGATTTATGCCACCTGATTTCAAGACTTATCCAAAAAAATGTGGCATCAGCCTGAGATTTTTATATTGATCATTGCAAAAACAGGGTCTGGCAGTATATTCATACAATAGCCCATCCAACAAACGTTCCAAGGTAACTCAATGGGAAGCATGTAGTCTTGTAAACAAATGATTTTGGAACGAGCCATTCCAAGAGTTCAAAGAAAGTCATAGAACTCGAATTGCAAGGTAAAGATATGAAGTTTCTGGAAGACGATCTAGTTCACAGGTTCCTTTCTAGAATCAGGGTGTCAGGCTTATAAAACACTAACTTTACCAGATTGTATCGTATTCTTCACACTGCCTTCATCCCCAGCCTAACGTCGTCGTTATTGTCACCTGAAATGGCTTCATTTCCTTTCTAATTGTCCTCCCTGCCACGGTCTTTTCCCTTCCTCAGTCTCCCCTGTTCCAAGTTTCAGATTAACCTTATAACATAGCTTAAAGTATAGCTAAGATATTATATATAACCTTATAACACCTTAAAGGGCATAAGGTATTTTGAATTATTTAATAAAATCATGTCCTCATTCTTGGCTGGCTGGAATGGGAAATTGGTTCAGGACAATTCTTCTCAAACATTCTTAGAGAAAAATTAAAACAGAGAACTCAGGGCAGTCCTGCATAAACATAAAAGACTCAAGATTTATTTCTAAAGTGAATGGGAATGAATGTAAAAATTATTATTTGAATTACTCATTACAAAGTAAAGGTGATACTCGAAGATTGATACTGAGCCTCTGTATCCTTCCTGGTACAGGACCTGATTCGTCACGGGCGTGCACCCCGGGTTCACTAGTTTCCCCAAATCTGGATATAACAACATAATAAGAGATGAGGTGCAAAGACTTAACCTGCAGGTGATGAAAAACTATGAAGGCTTTGATAAAAAAAAAAAACTAAGGTTTTAAAAAGCTTGAGAAAAAACATATTTAGTAGGAAGGTGGGTTAAAAAGAAAAAAGTGGGATGAGGTAGATCCAGTTGGAAGCTATGGCAGTCCGTTAGGCAAAGAGGGAGAGTCAGTTGCCCAGCCCTACCCCTGAAAATGTGAAAAAGTCTCCCACAGACCCACCTTGGTACCAAGTAAAGACATTTTATCATCAGCTACAGGCCAGGGTTGCCCCTAGGTGATGTTAAAGGCTCGCTCTGCATTCCATCTCGAAAAGGCACGTTCACAGGGATCCCCAAGACAGACAGACACACCGGGCATCGCTGAGAAGCTAAAAACTAGACTTTTGTCACTGGTATTTAAAAATCTATGTTTAACGTTTATCAGTAGCAGTGAGAAACAGGCTAGTTTCCCACCATTAATAAAGTGTGCACATTTAAATTGGAAATAAGGAATTCATTACATGCATCTGAAGTTTCGCAGCATTTTTAATAGTTGAATTGTCATCAAATTGCAGTTTTCTGAACCAGAAAGCTTCGTAAAGGCCATGATAAAGGTATTTGAATTAGTTAATAAAATAAAGTCCTCCTGTCTAGTAAACGCCCCACGTCATGCATTATCCAGTTTCAGTTCTAGCTGGCCTTGGGGCCTGGGCGTGTGCTGTGGCTGCACAGTGTAACCTGCATTAAAAGCCACACTAGTCCCCCACCCCCAAAAGATAAATCGGCTACGGTGAGGTTGGTGCTTGCTCGCTCGTTGTTCACTCAAAGGTGCTGACTTTGCTAGGAGTGGGACCGGTCACCTGCAGAAACCTGAATTAATTAACAGTGTTTCTATCTTCTCTCTCTGGAGTTTTAGTGCATGTCACCAAACAGGGCTTGGTCACACTGCATGTCGTGCCGGACCAGCTTTGAGGGCCTTTTCGATCTATTATGTTGGGGAATGGAGTTTTTGGTGTGAAAAGAAGTGAAAAGTGCTTCTGCCTATGAGGCCTTTCCTACTAATGATTTTTTTTTATAGTTTATGCCTATTTTATTTATTTATTTTGCTTGTTCTGTGGCTATTTCTCTGCCCCAGAAAGTCACCCCATTCTGAAGGATAACAGAGAGTGGGGGACAGTGCACAGAAAGGAAGCATCGTGACAATTGCTCATGTGAGTCCCTCATCCTCCTGGGCTCTTCACTGGCTCTCAGACACTGGTCTCCATCAGAACGACCGGGAGTGATGGTTAAAACACTGGTCCCTGGCCTCTTCCCCAGAGCTTCTGTTTCCGCAAATCTGAGGCACAGGGGGACATTTCCCGTTTTTAACGAGGAGTAATGCGTTTCTGGCCTGGGGACAGGCTTTGAAAACCTCAAACTACTCAACTCATTGGAGTCAAAGCATCCACAGAGGTATTTGGGATCAAAATCCCAGGGAATTTTGCATGTTCCATTTGCTTGTTTTCTCTATAATTCTCTTTCCCTTACAAACCTCCAGTGGTCATAGGATGCTGATGGAGGAATTATGTAAAAGTTCTATATCTCTCAGCCTTGGAAGCATGACCAACAATAAACAGAGTGGGTCATGCGGCCCCCCCCAGTATTCATGATAATTATGATTATTAGCATTGTTCCATAGCTTCTAAGGGTGACCTTTGCAACTGGTCATTTTTCTGTTTTGTTTCTTGTGTTTATTTATTTTTTTCCCCCTGAGTGTCAGGCAGCTGGAATCAGTAACCCCTCCAAACTCCGTGGAGGAAGATGTGAGTGAAGATGGACAAGCCATCATACCCTGCCCTGAGTGCAAGGAGCAGTCACCAAAATGCGCTTCAAAGTACCTTGTGTATAATTTATACTGCGACAGTTGTCATCATCGGATATTATCCCAATGAAAATCAGGAGTTGCATGATATTAATATTAAAAAGGACAGAGAATATGAGAAATGAGTGTAAGAAAAATTATTTCAGTCCACAATTGTACCCAATTCCAATCCAGAAAAAAAAAACTACTTAGGAAAAGTACAGGGAGTTGATTAATCAGATCCAGAAGGCAAATGCTGAGCAGGTAAAAGGTCAGACTCTCGAAGGGTGACAATGTAGAGATTTAAAAAACGTAGAGAAAGTAAAGGAAAAATCCCTGCATAGACAAGTTTACTAAAATACCTGATATCTTTGAAATAAATATGGCTTTATTATTCTCAGATAAATATGCTACAGATTATATTTTTCAAATTAATAAGAGAGCAAAAGCAGGCACGATAGATCCAGATAGAGAGCGAAAAGAGGAAATCTTTAATCAAAAATTCAGTCTTGGATAATGGAAATCTAAATCATATAAAACTTGATTAAGTGACATTTTGTCTTATTAAACTGGGACAAGAAAAAGATAATTAACGTTTGAGACTGAGTTATACCTTACAGTCAGTTCCGAATCAACCCAGGCCTGGCATTTGTCACCCTACATTTCTACCCACAAAAAAATCGGTGGGTTTAATTATAATCTTGAGGTACTCTAAGAGGCTCACTTATAAAAGAAGGACTAAATTATTATATTTTGCTAAATTGAAGTGAATATTAACTTTAGAAAATCTTCTGCAAAGATTTTCAATAGCTGGGATGGAGCCCAAAGAAGGTTCTGTTTCACCCATCAGTGCCCAGACAGGAAGGATGCAGAAAGCGGGTTCAGAGGGAAGTTGCTGAGCTCAGACTTCCTGGCCCATGCTCTACCTGTTTTCCTGCGTTTGATCCGAGGCCTCAATTTTCACATCTCTAAAATGGAGCTAATAATAGTACGAAGCCCATAAATTCATTGTGAGATTTAAATTAGTTTTGGCCGCATTCTTATGCCGCAGGCAGATGATAAGACTACATTTCAGCTTTCTATGATTCCACTAGCTGTTGTCATAATAGTGCAGTCGTGGTTAGTGTGTGTTACTTCCCTGTCGCTGCTGTAACAAATGACCATGAATCTGGTGGCTTGAAACAATGCTGACTTTTACCACATGGTTTATCTTGCTAAGCAGGAAAACAGCGAGTAGTTGAGAAGTCTAACTAACATGGGTCTAACTGGGCTGAGCTCAAGGTGTTGGCAGGACTGTGTTCCTTTTTGGAGGTTCTGGGGGTGAACCTATTTTCTGGCATTTTCCAGCATCTAGGAATCCCTTGCTTTCCTCTGTCCCTAAGCATCTTCAAAGCCAAGCACACATCTCTCTCAGCCTGGTCACAGCTCTCTGACTCCGTCCTTCTGCCTCTCTCTTCCGTTTATAAAGATCTTTGAGATTTCATTGGGCCCACTGTGAAAATTCAGGATAATCTCATCTCATACTGCCTAAACTTAATCACATCTGCAAAGTCCCTTCTGCCTAGCAGCACACAGCACAGTCACAGGTACAAAGAATTAGGATCTGGGCATCTCTGGACCCATTATTTTGCCTACCACAGTAAGTTACCTAGCACTCCAGTTAAGGTTTCATCAAAACAGAGAAGCAGGGTTCTTATCTGGGGCAGTTACAGTTCAAACACAGCCACAGCAGGTAGTTCTAGACCCACCCCCTTTTTAATTGGCCTCGGGACATTAATCATTTTCAGTAAACATCCACACAGCCCAAACTTAATTACAGTCCTACTTACATCTACTTATAGTTTGTAATGTGTGGATTTTTTTAAAGCAATGTATTCTGTCAAAAAATGCAAATTAAACCATAAATACCGAGAAAGATATTGCAAGAAGTTACTCAATATCTTTCCCTTGCTAATAAACCTCAATAAAGAGATTCTGGTTTTAGAAATATTATTTCATTAATCCCATTCTATTGGATCTACGGAAAGAAAAAGGAAGAGCATTTCAAAGGCCTTGTATTTTGATAACTGTTTCATTTGGTATATAAAGGAATCTTCTGCTTCATATTTTTCCTATTTACATGTTATTTTTCTCAACAGAAATTTATCTACAAGATACAGCAAAACCACTGAGTTGAAAACTTTCTGTAAGTTCATTAAGCATTCAAGGGAACTATTCAAAGATGGTCAGGTACTATTGCATTAAAAAGTATAATTTGTTCTGTAAGCTGATTATATAAACATATTCTTCTCATTAGGGTAGATTGATGTGATCTCAGGATTTAGAATGACTACTCAGGAAAAAAATGGTATTCAATTAGTGCAGCTCACAACAGCGTCTATAGTTCCCTCTACTACTGATTATTCTTTCTGTGAAAAATTACTCATGAATAACTCATATAAAATACAGCAGCATTCATAAATGTGATGGCAGGACATATACGATAAAAATATTCAGCGATTTACTCCAAGGAAAGCTATTTTATTCCTACTTATTTGATAGTAATTCTTGGTACTGGACACAAACAAAACATAAAAGCTCTCTCTTCTTGCTCTTGAGAAATGCTTATTTTTATTCTAAGATTCACCAAAAAAATAGACAAATGAGTATTTGAAATTATCCATAATTAAATGATAATCTATAATCACTCACCATCAAGCAAAACATATGTTAATTAGAGAGTCTAATTGCAGGCTGTCAAATGCCTATGTGTAAAAAAAAAGTCTTATTTTCATAATAGTCTATAATTATATATTTCACAACAGACTAATGGATTTTCAGGAGCCATCACTGTAGAACACTCACTCTTGTTAAACAACAAGATGCATAATTTAGTAAGGCTGTTTTCTGTCTTTATGATGTCAAAAATTAAAGCCAAATAAAATCCAGGTTAAAGAAACCATAATCAATACATAAATATTAATAATCTAAAGGAAAAGAAAAACCAGAGGGATTCTTCGACAGAATGATTTTTAATTTTTTCAGTAAGTATGTTCTTTAAAGTAAGATTAAATTTTGGTACAAAGCACATTCTTATTGAAACCCATTCAATGGGTTTGTTGGTGGAAGCAAAAAGTAAATAACAAATTGATCACTTTTAATCAATTCCAAAAGACTGTGAAAACTAATTCTTGGCTACTTACTTCTTTATAGCATATTTTGTCCTCGAACAGAATTAACTCAGGTGGGAAAGGGAATAATGTAGACGAACAAAAGTAACTCTTGCACACTTGTATTATAAATCTCTGGGTTTCTCTAGGCTCACATCAGAATCTGAACGACTTCACACTCTGTGAGCCTCGTCTACACCGACTCAGCCCAGCAGGCGTGGGATGCAAAGTTGATTGAGATGAGCTCAGTCTCCTGAGCCTGTATTAACAGTTGGCAGGGAGGCCGAAGATCTACTGACGATGGGATCAGTGCTCCACGTTACCTTACACAACCACAATGGCAATGAAAACCATCTTGGGTTTTCAACATCCTTGTCATTTTCGTAAGAATAATAAAATAAATATCTAGCAGTTCACACATCGTACATTTTTTCTGGATTTCATCTTTAGCCAAAATAGCAGAAACAGGAGGCTACCCTTCCTATATCAACATTTATTTAGCCCTTAGTAAGTTCCAGAACCCAGGCAAGACGCTTTCATTTACTGTTTCATCGTATCACATATTATCCCATTTAGGAATTAAAATGAAAAATCTAGGTTATTTTGCAAGTTAAACGTACCAACATCTCTGTTTTACTGGGAAAGAGTTCAAATAATTATATAACTTTTTGATTCTTTAATTATTCTAGCAATCCCTCTGTATTCTGCCCTTTATTTTGCTTAAGTAAACATAGTCTGTGATTCACCTAAACTTCTCTGACATTTCTTTTGGTTAATAGTTATTCTTCTTTTATTGGTTTTAATTGCTAATTATTAAAATTAACTTCTTTAAGAATAAAACCTCAGACTTAAGACTAAAACGATCAGTTGCATAGATCTGACATGTTGGTTCTGAAGATTAAGTCTGTGAAACCACATCAGCATTTCTTTAATGAGATGATGCATATAAAATATTAGATATTTCCTGACACCATAAAAGGAGAAGCGAGTTAAGAAAATGGAAAGAGAATAATACTTGTTTCTCAACCAGTCTCGGAGTTAGCTGGCTTCTTATGCAGGGTTACTGTGGGAGACTTAGGCCATGATCTGGGCTTCTTCAGTATTGGTAAAGGCTGACATCACTCCGGATATATTTTTTATAGTTAATTATGTGGTATTTATTATAATTCTGTCCCCCTGAGTTGTTTAAATTTTTCGGTATGGTATCCGTAGTAAAAATCACCACTTTTTCTCAGCTTCTCCAATGAACCAGCCCTTTCTCCAAATCAAATCTGGGAGCCCTGGAATCATGCTCTCTGTTCCCACCCTACAGAGTTGTTCCAAAATAGGAGTCGGGTCCCAAAAACACACGTATGAAAATCGCTCACGGTACCTTACTGGATGGAGCAGCCACACGGGATCCTCATTGACAAGTCTGAGAGTTACAGTCAGGCCATCAGCAGGAACTGCGGAGGCGGGCAGGGGTCAGCTGTCATCTGGCTCCTCCTGTTGGGCAACAGTTTCCATCAGGCCTCGACAGGCTGGCTGTCCTTCAACACCAACGCGAGACTCCCTCTCCTGTTCATCGTTATCGGCAAAGGTATCTCTCCTTGAGCAGGTGTGTCAACTAACAGGAGAGTAAGGCCTGTCAAAATGACAACGTGCATTGATTCATCTCATCTTGATGTCTTTGGGAGGACAGCTTATCTCAACTCCACAAAAGCAGGAACTCAGTATCAGTGTTTCCTCATCAATAAATGACAATGGCAAGCCCGGCTTCTAAGTAATTGCCTGTTTCCAGAGCAACATTTAAGATGTGCATGCAAATCATCCACCCACTGTGAACTGACGGGAAACTACCTTTGTTGTTGAATAAACAAAGGCACATGATTTAGAAGGAATAAAAGAACAAAACCTCGTTGCTATTATCAAACTGTACAAAAATATCTAATTTTCAGTAATGACGATAACAGAGACCGTGACCCTAAGTACTTTCAATACAAACAAGGTTTGAAGATCTGTGACATCGTAATACCAGCATCACTACCTTTTCCTTGTGTGGGAAATATGAAATTAGCCAGGAAGGGCACATGAGAAGAACAGACATAAAGGACATGGTTCCTGGACCTGAACAAAAAGAGATGCTGCCTGGACACCATAAAGAATCGCCATGTACTTCTGCTCATTACTCTAAACTGTCATCAATACATCACCATACCCCACACACAGTCATTAGTTTTATAATACACTCGTTAAATCGTTTATAGACATAGGGTCCCCATAGTCCCATTGCCAGCACACAGGTGCTCAGGCCTTCACATGCCCTAAAGGGAGCCCCCCAAATAGCAGTCTTTTAGGGTTGCCAAACAGATCAGGTCTCTTCCTCTTAGGTGATATTGTTACTCTGCATATTCTTGGCACCAGTTGACAAGGAGATTTGATGGGGCCACCTGCCTTCTTTTTTCCCCTTCAGAGTATCAACCCTGGATGGAGGTGAATAAATCACAGGCCAGCTATTTTAACTCCTGTATTTGTATAAAACTGAACCATGTTAGGATTCCAGCTGCCTTCCTTCCAGCCACAGGACCTCAGACAGTTTTGAACTACTTTGTGCTTCCACTTAGTTATCATGAGAAAGTGTTCATTCATTCCACACTTACTGAACACCTTCTACGTGGCTGAGATCCATCAGTGACAAAGATTCCTGTCCTCCTGAAAGTGTGCAAGAACCCCCTCTCACCATCCTAGCACGCATAACTATATCGTTTAGAATGTACCATGTGCCAGGACCCATCCTAAGAATGAATATAATTTCCATGAGGGAAGGGACTTTGTTTTTTTTCCTGATGTTTCTCAAACACCTAGAAGACAGTGTGGTTCCTGGCAGGTGCTCAGTGAATATCTGTGAAATAAATTAATGCTTTACATGTCATCACTAAACAGAGGCACAGAGGTGAAATGACTGTCCAAAGTCACAGCT
Organism: Cynopterus sphinx; assembly: GCA_030015415.1. Classification (NCBI taxonomy): domain Eukaryota; kingdom Metazoa; phylum Chordata; class Mammalia; order Chiroptera; family Pteropodidae; genus Cynopterus; species Cynopterus sphinx. The sequence continues at coordinate 3,130,493 of CM057391.1, forward strand.
AGTAAGGAGTAAAGTTGCAATTCAAATACAGGCAGCCTCCTAAAGGGTTCTTTGCAAAACTAAAAATTGGCAAGCAGAAGGGGAACAAGAGGGTGGATCTCCAGGGAATTGGATGGCATACAGAATGGCTGGAAGACCTGGGACTAATTAGTCTGGAATAAGCAAAACTCATGATAGAAGTGAATGGAAATAGAAAAATACTAGTTGACTTGAGAATACTGCCCAGTACCTCAGGTTAGAAGAAGAGAGATGAGAAGAAATCTAAGGTGATAGATCCTCAGCGAGGCAGAATTTTGGTTCAAAATAAGGATGAGTTTCTGGGACTATGTAGCAGAACAGATTGGAGACAAGTGGCCCCATCTCTTCCCACTCCATTCATGGAAAGTCTTCAGGGAGAGACAAAAAAGAGATCAGCGTATAAGGCAGGGAGTCAGATTACATGGCCAGATGACATGGATTTTCCCAATTCAAATACTCCTTATTTTTAAAAGAAACAGAATTCAGTAAATAAGTTTTAAAGCATCTTTACCATCTCATCTACCACCAAATCACAAATTGCCTTAAACATTTGAGAACATTTGGTTCAAAACTATCCTAGTTTTTAAAAATCAAAATGGAAGACTGAGAACACGAGATACAGGTGAGAAACCCAAGAGAACAAAGTCTGCAAACCAACCCCACCTGTAAAGTCTCTAAAACAGCACATAATACACTGCATCTAAAATTTCACCTTCGTTTTTCAGAAAGTGCATGAATTCAATATGAAATATTTTAATCAGTCACTTATTCATTATGTCTCTAAGGTATGGAAATTAGAAGAAACTTTTCTTATGAAGATCAATGGGTAAAATCCCACAGCAGCAGGTCGATGCATACATATGAATTTCTTATTTCTCTGTGGATCTTTCCAGAAGAACGCCTTTGGTACTAAGTTATAGTGTAGGGCTGTGCATAGTGTCACTGGGAATGTTTCATTATCCTCTCCAGCATTACTCTGTGGAGCCTGCCATACGATAAATGATAAAAACATTATCTAAAGAAACCTGGAACACTTTATGTAGTCAGAACATACCCTGGTGATGGGTTATTGATCTGTGGGTACACCTTTGGTGTCACTAGGGCCAGGACACACGCACCCTTATGCAAATTAGAACAAAGTTCCTAGTGAGCAGATCAACTAGAAATCACAGGCTTTCCCGAGTCCACCTTCTAAGTACTTATCATCTACTGAATAGTGGATTAATTGTTGGGAAGACAAAAATGATCGGGATGCATTGCTTATCCTATCCTTTACTCTCACTCTGCATTCACATACATTACAGTAGAGTCATACAAGTACAAAAGTAGAAGTCATCAATCGCTCAGATGATGTAACTGAGGCTAAAAAAGAATTAGGTCACTCGTCACAGTGACAGAACTGGGTCCGAGACCCAGGGCTTCTGACTCGGATCTATTGCCGCAATTACTACTTTGTGATAGCGCAGTTGTTTTCATTTGATTGATTAGTTAATTAAATGGTTATTTTATTTATTCACAGTGTACATAAAAAATAGAACTGTATGAGTTATTGAGGCAAGAGAACAAAGATGAAGATGTAGACTGTGAAGTCAGAATTTACAAATTAAATGAAGGGGGGAGAAAGGGAGAGAGAATGAAGAATGGAACATGCCTTGACTTGTATAAAGTGAGTGACTCGGATTAAATTTTATAAATTTCCTACATCTTTGCCTACATCTTCTGACATTTGCAGCCTACTATTTACAAGGGCTTCCAAGTGACAGATACGAAAGGTCATACTAAACACCTAAATTTGCACGTACTACGATTTCTTATTTTGACATTGCTAAAGTGTGTTCTTTTTATGTACCGTAGAGATATAGGAACATTTTGTACATTTTATAATTGTAAAAATAGTTTCCATTCAAAGTTACCAAATGGATCAAGACAGTGCTCCATAGTTTAGTTCTTACAGAGAAAGAACACACAAGTTTGAACTTCTGTTTGAGCTCATGGCCTTTACCTATCTGTCTGGTCAACAAAGCTGGAACCAGAAAGGTTATGCCGGGTCATCTCTCCCTATACATCTCCAGATGCCATCAATCAATCACGAAGCTAAGTGGAAACTCCTTTTCATACCACCCACTCTGCTTCAACTACCACAGCATTTATATAATTTGCAAGCGCCTCCTAACACACCTTTCCACCTCTGGCCTCCACCCACTCCAATTCTTCCACCATATTGCTGTGAGTGATTTTTATCTAAACCAAACCTCCAGGGCTTAAGTCTCTTGATTGGTTTCAATTTTCTACAGAAAACAGTTAAATCTCTTGTATATGTTCCTCCTTACCTGCTTTTCCAATTTCACCTGTCCTATAGTCTCTCTGAATTCTTAATTTTCAGCCACACAAATCCACTTGAATTTCTTCTCAATATTTTTTATCTTTTGGAACATATATAAATATATGTTCTTTTTGCTCACGTGACAAAAATCCATTATTCTTCACTCTACCTTAAATTATACCTCCAGTTAAACAGCACTTTTTTTGTTGCCATATATTTCTTTCCTGCTAGCCTATGTCTTGAAAAAAAAGGGACTTGTTCATCTTCGTTTCCCCATATTTTAGCATCATGTCTGACATAGAGCACTCAAAAAAATGCTGGTTGACTTCAATACCCTACAACAGAGCGTTTCTCAGGATGACGGGACTTTTAAGAGTTTGGCATTTGAAAAACCATATCAGAGATAGGAAGCCCTACGCTGTTCTGAGTTGTCTGCTGACAATCTGACACATGTCCCACCACTTCCATTCACATCTGGGAACTGTTTCGTAGAATCTTCTTCCCTGTATGTTTTCAAGTCGGGGTTTGCCAACAAAGGGGCCTCATAAATTATTTGCCAGGCACGCTGAAGCCATTATTCTTAGGTGAGACTCATGCACAAAAACTTCATTCACTGTGGCGTTTCCTTGGACCTATTCGTGAGCTCCCTCTTTGGTTTCTTGTGCACAGCTTCACACACATCAGCAGGGTTTGTCACTCATGCCTGTACCGGTGCTTCCGAATGAAGTGACAGTTTCTTCAGTCTGCTAGCTGCAGCCTTCCAGACAAACCTCTATCCAGCTCCACAACCAACTTGTGTGAACCCTCCTTTCCACATTAAATCACTCATTCCTGCACTGTTTGCGGTGGCTTGGTTTTCCCGAGCAAACCCACACTGATATAGCTTTGGGTACTAAAAGCAGATCCAGGGGAACAGGAAATGCAAGATGGGGACCTGGAATGGGTTCTATAATGCAATCAGATTTAAAAGCATTAGCAAGCTCATTGGCAGTGGTAAAAAGGATACAGACCATGACATACACTTGTCAAATAGTTTCTCAAGTTATCACCAGGAGTCAGATGCCTACAGCTTTGGGCGACCAACCGAAAAAATAAAATCATCATGATAATATGGGCTGGGGATGTGAGGAGAGGGCTGGCCATGTTAACTGCGCTGATAAAATCGGAGACTTCCACGACTATCCTGATGGCCGATTGCTTTTAGTTGCAGGTTTGAAATATTTGAGAACAAATCTGAAATCTGATACTGCAGGTGACGGAATTAAAATGTAAGTCAAATCTCTAATTCTCAGGGTCTCTTACAGAATATCTAGGACATTGATTAGGAAGGAATAAACCCCTAAAACGGAATTAAATATATTTGGATAGATTCCAATAAAACTAGGGACCACAGACTCCCAAATTCCACTCAGTAGGACGCTCCCCTGAGTAGATTCTCCCTCTCTTACTGAAATCCTGAGAGACTGCTGACTCCATAAAGACCCAGGCCATCACTTCTCAACTCAATGATTCTTGACCTTTGACTGGACTCAAACATTGAAAAAAAAAATACCAATCAGATGCCGGAGGGAATAGCACACACTCCAAAAAAGAATTGTAATGTTTTGACAATTTACTTTCATCACAAGATTCAGTGAAGATGCTTCAAGATTAAGTGACAAAATATCATGGCCTCTGTCTCCAACTCCATTGTCTCATTGGCTCACATAATTTGAGGACATGAGTTGCTATCTTTGCTTGGCAAGGAACTGAGGGGAGCCCCTGGCCAACAGCCAGTGAGAAATTGAGGTCCTCGGTCCAACAGCCTACGGAGGACTGAATTTTGATGTGGACCATATAGGCTTGGAGATGGACCCTTCCCTACTGAGCCCCGAGACAGCTTCTGCTACAGCCTGTGAGAAACTCTGACACAAATCGCCCAGCTATGCCGTTCCCAGATCCTGATCTACACAAGCTGTGGGACAACAAATACGTGCTGTTTTGAACTGCTAGATTTTGTAGCAAATTTGTTATGCAGCACGAGATAAGCAATACCCCCAGAATTCAGGAAGGTCACATCTGAATACACCTGTGACAAAACTGAATAGAAAACTACAGCATAAGCAGGACTGCTGGGAGCACAGAAAGTCTCTGGAATTAAAGCTTAGGTCACCGACTGATCAAAGAACCACAGACAATTGAGGTACTCACTGAGAACAATGGGCAATGGCATGGGGAAGGGACAAAGGGAGATAAATACGTTTATGGCCATGTGACCACACGCAGAGATGAGGATGAAGGACTGTCATAGTGATGCGTGCCTTCTCCGGCGTGTGGGAGTGTGTGTGTCTGCATAGTTAGTAACTCTACATGTTGTATTTGTATCATGTTAGTCAGAAGCACGGTGTGGTGATCATCGTGATTTGAAAGTGAAAAGGATTCATTCTCTCAATGCCAAGTTGATGACTGGGAGGACTGTGCTACGGCAGCTTGGTTAACCTGTGGCCATGACTCACCAGGCTAGTGCCAGAAAGCATGAGGCATTAGGGCAGCATGAAATGAATGACATTTTTCTAGGGTAATCACGGGGGATCCGACTCGGTGGCCAGTGTCTGTGATCGTCCAGACACAGCCTTCCAGGGTGTTACCCCTTCCCTCCTCACACAGTGCTGTGACACTTAACTCTTACAGCAAATCCCTTATTCCTGCAACTCTTGTGACCGCTGTCCTCACCAAACCCAGGGTGACACACTCAGTAAAGTCTGTGCAGTAGTATATCGGTGCTCTTTTTTTCTTCAGAGCTTATATATTTTGATTTTTTTTTAATTACTACTTTAGCATAAGCTTGAAAGGACTGAAGAAAAACAAAAATGTATCAAGAAAAAGTTGATCATCTGCTCCGTGCCCCCTCCACATCCCATTTTCTGAGTCGACCCATGTTAATGATCTGGTATGTATCTTCCCAAACATCTCATCTTGCTTATTCAAGTTTGTACAAGCATCTCCATGCACATACAGAGAATTTTTATTTCATTTCCTTTGCTCAGTTGTTTGTTTTGCCACAATAAAATCGTACTATCTAAATAATATGCAAGTTTGGTAAAATCTTTAAGTAGATATATGTATTTATGTTTTCTTCATCCCCCTCCCCCAAATTAGACCATTATATACGTACTTTTCTAGTCTACTTTTCTTACTCATAAATATTTTATGGCAACCCCTCCAAGTCAACAGGCATACCTCTAATTCATCTATTCATTTAAATGAGTGCAAAATATTGCATAGTTTGGCTAGTTCATGATTTATTTAAGCATTTCCTTCCACTGAGAATTTACTTAATATTATGTTCCATCGACATGCATGTGCACACCTTGATTTGCTTTATCCGTGTGGGATAGATATGCCACAGCGAGTTGCCTACGACGAAGGGTTTGTGGACATTTTATTTTAATGAGCGCTGCCAGGTTGTTTTCAAGAAAGGTTTCAACAATTCACATTTCTACCAGAATATATATGAGTACCTAAGTTTTTTTAATATTGGTTTTTGTTATTTTTTTGTTTGCATTCCTTAACTGTTAGTTAATGCAATAATTTTTCACGAGCTTACTGGCTACCTGATTTGTTTTCTGTGACCACATTCCTATTGGTGTTTTTTTATCTTGTCTATTGGTAAGATTTCAAGGCACGGTATAGAAAAACATCCTTTAGCTGTCATCTAAGTTGTAAATAGATGTTTACAAAATCTTAACACTTTAAGGACTCTAATGGAATAAGAAGAAAATACACAAAAAAAGATTAGTATTATAAACAGAGAATTGGAAACTCTAAGAAATAAGTGAACAGAAATGCTAGAAATTAAAACCATTGTAACAAAAATGAGGAATGCCTTCTATGGGCTCATCAATAAACTGGACATGGATTCTGAGGAAAGAATTCATGATCTTAAAGACAGATCAATAAAAATTTCCCAAACTAAAATTTAAAAAGTCAAAAAAAAAAATCTAAGGACTGGGGGACAATATCAAAAGATATACACATGACTAGAATATCAGAAGGAGATGAGAAAACAGACCAGAAAAAAATATTAAAGCAGTAATGACTGAGAACTTTCTAAAATCAATCACAAACACCAAACTGCAAATTCAGAAACTTCAGATAACACAAAACAAGATAAATACCAAACAAAAAGAAACAAACTAAAACAAAAAAACCACCTAGGTGTATTATATTACAACTTTAGAAAACCAAGGACAAAGAGAACATTTTGAAAGCACCTGGGGCATAGAGAGGACATCCTTCTTATCCGCAGAGGAACAAAGGTAAAATTATAGTGAAATTCTCATTGGAAACCACAGAAGCAAGACGATAGCAGAGTGAAATACTTCGTGTTGAAGGAAATGTTATATCAGAGATTTGTATTGCACACACACACACAAAAGCAAAGCATCTGAAGAAAACAGAGCTAAATATCTTTTGTGCTTCTTCTTCATTAATCTAAGATACCTGTTTGTTTATAGCAAAATTAAGAATAGTGATAGAGCATGTGGGTAAGTAAAATGAATAACAACAAAGTGACAAGGCATGGGTGTTATCTATACTTCACTAGAATCAGTATAATGCTATTTGAAGGTAGACTTAGATTCATTAAAAATGTATATTGTAAACTCTAGAGCACCCACTAAAAAATATTTTTTAAAATAAAATATACTAAAAGAGAAAATGAAGTAGAATCACATAAAATGCTCAATTAAAGCCAGAGAAAGCAGAAAAGAAGAAGTTGGGGAGGACAAAAAACAAATGCGTCAAATAGCAAACAAATACAAACATAGTGGATATTAATCCAACTATATCAACAATTATTTCAAACGTAAAAAGTCTACACATACCAATTAAAAGACAGATTGCCAAAATGAATAAAAACAAGACTCAACTATATGTTGTCTGTAAAAAACCCACTTTAAATAGAAATACTTGGATAGGTTAAAAGTAAAGGGATGGAGAAAGATGTGCCATGCTAACATTAATCTAAAGAAAGCTGAAATAACTCTATTAATTTCACACAATGCAGAAAAAGGGAGATTATCAGAGAGAGAAAGTACGTAATGATACATCAATTCTGCAAGAAAATAGCAAAAACCCTAATTGTGTGCACACCTAAAAAATATGATTGCTGTTTCTCTTTTATCATCCACTCTCTCTTGATATCTCCCTTGGGATTTGTGTCACTTGGTTAGAATATGTTCCCAAGTATTTTTCTCATTGGATTATGTGGTTGCTGTAATTTTTTAATATCATATATATTAACAAGCCACTTTCTTTTCCTTAACTGGTGAATGTGACCTTAACTAGATTAGGGGGTTCCTGTGTTTCAGAACTTCTCACCCAAGAATGTACGAGTTTTAATTATGTGGTCTTCTAACTTCTAAGGTATAAGTGGGTTTGATTCCAATCTAATTTTTTTGTTGTTAAAGAACCTACTTTTTATATCTAGAGGCCATTTTTTTTTTATTCTGAACTTTTACCAGGATATGTCTAGGAAATTCCTCAATAACCCTACCTACAACTAAAACTTATATAGAGTTCTTTAGCAAAGGAGGTTTTTCTTTAATTGTTTGTAGTTACTGCTTTCCCTCCTTTTTGAACCTGCTATCGGGCACATGGAAATGTCTTGTTTTTTTAAATTTCACCTCACAGTTTCTTAGAAATAGTCTAAGACACGTCCTCACCATATCTTTGGGTTCCCTTTCCTTCTTCAGCATCCCCCAACAGAGGTTGGTTCATGAGGTTTAAGGAAAGAAGCTGTCTCTCTGACACCGAAAGGCAAGGTGAAGCAGCAAGTGCTGACACAGAAGCTACAGCAAGTTACCCAGAAGACCGAGCTATGATAATGAATAAAGGGGCTACACAAAACAACAGATTTTTGATGTGCACAAAACAGCATTCTGTTGGAAGAAGATGCCATCTAGGACTTTCGTAGCTAGAGAGAAGTCAATGCCTGGCTTCAAAGCTGCAAAGGACAAGATGACGCTCTTGTTAGGGGCTAACGCAGCTGGTGACTTTCAGTGGAAGCCAGTGCTCATTTACCACTCTGACACTCACAGCACCCGTAAGAATTATACTAAATCTACTCTGTAAATGCAACAACAAAGCCTGAATGACAGCACATCTGTTTACAACGAAGTTTACTGAATATTTTAAGCCCACTGTTGAGACCTACTGCTCAACAAGCAATATTCCTTTCAATATATTACTGCCCATTGTCAAAGCACCTGGTCACCCAAGAGCTCTGACAGAAATGGACGAGATTAATGTTGTTTATATGCTGCTAACACAACATCCATTCTGCAGCCCATGGATCACAGAGTGATTTAGACTTTCAAGCCTTATTATTAAAAAAACACATTTCTTAAGGCCATAGCTGCCACAGACAGTGATTCCTCTGATGGATCTGGGCAAAGTAAATTGAAAACCTTCTGGAAAGTATTCACCATTGTAGATGCTGTTAAGAACATTCATGGTTCAGAGGAAGAGGTGCAAATACTAACATTAACAGGAGTTTGGAAGAAGTTGATTCCAACCCTCACAGATGACTCTGAGGGATTCAAGCCTTCAGAGGAAGTCACTGCATCTGTGGTGGAAATAGCAAGAGAACTAGAATTAGAAGTGGAGCCCCAACATGGGAATTTCTGTGATCTCACGACAGAACATGACTGAATGAGGAGTTGCTTTCACGGATGAACAAAGAAAGTGGTTTCTAGAGATGAAATCCACCCCAGCTGAAGATGCTGTGAAGATAGTCAACATTCAATTCGATCACCTAACATCTCTACCTAAAGAGTCCAAACATCAGTTCCTAGATCCTCCAACTCTCTAGGTGGATAAAAATGATAATTGCAACAATAATCACAGCTACTTTGCTTCTCTTTTATTATCATTGCTGCTCCTGTATCTGTGAAAGTGCCTGTGGCTAGACAGATTGACCTGTACACGTCACATAAGGTTAAAAAATTGAGAAATCCTAACAAGATGATCAATCTCATGTTTAGTTTATTACTAGAGCTCCTAAAAAAAAAATACTCAACTATTTTTTAAATTCACCTTCGATTGATGGGCATTTGCAGTACCTATAAAAGGATTAACTGCACGACAGTCGTGACATATTAGCAGACAATGTAATGATTGGAAGTTGTGAGGGCAGAACACGAGTGGCGTCCCAACCTGGGGCAGGACCCGATGCCTACATGGATTAGTTAGAACTGCTTTTCATGGAGGAAAACTGGTCAGTGTGCATCCTCGATTGCTGTTCCAATTATAGGCCACTGGGGGATGCAATTAAGAAAATGCAAGCTCTCGCCATTATGAGGGAAAATCGGGTTGAATGCAATAATGAAACAACAGCAATGAATGGTGCTCATGTTGTTGAGCAGTTATGGAGCACAGCGCAGGCCAGGCTGCTGGCTGGCAGCTCCCCTGAGTTTTGGATGGTTGATCTGCAGCCCCCAGGAACATGTGGGAGACATGGCACAGTGTTCCCACAGTGCAGCAAAGAGCAACCATCCCCTTTGCCCCGATGCATTCTCCTTTCCTTGGGGTTTTCAGCCCTTTATTTAGTATTTGCCTCCAAATCCCCAGCATCCGCCCTCATTGATTGATTGATTCAGCCTTTGGACATCTAGCTTTATTTAAAATTCTTTGTGGGCAATAGAAACGGGCCCCAACTTTGTTTATCCCTGGCACAAGAGCAGAAGCACTTGCAGCCCTCGCTTCGACACCCTGGGAGTCACAACCCACTACCACACTTCTCATCCTCGGAGAGAGTTCCAGATGTGGGAATAAAAATAGAGCTGGAGAAAGGAGCCCCAGGGGACTTGCTGGCAGGCAGCATTAATGCCAGCCGTGCTGTGTGATTGATTGCAAAGGTTATACCCTACCCGCAGAGAATAAATAAGGGCCAGATCATTGGGTTTCCAATGTCTCTTGTGGATGAGAATTGTAGTCAATAATGTCAGTTGCTTCTGGGAATTAGAAAACTCTTCGCTATCATTAAAACTGGAAACAGATCCTACTGGAAAGACTTCTGGTCCACCCTCTATGGACACAGGACACTAGAAAAGATGAAGCTGCAATTTGTGTCATATAAAGGAATTTTCTGGAATGCATGCAAACCTACAACACGAACAGAGTCTCAGAACGACCGATTTATTTTGAATATTTAACACCTTTATTTACCTCGATGGCATCGTAGGCAATAATTACAGGCACCTTTATTGTAGGTCACCACTCAACAAAGATGGCATTATTGTGCAATTCAGTGTTTCCTAATGGAAATACAAATGAACTGGCTTATAGTTCAGTGTGATGTTTGCAGTCATCTCTGCACTCGATCCATTGTGTGGCCAGTTGTTTATCTTCTTTGATTTCTCAACTATCCATGCAAGGTATGATGTGCACGTAAGTAAATGGTCACTTAAAGCATGAAATTGAAATGTTCCTGACATTTTTTCAAAATTGCTACTTAAAAATAAATTAATTGCTACAAAGAAGCCGACTATGTAATGATTACATAAAGAGAAGAAGGGTTTGATTTAAATAGGGTGTAGATTTCTAGGATCAGCTTTAATATACAAAAAAAAAGGGAGATGTAAGAAGAAGCCATGTACAAAAGTAAACATGCCTACAAAAAATATTCAACAGAAAATTCCTCCTAAAACTTAAAGTTATCTAAAAGTTAAGTTAAAAAATAAATCAAATATAGCAATAGCAAACATTCAATACAGCACAACAGAATGAAATTGTCACGGGGAAATGGGTGATTTTACAGAACATTCTCTGTCTTAGATCATCACTATGTTTGAAAATGTTATATGTTTGAACTTTATGGGTAATTTATTTTTTACAACAATATGAAGAACATTCCCTAAGTTTATTTGAATATTCGTCTCCAATGAATAAACTATATAAAAGAGTTTATGGAATAAAAGATGTGACCATTTGGTTTTCTCCAAATAAAATATTATTCCCACAGGACCAATGAAAATAATGAAGTCAGCTTTTTCTCCCTTCTGAATTAGAATGGACACCCAGACTCACACGCGCGCACACACGCACACACACACACACACACACACACACACACACACACGCCTGGCTCCTTTCCTTTCTCTGAGGTCAAACATCCATCCGTTCTAAGTGCTGACTTCAAAATACATCCCAAGTCCAGCCACTTCTCACAACCTTCACTGCTTTCATCTGGGTCCCAGCCATAACCATTCCGCTCTCCTCCTCCTGCTTGGACCTCCTAATTGTTCTTCCAGTTTCTATCCCACAGTTCTCACCCCACATCAGCAGCAGAGTGAATTTTGGTAATACCCATCACCGTCCAGAAGCTTCCAGTGACTTTCTATATCATAAAATCTAAACCCTTTCCATCAGCTCCACAGCCCTATGTATATCTTGGGCCCCACCTACTTTTTAACCTCATCTCCCATGACTCTGCTGTGTTCACACCAGCTGAGCTGGAGATTCCTGCTGCTCCTCAACCATACTAAGCATGTTCCTGCCTCGTGGCTTTTGTACTTATTACCCCCTTTGCATAAAGTCTTTAAAAAACAGCTTAATTGAGATATACTTCACATACTGTATATTTCACCCATGTAAATATGATATAATCTACCTACATAAAGAGTAGGAGTCAATAATTTTTTAAAATATATTTAAATGGTTATGTAATCACCACCACTATGGCTTTTAGGATATTTAATCCCTCCAAAACCAAAAAAATCCCATTGCCATTAATAGTCACTCCTCATTTCTCCTATTTCCTGAAGCCCTAGACAACCATAAATCTACTTTCTGTCTCTAGATTTTCCTGCTCTGAACATTTTATATAAATGGAATCACACAATACATAGTCTTTGTGGCTGGCTTCTTCCACTTAGCTTATTTTTTCAAGGTTTATCCATGTTCTAATATATATTAATGCCTCATTCCTTTTTATTGCTAATAGTCCACTGTATGAATATATCACATTTATATTTTATCAGTTTACTAGATAAATTACATTGAATTGTTTTCATTTCTTAGTTATTATGATGCTATGACTGTGCATGTACAAGTTTCTGTGAGGATGCATGTTTGCATTTTTCTTTGGGAAAATCCTAAGAATAAAATTGTTGGGTTGGATGGTAACTCCTTGTTGAACATTTTGATGAATCACCAAACCATTTTACAAAGCAACTGTGCCACTGTACATTCCCCAGAGGAAACAATTAAAAAGACTGACAACACTAAGTGCCAACAAGGATTTGGAGGAGTTGGAACTCTCGTGCTAGTGAGAGTATAAAATGATGCAACTGTTTTGGAAATGAGCCTAGCAGTTTCTCATAAAGTTAGACATATGCCTACCTCTATGACCTTGTAATTCTACTTGTGGATATTACCTCAGGAAAATAAAAATAGGCACACACACATACATACACGCATACACACATACACAAATGACTTGTACAGGAATGTTCACAGTAGTTTAATCTATGATAACTAAAAACTATAAATGATAACTAAAAACTATAAATTAATACTAATTCTCCAACAACAGGGGAATGAGTTTAAAATTCTGTTATATTCAGTACCCATTTATATTAAGAAACAAACTACTGATGGGTGAGCAATAAGGATAAATCTTAAATTTTGGTAACATCTGCCAGACACAGAAATACATATTGTTTGAAGTTCTAAAACAAGGACTCTAGCGTATACTAAAAACATTTATATAATTAGAAGTGTGAGTGCTTCCTGCATGGATGTTTTGACTGAGAAGAGACAGGAGAAAAGTTTCTGAGGTGATGAAAATTCTTTATTTTGATAGGATGTGGTTACATGTGTATATGCATTTGTCAAAATTCATCAAACTCTACACTTAATATTTGTTCATTTCACTGAAAATAAATTGTACATCAATGAAGAAAATGTAATAATAAACATGTTTGTGTGAATAATATACAGATGGAAAGAGAGAAAGGAAGAGAGAGAGAGACAGCTAACATGTTCCAGGCACAGCGCTCTCCTGCCAATACAGCTCATAGTCTGCGGGAAATATAAATGAATGATAACCCTCTCCTTTTTCACTCTAAAATATCATTACAAATAAGCACAGATATGGCTAAAAACCATCTATAAAATAATATAAAGAATATGCATGGTTCTTTTGAATATTTACTTGTCAATATATATAATAAGAGTTTCCTAAGAGTGAGGATTCTGTCGCTAAACCTGTGAACCTCAGCAAACCAACTAACAAATAAAAATAAGAACAGAAGTAAAAAGAAATGTGTGAACTTAAAATATCATCAATTAATATGGAATGAGCAGGCTGCATTTACTCATAGCAAATCATGACAGTTCATTTTTATATCAGTGCATTGAGATGTAAAACATTAGTTCCATAAAATATTTTACTTCAAAAATATACTTAAGGAGTGTTAACGAAGAACACAGCTATCCAGGAGTTTTAAAAATGTCTCAAGGACTAAAATCAATGATAATAATAAAGACTCCTCTTTGGGGGATGTGTTATGATCTGGTGCTGGAATGATTGCTTGAGTTCAAAACTTTGAGATGCTTATAAAGGAAATAGAAGAGGGGTAAACAACATGTTAAATAAATTTGCTGTTAATACTAAAGCAGAAAGTATTAAAAACATCAGTAGAGCAGCCTACCACAACTGAGTGAGCAGGTGTTGAGGAGGTTAGAGAAAAAATACCAAAGGGACCATTACTCACGTATTTGTCTGTGCCTTTTCAATGAAGAATGATGCATATTGAAAATTTAAGAGCAGTCATAAGTGATCTGTGGCAGGAGCCTAGAAATACTACTACTACACATATGTGAACAACAGACAACCTTCCTTCAAGAGATTTCTATAATAGGTTCATCCCAGTCAAGTATTCTCTGCACATAGAATAGAGAGAAACACCTTGGTTTATCCTCTAAAATTACCCAGGGATGGAATCATTGCCCTGAGCTCGGCAATACGTATGTGGTCACATCTCTTAGGGATAAGGGACAGAAAGTGACTGATATTGCATCCTGAAAGAAACTGATGAGAACTATAAATCATCCCAACTTACCTATTCAAGATTCTGCCTCTCATCTAAGGAGACCAGCCTTACCCAAACACAGTGAGGTGCTGGTAAAATCTAATTTTTTAAATGATGCCAAATCCATCCACATCTAGGAGTGTTTGATAGAGGCTGCCCATATAGGATAAAAAATTAGAATATTCCTGAGGATTTATTGATAAAGAGTTACATGGATCCACAAAAACTATAGAATCCCATGATTTTCTAGGTAGAAAGAAACTAAGAGCTGATCCAACCCAAACTTCCAGTTTCATAAGGAACTGAGCCCTGACAAAGGAAAGGGACAGACCTAGAGGCCAGACCACTATTGGGATATAGATCACCTCAAACCCAGAGCTACTCCAGTATGACGCCTACTGCCCTCAAATCAGCATCACTACCTGGGATGGGAACTGAGTACCATGTGTCATGCTACACAACTCATTATCTCCACTAATTTCAAAGCTGGTCTTGGCATTCAACTGTAAACATGACAAATGTGTTGATCTTTAAAAGCTTAAGTGAAAATAGAACTAATAGCACAAAAAGAAGATTACGACTAACAAAGAAAAATAAGAGAAAACTTAGTTTAATGATCAGTTAAATAGAAACAAAGGACTGGGCATACAATTTGAAAATAAAATCCCAAAGGCGAAATAGTTTGGAACTAAAAGTAAAAAAAATATGAGTTTTGGAATATAGTGTGTTAATCTACTATTAGATTGTGCAATAAAAAAATGATAGGACCAACCTCACCAAACCTTTGCAAAATAATTGAAAAAATATGGCAATTAACTCTTTAATTATATTAAAAATAAATGTATGTCCTTGGAATTAAAGATGCAATAAAATATGCTGTTAATATTCAACCAAGTTGTTTTTCAGCTAAGAGTCTTCTTGGTAAAATGTTCAATATTCAGGTCTTGAAAATTCCCTTGAAAATTAGCTTTAGTTGAATTGGGAGAATGTGTTTCTACAGAATATCCAGGAATAATAGAAGTGACTTAAATTAATAGCTGCATAACCAGAACTACAGAATCTTTTTTTTTTTGTACTATTATTAATCTGCCTTTACAATCGATTATAGTGTCTTGGGTTCAACTGTTTCAGCCAGATCATTCTAAGGCAGCTGTTTAGGGTCTGGGGTGGTTTATTTCTCCTACTTCCCTAGACAACACAAGCATCTACTATTGAGGTAGATTATTTTATACTCATTTTACAGCTGGAGGAATTGAATTGCAAAAGATAAATATCTTCTCCTAAGTTGCACAAAGAATAAGGAGGAAATATATTTTCCAAGCTCATGATCTTTCCATTACATCGTTGTGACCCTCCATCATGCCAGGATGGAGATAGGGAGGTGCAAAAGGGGTGAGGACCATGGATGCTATGATTTCCCGGTTATCTAGAAACAGTATAAATAAGAAAAGCAAGTGGCTCAATGAGAAAGATCATGAGCTTCAAGTCAAGTAAAGTCAGAGTCTTGTCCTGCCACTTTCTGGTCATGTTACACTGGGGAAGTAGCTCGCCACTTCCTGAACTTCACATTCTCATCTGTGAGACGAAGTGATGACACTCCTCTTGTAGCTCCATTGAAAGGGTTAACTATCAAGCACTACTGTAGTGCCTAGTACTACTCACTGTTCACTAATTGTGAACTACTCCTACCTTGCTTTCTGGTTAATTGTATTTAAATCAATATTGCTATGATTCTTGATAAATTCTTTACATTCACAGAAAGCTTGCTCCTTCTAAGCAAGCAGCATTAAGGATGAAGTGAAAATTAGTCAACATATTGCCATAGCAAAACATTGCCTTTTCTAGATTGTTTTCTAAAACAAATGCATTCTCTTAATATAAATTTGAGGATCGGCCACATTCTTTTATGACTACAAGTCAAAGCCTCTGATGTGGCTGAATTTTTAATAATAGCAGTCAAGTGGACTGTATAGCAGAGACCATCATTAGGTGGAAGATTGGCAGAGGTGTCTTCAAGTTTCTTGCTAACTTTGAGTCTATTAGGTCTCAGGTATGCACTGGTTCATGTTAATGTTATTTTCCCCGGGAAGGGGGATGTCTACCCCTGTTACTGGAATGTGTTTTAGAGTATGACATCCTAATCACATGTGCATCAACCATGTAACAATCCACAAAGTGTAAATGATGCTAAATAGGTTTTATGAAAAAATGTCTGGTTTTCTGACAACACAGAGGCTGTATCTCAAAGATTTGAAACCTTTGATCCAAGTAAAAAAGCTCTTGGTCTAGCTTCTTATTTTGCCTTTGAACTTAATGTGTTATGAGAACATCATAAATATTTTGACATGGCAGCATTAAAAACAAGCAAACAGAAGAATTGGTAGCCCTTTGATGTTTATACCGACAGGAGTTGTAAGGAGATTTGCTACCCGTGAATCCGTTTCGTCCATTGATTTATTACTAGTTCTGGATGAGGCAGAGGGTGAGTAGATGCCTTCAGGTAGAAAGTCAGTGGCTGTACGTTAAGCAGCTCAATTTAAAGCTGAAGTCAATTTAATGACAGAATAGAAGATTTATAAAAGCATCAATACAACATCTTCCTCTATGATTTCTAAAGAATGAATTATGCACAGATTTGTGGGAAGATTATCTCATGGCCTTAAAATTCTTTGTCTTTTTTCATAGACTTAAATTTACAGATTTTTTTTTTTTTACTTAATCCAGAGCTATCCCTGTTTCTTTTGGACCTACTAAATTAGTAAAATAGATGTCCCTTAAGGCTATCAAACCTAGCTGAAAATGTGTGAATTATAATACTCCTTAATCAATGACAGTTTTCTGTCTTCTTCAATCACAGTAGAAATGCATATATGCATATAACTATATGCATTAAATCTTTTTGGGGGCTCAGTTCACATCCATCCAAATAGGGACAAATTGGACCAGACTGAGCTTTTGAGTCATTTCAGCTTAATGCAACAGATTTAACTAGGTATTTGGACAGAACTAAGATGCTGTCAATATGTTGTTTTCTAATAAAATTCAATTATGTCTGGCTTTTCTATTAAAATCCTGCATGTGATTGGAGAGAGGCCTTTCTCAAAATGTGATCTACTGACCATCTGCAATGGCATCACCTGGGGAGTGATTGTTAAAAATGCAGATTCTGGAGTCTGTCACCAGATACAGGGAACCAGTATGGGAAGCAAAGGGCATCCCCAAGTCTGCATTTTAAACACGTTTACCAGATAATTCCTACACACAGTAAAGATGGAACCATTGTGCGGGTGTTGTACCCAGAGGTGAAATGGTAGCTACTATACCAGACTCTCAAGACGGTCAAGTCACAAGTGCAAAAATTGTCTTTCCTGTACATCTCCAAGATGGAAATGGTAATAACCATTTATGAACCTTGGCATGATTCAACCACTCCTTTGCATAAACTTATGGAAGGTAGTTAATCTTCCAAAATCCTTATCTCCTCATATGTTAATAATTTCTACGTTACAAGGGAATTCTCTTTGTTTACCTTAACATAACTCTTTAATCACATTTATCTCCAAGAAAAAGACAAATTGTGACACAGTTCTGTCTTCTACATTTTACAAATGAGAAAACTAAAAACCAATAAATGTGAGTTATTTGTTTATGGCCCTTCAACCAAAAAATCGTGCATTCTGTCTGCTTATAGTACATGATTCAGACTCTCTGCTGTGGTTATCTTTTACAAAATCTGCATAATTTTTCTTTAAAAATGGTGCCATCACTTCTGCTGGATTATTTTTAATAGCACGATGTGCAAAACACACTATAGCTTGTTCCATAGTTGTCTTTAGTCATATTGGAGAAGGGGGTTTGTGACATAAAACAAGAAAACCTAGTGTTAAGTTTAATATTAGTCCACTAAGCTCAGCAATGCCTGATCTTCCTCACTAACCTGCAAACTCACAGAGAGAGAACTCTCTCTGTTCTACAGGCTTGAATGATAGCACTTCGCAATTTTCAATCATAGTTTAAAAAGAATAAATGGATTTTTACTTGCATCTTTTTATATTCTCATGTCTGTTTTATTCTGGTGTTCCTTCTGTAGTTACTTTGACCATTTGATTGTTCAAACAGCTCATATGTGTATAAATGGCAAAGGTTTACAAGAAATTTAGTGAAAATGATTACTCAACAATCTATTTAATAAGCAGATAATAAGGACTCCCAATCGTTCAAGAGCTGTTGAGAATTACTAAAGTATTTCAGGAAACATATAAAGTGTGTAGTAATAATGCAGCCTACCACTCGTTGGGTGCTTATTATATAATTAGACTCCGTGAGATACATAGTAAGTGATCCACTTTCCTAAGTCCCATTTTGCTTTTGAGTCTCAAAGAGAGTAAATAACTTGCTTGAAGTCTAATCTGTCTAATACTTTCTATACAAACGTGGGCATCCTTAGGAAGGTGTCGTGGGCACTCTGGGCAGGTCTAGTGCACTAAGGTAGAAAGGAACTTAAGAGATGCGCTAACCTATTCACTGATTGCTCTTTATAGATTACTTTCCCTCAATCCTGAGATAGATTCATGGGCTCTCTTCATCTTCTGATGGTTCTAATAGTTTAACCATGTCTCTGAAAGTAGCATCTGGGACTTGTAGGCCATTTTGCAGACTAGTGATCATGTAATTAGGCTCCACTGTGGTGACCCCTGGCTCAAGAACCAATGGACTTCCAACTCCTCCTGGCCATGCCCTTTGCTTGTGTAGAATGGTTAGCTTTGCAACTTTGGGAGATCTTGTGCTGACAAAGTTTAGATACAACGCTGCCTACCTTTTTTCTTCTATAAACTCTGCTTTCATAATGACCACTGATGTCTTAAATGACCTCTGGTGTCCTAGACGCCGGAGCCCAAGCTAAATATTTAATATTATCTTTCATATGTATATGAGATGATGAAGATATCATCTCAAAGTAAACTGGAGTCATAGCATGGAGCTCAATGGTGACCTGTCCTACTATATCTCAGTCATTTTTAGTGAAATTCTTTCTTCTGGGATGTAGGCTGGTTCTGTCACAGTGGCAGAAAAGAGTTAACCCACAGAGTCAACACTTCTTAAGAAGGTTGAAAGAATTCTGGACATGGAGGTCCTTTCACCAGTCAATTATTTATATATAATTGAAGAGAAATACCCAAAATAGGTCTACTATTGTGTTCTTGGTGATTCCATATTTAGTACGTTGTTTCTCTCCACCCTATAAACCAGATACTGATAACACTAATCCATGGTCATGAATATATAAGAAATAAACAACGGAGCTCACAAATCTCTTTGGTCACATTTAATTCAATCACATGAACTAAAGCCACGAAGGCTTAATTCACACCCAAGGAAGTTCAGGAAACCTAGAAAAATCCATGCCTACATTTACCTAGAGGTATTCCTTAGAGCTTTTGTAAAAGACTTCCCAGAGACTCGTTTTTAGGATTTATTGATTGTTTTCATGCTTGTTGTTTTATGAACTCTTAACTCTTGTGGTATAAAATGCCCTGGGTGCTTCTGGTACCGCATGAGGTCTGAATGATTATAAATCTATAGAAAATACATAGAAAATAACTCTTAATCAGTGTGGGAAGGCTTTTTCAAAGCCACTGCCATACATGGCAGAAATGGATCTCCTAAAAACTTAAAATAATTTTCATATTTAATGAGTCAAAAGATATTTAAAAATAGCTAAGATCTTGAAGGCTCTAGAAAGTTCAGATGTTATAGGCAGAAAAATCTGCCACAGAAAAGTATGCATTTTTTAAGGACAAACATTTAAAGAAAGATTTACTCTCTTATTCAATGTCTTACTAATTATAAACTGTGTAGTCATTTAAAAATGTGTATTAAACACTTACTGAAAGCTGGAAACTGAGAATAGAAAGTAAATATTGACTAATTTGTCAATATACCATAATTACTAATTATTTTCTAATATACTATAAATAGATGTCATTCTCAAACGATATAGGAATAGGGGAAAGTCATTAATATAGCTACTGTTATTCACTTATTCAAGAATCTTTTTAAAGATGTTTTCAGTGTAAGATGACCAGACTCACACATTCACACAAATCCGAAGCCCCTGCCTTCAGGTTGTTTTCAGTTTAATGCAGGTGTAGAGAATGAATGAATGAATGAATGAATGAATGAATGAATAAATGCAAAACCATGTGATAAATACCATGGAAGACACACACTTGGATGGGAGACCACCTAGGAAGACCAGGTGCTGTATGTGTAAAAAATAAAAAATAAAAAGGGATTGTAAGATGACAAGGTCTTTACAATTTGTGAGGGTGACCAAGGGTGGCTTTGCCTGAAAAAAAAAAAATAAATAAAAAAGAACGAACTGAATTAACTACATCTCTAACATCTGAAAACTGACAGTCCTGAGTCTTAATTCAAAGAGACAATGATTTTGCATTTGCTTAGAAACATGTAAGAAAAAAAACACAAGCCACAGGACTCGAAGCGTTCATGCATTCCAAAATTACCTCTTCTCTATAAAATTCTGGTCTGAGTTTGAGTGTGCTTGCTGTCAAACACAAAGTACAAATGACAGACTAAATCTAGAAATATTGAGGTATGTAAGAGGAAAAAAGAAACAACTGCAAAGCATGCCATGTGAAGAGGCTACAGATTATGCTTCTAGGTGTTAAAGAACAATTTTGTAAACACTCTGATGCAGATATTATGTAGAAGCTGCCATTATTATATTTTAAGCTATTGTCCTAATGAGACAAAGAATAAGGCCAGGCCTGGTTAGCAGCTGGAGCCTGATATAAACAGCCTCATTATCAGTCCCCTAGGGAATTAGAAGGAATGCTTCAGAATATACCCTGGAGACAGCTCTTCAGCAGTACATGGAGTGGTGGTGATCTTTCGCCAGATATACAAATATCAGATCATTAGGTTGTGCTCTGGAACGTGTGATACGTTAATTATACCTCAATAAAACAAAGAAAGGCACAGTAATGGAGATCAGGTATTTAAAGTGAGCTTTCATTTATATCTGCAGGAGGGAAAGACAAACTAGGAAATAACTCTGATTGAACTGCGGCCTCGTTCAAAGTGAGCTTGGGCCTGGAGGTATTGCCAACCCAGAGAACAGGAATTTTCCCCTGAATCTTGTATTTCCCTGTGAAATGTCCTAAATCACAACAAATCACAGAAAGCTCCAAAAACATTACCAAGGAGAGCCTTAAAACTGCCCAGAAAATATGATAATTGATACCTCTCCTTGGACAGTTCAGAGATTTGGGAATTAATCCTTTGAACCCAAAGAGATATCTAAGGAGTATGGCCCTTGCTTTTACCTTCTGAACTATGTACTACTGGGCTTGTGAGGAAAACTCAAATATAACTGTCATTCATAGAAAAGTTTTTGAGCCACAAAAATATCCCAAGACCCACTCTCTGGCTGAGGACTTCAGAGTTTATTTAGGGAAAAAATAGAAAGAGTTGTGGAGACGGAACTATAATTCATTCTAATAAGGGCTAATATGTAGGAACGGGCACTGTTGAGAAATAGCATGAATAGAACTGAGCTGCCAAGAGGAGTTTGACAAAATCATAGACACTATTTAAACTGAATCCTGACAAATGAACCAACTTAAAAAGGAACGAGGTACACCTATATGTATTATCTAGCAACATTGAAAAGCATAAAAAGAAATTTATAGAACGAAGTGTGTGTTATGACCTCACACAAGAAAAAACCATACTTTGTGTGTACAGGGATATGTGTACGTAAACACATTCAAGGATCTAAAATACTGTAACCCATAGATATAGTGGTTAGGCCTGGAAAGGGAAAGGGAAAGGGTGGGGAACACACAGACAATTAAAGAGATTAAAACAAGGCTCTCTGTATTTGCATGCGATTTGAACATCTTTCAGCATGGGACTTCCCTAGTCACGACCTCCTAGAGTCAGAACAGCCAGGGGCTGCCATTCAAGTAGAAGTCTGAATGAGGAGCTTGCACCCAGGGGCTGTGGCTGGGACTCGTCCCCCTAAACTGCGGTGTGAGCAGAGGCCTCTGAGTCCTGAAGCTAGGCCCTGATTAGCGGTGGGTGCAATTCTTCTTTAAGCTTCAGCAGCCCTTAAGAAGGAAATTTCATCAGATGGTGAGGATGGAGAAGGGAACAGGCAGCGGAAACACTGGGCCCCAAGCAGACTGAGAGAGGAACTCGAAGTGCTCTTGAACATGACTGTTGTGTACGAGCAGCTGGCCAGAGGAAATGGATCTAGAAATATGGATCGAGGTCGGATGATGAAGGCATTTTATTTTTTCGTTTTGGGATCTTTAATCAGCAGAGTGACAGGATGGCATTGGACTTTTAGGGAGATAACTGGCAACAAGGTGGGGGCCGGGCTGGGAGAAGCAGAGCAGCTGTGGCAGAAAAGCGAGTGAGAAGGCTACTGCAGTAGCTGAAAGAGGAGGAGACAGGCTCTGAGGCAAATGGCACGGCGATGACTGGGATAAAGTGAATTTAATTAATATTTAATGGACAATGAATGCAAGAAGTGGCAGGGATGTGAAGAACAACTCCACGATTTCCAGCAAGATGTCTGGGAGGACGAGGGATCAAGCTGACCTGTGTGCTAAGCCACTGACGCCTGATCTTAATCTTGAACCTGATCAGATATGGTCTCGCAGCCTCGGGTAGGACTGAGCCTGCCAGTGGGCGCTCATTAATTGGCCCCACGTTAGATACCCTGAGACAGACAGGTCACTGCCTTGTCTTGTGAGGCAGCTTACATTTCTCCATCTTATTCCTGAGGATGCTATAACTTTGTCAAATTCCTTGCTGGAGCATGTCTATAGCATCCCCTTGATCTGAGGGTCATACAGACGCCCCTCCCTTAAAAAGAAACAGCACATGTCATGTGGCTGAACGTGTCCGCTGTGAACTAACACTGCCTTTTGCTAATCACATTCTTTCCAACCACCCGAGCTCATTTAAAAGCTCCATCGAACGGCTTTGCCCGATATTAACCTTTAAACTTTCACAAATCTACATTTCCTTATTATTTTTTTTAATCGAGATAGCATGCACTAATCTTTCATCTTCTGGAACATCTCCTATTCTTTGTGATTTATCAAACACCAACAGGCTTTTTGAGGATCATTGGGTGTACATCGTCCGCATCTCGAACTTGAGATGCAGAAGTGAGATCCCCAGGATGCTGGGTATTTTGCATCCATCCCGAGGCAGATATAAATGTAGCATATTTGAGAAACAGCATTAGAAGGCCAGTTTCCGGAGCCCAGTAAGCAAAGTGGAGATCATGGAGGTAGAAAAAGGGCCTGATCCTCTGAGGCAAATGAGCTTAGCTGAAACTGGCAAGTCTAGAAGTCAACAAACACATCACTGAGTTGTGTTGACTTCTGAACAGACAGTGTTAAGGGCTAAATATTTGTGTCCCACCCTCATTCATATGTTAAAATCCTACCTCCGGGGTGATGGTTTTAGGAGGTGGGGGCTTTGGAAGATGATTAGCTTTGGATGAGTTCCTGAGGGCAGGCCCCACCATGAATGGGATCAGGGCCCTCATAAGCGTTATGGGAGAGCTTGCTCTTCCCTGCCATATGAGGGCATCACAAAAAAGCAGCAACCCACAAGTCAGAAAAGAGTTCCCTACCAGACACAGATATGGCTGGCACCTTGATCTTGGACTTCTGGTTTTCAGAACTGTGAGAAGCATTTGTTGTTTAAGCCACCCAGCCTATGGTAATTTGTTTCAGCCACCAAACTGGCTAAGACAACAAGCAAAAACTCAACTGTCCCCGGGACACCCCATGCTGGTTTGCTCACCATGTGTGTATCCAGCATTAGATGACAATAACATTGATCTTCCTTACTATGTACCAGGCACTATTAAGAGTTTCACACACCTAATTTTATTGACTGTTCATAATGTGCCTACAAGGCAGTAGAACATGAGCATTTAAAGAACGAGATCCCTTCTAACAGATGAAATGAAGTAGGTTCCATTCCAGGAGATTTCATAGCTTATCGAATCATTGAAAAGGCTGAAGAAGATTCTAGGCTGAGTTTCCAGAGAACAATTCCAAAAGCCACACCACTAGGGCTGCCTCATCTAAGATCAGAAAACCACGGGTCTCAAAACTAAGCCTGGTCAGGCAGCGCCCCCAGCCAGAGAAGTGCCATGACTCAGGAGCCACTTAGCTTCCCACTCAGGGGGAGTCCATGCCAACCTCCATGTGCACTAGCAGAATGGATGTCCCGCGCCTGCCTCTTGGCACCTACAAAGCAAATGACTGGACACAGTGAACTAGGCATGGCGCTGCCACAGAAGGGATTACATGCCTCCGCTGCCTCGTCGC
Organism: Cynopterus sphinx; assembly: GCA_030015415.1. Lineage (NCBI taxonomy): Eukaryota > Metazoa > Chordata > Mammalia > Chiroptera > Pteropodidae > Cynopterus > Cynopterus sphinx. Next base: position 3,155,296 of record CM057391.1, read on the forward strand.
CAGCAGACAAAGCAGAAGCTGCAAAAGCCCATTATCTGCTGCACTTCAGCCTGTGAGATGTGAAGAAACAGATCTCAGTGGTTAACTCCTATCCTCCCGGAGCCAGGCTGCAGGGAAGAATGGAAGGTGTCGCGTTCCTCGTTGGCTTTGTTGGCCTGTAATTTATGCAAAATAAAATCTTCCCAGTATAAGTGTAGACTTCGATGAACTTGGAGAACTTACACAGCTCTGCATCTACCACTATGACTGCTATAGGTAGATCATTCCCACCACCCCAAAATGTCCTCTGGTGTCCCGACCCCAGCAATCATCGCCTGCTCCTCCAGGCCCCAGCAGCCCATGGGTCTGTCGCGTATCATTACAGTGTAGATCCCTTTCCAAGAATCTTCTAGAAGTCAAATAATACATTTCTTTGTCTCCTGTGCTTGGCTTGTTCATTCAGCATACGGGCTTTGAGTTTACATGGTGCTGTGTATAATCAGTCTGTTTTTTGTTTTTGTTTTTGATTGCTGAGTAATATTTCATTCTATGGACGTAACACTATGAAATATGGAAATATTCCATACAGGCATAAATCTTTTTTTCAGTTCTTATGATTCTATCTTCATTAATGGCATATTTTTGATATATATTTGTTTGCTTTGATATATATATTTCTGTTTGTTGCTCTGCAGCTTAAAAGTACCTTTATCACAACCTACCTTAAAAAATAACTTCACTATAGCTTGTTCTGCTATAGCAGTATGCTTCTATTTCTTCTCTCGCATCCTCTGTGCTGCTTTTATGCATTTTACTTTTGCATGTAAACCTCACATTATCTTATTTTGCTTCTAACAATGATTTTTTTTTTTTATCTTTTAAGAGATCTCCAAAATGAAAGAAAATGTAGTTTGCATTTACTCACATGTTTACAATTTCTGGCAACCTTCATTTATTCTTATACACACACGTTTTATCTGGTACGAACTTACTTCTACCTGAAAAAAAACTCCTTTAATATTCATTTGAGTGTGGGTCTACTAGCAAACAATTCTTTTAGCTTCCATTTGTTTAAAAAGTTTCTTCATTTCACCTTTTTTTAAAAAAAAAATACCTTGACTTCTCTTTGGCAGATTTTGAAGATTTTCTCATTATCACATTCTTCTGACAATTTGACTGTATTGTGCCTTGGTGTAGCTGTCTGTATTTTTATTGGGCTTGGAGTTCTTCAAGCTTTTTGGATCCGTGAGTTTACGTTTTTGTTAATTTGGAAAAATTTTGGCCAACATTTTCTTCAAATACTTCTGTCCTCTGTCCTCCCCCTACTTTGCCATTTTCCATTCCTTCTAGGACTCATTTTAAATATGTGAGATGTACCGATATTGTCACACAGGTCGCTGATGCTCTTTTAAATCATATTCAATCTCTTCTATCTCCATGCTTCATTTTACATAACTCCAGTGCTGTTTTCAAGTTCACTGATTATTCTTTCAGATCTGGCTAATTAGGGATTAATTCTCTCCAGTTTATTTTTCATTCCTACTTGGGCCTTTTTCATATTTTCCATTTACCTTTTCTTAATGTTCTTTTTTTTATGTCCTTCACCAAATTTATGATTCATAATAGCTGTTCTTTTCTGTGTATTTTTTCTATTTATTTTTCTCTTGGTCATGGGTGATGTTTTCTTACCTCCCTGGCATGAAAGATAATGTTTTCATTGATAATGAGTGCTGGCTTTTATTGTAGTCTTTGAAAAAAATATTCAACTTTGTTCTGGCCTGCAATTAAGTGACTTTCAGTTCAGTTTGATCCTTTTGGGCTCTAAGTTATTTTTTCCCCTTTTTCTTTCCAGCACATACATAACAGTCTTCCCTCTGGGATGCTCCATCTTCATTAATAACATCTTACCTTCCTGAGGACTCTACCCAGTGTTCTGTGTTATGAAGCTTAGCCGCTCCGGTTGGAAGTAATGTGATGCATTCTCAGCTCAATATGATGCTGGAATTATTTGGCCTTCTGGCTTCCAGCAGTTTTTATTTTCCCCAGCCATGAAATTCTACCTGCTACACAGAGCAGCACTCAAACACTAAATGAGATCCCCATGCAAACCTCTGGAGCTCTCTCTCTTTACCGCTTTCTCCTTGATGACACTTGGTCTTGCAAACTACAGCCACCTAGGCTCCTCGGACCCCCATCTCGACCTCCTCAAATCAACAAGGCACCAGGATTTCTTAGGTTTTTTTACCTTGTGCTGTGACCTGGGCATTGTTCTTGGCAGTAAATGGGGGAAATTGTAGGGCATTTCATGTATTTCCCATCTCTCAGGGATCACAGTCTCATAGTACCTGTTGTCCAATTTTGAAAACATTTGTTTTTATAATGTGTGTGTCTCTTTCTGGCTGCTTATGACAGAAGAACAATTCCTCTAAAATAATCCTTATGGGGAGAAGTAAACAGGCTCAGAAATACAGCTTTTACTTTTCTACACCACAGAAAGGAAGGCAGACTAGGAAAAGGGAAGAATGACTTTTGAGTACCGATTGACCATACCCACCCATGCTGAGGGTAAAGAATACCTGGGTACAATGACTCATGAAGAAAACAAGTGATGCAATTAGAATTAGAAACACGATCTGATTGATATCAGAGATTACGCCGACTTTTCTCTATCTCCTCCTTCATTTTAAATATTCACACCCAACCATGCCTGACCCCAATTCTTTTCCATTTTGGATCTACTTTATGTAGATCTAAACCCAGTCTGATAGAGTAGAGAGAAGGCCCTGGTATACTAGATAATTCAGATAAATGAGAGAGGAAAAAGGTACATCCACAGTCCTGTGTCATAGGTCAACCTGACACTCTGGAGAATTAAACTTATTAATGCTCAAGATACATCTCCTCTAAAGGAAGCTCTCAGCATCTTTTTTTTTTAACGCTTTCTCCCCAGTCTCCTTTTATTTGTAATTCTTCTTTACTTAAAATAACCACACAGTAAGGCTTACATTTTTAGTATTAAAATTAATAGAAAATTCGAAACAAAAAAAAAAATACGTCATTTAAAGCCTGGGCCAAGGCACTCTAACCTAGAAAGATTTTTCTGTAGCTGGTGTGTAAAAGTAGCATTCTGCTGTCATTATAGTTTCTCCCTTTCAAACAACAAACATTTTTCAATCTCTGGGATCGTGGCTTTATAAATCATGTACGGCAACACGGGTCCTATTTATAAACAACTCTCAGGGCCATATTGTGTCCCCAATTCACATGCCAAACTCCCACTGAGATCTAGTCATGTGCTGATCAAGGTCACGCCATGGATAATATGCTCACTTTCATCGCCACGTGAGAAACTAGGGTGAAGCCACAGTGTTTTCATTAGTAAAGTTGGAGCTTCAGTGTAATTAAATGGGGTCTCAGGTCAAACACAAAGGCTGGTTTTTAACAGAACTGTTGCCACGGCTTAGTCGCCTCCCAGATGTGCATGCAGATCAAAGCGACTGACACAAAGTATTTGCGACTGCTCAGATCAGAGCTAACCAGAAGACGGTCACTCAGAATCCAGCGAAATCACCACCTTGGGCTCAACAAGCAATAAGACGATTGATCATCCAGAATCGATAGCAATCCTTCTGACTCCCTCCCTCACCCCCTCAGCTGGCTTCGAGCTGAGACGATACAGGCAAAAGAATACAGTTTAAGAAAAATGGGAGCCCGTGAAATTGCTACTCTGAAACCTGCTTCCAGCACAGGTAATTCTCCACGATGATCATCTTTCTGTGTCTTGAGTGATGCCCTGATTTAGAAACTTGATCCCGATTTGTCCCTTGTTTGTATCTAGCTGTACATTATTATCTTTTTGAGCTGCAGGGATCATGATTTCCATGCCACTACTCTTTCGAAGATGAAATATATTGTTTATTACTTCAAGCAGCCCTTGATGCATTATGTTTAGCAAGTCTCCAGACGGGCCAAGTGGAGGAGATGCTGAAATAATGTGAGCATTTCTGTGCGTTACTCACTCAGGTGAAAAGGTGAAGTCAAGTGGACAGCGGCGGGGAATTTATGAAAAGATTCGGCCTCCTCCACTGGAGAACTGATTACATGGTCATATTCTCCTGTCTTTCAGAGCCACTATGAGAGGTGATGGCCCATTTTTGGGTCATAACAACAACAAAACAGTTACGCTGGCGTTAAACAGGTTTGCTAAGGATTAGAAGTCAATGTTGCATTGTCCCCATTTTTTTCCTTTTTATTTCAATAGATTTTCCCCTGCTTCTGCTGTTTAATGCAGGCTCGATGCCAAAACCATCTGAGAAAGTCTGTTATGCCAGATGTCACCCTTTTGCCCTTTTGCTCTAGCTGCAGATTTCCTTTTACCAGCTGAAGCCTAAGTTAGCAAGCGCGCCTTTTCCACCGCAAAAGAGGAATTATGAAAAACACCTTTTGCATCTTGAATAACACCCACGAAGAGCACAGTGCTTGATTCATACACTACGTCTTTTAGAAACGCTGCTTTGTGGCTCCTTTAGATTTCAAGGGAGAACTTCAAGGTTTTAGCAATTTAAGATCAGTGTTGTCACCCATGCTAGAAGCTGATGGGTGAGGTTTAGTATAATGAGTGGTTGGTTTTTGACTTAACTTATTGGTTCTAGGGGAATAATAAAAAAAAAGACACTGCTCTCTCAGTTGAGTGCTTCATGTCTATACTAGGGAGAGGGTGGGACTACCTACTCCCACCCCACAGGAGCCAGGGACCTGATGGAACAGACCTACCCAACAAAGCGCTTCATTCATGCCAAGCATCGGGTGGGTGAGGTGACACTTTAGAGTGAAGAGTGCCCTGTGTTAATGGTTAATTAAGGCTTCCCACACTTTCATCAACTCCCAGCTTTGAAAGTTTGTATCTGGAAGATGGACAACAACCTAAGAGCTGAGTGTAACAGAAAATGTGTGCAATCAGAGCGCAGGAGAGTAGCTATTTAGGGTTTTAGAAAACTGATAAAGTCTGAGAAAAAGGGAAGTTCAGGGCAAAAGAATTCCTCATCTCACAGAGAACCTGTTCTAAGTATATCCAATTCTGAGTTGCACATAAATTTATTTCTACCCATCTCCAAACTGGTTTTATACTACAGAAGCCTAAGCTATGATGTCACAGCAACAGGGTGGACATGGGCTGCTCAGAGTCAGACATGGGGTTCTCCCCTTCTTCCCCCCATTTTCCACTCCAGCACGCTGCGGAGCGTTTTGCGAGGCAGGTCTGTTCGGCTGGGTGTGCTGCCCGCCTCTGGTCACACTTCAGAGGGAATCAGAGGACACATCACGGCCCAGTGTAGAGAATTCCATGACTGATGGCCTGTTTCTGCCGCAAGCTCCCCGGGAAGGTGTGTGGGGGGGTGGCATACATGCCATGTGAATACTGTCCCTAGACCAGCTGGCAAAACTGGGTCCATCAGATTACCATATGTCACCACACGGTCAGGCCATGAGCTAAGGCGCAGAAATAAGCTGCTGTCCGTCTGCCATCAGGATGTCCTCTGTAGAACATTCTAGAGCTAATTTTATGGTCCTGCACCCAATTTGGTTGTGCTTTATAGACCCAGACACAGGAGAACTGAAAGAATGAATCCAGCTGATTTTTAATCTGCACAGAAACATTTTCTTTACAGCACGATTCTGCCCACACCTATTAAGAATCAATCCCCAAAAAGACCAACTAAAAACCTGCAGAAAGAAAACAAACAAACAAACAAACAAGACAAACCAACGAGGGTAAAAAGGAAGTGAAATTCAGCTGAAGCGGTTACCATCACGTGGGCACTGCCAAGACTTTGCCAAGCGCCACCCTGTCTTCAGGTCCCAAGATCTCAGTCGCCCATTAAAGCCAGATGGTTGGACACACAGTTCGAGGCGCATTTTCAACCCTGTGCTCATCCGAGCCCCTGTCTAGGGAACGGGGTGCTGCATTTGGCTGGAGCTGCCCCATGCCCCGAAACCCAACTTCTGCTCAGAGTGAGTGGCTTCACAGGGGTGGCACAGAGCTGCTCCCCAAGACGGTCTGCTCCCCGCAGCCCTCCCTGCATTTTAGAATCTCTTGGGGGAGCCTGGAAAACATACCAGCTTCCAAGTTGCTGCCCCAGAGATGTTGATTCAGTTATGGGTGGACCCCGAAAGCTTCTTGGTTGTTTTACTTAAGTCCTCCTTCTCCGGGTGATTCTTATGCCACTAGAAACCCATCCCTGGAAAGCAGAAACGTGGCTCCTTGAGAGGCCTGGCCCTCAGGGCCAGCCCCGGCTTCAGGCTAAGACCTCCGAAGACTTTTCGCATCATCCTGAGCCGCTGTAATGACCAAGTGGGCCTAGGCCTTCTGCTGGAGCCTCTACAGATGCGGTGGAGAAAAGAAAGAGCAAGAGAACCTGGCCCTGCTCGGGAAGGACTGCATCCGCTTTACAAAACGCAGCGTTTTCCACAGCAGCACAACCGAGTCAGAGACAGTCCGTTCCGCCAACGAGCCATGGGCCTGGCCACATCAGCAGGTCCACTCGGAAGCAGACGCTGACTGGCTGAGGAACGAAACGCATAACATGCTGAAAGGACAGGAGACGGAGCAAGAAAAGCACCGACCGCCATGCGGATCTGCGGGCTGACTGTGTGTGCGCCTCCTGGCAGAAGTGGCTGGACCGTCCAGCACAGTCTCTCTAGGGCATCGGCTGAGTCCATCCTGGGGGGATGTGCCTGCGAGGTGAAGGAGGGCTGAAGTGAGTGGACGGCCAGCCACACTCCTGCAGTGGGCAGCTTAGAGGGGCTGGGGCCGGGGAGGTCATGTCTGCTTCTCCACTCCCCGCCACACACCTGCCACCTGCTCGTGACTCTTAGTGGCCTGTCCCCACCTGCTTGTTCTGTACTGATCTTGGAGTCACGGTGACTGACACCTGCTATTCTGTAAGCGTCAAGGATGGCTTCTTGCTTTTGCTTTCTCGTTGCTGTGAGTGGGGACCCAGGAAGACCTAAAACCCCAGCTGCTGTTAGTTCCATCTCCCCAGAATCAGTGTGTGTGTGTGTATGTGTGTGTGTGTTGGGGGGGGTATATTTTTAATCTACATTTTTAAAGTAAAATGAGAAATTAAATATCTGCTTTGGCCTTTATGTGGAATCAAGCAGCTAAAGGAATGTCATCAGGAAAGAAGACATTTAAAGCAGAAGATTAATTTACGAGTTTCCGGGGTTTTTTTTTCTTAAAACCAAGAAAGTGATGTGCCTGCCACAGATTCAAAGAGTAACGCGGTGACCTCGTGCCTTCCTTCCACCTGTCACATTCCACAGCTAATAACGTGATGTCTGAGAAACACTAATTACCTCGCGATGGAAGACTAGAGTGAACGATAAATAAAATGGGGGGAAAACGATGATCTGAATTTGCACAAATGTTCACTTTTGAAAATGGAAAAAGTGATGCCTGTTATTTCACACAAATGGATTCGCCTAACCATAATTAAAGACTCTGGGCAATTAAAGGTGGAATAAAACCAGAGACGGCAGCTGTAAAACGAACAGAAGAAGAAAAACAGGTCTCTGGAGCCTGGGAACTGAAGGTGACTTTCCTCTCCTAAGACTGTGAGGAAATAATGACTCTCGGGGCTTTTTTACAGTGTCGTGCGAATCTCTCCCTTTTCACAGTATTTTCTTTCGTTTAAGATTTTGTCTGTCTCGTGAGTGCGGCACAGGCAATCTGATGTGCAGCCTGCGACATACATGGTAGCCTTCGGTACACCTTTCCTCTGCCAGGACCAGGCAGCCTTTCATCCAGGTGAGAGCCAGGATGCTTCAGTGGAAGGGGAAAGAGTGTTGGCAGGACCAGGCAGATCTGGATCCAAAACACAGCTCTACCTGTCAATAGAAAATCCCTGAACCTCAGTTTCCTCTTCCATAAAATAAGATTATACAAACCATCTCTTAAGGGGATGAAAATAGACATAAGAACCTAACCACCTGACAGATGATGCAAGTTTAATAAAGGCCTATTGTTATTTTTAATCACTGTATCTCTTATTAATTTGGAAAAAATATTATATGCAGTACCCTAAATTATTTCTATCTATTCTCTGTTTCTGTTGAAGAGGTCACATTGGCTGTCTCTTTGACTATCATGTAGACACAGACCTCTCTGGGGAATAATGAAATGAGGACTAGAACCACACTGGGGTCGGTAGGTGGGAAGTGTCTACAGTGGGCGAGAAGAGAGCACCAAAACAGAAAAATAAGTAAATAAATAGATAGATAAATAAAAGCCTTTCACCCATATTCTCACTTTAAAATATTTAATGAGCAGGCCTAGCATCTATATAAAGAAGGGAAAAAAGAGCAACAGTCAAAATGTCTACTGGGGTCTTCTGTTTTTCATTTCTAGGAGGTACTCACAATTTTATCTAAAGGAAACTGATAGTCCAGAATAAAGATGTTTGTCTTCAACTTTCCCTCCGAAATGTTCAGACCCATCTTCACTAAAGTTTTGGTTTTGGTTTTTGGTTTTTGGTTTTTAAGTTTTTGCTTTGTCTTAAGTAGTAATCGGATCTCATAATTAAAATAGAAATTCATATTTATAATCATATTTATAAAATATAAAAAATATTTTATAGAGAGTTTGGGCCATTTCTTTACTGCTGCCACTTCGGTATGTGCATGCAATACTGTAAGAGGAAAGCATGAGGACGGTGTTTATCTTGCCAAGCTTAAATGTCAGAGTCGTATCTGCAAGAAGAGCACTGAACGTCTTACGGCGGGCCAGCGCCAAATGACAATGAACATCTGCAAGGAGATACCTGGCAATTCCTTTGAATAGAAGTTTGAATGTAAAGGCTGACAAATATTTATGAGATTAATCTCTATCTGTGCACATGATACGGTGGTAAAACCAGATTTGTTTTTTGAGATTTTTATTTTTTATTCGATAAATTGATAAGTAGATATTGATTCCCCACCAGAACGGTGTAGGAATGAGGCGTATCTAGTAACGAAATGGATGCCTTTTGGAATCATTAAGCTCATCGACAGGGAAAGGCTTATTAAAAAGCTGGAAGTTCATCTGCAGTGGGCTGCAAGGGACACGTATATATTCAAACGGAGATTTCCAAAGGATTTCTAGCCCTAATCGATGGGTAGGGACTGCCTAGGCCTCCAGATGGAGAATGTTCTGAAGTCACATCTAGGATTGTTAGGAAGAATGCCATGTTCTCTCAGCGAAGCCTGCCGAGGACACAGGAGAGGTGGCCTGTTAGTTGCTTTGGCTACCCCTTGGCACTCCCAAGTCTTACTCGTTCTCTCGGTGCAGCAGCTGATCTAGGCACCAACCGTTCACACCGTTACGGATGACACATTAGTGTTTACACATACACGGCACTGTGTGTTCTAAGCACTTTACAAGTATTAGCTGCTCTAATCTTCTCATCGGCCCTCTAAGGACGTGCTGTTATTATCCCTCCCTTACGCAGAGGGGAAACTGAGGGATGGATGCGCTAAATAACTTGCCAAGCGAACGTTAAATGGTAAAGGTAAGACATGAACACAGTTCTACCTGGAATCGAGGCCTTGCTCATTTGCCCTCTAAAAAGACGAACAGGAAACAGAGCCTACTGACCAGTCCCTGCTTCCCTGCTGACAAGCAATGGCCGGGAACCCAAGGAGCAAACCCAACACCTGGCAGTCGGCCACGTCGCTGCTTTCCCAGCCTCGGCCTGTGGGACTCTCCCCAGACTCCCATCTTTCAAAACCCACATCTGTATCCTAGAATTGGTACCCAGATCCCTGTCTTGTTCCATGTCCTTGATTCCCTCGGTAAATTGTCTACCATCCTAGGGTCCTCAGCCTGGGCCCACTTTCTTGGTGGGTTCTCCCTAGACTGAAAACCCCTGATTCCAGCCCAGTGTCTGTGGACACTGAAGCCAGATCTGCGACCTCACTGCATGTGCCACTGCAGAGGGCGATGAGATGGGGACCCCTCCCCCACCCCGTTCCCAGACTGCCTGGCCCATAGCAGACAACTCAGCACCCCGGGCCACGAGCCAAGGCGTGATGACATGACCTCTAAAGGCAGTGCCAATTCTAAGGCTCTACCCTGTGAGCCTGAATAGTCATAAAATGAGATTTATTTATTTATTTATTCATTTATTTACTTTTTTAAAAAAGGGAAAGGTTTATCTCATAGCCCTGGGTTGTAGTGCATCAAGGCAAGGGTACTGGAAGAACAGATGAGCTCTGAGAACAGCACAGGGAATCATCATCGCTGTCCCCTGGGGTCGGGGCAGGGTCAGGTAAGGAAGAGGCGACAAAGGCAGCTTCATCCTACCTTGCCAGGCTAAAGCAAGGAGGCAGTCTCGTAGCATGAGCCCCATCCTCACTAGGAAAGAAAATCCTCAGAATCCTCGTTCCCTTCGACATTTCTGTACCTCCTGTGGCCGTCTCGTTCTCGAAACTGCCCACCCCACTGACTAGTCCTCATGAGACTGTGGTATCGGGGACATCCCACTGTGTTATCCTTCTTCCTTGACACTCTCCTGAACCTCATGTGGATGACCTTCGGGACTAAGCCCTCCCGCTACTGTGTGCCCGCGTCGTTAGCCATCCCGATTCCAGGTGCCACCAGGTCCTTAACCAGCAACCCCTCAGCAGGTCACTCCCAAATGCACTTTCTCCTTGTTCCTCTCTGCCTCGCTCCCTGACTGGTCTTCCTGCCCTCAGAATCCAAATCTGCCACACACACTGCCGTGAGATGAATCTCTCTAATCACAGCACCAATAACAAAGCCAATCATAAACGTTTAATGATCATCTACTTTAGACCACGAGCAGCATCATTATCTTATTAGATCCTCGTAACTCCTGGAGGTAGGCACTAAAAGTCTTTTTTATTGTGGGAAGGGAGATAAATGTTCACAAAGTTTAATCTTGCGCAAGGAAATACATCACGTAAAGGGCAGAATATGAATTTACATCAAGGTCTATCTGACTCCTGTACCCATGAGCTGAACTTTCTGCTTGTCAGAGGTCACCAAGGGCTCCTCTGCTTGCTTCCTATGCCGGGCACTCTACTCTCTGGTCAGCAAAGCTCTGATGTCCCTTCCCAGTCTTGCCTCACCCTATTCTCCTACAATTCAGTCAAACACCACACTCAGCATTCCCAACCCTTCCAAGCCACTTATCCTTCAACTAGAATGCACAGTCCTTGAGAGCATGGGCTGACCTTGACCTATCTGTAGTGCTTATACCACAGCCCCTGAAATCATACATCAGACAGTCTATACCAGTTCTATTGAACTGAATTAAATCCTGGGGACTCCAGAATTTTGAAGCAAAAGGGCGATGTGGCTGGTTTCTGGTTTTGTTTTAGCCCCTTTTCATAAAGTGATTCTCTAACCCCCTTAAAATCTCAATTGTAATTCTATTATTGTTCAGCATTTTTATTTTTTATTTTCCCAGGAGACCCTTTCTCAACAAGCCACTTCAGTCGCAGAGTAAAGGACTGGCACTTTTATTCCAAAGCCCTGATGTCTCTTTACATAAAGGCCCAAATAACCTTGAACTCTCTTTCTGCCATTTCATGTCATGCTCCTTTCCAATGCAAGTAGAAGATCAGAGGAGAACCGTTTTTAAAGGGCTTATCTTTTAGGCTCTTCGCACTTTGATAAAAAAAGACACCATGATTTTTTTTTACTAGTCATTTTCTTGTTGTAAGCCAGAGCCCCCACTGAATTCTACTAAATATAGTTTAGTTTTGTCTTTTTGCAATTTAACATCATTTATGGTCTCTATAAATAATTCTGAATTAAGTATGCAAAGTACATTAAAAATATCTCTTTCATCTGTCTCTTATATCACGTTAAAGTGTGTTTTTCTAAACAGTGTGATGCATCTTTTACTAGAGCAGTTCTTTGCCTCAATATAAATGTGGGATTTAAGGAGAGTCCTACATGAAACTTTTTAGGTGAAGCCGGTTCTTGGGTATGCAAGAACACAAGCCTCATTCCGCTGGTGACATTTTTATGTAAACCGACTGTGGAGAATTCTGACGAGTGTTCAAAACGGTTCTCTTCTCTCAGGATGTGGCTGCTTGTATGGATTGATGGGCCATTTGGCTAAGCTCTTTTACTATGAATATCCAGCAGTAAATGGGGTGTTAGGATGATGACTTGTTAGTAAATAAACAAAACGGTCAAATAAATGTTACACAATTTTTCTTTTTATAACTTTCTTTAGAGGATGACTCTTCAATAAGTGACTTTTCCTAAAGTATTGAATTATATATTGTCGTTTCCTAAAGCTAGTGCATTTATGAATATGATTCATCATTTCTAATCAGCAAATTAAGTTGTAGTTTGGCTAAACGGCAACTAAAGTTTAATTGTTTTCAGTCTTCATGAAGGGAAAATCATCATTTTATAAAGAAAAAGAAAATTGATCACTTGGGAGATTTTAGGAGATTAAAACAAGTTGGCTGGGTATTCTTTCTTTGATAAGCTACTGCAACACATCAACATAACAGCTTATATTTTTCAATGTCAGAATTGTGTTAATATAAAAAGAGGGAAAACAACCTTTCAATGTGTCTGTGCCACAGTCTCTTAAAGTATAAAATGAGAATACCTGTTTCGTTGGCCTATTCTAAGAATCCTGAGTGATGTAGCAGAACATTTTGTAACATATAGAGCTCTATAAAAATAAGAATTATACCCTCTACCATTCTGCAGAAATAAAAATTGATTAAATTTATAGACATCAGGGTTTGTTGTTTTTTTTTCATTGCTACTTCCAAAGAGATCTTCCCTTGTATGTCTGGATGGAATGAAGAAATACATAACTTGCCATGGGACTTTGCCTAATGTTTACTGGTATCTTAATATTTAGAATTTTGGAGGACCAGTTCCATTAAATGAAGATGTCAAGCTGCCTAGTAGAGAAATAATTTGTATTATCTAGAGAGGTAAACCCAGAGTCACAGGAAGCCGTAGTCCAGAGAGCAGGCTTCAGTCAGACTCAGGTTCAAGTTCTCGCTTAAGCATTTACAAGTGCTGTGCCATTGAGCAATAAGCAGCTATAATTTCATGCTTATTAATAAGCCAAAGGTGTTTTAGCTCTGTACTGTGATGTAAGAGTGAATTCTTTCCTAAGGTTTTGGTTGGTTCACAACATACCAGAAAGTAGTTTATCCTAATAAATGTTACTTCGGTTTCTCTGGTAGGTTTGTAAGACGCATCAAAACTCATGAAATGAGTTTCTTTGGCAAAGAAAATCTTCCTTTTCAACCAAAAATAAAATTTTGGGAGCACAGTCTACCAACCAGGTCATCTAGATCAATGTTAGCTTTCCTAGATGTGGGAGATACCACAGCAACATTCTTAATCATGCCCAAAAGATATAAAATGAAGTGCTTGCCAATCAAAGGAATGTTAGCCCTGGGTGTGGTTACACACACACACACACACACACACACACACACACACACACACACAGCCTCTAACAGGCAAAAAGACCCAAGGGAATGAAAATCTGGTAGGAATCCTGGTCCTGACAACTGTGATCCTAGTTAAGGAGGAATCGAAATCATTTCAAATCCATAGTTCAGGGAGAAGTCAAGGAAGCTGTCCTCTAACCCAGAAATTAGTAACAGTGACAAAAAGAAAAAATACAAAGAAAAGAAGTCCTAAACTGGACTCCCCCAAGCCAGCTTGAGCAGAAGCAGATGCAAAACTGCTATAAATGATTCTTTACCTGTCCAGGCCTTGTTGTGTCTCCACAGAGAAAAACTAATTTTCCCTCATTGAAAATTCAAAAATACATTCAAAATTTTCAAAAGCCAAAAGGAAGCAGTCTACTCAGTGGATGTAAAATGCCAAGATCTTGGCGTTTAGAGTATAATTTAAATAAGATGCTGTGGGTTGAACTGTGTCCCCTTCTCAGCCCCACAACAGTCATACGCTGAAGCCCCAGCTCCCAGTACCTCAGGACGTGAGCTCATTAGGAAATAGAGTTAGGAAGAGGTCATATGAGAGAAGGAGCCTCCTAATTCAATGTGACTGGCGTCCTTGGAAAGAGGGGATATTTGGACACAGAAGAGACATGTGCTCAGAGGGAACGCCATGTGGACGTGAATGCAGGGGTGTGGGTGAGGCTTCTATGAGTGAACCACGAACAGTGAGGAGAGAGGCCTGGAAGGGAATCCCCCATCACAGCCCCCAGGAGGAGCCTGCCCTGCGGACGCCTTGCCCTTGGAATTGCAAGACAATACATTTCTGATGGTTAAGGCATCCAACTGATAGGACTTTATTATGACAACCCTAAGAAAGTAATGCAGAGATGTCAATTAAGTATGCTTCCATTAACTAAAGAGGTAAAACAATCACAAGACTAAAGACATTATGAAAAAATGTTTTAAAAAGAGAGATACAGGTATTACCTAGTAAAATCTCCACGAGCACGTTAAACACGGCGACCAAATAAATAATAAACGTCAGTATGTAACTGAACACAGAAAACAAGGAGATGACACACTAGGGCTGGAATAGACGGCAGAGGCTTGTGTAAAAGAAGTCACACTTGGGGGGAACGCATAGCTTCTCGTAGCCAAAATGAGTTACAGATCACGGCTCATAGATAAAGGGTTGCCAGGAATTTAGAGAAGTGGAAAACCTTTGCGAATTTCCGAGTTAGGCACTTGCTTTAATAGATGAAGACACTGGGGTTGAGAGCGGCCAGTAACTCACGCTCCCCTTGTATTTCTGCACAATCAACGGTTCTCATAGTCGTCCTTCCCAGAGTGCTTACATTTTTCACACCAGACACAAAGATTTATGTAACATCTTGAAAAATGCCTTAAAAAATGTGCTGTTCAGGACAATTATTTCAGTTAAGGGGGCTAACTGGGGACTTAAAGTAGTTAGTGGGTTTGCATGCTTAATTAACTATAGTTTGTTTAAAAATACTCTAATAGCAAATGACTGTGGGATGCATTCGAGGCTAAATTATTCCTTTAAAAACTTTCCTTCCTAGTCATTTCTTTTGCAGTACAAAGTTGAGCTAAAATTTTATTCCATGAAAGGGAAATCAAGTCAAACTAAAAACACACAATGAATAATTAAAGAAAAAAAAGAGTAGGGATAAAATACTGAAACTAAATAAAAACATCATTGAAGACCCATTCAAGAATTACAAGAAAAACAATTTATCCCGAGTAAGGATAATTTGCAAGTGAAACAGTAGCAGTGCTGCGTGGTAGGAAGTATCACAAACTAAGTGAGATTATTCAGATTTTAGTGCGCTTTGTCACTGCCAACTCCTTCACATCCTTGCCTCAGTACCCTCATCTGCACAATGGGTTTATGCAGCTGCCTTCAAATGCTGAAGTACTAAGGTTCTAACAGATCAGGTTTGATTAAGGGAAAGCACTTTTCTTCAGGGCCAGTTTGACCACCTGGTAGGTCTGGATCTTCATCTAACCACGCACATAGCCTAGGTACCCATCCTTGGTTTACTGTAGCAGGTACTCATTGGTAAATGTTTGAAATCTTCTTATGGAGAGAGGAAAAACAGTTGGAAGGTCTATGTAGCTGCAGTTGAAATGTATTTATGTGAATGTAGTCACCTTACTGGGTCGGGGGCGAGGGGATGCTGAAGCATCATTGTCCTCCTGTTTAGTCAAGCAAATCCTGAGAGAAGTGCCTTGTCCATAATAATTGTTGCTCCAGATCCTTCATATGTCTGGAATCCTCCCTTTCTCCCCATTCTCACTGACCATGTCCTAGGTCTGGCCCTCTTAGATTTCACCTGGAAGTAATCCCTTCCCTTGCGTCTTGCCCTCTTCGCCAGCCCACCTCCCACAAAGCTGTTAGAAGGATCAAGAGCATGTGTGAAGGAGACGCTGTTGAAAATCTTCAATGGCTGCCCCAAGGCTTGGAAATAAAATCTACGGTCCTTAGAACAACATCCAGGGTCCCTGACGACCCCAAACCCTGCCTATGTCTCCAGTCATCTCAAGACTCCCGTTTTAATGACTCAGTGCTCTATCCATTCCAAACTATTTTGCTGCCAGAGCCCCGAAATGTGCACCTCTCCTCTCCTGGTGACTCCTCGCCTCCCCAAGTTCCCTGTCGTTTGGGTCAGATGTCCAGAAGGCTCTGGGGACAAACATCGGAGCCCAGCATGCTACACTGGGGTCAGTTACTTCTTAAAAGATCTCCTCTGCTGGACTGCACACTCTTGAAAGACAAGAATAATAACGTTTTAATCATCGGGGTGTTCCCTGTGCCTACAAGTGTTTTTTTTGTTGTTTGTTTGTTTTGTTTTGTTTTGAGGAGATGGTCTATAATGTTTCAAGACTGAACAAATATCTACTTCTGTACTTTGTCACAAGATGAAATCACCTCTCCTCAAACACGAAAACCTTCATGCAAGAGTTAAATCTTTATCCCTTTTACGCAACTTTGAAAGTTTCAAATTAGATATTTATGAATAACGGTCCACCTGAGTGAGAGAAATAGAAAAAAAAATCTACCAGTTGAATGAAGAGCATATTTTCTGCAAATAGAGCTTTTCATGCAAATGCAAAGACATTTCCTGAAAATTA
Organism: Cynopterus sphinx; assembly: GCA_030015415.1. Taxonomy (NCBI): domain Eukaryota; kingdom Metazoa; phylum Chordata; class Mammalia; order Chiroptera; family Pteropodidae; genus Cynopterus; species Cynopterus sphinx. The sequence continues at coordinate 3,171,883 of CM057391.1, forward strand.
TTTCTGATGGTAAATGGAAATTAATTTGTCAGTAACCGTTATTGTGAAATTAATGCAGAGCCTTTACGAACAGAGCTGCATTTTTGTTTTATTGTAAAATGTGACAATGCCTATAAGAATGTCTTCAAATGACTGCTTAATGAGAAAGGAAAGCGAGTTGTGAAGAGCAGGTGGAGGACAATCCCAGAGATTCTGAAATCAGGAGTGAGAGCAGAAGCGATGCAGGACGTCATTCTAGGCACCGGTGTTGACACCAGTTACGTGTTGGCATGACTACGGTCCCACTGTCCAAGGGTGTTTGCTGCCACCTTGGTAGCCACGGCTAAAATCCACTTATCATTTACGATGTGTCGAACGGTATTTTAGACATCTCACACCTAAACTCACTTATTCCACAGGACACCCTACAGGGCAATTTAAATTGTTTTCTCCATTTTAATATAAGGAAACTGAGGTACAAAAAGGTGACGTAAGTGCTGAAAGTCACAGACTGAGTAGGTGGCAGGGCCAGCGACAGGCTCAGCACAGTCTGGCTTCAGGCGGCCTCCATCACACGCTCTTGAATCTCAACAGGTACCAAGAGTCTCCACCGCGTGCTAATTTTTGTTAAGTTAATGGCTTTCTTGGGCCGCATCACTGACCCTTAATCCTCGGCCCTCCCATTCATCCTGCTCTTTGCCATGTGACATTCCTTCCTCTAAAAGGTACGTTGTTTCTTCACCCAGTGATTTGCTTGGGTTGGGCCCTACGACCTGCTTTGGCCAACAGAATCGGGCAAAGGTGAGGGTGTGCCCGGCGGTGTGCCTGTACTCTGTCTGCCACTGCTGTGGGAAGGACATGCCTGGGGCAGCCACCGGCCCCTGGAGGAAGGGGACAGGCATGGGACTCAGAGCCTTGCAGGTGGACCCGCCTAGATGAGCGAGCTGAAGCCCCCCTCGGCTGTCTGAGCTGAATGAGCACCTGCTTCTGCAGTCCCTACGACAGTCGCATGTGCCTCACAGCAGATGGACGCCACCTCCCCAAGCATTCAGACCACTGGCTGGGCCCTGGAAGCCGTCTGCAGAGATTGGGGATTATTATACCCTGCTGTCTCTTGTCTTCACAGTCCCGTTTCAGATAATTCTGATATGTCATTATTTTCTTTTTAATTGTGGGGGAAGCACACGGAGGCATAGCTTCTCTTCACCAGTCCATAAACCACTGGAGGGCGAGAGGCACGGATCTTTCATCTTTTTACACTCAGCACCTCCAACAGTTTTTGAAATACGGGTTCAATAAATATTTGATGGAAGGACTATTTCCCCCCTTGTCTCTCAAGTAATATTGTTCCAGGGCTGAGCAACTATCTGGTAGGAACGAGAGAGGACACTTCGGAAACTGTTTAGCCTCAAACTGCATCACCCTCTGCAGCTTCCACAAGGAAACCTTCTTCGATAAACGTGTTCCAATGAGCACGTTTTATAACTAACACTCTCCTTTCAATAACTAAATGCTGAAAGACAAATCAACTCCAGGCTTTTGTTAGTGAAATAGTAACTGGTTACAAAAAAAAAAACTTTAAACTAAAAAAATAGCACTATAGGATGAGTCCGTGAGACTGCCACCAGTCTCCAGGAAAGCAGACACGTGTGCTCACCTGCACAGAATCTCAAACTCTTCCCATCCCCTCCCTTTATACCCCCGAACACTAAGGACAGTTGAGACTGCATCTACTGTGACTGCAAATGGCTGGACCCTGCCTATCCCCTGTGTCACCATCTCTTTGCAAAGCAGCTGAGGAAGTCACCCTGTTGGGCCCTTAGGGACTCTGGGAAGTCCTGTCCTACCGGGCCCTGCTCTCTGAGTCTCCCTGAGCCTTTCATTGATGTGTCCATCCTCCTGTCCCAAGACCTGGTCTCAGCGATGCCAGTCTGGCCCTGGGCCTCTGACTCACGTGACCACCGAATCCCACAGAACGCCCACAATTTAGTAAAGAAAAATGGTAATGCTTCTTGTTTCCTTTTCTCTAGTGTTGCAACTTTTCTTGTTTTTTATTTTTTCTTCCAGAAAAAGGGATGCTGCATAGAATGACTGTTATTTCCTCCCCTAAACCTGTTAGGGTGTCACATGTGAGATGTGCAACACTTCGGAAGGGTTACTTAAGTCACGTGTTTGTGCTGACCTCGTCTCTTCCTAAGTGAAGCTTTGCCTTAAAAAGGTGACCTACATGAAGGGTGTAGATTCCAGAGCTGCTGCTGGGTGCTGCTATTATAAAGCCTATAAATCACCAAGGAATTAGCGTCACTCAAATTTCTTCTAAAGAGCAGAATTTTCATCACTCTACTCAGTTATTTAACCCATTTCCCGTTTGCCCCGAGAATACTCACCGGTGGCATTTGTGGCTACAGCATTTACCCCAAGATCACACTTAGATCACAGTCCTAACCTCACCCCCAAAGTTTGCCACGAAATACCTCGCTTTTATCCTTATTTTCACATCGGCCTAGTATATCGACAGTCTTCGGAAACAAATGACAGCATTCTGGGTTTTTTGTAGTGGTATTTCCATTTACAAAATATTTTATTTTCATTTTGCAAGCCAGTCAGATTTGCTTCAGCCTCCAAGGGAGTGTTCATGTAAAATTAACCCTGGCAGCGAGCTGCACTTTTTTTATATAAATGGGAAATGGGTTAATGAAAAGGTGAAATTTGAGAGAGATTCAGCATAAGGTAATATATTTAACTACAATGATTTAGGAATGAAGTATAAGACCTGTTTCTTTCTAGATCCCTGTTTCTCACGGTTTCCTCTCCCTCCAATTTCCGATATGTTCACTCTGTATAACTGCTTACATAGCCCGTGTTTGTAAAGTGCCTGAACATTTTAAAAATAAATGTTAAGTTACTTAAGGAACTATCACGGGGGATTTTAAAAGACGCTTAAAAATATTTTTCAAGGCAAAGAAGGCAAACTCTGTAAGCGTTTAGTTTTCCTTAAAACTTTGACTAGGCATCCATAATTAGGGTTATTTCCCGATTTCTATTCTGAAGGACACTGTCCTTTCAAAGAGGAGCACTTGTAGGATTGAACGACCTGTTGTCAGGTGAGAAGCAGAGCAGTAACTGGTTACGTAAAAATGATTTCCTGCAAACGCTAACGAGAGACACCAAACACCTGCTCTCCTCATGTTTTTAGCCTGAAATTTCTGTTGCATTTAAAGTAAATCATTTGTAGGTTGCATGGTTTACATGTGAGAATATCGAAGCGACTGATGCTTCTCCAAAATGAAAAAGTGAGTTCAAGTCATGTTTTTCTTGGTTGGGAAAATTGACATCACTGGAGACATTTCAAAATGGAGCCAGAGTTGCCATCCCAGAGAAGCTGCTTTGTATGGCTGGTTCCTCGAACCTTTGGGATGTTAGAATTGGGCAAAATACCCTGTGGACTGGGCCACACCAGCACTGTGTTCCAAACAACTGTTATAATCTAACACAAAAGCAGGCAGCCTGACCACAAAGCACTGAAAATTAAGGCCATTCTTTAGACTCAGCCACGCCATGTGTGGCTGAAGAATAAGTTAGCTAAATTAGCACCGATGGAAATTCCTTCCCTCCATTCAGGTAATTATTTCCCTTCCCTTTCTCATATAAACCCCCGACTCTCACCATATAATCAGAGCACTATGGGGGTTTCTGCTTGAAAAGGTGCTTTCCAAACTGCATACGTTTTATGTTTCAAATAAATGCTTATTGCCTCTCATTGTGGCTTTGTATTTTTAGGTTAACATGCCATATCTACATGATAGGAGCCGGGCCAACAGAGCTATTGTCAGTTGAATGTTTATCACTTAGCAACGATCAGTAAGGTTTATCCATTAAACAAAGAAAAGTCATCGATCAGCCTAAAGGAGGACGTGTGGCAGACAGAATCCTGAGACGATCCCCCCAATTCCCCTCTCCTGTCATGGCAGACTCTGTCCCTTCCTGCTGAGTCCCTTACTCTCTTTAAGGAATATGAATAACACTGAACCTCATATTTTGGAAGGAAAAGACCCATATCCTCAACACAACAGAAACCTTCTTCTTTGACCAGATGTTTTTTCATTCCTTTGGAGCAGAGTGAGGGAGAGGAGAAAGGTTAGGGAGAAGTATTTTGTGACAATTTATGGAATTATAAGACTGGATTTTTTTTTTTTTTTTTACTATGAGTGGCTTATGCTTTCATCTTTAACCTGTCACAGATATCTAAACCAGGTCTCCCAAACTCTTCCCCTGAAACCCAGTGCCATAACTCCAGCTAATTCTCCCCAAACTACATTCCTCAGTCCTCTCCTTTTCTTCTCCTGTATTATCTCTCTCTCTGAATGAACCCCCAATCTCCCCCCACCTATGTCAGAGTGGGCACAGAGGAGGCATTCCAGATTCATGAGTCATCTGAGAGAGGCGAATTAAAACTGTCAGAATGTAAAAACACAAACTAGAACGGCTAATTATATTATTGTGAGGAGTCTGTGGAGCAAACGAAACCCTCGCACACTAATGACAGGAATGTAAAATGGCACAGTCACTTCGGAAAGATGTCCCACAGCTTCTTACAAAGTTAAGCATACGCTTACTCTGACCCAAGAATCACACTTCTAAGGATTCATCTAGACAAAAGAAAAATATAGATACAAAGACTTTCACAAGAATATTTAAGTAGCTTTATCCATAACCGTCAAACCTAGAAATAACCCACCTGTCCATCAACAGAATAGACTTTTAAAAATAAAAAATGTGTTCTAGTCACATAATAAAATACTACTCGGTAATAAAAATGAACAAAATACAAGCACACAACATAACATGAATAAATCTCAAAAACATTATGCTGAGCAAAGGAGGTCAGATATAAATGACTGCGTAACGATGATTCTACTTACATGAAGCTCACGAATAGACAAACTTGTCTACAGTAATAGAAATCATAAAGAGCCTTTGCCTTTTGAAAGTGGGAGCTTAGAAAGGGGCATGCTGGCATGCCTCCTGCGTGGATGAAAACAGGCTACATCTTGATAGGGACATGGGTTTCATGGATATTGACGTTGATCAAAACGCACTGAAGTCCTCATTTAAGATATACGCATTGCACTGGATACTGATTTTACCTCCAAAATACTAGATGGAAGTTAATAGCAGAAATCATTTTCTTTGTTCTTGTGAGATATACGAGAGCAGGAAAGAAGAAAGTGTTCTTTCTGTTTCATTCAGAAGGTAATTTTGTCCCCATCAGCGAGATCGTCTTCTCAAATATGCTTAGAACTCACCAATTCTATCTCCATGTTTCTATATCAAGCTCTGTATTCTCACTTCTTTAGGACAGATAACCTAGAGTCATTTCCCTTCTTTGTCCTTGAAAGCATCTATTTTTAACTGCTGGTTTCTAAGTTCACCAGGGTCCATTAGAGACAGATTGAAGAAGCAGAAAAAAGAGAAAAAGCACCAGGTATAGAAAAAAAAAATAAAATACACTGACAGTCTATTTTTTTTCTTGGAACTAGGGTTGTTTACAATGGTACCGGATGTCAAATAATCTCCCGGCCATCAAACATGTCGCCCTGAGCCCTTAGAAACAAGAAATACCAAATATGGGATTGACTAATTGCGGTGGCAGCACCCGAGGATATAAATATCCCTCAGGAGAATTTGAAACGAGATGGGTTCCCCCATGTTCCCCCTCCAGATAGGGACTGAGCTTCAGTGACATAATAGAGTCAACGAAGAGTTGTCACTGCTGGAAAATGTAGAGCTTGAGTTTGCAGTTGACTGCATCTGGCATGTCGCAAGCCAATCTGCACGAAAGCCAAACAGAAACAAATACCTGGTAATTAGTGATGGCCGGTGCAGCTTGGACCACACTCCCGGCCTTGTCACCACTTGTCATTCGTCTGAAAAGCCATTAAGGCTGTGAGACGTGTTGTATTACTGCCTCTGTTTGTTCATCCCACGTGCTACCAGCTATCTCTTGCAATCTCCTCTGGAGTGTTGGATGTCAGCTACTAAAAGGAAACTTATTTTCTTGCTCTAAATAAGTTACAGTCAGGAGCTTATAGGTTTTAATTTCCTGGGCAGCAACATGGCCCCTAGCTTACCAGGTGCTACTTATATAATGAGAGATAAAAGCAGGGCGTGTTTTGAATCCAATAATACGATGTCATCACAAAAGGAAGACTCGGAGTGAGGCCAGATTTGTGGACTGTCATTCTGAAAGCCCCTCAAAGCACCCGAGAGAGCTGGCTTTTGTGCACAGAAACTCTTTGTCATGCTGACTGTAAACAGTAGCATCTCTCCAAGGAATGATATGCATTTTTTGATAAATAAAGACTTGAATTTGCCTTGTATCAGTTCCTGATCTGGCCTTGTTCATAAAAAGAGTTTGCTAAAATCTTGGACCAAACTTTGCACTTTTCAGAGTGCTTTGGATTTTGGACGTGCACGCAGCCTGGGCTAGGAGCTTGTGTTCGGCCTTCACGCAGACTGGCTCGCCCTGTTCACGCCTCGTTCACCCTGACCATGTTCTTGCAGCTGAATCCCGACCTCTCTGGAAGTGATGCATGAAAAACTAGCTTTGCTGCAGGTTCTACTCAGCCATGACTTCGTCTCCATGTTGCGGTCTGAGGCAATAGGAGAAACATGTTAAAACCTGATGTGGAACAAGGGGAACAAGAAACTCCTTTTACAGAGGTGTCCAGATATATTTGGATCACAATCTATTTCGGCATGGCAAAGTAGACCCCTACCTTCTGCTGTTTGTGAATGCTCTCAATACCCACTCCTTCCAAGAAAACATGGCTTACTCAAATGAATGAAAGATTGGACTGTCATCTTTTAGATGTCAGGCGTGGCTATACACAAGTTCCCATACATTCATTGGTCAAAATTTTATTGAGGACCTTCTATGTGCCAGACACTCCTAGTCCCTAAGGATAGTGCTGTGAGCAAGACAGACAAGCACCCTGTGCTCACAGAGTTTGCTTTCTGGACAGGTGGGGCACTGGGGATGAATGGGTAGAAAACAAAGAGCAAGTAGATAATTACAGAGAGTGCTAAGTATGAAGTATAACAGGATGGAAAGTAACTGGGGAGGGGGCAGACTTCAGATAAACTGGGTGAATCTGAAGGATGAAAGCAAAACAACAGCGCACCAAGCCAAGAGCTCAGCTTTCCGAAGAAAGGGGGCTGCAAGTGCAGCAGCTTAGAGGAAAGATGATGCTGTTTATGGTTATGGCGGGATAGCAGAGCGGGGGGGGAGGTGCAGTGAAATGGCAAGGCTTGCTCATGGAGTAGGTGTGTCTGGGAAAGCAGAGAGACTCAGGTTTTAGGATAAGCCACTCACCGGAGCATTCTGGTGGAGCATCATAACTTTGTGAGCCATGAGCACCCAAGAAAGGATTCAAAGCCATGGGACTGGGAGAAATGACACAGGGAGAAAGAACTCAGAGGAACGTGCCTGGGACAATGCCCTGTGGTTCTATAACAAAGTTTCTGTTGAAGAAGATGGACTAATAAAGACACGAAGAGAAGAGATACAAGAGAGACAGGAGAAAACAGGAAAGCATTGTCACAAAAGCCAAGAGGAAAGTATCTCAGGAAGGGAAAAGGAAGTTAACCAAGAAATGGGCCAAAGGGAATCCATTAGGAATGGCAATATTATAAATTCTTAATTAATTTCATAAGTTATATCCTCACATTCCATACACTTTGACACCAGAGCCTACCAGAAATTGCTATAGGTAAAGGCAAGCAGAAATCACAAATTCTGAAAAACTTATTTCTCTTCCTGTGCCTCCTGCTGTCTCTCCAGGTGGGTTAAGGAAGAGAACAGCACCTGAGTCCTCACAGCAGTGACAATGAAACCACGAGCGATGCCAGTCTCCAGCTGACCAGGAGGAGAAGGCACAGCAGAACAAATGATGGACACCTGCCCAGACTTTACCTCCCAATGTCACATGCCCTTTTTGGGGAGGGACAGAGAAGTGAAGAGATGAGCAATTAGTTCCTTAGGCTCATCCCAGCTGCCCTGAGCAACAGAGCCCGTGTTCGCCGCTGGGGGTTTGTACACAGGCGGGAATGTTGTAGCCAAGATGCCACCTCGCTGGTGGCCCTTTCCTCATCCTGGACCCAGAGTCATCAAAACTCTGGCCTTGATCTCCCTCCTCTTTTTCCTTCTCCAGGGAAGTTGAAAGCCTCAGCAAGAGGGCTGTTCCCAACCACCCAAGGTGCTCCTACATAAGGTGACAGGTGACTGTTCTCAGATCACTGTCCACACGGAGGCATTTTAAGCATGAAAACGTTAAGCAAAACTGTGGCCTCAGGATGGTCAGTCATACTTGTCAGATAGGTAAAAAGCCGACCAGATTTTTTTTTTTCAAACAAACTCGGAGATGGAGGGAAAAGCTCACCATCATAAAGACAACCTACCAGAAAAAGATGGCTTCTAGTTCCAGAGATTTCACATGCGCAAATCACATATTGGCTCCTCTAGCAGAATTGATTGCCCTGGGCTAAGAAAGATGTCTGACACTGTGCAACTCGGCTCTGCAGAATAATCTCTGCTTTTTCACTCATTGGCCCATTGACAGGTGCTTCACCTTGGGTCCACAGGGCAGACAGCCAGTGTCCAGTGAGCTGAAGAATTGTTTTCATCCATCGCCACCCCTAGAGGCGGGGGAGGGGGAGAGAGATCTTTCTTGAAGGTGTTTCTAGCCTGAGGTGCCAGTTTAATGTAGGTAACACTTGCATAAATATTACTAGTCAAGTCTCTCATAGTCAACTCTCTCGATGACATTAGGAGTCATTAAAAATTCCATCCCTTCGAAATCGATCTTGCTCTAAGGTACAGTAACCCTGCTCAAAGTGGAGGCAAAACCATTAAGCACAGACCATCTGGGATGGGCTTCAAAAAGCTCGTTTCAAGTTCGCTGAGCACTGCAAGGACTCTGTGCAGCATGATGAGATAATTTATGACAAGATGAAGATGGACGAACGACATGCTGCTACGGGGTGGACCAGATGGACTTGGTGTTAACTCTTCAGGGAGCAGCGCGCACAGCTCAGCGAGTGAAATTGCTAGAGAAGAAAAATGGTGAGTGCTGTGTTCCCCAAGGGAAAGGGACAAAGGGAATCTGGATGTCTCCGTAAGAAAGAAAGAGATAAATAAGGAGAGTCAGAGGAGCAGACCTCACTGGGGGAGTCTGTCAGGAAACTAAAAAGGGCATCATGAGATGGGAGCTGCCGAACAGATCTAGATTCTCTGTTTGGGAAAACAAGCCCCAGACAGTCTGCATGAGTCCCTAAAATGAGTTTCAAAAAACTTACATCTCATGACTTGAAACAGGAGAAGCTGTGTGTTTTAGAAAACTACAATGGGATTCTAAGGCGGTTTTTAAGTATCTGCTATAAACGAAGCTCAAAAAGAATATTTGCAAATACCCACGTTGTGGAAGAGCCAGTAGACGTCAAATTTAGACATGCGGTTAATATTTTACTTGTTAATTGGACATAGTACTTGTACGCACTCAAAGCACCAATGATGAATATATTTGGCAGAGCAGTATCATTTCTATCACTACAACTCAGTAGCAGAAGTAATGTTAGCTACTAGTTATCCAGGGTCCTGTTTCAAGGCATGGCCTCGTGTCAGGCATTATATCAAACAGTTTATACATCATGTCATTTCACCTTAAAATCTTCCCGAGATGTATTATTAGCCTCATTTTAAATGTTGCAGAAATTAGACAAAGAGAATTTGAGGAATGTGCTCAAGGTCGCACAGGTGCCTGAATCTAAAGCCTACATTTAACCCGTATACTATCCTTCCCACCTGTCAAGTGTTTTAGGGACGATGAAGTAAGTCCCTTAAAGTCCCTAATTCACATTATTTTAATTTAGGGTTTTTGATCATACAGGGCCAGTGCAAAATTCTAATGTAAACAGACATATTCATATATTTATTTTTTTCACATTTAGTCAAACTTGTTTAGTTCTGGAGTCACATACCATTTTGAAGGCATTATGCTAGTCCTGAAGTTTCCCCTTCTCTATAAAATTACTGGTAACATTTACATCAGGAGGCTACGCTGAAACTCTAGCTGTTCCAGTTTTAGGCTAATGCCCCAATGGCTAAAGACCAGAAATGGGTGCCAAGTGCCCACCAACTAAAGACTAGATTGGTGATGGCAGAAAAAGAATGAAAATTATTTGAACCATCTTAATCATGAACACAGACAAAAATGATTAGCGGAAGCTAACACACTTAGGTGAAGGGTAACTGGGGACCAGGATGCTCACACTGTCTGAAGCATAAACCACCAGATTGCCTATTAATTAGAAAAGAAAGATAACTGTACAAGAAAGAGATCTGGTAGGTACCACTTTAATAATATAATAGAGCGTCCCCTAATAGTGAGAAAGATGGAAGTTGTATTCTTTCCTAGTGTGGTGTTATAGAGGGTACACTTAATTATCTACGTAATGCTCCTGTTAAAAAGGTTGATTTGAAGTTAACATGAGAAAATAAGACAAGTCCAGACCACGGGCCTTCCAAAATGCAAATGATTAAAAGAAAAAGGTTGGGGGTGGGAAACTGTTCTCAAGTGAAAAAGACCAAAAGAGATCTGACAATGAAATAAGTGATTTTTCTTATTATATTCTGATTTTTTAAAAGCGTAGTTACAAAGATCATTGGGTATTAAGAAATGTGAATTTAAGATGTGTATTACCTAACAATATTAGATCAATGTGAAATTTCTTACGTGTGAAATTCATTTGTGGTTCTGTAGTTGAGCATCTTTATAGACAGGAGGTATGTGAAGGATTTAGGATAAAGTGTCATGAGGTCGGTAAATTACTGTCAAGAAGTTAATCAAGATAAAAATATAAAAAGGTAAATTATTTAATAAGGATGATATAATCTGTACAGAATATGACATAATCTACCTAAAAAGATTATATAATCTATATACTTATGTATGTTTATGTAATATTTATAACATACAGTATATAAATATTTTAGTATATGTTAGATAGATACTAAGCATATAATATGCTAATTAGAATGCATACTATATAGAGTAAGATTATAGATTATATAAATATATAATTAAAGCTTTTAAATAAGTTAAAATATCACATCTAAATATATGTCTACATAGAAGACATTATATATAAATCTAAATATATTCTATATTATATACATGGAGGTTGGACACTGTTGAACAGCAAGAGAGAAGGTGAAGAAAAGAGAAAAACACATCGAAGGATATTCTATTTTTACAAGCCTGCCTCCCACGGAGGACAAGTGAAATGGCAGAGAAAAGGAAGCAGGTCCTAAGCAGTCACCAAATGCAATTTTGAGACCCTGTAACCTATGAGGCTGTGCCGTGACGCACAAGCGAGAATTAAACATAAATGCATCCCCAAGTCAAAAGAAACAACAGATTTTGTGACAGGTGGAAAAGACAATAAACCCGGGAAAGAGTGCAAACAGCCTCTGGCTGACTCTTCCTCCCCACCCTCTGCCCACGGCTAGTTTTCAAAGAGCAGCCACTCCATGGAAAGCAATAGTCATTTAGGAATAATTGCACATAAGTTTTTCCGAAAAACACCTACACACACAATCCTGGAGAAAGTTACAAAAGTTAAAGCAGTAAATGCCTGGCTACCCAGGCAGAAAAAGCAAGTTACGTGGGAGGGACACAGATACACACACACACACACACACACACACACACACACGATCGGTCTGGCTTTGGACCTCACCACAGTAAAACAATGCCGAGAGAATAGGGCAAAAGCCTACGAAACCCAGCTATAAAGCCAACAGAGAAACATTTAAACATCCAAGAACCTGTGAGGGTGGCACTTTTGTACCATTTGGCACTTACTATATGGACTGGGCCTAGACATAAATCTCTCTTTTGATTTTTAGATCAACATGGTCGGTCTTCTAAATCTTCCACCTGGGTGTTCTTGAGCTCAGTGAAGTACTTCCCGACTGTGTTCAGTTAAGTACTTCCCAGGGGTATTTGTTAGTGGCTTTTACCCTAACGGCTAATTCAGAAACCCTTGTTAATTGCTAGACTGAATCTTTGTTCTCTACTATCATTGCCTCTATCATTTTGTTAATCTCTTCATGTTTTTCCTTCATATCCTTGGCGAACTTCACATTTCTTCTTACTGATTTTATTTTCCACAATGTCATTCTACTCAGCACTATCCTCGATGTAGGCTATAATTCTGCTGTCGCCTTGTTTTTTGCTTGTTTGTTGCTTTACAACTATCGCCCCATCTCTTTTTTTTTGCCTCATTTCCTTCAACTTTTCACCAAAATCTCTCTCCTTCCAATATGCTCTTAAAGAAACAGAACACCTCGATGCATTTCCAGTTCCTGTGTGAATCCTGAAAATGAACCACGTTCAGTAAGTAGTATGTTCTTGAACACAGATGAGATTATCTCACCCTTCTCTTATTCTGCAGGTTGTTGTTGCAGTTATTATTGACTTTTTATTTACTTTTATTTCCCTATTTACTTACTTATATGTTAGAAAAAGAAAAAAAGCTCTACATTGCACAGTTTGCCATTACCACACCGATTCTCCTCCTATATGCTTGTGGTTTCTTTCTCTTACTGAAAGTGAGAGGCAAATTTATGGGCCCGGATGGTTTTTCAGTCCCCAGTGTTCATGCAGCATGCATGCATATACGCTAAGCAGAATCTTCTCCATGCCTATTTTCTGGATCTCTAAAACCTTAATATGATGAAATACCTAAAAACTCACCTGTAGCATCATATACAGGGTATTTAAGCTGCCTCGAGGCTTAAGCATCATTAATCTTCCCTGCTTCCCACCCAGTTCATCCACTATAATTAATCTCCAAATGGATATAAAAAGCAGAGAGACATGAAGCTGAGGACAATGATCTGGCACCTTAAAAAGCATCGTATCTACCATCAATGGCAGTTTGTCCAGCTTTCTGCTAGATCTGAACTTCTAGTCTAGAAATCCAGAGACCAATGCTAAGAGACAGAAGACTGCTGGTTTCTATTCAAGAAGGGGAGTGTCCTCTTTAGGAGGCAAAGCCTGGGCATTGACCAGTTGTTTTTCTCCATCCAGTTTTATCGCCCTTATTGTTAGTAAAAGTGGAGTGAAACCAACAATTGCCTGTCAGTCTTCATTTTTTTTTATTATTGTTAGTGATCTTTTCTAAAAATTGGTATTTTTTCCCTCTGCTTGTTCCGAGTTACCATCTTATTGCTCCAGCTACACCTGTACCGAAAGCCTCAGTTAGATGTCTTTGCTGTTTCCGAGACCTGCCGATATTGTCTGAGAGTCTAAGGTCAAATCATAATATACTAACAAGGCCCCTCCATCACAAAGCCTGAGACTGTCAGCAACTTCAAAAGTAATTTGGTCATCAAAACTTCTAACTGTTTTAAAACCTAGAATCCACTCAAATATTACCATGGAAGACTATGATGAGCCTAGGCCTCTAGTACTGGGGTTAAGGGTGCTATGCGCAAGCACACATGTGCCCTCACACGTAAACATGCTCATTTGTCATTAGGCGGCCTAAGGAGAATGCTAAAGGTGAGGACAATGATTACATGTATTCTTTGTTACTCTCATAAATTCAGGATTCATTCAGGAAATGTTTAGGTACCTCCTATGAGCCATAACAAAATGTTATAAAAATTCAAGAATCCCAAGATTATGCCTATAAACCCTTCTTCAGGCATTTGCCAAAAATGGGCTTCTGATAACCAAAATGCCTAGTGACAATGACATTTGGATGAGTGATGAACATTAAATGAATAGTTACCTGAAAAAGCTAAATGGTATTGATAATACAAGAATTATAGTATGTAATACTATATAGTCTTATGTACAGGTATCAAAGAGGGTAAAGAATGGGGAGAGTATATAAAAAGTAGATCAAAATTAATCGTTAAAACTTTTCAAATTAAATGCTGGGCGAGAATACAGAAGGGGAAATAGGTTATTAGCTACTTTCAATGACACGTATAGTAGAAAGCCAAAAGACAACAATATCCAGAAGGGAAAACATTGTGGTTACTATATAAGAATATTAGTATGAAATCAGCATTAGAACAAAAATGCAAACCTTCCTAAGGACCACCCTTCCAACCCCCACCACAAACAAAAAAGTTTTAATGGGGGGATCAGTTCAAATTTCTTTCAAAGTGTTTACCTACAGGGAGGTAAGGGATGGGGTCCAGAAGACAGAGACAGAGGCTGGTCACCTCTGAACCCACCTTGTTTATAGACTTGACATTGGAGCAATGATAATACTGCCCACAATTTTAGTATTTTTTAAAAGGCAAATTCTAAAAAGTTAAAGGAAAGCAAAGCACATGAACCCAGTTATGCACTGAGTTTATGGCAAAACAGAAAAACTATTTTAAGTGACTTGGAAATGCAGCAACTTCTACTATGTATGCCAAGTTAGGTTACCTGAGTGCGAAATGAACTGCAAAAAGAAAAAAAAGAAAAACTGTATTAATCATATTGCTGGTGGCAGTGTTTGTATTTCATTCTGTGTCCACTGTGTGTCTATCATGGGGTAAATGAATGATGATACTGATTTCTCTGAGAACTGAGATTTTCATGATACAAGCAAGATATATAGGTAAGATCAATGCAGCTAAATAAAAATCCTATTGAAAAAGCCAAACCAATAGCAATAAGCAACCTTTACAATAAGCAAATGATTACCCCCAGAGCCCAAACAGTTACTTTTAATACTATTCCCTGGAATTCTAGAGAAGTGGTTGATTCCAGGTCTGTGACATAAAATGGATAAAACGAGCCTGGTACTGTCACACCAGAAAATTAGGAAGCTGCTGAAGAGTTTTAGAGAAGAGTCAAGAGGACACAGAAAGAGGCTTTCACTGGATGAAGACAGGACAATTGAACATCAGTACATTTAATAGCTGCAGTGGATTGACACACGGTAGAATAATTTTAAAATTCAGTGGTTATATCTAGAGGATGCTGCAAACAATTTGTTATTTTGAAAACCAGTCGATAAAGGAAACAAATCAAGCAGACTGAAGCTGTATAAACACTGTGCCTTAGGATTCCTAAATTGATAAGGAAAAGTATTTCTTTATAGAAGTATCCCAGCTAATAAAGTAGGAGTGATCACATTTTAATTCTTTAACACAATAATAGATCTAGGCAATAATCATTAATGGCTATTAATATCACCAAAAAAAGTTAACCAGATATGATATGCTTCCTGATGGATGGAAGTATTTGTAAAAAAAAAAAAAAAAAAAAAAATTAAAGCTAAATCTGATCAGTTCTTAAGATTTTGCCAGCAATAGAGGGGTAAGTAAAATGTGGTAATTAACAATGTAATCAGCAAAATCAAGACTGCACAGAATAAACAACCTGGTTTCTTCAACAAAAAAATTGTAGAAAAACCTTTGTAGCAAAAGATATTTCATACTTATACAACCAGTTGTAATATACGAGTCATTAAAATATTAATTTGAAATAAATAAAGTCATGTGACACACTTAGAGAACTTGAACACTTGTGGTATATCTGATGCTCTTAGAAAATTGTTAATTTTTCAATATAATAGGTATGCGGTTCCGTGTTAAAAATAAGTTTTTATAAAGATACATATAAAAATTTACAGATGAAAAGATGTAACATTAAAATAATCTGGGTGGGGGTGGATGTGAGTTGATAGTTAATGAAGTTGAGTGGTGGCTACATAAAGGTTTTATTGACTTATCTTTTACACTTTTATATATACTTAAAATTTTTCTTGTTTTTCTTTTGAAGTACATAAAAAAGTGATCAAAAACAACACAATAGTTAGAGAAGAGGAGAAGAAATTCCTGCTTATTAAAGTAAATATTATGGTTTCCAATTGGCATTATAGTATTTGAGCAAAAATATTCTGAATCTTTAAAAAGTTTCAAAACAACAGCTTTATGTTCAATTGTAGAAAATAAGAAATGGAGGGTCTTAAATCTGTAAGTGATCATTAACCTGTTTTGTTTGGGGAATCTTTTTTCCTGGTAATTTCAAACAAAATACTTCCTTTAACGCATAAATAGAAAAAAAATGTAACAAACTAGAAAGCTTGTGGTTGTTATTTTTAACAAACACCTTTTTTCCAAGGGAATAAATGTCTTAAGTATGTCTATTTTCTCCCTCAAAGCATGAAGAATCTCATATAACACACTTCATTAGTATGAAAATGGATTTTTTATGTATAACTTACATTCCACTCCCCCTCCAATGTTCCAAAGCATTACCTTATAATACTTTTAAAAAGCATAAACACATTAAAGAACAAATTTTTAAACAATCTAAGATTTTAACATCTCTGTATTGGGATTAAAATGTATTAGCTGTACAACAACAAATTAAATTAATTTAAAAGCCAGAAAATAATTGTAAACTCAGAAGGCCCTGTGTTTTATGCATTCCTGAGAGACTGAACCCACAATTACAGAAAATTGGATAGGCCTTCATTTGTGGGTTTATTACCCTGTTTTGAGGAGTCGTCGGCTTCGCTCAGTACAGCAGTGTATTATGACATGACTGAACTGGTGATCACAGGGCTTGATGAAAATAAAAGTATCATTAGGTCTCTCAGAACTATTTACAGTGAATGTAAACAAGATTAAGAAGGCAGTAAATAATAGGCAACGACCTAATTTAACTAACATTTTTCATGAGAGGATGCTGACTCAGGGCCCAAGGAAGACCTCATGAAAGGAGCAAGAGTTCCAGCCACATGACACATCAACGGATACGGGGGGGAAGGATTAGTTGTGAACCCATACCATGTTGGCTGGTGCAACGGAAAGATCTGAGTGTATTCCTTCCATTTTCTGTCCCCACTTGGGTTACTGGGATGACTGAAAACAGCAGCTGGTGTGCACCAATATACACCGAAGACTCGCTACGAATCAAGAAGTGTGCAACGTTTTTTATATAATTGCTTCTGTCCTCACCACCGAACTCTAAGCTTATTGAGGACAAAGATATGTATGTCTGATGCGTTGACCTCTGTGTCTCCCAAGCCTAGTAGAGGGTCTAGAATTAAGTGCTCAGACACATGTATTGAGTGAATGAAGAGTATCCTAAGGTATCTTCTGAGAGACTCAGATGAGTGTCATCATCATCCTCACTGTACAGACGACAGACCTGAGACAGGTACAGGTCACAGAGCAAGGGAACAGCACACGACGATGCAAACCAGCACTATCGAGACACCAGCACTCGAAGCTTCCCACTTGGCCTCACTGACTAGCCTGTTTGCCCAGTTTCATGGTAAAGGAGGAGGTGATGCGAGACAAGACAAAAACAGTCCGAGCTGGAGATAGTCTCTCCTTTCTCACTCACTTGCTGAATTCTTTAGGGCTCCTTTCTAGCCCCCAATCCTTCAAGAAATCTTCCTTGGCTGCACCGCCCTTTGTCATTCCTCAGACCCCCAGCAGCCTTCAGCATCTGTTAAAAAAAAATTCCCCCCATTCTCCTGCAGAGCTTGATCTGGTTACATGTGTGGGATCCTCTAAACTGTTCAAGAATTATTATAAACACCTAGGGGCAAGGCACCATGTCATGTTCCCTGTCTGCAGAACAGCGCAAAGCTGAATACACAGGTTAGGTTCTCTGTGACACGCAGCTGATTGTCAGGTCAGGCAGAGGGACAAGCCCAGCACGACATAGTGCCATGGGAGACCAGCCACAACCTTCCTCCTCTCCTTTGAAAAATTCTTTCCACTGTCACACCTTAGAAGTGTGGCCTCACTCACTTTTTTGCAGGAACTGACCTAACACGCTGAACGAACCGAGAAAAGGCCCCGGTCCACAAAAATTAGAAGAAAAAAAGGTGATGAAGTTTTTGCTCCTTCCCATGTACACTTTACTTATTTCAAAGAGCTTTTTTTTAAAATGAGACCAAAGAATCCCAGTTCAAAAACAACACTCAGAGAGATCAAGGTCAGCAAAGTTCCTATAAAAGAATATAAAGATGCTTCAGAGATATTTAATGGCTCTGAGACAAGAACGGGCCAGATTGTTTAGCACTTTCTGGAAGGATGAGGAAGAGCTATAGTTGAAAGGATCTATCTCGTTGCAAGAATAGTACGAGGCTGTCTTTATGCCAGAGCAATGATGTAGTTAACTGCTCGAGAATGAGTACGATCCCGTTTCCAGATGCGCAGCACATTTGGCCAAGTGCGACTTGATGTCCGCCAGCCGTCCGCAGCTGTTTCAGCTGCAGGAGTGACCCGGGAGCTGAGAACAGCCACAGGAGCCGCTGGCCGACCCAGGACAGCAGAAAAGGAAGCACAGGAAGCAATGAGCACCAGTCACTAGGAACAAGGAGCCAGGAGAGGAAAGTGAAGAAAGGCACTTGGACAAAAAGAAAAAAAAAATCAAGGGAAATGAATAGAAGAAAGGGAAAAAAATAAGTGTGGCGGAGAACAAGGCCTTCCTTTGGGCTTTCAAGAAATACATTTTTTGGCCCCATAGATGTTACTGCCATTATTTTTATTTTTTAGAATTAAATGAAATAAATATAGGATGAGCGAGGCAAAGTGCCAGACCCTGGGAACAATGCGAGGTATTTTCCTTCCCCCGAATGGGCTGTTTTCTGAGCTCTGGAAGTGTACAGTTTGGCAAATTAGAATGACAACATGATAAGGGCTCTCTGATCACTACAAGAGCCTCCACCAGTCTAGGCCTCCCAGGAAAGCCTTGTCCTGGCAGGAGTTAGATGGACTTCCTTCCGTGCCTATATTTACTGCCCTAGCCTGGGGACACCCGTGAGGTCTGTCCTGATACAAAATGAGCAGCGAAAGCAAATGAAAATAATCAGAAAACCCCCAACACCTCATCAGCTAGCTAACCAGCTGCTAAGTAATTGAGAATGAAAATGTGACGGTCTGAACTTGGAGCTAAATGGCACCAGAGTATGTCAAACTTGTCACCTTTGGGGTAAAATTGACAAACCCAACCCTTTCATTTGGCGAACAAAGGGACTGTGAGGGGACACGATGCCACACTCCCAAGTCCTTTGGAGCCCAATCAGCATCAGTCAAGGCCTCCTTAGCTCCCAGGGTAGTTTTTCTTGTTTTCCATGACAGCTGGTCCAGAGGTCTGAAGTACTCACTCATCACTGACTTTTTAAGAATATAAACATCTACGACAGCTCCTGGAATGTGAATGACAGTCAATGCCTGTTAGGTCCCCGGCCACCTTTCTCTATTCTTGCTGATGGCATCTGTGACCTACGAGAGGAGGTGCTGCCCTGGGGATTGTCCCACATCTTAATGAGTCCCCCATGCCCACCCCCAGGCCGGATCCAGGCTGCCTCCGGTTATTTGGCCAACACGTAGCCACTGGCTGGTGCGGAGCTGTGCTCCTACCCCACTCAGAGCCAGAGACAGATCAGAAAAGGGATTCACCTTAGAGACATCAGCTTCTGCCCATTTTCTCTTTTTCTAGGTGCTTTTTTAATGCCAAGTGCAGGCAAATGACAAATACACAAAGCCAGGAAGAAACATGTTAGCTGATGGCTGATGACATCGCTTAGAGGGGAATAAAAGCGAGTCACATCTACGGGAGGCTGAGCTCTAGACTTCAATTTAATTCCCTTTCCGCCCACAACGAGAGTGAGAATAATTTGCTTCAGAGGAAGGAAATCAGAGAAGGGAAGCCTCACTGCCTTTCGAGATGGAAAGTGACCGGATGAGATGGCAGCGGTGGCAGGTGCTGCCCATCACAGGGTGTGCGAAGGCCGGAAGATAAAGTTGAAAGTGGATTTTTTGTGAGGCCGGCTCCACGGTGAACCCTCTCTCTGTGAACTTCACACACCGAAGCCGGCCCTCCACAGAGCCAGAAAAGAACATTCTGGAGTCTCTGGACGCAAAGAAATAAGCTTTTTATGGACAGAATCGGGGAGCTGTCAGCCAGGAGTGGGGATGTGTGGACTCAGAAATAAAGACCAGATCCCAGTGTTTGCTGGCTCGTGTCTGCTCACTCTGCTCATCAGGGAAGAACGTACCAGTCGTGAATGCACCCCCAAAATGTGTAATTGTGAAAAGTCTCACCACGCAACCACTATTTCCCATTTCCTGAGGTCCGACTATGGTGGCTCACCTTATTCATTATATAATTCACTCTCCATGACTATTAGAAGTGAGAACTATAATTTTCACTATTTTTTCTTGTTAGATAGGAAAACTGAGGCCTACAAAAGAGCTTCCATGCCGAGTCACCATTTTTATAAAGCATTAAACTAACAAAATGAATTTCTCCCTTTGCAACCAAGCTAACCTTTCAAAAACTATCTACCTATGTGTTTTTTTTTATCTACCTATGTGTTTTTAACTTAATAAAGTTTTCTAAAGGGGAAAAAATCTTATATCAGAAGAAAATATTTTATCTCTTCCTCTGATATATAGTATCAGAAATGAGTGAAACCGTTTATGAAAAATCAAGTTGGGTTTTACAGGCAATTTGGCAAGGTTCATTCGGATGTTCTCAGCACAGTTTACATCTGCAGCAAATTCTGTACCTGGAAAAAGAATAAAATGAGTTGTTTTCTTTTTATTGCTTTAGGAAAAAAATCGAAATGGCTGAGGTTAAATGAAATTGCTCATCCCCTCAGACCTAATCCGGGCTTGAAAAATATTCAGCAAAAACGTCTAATTCCTTTATCTCCCCATTTGTGCCACCTGCGGTGTCAAGATCATCCCTGGAAACTTCATGAAAGCAGGTGTGCTCCTCCTTCAGGTGCTGTATCTGCAGCAGTCACTCTACTGTTGACTCCTGACGTTGCTGGTCTTAGCAAGATAAGGGTCCTAATCCATTCACAAATGTCACTCCCCGAGATGAAGCAGCTTGGACGCCAGCAAGGGTGACTGCCGTGTCAGGCCGGAGAGGACCATGTCGTCACAGTGGCCTGGGAAGGCTCGCCACCTCTTGTAAAAGACGTGCTAATGCCAAGTATTGACTCCACCTCTCACACTACTCAGAAACCCAGGGGCAGCACTCGTATGGGGGTGCCTAACTCTGGTAAAAGGCTTATTTTCCATTACGAACTACAGGAGATTTTTTTTTTTTTTAAAAACTGGTCTCTCCCTTATATAAGTAGCTTCTAAGGAACAACTAAATAAGTAATCGATTGTAAAATGCACCAGTAGAAAATAGGTTTTTAGAGGAAGAAACCATGGCGAATATACAGATCAGTGTCAAAAGCATGCTAGCATCAGAAAGTAGTTTAAGGCGTAAAAAATGTACGTATCGGAATTGAGGTGTGTGTGTGTGTGTGCGCATCTGTACCATGTCACAGATACACAAACCTACATTTACTTACAAATATACTAAATGCATAGCATAGAAAAAAGCGGCAACAAGATGGAAAGGGGGAAGTTTCATATTCACATCGGTGTGAACCTGCATAATCCACTTAATTTTCACTCATCTCGGATTGATGTCACATAGAGACCACGGCGTCTGGGGAACTGAAGTGTGACCCACGCTCTGCTTTAAGTGGGAAGAAGATGGAAAACCATCTGTTCACAACACTAATTAGTGCTACTGATTACTAAGAGAATGGTATTATTTTGTGGTTTTACATGAAGGGTGACAACACTGTGTTGTCACCCTTTATGTAAAACCACAAAATTGTACCGTTCTCTTAATAATCAGTATGTCAGGCATCACACAGGCACCATAACAACATGCGAAGATGGGTAGACACCCGCTACTGCCAAAGGAATCTCCATGGTGACTCCTGGAGCACATGTACAATCCAGGTGATTGTGAAAAGGAAAGCTGAAGTCTAAGGGTGTTCGCCCGAGGAAGAGGTGCCAATCTGGGGGTGGGGGATGGGGACATCAGGCGCAGCCTCATGGGGTGAGACTGGAAGATCATGACATACTAGTGAAGGAGAGTATTGGGGACAAAAAGGAGGCCTAAATGTTACCACAGATAAGAAACACACAGAGCTGGGCCTAGGAATGGCACGCAAAAATGTGCATGCACACAGTGGGATGCACGGTGAGACACACAGTAGGCGAGCAGAGACCAGGAACCGTCTCTCAATGACTTTCCACACTGTTCCGGGGTCGGGAACACAGACCACACTTCGGAGCTTGTGAGTCTAGACAATCCATGCCACCAGGTTCTTCAGGGCAATAAATGATCCCAAAGAGTCAAAGTAACGAACCAAGTAAAAATAAGACAATGTTTACCAGAGAACAACTTCTCTGATAACAAAATTAGTCAAACATGCAGCAAACTGGAGGCTTAAGTCAAAGGTTCTTAATCACGGCTAGTATCATTTCCATTTATTTATTTATCTATCTATCTATTTATTTATTTATTTAAATTAATCCTTTTTTAAAAAAATGAATTTAGTCCACAGAGTGTGTCCACAAAGAAGGTGATTTGTTAGTTTGATGGGTTGCTATGTAAGACCGCCTTCTGCACCAGGGCCTTTAAGTTGGATCCCTGGCCCTGGGGCGTCCCTAAGGTCATGGATGGAGCCTCACGGGAGGGTGAAGCAGGCTGACCTAGGAACGGGAGTGTGCAGCAATCGCAGGCACGCAGGCACGGGGGGGCTGGAATCGGAGAAGCCTGGGTGAAAAGATATGGGTTCCCTGGGCTCGGGGTACCGCTGCTGTCACATGACCCATCAGTGTGTAGGCACCATTACCCTGGGGGAGGTGGTCCCCAGAAAGTGGCAGGAGAATGGCTATGGCTGCATTGTCACTGTAAGGCCGAGCACATGACCTTGTCCTTTGTGTCTTACTCAGGACTCCCTTGTTTTCGGCCCAGCCGTGGTGGGCTAACCTCTTAGTCAGCAAGGAGAAGATGCCAAGATGTCACAGTCCTTCCCACAGAGCTCTCCAACCCCAGTCCCTCTCAAAAATCTCTCTCCCAATAATTTGCCACGTGGACACTAACTACGGCCGCCGCGGCCAATCCCGCGTAAAGAAAGCGCCTATAAATGTGGAAATACATTATCTCTAGGAGCTACCAGTGAGTCATTAATGCCTAATTGCTAAGTGGCTTATTGTTTAGCTTGCAAAACGCTTAGCAAATGCCAGCTGCAATGAAAACTCGGAGGTTCCCTTTGGATAGAACTCAGCTCATAGACCCCTTCTAGAAGCTGAAGGGACTTCGTCCTTGAAAGCAGCACCTCTCGGTGGAGGACAGCAGGAGGAGGGGATGGAGCAAAAGACGCATCTTGCCTTTCTGCATCCTTTCCTTAGAAGTAAAATGCAAAATCGGTTCTCACTTTTAAGTGTAGAATCATGTAAAAATGCTAGTGTTTTCAGCACCTTCGTTCCCTGGTAATTATTTTGCATGAGTTAAATGCATCATAATCATCTGTATTATCCCTTCCTCCCCTACAGGTGTGGAAGCTCCCCGAGCAGGAAACATACCTGACTGGGTTTCGCATCCTTCCCACCCAGCCCTGGACCCCTCCTCCCAGCTCCTTCCCTTCTGAGGCCGATCACAGAGTTGCTTGGCACAAAGTTATGGGAAGTATATAGCACTCTGTTAGAAGAATCATAAAACTATGAATCTGTACTATTTTGCCAAACAACTCCAGGAAATCAGAACTGCATCAATAATATGAAAAATGAGCCAAGTAATTCCAGGCTCTGTGCGACATCTAAAAATCCTCAATTGAATTAATTCACACAACAAACATTTTATTAATGGCTACTTAGCACTTTGAAACAATCTTATATTAACTTTCCAAACCATTCCCTGTGAAGGAAAACATTGTTTCGTTTCCTTCCTCGCTTTATTTGGAGAGCGATAATTTAGTTTCTTTTTTTGGCTTGCCCATGTGGTGAATTGTGAGAAATTAAAAAAAAGAAAAACCTTGCTAATTGTCTCATTATGAAAGAACTAAGAGTCAACATGCAGAAGTCAAAACTGACAAAATAGTGAGGTTAGATGGTGACTTTTGGGGAAATAAGATAACACGTGCAACCCTCTGAGCATGCGGTAGAGACTCTGATTACAGCAACTATCATGATGCTGCCATAACGTTAATCCCAAGGCCCTTTCTGTTGAGAGTTCTAACACATGTTAAAAAAATCTGGTTCTAGAACTAAAAAGCGTAAGGAGTTTTTCCTTAACCTACCAAATATTTAAAGTAGGTTCTACTTAAAAGGTGAAGGCATGTGAGCTCGTGAAGGCCAGGATTTCACGAATTAAACATAACGAAGATTTTCAGAGGATACTGCTAACCCTGTCCTACGAAATCATACAGATGAAACGTGTATGTTGCTTAACATAGGTGTGAATGGAAATGTGGCCTACAGAAAGCTGCGTCGCCCAAAGAATTGAGATGAGACGACAAAGGCGCTGCCTTCCTGTCCTGATGTAGGCCCCAGGCTGCACGGGGGACTGTGGTCATAATTGTGAACCATCTGATTTCTACCAAAACGGATCTTCCAGAGCTCAGGGCTTATCTGCACATCTCCGACCTCACGTGCAGTAAAAGCCCCACAGTAGGCAAAGCCACAAAGTACAGCTGCTTTTGCTCTAATTGCAGTAATAACTACTCAAACCAACCATCCTAGCAAAAGGAAAGAAATTATTTTTCCACATAAGAAAAAGCTTTAAAACAAAAACAAAAACAAAAAACAACTTCTATCATGAATGCCTGCGTGCTTCTTAATTGCTTCCCTATACTGAGCTGCAGAACATATCTGCTCACCTGAGCCTCATATACAAGTCACAACTGATAGATCCATAAGGTGGACCAACATGAGGTGGTGCCCGCCCCGACATCACAAAATTCGAAAGGCAAATGAGAGAGAAGAGAGCGCCCACACTATCTAAAGGGCATGTTCACTAAAGAAGTCAGGATTAAGAGTTGTGACGTTATTCAGGACTCCCCCTTCTCAAACATAACCATATCTTCAGCCAGTATTTCACTTGTCCCTCCGGACGGGGTGGAGGGTCCCTTGGACCCCAGGCCGAACTCCCCAACTGTGCTGCTTCCTGTCGCCTTCTCTTTCCTCCACACACTAGTCCCTTGTTTATGGCTCCTCTTTTCTACACATTCAAATCCTTCATTCCTACCAGCTTCCTCCCTTCAATCTGATTACAAACACTACAGGACCACACAGCTCCCCGCCCCCCCTTACCCACTTTCAAGTGCAAATGTAGTAATCTACCTACTGCATCTACACTTCCCCAGCTCCATCTCACTCTAGACTTTATGACAATTTGTTTTTATGGCCCCCCTCATGATACTGAAATTTCTTTGAGGTGATTTTCTGTTTATCAACGGTCTTATTTTCAGCTCCAAAATGCAATAGACTTTTAACTCTTTTCTCCTTAAAATTCTGTCCACCTCAGCTTCTGTGCTTGTCTCCTTTCTGACTGCTCCTGAACTGCAGTTCCCATGCGTTACACGTCACCCTTTTTTAGGGGGGCATTTTCACATTATTCTCTTTTATTCAGATCTTCCCTGTGGGTGTTTAACGATTCTGCCCATAACTGACTCTTTCCAGACTCTCTCTTGATCCAAGATTCACCGTCTACCCAGTCCCTTAAGTCTGACATCACAGTGGCACCTTCGACTTCTCCATTGCTATCAGCCTCCCATTCAATATGATACAAAACAAAATGGCCTTTCAAGTCAGCAAGATCTAAATTAGAATCCCACTCCTGCTCCCAGAGTTTTTAATCCTGCATCTCCTGTGGGAAAAAAAAAACAAAACTGCAGACACAAATGGAATTATAACATGTGTTAATATGTGCGTGTTTACAAAAGGACGTGGGAACCCAGGAAAAGTTGTGCTTGAGTCTGCCCCAGGGGGAAGTTATCAGGAAAAGCTTACTAGAAGGTAGAATTTTGGTTTTTAATTTGAAAACAGCTTAAGAGTTGGACAAGTGGAGGGAAGATCAAAACAGCGGAGAGAAAGGGCATGAAGTCAGTGAGGGAGAGGTGAGGATGAAGCGGGGCAAAGAAGAAGAAGAGATTGGACTGATGGGCAGAGATCACAGTGGTGAGCCTAGAGGACTGAGGGTGGTGGCACTAATGTGGATGAAGGGGACCCATTAACTACTTCAGAGAAGTCCAACTTGTGTGCCTGAGAAGTCTTCGTGGCAGCATGTGGGGTGGACTGGAGGCAATAAAGACCAGTGACAGAGTCCATGAAGGAGGCTAAGTGTGATTGTCAAATAATATTAATTAATTTATTCACCAGTATTTATGGGCACTACTGGAGATACACTCAGAAGGAATGAGAAACCTGGAGTAAGGATGAAGTCTTCTCATTGGCTCTGATTTTATGCAAATACCAAAGACCCTGAGATCTCATCAGCGCTTTGATTAGACATAATTTGGTGCCTGTTTCTATTCTTAGAAGAATGCTACATGAGTAAAACATGGAAGAGCAAGAGAGGAAGGAAAGAAGAGAGATAATAGGAGCGGGGCGAAAAGTGAACAAAACTACTGTGAGCAAACATGGGATGCAAAGAGGAAAATGATGGAAATGGGAGAAGGAATTCCTTTACCAAGGGCTGAAGAATACGCTATTTCTTCATCTCAAGATTTTGGTAAAAAGGGAGACTTAATGCCATTCCCCAGTTTGTTACAGCTGCTTCCATGAGCCCGTGTATTACTGACACTGATACTAGGAAAAAAAAAAAAACAAACTCAGGGGTCTGGCAAGGGTGATGATTTATCCCTCGGGTCCATTGATGAAGACACAATTGCTTGTTTCACCTACAGTTAAAAGGGTTTTAGAGAAAAACATTCATTGTGCAAAAAAAATGTTCTATCTCCTAAAATAACATTCAAATACAAGCGAGAGTGGAAGCTTTCTCTGAGAAGCTTAAGGGCCACATTAGTATGAATGTCCCAGATGTGCCCCCCGCGAAGGCGCTGCGTTCACGTCCTCACTCAACCCGAATCCTTCATGCCACTACTCTAAGCTGGACACCCACAGATGAACAGATTCAGCTTTTTCCCTCGATAAACGGTTATGTCCTGCCACGTGTTTGCTGGAGACGCTGCAAAAACTATTATGGTCCCTCAAAGACGTGAGGCAATTTCCTTCTCACTAGGAGATTTTGAACAAATGATTCTGCTTTAACATGAAGAAGGCTGTGAGGTTTAGTTCCCCAGATCTGAAATAGAAAACTCAGTTATAGTTTCAATTACAATGATCGTATTGCATCAATAAGTTGAGATTTAAAATCCTGCGGAAGGTGAAAGCTTTGTCTGTGCACGATTTTTTTTTTCTCTTTTTGTCCCAGGCCTAGGGAGCGCTGTGAAGTGTAATTATTTCGTAGGATTCTTGAAATAGTTCTACAGAAATAGTTCTGTTTGAAAAAGCCAGTCTCTGTTAGCATCACAAAGCATTGCTACAGCTTTTGTCTTAATTAAAGGCTGTTAACTGCTAAGAATTTGATGATTATCCCTGTTACGGCTCATTGAGCTTAAGTTTTGAAATTTTGTATGGAGTCCAGGACTAAAATATTTCTTAGTCATAAGATGCACTTTAAAGATTAATTTGGACAATTTTCAGAGCCCTCTGGTTTGCTCCATCCTTGGGTTGCCGAGATGGCCTTTCATGGCGTGGTGGGCAGTCAGGAAAAGGCCAGAGCCAAGGGTGAGCAAACCAGCTTCTCTGTCCTGATGCAGAGGCCCCAGCAGCCTCAAAGGATTCCCAGGGGAGGGCCATCTTAAAAAATACTCTTGGCCTCTGCTCAGGTGCCAAAGGAATGACCTCAGGTAGAGGGAGTCAGATGCTAGAAGTCTAGCTCTAGAAGGCACGAAGTCTTCTGACTGAGAGAGAGGCAACCAAGCATTTTTCCCCTCCTTAGAGTCCCTTTACTGCAGTCGTAGAGAATATGTATTTAAACTTCGACAATAATTTTTATGTGATGCAACCACATTTGCCTTGCTTTTTAGTGTATTTGTAGAGATAAAATTAGGCCTCAAACAGGAATAAGGACAGGAACACTGCTCCACCAAACAAGATTTTTTTGTTTGTTTTAATTAACGAAACAGGTGACATGCTTCCTATTCTTTCTCCCCCTCTGCCCCCTCCCCCCAGACCTATTTAAGGGGTGATGGGATGAGGACAGTGAAGGATCCATAATCAACTGCAAAACGCTGTGACAAGTACGGCGAATGAATAGCGTGGGAAGCGGAGCATGTAGGATGGTTAGCGGCTCTAAGGACATCCCAGAAGACCAGCATCCCGGGATGGGGTTGGGGACAATGAAACTCTCATAACTTTTAACAAATAAAGAAAAAAAAAGGTCGAAAATGGAAACCAAAGGGAGAGTGAGTGGCGCTTCCACCGCCCGCACCTTGGCCCTTCAGTACTGGACAGCCAGTTGTCCCCTGCAGTAGCCAGTTGTCCTCAAGCAGCAAGGGAGGGTGGAGGGTAAAGACTATGCTACATCATGGGTGGAATTGGAAGACATTATGCTAAGCGAATTGTGTGCAAATCCACTGGACTGTCTGCTTAAAAGTGTTTGTGTGTAAATTTTGTTATGTCATTTCACCGTATTTTTTTTTAAAGGCAACAAGCAACATTAAAACAAGCAAGAGAAATCTGCTAAATGATCTAACACCACAAATTCAGGAGTGAAAGAAAACAGCATAAAGCAACAGCATAAAGGCGAAAGAGAACCTCGGGCGGATAAGAGATACCTACAAGTTTCTAAAAGGACAAACAAGACATAAAGGTGGCAACTGATGACAGCCTGAAGCATTAGCCAAATTACCTCCGCAGGCCTGGGGGCCCACAGGGTGCTGAGAATAGGAGCATCGCAGAAACGGAGTAACGCAAACGTGGGTAAAAAGCAAGGAGAGTACAGGCTTTTTAAGGGATATTTCTCAGCTCTTTTCAGAAGATGTCCCTAATGGAAATTCTGGATGCTGAATCCATCACCAGAGTACCATGCCAGCCTTAATAAATCTCAAAGTTTAGTGGGTACTGGAAAGAAAAAGTTTGCTATTCAGACCTTGGAAGCTGTCGCACTGTGTCCCCAGGGTTCAGCTCACTAGGCCCACGTCGCTGCCTCTGGGTCTTCTGCCTCCCAGGCAGCCAGGGCCAAGATGCTGCCCTGCTGTGCCCCTGTGCACAGGAGATGCCGAACCTTTCAGGAGGCCGGGGCTCTGTGGATGGGGGTGTGAGCCGGATTTATGGCCCAGTCTGGGAGGCGGAGCCCCAAGCTTCAGGTGTTTCTCATCACGGGACATCCCTGCTTCTCATTAGAAAGCCCGAGGTCCCACACTGGGTATCCTCCAAGAAGATGGTCAGGGTGTTTTGAAAGTGGCGTTGACACTTTCAGGCCTACGAGATGTTTGTACTCAGCAAAGAACAGTGTCACCGTGTCTTTTTATAGCGTTTCAAAATTTGAAATCCCTGCTAAAAGTCAGCATTAGCCTAGGTTTATATTTGCTTTGCATAAGAGAGAGGGAGGGAGGGATTAAAACAGAAAGAAAAGAGAAGATTGAGGCGTGGGTGGGGGTCGAGCCCATCGGAAGCCCTCAGGCCACTCAGGCAGTGTCCTGCAGCATGGCCGGTCACCGGGAGCAGGTGAGCAGCTGCCTGCTCTCACCCTGATCCTGCGTGGGTGCAGACTCACCTGACCACAGTTGGGTGCAGCTTGATGAGATTAGGCTCTTTCTCTCCCACCAGTAGCCCTGAGGCTCATACCAATCAAATCCCCAATTCAAGAATCAATAATGCAAACCAGCCGACAGTCAAAATCCAGATCAGGCTTATCGGGCTTTGTCTTACTGTGGTTCACAGATGTTGCTGTTTTTATAAACTGAAAACAAGACCCTCCACCATCAAAAAGATCACAAGTCATTTTATTGTGAGGCTTGCTTTACTGTGGTGGTCTGGCACCAAACCCACAATACCTCCGAGATCTGCCTGTTCCAGAAAAAGTTCTTTCTTCTGCCTTCAGGACCAACACTGATGAGGGCTCAGGATGTTATAATTTCAATTCAAATGTCATTTTTAGTTATATAGAAGAGTGGTCATTCTCAGAGTGGCCAGTGCACCAAGCCAGGTTATATTCCAGGACATTCTATATAAATTGTGACAAGAAAAGGGAGAAAGATGCCACTCAAATATTGTTGAAAACATCCGAATAATAAAATAATAACATTGGGACCCAGAGGTCAGAGTAGGTATCCCCTTTATAGATATATAAATACATAAAGAATCATAGTCAGGTCTTGGACAGAGTCAACACACAATGGGTTCGCTCAGCATAAATGGTCAAAAAAAAAAGAAAAATTTGTTCCTGTTATCTATATTTTAAAAAATGAGATAACTCTATCCCAGGATTAAAAAATGAATAAATAAAAAAAGCCCAAACAAAGAAACCAAAGAGACATATACACCAGCAGCCGAGGGCAACTTGGTCAAATTCAAGGGGAGGAAACTTGGCATTTGTGTTCGGGGATAATGGTGACAAGGTATTAGGACCACGTAATAGTTTTAGAGCTGGAATCATGATACCCAGCCTGCCGCCTGGCATTATCAGTGAGTTCCGTCTCCTGTTACTTGTGGTGACACTTTAAAATGCACCCAGAATTGCACGATGACTTTGTGGGCATCTGGAGGGCTGAGAGCTTGTCCAGAGTCTCAGTACAGGCACAAGACTCAAGTCGAACATCAGACAGTAGAGATCATGGTCCCTCTCTTTGGGATGCTTAAAAGTCACTTCCCAAAACCATTTTTCTTTTAAATATTTACAAAAGTCCATGCGTTTTAGAAAATATCAGCTTCCATGTGTTTTTCTACATGCGTAAATCGACTACAGACGTTAAATGTCTGAAAATCCAAGGACTTAAGGTCTCGGCCTCCTTTAAAAAAAAAATTTCTGGTAAGACAACAGAACCCCCTAAGATTTAGTGGGGCTCATTTATAATGAGATTTGCTCTCTTTGTCCTCTAATTGGCCCTCATTCATCTGCAAAAACGCTGTTCTCTGTGGGTGTTGATCAGCTGCACACCTGGCCCAGTGGAAATCCCTCTTTCTCTGGCGCCATTACAAACTGTCCCTCCCGATTTCACGGTGCAAGCCACATCCTTTTGCGTCAGTGCCAGTCCTTTGCCCTTCTGATGCTCAGACCCCAACTCTGCCCTTCTCCTACCCTGTCCTGTCGACTAGGAGCACCCCAGTTCCCTCCTCTCTTATCAACAGGCTTCTGGAGAGGGGCAGGCCGTGGAAGATGGAGAATGGCTGGATGATGGGAGGAGGGGAGAAGCAAGTCGGTTTCAGGATCATGGTTCCTCACGACTTCATGTTTGGGCTCCCAGTTCTTCCAATCCCCATGAAACCCCTAGAACAATTTCTCTGTTATTCAGGGGTGCATTTCCCTTCTTGGCCATGAATTCTCCAAGGCCAAGAGCTTTTATAATGTTGTTACTCTGACATTCTGGCTCCACCCAGGACTCCCTCTAATCTATCTTGACAGAGCTACCTGTACTGTCTTTCTAAAGTACAAATACAGTCCATTCATCACTCTCTTTAGAAATCTTCAAAGGCTTCTCGTTACCCATGCTTTTTTTTAAAATGTGCTTTTCCTTTGTTCCTCCACCTGTTTTTCAACGAATTAGAAGCTGATGTGACATATTTAATAAAAGAGGAGATATGAATGTAAATTTGTTTTACTCTATGGAAAAAGTAGATAAATGGATTATACCAGAAGAAGAGCTGGAATGGAGACATATCATATAGTTGCAAAATCTGGCTCCAAACGTTTTGGCGACCATAAAAAGGAGACACTCCATTCCAGGGCTCTCTTTCAGAGGGTTAACAAAGCGTTCTTGGCGTTTCCATCTGTTGGAAATGGCTCACCTTAACAGGTGTAAGGGGGAGTCAAGCAAATGGGACCAAACATTTCATGTCAAGGAAGGGTTCAGCAGTTGAAAAGGTATTTGAAAGTCACAGTTCGTGAGAGATGAATGAATCGCCTGTCATTCAAACAATCTTTCATAATTACTGGTTGTCTCTGAGATTTTAATAAATGTGAACAGAAGAGAATTAACTCAGTGTGCTGGCATTTTCTAATGCTATTAAGAACAGCTCTATATTCTTTAAAGACCAAATAAACAGCACATAAGGCTAATATGACTGGATGAAACCTTGAGGCAGCCAACTACAACTCTCTCCTGGAGAGAAATCTTTCGATCTCTCCACTGACATGGCCAAAAGAATTTCTTCAGGCAAACTGAGATATTTTCTCCAAAATTAACAAATACAGAAGAGTCCCAGCCATGAACAAACGCTTTATCAAATCCCCTCAAATTTTATTCTATAGTGTGTAGCACAGAAAATTATCTAAGTAGGATTATAAATTTTCTACCCATTCCAGAGGAAAAGTTTCATTTTTCCCTCAGTGAATATCTAATAGAGCAAGAGTATTTCCTATTGAAATAGCTAGGAAGAATCAGTAGGAATGTACACTTCTAAACAACCAACCAAAAAGATCTGCTATATGGAGGGCTTTTCTTTGTTTCATATAAAGTGATTAAAATTTAGATACTTCTGCAAAACATAATCTATTCAGTTTTAGGATAATGGATTTTAAACCATTCTTCCTAATAACTACATTATAGCAAAATCGATTATGTTGAGTCCATTTCTGGTTTAAAAATTTGTTTAAAAAACTGAAAGTATAGGGTTTTAATGATAATGCTCAATGTTGATGAGTGTCATAAGCAGCTGATAGACATGGAATCAATAAAACCTCTCTTTGGGATATCTATGTATGTATCAAAAGTCTTAATATATGTATATATGTTTTGATTGAATAACATCAGTTCTAGAAATTTATTCTAGAAAAATACTTGTGGGAATGTACTAAATTTCCTGCACAGATGTTCATCACAGCATCGCATCTGAACCTAAAAAGCTTAAGTTATTAAATAAATGATCATATATTCCCACAATAGAGCATAATTCAGCAATTAAAAATCATGTACTAGAAGAATCTGATCATATTGAAAGTTCTCAATACATTTCACAAAGACTCTATTGCTAAAAGGACTTCCAGAGGAATAGGGCAATGGCAGATGGACACATAATGTTTAGGCCCACCCCTTCCTGAAACCCTAAAGATGACAGTAAAGAGAGTTTTTTATTTTTTTAAGGAATAAACCCACAGAGACAAATGCAACTAAACATGTAGAGATTTATTGAAATTTGGATTAAAAGGCAGTCCAGAAAAATTATTTTAATGATAAAGTGCAAAAAAATAAAACAATCAGGGAGGGGGTGGACCTCAAGGTCTTTGGGCTCAAGGGTTTTTCTCAGAATTTATTTTCTTTCTTTGAATTTTCTTCTCCTGATAATTACACTATTTATTTTCTGCGGATGAGTCCCAGTTTTGTTTGGTATAAGGACAGAACACGCAAAGTCGGTAACCACAGTCCTTGAGTTAATGTGAGAGGAGAAGCTGGCTCTGGCCAATGAGATATAAGGGAATTTGAGAGACATGTGAGTGAAAAGAGCTTTTAGAAAGATATTTCCTTCTTAGATAAAAAATGCAGCAAATGAGGAAGAAGCTCTACCTCTTGCTACCCCACTGGTTCCTGCTCTGAACGTACTTTTGTGAGGATGTCACATAAGGTAGCAGCCATGACCATCCAGAGCCCTAATGTCTGTGTCAAACTACTTCCAGCAATTCAGTTCCTTATTATATCATAGAAGAAGCCCCATCATTTTAGCTTGTTTTAGTCAAGCACTGTTTGTTTGACTGGGAGCATTGCAAGTCAAAAGGGAGAACAGTTGCCTCAGATGTAGCCAGATTTATTTGTTAATGATATGACTATTCATGCTTTTATGTAAACCAACTGCTCATTAAGTACATATTCCAGCTGATAAAAAATTATGAGCCATATGTTCGAAAGTAGGCCTCTACCAAGTAATAATATGTAATTGCCATTTCTAAAATTCCAACTCGTAAATAGACATAAATGATGTAAATCTAGTGACATTCTTCATCATCCTACATTAAGACTAGTCCAGTCCTAGTGAGTTGGTTGAAGATGTCTCTGATATTTGCCCATAATTTTTAATAAATGTGGGGTAAGCACCTGTTCTCTAGCAGCTTACACAATGGACACTGGAGACATCAAGATAAATTAGACTTGGCTGTCACCCACGAGGGATGTGCAACTACTCTCCAAATGAAGAATATTGAGGTATCTTCAATCAAATCTTGATCAACGGCTGGTCATGATTACAAAATTGTCCTTCCCTGTAGGAAGAGCAGCCACAATGTTCCCAGGGATGTAGGAGAAGAGAGATCTGGGTAATAGATCTCTCTGACTCTGATGTCCCTGCAGACTTCGTGATGAGGCAGTTTTCAAGTTACTTCAGGGAAGACACAATTCTGGTTTTAAAAAGAGAATATCTTTCTTCTCTTAGACATAAAAACGACGTCATCCAATGCTGAGAACACATTACTTCTTATTCGCCATGGAAGCCCTGAAACAAAGCCTCCTGATGATGCAGATGCAACTAAAATGAGCCATTCCTCACTTTGCAATGAGAAATAATGAATGACCAAAAACCAAGGTCTTAGTCAATGATCCCTTCCCAAATAAAAAGTTGACATATGATGGATCTTAGGATCAGCATGTTAATGATCATTATATTACCAACAATATAATTAACCTCATTATAATAATAATAATTAACTATGATAAGGAAATCTATCATGAGGTAGATTTAAATGTTATTCTCCAGATTAATTTCTTTTTTTAAATTAGGATTTAAACCAAATCCTCATGAATCAAGCACTGTACCACTGTCATAGCAGCAAAGTTAACTAAAACTGAAAATTATCCTAATGGCTTTGGATCAGATGGAGCATTACGTTCTCCCATTTATATATTCTCCTTTGACTTCTCTGACAGTGATGATCTCGACGAGTTCTTTCCGTATATAATGATGGTACTTCCTCAGCTGAGGTCGCAGTGTCTCCAGGATCTGTCTGACTGACAGATGAACGTTTGGCATCTGCTTCAGAGGAAATAGACACTTTAATTAGCACAGTCGCTCACAAGCACCTTGGACACTGTGACCCAAAGTTTATCACTATAATAACAGTTGACAGGAGAACGCTGGTCTTTGACTAAAGAGATTCTTATGAAATGGAGAAATCATTTAAAAGCTCTACATCCCTCAACCCAAGAGTCTCAAATTGTAGATGTTTAAACTTTCCTTCCCTATTCTGGGCCAGAGGACAATTAAACTGTCTATGCTGCAAAGGTAATTTAATAAAGAAAGGATATTCTTTTCAATAAATGGTCCTGGGACCATTGAAATCCAATGGAGGGAAAAAACTTCAACCCATTCCTCACACCATATAAAAAATTATGAACTCAAAAGCAGATGACAGATCGAAATGTAATACATAAAACTTCCAGGAGAAAATGTGACTTGGGGAAAGCTTCTTAATACAATATGAAAAGCTCAATGCATAAAGAAATAAATTGATAAACTGAACTTAAAATGAAAAACTTCAGTGTTTTAAAAATTACTTTTATAAGATAAAGGGGGGTCAAATATGTAGTGACAGAAAGAAATCTTGCTGTGGGAGGTGAACATACTATGTAAATATATATACACACCTTACTGTTAAAGTGTACAGGTGAAACTTATTGGATTTTGTTAACCAACGTCACCATAAAAAATAATTAATTAATTAAAAAATAAAATAAATAAAAGTCACTGGTAAGAAAATGCAAATGCAAGCCACAGACTAGGAGAAAGTAATTATGAAACGTAAATCCATCAAAGGACTTGTATGTCGAATATACAAAGAATTTTTACAGCTCAATAATAACATGATTGAAACCTAATTTAAATATAGGCAAAAGATTTCAACAGACATTTCAATAAAGGTGATATGTGGATGGCAGATAAGCACATGAAAAAGTGCTCAGCATACAACGCCACCTGGGCTAGAATGGCTAAAGGTAAAAAGATTGACTGAGAAGTTCGGGCAGCAATGTGGGATAACTGGCAGTGCTGTACACCATTCGTGGAAATACACAATATTACAAACACTTTGGGAAATGGTTTGATAGTTTCTTAAAATTTCAACATACACTTATCATATAATTCAGCCATCCCACTCCTAGGTATTTTCCTGAGAGAGAGAAAAGTGTATGCTCATATGCAGACTTACACAGGAATGTCCACGGAAGATTTATCTGGAAGACCCCCAAACTGGAAACAACCACAATGTCCCCAGGTGAGTAGACAGACAGATGGCAGTGGAGCCACGAGATGAAACATAGCTCAGCAATTAAAAAAATAAAGTACTGGTTTTCACTACAACTTGGAGGAATTTTAAAATAATTATACTGACTAGGGACAGACAAAAGAGAACACGTACCATGTGATTCCATTTATATAAAATTCTGGAAAATGCAAACTCATGGGAAATGGAGAAATGTAGTGACAGAAAGCAGATCAGTGGTTGCCTGGAGATGGGTGTTGGGGTTGATGCAGGAGGGTCAGGCAGGAGAGAGAGAAAAAGTAGAACAAGGACACTTTGGGGGGTGATGGATAGATATAGTGACATTCTTTAAAACATGCCCCCCCCACACACAAAGTAGTGGCTTTTTACTTTGTGCTCTGTTCTGCCCTGTGCCATTTTCAAAACTTATCTTAGTTAATTCTCAGAAGGGTCCTAGCAGGACCCTTACTATCACTGCTCCGTTTATAAGGCAGAAAGTGAAGAGTTAAGAAACGTGCTCAGGGCTACACCGATGGTGAAAAGCAGAGCTGAGATTCAAACCCAAGTCTGTCTGACTCCAGACCCTGAAACCTGCTTTCGAGACCAGAACGTGCTGCCAAATGTCCAGAATTCTTCATGGAAAATGCCAGCTCTCCTCAGACAGCTTGCCAACCTTTTTTTTTTTTTTTTCAAAATAACTTACTTTGACTAACCAAATTAATTATTCCTACTATCAATAACTTTAAAGCAAAGACTCGAGGGCCAATCATTTTTGAATCCAGAAGAAAAGGAGGCCAGAATCTGACACAATCGAGTCCCTTCCCTTTCCCCAAATGTAACTGTGCCAGTTCAGTGACAGAACCTGTGAGAAGGAGGCCTTCAAGAATCTTCAATCAAAAGAGTAATACTCAGAAAAGAGCTGACAGGTAGGAACTGTCGCTCCTAATATTGGTAATTCTATTTCAGATTAGTTTGCACGGGTAAAGTTCTCAAGATTTCAAGTGGAGGGGAAGCTTATTGAAGTTTCATTTAACATATATTAGAAATAAAACGAACTCAGGTTCGAGTGATAACTCTATGCCACCAGAGAACAAAAATCTTTCCCATACAAACCTTGTTAAATGAGATTTATGAACTGCATTCTGTTTGGTAACCGCCAGCATATTTAGATAATTGATCATGGGTGCTGGCGTCGGGCTCCCACTGGCTGTCAGTTAAGTTTGTTCTTAATGTTGCCGCCTGGAAATCGCTATAAGCAAAGACAGATGACACTGCTGCTTCAGGGCGATAGGATTTGAAAAACATCATGACAAATGCTTCTGGCGATTCACAGCAGAATATTCAGATGTAGATTCTGCTTTACATCCACAGTGTAGTATTTATCTTTGACAGTCCTGACTGTCTGCTGGGGAGGACCGTTTTAGAGAGTAGGTGGAATAAAATGCTGTTTCAAAATGCTGTGTTTAAAAAAAATTTTTTTAAATACCCATAATTAGGAATGACAACAATTATTAGATCACTTGCTGGAAACCTCATGGAAAGTTTTCTGTTTGGTTTTTGGCCTTGGTGTTTTAGAAAGTTGGCTCATTTGAAAGAAGCAGAATGATGGTGAAAGCCATGTTACATGTGTTTAGATTGAAGGACACCTGAAGGTGTTAGTGTTTATTCTGTTATTGAATTGTTGCCTTATTAATGGGATGTATCAGTCATGGTGCTTCCTGTTCCAAATGACCAAAACCCCAAGTGAAGCAGCTAAAGGGAACAACGGGAAATTTATTGGCTCATATAACCCATCTGAGGGAAAGGCAGAAGTGGACCCACCCTCTGGGCCTGAGGCCAAGGACTCAGACCTCTTTGGTTCGATGTTTTACCTCTTAAATCTTCCTGTCAGCTTCCTTCCCTCAGGTCATTGTCTCCACGTGGCAAAAGACACAGTCCTTGGCTATGCGGCTCAACCCTGGAGCTTCTGCCTAGAGAAGGAAAGAGGTTCTCTTAACAAAACTTGAACTTGAAAACCCCACATGGGAACTTGGGTCACTCATCCATTGCTTGGATTGGTCACATGGGCGAGAGTGGAAAACCCCAACAGACAACCCCCGTCCCCAACAGACAACCCCCTTCCCTGACAGCAATGTCCAGAGGATTCATTCTGCTGTCAGAAGAGGAAGAGGTCTGGATGGATAAAAGCCAGAGAGAGTCCACAGAACAAAAATGATCTGGGCCGTGTCAGAAAGAAAAGGAAAATACCATCTTCTCGTATTATCATTTATGATAGTAAACCGTCATTACTGTAGTATATTATTTTTCTTCTTTGGTTCCATGTTGAATTGGGTTGAAACATCCACAAATTCACTCTGTCCCACCTTCAGGGGGCACTGCTTTTAGGTGAGCTAAAAGGAATATAGATCTCCAGAGTTCTTTTGTGTGTGTGTGTGCGTGAATAATTTGGACTGATTGGCATAATTAGAATTGTTTTCCAACCACCAGGAGAAAACTACAATCTTAACAACATTATAATGGTTACCTTTCCATCCATGGGATGCCACATTAAATTTTTAAAGATATTCTTTGTACAGATTGCATCCAGGTTGCATGTGTTAAACTACTGCTCAAGCAAGTACACGTGTTTGGGATCATTATGCAGCATTCTCTATTTATTTATGAAGTGTCACATTAAAGTTTAAACCAAGATTTATCGTTGAGTATAGATATCCCGTGCATAGCAAATAGCAGTTGCCTCTTCAGTCTGGTTGTTGAGTGTTAAACAGATCCAGCTTTCAAAACCAGCTCTTTAGTATTTAAAGACAAAGCGACCAAATTCCGCATCACAGAGCCCGAAATGAATATGACTTACCCTGAGCGTCAGCTTGAGGAACGAAATTTCACTGAAGGGTTAACAGAAGAATCGCCTAAGCTATGCATGGTAAATTGTGGGGTCCACCTTCCCTGTATTTTTACATTCTGGCATTTCTAATGCTGATTCTCCTAAGGGGGCCGGGTTCTGCCATCATTCTGGAGTCTGCTGACATGTCAGGTTGTGAAATTATGTGAAAATGAAACAGAAAAACAAGACAAAAACTGCGATCCTTAAGATGCCCAAATATCCCATTTCATCCTTCACTAAATCTGCCAAATCACCTGTTTTTCTTGCTCAAAACATGTAAAATGTGCAAAACTCAGATCGGCTCATTAGAAAATCAAGCTGAATAGACAGAGGTTTCCGGGCAGGGCTGCAGGGAGGGTGTGAGTCCTGCTGCCCCTACCCCCCTGGAGGAAGGAATGTTTGGAAGCACAGGCAATCACACAGGCTTCTAGATGCGTGGAGCAAAGGGCAACCAGGTTTGGCCCAGGAAGATGCCACCCAGTGTGAATCTGAACTTCCAGCTGCGACCTGCCTCTCAATCTTTTTCTCCTTTCACCGAGTTGTTGCTGAGTGAGCATCTATGATGTACCAAGAGGATACGGGGGTGAGAAAAACAGACACGCATTATGCTGAGAGCCGCACCGTAGATAAATCAAATGGTCACACACGAAAACGCTGAAGGAAAACGAAGCAGGAGAAGATGGGATCCTGGAGAAGGAAGGCACAGAAGTAGCTGGGGGCAGGGCGGTCGGCAGAAACCCTTGGAGAAGTGATTCAAGCTGAGAACCAAAGGACAAAGAAGGATGCCAGGCCTAAAGTGGACAGGACAAGATCATAAGGTCATATTTATTTAAAACTTTTTAGTAACCGCATTTAAAAAAAAGGCAGAATTAATTCAATAATACAGATCCAAATTAATGTGATTTTAATCCGTGGTCAGTATTAAATATTATTGAAGTGGCGTGTGTCCTCCGTTCGTGTACTCGGTTGTCAGAAGGGACTTTGAAGATCTCAGTTCAGAGGAGCCACAATCCCAGCGCTCAGGAGCCTCATGTGGCCCAGGGCCTGCCCGACTGGACTGCACAGCTCCAGAAAACAAACACATAATTATAACCTGTGCTAAGGGCTCGGGAGAGCAAGGCCGGGACATACAAAGGTGAGGGAAGCCAAGCTGAATTGGGGAGACAGGGAAAACCTCTCGGAAAAATGAACATTTGAGCTGAACCCTGAAGCACGGCTGGGCAAGAAGCCGGCGGAACAGATGCTCATGTTTTCCCTGCAAAGGGAGCGGCACGTGCAAGATTCCCAAGAAAGTAAAGAGGCAGCGCATTAGGGAGACCGAGAGGGCTGATCAGGAGGGATGCACCAGATGAGGGAGGACTGTGGGGGCCTCAGAGGTCGCCCAGGAGATGTGGATCATGCACCCCATCCAGCTGCAGGCCAGGGAAGGGACTGTAGCAAGCTGACGTCCCTGTCGGCCACCCCATCTCCATCCACCTCTGCCATTCCACCTCCACAATCCGAAGCAGGTCTCTCTCCCCTGGGCCCCCAGGGACCAGGGAAGATCAGGGGACTGGCATTGGCGTGGCGATGGTTTAGGGTCTGTCCTCACTCATCAGTAACTTGCACGAGACAGGACAGCAAGCCCTTGGTCTCCCCAGAGGCAACCTTGATAAGAATCATAAAATATGGAGGACTCAGCCCAA
This sequence comes from Cynopterus sphinx, assembly GCA_030015415.1. NCBI lineage: Eukaryota > Metazoa > Chordata > Mammalia > Chiroptera > Pteropodidae > Cynopterus > Cynopterus sphinx. The sequence goes on from CM057391.1 coordinate 3,212,745, forward strand.
AAGACCTAGAATAAGCCTACTATTTTGAAACACGATCTCCTTATGCAAGCAAAATTATTTTTTTTCTAGAATATGTGCAATAAAGCCTCATACGGTATGCCATGAATAAAAGGTGTCATGCCAGCATTAGCTACAGCAGAATTTATCATTCGAGCCTCATTTTAATAACGAAGTTCAGGGACTACAGAAACTCTGCGTTAAACTATGTGAGTTTTAAAGTTAAAGAACGAAGTTTTAGAGGCTCTGATGACCTCATTTCCATACCGTTTCTTCAGATCGGATCTTGCCAGACTGCATTGTGTAAGCAGCATTTTCCCGACTCTACAGAATAATTTGTTTACTTCTTTTATGCATCTAATTTTTCATTACTGTGCCAGCCTCACTTTCTAAATTTAATATGTAATTTCAAAGCAGAAAATCAACTTTAGTTTCTAAATTAATTATGGGAATTATTCAACTCTTTTTTAAGCATGAACAGTGCCTGCAATATATTAAACCTTTGGATGAACCCCCATAAGCTTTGATTGTAATGAAAGGCTGTGGTTTTCCCCCGGTAGCTAATTACTTGTATTCATATAGCCACCTTTTGTCCATGGAACTAATAAAAAAAAAAAGAGAGAGAGAGAAAGAGAGAGAGATGTGTTTGAACCCACGTAAGGGCAGGGTGATAGTGTCCGGTAAATACATTATATTCTGGGTTTTGTTAATGGAATATTAGATGAAGGGTTAGAAGTGAGTCCCTCTGACAGTTTATTTCCTCCATCTCTTTACAAACGTTTGAATCTCAATTCTGACATGAACTAGATTTCACTGAATTAAACTCATTTCTTGTCGTTTCCATTTCTATTTCTTAAAAACATCATTACTTCACACACACACACACACACACACGCTGCCTAAAAACAGAGAAAGATCTCCAAGGTTGTGTGCTGTGTGTTTAGCACCTGCTCATGTGCTGCCAGACATGGAAGGAACAGCATTGATTTTTTCACTGACAACCCTTTTCACAAAGCCCCAATGTCTGTATTGTCCAAAAGACACACACACACACACACTGGTACTTCTGCTGACACATCGGGCTACTGGAGGAGAAAGATAAATAAAAGTGCATGGAAAACACATGCCTTCCCACGCAAGTGTGAGTGCAGGTCACCCAGTGACCCAGCAGCCGCCACTCCCAGGTCACAGTGCTCATCACAGATGCAAACCCAAACACGAACATTTCTCCCAAGCAGCTTTGGAACAGCTAAGCATTGTTTTAAAGGACAAGTGGGGAGCTTGACACATCACCTGACCCAAACTTTTGGAATCAGACGGAAACAAGAGAGATGATATTCTTTGGTGGAAACGGGCAAAGAAATAGGACACAGCAACTTCTGATTTATAAAAACACGAGTGCTCACGAAATTCTTCTTGGGAACTTTTCCCAAACCCTCATATGTTAATGGAAACTCAGGGTCCACTCCCGATCTGAGCACGGAGAGAAAAGAGCCACAGCCGTCACCCTCCACGAAGAAGCACTGTCTGGATTTGGAGTCATCTGCACCCAGAATGCTAACGCGTCCCATGGATTTCTTTGGCCCATGATTATTTTCCTCCACGTGGTAAATGCACTTATCGCCTGCTCAAAAGCAACTGACTCCCTTCTTTCCTAACAAAACGTGCAGCACTGTTTGTTTGAGGTACCCGCAGCATAAACGGTTGGTAGGCCTTGCTGCCCCGATGGACGAGAGGAATGCTCGTTATGGCTTCATCACGGCCTTGTGGGCCCCCTTCCGATGGCGGTCTGGGTGTGGGGACATGACACTTCTCTAACGAATAAAACAGAAGGGAAGTCTGCTGTTGAGATTTCTGGGACACGTGTGTGCTTTAGATAACATGCCTGTGTTATCTAACTTAACCCACCTGTCCTAGCAGTGACTGGGGCATATTTCAAATCCCCCAAAACAGGTTATTCACCGGAGGACCCTGGAATGCAGCAGGATTCTTGTATTTGGCTCCACCAGCCCTTTTGGCAAGACTCAAGTCTTCTCCTCTTCTCTGCACACAGGAGGAAGGTCCTGAGGCCCCAAGTGCTCTGTCTGTCCCTCCACACTCTCTCTGAAAGCTACTGTAATAACGTCTCCTCCTGCTTAGTCACATGCTCAAGCCCCATTTTCATTTCCCAAATCCCAGTTCCTGCCTTTTTTCTAATTATCTTCCATGGTGGGCAGTCAATATTTGTTCATTCTCTGAACGAAATTCTCTTGATTACTGAACAAGTAGAGGAAAGTGAATCTGGCTCTGCTAGAATTCCACTTGAGGGAAATTCATAGTCCTAAAGAATCGATGTATATGCTTTTCCCACAAGACACATTTCAATTATGTCCTTTATCAGGTTTAAAAGAAAGACCATTAAGTGTGGATTATAATTAACTTTAGGACAAGACAGTTGCTTCTCTTCAAAAAAAAAAAAAAAACTTTAGTAAGAGAAAACAGTTATTTCTGTAAATTGATTAAGAATAAGCTACTGGTAAAAAAAATAGAAGTCAAAAAATATATTTTTTAGATTTTAGAACAGTAATACACAGCTCACAGTATAGACTGAAGGATCCTCCACCCACATCCAGGGAACCCTAGGCGGTTATTTAGAAGGAAACATTTCAGGGGGCTGCCATGAAATGTACAAATATTCACACCAGGTTGGAGAAATAGTCTCTAAACAGCCTCTCAGCAGTTCAGGCCAGGTTTTGGCCCATATACGTTAAGGTTAGGAGAGTCTTGCAGGTGTGCCTGAGACAAAGGATTAGCTGGTAGGGCCCAACGTACTGAAGGAGAAGGTGGGGGAGACTGGAGATGAAGGGGCTGAAATTTGGGTCAAGGGTAGGGGACTGGCATTAAGAGGAAGCTGGTCTAGAAATGTTCCCGTTACTTCAATATCCAGGAGCAAAGCAAGTGCATCTCAGTGACACTGAGGTGCTGCAGTTGTATGTCTGCGTCCTCCCAAAATTCTTAACTTGAAGCCTAACTCCCAAAAGATGGTGTTAGGAAGTGGGGCCACTGGGAGGGGATTAGGTCAGAAGGGTGGGGCCTTCATGAGTGGGATTAGTGCACACATGAGGTATTCTGGGTCACAGACAGATTTCGTATAATTTCACAGTAAATGTAAGTGCTCCAGGCCCACTTTCACTAGTCTGCGGCCCCAGAGCAATGTGATGAGAGTGAGGTCCACCATCCCGCGTGAGCAGTTGGATGTTCCATAGGTGAAGGACAAGGAAAACTGATTTTTCTCTGATTATAAAGGAAAAAAGTCTCAGAAGGCAAGAACTGTTCAATAAATGCACCGACAAATCTAGGGTTGTCTCGTTTCTCCACTCGCTCACATGGTTTTAATGAGAATTAAGTGAGAATTACAGAAAACGTCAATACAAAGCCTGAAATTTTATTCTGTATAATATCCTAATTTTATGTTTAACTAAAGGCAAGTTCAACAAATATTTTCTATCCTGTGTAACAGGCATTCCTGTAAGTACCAGGATAAGAATGTCATAGTCTTTGAGGCTACCTTAAAATCGTAGAAGGTACATACTGGAAGGTGTTATACTGGATTTCTCTAAGAATTTATGTTCAAGTTTAATAAAATGAATCATGCTGGAAGTGTTGTCTCTGCCTGAACAAGGAAGCTACCACAAGTGCCTTTCATTCACTATATAAAAAGGGGTCCCTGGTGACTTGAGCCCAGGCCGCACATTGCCAAGTAGAAATTAAATAATTTTTATTAAGGGCAATCTCAACTTTACATCTCAATCTAGCTTGTTTTATGTTTAGCAATCAGATCTAAGGAAAACATGCAACTCTAAGATAAATATCATTTAGGAAAAAAACTGCAGAATGGCAGAGAGACAAAGCACTTTTGCATAAATGTCCCTACTAATTAGTGTATACTTATCTCACAGCAGAATATTTAACTAAATTTTATAAAAAACGTTGGAAGTGCTAATTACTTTGCCATTATTTTGTTTTACATATTTAGAGTAGTTTCTGATAAAAACATAATACTATCCAGAAAAACACATGCATTATTCATTTTAAGTGGGGGTTATTAAAAACAAATATCTTCTTTGGAAGATAAAAGAAATGCTGCTTTTGTACAGAATGCAAATTATTAATGAGGCTTACGCTGGTCTGTTTCTCTTGACCCTCCAAACACACATGGGCTGTGGCAGAGAAGGGAGGTACAGGGGACTGAATTGGGTCACCGCCTCTGGTACTGTCTCTGCCTAGGTTACGCCCTTGGGCTCCAGGTGTTTTGACACCAAGCCAAATCACACATCTTTTCCCAGCATGTCAGAAGTTGATCCAAAGAAAAAATGGGAAGAATCATGTAGTATTTATCTTTGAAATCCCGTTGTCAGTGTGGAGATGGTTCTTAATAACTATTTGTTTAATAAATAAAGCATACAAGGAAGGAAGGAGGAAGGAAAAAAGAAAGAAGGAGGAAGAGAGAAAGGTAAAGGAAAAAGGGCAGAAGGGAGGGAGGAAGTGAGGGAGGGAAGAAAGAGGCAAGAGAGGAAGGGTGGGACTGCACCTGTGTGAGGAGCCCTACGGCCATACAGGGAGCTCGAGTGTGGTCTGACTTCTTTGTCTCTCATGCTAGGGTCTATCTCCATCAATGAGCTCACCACCTGTTTTATGAATAAAGATTTATTGGAACAAAGAGCTCCCCCATTTGTTCACATGTTGCCTATGGCTGCTGCTTTCATACTACTATGAGTCGAGCAGCTGCAAAGGATACCACATGCCACCAAATACAGAATATTTACTCTTGGGTTCTCTATGGAAAACGTTTGCCAACCTGATCTAAAAACTCCATATAGCCCTGGCCCACCCTAGAGAACATGTTTCAGGCATTGTCACATCAGAAGATGCCACCACCAACCTGGACACAGAGCCTTAGGGTGATGAAGGAAAGTCCTCAAAAGGCAGCTGGATATGGGTCTTTTGAAACTGTTACTGACTTTTCAAAACCCAGTTCCTGGTAATTATGAAAATGCTGGTTTTTTTTTAAAGGAGCCAGGATAAATCATCCAGAGCAAGACTGTCATCACCACTGATGTCAAACAATTCATGCTGAAATAGAATGTGCTCTTCCAAAAAGCTCGGCTGACCGTACATCCATGTTCACTCAGAACAACTGTGTTTCCACCCATGTTCCCAGTGGAATTACTGAGAGTGCCCCTCCTCACAATCCAATTGTCCAGGTTTGGAGAACCTATCACCGTAAGTGGTCTCACTTTCTATAGTTGACCCCAAACTTACTGCATTTGCTTTTATCGAACCAAAATCTTCTTATCATCTTTTGAGTTTCTTGCTGGGCCTCCGGGAATTTGCACCATCTTTGTTTGTTTGTTGTTTTTAGTCATGGCTTTTGTTTTCTATTCAGAAGCAGCCTTAGCTACAAAGGCCATGGCTTTTAACTTGAACTATTGTTGAGAGAAAGGATGCAGTCACAAAGAGGAACATCTGAATGCTCCCCGCGTGCGACTTTCTCCCAAAGAAGATAAAAGTGAAATTCTCTTGAAAATACTGTTTGATTACCAGGCTCAAAAATTTCTTCCTTAGTTCCCATAAGAACACTGACCCTGTGGCATCCCTGGAAAATCATTTAACTCCTCTTCACTTGTGGCTGTGTCTAGGAATCCATCTCAAAGTAGGGTTTGAAGTCATATCCGAGAACCGGTGGTCATTAAAATGCTCAAAATGTTGCCCCTGAAAATGGAAGCCCCATCTATAGGAAGACATCTCACCTCGGGGACGCTGTCTTTGCTAACCCCCAACGAGAAAGTATTTGAAACCAATAAGCAGGTGTGCTCATCTGCTCTGTGTATTTAAAAGGGAAATTGATGGCTGTAGACAGAGTTTAACATGAAGCCGATTTCACAACTTATAAAGCAAGGAGGTTCCCAGTCTAAAATGTTTTAAGCATCCAAGTGGCCACAGAAACTTTCTCCTGCCCCTGGAAAATATTTTTGTGGCTTCAGTATAGATCCTCACTGTCTAGTACAAGAACTACCAGTTGTGTAGCTACTTAAATTGTAATGAATTAAAATGAAATAAAATAAAAATTTTAGTGCCTCAGTTGCACCAGCCCATTTCAGGGGCTCTGTGTCACAGGAGGCTAGTGATTCTAGCATCAGACAGCACGAATTAGAACATTTATATCACTGAAGAAAGTTTTATCGGCCAGCAATGGATAGATGAATGGAAAGAGAAGATTATTAGGATAGTTCAGCTAACAGATCTATAGAAATGTGTCATCTTTCTTCTAATTAGCAAACGCTACGCTGCAAAGTAGAATTACTCAATCACTGATACACTGGATCAACATATGTATTAAGCAACTATTATGGACAGATGACGTGCCAACTGCAGTGGAGAATCATAGAAAGAAAAATCTCCCAGGTCGGGGTTGCTGACCTGAATTCCTGGCTGTGGACCAGCGCACTCGAGGTCATGGCGTGAGTAGAAACAGCTAAGAATAAAGAGAATGGTTCAAACACACACAAGATAGCAGGGAGAACTGCATGCAAGTGACCAAGAGGCTCAGAGAGGGCTCAGAAAAGGAAAATGCTCACTTATTCATTCAGATGTTCACAGGACCCTTGAGGAGGGCAGAGGAAATCAGTTTTACAGGATGCAGGGAGTGTCTCGCCCCCAACTCCCTGAAGGTAGCCCATCAGCAACGACTATTCCAGGATCAGACGGAGCTCCCGGTGAGGTGCCTTCTCTCCCAGAGAGGAATCTCGCAGCCCAGGAGTTTTAGATTCAGAGACTCAGGGAAAGAACTGTAAATGGTAATAGAAACACACCAGTTTTCTAGAGCACTTTTTCATTAAGGGGAGAGAGTTTTAGGAAGGACGCAACTTGAAGTTTCAATTTTCTTCTAAAACGTTCTAAAATCTCCACTGAGTCTAAAGGTTTGAGGAAAAGATCATTTCCAAAAACGTTTACGATGCTTCTGCGGGTGATGCAGTTAGGAAAAGGGGGTACTTTCTAGACTAGTGTTATGCTCCAAACAGAGTCCAAAGGCTTACAGAGGGCTCGTTCCTGTCCTCGCCTGAGAAGGGGCCACGTTTAGTGGCACCATCATTTGGGGACTGGCCTGCTCATCATATGGCCGCACTGCCCTTCAGATCATAAAGTAGCCAAAGGTTTAGCATCACTGTGCACGAGGCTCTTGAGGGAGTCGACTTTGGAGATGTCTCTTACTCTGACAGAGAACACGAGGGGGAAAAGCACTTGGTAAGCGCGTGTTGGTGGTAACACAATTCCGTTTGAAGGACATCAGGCTGTTCCTGTCTCCAAGGTTAAAGTAATTGTAACCATAAGTGTTTGAGTAGCAAGTAGAGAAGCAGAATTATGGTTCCTTATCCAAACATCTAGCAACACGGTGCAGACCTAAGTGACTTGCTTCACCGTAAAGGACTCCGCAGTTGGCTTTCTGGAGAACACTCGGTAGTGACAGTCCTATCTTTCTAGTTTAGGGCTTCGGGTAGCTTTTATTTATTTATTTTTCTTTCAGTGCTTTATCTTTTCCCTTCAGGCTGAGCTATTTCCACCCTGGGTATAAAGCAGAGAGATAAGGGTGGCCTTGGTCACAAAGAGACCGTAGATCTCTACGAAAAGGAGAAAGAGCCTGCTCCATGGAGGAGAATCAATATGCCCTGCCACCCAACCCCCGCCCGTCTGTCCATTCCTGGTTCACCGCCCCCATTGCCTCCCCCGACCCTCCAACCTCAGCTCCGGTCACAGGGACCTTCTCACTGCTTCTTGAGTACGACGGCCTCATTCCCCTTCGGAATCTTCACACTTGCTCACCCTTCATCCCAAAGCACCTTTCTCCTTGGTCTTTCCAACTGGAACGCATCTCTTCAGAGACCACCCCCTCACCAAGGCACCCTCTCTTCTTCCTCTCCCTGTACTATTTGCCCTCAAAGCACTTAGCTCATAGGACTGTCATTTTGTTCTCTCTCCTATGAGACCCAGTGGCCTGGAGCCAGGGGTGTGCTTCCCAGCTATGTCCTAAGTCACAGCAAGAGCAGTAGCTGGGGCCTGTGGGAAGCACGTAACAAATATCTGTGACACGAAAAGATGAAATTTATATTTTTTATCACAGTCATTTCCCTATTTTCTGTTTTAAGGTTAACGTTTATCTTTCCTATCCTGTATTACAAAATGAGACCTCAGAAATCAAGCTTACGGCGGGAAGTGGGAAAAGCGAAGGAGGCTGTGTAGCTCTGTCTTTGATCTAATTAACCCAGATTGATGGTGAGAACTCCAGCTGATCTGAGACACCGGGGACTACGTAGAAATGGACTGAGGGGGAAATTTCTGGGCTAAGAGGAAAGATTATTTGTGCATAATGATCCATTTGAAGACGGAATGAGTCTCTAATTGGGAGGTTTAACAAACACCTCGGCTTCTCCAGAAAGAGTAAAGGAAGCATTTGAGAGCCTTAATTTTTGTGCTCCTCCCAGACACTTTTTCGAGGCAGGAACTAAGGAATTAAAGTCTCAGATTCATCCGGGATCAGAACAAGCTGGTAGGAAGGATTCCCCCACAGATATGGGATCCAGGGCCCTGGATTCTGAAGATTCCTGGCTCCCTTTTCTATTGGCCCGCAGACTCTCAAGGGTAAGGACATCCCATTCTCTTTAGAAACAGTCCTTGTCTTTAAATGCATCCCAACTCTTTCAGCGCCGCCTAGCCCCGATTCATTCTCCAGGAGCAGTTTTATTTTTAGCTTTGCTTCTGGCGACTAAAAAGTTTCGTTCATTCCCCAAGGAAATGTAAGAGCCTTTTCCCTGGGAATGAAACCTAGAAACACACGTCCTGAGTGATGTGCCTCCTGCTCCAGGTTTGCACACAGACTCCACTGGACGTTCCCAGGGCTTTGTCTGACATTCAGAGGTAACAGGTAAAATTGAGTAGATGGTACCTTTGTCACACATTAAAGTGATATGAGCCAAGCCTGAGCTAGGAGACACAAACGTTTTGATTTCTCCCCTAACAAGAAATTGTATCTTCTAACATGTGCTCGGTAATTACGAATCTTTGCGTGGGCATCAGTGCCATATGCAGAATACACCCCGGGAGCAGCATTTCAAGGTCGCAGAGTCACAGTTAGTAGATGAGTCATTTCTAATCACCACTGCTACTGCAGCCTTGTCTGTCACACTTTGCCTGGGTGTTTCCTTCACACATTTTGAAGTTGCTAAGCGACTTTTTAAAAATCTAAGTTAATACTGGTGTATTTGAGACATTTCTTAAGAACTATCACAGAATGTCACCATGTGCCTTAGAAAGGAGTTGAGTAAGAGAGCAAAAAGAATGTTAACTGAACGTCTTTCGTGAGTTATATTATTGATCTTTTGTCCTGACAGTAGAACAATTTGTCAAAGTCGTAAAGACATGTGGACATTTTTGTGTTTCTCTACCAGAGCCATTTACCTTTGAATTATGGAGAATCTGGTGAGCTGACAGAGCTCAGCTATCTTTTTATTCCTTCAATCCTATGTGCTCTCAATATAAGACATGTGAAGATTCATTCACTTACTCATTCATTCATTCATTCATTCATTCATTCATTTATATTTTTATTTATTTTTAAATTCAACCCTCTCTGTAACCCTGCAAAGTATGTGTTATACTAAAAATCAAATAGCAAAGTGGTTAAGAGCATGGATTCTCGGAGTTTGAAGTCTGGCACATCTAGGTTAAAATCCTGGCTCTACTACTCACTCTCTAGCTATGTGTTTCCCAAAGTCACTTAACTTTTCTATACCTCAGTTTCCTCATCTGTAGAATGGAGACAACGATAGGTTTAGACAGGTAAGGTCATCACCCAAGACTCCACTGTTAGCAAGCGGGTAAAGTGGGATTTGATCTCTCTGAGCGCAGAGGTCCTGTGCTCAAATTTGCATGACAGCTCAGAGAAGTCGAGAAGAGCAGAAGACTAGTTCACTCATGCAGGGTTGTGAGGGCCACTACATCACGAAACATGAATCCTTTCATCAAGCATAGATATATAACTTTATGCAAAGATGAGCGGTTTTGATTGTGTAGATTTTAAAATTTTGGGAATCTCTGCTTACCCTAGAATCAGGCTGAGCAAAGCCATGGAGAAATTGAAAGGCTGTTGACCAAATCCATTTCTCTTCCTCGAAGGTACACAGCTAAACCAGAGCTGCCACCCGTCCTTGCATCAGGAGGGCTGTGTAACTGAGGTCTGGCCAACGGATATGGCCATATCCCCTGCTTCTCTCCACCTCTCACTGGCTGTCCATATTGTTAAGTGGCTTTGGACTTTTCAGCAACATGGGTGTGAAAGTGGATGGTGGCTGACCTGTCAATGATGGGATTGCGGCAGTTACAGAGAAAATAGTAAAAACATAGCAGTGTCAAAAATGGCAACTGACTGGTACACCATCTCATCTTCACTGAGTTTCTGGAATGTCCTTGAATTAACTCTAAAACTAAATGCCTTTCTATGAAAACAAGTGTAAGCAGCTGACTTGTAGACCTTGAAAAGTCCACATATTTTTTCTAATTTAGAGCTATCACTAAACTTTAGTAAATATAGATAAAAGTGAATTTTAGAGATGACTATAGCAAAATAAATTTTATTTCTTAAAACCACAGACTGTGCCTATCGACAATTTTTCTGGACGGAGTATTCAGCATATTTACTACTGGCACACAATTAAACTACACAATATTTTTCAAATGTTCATAATCATTAAATTTCAAAAGTAAAATTCTTTGGAAATGCATCTTTTAATGAGCTATACAAGGCTTATTTTCATGTATCTATGGAAAAATAATATTGTCAGAATGAGACCTTTGCACCATGAATTCCATTTCTATTTTTAATTTTCACATATGCAAAGATTAAAAATTTTTTCTCAAGTAAATAAAAAAACAGGAATGAAAGATCTCTTTTTTACAGAAAGAAGTTCAATTATTTGAACATCTAAGTGACAGGTTAAAAATGGGACATTATGACTAATTGCTATAAAATAAATGACAACTCAAATTGGTCTTCCTTCAATTTTGTCAAAATTGACGAATTAGAAATGACCACACTTTCAAATAGATTTGTAACTAATTATTAGAGTCATTCAGTTTCTCAACACCTGACATTTTCCATTTTAAAGAACTATTTGGCCTATAGATTTGATAGTTTGTGTGAATGTACCATACTAAGATTAGAGACTACAAAGTATGGCTTTCTTCTGTGAGAGAGAATAAGGCAAAGAGATCAATTTTGGAAGACCTGGAGTGGAAAACGATGCCCCTAAAACTACATATGCCTCAGACCTCCTGGAAGATCTTCATGTATTCCCAGGTATAACCCAAAAATGAAGAGAGCAGTCCTTAAAGTCTCTGAGAGAGAGAACCCCTCACTTCTCATGCCTCATGCATCCTCTAACCAGGGCTCAGTTGAATTAAAACCCATCATTATTTGTTAAAAAATCTCCAGAAGATTGTGACAATGATTCAAGTTGGAAAACCACTGAAAAAAAAGAAGAGACAATGAACTTTAAGGGCAGATGTACATTTGTTCCTCCTGTACCCCAGCCATGTGACCCTGGGGGAATCTTCACCTCTCTGAGTCTCAGCCTTCTGAGCTGTATAATAAGGAGAGCAACCTACGTTTATGAAGGTCTTGCTGGGAAGATTAAATAAAATACACATACGTCACATAGCACAGTGACTGACACATGGGAGGCAGTCAATAAATAAGGGCTGTAGTCACTGTCATTACTATCGTCATCACCATCATTTTATCGGCCAGTTACTCCCTGGAAGTTGCCATGGAGACAGAGGGCAGGGGGTGGTGTTAGGGACCCAACTCATCAACACTGTGCTCCACGATGGAGGTTAATTTGGAAAAAAATCAGACCAAATGCCTGGGTATGAGAGAATCAGAGAGGAGAAAAGGCAACACTTTCGCAAACCCCAATTCCTTTCTCTCAAAGGAAAAATGAGAAGTAATGAGAAACCAAAAATTCAGATATAAAAAGCCCCAAATATTCAAATTATCTCACCCATATGTCAGACCATCATATAACTCCAACAATTTGATCCCAGTTAGGAGATTTAATGACCTACTTTTAAAATCATATAAAAATTAAATTCAATAAAAATTAATGTACACTCGTATCTACCTAACTTAATGAGAAAAATTGGGTTTAGCTATAAAGGTCTCTGAATTTGATTTAAAGTATATGTGGCTGCCACAGGAAAAGAGAGAAGATATAAAAAATCTCTTGGTCTTGGGAAGAGCTAGGCACTTAAATTTAGATGCTAAATGAGAGCTAAGGGAAATCCATTTCTTTAATTAGAATCCCATCACAAGTGTATTAATCAGATGATAGCAGCACATGAAGGATTTATATCTTTAAATGCCAAGATACAGGATTAATAAAACCATGGGATTATTCAGTCACAATTCATGTGAAGACGATATCCACTAGAGATCAAACAATAGCTGGGAATAGCTTTTTGAAGGAAAAAAGTAAAATTCGTTTGTCATTAGTTCCACTTATTATTAATACAAGGATACTGAATACCCAGATGGGAATGCAAAGTTATTCCCTAAAATGTAAATTTCAATTAGGTCAGAAACATTTAATTGTCATCCAATTAGAAACTAAACAGTCAGAGGGTTAGAAGAGAAACTGCAGACAGACGTGGCAGTGATGACTGTGGAGGACACGCTCATGACAAAATCTACCAGTGGCTCAAGCTTGAAGATCAAAAAGGAAATCTCTGAAGCATCCACATTTTGTAACTTGGAAGTGAGTGTACGAGGACAGGAGAGCAAACACAGCTCATCAGCTAAAGTGTGAATATTCTGAAATATAAAGACTAAATGACTTTCAAATTTATTCTGTCAAAACACAGAGTAAGTTCAAACTTCCACCAGTTACTTTAATTTTTTTTTCCATATACTTTTATGGAAAACTAACTTATTAAGAAAGAATACTTAGAAAGTCTCTCTAAAAAAATCTAACTTTGATGGTAGAAGAACTACTTTAAAACCCCTTTACTCAGTGCATTTCGTTGAAATAATATTTCTAGAAAAATGAAGAACCCGTATGGTGTTAGGTATATGAGACTGTATTGTAAGTATTAGTGCAGGCTTTGACGTGAACTTCGTGCAAGTATTTTATTGATACTAAAGCTAAACAGAAAACAAATGCTCATGTCATCTTCTTTGGGTTCCAACCTAAGTAGTGACGAGAAGACCGTCAATTGGCATGAAGCCTCCTAACGTGGTGAGAATGAAGCTGATAAATGAGGAGCCTCTGACAAGAAACCAAATCTGACTACGTGAATAATAAGAGGAACAGAAAGAGAGGGGTAAGGTAAGATGATGCAAGCACAGTGATTCATCGTGCAGTGCAAACAGGGAGGGTAAAATAAGCTCATTTTTATAAAAGTTCCTGTGAACCCACAGGCACTGCGATAAATTACATTTGCAAGGACTTCTGGGAAGACGTTGAAGGGACAGTGCCAGGAATGCTGTCCAACTCTCCTCCACACTCTTTTTCTAAAAATCAATAGATTCAACAATGCATTCCCTCCCTGTTAACAGATTTCCTGTGATTTCTCCCCATTTAAGTTAGGTTCACTTATTTAAATTTAATTTATGAAAAGTTTGATGTTCAACTTAGAAAAGCAAATACATTTTTATTATTTTAAAATAAAAACTTAAAAATACTATTTGATATCTGTTAAGGAGAATTCAAAATCCATAAACTATTATTTAATACAATACTTAGGTTTTTCTGTTGAACACAATATAAAAGCTTTGCCTCCACATGCCTCCTTCACCTAAAACCCAGAAAATTCTACATTTGAAATTTTTCGTACGAGAAATGGTACCCTTGATTTTCCCTCTTTTTGAAAAATCATTATTATCTAAGTATTACTGTTATTATTAGTAGGACATTCCTGAGTTTATTTATTTTTCCTGGAGAATATTGTATTAATTTATTTTTAATTATAATTGATGTACAGTATTATGTTAGTTTTGGGCGTACAACACAGTGATTAGATGTTTACGTACCTTACAAAGTGGTCACCACAATGAGCCTAGTGACCATCTGCCACCATTCATAGTTACTACAATCTCGATTTCCTCTTTACTATTAGAAAAGAACCAGGATAATATGGCAGTTTTATTTTTAATTTTTTGAGGAACCTCCACACTTGTCCATAGTGGCTGCACCAATTTCCACCAACAGTGCACAAGGCTTCCCTTTCCTCCACATTTCTACCAACACCTGTTATTTCTTCTTGATAGCAGCCATTCCAACAGGTGTGAGGTGACTCTCATTTGTGGTTTTGATTTGCGTTTCTCCCTCCCTGATGGTCATGGGAATAGATGATGGGTGAGCAGCCATACGTGTGGGAATGGTTAAGGATGTTCTCACTCTAAATGTGAATTGTTACTTTTTTGCATGAGAAAAATGACCATCTTTTTAGTGTCATTGCCCATTGTCACGAAACCGAAGGACAAGAGTTTGCCAAGTAAAGCAATCAACTGCCAGCAACACAGATTTTATTTTGGGACCAGTTGAAAAGGCATTTTAGAAAGCGATGGGAATTTCACCGCCTGATTGTGAACTAGAGATTGCACGAGGAAATTGTTTTCATCTGGATGGAAACCTCGGTCTTCGAGACCCTCTGACCTTTGCAAACCACCACATTTCCTGGCAAAGGTACACCTTGACGAGAGGAGAAAATGTACTGAAATAAGTTTCCCTGAAATATTTTCTGCAAAACAATTTAAATTACATCTACTGAGATGGAATCCGGGATGTTCGGATACAGGCTCGAAGGCGTTGTGAGAGCATCGGTTACCTCCACTTAACATTTTCTTGGTCTCTTTGGTCTCAGTACATGACTGCAGCCTCGAAGTCGGCCCCCCTGAGCAGGCAGAATAAACTACCACTTCATGAATGCCAAGCTTTCCTCCATGTCACAGGTTATCCTGCAGAATGTGAGCTCAGACGCATGGGAAGGCTTCTAAGGTGGGTGTCACCGGGCCTACTGAATTTCACGCTGCCTCATCCAAGGCTTTAATAATGCTTTCTGGCTTCAAGAACAAATTCAGATAGGCTGAGCGAGAACCAGCATCTCTTAGAGGTCACATGATCAATTGGCTGCTTGTTCAAAGCCGTAACCTTGAACCCTTTCGCGATGGAATGGAAAAATAAATGACTTAACTCATCTCTCAATCTCATTAATCTCTCTGGGAAAGGCTTTCACCAAGTGCTCTGCGGGAAGAGATTATCTGGAGAAGGGAGAAACCAGAGACAGTAGGAATCTAATATTTTCTAGGTCTTTCCACACCGCACAGAGGACTCAGGCCTTCAGGCTGATACCCGAGAAGGCACTGCAGCTCATGAAGACTCTGCCTCCTCAGTGCCTCAGAGCTACGAAAAGGTAGATGGCGATGAGTATGATGCTTTATGTACAAATTTCCCTAAATGGCTTTAATTTCCTCCTAAATTCAAATAATCTGAGACGGTGCTGGACAATTTTAGTAACATACGGTCAATTGCCCTCCCTACTTAACCACGATTGTCATGATGGAGTAAATAATGTTTTGTTCCTTCCAATTTTCCAGTTGCACTGTGGGAAAGGTTTATGCATTTTTCACACAGAGAGTGAACTGCACGCAGGCAGCAACCACAAATGTCTGATACCAGCATTTCCCAGGCATTCCTGGGTGTCATATCACGTCCTGATCTTGAAACCCCCAATACCTTGGGAAAATGAGAAAACTCGTCTGGCTCATTGCATGGTCTTCTGGCACCTTATCTCTGTAGGGGTGAGGGCAAAGGGAACCTTCACTGAGCAGGTGTCACCTGTAACCCACACTGAGAGCCTGTGGTACTACTGCCACACCTTGAGGAATTTTTCCTGGCTTCTCTTCCCATTTTCCATCAGAAATTGCTTCGCATTTTCTGGATTTCATACTAAGAGTCCCATCTTGATTCTATCTCCCTCCCTGACTTCGTGCTTTGATGGTCTGTCACGCCCCTTTCATTTTGCCTTTAGATGCTTTATCAAAGCTTAATGTTTTGACTTGCTGCAGAATTTTTGTGCAGACATTACAAACAGTGCTGAAGGCCCCTCAGGCACACTTCCTGATCCCGACTCCTTCCTCCCACGCCGCGGCTGCTTCCTTGGATTTGGTATTTGCCATTCTAGCCATGTTTTATATCAATATTGAATTCAAACGTATCCATCGACAGTTACATGACTTTGTTTTGCAGGTTTACTGAGTTCTTTGCCAGGTAATTTGCTGTCTAAATTTAGCATTATGTTTTTGAGATTTTCTGTCTTAATTTATGTAATGTTAATTGTTGTATTCAGTATTACTAAACCATAATTTATTTGTCCATTTCTCTGTTAATGAACATTTTAAAAACATTTTTGTTTTTATGAAATAATATGGCAATGCAAGTTCTTATGATAGGTTTCCCTATGCATATGTGCAAGAATTATCTATATACCCCAAAGGAGAATTGCTTGATTGAAGGGTAATGACATTAATACACATTCACTTTGCGAGCTGCTGTCAAAATGCCCTCTATGTTTGCACCAACACACAAACACACAAGCACAGAGAGGATTTCCATTTCTCCATAGTTTCTCTAGAATGTTGTTTTCTCAGACTGAGAGATTGTGTTAATCTGTGGCCTAAAAAAAGTTCTATGTATATATAAAACGCATATATAGTACATCTCAGATTTCTCATAAAGTTTAATTTTATCTTTTTGAATTCTCTCTTGTGTAAATGGCCTGTTCTTATAATTTTCAAAAATTTTTAATGCTTGTTCTTCCTTGTTCTCTCATTGATTTTAGTTCTTTTTAAATTCTAAATGCTAACCCTTTGACAGTTATATATAACAAATATATTCTCTCAGACCAAAGCTTTGTCTTTTAAATTTTTTTGTGTGATATATTTTTTAAATATAACTTTAAGCTTTAAGGCAGTTAAATCTACTAATCATTTTTCCTTACATAAAATTTATTATAACCTTTGCATCTTGCTTAAGAAGTTCTTTTCCTACCCCCAGGTCATAAATATATGCTCTTATATTTTCTTACAAAAATTGTAAAGTTATACTTTTTACATTTAACTTTTTGATTTACTACCATTTATTTTTACCTACAGTGCGAGAATGAAAAAGAGGCCTATTTGTTTTCCATACATTTGCCACTTGAGTTTTCGCTGATGCTTGGGTCTGTTTCTGTGTCCCAGAGTGTTAGTTCCTGTCTGTGCCAGCACCGTCTTTCTTAATTAACACAGTTTATGGTACGTAATCCGTGATGTCTGATTGGATAATTGTCCCCACATTGCTCCTCAGCTTCAGATCATTTTGACTATTCTCTGTCCTTTGCTCTTCTATACTGTTTTAATTTTTGATTAAGATATTGCTTGCACTTACAGAATATTTTGGGGGAAATTATCAATTTTTACATATATTTCTCCATTTCCTCAAGCCTCTTTTCTTCAGTCATCTTTATAGTGTTTCTATGAAAGGGCTTCTGTGGTTTAGTGAGAATCATTCCTAGGTGCTTTAGAGCTTTTGTTCATTCTTTTGGAGAGTGGTGTCATTTCTACTAAATTTTCTATCTGCTAATTACTTGGGTATAGAAATGCTCTGCATTCTTGTTGTAGATTTTATACCCGGGGGCCTGCTAAAATTTCTTATTAATTCTTATGTTTTCTCCACAAATACTTTCATCATATAAGGGCAAGATTCTATTTTTTACAATTCTTACACTCTTAATTTTGTTTTCTTATGTTTTGTATTAGCTAAAACTTTCAGTACAATATTGAGTAGATATTAAAACAGCTAGCATCCTTGTCTCATCCCTCATTTAAAAAAGAATGATACTAATACAAGTTTGATAAAGGAAAATAAAGTAGGAGGAAGCACTTTACCCCGTGTTAAGACTTACTGTGATTGCAGTGATCAAGACTGTGTGGTATTAACTAAGTGAAAGACCTAGAGATCGATGAAATGGGATTGAGAAATAGAAGTAGGCCCACATGAATATGTCCAACAGATTCCTGATAATTGTGCACAATTATTTCAGTGTGGAAAGGACAATTTTTCATAAAATAAAGCTGGGGCAATTAGACATCCATGAGGTGGGGGAGAAATGAACTTCAGCCTAAACTTCACACCTTACACAACATTAACTGAAAATGGCTTGTGAACTTAAATGTAAAATGTACACCTATTAAACCTTTTAGAAAAAAATACTAGAAAATCCTTGGAAAATAGGGCAATGTGAAGAATTCACTGACTTCACACCTAATTATAATCCATACACTTAAAAGTTGATAAATTGGACCTCACTGAGATAAAGTAAATTAAAAAAAATAAAGTTACTTAATAAGAATGTGTTAGGACATTAATTTATCCAAAAATAATAAAATATTTTAGGTCTTAAGAGTGTTAGAATATTATTTAAAGAAAATAATGAATATATACAGCCACATAAAAAGTTAAAGTATTTTATCAAAACAAAATATATATAACTAAATGTTCTGTTTTAGGCTTTCAACACCATCAGTCATCCAAAATGCCAACAATATTTTGGAAAAACATGATAATTTAAATATATGCTTTGCCATGTTCTTATATCAGTTTTATTTCCCTTGAGCTTTGTGGGTAGGTGGGTTGAGAAAAGTGTTTAAACTGATACATACCAATGTCTGAGTAACTCTAAACCTTTAACTAATATGTATCTTATTCTCAGTTAACTAGAATGAAAATTAAGTTATAAAGATGTATTATTGCATTTTATTTTCTCACTAGAAAATAATTATTGCATGTGCCATTTCTTTACATGGAATTCCCTCTCTTAAGACAGACTTTATAAAAGAACCCACCTTGAATTAAATTATTTCAACATTAACTCAACACAGATGATAAAAATTCAACCTATGGCTTTGAGAGACTTCTCAAGCAGTTTTGAAATTTTCGTATCTATGTATGACCTTTCAGAAAAATTAATCACTTTTAAAATAAACTTTTTCAACATAATTTAAAATTCATATAACAAGATTATGTAAAATGAAAAAAAAATACTTCTGACGTAGCAAAATAAAAACAGCCCAAAGAAATAGCTTTTCAGGGGATGAGAAAGCAGAACTAGAAAAAGCAAGATAATGGAGAAAATCAAAAGGACCTTTTCAAAAAGATTTAAGAAGGTGCCAGGAAAGTGATAACAGTAAAGACAAGAAATCAACAATGATGTGAAGAGTGAAAGAAGGTGTTACATCACTTGCCTGATAGCCTTGCCACCCCAAAAAGCTAAAAAAATTTACTGGGTAGGTTTTAAACATGTGGGTTGTAATAGCCAAAGTTTTCTGTAATCGCCAGGGCAGGGCTGAGATGTGCTGCAAACACTTTCAGAGTAACACAGGTGTTTCCAAGTAAAGGTCCAGGTGGGAGGGAAGAGACGAGGTGACAAATTGTGTAGGAGGACATACTGAAAATGATGAACAATATAGAAACATAAAGTCAGACGTAAAAACAACTCTAGTTTCTAGGAGAAAAACAGGGCCATTTCGATGAAATATCCTGAAGCTACTTTTTAGGAGAAGGACAATTCTTCAGCAGACTGGTCTAGAATGAGAGATGAAAAGAGGCTTCGTTTGAGGAAAAGAAAGACAGACTTAGCTGCAAAGGAACACACTATTATTTCTGTCGCTCGTTTTATAGGACTTCTGACATGTGCTCATATCATCTGGGATCGTTATGACCTACCCCATACAGCGGATGCTAGGGAGGATATCTCAAGACGATAACGCCCGAGGAAGTGAGGGCCCTATCAGATCTTCTGAAAACATGACTCTCACCTTCTACAACTACCTTTTAAAGGTGTGCTAGAACATACCTCAGGCCCGGCATTTCTCTTTAATATTGGAGTTTCTGAAAAAATGCAATGCGTTTAGGCAAGAATATATATCTCACACATTACCTTCAGATTCTGCAGCCTATTTCTTCCTAAAGGTCAAATACTCCAAATTCTGTAAAAATCTCTAGGATTAAGATTTTAGGTAATAATGATTCAATAAAGCTTTTTGCCATTATTTTCCTTTTTAAACTATATTTATGGATTATAGTAAAAATGAAAAAAAAGCCAATAAACTTATTTTTATTTAAAAATAAATAATTCCTGGTATTTCAAAATTAAGTATAAGACTCTTAATGCTTTTCATGCCTGTGGCACGTTGGAACACAGTTTCAGGTGGAGGATCAATACGATATTACTCTTTTGTCAAGATTTCTCACTAACAACCTCCTGTAACCTTCGTCAGTCTCTTGACAAATGATTTGAACGTGCCTCTGGTTACTCTGCTCAGTCCTCTCATTCAATCACACATACATAAGAAGACAGAGATTTGAAGGAGATAGTCACATAAACCTGATTTGTGCATGGAGAGTAAAAATTAACCTTTCTCGGTTTTCCTCCTTGCATCTGGATTGTGGATGGGACCCCAAAGAACAGCACCTGGTTAATATGTGACTGCATTTATTTCAAGCTTCCTAAATAACACCTCACATATGTATCCCTAAGATAAACTTTTCAGTGCAACGCCCCTGCAATATGGGGATGGCGGTTTGGAATTGAAACGTTCCTACTACTTTCCCAAACAACGATTTGGTTGGAATTTAACTGGCTCAGTGGGAACCATTTCATCACTCAGAAAGACCATAAATGAATCATCTGAGCTGTTTGCTTAGATCTTTGGCCCCTCTCTGAGCTTGGGGATAACGAAGCTTGATAGCAAAGCACTAAAATCGTTTCTCTCTATGAAAGCTTTTAAATCTTATCCTAAAAACTACATTGAATGACCTTTAAGGAGTACTTCAAAAATTTTGCATTGAACCAGCTATATCTTTAATTTTTCCTGTGGTTCTTCTTAGACAGTTAAGATGTCCCCCCAACCCTCAACCCTCGTAGATTAAAGTAAATATTTTTTCAGAAGCTGTGAACAGTTTGATGCAATTCAAGGATAAAGACCATGGTTTTTTCACGCAGCTTCTAATATTAGTGTTGGCTTCTCACTAAATATTAGCTTGTAAATCATCTATTTATCATGAGGTAAAATAGATAACATTTCAATCTTTTCCCAAGTTTTTTCATTTTCCTTTTTTCATTTTCCTGTTTAAAATCACTTTAGTTCACCCCAGAATAGTATAATTTTACACTTCTCCTAAGTGATTCTTTCAATAAACACAAATTTCCTTCCTTGTTTTGAAATGCAAACGTAAACCAGCCTCACATTTGTCCAAGCTCCCCTACCAGACAGGGGAGCATGGCGAGTCATCTGGCTCATTCTTCAGTTTTCAGGCAGGAACATACTGCTGATTATATTAGCCAATGCAGCCAGCTGTAGTTCGAGAGAGCCTATTAGCAAGAGAGGTTGATACAACCAATGAACAAATAAACAGCTCAAACCCTTCTCATTTCATTCGATGCGATTCTGACAAATGAGAGGAACGTGACCCTATTAGCATTAAGAACAAGAAAGGAGAACAACCACTCGCAGAAAACTCAGCAAAACGAAATGAGATCACGGTCAAATGCCTTCCCCTAATAGGCCTTTTACTCTGAAATCAGCAGTCCTCCTGGGGTGCCGAGATTCCGCATCAGGCTCCTAGAGCTGAGGCCGGAGCATTTTCACTTCCTCAGGTACGTGTGTCTTCAGAGGCCGAAAGGCCATTCTATGGGTGGCAGGAACCTCCAGCAGTGATGAGTATCAACAGAGGTTCGTCATCCAGCTGCCTTTGCTCATTAGAGCACTAGCCACCATCCTCCTGCTGTCAGAATCCTACCAGGTGTTCACACCTGGGCCTGCAGTGGGAGGTATAGATGTGCGACAATTCACAGAGGTGTTGTAAGCAAACCGGACCTGCTTTTCATTTCCTGGAAAACTTCTGCAAACAATTGCAAAACTGTAACAAAACAGAAACTTGAAATCTTGGATGAGTGACAAGGACATCTTGCTTTTAAACTGTAAATAGGGAAACAACATATCATAAGTAAAATAAATGTTGAGAAGAGGGCAGGTAAGATTCTTCCTGGATGGATGTGACTCTCGCTGGGAAGCTGGACAGAACTTGGAAGTTTAGAACAGGTCCAAGCAGGAGTCAGCAGACCCAGAAAAAGGCATGCCCTGGCTCTGAGGGAGTGTGGACTCTGAGATTTATAGCCCCTCGGGCAGATTTGGATTTTTGGTCAAATGGCCAACAGACAGTTGATGATTCATGAGCACCTGGACTATTAGAAGCGACGTGTACACACCACAGATGCTATAGGCACGAACGGGTGATCCGCAGGCTTAGAAAAGGGGCATAAACCTGCAGGACGGCAGCACCTGCAGACTGGCATTGTGGCCCAGGGCAGATGTCACCTACATTGCATCGCTGCTCCTTGGGGACCCATGGTCCTTTTCTGGTTGTTTATTGCTGCTCTGTTGTCAAGATTTGATGGGGTCTGTCATGGCTGAGTAGCACCCTCCACTTAGGCTTTTCCTCTCCCACTCAGTTTTCCACTTGGCTTGGGCACAGTGAGCTGGTTTGACAAAGCGACACTTTCTAAACTCACCAGCTCACAGTAGTCATTGGGGCACTTGTGAAATTCAGATCCCCAGGGTCCATCTCTAAAAACACTGAATCAACAGGACAGAAACTATGTTATTGAAAAAAAAGAATCTCCCTCAGGGGACTCCTGTGCCAGACCAAGGTGGAAACATTGTGTGAAAGGACAGAATAGGCTTATCTCACCCCAGATAAAATATATTCATTTCAGAGAATGAGTATTTTAAATAACAGACCCCAAGTGTCAAGCAGCAGGGACTATATGAAAGATTGTGCATTCTCTACATGAAAGATTGTTGGCAAATAGAGACTATTTGAGGAGAGAGACAGGAGCAAATTTTATCCAGCCAAGACAAGAAAGCTAGAGAGCAGGGTTTGGGGGCCATGCGGGGGAAGTCACCTCCAGGCAAAGCCACAGCCCCCTTAGCAGTTCAGAATGGGCTGGATGTAGTCATAACACACAGCAGGAGTCACGATTGATGGGTAACATATTTTATAATTAGTAGATGTTCCTTCCTTTTATATTTTTGAGTCAAAACATCTATTTTCTCCCCCAAATTATTTAACTTAGATAACTAACCCATCATTAAATAATTCTTTCTATTCATTGGATGATTTATTTCTGTGCCAACTGTAAATTTTATGTATCTACAGAGCCAGATCTTTCTTCACTCTCGACCCAGTGTGGTGAAACTGTGTGCAGGGAGCAGCTTCTACCTGCTTCTTCTGGGAGCAGAGAAAAACATGCTGTGTGTCAGGAGAGGCCCAGGCGGGCTGTGGAGATAAACACAAGCTAGAAAGAGATTACGTCCTCCTCTCCTTTATGTTCCTTTATCTGTCTGGGGAAGATTAAAGTTTTCCTTCCCCAAGATTAAGTCAAAAATGCCAGGGGAGAAAAAAAAGGCTGCTGTCAAGCAGAAAGAAAATTAAGATGCATTTAGTTAGGGCCAAGGAGGGCGACTCATGAGCCAGTGAGAGGCTGAAGCTCTCAGAGGAGGCCCCGGTGATGGGATGAGGCTCGGGAGGACTCTTTAGTGACCTTCTTCTTGGAAAGCTGGTGACACTGATGAGACGGCTGGTAGGGGCATGGGGCCAGGGCTCCATTTAGCTTCATCCCAGCCGTGCCCCCAGCCTCATGCATCCACATTGATGAAGATGCCTGTGCATGTCTACTTTGCCCTTAAGAAGGTGGAATTCTGTTTCTCTGGTTTGCTCCCCACACCAAACCTGAAGAAATGTCTGAAGCATTTGTAATTATATTTCTAACGTTTTTAATGGCTTTGCTTTAACTCGTTCCAGGCCGTGTGTTAGTCCAGGACCTGTGCAACCATCCTAGGTCGGTTTTCTTTCACCTGCACACCGTCCAGAGCCCCAGCTACATTTCAGGGGCCCCCGACCAGACCATTGCCAAGCCAGGTTCTCAGGACACAAATGAGACAAACAAGAAGGCAATACCTGTCCCTGGGAGAGAAAGGAGAAATAACCTGTGTGTCCCCAGAAGCAAATCCACCGGTCACAATTCAAAGATCTAATTCCTACGAATGTTTTCTCCTGCCAATCTGAATTTAGAAAGAGAGGAACAACATGAAATCTTACTTGCCTCTCTCGACCTGGCATCATGGACAGAGTTTCTAAGCTTTGAGCGAATTATAAAATTCAATTTAAAATTAAATTATATTACTATTGTCTCTGCTGGTTTCTCATGGATAGAATCGTTTTGCACAGTTTTGACACTTTCATAAGTGTTTCTGTCCATTTCTGTACAATGAACTATTTATTGCCCCTTTTGACTCTAAGGGGTCATGTTTTTACCCTAACATGTTGCCCAGTTTTGTGTTATTTTCACAGGTAGCTGCACATGCTTGCTTTTTGTGTGTTGTACATAATTAAAAATTCTTCAAGCTCGTCCATCCTCTTACGTAGACTTAACTCCTCCTTAAGAGACAATGCCCCATGATGGTGTCCTCCAGCGCAGGGTAAAACATCACAGGCGCGTGTTTTGAAAAGACTTTCAATAAAGCTAATTACAAGTTTTACTATCTGATCAAAGTCAAGAGACTGCTGGCATTTCCAACTTTGACAGGAAACTTATCTCAGATGTTGGCTCATACTGTAGGGAGGAATAGGTAATTAGTCCATGGAGTGTTAAAATCGAGTTTGCCTCTTCTAAGCATTTTCCTTCGGCTCTGTGCTTTTGAGTATGAGTCTCTGGTGGTCAGGAGGATCCCACATCTCACCGAGTGCTCACTTGGCTCCGGTGATACCATTTGCGGAGAAGCTTGAAGGCTCATCTGTCAGAACTCCTTCCTAGAGCCCTAGCTTTGTAGTCTGAAAAAGGAAATTTGCATTTGCAGCAATTAGTTGTTTTCCTGGTGGGCATCCAGCCTGGCGCAAAATTCCTTTATCTTTATTGTTATTTTCTAATGTTTGAAATCATTTTAATTGCTATTCACCACCTTCTCCTGAAGACACAAAAACAAAATGATAGCTTTTATTTTTTTTATTAAACTTGTTTTATACACTTTCTGTTTGAAAACTCTCCGAGGCTACCTTTGTCTTCTTTCAGGTCTTACGCACCTTGCACACAGATAAAACAAGTTATTACCGATTTTTCCAGAACTCGCATGACATGCGGATGGAAGAAGGGAACACTATAAAGTAGCTACAGGTCTATTATTCTTTTATTCCTCTCTCCTCCTCCTGCCTTCTTCTTAAATTTGTGGCCATCAAGCATGACAGACTTGATCAATTTTTGAAGGGAAAGACAAAAAGAATTGACATCAAGTACGTCTGAAGGCTTGATAATTTATGAGCTGCCAAAGAAAAGCTTTTCCCACGGTTGAAAGTAGAGCGAGTCTCTCCCAGGTTTTTCCTGTAGAGATGAATGACTGGGAGGCCGACAGACAAGAAATCCCCCAGGGATGATGGTCACCTGGCTCTGTAATTTTCTTTCTTTCTCTCTTTTCTTTTCTGAAATGAATGTCGGTAATTTTCTCACCCAGAAAAAATGTGCCCGCTGGGAAGAATATTCCCTTAAGTAGCCTGATATAAAGAAGCCAAGACCGACTGGTCAATGTTACTTTTGCCCTCATCCTCCTCTTACTGTTTAACACAAGAAAAGGCTCTAAGACCCCCAGGTGCAGAAAGTGACAAAAGCGACGCGGAAAGAAATACGTTTCAGGCAGAGACAACTCAGTACTGTGTTCACCTGTCATTTTTATAAACACTGATGTCATATTTAAAACCCAAAACTCAAAAGGTACAGCGGGGGGGCCTGTCGAGGGCCCTTGCTATTTTCACTTGAGTGAAGCTCGGTTCAGGGCATTCTCACACACGCCAGTTCTCCGCACGTGGACCTAAAATTGTCTGTGTCTGGAAGGGCCGCGTGGTTTCCAGGCTCCGTGCTCTTAGAGAGCCCCCAGCGTTGCTTACAAGAATGTGGAGATCCTGTAGCTTCGTACTCCATCTACGCAGCCTGCAAGTTTCTGCCCTCCAGCGACAGTTCTTAGAGCCCAGACCCTAATTAGACAATCTGTCATCTTGGTGGGGATGACAGCAAACCAAATATAGTCGTGCTTTAACATGTAGAACTAAATGCTCTTTTTTGTTTGCTTGTTTGTTTGTTTAACTCACTGTGATCGTTATTTTCATGGAACCAGACGTCACCATCTGAGCATCGCTGGCAACACGGAGTGAGGCACGTCAGAGAGCTCAAACACCAACAGGCCCACTTTGTGGCTGCTGAGAATGTGGCGATTTTAACCACTCTGTCAAAAGGACAAGTGTCACAATCGTTGTGGTTTCGAGGGTTTGACCTCTGTGTCCATTATAAGTGCTGCAAGTCGTCTGTTTACATCCATCAAGCCGCCTAGAGTAGAAGCTTCTCAGCACAGTGTCCAGCACAAGTTATTATACTAAAAACGTCGGCTTCTTCTACAAGTGATGACTTATGACGCCCAATCACTACTCATTGGCAACTAAATTCATCAGCGGAAAGTTTTTAACACTGAGTTTGAGTCCATCTCAGGAGTGTGTGCCATAAAGTGGAATCAAGTGTATTTCTTCTAAGCAGACCTTTGGTTTGACTAAGTACTAGTGAAAAGAACAACGTATATACTAGTGTCTTGTTAGCTCACATTCAAGGGATAAAGAGCTCCTGTCCCTAGAGCTAATGTACTGTTCTTACATCATCATTGTGGTTCTTGATTTGGGTTACAATAACTGGTTTGGGCAATAATTTGGTTGAAACAACAAACTCGCTGATTTTGAATATTTTCAATACATGATTTCCATATGTGGTGGTTTGGCAAAATTCACTTTTCAAATTTTAAGCATTTTATTTTATTTTTATTATTAGTTTCAAGTATATAGTATGTTAGTTAGACATTTATAGAGTTTACGATAAATGATCTCTCCTATTACATCTTTCAAATTTTGTCTTTTTCTGAATTTACATTTGACTTTTCCTTGTCTAATTCTACTTTTTGCCATGTTGTAATTTTCTATTTTATGAAGAAAAACATAAAAACAAATCAAACAGCTTATAGCCAAATGACATAAGTACATCGCTATTATAATTTTTCCTAATTTTTAATCCAAGAAAGTTGGGCTGAGCGGTCTAATGTCTAAGGCAATGAAAAGAGGATGAGTAAGATGATATGATCTAAGATGGAAAAGCTTATTTTACACAGAGACATGAAGTGTGTAAGCAACAGAACCCTTTCTAAGTAATAGAAATCCGACGTGCTTTACAGCAATCATGTTGTTATAAGAATACGTGGGAAAGTGATTATCTTTTCTTGAAAACATATACTGCCATGAGTTTCCAAGTTTATTATGCAAATAACCCATATATATTATAATGTCTCACTTCTATGGAAAAACGTCACTGAAATTTTAGAGTTTTTGGTTGGTGTTTTTTTTAAACAACCTTGTCTGCAATGGTTCTATGTAGAACTTTCGATGCTGCTTTATGTAGGACCATGAATTTTGTGTAAAGTAAGATTCTAGGTGTATTTTTGTTTCTTGCTTCTTGATTGTAAATTTTGTAGGGTAAAGATATTTTGGGGTTTGTTTGGGATAAGTACTTAAATCGACAAAATAACAAATGCTTTCCCTAGATAAACATAAAGATGGAAAGCAAAGATGAAAAGCATATTAACCAGATCTGCCATTTGCACTTAATGTCATAGACTAATATCACTGGCTAATAGTTATTAATCTTTGAGATGAAATTTGTCCATTCTTAAATGTTTTTTCTTCATGTATTCCTAAATAGTACAAATCTTCATTATTTCCTTACATTTTGCTTGTTTGTATTAGGCCTTTTAAAATTAATGGCATAGTGCATGAATGAATTAAAATGTGCTACCTTCATAAACAAATTGAGTACAGAGCTAATCATTACTTTAAGAAGGTGATGTGGATAACTCTTTAATAGCCTTTCCTCTTTCTAGGATTCTTAAATACTTATTTTAGCAGGTTTAGACATAGGTCTGCCTACTCCCATAGTTGGAATAATCCTTCATTAGGAAACGGGAGCTTTTAAAATTTGGATCTGCTTCCTCGTAGCCAGACAACATGGAGTTAAAAAAAGCTGTGAGTTCAAAGTTTATTTCTTGCATTCCTTCTGATCCTGTTTCCTCATCCATGATATTAAGATTCCTATCTCAGGCCAGATTAGACAGGAAGCAGACACCAAATAGAAGCTAACCCTTCTGGCAGCTGACAAATGAAAGCCATGGGATTGGCTGAGGCTGGGATCTGGGTGGCATGCTACCATGTGCCCTACAATTGTCTTAAAGAAAATGGACCTGTGTGTATGCTAGCAGGTGCTCCACACAGTGTGGTTTCTGAATAGACATTAGCTATTACTTTTACTATTATTTAAGAAGATTCATAGCATTTTTCTGAGGAGCCCACAGGATTACATATACCTTGTTTAACAGTTATTAAATGCCATAACATATACAATTAAAATACAAGGTTGCTTCCTTATGAGGCCTATTTCCAGCAAGTTATTTCTATGCACACATACTGAAAAGGCCTGATGGACCTTTCTTATCACTGTATTAACCTCTTGCACCATGCAGAGTCTATTCATTCCAGCCAGTGCTGCCTAACATGGAATATACTACACGGAGGTTTAATTCAAAGGCCAAATATAGACATGCATGGTGGCCCGAGGTAAGTGTCTAGAAGGGACTTCCCAAGGCATTAACTTTTTCATTGACCAGTTAACTGGCTTTGAATTATTTTTAATGGATAAAACATTTTAGCAGCATTCTCTAGAGACTACTCTGATTTCAAATGGAGCATTTCCAACTAATCCAAGGAAGACATTATATAAACAAAGTTAACAATCTCATGACAATAGATAATAACAATATCACTGTAAATTTTTATAGCTTTTCCCACTAAGCAATTCAATGAGTTGTTCTAGACATAATCAAACTCATCCTTGCATCTCCACAGACTCTCTGGATGCAGGTATTATTGCCCATTGCCCCATAATTAACCCCTAGGGAAGATGTTTAGGATGAATTATCATTTAGCCTTTTTAAACCTCAAATTATGGAAATCCACTGACTACTTGGTGGACTCACTGATCAGTGCTGTGGCTGTCTGTGTGTGAAGAGGGTAGGCTTATGAAAATGACTTTTGTAGAGAGACATCACAAAACCCAAAAAAGAATAAATATTTTTTTATGTACCATTTGATATTGGGTATTTCCTACCCTTGTAACTGCCTCCATATATGCTAGATTCATGAGTGTGAAAGTCTAATAAATTCTTAATTCGATAACCTCTCCCAGATAACATTTGAATGGATTTCTATTATACACAAGTGCACCTTAAAAATGGGCTTTGTTTTATTGACTGATCTAAATATGCAACGTCAAGGTACTTTTACATTATATGTCTCGATACAGGGTCCAGTGCCTAGCATTTAGTATGTATCTCAATAAATAATTTCTGAACTGAATATCTAAATGTGTATAAGGGTAGAGTAGAATGGAACAGAGTTGGCCAGACACGGAACGGCTTGTTTTCAGATTTTCTGTCGACTGGTGCACCAAGCCTCTTTTGCTATTTCATAAGATGCCATTTGCAAACCAGGTGGCTAGTATGAGCCCCAGTTCTAAGTGTTTAAGTTGAGCTTCCTTAATGAGTGCTTATGAGGCCTTTCTATTCCAAGTAATACTTGATTTTACTTCACACAAAGCAAGATAATGTGCACCAAGTGCAGAGATAGCCGCAAAAACAACTGCAGATCTAGGCAGACTCGCAGCTAGAAAGGAGAGCACAGATAGCAACTGAATGCTAAAATCCACTTGTATGTGCTAATAAGCAAGTCACACGGCAACAGGTCATCAGAAACCCTTTGACTGTACTCCATATTCTCTCCTCATTATCTGAGATATGGGAGCTACTGACAACACAATCCCTCTTAGGTAATTTTGTTTTTAGGAAAATCTGGCTCTGAATATAAGAAATGCTTTGGTTTATGAGAATTATCGAGCATTTTCTTTTCTAGGAGGGTTACTTAACTTGGCTGAAATGATGTGGCAATGACATAGACAAGTGAGAAGTGTCAGGATATATCCTGAAACAGCCACTGTGCCCACAGGCTCTTGAGCACAACGGGGAACCTTATTTGCAAATGGCTGGTCAGAAATGTCCTCAAGAAAAATAGAAAGCGTTTAAGATGCGTAACGTTCTAAAAGAAAAGCCATTATGCATGAGGAAGATTATTTACATTACTTTTGCCTGCTACACAATAGATGAAATATGAGGTTCCCACTTCTTCTTCTTACAGAGAAAATAAATACCAAAGATAATACCAAAACAATAAGTTGAGGGATAGGCTAGTGTAAATTAGCCAATGACTCACTTATTGAGCTTTCGCTGAGAATTAACTCTACACTAAACTCTACTACATATATTCTAAAATTGTGGTTAATTTTAGTGTACCTTAGGTGACCATGAAATACCTAAAAAGCATGATAAACATCAAAGAATTCTGAGGCAACTTGCTTTATTTTCTGCCAATCAGGACAAGCACAGAGAAAAAGTTTGGTATCATAATTCAGAATTATGAGCCCTGACACTGTGATTTTGATACATTGGAGCCCAAATGTTTCCCAGGCACTTCCCATCCCAACATCAGCACTAGAATGAACACAAACACATGCACAGAGCCTTTTCTGAGTGTAGTTCTTGGTGCTAAAAAGTGAGATGAATAACAGATGCTTTATCTCCAGGAGCCTATGACCTCCAACTTGATTGAACTGGATGTGATGAAAGACATTCAGTTCCTATTTGCTTTATTTCTCATTTATTATTATGGTCCCACAAATATCAAAAAGAGTAATACATACTGAACTCAAAAAAAAAACTTTCTTAAACCATGGCAAATCAGATAGATTAAATGTTGAGTGATAACCAATCTGCCTCTCATCCAGCTATATCTTGTAATGGGTGAAATAGTATTCAGTTGAACACTTATTTATTAAGAACCACAAGGGCTACAAAGATCTGTAAGACACAGTGAGTTCTCTTCTAAGCAACCGCTTTCTAACAACAAAAGAATGTAAATAACTATTATGAGTGCTAAATTATGGTCAATTTGACAAGAGAAGTGTAGCGGAAAGAATATACGTTTTTAAAGAAAATAAATACTACCAAAAACTGAGTAACTCCAAATCTGGAACAGTTCATAGAGAACAGGAATAGAAGGGAAAACATACAAAAATAAGCACTGGAGGAAGGTGAAGTAATTGGGAAAAGGTGGAAGGGTGACAAGGAGCAGTGGGTGCTCAGGAAATCCATCCTGACCTGTCCACTGGGAAGGATGATTGTGGAATCAGAACTAGGAAATCGTGATTTTGGAACCCGTTCTGGTCCTACCTGTGTGGCCTTAGGCAAGTTACTACTTGAGTTAATTAGTTAATGAGCCCGATCTGATTTAAACACAACAACAACAACCACAACAACTAAGGACTGGGCCTGCCCCCTCGTCTCTAAGGCCATTTTTAGCTCAGACACGCTTTGAGTCTCTGGGTACTGGCACACACGACGGTCAGGATGCTGTATTAAACCCCCACAATTAGGACCATGGCTTGTCAAAGTAGGTAAATACAAAGAATTCGTGCCTGTGCTTTATTTCACAGACCTCCTGACAGCACGTTAGAATGGTGAAAGCTGCTACAGACTGGAGTCGGATGAGCTAAGGGGTGGCAGGTCTGAAAGGCCTTTTCTGCACTACATGATTGAGAGGGACCACAGAGCACGTGACCAAGGCTTAATGTGATGACAAAGGGGAATGAAAATCAGCACTGACTACGGGGTGTTGGGGAAACAGATGTGATTCAGGTGGTGCTTGGGGGCAGGACAGATTTCACTACTGGAGACTGGAAGATGGATGGGAAGGCGGGAGTTGGGGGCTGGGTCGGGAGTTAGTCAGGGGGGTGCTGTGGCTTGCAGTGGAGATAAAACATGTCACACTTTAGAAGATCACCAACCGGCAGGCTCTTTTGTACCAACTCTTCTGTGTGTCATTGGAGAAGGTGAGCAAGAGACAGTGTGCTGCTTTTCAGAATGGGTGAGAAAGGAACGTCGAGAGGAGAGAGCGAGAGGAGAGAGGACAGGGCCAACAGCACAGTATTCTTAGTAAGTAGATTTGTCATGACCAAATGGCACAGTGTTACGTAATTTTAAGTCTTAAATTTTACTTCAGTTTTCATCACCGATTTTTTTTAACTTACTCTATGGCATATTTATTATTTCCAGTTTTACTTCCCCCCTCCCCTTAGTGTTTTTCTTTTTTGATGAATAATTTGGAAACAATACAAAAAAGTACCCACTACAGTTAAGGAGACATTCTTGGCTTGGCGAGACTAAAAGAGGCTAATAATGACTGTTTTTAGAGTTTCTCCATTGCTAATCTGACAGATGTCTCAACAAGTGAAGTAACTAGATAAATGTAAAATTAATGAGCAGCACAAAACTTCAAAGCTTTGGTTTGTACATAAGAAAGAAAAGCTATTCATACTTATAAATGAATTTGGGGGAAATCAAGATTCGAACATTTAGATGTTTTCAACAAATAACAGGAAGCTTTATACAGGACAATTCATATGTTATTTTGACTACTTACATCCTATTTTTTCGGTTGTTGTTGTTAGGCTTATTTTATCCCATTTTAGAAACAAAATAAAATGACACCTGGCAACCTTTTGACCTAGGATAGCTGACCTGCTAGTTACACTTTAACCTGCTAAAAATCAGACAACACAATTTATGAATATATATGAACCTAGCACTTACACACAGAAGTGCTCAATATAAATTTGGGGAATTGAACTATACATGCACGTGTGTGTCTGTGTGTGCACACACCAAATATGTATCTTGCATGCCTATTTTTTCATATCACTGTGAAAAAAACATATTTTATCTTTTATGTGAAATGCCTTTGAAGTCACAGCAACTTGTAATCGGCCTGAGACCCAGGCTTTCAGAACTTCTCTGGCCTTAGCCTGTCTGCCCCGCAGGAGAAGCGTGAGCCATCACTCTGGGTGTTTAGACAGACTAGCCAAAAGCCCACTGTCACTCTAGAAACTACTCTCACCTGGGTCAGCTCGGGAAAGTTGGGGAGGGGGATATCTTTGACGGCAGCAGGTGCAGGATGGGAAGATGACCGTGGAGGTGCAGAAACGAAACTGACTGTGAGAGCATAAAATGGGCTGGCACACTACTCGGAAGAGCCAGCAGAGGACCTGCTTAGAGAAAATGGGAAATACTGTACTCATTATAGTGTTGGAGCAAAAAGAATATTGCCCTTCGATTTTACTTTAAAGGGATTATTTTTCGTCAAGGTTTACTCTCAAAGAAAGGGTCACCTGACCTGGCTTCTAGGCCCCCCATCACATGAGGGGTATTCACGTTTGAGTGAAGATTGGCTCTTTTGTTTTCTATCACTAAAAAAGAAAGAGTTTCGTGGTAATATTTACTTTGTTTTCTCAGAATTAGTAAATAAGAAATAAAGGCTATGATGTGCTGGAATGACAGCTAATTCTAGCATATTTAGATACTACTTCCATTTTGGGGAGGAGACAAAAATAGGCATACGGTGGACATAATGTAACATATATATATATATATATATATATATATATATATATAATTACACAAATATGTATTATTCATGTCCTCTAATATATATGATATATAATGATGTGATGTATAATTTCTATTGCACATAATTATATCTATTATTTATGTAATAGTAGGTAGGCATGCAGGAGATATAAACCACTTCCGACACTTCTGAAATAATAACAGAATATGTAATAGAATAGTTCAACTAAATTTAACTATAAAATACAACCTTTGTACTACATTCTTAGCCTGTCTTGTTTCTATGTAAAAAATATAAATATTCCAACTCCCCTATAAAACAGGCAACCTAAGTCCAAGTGCTTCTACAGCTGACGGAGAATGTTCAAGCTTTTCAGTTTGTCATCATGTCAAAATCGTTAATGAAACCCTAATATAAAACGTTTATTGTATTCTGTTCCTCGTCACATCCTTTAATTGGATAATGCTATTAAGTAAAAGAAGATCTATTAAGTATAGCTTTGTCACGTGACTGGCATATTGCTCTTGATTTCATGACCTACTCTCCAGATACCCGGATGTATAATCTCAATAATTTTTTGTTCTCGTTTGATTGAACGACCCTTGATATCACTAGGTGTTTTACCTCTTTAAGGTTTTTCTAATGGACTCAGTATTTCAGTCTGCCATGTTCTTTAAGATACGAATCAAATAGTTGTGCTGACATCAATATTATTAATTCAAATTTCTATATCAGTTCTGTTATTAGTATCTAGGTTTTAAGTTCCAAGTTCTTTCTAGTTGTTCGTTTGTATTTCCCTCCCCTACAGGACAGTTAAAAGATGAACTCACTGACTGCGATGAAGAACACTAGTTGAAAGGTTTTCATTTTTGCCTTCTTTATTTGGGATATTATTTTTATTAAAACTGTTATAACTTGATAACATAAAATGCTTTTATTTCAATATTGTTTTTAGTCCCTGAAAATTTCTCCTTCTAGTGTGTGAAGGAAACATATTCTTTTGTATTCACTACCCATGCCTAGGATAGACTTTTCTTCACAGACATACTCAGATGGAACTTTTATAAACCTGTCTTCAAGCTTCCTTCGTTTGTTTATGCTTGTCCTTTCAAAAAGAAACCCCAGACATTTTAATTATAACATCACAACACAGTCTCATTCATTAGGGAAGATTAACATCCTTTCTCGATACTAAATGCCCGTTATTTTTTAATTACCTCGAATGTGGCTGTACTCAGAGTTTCTCATTAGGACAAATTCACAATTTCTTTATCACTGTTGTGCAGTTCTTTCAGAGACCATGAGTGATGAAGACAGGACTGCTTTTAGTTTCTAAGACCCATTCTGAAGGCTGAGATTGAGTAGGCATCTTACTATTTTATAATCAAATGTTATCCATGCGACTTTCTTTTAACTTGATCCTGCTACTTTGAGTTAAAAAGCCTTTGATGTATTAGGGGAAATTCCTCCTACTTCTATATTTCTGCAGTTGGATTACTATTAACTAAAAAAAAACTTATAAAATACAAAACTAGAGGAATCTGGGCTGTTCCATTTGATTCCAAGAAAATGTAAAAGGCCAAACTGTAGACTTATTACATAATTTCTCTATTCATGGTTATTATAGAAAACTTGTCTCCAAAACTCAACCCTCTTGCATGTGACCTTTAAGTTTGTGTTTGCTCTTTGAAAAGTAAAATAAAAATTGGTTTCTAAAGGCAACACAGGTAGAAAATGAAGCCATATATAATAAAACTGTAAGTAAGAAGTAGAAATCCTTTGAAATTGTGCAACCCAAGAGTGACTGATATTAGCATTGTGGCATAGTCCCAGGTATCTCTCTACGCATTTAAATCCATTCCTTTAGTCATTTATTCAACAAATATTTACTGTGTACTGACTAGGACCTCGTCATAAAATTCTAGACCTAGTGACATTGCGGGGAAAGGAGCAAACCTCTACTTTGTGGGGCTGTTTTTGGTGAGAGAAATCATAGATAAACACACTGCCCAATTTCAGGTGAAGCGAAGTTCTGTGCGGGACCTTTCACAGGAGGGAGGCTGAGCAGAGGCCTCAGCTGAAGGAAGAGCCTTCGAGATTCCTTGAAGTTAAACAGATGAGGATGAGGGCCGCGTCCTCTAGCCCTGAGGCAGGGATGTGCTTAGCCAGTTTGAAGGACGGCACAGGGCCTACGAGAGCAGACAAGAGAGACAGCAGTGATGCTGGGCAGGTAGGGCAGGTGGGCCGGTGACGCACAGGCGCAGAACAGGTGCTTTTACTAGAAGTATGATCGAAGCCCTTTCAAAGTCTGAACAGGGAATGATGTGATTCGCTGCACGTTTTTCAAAAAGGTCACTCTGGCTACCGTGAGACGAATAGACAGACCACAGGTGTGAGCAGGTGCCGGGAGATGGACATGATCTTGCGACGTCGTACACAGGTGATGAGGATGACCCCACTGGGAACTGGGACAGGCGAGGCTGGGATAGAAACTCCATGTCTCAGTAGTTA
The DNA here is from genome assembly GCA_030015415.1 of Cynopterus sphinx. Taxonomy (NCBI): domain Eukaryota; kingdom Metazoa; phylum Chordata; class Mammalia; order Chiroptera; family Pteropodidae; genus Cynopterus; species Cynopterus sphinx. Next base: position 3,249,089 of record CM057391.1, read on the forward strand.
GCGCGTGTACTTAGTTCTTACTCGAAATCTGCAGTGAGTCCAGCAGGCCTCAAGGGTGGCGTCCTTCTACGGAGGCCAGGTGGCTTGGCATCCAGCTTTTAGGCGACCATGGCAGGAAAGAGACAACTAGTTGTTAATGCTTCTGCCTGAGCGACTCGCATCGCTTTGCTCAGTCTTTCGACTATAACTCAGCACAACTTCTTCTAACTGTGGACAGGCTGGGGACTGGAGGGGAACGTGTGGGGGTATTTGGTGACCGGTGACTGTCACTGCTTCACTTCTGGGCACCACATATCCCTAGTGTGTTATTCCACGGACAGGCGTGCGGGGAGTGGTGCGATGAGGCTCTCAGACTCCCTCTTGCCTGGGAGGCTCTCGGCCTGAACTCATCATGGGGCCTTTTCTCTCCATCTCTGGGCACAGCTGCAGTGGGTGTTAGCCTTCTTCTCTGTTTGGTGGCTGCACCACGGTGTTCGCCTAATTCCTCACCTTGGAGAATTGCGGAGTGCTGAATAATCACAGACTTTTTAAGGCAAAACTTATGAGGTCCTTTGGCACTATAACTCTCTCGGAATCTTAAAAGGCTTCCTGTCTTTCATACTGTTCTCACTTCCATGTGCCAGTGGACTCATCTATGGTTCTTTCCCACGTATAGTCCTTCCATCTGTTTGTTTGTTTGTTTGTTTTGTTTTGTTTTTGTTTTCAGCCTCCTAGGGTCTTTCTGTGTTAATTTAAAGGGATGTGATGTAAAGCTATCTGCACCAGGAGGTAGAGAGGTCATGCCCATTAAGTTTTTCATACCTGTATTTATGTTATTCTAAAAATAATACATGGTTTCCTTTGATATTAATTATTACTTATAGCAATACCTGCACTGGTTCTCATCACCTCAGTTTTGCCCTAACCTGGGTGATGTGAGGAAGGCCAGAGGGATGTCCTTGTCCATGTACCTAAATCGCTACCCTAAGCGAGAGACACTGAAAATGTGAAGCTGACAGTTTATGTGGGCGGATGACCATTTCTCCTCCCGAAAGACAGAGAATAATCTATACTCTCTCAAGTAAACAGATTCTCCTCAGAAAGAGAGGGCAAAACATCCTTGGTTCTCACCTTCTAGAGTATTAACCCCCACCTGGAGGTGTGGGAGTTGGATTCAGCAAATCTCTCCCAGTTCATGGCCCCTGGAATATCTCTGTGGCCCCAGGTCTCACTGCCTTTGAGAGAAGCACACAGCTCCAGGGAGGCAAATCTCTAATCCTCCCCAAGGTAACTGTTTGCTCATTTATGTTTTTGCTTCCAAGTCTTTCCCTTATCCCAGGTTTTATAAAAATGCTTTTCAAAAATATTTAACATGAAAATATTCACTTTCTGACAATGCCTGTGATTTTATCCCTGAAACTTTTCAATCTGCTGATAAGTTCTGAGTATTTTTCCCACAAAGTCCACTTTTTCATGATTGACTCAAGATAAGTTTTTTTTATTATTATTGATAGGACAGTTCAATTACAAATATCAGAGCTAATTATATTTACTAAGAAATATTATGAGAAAGTTTGTGGAATGACAGCTTATACTTTTAAAGTGTTATTTTATTTCCAGTGTATATTATATCAAACTGGTGCTATCAGTATAGAAAATCTCAGCAAATATATACTATTATTTACTATAATAATTTTATAGTGTGGTTATATTAGATTAAGAAGAAGGTCCAATATCTCTATATTTTTAGCTATGTGAGCCCTGTCTATGCCAGGGAGAGTTTGTAGATCTGCTGATGTCTATTGTCTGGTTTACTATTCAATAGTTTTTGAACAGCTTCAGATTCCACGGTGACTGAATTTATTAATAAAGAAGTCTGTGATCTTTTCTATAAAACGTTTGGTACCACATCTGAAGTGATTTACAACCTAAGATTATATCTCAGAGAAAAGCTTTATTCCCCCATAATGTCGTATTTGATAAGATTTTCCCCGAGTATGCATTCTTGGTAGGTTTTGAGTTACTGCTGAAACTCCCACACTTTCAAAGGTTCCTCGTGTTTCACTCCCATCTTAAGTCGCCTGCATTCCGGGTGCTCACATTCCCATGCTGGCATTCACAGGACGAGTGAAGTCCTTGGGGCCTGAGGCTCCCCACTCCCTCTCTTCCCATATCCAGAGCCATCCTGCCCTGCTAGGGGCATTGTGTGAGGGTGTGTGACATTCCATTGTGTCTAACCATGCTCGTTCCTTCAGGCACTTCTTGGGCTCTCTACAGGCTAAGGGCCTGCACACCATTGTTCCCCATCACTGGAGGAAGGATCTGAGGACAGACCTGAGAAACAGGCTCTTGAGAGCCCTAAGACTGGCCCTGAGGCCATTTGGACAGGAAGTCATGAGGTCTGGGGCCCAAGGGGCATGCTTTAGAAGGGATGTCATAGGCTTTGGATGGGCCCTTCTTTTGATTCCATGGACTCAGCGCCCCATGATGAGACATGGCTTGAAGAAGGCCAAAATGGGTCCTTCAAACTATAGCCTTGAGAAAGAGGTACAAGTTTCACAGATCTAAAGACGAGTGTTGGTGCGAGTGTTCTGATAAAGAGTGACATGGAAGTGTTGGCTGAAGCCAGTCCCACCTTCAGTACTTAAACCACATTTCTTCCTAGTGGTGTGTTCGCTCATGTCAAGCGACACATCTGAAAGTTTTCATCACAAAAATCACTACATTCATGTCGTTTCTCTGCGTGTTTGTAATAAAATTCGAAGACTGATAATTGGTAGGTTTTGCCATGTGTGTTCCATTCACAGGGTTTCTCCCTAGAGGGTGTTTGATCATTTTTAGTGAGACAGGTTTCAAATGAAATGTTTTCCCCACTTTCATTGCATTCTTCGTGCTTCCCCCCTCTGTATTTTTATGTTCTCTGATGATCAGTGAGGGCTGCCTTCTGGTAAAAGAGTTTCCCACATTTATTACATTCACAGAGTTTCCCCATTACCTGAATTCTCTTAGGTGAAATAAAAACTATGTGATTTTCAAAGCCTTTTTCATGTTTATAGTCAAGGTGGTACTTCAAATTTTCAATTTCATGATATAATTATGTACTTTCTCCTAGGTTCTAGTCAGAAAAACAGAAATCCTATTAGTTATCTCTCTATAAAGAATTTTAATATACATAATTGGTTTAAAAGGTAATGAGGGGGCTCAGAAACCAAGAGGGAACAATAACAGAAAGAAGCTACCACTTCCAGGGCCCGGGAACAGTGAGAAGAAGCTGAGAACATCATTACTGAGAAGCGTGAAGATGAGGCCTAGTGAGGGAGTCAGACTTCTAAGAAATGGTTGTCACCTGGCTATTGATGGCAAGATCTCAAAGGGGGAGTCCTAAGAAGCTGGGGCTCAAAGCTAGGGCTCAGACCTGTGAGAAGGGGACACTTTGGCTTTCAGTGGTATATCTGATGGTCTGTGACCAGTCTGGTCCTAAAGAATGCCAAAGAAATCAGGGACTAGGTACTAATTACTGCTTCTAGAACAAAAGAGGATGGCTAGGATGATGCTGGCAGTGATGGGAAGCAACCAGACAGAGCAAGTCCCTTTTCCATCCACTTCTCTTAGTCTCCTTCTGGCTCCCCCCATTGGTGGAAACCTTAGCTTCAGCATCACGTGGAAGAGTCCAAAGTCAACAACCTGTCAAAGGCATCTGGCCCATCTTCCAGACCACCCCAAGGAATGATGGTCAGTTTTGGTCTCGGATGTTGGCAGAGTAAGCATCCTGTAGTAGCTCTAAAAGGACCGGATGAGGGGAAGTTCATTTGTTGACCCACACAGAGCAGTCTTATGGGCACTTCGCAGGGAGATCAACTGGGCATTTAAGTATGGGCTGGGTGGCTGAGGGAAGAGACCGACTGACAAGAAGAGAACACATTCCCCCATGTCACCTTCCCATCTGAAATCCAAAAATCTCCTCTACGGTGGGTGCCCTTTGGTGAGCATTAACCTGGGACATGAAGATCTCTATGCACCGTGCACATCGCAAAAGTTCATCCACACATCATTTTCCTGGACCTTTTTCTCACCAATAAGCTAATCTGTTCCAATATCCCTGACAATCCAAACCATCAGCCACAGCCCACACATCAGGAGAGAGGCCTACACTGACCATCTCCTTCCTAGTTGGAATGATGAGGCCACGAAAAGTCCACCCCTGGTTCCAGGAATATAGTGCAGAAACATCTATAAAAATCTGTTTTTTCCTCCTCACTGAACCTGACACTGGAACTTTCCACAAGGTTGTAAATGGAGCATGAGGGGGAAGAGACAATGCAGAAGGAGGAGCTGTCAAAACAATAATTTTCTGTGTACGAGAACCACGAAGAAATGCTTTTGTGCCCAATCCCCACGCATCCACACTGCAGTTCTCTGACTGAAAATTGCCAGAGCTGGATAGAGCATCCTTTATTTTTCTTAGGACACTGAGCAATGTTAGATCTGCTAAGCCAACCGGCTCCCATAGCAGAGCGACTGGCATTAAAACACAGACCAACTTCAGACCCCTGCCTTGCTCCGGGTCCCACTCAAAACTGTCAGCCTTGTGAGTTCTGCAAACGGGTCAGAACAGCACACTCCGAAGTGGCACACTTTGCTTAAGAATCTGAAGAGACGTCCGACCATCACATCCTTTTTGAATGGTAAAAAGTGAAAATGCAGTCATTTATCTTCCACTCGCAGGGCATGTCCCAATGGCTTCATCCCAGACAACTGAGTGACATGATGGGCCCCTACATTTTCTTAGGACTTTGCTCCCATCTCTGGCTCACACGCGTCTTCCTGAGACGTAGATGGGGTCAACGTGGGATTCTGCCCTGCCGAGTAGGTTCATTTAAATGACATATCCAGGAAACGGTGACATAGTCACACTCTGGGTCCCTGGCCTCGCTGAGTTCATTGTGATACAGACTCAAATGGAAGCACCATTTATCAGATCACCACCGTGTACTTCATTTTAACTTGTGGCACTTTGGGTTTCCAGGGATGAACGCCAAGTCTAGGCCTGTATTTAGTAGATTTTTAAAGGTGTTGCATCTTACCTTTCCCATGTACAACCAGAATAAATGGTGGCAAATACCTTTGGGCAAGCCAGGAGTGTGGCATTTATTCAGCGTCATTCCTCAAAGGATGTCGCCTCGCCATCCATCAAGAGCTTTAGTTCTGTGAACCGTCTTAGGTCCATAAACTGGGTAAAACGGCTATCACTTCAATCACGGTGACTCAAGTCTGCTGTTTGGCTATCAGACCTAATTGTTTTTATTCCTTTTATAGATGAAGTAATAATGTCTTAGTGTGTTCTGGCTGGATAACAAAATATCACAGACTGAATAGTTTATAAACAGCAGGATTATGCATTTTCTCACAGTTCGGGAAACTTGAAGTCCAAGGTCAGGGTGCTGCCAGCTTGGGTTCTAATGAAGGCTTTCTTCCATTTCGTAGACTTCTCATTGAGTCTTCACATGGGAGAAGGACTACGGGGTTCTCTAGGTTCTTTTTTATTTTATTATTTTTTTTATAAGCTTAACATGTCATCCATGAGGGCTTACCAGAAAATAATTTAAGGCGGTGATTACTCAAGTTCACATTCTTCCTACTGTTATTAAAATACAAGAAAAGAAAGTACTCTCAACATTTTACAACAAAACACTAGGCTATGAAAAGGACATTATAAGAATAATTAGTCCTGAAGAACTGAAAAGCGGAGGAAGGCAGAAAATTATTACCTGGAAAAATGTAAAATATGCCTGTGCTTATAAATAAGAAAATTAATTTTATAAATGAAGTTATTAAATATATTTACAAGGCATCGGTAATAAAAAACCAGTAGCTACTATGCACTAACTATGTGCTGGACATTAATATTCTCATATGTGCTATTTTACTTACCCTTCACAGTAGCCCTTCTAGGCTATCCAGGCGGGTACTTTTAGAGGCACAAACGTAAAGCAAAGGTGTCATGTGTTGCCTCACGCTCTGAGCAGTGGGTAAGGGTAACAAAAGTTTTGAGTTGAGAGGACAGCCTCAGCCTAAATGAAGGATACAGAGAGATGACATCATGACATTCAGTACCTGACTGTGCTGCTTCAAAAGGCTTTTAAAGGCTTTTAAAGCCAGCTATTTAAGATCATGGCGAAAAATGTGTAAATTACAGTTATGGAAAAATTCCTTTGATTTTATGAAAAGGAAAAGGTGAGGAAAGAAGAACTAATGCTTTCAAGCTTCCGACTCTTTCCAGTAGCAAAAATATACAAACCTTATGAATATGCAATGAACGAGAGAACAGTTCAGAACAAGTAAAAGACATATAATAAAGGAGGATGAAACAGATGATGGCAAAGCAATAAAAACAGGCCTGTGTTGAGTTAATTAGAAACTACTGTGCCATGTTTGAAGCATCTGTATTGGTCTTTGTAGAATCGTTAATATGTATTAGATGTAAATTTACTAATAATGTGAGGATCAAGCAAATGATGGACATGGAAGGAATCTGAAAGGCGGTGAAAGCACTGAACAGATGCAGAGTGAAATCAGTTATTTGATCAGACATTGTAACATTTTTTTAATCAGTTCTCATTTACCTTTAAAAGGACTAAAGAGGGTTCCAGCAGAACGTGTGCGTGTGTGGCTGTGCGTGTGCTCATGTGTGTGAGAAAGAGACAGAGACAGAGAAAGAATGCAGTGTGATACGAAGTGAAAGACAGCAGATTATTGGCTGCCTGGTTACGGACGGGCAGGTGGGATGGAGAGGGAAGGGGCATCAGGTATCTTTTGGGGGAGGTGGTGGATATGCTCATTAGCTTGATTGTGGTGATGTTTGCAAATATTAAACCTTACCAAAGCATAGATTTTAAATTTTCGATTGAGTTTTTGTCAATCACACCTCAACGAAGCTATTTAAAATTATACCAGAGAAATTATTGAAAAGAAACTTAAAGCAAAAAATCTTTTCCTAATGCCAATTATCCCTCCGCTGTCAGCCTCCAGGGTAGTGTGTGGATTTGGGACTGTCAGTCGGGTACAGGCCTCATCGGTGGGGTGTTTGTCCCAGCACCTGAGACCACTCTGTCACTTAGGCCTCTTGAAAGGACTGTGATACTGTGTGATGCTTGTGCCTCTGGTGCTGCACCACTCACCTTGCCAGCACTTTCTGAAGCCCTCATCGACCTGGATGGGCCCCTTGGTCCCAAAACTGTCCATGCCAACCCTCCACATCTGTCTGTCCCTCCTTCAGGAAGCTTCACCTGGCCAGCTGACAAGGGACACCTCTGCATTTATTCGGTGAGAGCTCCTTTAGAGGGTTCCGGTTTCCTTAACTACAGACCATGGTGGTTTTTGTTTTTTACCCAGTTCCCGTTTGCCCCGAGAATACTCGTTGGTGGCACCTGTGGCTACGGCGTTTACCCCGAGATACTCATGGATCACAGTCCTAACCTCGCCTCCAAAGTTTGCCACAAAATAGCTCTCTTTTGTTGTTATTTTCTCATCATCCTAGTATATCGACAACTTTGGAAACAAATGACTTTATTTATAGCATTCTGTTTTCAGTAGTGGTATCACAATTTACAAAATATAGTCATTCTCAATTGCTGGAAACGTCAGATTCTAGAAAATGTAGCATCCCCACGCGTGATGTTAACATTGTCCTCGAAAAGTTGTTAGCCAAAGATTCATTCGATGAGCGCAATTTAGGGATAGATTTCTGTTACATTAGAACTAGAGACAAGTTCTACTTAGAAATAACTCCAAGAGCAGTTTTTATATTTTTTTTTCACATTGAAAGCCAGTCAGATTTGCTTCAGCCTCAAACAACGTGTTGATGTAAAATTAAATTAACGCTGGCAGCAAGCTGCACTTTTTTTTCTAAATAGGAAATGGGTTAATTCATTTAGGCATTTGTTTCAATTATCCTACCAGATATTTAATTGATGATTTCGTCTTGATTCGAACCTGCCTTTGTCACACACCAGACCAAACTCGTATCATGTTTAACTAGTAACAGATATTTCATACCCTCTTTGCTACTCATTATTTGTAATTAAATATTCACAGCCAAAAGCAATTTATTTTAATAAAGATCCCTTCTGAGGAATAGATCCGAGATGTCCTAGGGGAAAGCAGAATAGGAAGCCACCACCTGGGTGTGCTTTGAGAGTGCCACAAGGCCCTTGTGTAAAAATACAGGAAATATTCCCCTGCAGATTTTGCCACTGCGGCCGAATTTCCCAGGCCTGGCATTTTTCTTTCAGATCTTACCTAGATTCTATGTGTATTTTTACCCGGCTAAAGCATGATGCTTTCAGGAAAATGAAGTACGCCAGGTACCATTTAATGCAGGGCTATTTATAAGATTAAATGGAATTCGCGTAGGTTTTAGAATGAAAAATGATAACCTACTTATTGCCCCAATTTTAGTGGAAAAATACATGTTAAACAAGCTGGACACCCGATAAACATATTCGCAAAGCTGTTAGTTTTCATTCTTTTAAATTCGTTTTGTGAAAACTCAAAATCACTTAGGACTTGATCATGGTTAGGGGTCGTATTTGTACATTTTATGCAGTCAGGTATGTTCATTTGAACTCTATCAAGATGGAAGAAACATTCAAAATCGTAAAAGGATGACGCATGTAGCTTAATATTTTTGTACTATACATATATTTATGATCACACACAGTACACACACATATGTGATGAAAGGCAAATCAGTATGAGTTTTATATCTGTAAACTCAAATTTTTATTTTAAAATCAGTAATAATTTCAGAAATACTTGGTATGAAAAAAGAATTTCACATTAAGCTATGGAATGTACTCATATTTATTTCAAAAGAGGTTCTGATTTCGTTACTGTGCCATCAATGAGTTTTTGGTTTTCCTTCCTGGAAGTACAATGATGCAAATTGGAGAGTAAAGTCTGAACGGAGAGAGAAGAAACACATGGCATGTATTATTAATTGCTGCTTGCTTTGGTAGGTTTATTGGCTGGTGGGGCAAGAAAGGCCAAGTCTGAACACAGTGGCTATGCCAGGATCCAGGCCCTCGTCAGTATTCTCTAGCTTTGAGGGTCATGTAGACACTTTTGGGTGACAGACTCTTGGGCTTTTTTAACCAGTTACTGTTTTACATATTCATTACAAGTACAATATCTTATTGGCATCTTTAGACAACAAAATCTCTCTCTTTCTTGCTCACACCTCTCTTCTTCCTGTCTAAAGGAAGAAAAGGTACTTAGGGAGTTATCGATTTTCCATATTGGTTCTTATTAGCTATGAGAGTGCTCTCAGCTTCTGTAAGTACCACTTATGGCCAAAATTGGAAGAAAGACTAAAGATTCTTTTATGTTAAGAAGGACAAGCTTTTTCACTGAAAGTAGGAGGGAAAAAGTAGAATTCACAGGTATAATATTTGCAGACATTTATTTATGGTTGATAAGAAATTACTATGCAATAATAACTCATGGGAAGTACAACCGTGACTAGAATATTTTCTTATTTCACACTAGAATCATGAGGGTAATAAAGGCGGTATTTCAATATTTCTTAATTTTAAAAAAAATTGTCATTATTCCTGGTTTAAAGATTTTTTTTATGTTAAAAATAAAGGTAAAAGCATCAGCTACAGTAAATACAACACAGTGGTAGATATGTAACTTATATGATGGCCTTAAAATTGGCATTAACCTTAGTTAAAATCTGTTGACATAAAACTAGAAGAAAAAGTTGCAACATGTTGTGATTTATTAATTAGCAGCTAGATGGTTCTTAAGTTATGACCGTGTACTAAGGAAACAAAGTGATTTTGCTGCAACTGTTTTTTACTGAAGAAAAGCCTCAGGCATCATGTCTGCTTAGGGTTAAGAGGGGTAGGGACTCAATTTATTCAGCAGTCCTGCTGAGACGACGGTGGGGAGCGAGGTGGGAGTCACAATTTCTCTGTGCCCTGAAAATGTTCTGACGTTATTCGGTTTCCAAGCTATGAATGACTGACTTGTAAATGGGTCAGCATTCAGGATGAGCGTCAGCAAGCAAGTCCCACAACACGAGAGGAATAAGGCGAGGGCAGAAGTTTACAGCCGAGCTCCCCAGCAGGGACTCTAAATAAGAAATGACCTATTTTTAGCATTCACACTTAAATCTCTTCCCTTCCCTCCCTCTTTTCCTTCTGTTCTCCTCCCTCCCTCTCTCCTTCTCTTTTTCCTTCCATCCCTCCTTCCCTCTTTCTCACCTCCCTCCCTCCCTGACTCTTTCTTTCTTTCTAGAACCACCTAGCCTGTATCCTAGAATTGATTTATATTTGTAAACATTACGCACACATGATTCACATTTTAAAGAAACCCTCATTTCCAGAATAACTGGAGCAAGAGAATTAGTTGTAGACAACATATGAAAAAGAACTTGCATTTTATTTTTCATACGGTTAGATTTACTTCTTTCGTGTCCATTAAATCACATAGCCATCTAGAAACAAAACTGTAAAACAGATCAAGTTTGCCTTTCTTCTCACTTTTCGATATAAAATTGCTTAATTCTTTTTATAATTCAAATGTTGGCAACAGACAGAGACAAGAAAATTCATACATAGCACAGTCGTATATAAGATAGGCTTTGGGATGAGACAGGATTAGGGCGAAGTTCTGATTCTTTAGTTCTTTAACCAAAGTTCGGCTAATGAACCTCTCACTATCTCATTTGCCTCAGTGGAAAGTGGGAATAATTATGCCTGATATTCAGCTTTTATATCCCATATGGATGTATTCATTGTTAAGTCTTCAATTATTTAAGAGTCGTAATGACTGAAAAAGTTATACCATTTTTCAGAGGACTCCATTATTTCTGTATAATCCTATTTCTACCCCAGAACTCACTAAATAAATATTCTATCTTAAACAACATAGTTACACTTTAGTTTCAGACAAAGACGTTTGCTAATTTTTCCAAAACATCAGCTTCTGATTAGAAAATACTATCCTAAACAACCTCCAATCAGCGTTAGCATGTTGGCTTTGTACTTCAACAAGTGAGAAGTGTGATGAGGTAGATGTTTCGCTGACATTTCCATCTGTCGTGAGCCTGCACCGGTTTTCTTTTATTTTGAAGTGCTCTCAGGTTTTGTCTTTATTTTGTGCTTTAAGTTTTTTTATTCCTGTGCTGTAACTATTTTTAAGTGCAATTTGAGTGCAAAATAGCCATGTACCTCCCGAAAGGCTTACCAGTCTGAAAGTCAACTCAACAATAAAATAATACTATTTAACACTAAACAATTTAAAATATGCTGAGCCTTTTTGAGTCACAGGTTATTCATTTTGGTGAAAATAAAAATGCCAGGATTAGAAACACATGTAGCCAAGTATACTCTTCAATGTCCAAACTGACACCACTTAATTCCTCTCAGTAGGCTGTGAAATGGCAATAGTTATTTTCGAAAACAACTGACTTTCAGAGAACATTTGCTCTTTGCCAGGTAGAACCTGAATGGAAACAGTAATTATAACAAAAGACATTGATAAAGCACAGAGGTGAGCCTAAGGTCTGAGCATTTTCAGAACAAAATAATACAGAAATCAAGAAAGAAAACAAAGAAAAAAATATAAGAAGACAAAAGCTGATAAACCAACGCTATTGAAGGCTAGCTGTTAAATGTTTGCCAGCTTCAACCAAAAGCTTAGATTCCTTTAATATTTTATTAAATTTGTTACTTGTTCTTTAAAACTATGACATATAATTATTACCATTGTCCTCTAGTTTTCTAGTTTGAGAAATATTTTTCCCAGGTTAATCTATTGTTTATTTGTTCAATCACTACACTAATCATCAAGCAATTATTCTTTTATTCTAAATATATATTGTTAATCACTTCCTAAGGTCGCCTTTTCAGAATATTACTAGGAGTAATTATAAGATTAAAGAATGAAAAGAAATAAAGCCAAGAATGTGCAAGTGGAACTTTTCATTAATTACCTTGCAATGACAAGTATAAATTATCTTGTTTTTAAATCAGAAACCATTCCTGAACTAGCAATCCACTATTGACACTCATTGTCACGGTACTTCTAAATGACATTTAAAGACATCATTCTTATAATGTATGCATATGCTTTAAATACAGACATAGTGTTAGCTCAACCTTCCAGAAGAATATTCACACTTATCAAGGGGTACGCACACACACGTGAGAGAAAGAGAGAGGGAGGGAGAGAGAAATGGAGAGAAAGGGAGAAAGAGTGTTAATTTTGTTGTTTGGGCATTAATCAAAGATTTAAGAATACAAAGAAAATAAGACTAAGTCACGAAATCTCAAAGCTTCTGGTTTAACGAGACAAATAGCTAAAACAACTCTAATAAAATACATGCATGTGCTATGACAGTTGGATGAGGGTGAGTCAAGGAAGACGAAAAAGAGAATTAAGAAGTCTCCTTGAAGTAGGTGTTCTTCAAACAGGATCGCAAAGTGTAAACATGGGAAGGCTAAGTTAACCTGCACAAGGGAAAGGCTAGCAGAGGGCTTTGCCAGCAGGAAAAACAAACAATGAACAACTACCAAGATACACATGTAACGAGTGGCTTGGGTGATGACAATGGAATTCTTATTTTTGAGGTGAATTTTCAGGATCCCAAGGCTCCCCTGGGCATCCCAAAGACGGATAACATCAAGTTGCTAGCAGCAACACAACATATTTAATCCTGAAGCACAACACAATTTTCTGCATTTCTTAAAGATCCACAGTTACACAGTGACAGTGGAAAAGGTGCTACATCTGGCCAAGACCTATAAACATGGTGCTTAGGGCAAACAAGCAATTTTAGAATTATTTTTAAAAAAAGTTTGAACATGTTTATGTTCAATTATATCTAAGTGTAATGGAATCAAATTATAATTACATCTAATTGTATAATTCAGTGGTCAGATTGACAGCATACATACAGACTGTCTCATATACAAAATTTTTCAGCCTAAACGAAAAAAGAACCTCTCCAAAAATAGTTTCGTTCAACACAGAGCTATTGAGTATCAGGTATGTGTGCTTGGTAGTGACAGATGTCAAAAGATAGGCATGAACTGGGATAAAATGCTGTCCTTTTATGTTCTTCAGTGGTAAGAGTACATAGAAAACGGCACTAGAAACAGATGTGTATGTACGAGGGGGACAAGGAAAATCAAGTTGGAAAGGGAGCATCACTAGTTGTTTCTAGAAGCTGCATCTGCATAGTGTAACCATCATTTATACTTATAATACATACTTATTTTGGAAGAGGGAACTTTGGAGAGGCAAAATGGAGGTTTATGAGGTTAAAGTCATCTCTTGGTGACATCATTGACTGTAATCAAAACATTTACTTAAGGAAAAAATCAAAGAAATATCACATTGGGGTGTCATTCGACAAGGCTGGGACAAATGCCATTGAAAGGATCCCATGGTGAAATGTTGGCTAGCAAAAGTCAAACACTTAGAATAATTCTGCTTAAGACGCTGGTCTGGACATGGGAACGCAAACATGCAGCAAAATTATCGCAAGAAAAGGCAATAATGTCTAGGAATTCATAGGAGCAGAGGGGCTACGGTAAATAAATGAGCAACACCCTGAAATGTTGTTTAAGAATCATACAGAAGATACCTCTCAGCGAAAGCCCTTGAACACAGAGACCACAAATACATTTCCCTGTGGACAGTTCAAAAGTATTATTCAAAATATTCAAGAAGGATAAATTACTCTAGTAAGTCAGAGAGGGATCTGGATAAGGAAGTAAAATATTGAGTAAAAATATCGGAATGAGCGGAATGAACTTTGCAGAGATCAAGTCATATTGAGCTATTAATCCTAAAAGCTAACAGAGGACTCCAGCAGACTCCAGCACACATGTCAACGGTGCATTTCAGATGACTGAACAACCGCCTGGAAGTCGGCAGGACTTTTCTGCCTGCTCTCATGTGCACTGACAGCTACTCACACTGATATTTTGATGAGTCTCAGCATTTGGGTGCAGAGGTGCTGTAGGACCTCCGTAGCCTTTGCTTAGGGAGGGATGCTGGTCCCCATCTAGCGCAGAATCTCTCCCCTTAGAGAATCTGAATTGTAAGCATGTGATTTAGAGTTTAAAAGCCTAGCAGAAACTAAGGAATCACAACCTAGATTTTGTGGTTTGCATTTGTATCTCCCCTCTCTGCAGAAAGGCCATATAATGATTAGCAATTCAACAGAGTTCACAACTGTTCTATTTAGGGAAAGGGAATAGAATGGGTAAATTACTGATAGTCTTGTTTGCTGAGAACAGACTGCTCTTACCAAGAGTAAGGTTTTAACACAGGGGCAGAGCCCGCTAAGTCTACAGGGAATTCTTACTGAATGATTGGATGTTTCTCTCTGTTTGTTTGTTTGTTTTCTTAAAAGTTAATGTACCATTTGAGTCTCCCACCTGGGACATGAATGCAGCCTGTCTCTCTGTCTGTCTGTCTGTCTCTCTCTCTTCCGAAGAATAAATTGGTTTAGGAACGTTCTAATGCCTAGAAATTTTTTCCTCTCGTAGGAATATTTATGACAATACATGACATACTTTCCGAAAAGAATCAGAAGTGCTTCCTGCCTCTAATTATCCTTTAGAATCCTATTTGCCGTTCAGCAAACATTTATCAAGTGGTGACTGTGTGCCTTGTCCTGACCTCAGCATCTTAGGGGAATCGTTTCTGCTTTCAGCTGAATTTGGGAGATAAGACTTGCCACAGCAGGGAGTCAGAGGAAGAGCTATGGGAAATAACAGGAGGGAGAGATTACTTTCAGTAGAGAGAGCAGGAAAAACTTCAAGGAGGATATTGCATTGGCGTAGGGGTTTGAGGGATGAGAAGTTTTGAGTATGAGGAAACATGGGGTGGGTCAGAGTATGTACAGTCTATAAGTAGAAGGCGTAATTTAAAAAAGCTTAGAGACAGAAAACAATGTACGTTCTGGAATTTACATCTTTGATCACCTGTCTAGTTTAAGACTCCTTCTCTGAACATGGCACCTACCTCGAGTCGCACTGTTGGTTGGCCAGCTGCCAGTAAGAGTCTGTCTTTCGAAATTTATATCTAATAACAAAAGCACTGAGATAGGGTTGTGGAGATGAGTTCACAGAAATATCACATCAGAGGCAGGCAGTGTATTTGGTAGATTTGTCTCCCTGTATTTGGTAGATTTTGCTACAGAGAGACAAAGACAGTTACAAGAGATTGCCTCAATCTTTGATAGTTTCCCAAGTCTCATCTTCAGGTTTGATGTGATTTAACTCTGTTATAGTTCCATTTAAAGATCCCGTGCCCTTTCAATAGACTCTCCTTTATTTTAACCAGCTGAACGGGCCTCGGTTCCTTCAAGTCAGTCTCGACTAAGGTACTATAATCATATGGTGAGTCTAGATTGGTTGGTACCCAGAGTGTCTGAAGTGAATCAGTACAAACTGCGAGGTTAAAGGGGCTCAGATGATAGAATTCCCTGATGCCAATCAGTTTTTCTACTCTGGGAACCACAAAAGAAAGTTTCAGAGTAGGATGGTGCTGACATGATCAGAGCCACATTTCTGAAAAGTTAACTCTGCTTGGATGTGCAGAGTGGATTGAGGGAAGAGAATCCAGTAGACAAATGAAGAGACTAATTAGGTGATGAGATGGTGAAGAAACGTGGTGACGGGTAAGACTGAAAAATATTTTGTGTCAAGTCGAATCATTTCAGTGGGGCAACTGCTGGATGGCAAGGCGAAAAAAATGGAGAAATCACCTGTGCTGGAGAAAGAGTCTTCAGGAGAGACCTTAGGAGGAGGAGCCTCTGCTCTGTGTACGATCAGTACCTATAGCTCTGCCTGACCTATAAACAGACCATGCAGGCGTCCTGGCTAAAAAGTCAAAATTGTTATTTTTAATCTTGAGAACTGGATTGTTACCAGTTTGAGTGAGACAGATGTTGCAGTCTGCCTAATTAAGGTAGTTGCTTGCTAAAAACAGATTAATGCTTTTGAGAGGAATATAACAAAATCCATACATCATAAAATGTATTTTTAAAATCTCTATTAGTACATTTTAGAATATTTGTTAATAATACTAATATAGCTGTATCAGCTTTCATTTAGTGTATACATGTTTATCCTTTTTATTCTTAAATTTTAAATCCCTATATTTCATATATCTCATGAAAATTATTATTTATTGTTAATAAATTATCATTAATGTGTTTGCATTTTAATTAGAATATATAGAATTTTATATTTAAAAGAATGGTTGATATTTTAAAATCTAAATTTGCCATGGCACAATTAAAACAAAATTTCCACCTATGCTATGTTTCTTTTTTCACCTTTATTAACTTATTTTCAATTCATGTAAAGTTCAAAAATAGGCAATTCTTTAGTTAACGTCACTAAAAGAAATTCTTTTCTTTAAGGAGGACAGAGTATAATCAATTTTGTTGAGTCACCGTAAACCATGGAGAAAGTCAACCTTCTTTCTGGTGGTTTCTATTTTCAGAGAGTCAGAAGAATGTCCTTTGCAGAGTCTCAAGCTGGAGTCACAGAGCAAAGTACATAAAAGTTGCCTTGCAGTAAATAATCAGTTCACCAGAAATGGGTTTTTTTTTTTCAACTTTTTCCAATGATTCTGTTTCCCAGTCACATAGTTAGGCAATCTATAAAAACTCTTCATCTCTGACCATTCATAATAAATGAACTTCTCTTATTCCCTAAACAGATTTTCATTTAAAAATACTTAGAAGTAGCTACCATAGAGGGAAAAAACACACAAAGAAACTGCGCTATGTATTGGGCAAGAAGGATTACAAAGATAAATAAGATATTGATGAAAATGACATTTTAAATTTTAATTCATTCCATAGCCTGATCCAAATAGCATAACTTAGTCGCTATGAAAAGCAGCAACATGGTAACAAATATGTTATTTTAAACTTTTTTTTATTCTAAATTTAAAAAATGTTTAATAAAATACTTTGGGAACCATATTTTAAGGCCAAAATATGCACGCTTTTAATCAAACATACTTTGATACCAGGCAATGTATCTTAAAATAAGTGTTTTCTTAATAGTCGGATCATTTCCAGACAAAGTTATAAGTGCAGGAAGAGTCTGACTCGGTTTCATTGCTCAGGCATGGGCACTTGTTCTTCCCCGACCTCTCTGTTTTTGTCACCGAGGTTGCTGCCTTTCAGGAATATGTAACAGGGATATAATTGTGAATTTACTGTGCATGATGTCTCAAAGTTCTACATGTAAACACATTCAATTGGTGACACTTGTGACTTTTTATTAATCAGAACTTAAAGTCGATTGGAAATGCTAAGTAGTCGAGTGTCACTAAGTTAAATTCATTGTCCTTGTCAGTGGGGCATACAAAGGCATAAGACAGGTGATAGATATGTAAAAAATTAAAACGGTATGTAAATTATGTTGGAAAGGTAGTCAGAAATCGCTGTCTTGGTTCGGTAGAGATCCATTGGTGTGATCAGAGCCGGCCGCAGTTTTTCACTTAGAAATTGAAAAAATTGATAAAATGCTCAGAGAGCTCTAATATTTTTAAAGTCACATAGCAGACAGAAGAAAAAGAAACAAAATAAAAACCCCTGAGCTGATGTGCCACAATAGATTTTTCCCTCCGTTTGCCAGTGTGGAAATTTATTTTATTCATTAGTATTTATCTTTGAAGCAAATATATAAGATACTCCTTCAGCTTTTTAAATTTCAGTTAGCATGCTATGAATAAAGTGTTTGCCCTATATTCAATTTTATCCCGCTCTGTATCTCTAATAGGATAACTAATTTGAATTTTTTTCTTAACTCAAGGCTCCCTTTTGTAGTGTGATTTAAAACCCTGTACAAGTCACTGTAATTTTTAACTCTCTCGTGTTATAAGGAGACTTTGTCCTGCTCTTCTTTCTGCTTGCTCCTTAGAGGTACTAAGAACACGAGTTATCTCATATTTTAATAATCTCTTTTAAGCAATATTATGTAAGAGAATAACTTTAATTTAGTAACAGAAATGATAGTACCAAGTGGAAAAATAAGAAACTATTGAGAACGAACAATATCTAGTTATACATGAAAACAATTAAGCTTTAATAGAATATCTGATTTTTTAAGTCTAAAAGTTTCAATCAAAAATATTAATTAACATGATAGAAAAATATATTGCTCTTTTTTAATATGAGACATTTCAGAATATGAAACATTTCACACTCTTTTTACTCACTTGAAATTTAAAAGTTAACAGTGCCCTTTTCTGTTCTCTCCAACTTTGTAATATTCGTTTTCTGCCTATACTTCCAAAAATGTAGCTAAGCTCAGGTTTGCTAAATGCTCTTTCTGATGACAACTAAGAAAATAGAAGTTCCAGTGGTTATACACCCCTGCATTTCTATTGTAGCATTATTTACAATAGCCAAGAAATGAAAATACCCTAAGTATCCATCAGTGGATGGTTAGATAAAGAAAATGTCACACACACACACACACACACACACACACACACACACACAGAGGAATACTATTCAGCCATAAAAAAGCATAAAATCTTGCCATTTGCAAAAGCACATGAACATTGAGGGCACTGTGCTAAGTAAAAAAAGTAAGAAAGACAAATGTAGACAAATACAATACTATCTCACATGTGGAATCTGAAACAAAAAGTCAAAACAAACAAACAGAACACCAAGCTCATAGATCCAGAAAGCAGAGGGGTGCTTGCCAGAGGTCAAGAGCAGGTGGGAGGGTGCGGGAAGGGGTCAAAGGTGCAAGCTTCCAGTTATAAAACAAGTAAACTAGGATGTGATGTACCGAGAAAGTAGCTAAGCTTAGGTTTGTTAAATGACCTTTGCATGACAACGGGGGAACAGACTCCGGAGTTATCCTTCATGTCTATGGCAACTATGAACTGAGAAGATACGGGTCCTAAAAGGGGGAGAAAATGAGAAATGGGCAGGAACCCAGAAATGGAGGGAAACTGCCACACCTGTGAGCGAGGACAGAGAAATGCGACGTGTAGGACTTGGCTCTGAGGTGACTTAAGGAGCTGTTGGAGAAGGAAGAAAGAAGCAACCAGCTTCATTTACGAATCTTACTATTTGTAGTAACTGTATATTTTTTTAATGTTTGATCTTGAATATTCTTCTCTAATAACTATAATCTAAAGCCACGGACAACGTTGAACATTTTGTGTAGATGAGATAGGGCAGAGCTTGCTGAGAGATGTAGGGTTACTCATTCAAAGATCATACCAAAATATTTAAGGTATACGGAAAGGCAGAGGAAGGGGCGTAGATTTTTAGTGGAAGATAATGTTATAAGTGGAAGAACTGTGAGTTCAGTTGGTTAATAAAAAGACACTAGTTTGTCATGCTCAAATTCGATTTCTTCAACAAATTCTAACTGTAAATCCTCAGTTCACCACCCATATTGTCAGGAATAATTTTAACCAGCAATGACAATACCTAATATCCATTTTTCATGACTTCAAAATCTTATGCTAAATGGATAAAATTCGCTCACTGTGGTGGTTACTGTTTGACACTCCGCATCCCTTTAGAAAGCACTTTTGTGAAGGGTACCCAGCTGGGCCTTTTCTTAGGAGGACTTATGTGTTTACATGAGAAAACTCATCCTGATTATTTGGACTAGAACATTTTTTATGCTTTTCCAAATACGTTTCACCTCCTTTTAAAAACATTTTTTACTAGTGACTCATCTCTTAAATTCTTTCATTCTTCCATAAAACTTCACAGGAGTCTGTAGAAGCTCTATGAAGAGAGGTGAAATTTTTTTTTTTAATAAAAATAATGAGTTCATGATATATCTTGTTGTTGTTAACTAACAAGGAAGCTCTTTGATCTGCTGTACTGTGGCATATGACACCTCAGGTTGCATGTGTGTTGTGTCCATGGGGGTACAGAGGGCTCAGGGATAAGTTGAGAGTAACCAACCACTTCAGCATCTGGTTAAATATTACCATCCTCATTGAGAAGCTTTCAGAAGCTTCAGCGTTGCATCAGTTTCCTTTAAAAGCTCCACAATATTTTGTTTCCCAGAGTTCTGGGGGTACACTCATCAGTAGTATCTTCTACTATAATTTCAAAATGATAAAATTCATTAGTTTCAGTGATACCATTTTCTTTATAAATGCCATCCACATCCCTTTTTCTTCCCAGAGTGTCTTTCTAGTTCTCTATTTTGTATTAATTTTCATTTCAAATTTGAAAGTATTTAATGAAGCTCTTTTTTTTAATAGACATTTTTATTAGCTGGATCAATGTTGAATGACTAAGCGGAACTGTTAATCAAAATAACACAGAAAATCTGATTAACAAGTGCTTACTAATATTTTCTTGTGCTGAATACTGGTTCAATTATTTCACGCATTTTATATATGTATTAATGCATATAAGCAAGGTAGTTATAGTAATTAGGAGGCCGCATATTATTTTAGAATGTTTCTAACCATTCTCAAATAAAGAGGCAATTTTCATTCACTTATTTATTTTCTAACACCACTGTATTTAAATTTCCCTTCCGAATACACTTGCTCTAGACTGGGCTGCTAAGGGAGGCAGGAGAATAGGAGGCATGGAATTCAGCAAAAATGGGAAGTCAGGGACCTGAAAAAGTAAGAATTCTAGAGAGAATGGAGCAAAAACATGTTCCCTGGAGAAAATGTGGAAGACACGACAATCATCAATTACAATTATGTGACTCTGAGAATCCGTAAGGTGTATGTGCCATCTGTCACTCTGCTCCAGCCATCCCATCAGGGATCTGATAGGCACTGCCATTTCCCCGGAGGACTTTTCTTTTAATAATTCACGTTGAAAGAATATGGCAGGATATTCCAAGGAAAAGACTAGATGTTTAGGAGAAAATTCTATCTGTTGGTGGAACATATGGTCTCTGGCATCTCAGTTATATAATTCACCGGTCTGCAAGAGGCAAGTAGTATTTGGTTATGTCTCCTGCACTAGCTGCTAGATTGAGTTCAGGCATCAAATGTCATCGAAGGAGTGTGTGTGTGTGTGTGTGTGTGTGTGTGTGTCTATTTCAAAATAAAAATGTTGTGATTTTGAAATACTTTCATAAGAATGGGATTACCATAACAACTTTGCTAAACCTGACTTCTAAATACGTGACAGTGAATTTCATTTAGATTATAAATGAGAACTGATAATAATTGATAGATGGCACACAGTGTCTTCATAGTGAAAGATTTTAACGAGTGAACTAGTTTCCCTTGTTTTGATTAATATGCTCTGAAAAGATTCTTCCTGTTGAAAGTACCATTAATTAAAAAAACAACAACATTTGACTTATAAAATGTGCATGAAAGGCATGAAAGAATGCTCTTTTCTTTCTCACATTCTCCTCTTAGTAGATTTTGGTTTTGGTCATCTGAGATTACTTTGTAATAAGATGTTCCTATTCTTACCTCTTACTTTCTCAGAGGAATTTGCCCCAACAATTTTTTTAAAGTACATCATTCAGAGAAGGTCCTCTTGTGAAAAAACAAGGGAAAAGAAAGGCTTTAACTAGAAATGTCGGAGCCATGACACTGCACCTCAACTGCTACCAAAGACAGTTTAACCACAAAGTCCACAGTGATCAAAGGTTTTCTGAACGCCCTGTATTCAGAAACTTTTGCTCCTTAGTTTTATTTTATTTTTTTAACTGCTTGGTGAGCATATTTCTGATCTCCTTCTGGAAGTTTCAGCATCATAAGGGTAAGGTCCATGATGAACTCATTGATCCATATCCCGTTTTTTCCCCATACTTTCTCACTCACCACTAAGACATATGTGCATCCTGAGTGACCATCCATGGTCAGGCCCATGTGCCATTTAATAGTCCATGTTCGCCGTCGCTTATCTGGTCTGTGTGTGCATGCACTTGTATCTATGAAGGTGACATAAGTATATGCATAAATTCTAAAACTCTTAAATTATTTTTGTCGGAGATATTTTAAGATGCTGAGTTTCTTTTCTCCATATTTTCTATACACATGACTCTCTCCCTACTATTCACTTGGTAGTGATAGTTTTCCATAAGCTCTATTATGATTCTGAAGTTGATATAGTTTAAGATAAATAATTCAATTGTGAAATTTAGGATTAAAAAGCCCAGTAGTAGTGAAAGTTGAATACAACTCTGTAATTCCAAGATCTGGATAACACTAAAAACTGATGTTTTTGTTGTTGTTGTTTATGTGGTTGAGGGCAGGGGCAGCAAAACATCACTTAATGAAACTCCTGGGCTTCAAAATTTGATGAGAATGATATTTATTTATAGTCTTAATCTCTCTCACTTTGATTAACCATACAGTTTCTATTCGTGTGTTGGATTTTGGGGTGCTGCCCCACATTCGCTAGGGTGCTGTTTAATTTGTAGTAAATACTAAAAATTACCTTTGTCATATTTGGAAAATTCTAACATTTAAATACCCATCTGACCCTAACAAGTTCACTAAAGGATCGTGGACCAAAGCCATCCCGGTGTAAAAATCAGCGACCTATTTTTCAATCGAGGGTTTGATTGCAGTCACTTTAATGCCTCAGGGGTGTCAGGCCAGGACTGTTAATTACTCCAGTGCTTTTCCTTCCTTCCCAGTCCATAATAGGCAGCATCTCAACACAGAGTGGAGAGAAATCTCTTGCCTAGTGGAGAAAAAAGAGATGGGGTAGAACATTTCCTAGCAACCAGATCATTTCCTCATTGCTTTTCTTTCCCTTCTCTTAACCCAACTTTCTCTATTTTATTATGGAAAGAATGTCCATGGAAATGGCACTGAATCGGATTTGATGCTGTAATGTATTATGTTGCAAAAATTAAACTATAATAAAAGAAAAATATAGTTAGTGTATAGTTTGATCCAATTAAACTTAACAAACACATGCAAAACACCTGTGGACCTTTCCTTCAAAGAAATGCATGTGTCTACATGCAGTTTCCTCTGCAGTAAAAAAAAAATTAGTCTCATTAAATCCTTCCAAGTCATCTGTGAAGAACCTTCATCCTAAAATGTGTCCGCGATCATGCCAAGTGCTGGTACAGGCTCTGCACCACGGCTCTGACTGCGTGTGATGCTGTAATTCTTATAATTAATGTACGTGTGAAACCACATGGTACCACAGGGGAGACAGTAACTGGCACTTTACATGGAAGTTTTCCTGGAGATGGCATTTTGGTAAACAGTCATGGGAGATATGTCATCAGCAGACATGAGGAGGGAAGTCTGGAGGAGGCTGGAAAATAGCGGAGCTAAATAACATTGTGTGCTCTCTGCAAACACAATGTTCCGGATTCCGTGAGTGTATTTTCAGAAACAAAACAGAACCAAATTTTAGTTTCTCAGTCTGGTTCTCTGGAAGCATTTCATTTGTTCAGTAAACATTTGCGGAATATCTTGTTCCCTGCTAGGTCTTAGAATATGGAGCAAAGTGACACGGTGTTTATTGTTGAGCTCGTGGTCCCATTGGGGGGACAGGAAAATAAACAATCAGTTGCAGCATTATTAGAGGGACTGGGCACGGTCCCATTCTGGCTAATGGGCAGTGCTAGGGCGTCTTCTAAGATTCCACTGACACAGCCCTGAAGGGGGACATGCAAATCCAGGTAACGGCGCTCCACTTTGTGACCTAAAACACCTCAAATAGCTGTCCCTAAGTCTGAGACTCAAGGACGCTGTCATGCAGAATTGTATTGGAACTATCCGAGTTGGCCAGGTCCAGGCTCGTCCCCTCCCCCCTCTGCCTCTCTCTCTCTCTCTCTCTCTCTCTCTCTCTCTCTCTCTCTCTCTCTCTCTCTCTAAATTGATCTCAAGACTATCACTGCTAGGATACAAGGTGTATCCGTCACTATTCTTAGTGACAAGCAAGAAAAATGAATTCTCTTGGGCAAAGAGTTTGTCGAGAGCAGAATGTATGTAATTTCCTAGAAGGCTGAGCAACTCAGAGGTAACAGTGCTCCAAACCACAAGTCCAGGCTGCTGCTGCTCCCACGAAGCACCTGATGTTGCAGCTAGCAGCCCTGACTATCACGAGATGGGGTAGTGGACACCTTCAATGGCACTGCCATCCACACTGAAGCCCGCATGACTGTGCATTTCTCTTTGTCATGGTGGCAGCAGGCTTCCAAAGTCCACTGTTAGTGCAGATGATTGGTGGGTCCTGAGACACAGACCTGCACCCCAGCTGCAAAACAGGCTGAGTGACGCAGTCGGGGCCTGGACTAGTTCGTAAGGCCGGGAAACCACTGGGTCTCACAGACACAGTGGGTTGGCAATGCAGGTGATGGGAGAGCTGAACAGCCAGATGGGGGACAGGAAGACCACTCACAGGTTAGCAACGAGGGGAAGCTATTAATCCTCCTGGGGATAGGGGAAAAGTGGGTGCTCCCAGAACCTAGAGAGACGGAGATTTGGTTGGAAAATGTTGAGAGCATGAGAGACAGATTGTCCCAGCGGACAAGGTCATAGAGGAGATGCACCAGAGATGCTGCCTGAACGGCAAGAACAACGAGTACCTTGTCTAGCTTCTCATTTCCTCCCACGTTCCAACCATCCATCATGGCCTTTTATTGAACACCCCACCTAGAAGTCTGTCTGGTTTCCTGTGATACAGAGCTGAGCGGAGAAAGGGAAGCATCTGGGAGACAACAGGTAAATCATCTGAATATTGGGAGAGCAAGAAGCTGGAACTGTCAGTTTCACCAGGAGTTATGGTTCTGCTTCTCACAGGACTCAAATGATAGGGCATTGCCCATCTCAAAGAGGGGTTCAGGTGCTAGAGCAAAATAAAAAAATAGTGTACACTCACTACACAAACCGCCAGGAACAGAAATAGGTTAATGCAATGGCGTCCCCTTCCCCCCACCCCCACCCCCACTAGGAGGACAAGTCAGCACAGGGAGAACTTTGTCCACAGCAAAGCGTAGAAGGGGACTTGGAGCCTGTGTTTTGGGGTGTGTAGTCCTCAGTTCATGCATAAATGAATTACGATATCTTCTCCCTGGCTCGGTTTCTGAATGTCATAGTCAGAGGTTGCTTAGCATTAGACTGTCGCTCGAGGGTTCAAACTGAGAGCCAGGACCCCCGGGGATGGTGAGGAAGCTGGGGGACCCGCATCTCTCTGTCATCATTTTAATTAAGGAAGAAAGAAGTTGTAATTCTGTAGTACTAGTGAAAAGAAATGTTTTCTCAGAGGACTTAAAGGAACAAACCTCTGAAGGTGATTTGTGGGACAACCACCAAAAAAGCACAACCGTTGCCAAATCCTCCTGTCACTTCTATTTACCGAACCTGATTCTTGATTTGAAGCTGTTGAACTTTCTTCTTTGAACTCTACCCCTGCTGCCTTGCCGTTTATCCCTGTTACTTTCTGATCATCTTTTTCTGCTTTGATCCTTAACACGTAATGTTCTTGAGATTTCTTTTTCCAGCTCATTGCCCTTGTCACATGCCATGCATTCCCTGAAAGGTATAGCTGACTCTCCTTTTTAAGGTTTTTAGATATTCAGATGACTTCCGAATCTATACCCCCCGTTCTTCGCTTGCTATCCTGCGGGTCTATATTCACCAGAACTTGTGGAACATCACTAATTTGACCCTAAATGAAATACCTAAAACTGGCTTTTCAAGCATTCCTTCATGTGGTTCCAACGTCCTCCATTCAGTCTGTCAGCCTTGAGTCCTCCCGTCTCTCATCCCTAAGTCCAGTCATTTGTAAACACCTACTCACTTATTCAAACGTATCTTCCCTTATCCTGTCCTGCTCCTGTCGTCCTAGGTCAGGCCTTTATCTTGTCTCACCGGGCCACTGGGTATATCGGGATAATACTTTGGAAAGAATCTTTCTGTCCCATTCCTGCAAACTTCGCCTGGCAAACTTCTCTGCAGTCTTCAAGACAGTTCAGGATGATAGTTTTCAGTCATCCTTTCGAAACTAGGTCACACTGACCTATGATTTGGTCCCGCGCACAGAACACTAGCACGTTTCTGATGGCAGATGGTGAGTTCATGGAGGGCAGGAAATATCTCCTTCATCATGACGTCTCTGAGTCCTATCAGACGGGTGCACACTGAAATGTGGAGTCTGAGTATGTGCGTTTGTGTTCCTCTGATAACTATCAGCTAAGTGGTCTTAAGAAAAATAACAACAACAACAACAACAACAAAAATAAAAATAAATAAAAAATTTACTTCATATAACTTCACTTTCCTTATCCATAAAATGATATCATAACAATATCTACTAACTTATTTTAGATGGTTATAAGGATCAAATGAAATGTCTATAGATATCTGCTATATACTACATATGAAATATTCATATTTTTATTTATTTTATAATAGTATTGTTTTAACTAATAATAAGTTATTAAGAACTTGAGGTTAAGCACAGCTTTTTAGAAAAACAGCATAGGTCGACATTTAACTTGGTAAGAAACAAGAAGGGATTTTGTTTTTGCTATAGTAAAGAGAATTACCAAAAAAAGTTATAGATATAACCAATAAAATGGACATTTGAAAACACACTTACTTTCGGGTCTATACAAAAGTCCTGGAAGACTCATGACAAAATACAATTTATAACTTAGTTATGTTAGATTCTAGAGAACAATTTAATTTTTCTTCTAATAAGATGACATAGAACTTATGAGAAAGATACCAACGTGTGAGAAGAAATGGAGCAAATAGAATTTTGTTTACTTGACCTAAAGCCTTCGAATAAGAACATAATTTATCATTGTGATGGTCAGAAACTAATTCAGCCATCTATTTACATATCCTAGAAGTCACTTGGAGCCTTCTCAATATGTTTTCTGTCACCCGTTCTATTTCCTTTGCTGTATAGACGTGCATGAACAATTTAGAAATGATAAAATATCCAGGGAATCATTGTAAGGCATTAAATGATCAAAAATGATCAATTAAAAAGTGGAGTAAATTAAACATGCTATTTAAAATAAACTGTACATTTGTCCAATTTGCAACAGTCTTAATGGGATAAAAAATAATTTCAGAGGTGAGTGCTATGAGATAGTTGGGAAATTGTTTATTTCCAGAGCTCCAGTGGACATATTATAACCCGTAAGCCATTTTTCTGAGGCTGTTTGCACCAAAACAGATTAGGAAAGAAAATAAATTTTGTAATTTACCTGTTTTATCTAAAAAAAAATACTGAAAAGCCTGATAAAACATTTCATTTGTATTTTTAAAAGAATATGGACTCGGGGGAGCAAAGTCTTTCTTAATAAGCTCTGCTATTAATGAATTGGTTTCAGAAAATGTTCCAAAGCAATTTTCTTAGAAAACTAGGACAAGGTATTCCTGTTTGTCTACTAAGCCACTCCAAAGTCACGATTCAGCCCGAGGAAGGCAAAAAAAAAAATCCTATTTTCACTCTCACCAACACCACTTTTCATTTTACAATCTTCTTTCCCAGTAATAAGACTTTATAGTGAAATAGATAGGAAAACAGGAAGAAAAGGAGAAAAAGAAGGCGAAGGGTAAGGAATGAAGAACCAGAGCAACAGAACCAGCGGTACACAGCGTGATCAACACAGGATGATGACATATCTTTGTGGACATGAGTCAATAAACATCATCACTGTTCAAGCTCCAGCTTTAGAATTATGCTACCAGCATTTTGCCTCCATTATCAATTGTCTCAAGGGGGCATTTCTCTTTACATAAATAACTAAATATGCAGGAACAAACTCATTCTCTAGCTTTGTTTGCTACAAGACATTACATTTTTGTTCCAATAAACTCATTCTCCTCGTCCCATTCCCTGCCTCAAAGAAAGAGGCAGGAAAACACACACGTGCTCACTACAGGGACAGCAGTGCCATCTGATGCAGAGTTCCCATCCTGCAGCAGTCCCCACGGCCCCAGAGATCAGCATGGATCAATAGTCGATGGCTCATGATAGATGATGTTGTCACTATGGGGGAAACAAGGAATTTCGATGAGTGGGGCCTCCACTCTTTTTCCATATAATTGAGATTGTGAGCAAATACATGGAGCCTTAACACGATGCTGGTAAATAAGTGGACTGGGTTGACAAGAACGTTTTATATATCCTCGCTTCTCTGAAGATCGCAGGGTACTCTCCACATAGTACCAGGTATCAGCTTGTTCTCCTGAAAAATTAAATTGCTCGGAACCATTCTTCATGCTGTTCTCTTATTGACATACCCCAGGAAGTGGTGTTCTCGCAACGGCACAGTCAGAGCTCCCAAGGAGCCCCCGGTGACTTTTCAATTATTTCTGTTAAAAATAAGGCTCCCTCCATTACGGGGAATGGTTTTTAAATTTGTCTGAGGGGCACATGGCAGCTGATAAATAATTGCATGGGAAAACAAACCATATAGAAACTGTGGCTTAGAAATCAAACGGCCTTTTGAAAATGAGTTCAGTAAAGAACTACCAAAAAAAAAAAAATCTAATCCTTCAGAAGAGTTGACTTTGTCGAAGTACTATGGATTCTTAAATAAAAAAAAAAAAGAAGAAGAAGAAAGAAATGAAGATGAAATAGAGCCTTCCTATAAAGTCAAGGATGTAATCTTCCCAATTTGATTACCGCTGGTGTTCTTTCTGTGGCATCTCTGAAGGACATCAGGTAACCTTTAAGGATTAAAGGCATTGCGGCCTGCGACCCTATCTCTGTCCTACAGAATAGTCATTCCACAAAATTCAATCAAATTACTATCACCAGAATTATTTCATCAGAGAACTCTTTCCTGCCCAGTTCCTTCGGCATGGCCTTGAGTGTCTGAGGACCCCCTTCCCCACTCCCTGCCACTCTGCTGGACCAAACTTCCCAAGACCAGTTCCACACATTTTCAAAGACAGTTTATTGATTTTTTAAATAATTTATTGTATCTTAAGGTTACTTTCTCCAGATGATTTAGATGGAGATCATTTCTATATATGTGCACTGATTTGATCTCAGTGCCTTCATTTGAAGAGCTTACCGTTATCTGAATTTTAAATTTCCTTTTAGCAGATGAGATATTGGAAGTAGATTATTTTTAATGATTCCAAACAGTATTTCTTTTTCTGCAGTGTGTGATGTAAATAATAGATTATTCTATTATCCACCTATTAATTTTTGTACAGGATATTTGTAAACAAAAATGAGATTAGTAATTCAAATACTACAATTACTTTCTGAAAGGGGATTTATAAGATGATAGAAAAAAAATAGTTATTTTTTTTTTCTCTCCAAAGGAAATGATTGGAGGGTTTTAATTTAAACAAGATTTATTTATAATCTTAGTTCTCTCTCCAGTTAAGCCCTAATAATACATTTATATATTGGCATCCTATGTTCCATTTATTTATTTAGATAGTTAAAAGAGCTAATTGGATCTTGGCTTGTTTAAGGGCTAGACTCATTTCATAGGCTTAGTATGAAAATAAATCTTTCTAAATTTAAGTCCATAAAACATTGATGTAGATACATTACATAAGAGTATTTTAGAGTTGGTGCTAATAAGCAATCACTGGCATTTACCTGTTCATTCTTAGCATAATAAACCAGCACATGCCTGGGTCGAAGATGGGCCATCACTTCTGTGCCTCCCTTTGCCAGAGTAATCGCACAAGTAAAGGCAAGGAAATTGGTGATCAAGTTAAGACATAACACTATGGGGTTCTTAGAATTATTGTGGCAGAGGTGATAGAGGACAGTTCTTAGGCCAAGAAAGGTGAATGTATTAAAGTCATCAGTCCTGCCCCTCCTGCTTGAGCCCCAGGTCATGGAGAGTCTGTGAACTCTGCTGTGGATGCCTCTCTCACTGTGTACTCGGGCTCTATCACCTTCCGATGGCCCCCAATATTCTCAAGTGTGGTCCCTTATATACCAAACTATATTTCATAATGGATACCACTACCTAGTCTTTCTACTTATTTCAAATGCAGTGACTCCGAGACTAACCCTTCCCGAAACATTGTCTCACTTGCCCTGTGCCCTTCGGTAGTCGTGCTTGTGGTGGACAGAATTCCCAGGTGGGTTCGGGATCCCACCTGATGCTGTACACACCCTATAAAACTATCCCTCCTTGGGCATGGGCCACACCTGTGACTGTGATGAGAGAGCACTCCTGCGGCTGTTACCAATTGACTCTGAGTTAATCAAAAGTGAGATTAACTTGGGCGAGACTGACGAATGAGGCAAGCCTTTTAAAGAGGTGAAGCATCAGAGACACACTCTCCTGCTGACCTAGAAGAAGGGGGTGAACTTATGAGAACTTCCTGTAGAGAAAGTCAGAGAGATCTAGGATAGGAGCGTGGCCACATAAAGAAGCTTGGAGAAAACCACAGGCTTCAGAATGAAACGAAGAAGGGCTGATAACTGACTTTGAGCCTTATAAGACTTAAGGCAGAGAATCCTATTAGGCCAGACTTAGATAATAGAAACTAATAGCTAATGGGGGCCATTTCAAGTCACTAAATTGGTAGCAGGTTGTTACACAGCGATGGAAAACTGACACAGTTGACCCTTGAAAAACATGGCTTTGAACTGCACAGGTCCACTTACTATCGATTTTTCCCCCAATTAATATATAAGAAAAAGTTTCTAAGGTTTCCTCACTACTGTGAAGCTAACATATCAATCACAGAAGGCGACCAGAAAGCAATTTACTGCTGCTTCTTTGTTATCAGTGCATGAATTGTTATACCTGTAAATAAACATGAATTTCTTTCTCACGTTGTCTTTTCATTTTTGATGTCTAGTGTTAGTAATGCATACAACATCTACAGCGTTTTGTATCATGTAAGACAATATTGACGTAGGTACTGACAGACTATTCATCTCATAAACAGGCAACGTAACCTATGGTTTCGAAAAATATACAGTACTGTAAATGTATTTTCTTCCTCATGATTTTAATAACATTTTCTCTTCTCTAGCCTACTTTTTTGTAAGAATACAGTATACAATACATATTACATAGAAAATGTATGTGTCAGTCGACTATGTTGTCAGTAAGACTTCTGGTCAACAGTTAAGCTAGTTAAGCTATTAGTTAAGTTTTTTGGGGGAATCAAAGTTAAATGTGGGTTATCAATGGCAGGGGTTTGTCCCTCCTGCCCCCACATTGTTTGGGCATCAGCTATACAATACTGCAAGTGTTTGAAAAGTGGGTGGACCATCTTCTTAGCTTAGTTAGCATGGCAATGCACACTTTCTTCTGATATTTTAGTGACTTCAGCAAGAATGTGAAATGACTGATGACTGGAAGCAGATGAGTTGATCCCTGATAGTCTTTCCTGTAGTTTTAAACCTCATTTTTATAGCTTCAAATTCATGACAAGGCCTGGTTTTGTGATGGAAAAATATCTAGGGTTTTAAATAGATGCTTAGATTGGTTTCCAGACAAATTACTCTGCATTGCTGACATAGCCTAACCAGCGTGACAACTAAAAAATCGGTCTTGTGAATTTTCCTCACTGAAATGTGCTGCAATGTTCTACATTAATTCTTCTCCCAATGTTCCTTGGAAATATGGTTTGAGGAATGTAGATGGCATATGGTTTGTCATATGGTGAGCATTAACATGTTGTACTGTTTGCTTTTCCCCCATAATTTTCAACGTGTGTGCTAAAACCACTGATCCTCTAGGAAGCCCACCGCTCCTGACCTTGACTTAAAAGTAGTGTCTGCAATTGTAGGATGTGCTGGTGTTGTTACTTGGCTTCTTTTCATATCCCACAGATCCCTCATTTTAAACAAGCCTTTCATTTTAAAAGCACCTGCTGAAGGCTGACAAATCTCTAATGCATCCGCAGAATCCTGTAATGTATCTTGTTTAAATTTTCTAGGGGGTTAACCCAAGTCTTCTCATATATTATCTTTGGACTGGCTCTGGGCCAATTTCTAGTTTGACTTAATAATTTTTCTTGAACAAAAGTTGCAAAGTGGCCAATTTGCGTAGAGCTTAGAAGGTACTTCAGTAGGCCTGAATGTTGCTGCTTTCTGATTATGTGACTGTGTGATCACGAGTCCACATATACGTAATAATCATGTTAGTATTCATAAAATCTAGGTAATTGGGTGGCCCTAAATTGTGAGTTTCTGGAGTCTTAATGGAGAATAAAAATGAAATATAGAAATTATGAAAGCTGTTGAATGAATATTTTCAAGCGTGGCTTCTTTTGTTTGTTTTTTTTCTCTATTGTCATTTTGTGTTACATTTTGCATATGGATGAAGCTACATATGGCATATCCTTTGTCTCTGGAAATTTTTAGATCGACATTGAGGATTAAGGGAAAGCTTAATTGCCCTTTTATGATGAATTATACTACTGATAAGTGGTAAGTACTCAGAATGATGTTAAACATTAATATTCTTCTGTGTTTCCTGCAGTACCAATCTGAGGTTCTATTGCAGACTGATACTGCTCTTGTTATATTCAAGAGAAGTCTTTTCTTATCTACCCTGCCCTGATACATTTGCCTTTTTCCTCAAACCAAAGGCACTTAAATTTTGCCCTGTGCATTTTCTTTATGGGTCTAGGATTACTGTAGCTTTTCAGACTTTTGGTCATATATTGATTATCATTACTCCTAATAACTCAATTTTATTTATTTTAGAAAATAATAACAGCTTTAATATATGTTCATTTAGAATTTTTGAGATGAAATTCATGACATAAAATTAACCATTTTAAAGTGAACAATTCTGTGTGATTAAGTAATTTCACAGTGTGACGAAACCACCACATCTATCTAGTTCTTAACGTTTTCATCATCTCTCAATTAAATCCTATACCTGTTAAGCACTTATTCTCCATCTCATTCACTCCTCAGACCTTGGCAGCCACCATTCTATTTCTTCTGAATATTTAAAACAAATGGAATCATACAATATGTGACCTTTTTTGACATAGATATAATGTTAGGTTGGTAAAAATTAGGTCTCTTTTATTTCTACACCCCTCCCAAATCAGAGGCATCCAACTAATTTAGATATTTGGGAAATCAGATTATAAAAATAATAACAATAAAGCATCAGTTTCACCTCCCATAGATTTTCCATTGAGTTAATGTCCTTTATATTATTCAATTTTATTAAACAAATTTTAAGTCATTTGTTGTATTATTATTTATATAATAACAGCTTCTGCTCCCAGACAAGACAGAAGTGTTTTTATCACATTAGGTCTTTTACAAAGGGAAGCTAAGGCAGCAGGACACAAACTATAAAAAACTGCTTAAAGGCATTAAGAGATTGACTAAGGCAGCCAGTGTTTGAGGGGTTTCTTCTCTGTTGATGAGAAATGTACTGAATGATTCTTACATTCACATATCCTTTTCCCTTGGAAAAATGATACTTCTTAATGTAGGGACTAAAGGTCAATCCAAAAGCAGTTGACTTAGGTGTCGAGGCATTATTCATGGGAAGTAGAGACAGTGTGGCTTTCTAGGCAGTCAAGGCACCTAGGATTTTGAGGGCTTGGGATCTCAAAGAGGAAGGAACCATATAGAAATTAGTTCAAAATACTGTTCATAGTTTTCCCTGGCATATTTGTTGTTTCCTGAATATGCAAGGGGACACTATAAAAAAACAGATAGAAAAGAACTAGTATATGCATAAAAATATGACCATTAATTTAAATATGATCACAATATTAGTAATATATAGGTTAAATTTCAGAAACCTTCAAAGTATAGGTGTATTGCTAAATACCCTACAATTTTAGTTGAGACCACAAAGAACTTTGCTCAAAGAATAACCACTATGTCTTAGTAAGAGTAAACATATTTGCATATAGATGTTAAACTCAGAAAAGACATTATATTGTTATCGTTTTAAACAGCCAATACCCATTCTGAATTAACCCCATATTTACTTTTCCTATTTCTATTTATTCCTTAGTAGAGTTCTGTGTTTCCTACAAGGCTCATTTTCTTGAATGAAAAAAAAAAATCCCTTGAATATTTAAGTGCCTTGAGTATGTAAATCCATCGTCATATAACTTGCATTGTTTATATTTAATGGTCTGTCATTTGTCTAGATGGATTTGGGACTTGATATTTTAAGACACTTAAAGTTCTCAATGATCATCCTTCCTGTGGTGATTGCCAGCTTATTTTGTAGAGGTCAATAGACCTGCATGGTGCCCCCATGCAATCAGAATTTTGTGAAATGACTTGTTTTAAAATGTGATGAAACGGCTTTCAAGGATGTGGTAAGGGCCCTCCCCATCATTTTCTGATTCCATGTGGAGGAAGACTAACTGTAGAACTCTGCCACATTCATTTTTCCTCAGGAGAGAAGGGGTGTATTATCTGTCTGATGGGAGCAAAATGAGCTCAACTTTCTTCCGACTTTCTCACTTAGCTCGTTTTCTTTCAAAACAGCATCACTCATCTCTTCTCTTTCACCCTGTAAATTATCAGAGGAAACTGTGACCTTGTTTAAGGAGTCCCTGCCGTTTGTGAGCACTGCCTACACCTGGACGAAAGAGCGCATCTGAATTTGGAGTTCAGGCAGAAAGCCCATTTAATTGAGCAGCTAATGTATGTCTTTTCATGTAACTTTGTCAGTAATAAAGTTCACAGTTTGAACTCTATCTAAAACCTTTCTTGACCTTAATTAGTTTTAAACTTTAAGAAGAAGAATGCTATTTATCATACTTCCTTTGTCCCACAATTATCCTAAGTATTTTGTTGATTAACTTGTGAACGTTTCTTGTAAGGAAGAGAGCAGAGGAAGAAGAACAGACAGAAAGTTTAGTTTCCTTTTACTCTGCAACCTTTCGCATTGGATCTCATCCCAAATCAGATCTTCAAAAAGAGTTTGGAATAATCTTAACACAATTTCCAGTTGTTTCTCTTTTCCAAATATAGTCAGTTTTCATGATTTATAGGAATTTTGTCCTATAAAGTCACCAGAAACACTGAATTATCAAATCATTGCTCCTAGAGGAAACTCAGAGTAAAGTTCCTGTGAGCCTCTGGTTGCAACATGTTTGTCAACTGATTACATATTTCTATTTTGTGTGTCTTTCTGTTTAAAGAATCCTTATTTAATCTATATGGTGGCTTTATTAACATTGAACTCATGGCCATTAGCACTGTAAGCATGCCTGAATGAAGCATCTCTAACACACACAGTTTCTCTGTAGGGCACGTCACAGACTTTTCGTGCTTGGTAGCAGTACAAGGCAGGTCAGCAATAGGCCATTTAACAGTGAAATCCTCAATAAAATGCACAAAAAGTCTGAAAACTGTGTCACTAAATAGTTTGTGAGAAGGACCCTTGCACACAATGTGAGAGCTATAAAAAGAAGGCAGAGTGTTGCCTTGTTCAGCCTCAGCTGGCAACATGCAAGTCGGACAATTGAAATTTTCAGCCCTCTGTGGGTCTGTGAATGACTGTAAACATACCCTAAATACCGATTTGGGGATTATAAATAAATTTTAGCAAGCAGATGAATTCACAAAGGTGGACTCTGTGAATAGCGAGGCCCTACTATATGTTAGAGCCCCTAGTGATATATTGTACACTTTCTGAGCATTCTTTTCCCTGCCTCCAGAATATTCTAATAAGATCATAAATATTTGCTCCAAAAGTACTCATTATTTTAGCTCAGTATCGGAGCCAGTCAAATGAGGGTTCTTCTCCAATTTTCTATTTCTAAGTTTATCTCTGAGAAAATATACAACTAGAGAAAACAAAATCAACTAACTATATGTGGAAGTAAAATCCCAACACAGTGCTAAAACTAAAAAGAATTCTGTGAGGTATTTAACCCGGCAGGTTTTTATTCCAACACATTTTTGTTGAAGGATGAAAGTGAAAGGATGTTTGTAACAGAGGTTTTCTCTGGTGACTATCCACTTTTCATTTTCACTACCTGCTATCAGGGAGAAACCAGCTGAGCTGTAGCGGAATTACTCAGAACCATCATTTTCCATGAGGTGATGGTCGCCCTCTCTCTTTTCTCACGATCCCTTACATTAAACATGTCCATCAAACCCTGTGCTCTGAGAGATAAAGCAAATATAATATCCCAAATCAGTCACCTCTACAAATCAAAAAAAGTTAGCACATCACCTTCTGTTTTCCCTGTTGATTCAGAAAGCATTGCTCCTTGCGTCTGTTTGCTCTGATCATTTGTTCAGCACGTCCTGGAGGAGCAGCAATGCCATCCCGGGTTCTGTTTTGACTTCTTATCCACCTGATACCAATCCTTCCTCATTATCAGCAGCGAACGTTTTGCGTTCATAATTTCTTGGTCTTTGCATCAGAGTCAATTTTTCTGTACTCTTTGGGATCCCTTGGCACTCGCTGTGCTTCATGTGCCTGGCCAGCCACTCTGGGCCCCAGCTCCCATCATCTGGGACCGACCTGTCCTTTCCACAGTGCTTGGCTGTTCTCCTCAGCCCTCCCCCTTGTAGCACAATGGCCGGCTACATGTTCTGCGGGTCTGTTACCTGTCACTACTTCTGGATTTGGACAAAACAATGAGTGATAGAGCCTGCGATCTGACACCTGGAATAGCAGCTGAAAGGGCCACCAGTGCCACGCAGAAGTGCAAGGGAATCACTTGCAAAAGGCGCAAACTTTGATCCTTGGAAACGAGAGAATAAGAGACTCGGGAAGATACAGTATATTTTTCTCTTTGCTCTAAGGTGACTCAGAGGCCTGGTGGCTGTCTCTGCCGGGAGACCTGCAACACCCGTCTTCATGGCTCGGTGTAAAGCCATAGGTGACATCGTAGCACATAACTGCACATGGCTTTCTGTCTTTCCTTTTTACACACCTGCCAAATCACGAGGCAGTGCACTAGGCTCCCTTCCTGCTCTATTTTTTCCAGGGAATCTAAACCAAGACAATTCTTCAAATTTTATCTTTTTCTTACCGAGGGATCAGACTAATAAGGGTTTCTGATTTTTCTATCTATTATTTTTCTTAAAAATAGAAATCCAAGTCATACAGTCAGCTGAGAAAACTTCTAATATTAATAAGGAAATAATCTCTACAGAATTGAATGTGTGGCCTTTATATCACACTGACACACATTTCAACTTATGTGTTTTCTGCTTGAGAATAAAAAAGAGGGAGGGTTAATTTAGCTGGGAATGCAGCCGGGACATATGCCAAGTGAGGCCTTTCTTATGAGTTTTAGTGCATATTATATTCCATTCATGGATTATTCAGCTCAGCTAATACATAAAACACAACTCAGGTGACAACCGGTGATAGTCACGCACCTTCCACCTTCCTCTGTATCATCCTGGGAAATGCTTTTCTCCAGGCTCTGCTCGCAGAAGCAGAACAGTTGGGGTGGGGGGCACTTCACACCGTCTCCCAGGGAGGAGTCGGGCGACACACTTCTCATTAAGAAATCAGGGATTTGGAGTGAGTCCACGGAAGCGAAAATCCATTAGGTAATTACTGCTAAATGTCTGGAGTTTTCATTTGGGGATTTTTGGTGTCACGCTGCTCTTGAAATGACAGGGTCGTTCGCAGGGCTCTGGCTAAATCTTGACAGATCTATGCTTTCAGGAGAGTCGTCATTGCTAGTCACCCTGCTATTTAAGTATTTGTCAACTGCGCCTCATTGTGTGCCATTTTGGCCCTTTTGTCAAGGTACCTGGAGATTTGTTACGAATTTTAAGAAGAATATTTAGCAGCAATTTGTAGTTTCCATGGGACTGGGAGAGTCAGTAGTGGACTTTTTCTTGCTAAAACTTCAGACCCATATGTGGCTACATTCTAGTGTTTCCCCAAACCTGGCTGTCCTTTCTGCTATCGCATGTTGGAAGTTCCACTCATCTCTCTCTGTTGTTCGTGGGATTCTCTCATTCTGGACTGTTTGCATTTCTTCCTGCACAAGGTATCGTCCCTCTGTCAGAGAGGTAACTGTTCTATATTTCTAATTATTAAAAGATACTTTTTCATTTTCTTCACATTCTGTAATAACCACTCCCAATCTCATCCAAATACCTGGTTTCCTCCAGTGTCCCCTGTCTCATTTGAAATTGCCGCCACCCTCCTTCTCATTCAAGTCACATAAACAAAACATTCTCCTTATCTGCTTTTAAGCCTCCCTTTTGTCCCAAATATTACATTCTCTACCATTTATTCACTCCTGACACTTAAAAAAAATAGTATATATTTTTTGGCCAGTCACTTCTGATAGATTACAGAGGTTTCATTGTATTAAAAAATGTGATTAAAGAGTTAGAGACACTTGTGCTTTTTTTTAACAATATAAATTTGTCCTTAATTTTTTTCCTATGAGTCTGTTACCTCTTTTCACTTTTTGAGAGTTTGCTTTGCAAATTCTGGATCTGAAATACGGTTCTCTCCTTTGTCCTATACTGTGTTGCTGTGAATCAGTTATTTAGCTTTTTGAAATACTTAATTTGTCATCTATCTACAGAAGACAAATGTTACATGTTATTTAGGGTGATTTGGAGGTTTAAAGGTGTTTTATGAAAATTCTCAGGATAATAACTAGGATCTGGTATTCACTTGAGGAATAGTGATCGCCATCCCTAGATGGCGATGGTGTGACCTGATGGCACAATCATATGTTCACTCAAAAAGCTACCTCAGCCACCACACCTAGCATCAGCAGGGAAGAAGGATTTGGAGGTAAAGATAACAGTGTACAAGAGAAGCAGTATATGGCTCTGCCCCATGGCCATTTGAAATGACCAAACATGTTTGACTCTTTTTTATTTTTTTGTAGTAGACATCGAGAAGCTTTGAAAGTACAAAACACCTTGTCCTAAGAAGTTTAGTAGGTTCACGAAAGAACAAAAGAGATATATTATAGGAAGTTGTGAAGCAAGACAGAGGCATTTTACTGGAAGATCTTTCAATTCCCTGCTCCCTTCATTTATCTCAGCTGTTTGGCATAGCTTAGATAACAATACTAGAAGACTGTTAATTAACTCTTAGAACACATAAGAGTTAACACTGTGTGTGTGTGTGTGTGTGTGTGTGTGTGTGTGTGTGTGTAAAGCATCTTATTTCAGATCATTCGTCCTATTTCAAAAAAACCTAATAAATTTTTAGTGTCCGTAGTTTTCTGACAGTCTTTACCGTTAAACCCAAACAAAACAACCTTTGTTTTATCATTAATTTCCTTTGTAAATTTTAATCAGTTTTTGTTAACTGAGCTGCCTTATAAATAGTACACTTACATCTAGACTGCAGTGAAGAATGATTTATTTAAAATTACTAACTGAGAGACTCATTTTATTTCACTTTACTTCTTTGTTGGCAAACTGGAAGAATGCCAGATGGGAATTTTTTGCTACTTATTTCCAAGAGTATAATAAATCATTTTTCACTTTTATAAATGATAATTTAAGTAAGACTTACGATCTATACTGGATCCAGAAAAATATTTCCATCTACTCTTCCATAAACAACTCATGAGTTAGGAAAATATAAACAAAGTCTCCCTAAGTGACTGAGGATGTTGTAGCTGGCATTACGCTCTGCTTCCTGCTGTCATTCTGAAGGACTGGGGCGTAGAAGATGTCTTTTCTGTCTCTTCCCCTTCAGTAGACTTACCTTCCTAGCTATATGCTCTGAAATTATCTTTCACCATTCTTTTGCTAGACTCATTTCTATTGTAATTAAATATTTGTGTGATTATCTG
The DNA here is from genome assembly GCA_030015415.1 of Cynopterus sphinx. Taxonomy (NCBI): domain Eukaryota; kingdom Metazoa; phylum Chordata; class Mammalia; order Chiroptera; family Pteropodidae; genus Cynopterus; species Cynopterus sphinx. The sequence continues at coordinate 3,288,758 of CM057391.1, forward strand.
TTTAATGATAAAATCTTAAAATCATAAACACAGTAATTTTATTGTTTTAGTCAAAACCCTATTACAGATCCCTAGCAAAAATGCCATGTGTTTGGGAGAAGCACAGAAAATAATTAATTAGGCTGATAAGTAACATGACATTTTGTGAAGCTGTATGTATTTTGTCACCGAATCTCTAAGAAATAATGCTATGACCTGACAGATTTGGGAATGCCTCTTACTTTCTGGGACAGTCTATATCTGAATATTTTAAATTTGTGATACAGAAATTTTAGGATATTGGGAGTTACGAGTCAAAAGATTTTATAACTCTTTGTTTTTGTTTGTTTGTTTGTTTTTGTTAAGTAATTACTCATGCAGGACCTAGATAGTGCATTTTTTGCTTTCAGTCCTTTGCATGATGGTAGAATTCTTCAATTTTCTGATATTTCATGGCACAATGCTAGGGGCTGGCTACAGCAAGGATGGCTGTCCTTCAGCTGAAGTTTTCCAATACTGATTCGAAAAGAAGAAGGGTGTTCTTATTGTGTGTTGGAATTAATTACAGCTTCCGCTCAACGTGAAATCAAATCATCTTGGTAAAAATTATTGCAATTACCTTTTGCCTCATTAGGCATACAAATGGACACACCTATTTAGGGATGAGTGTCTATACGTTCATACCCACATACACATATATGTCACTCAATATATGCATCTCTAGCCCTGTGTGTGTATGTACATATGTGTGTATGTATATGTGTACATATATATTCCTATGTATATGCATGTAAAAATATATATGTATTTATATCAGAACGTATGTGAGTAGGACGGCTTAAAGGCTGATTGAATAATGCCTTAATGATATCATCAAGGACCTAGTATTTTCTCATCTTTTATTTAATCAGTTTCATTGTCGGCTTTAATTTTAGGTGCATGACAAGATGTTGCATAAATTCCAAGCGTTAGATTCAGGTATGATCATTTCTAGGGGAATAAAAGTGATTATTTTTTCCTTGATTCTTCACTTAGGGACTGTAAAACTTTTTTGAAAAACTCCTCATTAGATTTCCTTTCACATCTCATTGGTCAGAATTGGGTCAGATTTTCATTTCATTAAACTGAGACCTATTAGTTCCACTTCTCGAGATGCGTAAGAGTACAGACTCCTGTGAGACAATGTGGAAGTGGGGTAAGTATCTGAAAAAAAAATCAGATTTTTAAAGAGAAAAAGAGGAAAAAAGATTCAGCATAAGAAAACAATAACACTTAACATGTGTATATTGTCCCATATTTTGGGATTTCACTTGCTCTAACTTTAGATGATGCATTTTTATGTTTTGCTAAATTTGCTCAACTCTCTTCCTCTGTTCTCTCTCCTGACTTCAGTTTATTCACTCTTTCCTCTACAAGCAGCTAGAATTTAGTGAATGCCTATAAAATCTGGTTACATTTAAACGATATTTTTCCGTCCTGTCACATAGAAGCTCTCAGAAAGTGTCAGCTGTGTCAGTCATCTTTACTTGGTGCAAGCACAGTTCCCACCTTAAGAGAAAGAGACAAAAACGTTGAACTAGATTCCCAGTACGTGCTGTAATATGTCAGTTTTAAGTATGAAAATCTATTGGCTCTGCACGTAATTTTTATACTTTTTGTATGATTGGCTTTAGAAGATAATTTACTCAGCATGTAATAATTCAGCACTTGGAAATAATCAGAGGGCCATATAGGTGTAAAATATCTCAGTCATTTGGCATGCATGGTAACTTGACAGAAAATGTCAGACAAAATTACCCTTAAATGATTCTGAGTCCCCTATGGAAATGGTGTAACTCCATTGCACCCCTTTTTAAAAATTCCACGCCCGACTTTGATGAAATATTTATTACTAAACATCTTATGTAGAATATCACCAAGAGTCACTGAATGTATCATCCAAATTCAATCTGAATATAGATGGCCTTTTCAGATGACAGCTCCAATAAAAATCTTTATATTTTAAAATTTATTCTGAATAAAAATGCCTAAAAGCGTTAATTGTTAATTGTACATACTCGACATTCACAAAGACTTTGACAGTCCCCTGAGTTAGTCTCTAACTGAGAGATGAATATTCAACTTCAAAGATTACAATCTATCCATTATTTTAATGAATAAAGAGTTACAAGTGGTGGCATCAGTGAAAATGGCAAAATAAAGACTTTAGACAGTTTACTCCTTTTGCAATAAAAATGGTCAGAATCAGCACTCAGAGAGCTCTAGAAATTAACTACAGGCTTGCAGCAACCCGGGGAGCATTTAATAATAACTTTGAAAAACCGGCTGAAGTGTGGTAAAAACAGAGCTTTGTGGTTTCACTGCCCACCCTCACCCAATGCCTTGGTGCTCGGTTCTGCAACAGCCTTGAATGGCACTAGCCCATATTCCCAGTCCTGGAAGGAAGAGAGCATAGCTGGAGCTTTCTCAAAGCCTTCTTATGAGGAAAGGGCCACCTTTTACCTGCCTTGTGATTTCCTGAAAGTTTCTAGATGTCAGGACTGCCTTTATTTGACTTCACTCAACTTCACCTTGTGAGCTTCTCCTATAAGACCTCTTTTGGATGTTTTGCTATTGAGCCCTGATGAGGATTTGGGGCAAACAGCAGACTAATCAAAAACTTAAAAGAAAAGGCTCAGCTTGAGCTAGTCATCCTCGGGCTTTGGGAAGCTCTAAAATTTCAGGGAATCTAGAAAGCCATGTCCATGTGTAGGTCTGTACACGTGCTCAGGAAAAATCTGAGAAGGTCTTAAACTCTTACTTCTGACTGACCTAGGTGCTCTTTGCAAGCAGGAAGTAGAGACTAAGAAAGAGTTGAGTGTGGACAGAATATTCTGACACCCACCCAGAGCCCCTGACAAAGACTCAGAGACTCACTGGTTGTGGATATTTAAGGAGATCTCCATCCAATTAACATCTGACCCCCCAGCCAGCTGAGTACACACATTTGTGGCCACATTTGACAAACACAGTCTTTGCGGGATTGGTTCAGAAATGTCACCAAACATGCAACGACATTTACAACAAGTACCAGCACAAACCAACCTTAGGATGGGGGAGAATCTGATTTTTCTGAGCTGCCACATGATGTAAGTTAAAATATTCACTTTTCAACAAATTATGAGACATGCAAAGAAGTAAAAAAGTGACCCATATAGAGGATAGCCGAAATTATTTTCCTTTACAGAAAATGTACAGAGAGCAAATCCATAGAGACAGAATGTACATCTCTGGTGGTTGCCAGGGGTTGGTTAGAGGAGGAATGGGCAGTAACTAGTAATGGGCACAGGGTTTCTTTCTAGAGTGATGAAAATTTCAGTAATTAGACAGTGGTGATGTTTCATTTTGTGACTGCATTGACAAACCCTGAACATACATTTTCAAATGGTGACTCTGATGGTATGTGTATTCTATCAATTTACTTTAAGTTATAAAGGCTTTTGTCTACATATATTTGTAAAATATTCTTGCTTCCCTTATCTGGCTCTTAGACAATTTAATCTAAAAATTTAGTATAAGCCCTTGATAATAACATCAAATGTCTCTCTCTAGGTCAGTTAGCTGAAAACATAATGATGTCCAGATCTCACACGTGTGCGCATGCACATACACACACACCCATTGCAGACAGACACCTGCACTCAGATCGAAGATGATTAGCCACAGTAATTTTGCCACTAGAGGGTGGATTTGGACACAGGCGTATAAAATAGAGAAGATGGTGACATGCTTTCATTCCCTGTCCGTTCTCATGAAGGCAGACTTAGAGTCTACGTGGAAGGTCTAGTCTAAAATGTAAAATATTCATGAAGTTACAGTTGAACCAAGCTAGACTGAAAAATCCCCAGCTAAGTTTTTATTTTGTTTTGTATTGTTTTGTTTTGTTTTTCCCTTATTTTGTTTTATGTGTGTGACATGGATGTACTTGAGAAAAAAAGTCCACTATAATTCAGAGACTATGTCTTTAAGTGAATTACTTGTTAACTACATTGGTGTGAGGAAGAGAGTGGCTTGTGTCTGTGACACTAAACACACTGAAGATATGACTAAGATCTGAGTTCTAATGAGTGAATTTCTAGGAAAAAAAGGAGGGTGGATGTATGGATGCCCGAGGAGTAAACTGGTCACTCTTGTTATCAAAATCCAGAAAGCAACCTACCCAGCACACATTGGTGCCATTTGGTGTCTGTCTAAAGGCCCTTCAAAGATGTCAAATCCAAGAATAAACCACTTAAAGCCAAGAATATTCTATAGCAGTTTTCTGTTATTGCAGACGTGTTTCTAGTTATTGCAAGCATGGGGATAGATAATAAAAGATGTGGACTGTCATTTTTTTAAGTTAACACTTATTTAGGCAAGTGGGCTTATTAAATATGAACATGGCAGTGAGGGATCACGAATCGTCCCTTTCAAAGTGGCAGTTATCCCTCTGTCCCATCACAGCTGCATCCCGCCTTGTCCACAGAGGCTTCTGAGGCCCTGCGGTTCTGTCTGGTGTGTTGTGCTACTGAGAAGGCAGCACATGTATGTTGCCGAGGCCCACAATCTCCAATGGGGAGCAGCTGTGGGGTGGATAAAAGGGTTTGTAGAGCCCTTCGCCCAGAAGCCTGTAAAGTTTTGTTCTGTTTCTGCTTTTTAAATTGATCAACGTCTTGCCCATCTAGCTTCAGAAGGATGAAGACTTTCCAGAGATAGGAAAACTGCGTTTACTCTTCTTTTCCCCACAACTCCAGCTTCTTACTTTTGAGACCAGGGTTTAATCAGGACTGCTAGCAAAAGACAGGGAATAGACATTCACTAATTCTTCTTCTGCCATGCCCACTCTGAATATTCAGTGAGCCAGTCCCTTGTTCCTAAGTCAGTTTTCTCAAAATCCCATTGGAAAGGCTTGTACACATACTCTGCCTCTTTAAACTAAGATCTTGCTACTTTAAACAAAGGATTTTGCTACCATATGCAAAGAATAGCTAAACAGCTATCCTGGCATCAAATGCTTATTTTTTTACCCTTTTCTTTGTCAAAAAAAAAAAAAAAATGCTTAGCTATTATGATTCCTAACTCTAGAAGAAAATTCTGCTTATAGCGACAGTTGGAGTTCATATAAAGACTGGACTGTTGAATTAGATTCACATGGATCAGAGATCTTACTCAGTATCAAATTGTTTGAAGCATTTCAAGGATACAAGTACCTGAACAAAGGAGAGACATCCGGGACTGCCAGTGCCTCTTTCTAGATTCTTTCTTGCTGCATTGAGATACATTCTGGCCCAGATTTAATATACGAGGTCACTAAGTTACACATGAAGGATGTCATTTACACAAAAGGGAACAAATCTGGTAATAAAACATCCCACTTTATTCAACGATATTTACAAAACGTAGGCAACATTATTCCAAGAAGTCATCTCCCGTACGTCCATAGGTTTCAGGACTGTTTTCCATGAGCCATCTGTATACCTTCCAGGTAGGTTCTGCTGAATGCGTTCCATAGATAGGCTCTCCCCCATTCCCTGTGTTCCAGGAGATAATGTTAAGAGCATGTTTGCAAGGGGATTTGACCAGTTCATCTTTTCTTTCTCTGCTGCAATGTCTTGTGATCAAGAACAATCACGCTTTGATTCCAAAACTGGGACCTCAGCATCGCCCATCACTGTGCAACCTCTACTACGTTCTCAAGCTGATCATTGCTTCTTTCTCATAGGCCTTGTGGCCACATTTTCCTGTGGAAAAAGTACATGGAGTATTTCTTTTTAGTCTCTACATTGGTTTTCTTTCATTTCTGGGGCATTTTCTTTAGTTAAAACTAATTTTTTTTTATCATTAACCTGATTATTTCGTAATAATAATTGGAAGGACGTTGGATTTTCTTGATATCTTTGACATGTCATCATTATTCTTCAAATTGTTCCAAATTATTTATGTGATTTAACTTTTCTTCCCTTTTCCTTTCATTTTTATTAGTTTTCTGCAGTTTGGTCTCTTTAGCGCTGCTTTTAATTTAACTTTCATTTCTACTTCTTTCTTTAGCTGTCAGTTTGTGTATTAATGATCTTTCCAACAAATATAATAATGTGTGAATTATTAGTATGCATTCTGCAGAATTAATTTTTATAACAAATTTAAAACAACTTTCAAAACTAAGAATACTATGTGTTTGGCTTTTACAAAGTCAATAGAAATGGAAAAAGGCACATAAATAAATCTTTAACATAATTTTTACTTTACTTCTCAAAAAACTAAAGGTAAAAGCCATAACAGATTTTTGCTCAGAGGATTTTTTTTGAGCTGACATAAGGCAAGATTATATTATATTGAATTTAATTATAAACTCTGTATAGAATTAATTGGTACATTTTATTCAGCAATCTTAAAACATATTAACCCACATTTATTCAATCTATTTAAGGCGTTTCCTTTGGAAGTAAGATAGAACGCACAGAGTTTAAGTAATTTAATAGAAACGGTTCAGTAAGTCCACAAAAGAGCAAGTAGTATAAATGTTGAACACTGGATATAATTTTTTAAAGCTGGTAATTAGTAATTAGTATCTGCCAGTGTCAAAAAAGAGAGTAAGAGAAATTCTGTATAATAGCCTAGTGAGTACAGTTTATTTATGAAACTATTCAATTCCTACAATGCATTTGAAGCTGCTATTTACATATTTGAATAAGCTAGTGTAGGGTTTGGATATGTTCGAATAAATACCAGGCTATAAAAGTTGAATTTCTAAACATATTGTGGGATGCTTGTTATGAACTCTAATTGCAGCAATATAAAATGTTTTAAACTTAAATGCAAAATTTAAACAAAGGTGTGCATTTCTTTTTATTTTCTTTAAAAAAAACTGAACTAGGAGAGAGTGGGATAACTAACCTTCTAAAGAAACTGGGGGACACACTTTTAGAGAAAAGAAATGCTGAAAAGCAACTAACTTAAGGAGAAACTTAGAATGAAGAGATCGATGAAAGCAAAACTGAAATTTAGTAAAATAATAAGGTATTGTAATGTTGGTATATTGCATATTTTTTATTACCTAAAATATCTTAAAAATATTTTATGGGATTCTACTGATATCATATTCTATTTATATAGGTGTTTGAAAACTAGTTGGATTTTCCTAAAACTGAAGCACAGAAAAATTTTATTGAAGGACCACTGGGAGGAAATCAGGTTCAATACTGTATTTTGATACAGATTTATTTGAAAATAGCACTGCTAAATGATAACAAAAATTCCCTGTGAATGCAGGTGTATTAAATAGTAAAGCAAAATAAGAAGCTCAAAGTCATTTAAAAAGTTTTCACTAAATACATTTTAGATAATTTGATTTTAAAACTATATCCTGTAACACTCTGAGAGAGAGAGAGAGCGAGCACGCGTATGTGTGAGCTGTGACATAATCTTACACTCAGGGCCATTTCATTAAATAATCTTTCAATGAAAATTTGGAAAGAACAAACAATCCAATTAAAAAATGGGCAGAAGACCTGAACAGATACTTCTCCAAAGAGGAAATACAGATGGCTAATGGATCTATGAAAAGATGCTCAAGGTCCTTAACCAACAGAGAAATGCAAATTAAAACCACAATGAGATATTACCTCACACCTATTAGAATGGCTATCATCAATAAATCAAAGACAAGTGCTGGCAAGGCTGCAGAGAAAAGGGAACCCTCATTGTTGTTGGAATTGCAAATCGGTACAGCAGCTATGGAAAACAGTATGGAGGTTTCTCAAAAAAATTAAAAATAGATATACCTTTTGACCCAGCAATTGCACTTTGGCGTATTTATCCAAAGAAAACCCAAACAATAATTTATAAAAATCTATGCACCCCAATATTCATGGGAGCACAATTTACAATAGCCAAGATACAGAAACAACCTAAATGTGCATCAACAAACAACTGGATAAAGAAATTATAGTTCATCTATGCAATGGAATATTACTCGGCCATTAAAGAAAATGAAATCCTACAATGACTGGTGTCCTCGTGAGTGAAAATCAGAACACTATGTCATTTGCAATGACATAGATGGACCTGGAGGTTATTATGCTGGGTAAAATAAGTCAGACAGAGAAAGATAAATACCATATGATTTCACTTATATGTGGAATCTAAGGAACAAAAAGAACAAACTGATCAAAAACAGACTCACAAATATGGTGGACCATTTGGTGATGGACAAAGGGCAGGAGGCTTGGGGGGCTGGGACAATAAAGTGAAGGGTTAAAGAAGTACAAATTAGTAGCTGATAGTTGGTCACGAGGATGGGGAGCACAGTAAAGAGAATCGATTAGGATTAATATGGCTAGGTGGAGGGCCAGCGGAGGGAAGGAGCAATTGGAGGGATCATTTTATAAACTATAGAGATGTCTAACCAATGTACTGTATACTTGAAACTAATTTAAATAAGTAGTTTTTTTAAAAAAATTGGAAAGATATTATCACTTAAGTGCGCTCAACAAAGGAGCAACTTCTATATTCCATCTGAGGCTTTTAAATGCTTCAGCACATTTCAGAAACCTTAGTAGGACTAGCATACTGGGAAAAGAAAATATATTTTGACATTAGCAGGACTATCAAAAAGGGATTCAAATATTTACTGTTTTGTCTTAAAGGGAAGAGGACGAGCTGCCCCAGAAGTGACAGAATAATCCCTGAGATGGCAGATCATAAAGATCAGGCCATTCTGTATGGTTTTCCCAGGAGCCCAGGCTAAGCCCCTCACTTGAACTGCAATACCATGCTTTGGAAGAGAAGGAGATGAAGGCTGCATGCAGTCTGTGCTTAACATTTTTGGAATGTTCCTTGATGTTTTAATTTTCAAACCATATGCTTTAAAATATTTGGTCTCTCACATAAGTGGCATGTTTAAAAAGCCTCAGCTCTACTAATTTACTAATGGATCTGTTAATCTACTAGTCTATTCCTAATTTACTAATGGATCGAATCAATTACGTACTTCTCTTGCTGATAAATTTGGTATGGATCTCTGTGATACGGGTCAGGGAATAGTTGTGCTGCCACCCAAAATGAGTTTGGGCTCTGCACTGGCGTTCTAGGGCCGCCATCACAAAGTGCCACAGAGGGAGTGGCTCAAACAACCGGAATCTGTTTGATCACGGGTCTGAAGGCCTAAAGTCAGATAAAGGGTCTGCAGGGTGGGCTTCTTCTGAGGCCCTCTCTCTGGCTTGCAGATGGCTGCCTTCTCCTTGCATCTTCTTGTGGTCTTTGTGTGTGTGGGTATTCTGATTTTCACTTACGAGGACACCAGTCATTGCATTCGGGCCCACACCCATGACCTTGTATTATCTTAGCTATCTCACTAAAGGTCCTGGCTCCAAACACAGCCATATTCCGAGGTACTTGGGGTTGGAACTTCAACATATGGATTTGGGGGAGATACAACTTAGTCTAAATAAGATGTCGATTTTAATTCAATGTTGTTTAAGTGTTTTCGATTCCACTTGAATTCTGTTTTAAAAAATACATGATATCACTGGATCAATGTCTTCTAATAGGTAGTAAATGATTTCATCATTGACTGTTGGAATAGTCAGGTTTATCCAGAGCCACAGAGCTAATAGAGTGTGTGTGTGTGTGTGTGTGTGAGTGTGTGTGTGTGAGTGTGCGCACGCGTGTACAAAATACCTTTGTTCCTTTCCTATTCTTTATCATCTTAAAGCTCCAGGGTTTTGCAAAACACAGAGAAGCTTCTTGTTCATGCCTCTGTGCCTACAACCCATACTTCTGTCAACTCTCTCTTTCATGTCAAAGTTTTGCATAGTGTGCTTCCTATAATGCTTTTATTCTTCTCTGTGAAGCTCCCCAAGTGAGCGTATGGCATCACAATTCTTTTGTTCTGATTGCTGTTCACGTAGAACACTCCTCATAGGTTCTGATCTTTTATTCCTAGTAGAGCATGAGAGGTGATAATCAGAGAATGGAAAAAAGACAAGATAGGAGCTGAGAACTCTCATGCATTAATATTTTATCCTTCCACACTGATGTAAAATTTAAAACTTCAAATAAATTTTGAATTTTGAATTCCTTTTTAGTTCTCCTCGCATAGGTCCATCTGCATTTACTCTCCTTTGTCTTTCGAGTACCACAGTATAAAAGTTGGGAACCTCAGATAATTTGTTTTTCTCGAGTGTCAGTAGAGGAAGTCATATGTATTCTCACTTTACGCTGGTGATCACTGCAATGATACAACCAAAGTTGAATCCATGCCCACCAGACTTTTCAGACCATGGTTTTGTTTTGTTTTGCCAAAACACACTCTATACTGGGGGGAAGCACAGGGCCTCAGGGAGGATAAAGTAAGCTTAAGTCTAGTCTTAATTTCTTTCTTGTTTCAAACAGGAAGTATTTGTTTCTGTCTTTGAGTATGTGTTTGTGCTTGTGTTATGTGTCAGTGTGTGTGTCAGTGTGTGTGTATATAGGAAGATAAGTGGAAAGAACGAATAAAATAAAGAGAAAAATTCATGAAAACATCTCAGTTGTTTTCTTGAAATAAGGGTATGTACTGGGAATGCCAAAGGAAAGACAGACTAGTTTCTAACTCAAGAGTCAATAAAATCATAGAGTGTAGAACAGAGGGAACAACTCAGTGCTTCATTTTTCATAAATGAATGGAGAATATTTGAAAATAAATTTTATTGCAAACTAAAATGACCACTCTTTTTTTGTTGCCTTAAGAGGTATTTTATAAATTCATACCATGCAATGAATTCAATAACATCATAATTTTTTTAAATAAATTGAAACTAATGTTTTGTGTTCTGTCACTAGAGTCTTGAGGCTGAATATTTAAAATTGTAGAAGACAAGGCATAAGGAAAGGTTGAGAGGCCTAGAGATACCCAAGTAGAGAAGTGAAAAGATTCATCTCAACTTATAACTTATGTATTAAGCTTTTAGTTTGGTTGGTCATAAATGCTTTTTTGTTGTTAGCACATAAATATTTAGGAAGATTGGGAAATCAATAATAATGATTTTAAAAATCCATCTGCTTCAAAAATCCTGTATGAGACTGAATACACATAAAGGCTGAAAGTTTTGAGCAAAACGATTCTGTCAGGACCTTGGCACAATTATTATAAATATTTCAAAGTTGTTAGTTTAACTGAATAGTAAATTATATGGCATCTTACATTGGCCAAGTTTGAGTGAAAGCTTTTAGCTTCCAATTAAAAAATATTTTTTATTATATAAGAAAATACTTGCCAAACTACCTATCCATAATTCAAAGAATTGGCAAAGCAAAAATGTTGTTTGGGATGTTTTCATGTTTCTTCGTCGACTCATAAACTCACGAAGTTTCTTAAGTAAACACTCACATGCTAAATGATTATAGGAAAAGGTGTCTATATAGATCTTTTACTCCGTCCATCGTCATATGAACAATTATCACCACCCCAAGGTGTGCACCTCCTAAACCAGCCTAGTCTTCCACCGCCTCTCTGCCCTCACCCCCACATCTCTCCACAGTGCTCTTTGAAACTCAGGGTTTCTAACCACCAAACTCCCCTGTTTCCATTAATATTCCCTTCACCTGTTCCTCTAGTTAAAATATTGCTGTACCCCAAGATGTCACTCCACACAGTTCTCCGAAGGATATTTATGTTTGTTCATTCACAGCACAGCTACGGCAAAGCAGGATTTGATGGCAATCCACAATTTCTGTTATTACTGCTTTTAAGTAATTTTTCCAGCATACTTCAAAAACCCAGGTCCTCCGAAAGCGTACATTCAGAATTTTCCTCAGATTAGCTCTCCTTGTTACTAACATTTACAAATGTCTGCCTTCCTGCTCACACCCCCTCCATGTTAGGGTTCTCTAGAGAAACAGAACCTATAGATCCTTATTATAAGGAATTGGCTCATCAGTTTACCAATTCAAATGTTAATCTTATCCAGAAATGCTCTCACAGATGCACTTAGAATAATGCCTGACCCAATGTCTGGATACCCCATGGCCCAGTCGAGTTGCCCCATAAAATTAATCATCATACTCTTCTAACCAAAAATTTTAGCTCTGGATACTTTTTCTCCCCCTGTTACCATGCTCCTTCATTATAGTGATCATTCAGCCACCACTTAGTTATAGCTCTAACCTCTTAGTGCCTCATTTAATATCCTTAATACATTATTCTTTCTATCTACCTGCGTTAAGCTTCCACGGCCATGTTCACATCTAGATCCTGATGATTAGGTTTCTGTAATCAGATCGTAAGCATTAGGGCAAGGCTTCTCAAACTTTAATGTGCATTGAAACCATCTGGAGGCCTGGTTAAAATATAACCCTAATTAGGAAGTCAGGGGTGGAGTCTCTAAAGAGATCTAAAGAGATCACAGGTGGCCCCTATGCCGCCACTCCAGGGACCATGGTTTTAGTAGCAAGGTGTTGGGATACTTACTAGGAGCTGACTTATCTGTCTACCATCTATCATCCGTCCGTCCGTCCGTCCATCCATCCATCCATCCATCCATCAATTAATCTATCTTTCTATCTACCTACCTACCTACCTACCTACCTTCCCACCCATTCATCTCCTAATGGTTCTGTTTCTCTGGAGAACCCTGACTAATACAATCACCAATAAGAGCACTTCCTCTGAGATTTTGAATTCGACCCATGCATTCCATCTAGAGTCTCCCATTTTTCTTGCTAACTTACCATGGCTCCAGTAATTCTCAGACCTCCCGTCCACTGCTGCCAACACTTTTTATTGTCAACCAGCCCTCTCTAAGAGCTAGCTCCTAAGCTTCCTTCTTCGCCATCATGAACTCTAGAGTTCAGTGTTATGACTGTTCTCTATAAATGTTCTTAGTGCTTTTTCTCCTTTCCTGCTGTCATTATTATGTGAAAAAAAATTGCAAACCTGGCCTTTCAGGACACAGTTGAAAGTTAGCTCATCAGAAGAGTTTTACCTGACCATCAAATCTGAAATAACCCTCTCTCCCATGCATGGTTGGTTCCTTAATTCTGGTTTTTATTTTTTCATAGTACTTATCGCTGCCATGCGTTGTGTTATATATTCACGTATTTGTTTGCTTCCTGTCTCCTTCATTATAACTGCTAATGGACTGAGATTTCATTCTGTTCACTGCTGTTTCTCCAGTTTAAAAAATTACCTAGCCTAGAATAATACTTGATAGTTATTTTTGAACGAACAAATTAATAACAATGGGTAAGAAGGGAAGAACGTGATTTTACAGTCAATTTAATTTTATGTTGACATCATGTATACATACACATATAAATATATGTGTCCAATAATATCCTGAAGAAAAATTGAAAATAAATTTTGAAAATTTATCTTATTTAAATTACTAATAAAATAGATAAAAAGTAAAAAATAAAAAAATTTGAATAAGATTCTCTATAATGTCTTTCAATTTATACTTCAACTCTTAAGACATGCTATCATTAGGCCATATTTACCCTTGTGACAGAAATAATATAATAGAGATATGAGTATTCTCTTTAATCGAAATGACACAAAATACTAACCAACATAAGGAATCAAATTATTTAAATATGATTCGTATGGTTACCATAAGATGCAATATCAGAAGCAACTCTCAGGATGTGGGGTCAAAAAACAAGGAACTGATCAACCACCTGTCCCCTGGGTCTGGGAAGGCTGCAGGTTCTGCCACCACTGACACCTGCCTCATCCCAGGTCATTCATCCGAGGAGGCAGGGATTCTGTGAATAACTGAGGAAGGAGGGGTAACAGGTGCTGGGGAACTGTGGCTAGTGTACCACAGCCCTATGCCCTCCAATCAATGCCTCACACTCAGAAGCCATGGAAGACCTCCATTCAATAGGCAAACCTCCTTTGCTAATGAGTATTGAGATTTCCAGGGGCCTAATGTCATACTTCCAAGATGTGCCTTTGTTTTCTCATCAGTGGCACAAGAATCAACCTCTTTGTGTGTCCTTCAATTCATCAGAGCGAACCTCAAAGGAGATTTCAACTTTGTCTCCCAGCCGTCTAGTCCTGGCAATGTTTTCTGTTCCCCAAGATGTGGTCCATGCTTTTGAATCTTTGTGCCTGTGCCCGGGTTGTTCCCTCTCCCTTGGATTCCATTTCTTCACTCCACTTCATACTGACTTTTCCCAAATGTCATCTTCTCAGCATACTTCCAAGTAAAGTAGTTTGCTTCTTTGTGCTCAGCACTTCTAAACAGACGTCTGTTTAGGGTGTTTTTCACACCATTTTGTAATTATATGACTACTGTATCTAATTATCTAGCCAGAGCATGAATTTCTTGAGGTAGAAACACTATTTTATGCATGTGTTCTTCTTTACAGCAGAGCTCATTGTCAGATACTCTCGATGGGAGAGCTGCTTTTTCATTTCACAAGGAGAAATTAAAGGATTAAAAGTGAAAGTCTGTATTGATTTAGGGCCTAAGACCTGTATGAGAGAACCTTGATTGGAACTAATTTATAGAGAAAGATGCTCACTCGGTTACCAGCATGTCAGATGTGTCCTCAATACGAGAGCAGGTGGCTTCTGGGAGCCCAAGAGCATCAAGGACCAGAAAGTGGGGACAGGGCACAGAGGATGAACTATAGCTATGCTGACTTGGGTGACTTTCAGAAATGTGGTTATTCCTGCTAAAACGACTGCCATTCCTAGAAGGTTCTTTAATCAAAGAATTACCCTATTTTAAAGCTCTAGTATAATGTTTAATAAATTTATAAATTTGTGTTTTGAACACTTGGAAAGCACAGAAAAGCAGATGGTGAAAATAAAAAGTCTCATAATTTCATCTCTAAGATTGCCACTATATTGGTATTCTTGTTTCTTCTAACAGTTCATATTCAATATATAAGAATTCCCATTGGTTTAGCATTATGAATTAACTTTTTATTTAATTGCATTGATTTGTTCAGTAAAATGGTATTGCATACTTATTTTAATTCATAGTTACAGAATTTAAATTTCCAGTATACTTTTGTTTAAATCATTCCCCATACATTGTTTTAAATTATCACAGTGTTTTGCATTTGTAAATAAATGGCTACAAAATGTTCTGGTAATAAAACTTTAATTAAAATTCATCTTAAATTAGAGTGATACAAAATAAAAAGACAATTGCTTAGGTTCTAGAAAGTAATCTAAAGTTGAGCTTCACAGAGCTGAAAGTGAATCTTAAGAAGCATGTATTATGTTTGCAAAACAAAAATAAATTAGAAAGTCAATTATGCACTTCAATAAAGAAAAAACAATCTTTAAAAAAATTCCGGGAGTGTTTTATCTCCCACTTTTTTCCACTATTCCTTAGACTCAGTCAGGACTTCCAAAATCATGTACTGATTATAGGGACTGTCAAATCCCACAGAAGGTCAGAGAACACTCTCTGACCAAAAAAATAAAAGTTGAAAGGTTCACAATTACTTACAGGGCCATAAAGGTGAGAAGTGAGTATAAAGCAAGAACACTCTGTAACCCCGGAGTCACAGCCATAGTCTGCTCTCGAGTCCTTGTAGATGTTTTCACTTCAGGACAGGTAATCTGGGATTTCTATGAAACTGTTTAGAAAGAAAGCACTGTCCCCTAATTCCCTATATAATGCATGTAAATTCATTAAATGGGGTCTTTGCAGACCCTCAGAGAACTAAAAACAAATATCAAGCCTTAAGATTGAATTCTGAATAGTTTCAAAAATCAAGCTGGTTTTGTTATGTTCAAGTCAAAGAGTAAAAGCTTTGCAAAGCATAAAATTTAGATTCTTCTATGCCCTGATGGTGAGATAAATCTCAGTTTAATCTTCTGATTTTCTAGTTAATAGGGGGTATATGAAAAGCAATATTTAATTTCTCACATAAAAATAAATACACAAATAACTGACTCCGTTGATAGTGCAGTGATAATTCCTGTAATGTTCTTGATGATGATAATTTTTCTTTTCCCAAGGGAAAAGAATCTATGACCAGAATTATACTTCCATTGATTCAAAGGTCAAATGTGGAAGTACCTATTAAATTTTTACAAATTAAAATCAATCAAGAGTATGACTGACTGGCATATATAATTCATTTAATCTGGTTTTTTAAATCTGGATCCTGAGAATCCAGGATTTTGCTTTTGATGCTGATGCTATATGCGGTGCTCAATTCATCTAGCAATATGCCATCTTCCTAGTACAGGTCACATTCTGGGAAAATTATAGATACAGGCACTAAAGATCAATTAGTCAGTCACTTATGGGGAAGATATACATATCTTCCCATAAAGGGGGCAGGTGAGGGGGAGGGAACATGTGAGCCTTTCCCATCTTGCTCTGCCTGTCACCCTGTGGCACCCTGAGTATCAGGCCAAGCAAAGGGATGTCATCGAAAAGCACAGGGCCACCAAATGTGAGCATTGTGCACGTTAATTGTGGGAAGACCCTGTGGAACAGACTGAAGAAGACATCCCCAGGAGTGCCACTGTGGGGTCCACCAGCATTTCTCTCTCCACAGATCATCCCTGTCACAGTTATTGTTCATGCAAAGTTACAGCACGTTTTCGATAATGCTGCCTCAATATTGTTTTGTAACCGTTGTGTGATTTTAGAAGGCAAACGTTGTAAAAGTTAACTTATGTTCTTCATTCATCTGTTGGAAATTTTGTCTGTTGATTAAGATAGCAGTGTTTTCCTTCTGAACTACCTCAATTTCTTTATAAATAGATTTGTATTTTTCTGATACAGTCGCTGTGACACATAATAAATGCATGCAATTGTTTCTTTTCATAATCTCTGTTGATAGTTTCGAGGAGAAATAAATACATTTTTCTTTAATTTTTTACAGGCAGGCCAATAACAAAACATGTGACTTCCCACACGAAAGCCACGAATCTCACTGGAGTACAAAGAAGGAATAAAAGCAGACGTTAAAATAAAATTATACCAAACTAATCGTCACAGTGAAAAAAAACTGCAGAATTGTGCATTTGTGTTTCCTTAAAATTGTTTTGAATACAAGAGATCAATCAATCTGCTAAAGATGCTTTATTTGCCTCATTTTTGCAAGAAAGCTCTCACAATTATAGTTATAAAATTTTAGAAGTATAATTTGTAGTATAATGAAGGCCTCTCAGAACTGCTTCATTTAACAAGTTTTGAGATTCTTATTGATCATGAGGAGAATTTACCATTTTACCAGTTTTCTCCCTTTTCTCTCTGGTAAAGTCTCCTTTGTAAATACATGCATCTTTTGCCTTGTCATACATTTTTCTTTATTTCAGTGTGTCAGAGACTCATTTTTTACTGCACAGGCAATGATTATAAACAACGAAAACCCGATTCTTGAAAATATGGAAATAACCCAAATCAGTGTAATACTTAAGGATGTTGTCTATACATATGTGTGTATGCACATGTATATATTTGTATATGTGCACATACATGTGTACATGTGTTCTATATATATTTATATATACACATATATATTTATTTAATTTATATGTTTTATTAATTTAAATATTCATTTATTTTCATTTTATTTTATATATTTTATTTTATTAGAACCACTCTCAAAATAATGAGAAAGAAATGATTTTCATTATTTTTTAGTGAGAGCAAATTTATTTGTAAAAATCAACCTTGTTTTTCAAGGTTGGACTTACAGTGGCTTTTTATTGTTAAAAGAAATAAAATTTACTTTTAAGTTATAAACCGATATCATTTAATAGTCTAAGAAACATGCCGTAGGTGAGTCAATGGAAAGAATAGATCAGACAAAGGAACGGGATGCCAGAGTTTGGTCCTGATGTTGCATTATCTCCCTTTGTGACTTTGAGTAAGAACATTTTCCTTCTCTATCCTCAGATTCATCAATAAAAACAAAAGAAAGCTGAATTAAATGAATGCATTCACTGACTTTTAAATCGTGTTTCTAGGATTCCAAGAGTTTCCTGAAAAAAATATCGGGATCACATCTTGTTTGCATCCTAAAATCATGTCTTTGATTTACATATTGCTCCCAGAAGTTTAAAAGTCATCCTCTGAGGCATTTGTATGCAATGCAATGCATCATTTGCCAGTGGGGGTGCCTAAAATTTTCCATGAAGTGGACTCACTTAAAAGGACTTTTCCATGGTCACAGTTAAATTTTTGTAAATACAATACTGTGCTGTCATAAAATGCAGTATGTTTCCTTTTTTTTTTTCTGGTTAACTTTGCATTGTAGGTGTCAAAATGCAGTTTTAAATCAGTATTTCTTTTTTTGCTAAAATATTTCACTTGGCCAGGTTAAATTGAATACTTCAGTAAGCATATAGACCTTGTAATAGTCTATCCCTCACCAGAAAGATCCTGGCCTCCCAGAAGACATGTGATCTGTATTGAGTCATTGATCTACTATATCATGAAAAAGCAGCACTATTAACATGAAACCCTGACATAGGACACCGAGTTGAAAATCAAGGAACATTCTAAATGACACCCATTTTCATCATTCCACTGTCTGTTAAGAATGCAAAGTTAAGGAAAATTTTAATGCCAATGCAGCTGCCCCTAAAGCTCCTTTGGTAATTTGGATTTTGATAACTTAGATTTTTAAACTTATTTCTAAGTAAATGCACTTCTACAATAATTCAACTGTATAGCATGACTTCTTGTTCTAATTGCTAAGTGGAAATAGGCACCGCTGACCACTCTACCCATATTACTTTTGCATATTGAACTATAATAACTGAAACCAACAGTAAAACCACTTAAATGGCAAAACTTAGATAATCACTTTCCACGCATGGATGCTAAATATACCAGAACCAGAGTCCAGCTTGATGATATATCCTGTGCTCATTTTTTAGAATGAATAAATCAATCGTTTTATTAAAAAATTGGTACAGTAAAATATAAGCTAGACTGTGTAGAATATCCCATAATTATGCTGGACCTAAGATTAATTGTTTCGTTCTGGAATATCAACTATGGGTGAGACATTTGTTTTTATAACTAGGCAATAAATGTTGTATTATGTGAAAATTATATTAAAGATTCATAAGGTTCATTAAACATGAAAATTACTTAATGAAAGCCTGATTCTGTAGGAAAGTAGCAGAAAAGCACTTGTAGTTTTCTACATTCTGTATGTAGATACATATTCTATTCAATTATTTGCTGTGTTGCACAAAGAAACAGTTTTTTAAAATCACCATCTCCAAAATGATGCGTGCACACTTCAGGGAGTGAGCTAGATGATCCATAAAGTGTAGAAAGAAAATATCAAAACTTTCTTTTGCTAATGTTTAGCACATTCATTTAAATTTTCTAATTTTGGAAATATTAATATATTTATATTATAAATATTATAAATTATATTATAATTATAAATTACATTATAAATATTAATATCAATATAAATGATATTATAAATATTAATATTAATATAATCTACACGAGGCAAGTACATTTTATTATTTATAAATGATAGAGTAATAAACCAAAAACATTTTATTATCTATAAATAATAATCGAATAACTTTTACTGATGGGGTGCACAGTCAACTCATTTGGAGATAGCTGTTGCAGCAAATGGGAGATTAATGGGATCCCATTTATAAAAGGCTAGCCAGTGAGAAAGAGGCTGTCAATAAGAAGTTCATTTATCTGCTTTTCCATGTCTGCAATAAAGCACTTTTACCTGAAATGTCATACTCTGGAAAGGGTGCCAATGCTAAACATACATAAATGCTCACCTTGCACTAAGTAGCTGTATTGATTTCAGAGGCTACATCCACGCAGTTGCCTATGTGTAATTATTGTCTTTCTTCCGAACTGTCTAACCGAGCACAACGCAAAGTTTAAAGACTTGGTGTGTGTGCTTTTTATTAAATATGTTCAATATTGTTGAGCCTTTCTTTCTGTGTGTGATCTATAAACAAATGAATAGAAAATGAGCTTAATAAATCATTGGTGGCAGGTTCAAGAGAGGCCTGCTGTTTCTTTTGGCTGAATGCTAAGTGAATATGGCTTAAAATAAAAAAGGAGGAGGAGAAGACGGTGAAGAAAGTGGGTAATGAAGGAACATTAAAGCCATGAACTGTCTGTAACCTTTGTAGCTCTTTTATAAATTTTAATGAAAAGCCATTGCCATGTGTGTCGTAGTGAGATCAGTATAATCAATTAAATAACACGCAGTTTGTATTTCTCCTTTAGGTGTTTACTGGTGCATGATTCATTTTCCAAATACATATCTGTGAGAGGCTTTGTTTCATCTTTCTTTGAAGGGTGATTTATTGGTTTTTGCTTTCCTATGTTAACATCCATCTCTGGTATAATTCTATAGATCTGCTTATTCATGTTTTTAAATCTATTACTAAAATGTAACTTTTGCGCTTTCAAAGTATTGTACACTCAGAGACATTGCATCCAAGACCCATTTCCTTTTTATTTCAAAACTACATTACATTAAAAAACAAAAAAAAACTGCTCCCCAAATGCATGCCCTGAGATTTTTAAAGGTTCATAGCTATTACTTCAAGTCACTCTTCTTCCATTTCCTTTTTGTATCATTAGTCGTTTTTCATTCTTTGAAATAAAGATTCTGTTTATTTACAGTATTTTAAGTTCTGAACTCTCTCATCTCTGAAGAAACAGATTATTCCATATCATTTTAACAGTATAACCAAGAAGGTTAATGTTTCTCTAATCAGACTATTAACTGTGGATTTGACACCAAAATGAGGATGAATAACTTTTATTGATGTCCAAAATATAAGGATAAAATAAATAACCCTTGGCAGTGTGGATGATTGTGGGGGCAGGGAGGGAGTGCTTCATGAATTTCATGTTTCACATGGGCTTTCAGGTGGTTATAGCTTTCCCCATGTGGGACTAAGTGGAGGATGGGGTTAGGACAGTATTCCAGACTGAGGGAAGAGGCTGAAGCGAAAGATGAGCATGAGGCTGACATTTAGGAAATGTCACTTAATTTTCTGATCTAGAAAAAAATACACACACACACACACACACACACACACACACACGAAGAGATGAGCTAAAATCCTTTATGACTTTAGTTTTTTAACCCATTAACATTAGCACAAACTGCTAATAAGAAAGTCGGATACAAATTTAAGTAGAACACAAAGTCAGACACAATCATTATAAGAAAACTGCACATTGCTGACAATTTTGAACTTTTTGACAATAACAGTGTGGCTGAATGAACTGTGTACCCAGAGACATGGGTTACATTTGTGTGTGGTTGGGTCATCATTAACCTCTGCTAGTAACAAGGGAAAAGAAGCCGTGTGCACTGACTATACCACCATGAACACAAGGCGCACACCCGCCTGCCCCCTCTGGTGGACTGTCTGCCTACTCTGGCAATGAATCTAACTGAAAGCAGTCAAAAGTATCCCTGGAAAATTCTTAACTCCTGGCCTGCATTCATGCTCCTTGTGGGAAAGAATCCCTAGAGGTGTCTTGTCTGAAAACCTAAAAAAAATTATAAAGATCTCTTGCATCAATATTCTTCTTATGCACTGAAAAGAGGCAAATTAGCAATTTAAACCTAGTCCTAAAGAAAAAAATATCTCTCAGATAAAATTCAAGAAACATGAACTCAAAATCAAAGAGCACTAAGTATGTGAGGGAACAAGCCCCCGTGACCTGGAGTGGCAATACCAAATATATAAAGTCTTTCTACTAACCTATCAAAAAACTTGGTTCAATAGACAATTGACAAGAGGTACAAATAGGCAATTCACAAAAGAAGCTCTAAAGTCTAAAAAACAGGAATAGATGCTTAGGCTCATTAATATTAACTGATGCCAATTAATAGTGAAAAGACATAATTTCACCTCACTGGACTGTCAAAATTTAAACTTTTCTCATGAAGTCCTGGTGAGGATGCGAAGAAAGAGGAAGATGTATATCCTATGGGTAGAGATATAGTTTGTTCACAACGTTTTGGAAAACACATTGGTATTACCCAATAAAGTTAAACATGCACATATCCTACAACCCTAAAATTCCAGGCATAGGAATATACCTAAAGGAACCTTGTGCATGAGACCAGAAGATGATGATAGATAGACAGATAGATAGATAGATAGATAGATAGATGATATATCACATTCATAGCAGCATTAAAAGTAAAAGTGGAAAAAAAACTTCTAAATAATCAAAACATCCATTGACAGAACTACCAAATAAATTATAATATATTCATACAATAAATGCTATCCAACACTGAAAATGAATGAATTAAAGTCATTGCTGGATCTCAAAAACATAATGCTTATTGAAATAAATCCCAGAAGAATGCATGTTGTATGATTCCATCTTCAAAATATGGTGAAATTAAATGATATATTGTTTAGGAGCACTTAGAGCTATGGTAAAATTATAAAGAGAATCAAGATAATCATTTACATAAAATTCCAAAAGGAGAATGCAGTTATGAGGAAAGAAACTGGTACTTTTAATACTTATTTTAAACAATCATGATTATTAAAGATTTAAAATGTTTATAAAACACAAATTGCCATTCACATTCTGAATATTAAGTGCAGACTAAAAACTGAATTTTTCTTGAATCTTTTAAGTATCTTGCTTTAGTTTTATTTAGATTTCCCTACAAATCATTATTTCTGTAACCATATGTGCATTTCTATTAATCAAAAGTTCATCATCTTTAGCAATCTGTCATTTCTTTTTCGACTACAACAAATGAAATATCCTTCGACCAAATCACACTAATGGAATAATTTCCATGTGAAAATCTAACATATTTTCTATGAAGCTGAAGCTGTAATTCATCATTTTAAAAACGACTTTGTGACATGTGAAGTGAAGAGTCAGAATAAAAGCCAATTCCTTCTTGGACGATTTGAAACATAATTAGTATACTCCTTTAACTTTTCAAACTTAGGTTTCTTTACATTCATACCAAATCATATCATAAAATAAAAATATCGTAAAGGACCAATGCATAATTACAACTTAGAAGAGTGCTATGCAGAGGATATCAAATATCTCAGCATGTAACTGAGGGGTGAAGTTTTCTGCTGTATAAGTGTGTGCGTGTGTATGTCTGTTTATCTGCCTGTTTTATCCTTTTCTTGTTCACTTGTTTACAGACTTCTCCAGAAATCCATTACTTAGTTTATTTTGTTAGGTTGTTTCTCGAATTGCTCCAAAATGTTTCCTTTGCAAACAACATCGACAGTGGAGTGGGAGAGTTGAACATTTTTTACCTGTTTTTAATCAGGAAATTGCATATTGTCACTCAAATCCTTCTAAAGTCTTCAAAACCTCTCTCAATAGTAACTGCTAATCAACATCAATATTAAATCCGGCAGGTTCTATGCTTGCCTCCTTCGGGTTATGAGAAATTAGCCCCAGCTCATGTCGTGTTCATAAATAGTCATGCTGGGGAGAAGTACGGGCCTTGTTTAATGTGCATTTTCCCTCTGAGAACAGAAAGGTCATGTGGACTTGATTCACAGAGTCTCATTCACTCCTGTAAATATACATTATTTTACTCTTTGTATTGAGATTTCTTAGACCTTGGTAAAAATTTTAACAGATGCTCAAGCTCACTCTATTTTCAAATAAAAGGTTGCAGAGTCAGCGAACGTGCATTCCTGCAGGAAGAGTTTAGCTTTCTAACACCTCATAAAGGATGCCCACTAATTTCTGACTTATATCTCACATATACATCATTTAAAGTAGAACTTTTAAGAATCTTTACCCTCCTGCCAGTCCCTCAAGGGTGACATTTCTAAATGCCCCTCTTTTCTCCTCAAATATAAAATCGATTTACATAACTTTAAGCAGAATTTTTAACCTTCTTTCCGACTATCCAAGTATTTGATTACTAAGTGTTTTTGAAGCATCTAAAAGTGCCTCTGTGAGCCCCACATCGACTTTGGCAGGATGGGGAGGTGCTGAGACTCCCACCTGCTCTGGCATGGCCCCTGGTCTTGCCCCCCTCACCTGTCTCACTGCTTCACCAGCACCACCCACTGGGGGGGGCGGTCCTGAGAGCTAACATGGTTATGTCGCTTATGTCATTTACTGTTGCTCACATCAGTCGTCTCAAGAGGTCAGGGCTTCTGGGTTACATCACTTTCCTATAATCCCTTCTCCAGGTGGCTGTGTGTACAAGGAGACATTCCCGCCTCCTATCACTCTCCTTCGCCCTTGTGTTATTTTTCTCCATAACACATGTCACCCTCTGACATTCTCTTAATCTTCCCTCCCTACCCTCTACTGGGATGTGACCTGCAACAGTGAGGAGATCTCCGGCTGTCTGGTTCCCTGCTCTGTCACCACACCCTTGGGGAGTTCCAGACACATCGTAAGTGCTGCTCGTAAGGGAATGAGGGTGTGACATACAGAGAAGAAACACTTGCTCCTTTAGGGCAGATTTGAAATGTGCATACCTTTTCTTTTAGCCTACAGTTTTACATGGAGAAGGCAGTTTCTTCCTGTCTTCCTTGTTAGGGTCTTTGATGCTATTATTTGCCCTTAGTAATGAGACTATCTAGTTATTTATTTTACTGGGTCAGAAATCTGTCTTTGTTGCTTAGACTGAAGGACTTGGGATAGTCATTTAATGTAGCAAAGCCAATGTAGATAGTTAAATACCTGTGTGATATGCACCAATTGGTTAAAATAAAGGTTTCTTCCTCTCAAATACTGATACATACAGAACATGTTCTCAGGTAATTTATTTCTATCTATTCAGTACGTGAGGTGACAGTGTTATATTGCATGCAATGAGAAAGAAAGTATTTGAATAATCCCTTTGCTAAGCATGTATTAGTAGCATCCTCACAAGTATGCTGTGGCTTACTTATTAAAGTAAAAATGAAAATGAGTTTTTGATTGTAAGATTTATCCAGGATGAAAATTCAAGGCCATCTAACGTATCTGGATTGAGACAGTGTTAAAAGAACAAGGAGAATAACCAAAAATATTGCTGGCCTAGTAAGCAGTGGAGAGTAGCTTAAATTGGACTCAGATTTTCTCATACCTGGTAGCAACTGCGTAATAGGTTCAATAATTAGGAAGCTTTATTTAATTTTCCCTAAGGTTCAGGCATCATTTTATTGTTTGTAAGTGCTAACCTGGTGCTTAATTTTATTTAAGGATGAGAAGGACCATCCTTGCTTGTTTCTAGCCGAAGGAGCTGAGAAATAATTAAGATAAATGTCCCTTGGTATTCCTGTGGCATTTTCATCTGTTTATGTTTTCTATTAGAAAACTACAAGGATAAGACATTCCACAAGAACTCGAGGAAAATAAGTACGCTGTACATACAGCCAGTGAAACTTTCTCCAAGCTACTAGTTGTAGGCGAACAGCAAGTGGATGATAAGAAAGTCTAGACTAATAATGAGAGGTTACGTGAGAGAATGAGGTAGATCTAGACTCAAGTCTTGCCCCTCTCACTTATCAGTTATGTGGCATTTGGGGATTTATTTACTTTCTCCTATCCTCATTTTCTTTTTATAAGAAATGGAGCTAAATAGTCCAAATATTTAGGATATTTTAAAGGATACTGAATATATCTTATTTATAGTCCTTGTAAACAATAGATTGTTGTTAGTATTATTGCAAAATTAGAATTGTATTGACTTTGTTTATCAGCCTTGTTTAGTGCTAACGCAGTTTCAAATGGTTTAGCAATTTTCCTCTACTGTGTCCCGTATATTCCACACATTTTGATGACAATAAATAGAAGTATTAGAGGCTGAATAACAAAGAAAGTTTTATCTGATAATTAATAGATGTGCCTCAAATCTACGAGTCATCTTAAAGTGACTGAATTTAAAGTGGTCATTACCAAGTCACTATATTGAAATGAGTCTGAATCGTGCTATTGTGTTCATTTTTAACTTCCGTAGAAGGGACATTTCATGACAAGCTTGACTTCTAACTAATAGCTCCCTAAATGAAGCTCAATAAATCAATCCCTTACTTTCTGCTTAACAGACAGTAGGATAAATGTTTCAGATACTTTATCTCACTTAATTCTCAAGAAAAACCTCGTGAGCTAGAAGTAGCCAGTTAAGATCTTGACATATTTATCTTCATGCTTTCCTTGTTTCCAGAATGTCTAGCCCCTTCCAGCACTGTCTTGAGAGGAATGCAATTAAAAAAGCAACTATGGTTGTTTGTGTGTTTAAAAAACCTAATTAGGCCCTTGAGAATCAAAGAGGTAGGCCACAAAGGAAGTTGGTAGAGGAGAAGACTGAAAAGAAAATCCCAGAGGATATATATAGTGATGGCACTTCCTTTCCATTCCTTTTCTCAACCTGCAGAAAATGACAGTTGATGAATCAGAACAGGGGGAAGAAGCAAGCACAGATAACCTTGAATGCTCCCTGCCTTTCCGTTTCAGAATCCGAGGAAAAATCTGACTCTGCAGGTTTGTCTTAGCTCCAGGAAGCACTGGTGATCCCCATTGTCTTTCAAACAAAGCTGGTCCCTCAAGCAAGAACATTTATAGTCTGGCAGGTGTTCCCTGCCACCTGTTCCTGAAAATGTGTGGAACATCAAGAGTTTCATCCTGCGAAACCCTTTCCTCTATGTCCCTTACAAGCAAACCTCATAGAGCTATGTCTCTGTTTGCAAATAAGAATGAGGCAACTTTTGTGCTTGCACATATTTTCCAAATATATCCTACTTTACGCGTACTCAACATGACCATGAAGGTTTCCTAGTGCTCAGCAGAGAGGGAAAGAGGAAGAGCTTAACTTTGGAGATGATGCCTTATTGGGAGGAGGATCTAAAAACTGGTGGTGGTGCCAAATGGAAGAGGGAATCACTTCCAAGAGGCCTCAGGAAAGTGCTAGAAAGCCAGCCAGCCATCTGCCTAGATGCCAGCCTTTGCTCTCTGGGTCAGATCAGCTGTCATCACTCTCAGTCAAGGACCTTCCAGAGACAGGAGCGCATCATGGTTGTCTGTGTTTCAGGACATCATCGTGCTCTAGTCTAAGTGGTCCAGTGTTTGCTTGCACCCCATGTCTCTTCCCAAGCCGAGATGGAGCTTCTCAAAGTCCAGAGAAGCCGTGATGATGTGTGGGGTAGAGAAGGTTCCAGTATACTCACTTCAGAGGTGACGCACCATATGGAAGTCGAAGCTCATTGCTTGTTTCTTAGCTAGAACTACTGTACTTTCAACCAACAAAGACATTGAGGATTGGGAATATTAAAATAGTTTGCACGTAGGTATGCGTATAGAAACGATTAGAACTAAGGTTTAGGTTTACATTTGTGATATTTGGAAAAAATGCTTACAAGAAAATTACATTCTTAAGAAAATACAGATGGCAATCTGTATAGAGGGTTTTATAAATTAATGACAATGGTGAGGACAGGGTAAAACTACAGCGTCAGAATGTAATTTGCCCACAGGTTTCAATTGCATGATCAAGGGTTATAATCACGGATGATGAAAGAAATTTCTTTTCCGATATGGATTTGCATAGGCACACTTTATCTAAGAGTTTCCTAGGCAATTTGATGAACCACTGGATTAATGAAATCTATCATTAAAGTTAGCTAACGTTGACAGCAAACATATTACATATATGATTATATGTAACATTCCAAGGTAACATAATTTCGCCAAAAAAAAAAAATTTCCTGCTGTGAGTAAAACTGAGGGAAAGGGCCATAAAAAGCATTTGGATAGATATGGAAAAGTTGTGATTATCAACATAAAATCAAACTACAATTTCTTCATTATTGAACCTTTTTTAAAAAAGATCTACAAAGCCCGCAGGTGTCACTGACTGCTACTTGCAGACCCAAAAAGTCACACATGAGAGGATAAAAAAATAAAAGAGATATATTTTTTAAGGAAGGAAAAAATGGAGACAAGTTATAGCAGTAGAGTACAAGGGTGAAATGATGAAAATTAACAAATTACAGGTACATTCTTTGTGGATGGGAAGTTTTTCAAAGACACTAGGTGCCTTTCTGTGTTCAAAGCCCACGCATCTGGCCTTGTACCCAAACTGGACAATGGCAGGGGAGAAAAGTCATCAGATTCCCCGTCGCACTGCGTGGAACACAGGGACAGCCTTGCGTTTGGTGGAACCGCGTGTGGTAAGTGTCTCAGAAAGCAAGGAAGACTGGTTAAGGCTTTACGTACAGTCTTCAAAATAATTATTTTTGGTGATTCAGAATCAACATCAGGTCAGTTGTAGCACACTGTGGTAATTCAACACCCCTCCCCCTTTTTTTTTTTCGCTCTTTGACATTTATTCTCTAAAAAAATCAGGATATCTCCTTAAGACCCCACATGTATGGTTTGAACTTGCAGCCAGTGTACAGTGTTGTTTCTCCTGTAGCTGAGATGCACAGGTTGAAGAATCAAGAACTTGAACCAGAAAAATTGATTCTTCTTCTTGCAGTATTTGACGGTTACTTTAAAAGCCACTTTTAAAAGTGGGATGAGTTAGTTGGTCATCCATCCCTTCGTTCAAGAGAGGAAAGATGGAATGTTGGCACTCTATGACTAGACAGTGAGCTCTGTTGGGAATAGATGCAGCCAGATTTCAGTTTTGATGTATGGGCACCCGGAATTCTGCCTGGCACATAGTAGTTGTTCATGAATATTTCCTGAATGAATGAATTCTGCTCTAAATATAACTTTGTTCTTTTCATAATTTAAACCATCCTCAGTTGATCTGGTGGTAAAACTTAGTTTAGGATTCTGAGCTTTTTAACCTTGCCTTGCACCTGTTAGGCGGTTTCACAGAATAACCAATGTGGTGTCGCAGTGTTGCCCACATGATGCCCACAGCAACTCCCTTTGGGTTTATATCAGGGAGTTGGTCTAGAAGCTGAATCTGTCAAGAAAACATAATGTGCTTATGTTCAGTGCCTTACTTTATCATGGCCTCTAAAAACATACCTTCAGAAAATTCTTGCTGACTAAATATTAACATCCAATAGTCACATCTGAAATAAATTAGTTAAAGTGAAAAACATGACAGCAAAAATATACAGATAGCAAGAAGCTGAAAAATATTTTTGTAGGAGAAATTAGTTTCAGGTTTACTTCTTTGAAGCTGCTGTCATGAAGGGGAAGATGAGAATTGCAATAAGTCATTTTTATATGTACTAAACCTTATATTCCTAGTCTATATAATATACACTTGGGTGTAACTTATTTTCTTTAGGGAATTCCAATAATTCTTTCAATCCATTTTTGAGTGTAATAAAACGATAATTTATTAAGTGGTAGCTTATTTAACATACCCAAATGATATGATACTTCATTTCTGGTAATGTTCTAGAAGCAAATTTAATTCTTAGTAAAAACTTCGTTGTCATTCCAAATGATGTAAATACATTAATTATTTTTAAATGAATGTTTTAATCTGACTTCTTAAAAAATTTAAACTAAATATATAAGGTTGCTCAAGACAGAATTTAAAATTAGGATGTGTTTGATTTTAAAACAGCGCTTACGGATGAAATATTTCCCTATAGCTGAGGAAATTTAGTGTTGTTTAAATAGACAATGTTATTATTTTTACACATTTTAAAACATACTTCAATTGTACTTGTGCCCTAAGAAAGTATCATAGAGGATACTCCTAAAAAAAAATAAACAAGAAATAAAATTATGGAAACATTTCTAGTAGCGTTGTCATACTAAAAAGGGTTATGAGCTGTTTACGTGAACAACAGTTAAACCAAAATGCAGAGGACTGAGAATAAAGGAGTTGAAAAGGGTTTCTAAGCACAATTAAACAGGAGGACGGCGGAAGTTGTAGCATTAATCCCAGACAAGGTGATTTTCAAGGTTAATAGAACTAAACAGGATAAGAGGAAACATGTGATTTTGATAAAGGATGTGAAGATCTGACCCTTCGAACTCTGTAAGCCACAAACAATTTAGCAGGAAAATGTCAGGACAAAACCTATTTGTAATGCAGGAGACCTTGAAAAAAATAGTTACGACAGAAGCCGTCAATACGTTTCTCTCAAATATGGACACGACTAATAGAAATAAAATGTTAAGTGAAGAGCTCAAGGAATTGAATAACACAATAAATAAAGTTAACATGTAGCATCTCCTATAACTGACAAAAAGTAGGTATATTTGTTATATCTAAAAAACTGTTAAAAATTGGTCAAATGAATGGCAACCTTCAAAATATTTTTAAAGTAGTTTTCCAAGTATATATGATTATCATAATAAAAAGTAAATAGATAAAAGTTATAAAAAGTTAACCCAAATCTTTGATTACTTAGAAATTAAGAAACATGTAGATAAACTTTGGATCAAAAACAAAACAAAAATAAAAATCATAGTTGTCTGGAAAGCAATGAAAGGACATCACCTCAAAACCTGCGAAGCACAGTGAAAGCTACTTAAAGCCAAAATTTTATAGCCACAAATGCCTTTACTATTAAAGAGCAAAGAGGAAAAACCAAATGTAGTTTATAGTCAAACAACAGTGAAACCGAAATATATTAAGAAGGGAAACATGATTAAGATAAAAGTTAAAACAAATGGAGTGCAAACAACCCAAAATAGCGGAGAGCCGTTACCTTGAAAAGTGCAATGAAACATAGAAAACTTTTTCACACTGAAATGAAAAAGAAACAGAACAAAATTAGACAGTATTAGGAAAAGAAAAGGAGAAATAACCACAGGGGTGTATGAGAAAATGAAATAATTGAAAGTGGATACTGGAATTACTCTATGGCAAAACACTGAAAACATCAAGAATGGATGTTTTCCTTGCTAGTTGACCCAAGAAGTAAAAAAAATAATAATAAAATAAAATAAAATAAAGTAAAGTAAAATAAAATAAAAAATAAAATAAAATAATAAAATAAAATATAAAATAAACCAATTGCCTAGAAAAGACCATTGATACCAGGATAAAATGAGCTCATAGCAGAACTTAAACTTTTAAAATCAAATAATTCCAAGTAGCTGAAAATTTTGGGAAAGCATACATATATTAATTTTATGAATCCAGAATATTTTAATGACAAAGTCTTCTGTAGTAAAGAAAAAATAATAAACCAGCCTCACCTAAACTGCAAAATTTTAACTGAAATAAATAAACCAGTATATTCTAGTAATATATCAAAAAGGCACACGCTATGACCAAATAGGGTTTATTCCAAGAATGTAAGTGTATTTCAATATCAGGAAATAAAGCTTTATAAAATATACAAAATACGTAAAAAATATTGTAAGAACGTATAAGAAAATTCCATATACAATATAAAGATAAGAGATGTTTACTTGTTTGTTTTTACTAAGATTGAAAGTTTAGAATCTAAGTGGGAAGAGATACATAGTTGATTAAGTCTTTAGAAAGTCAGATCTAGCTCTTACAATGTGTCAAGTGCTAGGCTAAGCCCTTTCTGTATGCACCTTAGTTCTCTTAGGTGTATGAAGTAGTTGTTATCTCTCTCTGTTTTACAGATGAGAACATGGTATAGGTCACACAGCTAGGAACCTATATAGTAAAAGAAATCATTACCAAAGTCAATAGAGTAACAGCAGAGTTGGGGGAAGTAACTCAGGACAGAGAGAGGGGTTTTATCTGTGTAGCACAAAGAGCTTGTACAAATTGTTAAAAAAAAAAAAAAAAAGGATGAGGGGGAACAAGTAGTCTAACAGGATATAAAGGACATAAACAGGCACTGCACAGAATGACACATCCAGATATCAACAAATACACTGGTGATGGGGGATTTGCCACTTAACTCAACAACAAGAAACCAACTACACCTACCCGAGCATTCAGTGTTAAGAAGACCCATAACACCAGTCGCTTTTACTTGTTATTGTTTTGAATACTTGTTCCCAGGGCTGAGTTGTCCAGAAGTCGGATCCCATGTTTATTTGCCATTAATCACCTTCTACATAGAGATAAAAATGGACAACATTTTCTATTAGAAAACCACTAGGGAAGCGTGTTCAGCGTGTGTTTACACAGATGTGAGTGCACCACCTGACACATCAGTGTAGGCAGCAACTGGACAATCTTCAGAGCCTCTACTCCCAGCATGTACCTCTGCCAGGTGCTCCCCAGGCACTTTATAGGCATGTTCCCATTTAA
This sequence comes from Cynopterus sphinx, assembly GCA_030015415.1. Lineage (NCBI taxonomy): Eukaryota > Metazoa > Chordata > Mammalia > Chiroptera > Pteropodidae > Cynopterus > Cynopterus sphinx. The sequence goes on from CM057391.1 coordinate 3,320,855, forward strand.
TCTTCCCCCAAACGTTTTAGGAAGGGACCGTTACAGCTCCCGTTTTATCTGTGATGATTATGAAGTTGAAGGTTGTGGAGAGCTTGGCCTGTGTGTCACACAGGCAAGTGGCAGTCTCAGGACCTGACCCCTGCTTCCCCTGATTTCTAGATCCAAATTACATTTCTTGCATGACACAAACTGCCAAAAGATGAATGTATTTCTTTTTGAAATACTGTACCCTTGTACGAATTAAATTTTTCTGTATTATCAGTAAATTTTAGGTCATATGTTTGCTGTCAGAAAGTATTGTCTACTTCAATAAAAAGAATCACCGCTGTCTTTAAAATAGGCATTTCTACAGTGTGATGAATCTCAACTCTCAAGAGAGATCTCCCAAGGATGTCTATTATCTTACTCTATGAAAAAACCCTACTTTTTCCAAACAGGAATCAGAGCATCAATAATAAAACTAGGTTTCACGGCCTTAGGAAGAATTCAAGATTATATAGAGAAAATAAGCAGAGTAAAATGACCATGGCAATTTCTTTAATAAAACCAGAATACATTTTTAAAGGTCACTGGCTTTGACAAAATTTCGAGGTTAACTAGATAAGAGTCAGAAAGAATGTTTCATTATATAATTTGTATGGTTTGCCAGCGGAAAGTATCTTGGGTGATCACTGCAATTTTGGTAAGCCTGACTTTCCAAACAACTCAAAAGGTAATCATTTTAAATTTGGGCTGGATCATGTGCTTGAATAGAAGTTTTCTTAGGTTAATGGGGAAAAAAAACACAACAAAACAGAGAGGATAAAGAATGCCAGAGTGGAGCCACTGTCACCAAGCAATTATTTAAGAGGGACATGTTTATTAGTTGTTTTTAAAATGCAGATCGAGCAATAATTTCAAGCTGTCACCAAAAAAAGTTAAACTCGATGAAAATAATTTTAGTTTTCAAATGCTGTGTTTTAAATAAATGCAAAAGTCATGAAGAAGAGCCCCAGGCTAAGCGTGAAAGTTACAGCTGTAGAAATTCATTTACATGAAAGAGCCATCATGCCTCCTTCTGAAATGACTTGTGACTAGAAAACAGGCAGCCCACATATTCATGAAGAAAGTCGGGAACTCGGGCAGGAGGCCCTGACAGCTGCAATCATTTATTTTTCAAACTCCTGGTCATGTTGTGGCATGCCTGCTAGATATGAGATAGGATGGTAAAAGGTAAAAAAAAGTTCATGAAAGAAACAGCCGGAAGGCTTTTAACACCTTTTCACAAACCCACTGTTCAGATGTCCTTGAATTGAAAATCAGAATCATATCCATGGAAATGAATGTCCTATTACTAAATTTCTAAAATAAATATTTTTTGGTCTAGACACATCACCTAAAAAAAAAATACAAAGATAATTTTAAAGTTTTAATTAATTTTAGAAAGAAGAGACTCTAATTTCATGACACATTCACAGAAACGCTGCAAGACTAAAGTGTGACTAGTTTACAGCCCAGGCCTGTAATTCTGTTTACAAGTTATCGGCTGAGATGCTGTTATGTTTTTGGCTGACAATGGACACATAAGTTGAGTATAAACTATAGTCCAAACCCTCAAATTGATTGTTTTTACCTTGATTCTTGTATGTTGATATAACAGGACCCCTGCTAAGGTCCTGACAGCTACCCCATTCTCTGCAGGAGTGCGTCAGGTGTGGACAGGTCAACCTGGGCTCCCATGTCAGGTGAGCATTTTAGGTCTAACGGGTCACAGCTCTTTATTTCAGAAGCATCTTTTAAAAATTCTGATATCACATTACTTTTATTCTTCTTAGACTCATCTGGTGCTAGATTCAGGTCTATTTTTTAGTAATTTTTCATGATTCTCTTAAAAAGCTCTAAAAGTATGGTTATATACAGAAACATATGTAGATTTACATACACATATCTGTAGATACACATACACACATATAATATTTTTAGATGTGTGTCTATATGTTTAAAGAGTTTCACTGTTAAATTATTTTTTCCTGGTATTTCTCCACTCTTAAATCCTGGATTTCAGGTAATCTTCATCTGACATATTCGGCAGAGTATCTGTAGTCTCTGTATATTCTAAGACCTTGCATATATGAGAATGAATGTGGTTTGTCTTCACTCATGAATAATAACTTGGCTGAATATAGTGTAAATCCTTTACCAAGACCTGTCAATTCTTTGAAAAGCATTCCTTCTTTCCTCTCCAACTCTTCCACACAAGGGTGACACGTAGTTCCAACTCTGATCACACTAGGTACAGGATTTGAAATGGTCCCTGTGCTAGTTTTTCACCTCTAGTTTCTTTTTCTCTAATACTAATTTTTATATTCTTCATAAAATGTTTTCCAGTATAATTTATTTGAGAAAAAACCTGCCATTATTTCTCATTTTGTATAAAATAATGCAGCCAAATATTTGTTAGCTTGGAACACAAAACTCCCTCAAATCTGACTCTAACTTTTCCTCCTAGTGGATCTTTCAATTCTTCTCCTTTTTCTGACAAATCTAATCTATTCTTATCATTTCTGAATGTCTTGGACACACTACATTCTAACCCCTTTTTTTAAAGCAATTTTCCCTGATCTACCACAGTTCTGGGCATATTTGCAGTTTATTTACTTTTAAGGCACAATCTAATTTCCATTGATTTCTGAAGTTTTCCTAACCACTTTATTTCCTGGTGAAATCTGTGTAATCCGACATATCACTGCATTAGTGAGACTAATCCACTCATTTGGTCTTTAAAATCATTTTTTGTGTGTGTGATTTTAGTGTCATATATGTATATGTATCGACACATTTGTAATATATACATTGCAGATTATTGCATTATTATATAATTAATATATAATTTAACCTCACAAATCAGTTTTCAAGCTCTTTGAGGAAAACACTATGTGTCAAATTTCTGCTAGGTTTCATGTTAGTTAGAATGAGCTTTGCATACAATTGGTGCTCAATATATTCCTGTGTAATGAACAGATGCTTTAAAATGCAAGAAAGTGAAAACTATAGGCCATTAGACAACAGCATTGATAAATTTGAAGGAAAAATGATTCACCGACAGGCCCTTTAAGAATATACAAGAACATGTAAGAAGAAAATTTTCTTGAATTTCCAATAATATAAATCCCAATCTTATAGAAATTAGTTCTACAGCAGAAAGCTTAGTTGCTGCTGTTGTTATTTCATATCGACTAGTTGTAAAAGGAGGAAAAGTCCCTGAATTCCCTCATGTGTTTGAAAAAATAAATTTCTTATTGTCATTGTCAGCCCAAGTCCTTAGAGTGGCCTCTCTGACTGTCTCTGATGCCATTACTGCTTGAATTCCTCCCTCTCTCTCTCTCACACACACACACACCTTTGATTTTTGCAGACAATTGTTTTTGTTTGCTCACTCAGTGTTTATTCTGAGTTCTGAAACTTTACTGACCTTTTGGCACCTAGTGCTTCCTTACTTCCACTGATGGTAAAATTTGGGTCCTCTGTTTGGCTTATTATTACTCCAAGATGACTTTTCTCTATATTTAGGAGAAGCCAAAGTTTCTGGCTGCCTTTCATCTTAGAGCTCCGTGTCATAATCTGTAAACTGCATTCTGCATTCTCCAATCCAGCCTGAATCTTTCGTGGAGGAAGCCAGCTTCCTGATTACAATCTAAGTTAAAAACTGATCTCCTTTACTCCTATCTCACTGGCAGAACATTGGCTTCTGTGACTTGGTAGAATGCCATTAAGCATCCTCTTTAGCTGGAGCCTCACACTATCAGCTGTACAACTCCACCACTGTGTCCCTAAGATCCTGAAGGTTACAGGCGGACAAGCATTAAACTGTGGTCTAAACTCTCCAGACTTTAAAGGGCTTTTAAAAGACACGGTGCTTTCAAGATAGGGCTAGAGCTTATGGGTCTGCAGATATGATTTTTGTAGCCACCAGGTTATGATGTGTGTATAGACAGATGAATAAATATATTCTAACCAAATACAGAGTAGTGTTTAATTAACCTCAATGAAATCTAACGTGCAAAGGCGGTACAGAACAAACACTGACTGGGTGCTGTGTTGAAATGATAGGACTCACTTGATAGGCTACTTCTGTCGGACACAGATGCTGGAAGGCTTTGTTTGAATCTGAATCAACCAAGGCCTGGCCTCTCTGAGTTACTGCTGATGCGAGCTGTGGGTTTTAGTACTAGCTCTGGTTGCTCCAACATCAGGTTGCCCCAGTGGTACGTGGTGGCTCTTTTTGTCAGTATGAAAAGATTGAACTATTCATATTGATGATTATATATATATAATCATAACTCACAGCCAAGTGCACAGAAAACTTTGGTGTTCTAGGCATCAGAGATACACAGATGAATGACACCAGGCCTTGGCCTCAGAGGACCTTGGAGGCTCCTGGAGAAGATGTGGAATAGGAAAGTTAAAAGCAAAATGCTAAACGCTGCCAACGAGATAAGAACTAAGGGCTGAAAGACAACAGAAGATAAAACCACCATCTTTGCCTGACTAACCGAGTCCTGAAATTCTCTTCTGTCAGACACAAGCAACTCAGTCACATTACGCAAATCAGTATTCACTATTGTGGCTGTAGGAAAGGTGTTGGGGACTGTGAACAGAGGTTTTTTGGGGGACTTTTCCTGAAACTTGTGTCTTGAGAGTGTCGGGGATATATGGTGGGTGGATGATTCAGATGAAAGCTTCACGTGGGATTGCACTGTGCAAACTGCAGTAACCACGTCAAACTAGTTTGTGTGAGTATCAGAGCTAGCTGAGGTCTTTGTAAAGCGTGTTTATACACGAATTCATTTTCTCTACGATTTTTATCTTCCACCAATTTTAATTTCCAGTTACTTCCAAGTTAAAATCCTATAATTCTCCCAAACTTTGTTCTTGGGGACTCGTTTCTCTATAAAATATGAGCTGCTTCTAGCAGCAATAGTCATGGGGAAATAAGAGCATGGACCTTGAAACAGTGGAATTGGAAGTCGAGAATGCAGGGGGCATGCTGGAGAAGGAAGAAAAATGACTTAGCCCTTTGCAATCTCTCCAGGGTAAAAATGAAAGTATTTCATTATCATGTACTTAGATAATTTTTATGTTTTTAAAGCACATATTTAAATTTGGATTTGAAAAAATATTACCCACATCACAAGATTAAATTTGGACTTGAAAAAAAAAATACCTGCATCATCTAAAAGAATATTTTAATTGGTCCATCTGGCATTTGAAATAAGACTCTACTTATTACAAAAGGAGGTATTGACGTTTCTGAAAATTCTGTCTTTAATTATAGCTTTAAGGAAGGTAAAATTACATTTTCTATTTTAAAATTTAAAATCTAAAGTTACTAGAAATGAATAACAAAATGTATGAAATTGTATGTTTTTACAGTTCAGGTCACTAGATTAGTTATTGCTTCTAGAACTGTAATTCTGGACATATTTCTTTTTTCAAATTTGACACATGTGATAGATCAGAGTCAGTATTTGGAGACCGCTTAAATTTAAACTTTACTGAAGAAAATCAAATATATTCTTTAGTAACATATAGTTCAGTAAGGATGCACTTTTGAAATGAGAGTTCACTTTAGACTGGACTCTGGTTTTAGGCACTTTTTTTTTTAAAACAGAAAATGAATCCATCATTTGATACCTTGAAGCAAAAATACATTAAAAATGTGTAGCCTGTATTAATAAATACATGTTTTTTAAAAGATTCTCTTGGGTGTCATTAAGCTTCGATTTTGTCGCAGTTTGCCAAGATTTTGAAAAGAATTTAGTGGTCACTGAAGCGTCTATACTTTCCCTATAAAAATAGAAGTTAACTTTGTTTGACTCTTCTTTATAATATATACGGAGAACACCATAAAGATTGAAAAAGAAGATAGGACTATTATTTGGATATACAAAAGGTTATACAATACATGAGAGAGTATCTGTGAATCAAATCGAGACATACTGAAACCTCTAGTGGAAGGCTCTAGGGTTATTTTTGGCTAAATCCATTCAAAACATTTATTGATGTTTAGCTGAATAAATAGAAAAGTTTAACAAGGACCCAGTTCCTATGTTGAAGAACAATATAAGCTCTCCAGCTCCACTTGTATGTGTGAATTCTCTCTGCAATAGGCTCTGCAAATGACAATGACCATCAAAATAAAGCAATTATTAAGCTAAATTCTATGCAAGAAAATAGGCACATGTAATTACATAGCCATGGTATCTACTCCCTAGAACATTATCTTTCTGAAAAAGAAGTGGAAACTTAATATCAGTGTATTTGGATGCCAGGAGACACATTTTTTTAAAAAAATATTGTTCTCCAAGAAATAAAATAACCCATGCATCTAATCTATATAATAGAAAAATGCCATTATTAAGTGAGACTAGGGGATAAAATTAAGATTCAAAATAATGTCAACAGATTTTCAAAATTTAATAAAGACTATAAGTTGTAAATGATGACAACATAAAAAATATAGAATTAGGAAAATCGTGGTTCAGAAGCTTATATGAATAACATCTAGAGGAGTTTAGGTCGGTTTGACTAGTTTGTTAAGAATTAAACCAATATTTGTTGATAAGTAAAGCACCGTGCTGTGTCTTAAAGATATACAAAGATGGAGTGCACTAATCCTTTCTCTAAGTGACCTACCAGTGTGTGAATAGTTTTTACACACAAATATTCATAAGTAAAATACATAGTACTGAATAAATTAAAGTGAAATGAATGAAGGGACATGACAAAATTAATTCTACTTTGCTGTCCCCTTGTTCTAGCAAATGTTCAATTTTTTATCTATTATATTTTTTATTTTACAATATATTTTTATTGATACCAAAATTCTTTACACTTCTGTATTCCCTCCATATGGGCTCAACACATCTGTCTTTTTTTTTTTTTTTTTTACAGGTTTTAGGTTCAATTTAGGACTTATCAAATTCTGTCTAGTTGTCTTTTTTTACAGGATTGGACTTGGAGAATTTAGAAAGAGCCTCATGAAATTATATCAACCTAACAGGTATTGGAAGAAAATAATTCAATAATTCTCTTTTCACTTATATAATCCATTTTACAACCTATCATGCCTTTTTTTCCCCTCAAAATTTCAGTGACACTAAATGCATTAGTCAGGGTTCTCCGGAGTAACAGAACCAATTAAATATATATATGTATGTACATATATATATATATGTGTATATATATATATATATATCTTTCATCTAGATAAGCTATATGCTATATATTACATATTTTTCATATATAAAATATGTGTATATAGAAAGAGAGATGGAGAAAGGCAATCGTATATATATTATGAGATATTTTGTTTATTTATTATAAGGTACTATAAAGGGACTTATTATAAGGTATTAGCACATGCAGTTATGGACGCTGAGAGGTCCCATTATCTGCCCTCTGCGAGCTGGAGACTCAGGAAGGCGAGTGTCACCGTAATGACAAGTTTGCGAACCATGTATTATCGGCCCTGTATACTTGCAGAGGAGGCTTGACACTGAGGGACTGTGAGGACTCGCTCCGGTTTGGGGAGCCAGGGTTGCCCCAGCATCTTTTCTTTCTGCTCTGCCTCCCCGTGCATTTGTAAGCATTTTAAGAATGAACAGGCTTCACTTTGACCTGATGCGCAAATGAAAACACAATGAAGTCGTGTGATAATTTATATTGACAATTCTTTGGTACAATAGCATCATCTTTTGTACTGAGGGCACATTTATTTGTTATCCCTTATGTCTTTGCTCCTTCAGACTCACCATTTTATGCAATTCATATCTAAACTCTAAGGCAAGCAAGCAATCTATATTTGTCACAAACTATTTCTTTGCCACTCCCTTCTTATTCCTGAAATTTGATTTCCAGCGCCAATAATTTTTCTCAAACAGTGATCTTTTCTTTATCCTTGTTCCACTTGACTTTTGGTGACATTAAACTTATTGATCTTCCGCTCCCATGTTAGCTCCCTTTATTTGCACGACCCCGAAGAGTTTCTGTAATCGTCGTAGGCCCTTTTGATCGCTGGCCATCCATGCATGTCTGAGTTGCCACCTTGTTTGACCCGGTTCCACTCACCCCACTTTCTCTCGTCAGGTCCTCATTTTAAGTAAGAGTCTCAAAGCTTAGTCTTAAGCCGTAACCTCTTCTCTCATTTCTGTGGGCTTCGGTTACATCATCACTTCAGCGAAGTTCATTGAACCACTTCTGCGTTAGCTGCTCTATGGCTGTTATAATACATCGCTACGGATTCTGATGCTTAAAACAGCACACACTTGTCATCTAAGAGTTCCACAGATCAGAAGTGTAGGCCGAGTGAGGCTGAGCTGCTTCTCTGCTCTCGATTTCATGGGATCACCTGTTGGCGGGGCTGCATTTCTTCCCAGAAGCTCTGGGATACACCTTCTTCCAGCTCCCTCGGTTCTTTGTTTCAAGCCCTTGTGGGACAGAACTTCTCATTCTCTGGCTAGCTGTTGGCCAGGGCTCATTTCCAGCTTTTAGAGACTTCTTTCATTCCCTGCAGCGGGGCCACATCCCCAGGACTTGTTTATTTTGTAACTGGAAGTTCGTACTCTTTTACTCCCTTCATGCATTTTGCCCACTCCTTACCTTCCACCTCTGGCTACCACCAATCTGTTCTCTGTACTCAGTGTAAACAATAAGCATTTAATTATTTCTATAAAACAAGTACTGATTTAGGACTAGGGATAGGATGGTGAACAAATCTGGAATGCTCCAGTTCTTCTGGATAGTACAGTCAATTGAGGAAAACAAATGGTAAAATTATATTCAAATATCAACAAAACAAAACAAAACAAAACCATGTTTTTTTTTTTTTAAGGCTATGATAGCAGACTTGTTTTATTCTATGTATGATGAGAACTGGGGAGTTACTAAACATAATAATAAAAGAATATGTGATTATGAGTAAACCACGAGAGGAGTGTCTAAGTAAAATTCATATTTCCAAAGATTAGCTATACAGCCCCAGAAACATGGCTCTGATTTGGTGCAGCAGTCGGGCTGCTGATGTAGAGAGATGAAAAAGCAAAGAAATCCATTGCTTTAGGCAAGATGTCAGTGGGTTGCCGGTGTCACCTCAGAGTCCAGGGTTTCATTCTCTGCTCACCCAAAGTGATTGCAAACTAAACGTGTGACTTAGGTCAATGACACTAACTTGTGACGGACTTTAATTAGAATTCTGGCTCATTAATTCACCATGATAAATGTGTTTCACTTGAGAACCAAAGAGGATTAAAGGCCACTTCCACACAGGAGGAAAAATCAAACCCAGTTTTGTGCGCACTGGGCAAACTGAGCAAATAAAAGATGTAAAGGGAATTACATGTATTCCAGGGGCAGTCTGATGTGTTTAAATGGCGGAAGGTGCTATGCAGTTTCCTTTTCTACTCATATGGTGACAGTTGCATCTTCTACATTAACCTTGGGGATATGCACACAGGAGCCCTGTGTCACTGTGTGAGAAGTCGTACTACTCTGAGGTTGCCATGCTGTGAGGTGGCCAAGCCACATAAAAATGCTACGTACAGGTCTTCTGAACAGTGGTCCTGGTGTCTGTCACCTCAGCCTGTGCCAGACACGTTAGTGAATGAGCAGTGCCAGCCCCAGTCATCAAGGTTTCATCTTTCTTGTGGAAATCTCAGCCTCCAGGGAGTAAAAAAATATATGCTCCCACTACGCCCTACCGGAGCTCCCGACACACAGGGCCTGTGAATGCAATGTAATAGGTTGTTTCAAGCCACTAAGTTTTAGGGTAATTTGGAATACAATAAAAGTAAGAAAGGAAATGTGTAAAATACACTGTTTCATTTTTTTCCCATGAATCACTGTGACTATGTTATGGCAATATGGTGTGAATTTTTATACTGACTTGCCTTTTTAAAGACATCCACCAAATAAAGAAAATAAAAGCAAAATGCATGTGGAAGATAATTCATTAGAAATCTCTTTATCAAAAATATTTTATTAGAACTGTTTTTGCCTTCAATAGCCCACATAATTATCTCATATTTCTCCTTTATTTTCAGAGCATCTAATACAGTGCATGGCACCTGCTAGAAGCTCCGTACATATTTGGTATTCTTTTTTCTTTTGAATCAGCTTTTCTATTCACATGGTGAATACCACGAAATAAAGCGAGAAATTGAAAGGTGAGGCTTACAGAAAAATGGTTTCTACATTTGGAAATTACTGGGAAACCTCTTTCATGGAATTGAGAATTAATTTTTTTAGGTCTTAACTATGGTATTATCTACATCTCTCCACAATACAGAAGTGTCACTGAACTCTAATTACTCTGATTTCCCACCTTTATTTGAAAATGAAGAGAAAAGCTTTATGTAGTCCGAAAGGGAATCAATTATGAACATACTGATCTAATTTGCAATCAGAATAAAGACAAAACGTTTCTGAGTACTTAACAGTAGGAGAAAACACATTATACTTTTTAGTTCAATTGAATTCATATGCCAGGTTATTATACAATAAGGAAAAAGGTGGTTCAGTCCCTTTAAATACTGTACGTGATGCTCCTTTGATGGTGTTCTTTATACTGTATCATGCTCGTTCACTGGAATATCTTAGCCGAACTCAAAGTATTGCAGACTTATTTTAAGACCACCGCAACCTTAATTAAGAAACTCTTGATCAGACGCCTAGTTAATATTTTAATCATCTTGAAACTCTTTTAGGTGGTTCCCTTTTTCTTTTCCATGAACAGCTGTGCCTATGTAATAGAAGAATATATTGAAAGTGGGGAAGATGCAGATATAATTGGATTTATGGATAAGTTAAAATTGCAATATTCAATTAATTCATCAATTATCCCTGGCCACTCACTTCCAAGCTGAATGTCTGCAGTTACTAACCCCTTCCCTGTGTCTAACAGGGTTAGTTGGGGTTGTAAATAGATTCAAGGTGGAGATGGGCAGAAAACCTTCATGTCTCCTGTTGTTGAGGCTAACACAACTGGTAGAGGTGAATCAACAAGCTAGTGTACAACTGCCATCATAACTCCCAGGGAGGGGACCTTTGATTGTCGGAGTGACAGCATGATGAATCTCAGGATGAAATGTCAGTCACACCTCATTACTTTATCTCATTCCTTTCTCCAGTTTTTGGAAGGCAATCTTTCCTCTGGATGCTTTTGCTGATTTGACAGCTTACATTCATGCCAGCCTTCGAGGCCTGCCCCTCTTCCCTCTCCTCTTGGAAATAGGATGTGTGTCATAAGACACTTTCTTGGAATGTAGGTACTATCTCATTTAAATAAGTGTCTTTATCAGACCCCAGGACTTTTCAAGAAATTTGAATTTTGGAACCTTTCTCTCTCTCTCTCTCTCTGTCTGTCTCTCTCTCTCTATCCCGCATGCACACATGTATGAATGTTCATTCACATACACTCAAGCAATACCATGCAAGGAAAGCAAACTGCATTTCCCTGTTGAAAGTCTTGATAAGACATGCTTAAATGAATTCTGCAGTACTAGTAAAAAAAATAAAAATAAAAAATAAATAAAAAATAAAAATTAAAAAAATAAAAAATAAAATAAAATAAGTAAAAGCACAGAACCAAGGGCTTGAACTAAGCATATTCATTTAGTGCTGAAGAATACTTTGTAATTAAGCATCTTAAAAGAAACTGCTTGCTAATTGTACTAATAATCATTATCAAGAATGAGATTCATTAATTGCCAAAAAGCACCCCGGACTTAAACCTTTTCTTTTAGAATGAACAGAAGACAGTGCAGTGTAAAAGAAAATAATAATAAAAAAGTATGCATACAATCTGTTACTGAAATATCTCTCATTTGTTTACATGAATTTCAAAAAAGGTAAGGAAATGGAAAGAGAGTTTAATAAAAAGGCTGCAAGACTGCCTCACCCTGCTAGTAATAACTACGTTTATTGCAATAGTAATATAAGCTGTGCTTGCTTTAAAAATTAGTCATTCCCTGTGGATCTTACGTGAGCTCACTGTGCCACGCTTGAGGTCCTGGACTTATGAGAGTCATTGAGATGCACAGTATCTCATAAAACTATCACAACCAAAAATGTTCCCTTGCTCAAAATCCTATTTTCTTTTCACAACCTCGTATTTTATTAATCCATAGATCTATAATGAAAATAGAGAAATGGTTTTACTTAAATTATCAGCTTTTGGCATATTAAAAAAAATAACTTTCAATAAGCAAAGTCCCCAATTAATGATCCGGAGATCCATTCAGCTCTATTCTTCTCAAGGAGATAGATGACAGTGGGGAAAAAAGGGGAGACAGAGAAAGAGCAGCAGTTAAGTTTGAAATTTTTACTTGGTAGAAATGATGAGGAGAATATGCTGATGCTCTAAATATGAAGATGATATTATTATTATTATTGTTGTTGTTGTTGTTGTTGTTGTTGTTGTTATTATTATTATTATTATTATTGGAAATAAAGGATAATATTACTCGGTAGCCTCAAATTAAATAATAAGTATTTTTAAGGGGAAAAAGAAACATTACTTGCATACACGCGATTAGGGTAGTGGCCCAGAAATTGAGAAATGTAAGAAAGATGATTGCCCTGAGTAATTCAGACTTTATAAACTTTGTAGTGTCAATTAGTTTAGTTTCAAGAAGACATCTCAATTGTGTTGAGCTCTTAAAAACAACTTTGAGGTCACAGTGTCATGTTTCATGATATTCTTTTCTTGTTGTAGCAATATGATGGGTTTACGGTAAGGACTCTGTATAAATGCCATCAGAGGCTCAGGATAGTTTTTAAACAGGCTCCTGAGTTGGTGCTCAATGAGGGAAGCAGCATTAGAATATGACTTCGCTCTCATCACTAAACTCCTCATGAGATTTTACGTCTTATACGTTTTAACTGGCCCACATCACGCTGGACACAGTAGCTCCAGCACAGAGTCCCTTCTCCAGCTCACTGGTATGTCTTCAACCGGGTAAGAGAGCTCCTAATGCCTGATGGGAGGAGCACAGAACTGTGGGTCAGGTCCTCCTACTGTCCCGGTGTCAGGCTAAGGCCAGCTGAGTGCCTGGGAACTGCTGCTGCTTTTAGCCACTGCTGCTACCTCACCTATTCCAGCTAAGATGCCTGTGTCACTTTGGTAAGGACAGGCCCCTGGGGAAATGCATTCCTGCCTTTATATGCAGGGGGAGTTATATATTGACTTAAGTGATGAAAACTGAGCCTATTTAATTCACCATGATGCATTCCTTTGCTGAGGAAAAATCTAAAGCAAACATAATATATGAGCGAGCCACTTCCTCTATAAATTGGTCAGACAGAATTATAAAACACACTAACTCCGTTAGTTGTGGGTATATAAATTGTCATCGGCGAGTTCCAAGATGCTGTGAAGTGAGCAGAGACTCATTATGTTTTAATTACACTGAGATTGATTTATTTGGAAAATTAATAAAATCTAATGATAGCTTTGTCCCCAAACTTTGAATATAAAACACCTTTTATGCTCTTTAATAAAAGGAGTCAGGCTAATAAAATCTGTGCATTCATATTCTCATGCTACAATTAAAGAAAAGTGCTCAGAATTTTTACGGGGTGCAAAGCACAAGCACACTCTTGTCAATTTGGTGTTTGGGGCTATTTTTATAGCTGCCTCATAGCAGAGTCCATCAGTTATGCATAAAATGACCATTAACAGACTTTAACATCATCACTGCGCTGCAACTAATTTGGTTATTTCTTAAAGACAGGGCCTAAGTCAACTGATTGTCATTGAGTTGGGAGTGAGGAGTGCTACTGGCATGTGTGATGCATGCATGGGACAGCCCATGACAACAAGGAAAAAATTACCATGTCACTGTTGAGAAAGCCTGGCCCACAGCAAGCATGGTGATTTTGTGGAAGGAAACCTATTTGGAATTTACCAGGTCATTTCTCTGAAACTCCATTTCCTTCTTTGCCAGCTGGAACTAGGAATTGCCTTATAGGTGTCTGAAAATTTTTAAATAATAATTATAATAGTCAACCTTTCTTTTTTTCTTTTTTCTTTTTTCTTTTTTTTTTTTTTTTTGCTGTTTCTCAAACATTCCAGGCACGAGCTCGTCATGGCCTTGCACTTGTCTTTCCCTCTGCCTGGAATGCTCTTTCCATGGATTTTCTTATGGTTTCCCCTCGCCGGCTGCTCCATCTTTTTGTACAAACATAACTGTTCCAAGTGGCCTCTCCTGATGTGCCCTTTGACAGTTCTGACCGACCCCTCTTGGCTCCTGTATTCTCTGTCCTTTTTCCCAACTGAAATTTTCTCCATACAACTCACTGTCACCTGATGCACCACGTAAATGTCCTGCTCTGTCCAAACTCCAGCACGTAGCCACTCAGCACAGGATCTGGAATACAGCTGTGCTTAAAATTCACTAAATTCAAGTGTTGCTGAATGAGTCCTCTGTCGGGACCATGACAGGAATTAGACAGCACTAAGAAGAGGGACGTCCTAACACTGTGTCACAAAATAAACAGTCCAGTGTGGCTTCCAGCCCATCCACCCCCTGCCCGAGACAGCTCTTGAAGTTACCGCCGGCCTTCGTGCTGCAGAATCTATGGTAATCACGACAGTCCTATTCAACAGTCGACTAATTCTTCTTTCTAGAAAGCCTCTCTGAAGGTGAAGGGGTTAAGAAGTACAAACTGGTCATTGCAAAATAGTCACAGGGACGTGAAGTACAGCAGAGGGAATGGAGTCAGGCATCTCGTAATAACCACGTGTAGTGCCAGGTGGGTGCCCAAGTTATCGGGGGGATCATTTCGTAAACTTTGAAAATGTCTCACCACCTCGCTGATCGCCTGAAACTGATATAAATAATATTGCATGTCAACTGTAATTGAAAATAGAAAAAGAACAAAAAAATTAAGTCAGATAGTGTTAGCATATCTCACGGAGATAGAAACTAAAAATTATTTAAAGCAAACAAAATATGCCTGTCTTCTGTAAAACCAGACTTCTTCAGGGACACACACCCTTACTCTTCGGGCCATTCCTGAGATTTCCAAATTTCTGAAATCAGGCACCTGTTATTAAATCTCACTATGGCATTTCAGTTAATAAGATCCAAGGTCAGGTTGGCAGGGAAAGTCCATTGTATAAATGTGCCTTTCTTGGCCCAAATATAAAACCTGTTACCTACTACGTATTTCATTTTTAAGGTAAAAATGCTTTGCAAGTCAAGTCCTCAGGAAACATAAATGAGAATCTGACTATTTCACTTATTCATGCTGTATGTATTTTTTAGATGAAAATTTTTCTTTAGAGATCAGAAAAATATCAGCAGATAAACAGCGTCTGAAAGCCTGTTGTGTATACGATTCTCTAATAGGTTTTTGAGGACCCATAAAAACAGTAGTGATGAGTCTAAGATATATAATTTCTCTCTACAAATGCTTAAATTATTTACATACATGTAAATAGCACATGTAAAGACAAAAGCAATATTATACATCGGCATGGCTTGTAGCACTGCATTTCATGTGTGCAGCACACACACATGCTGTATATATGTTTTATATGTGTGTCTTATATAAATATATATATTTATTTACACATATCTATATCAGCATGCCAGTTCAGCATGCTTTATTAGAAAAAGCATAGACTTGAGAATGTAGATTTGAATCCCAATTTGCTTATTAGTCATACGATTTAAGGCAAATCATTTAGCTTCTCTGAGTGATGATTTTCTCATCTGTAAAATAATGATAACTCTTTCCAAGGGTTCAGAGATCAGAGACAAAGTATATTTGATATCTGGAAGACTCTGAAAAATCCTAGCTGCTATTTTTAGTCTATAACATAAAAACATGGTACCTTATCACTCTGCACAGCATCGGAAAGTATCAGTTTATAATTGCTTTATTTTTATAACTTGCTTGCTTTTTAATTAGCTGTTCCTAGTTCATCCTCAAGCTGAGCTGTGAAGAAAATCTGTAAAAGTCCCTTTTAATAGGGCCAAAATGTCATTTACTTTGTTACTTCCACTTTTACTATTGGGGAGCCCTCTGTTTCAAGCTCTTTGTACCCCTACTTCAGTCTGCATTCCTTGTTCTTATCTACTACCATCCTACGTTTTTATTTTGCTGTCACCCTGAGCATCGCCTTCACCCCTTTTCTGGGACGGAGATTTGTATTTTCTTGACCCCATGCTGTCTTGCTTAGTCTACCTCATTTTGGTGGAGCAAACTCACTGGTAGATTTGTCAAGAGTGCGGTGGAAATATGCTTTTGGAGAATTTGCAGGTCTGAAAACGCTTTTGACAATTCACACCTGAAACATAAAGAGAATATTGGGTGTAGAATTCAAGACTAGAAAGTATTTTCATTCGGCATTTTTATGACATTATTCAGTGCCTTTTGACTCCCACTGTTGGTGGGATGTGTGATGAACTCCAGTCCTTATTTCTTTATATATCATATTTGTTCCTCTCTGAAAACTGATAGGATCCTCTTTTCATAGTTGGAGACGTACAGTCACATGAAAATTGTGTTGGTGAACAGCTTTGTTATTACTGGCATTCTTTCCTTTCATAATTTTTTTCCCCTTCAAATTCTTTGCTCTTGGAAATTTCATTAGAATAGTTGGTCCCCTGGGTTTATCCTCTGCCATTCCTAACTCCTCTCTCCTATTTTCCATTTCTTTGTTTAATCTTATTTTCTGAATCATATCATCAAGTGTATCTTCCAAACATCTACTGATTCTTTTTAATTAGGTGATTTTATGTTTAACTACCAAGATGTCCTTATTTTTTTATAATTCCATTTTAAACCTTCCCCTCTGATCTCACATGCTTAGTATGTCATCTCTGTGATGATATCAATTGTAGTTTGTTTTTGTTTCTGGTTTTTTCTTTCTGAGGTTGTTCTTCTCTCCATGTGGCTATTTTCCTTGAGTTCATTTTCTTTTCTAGTTTCTATTGATCCCTGTCTTTCCTATTGAAACCTCCATCAAAGGTTTGGTGACCCTCAGCTCTCGTTATATTGAAGAATGAAGTGTGAAGGGCACGCTTAATATTAGGTGACTTTATCAGCTGTTCGGCTTTCCTGGTCATTGATTCAATCTTTCATCATCCAAGTACAGTTGGCAACCATTTTCTTGGAAACAGCAAATGTCAGCATCTGAAGGTCTTTGTCCTTGGATCAATTTCTTCTCAAAGGGTCATCTTATCTCCCACAGATGAGCCTGGCTGCTTGCACCCTGATAACTACTGGGGTAAGACGACCTCCCCACCCCATTCAAAATGTAGATTGTTGCTTAAGTCCAGGTTTTAGAATGGAACCTCACCAGCTATGGCTGGTGTCTTTCGTAGCTAAGACTAGAGTCCATAGTTCAGTTTCTTCCACGAATAAGCCCTCTGGTACGGGGTAGAGGTAATAGCACACGCTGTGAATGGGGATGCTAAAGATGTTCGGATGATAAGCGAGTGGATTTTGTTGCTTTCCCAAGCCACTGTGTTTAAAAAATACTACCTCAAAGCAAACTGTTTAAAGAAACATTAAATAAAAGCAAGAGGAGGAAAAAGTGTATAGGCAATACTCTAAAGAAATGGGGCGTGGAAGATTCTGGCTGGAAGCCCAAGACTGAAGGCTAAGCTGAGGACTCTCCTAATCGCTAGTGCTACGTAACTACCACATAAGGATGCAGTGATCTATGGGCCATTGATTACAATTTTCCTCTTGGCTGGATTGAACTGAAAACAGAGATAACACAATAGCAGCTCAATGATGTTATTAAATAAATAAATAAATAAATAAATAAATAAATAAATAAATAAATAAATAACCCTGTGCCAACGGGGAAAGCAGACACAACCTCTGAGTAGTGAGCAAAATGTAAAAATAAGCTCCCCCAATTTCTATGTATATGTGTGTGTGTGTGTGTGTGTGTGTGTGTGTTTAAAGAAAGCCTTTCTGTCACCAAACCAATTGTATAATCAGTCACTAAGCTGAAGTTCTTTTGGAAGACTGAGGCCCAGATTGCATTATGAGGCTTGATTTCCTTTCTATTGTAAGGGAAGGGTGAACAGGGGGCCTCAGGAAATCCATACTGCCTCTTGCCACAGCCACAGGAGCTCAGAGAACAACTAAGGTCGAGTCTTGGGTCCCAAAGGAGGACTTTTCCATTACAATGATGATCATGCATTTGAAAAAGTATTGTCCTCTTTTACTGCACTTAAAATTGCTGGGTTTGGGGGGCTTTTGCTTGTTTTATTCTTTACTGACTGAGAACATGAATTTAGCACTTAAACCTTCTCATTTATGTTAATTAATAAATGACCCTTAGCAAGTCTTTAAATTATGATTTTTTTTTTCAATGACAGAGGAGGAGATTAAGATTGTGTATTTAACTTACTCCAGGTGGAACTAGTAAAGAACCCTGGACATGTTTGGCATATTTGTTAAGGATTTTATGTGGTTGAGTTCAGAATGACATTGGGCATGAAAGTGATGGAGTTTTCTGTGAAAATACAAAATAAGTTCCCTTCCTGATTTTTTCCAATATAAGTCCAGGTACCTTACTAGGGCAGTTGATTTCAAATGCAAATGCAATTAATGTTTATCTATTTCTGCCTTTTTTTTTTTATTAGCCTGCTAAGTACAGCCTAGATCTGATCATCCCTATAATGGTTACGTGACCAGCAATCAAAAGCAACGTGGGAATTTTTTTTCTTCTCCTCCTGGTTCAGTTCATTAGTGCTCCTATCAGCTTTTAATTTGACATCTCATAAAGAAATGAGAGGAAATTTTCAGTTTAATTTACATTGCCTCACAATGGAATTTTCCACAACTCCCATATTATTTATCCTGTTAAATCAATGATGAGGAAAAGAATTTATTTGTCCAATAATTGGGTTTAGGTACACACTATTGCCTGAGATTTTTATGTGTGACAGGCAATATTTTATATCAAAGCTGTAGTTCTGTGTGGATGAAGGATGGGATCCGCAGGTGGGTTCTCCCATCACTTGCCTCATTTTCCTAGATTTGCAGCAGCGTCGCTGAATATTGTGGGGAGGGGGCCACAGGCTGGGTTTCTTAGAAAACAGATTATGGCAGAGACGTGCAGGACGTTCGTGTCCAGAATAGAGGAGTAAAAGCAGCATGATGAGCAGGGGCAGAAAGGCCTCGCTGGGGGCTCAGCCGAGAGCGCACAGAAGGAAAGCTTGGTGGGATGCACCGGACATTGTGCCCCTGTCCCACTGTCCCTGCTGTGGAGCTGCAAATGATATTCTTTGTCTCCCTCTTCTGTCATCTATTTCAGAGTCCCCTCGCCCCTCCTGTCAGCTCTGCTGATCTGGACGCCTTGTCTAGCAGGATGACCCAGAATTTCACACCTGAGAGAGCTGTGCCGGTGGTTGGCGTGACCTGCTTAGGCCAGGCCGCTGCCTCTGTCTGTTTATGGTCAGTATCGGGCAGGTGTCATCCCTGGGGATCACTCAGAGGCCAAACACATTCTCCTCTGCCCCTACTTCCAGAATGGTGACTCCTTTCCTCTTCTCGTGGTCTCCTGGCAGGAGGATCTTGAGCAAAACGGGCTGTAGGCTTAGCTGAGAGCAGAATGGGAAGCTCAGTGTCCCCTGTGGACGGGTCTGCTGTCTGGAGACCTGGACCTCCAAGCAGCTGACAGGACTCCGTTTGGGGGTGATGAGCAAAAGCACCTCAGGTGGCTCACCAGAAGTGCAGGTGAGAGGCGCCATCGTATTTCCACCCTTGTGTTTCTGGACCCACGTATTCGATCTCAGAGGGACATGGCACCATGTGGCGGGACATCAATTTAGCATGTGCGCTGCAGTCAAGGACAGTTAACTTTGTCCTTTGAGGGCATCATCTAAGGTGATGCTTCAGCTGTACCTTCCTCCGAACGATGGATGCTCTCAGTCAGCACTTCAGGTGGAGACAGCATGTGCCGGGAGCAGTGGCTGCCACAATCAGCGGGTGCCACTGCTCATCCTTTGCTACCGTGTTTATTTTTTTCTTTAATTCCAAAATACCTTGTAAATGCTGACCAATCAGTTTTCTTTCATCTGATATCTCCCATAATTATGTGTATTTGAAAACCGGATAGAAAATAATGAAAATTAATGACCAATATGATTTTAGAATTATTTAGAAAACATGACCTAAAAAAAAAATATGCAATTAAATTAGTCTGCAAATGTCACCCTTACTGGGAATGTGTCAGGAGCTAAAGGTGAAGGCATGATAAATGAGCTTAGATGAAGCATTTAATTTCCTGCCAAACTTTTCTGAGAAGTTCTCCTAAGTGTCTTCCCCCTCATCATTCTTTTACCATGTGAGGTCTTACGCTTTCTCCTAAATGAAACTACTCCTTGACCCTTTTAACCCAAAGTCTTTACTCCCAAAATAAATAGACCTCACCCTTCGAGAAGATGGTTTTAAAATCTTGGTTCGAGAGGGTTTAGAAAGCAAAGCTTCATTCGCGTCGGAGAGAGGATAGCCTACCTGCCCTTATTTCTTGTTGCAAATAACTCAAATACAGCTGTCTGCATAGACAAAACTAGAGGTATGCCCTTTGGAATTTTCTCCACAGTGTCTGGCATGGGCGACATCATCAATGCCGTGGAGAAGACACAGTAGAGATAGACCAGGGTAATCTCAAAGAAACTGTGGTCTGAAACACACAGAGTCGTACCTGAGTTTAGCCACTGAACCAAATGCACGGATAAGGGCTCTGCTGGCAGGGTTGGGGTGGCTGGCTGTGTGCTAGAATCTCTGCAATCCCTTCTCAACACCCTACAGCCTCTCATCAATGCCCTGAAGCACCCATCGCCTTCTCATCTCCTGCTCACTGTCCAGGCAAAATGACTGTGTGTCCTCTATGGGCAGTAGCACCCCAAGCTACGGCCATGCTAAGACTCTGACATTGTCTTAAAGCAATTCAATCTACTTTCAATTTTTGGTTAGTGTTTATCTTGTGAAGGAGCTGGAGGACATGTGGAGGAGAGGCAGAGAAGGGAAATCTCTGTTGGTGGGGTTGGGCTCTTTTCTGTTACAGGCCCAGAGACTGTAAATCCGAGCCCAGCGTTTTTGTCCCCACGAGAGGACACAAAAGCACTTGGGGTTAAAGGCGTCACCTGTGGTGAGTTTGAGGATTTCAGGGTTGGCAGGGAAGAGACAGGACGACAGTAAGAGGTGGTGATGTGCAAGCTTTACTGGGCAGGATTTGGACAGGTCACCAGACAGTGAAAATCCCTCCTGGAAAGAAAACTTCCAGAGACAGTGAGGCCACCACCAGCGGGGGATTAGGGCTAGGAGTCTCTCCGGGGAGAAGGGGGTTTTGGAGAGGGGCTTATGTGTCTAAGTGAGGTCAGCTGCACGGTGGGGTGTCTCTGGTGGGAGCTCCAAAGGGCAACAGCAGTTCGGGGTTGTTTATAGGTACAGTGTGTGTCTTGCTTATGGGCAGCAGGTGTGGGTGCAGTTTCAAGGGCAGGTGAAGCAGGTAGGCTCTGAATGGCTAAACACTGTTTGCACTGCACGGAGCAACTGAATTGTAAAAATTTTAGTGTGCCATCAGTGGGCTTGGGTTAATGTTTCTAGCCATTACTCAGGCACCATCTTTAGTCTATTTACGGAAGATCATCCTCCGAAGAATTCAGTTAGGAGCGTGCTCCCTGAAGGAGTGTTTTCTTCCCTGCCCCCTCCCTCACCCTAAGGACCAGACGGTTTTTCAGAGTATTCCTTCCAAGCACACACAGTGTTTTTTCACAAAGAGTTCTGGTAAATGCCTTTCTCCCGCAGTGATGTCTTGTGATCTTTTATAGTTACATTCTGGGTGGCCTCTTGTCTGTCTCACCACTTGCTCCAGCCCCGATGGGACTCCCTGTCCCCATGACGTTCTCTGCAAGGTCTGTCTGGTCGACCGCTGTTCGAGTGTATTATGTGTCTTTGCTGAGATAAGGGAGACGTAGTTTGCTATGTGTCTGATGCTCATAACAGGGCAGTTTTAGAGAGGAGTGAAGAGAAAAAAAGCAGGGTTCATAGACCAACCTACTAAGTGAGCGAAGTCCAGGACTTTGCAGGTGGAGCTATGATTGAGTTAGCACATCAACAAAGATGCTAACCTGGGAACAAAAGGCCAAAGTGAGATGCGATGGGCTTTTTTTTTTTTTTTTTTTTTAGCTCAAAAGGAATTGCAATATCAGGGGCACAGATTCAAGTACAAACCCAAATTATGTCCTGATTATAAGGGAAAAGCAAAGGGTTTTTTATGAGAAAATAAAATAATTACATTAATAGAAGGAAGGAATTTCTATTGGTGCTAATAAACAGTTATCTTTTAGCTATTCATGGCTGTTTGCTGATTCTTAGGGAGGAAAACCCTATATTGTGTTATTTTATGTGAAAATATTATGTAGTGTAGAAATGTGTTGAAGGACAATTTTACATACTATGCAATTCAGAGGTTAAGAAAATACACTATTTAGTGTGAAGATTATGGTATATCCTATCAGATATTAATATGTTAAAGTAATTATTGAAGATTGTTAAAAAGCCAATGCAACCTGTTTTCATAGCTTGCTTCCACTCTTAGCCAACAAAAAAGGTTTGTGACACCATTTATGGATTTAAACAGATGTTTCCTGCACAAAAGTGCACCATCTTTGGAAGTGGGAAGTTATGGTAGAAAAGTTAAGAACGGTTTGCACCATCATTTTAGAATCCTGGCAGCAGAATCCGGCTGTCTGGAGAAACCATCCGTCCTCCAGCTGCATGACTTCCCAGAAAATACGTCTGTGATTTGGGACATGTCACTGAATTGTCTCGGAGGCTCAGGTGAAAAGAAGACAATGTGGATTAACACAGGCCCTACCTTCAGGGGGTTATTAGGGTTAAATGAGATCATGCGTGAGAAAGATTGGCCTGTTTCCTGGCACAGAGAAAATGCTGTAAACATTCACTACTATATTGGAATAAATAAGAGTATGTGACACCTCTCTCTTGAAGCCACACCAAGTTCCCTCACAGTGACATTCGTGGAACTGGGGGTGTTGGCAGTCCTGTGAGGACGTGCCGCCCGGAGGCCTGCAGCCACCACCCTCACACCGCTCATGAGTCGTTTCGTGTTCTTGTTTCTTTCATGATGGAGATTCACAACGAAAGAGATCTGGAACATACCATTTCAACTACTCCTACGAAAATCAGAGCACCCACACCACATCTGGCTGCTTCCTAAAGGAAAGTACCCACGGAAGACTGATGAATGTAATGCCAGCAAAAGGGCTATTTTATCGGGTTACTATCTGGTCATTTGCTATCAACATAACTTTAGGAAAAACAGATTTTTTTTTCTATTCTGCACACCAAGGCTTGTTTTGGTTTTCTGTTTTATAGTCAACATTTTAAGCAACACAGGCACTAATTACATTTTCATGTGCCAGTTAGCAAAGAAGTCGGCTTGGTATTTTCTAGAGTGGACCAGTAAATGGATGGACTGAATTTTTCGTAAAACTGATAGAAAAAAAAGATGAAATTTTGTTATTTGCCACTAAAAAGCATAAATATAATTACTCTATTAAAAAAAAATATTTTGTTGTTCATTAAGGCTCACTGAAAGCCTAAGACCTAATATATATATTTTTTAATAAACAGGTTTATGTGTATTTGTGTGTACTTATGGGTTTAGAATTTTGTAATTATTTTAATGTGGTTCAGTATGATTTGTAACTTGTGTCAAAACTAAAGAGAATTAAACAGTCAGTGGTCTATCTTAATTCTTTATGAAATACAGCAGTGTGGTTCACTGAGTAACTATTAATTAAGATAATCGCTCAATTGGCAACTTTCAGCTACCAGTAAGATATGCAAATTAAGCATAATGTACTATTTTATTAATTAATACTGTAAGCAAGAAACTTGCAATTAATTCACTTCATCACGGGTGGCATAATATAGCAATATTTTCAAATAGATTGTGGAAGAATACTTATACATGCATGCATGTGTGTATTTTTACAGAATATAATACTTTATGTAATTCTCCAAAGTGTCAAATTCACAATTACGTGGAAAAGGAGCATTTGTTGAGAACAGAAACAAAAGAGGCTGATGAGGCTTGGGACAGTCAGGAGAGCAAAAAAGTATCACCCCATAAAAATAAGAATCCCAGCTAGTGTAGAGGTAACAAAAGAGCAAATGTTGTGTGATTCCACTTATATAAAATATCTGGAACGGGCAAATTCAGAGAGACAGAGGTTAAAGGGCACCAGGGGCTGGAAAAAAGGGAAAAGAGGCAGTTTCCCTTTAATGGCTGCAGAGTTTTTGTTTAGGTTGTAAAAACGTTGTGAAAATAGATAATGTTACTGTTTATCTAACATGTGAATGTTGTCTGTACTACTGAGGTATACATTTTTTTAAAAAGTGGTTAAAATGGCAAATTTTATTATACCCACACACAAATTCAAAAGAATCACCCATTGCTGTGGCCCCAGGAGGTCATAAGAGTCCTAAGGCCCGTGAACGCTTTGCCTGTGACATTATTTGATGACCACACTCATCTTCGGAGTGAGACTAGCTGGAGGACACTGGATGCCAGGGAAAGACCCCACTTGCTTCCTCTCCTCGAAACCAGGGAGGTAAGTGGGGTGGGATGAGGTGGGGAGGGGATTTCACTTTGCATCCAAGTCCTTTCCCTTTCCTGCAGCTTTGAAAAATTGATGAGACCAGGACCCCCTTTCCACAAGCTGAATATCTGGGGGGAGGAAACGAAACTGTAGCCATGAATGAGCATGGGGACATATTTCATGGTAAAACCAGAGGTTGCAACGGGGATGAGATTGCTTTTGCACATATTAAATTCCAGTATTTCAGCTTGCCCTGTACATCAGGGGCTCTCCACCTTGGCTGCACAAATGGATTCACCGTGAGAGCTTTGACTAACTCCTGATGCGCACCCAGGCTGGACCACAGCCACTGGAATCCAGGTTTCAGGATTTTTACAAGTTCCCCAGGTAATCCCATTATGCAGGAAAGGCTGCAAAGCACTTCTAAGATCATGTTTTACCACAGGCGTTTCATCTTACAGGGTACTTAGGAAATATAAATATTTACTAGATTTTCTGCCCCCCAAATACATTGAAAGCGAACATCATGGAGAAGATTTGCTAAGTTATTTTCTCTCTACTACAGCGAGTTCCAGACCTGAAGGACTCAGCTCACAGAGCGAGTCTATGGCGCCGATTCTGATGAAGTCCTTGCCCACCAATCTGGTCTAGCAGAAAGTGGGCAGAAAGAGAACACAGGAAAGTTCTGGAAGTTTATCTTCCCACTGCCCCACTCCCCAGAATTCCTCTGCCAATGACTGGGCAAAGCAGGATTATGAAAAACCAGCTTCCCTGCCTTAAACCAGGACTCACTCTCGATGCATAATTTACACGGCGGGGCTTCTCTGCAGGGTCAGACTTAAGCTGGACCCCAAGACTGTCAGAAGCTGCACTTTTGCTTGTCCTCATCCCCTTCTCTGTGCTGCTTCCCCCTTCTGTTATCATTTCCCTCCCTTGAGTGCATTTTCTTACCAAGTCATTTGCATGTGAATTCTCAACATGGCTTTTATTCCGTGGAGTGCTAGATCAAAAATGTTTAGAGACTGTTGGTGTAGGAGAGAGAATTCAGTAACTATCAAGGCTTAAATGGGACCGAAAGAATAGTCAAAACATAAAATAAAATAATGCGAAACCCACTGCCAACAAAAATCCCCTAGGTCAATCATCAGTGCCACTGTGGCCAAGGGCGGCTTGGAGGGTGGAAGCTCTTGGGCACTTCTTCCCACGTGGCTACTGAACATGGCTAGTGTGGGCTCTCTCACAGGGCAGTTCCAGGTATTCAGATTTCTCCGATGGCTTGATTTTCACTAAGGCACTCCAAAGGGCTCAGGAAGAAGCTGTCATGCTTCCTCTGGCCTAGACTCAGAAGCCGTGCAGTGTCACTTCTTTCCCTGAGAAGGGAGTCATGTGGCCAGCCTATGTGGAATACTCTGAGGAGTACGTAGCTCATTGGGGGCCCCCTTTAGGTATGTACTTAATAAAATGAAGGGAGCACAGAAAGCATGGGGCCCTCGCCATGTTCCAAAGTGGGTTTGGGACACCAGGAGGAGACCGTAGCAGAGGCCTCCCCACCAAGTAGGGCCTGCAAACGAGTTATCAGGATGGAGCACAGGGCCAGGCCCTCGGTGGCACATCTGGATTCCCTTCAGTTCCCCCAAGATGTGGATTCTAACCCGAGAGCCTGCAAGTCTGTTGGGGGCTCTGCTAAGGTAGAGCTAAGAGAGTTAGATGGAGGATTCACCAGTCCCTAGATGTCTGCAAATGAGCAGAAGGCAAAGGGAAGTGAATTTAGCAAAGGGAGATGACCTGTGCTCCCCACGAGCATGGCATAAGACAAATGAACAGAGCAGAACAAGAGGTAAGTAGGGAGTACAGGGGCTGAGCAGCGAAGGGACACCACGCTGGCCATCAGGACTAACCGGCTAGTGTGGCTAATGCACACACAGACCACTTAGGGGCCCAGGGACCTCACTTTTCCAGGTGATGAGACCTTGCAAGCCATGCATCCCTCCTCTCTGTACTCACCTGACCCTCCACCCCCCACCCCCAGGTATTTGGGAATTTAGCATCCTGATTTCCATGCTCAGCAAACTATTTTGCTTCTTACCGGATTGAAAGTGGGGTTTCTTGTTGCCCCGAAGAGACTGAGTGAGAAAAGACTATATTTTATAGATGGAAAATCTGAGACTCAGGGCCAGGAACTGTTGCATCAAGTTCCCGGAACCAGTAATGGGAAGAATCTGGGATTCCAAGTCGAGTCTGATGCCTCGCCTGGTGTCCTTTCCACTTTGCTATCTCTGATCCTCACTGCACGGAAAGAGCAATTGAAAGACAATTCTCAGAAATTCATCATTTTTCAACCTTCACGTTTCACTAACAAGTCTCTGGTTGTGATAAGCATAACCTGGAAACCACTACATATTAATAAAAAGTGACACTGATTTGTTTTCAGGTGTTCACTTGTGCACTGTGCACGAAGTCAGCTGTGTAAAAGTGACAGGAGAGAGAATTCTTCACGGCTCGTTAGTGGAACACACACCGAAATCGACTGTTGTATTTAGCAGTCACCACGCACGCGAGATAAGGGAACTGCGTTTCAGAAAGAAATGGGCAAGAAGCACAGGTTGGACGTGGTCAGAGAAGAGGCTGCCGAGCATCCAGTTTCCACCGTGCCACCTGGGTTCTTTCCATTTTAGACTTACACCTGGGTCTAAGTTGCACTGGAAGTGTGTGCCACAATCCTCCTGGTGTTTCCTCCACTTTCTAAATCCTTCTGATTTACTATAATTTTAGTATCATAAAGTGTCAAAGATATTAATCACGAAATTTATTTCAGGGGTATCCTGACAACACAACAACAGCAACAATCAAATAATAATTGTCTCACACTCATTGCACACTTTCTATGTGCCATACATCACGCAGACCTCTTTACACTAGTTAGTTCATTTGATTATAACAACATTTTATGAAGCTAGTTCCTATAGCTACTAACAAACAGGTCCATGAGGAGAAAAAGAGGCGGGGGAGGGTTGTTGAATTGGGTAGGAGGATGCACACCCACCATGCGGTGGAGTTGGGGAGGGAACTGAACGGGTCTGGCTGCAGAGTCGGACCTGCGACCCCACTGGGGTGTGCTTCCTCTCTGGGCAGACTACTGGACTGGAACCACACGGCTGTGTTTTCTCCCTAAACCTAATCGACATATTCATATGCACAAATGTGTAGAAATTTTAAGTAAAAATATATTTTTGTTGTTGTTATTTAAAATAACTACTATGATAAAATTTAAAGTCTTAAGTGATGGGACAGGATGCCTTGGTCCAGAGGGCCGACAGGATGAGTGCCAGATATGACAGTACGTCCTGTGACATCTAGAAAACCAGATGAGCACTGTTGTCATCGAGTTTGGACAAGAAGTCTGTGAGCACATAGGAATTGTGACAGGCTTCGTGCAAGCATTCTTCTCTGACCATCTTAGAACTGCTTTACAGAAGTGGTCGCACCTACTATTGACAGTCCCTTTAAAGAGGGACATTGTGATGGGCAAGACGTATAAAGGCAAGGTGCTGAATTTTCAGGAAGGTAAGCTCTGCTAGCTGCCTCAGGACTGTTTGTGACACAGAGCAGAGTCAGGTCTACGCAGTAACTACGTGTTTTGCCTGGTGTTCACACTGCCACCGAGTTGCACCTTCACAGACTGTCTCCTAGACAGGATCTTAGGCCTGCCAAAGCGGACTGTTCCTCATTCCACTCATGTTAAGGGCCACTGCTACTGTCTAAACTAGTAAGAGACTGTTTGACAACAAAAACCCTCAGTCTTCAAGCCACTCATTCACTCATTCATCAGAAGCAGAGAATGACCATTGCCAGGAAGTTGGGGGAGGAGGAACAGGGAGGTTTTAGTGAAGAGTGCAAAGTTTCAGCCACATAAGATGAGTAAGTCTTAGTGATCTAGTGTAAGGTACAGTATTGTACTATATCGTCTACTTCAAAACGAAGAGCATAAATCTTATATTAAGTGGTCTTATCACAAAAGTAACCGTCATAAAAAAGGAGGGGAGGAGGAAATATTTGGAGGTGATGGATATGGATACGTTCGTGGCATAGATCGTGGTGACGGTTTCATGGATGTGTACTCATCTCCAGACTTATCAGACTGTATTTATCAGATACATGCAGCCTTTTGTGGATCACTCATGTCTTAAAAAGGGGTTCAAAAATAACACTATCTTGCCACGTTTTAAAAAGAAGATTGTTCTGTGTTTCGAGAATCAACCAAAGTTCCCAAGAGCAGAAACAGAACATAAAAAAGGCCAGTTTAATAATCACAGATGAAGGTGACGCTGCTCGCTTGGATGACAGGAGTGAACGGATCAAGAAACAGTTGGTTCTTGTATATATTCTGGAAGTGGAGGCAGGAATTTCAGAATTATTGAACTGAGAGTTTATCATAAAGCAAAGAGTCAAAAACGGCTCTCGGCCTGTTCTTGTCTCGCAGAACAATGATTCTGTGGTTGGTCAGACCTCCTGTTCTTCAGAACGTACATCTCACTTCTCACCTGGCATTTGACCAGGGGGCCTGATAGTCACATCAGACTTGAGAAAACTAAAATAGAAATGTAGCCCACATACAGAATCGGAAATAAATCCCACCCGATTTATGGACACAAACTTCACACACATGCTCTCAAAATAAACAATAACTAGTCCTCGAGGAAGGGGATGCGAAAGCACCATTTGTCACGAAAGTTCATCCTAAATGGACCCGATCTTGAGGGTCATCGTCTGTGTTAATTGGCATTATACAAAGGAATGATCAACCTCGTATATCTCTGTCATGGAAACCCGGACTTGGGCACCATCTGCCTTGACTGTATCTCAGAAATTGCTGAAGGTCCTTGAGGAAGACATGCCTGGATCAGAAAGCGAGCAAGAGGCTTACATAGCTCCTTAAAAGATGTACATACATTTCAGGGACAAAAAAAGAGAAACAATTTACAATTATAAATTTCTAAAATAAAGACTCTAAGAAAAGCGAGGAGAAGCACTAAGCCTCTTATTTTTCTCTTGGTATCACCCCTGCAGCAACAGAATGGAGTGCACCCCCAGTGACCCGGCAGGGAAGCCAGAGAAATCGCTATCTTGACCCTGTGCCCCTTGTAACTTCTATGTGTCCCTATCAGTGCCAGTGTCTTAGCCTGGGGTTTCCTAAAAGCAAAGACTGAAGCGACCACTTGTAGGCAGGTTGATCATTTAGTAGGTGGCACAGGGAGCATCAGGGAGTAACAGGAAAGAGTGAAATCACACAAGACTGAAAGTCAGTTCAGAAGCAGCAGGAGAACTGATCCATGGAATTTATTCTCAGGAATACAGAGAGTGACTTTTGGGTGCATCAGCCACAGGCTAACTGAGAAAAGCATTTATCTATCTCCTCCTATTTCTTATTGTTTGAAGTTTAGCCCAGGGGCATTAACATAAGTGAGTCAAAGCCTAGGGCAGGTTAAGTGTTTAGCTGCAGCTGAAAGGGAGAATGTGGGGTTAGACCCAGAAGGTATCTGATGCACCCCTATGGGTCACATCCAGCTAGAAACTGGAAGAAAGGAAGTCAGCTGACACCATTCACAGGGGGTGACCTCCAGGGCTGACCTCCTGGGCCACAGAGCAGGGGGGAGAAGGATGGAGTAAATATGGAGGTGCAAACGCAGGCTCTTCAGGACGCATCCTTTAAAGGCCGTTCTCAGGGTGGGGGCCAGAACGATCATTCTAAAACTTGAATGAGACCATCTTATTTCTCGAGTCAAAACCCTCCTGATTCCCCTTATTCCACTGAATGTTTTCCCATGTCACAAATTGAAACGAAATTGGTTAAGGAAGCTGATAGGCTTCCAGTGGGCAGTGCACATAGAATAATCGTGCTGCGCTGAACGAAAATGCTATATCAGTATTTGAGGCATAAAGTTTGCACTGAAAAGCATATCTGAGCACAGAATTAAGTTGCTAACTGTTACTACGTATTTTATATCTCTGAAAGGACAAAGATATTAATCAGCTTCGGAATGCCAGACTAAGCAGATATTAAATCGTGAAAAAGACAGTATAATTCTTAGGTGAAAACCAAGAGAATCTGTGATGTCTTCTTATTGGTAACATTTCCTCTGACTGTGACCGACCTGTTTTTTTAATTGACTTGCTTAAAGACCATTTCTAACTCTTCGGTTTAATACAGCATGCGCACTGCAGATGGCTAAATTGTTTTCAAATCCTGGTGGAAATGTCTGCTGTATAAGAAGCAGTTCCTGTATTCCTCCCACAGATATTTGTTTGACACTGGGATAGATAACGGGATTTCAAAAACACAAAGATGGAACATAATTCTCTCTCGAAGTGAGCTGTCAGTACGACGTATGTGAAATATTCTGATAAATGTTCAAATGCAGCTATAAACAGAGATAATAGAAATATACAGGGCAGAGAGCCTAATTCATTCTTCTACTTCCAAAAAGGGGTGGTTAGGAACGTGGATCTTGAAAGTTTAACACCATACAGCAGAGGGAAAGGTGAATACAGGAGCACAGAGATCTTAGAGATAACGGTTTATTCTGGAAGCTACTGTTAGTAGCAAACTATTGAAATTTAAAAAGCGTTTATAATGGAAGTGAGACCCGACGACAGAAGTCAGATTATGGGAGCCTTAGTGGTCCCCTGAGAGTTTACCCTTTATCCTGAAGGTGATGACGAGCTACAGAAGGATTTTCAGCAGGAAGCTAACAATGCCCGATGTAGCCTTAAAAGAAAAAAAAAAAAAGATCTCCTGCCACGAAGTACTAGCCTGACTGCAGGGGCAGCTGGAGCTAGCTAAGCAGATTATTAGAAGGCTGTTGCCTTCTTTGGGGAGAGAGAAGCTAAGTCCCTGAATTAAATTTCTGGTTACGAAAACTGAAAACAGGGAAGCACTTCATGAGTGACCTCAGAGGTCAAATCTAGCCACCTTGGTAAATCCAGAAAACTAGGATGAGAGACATGGTGAAATCTAGAAAATGCGTGTGGGTGAGGAGTTCAAGAAGGGCCTGTGTCCTGCTGACTGTGGCCTCAGCTGGGAATATCCGAATGGCTGGTAGGATGGGAACAACTGAGGTCTGGAATCACTGGAGCAGTCTTTTTGTTTGTTTGTTTTTGTTTTGTTTTGTTTTGTTTTGTTTTGGTCTTGGAACACTTTCACATGTTTAAAAATTACTCCGGCCTCAAAGGGTCTTTGTGTCGATTATAAACATTGCTACTCACCATACTAAAAATTAAGACAGAAATTTTAAATTTATTTTAAATTTATTTGAAATAGCTATAATGAGCTCTTTAATTAAGATTATATAAAATTTGAGATTAAATAATTTCATTTGATTGAGATTAAATAAAAATGCTGTATTTCCCAAAACAAAAAAGTGAAAAGATAACATTATTTTACATTTTTTTTTTGGCAAAAACCCTTAATTTCCGACTTAATAGAAAACATTCATTTTCTCAAATCTGTTTCTGTGTCCAGTGTTATGATATCTCGTTTTGATTGAAGTGTATGAAGAAATCCTGACTTTATACAGAGGTAAAGTTGGAAAAGGAGGGACATTTTAATAGCCTATTCAGATAAATGTGAATATTCTCTTTCGGTAAAATTCACAATTTTACAAGAGGTATTTTCTTAAGGTTCAGTGTGGACTCTGAACCTGATCAGGGAGCATTTTGCACTCTCTCGCATTAAAATCCACTGATATATCTTTCACTTTGAATGGATCTTTTACTCATGAATAATTTTGCTAATGTGCACAGGTCATTAGGAAAATATTGTTTCATTGAGCTAGGCAGATCTTGCAAATGTTGGTATGTTTCATCATAAAAAGTAAAGAATGACATTAATTAAAATCATCACCCATCTCATCAGAAGAGTCTTGGGGAGCTATTAAGCTAACAGTGGCAGATATAAACTAAAAGTTTATCATCGACGATCAATAGTCATGTTTTTCTTTGAAGCCGTTCTTTCTTTTTGGAGAAAATAATTTGCAAGGGTCTAATGAGGATTAACCATAGTTTTTCAGTCATTCTTTCGTGTAAAAATTGGTGTTTAGTGAAAGAAGTGCCTCGTTCAGCCCACTCTGCAATCTCAAAAGTGCTTTTTCTTGAGACGAGCAGCAGCCTTCGGATGCAGCGATGTACTTTATGCATATTTATGCACCTCTTGTCACATAGAATATTAAAAAGATGAGTACGAAAGGATTTCACTTTAACAAAATTAATATTTTTTCCTGCATCACCAAGGATATTCTTAAGTGGCAATGACCTTATTTTTTTCTTTTACTGCCAGCGTATGGTAGTAAAGAATTTAAAGAGTGTTAGGATAAGGTGGTGCCTCCACCTTGGTTCGTGCTAAGGCATCAGCGGTTTTTGCAGAACTTCAAATATCAACACAGTGCAAAAGGCAAATAACGTGTTAGCATTATTAAATAGTTTTAAACATACTTTGCCCTCGCAGACTCCTTGAAAGAAGCTCACTCGCCCTGAAAGGGCCATGGACTAACTTTGTGACTCACTGATCTTCATTTATTATTGAGCTGGGGTGATTTGAAGATGGGCTCCGCTGACATGACTGACAGGCGTGTCTCAACTTGGCTTCTTCATAGAGCTGGGTTTCCATATAGCATGACAGCTTCCGAGTAGTGAGACGTCTTAAATGGTACCTGAGTGAATGTCGCAGCAGGCAAGGCAGACGCTGAATGGCCCTTTATGATTTAGCCTCTGCAGTGCCATAGCCTAATTTTTATCCTATTCGATTGTTTAAGTAGTCACCAGCTCAAGGGGATGAGACACTTACTCCCACCTCTCCATGGGAAGAGTTTGCGGCCAGGTTTTAACATTTCTATAGACCGATTTGGCCATGAATTATTTATAGTCCTGCACTCTTCAGAATACACTCACCCTGCCAAAGACCTCTCTCAAAATTGCAACCCATTAGAGAATCAGGCTCAAGATTCAGAATCGCATTATCTAAATCGGGTCTAGGTGTGGATGGGGTTCCTGGTTGGGTTCCTGGGTATGATCCTTCTAGATTTGAGGACTTATGGCCTGAAGAGACCAGTTATCTGCCCTATATATCACCCAATACAGAAATTGTAAGGCATAAGATAGCATAACTGACGTTTCAGTTTACAGAAAGGGAAAATGGGAAGCACACAGCAGTCACTCATCTTCAGGAATTCTAAAATTTGACAGCGCTCCTCTCACCGGTGTTTTGATTAGAATCCAGTCCTTCTCCCTGATCTACTGCCACCACGGGGCTGTCCACTGGATTCTTAATTGTGCCAACTCAGCTTTCCTGTTCCACAGAAATGGCCTGTGTTTGCAGCTGGGGAGTTTATTTCTCAGCCTCTTTCTGTCCACAGAAATGTGAGTGTTGAAAGGCCTCTTTTGATTTCATCTCAGCTCTTCAAGTTCACACTTGTAAATGCAGTCCTAGATCTTCTATTTATTAGTAGGTGAAGGCGACGTTTGCCAGTGGGATATAGAATTTGATTGGTTAGGCATGGCCCTTGTCCTCATGGAGACCAGAACCTAATAGAACAGCTTTCATTGTTGAGATTTAGGCTGGGTAAGAAAAGTACAAATCTCTGCAGAACATAGGTCAGAAGAACAGACTTCTTCTTGGGGGTCAAAGAAGCTTTCTTCAAGAAATTGCATGTAAGCTAAGCTCTGTCAGATGAGCAAAAATTACCTTATCAATGTGTGTGCTAATCCCGTATTGGTGCTATATATACTCGGGCATTAAACTGATACCTTCTGATAGCTCAAGACAGCTTTTGTATTTTTAAATATGAATCTAAAATGACCCCCAAAGTCTGTACCTTTATCCTAATATCACACACCTCACAAATGTAGAGGGGAGAGACTGTCTTCTCTTCCTGTTGCAGAAGTCGTCATTATTATAATTTCATCCTGACACAACTAAATCTATATGCAGCGATATTACCAGTAGGTAAGCATGCGTGTGCTCACACGAGTGATTATTCCTCATCATTTGATGTCTTTCATCAAAAGGATAAAAGTTACTGTTGAAATAAATAAGAATAAGGAGCACAGCTTATGGTTATGGGCCTAGCGCCTGTGATTAAATATTTAACAAGGTTCCATTGGAAGCCTGCATTTTTAGGGATTTATTGTTCTGATATAAAATTTGCTGGGATTCAACTAGGCCGATAGCAACTTTTTATTTTCTAAACCTGGTTTAAATTGGTCTGCTTGTTTTATGTTATGGGACTGAAAACAAAAAAACAACATGGTATTTCTAGTCTTCAATTACATCTGAGCTTCTTTTCCTCAGTGCCTGCCTGAATTTAAAAGTGATAATAATAATAAAATAAAAAGATAGGTTTATAGACGTGTATTTCATGACAGAAAACAAGAGTACAAGCGAGGTTTCTGGTAATTGGATGGTTTTCCACTAATTGTATTTTCTTCTTTTCACAAAGAATTGTATGGGGCGTGTAAATGGGGCTTCTGCCTCTTAGCACTGTTTCTGCTTCTCATCGATTGATTTTATCTCCACAAGTAGGTTGATTGATCTCTCTTTTTTTGGATATTTGCAACTCCTGGCTTTTAATTTGCCTTAGCATTAGAATAGACATTTGTAATGGTATAGATTTTGTTTTGTTTTGCCTAGAAATTTAACACTTTTTATGCAGTGTCTTTTTGTAAAAGTAACTAATTCCAATGACTTGAACTTAAAAAAACACACCTCTTCCCTTCATTTTTAATACAAAATGTAAATTAGACAATTAAAGATCAAGTATGCTGGCTGCACAGAATAGTCTTTCTGGCAATCTAATGCCATCCAACACCTCTTGCCCTCTAGCTTGTACTCTTGCCCCGTCAGATGTCTGCTTCCTTCCTTTTTCTAAGTATTGTGTCCTTCACTACTATCTCAATGGGTATTTATTTGAGCTGGTTTTGCGGATTGCCACTGCTGATCCCAAAGCAGTCTGTCTCCTCAGTGTTAAATCTGTGCCACCCTCAAAACCAGCAGGCTTCTTTCGGAATGGGTGAAAGAGCTAAATATTGATGTCACTGGTGTCAGCTGCCATGTGGGAAGTGGCTGTACTGATCCTGAGACCCTTAGGAAGGCCATCTCTGGTGCCCACTATGTCTTTGACATGGGAGCTGAGGTTGGTGGTGGTTTTCCTGGAACTGAGGATGTGAAGCTCTTAAATTTGAAGAGATCACCAGGGTAATCAACCCAGCACTGGACAAGTGTTTTCCGTCAGACTCAGGCGTGACACGCAGTGCAGGGCCAGCCAGATATTGTCACATCAGCTTTCATGCTTGCAGTCAGTATCATTGCCAAAAAAAAAAAATCATATTAAAAGAACAAACAGGCTCTGATAATAGTGAGTCGAGCAAAAACAACTTTATGTTTATGTGAATAGTGGACTATGCAGACCCTTTAATTGCATCCTCTCCTCTATGATCATGCGAGTGTGAAGCCCACTCTGCAGAAGAGGCCAACGCCGGATGAGAAGCATTACTCATCCCGCATGTGGGGACCCACACGTGCTGGCCTGGAACACTGTGGCTTGTCTGAGATGCATGGGGGTGACTGGATGCTCTTTGAAAAAACTCAGGAGCTTACCCCGTTGCTGCCGCTTCTGCTTTCAGTGGGTTCCAGGGGCCGACCATCTACCGTGTGATGTCAGGGCCGGCATGGCAAGTGATGCAGCGAATTCAGAACTGGGACTTCGCACCCGAAGTGGACGAGCAGGATGTCAGCACCTGCCCATGTCGTGCCCAGGACAGTGGGGTACAGTGCCACCTGGCAGCCTGCGCTTCTGCTGGTACCCATGTGGAGACAGATGCCATTTTGGTTGCTGTTGCTGTGAGGGTAGCTTGAATTAAGGGATTTGGGGGCATTTCACTTAATTACTGCTAGTTTTGAAATGTCTTTGCAAGTTGGGTTGGCACAGATGGAACAATAAGGGAGACAAGGAGATGAGGTCCCACTTATCTGTGTTCCTATGGCTACTATCTGAATATGTGTTTTATATGGATTTTTATTCACTCTTCAGACATGCTACTGAAGAGGGCCCCTCAGCTGCCGAGCAAGCGTTTGTAGCTTGGACATTGGCAGAATAGGGCAGAAGCTTAGTGTTGTGACCTGTTTTAAAAACAAAGTATCTTGAAATTAAAACAAAACAAAACATATGCTAACTGTAAGTCACTAAGTAGGTTGGCATAGATGTGTGGACATCTTCTGTAGAAAACAGACTCTGCTGGAGATATCCACTACAGAGAGATGAAAAAATTCAGTTCCTTATTTAAGGAAGCTTGTAATGACAGAATTATAAACTAGAGATTTTCGAGATATAATCTTCATGGAAACTGTTTGATGAAGATAAGACAGAACAGATAGCGGGGCCGTATTAGATTGGAGAATGAGTAAGGGCTTTTCTCTTTTTAAATGGACACAAAAATAAGTCTGTAAACTTATTTTTCTTATAGCAGATGTGGATTTCATATACAATTTCCTGAGTCAAGGCATTTCTCCAGTTGGCTTTGTGGGAGATAACTGAATGCAAGGATCAGCTGAACTCTGGAGGCAATTAACATCTGATTTAAATTTAGTCTTCCGTGGAGCTTGGGTGATTAGACTACCACTTAGCAGGAATAGATCCGTCAAATATCCAGGGGGCATGCACACCTGTTATCACCACAGCTGGTTTGCAAATTCCACTGCTGCTTCATATAAATAAAGCAATAAAATGAATAAACAGCGTTTCGGAAGCATATTACGGTATCATTGTAGGGTGTTTTGATGATTTGTGCATTCTTCATAAATTAATACAGTATATTCGTTAAAATGATATAGTAACATTTAAAGAAAACATATGCTCAGCAAGTAATTGACTCATTATGAAATGTAAAACTCATCTACAAATTAAAATGTTTTCCCTTACTCTGGATATAAAACCTCAGTCTTACAGAAAATGAGTGAACAGGCTGGA
The DNA here is from genome assembly GCA_030015415.1 of Cynopterus sphinx. Taxonomy (NCBI): domain Eukaryota; kingdom Metazoa; phylum Chordata; class Mammalia; order Chiroptera; family Pteropodidae; genus Cynopterus; species Cynopterus sphinx. The sequence goes on from CM057391.1 coordinate 3,358,506, forward strand.
AAATGAACAGTGCGAATGAATATTTAGGTGCTCTCTATGAATATGAAGCCAAAAATACAGCAAATTGATTCCTTTTGAAAACAAGTAACAGTAAATTCAAAAGGCGAGGCATCAAACCATATATTTTCATCTTTTTATGTTCTGGCTGAATTATGAAAGCATAGTGTCTGTGTAATAAATATTTCCTACGAGGGCCAAAGAAAATATTTTTTTTAAACAGTAATTTTTGTAAAATATAGAGGAAAGCTATTGATAACATATTGATGATAAGATTAGCATCAAATAGACATAGAAGAATATACACATCCAACAATACTTGTTGTCAACCATGTACTGTGCTCTCTCATAAAAAGTCTATTTTAACACAATAAATTATGGTTATATGATAATGTAGAAATTTAAAAAAAAAAGCATGTAATTTTTTTTCCTTAAAATGGTGATAGGAATAAACCAGATACAATAATATATTACATGAGGTCCCTCACCTTCCCTCCTCATTACACATGAGCAACAGAAAATGAGGTATCAGTGTTTATGATGTGGAATAGAAAATTCAGTGCCAAAGCAGAAGTTTTACTGGACTATGTGAAACAGGCAAGGGAGGCTTTATTTAAAGCTGTGGCCACAAGAGAGAAGAGAACTCTGTTGGAATTCAACTCCACTGCAACAAAGGGTTAAATAGGTTTTTCAGGGTTTGGATGAGAGAGAGATCACGGTCTTCCTGTGTATGCTAATTGAGTTTATCCAAAAAGAAAAGCAAACTTTATCCCGTCTTTCTGACAGAATGTAATTCAATAACTTGAAACAAGAAGCCCTTGCAAAAGTTAGGCTCCTATCCTCCCGAACATGGAGAAATAGGGGAGTTATCTGTCTTCCTTCAGGATTTACATTTCTAATAGATGGTTCCCAGGTCTTTGAGAAAGACATCCCTGGCCTGTAAAACTAGTGAGAGGCCTTAGCATAGTTTGTATTCTAAAGGGGCAGAGACAGGATTTATAATTACAATTTTTCTAAAGTAAAAGGTCTGAGAAAAGGAGGCCAGGGTCCAGAGACGGGAAGAAGCCTGTCTGCAGGTCCGTGAAACTGAGGAGACGTTCCAAGGCCTTGGTCATCAGGAACCACAGGTTCATAAGCATCTCTCACCTCAGATGTCTGTGAAGGGAATATTTCTTGAATGCATGAATAAAAAATCGGGATATTGATTCAGTATTGCTGCTGTTACAGCAAACAGTGTTTCTCATCCGTTTTCCATCCTTTACTCACACAAGAAATGCTAATATTTGAATGACTCTTTGGACTAAGCTCAGGGTCAGATCAGACTTGCTCAGCCTCCGGGGCAGCTCACCCAGTTGCACTGAGGGATAACATCTAAATATCCCAACAATCTCTTCTAGAAAGTTCTACAGGAAACTAATTTTAGAAAAGTAGACAGTGGAAGTGCAAGTTAACTGAAATAACACTGTTTTCCTTATCCCTGTTTCTCCTTGGCAGGTAAGAATGATGCCCTGACTTTGCACCTCATTATTTCATCTCCTCCTTCCAGTCCTGGTCTGGCTTCTTCCTGTCAATCCAAATGTCTGCTCTCTCCTGGTACACACTCTCCCAGCCAGGAACAGACCCTCAGCTGGTGCTTTCACAGTCATGATCCCATTTCCTTCAGCCTATCCAGACATCAACCATAACCCCACACCCCGTCTCCCTTCCTCCATTAGCCTTTCTTTAATTGTTCCATCCTTCATTGTTTTCTCCCCTTCAAATGTCTGTGGGTTGTTATGGACAGTAGTAGAATTTGCTTTAGCACTTCATTCAGTATTGATAGGAGGCAGATGACGATTGTTCCATAGGTTTATCCCATGTCTACAGAATCAGATTGTTTCTTCTCATCACAGTAGGATTTTGATCAACACCCGTTGAATTAAAAACAGAGAAGAAAAGCAAATGGTAGCATTTCAGGTTTCCTTTAAGAAAATTTAGCAACAACTGTACCATAACAAGTAGTCTTGACAATATAAAGTGATCTTTCTATCCAGCACCGGGCTAGGTTAATACCCAGCTATAGCCGAAAAGCACAACTGATGTGTGATGTACTTACATATTCTGATTAATAAGTCAATCTCGACGGCCGAATCAAATGTAACTACAAAATCTCAATTCAGTGAGCCATATTATAATATTCTGAGGAGATGTAGCCAAAATTTGCTCTTCCCTGTTTACGTGTTAAGTGAGGCACTTATTTGTTCCCTATTAATGCAAAGTATGTTCTTGCCTTTGTTTGCAAGGGTGTCAGGTTCCTGGCTATGGATTTAAGGCTGGCACCTCTGACTGCTCTCTCTTTGGAGATGCTCCAAATAAAAAGATATAAAGAGACAGCCTTGTCTGCCTATTTCTTCACCTCTTTCAATGACTGGGTAAAGCTAAATTTTTCTCCCTGATACCAGTGACCTATACTATGCTTTGGGATGGCAAATGAATGCACATCTAATATCTGACTATCAATTTTCCATCCATATTCAACCCACTCTGCTTCAGTATATCTGTTATGCTCTTGTAAAAATTAATTTCAAATTGTGTTATCTATCCACACAGTAGCTTTTAAAGGAAATCATTTTTTAATTATGCTGGATTAATGATTGCAATATTTCCTGGTTAAGAATTTCATTTACTCAGGATGGAAATTAAATTATATGTTGAAATGAACAGCTTGTGTTTTATAGAGAAAAAGAGTCTAAGTTTGGTAACATTACTTTCTGGAATATATGGAAAGACCTTATGACACACACTATTCTTAAAATGTACTCTTTATGATGTTAATATCACTGTTATTAGTGATTTTACTATCAATATGATATTTAAGAACCTCTTTCATAAATGTGCATATGTTCTCATCTCTCAAAATTGGAAATTTCCATGATAATATTAAATGTGCTCTTAAAGATTCTTGAGTTTCACTGTTTGCAATTGGAATAGAAATACTATAAAAGATGTATTACCCTGATTATTCTTGCTCAAACTGAGCCTGCATCTTATTATATTACGATCAAAGTCTATAGAAATGGTCACTTGAGGATAAGCTAACAATTTCCAGTGGTAGGATACAAAGATATATCATAACCCATTTCCATAAACTTGTATCTTAATGACTTATAACTGCTCCTGGAAGATTTGGATCCATGTGCTCTTTAAGGAGTGACTGTTGTGTATTTTTTTTTTAAACCGATGACACGACTTTATTCACTTTAATAGATGTAGCTTCAAAGTGTCTTGCTATAAAACACTGTTGGAACAATATTAAAGAAAATTCTAAAATTAAATCGTCTTGTGTGTACAACTATAACGTCTCAGCAGCTTGTTTCCAACTCCTCTCTACAGAAATTGCTCGTGATTAATTAGCATGAAAGCATGATCCAAGAATCCATATTAATGAACAGCAAATGTGGGTGAGGTGCTGTACTGAGATTTTTAAATGTTAATTTGGATTTAGTAATGTTTACTTTGACATTTTTCTGGACTAAAAATAATGGAGATGGGTCCATGGGCAGACACTTGGCCATTTTATCTCTGTGTTGGCATAGACTTGGCCATTTTCTGAAGACAACGCCAGTGATGCCTGAGGCTTCGTGCAGAGATGGTGTAGACTATCTCATCAGACAGCAAGTCACATTATGTGTATGCAAGGATGTCACTGGTGTCTCCACTCACAGTGTGGGTTTGTCACTAGTTGGCAGCAGAGTTTAGCTCCACTCCCAGGCTTAGCTCAAAAAGGAAACTCTGACTCAGTGTTTGAAGTGACTTTCACCAATGACGTCCACTCCTTTCCCTAGGTCACCTTATAATTGTTTAGTACTTAGTTCATTGTTTTTGTTTTCCCAAACCATCAGGAAGGCTTGTGGAAAATCTCTATGGCTGAAATGTTATCGCATTTTGTTGAAGAGAATGTTCTTTTACGCACAGGAGTGTCTTTTTTTCTGACACGTGGATGATATTTTAGGTCTCGGTACTAGGAAAAATATTACTTTGCTGGAACAACTGTAAAAATATGGTAAAGAGAGTAAAAGCTCATAACTGAACTTGTTTACCTTTTTACTTTGGCTTCTCGGAAATGAAGAGAAAGGGACTCAGCTATTTCTAGTGACTAGTAGGGTGGACTACTTACTATCCATCCTCCAAATGGTCCCTGACTTAATTTGGTTTTCACTGCCTCAGGTTCACTTCGACCTGAGTTCCACATCTATTTGCTTTCTCCAGATTGCCTAGGAATTAGGCTTCGTCCAATAGAATAATTATTTAAAATACTCCAGAAACTGCAAAGTGGATCAAAACTCATCTCTTCGAAAAAAAAAGGAAAGAATCAATGCCAATTAACAGGAAGAAGTCACAAAGACATTTTTAGAGTTCAGAACACATCAGGCATTTTTCTAAACATTTCATAAATAGTCTCACTTGATCATCATGACAACCATGGAAACTACTATAATAACAATATAATATAATAATATTACTGAAAATATACTATAATATAATACTATAATACTGAAAACTTCATTTTTCCAAGTATTTATTGAAGTCTTTTGCATGTATTTAAAATTTTAACCCCATGATCTTCTAAAGTAGATATTAGGATTATCCACGAGGCTCAAATAGGGTAAATGTCTTGGCTGAGCTCATAAAGCTAGGGTGTGGAGGAGAATCCAAACCCAGATATTCTAGCTCCACAGCCAGTCATCTAAGCATGCCATGCTTTATTATTATTATTATTATTATTATTATTATTATTATTATTACTATTTTTTATTATTATTATTATTATCCCCATTTAACCAGTAAAAAAACTGTGGGCTTCTAAACATGTAAATCAAATGATAAAGATGGGCTGTGGTGAAGCCTAGATTTAGAGACAGTTGACTGGCAATAAGACCTGTGCTTTTGTCCTCCTGATCACTCTGTCTTCCAAGCGAATTTTATGTTCCAGGAATTACTCTGTGACAGTGCTTCAAAAATACCTGTCCATGAAACCTTAGTTAATGCAGTTATTTGGGTAAAAGCTTCTCAAGGTAAAAGAAGTTTGGGAAAAACTGAATTAAAGTTAAACAGTTACCAGTTCTTAGAACTACATAAGAACCTTTAGTGTATTAATGTGTTTTCTAAATTTACTTGACAATGAGCCATTTTCATTTAATCTTTAAAAACTAAGTATTTCCGAAGACGAGTAACCTATGGACTATAATTCTGAAAACACTAAGCTGTGCTGTATTTCAGATTATTTTAAGTTTCTGTTTAACTTGGCGGATCCTCAGTGGCTTCGTGCTCATCATACAATGGAGACTGAGGTAATCAAAACTATCACAGAACACGAATTTAGAATGTGTGAAGATTAATTAGCTGTCACGATTAAGCCAATTTAATTATCTTCTCTGCTGATTTATGATCATTTTCTGGTATTTATTTTTTCCTTAAAATGACCAGACTGGAATACATTTTAGAGGTTATTTAGATTAATTTGCTTGTATATTCAAGGGGAAAAAAGACATCCCACTAGTGAAGCAGTTCTCAAATGGGATAGTAGGAACTCTCTACAGAAACAAATCATCATGTGACATTGAAAACAGATGACTACCTGGATTAGGTAAGCCAAACACTCCTTCCCATGCAGTGCGTGGGTGTATTTCCCCTGAATCATCTCAAATTGTCTTTGATTTCTTCCCTAATTTTAAATTACTATCTTCTGCCTGGCCCTATGATGCTAAACTGATTATCTTAACTCTTTAAAAATCTTCCTTGCTAAGAACACATTGACTTAGAAATATTACATGCACATAAAAGATATCATTTAAATTTCACATAATAATACTTCATTCTCAATAAAGAGCAAAAGAAAGAGGAAAAAGTAGACTGCTGACTGAATTTAAATTATCAGGTATTTTAGAAGGAAGTTTATGACTTTCTGGCTTACTACTTACAGCATCTATAGACTAAAATATACGTTAGTGTTAGTTTTACTAAAAAATTAACTTGTACAAGTAGCTAACCCCATAGAATTGCATTTCCTTGTATTAAATTTTCAGGTTATTTCATTAATTTTAACCTCCACACACAATGAGAGATATGAAAACAATATCTAAACTGTCATAGAGTCTGAATCAACTGGGTTCAAATTAATATTCTCATAAAATGTTTTAGCTCTAATTATTTTCTAAGTAAAATCTTCTGTGAGTAAACTAAACAGATGTCCTATCTGATGCATGGTAGCTCAGAGAAGTAAGATGTGCTACTTCTTCTACAGGAATTTGAATATCACTTCCCTGGGCCTCCACTTCCTCAATTATGAAACCATAATAATGGGTCCTGCTTTGACAATTGTATCAGCTACATGGTGGTTCTATTTTCATCACTTTCTCTTCAAATAATTATGTTACTCAATTTCTCTCTCTCCTTCTGGAAGCCTCATTACACACATGATAACTATTTGATATTTTCTAAGAAATCTCAAGTATTTTTTCCAAGTTTTCAGCCTTTTATTCCTTAGTTTGGGTTGGATAATGTCTGTTTATCTTTACATTCACAGTCTTTCCTTTTCCTAGGGTTATGAGAGACCATACCAATAGTTTCTGATATATTTTTTATTTCAACATTTACAATATTTATTACTGTCCCTACATGGATCTTTACTCATCTATTTACAGTAATTTTCTACCTTTTCTCTTAGAGTTTTTAATAGTTCAGTCACATTATTTTAAATGCCCTGCTTAAAAATGTTAACTTCTGGACCATATTTGTATTTTATCTCTTGATTGATGCTTACATTTTTCTGCATTCTTAGACATGGTGTAATTTTTGGCTGCACATCAGATGTGGTCTTCAGAAGAATAACAGAGAGAAAATATGATAATATTTACCACTAAATATTTATGCATTCTCCTGTTAAACAGTTAGTGTATGAAACTGGGTAAATCTAACCTGAGGGTGATTTGGGTCTCGGTTTCATTGCAGCTTGACTTGCATTCACTTTACCACCGTCTTCAAAATTGTATGGGCATGATTAGACTTTCTCTGCAGTAGGGCTTGATGTTTGAATGTCAGCCAGAATCTGTGTTTCTCCGTATAGCTGAGCTGTCACATTTCCAAGCTATGGAAGAGTTCTACCTGCTTTACAGGTTGATTGCCAACTCAGGGGGCAGTCTCTTTGCTCCTCAGTTCTGCTCTCCAGTTTTCTGCAGTTTGGGTGATTTCTGTTCTTCTGCTACTCAGATATTGGCCTTTGGAAATCATCGGTTGTGACTAAGAGGTGGCCCGGAGACTCTTGGAGGCTTTGTACCAGTTGCCCTCAGTGTTGCCCCCACCTTTGGAAGGCCTCTAGTGCAGAGATGCTAAATGCCAGACCAGTGTGGGTGGAGAGTCAGCTCTCCCATCCTGCCCCCAGCACTGGCGGCTAGTGCGTTGCCCTTGGTGATAAGGTAGAGTTCACTGGACTGATTCTTCTCTGTCCTCCTGTTTTGACCACAGTCTTTAGCCAATTGATGCCTTGTCCTGGGGGGGAGGCCCCAGGTACCTTAGGGAGCTCTCAGCTCTTCCCATCTAGTCTTAGTCTTCAAGGTACTACCCTGATGCAAAGCTTGAAGTGCCAGGGGAAAGAGCCAATGGGTGGGCAAGGATGCGTTTTGAGTTTGAGTTTCACTAGGGATCAAATGCATTATGATGACCATGCCACATGTTCCCAAAATTATGTCCGCACCATGTGTGGCTACTTAACTGGGAAAGCTTGCATATCAGTAGGGACTCATGACAAAAAAAAGTATAGATCCCCGTGGAGAACCAACTCCAACAAGAGAGCGAGAGTAGAAAGAGCAGCTTGAGCTAGTCAATGTGAGAGCATCTTGTTCCATTCCCGTATGTCCGTAATTGCATGATCTCTGAAGGAGGTTTGTTCAGAGCCGACCCACAGTCACCAGGTTTTGCTTCCTCATTTTTTATCTGTTCAATACAACCCATTGCCTGTCTGCATGAAGAAACGATTCCCCTCTTTAAAAATTAGCTGAAAAATTAGTCACTCTTCCACACCGATATGTTTTCTTATTATTCTCACAAGGCTGCAGTGAAGTTTGGCAGGGCATAGCTGGACGAGTCACGTTTCACAGTGGTCACCATACTTGGTTGCTTATTGGAATGACCTAGTGAGGTTTTTTCAAAAAACACAGATTTCCTGTTCACACTACTTCACCACCTCTCCCCCACAGGTCCAATCTTCCAAAACATGCCATGAGGTAGAGCACAGGATCATCATTTGTAAAAAATCAAATCTCAATTCATTCTGACCAAGCAAGGGTTTGAGAACCACTGTGCTAAGGTGGTTATTATTATTATTATAATTTTATTATCATTATTTAATGTCAATAGGAAAGCTCCAGAAAAAGCAATTAGTTACACAAAATATAACTTTATTATTCCTTAGTTGTTTGGCTTAAGGAATTGTTTACATATAATTTGACCCCAGTGGTGTTAAAATAACGAAATTTTATTGTAAATGGTTTGAATTACAGGGTTTTTATTTCTCATATTAATACCTTTGTTATTTAATACTCAAGAAACCATGTAAAATATTTAAAGGCATTATCTCCTTTGCTGCACGGTATTCCTATGAAAAGGGTGGCCAGATATTTTCACGTTTGTTTTAACAGGGCTGCACTGCTAATGATTGCAACATCTCAGCACTGAGAAATCTCTTCTCCCTTTAAATGGGAAATAAGTTCAGGGACTAAACATCCATTCCCAAATATGAAAAATAAATGTCAAGTTCTAAAAACCTTGGGGAAAGTAGCACTTAGGAATGCATTGAAAGCATCATGTTTTTTCCCTAGTAACAGAAGCCTGACCTGAGAAGCAATTTAAGTGCAAGGTGAACTTTAAAATGATCTGTCATATCGTCCTCACTTTAATAGGAACTAGAGACAGAGATAACTATGCCCAGGACAAAACACTGGAAACCTAATTTAATCCAAGTCACACTCAATATCGGATATATTTGAGGACATTGTTTAGACTGAATTATAATGGTTAGTAACCTAGTACATGGAGAGGTGTAGTATGAGGGCAGCATGCTGAATTCAATCAATTTTATCTTCCAAATATCTATGAGTCCCAAACTCCAGACACATAGACTCTTGTTTCCTAGCCAGCGTGTGTCACATCAGAGAAAATGTTCTAATTGTGAGATGGTGGATACACACTGACATCATGATCACAATGTATTACAAATGTATAAATTACTAGTTTATCACGGACTTCGTCTGTGAAAAGCAGGATAAAATAAAGCATGAATTAGGCATGAAAAGATTGGATGTTAGGAATTGATAGGCAATTTGAATTGTACGTTATAGTCCCAGAATATTTAAGAGTTGGCTAACTGTTTCACCTATGTCATCAGAGTTGATTTTTAAGTTAAATCACATTTGACTACTATTATTGTCTATTTTGGTCTAAAACTTCCTTCAAAGTAAAATTTCATCCACTGGGAACAAGTCCCCTACTTTCCTTTGTGTAAGTACATGTGCAGATCTCCACGAGGATCCACATTCCCCATGGTGACAGCAGTGATCGCTTAAATAGTGTGATCAGAAAGGTGCCAATTTGGCTGCTGATCCCAACCTTCTCCTTTGCTGGCTGTAATTCTGCTTTTAATAATTTATTCCAGTGGATGCTTGGGAGAGCATGTGGAAAGAGGGGGAGGCACTAAACTGAAGAATCTAGAAATGAAAGTGAATTCTATTGCTCGACAAAATTCGCTTTCCAAGGCTATTATGTCAGACCTACGGTCATCTATTGAGTTAAAAAATAAAATTGGCTCATTTATCCATTTTGAAGATACGAGACAAAAACTAGTCTGAATTCCCCAGCCTGATACCTTCAATGTAGTTGGTCAAGTCACTGAATCTCATCTTGTTAGAATTTTAGGGAGCTAGAAGTACTTTTATCTATAATTAAATGCCAGGGTAGAGTTGGCAACACTCTGAAAGAAGTCATTTGAATATTACACTTCTAACTTCCTCAGAAGGTAGCCTCGATTTGTCCTTTTAGTCACAAGTTTTTCTTACATTTTTACAGGAAAGTATAGCAGCTAAAGCATGCCTCAGAAGATATTCATGAAGGGGTGGGAATTTATAGAAAGATAGATCTCTTAATTTATGATATAATTGCTCTTGAAGAAGTAATGAGGAGTTTCATAAATTGCCTTGAAGAAGCAAAAGCTATTACTGGTTTTAAAAAAAATTTATTTGTAAAAGAAAAATTAAAGATTAATCCCCACTGTATTAGCCATTACTAACATATTTGAGAATAAAATCTCTCATCTTAAAAAATACTCTTGTTTCTAAAATCCTCTATCTAGTTTAATCATTTAATAATATAGATTATCTGAAATATGTTTGTGATAATACTGAATAAAAAGAAATTAGGAATTGTTTTTGTCATAACCCATGAAAGTACTCTATAGGATAATATAATATATGTCAATTATCTTCAGGTTGTGTAATAATTCTAATTGTTACAATGGCTGAGCTATGGAGATACTGCATTGTTCAAATGACTGATGATTTTAACTACTGCGATATTGGGTTATCTCAATCGGATCTGCTTATTTTGATTACTATTTAAAAAATTAAACTGCATAGAGTCAAGTCTGTTAGGCTATAAAAATAAAAATACTTTATATTAAGTAAATCATAGAAATTAAGAAGTGAGATTTCTTTGAAATCTTGACTACTCTCTGGTGAAAAATAATGACCGAGAGGAATAGACAGGAAGAATAATTACATGTAATAAAATTTTAGATCAGATTCCCATTGAAAAAAGGTATAATATGTAAATAAAAAATGAAATATCTCCTAAAAAGTCTAACAGCATATTCTCTTCCATTTAATATCATTGTCATTTTTTTTTCTTGAAAATTTTGGATTATATGACTTTGAGAAAGTTATTTATGTCTAAGAAATGGCACATGGAGATTACAGGAAGATTTTTACGAGGATCCAATAAAATACAGTCATGTAGTGAAATTTGTTTTCACAAAAAAAGGTAAATGCTTATTTTTGGGTGAATTATTTTGCTACTTAATGTCTTAGGATGCCTGAAACACTAAATAAAGGAGGGGGAAGTCAGGAAAAGAGCATAAGGATGGAAATGGAGCAAAGTTGGGAGGAAGAATAAAAAAAATCTATCTTGGTAGATGCACGTAAAATAAAAATTTTATCTAATTCACAATTTTGACTGGAGTTAGCTTTATGCACCGTTACATTAAAAAATAAGATAAAACGAATGAGTGTGAAATGGTCAAATGAGTGTCTATAAAGCATGACCAGTTCCTAGGAAATAACCACATTTCACTGAGTAACAGTGAGGTGGTGAGACTGGTCCACCCTGCAGGATGAGTGTGGCCCTGCTTGTTCATTTGGGGACATTTCATCCACTGGGAATAGTAAGTAGTTCAGATTCAGTGATGCCAAAATCCCAACTCACGTAATCAGAATGGTGGGACTTTTTAAGGCGACGTATAAAGCTATTTGTTTACCTAGGGACAGGAGATATTGGAAAACAGAACATTTCAATATTAATGGGATGATCATGAGAAATTTGTTCTTGACTCCTACAAAAAAATCCCCACAGAATGGTGGAGCTATTGTTCATTCGTTGACTCCCAGTGACCTCTGGATGGTCATTTGACTTCCCTATTTCAAAGGTCCTTGCTCTTTTCAAGCCCTTAGAAACTACCAGAAATTTGGCAGAGTCACGTCCAGTCCTGTGTGTGTTTTGGAGAGCATTAGCAGTGATCCACTTAGAGCATGGGTTCTTTCAAAATTAAAATTCAGTCCATGTCAGAAAGGAAAGGACTGGTGAGAAAGATCAAGGCAGAAAGTGGCTGTCCCTTAAGGACAATGATTTTAAAATGGTGAATATAAAATGATTTTAATATAACTAAATTATTCAAGTGAATTTATCTCTACCAAGGAAAGGGCTAGCATTGTGTTAAAATAAATGAGGAAATAACACTGGTCTTTTTACCCCTAAATCAGGGCCCTGTATTTAAGAACTAACCCTATTTTTGGATGTTTACTGTTTTAATATATTTTTATCTGTAATTCAGCAGACATACTCTTTCTTTAACAAAAATGCTATACAGTCTAACAAAAGTTATATTATTTTAAGTGGAGGGATAAAGAAGTATTTTTTGACATTTCAATTTTTCCTTTAATGAAAATATTTATTTTAAAAACCTGCAATAAAAATTTATAATTCAAAAATTTCAGTTCCTAAAAGCAGCACTGTTTAAAAATGTGTATTATTTATCCAAAAGTTTAAAAAAGTTGTTGGGAGCCTCAGCTTATGTGATTCATGATAAAATCGGCATTTATCAATAAGTCCACAGACTGTTAGCTCCTTGGAAGCAAAAACAGAAATCAAATTAATTTCCAGCCTCTTTGTCCTACTTAATGCCCATCACACACTAGTTACTCAAATATTTGTTAGATGGATGAATGAAGATAGTGGGAGGCATGTTTCATTTCAGTGCAGTGAAGATATTTTTTTATCAATTAGAACTGTCGCTTCCCATGACTGTAGTCGATCACCTATCGTGGGTTGCTGGGGTCAGAAAACTATGGGGACTGGTATACAGTAAGCACGCAATAGATGCTTCACAAATTGACGCACAAATGAATTTGCTTCACAAATATGTGAGTTTCTTATTTCATAAATGTGTTAATCAAATTAGATTGACTGTGAAACAGATCGCTGGTGGAACTATAGTCAGATTAATAAGAACAAACGAATTCACTAAAAACTTATTCTGCAGGAGAATATAGATATAACTAAATGACTTTTTAGCATTATCCACAAGGAGCAAATCTTTCCTTTTAGTGATCTACAAAGTCCTCTAAGATCTGAAAAGTTCAAAGGCCAAATCCACTCTGATGATTCCTCAGCAACGTTCCTTGGCAAAATTAATCACCGCGCATTGTACAAGCAAAACACTGCGCTTCCTTTCCTTTTGTCATTTATCATCTATTTGGGAATATATCTGCTTGTCTCTTGTAAAACTGGACTCTCTTGAGGACAAAGACTTCTGCCACCATTTTGTCCCCCACTAAGGCCCCCAATGCTGAGTGTAGGCTGCTGAACTTGATAGTTGTCGACTGTCATTCCCTCTTCAGTACAGACCTGGTCTTTCCCTCGAGGATCCAGTCTGCCCTAATTGCACCCGTGCACGGAGCAGTTTCAGTAACCTTGTAATTCTCTTCACTATCAATCAGTGCTGAGCTTCTGCTATCATATACTCAGGCGCAAAAATCATATGCTGATGTAGAGACAGACGTCCAATTATTCCTGAATATTTTATGTCTGACTCTTTTACCTCATTACAGCACATGGATCTTATTTCTTTTTCTTCTGCTTTGGGCAGGGAGGAGTATCAAGTCTCCTTTTGCTTCCTACTTGGAAAAAGAACAAAAGTTTGGTTCATTTTCGAAAAAAAAAAAAAGGAATGGCACTTTAGAGATAAGAACTGACCCTTGTGGCTGTGGAGAAGCCAACTGTGTGTCCAGTTTTCTCTGTCCCTTTTACTCAGGGTTTGCTTCAAAGACAAAAATCTAACTGGGCTGAGACTGCTGCCATTTTGCACGAGCTGGTTACATGGTCTACAGATTTTTTGATGGAGTAGCTGTTCTTTCAGGTATAGGAATGACTGATTTGTATATTTTTTCAAGAATGAGGCACAGTTCATTTTAGACAGCCCATTTTCACCATTGTCCAGGATAGTTTCTCAATATTCTCATGGAAAATTGAACCACCTTTTTGATCTTTCAGTTCCATTAGCCTCCTTGTTCCCTGTCTTTATAAGGCAGGTGAAAAATATTTGGCAAATTCTTTAAAGACACGGTACCATTGTTTTAAGATTTAAGGTCCCATGGGCTCTGGGATAAATCTGCGTTTGGAGACAACTTTCAGCTGGGGATATTGATGGCCCACAGCATGATGGCGTGATTTTTACAGCTAAAGGAATAGTACACGTGGTGGCTGTCACTCACAAGAGCAGCGAGGGCTCTTTCTTGCATCACATCTTTCTTCCCCGTAGCTGATTATTCACAGTATGTGCTTTGCATGTGTGATTTAGGTTTCGTAGAGACTCAGGTAGGAAATGCACACAATTTGGGGTGTTTCCAGCCATTATTTTGTTTCCTGAATTTCCTCACATTTCAGTTAACATGGTTTGGCACAAAATCTGCCAGTTAAAGCTGGAACAAAAAAAAAATAGAAACTCACTTTCATGTAAATCTCTTCAAGTTTTTAGAGTTCCCTGTAGAGTCTGCTAGTTCTGCTGCTGATGATGCTGGAAACTTCCAGTAGTTATTTATTATATTTTGTCCAGAGTTTGTAGTTTTTAACTGCAGGGAGGTTAGCCTGGTAGGAGCTTATTTGGCCATTCTAGAAGAATGTTCCTGACGTTTTCGAAATGCTATTTGATAAATTTTAATGTTAGAATGGCAGTTTATCAATCCTATGTTTTATTCTTTGCTATTGTTTTCACAAGAACTTTTTGGTCTATTTTTTATAAATAACTCAACTCTCATTCATCATAAATTATAAACTTAGTAATTTAAGGTCAACGGCGAGTTATTAAATTGGCAGGTCAGAGGTGAGGGAGATGGTTAAGGAGAGTCCACAAATCTGAAATCATATTGAGTAATCTGCTAAAGGGTCAGACAATTAAGGACTGAGGATGATAGAAATAGTTGGGATTCGTGCTCATCAAATTCTACTATTGAATAGGACCTTGGAATCATCTTATTAAGCCCAGACCTAAAACTAGAATTATTCCCGTGGCCTCTTCTTGCAGTATAGTCACTATCAGCTAGGAAAGTGTGCTGAGCACAATGCGAGATGTGCCAGTGAATGAAATGGGAACAGCTGACTCAACATGGTGAAACATCACACAAGTTTTCTCACTAACGTACTCCGCAACATTTTTATTTCATTTTTGAATTTCAAGTTTTTAGGCTTGCTTTGCCATGGTACAGTTTTTTACTGTAGAATGTTCATATTTAAAGAGCCAAAATATCAGAGCATTTCTGGGTGAATAATGTCTTATTACGTCAGAAACTAGTTTTATCCCTTTTCTTGATGGGGGCAATGTAAAGTACAAGAGAGTCAATTACATCGGTCTCTAATGATTAAAAAAAAAGGAACTTTGGATCACTTTGGTTTGTTTTGAAATAGTTACAAAATCAAGTCCAAAGAATTTCCAAAACATAAAAAATATTTTAAAAAATGTATTGATATAATGTGGAAAGCAAATCTAATGAAAAAGAATTATACCTTTTTTGACCGTATATCAAAATTGTTCAGAAAGTATGAGAATCTTCATTTTTGGATAGTGAATGCCCACATAAAAGAAGGTTTAAAATTAGATTTGAAATTTTTTAGTCTCTGCCCTAAAGTCATTAATTCTTATCTAAATGAATTATAAACATTGGATCAGCACAATAATCATAAAACACTAAATGCAAATAAACATGCACAAAGTACGATTTTTTTTAAACCTCCTTACTATTTATGCAGTACATCACTCTCAGGAACAAGTATGCACGGTAAATAACTCCTCTAGGGAACAGCACAGTATACTGAAGACAAGAACCGAACCTAATCAGATTCATAATATGATAATTTTCTAAAAAGAAATGTAACGTTGCATCCCTACATTCCCTCAGGATCAGCGAGGCACTGATATTTCATATCAGCAAGAACTTGAAAATTAATCTGCCTACTTAGTGCACAATCTTAAAGAAAACACTACCCACCACCAAACATGAAAGGAAGAAGTGTGCAGTTAATCTCAAAACAAACCTACTTTCTTTCGATGCTTTTATATAGGATGAATATTGAATAACTACTGTTTTTAAAATGCCCATGTAGGGAGTGATGACTTTTCATCTTTTGTTATTTTTAATGGAGATGGCATTCTTGAATATTTAGATCTATTGCAGTGTCTAAGCCACAGAGTACTCAATGCAGGAGAGTTTAGTGAAGGGATTAAAAATAGCTCGGTCCCCTTAAGCACTGTGTTTCATGAGACTGACATACAAACTCCTTCCCTTTACTGTTTTCCAGAGCCATTTTTTTCACTTTGAGTCACCCAGTGTTTTAGTTCCCTCTAACATGTGAGAGGTCATTCATGCTTTCACTTTCGTCTTTAACCTCTCCTCTCCTCTTTCCTTTCAGCTTATAAATATGCTCTAGTACTGCTTATCCATGAGCAATGACAACAACAACAAAAATACAAATTATTTCCCAAGTCTTTCCTCTCCTGTAATTATATAATACTTCTCTCTCTCCTTTCAGAGGAAGTCAAGCTACTCAAAAGTACGATGTACAATTTAGATATCTCCTCCACCTTCCTTCAGTCCTCAGTACATGACAGTCTGGGTTCTGCCTCATGCTCTGTCTAAATGACTCTTGCCAAGGTCACTAATTGGTGCCCACGAGGTCCACTCTTCCTTCCCACTGATGGAAAGAGCAAATCCATTTCTTTGTTCAATTCATCCTTTTCCAGTCTCCATTGTTACTGTTGGCTTACCAACCAGTCACATCTCAGGAGGGGTGAGACCTGTGCTCTTCCACTTCCATTTCATTCACCTAAAAAGACTGTCGAGGTCTGAGTAGGAAACTAAAAGAGGTGATCTTGCTCTTGGAGAAAGACAAGAGCAGCAGGTCCTTGAATTCAGGCTAGGTAGGTGTGTCCAGTCTTAACATTTAGGAAGTTTATCCTTTGATGAAAAGCTGTATCTGTAGGTGGCACCAAGACCAACATATGGAAAAGAAAGAGAAGAACAAAGAAGATAGAGCTATCTATTTACATCGAAATCATCTTGCTACTGGATCTTAAACAAGGAGGTGAGGTTTGTAGCAGTCACCATTTTTTTCTTTATGTTTTTGTCCCTTTATCTATACCCATCTTTTTATCTTATGGAATTTAAAGAAAGAAACACACAATTCCTGTAGTAATCTGCAGTCGTTTAGAACGTGTCTTTTGTTCCCAACTAAGGGGAAATCAAACTCAAAGAGGGAAGTTTCCCAAGTGATTAGTTCAACATAAGTGTCAAAAAAATAGATGCTTTTCCTTCAAATGCCTAACACTCATAAGCAGAAGGATGAATGAACAGAATGGCAGGTGTTGGGAAATGACAAAAGGAAACAGATCACTGGTGGGAATCATATTACTTAGTCCTCAGTTACATTCCAAATACAAATAAAGTAAAATGATTAATCTTTTGTTTCTGCCACCTGTAAATCCGCCAGGCATTGCCTCCTCAGTAACACTAATGAATTGCAATGGAAAGACAGGGCCTCATTTTTCTCTCCTCTGGAACTTCAAAGCCACCATGTTTGATAGTTGGAGGCATTTCCTACAGCCTCCGATGCCAGTATGTGAGGGAGAATGGCTTATATCCCCCCCCACACCCCAAAAGCCCTCACGATTTCATGGAAAGAGAACTCTTTATCATTTGCCAGGATGGAAGTGGAAGAGCACAGAGTCTCCGAGATGTGGCTAATTTCTGGACTGTAAACCAAGAGTAAGAAGGGGAGACTGGGAAAGGATGAACTGAAAAAAAAAAAAAAAAGAAAGAAATGGATCTGCCTTTTGTGTTTGGTGACAGGCTAGTAAGTGTAAAGATTGGAAAAAAAATAAATAAAATGAAAAGAAACAAACACAGCTATTATTTATATTATTCCTAAATGTTCACACTTTTTTCTTGGATCTCTTAACCATAACTGGCAATTACACTTTTAGAACATACACTTTCACACTGACAGACTGAAAATTCTGAGTAGGCACCAGATCGTGACGGAAATCCTAAGACTATGACACTTGTGTCCCAATAAATTAGCCTGGGAGAGTCTGGTTGCAGACCCGCGGCTCAGCTCCCATCCCCCAGGCTGTGACACATCTAAGGATGCTCAGCCTATTTCTAAGAGCAGCCTGTGATCGTTTATTTTTCCTAATACCTGACCCGAACCCCAGCTTTACTAACTGTGACGTTACACAGAAATGCACCAGTAGAAGACTTCATGGAGATTCTGATAAATAGTAGATTTCCTCTCCTTTTATTACAGAAATTATTCCCAACACAAGTGTTGTTCTTTTGCAATGTCTCTAACTCAAAAGAAGAAAGACTTTGCTTGTTTATTTACTTGGTGTTTTCTTCCCCCAGATTCTCATCCAGGGTGTTTATTTCTCTTATGTCATTCCCTCTCTTGAGTGATTTATCAGTTAATCTTAAATCTTGTCCTGATTATGATGAGCAACAGGATTTGGTTTGATTTTTAATGAAGCTTTGCATTGTGATGTTTCAGTCCCATTTTTGTCTCGTGGTGATAAGTTATTTGCAATGCACAATGAGGGGAAAAGCAGCAAAAGGAAGAGAGAAGCCTCTAGGGTCATTCTAGCTCATTCCAATTTTTAAATATATTCTCAGCAGTGTAACCCCACACCCCCATACAATAACTGAAAGCTGAATAATGCCTAGATACAGGAGAATATGAATTGATTCTGGCCTCTTTAAAATTCCATACCCTGTGGAGCGCTCAGTGGTGTTTTCATCTCTTTAAAAATGTTTCTACTTTGATTTCTTTTTTTTTCTTTAGACTCAAGCTTTGTAGTTAATTGCTGATAACATCCTTTTTTAACTTAGTTTTATATTGAGCAATCAAGTCTGCTTTCTTTTCCATCTAGCTTCTAAAACTCTTGGCTATTTTAAGGATCTTTCCCCCTGAGGTTAGCTAGTTTCCTAGAGCTAACAACAAATGCATGAAATATCCATCCCAAGAAAAACTGCCATCCGATTTTTTTTTTCTTTCAAAAATATGTCCTCAAATTGAGTTTTGTAATTATGACTTTGGAGAATAAATCCACCTTGTTTAAATCACTCTGGACATTTTCCCCAAGCATCTACACATTTTTAAGGTGCTGAATAAAAAGTTTGAACGTAGAAGCCATGGGCAGTGGTAGCTTCTAGCTTGACCCCAGATCGCTCTGTTCAAATTCATGCCTTTTTAACACTTCTTTTCCCTCTACCTAGTCTTTTTTTATTGTTAAATTTATTTATAGCATTCTGTGTTCACCACCCAAAGTCGAATCTCCTTCCTTCACCATGTATTTGACCCCCTTTGCTCTTGTCTACCTCCCTTCTCTCCCTCACCCCCTTTCCCTCTGACAAACACCATACTGTCATCTGTGTCTCTGAGTTTTTGTTTGCATGTTTTGTTCATTGCTGCTTTCAGTTTTATATCCCACATATGAGCGAAATCATATGATTCTCAACTTTTTCTGTCTGACATTTTTCTTAGCATATTTATCTCAAGATCCATCCGTGTGGGGACAGAGGAACCCTCATACACTGCCAGTGGGAATGTAAATGTGTGCAGCCGCTATGGAAAACAGTATGTAGGTGCCTCAAAAAATTAAGAACAGAATTACCATGTGACCCAGAAATCCCTCGTCTGGGTATCTACTCCAAAAATTTGAAAACATTTAACTGTAAAGATACATGCACCCTGATATTTATTGCAAAATTATTCACTGTGGCCAACACATGGAAACAACCAAAGGGCCCTTCGATAGATGACTGAATAAAGAAGATGTGGTACATACACACAATGTAATTTACTCAGTCATTAGATGAAATCCTGCCTTTTTTTTAAATCACAGCAAAAACTGAGTATTGATTCTAGAGGGTATTTAAAATATACAGACCAAGAACCAGAAAAAAAAGGCATAGGTATCTTTTGGATAGCCCAATAATCAACTTGTTTGTTGTGACCTTGGAGCTCTGGAGGAACAAGAAAAAAAAATAGAATAAGTAAATGCTGGAGAGAGGATACAGGGTCTGGCTACAGGCCAGGGGCCTAGAGCACCGGTGAGTAAATTGGCCTAGGAGTTGGCATGAAAATGGATGACCCCTAAGAACATGGCAGAACCAGCTGGCCAAGAGTCAGCATCATATTACATTTATGCTTCCCTTTCCATTTCTATACTTTCTCTTTAATCTCCAGCTCTCCACTTCTAGACTTTCTCCCCGTGTCTCTCCAAAATGGCTAAATTAAAATAAAATAAGAAAACAAAAAGTCATACATAATTCTTCAGAAGAATTAAATAAACAAACAAAAGTTCCATATTTCTCCCAAAGAAAGATGAAAATACTCATTCCAAGAGTTTCTAGCTCTTTAAAGTAAAAGCAGCATAACTTCCAAGAGATGAGAGCACTACGACAGACGGTGAATAAAACAAGCCTGAGCACAGAGATTTTTTGCACTCTTCAGCAATCTTAGGGGAAAAAACTCAGTATATGCATTTTTCTACGGTGCTCACTTCTCTAACTTTTTAAACATATTTTTAAGTGTGATATAGATGTTACTTGTCATTATTTTTACAATTGCTATCAAAAGGGCATTGGGTTTTGGAAAGGAACCCCAAGTATAGATGAACTTTGTCAAGTTGTTGCTGGTCTTTGGGTCCCTGCTTCCCCCAACTTTTAAACCATTTACCTGCTGCACAGTGGTCATTTGCTAGCCCTCCACTGGTGCCATGTGCTCATCTTTTCTCCTTTTCCCTTTCATGAAAATATTTAAATCACATTTATACAAAAAAATAAAAATAAAAGATGACTTTCCTAGCTTTTCTGGTCTCTAGATGTTTACATTTTAAAAAGGTCCAAATCCATGAGCTAAATGAAAAATACAGAGAGCAGACTTAAGAACCAATGAAAAAATGACACATAGATTCCTCTGGAAACCAGCCGTTGTAGGTATGCAGCACATTTGATTATCAGGCAGACAGTTCTTGAGGTTGTCATGTGAGATGAGACCGTTTGAAGTTTAGTGATTTTTAATTACAGCATATTTTCTCATTTTTAGGTGGCAGGATATTATTAGATATTCTTTCTTATCCTTCATGATCAAAGGGTACTCATTTCCAGATTTATTCTCTTGAAAATGGGCCCTAGAATAATCTTCAGAAAAAGTTGTAGATGCCAAAGGTGTTTTATAAAGGAACATATATCACTTCTTTTACTTTGGAATGATAATGCATTCAGCAATCAAAAGCGAAATTCATTCCAGTTCTCAATCTACTGTCCAGAAATCGGTTAAAAAAGGAGGATGGTCAATATACATATTCCTTTTGGTTTTGAAAATTGGGCTCCTGAATGCTCCAGCATAGAAAAACCAACTTAAATGGGTTAAAACAAAACTCACAGAAACAGACACATCCACTATTTTTTTTAATACAAGATATAACAAGTTCAGTATCTTCAAATTAGAGGCTTAAAGTTTTGAGTCTATCTCATTGTTAAAGTTACTCAAGCTTCAAGGAATTTAATTTACTGTTCCTTGAGATTTTCTAAATTTAGAATAAAATCACTTTTACTAGCAAATCTTACAAAACCACATTATGATCATTTAATATAAAAGGAGACTCAGATAAAAACAATGTTGATATGCTATCAACATATTTATGCGTATTTTCAAGTTGGTTGGACAATTTGGAGTTTTTCAACAAACTGGTGATATTGGAGCCACGCCCTGTAGGCCTTTCTATTTTGCCAGCTGGTGCAGTGTTGGACTCTGTCAACTGAGGATGCTGGAGAGACACTGCAGTGCACTAGTCACCCCAAATCACTTCGCTCTTACACCTTCCTTCTTTGTTACTCAGCATGGGGGCCCAGTGACCTGCACAAACCACTTCTAGCCACCCTCTCAGCTTGGGAGACCAGTCTGTCTAGTTCCAGCATGTTCTCAGGCAGCTGTCTCCCCAGCTGGTGGGCCAGTTCTGTGTAGCACTCCATCCGGCACCGTCTGACAACTGGGTTGGCTGCAGGCACACTGCGTGTTCTCTGGTGCCATTCCCTCTTGAAGAGCTCTGAACTCATCCTTAGGGAGGAACTTCTAAGTCCTCTGTTCTTTCACTGTCTACTCTTCCCCAAGGTAGTGGTAACAGCTGCTTTTGTCTTGCTTTGTTTTTCACCTGGTAATTCTTAATTCTTTAGGATCTACTTGAACACTTTTAATAGTTAAGTCCTTTTTAAGAGTTAACAATTTTAAATGAAATTTTCTTGTTCAACTTTCTGGTACGCCTTCTATCTTTTAACTGGATCCTGATAATACACTAATTCTATTCTTGAAATCGCTTATCACTATGTTGTAGAAAAAGCGAAACTGCTTTCATTCTATTTTAAAGAAATTACGTGATCATTAATTATCTTAAATAGGAAATACACTAGCAGGTCACTGAAAACTGCTCAGAAAGACATTGCTTTATGATAGACCAATGATATTACTAAAAAATAATTTATATTTGAAATTCTTATATTTTATTACTAGGGTTCAGAGAAGAACATAACTTTTAAAAAATGACTTCCTATGATATTCCCTATTCTGAAATGACTATAAATTATATAAGTAACTGTACAAAATGGTTACGGAGTATTATAGTTTATAAGAGGGTAAAATAAAAATATATGAGAGTTTGGGAGACTCAGTTTTACTATATGATAAGAATCATAATATTTAGCTCTCAGGCTATTCCTAAGTGATGATGATATTGCATATTAAGACATCTAGTACAATACCTAGAAGACAATAGACAATAAAAGGACCATGTGATGCATGTGAGAGACGGTCCTTTAAAATCTCAGGTCACCTCATTAGAGAGTATTAGAACCAAGACCACAATTCAGGTATTCTACACCCCAAAGCTCATATTCTTGGCAACACAGTGTGATTTGGAAATGAAGGGTAGAATAGAAAGGGACACCTGGGAGGCAAGAAATACAGCGCATTGATGACAGCATCCTCTGCTCCCCAAATCGGAGTTCTTTTGATGTGCTTTGATGTATATTTTGGGTAATTGTAAACTGTAAGGCATTGCTGGGCAGTGATTTAAAACACCCGATGTCGCCCTCCTCTGCTAGGCATCGCAGGCCCCCTCCTTCTCAGTCCAGAAGCAACTAGAGTTCTCTCCAGTACGCTGCCGGGAGACAGTCCCTTCAGATCAGAACTGACTTCTAGAATGAAACACACCTGCCCTCCCTGCTCAAGAGTGACAAGATCAGTAAAAATCTATGTAACCAGAAAAGCTGGATGCTCAGGAAGAAGGTAAGTCTCAGGAAAAGAACACAGGTTGTCACCTTTTTGCAGAGTGTTTTACTAGATAAAAAAGAGAAGAGATCGGGGCAGAAACTGTGAGGTAAAAAGGGATGCAATCCAGCCAACATTTCAATTGAGGGATGCCTTGTTTAGCATCACTGGCGTAGGAAAGGACTCTACACTATTTATACTTAGACAACTAAGCATAAAACCAGAAGAGTAGACATTTGATCCCAGCAAAATAGTAAGAGGAAGAACCTGAAACCCTATTACAACAGACACATAAAAAGAAAAATTAACATGCATTAAACACCATCTCAAATGTGCAGCCACAAGGTGTATGTATCCCAAGGAGCCAGTAAAGAAGACTGAACTAAACACCACAGCCATGTGCACGGGGTGGGATTACGTGGTGATACGCTGTCTTTCAGAGATATCTAGGTCTTTCAGGTAAGAGTCACACATGTCTGAGTCAAGAGATTTTATTTTGAGTAATGGAGTGCTAAAACAGAAGAATGCCCTGGGATTCTTAAAAGGAGACACGCTCAGTAAAAGGTTGCACTAGGGGACAACAAAAACAGAAATAAGTGCCCATTGCCATAGGAAGGAACAAGAATTTTTAAGACTAAACATAGGTGTAGGAGTTTGAACACAATTTCCCCAAAGAGTTCATGCCCCATTTATGCCTTTTGAAATGTAACTTTTTATCACTTAACTTCCCAAAGTTAAAGGAAAAGACCATCTATTTAAAAATACGATGACGACGATGTTCTAGGTAAGTGATAGTTTGAAAATTTCTGAAATACATAAAATAATTAGAAACAGTTTAGTACTAATAATGAAAACATTATGCATAAAAATGTATGGGATATACTTCTCCTGAGAAGAAGTATAGCTTTTAATGTTACAAAAGAAGAAAGTTGGGGAATTGTTAAATATCAGAGTCATGGAGTTAGATGAAAGGTGAACAGCAAACATTGCATCATAATGTTGATATTTATAACCATTTCCTCCAGAGGCTATTCAGCATTGTACTGCATATATTAATATGCACGGTAAAATGAGAATAAATGTAAATTTTTGAAAGAAAAGCACATACATTTTGACTTATGATTGTCTATGGAAAAAATCCAGGAGACTCTGCAAACACTCGGCACTAATTAGCATTAGTAGCTTATAGCAAACATTGTGATATGTTTGCCATAGAAATTATATAGACAATGAATTTGACCTTATACATAATCTTTTAAATTTTTTAAAAATGGATTCTAAAAATAGCATTTTACAAATTAGCAAAATATACATGGAACAAAAATGTGGAAGCTCTTTCCAGGGAAAAAGTCTAAATCTTTAATGGAAGTCATGATAAAAAGACTCAGAGAAAGATCTTGTTTGTGAGGGGGGTTGTGCTGTAACAAGAAATGGAGGAGATCTCCAAATTTTCTATAAATCTCATGCATTTCCCATAAAAATTACTAATTATTTTCACAGAATTTCAACTGTTAAACAAAATCTTATTTGGGGAAATAAAGGACCTCATACAGTTTGGCAGATTTTGAAGAAAAAGTGGTGAGAGAAACTATACCCACACCTGAATATACTCATTTCACAAATATTTATTGAAGACAAGGACGCACCAGACACCCTGTTAAGTGCTTATAATAAATCAGTGGACAAAGCGATGGAGACCTCGGACTGCATAGAGATTGACTGCATTCTTCTTGGGGAAACTGTCAGGTGAGTTAATTTAGTGAGTGTGGGATTTGGCAAGATTAGACATTTGAACAAGGCCTAAGAATAGAGCCCAGACACAAAACATTACATGCATGGAAAGTAGCTGAATGATAGGGGAAATACTACAAATTAAAAGTTAAATATTTAATAAGTAAGGCAAAAGCAATAACATATTCACACGAGAAAACAAAAGAAGATCCTTATTTCACATTATAAATAAATAAATTCCAGGTGAATTAACGATCTAAATGAGAAAGGCAACATTCTATGATTTTTCAAAAAAAATGCCATAGACAATTTTTACACATTGGATTAGAGAAGGATGTACTAAATGATACAAATAAGTACAAACCAAAGGAGGGTAATATCAATTTGTTTGAACATACAAAAACAAAATGCTCAGGACATCAGTGCGTACCATTCACAAATGGCAACACAAAGCACAGACAGTGTAGATGCTTGCTCTACCTATCATAAACAGAGAATAGGTATCCAGAATATATAAAGAACCACAAATAAAAAGCAGTAAGGAAAAGGGAAGCACCTCAATTGAAAAAGATATAGCACATTAGCTAACATGTCACAGAAGTGAAACCCAAATGACTGATAGACATGTGAACAGATGCTCATTTTAATAGCAATCCCTAAAATGCAAATTGAAACAATAAGGCCCTATTTTACATCTACCAGATTGGTGAAAAATTTAAAAAGTTGACAATAACAAATGTGGCTGAGGGAGTCTAGCAAAAAAAGTTCTCAAATGCTTTCTAATCTGTAAATTTCTGCCATCATTGTGAAGAGCAATCTGGCAAGATCTGGTTAGGAGGAGGAGAGATTACTTCGTGAGAGGGCTCGCTTTCTGGGTGTGCACCTTCTAGAAACTCTTTTGCAGATACACCATGAGCCACGAACCAAAGAATTTATTAAAATATTCTTAATAGAAGTAAATTATAACCAACCGTAAACATCAATGAGTAGAAGAGAAATAAATGAAGTGTGATATGTTTATATAAAATACCGCATACGTAGTAGCAGGAAACTTTATTGACACTGATGACTTGTAAAACGTAAAATAATTTAATGAGACAGTGTTTCAAAGTTTAAACATGCACAGAGTAGACCTTTTATTTATATGTGCAGATATATTAATAATATAAATGCACGCAGAGAGGCTATGAAACATCGTAGTCAGATGTTCTTTGCCCTGCTGCAGGCATCTAAAAGGGCTTTACTTCTTTAAAAATTAGAAAGCAAATATGACAAAATAAAATTTGATCAATGTAGAGCCATACCAGGCATTTACTCATATTCTTTTTAATGGAATACATTAAAATTTTAATGATATCCTTTAAAAAAATTAAAGAGGACCAGTAACAGACTAGGGTGGATTTCAATTCTTAGAGACTCGGGCTAAGAGTTAAAAATTGGCCCCAATGGCCCAGCCATGCAACATTTAACAAGAAATTAGAAAATAGATTTTGGAAGGAAAAGAGATAAGCCTTCAACATCTCCTTAGATCTCTTCCCTGAACGATGAGAAATAACTTTAAATACATACATGGTTTCTAAGTGTTATCCATGATTAAAGGGGAGAAGTCAGAGCCATTCTGCCCATGCTGGCAAAGGGCAGAGAGAAGGCGACAGTTACCGAAAAGGGAGCCATGTGCCACCCAGGGCAGTGGAGAGCCAGCTCCGCTACTGACCCTGCTTGGTGCACCTTTCACAAGAACCGGTTCTGTTTCCATAAATTACAGCCTCAACCTTGGGTCCAAGCTTGGTAAGGGAGGGGCTCCGAAGACAGATGTCACCGCTCTGCTTCCTAACATAATGAATCGAATTGAGCATTGGTGCTGAATTGTTTGATGGTATCACGACCTTTGAATCCGATGGTTCTCAAATTACAAATGTCAGAGTTTCCCCAAATAAACCCCATCAGACTGCTATGGGGGAAGCCTCTTGAAGGATGACGTTTCAAATTGAATTATACGGACGCTCTGTCACCCCGTGTATCAGACCGCTGACAGACACGTAGAGGGCTGTTCCCAGGTGGGGCTGGTTGTGTGTGTGGGTACGATCTACGATTGCTGAAGCCAAACACTCCTTCCCCACTGAGCTGCACAATAATGATTGCAAACTGGGGAGCAACGGCGTTAGGAAATGAAAGTACGCTCACGGAGCCCAAAGATGCTGTGTTAACAGTTCCCTGATCATTTTCTGGGAATCACATCCATTAAGTGGCTTCACACGGTGACAGGGAACCTTTTCTCGCTGGAAATACAGCGAGACTCATCAGGAAGGAGGGAGAGAAGAAAGCCTTCCAAGACAGAGCAGCAGACACTTGGGCCGCAGCGGATGCATGATCTGCTCGGCCACTGTGAGAAGAGCTGCACTGATTAATTCAGCACTGATTATTAGTTCCCAGGCCATCATCTCCTCGCTTCAAATGTGCGTTCTCACTGAACACTCGCAGCACCCCGCGAGAAAATGGTGTGATCCCTGTTCTATTGATGGAGTGACCCAGAATGCTCGGGGACTTTGACCAAGGTCACGCAGATGGTCAGGAGTAACACAAGGACACGGCCCCTGCCAGTCTGGGTTGCCAGCCAGCACTATTAATACGGTTCCTAGACACTCCTGGTGTACAGCAACGCACACTGCTAGCCACACAAGTGGAAAAGAAAAATCCCTTGAAAAGAAAATCAGTTCAAGTGTTTGTGTCTTTGTTTACATCCAGTGAAATTCTGTTGGAAAAATGCTGGAACCGTGAAACCCAGGGAAAGGCCTTTATTTGGGGTATGTCTGTTATAGTGACATCCAGTTTCAGGTGACACAGCCCATCGGTCCGTTTTTACTTCCCTGAATCTGCAAGTTCATGGATTGAGCATTTGAAAACCCTGGGCCAAAGGATATACGATGGTTTCAAATCTTCTTGAGCCAGAAGTTCCCCAGCTGTGGGGAGACTTCCCAGCACTGCTCCCCCTCCACGTGTTCAGTGTCCCCTTCCATCCTTTTCAACAGGATGCATGTCTACTCAAATGCCAAACGGTTCTCTCTTTTAATGCAAATCTTAGAACATATATAGGGCAAGGTCCTCATTATACGCAGGTTGTTATATGAAAGCTGTTACAGCTTAGAGTAGGAAAAGCTTTCCTCACAGAAATAACTTTAAAAGGATGACAATGTTCTCAGGCCAGGCCATCCATGACTATTCAACCGCTAACCCCTTTTGAGGCTTCTTGCTAACGGTGCAACCTGTTCACAAAACCGCCCTTTGGAGCATCCCATGGAGACTGCGTCCTTTGTGTGCAGAAGACACGTCCTCCCTTCACTGGCAATGTCAGGGGCAGAGAGAGATGAACTTCACTAATGTGTGAAGGATCTTCTTCCACTCAGCAAAACCGTCTATTTAGATATAAAGTAAAATAAAGGATAATAATAGCAAACGGTAGGTGATGAGTCTGTCTGTCTGTCTGTATTTCCATCTACATATACCAGGCACTAAGTGCTCCAAGTGCTTTAAATAATTTAACTCATTGGAACATCACAACGACCCGATGAACTAGTTTCTTTTGTTGCCCACATTTTACAGATGAGGTAGCCAGAGATATGTCTAGGCGACACGAGTTGCTCGAATTCGCACAGTTCTGCGTGGTGGAGCTGGAGCCCACACTGTCTGCCCCCAGATCTGTGCTCTAACCACTATGCCCTCTTTGCTGTCTTTAGGGTACAGCTGGCACCCCAGCCATTCTGCCGTGGGTGAGCCTGAGAGCTTCGACTCAGGCACTCCCGGTGTTTGACTTAGTGAAGGGAATGGCATGCTGAGCATTCAGAGGATGTTCATAATCATCCTTCCCTTCCTCACTCCCCTATCACTTCTTTTCACATTTCTTCTGGCCCCTGAGAAAGAGCTCCAACCCCAGGTCTTGGTTTTAGATTTAAATGGTTCTCAAAATTACCCAGGTTTTCATTTTATAACCCACAGACTTTTTTTGCCCCCCAAAGAATGTGACCCCTTTCTACCTCTGTTATCTGAGAAGGGTCAAGGGGTCTGGAGACCCCTTAAATTACATACATGGTTCTGATAAAATGGTCAATGACCTTAACATGATTAGTAGGGCGACTTCTGGGCCTTACCCCTTGAAGACTGCATCAAATCATCAATATGCTTTAGTCATGCAGACTGATTAAAACATTTCCATTTTGTCAGGTGTCTACACACGGAGGAGCGTTAGTGAGCAACGGGAATCCACAGAAGACTCTGGATTCCTTTTGCAAATTATATTCAGTGGAACACCTGTGTTCCTCAGGATAGTTCACATATTCTTTATGCCACAGAACTTGCATGCATGAATGTACACACGCACGTGCACACACACACACACACACACACAATTCTATGATAAAGTTAACAGGCGAATTTCCCACTCTAGTCTCTTCTCAGAGATTCACCACCAAAAGCTCTAAAAAACCTTATGCAGTACGCATCATTTAACTAATTTAGCCTTCTCCAGAAGTATTTGATCTATAGAGTACCTTTTTATATATATAATTTGAAATTTTCTTTACAGCCTGAAAAATTCTATAAAGTATCATTATATATATATTATATATATAAAAAAAATATATAAACTATATATATACAAACTATATATATGTATATAAACTATATATATATATAATATATATACACATACTTACATATATGTGTATAAACATTATATATGTTAGGATATTTCAAAAATGTGTTGGCTGCTGTCCCATGATGGTAAAATTGAACCAGTTACCAGAAACACAAACCTCTACTTAAAAGGTACCTGTGAACATATGATCAGCTGAAGAGAGTGGCTCTTCCTTTACCTACATTTAATTGCTGATCAGAGAAAAGTGGGCACTTTTCAAGATGCCGCTCTATGCAACAGCTGTGTAATCATTCATTTTAATTAAATCATTTCTTAAAAGGGGCCTTAGAAAAGTCACATAACGCCCACTCGAGTATTTTCTATAGAGCAGGCCCCCTGTGATGAATGGCGTGCTCATATATGCTCGCTCCTTATCTAGTTTATAGGACAACAAAATTCATCCATCAGCACAAAAATTATGTAGGAAAGCAAACCAGGGATGAAAGAAAAAATGAAGCTTTTATCATCCTCACATTATTTCTGGAATTTGGATGGTACCCCCCCACCACCACCACCCTGTCCCCGGTGTCTTTCATTGCTACTCCCCCCCGCCCCCAATCTCAGAAGGATCTAAGCAAAGCTAAGCAGCATCATAAAACCTGAGTCACTGTGGGGAAGTCACCAGTCATCCCCTCCCTGGAATCTGTTCCATTTGACTACACGATCACTCGGCTGTGGCCTGTGGCTGCTGCCTGATACAGCCCCTGCACCTACTGCAGAGCCCTCAGAGACTCACAGAGTCATTTAAGACTCTGTCTTGGAGCATGGATTGCTGCTCAGAAGGCTGGAATGTGAACTGAGGGGACATGTCCCCCCTCCCTTATGCTGGTGTCCCACAGCACTGCGAGCATGTCAGGATTCAGATGAAGCTGGCCTTGGTTATCCTCGCTCTCAGCATCAGCTCACGGACTGTGAAAGCAGATCATAGAAGTCCCTCTCCCCCGCCCCCCGAACTCTCTTGTGGGCCATAAAGTATCTAGCACAATGGTATTCTGTATTTTGACATCTTCATCATTTTTCTCGAAGACTTTGGTGGAATATAAAGCTGATTATTAACAGAAGGGTCTGGACACTGGGACCAGCTTGCTCACCCTCACCTGTGGACCCACGCCTAAGGCATCTCTGTGGAGCACTGAACATCTGAGAGAAAAACTTTAGAAGGTGGCACCCGGAAAACCTTACTACCTAAAAACAAAATGCCACTAAATTATTTCACTAGCAAAATTGTATTCTCAGAGTCGGGTCGGACAGAAATTTATATGAAATATGCTGACTAGGTTATTGTTTCATTTAAAACTCTGTGACTCTTCTTTTACAGAAATAAGCTGAACCTTCCACTGATCTTGAACCCAGAAACTATGTGAATATAAGTTACATGAGTAACGTCTGGATGATCATTTTTTCACTCAGTTCCTAGATGCTATCAGTTAATAGCAAGACCTTGTTCACTTTTATGTTACGTGCTTCTCCTTCACTTGGCCATCAATGACTTGTCCCTGAAACCTAACATTAAGGCTCTTCTGGATGACAGACTCCTCCTTATCCACTGGGCAGCTTGATGACCGAGCACTGTGCTCACCGTTATTATCCCTGTGATGATAATGATGATGAGAATGTGATGGAATTGTTGAAAACCCTAAACAGGGTAGCCGACACTAACTAGCCTGCTATGCCTCTGGTGTTATGAACCCTACGTGCAAAAAGCATTTAATCTTTTAAGATAGTTACAGTTATTACCCCCAATTTACAGATGAAAAAAAATCAAGGCATAGACAAGTAGCAAAGCTCACCAGAGCCAGCATTGGAAACGAGCCCACCCTGGGACCCACGGCTCTAGCCATTGTGATACACTGCCTACACATACTGCTTCTCACTTAGGTCAACTTAAGACGCTCTACAGTTACTATTTATTTGAAGGTCCTTCTTGATTAAAAGGAGAATTCCTAGGGAGTAGAAAACATGTATGTCTGTTTTCAAAGCTTAGCCTAATGATCATCAGAAAATTAGTATTCAATATAAATATTCAGTAAATGAGTATTAAATAATGAATGGATGAAAAATAAACAGATTTTTATGATAAATGACAAATGTATTTAAATTTAGAGATATTGATAAGAATAGTGTTTACTAAAATAAAATTTTATGAATTTTTAGAAATGTTAAGCCATTACATATTCTATGATATTTTGATATCATAAAAGACATGTTTAATATTTTCAAAAAATTCTTTAAAGCACTTTGTGTTATAAAAAAGTTTACTAACCTATGTGTGTTTCTCCCCAAATGTCTGGAGTCTAAAAAGCTCGTGGACTTCAGGATCTGCTCTGGTATTTGTAGAGAGACCTAACCTTATAAATTTTAAACATCAGAGGAATATTATCCCTGATCCATTTGCTGAATTTTATTATTTAAGTGAGAATGTTGAACCCAATTTTCCAAATAGCTTATACATGATAAAGGTGAGAGACATCTGAATTATTAGACCCAGTGCAAAAAGACAACTGCTATTAATGTCTATCCTATTGGTCGCTTTATCAGTTTAACTAATAACTTTTGCATTTCACATTTTACTATGAATGATTGACTCTGCATATTTGTTTAGTGCTCTGCATAATAGCATCGAGTAGCATAATAGCATAACGTGATTCACATGAAGTAATAGAATGGCAAAATGAACAGAGAGCCTGTGGTTTTATAAGAGAAAAGGACTAAAACTGACTATATAAAAGCACACCTGTGTATATACTTGTTTTCCAAATGAAGATATGCCTGTGTATCAGACACCAAAAAGCCACAACTATGGAAAAGAAATCCATAATGGAAATAAAATCACTTTTAATTACTATAAATTAAATCACTTATAATTAAATAGGAAATGGTACTACTTTTGTTATATGAATTTATTTATCATTTTAATGTCATTATATGAGATGCTGAGTCTACACACTGGATGAAGGGTCTCCTGCCACAGAGAGTTAAAAAAGCATTTGCATTAAATGCCTGATTTCTATTAATTATTCATATAAAAACAATCATAAAATCCTCTCTGATTCCTCTCTGAAAATCCTCTGAAGGATAGATTTCCTAATTTTAAGCCAAATGACATCCTTGATTAAGATCAAGTAATGAACTCAGTCAAAGACCACAAAGTACATAAGGAGCAAGCATCTATGAGTAGGATGAATTTTTAAATTGTTTGCAAATATTCATATCCCCAGTGTGGTCTCTGCTTCACTGATATTGGGCTTAGCCACATGACTTACCCTGGCCAAAGGAATGTATATAATGTGACAGGTTTTTACTTCCAAGCCAAGACTTTTAAGAGGCATGGCAAGTTTCTGCCATGTCCTCCACCTCTCACAATGAGAAGTCGTTTGGAGAAGAGTGACAGGCAACATCCTACAGCAGAGCTTTAGCTAGCACACAACCTTAGCCATTGATAAGCCCTGCAAAAGAGACATGACTAGGTGTTGCTTTAAAGCCACTGAGATTTTTGAGTTATTTTTACAATGTGTTATCAAAGAAAGAAAGAAAAAAAGAAAGAATAAGAAGTTAGATCCCCAAAGGGACTGCAATGCTACAAATACTACAGTTGTCAAAGACAGAAAACATAACTATGCATGAAAAGTAAACATAAGTAAGGATATACTCATTGAAATGCACAAAGAGCCTGTAAGGTAAAAAAGGGAAAACTGAAAAAGTTATACCTATAGAAAAGAAAAATCTAGTTGTTAAAAAACAAGAAGTTGAAGTGTCAAATAGTAGATTAGACACAGTTGCGTAGAGAATTAGTGAACAGAGGATTTTACCCAAGGACATTTAGAGAAAGCAGCAGAAAGATAAAGGAATTTGATTCTATGAAAGAGAAGTTAAGAGGTGACCAGATGTGGATGAGATGCTTCACATACATTTAATCAGAGTTCCAGAAAAAGAGAGGTTAGTGAAAGACTGCATGATAAATAATGGCTGTCAATTTTCTAGAACTGGTGAAAATCATGCATCTACAAATCTGGAAGCTCGATATATTCTAAGTGATAAGTTAAAAAAGAAACTCTAGATGTAGTATAGCAAACCAACATAGCAACCAAGAAAAAAATCTTCAGAGCAAGCTCACCACCTATAATAAAACAAACGGAGTGACAACAGCATTCTTGCAGGCAGCAAGGGAAGCCAGAAGACAATGGAGTAATACCTTCAAGGTTAAAAAAAAATAATAATTCTTGACTAAAAATTTGATCCTATTTTCTAAAAATGTAAAATAAATATATTAATAAGCACACAAAACTAAGCATTTTACAAGTTCTTGACCAAACTTGACCATTGATTTGATCTGCTATGTGACTCAGCTTCTTTCAGCTTCTGTTAGCCTCAGGGATTGAACTACATTATTTCCCAATTTATGTGGTGTAATGCTTCATAAATTTTCAATTCAAAAATATTTATGCTGCATATTGTACACAAATCAGCTGAGAGTTGGAACCACTGGATTTCATTTGGAATCTGTGTTTCAAAACTAGACAACAATAGAGTCATTTTAACCTAATGCAGATCAGATGAAATCTTATCCCATTCTAATAGTAGTAATAATAACAGCTATTGTTGTTGTGATTATTATCATAACTAAATGCAAATACTTAAGATG
The DNA here is from genome assembly GCA_030015415.1 of Cynopterus sphinx. Taxonomy (NCBI): domain Eukaryota; kingdom Metazoa; phylum Chordata; class Mammalia; order Chiroptera; family Pteropodidae; genus Cynopterus; species Cynopterus sphinx. The sequence goes on from CM057391.1 coordinate 3,392,741, forward strand.
CATTTTCATTAAACCCCATCACTAGTTCAGAGAAAGGGGCAATTCTTACTTTCGTTATACAAATGAGGAAATTAAAGCTCACAGATGTTAATTAATTTGTCCAAAACTAGTTAGAAACATGGCTGAGATTTGAATCCAGGTTCATTTGTCTCTATATTTGTTACACTTAGCCAGTTACTTCAATCTCAAGAATGCTCAAGAATCATTTTTCTTAAGAAAAAAATGTTAAGAAAAAGTTTGCCTTAAATTTCTCAGTTCGCTTTAGGAATCTATTAGAATAGCACATATAAAATAAAAAATGTGAATGTAACTAAATACTTCATTTATTTCTATTTAAGAAGTTGGAAGATTTTATAGGAGGCACTTGAGTTGAGAGATTTGAATTCCAGTCCAAATTTCACCATTGATTATTTGTATCATTTTAGATAAATCATTTCACTTCAGCAGGTTTCAATTTCCTAATTTATAAAACGAATATGTTTTTCTGGGATATCTCCAAGGATTTTTCTAGCTCTCAAATTATAACATCTCTAGAAATATTTATTGGTTAATTTATGTTAGGTTTGAGGAAAAAAATCATGTAATTGTCATTGATGATTATCTAATTTAACATTTATTTTGACATAATTTATTTAAAATTCCTCTTAAAAAAGAATGACTTCCCAATTACTGAATTAAAAATGAATCTATATGAAATTATACTAGTTATAAAAAGTAACTGAAACATTCAAGATCTAACACCTTAAAACTGTTCACAACGTATTTCACCTTGTAGCCATTGACAAGTAGATTCCCTCCCACTTTAGCATGTATTGCAAAGGTTGGATGAATTTCAATGCAATTATTTTTAAATACTGAATAGACTTTAATTTGAAGAATTTCAGAAAGAATACCCTAAAAACCAGTAAGTTGAAATGCCTTTCAATTCAACAGAGGTTGTCTTTTGAAAATGTGGACCCACCCATCCATTTTCTTTCCAGATGGAGCTGCATAAAACTTTGGTCATGATCACACAAAGCTGAGCCTTGTCCCTCGCAAGGAATTTTGATGTGACCAGAGTTCTTCAGACAGGACAAACTCCATCACGGAGCTGAGTGGAGATACTAAATCTTAGGACCCTAATTTTGGGCATTGTTCATTTTAACTTAATTTTAACAAGTTTCACACGATGTTCTGGATAAACTCAATAAAATTAAACATGTAAAAAATAATAATTGCTAAACAACCTGACCTGGATGATGATTGTGTCTTTTTCTAGATTAGATGTCGTGTTGGATCATTATATTTAGGGTAAAGAAAAGCCACATCTTCCTAGTACATGGAGGTGGACTAGCTTCTGAAGAAAGTTTCCCACATCAAAGTCAATATTTTTCAATTTGGCCTTCTAAGACCCTGAGCAATTCTCAGATCATGTAGTAGGGGGGTCCCTTTCTTTTTGTTTTCCAAAGGTTTTGTGTAGTTAACATGTAAAGGGCCATATCTATAGTTTAACCCCAGTCCTTACAGGAAAAACTATTTCCTCTGCTTCCCTAATACTATTGCATAGTTCCTCCATAGGTAAAGACAGTTCCTTCTCCACTGACTCTGAAAAGAGGAAAAGATTATGCCCAAGGTTTGGGAGACGTTCTCAAAACACCTCTTCTCAGTCCATCTAGAGTATTTGAGGATGATATAACACTAAACTCAGAGAGAGAAAAAAACATAAATGTTATACATTTTAGTTTTTGTCCCACATGCACAAGTTGACATTGGATCAGATCTCTAGATTTCTATCTGCAAAAAAGAAGAATCCGGACACACTTTAAATACATAATAAGACCTGGGTATCTGAAACCAAATGTTGAAATTGGTTCTTTTGTCCCAGTTAAACTGCTGAATGGACACTGTGCTAATACAAAAGAACTGAGAGAGTGGCATCGTACTGTAGACTGAAAACTTGTCTCAGATGGCATAATGACAGCTGGAGAAGTTTAGATAAGAAAAAATGAAATGTCAGAATTCTTGTTATAGAGGTTTTTTTAATACTCTTCTGGCGTAAGCTTCTGTAGAAGCTGTGGGAAACCCCACCTTAATCCAATTTGTGAAAGTGCTGGTTACCGCAATAAATAAATGCATAATTCATTTCCTACTGTAATGAAGAAAAGGTCCTACTATAATGCAGAAAAGACAACAAAGAGCTGTTAAGGTTGCATCTATTCAGTTTTTCTAGCTTGGGAAATTAGAGAAGGGAACTAGCTACGTATTACTCACAGCAAAAGACAATGTATGAAATGTATGCAAGTCTGTTTTAATGCTGCCAGGGAATAACCATAAAAAATTTAAACCCCACACTTCTACCTACGCTATGTGAGAACATCATTGCAAGGCCACTTTAAGGCTTTTCAAAGACAGATATGGATGAGTGCTACTACACTGCCACCTGGTGATTAGGCAGCTAGGAGGGATTTGAGTTAAAATGCCTGACAAAGAAAATGTCAGGGTCTCTTAATGAGTATTTAATATGCCAAGTTTCTTTAACATTCAAATTTGCTAGTAACATGAAGGCGCTTTGTATCTCATTTTATTTTATTTTATTTGAGACTATGTTCCTGGTAAATTTTAAATTGATTTCTCTTAAAAGTGTGTGTGCTCTTCATTTTATATCTACGTACATCTAAATCCTTTATTGTTGTTGTTATTTTCCTTTTGGGTAAAGTGGATGAGCAAACTCTTTGCAGAGAGGTTCAGGAGTGAGTGACCTATTCCTGGAAATGGGAAAGAGAGAGAATGACATGACCTAAATTTCCTCTGTTTCAAACGGAGCATTTTAGGTTAGCGATCTCAACTCGCACTGTCAAACTACTCCTTCGGTTTAGAGTGACTTATTGATTTTATGGGACTGTCTTTTCCTTTGAAAAATGATTTGGCCTAGAAAAGAATGGCTTCAGCAATTTGGTGTCAAAGACAACAAATGCAAAAACACGGAGGGAACAAAAGATGCGAGCTTTCCACCAAGTAAAAATTTGCTAATGTTATGTTTTTTAAACTAATGAGAATTATAAAGGACTTTGATAAACAATTATAGATGTTGAGACAACAAAATTGTTGGATAACTTGTCTTTTGGACAAACTTGTTTGGTGTATCTCTTTATAGGTTTGGAGATAAAAGTGAATATGCATTCATTTCTCTAAGTGTACACTCATACATACTGAACAAAAAGAGAAGCCAGAAAAAATGAGAGATGAGGCAAACCATGGGAGAACCCAGGCAGTAGAGACACCAAAGTGACTTAATTTTTCCTCGATGTGCTAAAATACCTTCAGAAATTCAAGAAGTACACATGTGCAGACATGTCAAACACGTTGTCTGTTCCCATACACAGTTGGTAGCTTTGCTATATGCATAACAGGGTATAAACATGGACCTTTGTTTACTACAGGGGCTAAGATCTTGCCATCATGTGCATGTCGTCACAAAGACTATAAAATGTTGAGTGGCAAACAGTGAAAACAGTCCTGGGCAGGGTGGGAGAGGAGTTTTGATGTTTACAATGCTTGACAAGTATATGTACTTTCCTATTCGCCCAACTTTTAACCACTCAGGACCTTTTTATTCCCCATGTTTTCCGATTAGGGTATTAACTTATGGATTTGACTAGGCTAAGAGTCACAACTGGAAAGTTAATTTATTTGAGCGGAGATTCATTCTCTGTACTTCAGGAAGAAAAGAAAAGAGATAGCATATTATGTAAAAGCCCAAAGGAAGACTGTTGGGCAAACTATTTAGAAATAGAATCTCTTATAATAGACATCACACTGAAAATACTGCAGGCAGTGGCATTCATTGCTCTTTTGAAGGACAATGAGAGCGGGACTGTTTATTTTCTCCTCCAAATGGGGCAGACCTGTCCCCAGGGTTTCTCCCCCAGGCCCATATTCACCATACTCATCCAAGAGTGCAATTTCAGCTGAACAAGTTTAGGAGCACTGAATAGGAGACACAGAGGTTAGAAAGAAAGTTAAGAGGAGAACTCTGCTAGCTTCATCTGTGCATTATAAACAGCCAGTGACGTGCTCAGCAGAGAGTGGGCACTAATAAATACTGGTTTGACTGAAATTTCTGAAAGGGCAATCTAAAAATATAGAGTTTTTCAATTTGGAAATATGAAGGCTAGAAGAATGTGATTTATTTCTATAAAACCACAAAGAGCTGGATGTGTTCGGTAAATTTCAGAACCTCCCGTAAGCTGATGTCCACGAGCAGAGTGCTTTGTAGCACACAAAGCACTTTAATATTCTTTATCTGATATTCTTTTCCCGACAATACTGAAAGATACACTGTATTCTCACTTTAGATGTGAGGAAGCAGGGTCTTGGGAGATCTCAAATTAAAATCAGTTGTTTTCAAACATTGCCACTGTCTGAGCGGAGATTTTTTTTTTTTAAGACAAATAAAAAAAGTCCTGCTTTACAAACCATAATTTGAATTTGCTACTACGAAAAATTATTTAGGTGTGAAAAGGAATTAATTTCACAAGGTTTTGTAGATAATAGAGCTCTATGATATTTAGAGTTATTAGAATCGGTTAATGAAAATTCCTACTTTGAGATTCAAAATATGGAAGGCAGACTCCCAGATTAAAGCATACGTTTCTTGATAAAATTGACAGTACACATAGCTTTTACTCTCTATTTCTAACTCATGAAAAATTTGTAATACGTTATTACCTTATTCAAAAAACACTAAACCAAAATCAAACAGAGCATGATTCCAATAAGAGCCATAACCATAATAAAGATACTTTTTAGAACATGACTCAACAAATATTTAAAATATTTTAAGAAAGTCAGAGTGTAATACTGACTCCTATCGTAAAAACACTATGCATAGTTAAGTAGTTACCATCTAGTGTTCTTTCATTTCAACCTAAGGGGCTCTCTAGTATTTCACAGAGGGCAGATCTACTAAGTAGTGCTGCAACTAAAGTGGCAACATTACTCCCAACCTTACAGGAATAAAGAGGATTAAAAGACAATCCTATGAACAATTATTACCCAACAAATAATAATCAAGACAAAATGGACAAATGTCTAGAAACCCAAAATTACCTAAACTGACTCAAGGAAAAATAGAAAATCTCAACAGACATAATAGGTAAAGAAATTGAATCATTAATCAAAACCTCCCAATAGGAAAAAAAGTCCAGGACCAGATGGCTTCGCCAGTGAAATATTCCAACTATTTAAGAAAGAACTGCCACCAGTCCTTCTGAAACTCTTCAAAATATATAGGAGAAAATACTTTCCAACTAATTATTTGAGGGCAGGAACACCCTGATGCTACAAGACTATTTAATGGGAAAAAGAATAGTATTTTCAGCATATGGTGCTGAGACTAGATGTCTACATGAGAAAAAAAAAAATTTGGATGTCTTACCATTCATTGGATTAAAAAAAATTAACTCAGAATGATCGGTGACTTAAACGTAAGAGCTAAAATCCTAAAATTCTTAGAAGAAAACATAGAGGACAATCTTCATGACTCTGGGTTTAGTAATGGATTCTTTAGATATTCTTAGACCCCCAAAAGCATAAACAAAAGAAAAAATAGACTTCATGGGAAAAAAAGTACGTTAAAGGACATCATCAACAAAGTAGAAAGACCACTACAAAGTGGGAGAAAATATATGGAAATTATATAACTGAAAAAAGTCTAGTCCTTCAGAATACAAACAGAACTCTTACTATATGCAACACTTCAAAGACCGAAAGGCAACTCAGTTAAAAAATGGGCAAAGGTCTTGAATAGACATTTCTCCAGAAAAAATATACAAACAGCCAATAAGTCCATTAAAAATCTGTTCAACATCAGTAGTAATTAGAGAGATAAAAATCAAAACCACAACCAGATACTACTTTACACATACTAGAGTGACTATAATACAAAAAACAAAATGAAAAAATGGAAATAAATGTTGGTACGGGGATGTAGAGAAACCAGAAGGCTTGTCTATTGCTCATGGCAATGAAAAAAGGTTTAGTTATTAGGGAAAACAGTTTGTTGGTACTTCAAAAAGGTAAGCATAGAATTACAAAAGGATCCACGATTTCACTTTCAGATATATATCCGAAACAACTAAAAATGAACATTCGAATCAGAACATGTACATTTGTAGCTTCTCAAAAGCCAAAAGGTTGAAACGGCCCAAATTTCCAGCAACAGAGGAATGGATAAACAAATCGTGACTATATAGATATGAATATTCTTCAGCCATAGAAACAAAGTAGTGATAGGTGCCGCAATGTCAATGAACCTCAAAAGCATTTTGCTAAATGAAGCAAAAACTCACGTATTATATAATTCTGTTTATAAGAAATATCCAAAATAGATAAATCCATAGAGACAGAATGCTTATTGGTGGTTGCTAGGAGATGGTGGTGGAGAGAGAGTATTGGGGAGAAACTGCTTAATGGTTACGGGGTTTTGCTTTGAAGTGATGAAAATGTTTAATTAAAAAACATGTTTTGCATCTATAAAGAAGCAAGATAACTCTGAGAAGAGTTAGTAGGCTACAGCCCCATTCTTCTCTTGAACTGAAAGAATTTCTGCAGTTTTGGTGAACACCTGGAATTAGCCACTTCCAGAAGAAGAAAATGAATGAATTGGATGAGAATTATGCAATATGGTTGGCTGTTTTGAGCAATTAGTCTTCTCAGCAGAGCAACAGAGCTTGGCATCTAAATTACCAATTCTCTTCCTTCCAGTCATTTATCTGCACTGCAAGGGCAAACTGCATTTATTATATTATATATTTTAAAATTTTTTGTTAGTCTAAAGGTGGCATCATTATTTAAAGAGTTACAAATGGAAAGAGCCGAGTAAAGATGAAAAACAAAATCAAACAAGAAGTTACAAAATTCTTAAGTCCAGGGAGAAAGTGAAAAGATTTTAATGAGAGAATATAGTATAGTTACATTGATTTTTAGTTATTCTGCACGTTTGATATTCTCATTCCTTTATCTTTAAGTGTGATTTTCAATGTTTTACCACAGTGGACAGTATCTACAATTTAAGTGGGCTTTTTTGTGTGAAACCCCAGGTGTCCTTTGCCTTCCTTCCATTAAATGAGAAGCATGTAGCAGACAGCTTAGTGAGAATGGTAATAAGACATATATCAAAGAGGATATTGCCAATTCTCAAGTTGTTAAAATAATGACAAATCCTGCCAAGTCTCATTAAATAAAAGCTACACCTGAATTGGAAGAAGTTTCCAAAATGAGCATTTTCATGGTAGAATTCAGCATTCAACTATTATAGTGCACTTTAATTCACAAATCAACTATGACCTTTAAAAACTGTACCCAACCAGCAAATGGCTTCACGAGGGCAGTGGACACAGGGAATAAAAAACACTATTTCCTATCTTAACAACTAACAATATCATCTGGTTTATAAGCTAACTTAAAATAGGAAAAAAATTCAGCCACATTTTATACTTTTTTACAATCTATTTTCATTCTTTTGCTTCATAATGTCATATATTTCATGATGCAAATGTAGACATTTATACTTAAATCGCCTATGTGAACTTTTTCAAGGTTGCATATAATTGAAAGCTCTAAGATTTTCTCTCAAAGTGTTTTAATTTTGTGATTAAAAAAATGAAGCACATGAAAAGATGTTCCACATTACTTGTCATCAGGGAAATGCAAATTAAAAAGACAATGAGATGCCACTGGACACCTATGAGAATGACCCAAATCCAGAACACCGATGACACCAAATGTTGATGAGGATGTGGAGCAACAGGAAATCTCATTCACTGCCGGTGGGAATGCAAAATAGTTCAGTTACTTTAGAAAGTGAAGGGGTAGACCCTAGGAAGGAGAAAGCCACAGAAGGAGAAGCTCCAAAATCAACATATGAATTTCCCCCAAATCTTTGGATGGTCACAGAACTGTGAAGGTGTAAATAATAATCCAAGGTACCCAGCAAAAAACAATAGCTAGTTGTTTGAAAGAAGAGAGAGGTCTTGGCCACTAAAGATGACAGTGGAGTTTAGAGTTAAGCCAACAGAATTGTCAACTAAAATAAAAACCAATGTTCTTCAGAAGAAAGTGTTAGTTAGCAGAATCCACATCATCAGTGCTACCCTCAAGTTCATGGGCATCTTGAGAAGCATTTTGGATCCAAAACCTTACTATGAGTGATGTCATGGCCATCCCTGATCTGCTGGAAATCTAAACTAGACAGACCGATGAAGGTCTGCAAGCTCTCCCATGCCCACGACTTTGAGAGAAGACTAAAAGCAAGACTGATAATCCTGTCCAGGAATTCTACTCTGCCCTCTTTCCAGCCTTCTTCCTAGACACCACCTAGGTCCGAGGAATTTTCTAGAATAAGAGGGAAGGACTTCATATTGATCCATATGTCTGTTAAATATCTAAAACTAGAAAAATAATCCTTTTTTGACCTAAGAATATAAAAACTTGGGGTTTTGGGGTTGCTTTTCTGTAGAAACTATGTCACGGCCCAGAAAATTGTTTTAAAAAACACAGTATCATTGAAATGACCTCACATCAATACAATAAACCTTTGAATTTAGAGGGTGAGTAAAATAAACTCTGTGAAACCAAGAGCAAAATGTATTATGGTCACTGAATCATAAATTTCAGCATACCTAAGGTTATATTTACCAAACAAGTGTGAGCCTTTGAATTCAATGATTTTTCCAAGGTGAAAAGGTTTATTTTTTATTTTTTAAAACGAGTATATAAATAATGTTGTTTCTTTGGGGAAAAGAAAACAATAACACACTCTGAAAGCATATTTAAAACAATAAAAAATTGTCCAAGTAATGGAGAACTAAATTAAGTATTCCTATTCTATCTGTTCTGTTGGTGTATTAGTGACAGAGTCTTGGTGATTAACCTATATCCACAATTTTGGTCCAAATACCCATTCTTTATTTTTTCTTATAATTTTTAAAAGTATTTTCATGCGCATGTGGTAAATTCGCATTTATTTTTTATTGGAAGAACAATGGGACCGTAAATGACTATATTAAAAGATCTCAGATATGATGGGGAAAAAAACAAAATATATTCTCATAGGAGAATAAATGAAGACAACGACTTGGTCAGTCCATAAGTCTTTTTTGGAGCGCCTGAAGGCATCTGCTAAAACACAGAAGGGTCACTTAGAAAATGCAGTAACCATAAAGAATGATACCGATCCATACACCCAGCATCGATGATTTGCTCCACTGGTATCTGCACACATCATGTAGGCCCACAGAAACTATTATTTATTTCGAGGTGATTTTTCTTCTATTTGATCTTATTTGATTTATATATATATCTTTAATAAATTATAATAATAGCAACAATAAAACAATTTAAAAAAGCCATTATACTACTCTCATGAAAATGCAGAGTAATAACCTACATATGCAGACACGATGACAGTATCTACATACTTACTGACATTTCCCTCACTGGTTAATACTGTGTAAATGCTAAGATTTTGTCAGATGACTACAGTTGACCCTGAATAATTTTGTGGAGGCTAGAGGCATCGACCCCTGCATAGTTAAAAATTCACATATGACTTTTGACTCCCCCAAAACTAAGCTACTAATCGTCTACTATTGACCAGAAGCCATTTCTATCACACCTATTAACACATGTTTTGTATTTTATATGCATTATATACTGTAAGCTAGAGAAATGCAAGCTAGAGAAAAGAAAATGTTATTAAGAAAATCATGAGGAAAATGCATTGATAGTACTGTATGTACCTACGGAAAAAAAAATCTATATATAAATGGATGCACACATTCAAACCTGGTTGTTCAAGGGTAAACTATATCTGATATTTGATTCATATATTTTTTGCCACAGTAGGTCAAATGCTGCACTTAAAAGGTTGAATTGCATTTGAAAAAAGTATCTAAGTTATTTCCTGAAAAATATGCTGTCCTGTATTAATAACTGGGGATATCTTACTCAGAATAATCTGATGAATTTTTTTTGGTAATAGTGTCTTAGTATGAAGGCTTCAAGGTGTACAAATAATTAAAATAGGTTTTATTGTATACATATCTAGCAGAGTGAAATACCTGATCATTTAGGATCAATCTATTGTCTCAACTTCATGAAAACATTTAAGCGAAAACTCATATTAAAATTCACTTAGGCCTTTTATATCTGGATTTTGGCCAATTTTATCCCAGGATTGTGGAAAAAATGCTATAGTTTTTATGATACACATAAGCAAGTTCTTTTTACTTACATTTTCTATTTTTAAAAAGTTCCCTATTTAATAAGCTTTACAAATAAGTATTTATTGCTGTGTGTAGAGGGAGGTGTTAAAATCTGTAACTGTAAGTGTGGATTTATCTATTTCTTCTCTTGGCTCCCATAATTTTTATTTCATGTCTTTTGAAACTTTGTTGCTTGGTATGTACACAGTTAGGACCATTTCATCTTCTTGATGGATTGATTCTTTTATCATTATGTAATGAATGTCCTTGACACTGGTAATTTTCCTTGGTCTGAAATTTAGTTTATCAAATATTAATAGTCACTCCATTTTATTATTGTTATTAATATTTTTGTGGCATACATTTGTTAAACTTTTATTTTCAAGTACTTTGCCATTGAATTTGAAGTAATTTTTTTTGTAGTCAGCATATAGCTGGGTCACATTTTTCTTTTATTGACTCCCAATCCTCATTTTTTGTTTGGTGTATTTAGACCTTTAACATTTAGGATAAGTATCAGTGCATTTGTGATTAAGTCTACCATTTTATTATTTGTTTTCTATTTGTTTCCTTTGATTCCTGTTTTGTTTTTTTTCTCTCTCTTATCTACCTGGGATTACTTAAAAATTTCATTTTCATTTATCTAGCATTTTGGGATGTCTGTCTTTATGTAGTATTTTTAGCAGTCGTTCTGGGTATTACAATATACATATTTGACTTAAATGTCAACGTTTTACCATTTACAATGAAATGTGGAAAACTCATTTCTGTTTAGACCTTTTGCATTCCCAACAGTCAAATATCACTGTCTTGAGTATCAAACAGTGGATCAGTTTACTGGGGCAGCTGTAACAAGGTACCACAAACTGAGTATCTTAAACAACAGATTCACTGTTTTGCAATCTTAAGGCTAAAAGTCTAAGATCAAGGTGTCAGCTGAGTTCTCAGGTACTTTCTGAGGGCCATGAGAGAATTTATTCCATGCCAGTCTCCTAATTTCTGGTGGTTTGATGATAATTTTTGTCATTCCTGGGCACCCTGATCTCTGCCCTCATGTTCTCATGTGATTCCCCAGTGTCCTTTCTGGCATTTCCACTCCCTCTCACCCCTGTTCCACTGTCTGTGGCAGGGAAGGAGAGACGTAGGGAGAAAGAGGCCCCAGGCCTGGGACACTTGCTGGGATGGAGTCTCTCCTGTTGTTTCTGCCTGCCTGCCTCAGTATCCCTCAGCGGGAAAAAGAAGTCTTGAAGAGACAGAAATTGGTTCCTAAGGCTGCGTACTGGGACTTCTAATGGATCCCTCTTGATGGTGTTATATGGCTTTCAGCATGTTATTAGGGGAAACTTTTTGGTCCATAGGACAAATGAGCCTAGCTGAGCTATCTTCTATGGATGAAATAGAGGTTGGAAAATGTCAAGTGTGGGTGGCCCTGCTCTTCCTGGGTGAATGTATGAAGACATTCTCCCAGTCCTGGGTACCAAACCAACTCAGCTTCTTCCTCCCACATTTCAGAGTTCCTTTGCTCATCCTTCCCCCATTTCCAAGGTTTCCAGTTCTGCTTAGCAGAGAAGAGACAAGAAAACAGGTCTATTACCTTTTCTGCCTCAGAAGTCTCAAATGAATTTCCAAAAGGTTGTTTTATATGGAAGATATAAATTATTTTTATCTAGACTTTTTGTTTCTAGAATGTACTGGCCCGATCTAACAAAATTTCTTTAAATAGTTTGAAATAATTAAAGGCTAATAATATATTTTATTTTTAGCCTACACTGTTTCCCCACTTTGTGAGTCTCAGACCCAGCATTAAAACTTGTTGGTTTTTTACCCCAGGATGATAGGGCTTCATTGCATTACTTCCACCATTTGTCTTTGTTTCCTTCAGTTTCACTGTTACTGATCACTGGTAAAGTTCAGCCGAGTCCTGGTGAATGCAAACCTCCAGGAAAGGATTCCAGGAGGGCACTGCTGTCAACCAGATTCCCTGGGCACATTCACATGTACAGTTATCAGTGCCATTCATTAGTAGGCTTGCTGCTGAATGTGAAAGACAGTGGTAAATAAGAAGACACATTTAGCATCATGTTTTGGCAAAAGCTCATCTGTTTGCTCACTCAGCATGAAAATTGTTCCTGGTTAAAAATGGACATATCTTTGTAGACTATGATTATATTCTGTCTTTTGAGGCTACAGCATTCCATAGTTGGACCTCAGGTTCAATATCAGGCAGTGCTAGTTCATTTCAAAATTTACCAACTGTCAGCCTTGGAAAATTCGCTTAATTTCCCTAGGTATTCCTATACTCTATTAGGTAATGCATAGAAGGTATATAACACAGTGTCTGAAATACAGTAAGTACTCAATAAACATTAATTTTATTATTTGAAATATCTTTGCTCCAAATTTTCCACTTCTGATTTGTTTAGGTATTTTTGTCTCTATTCCTTTCTCTAAGCATGATTAAATGAAGGCCTAAATATTCCATTTAACTAGAGTTCAGTTTAGTGTGTTTCTGATTAAGAAAGGTTTTACCAGAAATGAGCTACATTAATCAACATTATATGCACAGTCTGACTATATCACCCTATTGAATCGCAGTGACTTATAACTTACATGTTATGATGGTTATGACTGGTTATGAAGATTATCACCTTACATATTGAATTAAAATTATCACCACTTGTTTCTAAGTTTTATCTTCAATTCATTGTGTTTATAATGTACATACTCAGATAATTTTCATTGAATGCAAAATTATAGGTGCTTGAATAAATAGGTCAATAACTGTATTTTGAGAGAAATCATTGATCTCATCTGTCCCATCGGCCAAGTCTAAAATATACAATATAATATCAATTAAACAAATAGATATTTATCGGTCACCTATCCTAGTCATCATTTTATTAGGCATGCTAGTGATGGTTGGTGTTCCTGCTTCAAGTAGTTGATAAGACGAATTCTGAACAGCTGACAATCTAAAATTCTCCGGAATTAAGGGCATTGCCTGGCTGGTTTCTAGGAAACAAATGAACAAGAAGTGACATGATTGACTGCAATGTGCAGGTAAACACAGTCATTAGCCCGTTAATTTATGGTGGGGTCTAAATACCATCAGTCAGTTTCTATTGCCTGCTTTTTTTTTTTTTTTTTTGAGTATGAGTCTCAATGTTCTGATCCTTTCCGTGTATCTTCATTTTTATTGAGAAATGAAACTTTTAAAAAATATCTATTAGCAACTCTTGATTCTGACTTACACCTGTAAAGTTTTTTTTTTTTTTTTAACTTGCCTGAATTTATATTATGACTGTGTCTTCCCCGTGGTGTTTAGTTGCTGAGGTTTTGTTAGCTCATGTTTTGTTAGCTGTATCTTGTTTGGTGTCCTAGCAGTTGCTCTTGTGTCCACATGAATAAGTGATCAGCCAATTATTTGATTACATCTTGGTGTTAAAGATGTTAAGCCTATAAAGCTTTGACGTGTCATTGGCTCTGTGTGTGTGTTTGTGAGCACATCTAAAATTCAAACACTTTATACATCCACCTGTCATGAACCTGCTCTGTCCATGCACATAATTTCTTAGTCAGCTATGAGCACTTGGAGAACTTATGGATGGATACCTTGCATTGCTGTCTCATAAATGAAACCAGCTCCATCAACCCAGACTCACAGAATGGTGAATTTTCCGCATTTGTTTTCTACTGAGTCTGCCATCTTCGCCTACAAATCATCAGCACGGGTTTTCACGCTCTGGACCAAATCAAATCTACTTATTCTGGCAGCAGGACTGTGAAACCTAATGGCCAGCCCAGCCCTGGGGACACGAACCTGGAGGAATGGGGGATGCTCCAGGCAGAGACTGCAGCTCTTGCCCTTCATGGTAGCTTTGCATGGTGATTAGTTTTAAGTTTGTTGTTTGGCTCTGGAATTGTTTCTTAACAATTTTGTCCAGATTTATACATTTTCAAGACGAGGGAAGGGGAGAGAATATGCTGTCTTTGAATGGCCATACCAGAAAGTTTCATCATTCTGCAAGGTTTACTGAACATTAAATAATTAGTTTTTTAATTCTTATATATTAACAGTTTGAAGGAATAATAGTATGACCATAAAGACAAGAATTTAATGTATAGATAAGGTTTAATGTATATGTTCATTAATTTAAAATTATAAATCTAAATGAGCAAGGAGCTCTTTTAAAGTATAACGATGACATTAGGGAAAAATGACTATATCAAAATTACCTTTATTTTGAAACACTGAGACAAGAAAAAAAAATTCAAACATTAACCATTTAAAGACAAGAAAAATGTTAATGTTTGAATTAATCATTTTTATTTCAATGTTTTTCTGAATGTTTTACCAATGAACTAACAAAAAAATAAGTTATATAAAGAATAAGACTGTCATTACTTGAAGATGGTTTGATATTAAGTGAAGAAAATCCCAAGAATTTGCTGGTCAACTATAAAATAATTGATAGCTGAATCTAGAAATGCAAAAAAACAAAAAACAAAAACAAACAAACAAACAAAAAAAAAACCTCGAACCCAGGGGAAAATATACAAAGAATAAGAAGTATTAAATTTCTACAGAAAACTATAAAAATACTTATTCGTAAATAGAGAAGGAACATTTTGCAGCACATTTGAGTCTAAAATATAGTATAAAGACATTTCAAACATACTAGAGGCCTTATAGAGTGATTTTGTGTCTATGTGAATATAACTACAAATTCTTCAATGTTAAATATTATTAAAATTAATATTAAATAATATTAAAATTTAATATAATATTAAAAATATTAGAAGATTCCATGAACACATAACAAAAAATGCATCTTGACAAAGTGGGGTTAATTTTACCTTGGGGAGACAAAGATGGTTTTCATTTAAAAGACAATCAATATGCTTTACAACACTAACTGAATAAGGAAGAAAAGTCAGACGGTCATTTCAATTTAAAAGAGAACTGAAAATAACAAAAAAAAAAAAAAAGAAAAAAAGAAATAAAAGAAAAAATATTCTTAATTTCATGATGGATATATTACAGTAAAACATCATTTAGAAAATATATCGAATTAACAGTTTTAAAAGGCCAATCACATGCAATATTAAATGGGAAAGTATATTACTGGAAACTTTTGTAGGAAAATATCTCTTCACATATGCTATGACAAGTGTGAGTTAAAAATATACATATGACTTAAAATCCTATTTTGGTGTGTGTGTTGGGGAGTCTCTATCCTAGAGAAAAACTAAACAAATATAAGTAGAAAAGTGTAATTCTACAGGGACTTAAAAATAAACTAGTAGCAAAAGATTTTGAAACAAGATGTGTATATGCCAATAGGGTAATGTTTGAATTAACTATAATATATTGTGTAACCTTACTGAGCTATTAAAAATGAGTTATATCTCTTCCTATTGATGTGGAAAGATATAAATGCTAAACTGAAGGACAAAATGGTAAACTGTATTTGTAAAATTAGATTTTTCTAAGCAGGAATTGAAGTCCATGTATATGCCTATATATGCTGTTACAGCTATGTTTAACACAGGAAAAGATGTGAGATACTTATGCTCATAAAGATAAATTCAAGATAGCTTTGCTTGGAGGGAGTCTGAGATTTTTATCTTTTTATTATTTTAGTTTCATGTCTTGACATTATTTGGCTTGTTACAAAGTAAACAGATGACTTTTCTAACTTAAAGTAGACAAAGTTTGATATAATTGGCTAGATAAGTTATACTGAATTGGAAGGTTGCTGTGATATGAAATTTAGTGACTATAATAAAGTGAATAATATTATGAACTAACAGGCCCATTTCATTTTAAAAACAAACAAATGTGTAGTGAGGACATTTATACATGTTAATTTAAATTATTATTACTATTGTTATTTAGTCCTCTGTTTTTCAAGTAGTACAAAAAGCAGGATAGGAAGATTCAGAAAAAAAATTGCAATCTTTTATGATATTTATGAAAATCTAATTGGTACAGGCATTCTGGTGATGATTATACAAATATACATGAAAAAGCTTAAAAATTTCTATGCTTCTTTCTCACAAATTTAACTTAGAGTCATTTATCCTGAGTAAATTATTCAAATATTTACTTGTCAAATAAATTTAGCTAAGATTTAGTCACTAGTATGTCACAATGAATGATTTGCTAAGAGGTTAATTGATTAAATGCATGGTTGGTACAACCAGGACTGATGTGCAGCCTAGGCTTGCCAGCCATTCCAGCTGGTCGGTGGTTGGTGCCCACACATACCATTATCAAATGCTCTAAATATTACCCGTGAATAGAACCTATGAGAGTATAGATTCCACCATGAAAAACGATTGAGTAGAATATTTCCTAACTTTAGTCACTTGTTATTTCACTTTCAAAAATTTTGCCATATGCATGGCCAACTGAATTAATATTTTCTTAATATATTTTCCTAAATCCATCTATCTTATCACAAATAGAAAATGACATTACTTAATATGAATGAAAAGTATTGATAAAAAATATTCAAAACAATATTAATTTTGAGCTAGTTAAGCCTGTTCAGGCATTCTATAAAAGGGTAATTAGCAAAAATTAGATGACTAATCAAAGGCCTTCTTCTTTGTATTATCAGAATGATCAGGATAGTTGAAATAAAACAAAGTGGAATAAACATGAAACAGAGGACTCTAGAGGCAGTCAGTGCTGGCCTGGCTCAGACATGTTATCTCTGCAATTCTCGGCCTTTCTGTCAGGCTCCCAAGATGGTTACTGTGGCCTCAGCCTTCATATCCATATGCAGATCAGAAGGTAGGGGGAGGGGAAGAGAAAGGACTGAGACCCTTCCATCTGTCTTGTTTAATTAGAAAATCAAAGGTTTCCTGGAACGCCTCCAACTCTCTCCTCTTAGACCTCATGGTCTGAACCGTTTGCTCACCTCATGGTCCAGACCAGGAGACAGGATCGCTGGGAGCAAGGGGCTTGCTTGACCCAATGCCCACCTGGCCTCGCTCCACCCTGTACCCTTTTTAGCAGGAATTAATGGAGTGACTGTTAGGCAGACAGGCTGTAGGCAACTAACAATTTCTACTGTAATCTGCAAGGTATTCGTGATATATTTTAAAGTTAAAAAAGCAGTTAATTATGGCTTTGTCTTTTGAATGATTTAGTGTGTCTGTAGGTATGTGTGTATATACACGCTTGTGTGTATTTATAAATAAAAATGTGTTCTATGTGTTAAAGAAAATGATGGGTAACAATTTCTTTTAAATTTAACTCTAAGTATGGTAGTTATACTATTTTTAAAAAATAGAATCACCATATTTTATTCCGTCAGACTTTGTTAGGTTTTGGCAAATAGTCCAGGTCTTCTGAGAGGCTTGGTCTGCTCGCCTAGCATTTTAGCATCCCAAGTACCAATCTCCATCGCCTGCACAGGCCTGAGAGTTTCTTAAGTGGGTTTTGACGCGTTACATGCTTTTTGCTCAGCAAACACATCATTTCACTAGGGGAAGTTTAAACTGTTGATACAGATCTGACTTTCCACTTCTGTTTGTCCCTCTGCAGCAGTGGAAAGGGCGGAGAAGTCAGAGCCCACCTTACTGTTTCGACACGAGAGCTTTCTCTTATCTAATCCTTCCAGAATCCAGATTTGGTGGCCTTTAGACACAATGCAAGCTACATCTGTTTGACTGAACAATTGGATAAATTTTATTACTGTTGAGACAGAAAATACCCTTCAAGAAAAATAATGGATTCTCGGCATCGCATTTGTGTGTATTTACATGTATCGCGTGGTTCTGTCTTTTTTGTTCGGCTGAGTGCCCGTCAGGCTGATGATGCTCGGGGATTTTCGTGCTTCTTAAACATTCCGGCACAAAGCAAGGTTTTATCTCAGCTATTACATTTAAAAAAATACATGTAACATATATATATTTTAAATTAACGCTTAACCACAATGATGATTCGACTGACAGTCAGTCACACATTGAATAAAAAAGTCTGGACATCTAAGAGAGAACCTTCACGCATACATGACGTTAAAACAAAGCCATGTGGGTCCTTGTCACTCTAGGGTCAGCAAGTGCAGGTCTGCAGTAGGGTGGCTGCTTTTGATTGAATGTCCCTTGGTTTTCTCGTGAAGTGGTGGGGGCAGATGCTTCTCAGGCTTTTCTGAAATTTTAGACAGGTGAAAGGCCAAATTCAAATTATGACTGTCTTAACAGCTGTGCTGACCAGACCTTTTTATTACTTATATAACATGGGGCACAAATGCATGTTTATAAATATAAATGTAAATGTAAATATAAATATGAATATAAATAAATATAAATACAAATATGTGTGGTGCAGGTGGAGAGGAAGGGGTTGTTTATACCACTGCACTAAAGGCATGACAACAGTCCGACCCTAAGCCATAACTACGACGACTTGAAATCAAAACTTCGAAACAAAACTTGCTCTTTTCACACGCCCGTGTTCTCTCTGGCCTGCTTATCCCAGGAGGACACCTGGACGCAGGATTTAGAAATCATTGTATTGGCGAACGGAGAGCCCAGCCAGCCAGCACGAGGGCGATGAGATCCAGTGACTCATTCATCCCCGGGCGTCACGTTGAGCCATTCGGAGCCACCGCAGGGGACACACGGCGTTGCAGGGGACACGGCGCAAAGGCCCTCGCAGGCGTCAAGCCAGACGAAGCGCTGGCGCAGACGGTTTTGAGCCTCGTGTCAGAAAAGGTCAAGAACGAGGAAAGAAAATTCCCAGGCAGGGGCAGCAGAGGTTCTGCCGTTGCTAAGCGGCGTGATCTGTCGTCACGTGATTTGAACCCTCTCACTTTCCTAAGGCATCCCGGGGTGAAGTCACTACGAGCACTTCGCCTGCTGCAGTTAGGGGTATCGGAGTGTAAACACGGGCTCCCGTCCTTTCTGTAGAATCAAGACTCCCGGAATTCTCTTCTGAAAACGAGGTTTAGCGTTCTCATGGAAGGAAGCTGCTGTGACACGCGGGAATCTGCACGAGTGACCCTAGGGACTTTATCGCCTGTCGCCTAGAAGGATGGAGAACCCATGGGGAGGGTCCTACTCTCCACTTCCCACACACACACCGTGCAGTCCCCTGCCTCGAGGGTGGCCTGTGCCTGGCCACGTGCTTCCAAGCAAGATGACAGTGGAGGCAGTGAGGGGACAGCCCCCCGGGACTGGGCCGCCGGAGACTAAGACTCCCACCTTGCTAGCTCACTGTCTTGCTGGAATTTCTCTCTCTCTCGCCTTCTGGTCTGTTTTCACTTGGCTGATGCAAGCTGTCATGTTGATGAGAACCGAGAGAGGTGTCAACAGCACACAAAGCACTGAAGCCTGCCTGCGACTGCTGGCGGAGGTGGATGGGGACCCTCTCCTGCACCCCCGAGGGGACCTCGGCTGTCTGAACCTCGCACAGCCTGTGGGACACACTGAGGGGGAAGACTCAGCTCAGTTGTGTCAGAAACTGAAGACTATAAATGGGTCCCATTTAAAATGTGAAACTTTGGGGCTATTTGTTCCAGGAATAGGTAACTCATACCTCCATGTAAGCTCCCGTGGGCCGTCAAGCCTCCAAGGGCTCAACTGAAACCTGGCATATTCGGTTGTCACTCAGCGGGGTCTCGTGGTTTCATGAAAGAATTTGGCTAAGAAATCCTCTGATGGCCACCGACACTGTGGAAACTGAGTTGCACGTGTCTCCTGAAGGCCCACGCGCTGGCTTCCCCCGTCCCACACAGCCCAGCCCCTGTGAGATTCCAGGGCCTCGAAGAAGCCCCCAAAGCCGACGAGAGAAGTGAAATGACAAGCAAGCCACGGGGGCAGGGAACTGAGGGCGCTAGGGCAGACCATGTCCCTGCCTTTGCCCTCCGTCTGGAGGTGCATTCCCACCCACAACAGGATCACGGCTGCTGTCGAGCCACCTTCAGCCTCTGACCTCTGCCCGTCCGTCTGGTGAAGTCCCCTCTGAGTGCTGAGAAGGGCTGCACAGTGTCGCCCAGACAACTGATGTCACAGAGGAGAGGCCAGTCACATGTTTACTAGATCAAAACTGACAACCACCCACCGCTCCCTCGCTGGCTGGGAAGGAAGAACAGTCAGTGTGACTGTGGCTGCTGGGGGACCCCGACAGAGGATCAGCCCCGGGAACCTCATGCTAATGAAGTCACTAAGTGAGGCTTGGGGACCGCTCACCTGCCCATTTGGCATCTGAAGTCTCTGGAATGGTCTGACAGGTCATTTTAACACCACCTTCCCACTCACTGGCAAAGTCTGACTCATTTCGTTTTCTCTTTTTCTGCCAATCACTCCAGAAAAGATAAAAGTTGGACTTTCATTTGCTCTCAGAAAACAAAACCCAGAAGCATCCCCAGAAGGCCAGGTGGCGGCTTAGGAATCACAGGACAAAGGAGAGAAAGCGTGTCAGTGCAGCCAGGTTTGCATTCGGAATGTGGCTAATGTAAACACTTTGGGGACGGCCCAAAGCAGCCACAAAACTTTAAAAAGGGCACCTCTGAAAGCCTTTTATTAAAAAAAAAAAAAAAAATAATCCTTTCTTTTTCTTTTTTGTATTCTCAAATTAAAAAACCTTCAGCTGTTCCTCAGGAGGCAGTTTTTTATGGTTTTCTGGGGTTTTTTACTCCATCATTTTCTTTTATTTTTAAAATAACTAAATAAACTTTTCCAAGACTTACAACTACCTTATATCCCATCACCCCTAACATTTTTTTTGTCTCTTTCTGCATTTTTTATTTTATTTTTTATTACATTTATTGGGGAAACATGGGTTAATACAATTATATCATTTTCAGGTGGACATTATAGTTTGACATCTATATATTCTCTTGTGTGATTACCACCCAAAGTCCGCTCTTCAGCTACCATATATCTGATTCCCTTTACCCACGTCGCCCTCCTCCTACCCCCCTAAATTTGATCGCCTTTACCCTCTACCTCTCTCCTCTCCTCCCCTATCCCCTACCCTCTGGTAACCACTAGTCCATTGTCCACGTCCCGAAGTCTCTATCTGTCCTGCTCATTCATTGCTTTTAGGTCTATATCCCACATGTAAGTGATATCATGTGATTTTCAACTTTTTCAGTCTGGATTATTTCGTTTAGCATGATTATCTCTAGGTTTATCCATGTTGTTGCGAATGGTGATATTTCATCTCTTATGGCTGAGTAATATTCCATTGTAGGTATGTCCCACAGCTTCTTTAGCCAGTCATCTATCATAGGACACTTCGGTGGCTTCCATGTCCTGGTCACTGTGAATAGTGCTGTTATGAACATCAGTGTGCAAGTACCTTTTCGGATATGGGTTTTCAAGTCTTTGGGGTAAATACTCAGTAGAGGGATTGCTGGATCATCTGGTAGATCAAGTCTTAGTTTTCTGAGGACCCTCCACACTGTTTTCCATGGTGGCTGTACCAACTTCCAGTCCCACCAGCAGTGTCTGAAGGTTCCTTTTTCTCAGGGGGCAGATTTGTGGGTAAAAGGCCAAGATGCATTGATTTTTAATGGCACTTCTCACAGAAATTTTTGTACCTGGATAATGAATCGGGTGAAGATTAGTTTACTGCCATCACAGGCACTTCACGTCCTCATTATCAGCATCTCTGGGCAGGCTTGACCTCCCTTTTCCCCTGGCTTTCTGGGAAAGGCTCGGCTCATTATTTTGGAGCAGCTGGTCAATTGTTATCTTACTGTAATCATTTCCCTGCCATCGGATTGCCACAGATCTTTAGAACACACACCTGATATTCTGAATGTTAATACTGGCTCAGTAATATATGGTTTATTATCTGTAGCCACACATGAAACTTTCAGTTTTTAATGGGCACTCAGATTGGGTATGTTTTTGTTGTTTTGGTAGATTTTATAATAAGGTTCTTCAGGTTGTCTAGTCCTTGGACTAACGCACCAAACTGAAAGAACAGTGTAGTAAATATAATCAAAAGGGTTATTTTATTGTCACTGCAATGGTGTACCCTGGGGAAACTACTATCGATTTTACCTGCAACTAATTACCTGAGAAATCGAGAGGGAATGAGTGATACAGCAGTTCTAGGATGTCTGCGGAATGAGTGTGTGTCGTCTGTGGGAGACTCGGTGGCTCCAGGATTGCATCCTGTTCTCAAGAAAACAGCCATCGGTGAGTTTCGTATCCCATAATTATTTTTCCATTTTGTTGCTTTGAAAATGGTCCCAAAATGTTATCTCAAAAACATATTATGTAATTGAAAAGCTTCTACTACATTAAAAAAAAAAACCTGAATTAATCATTTGTCTTGAAATTGTACACTCCACGCTACAAAACATCTCTATTAATATCTTATATACAGGACACTTTCCAAAACTTAGTTATCCTCATTTGATTTGGAAACTGAAATTCTGCATTTTGCATCAAAGGAAAAAATTAAAATATCTTTACATTCTTATTTTTTACCTTTTAATCAATTTACCTGTGTATTATTGCAAAAATGTTCTGAAGAAAATATATTTTTCCTTACATAAACAAACTCTTGATATTTCATCTTCTCTGTATCATTACAGGCTTTTTATTTTTTTTTGGTTTTATTCACAAAATTCAAGTCCTAATATTTTCAACCTGAAAAGATCTATGCAACTTTTCATCTTTAGCCACTGGCATGAATAAAATTATCATTGGTATATCAAAGATTGCCTGGTTAATATACAGTTTTTTAAGATTTGTTAAGATTTCAAATTTAAGAGCACAATTTTACATATCAGGTATAAGCTTCTGCCTTCGGCAAAATGGAGGAGAAGAAGGAGGAGGTGGAGGAGGGAGGAGGAGGGGGAGGAGAAGGACTGTTTCTATCCTCAAAGGGATTAGAGCAGCCCTGCCAACAAAATTTGCAATAAAATATTAAGTACACAGTGAAGATATGTCTGGTCTGGTATATCAAGAAGAAAAGTCAGCTCTGCAAGGCTAGAGTCATTTATGGATGGATGTGAAACATGAGCAAATATCCTGCAGAGAGTTAAGTGTTCAAATATATTCCAGGTAGAGGAACCGGTAGGTTAAAGACATGGCACGATCTAAATGACTTAGCAGGGTATCGCATAGAGGAACTGAGTATTAAATGGGGGCTTTAAGCCACTTTGAGGTATCAAGCACCCACCAATATAAAATCTAATTTTTTTCTGGATCTGTAATATATCAGTGAAATCTAAACATATGTTCTTGTTCATACAATTTGGAGATGATGGTAGTAGACCATAGGATTATGATTTGATCCTAATTTCAATTATAAGAAGAGTTTTCATTTGTTTCTGTGGTAAAATTTATTGTGCCAAAAAATCACCTGAGTATTCTTCATACAATACTATAGTTATTGAATAGCAGTTTGGGGGCATAAGAAATTACATTATTGGTAAACATGCTGGTTGAATTTGGCCATGTGATCCTTGGAACACACTTTGAGAAACACAGGTCTAAGGAAAATCGACCCTCCCCCAAAATCCAAAACTAATAAAAAACAACAAACAAACACAAATCAAAGCTACGATGAGATACTCCCTCATACCCACTAGGATAAGTTCCCAAGACAAAAATCTGAAGCTAAAGGTTTCTATTACTAGTACATAATGATGATCTACAATGAGGAGTCGAGAAGTAGAGGTTTGAGCTTGAAACATGAAGTAAATTTTATCCTTTTATTTCTGCTACGGTGAAACGTGGAAAGTTTAAGAATTTCATCTTAATAGGAAAGACAGAAAACTTAAATTCCACAAAAAGTTGTTATCTCCTTCCAGATTCTTACTGTCTTTTAACTGTACGAATGTGCTATCTTTGTTTAATTTATAATTGTGAGAATTCATTTGAACATTACTAAAACCCGCTGCAAAAGATATTTGTTCAGATTCTATTAAATGGGTGTTATTTAGTTTCTTTAATTACTAACATTACTGCTTGTGTAAAAAATGCTTATAAACGGATATTAAACATAAATATATAGATAAATGTGTGTATGTACACATACCCCATATACAAAAATCTGAATATATACATAAAAGGAGTCACAGTTATTTATACCATGACTGTTTTCCACTGACAGCAAATTCCTTTAAAATATCTAGCTTTCTTCATGCATTTAAATATACTAATAGCAAAACCTGTAATTGCCACTTTGCCATTATGCATTCCTTTGTTAAACTGGTATCACTGAGATTGAGACCTTTGGCTCCTTATTTTGGACCATCTGGGAATGGGTGGGTTCAGATGCCACTGTCACTGCTTTCAGAATCTGCCTGCTCTTGGGACAGTTCCAGAAGGCATGAGAGACGCTCTTATTACTTGCTACTGCCATGTTGGGGGAGGGAAGAACCCCGAGGAAGTTTTTTTTTTCCCCAATTAAACACTATATATATATATATTTTTATGCCTACAGCACCTGGTCTTCCTAGGTGGTCTCCCATCCAAGCACTAACGAGGCCCGACCCTGCTTAGCTTCTGAGATCAGACGGGATCGGCTTGTTCAGGGTAGGATGGCTGTAGACTAAATGCTACATCTTTATAAAAGTTTTAGGAAGAAATGGAGATAGATATATTTACTCATCTTTTTCCTTTGAACTTGGACTTGCAGTTGTCTTAGAAAGAAAGATCTTAAATTTGCTTTTTAAAACATGTCCTCTAATTCAACACATTTCATGAAGCGTGCTCTCTTCCCATTCTCATTTTTCATATGTACTCTTCCTTTCTCACTTTAAATTCCGTTGCGACACACTCCACATCCCAAGAGAGAACTGATTTTCATAAAATACACAAGAAAATGGTAAAGGTAAGCAAGGAAGCTACTACAGGTATTCTACAAGCAACTACTGTGAAGACTTCATGGAAAGGAAAAATATGTATACAGTTGACCCTTGAACAACATGGGTCTGAACCACATGGACCGATTATATATGGATTTCTTTCGATAAGTATCTGTGCTGTTTTTGGTTGGCAGTTGGGGGCCTGCCTATGCCGAGGGCTGACTGTCTGCATTGATCGACACTGTTGGTATCAGCAGAGGGTCCTCAAGCCAATGTTGAGGGACAAAGTCAGGTGTGAGGGAGTCAAAAGTTATATGCAGATGCTCAATAGGATGAAAATCGGCACCCCAACTCTCAAGTCGTTCAAGAGTCAACTGCACTGTGTGACTTCTAAGGAAAAACAATGTTAATCCAATGCAACCAAATTGGTAGCAAACTTTGGGGTAATTTTGGTAAGTGTGACAGAATTAAAGAAAGAGCTAGCTAGAATAACTCTATATTCCCTGCTAAGGGTTTGAACTTGATTCTGAGATGAATGACATCACATCTCTGTATTTAGAAAGGTAATTTGTAATTAGTGTGATTAATGATTGATTACGGTCTGAATGGCTACAAGCAGGAATCCAATAAGGAGGAAATTGCTAGAATTAAGGTGAAAGGTGATAAAATACAAGGACAGGGAGAAGTGACAATGTGTAGAAGAAGAAACGGTTGGGAGGATTGGGAATTTACTTAAATATAATAAATTGGAGATCCTATAGCAATATGAGTGCATAACTCAAGATGAAATGTTGATATGAAGATCATCACATCACACTATAGATATTAGATTTGGGCATAGATAGCGATAAAAATGGGGAATGATGACCTTTAATATGGGGAAAAGGGGAACAGAAGACAGAAAAACATGTTTTTTTCTTTCACGTTAAATGCACATACCTATTTCACGTTTACAAATAACCTAGAGATCATATAAATTTACCTTTTGAATCTCAGTATTTTTATTTGTCCCTAAACATCTGGAGAAAAAGTAATTCTTTCCTATTAATATCCTGATTAAATCAAAAAGTAGGAGGAGAGATGAATTTTGTTTGTTTCCAGTATAAAATTGAAGTGATCGACAGCCATCAGAGTACATTTTCTCAAGGGTTCCCATGTACAATGTGTTTCTCCCCCAAGAACCCACCTGAATTACATCCATTAGTGTCATTCATTTAAGCTAAATGATTGTTTTCAAAAGGCTCTTGTATATGCAAATGTCTAATCTCTTTAGCTTGTAAACTGTAAGGAACAATCTTGTGTTAATAGAAAAAAATTTGTTTTAATTCTGAAAAAGTGTAGCATATGACAAATATTTTTAGAGGAAGGGGCAAGAAAAACAGGTAAGAGCTCTGATACGCTTCGTGTAGAGAAGCCTGTTGAGTTAGGCAATTAGCTGGCAAGGCCTAGACCGCACTGCGAGGCAGGATGTCCAGGGCAGCAAAGCAGTATAATTGGTTGAGAATCTGATGGCCACTGTTTAAAATCCTGGTTTTATCACTTGCGCACTATGCGATCTTGGACAACCTTAACCTTTCTGCGCCTAATCCATGACACAGGGACAAGACTGACACCCACCTCCCTGAACTATTAGAGAAATGGAGGAAATATGGGGTATGGAGCACTTAAAGTGTCTCAGTAAATAACAGCTATTATGATTGGAGAAGCTGAAAACAAGGGATTAGGATAGTTAAAACAAAATGGAAACAGGTTGAAAAAAATTCAGTCTATGTTAAATTCAATGTTACTGAGGAATTATAAAGTGAGTGATTGAGAACAGCATAAGTCAGAGACACTAACAAATAATCCATACTGAAGAAGAGAACTCCACAACGCCTCCTTATGAGTGAGCGATGCTAATAAATGAATGACTAAGAAGGGAACATTTTTACGTCTGGCCATACATTTGAAAATAAGGTAGTAAAATAGAGAAATGAGAAATGAAAAAAAATTACCCAGGAAAAGAAGGCAAGTATGTATATTTGTTTTTTAATTACACTTACTGTTTTATGAATCATTAACAAAGAAAACCATTTACGTTGACTCCTAAGAACTGATGAAATTATCATCAAAAATGTTAGGGGGCGTGGCGAGTCTAGTCATGCGATGCAGCATCGTTTTAACTGTCTTCCCAGATAACTTAGTCACCTCCAGTGAGGTTTCTGGGATTTCTCACCTGTCCCGATAACGGCCTTCTCTGTTCAAAATGTGAATTTAGACACGAGTGCTATCACTCTAATGATCTGTTCTTCAACAGAAGAGCTAGGAGAATTTCAAGGGGAAAAAAAAAAGGATGTCAAGTTCTTCACATTGGCTCATCCACCAAACTCAAGTGTTTCATGTCAGCAAACCAAATACCGAATGTAGTTTCCATGCTTGAATTTCAGCATGAATGCCGTTCCACCCAGACCCGTTTCAGGGAAGGAGGGCTGTGAAGGGCAACCTGAATGTGATGTGTCTGCGCGTCGGTTTACATTTATTACTGCTCTGCAGTGTGACACAGAAAAGAATCCGGATTTACAACACATCAGAAATCCTCTCTGTAGCTAATCACTCCACAGTCCTTGAGGCAGTTATTCATTAATTGCAATAAACTGATGATTTGGCCCTGTTGTCACAAACCGAAGATGACATACACCGGATCATATTTGATCTGATTCTGCAGTGCTCATCTAGCAGTTCCAATTAACAATCAAATAGTTGAGATTCAACTCTCCTCGGGCAAATCAACAACAAAATCTTTGAGGGAAGAGAAATTTGTTAGCTGTCACTGCATTTCGCTTTTTCTTTTCTTTTCCTTTGCTCTGTCAAACGTCGAAGTAATAAATCAGGAATGTGAAAAACCCTAGCAACGGAGGACAGGCACTTGCTGTGGCAGGCTGGTGCCCACACCACGTCGAGATTCACCCCCAGCACAGGCTCCTTGACCAAGGTGCTGGGCGACCTGCCACTGAGATGCAAGGCACTGATGTGCTCTTCTGTCACTTTCAGTCACTTCTTCAGGTTCAGCAGGGACCCGTCAGATATAAAGATCCCATGACACAATAAGCCCGCATCATGAGTTGCCACAGCAAAGGCGCACGGCTGTGTCCGCTGGATGTCATCTTGACAGGGCTCGCCACACAAAGGCAAAGCCTCATATTAGTAGGCATGGCGATTAATGATTTTTAAAAGGCTATTCCCCATGTAGTTTCCCAGAAGGGCAGCAAGAACGAAACAAAGGGAAATCATTTTAAACTGCTGGTGGCAGAAAGTAACTGAGTTGAAAACAAAAGTGAGATTTTCCTTAAAAATTGTGGACGTGATACCCACCCTCCCTCTTGACGCCTCGGAAACTCATCAGTGGTGACAGCGAATGCATCGCAGGTGTGTTTTGTGGGCTGGGTCCCGCCTGAACTGCAGTCACACAGGCTTTTTTTGTCTGTGTGTTTGTCCTGTGCGTCCTGGGCTACTCAGTGTCCGGATTTATTTCCTTCCCCCTCCTCCGCATCCACTGAGCTTCAGAGGGATAAAGGAAAACAAAACTGGATTCCAAGGCAGCTCCTTTCCAAGCCAGGTCAGGGCCACAAGAGCTTAGCTCGCGTGAGAAAACAGCTGCAATCTTAGCATGGGATTTGAGTATTCTGAGAAAAAAAGAAAAAAGAAATTGCCTGTAAACTCAGAAGCAGCACCTTGCGCTTGCATGGGTGTCTCATGGTCTCACAGTCACCATCATACATTACTATTGTTACAGAAAGACGTTTTAAGAGAAAAACAGTATCATAACACAGGGTGACTACGCAACGACAAAAAGAGTCTTAAACAGTCCCCAATATTGTGGTTGTACCACATGAAACTGCTGCTATCTGGTTTTTACCTCAAAAAAAAAATGCCCGTTTCCTATGGTTTGATCTGATATTGAAATGTTATCTACGTGAATAAAGTCTTCAAAGATCTCGTCGGTATCACTTCCGCTGTAAACAGTATCATTCCTTTTAGGCACGAATCCTCCAGGTAAACTTTCCTTTTCCAAAATTCTCCCAAAGTGGGGAACCTTATCAAAGTACCTATCGAATGGACTTGCTTTTGCCTTACGTGTTCTCCTCTCTCACTTGTGTGTCTACAGAAAAGCTGGGTGGCATTTAGAAGGCGTGTCTGATTCAGAAAGTATATCGCTTGTGGAAAAGGAAAAATCTAGTTTGTGCAACTGGAGAAACGCAGCTTGGGAATTCAGACGTCGTTAGTGGAGGCTTCTTTGCCAGGCAGCAGGTAAACTTTCCCTGGAAGTCAAAGTTGCAGCCAATTACGTGGGAAGAAACAGCACTCACCAGAGCAGTCACAACTGGGGAACAATTAGGGCTCGAAGGTGAGCAGCAGGCCTTGCGAAGACGCCTCTGTGACATCCCAGTCCTTTATGGGTTCATAGTCAATGCTGAGCCTCTGACAGGAGGGGCGGGTGGGTCACTGTCATTCAGTTAGCGAGTCACCACGACCCCATGTCAAATTACCCAGTGGACGTGTGACATGGGGTTGGGGACACGGGGCTCCTCTGGTCTCATGATGGCAGAACAAGCGGCGCTAAGGATGAGTTACACACACGTGTGTCTTTAGAGACAGATGCCATGCTATCAGACGCGTTCAGAAGTGAATTAAATCCCCCCCCCACACACCTTGTTTTGGGTGCATTTCCCAACTCTAATGAAGCTGCGTCTGACTTGGGTAAATTTCACACCACAGACTCGTTAATTTCATATTTATTGTTAAAAGTAAGTTCTTAATTTTCACATTTGTTCTCTAAAAATAATAATGTGGACTTCCACTCACCAAGGGTCCCTATCCATGGCCACCATGGATCACTCAGGCCACCAGCAGCACAGAGGAGCCCCGAGGCCTGATACCTCCATCACATGGGGTGACCCTGCGGCCACCGGCCTTGAACACGACATTACCGGGCATGGAGTAGGGTCTTGATTCCATTGTCCCTGGTTAAAAGGTGTTAACTGTTTGTTATTGTTTGCTTGTTTGCTTGCTTGCCTTTTCTGGCAGGTCTGAACTGTATTTTGGTATCGGTTTGATTTTTCAATTCCTTTGCTTCTGCATCATCTTGATGATGTTGACCACGATGACGATGACAACTGTCCCCTAAAGGAGCTTTTCTCCAGGGAAAGGTAGTCCTTCCCTTTAATGGGGTACAGGCAGCACTGTGGGGCCTTCTGCTAAAGTTTACCCCCCACGGTAGCAATGTCCCAACATCTCCCAGTCCCCTGCACGTTCTAGGAAATGCTGCATTTGCAGATGACGGGCAGTTGCTCTTTTCCTGGCAGTTGTCCTTCTTCTGACCACGCAGAGTCCCCATCGCATGCCCATGTTGGGACTGAGGAGCACACAGAGGGCCCCACGCAGCTGCGGGGACTGCATCCTGCTGGTCCATGGCCCACTGTGCGTCCCTGGCCCCGGCTCACCTGAGCGCGTGTCCCCAGCTCCGAGCCTGGCCAGGCACCTGGTCGCAGCGCCCCATCCTCTGCCGCGTGGCCTGTGCTTTGCTTGGTAAAACCTTCCCACGGAAAAGCGAGGCTGTGGCTGTCTTTCCTCATCTGTTGGGAATCCTCACAGACAAAAGAGGAGGCCCATGGAGTAATTTTTAGATGACAGATTCGTTTGCTCTGGATAGAGCTTTATAAACAAGGATGATCTAAAAGAAGGCGTAGGGTAGCAACAAATGAGACAGATAAGGTGTGTTGGGGGATCTGGATAAATGTAAATGGCCGGGAAAGAGAAGACAGGGAGTGAAGAAGTCACTCCACACTGCTCTGACTGACATGGCAGACTGAACACACCCGAAGGGACTGGCTCTTCCCCTTTGCCCTGTAGTAGATATATTCGTCCTTCCAGGTAGTAGGAGATAATTTGATGAAACCAGGAGGTGGCACAGCTATTTTAGTCAGCATTAATGATAGCAGGGATACTTCCTGCTGTAGGATTGGTATTTTCCTCCGGAAAACAAGCGGTGAATTAAGGATTATTAATGGTAACGCTCCCAGTGTCGGCAATCTCGGGAATAAAAACGATGACATTTGGAAAACAAGTTTTACTCTTCAGAGTGATTTCGTGTCTGCTTGGGCTGCCACAGCAAAATGCCACAGTCCGCGGGGCCTAAACCACTGACACTATTTGCTCACAGTTCTGGAGACTGGAAGGCTGAGACCACGGTGCTGGCAGCGTTGGTTTCTAGAAAGACCGCTCTACCTGGCCTGCGTACTGCCGCTTTCCAGGTGTCTTCATGTGGCCTTTACCTGTGCAGAGGTGAAGAGACAGTGCTCTGGTGTCTCTCCCTCTTCTAATCAGAAGGTCAGTCCAAGCAGATGAGGGCCCACCCTGGTGACCTCAGCTCACACTAATTACCCCTAAAGGCCCTACCTCCAAACGCTGTCACGCTGGGGGTCAGGCCTTCAACATGTGAATTCGGAGGGGACACAATTCACTCCATAATAAATATCTCATTTGATTTCTTTAAGAAATGGGCCTGTATTTCGTATAGTTACATAGTCCCCTGCATTACCAAGCACATGTAAACAAGCCCCTCTCAAAAATATTACATCGATTGCACATTCATTTTCACTTTTTAAAAAATTTGCTGTTAAAATACATAGCGAACATTCAATCTTGAACCAGGGTCAGGTGTGCACCAGAGTTATTCAACATTTCTGTACTTTAAGATGTGATCACCATGATAAGTCAGTCCAGCTACCACGTGACACCACTCGACTCCATCGCAACATTACTGACCACGCTGCACATGCTGCACACCACCCCATCGTAACTTACTTGTGTTTCGCCCAGAAGTCTGAGCCTCTTACTTCCCTTCACCTTCCCCCTTTTGATTTTTCAATTACAGCTGACATTCAACATTATTTCATATTAGCTCCAGGTGTACAGCTTAGAGGGTCAGACGTTTATATAATTTACGAGTGACCCCTGGTTACTCTAGGTGTTGCCATATTATTGACTGTGCGGTCCCTATGCTGTACTTTACATCCCCGTGACTATTTTGCAACTACCAATGTGGACTCCTTGTCTTTCAGCTTTTCACCCTGTTTCCCCTCCCACCTGGCGATCATCTGCTTGTTCCTGTCTGTGGGTCTGTTTCTGTTTTACCTGTTGATTTTGTTCTTTAGATCCTACATATGAGTGACATCATATGGCATCTGTCTTTGTCTGTCTGTCTGACTTAGCGTGACACCTTCCAGGTCCATCCATGTTGTCACAAATGGTAAGACTTCATTCTTTTTTATGGCCGAGATATATTCCATTGTATATTTGAACCATCTCTTCTCTACCCCGTCATCTACTGATGAGCACTGAGATTGCTTCCACATCTTGACTATTTAAATAGTGCTCTCTTCAAATTCGTGTTTTGGATTTCTTCAGATGAATACACACAAGTGGTACCACTGGGTCACTTGGTAGTTCTGCTTGTAATATTTCTTATTTTCAAGCTTTCCGATAATGAAATATGTCATACATAAAAAGTATGTGAAGACTATTCACAGTGCTGAAGTAAAAATACTGTGTGAACAGGCACTTATCCTGCTGATTCTGGAACAGAATATTCGTGTTCCTTAGATACCACGTCATCTGATTCCAAGGCACTGTATGCTCTCCCCGCCCATCACATCTCCTCTACCCCCAAAGACAGCAAACAGGATTGCTACATAAATACACTGACGTAAACATGTATCGCTGAATGTCCGTACCCAATTTCTATAAATGGTATAATACTGTGTGCATTTTCCCGAGGCTTTCTTTTTTGGCGGAGCATGTTTTTGAAATTCACTCTTTTTATCTCATGAGGCCGCAGTCATCCATTCCCTGTGCCATATAAGAGTCCATCGACTGTGTAGACCATCATTTATTATTTATTCTGCTGATGAAGATCTGGGTTGTTCCTGCTATTGCTTCTGTGATGACTCTGCTCCTGGGAGTCCCTCGATGCGTATGGAGTGATTCTCGTTGGTTACATACCTAAATGTTGGAATGCTGGAAACCAGCATACACGTGTATAAATTTATAATGAACGCCAGATTGTTTCCGAGGCGCTTACTGATTTACACATCCAGCAGCAGTAGGTGGAATCCAGTGTCTCAGACCAAGTCTTTCTGAAACCCCCATCACAGCTGCGTTGGAACTTCTGTTTCTGTGCATGCGGCTGACTTTCATGTGTCTGTGCCTGGCTGCATGCCGGGTCAGTTATTATTACCCATCACTGAATATATTTGTACTTTCTCTAGTTGAGTTTAATACGCTAAGGAAACATATCTGCTGAAGTTCTATTACCATTTAAAAGCACATATAAATGTACTTTGCTCTTGAAGCTCTGTTTAATTTATTTGGTTCTATCTGATATCAGCCTCCTTTCATTTTTCATGACTGATATACTTCAATTTTATTATCAAGGGCCTTCTTCTCTTTCATATACCCTAATTGGCTTTTCTCCCTCTAAATTGATCATTAATTCCAAACAATCTGCCTTTCATTTTCTTTTTTAAATTGTCTTTTGTCTTTTTTTGTTTTCAGTAGGGCCCCATGAAAGTAATTTTATACTATTTGCCCTATGCTAATAGTCTTCCTTAATTGCCTTTAAATATTTTGTCAAATACCTTTCTTTCCACATTTTCTCTTTACAATTTGCTACTATTTTTACCTAGTTTATTATATAAAACTTTGGTCCCTACATTTGCTCAGAAATTTTAAAGCTTTCAAAAAAAATCATCTCGTTTAAGCTGTCAGTTTCAATTTGGTTAATATAAAAAATAAAAATAATCAGCCCTCTATATAGATTAAATTTTTAAATTTAGAATCTGTTAACCATTTTCTTTATTCCTGATGTCGAACTAAAGAGTTTATAAGCATGACCTCATTAAAAAAAAATCTTTCTGAAGTGTGTCATTTCCTTTCCTTTGGTTCATCTAGAAACAATGTTATACTTTCTTAACAGTTTCCAGAGCTGGTGAGGCTTGGAAAGATTTGTCATATCGCATTAAATAAATCTAACATATTGTTAGACAGCCATATGCCCTGCTATCACGCTATTCTGAGTAACCAAATATGACGTAATGGGATACTGAATTACGTATACTCCTTTTTTGAGATAAAAAATGTATTGCCAATAAAGATAACAATAATGAGTATGTTGTGTCTGTCCTAGATTTTTATTAAGAGACTAAATATCAATAGACCGGAGAAGAAAATTTAGAAATTCAAAGTGATATACTTCCAGGGTTAATAATATGGTTATTTGTTTTTGTTCTTTGGAAACCATGAAACAATACATCGCTTTGTCTTTTATTGTATTTTTTTAATGTACATATTGAAAGCTAAATAAGCAGGTATTATTATGATAGGCTAATTAATAAAACTTGCATTAAAAATGAAATTCAACTGCATTAAATCATTACTTAACGTATTGCTGTTGCTACTTAACGTAGCGTGTTGTTAATTCAAAAGTTCACTGATTTGAGGCAAACTTTCAGAATTGGATGGCAAGCATTTGCTTTGTGAAGTACAGCACTTTCAGTGAGGGTAATTTTAATCTATGTTGGGAATCACTCAGCATCCTAGGGTAAAGGAAATGTGCGCGCTGTAATAGCAGCAGAAATTCAAAATATTGTGGTTTAATCAAGCTGTAAACTCATCTGCTTGCTAAGTTTGTTTCTTTACTCATTCATTGACTCTTTCATTCATTATGTATCCCCTCTATAAAAGCAGCATGTCTCACTCAGGCAGAATAATGGAAGATATCCTGGAATACATATTTCAGTTTTCATAGCATCTTATGCTACTGGTTCTATTAAAGACTCACGTGGTATTCTTCCTTGCATACTTTTCCTGCATTTTCTATGACTAATGGGATCATCAGTATGACAAGTAACTTACAATATCAGCTAAGCTCAAATGCATAACTTAGTATCTTCATGCTCACGTTACATTTTAATAAGGTGGGGTGGAAATGAAATACTTTTCTCCTAAACTAAAAAATGACAATGACATTCATTTCTCTAAGTGAAGGCAATAAGAAACAGTCAGTCTTCCCTGTCACGGTATGTCAGGTGCGACTAAAGCCATTCTACCCTACAATGAGGCAAACGAACTACTCATTTAAACACTTGAAATTCCTCTTCAAATGTGTGTTCATTTCAAATATTAATATTTCTGTCCAGAAACTTACCACATTTTACCCTTTGACCAAATTACTTCTGACAAATAGAGGTGAGTTGGCTCATTAAAGCTCCAAGGTTTCCAAGAGGCTGATCAATTTAATTTAGATAACATAAATTCTAAGATGATTATAAAATAATATTCAAGTAAATATTGTCCACATGGTAACTAGCTGGTTTAATAAAAGTCTGAAATTAAAGTACGAGAATAAATTTCATCCACATATTTAAGCTTAAAATATTAAGCAATTTCTATAGAGAAAACTCATATATTAGTAAAAGTGTTTTTATTTGCACATGTAGGTTCATATTATTAGAAACTGTTTCATGTTTGGACATGTCAGTACAATATTGAGCCACAAATCCCAGTGAGATATCAAGGGCTAAAATAAGAGGCACTGCACATGTCACCGCTGGACTTCTGCATCATGGCCGTGGACGTGTTTGAATATTGCCAACCCATGCTATCTATTCTTGGCACCACAGAATACAATATATCTTCACCTTCAGGGACTCTAACATGCATTATATAGCTTCTCTTTAAAAATACTACCCCTGCTTTGTATAAAACAGGCCTGCTTGTAAAACCTAAATGATGCAGCAACAATAGACTTCCTGCCAAATAATGTGTGGCCAAGAAAAAAGTAATTGGCTTTACTAGCGACACGATGAGTTTAGATGAATAGTATTTGGAATCTATATATAAACATGTATGTATGCGTATGTATATAAATTTTCTTCTTATAAATATATTTTACCAAGTAAAGTTTGTTGAAGAAAATGCTTTGATTTTGATAACTTGAACTATTTTGATATTCAGTGATCCAATATTTAGAAAATATATTAAATCCATTCTGAACTTTAATTATTTTTTTATTAAGTTTATTGGGGTAACATTGGTTAATACCATTATATAATTTTCAGGTGGACATTATCATTTGACATCTATATATTCTACTGTGAGATCACCACCCAAAGTCCAGATTCCATTCTGAACTTTTAGAAATGCCTTCATTCTGGTGCCATCTGACTACATAATCATGTAAAGGTGTGACTGGATCTATTATGCTTCCCTACTCTAAGATTAGAGCTGTCATGACATTACCCTGATTAATAAGTGTAGAACCCGCCTCCCCAGTCTAGAGAGCACTGGCCCCCTCGCCCAGTCCCGTAAGCTGTGGCCATCACCAGGCTCACTCAGAAGGGCAGCCTTACACATTAGTGTTTTTTTTTTTCTAACTTGTACCTTTTTTTGTGCTATCATTCCCACTCTCCAAACTTGCCTTTCGGGGATAACATGTAACTGGCTTAAAAACAGATGTGTAACTTTTTAAATATATTGTTCAGTTTCTAAAAACCAATACAATGTTCTGTATTTTAAAAAGGCACCAAATAAAAATTGTACTTTTCAAAAATGCAAGCATCTATCACTAATCAGCTGTGCCATTAAATGTAGATGACATATCCTTTACGCCGAAGCCCCATTACAATGACATTCTTCAGGTTTTAGTCAAGGTTGCTCAACACAGATAAAAGGATCGAATATTAGGGAGAGTAACAATGATGTTTTTAAAATTCTCTGACCCATAGATACATAGCAAATCTAAGCTTACCTTTCTGGTATGGAGAGATAGAATAAAGCTTCTTGAGACATTTTCCAATTGTAAGAGAAGTTTACATCTAATGCTAAATACGTAAATACTGAAAACGGCCATAAGTAAACTGAAGAACTATTTTCCCCTTTGAGGGCAGAACTAGAACTACCTTGTGAGCCAAAGACATTTTTTCAGGTACTCAGAAGGGACATAGATGTGAGGTACTGAAACTAAAGTGTTCAATTACGTTAATCAGTGCGTTCAGGTAATGGAACTCTGTTAGGGTAGGTTATATTTCTTTCCCCAACAAATGCCAGATTTACAGTTGCTAATACTCTCTACTACATATTCAAGGGCAAATGTGGGATGATGGTTGGCACCTGCAACACTCAAGATTGTCTGTTCGGGTCCGAATGATTGGTAAGGTTTTGGGTTGTCAGCGTTGATTTGAGTTTTGAGAATATCTCATTATTAAAATGAAGGCCAAGTCTAACACCTTTTAATACAAGGAACTGTGAGAACTTGCAACATAACAAATATTCTTGGCAGATCAGGCACTCATTTTCTTTTATTACAGCCAAGAGCATCATTTTAGTCAAAAAATATTTTATCACTTTTCTTGGTTTAAATAATTTAGACTTTTCTAAAATAAAGGTGATGATAAGTGCTAATTTTCCTGATGAATTCGGAAATAATTTGCTACTGAGAATTATCAGTCACAAGTGATAATTTAACTCCAGTAGATCTGCTGACACTGAATCCACTGGCACTTCACTAATATTTTGACAAAAGCTGGAAGAGTGACCTAAGCTAATTACAAAAAATGAACGGCTCAAAATAGAAAGATATTAAGGTTTTACAAAGGAAACACCTGCTTTTACCATATAGTAATTAGTAAAGAAATACAAACTGGGACTATTTTTGATGAGATCTAAACACAAAGATCTTCTACAAAGCTTTTCAGATCCAACAATGATGTATTGATGAACGAAGAGAAACTAATATGTTATTGACTATGCTCAATCACTTTTTACATTTGGGTAAAGGTTAGGTAGAAAGAGTAAACATTAGAATCACTGTATCTAATTTTGTCCTGGCTGTACCTTTCAAATTATTTTCACTCTTAGCAAGTCACCTTGTCCTTGTTACTCCAATGGTCAGGAGATCATAATGCCTACCTCATTATATAAAAATTTAAATTCAATATGTTGCAGAAGTGCTTTTGCAATAGGATATCATCATTTGAATTATTAGTATTATTAGTTGTTCATTTTATACAAGAATTAAAAACAATTCTCACAAATTTTAAAGTGCACCTAAATTTTTATCTTAATTATAAACAGTTGAAATGATAACATTACTTAAGTATTGACATCCATGGAGCATAAATGCCATAGTCAATTGATGACATCATCATTCATTTAAAAACACACAAGCTATTATTTATAAGTAGAAAATTTATACTTATTAATTTTGTCTCCGTGCACTTTTATTCCCATTCCAATTCTGCAACACTGATTCATCCTAGTGGAATGTGATTTTATTCTAAAGGCCTTCTCTTGAACGTTCATCCCATTATACTTCCTTACAAATGGGTATTTTCAAAATGTGAGTTCCTATAGCCATAAAACTCTACAGATCCTTTATATTACAATTATTAGTAGTACTTAATTTACTTCAAACAGCAAGACATATTATTAATTCCAATAAATACTATGTTTATAAAGTAAAATTCTATTGAAAAAATTTGTCACGAGCTGATTCTGGGTGTCTGGTCTGAAACAATCGTGGGAGTGTTCTTTCAGTTGCTGTTCTGCAGATTTTCACACAGCAGGCACAGCACCTGTGTGAGCTCTGCCCTGTTGTGTCCGTCTTTAAGGATCACGGTTAAGGAACAGATGGGAAAGGCGAACCTAAAGGGTAGACAACTTTTCAGCCTGATCAATTTTATAAGACTAAAAAGTAAAACTTAATATTATGATATTTGATTTCTTGAAAACTATTAATACTTTTAATGGTCCCTTTGATAAAACTCGGGGGACACAAGGGCACAACTTAGAAAACCATTATCCTGATACTCCATTGTGCCATCAAAACATCAAACCTCTTAAGCTCTTTATTGATGCGGAATAGTCAATCATCCTTCCAGTCTGTCTTCCTTCATGGCTGAAACTGTCTCAGCTGCCAGCGAAATGGAGTTATTCGAGAAAAGTCAAATGGACTTAGATGAGTCCAACCTAAGTAGAACCCAGGCAGAGCAACCACAGAGTGAACATTTGATTCCCAAACCTTGCTCATTCTCAGAGGTCCTAAAATTTTTGAAATACAGGGATAGGGAGAGCCACCATTTGAACAGAAAATAGTATTTATTGAACAACCGACTATGTAGGTGGCTTGCCAAGAAGCTGTAGAGGCCCTTGAGTTTTTTGTCTGTTTGTTTATTATATTCTGTAGATTCCACGTATAAGTAAAATAAAATGGTATGTGTCTTTCTGCCTGACTCATTTCACTGAGGATGAGTTTTAAATCTGCATAGAGCAAGCACTAGTGAACGTGCTTCTAAGGCATCAGATTCAAACAACAGCCTGAGGCAGAGAAAGCACCAACACTGTTGTGGGGGCCTCATGATAGCTTTGTCATATGATAGACGCAGGATTGAATACAGAATCACAATCCCATTAGAGAACATTTTTAGTTCCATTTGCTTCTGTTTGTATAGCCCAAGCACAGACATTTTGAGCCCAAGGTCAGTCAGCTCTGCAGAGGGCACTGGGATGCAGGAGGGCAGAGCGCCTGTGTGATGTAAAAATCTTTTCAGAGCTCTGTCTTCTTCAAGACCTTTGATCACCCTCATTAAAGGGATCGTTTACCCTTTTGTGGCTCTTGATTTATATTCATAGATTTTGGGGTGAAACACAAGGACGGGAGTAATCACCAGGACCAATTATACTCTTATTTGAAGAAAGATAAAATTGTAAACATTCGGTAGTAAATGCCATTTCTAAGATGGCACAGCTAATGGTAAAGCTGAGATTAGATGAGGTATCTCAGTTCACTGCTTTCCTCCCTTCATCTGAATGCTAGAGCAGTCTTTCTTGAAAGACTGGACACATCAAAATCAACTACGAACTTAAAAAAAAAAAAACGCAAATTTTCTGGCTCTACTCCAGTTTTGATGAATTGAAAACTCTGGGTCTGGAACCCAGCAATCTTGGTTTGAACCAGCCTTTTCTCAAGTAATTCTGATATGTGATAATGTTTCAGAACCAGTGTTTAGAGAATAGAGAACAAGCCTTTAAAAGAATGCCCAGTAGTGACGGCCTACATGGCCTTCGGTTTGGTACGACGAGGCAGTGCCTGGGTCTTGCCTCTGGAAGGCCACTGGGTGCCACCTTCTCACTTTACAGAAGTTATACCAGGTAGGGTTCAAATCCTAACCTGTAAACATTAGTTTCTAAGTCAACCTCTCACTGATTTCCATTTCTATATTATTTTTGCAAAAAGATAACAATGTTTTTTATATTTATTCTAGGTCTATATGAGGAACAAATATGGGTACAAACAACAGCCAGAAGGCAGGGGAGACTGCACCTCAATTCTTAACACATAAATGTGACAGGTTATCATTTACACGTGGCGAGGGCAGAGATCACTTCTGCCACCAGTGCTTCAGGAAGGGGCACCCTTCTGCTCACAAGTGAGAAGCATTTCAAAAGGCTATGTGAAGGAGAACTCTGAGCATGTACAGTTTCCAATAGATCTAAGTTACATCTTTTTAAACTTAAATGCACATTTGAAAAAGAGGACAGTTATTGTTTAAAAGAAAGGAGGTGCGAATGATATCAACGTTCCATGAGGGGATCCTAATTTTACAATTAAATTTTTCTTTTTTAGAATATGGGAAATACAGTATGTTTGCTTATGAAGGAGCTGATTTCCTCATTAATATCCAAGGGTTATGTATACACTATTGAGGGAACAGAACAAAACATTTTAAATCATGGACAATTATTTACATAAAATGCAATATTTTCTGCTACCCTGCTACTATAATTAATATCATTTATAATCAAATAGAAAATTTAAATTTCTGTGTTTAAATGCTTATCTAAGTTTTTGAATTATTCCAGTTTACACATGTTGTTATATCATCATTTCAATACGGAAGGGCTTTTGAAAGCATAAAATTAATATCCAATCCAGACTATCACTACATTCAAAAAATGATATTCTTTAAAATGTTAACGTGTGACATTTAAATGTTTTCCTTATAGTCGAAATTTTTAAATCATAAGGCATTTTTAATTGAACGAGTAAATTACCTAAAAATGTCTTCAAGAATTATTATTTTTTTCCCTAAAGAACGAACACATCCATACACCTTTCTCATTCCTATCTATTTTGACTACACAACAAATTTAAGGCCACATAAAGAAAAGAATGAATACTGGCTCTTTAGACTTTCCCATATGCTTCCAATATACAATTTGGAAAGAAAAAGAGTGGTTGGTAGCTAAATTACTGAATATATTTCCTTGCAGTAAAAAGAAAAGTGCCTTTGCAGAAATGCTGGGGAATTTTCCTATTAAACATGGTGGAATAATTTCTTACCATCTGTGGCATTCATTTCAAAAATGTAAACAGTGGTATATTTGCCATCTGTTTGAGAGACTTTTTATAATACTTTTGAATCTGTCATCCAATGATATCACCAATTTTATCATCTCAGGATGATGCTTAAAACTATGATCAATGACATTTTTGGTAGCCAGACAGGCACGCTGCGGAAGAGAAACAGCAAAGGGCTATAAAGATGGCCAGTGACCGCCATAAGAGTCCAGGTAACACCCATAAAACAGCACAGAGGAGCTTTTGAAAGCATTTAACATCTTGCTGAAGGTGCAGAGAAGATGATGTACAGAGTGAGTGCAGCGCATCAGCTGACCCTGGGCAGCTTTTAGGCAGGTAAGTGACCATCCATCCCAGCCCTTCCCGCACCCTTGGAAACGTGCTGAAAATGATTCTGCCCACAGAAATGTTCTCCGGGTTTTCTACACACACTAATGTTCCAAGATAATGAGTGGGTTTCTGTACATATTCGAGGAAGCAAAAAAAAAAAAAAAAGGACTAATTAAAAGTTTACTGAGTAGATAAAACCAAAGTACATAGAGACATTTATCTTTGAGAAAATGCCTGTGGACCCAGTAGAGTTTTCCACACTGAGGTGGCATAAACGCCGAGATGGAGAGACTGTTTCCAGAGATAACTTAATAGTGAGTGTTCATGGAATTATGAGACCTATCAGGCTATGGGATTTGGAGATTTAGACAAAAGCAAAGCAAAACCACCCTCTATATATAACAGCACATTATTTAAAAATATTTTAAGACACACTGCAAAAATTATAAAAATCTATATAATTCTTGGGAAATGCTTCATCACTTATTGCTTTGGGTCTGGCACAAAGGAATGAGGTAAACACAGAGGAAGGTCAGTAGAACCGAGGACAGAGCAGAGAGGAGGAAGGTTACACCATTAGTGAACCTCACAGCATGGTAAATAGAGCTTCGGCCTACAAGGGTTGATGTCCAAGTTAACGTCTGAAAAGGCATATTTGTCATTCCAGGTTCAGACGTTGCACAGCTTTATAAAACTCTCTGTTAAAGATGCAATTTAGGGATTCCTGTTCTGTCTACCTGGACTTTTCCTAGGGTTCAGGACTGGGGATTCCTAAAGCATTTACTATATCATGGTGGTTGTGTATCAACATGACGCAGACTTTGAAATGCAATTCATTACTAAGGGATCGGATTCAAGAATGGTCTGCATACAAACACAGAGAAGGAAAAACCTCTGATTAAGACTATTTTTAATTAAAATAAATTGTCGTATTGTGGCTATGCATCAACTGTAGTAATAAAATGCTTATTTATATAGTCATTTATAGCTCCTCTTGGAAACGCGTGTTTTACAGTCATCTTAATTTCCTGAATCGCAAACAGACAGTATGCTTTCCAGCAATATATCACTAATGTAAATGTGCCATCCTGGCAGGTGTCCGAGGATTGCTTGTTGGTCTGGGACCAACTCCCCCGCTCCCCACACTTCATATTAGAATTGGGTCCAGAACTCTTTTAATGAGGCTGGAAAAGAATCTGTTTGGTCTACTGGCTATTTAAACATATAATAATTAAAACATTGTGACTTGATATATGACCTGAGAAGTGGACAAAATAAAAAACCTGCCCCCCAAATAGATATTAATATATATAACTTAATATTTTTAAAAGAAAAAAATATTCAACTGAATTTTGGGGAAAATTGTACTGCATTTGAGAAAAAGATAATTAAAATCTCAACCAGAAATCATATAAAATAAAACTTTGAGGGATATACTAAAGAGCTAAATATGAAAGATAAAACCATAAAAGCCCTAGGAGAAAGCTATAGAAATACAGTTAAATTACCATTGAGACAGAATTTTCTAAGTATGCCAAAGAAACTATTCAATAATACTAAAATATTTTAAATTATGGTACATTAAAAATATATCATAAAAGCTAAATGTAAACCATATTTGCAATAAGAATGACAAAGTATTACTTTGCTTAATATAAACAGCTTTTTAAAAATAATCAGGAAAGTACTATAAAAATAGTGTCAGTTTACATGAAAAAATAATTCACCAGGAAACATGGGAAATAAACAAGAAAAACATGCAATTTTATTGGTAATTAGGAAACGACGAGGGTTTTTTTCCTTGCTACAGTATAAAAGTTTAGGGATTTTACATGTTGCAATCTAGTAATTCTACTTGTAGCAGCTATCTTCTTTAAGAAAATAGGCTGAGGTTCCAAAAATCGTGACAGTATTACAGAGAAAAACTCAAGATTGTCAAGACATCCAAGCCTAGAAGAAGGAACTTAAAAAAAGGTTGGCAAAAGAAAAGAATGCAGCCATAAAACCCATAATTTTTGCTGTTCTTCCTCTTCCTTTCTATTTCTCAACAATTTGGACTCAAAATCATTCA
This sequence comes from Cynopterus sphinx, assembly GCA_030015415.1. Taxonomy (NCBI): domain Eukaryota; kingdom Metazoa; phylum Chordata; class Mammalia; order Chiroptera; family Pteropodidae; genus Cynopterus; species Cynopterus sphinx. The sequence continues at coordinate 3,436,634 of CM057391.1, forward strand.
GCAGGGCAGACAAAAGTGGGCATTTTCATATGTATGTACTGAAAACCAATACCTTCAACTGTAATCCAACACCACACAGTTCTACTTTCGTCCTTTTGCAAACTTGCAAATGGGTCGATGCCTTCTCCTTCGTGAGAAACCAGCATTGCCACCTGCACACATACTTTCTGTGTTTAAAACATGCCCCCTGGAGAGATGCAGATGCCCGGATTGGGACACTGGTGGGAAGGGTGTCTGTTTGGTGTCAGAGCCTGGGGCAGGGTGTTGGAGCAGAGCAGGGTGAGGAGAGCCCCAGCATGTCGGGGAGGGGCAGTCATGTGGCATGAGTAGGAGCAGGGGTGGAGTGAGAAGGAAGCCCACAGGGCAAACGGCCCAGTCCAGGCTATCAGAACCCAGGATGGGTGTTCAAGGAGGGTGGTGAGGTGGGAAGGCGTGCTGAGCAGGGTGGGCACCCAGTTAGGGGAAGTGCATGGGACATGACACAACCTGTTCCCTGTGAAGCAGAAAGCTGGCTTTCCACTGGAGAGCAGGGACTGGCCGGTCCGGGGAGGGGTGACACATGGTACCATGTCAGAAGGCACAGATGCGAGCTTGTAGTTTTCAATGGAGAGGTAGATGTAAACCAAAAGATGAATGTTGAGTGTGTGCGCTGTGTGTGTGTGTAGAGGAAAGGAAGAAAGAGGGGTGCAACTTTGCATAACATGGAAGAGCATTCGTGTTAGCAGGCGCACATGGAGAAATTAGGGGGCAACAGGGAATCAGGTCCAAGCTGACTTTAAATAAATACATAAGAAATACTGTAAAACTTAATTTGTATAACCTTGAGATGGCTTCACATTTTTAAAAATGTAATTTCAAATAACCTTTCCTAGCATCGGTAAAATATTATCCACATAGAAGCACTCCCTTCATATTTTCTTGCAGCTGCACGGTAATTATGAACTATTTATCTACTGACCAAACATTCATGAGAGTGACAGTTAGGGATCTTCACAGCTTGGTGGATAGACTGACCCAAGACTAACGATAGGATGCTTTCCAGGGGAGGTGCTCCAAGAAACGAACTGCAGACGTGACAGAACAGGGTAAGAATGCACATGGTGGTTATAATGAGTATGAAGTCCTGACTCCCCTACTTAGCAGCAGGGGACAAGTTTGAAGAGGCAGGTTCATCTTTTAAAAGGGGCTTAACAAACCTGTATCATAGGCTTGCGAGAGACTCAAATCCAGTAATGTATGGTGTCTATCGTGTATTATACGGACCCAATAAAATGTGGTATAAATCACTATGATCTCTGTACCAGTCAGTAACAAGTAACTCACACATTTCAGCGGTTTACCAAGAAAAGAACACATATTTCAAAGTCTAATGAAAGAGAGAAAAGAGGCTCTGTGCCCTCCAGCTGCAAGGGGTTTGGAAAATGTGGTAAATCTAAGAGGAGAGAAGCAGTGGGCATCGCTGAGCATTGGTGGTCTTTGTTCCAATGTCATTCATTCCCTTTATCACAGACAATTCCCAGTCCCAACGAGTAGCTACTCCAGCTTGGAGTCCGGGGTTGTCGAGAGACACTTTTCTGAGTCTCTCGTGCTGCCTCACACCATGTTTCAGCTTCTGCTCCTGACTGTCAAGGATGTTTGAACAGCAAACAAATTGGGAGGCTAGAGACAGTGTCTCCCTCCAAGGTAAAGGATGGGATTGTCTTCTGTCCAGAAAAAGATAAAGGTAAATTGTTGTTGTTGTTTGTTGTTTTTTATTTGTTTGTCTACAAACTCTTGGCTATTATTTATTTCTGAGTAGCCTTTGGGTGATTGACGGTTTTCTATCTCTTGAGCTGGATAAAGCAAGTGGATGTTAGTTTTATAAAAATTATTTTGCACCTTGCCTACATATTTATTCACTTTTATGTGAGCATGTTATCTATTTTTTAAATATGAAACATGAAAACTACTGGGAAAATATATATATTTCTTGATAAAAGTCTATTGATATACTTATTGCACCATAATCCACTACTTCATTTATGATAAAATAAAGCCTATTTGCAAACTAGGATTAAAAAGGATCATTCCTAAATCTATTAAGGTTATTGATCAAAAACCGCCAGTAAACATTGTACTTTAATACTGAAATGTTAGAAATCTTTTCTTTAAAATCAACAACCAAATAAAACAAAGATATTGCCAATCACTGTGCACACAAATACCATATTAGATGATCTAGTTTAAAAAATAAAGTTAATAGATGAAAGAGAGATTTAAGTGAATTAGCTGCACTTTTTTATATTAATGAAACAGAAGTGTAATTTAAAAAATGGATTTATTTCATAATAATAGATTAAATAAAAACATGTGCCTAAAATAAAAAGTTATGAGTCGCAAATCATATATTTGAATTCATGGAAAAAAATAAAATTTTAATGAACATTAAAGAGAGACAAATAATTTGAGGATACAAAGATTTTTTGAAACACTTTTTAAACATTAGAATGTAAAAAAGACATTACTTTTACCCTACCAAAAATTACTATAAAATTATAATAATAACTAAAGAGTAGCATTGGTATATGGATAGATAAATAGCCAATGGGACAATATTAAGAGTCCAGAAACAGACTTCCCAGTTTTGCCATTTTTGATAAAAATAACTACTTCTGAAGATCAGCCAGGAGAAGAATGGCCTGTTTGATGAAAGACGGCTGGACCACTGAATATCTGGCATAAGATCATTCTGCATCCCATCTCACACAGTGTGCAAAAATCACATCTAGATAACAAAAATGTAAAAATGCAAAAATCAGAACTTTAAAGGGTTTAGAAGTAAATATAGGAGAGGATGTTGTGACATTAAGGTGGGAAAAATTTATTAAACAAGATATTAAAAGTGCAGCTCATAAGAAAAAAGATTTATACATTGAAAGCCTCCTATTCATCAAAGTTACCATTTTAAAAGTACAATTAAAAGCCACAGATTTTTAACATATAAAACTGGCAAAGGGTTTGTCTACAGAATAAATCAATCACGAATGAAGGGAAAAAAATTCAACCAAATTAAAAACTGGGTGAAAATCAAGGCCATGCATTTCAAATGAGAGAGGCACATGTGACATGTGAAACTTGAAAACATGCTAAGTTTATCTACGGGAAATACCAATCAAAACAATACTGAATTACCATTTCCCACGAATCAGATTGACAAAAATCTAAACGCTTTGCCTATTTCAGGGGCTGTTTTTGGATGTGGTGCAGTGGGAACTATCACACAGAGCTGGCAGAAGTGTAAATTGGGAATCACTCTGTAGATAAATTTAAACTCAACCAGCAAAGTTGACGATGTGAGCCTTATGGCCCTTCAGGTTTATTCCGAGGCACATGCCCTAGAGAAATTCTCGCCCAGATGCCCGAGGAGTTACATAAAGAAATGTTCATAGCACCATTATTTATAACGTCCAAAAAACTAGCAACGGTCCCATTGTCCATCGTCAACAGTGCTTTTCACATAAGGTTAAAAAACATGAGAAACTGAATAATGTGTGCTCTAAGGATGCACACGTGAAAAATTCTTTAAAAAGTAATTGTATGGTAAGTACGAAAGTGGGGGTCATGATCATCACAGAGAGAAGGAGTCAGGGGCCAAAGTCTGAAAGGTGTCCACATAGACAGTTCAATTTCTTGGATGATGTTATCATCTATGCTTTATGAAGGTATCAAAACCTTCCTAGGTATGAACAGAAATGTTTCACAATACATGCTAAGACAGAAAATATTACTACCTAGAAACTCAAAATGGGTTAGGAGACCACAGTCTCAGTTCATTTTAAATCAAGTCAACTTTCTTGGATCCGATAAATCCAGCCATCTTTAAGCATGACTTGGAATCCAGGCCAGCTCTGCCCCTGACGTGGCACACCGAAACGCTGAGACTTTTTGCTAAAATAACGGCTAGACTTGCAGGACTCCTGAAGTATCATCTTAAAGTACGTTTGCCCCCCTTTGTCTCTCTGAAACTAATTTAGTTAGTTAGATGCTAGCTGAGATTTGCTTCAGTAAAGGGAGTGGTCGGTCTGGGCAACACAAGCTGGTCCTGAGTCAATGACTGTTCTAACTGGTGATAGGTCCATGGGGGTTTGTTGTACTATGATCTCTACTTTTGTGTGTATCTGAAATTTTCCATAATAAAAAGTTTAAAAAATTAATTTAGTGGCCAACATTTTTTTTTCATGAACAGAAAAACTAAGGCCATGGACATCTCTGACCACTGTAAGTAACGTAAATCATGTGATCGCTTTAGATCAGGAAATACTGTCTCAGCTGAGAAATTATTAAGACCCACATAATGATCAAAGTCTTATAAATTAAATCTTCCTCTCCCTAGTTAAGACATTCTGCAGGCAAGAGGCCAGCAAACCTGGTAGGGTGCTATTGTGGTTCATTTTTCTTTCCATTTGCAAATAGAGGATTTGTATCTCCTTCAGGTTTGAGTCTAGTCAGGAAAGAGAGTAAGAGGGAACAGGAAAATTCTTGCTTGACTGGTGCTACACTTAGATGGCACTGCAGTCCCTTGGCATTGCTGCTGTTTCAAGCTTACCCTTATAGGGCATTTCTTATGGGTTTTCCAGAGGGCCCCTGGGAAAATCTACTGCACTGCCTGTGAAGCAGACAGATGCATGTCCCCTCACTTCCACGCCTCTCATCATTTTGTCTTTTGCTGGTCACTGTACTCTGCACAGACTCCTTCAGGTTAAAATGCTACCAGGGCAGCCTGCGCCTTCTTGTAGCCCATCACTCATTCTGGGGAAGCCTCAGGTACCTTTTGCTCCAGTGAACGCTAGAAGGGCACACACCTCTTGCTCAGCTCACCTCCCAGGCAATGGCTAGGTGAGGTATAACCCTTACGTTTGTCAGGTGGATGCCAGACAGACATCTTCCATTCACCATTGTAAGTCACATTATTAAACCTTCTCAGAAGTTTGGCTGATGGTCTCACTGGGCTCCAGAAATTCCCTGCCTTGCTCTACAGGTCTGAGCACAGCTGTCTCCAAAGAAATCCACTTAATAAGCCCGTCCTTAATCACAGTGACATGAATGATGACCGTGGGGCTGCAAAACTCAGTTTTAATTCTTTATTTTGAAAATTTCTATCTTGGGGTCACCTCACACTGATTTTTGGTCTCTTTCAATTTACTGTTCTGCTAAAAATTATCTCAAGGGGCTGAAGAGACATGTTGAAACAATCTCAGCACTCAGCTGGATGGTCTTTGAAAGATAACGGTGAATGGAAAAGAGCCAAAAGAATTAAGTTTAGTAAGTATCGTGATTAAGGAAAAACAAACTTTCTGGAAACTAGAGCTCAATGGTAAGGTTTTGTTGATGTCTGGAATTGTGAGAATTAACTAACATATTCTGATTAACATTTAGGTAATAAAATAATGAGAACGAGGAGCTGAAGTGGTTTATTACTAACAAATATGGATGTGTTCATACATACAGATCTAAAAACATAGATCACTATCAATTAATTAAATAAATTAAATTAAATATTTTTAGCATGAGTTTAGTAAATCATTTAGCAACTTCTTTGCCATCCTCGATTTTTAGATTAGGCTTAACATACAAGGTGTGAGATATTTAGTCGAATATTATTATAAAAATGTTAATTATGAATTATGCCAATACAGGAGGAAGTCATCCATGGAAAACTTTTATTAAAGTATTCCCACTCAACATTGAGTTAGGTAAAAATAGGTCAAATGTGCAGATAATACATTAATATATTTTTATTTTTATGTAATGTATAACTTGCTTCTTAACTAAGTTATCAATTATATTTCATTTTTCATCATTTATTGTTTTGTCCTTAACTATTCAAACTTACAATTTAAAACAGCCGATTAACATAAACAGCAATTCTTGACTAATTATTTTACACACATTATTATTTGATTTATCTATGTTCATAGACAGCCTGTATTTCTCAAACATCCTGAAAACCAACATTTTGCTCAATTATCTGATAAGTCTGGTGGAATCACAATCAAGGTTAATAAAAATGAGACCTTGAAAACGAGCCCAGTTTTTTTTTAATGAAATGTGTTCCTTCAGGAATTTGGGGCACGTTGGTGTATTAGAATGCCATCTGACAGAGGTTCTGAGAAGGATAACTCAATAGTAACAGATGATGCCTCTCCCTTTTTGTCAGCAAGGCACTTTTTGCAAAGGTAATCGTACTCCAGTAAGTTGAAGACCATATGGCATGTAGACCCCCAACGCTAGTTAATTTATCTTTATTGCTCAGCTGTGAGCAAGATGAAGTGCTTCCTCTGACTCTTTGCCAAATATGAGTTCAGACAACTCTTAGGCCTTTTTGAAAATTAGATAACGGAAGTCTATATCGACTATATTTTTAGGTGGAGAAAAAAGACTTGCCTGTACTTCTTCTTATCTCATCAACACTGTTCCATAAGTCTGTCTATAACTTCTGACTCTATAGCATCTAAGAAACTAGATAAGGACAGGAAAAAGAAGCAAGAGGAAGAGCACAGTAATAGAAAGATAATTTAAAAAGGCAAAAGCGACACAAGGAAAAGCATAGACAGAGAAACATGAAAAGAAAGATGCTCTATTTATTGATAAAAAAATCTTTAGAAGTGCCAAGGGGGGAAATAACAAAACAGAAACATGTTCTAGCTCTCACTCCCCGTTCACCTGCCTACCTCCTGTGACCGAGATGCTGCTTCTGGATAAATGTCACGAGACACTCACGTGTCACACCCAGCAACTCCCAGAGCAGCGATTGTGCTTTTTAAGGCAGCACACTATATATTCGATCATGTTCTAATCTAAGATGCAGTGCCCCAAAACACCTCACATTGCAGAGTTTTCGAAAATGGAAGCTTATTATACATTGAAATCACAGTCCAATTAACATTGAAAAGTGGCATGCTTTTAATTAACATTTCCCATCTGTCTATCAAAGGGATATGGCTGTGTATGTGGGGGGTATTGAGAACTGAGATAACAGAACTCCTAAAAAAATAATAATGAACACACACACACATATATGTTTGTATGGTAAGCATCATCTCATTGCATTGCTTAAATAGAAAAAGGAAAAAAAAGGCCAAAATCACATACATTTCAAAAGTACACTTAGCTCAAGAATAAAAAGTATTGAAATAATTCTTGTTTATGTCAGAATGGTGGAATATATCTGGAAATCCTGGACATGTGACCATAACAGGCATTACTCTAGGAAAAGGGAAAAAGATTAGATAATTAGATAAAAGCCAATCTGCCCTAATGCATAAGAGCCCCATGTAAGGTTAAAATCAAGGTCAGGTTTGGGAAGAGGGGTCAGCAGGAGGAGCCACAGGCAAAACAAGTGCTAAATAAACATGCAGAATGACCAAAATAAAATCTTTTATTATAATTATTATTAAATTCTGCTTGATAATAAAATATGTTGTAGAAATTTTATCACCATCTGGCAAACTGGATAATAGTAAGAACCTCTGCTGAAGAGACAAAGGATATTCTGAAATGCTGTTTGTGTGGATTATGAAAGTTCAAAATATCTACCCCAAATGTGCAGAACAACAGACAAGAATGAAATCTCAAAGATGACTATAATGAATAAGAGATTCGAGAATTTATAGCATCAGACCGTCTGAAATCGAAATCTGTGCCAGGATCGGAGTGCAGGGTCTAACTGCCAAGGTCAAAACAAAAGAAACAACTCTGGTAACACAGCCCAGGGGAAACAAATGGCATGGCAGACAGCAAGAGAGTTAATAAATGGACTTCAAATGCCCCAGTCCTTACATTTAAGGAATAAAAGAAAAGGAAGACAGTAAGAGCCTGGTAAAACCATTACAATTCATTTCTGCACTTAGCTTGGTGATGAACTTGGGGGAAAAATATGTGAATCTGTGGTCCACAAGCTGAGCTATAAGTTAAACTGTTCAATAACTTCAGGGTTTCTGGCTCTCAAACATTCAAACGTTTCTGACCACAAATCAAAATAATTTACTTCCAGAAGGCCGTCCACACACACTTGCACACGATACTGAAGCAAGCGTTGGTGCAGTAATGCCTGCTGTGATGCGGAGTGTGATGTGGTGCTGGATTCTGGCTGCTGACAGTGTCTGTGCCTTGTGGTCCTCCCTTTGTCCATCGCTCTCCATCTAGGCAAACTGATAAGAGAGATGTGGGGTTCCAAACCACCCAAGGCTCGGACCATACAGGGCGACTCTGCCACATCGCCTCTCCCCTCTGCACCGTAAAAACCCCAAGCCACTCTCCTTTCGTGACACACTCAAGTCATTTTCGCACCTGCTCGAGAGCTGCCCACTTTCCACAGAAAGCCTGCGATGTGGGTAACAAGTTGTTTTTTCTCACTTTCTCAGTGCATAGGTGTCATCATGAGTTTCCGCATCTGAACCCGATTTGGGGGCCCATCCACCTCCTCGGGGTAACCACGGCACTTACACATCATGTGTGAGAAATTCTCATATTTTCAATTCCTCACTTTCATCACTTATCACCCAACTGAGTCAGGAAGCAACTGCCTGAGGAATGGACAGCACGTGAAGAAGGCGGGCACGACCACTGCCACGAAATCAAAGCCATCCGCACGCACTTAAAGGCCTTTTGCCAAGTCACTCTTGTAAACGTATGTAAAGACAACAGCAAAAAGGGACAAATGAATGGACCGAAAAAAAACCAGGGATGTGTCTGGTGTGATTTCACACCATCAGCCACCTAACTGAGAAAACCCGAGACTTCGTTCAAGAAGCAGCTCGAGGCCTGGGATCTACAGACCAGGGTCAGAGTCAGGGGATCCGAGTCTGGATCCCTCATGCAGCTGCACCCCGCACACTGCGTGCCGTCCATGCTGCCTGCAGCGGGAAGAGCGTGAGATGTGTCCATCTTAACACTAAAGTGAGAATCGGTTTTACCAAATGCGCGTCATCATTTGTGAAATGCTCAAACCTTCTCATCGCTGCCCCTGGAGTTTTTAAAAGAATAAAAATCATCCCAGCTCCTTGTCTGGTGAGAAAGAATCAGCTTTGGATTTGACTTAAAAGTAAGAAACTCCCTCTATCGGATACCTTGAAGTGGCTGTCGCCAGTATCATGTAAAAGTTGCCGGAATGGATATTCTCTCCTCCTCATCATCACAGGCCTGATGGGCCTGCAAAGCCTCCTCAGTCCCTCCCCTGGCAGCTCGGCGAAAACAGCCACACAGCTGTCACATCGGCTTGGCAGGAGGAGCTAAAGATGTTCGAAAACTGAATTATCAGAGGCGTTTCAGTCTGCAGTTGCATTGTTCTCCTTCTTAATGTCCTGTAGCTAATGTAATATTTCATCTCCCAGAAGCAAAGCCCAGGTTATCGGATTAAGTTTGGCACCGAGAAGAAGAATGACCTGCATTATCTGCAGACGTGAGTGATGCGTTTGTGCATCGACAGAAACCACTTCTGATTATGTCCTTATTAAGTCGAGCAGCCTCAGATAAGAAACTCTATTTTTTTTTTTCTGTGTACAGAGAGATTTTTAGAGATTGAGAAAACTCATTGTGGATAATGATCCCAGGTCCCTAACTGGACAAAGGCCAGAAATGAATATTTGGATATGTACTGGAGTGAACAAAACAATGCATTTCAAGAAAAATCTGGTGAAGATCTAGATAATATTTCAATGTTAAAACTCAAACACATCCACGTAAACCTCCTTAGAAACAGAGAACTCACCTGTGTGAAAGGTAAGCACGTCCACATGTCTTGGTAACTGCTGAGGGCGTTGCTGCCAGGTAGTAACCTGTTCATGATGACGACACATACTTAGCGACAAAGAGTAACACACAACACTTTCCTATTCAAGAAAGCACGGGGTGTTGTGCTCTGTTAAAAATTTCCTTCAGAATATTCTAAAAACCTTAAAAGGAAATTTGCTGCTCAAAGAGCAAGCATCTAGAAAATAGAAACAATCATTTTGTTCCAAAAAGAGAATAACTAAGTATATCATTTCTTAAAAAATATATGAAACGATCACAGCAAAATATTAAAAGAGGTTGTTTATGGATTTACTGTTTTGTCTTTCATTTCTTTTTCACTTTTCTGTTAAGTTCTCAGTTTCGGTAATGACCTGACTATAAAGAGCATCCATAACTCGTACCTTTGATCATCTGAACAGCTGGTTTCTGTCTAAGAAACTCTTCCAGAAAACCCTCCAGCGAGGGGTCTGGCAGACTGACCCACAGAACTGCAGCATATTGCTCTGCAGAAATTATAAAAAACTATCAACTAACTGCAAGCATTTGAAAACCCGCCTAGCATTTACGGGTTAAACATTTATAACAAGCATACTAATCGTATACCATTGACTATTAAAACTCATCGCGCCGCCCTGCTTTGCAGGCTCCTCTATGTCCTCACCTCTGGAGGCCTCCAGTGCTTCAGCATTTTGATAGTCACTCAACATATTTAACCTACAAACATTGCCACATTTGTGATTTACAGAAACCACATAAGTCAATGCTACTTCATCAGCAGCATTACAAACCAGGTGGGTTTCAAACCTTGCCCAGGGAAGTTCCAAGATTCAACTCACAAGATCCTCAGGAGTCAACTCCAGGACCTTTAACTTCAGACTCAGAATCATTTTCTCAAAAAACACGGTGACTGATTCAATGTCCTGATTCTCCTGGGACAACACAGCAGCAGTGCAAACAAACAGGCCTCCCGTGCATAACTTTCCAGGCTCAGGCATAAAACTCTACATAAATTGTAACTAACCCTCCCAAGAACCACTGTTTTTACATTAGTATGGAGAGTGATCAAACAGACATTGAAATCGTCTCGTTTGCCTCAAGCCAACAGAACGTGGAACAGAGTTTCTAATAAAGCCAACCGAGTCATCGAGTTCCACGGTCACGCATTTTATGACAGAGGAAGTCCAACTGGTTCACGGAGGGGACCCTGCGAAGCCCCATGGTGTGCCGACTTTCCCAACGAGCTCTACAGAGAGGGAGCTATAGTTGTCTTAGTAGGAGAGTGACAGTGTCTGCTGCACTTGACAGTCCAACAGAAAAACTAAAAATCAAAATTTAACATGTTTATAAGAAGTAACACCCGTTATATGACATGATGCCTAGTGGCTTCCGAATAAAATGTGTTTTTCAAAGATTGATGACTATTTAGAAGAGAAATGATTCGCCACGACCTAGTTAGACACAGTCTAAAATTAACAGAAATTCCTTCATTAGACAATGTTCCCCTCTCAATCCCTGTGGCCTGTCTTGGGGTCTCTGCTTCTCTATGAGAGGACACACAGAGGGGAAGAGAGGGAATTCAAGGCAGGGAGCGGGAATCAGCTCAGTCACGCTGTACTCCATCATTACGAAGAAATGGGGTCTCAGTGAAATGTTCCCACAGCATGGCTTAGGGACCTCTGATATGTTATCAAGCCAACGATCTGAAGCAGGGTCAGGGGTCATGAAACATGTTGCACAGATGGTTATTTTTACCGGTTCTCGCACTGTCACCCCGTAGCTCAGTAGGGAGAGCTCCTCTGCTGACCTGAGAGAACCTCAGTGACCGACTCCCCCAGGCATCATTCACATTGTTGGAAGCTTGTTGACTGGGACATCGTCCTTTCAAACAGTGAGAAAAGATCTATTTCCCACACCTTGGGTACAGTAACCTCCAAGTACTTCCATAGATAGTGTTAATATTAGTTAATTTTAGAATCTTTACTGATTTTGTTTTACCTTTATGGTGGACTCACTAAATTGGGAAATTGGAAAACATGGAAAATCATCTGAGACAGCAAAATAAAGAAGGCTGTATGCCATAATAATATTTGTCGCAATTTGGGCTCTATAATAAAGAGTAGTGATCTGTGCATCCCCAAAAAAATTGCAAAGGGAAACGTGCATGTGTGGTCTGTCTGGAGATCAGACAAGTACTGCATCCGGTATGCGCATCCGTTTTCTCCTTTCTTCATCCTTTTGTATTTTTGCTTTCATTCTACTCATTTTACGATTGTTTTATACTAGTTTTTCTATTATGTCAAAACAAACTTTCAGTTTGAAAATTTTAAAAATGTGTATCCTCACAGTTCTGTTACATCGTGTAATTCAAACAAATTGCTTAATTAAATCCAAGCTGCTTTATTCTCTGAATCACCCAGTCAAACATAAGAAAGGTAACCCAGCAGAACTGTACTTTACTCATGGTTTAAACACAATTGAGACACATTAACATTATCAAGCCAGTGGAAAGGATAATGAATTTTGCTTTGTTATGATGCATTTCACTTCTGACTTTTCAAGGACAATTACTGTGGACTTTTGTTTATGATGTGGAATATTGTCTGTGACACTAGGCCATTTAGAATATTAGATTAAATTTAGTATTGTAAATTATTGTCTTTTATTCAGAGGAAAGAAAGAGACATTGAAAATAAAATGTAGAGCTTTCTATAAATAAAATGAGACTTTATGAATTTGTTTCCTGTGTTCCGAACTTCTATACTTTCCTGCTATTTTATTTTGAAAGAACCCTTCGTTTGAAAGAGCCAGTTTGAAAACGGGGCTCCAGATCCATTAAAAAGCAAAAAAATCTTCATTACCTGAAGACCGGCAAAAACGAAATAGTTGCAAAATATAATTACACAAATGTACTGTAGAACATATTTCTAAGTTCTAACTAGAGTAAAATAAAATCTCCTAGACACATTTGCTGCTGTATTTCATAGACTTTTTAATATGATCCTCAATTTTCTATTTGAAAGATGCTTGTTAGTTTGAATTGAATCCATGTAAATAAACTGAATTTCCAATGTCATTAAATTATATATTAATTATGTATCAATATGTATTAATACTAAAAGAATTAAAAAACTTGGTATAGGAAATAAGTAAATGCAACATGACTAGATATCTACAAACGGCTATCTTGAAAGTTACAAAAATTGATTTGACAAATGGAAAAACATCCCTTTTTTTTGGATAAGATGACTCTGGATCATAAAGAGGTCAGTTACCTCCTAGCTATTTTATACATTTTATACAGTCTCAATAGAAATAGCAGTTTTTTGGGGAAGGCAGATACACTGATGCTAAAGTTCATACAGAGAGCAAAACACACAGGAATGTCTAGAAAAACAATTAAAATAAAAGCTATGGGGAGCAGTAGCCCGGCTAGATATTAAGCCTTAATAAAGAATACAGTCTGGTACTGATACATGGATAGATAGACAGACGAGTGAAATAGAACAGGGAGTCCACGTTGTGACTCAATATGCAAACTTAGTGACTGATAAAGAAGCCAGCTCATCACTCAGAAAAAGGTGGGTGCTCTGCAAAGTGAGACGGAGGCAACTGAATATTCACTAGGAAAGAGAGCCAATTAAATCCCAAATACGTCATAGATCTCAATGTCACAAATGAAACCACACAGTTCCTAGAATAAAATATGTGAATTCCTCTATAACCTGGCACTCAGAAAGGCTTTCAGCTATGACTCGAAATCCAGATGGACTAACCAAAAAAAAAAAAAAAAAAAAAAAAGATTAAATTAAAGTATAAAATATCTTTGCAACAGAAAGAAAAATAAGCACAGGCCAAACGAAGAGACAAAATAACCCTGCAAAAAATATTTAAAACACTAACCACAGAAAATCATATTATATGATTTTTTTATTCCTATAGAAGGAATTCAAGCACATGAAATCAATACATAATTTTTAAGGTAGTGATATTACCATTATGTTTAAACATATGAAAGTATAATCACCCTCACCCATAGTAAAATAAATGCAAATTAAAATCACATTGAGCTTTCAGTGTCTTCCCAGCAAAACTGACATAAAATAAAAACAGTATCCAAAAAAATAAACTTGAAAATATCTTCCTCTGGTGAGACCGTGAGGAGAAAGGACCTCTCTCAAATTGCTGGTGAGAATGAAACATGGTACAGCCTTTATGGAGGGGAATTTGAAAAGATCTTTTGATCCAGCAATTTCTTTTCTAAGGATTTTTTCTAAAGAGTCACCTGATAATAAGAAAGCAACTATTCCGAACATGCCCTATCTCTTCTGATCTGAAAGCAAAGCAGGGTTGGGCCTGGTTAGTTCTTGGATGGGAGACCATCACGGAAGACCAGGTGCTGTAGGTGGTTTTTTTTTTTTTAAGTAACAATTAACGCCTCATTTACATTTGCAAAATATTGAGAATGACCTAAAAGCCCCTACTTCAAAGATTGCTTGAATGACCCAAGGCACAATGGGGTCCTAGGCAGTTACTTAGAAGAATGAAGAAGATCTCTACGAACTGACAGTTTCCAAATTAACTTTTCGGGAAAAAAGTTCAACAGTATGACATATATCATGCCAACTTCTGTGTAAAAAATAAAAAGAGCGATTAAGAAAAAATCCACGTATCTGCTGCAAAAAGAAACACAAGGGATAAAGCAGGTCTAAAGAGGCTGATGAAGGGCAAAGGCGGTGAGAACATGGAATGGGTGGGAGTGGAGCGCAGCGTTTCATAGTGTACCTGGTACATTTTGTATAGTTTTGATGTTGGGAACCACAGTACATACCTCATCCTCAAAAAAGTAGAAAAGCAACAAAATAAGAAAATAAATAACAACAACAACAACAAAATCCAAAATGCAATGCCAACAGAAACATATGAACCTACAGAAATTCTAAATCTACAATATAACCTTAGTGGAGAGGGAAAAAAAAGAAAACTAGTCCACGTAACTTCCAAAATCACTGCTTTGAGTCTATATATTCAATAATAAAATGGAGAAGCATGTAAACATATACTGGACTCGTTAGAATTTTTCTCCTTGTTGGTATGGGTTAGCAATTCTGAAAACACACTGGTGTGTTGTTGGGAGAAGAAATCACTAAATACATTGAGGCTAACCTGAGCCAGCAGAAGAGTTATTACTCGTACAGACAGAGGACTCTTCTGAATGAACTTTGGGGCATTACACTGAAATTGGAGAGATCAGTACGAGCGCGTGGTTTAGACTTATGGTTTTGAGATGACAGACAGACAAATACACTGATAGGTGTGTGCATGTCATTGCTTTAGCTCATGAGTCACCATAGAAACAAAAGCACCGTGGTGGCAGTGAGCACACAAGCTCTCAAATGTGTTTCTAAGTGGAACCAGGGCCCTTTGAAAAGGCTGGTCCTTCCTAAAGGAGACCTGAAAGGAGTGACTTAGGGGTAAGCCAGAAGGATACAGTCACTTAAACACACCAGGAACTGCCAGGTAACAAATAAAAAAAAAAATAAAGCAGTCATTACAGGAGAATCTTTGAAATCATGATTTAGGAAAGTATATAACACATATCCTAAAATGAGATTTTATTTTTTTAAAACTGAGAAAAAAGGGCAAGAAATACTTTCTCCTTAACAACAGACGCTAAGAGATATTGTGACAACATCTACATATCCCAGGAATTATGGTGAATACAACACCTGGCCAATAGTCACAAAAACAGACAAATAAGCAAAACCTATGGAATTGTATATAAAAGGGAACATTATCCCCAAGTAGTTCTGAGCTAGTCACTTGTAGATTTCCAGTCCTGCTGCATTTACTTGTTTCTTATACCAAGTTTCTAAATTCTCTTAATATTAACGCATATTGACACGCAGTGTGATGACATTGGAAATTAAGTTTGATTATATGCATGAGCCTCGGGTCCAGCTATCTGTGTGATCTCATTCTTCGCCCCTACGTCTGGGGGACTTCGATTTCCATCAGTCTCCACACGTTGATGCTGCTATTAATGATAACAATATATTGCATGAATCATCAAAAAGAAACAAAAGAAGATGAGAAAAAAGCTAAACAAAAGTGACAGTATTAACAGCCTGCAACTCTCTGACCAGGGAACAAAGTCTTTATTAACTCAAATTGCACAGAGGAAAGTTAATCACCAGAAAATTGAAGTCCAGCCTGCTCCTCTGCACTTTCTGCCACTGCTGCACTACTCACGGGGGCATGTGACAATCAATGCGCAAAGTAAACAGGTAAGCCTGAATGGATTCAGGACAAATCTTAAATACCTCTCCTGTCACGTTAGCAATGGGGCAGTGAGACAAGCGAAGTGTGTGTGCGTGTGCCTGTTCATGCACATGTGTGTGTGCAATTTAACGCGCTGCCATTAAGAGACAAGGTATGGCTAACCGTTGAGACTTATTTTTTAAAAGTTGGATAGGCCCTATGAGATATAGGACATTTTATTTTTCTTTACTCAATCCTTCATTCCTCCTTTTCTAAATATTTCTCGAAAACCTACTATGTGCTATTTCTAAAAGTAAAAAAGTCACAGTATGAATTCGACAGACATGAATGAAGCCCATCTGATGCCCAGGCAAAGTCCCTGCCCCTCGGAGTGGTATCAGGTTCTCAGTGCCTCAGAGAGACATAACCGGGGTGTCCTGGGGACACGGGAGAATGACCTGTGCTCGTGCAGAGCCACGCCTCACATCTACACATAACACGAACACACTTTCTCAAGATGGGCTAGCATGAGTAGGACCCCTTTTGCAAAAACAGCAACAGAAGCATGTGTGGTCTCTCTCGCAAAGCAGGCAGAAAGCACGGGATAATTCTCATTAGTAAAATCTA
Source organism: Cynopterus sphinx (assembly GCA_030015415.1). Classification (NCBI taxonomy): domain Eukaryota; kingdom Metazoa; phylum Chordata; class Mammalia; order Chiroptera; family Pteropodidae; genus Cynopterus; species Cynopterus sphinx. The sequence goes on from CM057391.1 coordinate 3,453,290, forward strand.
AATAAAATAGTAAAATAAACACCATTTTCATTCGATAAGACATCTTCGAGTAAATGCGAGTGTATATATGTTGGTGTGAAAAGGCAAGAAGAGAAGAGAACCAACTCACACTGAGCGCGGCACCTGTCCCAAGCACAGCAGATGTGCTCAGAACGATTCTGTGACATTAAATGCGTTACCTGTGTTTTACAGAGAAAGAAGCGCTGCGAGAGGTGGTGAAGATACTGGTAGTTTTACATTTCTAAAATTTTCTGCTTGAAATGACTTTAAAAGATGCTAAATGTTTGCTTGTCGGCTTATACAATCTGAATGGTAAGACTGAAGTCCTAGAGTCGCCTGGATTTGAAAGAAAAGAACACACTTCTGCCTCGCTCCCCCGAGTGCTCTATTTCCTAAACCATTCCCGAGTGAAAGAGGCCTGACCAGCCACACTGAGTGAGTGATGGGAGGACTCAGTGTTGGGAGAATTGGTGAAAATAGTGTTCTCGCTTTCAAAAAGCAGCTACGTTCTAGCAAAACAGTCCACAGTGAATTGGTGGTGCTTGCAAAGATTGCCTGACCAAAAAACCATAAGTCCCAGGGTTTTCAAGCACCCCGATAAAAGCACCCAGAAAGTTCTGAAAGCCTCTGCTTTTATTAGCTGACTTTATTTATCTGGTTGCCTAAGTGAGGTAAACATCAGGCTAAGACGTCAGGTGTGCACCCTTGACCGTGTCCGCCCAGCAGAAAGTAGGCACTGGGGCCTGAGTCACTGGTTTTGACAGGGATGGAGACACAAAAATGTCTCGTGAATCACTACGCAGGCATCAGCCCAGAATCATGTCAACCAGGCAGCAGCTGGAAGTGTAGAACACGACGGATAAAGAGACAAAGAGAGCAAGGACGGGTGAAAAGAGGCCAAACAGTCCTCTCCAGGAGAGCTTTGGGAGGGAGAAATGAAAGGCTAAATGAGAAACAAAAAATTTAAGTGGAGGAAAAAAAGAAAAAAAGATAAATAAATAAACAAATAAAAAAAGCCTTTATAAAGCATCTGGGAAGAAAAGCTGCTTGGATTTTTAAAAATAAGAATGCTAGAATATCTGCATTTATTGTAAATGAAGTCTCTGAAAGCAGGCAAACCAAACCTTTGGAAGAATGTCTCGGAGACATTTCTAAAATGCAGATATTGGAATGATTTCTAATTACCATGATTACTTTTGCAAGAAGGCGGATGATTGCAGATTATTTGCTGGTGATTGAAAAGTTCTATCTGTGAAGTATTTAAGAGCCTCCTACAACCTTTGTTGGCCATTCATTTGCTTTACTGAAGTTTTCCCTACAGACACTCTACGGGAAATGCCATAGAAACTCTTTCAAAATTATAAAAAATATATATATAAACCGTTGAAATTGGTTTCTATTTAATGAGCTTTCGCTTTCCTACACTTGTGACTCAGAATCAAAAGCTCCTTAGCCGCTAGGAAGAACAGAGAGCCGCTCTGGGTCCTCTGCTGCGGGAGCCGTGATAAACCAGAATTTCCATCTTTGCTGTCTGGGCCACGCCTGCACGGGCATCCGCCAGTGAACTCTAGCGGCTGGATTAGTGAACTGAGATATCCCAAACGTCTGCGTGTGCAGCAGGGCACAGGATTTTGAAACCCTTTCATCCGTGCATGGCGGGGTTCTGAGCTCCACGGGTTTATGAGACGTTTTTTCTGCGAGGATTTCACAGTTTCTCCGAAAAAGCTGCTGCACAACTTAGTGGTGTCAGTACTCATAGAATGCCCCCATTACCTATTTTCTTTTTCTCTGAAAGTTTCTGGAGGAGTCAAGAAGTACAGCTGTCAGCTGGCCCCTGTATGACAGCCACCAGTGTCTGCTTTGGTGACGGTCACGTGTTGGCCCCGCTACATCTTTCATTTGCTTAATCACCTGCCTCCCAAAGTTGCTTTTCAGAGAGACCTCGGACACATGCCAAAGTGTCTCTTCTTTGTAGTCACTGGGCACTTTCAGGACTCTGGGCCCTTTTTGGGATCTTCCCGGAACTTAACGCTTTAATAAAACAACCCAGGTAACAGGTGTTTCTCTTCGTCTGCCTCTCTCCTCTCTTTTTTACAGAGATGCTTATTTCCTACCGAGAGCAAAGACAGGAACATTCTCTCTGACTCTCTGAGAGATTATTTTTTCCCACAGTCAAGTAAAGACTGAGCTCTTACCCAATTTTATAGCATTAAAATAGTGGCCAAACAGATGCCTGAGAAAAAAAGGAAAAAGAAGAGAGGAGAATGTCACCGAAGGAGAAACCACTTGACTTTTCTATCATGAATCTAAGTAGAACACGGTCATGAAGTCTGGTTCATTTCCTCATGAAAAACTGCGTTCAATTCGAACCAAAACTGTCACTTTAAAGATCATCTAGCAAACTAAATCCCATTTTCAGATGTCGCATGCATCAGAAGTCACATAGAAATCGGTGAGGGGCGACTAATAACCTTAAAACATGCACGTGTATCCCATTGATCAAACAGTTTTCTTAAATGCTGTAGTAGAGGAACTCACACAGTGGTTTGCTGGTAATATATTTCCTTTGCAAAAAGAAAATTTCAATCTGTGCATCTTCATTTGCATCATCTGACTTTAAATAATTTTTTTTCACGTGTAAGTTTTTTCACAGAGTCAGTTTCTTGTATAAGAGGGAGATGCATGTCTCTAAAAAATTTAACAGGAGAGACTATATGTTCTAAACACCTGTACAACAAACATTTTTAAAGTGATATGATTTGTATTTAGTGGGTGAAAGGAGAGCAGAGAAGGTGTCAGGAAGAACACAGAACCGCCCTGGGGGATGGGAGAAGCCAGCGTCCCCAGACAGAGGCACCTGGGTTTAACTTCTGACTCTGCGGCAGGTGACTCGAAGGAACAGGGGCGTGAACCCTCTGTTTGCCTGTCTCCTACACTCCAGGTCACGGGCTGGATTTCCCTGCCTTTTAAAATGATTTAATACCATTTCGATGTGCCTGTATTTCACAATCTGGAGCCGAAGGTGGTGTGGAGGAAAGAGAAGGCCCTGTATGACGATGCATTTTAGAGGCCGTTTTGAGGCTGTCACAGTAATTCCTCCAGGAGGTGGGGGAAGCCTCGCTCGGGCAGTGGGAATAGCAAGGGAACAAATAATTAGGTGAATTCAAATAACTGTTTAATCCCCAACTCAAGGTGCTTTCTCTGTGATGCCTTCTCGGATCTCCTCGGGTTGGTTTACTTGTTTCAAAGGAACTAATGTTAAATGGAGTTGAATTGACCCTGAAACTGCCCCACACGTCTAAATGCAAATCCAGGACCAAACTTCTTAATTCTCATGACTTTTTCCTCCCCAACTTCTCTCCAAACTTTACTGGTGAATGTGTATATAGGCCTAGCTCATGAACATCAGTGAGGCTTTAGGTGACAAATGTGTGGTGTCCTGGTGTCATGTTCAAAATTAAAATAAAGGCAGATGGGAGAAGCACGGACATCCCTGGAGAGCTAAGCGCCCCTGAACTGCAGTTCCATTTCACACGTGAGAGGGGAAAATATTAATTACTGTTATGGTAGAGATTTTCCAGATTATAAACTCTACTCTGCTTCCATTAGAGGTTTATTTACTGTGAAGCTAATAAAGCTGAAGCTTCCAACCTCCTCTTCTAATGCCCGCTACCTAATTGTGCTTTTGGTAATTTTGACTTTTTTTTTTTAAGAAAACATCCACAATTATATAAGCATCAGGACCCAGAAAAGCTAGATTTGCCCTAAACGAAAGCAATGGTGCTCTTCCTGAAAAAGATTTCGGAAGCTGCTTTGCTGAAAATGACAATGATAACTGTCCTTGAGGATAATGTTACCATTATTGCCCATCATCTACTTATGGGGGCCTTTGTTTTGGCCAATTGCTGTGTAGACAGTTTACAAACATCATGCCTGGTCCTCAGCAGCATCGTGCAGTGTGGAAAAGCAAGGGGTGTGGACAGTGCACAGTATGAGGGGCTGCTCTGCCTTCCTCCAAACTCCATCTAAGTTTATTATCCACACAATTGTCAGTCCTCGGTGTGGTCAAAGTGGCCACTTAAAATGAAACCCTTTTACATGTCACGGGGCACTAACTAAAAATCAATAGAATAGCAAAGTGAGTGGCCTTAGGCTCTTAAATTGTTTATTCAGTTATAGGTCACCTTACGTCAAATCACATCAAATGATCCATTTACAAGTGGGGTAATAGTCTGCCAAGCCTGCACGCTGGCAACATTAGTAGAAGATGAATTAACCCATCAACAAGGCAGTTAAATGCCAGTAGCTGTAAGATCTGGAAGGGTGAGTGTTAATTCAAATAGTGTTGCATGGATGTTGCATGGTATTCACGGGATAGGTGCGCTATGCTTAGCGCTTTAAATGGTGACTCAGGTACGGAATGATTCCATGTGCCTCCTGGGGGATGTTTACAGGGACACTACAGTTTTATTCCTCAGTTGCGATGGTTTTCCATTTAAGACATTGCGCTTTCTGTGAATCTGGCCAACGGAAAGGATTTTCCCATAATTTGCAAGTGATGATGAACCCTGAGAGTACACCAATCTCAGTCTTGCAGGCTGTTTGCCTACTCAGAGTGGACTCGTATACCTGGGTTACACTCGTGTTTTCTAAGCTGAGGATACTAATGTACGAAGTGAAAAATGCAACTTAATTAAGTGGCCATGAAAGTCCAATGCCAAAGTGGCTCCTGCAAACTCATGGCCTTGGGCGAGGCCATTTTTTCCCTGTAGGAAAAGGACATAAAATCCCAATTATGAATTAAGGAAAGAGGGAGTAAGCATGGTATCAGAAAATGCCTAGCATCACATAAGTCTAACATTGGGCCTTGAACTTCCTGCACTTGGTGCTCAAAAAACTTCTTTATTGAATGAATAAAAGAATGAGGACTTTGTTAGGAAACAAAATTCATCTGAGCAAATATGAAGATCTAAATGGCTTTATCGAGCCATTTATGGACGTGGCAGCCTCCCCCTAGCAACCAGAAAGCCCTTCAGTGGTGGGGCACAAGATGGGAGGTTTCCATGGAGACGGTGGAAGGGCAGAGAGCTACTGAGCAAAGAAAAGAAAGGCCTATTTCGGGGGGAAAGGGAATGACAAGAGCTTTTACGGTACAGGTGGCCACTTCTTCCTGGTAACGACGAAGAGGGCCCGCATCACAGGGCTTTGGCACGAGCTACACCACCTGGGGCCTCTGGTTTTCTCTCTAGCAGGGCTTAGGCACTCTGTTTTCTGTTTTTGTTTGCAATCGATTGGCTTTGCCACGTGGATTCCGCTGCCATTTAGGTTCCTGATCAGTGACTGCAAAGCCATTACCCACCCGTGACTCTCCGATTCTCTTCTTCTGACACTTTCAGGATTCTGTGGCTCCCACCTGACTGCTGTGTTCTTTCGTTGTCCATGTTTCTCCCAACTCGGCCCATCACTGGTCCTGCTGCACATTCTGTTTCTGCGTGAGCGACAGCTGGGTTCGTGTGCAACTGCAGACCTTCACCTGGAGTCATCTTTGTTCTCTCTCTCTCATCTCCTCCATTTAATGTATACCACAGTTTTGCATTTTGCTTCATAAATACTTGAAATATATGCTCACGCCTCTTCACCTCTACTGCCATCTGACTGGTTACAGTCTTATCTAAATTAGCTCACTGGCCCGTTAATTAAACCCTCATCCCTCTGTATTCAAGTCCCACATGGCCGCTAGAATGTTTTATTTTTTCCCAAAGATAAATGGAACCATATCGACTTGCACCTGCCCCCCAGCCCGAACACTTGGATGCTGCCATTTACTTTGGGGTAGATACAGTTAATCTGGCCGGTACCATGTGCATGGGCTGGTGCCACTTGATACCCTGTCAAATTCTACTTTTTACTCCTTTCCTGCAGGGCACTCACCTCATTTGTCTTCTCCTTTCATGGCCAGGCTCCTGGTCCCAAGGCCCTTATAGTTTGCTGCAGCCACCTGTCCACACACATTCACCTGCAATTACTTACGCATTCGACAGGCATGTCTGGGCCGTAAAACTGGCGAGAGGCTTTTTAAAAGACTCACGTCTCAGAGGGGCAGAAAAAAAATTACAAGTTTACAAAGTAAATGTCCTCAAAAAAGGAAGGTCAGGGGCCTAGAGGCAGGAAGAATCCTGTCTAAAGTTTTGTCAAGGCGAGGAGAAAGTTAAGGTCACTCAACACTAAGGTCACTTGGTGCTCCTCTGATCAACTTGCCCCGATGGTTTCTCATCAGATGTTTAAGTTCACTTACAGATATCCACTATGTGCCTTAGTCTGCTCAGGTTGCTATGACAAAACACCTCGAGACTGTGTGAATTAAACAACAAGCATTTATTTCTGACACTTCTGAAGGCTGGAGTCAGGGCGCCAGCATGGTGCGGTTCTTGTGAAAACCCACTTCTGGATAGCAAATGGCCACCTTCTTGCTGTGTCCTTGAGGGACAGCAAAGAGACAAGCAGACTCTTTCTAGCCCTTCTTATAAGGACCTAAATGCAGCCGTAAGGGTCTCACCCACACTAATAATTACCTCCCCAGGGCCTCTTCTCCCAATACCACTGTGGGAACTGGGGTTTTGAAATATGGATTTTGGGGGCACACAAACATGCAGCTCATACCACTATGCCTGGAGGGCCCGGGAATGGCTGGGTCCTCGGTGTCACTGTCTCCACTTTTCCCTTTCCCTGTTTGCTCACAATACTCCCACTGAACTGCCTTCCTTATGCTCCATTGACGCACATGTACACTTTGTCCTTCTGTTCTTGAGTCTTAGGCTTCTGCTTTTATACCAGCTGTTCTCCTTCTCCATGTGGGTTCCTAAGGCAAGAACTTTTGTGTCATTTTCACTGCTGTACCCACAGTGCTCTCAACAGTGCTGAACATTTAGAAGGTGCTTAATAAGGTTTGTTAAATGAATAAATGAAAATGAGTGGCTGATTCAATGAATGAACGAATGAATTCAAAAGCACTGTAATCAAACTTTGCTAGTTTTGGAGCTGTTAGGTAGCTAGTCAGACATGAGCGAAGGAGGAACAAAGGAATAGAGGCCCAGCCTAGAGACCACCCAAAGACCACCCCAAAGGTAGTAGAATTCTGGGTGCGCACATGACACTAGGCAGAGTTATCCAGCAGCCAGGTGTCAATCAATGTGACTTCACTTGTCAATCATTTAAGAATGCCTCTGGAACCACCCTATCAAGACCCAAATATAAGGTGGACACTCCCACTTCCGGGCCCCTCTTTTTGCCCTCTTGTTGTGGTGATGATTACAGCTCTCATCGCTGGGACAACCTGCCTTCCTGGGGCATGCTTTGTCTTTACCCATGTGCCTCCGTGGGGCATTCTTTGTCTTTCTAAAATACATTTTCATAAAACTATTAAATCGCAATGTCCTGTGATTCTTACTGCCATCATTTGAAGAAGAACCGAGGGAAAATGGTAACTACACATCTGTGCCATCGTTATCCATCTCCCTCCCACTCCCATGGGGGCGACACCAAAATCCAATGGTCCAAGCAGTGACAGAGCCAAGCATCAGTCTTTTCATCACAGCTTTTCAATGTTCTGTCCATTTAATTATGAGTAAATATTATGGTTTAACCCTCACATGAAAATTGCATTTTTTACTCATTTGTTGGTGACAGGGGACAAGAACCTATGGTATAATAGAGCCCATTGAGTGTGCTCATGGTACAACCCCGCGAGGAAGTGGTACCCGGATTCCATACCCTAAGAATCTTGCCAGGTATATTAGCGAATGAAAGCACAGCATCCCTACCCTAAGTGGCTTCTCCTCCAAGGACAGAATCAGAACATGGGATGTGAATATAGGTCCTAGCATTTAACACTTGATATAGTTTTCACTCACTGATGGGAACAGTAAAATAGGTCATCTTCTGGTTCAAAAAAGTGCTGCATTTATCAACACATCTGTTATCATCATACTGTTATAAATACTTTGCATCTATTAGAAATTTGAACTGAGAATAAAAGCTTAGGTGACAAGAGACAATTAAATAATTTGAACTTAACCTTTCACCCAATAAATCAAAGGCTGATCTAATGAATGGAAGACTGATCTTTCTGACTCCTTTCCAAATATTATGCCAAGAACAGCAGACTGTATTTTCAATTTTTCAAAAGGTCGATTGCTTTCCTGGTCATTTTTGGAGTGAACTGATTTCAACAGAAAGTACAGCATAAAATACAATGAAGACTGATCACCGAGAATGTTGGGTATCTGCTGCGGTTTTTATATTAGTCACCCAGAGAAGACTTTTCTATAGAGAACTATTAAGTAAAAATAGAAGGTCCGGGTCAGCTTAATACCTACGACGATTAAATATGATTCGGTAATACTTAGGATAAGCATTCTCGACATGTCCTGGATTATTCAAAGAGGAAAAAGGACAGTGTGAATCACTATGTGAACTGGCACCATTATGTGCTTCCATGATGCAGCCCAAAACAGAGCAGACATATCATCCCTCTGACTTGTTAAAATCAAACGCAAATGGAGACAAAACTTGAAAATTCCCTGAGCAGGTAAAACCGGTTCAGCCATACCAACAAAGCTTAATTTAGCCTATTCTGCAAGAAGTGAGGCTAACCTGACGCCAGCAACTCTGCCTCTGAAGATCCTAAGTGAGGCCTGCCTCCGTACTGTGCAGGCTGCTTTATGACAACATGGCCCTGAGCCTCTTTCCATCTTTCAGTGTGAATGCTCCCTGTTTGCAAACTGTCTTTTTGATGTGTGTGCAGTAAACTCTGACTAATTACGACTTCAGTGATTCATTGATCTTCTGTCTTTTTCTGATCTTCCGGCAGACTTTGATTTTAGACAGCCTATCCAAACACCATGAAAACAAAACAAAAACACATTTGCTTCTCACGGAGTTCAAGGATTGACTAGGATTGATTGCACGTTTTGTTTTATGTCAAGTTTTTCCTAAAAAGAAGATGTGGATTCTACTTAAGGCTATGCATGATGAAGAACTTGCAAGGAAGTATGGCGAAGTCAGCAGCTTACCTGGAATGAATCAAAAAAGGGAGCTATGTTACAAGATGAATGAGAGATGACGAGATGGCTAGAAGTGTGATGGGGCAACTACAATGAAAAGTTAATAGTAGAATCTACGTGGTGGTTACGGAAGTGTCTGCCGTAAACTTTTTCAAACTTGCTATATGTTTAAAAATTTTCATTATAAAATGTTGAAAAGATGAAAACTGGTATTAGAGTTACTCTTAGAAATAAGGGGCACAAGGAGTTCGGGGGATGCTGGGAGTATTCTATTTCTTGATCTGGGAGCGGGTAACTGGGAGTGTTTCCTTCCTGCAAACCTAACAAACTGACTGTTTATAGTGTTTGTTTCTGTACGTATGCTCTACTTCCATTAAAAGTTCAGAAATAAACCAAAACAATAATTCATAAAAATCGATGCATCCCCATGTTCAAAGCAGCAGAGTTTATAATAGCCAAGATATAGAAGCGACCTACATGCCCATCAACAGATGATTGGATAAAGAAGTTATGTTCATATATACAATGGAATATTACTCAGCCATTAAAAAAAATGAAATCCTACCATTCGCAGCAACATGGATGGACCTAGGGGTTACTTTGACAAGTGAAATAAGTCAGACAGAGAAAGATAAATACCACATAGTTTCACTTATATGTGGAATCTAAGGAACAGAGGGAACAAACTAATCAAAGTTAACGCACAGATATAGAGGACAATCTGGTGACGGCAGGAAGAGGAGAGGGGTTGAGGAGGAAGGGGTGAAGGGTTAAAGAAGTATGAGTTAGTACTGATAGAGGGTCACGGGGATGGGGAGCACAGCAGAAGGAATGCAGTCAGCACTAACATAATGGCTGGGTGGAGAGCCAGAGGACAGAAAGAGAAATCAGGGGGATCGTTTTATAAACTACATAAATGTCTAACCAATGTACTATATGCTTGAAACTAATAATAAGCTTTTTTAGACATTCAGAAATAAAACAAAAAATTATTACCAGTATTGTTCTGAACCTTTGATAATGAGTGACAGAGTCCTAATCCCAAATAGCTTAAGGGAAAAAATCATTAGATCCTAAATAGCCTAAGGCGCAGACTATGGCATTTTCTAAGCGTTAATTCTCCAGGTTTATTGATCTCTGCTGACTACTGGGTCCAAGTACTTTAATGGTGTCACCAGGGCTTCCTTTCTCCTGTCTCCCTCCCTGTCACCCTGTCGCTCTCTTTCCTCTTCATTTCTTAGAGGACTGCTTTGTCTTGGCAGGTCAGATGGCTGTCAGTCCCGTATTTACACCATGCTAACTTAAATACTTTCGGTCAGAGAAGTTGTCTGTTCTGATATTTGACTGTGAAGTCACAGCAGAGACTCTGATTGCACTAGCTGGGGTCACATTTCCTCACTGAAGTAACCAGTGAGGATGACAAGGTGCTTTATCCACCCATCAAGGATCACGTGCCTGCGTTTGCAGCCAGGGCCCTGGAGTTGGGCCTGGTGAAGTGACACCACAGTGGGTTTACCATGGGAAGGAATCAAATTAATATCAGAAATCAAGGTGTCATCTGGGCTGAATTCCTGATTGAGGTTCCAGGAGAGTCTGTCCCTGGCCTCTTCCAGCCTCTAGAGGCTGCCCACTCTCCTTGGCTTGTCGCCGTGTTCCAGCAATGGCGTTGATCAGTCCTCTGCTGACTCTCCATCATCATGGAGAGTCATGTCTCCCTGACTCTCGTCTTCCTTTCTGTGAGGACCTTAGTGATTACACTGAGTCCTTTCAGATGACCTAGGATAATGTCCCCATGATGCTTAATTTAGTATTATCTGCAAAGGCTCTTTTGCCATGTGAGGTAACTCACTCACAGGTCTGGAGGATTAGGATGCAGCCATCTTCAGATGGGTGATTTTTGGCATACACACGTGTGAAGAACTTTTTCCATCAGTAAGAAAATGACGGACAACTGCCAGTACATAGATGCAAAGGCATGAAAAATGAAAAACAGCTCATAAGAAAATGGAGATAGGGTGTTGATCCTTAAGTGAAAAATCGTACATATTGCTTTTTTTCTGTCACAATAACACATGTTGCCAATGGTATGTTTTCAAAAAAAGATGTAGTAGGCATTCACAAACACTGTAGGTGGGAAGTACAAGTTAGTTCAGAATTTTGAAAGAAGATTTTTGGCAAAAAACATAAAATAAAATAAAATAACATTTATGTGCTTTAAACAAGCTATTCACAGAACATTGTTTCCCAACAGATAATTTGCGGGGAGGAAGTGGAAACTCAAGTGCTCATCACTGGAGCATTGGTTAAACAAATTCTCTCCAATAATCACAAATTGAGGGTTATAAAAACGGTAGTATATGCACTTTTTGTTATCTTATTTATGTAAAAGGAAACATGTGTACGTTTGTGCAAACAGAAAAGCAGAAGCCCTGTGTTCTTTCATTCGAACATGACTGGAAAAACGAAGAAAAACACATGGCCACAGGTCTCACTTAGCAGTCGAATGGAGAATATTGAACAAATGCGAAACTGTCAATGTCGACGTTAGAGGATGCTGAGCATGCATCCGCCTCTCACAGGTCTCTTACTAAACATGGGGACAAAGCAGCAACTAATTCATCACACTACATATGGCTACATGGCCAGGTGTACGTTAAAGTGCGACGCCGCTGCTCTAATATGTAGACAAGAAAAGTTTAATGAATATTTATAAAAGACACTGTACACGTTAGGTTGAATCTGCACAGGTTTGGTATAAAAGTAGATTTCTATCAATGTCTGATATCAATGAAGAAGGGTGAAGGTCTTTCTAATGTACTCAGAAGTTTGTTTTTATTCTTCTAACTGTTCCTGACTGATAACTGTGAGACTGTCAGCCTTTATTGTTATTTCCTGTGGAATCTGAGTATTAATAAAGGAGGTTATGTTATACATGCTCTGTTTATAGAAAAAATTTTTATCTGTTTATAAATGTTTATAATAGGAAACAATGTTTGTTTAAAAAAATTTTTTTAAAGCTGATCCCTTGAAGTCACCAATTGTGTGGTTATAGGAAGCTGACACCTACCGCTGAATCCTGTGATAATTAACCATGATTTCACTGTCTTTACACCCGAACCCCAGCATTATGTTGGTAACACAGTGTGCCTGAGCGTCTGCATGGCACAGCCACTTACGGCTAGGTGACTATAACTGTGCTTTCAAATATAGTCCAGCCCCATTTGCAGTAAGGCACAGCGCTGTAACCAGTTCTGACCAACGTGCTATAAAGGGAAGTGAAGTGTGTCACCTCCAGATTGAAGCTTTAAAAAGAGGCTGCATGTTCCAGATGGCACAACACGAAATCCGAGACTTTGTCAACTGGGGTTCCTGGGAAACTTGGTGGGGTGAGTCTCCACTAACTTGAATTATGCATGTAGCCAAGTGAGAAATCAACCTCGGTTTTGTTAATGCCCTAAAATTTGAGGAATGGAGCGAAGTTTGAGAAACAGTAACCACTGCTTTGGTGTTCCCTGATAGTCACGTTTGTCACAAACCCAGTGATTCTGATTTAATTATTTCTGAAAAGAAATGAAGATACAAATTTCCCATGTCATGATGTATGTGCCATATGCATAAAACACAAACGTACACATCCTCATAGACATATAGGAAAATTTTAACAGTGTGGTTAGTCTCAGGGAGGATGCTGGGGCAGGATAAGTAAAGGGGATATAATAAGGGCATTTTCCTTTTATAAATACATCTACCCTTTCTATATAATTGTTGTTTTAAAATCCAGGATCATGTATGCTTTTATAATAAAATATGTAAATAAAAAAATAATATTCCTTAGAATTCCTGCATCTTCAGCTCAAACTGTCTTTCTTTTTTGCTTTAAAAATTTTACTTTATTTCTTTCCACCTGCCCAGCAGGAGAAGACATCTCTCTTTTTAAACCAAAACTGAAACACAACACTCCTTCACCCAGTCTCCTTTTCAACTATCTCCTCTCTCATGTGCGAACTCTGTATCATACGCTATCATTCTTACTCTCAATTTCTCAATCTAACAAATATTTCCTGTTTCTCCTTTAACATTGAAATCTTCTTCTCTTGCTACTCTTACCCACCACTGATTTTAAAAAAAAAAAATTGTAGTGAGTACTCTTGCCTCAGTTCTTGTGAAACTTCTACTGCTTAACCTCCAAAAAAGAATACAGGTTTGCTCGTGCCCCTAGCTGATCCATGAATTCAGCTTCCAGAACTTTATCTTCATCAATGGCCTCAATTTTATCTCTCTGTCCATATTCACTGTCACTTCTTACTGAATATTTCTACTTGCTGTGCCTTAAGTTGCCCTTGTTTTAAATAAAATCCTTGGGTGTCCCTCTCTTGCTGCTCAACAGCACAATCATCTCACTGACTGTGTTCCAAGCCTGAAGGCCTCCTTGCTATTCCTTGAGCCTACCAGGCCTGCTTTTCAACCAGGGCCTTCTTTGATTCTCCATTGCCTACAAGTATTCACCTCAGGTCTCCGAGTCTGTGTTCCCACCTACTCTTTCGGAGAGGCTTTGAGTTTCCTATTTTATAGTAAAGTCCCTTACTGGCATCCGTATCAAGAGTGGAATCCAGGAATTTCAAAGAAGATCCCCAGCTAAGGAACTATCTTTTAATAGAACTAATAGATACTAACACACCACACCAGCTTGCCTCCTTTGCATTTCTCTTTAAGTCCAAATTTGGCCCTATTATCTCTCTCCTGAACTAAAGCAATACTCTAACCTTCTTTGGTCAATATTATCCTATCCTAACTTACCCCCTGATTAACCTTCCTTAAACTCTGGATAAATTATGTCTAATACCAAGATAACCTATTAATAGAATGGGATGAGTAGTAGAAAATTAGAGTAGCTTTTGATTACTAATCACATTTTAAAATACTTAATTATTTCCATGTCTTGGCCAACATGAATGACACTGCACTGAAGTGCCCTTCAATAGATGACTGGATAAAGAAGATGTGGTAGATGTAAACAATGGAATATTTCTCAGCCATAAGGCAAGACGAAATCCTGCCATTTGCAATGACATGGATGGATCTTGAGAGTATTACCCTAAGCGAAGGAAGTCAGATGGAAAAAGTTGATAACCATATGATTTTACTCATATGTGGAATATAAAACTGAAAACAACAAAGAAATAAGACAAACAAAAGCTCATGGACACAGACGACAGTATGGAGGATGCCAGAGGAGAAGAGGGGGTGGACACAAAAGGGTAACAGGGTCAAATGCAAGGTGATGGAAGGAGATTTAACCTGCAGTGACGAGCACACCAAGCGATATACAGATGACGAGTTACAGAACTGTACACCTGAAACCTATATAATTCAATTAACCAATAAACTCAATAAAAAATAAAAATACTTTTTTCGTTTGTCTACATTTCAGCTGGCTATATCTGAATCAGCTAAACACAACTAAAAAGCTTTTAAATAAATACCAGAAATTTTTTTTTTTTTGGTTAGAAAAATAGAACAAATTTATAGAACACTTCTTAGTACCTATTTCTAGATATATACCTAAAATTTTATTGCTTATTCCCCCAATGTCCTAAGGCTCAGTATCTCACAATGTGGATACAATTAGTTAAAATGAGGATATTAAAGTAGGGTGTCCTTACAAGAAGATGGCCACGTAGAGACCGACACACAGAGAACACGACATGTGATGAGCAAGGCAGACTTTGGAGTTAAGCAGTAGTGAGCTGAGGAACACCACAGGTGACTTGGAAAACACCAGATTTGGGAGGAAGGGCAGCCCTGAAGACACCTTGATTTTGGACTTTAAGCCTCAGAACCGGGAGAGTAGAAACTGCTGTCGTTTGCAGCCTCCTAGTTTATTATGGCAGCCCCAGGAAACCAATACACCCTCTGTGTGGGGGGAAAGGGTCCTTCGTAGGGTGTTTTTCAAACGACTTGAGTGAAAAAAAGACTGCCACTGTATTCGCAGTGCAGTCACATATGGTAAAATATAGTAAACAGGAGCATAATATTTAAACTTTTTTTCTGGAAATTGCCTCTATTGTTGGATGTGATTTTGACATTGACTCTCATCAACAAATCTCACAGAGCGATTCTACGCTGGCATGTGGTAGCATACATTACCGATGCGTTTGCCATTTATTTTCCCGTGTTTACAGGAACAAATTCTAAAGCGATTTATGGCTATGACATTTGTTCGCATAAATCGGCATTATGAGTAGATTAAATTTTTTTGGACCGGTGAGCAGAAATGACTAAAGTCTAGCCTTCCTATTTCTAGATGAACATCGTTCCTCCATTAGAAAAAAATTACGACACCGAGGTGTGAAGAAAACTGATTTCACAGCTCTGTCTGCAGATTGCGCTGCAGTCGACTCTGACAGGTAAATATTTAACACAATGTCACAGTCCTCACTGACGACACATTCTTCACCTTGCAGGTTAAGCCTATTCCTTCTTGATGATGGAGAACTGCCGATCATCCGGATCAGGCTTTGTACATAGGAGGCAGACAGTAAATATTTAGTAAACAGGAGGTGTGTTTTGTATTTGAGGATCACATATACCTACTTCAATGCGGTGATGCAGTTACAAATATTACATCTTTTCACATAAAATGAAGCATAACAGAATTAGATAATGAGATAGAGAAATGCATAGCTCTATCGGTGATTTGTATTTTCTCTCTCTCATTTTTACAGGTAAAATGCTTCCTCCTGTGCTGGTTGTATCCCATTTGGCACCAGATCATCTGCTCTCTGCCTTGCTTTGCCCTGCTCTGGGCCCTTGGTGGCTGACCCCTGTGGGTTGCATCACCTGAACCCCCTGCATAGACTTGTTACAGAGTGACTGGGCCAATAAGAAGCAGTACAGCGTAACAGATGGCAAGGGAAAAGGGAAATTATGAATATTCCTACTCTATTTCCTCCTAGCTTTGGCACCTTCCTTTGGTAGCTGCCGAATTCGTAACTGACTCCAAATCCCACAGGGGGACTCCGCCTCCATGGCAAATGGGTCTTCACAGCAATGTTATTTGATGGCTCCTCCCGGCTGGCAGTGTTAGAGACTGCCCAGTTCACACTGTCACGCACTCACTGCCAGGCTTGTCTCGTGCTGGCACATTATTAATCTGGTCTTTGTTTACATTTACATGTGCAACCCTTGATTTAGAGGATGCAAACTCTCTAATTCCAGCACACATAAATTAACCTTGTCAATCCATCTGAGTTCCATCTGTCAAAGCTGAGTTCTACAATAAAGACCCCCTTCTTCTTCGGTTTATTTGTTTAGGCTGTGGAGGTGTCAGAAAGGGCTCATACCAATAAATGTTTAAGGTAAATATTCGGGCAATGGAATATTTTTGATGACCACCCAAGTTCTATGACTTGGGGCCTACAGGACATTCTAAATTGAAAAAGACACTATTTGTGGTTCTGGAGTTTAAAGTCTATTTAGGGGAGATGCTTTATATTCCTACATATTCAACATTCAGTTCAAATAAACCTATTGTTCCTCCCAGTATGTAGCTTTGTGTGTGTGGAAAAGAGCTTCTTTGGAGTTGGAGGGCTTCTGGGATCAAGGTCCTTATGTTAATTGGTTAAGCCCATTACTATTCATATCGCTTTTGCAAAAACAGATCTAGTTTGGTATTAATCGGCAGGTATTTTTAATAGAATCAAATTGGAAATGATGTGTTCCTTTCCTCTTCTAATCCAACATTGAATTTTTTCTTCTATCTGAAATAATTTTGTCTTTTAATTAGAGGGTCTTTGTTGGGATAACATTTTGTAAAAAATATATTTACCCTAGTTTCTGTTCTACTGAGAGACTTTTTTTTTTAAAAAAAAGGCATTTCTGATTTAATAAATGAGGCTATCAATCAGGATAGTGGTAGCCGCCAGGGTGGGTAAGACAGATTGGCCGGAAAGGATGTGACAGAACTTTCTGGAATGTTTTGGGGCATGAAAACTGCTGGTCCTTCAGAAGTGCCATCTCTCTGGACTCAACAATTTACATTTGATATTTGCATATTTTGCTCTAAGTATTTTTACTACAATAAAATAACAAAAGATATTTCTTATACTCTATACAGTATAGATAAACACCATGTTTTTAAAGCAATGGAAATAACTGTTTCATCATTGCCAATATGTGGGTCAGGCATAAGTACCTTCACACAGAATCTTCAACATTTTTTCATTATTATAGGTATACTTACCTAGTTATTTTCTTAATGAAAATGAAAATCTAAACAAAAGACTAACATTAAAATACATAGAGCCAAGTCAGGTTAAGGTGAAACATGTGTCTTTAACCAACCACAATTAAGAAGTGGCTCCCACTCACCTATTTAAGAAATCAGTATAAACAGCTCCACAATCTATCAAACTTTTCAGACGGATTTTCATAGCCAGCCTGAGTAAGAAAAGCTAGGACCTTTTTATAGATGAAAAATTCACTCTGCTTTAACAGAATCCCTTTTATGAGTAATGGGCTACTCAGATGAGCCACAGTCAGTTTCTCTAGGAATGCAAAATGTTCAAAATGTACTGACTAGTTGGCTGTGGTTGTTAACGGAGTTTTATATTGTCCTCGTTCTAGCTCTAGAATATTCTCTTTAAGACTGATGACATTTGATTGGCATACTCTACTGGCCCATCAGATTCAAATATTTTATTCCCTGACTGCTGTAGGATAAAGACTTTGCTGCACATACAGATTTCTGCTCCCACTAAAATGATGATGGACAAGTCTTCCTCTGGCGAAGAGTAATTTTCTCTCTGACATCTCTATCAGGTCTTGGAGGCAGCAGTAAGCCTCTGAGTTGTGGTCGATTTCATTCCCAACTTGTCAGCACTCCAGACAGTGCCCACTGGCTGCTGCCTGCCTCATCCATGCCCCGAGGTACAAACACTTCACCCCTCACTAGCACTACTGGGAGGAAGAACACAAAAGAAGGTTCCTCCTTCCTTTCTCTCTCTCCAGCTTCACATCTCCAGTCTTCCCAGAGGCTTTCTGGCACTGTTACCTATCCCTAAGGCCACTCTCACAGCAAATGGCCATGAAATCTTCCTGATTCGGATTCCCCATTGCATTAAATTGTATACTCAGGTCTCAGCACAGTATTTTTTACGTATTTTTATATTATATGCATAAATGATAGACAAATGAAATAATGAAGAAGCAATATATGGAGTTCTGTATCACGTCTATTTTAGTATATTGATAATCAGGAAGTTAAATAATTTTTAAGTAACCGAAGAGCCCATGCCACTTTTTTATTAGATGGCTCTATGTAATGCTTATGAAAAGGTGCTTTGTTTTATGACTCTCAACATTTCATAAACATAAAAGAAACATACCAAAGCAATATAAATGGCATTGACTACATTATTTCTAAGCCTTTATTTTTTAAGGCACACAAATAGCTTAAAATGCATTCAGCTCAGAAAGCTACTTTGGATAATTAGATATAATTATTTTTAATATAATTTCTTTGTGGGCAGTTGTTATTTCTTATTCATCTTTAGTTATTACCTCTACATAATACAGTGTCTTATAAAGAGTATGCAATTATCAGTTGAATGAAATAAAATTAAACATAATTATTATATTTGCTACTCTTAGTATAAACAATACCTCACAGTTATGGACGATTATCATTCTCAAAGCACTTTTACATTTAGTCTCTCATATGACGCATCTATTAATCGATTCGTTCAAAAAAATAATTATGGAATCGCAATTACACACAGTCACATCAAGCATATAGAACAAAGAAGAAAATAGACACACAGATAATTATTTTGCTGCATGCTGTAGAGCATATGGCAAAGAGATAAAATCAAGCCTCAAAGGTAAAAGAAATTCTTGTAAATTAAGAAACACCTAAGGGATGAGCAGAGTTGGCTTGAGAAAGAGGATGAGGAAAGTGGAGGTCCCAGGAAGGAGAAGTAGCAGGTAAGTAAATATGCAAAGTGAGTGAATGACTCCAAGAAGCAGGGTTACAGGAAAAGGGGACAAGAGGATGGCCTCTGAAGGACAACTGTGCTTGCTGGTTTGCTGATTTTCAAGACCGAGGGGCACACGTAATTATATTAGCGCTAGCTCGACTTCTCAAACTTTAAAAGGAGCATTAAATTTGCATTTAAGCATTATATATTTATTTTTTGCTGTGTCCACCTGCATAAATGTTAAGGCCTACAGACTTTAATAATTTGGAGAATAGTCTGATAACCGAAGAGATCAAGTGAGTTGGTATTATAAAGTAGCATTTGCCAAGACTTAACCCACAAGGGAGCTTGAGAGTGATATAAATGAAAACCTACACTGAAAAGTCTTTTAAAATCTTTACTAAATATTACATGTTCCAAAATTTCTCTTCAGAAGACACTAATTGGTATCAAATAATAATCAAAAAATAAATGAAGATAGGGTTTTCAATGGTCAATAACCTCAGGAAACACTGAGTTTAACGGAATTAAGCTTTGGGCTTGCTCAGACTCTTCAGTAGTTGAAAATAATGTGTGAATTACCGAGAGAGGAATATAATTTGATGGCATGCAATATTTCTCAAACTTATTTCCCCTCATAATATTTTTCCTTGCGGAACATCATAGAGGACCAGGTCTCTAAGGAATAAATTGTGAAAAATGCTGTCAGTACACTCATTTTTTTCCTTTCTTGATAAAAACCTATTCTGTGCTTCCTGTTTCAATAAGAACAAATGAGATGTAACAGAAACACGAGGCTATACATGCCTTTAGAGAAAACATAATCATCAATTCTGGTCAGTGCGCACAGAACTAGCAGTAGCAGAAATTCAGGTCCTGGGGGACCCTTCCCAGCGTCCCAGTCAAACCTGCTCTTCCCATTACTAGTTTGAGCAGTCCCCGCCTGCTGTTCCAGCATGTCGCTGCTTCTTAGTGTTTTTTAGAATCCACCGAAAAATCTCACCTCTCTCCTATTACAGTTCCAGCTCCCACGACAGCTTCTATGCCCTTGACATTCTAAAAGCATCAGCGGTCACAGTGATAGAGGCAGAGGTAGTCATTAACGATCCTTATTAACAATTTCGCACATATCAGCACACTTAATCCTCACAAAAAGCCTCAGAGGTCGGTACTGTTATTATTTTCTTGTTTGCAGATAAGAGAATTGGAGCAGCTAGAGTTTCAGTGACTCAAGGGCCTTCGCTCTTAACCATCATTCTATGAGACTTCCCTAGGGTCAGGACAGGCTTCACCAAGGGACATCTGACCGTCCTGAACGCAGGGAATCAGAAGGTGGTTACAAAAACAGAACCGGCTCCCCTAAACGAGCAGAAGCCAGAGCCTGGGTGGATGCAGACAACAAATGTGGTCAGTGTAATGACCCAGAAGACTGTGGGCTTTCAGAGACAGAGGGGGGACCACCGACAAGACGCAAGGCTGGACAAGTATATGAAGATGAGTGACGTAGAGCCCTTCATGTCACCACAAGGATTTGAAATTTATACCATGGCCCACTACATTTTTCTTCCTTTACCACTGAAGTAAACAGAATGGCATGATTGGCCATTTCTTAGACTCTGTTAATATTTTACGCTCAATGTTTTTTCCTAGAGGATGTGCATTATTTTACTAAAGTCTAGATCTTATGAAATGCGATTTAGAATTCTAGTCTAAATATTCTTAGAGAAGTACAGTGACATTTTCTGACTTCATATCAAAGAATTTACTCTTCTGGAATTATCTGTCTCCTGTGTTTAGTAAGCTACTTTAGTCATCTTGCTATTATTATTCATATTATATAAAAACAGACTGAGGCTCTAGCTGAAAAATTATCACTCTCTAGCATTTTGGCTTGTTTTCTGCAAAACATGCTCCACATATTATAAATGAGGGGAACATCAAATGCTTCTAATTGAAAACAACTTATACGCTTCCATTTAAGTTATTGATTTGTAATTTCATTTCTCACTGGAGAATATCCCAGATTGTAATCTCGTATACCCATACCCGACGTCAGGATAAAGTGGTTCATGAAACATCAGCTTTGCGTGTGATATCCTTCAGGTCGAGAAAGTGTTTGCTTAAAGTATCAAACTACATGTGTTCTTGGGCATGTTCACAATATTTAGAAGATTGATTGAGATTCAGTTGAACTTGGCTTTTGTTGTTGTTGTTGTTGTTTGCCATCATTAAAGAAGAGTTGAGACCCAACTTCTAGAATGGCGTAGTAAGGACCTCTGAAAAAAAAGTCCTCCGTAAAATCGATGACATTCAGCAAAAACTGTCAAAATCAACCTTTACAAACCCCAATATTAATTAAAGAATTGCATCAGTTAGAGGCATATTTATTCAAGAACAAAGGCTAAATCTCTGTGTGAGCAGTAAGCGTTGTGACATTTTAACTGGCTATAATTCTACCCATCTCTCTCCAGCTCTGTGGCATCCTAAAAACCCAGCAGGCATGCAACCATGAACAGCAGGCACTGGATAGAGCAGAGTGGGCTGGGAGCTTCGGAGAGCCTCATGGCTGCAGAATGGTCATCATTAGACCTGTCTGGAAGCTCACTAAAAAGCTCCATTCTTGGGTCTTTGCTTTAATTGAACGGATCAGGACTCACTTTGAATGAACAGTCCTAAGCACAGCCACAGAGTACTGGCTGTTTAACATCATGACTGCCTGAGTGGGTATTAGAAATTGAAAGGATAGATTGAGGAATGAGATATCCATCGGGTTCTCTGAAAAATCCTTTGATAAAACTGGAAACCTGCAATCCTATGCATATGCACGAGGCTGCTTGCATGTCCAAAACAGACATGGGAAGGTCCGAGGTAATCACCTGTGGCTGACCTTGAGGCTCTATGCAAACGGAAGTGCAGGATAAGGCAGAGGTACACTCTGTTTTATGAAGGCTTGAGAGGCTTGACCCCAAACATGCTCTAAGTCCTCTAGCAAAGGCGGGGAGAATTATTAGCCTAAAGCATTTGAGGTCATCTCTGTCAATCATCCTGTTGACTATTAAGCTAACGATGCAGAGAACTCAGTGGTGGGACATGACAAAGAATAACAACTCATGCCTAATAGGAGTCTCGGAAAAGAAGTAACAGAGAAAAACAAAAAGAATATATGAAGAACGAGAAAGGATTTGAATAGATATTTCTCCAAAGATACAGAAATGACCAGCACTTTCAAAAAGATGCTCCATATCATTTTCATCCTTAGGTTAATGCAAATCAAAATTACAATGAAGTGCCACTTCATTTCCAGTGCAATGGCTATAATAAAAAAGCCAAATAATAGTAAGTGTTGCCAAGACAAGGAGAAATTGGAATGTTCATGTTGCTAGTGGATGTGAATAATGGTGCAACTGCCTTGGAAAAGAGTTAAAAGGTTCTCAAAATGTTAAACATAGAGTTCCACATGATCGAGCATCCATACTCCTAGGTATATACCCAAGAGAATCAGAGATGTGCATCCACGCAAAAGCTGTCGTACAAATGTCTACAGAAGCCTAATTAATAACAGACAGAGAATGGAAACAGCCGAAATGTGCAGCAACGGATAAATATATAAACATAAACATGGTACACTGATACAGTGCAACATTATCCAGCTGCAAACAGGAGCACAGTTATATAGCACATGCTACAACACGGATGAAACAGAACACCTCACGCTAAGTTTGAAAGGTGCCAGACACAAAAATTCTCATATTAATTTGATTTCATTTCTTTCGGATGTCAAGAATAAGCAGATCTCTAGAAACAGAAGGGAGGTTAATGTTTATTCGTGGCTGAGGGCAGAGGAGAATAAAGGGTACTGTAATAATGATGGAGTTTCACTGTTATAAAATTAGATACTTTTATTTTTTTCTTTTAAAGGAAATTGGCTTTAGACTAAAGCCTATTAATTTCTATTAATAGGCTTTTAATAGAAATACCAAACTAAAATGTCGTGACTTATTTCATTACATTAACTTTATTTTATTTTTGAATAAATAGGAAATAACCTCTGAGCTTTCACAGGGGCAGCTATGACACCACCCCCACTTACCTTGAGGCCCCCATAATTATTAATTTGGTATGTGTCCATTATATATTTTTAAGGTATTTCATCTATTCCTAAATAACATGCAATATTGTTTAGTAATATTCGTGAGCTTTCAAAATCTTGCTCTGTATATTTACCATAATGTATTGAGGGCCTGGGACAGGCTCCCTGAGCCACGTCATTTTGATCTTACAGTCTTTCTTGAGTTGAAAAAAATGTACAGCGAAGGGCATTCGAAGAAAGGTATGAGCACAAAGTTTTTGTAGCAGCGGAGACCGTGAACTGTCCAGGTAACTCTGAGAAACAGGATTCAGCTTAGTGCATCGTGTAGATGTTGACAAGTGGGGGAAGATGTGACTGCAGATAGGCAGGCCACCTGCTGGTTCTGTGCAAACTGGCAGAAGCACGTTTTCTGCTCAGGTAGAATCCAGCAGTCCGCAGTGCCGCTCGCGCTGCTGCACGACCACACTGGTTATTGCATCGTTTCAGCCACGACAGCACTGAGGCCGATCTACCTAGTTCAAGCACTGATCGCACGTTCTGGTGAGGGTAGACGAGAGCCAGGACTGTCCTGCCCGAACCGTTTCTGAGGATGAAGGATCCTTCTCGATTCTACTGATTATAACTGACTTGAGGATTGCTCCAAAGAAGCCAAGCTGCTGTGCAGGCAGTTCGTAAAGTACCGGACTGTGCTTCAAAGTTTAAAGCTGGACTTTGGAGCCCTGTGAGAAACAGGCACCATGACAGCCACCCAAGCACTGAGCTGTCTGGCCTCGGAACACACCAGACGGCATGCAAAGACCACGCACTGCCACTGCCACCTGCTCTAGTCTCACGTGGGAGGGCATGACAGGACCTCACTGGACCTCTCTCTAACCTAGTTCCATGCCTGTGACTTTACTTCCCCCAACTCACTCCTTAAGGACCATTCTACAACAGTGTCGGAGTCCTTATTATAATTTTGAGCGCTGTGTTATACCCAGCCCTTCAAAGAGCAGCTAGTTTGAAAATACAGTCACTTTCTTTAAGAGCAATTAGAATTAAGCCAAGTAAGTCTATTCAGTAGATGACCAGACTCGTGCTTCAGTAAATGTCATCTACAGGAGCACTCTGGTGAGCACAGATCCCTACTGACTTGTCTGAAGAAACTTGCTTCAGTAAAATGTCTGACAGCAAAGACTGTGCCAGCTCTTGTTCTAACTGATGCTTAAAAAAAACAACTCCTCCACTCCTAAGCAAACAACACAGTAAATAAATAGACCTGAGAAATGTTGCCATCACAAAAGTTGCGTTAGATGGGAAGGCCATACTGCAATGTCACTTCATATATTTCCTTAACTCAAGGTTCTGTAAAGACATTTTTCCAAATGTTATTTCATCAATCTTCTAAATATGACCTGAAATATCACAGTTTCAGCATTATCTGTCCAGCAATTTGTTCCAAAGTTTGCAATAGGGCAAACTGAAGCCACCGCTCACTTTGAACGCACATTACACTATGATGCTTCATTTTGATTTGATTTATGATTGTGTACCTTCTCGAACTGTCAATGTCTATCTTGCTTTTAGCACTTTTTGCTTTACCTTTGTCTATTTCAAATATAGTGATCTGTCTTTAAGTAAAACTACCTGAAACTAGTAACATTACCAAGGTAAAAAACAATTCAACCACAATAATTTTAATAAAAAAAAATTATTTCAAGCAAAAAAAAAAAAGCAAAAAGGTAAAAGGCTTTTAAAAATATTCAGAAATCTAGATGTCTGGGCTAAAATCATTGTGGAAGTTTTAAAATATGTTTTTTCTTTAAAATAAAAAACTAGAAAAAGAAGAAGAAAGCTAGAAAAAAAGAAAAGGAAAAAACAAAGCTTATCATAACATTGTAAAGCATGGGCTTTGAATTCACAGCACCCAGGGGTCACTTCGGGGATGGGTTTCTACCTTAGGGTGTCCAGTTCTAGGCCATACCCTTACCTTTGGCTTTATCCTGCCCATTACTGGCTCAGCTACTTTGTGCCAGTTGTGGCTCAGAGTCTCCCTCCCACATTTATAAAATGGAGATAACACCTCAACCTCAGGTCTGAAGGATGACTGAAAAAAGATAAAGCCACTGAAGTGCTTACAGGACTGCCTGGCACAGAGCATTAAATACATGTTAGTTATTAAGACGGCAGAGGCAGCTGATAAAACATGAATTTAATCATGGCTCTTTGGTACTGTGGCTCTTTAAAGCACTGGCTTGGACTTAATGTTGTCCAAATAATAAACTTCTAAACAGGGACCACTGAACACTGGTGTAGCTAACTATGTCACTAATTCGCACGTGAGCTGAACATGATTTTATCTTGAGAAAACACGAAATTTGTAATCCATCTTACAGCTTAGTTGAATTTCTTTAAATTCTACAAATGCTCTCCAAGCTTCTAAGGTATCAGCTGGTGTCCTACAGACATACAAGGGTAGGTAAGACCTGTCGCTGTCCTTAGAGATTTTTACATCTAGGGCCACAGAAACATACATGAGTAAATCAAGAATGGGCTGATTATGATACTTTATATGGTGGAGTGTGAAGAAAGGATCCTGGAGCAAAGGATGGGATTATTCATTTAAACCAAGCAAAAAAGGGAGACAGATGGAATGGATGGCATTAGAACAAGGCCAACCCATGAATGATAAGTCAGAAAGCAGGAAAGTACGAGGGAGGAGACATGCTTTGCAGCTGGAGGATTTATAAGGCTCAAAGGAGGACATGCAGGGCAGACTCCTCAAGAACACTGGGCATCACGTCACTCTGCAGCGCACATAGTTGTAACGTGTACATGTGAAAATGAGGGATTCAACATTGATTATTTTGCCTTAAGAGATGATCACATACTGAGGTATATTTTCCTGAACAAAATTTATTCTGATTGTTTTAAAATTTACTTACGAAAAGGAGTTCAAAATGTTAAATACTGTTATACTGCAGCGCCTATGCTTTTCAAAATTATTTATTATGTGCCAATAGAAAGGACTTTTTAGCCTTTAGAAATATAATTATTTAGAAACAATGAAGAAATTTCAAATCCAGAAGCATCAAAGTACATTTTACATTACATACATTTTTTTTCTTTTTTTTACTTCAATTTCCCATTAGGAATTGTAGCTGTTTCCTCTTTTATGGCTTAGTGCCAAAACTGATTTTATTAGTCAAATGAAGTTAACACATTTTCATTTTTAACTAAGGGCAATTTACTTCCTGCTGGTCATTTACAGTTTCCTCTCTTAATGGCTGACTTAGTAAAAGTGAAAGATCGCCCGAGGCTGCTGCTCAGCAGGCCATTAACAAGTCGTAAATGAGAAGAACATTTAGGCCATCACTTTTATGGTCTGTGTGTACACTAAAAACAAAAATTAAAAAAAATTAAGTTGTATTAGATCATGAGAATGCTCACCCGAAATACCCATTCCATCCCCAGCTATATAGTGTCAAATGAATATTTTGGTAAGAAGCAGGCTCCAGATTGTCCATTTTTGTTGTTTTGTTTTCTGTGATGCTTTATCACAAAATGAATTCCATGCACTAGATACCCACCCATACCTAGAAAAACAACAGCAAATGCCACCCTCAAATGCTCAGTCCTCACCTTGCACTATCGAAACTGCCTAGACCCCTCCCAGGATCCACAACCATGGCCTGACTTCTACAGAATTGCTTTCTGGCGTGTCTTCATAAGGCCAGCTGCTTCTCTAGATCTAGACATCAAGTAAACATGTGTCCCAACACCGTAATAAGTCACAATAAGTAGCATTTTCTGTCTGGCTTCTTTTGTGCAACACTGGTTTCATGAGATTTAACTGCGCAGGGCAGTACTTGTTTATTCATTTTTATTGCCAAATATTATTCCATTTTACTAAAAAGTAATGTTTATCCCTTGTAATATTGATGGGCAATTCAATTTAGGTTGAAAATACACATCGTTGTTATTGGATAATTTTTTACACATCTCTTGGGGCCTATGTGCATGATTTACTGTTGGCTGTGTACTTAGATGTATGGTTTTGTCTCTTAAACGAGCTGCTTAACTCTAGTAAAAAAAGCTGAAAAAATGAAAAACAAATTAAAAAATAAATGAGAACTTAATTGTATGAAAGAGATTAAGTTAAATAACATATAAAAGGCACTGCCTTCAGAGACCATTGTATGTCACCAAGGATGTAATCACACGATGGTACCCAATTAAAATATTATTATTCTCATATGAATCATATGATAATGAGGACCTAAAAATTTGTATAAAAATCTTTTTGCATCTCCTCCTAAACTCCTTATATAACTAACTTTATATGAATGATATGTGTAGAAGGCTTGAAGTTTGCTTATAAACTGATGAGCTCTTACTTAATCTAGGATTAATGAGAGCCTCATGGAGCCTCAAGGGGGTTCCAGAATTCCTCAAAATATGCTAGCTATCTTCATTCCGACTGCTGTAACAAAGTACTATAAACTGGGTAGCTTATAAATGATGGAAACTTGTTTGTCACAGTCTGGAGCCCAGAATTCTGAGACCAAGGCGCTAGCTCTTTTCCAGGCTGCAGACTGCTGACTCCTCCCTGTACCTTTATATGGTGCTCAGCAGAGAGGGGCTTCAACCTCTCTCCTGGCTCCTATAAGGGCACTAACCCCACTCATGAGAGCTCCACCTTCGTGAGTTCATCTCATCTTAATCACCTCCCAAGTGCCCTACCTCCTAATAAAAACTAACTTCTCTTGAAATATAATAGTTTGTTAATTTACTGATATAGTTTCTTAGGTAATCTGAATTTAAACATGTCAAGTATTGTTTTAAAATACCCATTAATTCTATAATTTCTTCATTCAATCATTAATCTAATGGGTAGTAACACAGATTTTTAAGGTCCATACACTGATAGGAATCGTCTCTTTGGAAATTTTGCTATTTGCTTTCTATATACCTATTTGAGTATTTTCTTAAGTCGTGTCAAAATATTGAAATATGTATAACAGATGCATCATTGAAACTTCTTTAAATAAAAAACAAACAAATGCATTTAAATCACATCTAACTTTTTTATGATGCAATTGTGAATTAGGTCCTTCTTTTACTGGTAATTAGAATGTGGAACAGATGGTGTAGACTTTGGCAAAAAGTGATAATCTCTCCAAACTAACATGTTGTCAACTTAATATTCACAAAATAAGAATCTATTCCCTTGATCAAGAGTCTGTTTTAAAGGTTAGGAAATAAGAAATGTACTTCAAGTGCAAAGACATGACATTTCACAAGCAGAGAACAGCTTCCTGATGCCATGAGTCTAGCACTTTCTGTTAGTTGCCATTCATCGGAGAACAGTTACGTTAAATCCTTGACATGATCACCTGAAGGAATGCCTTCACTAGCATCAACAACCCCTCGCAGCCACCTACACAATCCTTCTAATCAACTACCAGTGAACATGGAAGAAACGCCCCATCCTCACCATGCATTTCCCCAACACTGCTCTTTCTTCTGAGTCCTCCAGAGAGGTCCATGTAGGAACCTAAAGACTCTGGGAGCTGTGAAGAGCTTTTCAGGAGCTGGAGCACTTTGCCTTAACTGCAGACTTGACTCTGTTCCAGATGCAAAGCTAGGAGATGATCCAGGCAGTCAGGGGGGCCCTGGGCCAGCCCCGAACACAGGGACCCATGCCAGAGATGCTCCAGGTGATACCCAGAAACCATCTCTTAATGGGCTAAAAAAATGAATAACCAGGTAAAAGACTAAAGAGAACAACTTGCCTTGGTTACTGAGTCTATTGAATCTCAGGACTGACCCCATTGGTCTAATACTCTAGGACTTCCCTTGGCCTGAGCACCCTCAACCACCACTCCCATGGCCATGTCATATTGTCACCCATGACCTACATGCTCCTGGTTATTAGAAGACCAAGTCACTGTAATTGCAATGATATCCTGGTCTCTCTGACTCATCCAGACTTCTCCACTGTAAAGAAAGATAGAGCAAGGGTGATGAGGCACGTACGTACCAGTACATGGAAAGTGCGGACTGATGAGCAAGTATCAAATGGAGAGCCGAAATGTGTTAGTTGTCACATTCAAGATTGAAAACTGCTTTGCAAAAAAGAAAAAAAAAGCAATAAGAATCACCTTCATATTCAAAGCAACTAATATCTGTGTATCTAGAGAACTGCCAGAGAAAATAGCAAGTTCTAACGTTAAAGAGATACACAAATTAAGTGAAGAAGATCAAGGAATACTGAAAAAAAAAATAAATAAATCCCTTTTCTTAAATAGCCATGGCTGTATCATTATAATTTATCTACCATCTGACAAAATGGTTATAAATCTTTTGTGTATACAGATCCCCCTGTACATCTCCATGTGCCAGAACCTTGTGTTGCTATTGGAAAAGCCTTCTTCCAGTTTCAGAGGAAAGATGCTAGCTGGGTGGTATGGTCCAGCGTAACATTCTCTAACTTCTCACCAAGCCCCATAACACACACACACACACACACACACACACACACACACACACACACACACACGTAAAACTATGTGATAGAAACGGAAATATTAATTAATAAACTGCCACAAATTAGGAGGAAATCTCACTAATAAAAGAGCAAATTAAATTCTATAGCAGAATGCCAAGGCCAATTAGAGAACTGAAGACATTTTCTCTCATACTCACTGAGCCTGCCTACTACAGAGATCTAGGAAGGGCAGGAAACCACTCCCCTAGCACATGAAAAGGCCTTTCACAGGAGGTCAGGACAATCCCTCTCTATCACAATTCTGTTGTGAAAATCTGTCCTCTACCAATATTTATGACATTATAATTCTCAATAATATAATAGGACTTTGGATCAAATTGGGTGGTTATTGCCATGTCGAATCACTGGAAATGAAATAGCTAAAAAAATGGAGGAAAAACCTTGGAAGCAGGGAATTTTAGCTATTCTATACTTATTTGATCTTTCTGCCATAATAACATCTAAAGGCTTTAATGTGCTTATATTTATAAACTGGTTAGATTCCTAAACCTTTTCACAAATATACTTGCTGATCAAGTTCCAACATGTTTTTAAGTACATTTATTAAAACTCTGAAACACAGTAATTGCTAATACCATTTGTTGATGATGGGAAGAGTTGATAACTTCTGTTCTTGCCCTGGTTTTTAGAGCATTTATGAGTATTTGGAGGTTGATAAAAAAAATATCTTTGGGTTTATCTGTAATAAATTATTCCATAATTAATCAGAATATCAGGCAGAGAAAGCAACCAACGTAAGGAGAAAACTATAATTATTTGAGGCAGTGAATATCGACTAAACTTATGATAATGTTGTACACCTTAAACTTATATGATATATGTCAATTACATCTCAATAAATCTGGGAAAGATGACACAGTAGATAGATGACTGCTTGACACTGCAGTTTTTGTTCAAGGAGTTTTTATGTCACTAAACACTGAGAACTGAGTCTGAGAGGAGCATATGAATAGCAACTTGATCACTAGTAAGAGAGAACAAGGGAAAAGTTATCTTGACTGTACAGACCACTGCTCACTTAATGAGGAGTTCATAAACAACACTTACATGCGTTCATTAATTATGTTACAACACAGTAGACTATGAGAGTCCTTTCGAGATGCACAGGCAAGAGGTATTTTTTATTAAGGCTTACTATGGGAAAGAGAATTAAATTTTAAAAATAAATCTACCACATGTTCTTATTAAAGAAAAAAATGAATGACAAAATGAAAGTGTGAAAAGAAATGAGGTTAAAGATTTAAAGTAACATAATTTTTAAGTTGAGTATATAAGAATAGATTAGATTGTCATAAAATTATGAAGAAAATATTCAGATATCATAAGTTTTATAAATGTAAAAAATATATCATAAGCTTATCCTTTCTGAAGACATAACTAAGAAAAACTATAGTTGATAAAGGCATAAACCAAACTGATTAACTTAATAAATGTAATTTTAGATACTAAAAAAGAGAGATTTAATGTCCACAAACCATTAAAAATATTCCCAAGGTATTTTTATAAGTATTAAAAATATACATGTTAAAATAATTTCTAAAATCACAATACATAATATTTAAGATGATTAGAATGCTAATGTGGTTCTAAAATTCAAAATGACATAAATAAAATAAAAAGTTGTGGAAAATATAGCGCAGAAGTAAAATTAAACTTATAAACTTAACTTATCTTACATATGAGATATAAAATAAATACTTTTTTCATTCCTGATAATTATATAATCTATTTTGAATTTAAAGATAATTACTGGTAAAAGTAAATAGATATTTATATCTTTAAAATTTCTCCAAAAAGGCCTATAAAACATACTTCATATCAATGAAAGGAGTAAAAATAGAAAACTTAAAGTATACGATGGATAACCAAAACAAGTTATTATGACAACCGTTATAAATTGATGAAATATCCCTATTAAAAATCATTACACTGTCTGATTGGATTAAGAATACAATCCACCTTTATGACTTTTAAAATAGAAGTTGTAAACCTAAATCTGTATGAACAAAATGTATTTGAAAAATATATCCAAAATGCCAGTCAAATGTAGGCTGTTTATTGAATGTACATTTAATTTTATATCCATGAGTCCATTCTGATACAAAACAAAACAAAAAGATGAATAAATAAATAGACAGAATAAGCAAATGGCTCATGAAGAATTTCAAATAATTTATACGGGCACTCTCCTCTCATAGAGGTGGAGTGTTGCTCTCCACTCTTTAAGTGTGTTCTACCTGTATGATGATCTTTCAGAGTATGATATTTCACTTCACAGTGACAACCGTTACCTCAGTCTGGTGATCAAGATTAACATCCACAGTAATGTCATGTTGACATGATGTGATGAAAATGATCGAAATTCGCCTCTATGGTATTCATCCAAAAAACATCACAATAGCCTCAGTCTATTCATATGAAAAACACTAGGAAAAATCCCGAAAGAGGGACTTTCCTCTAAGTCTCTGACCAGTACTACTGGTCAAGATCATCCAAAATAAGGAAAGTTAGAGAAACGTTTATAGCCAAGAGATATGATAACTAAACTTTATGTTGTATCTGTTATGGAATCTTGGAACAGAAAAGAGGCATCGGGTAAAATGAGGGAAATCTGAATATAGATTACCCTTTCACTAACAATAATTTATTAATACTGGTTCAACGACAGCAACAACAAGAGATCAGATAGAATCAACTTCTTGACAGTAACATTGGACTATGGAAGACTATGGAGAAATGGCTTTAAAATTTGAAAGGAAATTATTTTCAACCTAAGATTCTATACCATCTTATATTACCAATTATGTCAGAACTTAGAACATCAAAATAAATAAAGGATTAGACAGAGGGACACACAGACAGACAGAAGCCCAATAACCTACCTAACACATGTAATTTATTGGTAAGCTACTAGACGACATGTTGTAACAAGGCAGTAAATCCAATAAGGACACAACATCTGATGAGGGCTCTGACGTGAACAGAACAGCAATCCATTTTACTGCATTTCTGAAACTATTTTATTAAAGGGTTAAAGAGAGAATATACTGATGATTTTTACTAGCATCCTGAATCTAGGTAGAAAATAAAACTGAATCATTTCTTTTTCTCGGTGCTCTTATAAGCTTTAAATAATTTCTTTTTTAAAAGAAAATGCTGATTGTGTGGTGTTTACTGTAGGCGCTGTTGGTGTTTTCAAATAATAAGGATAAATAGATTCATTAAATCAAGATGAATTATTATTAGAAGGGAATATAATTTATTAGATTTACATAAGTATTTTTCTATTAGAGTTAGGATCATTACTATTGTGAAAAGGATGCCAAAATTAATACAATATCATATATAAATTCGTATTGATTAAAACATCTTACTGGTATTTTAATACAATTTAGAAAGATAATTTGAGCCATTTTAAAAACTCTCTTCTGAGTAAAGAACTGAAAGTTTCTCAGGAAGCCCCTCTTGACCTGAGGCTGCCTGTCCATTCATATTTGAAGCGATATCTTCAATAACAGGGGAACACCTTTCTTCCTCCCTTTCAAAGATTTATGTAATAACCTTTTTATTTTTTTTTCATCAACTTCTCTGCCAAAGCTGTGCCTTCTCCTCAAAACACCTGATGGTACATTGGATTACTTTTGTAGACTAATTAAAAGCAAGCTGGAAGTTCTGCTTTGTCTCAAACTTTATACAGGAAAAGTAAAATTCTTTCAGAATAAACATTTTATGTTCTCATCCTAAGGAAAAATGGTGGGGGCCGAGGCAATGGAGCTAAAATAAACAGAGCACTAAGAAAGGGGTCTTCTGAGGCTGTTATCCTTTGTTCCAGAGGAGTTTAGGAGGAAAAAAGTAAACAGGTAGAGGGAAATTTGGTCCGAGTTCTTAAAAGAGGTTTAAATTAAGAACAGAGATGATGATAATAGCGAGCATTATTTGCAAATCCAAAAATAGTCAGCTGTAGAGGATTTTCAAAGTAACCGCATATCAATTTGATAATGTTTTCAGAATATTTAAATTGCATGCAAATATGATAAAGGAACTATTTTGCTTTCTTTGTAAAAATACTTTTCTTTATCACCTTCAAATTACTACCATCATTTCATTAAAAAATACTTTTACGAGTTCTCCCACACTCCCGCACACAATAAATTCTAGGATATTCATTCTACTCATCATTGCTTGAGATATGACTAGGAAAATGTTTATTCTCATTCATTATCTTAATTGTATTTTTGGAATTATTAATTTTATATCTCTATCTCTGGTTTTAAGTTATCTTTTTATTTTTTCTGAGAAGTAATTTTACCTGGGATGGCATGAAAAGAAACACATTTTTTTATTTTTATTATCACACTTTTCTTCTCCACTCATTAAATGAAAATGGAGTCATTATGTCTCCATTATTTTGTTGAAATTGGATGGTAGAAGAGGATGTGTCGCTATAGAAAAACACTCTTAATGTACATCATAAATTATCTTTTATTAAGGCTCAGGTATAAAATAATACTTTCTGATTTCAATAGAGATTTAGAAATGATTCAAAATATAGTTATAGGAAGGGTAAGATGATGTAGTAAATTTGCATATTAGTGTATAGACCATTGTTCACTCTAGATAAACATAGTTTGCTAGTAATATTTTTGCATATGATCACTAACACATCATTTGTTCATTAAATTTACACACCAATTTGTGAAAAATTCTGCTATGGGACTTTTGTCTAAGTTAGTTTATGGCAGCCTCTGCACATGAGTTAAGGAATAACACACTATTGTCCATGACATCTTGAAAATAGTTAGCAGTCCAATTAACTCGTATCTTGGTCTGTTCCAGAAAAACATGTAGAGTGAAAATGAGATGATCAGGAATAAATATTCACACATATAAAAAGAAAATTTCTGGCAAAGACCATTGGACAGATTATATAAAAGGAACGAATGGAACTCAGATTTATGAATAGGATTAACTCTTTTCTCAGTAGAATTTAGGAAGCATTGTAAGCTAATGTTTTGCTTCATTATCATTTTGTTACCTCTCTTTTCTGGGCTTTATTCCCTCAGTAAAGTCTTTAAAACTTTTTTTGGATAATCTCTCCCTGTTTTCTCCAAGTTAAGGTGGTGGCGTAAGGTGAGGGAGGAAAGGAGACATTTTTATTCATGCCCAAGCCTGAGATGTAAAGGGACAAATTAGCTCTACACATCAGAGGTCAGAGTTTTGAGGGTCCTAGTATTTGGAGAATCATAAGAGGGTGGTAGAATCACAAGGACCTGGTGGAAGGGATCACTGGAATCCAGAAGCTCTTTTTGCCAGTTCACTGAGTGTGTGTGAGTGGGGATACCTGTGAGTGGGGATACCTGTGAGTGGGGATACCTGGGATTTCTGTCCTTTCCAGGAGTTAGTGAGTGGTCTGGACTGTGATCCTCGTCATCAAACGTATTCAATCTAGGCAAAATCTTAAATTTTTTACATTTGAAATTTCATTTTTACCTCACAAGTACTTGAAATATAGTCTGGGCATTATCCTCATTTTACATCTTAAAACCTCAGATTAGATGCATAAGAAAATTTGTTCAAAATAATAAAGCACGCTGAGGTCTGTTTTCAAGGCAATGTGTTGGTCTATTTCCAGTCATTACATCGATTGAAAAATGTCTCACAGTTCATATTTCTTTAATTCCAACTGCGCTTTTAATCAAGCACTTTATGTAAGTACATGTTTACTATCTCCAAAATGCCTGAAAGAGCAACATTTAATATACGTTATTCAGAATCACTCTGTATGTGAGCTTCAAATTAACTGTGAACATAATTTTAGTTTAAGGAGTGTTTTAAATAAATGTCAAAATAACTCACCTATTAAAGTAGGTGTCAAAACTTCCAGAGTATTGATTTCCAACAGAATTTAGTATTGTAAATTAGCTCAAAAAGAGATTTGCCTCCTCAAAATTCTTCTCACCAGATCAGTGAGACCATTTTGTGGATAGATAATAAGTATTCCTATTATTTATTCCAAATAAATATTGCTTTTGCAGATTTGGTCAATGATTTTAGAAAAATGTAAAGATTACATTTCTAAAAGTAAATTAAGTTTCTGCACGAGTCTATAAAACACTCTGAAGAGTTCGGCATTGGCAATTTATCCATTTAAGTATAGCTAGAAATGTGTTTAATTACTGATTTGTGTTATAAACTAGTTGCTATTAAAAACAAAGTGAAGTTGAGAGGTTGGGAGAGTAAAATGGAGTATTTTAACACTTGAACTGGAATGAAAATGTAAGTTGATAAATGGAAAATCAACAGCTGAAGGGCCATTCATTCATTCATTCATTCGAGGCTTATTTTCTTAGTGTGGTTATACACCTGCACTTGTATTACTCATTGAGGATGTACAGACAAACGATACAATTCTGGGTCTAAGTGGATGAGAAAAAAACTCTGAAAATGTATTTCCACTCAGTCCTCCTGTCCCTGCCACACCTGCCACATAAGGGGAGGTCTGGGAAGAGGACAGCAGCTGGGGACAGTGCTTGGTGGAAAAGGTCCTGTTTGGGGGACAAGGTTACCTCCTGCCCTCTCAGCAGGGGAGGGTGCTGAGTCCCACTTCACTCAAAGTCAAACGAAGGGCAGCTCGAAGGGACCGGCTGGTAGGACACAGCGTCTTCCTCCTCGCTGCCTGCTTTCTCAGAGGCTGAGACTGAGTTCTCTCTACTGCAGGCAGTACGGTGAAATGAGGGGACCAAGCTTCTGTTAAAACCATGCCTCTATTGCTGGAGTTTGGAGCAGGTATGAATTTTGAGGTCAGAAATGACATCTAATGAGAGGTTTTTCAAGGTCAAGGCTTTTGAGGGCAGCCACCACCAAGATGGAAGAGATCTGTGACATAACAGGCCTGAGACTCCTCTGCACTTCTGGACCAATGAAAAGGGTTTGTAAAAGGAGCATGCCACCCAGATTAGGCGGAAGAGGTGTTCGTGCCAGGGCATGCCCTGTTTAGGAGAACGAATGTTGGCCAGGGCCCAAGGGACCAGGGGTTGCTCTCTCT
The DNA here is from genome assembly GCA_030015415.1 of Cynopterus sphinx. Classification (NCBI taxonomy): domain Eukaryota; kingdom Metazoa; phylum Chordata; class Mammalia; order Chiroptera; family Pteropodidae; genus Cynopterus; species Cynopterus sphinx. The sequence goes on from CM057391.1 coordinate 3,490,014, forward strand.
CAGGTGTGTCTGCATGACAGGTACAGCTACAAGTGACACTGAAGTCCACCTTGCGAGAGCGTACATTTTGTGAATTCAGAAAGCACACTCCCTGGAGGCTACCGGTGAAGGAGAGATGCTGAGGGAGACAGAACCAACCAGCACGAGCCTGGAAACTTCCCCGACCCCAGAGCTGAGTCCACGTTTGTGAGAAAGGCCGCGGTCTCCCTGTTCCTGCTTCCTCATCCCATTCCCAGGGGGCTAGGGCCACGGTGTGGACAAGGGGAGCACCGTCTCCCCTGCCTCCCAACTGTGAGTCCTGTGACTGCCCCCTCTCCCCGTTCAGGATGCCACAGAAAGGGGAGTTGCTGGGTCAGCTCCTAGAACCTTGCGACGTACTGAATACTGCGTTAAGTTTTAATAAATGAAATGGGGAACTTCGGGGAAGTGGTACTGGACCAAGGAGATGTTCACATATTATACGTGAAGGTAGAAGCCGTAAAACGAATCCCCCCAGTATGTTCATTATTAAACGAATTGTGACTCTTCAATAAACGGGCCACCTGTGGGCAGGATGAGTGTACGGTTACCTGTTCACGGAAAATGCTCTGCGACTGACACACTAAGTGGTCCCCTGCAATCAGTTAACTCTAGAAAGGGAGACTGCAGAGGACGGTAGCGTGAAGGAAAACGCGTCTTTTCAGTTAGTAAGGCTACTGTGATTCCAGATCTTTTTATAGCGAACGATGCTAATTTTAAAATGGCAGATTAATGAAGGACTTTACAAACTCAGCTGCGTATTTATCAAAGATGTACATCTGCGCAGGGAACAGAAAACAGTTCTGTCCCACGTTGGGTTTCTTGACATTTGCGCATCCACTGGTGCAGCAGAAGGCAGGTGATGTGACAAACTCCACGTGACAGCGCCTTGGTCAATGTGTTTGTGTGTCTTGTTTGTGAAGAAGAAAAGGCTCGCTCATCACTGCCTGGCCGGGAATGGCTACTTTTCCAGTATATGAGATACAGAGAGACAAAAGCGCATGGATGAAGAAAAGCCACAGAGAACACCCTAATGCTGCTTTGGGGATCATGCCATCCTTTTTTCTGTGTCAGCTCTTCACGGTGCCACCAGCAGCTGCGGGTCCTAACTGGTTCAGGCCTCTCTGCCGTCCTCCTCTCCCATGCTGATGGACTACCTGCGTGAAGTAGAATGGCTGAAAAGTAGCCATCAAAAGAGAGGAGGAGGAGGAGGAGGAGGAGGAGGAGGAGGAGGAGGAGGAGGAGGAGAAGGAGGGGGAGGAGGAGGAGGAGGGTGAGGAGAAGGAGGGGGAGGAGGAGGAGGAGGAGGAGGAGGGGGAGGAGGAGGAGAAGGAGGGGGAGGAGGAGGAGGAGGAGGGGGAGGAGGAGGAGGAGGAGGAACTCTGTTCCCCAAACGTAATGGCACCTGGACGTCAAGGCTCACTCACATTCTGTTTAAGGCTGTTCCCCAGTAGCCACAGCTTCTCAGACCTCTGCTGTCATTTTCGGCATCGTGCTGCGTGGCCATGGTAAAGGATGGCAAACTCCATCAACGGACACCGTTTTTATAATCGTCGATGGCTGCCGTCACTTCAGTCGCATCGATTCTGACCTGAATGACACCAACCGTGGGCGGTGAAAATGGCTTTTCGAGTGAGTGACACAGTCAGTGAATGAAAAGTGTCTCGACAGTTGTCTCTTGGCAGTCAGGACAGTTTCTCCTCGTGCCGGCAGGTGCTCCCTCCTTCTGCTTCTCACCGGACTCAGCGGGCTGAGCTGTGACGAGGGCCATCGGCCTTCTCTGGCTTCTCTGCGCATCCTCGGTGCTTGCTCCTGTTCCTGGTCCTTTCTCTCTCATTCTCTGCATATCAGAAATACAACTGGGCTACTTTTCCTTTTCTTCAGTTTCCCATAGTATATATTTAAGTTTCCCCCTCGACTCTTCTTAGACATGTAAAAAAGGCCACGCTCCTTTACTGTGCTTTTCTTTAGAAATCTCAGCCAACTAACATTTCTTCAGTTCTTCAGTAAGGTTTTGTTCTTCCTCACTTCAACGAAATGTCATTTTAAAAGATGAGACTCTCTTGTCAGGATTCACTTAGATATTAATGAAACTAAAATTCAATGATTGATTTTCTCTTATTTCTTTTGCTGTTCCAAAAAATCTCACCCCCAACCCAAACTTGATTTTTGTCATTTCTGTTTAAATGACAGCATGGCTCTCTTCAGTTCAAGGGTCTGATAATTCGTAAACACCCTGCTCTATCCAACCTCTTTAAGCTTTAAAACAGAGCAAGTTACTTCAAAGAAATTACTGATATTTAAGTAATACACCTTCCCACTTCCATCAATAACAAAATAAAATATTCCAATAAAACGTGCTTTCTAGGAGAAGTCATCTCTCAGTGCTATCATCCTTTTTGTATTTTGCTTTGGCTTATTTCTAATGACCTTTCTTCATCACCTGATGTGTACATTGAACACAAGAGATAACGTTCCAACAGGCTATTTTGTCTAAATAAAAATTGGTGTAGCCAACATGTTGAGAAAGTACATCCTGTGGATATCAAGAAAACGTGATTTTATTTTCAACTTTATTCAGCAGGGAAGCTTGCTTTCCTCCCATTGGTTAAAATGGGTCTGGCTCTAAGAGATTCCTGTTGAATATAGCATGATGGATGGTTCTAGATTTATCTCAAGTTAGAAAACATGGTCTCAATTTAGAGGTTAGAAGTGTTCAGTGTAAGATATAAACTAATATTTCAACATTCATTCAAAGCATTGCAAGAGTTTTTAACACACAAACATACACATACACACACAATAACGCATAGAAAAAAGAACTTTCACAAATTTTTCTGCCTCTCCAAATCCTATACCATTTTTATGCTCTTGCCTGAAGAGTTTCTGAGAATCTTGGGTCCAAATCTTTTTTCATTCCCTTTGAAATACTGACCTGGTTCTTCCTGTGGCAATTATTACTTCTCAAATAAGGTGAAATTCCAAGTTTGACATCTTCTTACATTGACATTTTTAAAGGCTCAGAAAAATTCTATTACCTGTGAGTGTGCAATTTCAAATCTCGAACATGAAGAAAAACTTTCTATAATACATAAAGATATAACTCATGTCAACTTAGCAGATAAGGTAAGTGGCTTATCCAAGAAAATCTAAATACTAATTCAGATATGACAAATCCTTCACAGATTGTCCAGAGTTAGCCTCACATTCAAAGATTAAAGCTACATATTTGACACGAGAACAGGATGTCCCCCATTCAAATGCTGGGGCAAATAAATTCAGGTACATGGTTTCTGATATTTCAAATATTAAATGAAAACTCCTTAGGAAATTAGTAGGGAGCTTGTGTGTATAAATTGGGCAAAATATCCTCAAAACAATCACAAATTCTAGGTGGACTGCACTGATTACTATAATGGTACAACAATAAACCAGCCTTCTGAACCTGACATTCAGGGACAAAACAAATAATGCACCGCTGAAGGCAAAATAAAAATTAAAGTTGATCTGTTGAAGATTCAAAAAAGCTTGCCTTATCACAAAGATTTAACATTGGAAAATTCAGAAGTTTAGTAAGGAAAGACTTCTCATCTAAAACTACATAGCTCAGTCCAGTGGAACCCCAAGATCAATTTTGGGACATAAAATGAAGAGAGTAACTATTTTGTTACTGAAGCTCTGTAATGTTAGACACTTGAGCATTTGATACGTTAACGTACCGATATGAGACTGAATGATTTTTTTAATGAATAAGCTTGTCTTAGCAAGGTCCTTTTGGGGTGGAAGAACAAAGAAATTCCATTCAAAAAGGGGCAAGATGGCATGAGTTTTCTCGAAGATAAAGAGAATTTCACTGAACCCAAGGGGAGAACAACATACGTTCAGGCTTCAGATGAGCCGGTGCAGAGGCATGGCAGGTTTCACACCAAAGAACTACACGATCACTCCAGTGTTTGCCTTCCCCTTGAGGTGTGCACCATTCTCCTTGCTCGTCTGATTAACAGTCCTCTTTCCCTCTGCACGTGGACCACTGTAACTAGCAGAGCTAGCACTGAACTGTTGTGCCTCCGCTGCGAGCTGATGACACTGATCATCCATCCCTCTCATAAACCACCTCTAGGTTCAGTCCAGTCCCTCTGGTCCAATCCGCTATTGACAAGGAGACAGAGAGTTTAGTTATACTTATGGTTTCTCTTCTAGGGATTCATCTACTATGGGTTTGATTTTGAGCTAAGGAATATAGTAGTGTTCTATTAAAAAAAAAAACAACTTGGAATTTATTTCCCTTAGACCTGCCTGGTGTTGCAATAGTCCAAGGGTACCAGTTTCACTGATGCACATTAAGGCAGAGAATCCAAAACACTAACACACCACTCGTTTTACCAGTACGCCTCTCTGTTCTCTTCTGGGTCAGCTGGGGTTTTAAACAGTGCATCACCCCTCGCTCAGCTAGAGTCCAGAAGGAGAATCGCCTTCGTGTGACTGGATAGCAGGGGACTTCCCCTCATCCCAGAAATGCTGTTCACGTGAAAATGTTTATTCAGAACCAATTCAAGGCATGAAAGAACAGTTCCAATAAGGCGTTACTTCTGTGCCCAACTCTAATATCTAAAATTCTCCTCTCAGAGTTAAATTGATATGGAAATGAGAAAATGAATGAGAGCCTTTACCACGATACAGGTGTTCAGAAAATACAGTTTAAATTAGTATAAACCTCCATGGCTTTGCACACTCCTCACCACCTCTTCAAACCTCAGTTTCTTAAGTTATTTCTCTATATTTTCAAACCTAGCATGTCCCTTCTTTTTTGCTAACAATATTTTTCCTTACAGGGTGTGTTGAAATTTGCATACACAACTCAATTTAGCTTCAAACAATCTCCTTCTCGGGCATGCATTAGAAAAAGCTCAGCTATTGGGAGAGTGAATAGGGTGCTTACAAGGACTGAGTCGAAGACCAAAACCCCTCCCACACTCCCTTGGGTCTACTTCCCAGCACCATGAGCTTTCACACAGCAGAGGGCCATCTGTTTTCTGGGTTCATGGTTTTATCCTCTGGCACTCCTCTTCACTCGCTTATTAATAATTCATGCCTCAAGTTTTGCATCTCCCCAATAATATCCCAATCATAAATTGGTGGCACTCATGAAATTTATATTTAAAGGAATTCGATCCACTTTGGTTTCATTAGATTTGTTTGTGTCATATGAAGGCTGCAAAGTGCTAACTGCTCTTCCCTCTCAAGCAATCCCATATTGTTGTAAACAAAACACATCAGGCTGTTAGGACTTTAGGACTGATGGATCAGTATTAATTTATACCACGGCCCTATTTTTTGGGAGGGGGGATAAATTTTCCAGTATCCAGAAAGTCTCTAAGAAAATATATATATCCATATATACATGCACTGATTCTGCCTAAAACAAAACAAAAAACAAACAGAAACTACGCAATTAGTTCATTAATTCAATAAACATCTGAATTAATGAAAGACTACAGAAGGGGATAAGTATGAATGAGATACTATCTCTGCATTCAAAGAGTGCAGAAGACATGTAAACAAATTATAACAAGACAAAATATGCACTTGCATAGAGTTTGCACTTGACAGTAATCGGGGGTGTAATGGATGGAGAAAGTTCTATCTAAAAGGTTCTGATGTGAATGTGTAACAAGCAATTAGATCCTTTAGAGTACTGTGAGCAAAGTACTCTCTGAATTTGCTTGAAATCCTTGAGTAATAATCACCAATTAAATATTTATTTTCTCCAATGCACCCAGCATGGTTTTAGAAGCTAGAGAAGACACAAAATAGTTTTAAAGCATGACCTCCATTAAAGCATAAAAGAGTTGACACAGTCCAGCCCATTTAGTAAATTATAGCTATCTCACCGAGAACAGGTGTTTCTAAATTAGGCCGAGTTCAAAATACTTGTTCTCAATAATATAACAATAGAGCAGTTTACTAAATGAGCTGGACTGTATAGATTTCTTTGCTTAGGAAATGAGTATAATAGGGCCACAGTTTGATGACTGCGATTTAAATATACTCATAAGATTAAGATCTTGGCCATGCTCCAGCTGTGAAATTGCTGCTTTAACCTTACAAATAATTTTAAGCCAAAAAAAAAAACTGAAAAAAGGACAGGGATTCAACTAACCATACTCGGGGGACCCAGAATGACCAGTTGCTTTGTCTGGAAAGGACTCAAAGGGTCTTGATCTGCTGAGGTAAGCAACATTTACAGAAATTCTAGAGAAAAAAAATCTTCGAATTTAAAATTAAGAAGAGATAGTGTATATCTTCTCTTAGCAATTCATACTAAAGTGTTTTTTTGTAATAATAATACATATTATTAATGCTGATACGTCTAAGTGCTGATAATGAGCACACACGGTTATAAGCATTTAAATGTGTTCACTTAATCCTCATGTCTACACTATAAATTCAGTACAATCTATATTGTTATACCCATTGTGGAGATGGGATTTCTTAGTCATAGGAAAGTAACTTACTAGATATCATCTATAGTAGGTATTGGAGCTGAAGGTTACAACTCAGAGCTGACTCTAAGCTTGTCAGCCCAACATCACCCTGTAGAACTAGCCAGATTCAGATACATAGTTCTGGACCCTACCTCTGAGGATTTCTAAGTCAATTGGTCTGGGGTCCAGAAATCTCTTTCTGTAAAAACCAACTGGGGTGATTCTCAGGTAGTTGGGTTTAGGGATTATTTGTTGACCTAGTAAACTGATATTACAAAATTCACCTCCGACACAACTAGTAGAGAAATGGGCCACAGCCACTTTACCTTCAAAAAAGTGAAGGTAAAGGAAAGGACGTGTTGCTGCATATACTGAGAACTAATCACATGAAGGCTTAACATTTCATTTTTTAGCCATGATAAATCCTGAGGATTTTATGCAACATATAAATGAGCCTTGATATAGAACTGCAACCTCCAGTACAAACCAGTAATGAAAAAAGAACCGAGTAGAATACACAGAAAAAACATCAGTAGAACTTAGAGAAAGTTACATGAGAATTGCAGAACCAATCAGAAGAAAGAGATTTCTACATTTTATCTGGGCAAGGGGTTTTCACTAATCCTAGGGTATGGAGATTGGAAATTCATTTTAGAGATACACGGCATTTTATCTATAGTAATAACAGTAGTCATAGCAATATTAGCTACCAACTTTTGAGTGCTTACTATGTTCCAAACTCTGGGAATTAGCAGGTAGCTAAAATAATTCAGAATTGTGCTTTTGAAAGACTTAAGATTATAGAAAGACCAAAATGGGGCAGGGAAAGCATAAAGGAGTTTTCATCATTAGAAGAAGGATGAACAGTAGCGTGGAGTAGGAGATACCAGTGAGGTAGGTAGGTAGGTAGGTGTAGTTAACTCATTTCTCAGTTGACAAACTGAAGTTCAGATGATGTTCAAAGAGTTAACAAGTGATTAGTCTGTGACCAACCCTGCAGATATTTGATTTCAAAGCCTACACAGTCATAATTTAGTGGTTGTATTTATGATTAAAATATAATAATCATAAACCAGACTATAATTTAGTGGTTGTATTTATGATGTTAACTTACACAGCATAACAGGAATATAGTTGTTATGCTATAGTTGGCAGTTACATTTAATTTCTTTTCATCACAGTCTTGAATAAAAAAAACCCTAGAAGTTCTGCCAATTTTGATTACTTTGCTAGTGCCAAGAAGGATATAATGACTATTTACTTTAAAAGTATTTATTCCATCTCTGTGTGCCACACTATACATATCATGCAGAAAATACAACCAAGTCTGCTTAGATTAAAAAGAGAGAAAAGACTTTTGGAGTTCAGCACGTAGCTGGAAGATGTAGGTAACTCTTACAAAGTAAGAGTGAACAGACTCCATAAAAAGTGGCCAAGATGCCCTATTGTTCCCCTCAGCTTGACCAGACTTTAGCTCGGTTTCTTCCTGACTGTAAGTTACTGATCTCTCTTTTCTTAGAGCATTTACTTGTAAAACGTGCCATTGTGAATTATTTCTCTGCCCCTTTGAAACACGCATCAAACTTCTCCCAGTCTTTTGTGAGTTTTACAACCCAGAAAATACTTTTTTGGAAACCTGGGGATCAACTCTGAGATCCAAACACTGAAGGAGAGAGCACCCCACTCCCTTCTCTCATAAGAAGGGCAGGGGCCTAACTTCAGGGGGTACAGGTTAGGTAACAGGTGGCCCATCACCATCACTGAGGAAAACATTTGCAAACTCAGGAATAAGTCAGTGAGCTCTCCAGGTCTCAAATCCCATTGGCCAACCTGCCTCCCCTCCCCAAAGCCTTCCAGCACTTCAAATCTCGCTCACCTTCCCTTTCAGTGGATCTGGGCTCAGTTTCTCTCTCCTACTGCAATAGACTTGAATAATGTCTCCCTAGCTGTCTGACTTTGGTGCAATTTTTACTTGGAGATAAAATTTTAAACGGTTCCAACCCAAGGATGATGGTCTGAAGACTTAGAGGAGCCCTCATGAAGAAGAGAGAGTTACTGCAATCCTGGAACCCCAGGTGAGACTTAGCTGAGCAAACGAAAATGGGAAGCAACTTCACAATGAATGGGGAAGATCTAAGTGAGAGTAAAAAGATCTAAGTGAGCCAGCCAAAGTCATGGAGCAATGACGATGACCGGTGTTCTAAAGAAGGACAGGGGGTGTTAGACACAGAGTAGCATTTCCCCCTCTTTGCTATCGATGTTCTGTACTGGGAACCCATCCTGTGCCTCATAGAATGTTCGGCAGCGTGCAATTTACCCAGTAGATGCACGGAGCACTCCTTTGGCTACAGAAACCAAAACTGTGTCCAGACACTGCCCAATGTCCCTGGGAGGCAATCACCCTGTCTGAGAACGACTACCTGGCTATTGTGTTCCCAGTAATGATTCTGATTTCCATATTGAACTGTTTGCACCCCACAAAGCCTAACGGTCCTTCAAATGATCTATTTTTGTAAGGAACAGACAGACCCCTGGCACACAGAAGTGTGAAGTAAAACCATTACTTCACTGAAGTTCGTTAACCAACCAGCACAGTTCAGAGACACTTGCTCATGAAGTGAGGTGACTGGGTGGATGGGAAACATTCAGCAGCGCAGGGTGAGCCTGATTGCACCGCTGGGCCCACGGAGTCTGCGTGTTTCCACACTGAGAACTTACCTGAGACGATGTGCATGTACTTTTAGAAGTGAGTTTATAGTTGCTGAAGCTCTTAAAAAATTCTCTTTTCATGCATATTTGCAATCACTTTTTCTGAGTCCCGTATTTTCACTTTTGAGGTATTCAGGCTCCGCTCTTTTAAGGTGTAGACTTACCTTTTTCCCCCAGGATGAGGTTTTTTCTTTTTTCAAATTAGCAAGTCAGTCCAGTACAAACAGCTTCTTAACAAGGCTTAACTTTGCCTACCATCTTTCTCTACCAGGAGAGCTTTGAAAAATCTCAATACCAAAAAGGTTTTCTCTGCTAGTATTTAATCGTCCTGCCCTGAGACACGGTTTAAAATTCAGTTTCTCGTTACCAGATAAGCAGAACTTTATATAGTGATAAAATTGTTCAATGTAGCTTTTAACAAACTCATATAAACTTCTGAACAACAACAACATTTCAGTCAAATTAAGATAATAATACCTCAAATATCTGTTATTAAAATTTTGCTGCAATGGCTTTTAAAATACCCCTTTTGCTAAGTGTAGTTTACGGTAATATTTCACTGTCTAAACAACAGCCTGGACCTTCACCTGAAATTACTGTCAATGTCAATACACTGGCTATGAAACTGAATTGCTAATTATTACAAAAATGCAAATGCACATAATATAAAAATGTTTGATTTTAGCTAGCAGAATGAAAAATAATCTAACAACAAATACTATCACGTCAGCAGCTCTTAGGCGTGGAGGCTTCAGCTTCCATCACAAATGTATTTGCAAGTTTTTCATATGTAGTTTATGAGAGGATAGATTTGCAGGACCAACAGGTCATTTCCACTTAGGGGAATTATAAGCTCTTTATTTTTTTATTTTTCCATTGTTTTGAAATAAAAATTGCATTTCCTTCTGGTTCTTCAAAAGTGGTTTGTTACACTTTTTTTTATTATTATTATTATTATTATTATTATTATTATTATTATTTGAAACAGAACAGTTAGTGATACATAAGAACATCTGGCAAAAAGAGTTGTGTGAGAACCACACATTCTTTTTCAGGACAAATAAAATCTCACATCTGCTACTCTAGCCCTTTAAATCTCTATGTACCCAAGGAAGAACTACTAGTCCTCTCCCACGTGATGGAAAATGAAGCCTCTTTAAAACAAAATCAGTTAGGGAGAGCAGCTTCCCTGTGCATGTCCTGAAATGACTGACCTTGACTCCTGTTTGTGAAAATGATCGTAAAGATATGGTACATGTTTTTGATTATTGGGGATGTGAGAGGAAACAGATCAGAGAGCACATACAATTATCACAATCATGCTTCTCAATAATTCATGAAAGAAAACATTTTGTATGGCCAAAAAAGGAAAAACCATTTCATTTCTAAGTAAGGGCAGATTCAAATCCCTCACCTGTCACAGTGGAAAATATTTTTGAAATCATACTAAATGATATGGAGGGTGTGGGTAGATGGGCATTTTGCTCTCTCACTGCAATAATCTCTACAAACTCCCTAACCCAGAGACACTATTTCAAACACCCTCCTAGGAAATCATTAGAGATTTAGGCAATAATTTTGATAAAAGTCGATCAGCATCACATCAGAATAACTGAAACACATTTTGGTTTATTACTTGATAGCCCATTATTCAGTTATTATTTGAATACATTCATGCATTCAAAATATATTTAGTAACACATAAAAATGTTAATGATTTAAATTTAAGTGAAAATGTTCAGTAAAAGCCTATGATTCCAAATTTATAAAGGAAATTCCTCAAAGCTTTATAAACAATAATAACATAAGAAATAAAAATAAATGCATTTGAATGCCAGAAATGTTTATATGTAGTTAATGAGATGAGAAATGGTTTTGGATTCTTGTACATTTTTTAAATTTCCTAAAATATAGAAAACGGATTTATTATTTTTAAAAGTAAAAGTAAATACTTGGTAAGAAAAAAAATTGGACCTTTAAGTGAAAGTGTATTTTGTACCAAAGAAAGTTAGATAATTCCCAGGAGGGGTTTAAACCTGGAAAAGCTGACTTCAAAGTCTTTAGAAAACTGAAGGCTGGACTCCAACAGGAGTAAACCGAACCCTTCCCAAACATAAACAAAAACAGTGACTGCCAGCTTGAATGTGAACCAGCTTTCATCTGTTTGTTTGTACCTTTAACATGTACCTGACTGAAGAGTAGTTATGGGGTCTCATCGCCTGTGACATTTTCACATCTAAAGTTAATATAATGCTTTTATTTCCACGTATATAAATGCCAAAGGACACAGCTCATGGAAATAAGCAGTGGAAAATAGAAATGACCCTACAGTATTGTCACTCACTTCTGTGAACCGCTTCTGAGGTACATGCCCAACTTCAAAAATTACTTTTAATGATCAATCAGCTGATAATGTGATTTTCTCAATGGTGTTAAGCAAACAATTGGAAACCAACTAAGAATTAGATTGTAAAATCAGACTTACCTGAATCACAGGTCGCAGCTGTATCGAGCTTACCTGAATCAGAGGTCTTGTCCAGCATGGAGTTTTCTAATGATTTCGAGAACAGTTCTCATGCACAATGCAGGGGTCATCCCGAAGCCCTGGGGCCGCTCCCCAGACTCCTGTATCTGACATTTTCTGAAACAGATTAAAGTATGAGGTTCCTAAGAGAGAATTCTGGTCTCTCTGCTTCCATAGAAATAACCATGGAGTTCAAGCAACATCTCCATTTTATATTCGTGTAGCATAAATAATTACTGTGACATTGCTTCCAGAGAGCCTTGCCCCGGACATCCATGGATGGCCGGTTTGTCTGTCATGGGCAATCCTATATAAGCAGGAATATTCCGGTAAAAGCATTCCACAGTTAAGAGTTCTGCTAACAACATATGTTTAATTTGTATGTCACACGGGCTGTTGTTAGTAAGTTCACAAAGAAATGAGATCGATTTCCTGCTTTTTGCGTTAACAAGGCCCATACAATCCAGTCCTATAAGAGAAGGGACCAGACTGTAGATTTTGCTGCAAAAGTGAAAAAATGTCTGGCATGTCACATAATGGGAAAGGCTAGTTCTTAAAAGAATCAGTCAAATTATGCTTCCTCTCAGAGAAAGAAATTTTATTTCTCACCTCAAATAGAGCAAACATGTTAATGGCACTCACTTTGTCACCATCTCATTTTTAAATGCGTATTGTAAAGATGAGAGTTTGAAGTCTTACATTTAATCATATTTACCGTTTCAGGGCAATGTCCAAAACTCATGTTAATTTGGACTCAAACCTTTTTTTTGTAATACTTTCTAAACTATAATAGAATTTAAAAAGTGATAATCTTTATAAAGCTACTTTAGGGCTTTTGATGTCATTGTAGCATCCACATGTTTAGAGATAAAATATCCAAAATTCTAAAAATTTTCTCATGAATTATATTCCTAGGTCTTTGAAAGCAAGTAACGATCACATTTGGTGTTCTCTTTGCTGGAATAGTGTATGAAAATGACTGACTGTGATAGAAAATACTCATGAAATAATCAAAGTAAGAGATCTATATTGTATGTACCTCCAAATTTGCCACCATCTGCCACACAACTTCTAAATTTGTATGATCTACATGAAGAACAGCGCTGTCCCTAGGGGATATGTAATACGATAAGGAAAGACATAAAACTCTAACCTGGCTCTGCGGTACCATGGATATAAAAGGTTCAGCTGGCAAACACATTAAGTGTCTTTCTGTCGTATACTACAGGATGCTCTACAGCCCTGGGAAATGCATCATGGTGATATTCAAGACAGAATAGAGTGTGACTTTTCTGAGGGGTAAAATGGGAGAAAGGGGATTACAAAAGGGAAGATAGATGGTCAAGCCCTCTCCATCACAGCCCTCTTCAGGTAAAGGAGTTGTGGAAAAGAAGACGTCCAGAAGGTGATGTTACAAACCTATCCGCAAACTCGTGCTCTGAGGAATGACTTGCTACACCTCCAAAGATGCTCTTTAAAGACCTCCATGTCAAAGCATTAGTGAACCCAACAAAATATGTTAAAATGACTACAGGACGCATGACTATCCGCATCAAAACAAATATCACTCTATCATTCCTCCAGCAGAGGACAGAGTCCTGAGGAAGTTCGGATCTGACCACAGTGCAGGAGAGGAAGACCAAAGATGAGGAAAAGCATCTGAAATGAAGGTGCGTGGCTTAAATGACAAATTTCATTCTTTTCCTTAGAAGACTAAAGCTAGTTGAGATTCCAATTGTTTTTTTACTAAAAAGTTAAATCTTGGAGCTCTTTCTATCAGTGTCCAATATCACACAATATCAAAGTTCCAGTGTTGAAACTTTTGATTACTGTCTAGTGTTTAAGTAAACAATACCCAATAGAAATGTACAGAAACTCCTTTATGTATTCTATAAACTATTTCTAGATAACATGGTATCTTTTCTTTATGAATAAGACTATTTAGTAATTACTCTCAGTTATGATTTTTGGCCAGTTTCCTCGCTTTCCTACAAAAGAACTTTTATTGTTGGATGCATAAAAATAATTAATGGGCAACATTTTCAAGATCAAAATATCTGCCCAGGTATCTCTAATTTGGGAAGCAATTATGGATGAAATTAAGTGATCTAGATTGTTGCCCACTTTAAACAATTTATATTTATACTGTCTGTTACAAATAATTAAGAACAAATTGTCTAAAAAAGGCAAATTCTCATTTTTTTAATGTTTCTACTCTTTATTTTATTTCAGATACAACTGAAAGAAAAATTTTTACTTTCCACAATTTTGAAGACTTCTGCTGTTTTCTCTACAAATAAAAAGGAAGGATGTTTGTGTTCAGATTCATTTCTTGAAAGGCACTGGCTTCTGTTCTCTTTGGATTAATCTTACAATAGTTATTTCCTTGAGCAGCCATCAAATACATAATATTAGCATAAAGTCATAACTTTGCTTTTCACATCTGCCAAGATCAAGATTATGCTGACATCTGATTGACAGGCAGGTTTATCGGCATCTATCTTCTTAGATATATTTTAGACTCTAAAAAAATTACTCGTCAGCTCTCTATTAATTCTTATGTCATGTATATTCAGACACCTAGACATGTGGTCAAAACAGTTATTGCTCTATCTTACAGGAACATGGGAGATCTAAATAGAATTTGTGTAAGATTTACAACAGTTTAGAAATTGGCTATAGGAGTAAACACAATCTTGGAAAGAAAAGAAAAATATGGTTGGGGATAAAAATTTAAACATCTATGCCTTTTGGAATTAAAACTTGTCATGTGATTGAATTTGAGAGTAAACTAATTTATGATGAAAATGGACGTGCATATATATATACACACACACATATATAATCATATAAAATGCACAAAAAAAGAGGTAGACATTCATTTAGCAAAGATCTTCTGAAATCTGAGCATTTCTTAAGCCTTTCTAAAAGCTATGAGGTTGTTGTTTTTTTCTTCCTTTCACACTTCCATTAAATAATAATAAAAGTATAATGGTAATTTTCCATTTTGAACAGCATTGTTATTGTTAAATGTACTAGTTATGATGAGAATTTCTGTAAACAGGTTCTAATTTTTAAAATAGTAATACTTTAAGTTATAAGATATATCACATAGCCAGGAGAGTTACCTGATTTAAACTAAGCTCACATTTTTTTCCTCATCTGAGAAGGCAAATGATAATATATAAAGAAATTGAGTCATTTGTTAATTTAATAACATGTATCCGCCAAGCAACCTTCTAGATCCTGGAGACACACTCTGGTATGAAACAAATCACACCCCTTGGTACTTGTATTCCATTGGACGAGAGGGAAAATAAACATGTAAGTAAATAACCAGACAATTAATTATAGCAAGGTAAGTGCTATAAAGAAAATAAAGCAAGGAAAATGGGAATAAAATGTTCAGTTTTAATAAGGTGGTCCCTGGAGGCCTCTCTGAGCGTTTGAGCAGAGATCTAAAAGATGTGCTTCAGGAAGTCATGCTACTATTTGGAAAGACTTCCAGAGAAGAAAATGGCAGACGTTTTGTCTTTTTCTTTTTTTCCCCCTGCTGTGAGGGGAAGCATGCCTGAGGGGCAGCAAGGAGGTCAGTGCAACTGAAGCACACAGGAAGAGAAAAAGGAAGGTGATGATGAGAGGAACAGAGTATTATAAGCCACTGATCTCAGGAAGATCTCAGGAAGAGCTTACAATGTAAAGATCTAAGGTCATGCTCGAATTAAGAATTCACAACATAAAGTACAATATCTATTTTAAAATAATTTTTACTTAATCGCCTACTCATTCACACGATGTTGAATACATTTTGATTTTAGGACCAGATCCACAACTATTTAATATATGAAGATACCAGATGAACAGATAGGATAGCCACCTGGGTCATTAAATGAAAGAGGATTTAAAGAAAGGTCAAATCAAAAATTAACTCACCAAGAACTGAAGGATTTTGTAAAGATTAATCAGATTAACTGACTCGATTAAGGGGAAAGCTAAACACTGTTGAAAGACAAAGTGAGGCAGAAGATAAGTTTAATGAGAAGAAGCTGTTTTTAAAAGACCTGCTCAACCTTTTAGAAATCACTGAGAAGTTTAGAGAGAGAATCAAGTGGAATTAGGTAGTTGTAAATGTGATTCACCATCAGTAAAGAAAGGCACCATACTGTTCTGAATAAATCGTTTTAAAAAGAGCCAAAAATTCTTAAGTAATAAATATTCAAAAATAAATGTATTTTGGAAACAATTAAAATGTAAATTTGATGGAAAATTTATGGAGTTAGAAGCTGTTGAGTGTAATACCAGAATGCTAGTGACAAATAGCAAATCTATTGCCCCGAAGCGATCATCTCTGAAATGACTCCACTCTATAAAAAAGTGAAAGAAAAACTGACATCAATATTGTATTTTGTTTCTGGAACAGAAAATATAATGCTATTTGTATGGCAAGTAGAAATATAACATATATAAATTGTTTAGAAAAAAAATGTTTCATTTTACACCTTGAAAAATTGGATGAAAACACATTGATGACCCAACTCACAGTGCAGATATGGACTCCGAAATGTCATGTTATGACACGTGTGGAGGAGTCATGAACTTGATTCCTGTCTGCAGTATCTCTTACTGTTATGACTATATCTCAGCAATTAGCCCAGATTACCTGATATTACTATCCTAATATTAAAAAATACTTCGTATAAATGCTCTTCTAGACTACAATCTCTACCTACAATTTATTACCAAATTTTTAAAAATCAGAACATTTCTTTAGTAACCAAGAAACTTAAAGTCAAATAATTGCCTGATTATTGTAATGAAATATAATGAAAGTTTCTTATTTTTTATTTTTACCCCAACTTGTTTCTTTTGTGCATTTGGTTTACCCAATTCTATTAGAAGACAACTGTAAATAACAGGTAATGCTAATCTGCATTTATTAAGAAGCCGGACTTGTGCCAATGCACTCTCAATACACTGCCAGGGTCCTTCTGAAGTCCTCACAGCTACAGTGTGAGTGGGCATACTACCACTGTCTCAGCCTAATGCAGGATAACGATGAAACTGAAGAGGAAAAATAACTTGCTGATGGTCAGAGAAACCAGCGAGTGTATGACACCAGAACCCTAACGCAGGTGCTCTGGATGCCAGAGCCAAAGCTTCCAACTGCCACTCTAAGCTGCCTGTCAAGGAAATGGGACAGAAAGCCTGCATGGCAAGGCTGGTGGGCATCTGAGCTGCCATGACGCCGGGGCAGAGGTTACTCCCAGAGGGGCACACACAGTTTATTTGAGTAATGAACTAAGTGCTTTGATGATGAATTAGCTGAGGCCTAAGCTCGTTTCAACATAATTACATTAAATTAATGGATTATAAAAATAAAAATGAGTGTTGTCATAGCAAACTGCCTATAATTTTATTTGGTCAAAAACATCAGGGATCTTTATTCCATACATGAAGATTAACAGATGAACATTAAATGATTATTAGAATAACTGAGATTAATACATGAGGATTAGGTGCATTTTTCACTGTTTAGGTGGTTTGTTACCTGAGTAACAAACATTTGGACCCCAAGCTATTAGAGACATTAAGTGGGTCACGAAGGATGGGGATCCAGTGTGCAGCCTCGCAACCCCAGTTAACAACACTAGGATTTACACTTCGGATTTGCTGAGAGTCGATCTTAAGAGTTCTGAACCCCCCCCCCACACACACACACAATGATAACTGTGTGAGGTGATTGACATGCTAATTTGCATGGTCATTGTAACCATTTTACAATGCATTTGTGAGTCGAAACATCACATGGTACATCTTACATACATACACGTTTCATTCTCAGTTACACCTCAACTAAGCTGGGAAAGAGGGAAAGACATTACAAACATTTATCATCTATAAATATTTCCGAAGAACTTGGTTGTCCTCTTGACAGTCTGTGCTGAGGTATCTGCCTTTAATAGAGTTGTCTTTGCGGATTTATCATGTCTGTGAAGCTGAGCGGACCTCATTATTCCCAAACCACAGTGAGAGAGGGATGCTGCCTGCTAGAATGAAACACCTTCCTCTGAATGTTCACGACGAAACAAAAGCCACAGGAAAGCGACATCCGCAGAATGTGCAAAAGTAGCTAAAAAAGCGTTTTCAATCATCGCAGGACCTGGCGGAAATGTGCTCACTGACAGCCAAATGAGGACGGGTGCCTTGCGCTGCCGAAGAGACCAGTGCTCGAACTGGGTCCCCCCGTGGCACGGACGCTTTCTCTACGAGGTAACGAATGAACACGGAGTGAGGGACACGTCTTCAGGGAAAAAGACACACGGCCAGGTGGACAGGGAAGAGCTGATTCAACTGTCGTGTGATGACGTCGACCTCAGCAAAGTGCAGCTTAGCGACTCCCGCTGAGAAGGACAAGGGCCATTCAGGTACCGGGCACGGTCGTGACCTGACTAAGGCCCAAAACTGCTTTGCAGTTTCACTGGTTTCCTGCCAAAGCTTTCAAGAAGGGAAGACACAAAAGGAATCTCAACCAAGAACCAAATTTTCTGCTGAACAGAACTTGAGCTTTTCCGGGATTAATTCTTTGAACTCTGAGTGCCAGACGCATGCCTCACAAAGCACCTTTTCCTTTTCAAGACAAACATAATGCGTGTCTTCATTTATGGACACTGTTATCTTAAGTCACATTGGGATTTTTCATCTTTTATCATATCAGGTAAGAAAAGGGGGCACTAAAAACTTGTACCAAAATGCAAACCTGTCCCCTGAGAACCCATGATCATTGTGCCCATAGGAGAGAAAGATTAATTGCCCTCTACCCTCCTAGGTTCTTGGCTGAGACATGCCCTGTAATAAAAGATAAATTAATGAGAGAAAAACCAAGAGTAGTTGAATGACACGTACACGTGCTTTACACCTGGGAGATACCCAGGAAGACCAGTGAACCTGGGGAAGTGGCCCAGGACCCCACCTTAAATACCTTATCCCGCTAAAGAGAAAAGGAGATGTTGCAGGGAGGGTGACCAGGAAAGGCACAGTAGAGGGGGGAGTGGTTGTTATGCAGATTTACGTCCATGCTTCCCTCCTGGTAAGGATTTAGAGTTACAGCCAGTCATCTTCCTCCTCCTGGTAGAGAGGGAGACACCTAGGCATAGAGACTTCCCTGATGAATGCAAATGTTTCTTACAAAAGGGTCATTTTGTCTAGGTCTTCGCAGCTTTTCCTGCATCTGCAGCCCCTCAAAACTAGCCAGACCAAAATAACTGCTATGCCAAAAAGGCATATTTTGGTGCAGCAAATTCTGCTCCCCTGCACAGGTCTGCCATCTCTGTCCTTTCTTGTAATGGGAGATGTCTAGTTCTCTTCCACAACTGTCCTGGCCCTCTCCACAGGGCTGTCAACAGATGGTTTCCAACCCTCCTGATTTGGGAGAGCCAGCAAAGATCCTCCATATCCTTGGACCCAGGGCTTGGTCCAGGGATGGGCATGCAACCCAAGTGGAGCAGTCAGCATCAACTGTGGAACTCGAGTGGATGCTGGGATCTCTCTTCCTGCTGATCCCAGGTACTACAGAAACGTAGCCAAGTGCTGCCACACAGTGAAATCCTGTCTGAGAACAAATGAAAACGCAGAAGGCAAAGACAGAAAATGCAAAGAAAAGAGAGACACAGCTCTGATGGCACCATTTCCATGCCAGTCTCCGGCACTGTTTCCAAGCACCTCTGATTTTATCATTTTCGATTTTATAAGCCACTGATATATTTCTTTAACTGCTGGGACTCTGTCACTTAGAGGAAAAAAAAAAGCGACAACTAATTTATGAAAAATCTGTTGGGGGGGTGAATCACTTGTATATTTTTTAAGAGATATTTACATTGAACTAGAAAATAGCATTCTAGAATGATTTCTCTATGATAGTGTTCTAGAACATTGTATGTGTGCAGTCTGCAGAGTCTACTATCTTTGAGGTAAGAGACTATGTCATCACACAAATTTCTATCTCCCCACAGTACAGGACTCATGAGACTTTTTAAATCTAATCGAGTACTGGATTCCTTGCCTATAAAATATTATATAAAAATTCAACAGGGAACATACTTTCCGCCTATTAAACTCTCGAGTAAACCACTTCTTAACTCACTGCAGTTTATTTTTGCCTTAAGTTATCTTTTATGTTGTCATGTTCTGGTCTGACTGCATGATAACTGAAATAGGAAAAATAGTAATTAAATATTCATTTAGAGTGTCCACAAAACTTGAATTCTTCTCTTTACAATCTCCTACAGAAAATTACATAACATAAAGGAGCATTATTGTTCACAATTGTGTTCATTCATAAACATTATCATAATACCATGCTTTTAGCATCTTCTGTACCATTTTAAGCACTTTTATGCATTTTTTCATTTGCACTATGTACCTTCTTTTCAAAGAACTGACTACTCTGTGAATACCGTAATGGGTGGGCTACGACGTGGCTACAAAGTCATGATCAAATACCAAGCAAATGAAAAAAATGCCTTCTCTATTGTTTTGGTGTTCCCCAGAGGTACAAGCAATTTTACTGATGCTTTCATAGTAAAGATGCAGAGACAGTCTACATTCTATGACACCAACGGTTTCAATTGAGAAAGCACAATTCAACACCTTTATGGACCTGTCCGCAAACCCAGTCCCTGCTCAGTATGTGTGGTGCTGGCCATGTAAAGTGGGAGCTCTGCCATGTGGAGGGCACTGCTGAGGACGAGGCAGAGAGCAAAAGCACACGCTGAGTGGCATTCGACAGGAAATGGATGGGGACAGCCACCAATTCCGCTGTCCTGGCACTGTAGTCCCATAGGTGTTGTCAATGGACCTGCCACAGACTTTAGAAAAAAACAAGAGCAATGGAGGAGCATCAGAAGAGCGAGACAAGCTCTCAGGTCATCCAGGCTGACTGGCAGGCTGCATGCACACACAGGTGGCATCTAAGAGGACGCAATGGGGAGCAAATGCCAGGAGAGAAAAGAGCTGTCTGACCTTCACGTGAGCTCCCTAAACATATACCTCTCTGCAGGGCGCAGAAATCTCTTGGGCTCATGGTGTTTGAGCACAATCTCTATCTAATCACTGGCTGATGGTTGAGGTATGTGAACACAGGAGCAACTTCAGGAAACCAGGCTAAGAAGCCAAAAATAAGAAATAAAACAAAACTGAGCAGAGACATCAGCTACAGTATAATCCAGAGTAGGTACAATATATTATCTAATAAGTCCCATTTCAACAAGAAAAAATATGGGACATACAAAGAAATAGAAAAAGAAGCAAAGCAGTCAATGGAAACGGTTCCTGAGTGGGTGTAGATATTGAATATAATAAATAATGAGAAATTATAAATCTGTTCAAAAAATTAAAAGAAGCCATGTTTAAAGATTAGAGCTATATGTTCAATGAACTGGCTTATAAGGAATCTCAAGAAGGAAATGGAAACTATTTAAAAGGAACCAAATGGACGTTCCAAAGTTGAAAAGTGTTATAACCAAAATGAGAACCGACTGGCCCAACTGCTTATTTTTATAGCAGAAGAAAAAAATGATCAAACTGAAAAATGGATCAATTTAATTTATCTTATCTGAAGAAAGAAAGAAAACAATATTTTAAAGAGGATTAAAGCCTCAAAAACCCAGGGAGTAACATGAAACCTATCAATATACATGCAATAGGATTCCCAGACGGAAAAAAGAAAAACTATTTTAATGATGACCGAAAACTTCCCAAATTTGATGACAAACTAATTTCCAGAGTCAAGAAGCTCAAAAAACTTCATGCGGGACAAAGAGACATCTGCATTTGGAGACATCATAATCAAAATGCTGAAAAAGAAAAAGATTTAAAAAAATGAAAGCAGCAAGAGAAAAATGACTAGACGTGTACAAAGAAACAACAGTAAGATTAATGACTAACTTCTCATCAGAAACAATAAAATCCAGAAGGCTGTGAGATGTCTTTTCCAAAATGTGAAAGAAAAAATTAAAACCTGTCAACCCAGAATGTATATCTGATAAAGCTACTATCACAAGTGAAGGAAAATAAACACATCCACAAAAACACAAAAGATTAAGTGAATTTATTGCTGGCAGATATGCCTTAAAATGTACTACAGGAAATCTTTCAGTCTTAAAGTACATGACATCAGATGGTGACTCAAACCTACAGGAAAAATAAAGGACACTAAATAAAGAGCACAGCAAAAATGTGGATAAATATAAGTGACTGCAGACACATTTTTGTTTCTCTTTTTAAATAGAGAAAATATTACCGCCAAAGTCAATAACAATGACACAGAATTGTTTGATTCGATGACATTTATAATAAAATATTCATAAAAATAAAAGTATAAAGAAATAAAAATCTAACCATACTGGAAAAAAAGTTGTTATGTCCAGAATTAACTAAGTATCAACCTGAAACTGATTAGGGTAGGTTAAAATTCATATTGTAATCTCTATAACAACCACTAAGAAAAAAAAAACTGAAAAAAAAGTACTAAAAAAAGAGGAATCAAAATGTCATATCAACATTTTTAAAATTTTAATCACAAAACAAGATAGTAAAGAAATAATAATAATAAAAAGAATACAAAAAGTGACAGACAGAAAACAATGGCAAAAATCCAGAGATTAATTCAATCGATAATAACGTTAGGTGTGGATAGGTTAAAACTCAAAAGACATATGAAAATTTGTGGGTTTAGACAAACCAGCTCCTGGAGGAAAAGGCATAGTTTGAATGCCTATGTTGAAAAGATAAAAAGGTCTCTAACAAACACTCTACTGTCCACCTTAAAAAACTAGAAAAAAAATTAAGCCAAAATTCTGCAGAAAAATGGAGATAATAAAAAACAGACAGAATTCAGTTAAATGGAAACAGGAAAACTACAGAGGAAAATCAATGAAACCAGAAACTGACTTTTTGATAAGATCGACAAAATTAGCAAAACTGGCTCTTGTGACCCAATCTGCCTGACTCTGTCCTTGACCAAACTTCAGTCAAGCTCTTCTAAGCCAGGCTCCCAAGAGCATCCAACCTGCCACGGCCACTTCAGGTGCCACTGGAGCTGCTGGGTCACATGGCCCGAGAGGCAGACAGCTTGCCCAGCGGCCTGCTGTAGGCCGCCCCGTTCTGGGCCCCACACCCAACTGGCAGCTTTTGGGGTGATTCAGCAAATGAGCCCAATGAGCAGCACAAACAAGTGAGGAATATGCTGCTCCCCAAATGTGGAGGACACTGGGCATGGTGTCGCCTTTTGGGCCTCAGCAGGGGCCAGGTGTAACGACTTACCCTTCTAGACAGACATGTCCACACGCCCCCTACACTCAGGCATTTATTGAGCTAAAAAGTCATCACAGAGGCTAATTCAGACACATTTTAGCATAAGACAAGAGAGATCTCTCCAATTTAATGAGCAGGAGTGAGTTAAGTCCATATCTTGAGGAGGTGTAGTTCAGGTCAGCGAGATGCTGGGAAGAGATAATTCAAAGAAAAACAAAAAAGGTGGGGGCGGGGACAAAAGGCAAAACGTTAGAACACCTGGCCTTCTTCTAACCACAGAAATGAGTGAAGCCACGAGCCTCAAAGGAATCAGAACAGGAAAAGTTAAAGCTTTGGCTCAACTGCAAAGGGATGAAGCTGCCCTTGTCCACCACAGAAATGGAAATGTCGTTACAAATCAGAGTTTTTACATTTTTCTTTCAGGTGCAAACGCCAAACGTTAAGAAAACTAAAGTTTAAAAAAGCCTTCCTGTCTTTGTTGATATTGTCAAACACGTTTAGTAAATTTAAGACAAAGACATACGTTGATTAGAAACTATTATAAATGGTAAATTAGTATTATTTTCACCTTTCTAGAACAATGGCCTTTTTAGACACGATTACTGTTTTGTGCAGACTCTTCTCTCCTTGGTGTTAGGGCGAAGGGCCTTGTTCAAACCCATGTCATGAGAAGAGCTCAACCACCTTCGTGTTGTCATTTTTTATTTTCTCTGTTTTTTTTTCCCTTTCGACTAGGGAACTAATCTGATCTGCATTTCTGTCTCCCCCGCTAGGCCGTGAGTTCCATGAAGGCGGACAGTAAAATTACTCATTTCTTACACTCGAGAACCTATCGTGCAGACTGGAATAAAGCAGGTGCTCAATCAATATTTTTCAATAAAGTTGAAGCCCACAGAGGACATTTTTCCTTTCCTCGTAAAAATAAAGCTGGTAATTTTGCAGACATATTTTCAAAATGTCTTATTTTTCATGAGTGTGACAGTTGCTGCATATGTCCTGGAATTTTTTTTTCTCCCCACAGAGGAGGAAATAGCTAACAGTTCTTATTATACACAGTAAAAGACTTTGCCATAAAACTTGAAAATAGCCTGATTTTCTTCCATTCTTGGGGCTTGCTCCAGGCATAGGAGCACATATTTTAAAATGAAAAACGCAATTAGTGATTTTCATAAAGGAAGAAGCCATTGACTTCGCTTTACTCTGCCGTGTGACCTGATGCTGGGTGACAGTTCCTACCCTCTGTGGACGTGTCTGACAATTCTGTAGGCGCCGCTGTATTGGAACAGGGTAGGGATATAATTGAGCTCTTGTTAAAACATGCTGTAACGTCAGGCACGCTGAATTTTAATTCCCATGGTGGGTCCAGATAATCAGGAAATTCTCCAACTGCAGGGAGACTTTAAAATAGCATGTGACACTTTTACAGCTGGCCATAATTTCATTCCTTGCCACCTCTGATCAAAGTGTCACCTCGAATGAAGGCAAAGAGACAGAAAAATGCTACTGTGAAAGCCACAAGGCAACAGAGTCACCTGAATCGAAAAGTAAAATCCTCACACCACAGGGCTCCCCCAAAACTGACACGCTCACAGTTAGAAGATTTCTACAGCTAACACTAAACTTTAAATCATCTCTAATTTTATTTTATAATTGGAACTTATCGCAAGTAACCTCAAAGCCTGCCAAATGCAGAGGAAGCATCCAATTAACGGGCAGATGCGAGTTGTTTCTACCCTGGCTGGCTCGCCTGAGCCATGAGAACACACAGGTTCTGTAGTAAATAAATACAGGTGTTCTCCAGGTGATAACTGCGACCTGACCATCCAACCCCTGAGACTCGAGGATATGTACAGACTCCTTCCTGCACAAAAGTGGTTCTCACTGGGAGGTTATCCAGGGTTAGTCTAGGAGGATGAAATGCGTAGGGAAATCCGGCCCAGGTCTCACAGTTCTGGGGACTGGGAACCTGCGACCTGGGGCCAGCATGGGCACCTGAGTGCTCTCTGCCAGGCCACAGCTTCTCGCTGTGTCCTGGCATGGCAGAAGGAAGCTTTTTGGGGTCTTTTATAAGATCACTAATCCCATTTTTTAGGGCTTCACTCCTATAACCTGTGCAGGTCTCAAAGGCCCACCTCCTGACACCAACACACCAGACACCAGAACCGCAACATATAAATTTCAGGGGACTCAAATACTCAGACCATAGCACGACCTGATGGCTGCACTGTAAATCTTAAAATTTCCTCTTTTCCTGCTGCCTTCACAGCCCCTCAGATGGGCTGTGAACACCCCTCCCAGGGGCCCAGGTGCACCAGTATGAAAAGGCTGGTCCTGGCCACAAGTTTCCCTTTGCACGTTCCCCTGACTGTGGCCCAGTGACATTCTGCCAAGACACCAATGGAACCCCTGGCGACCTGCCCACAGTCCTTGCTCTCAGGTCCCTGCCTGCTTGGGTGAATACGCTCCCTGGGTGTCGCCCCCCGCCCCACCCCATGTGGGGACTTCGTGACTCTATCTCTCTAGGACCTGTGACGTAATAAACTTCATCTTGCACCTCTCCTGTGTCCCCTCTGTAGCAGCATCTGACCGACCATCTCATGAAAAAATGCAAAACACTGACACAGCAGGAACCTGGAGATTTCTCAGATAGAGCTGGAGGCAACCTGTGAATACACAACCTGGGGAGATCATGTTGTAGATGAAGAGTCTGAAATCCAGAAAGAGGGTCACCAAGGTGTGGCAGAGCAAATATTTTATCTCAGATTTTTCCCTAGAGACCCTTGTTTTTCCTATAAATACATATGCCGCCTCCCTAAATATCTGATTGTCCTGTGTCCTCTCATGATTTTTATAAAAACGGTAAAGAGCAATAATGACTGCTAAGGTTCTCCACACACACTAAAAAACTCCGGGTCAGTTAATCTGCTCAAACAATAGGATTGCTCTTTTAACAGTTAATAGATGCAAAACCAATGACCATCTGTGCATGTAATTGCAACTGGCAAGAAATTATTTTCCTTTACCTCTCTAAATTTTTTGTTATCGATTGCAGCGTAACCAGCTCCCCTATCACTCAATGTTCTGAAACAAACAACATGATATATTCATGACTCTGTGGGTCAGGAATTGGGGCAGGACTCAGCTGGGTGACTCTTCTGCTCTGCGTGGCATTTACTGAGGCCATTCTATGGAATTCAGCTGGTGGATTTGGGTAAATCTAGAGAGGCCAAGCTACCTTCACCCAGATTTCTGTTTCTTTGCCATGGATGGCTGAAAGAATGGGCTCAACTGGGTCACTTTCTTCACGTAACCTTGGAACCTCCCTGTGTGGCCCACTGGGCTTCTTCCATGCACCCTAAGGCTCTGAGAGACCAGGGAGGAAGCTGGCTGTCCTGCTAAAGGCTAAGCCCCGCTGGTGTGCTGTCCCCACTTGCTGAGCTCTATTTGTTAGGGTGCTAGAGAAAGAACCCCTTGACTTTGATGGGCTGAGTTGATATTTAATCTTCCACAGTACATCAGCAAAGAGGTTAGATTCAAAGAGCTTTAATGATTGCTTCCTTTCCTTTGTCCTTCTGATTTAGAATATTTTTTCTTAATCAGTGTTTAGGAATTTATATTCATCTCAGGACGTTTAAGCTTAGCCATATTGAAAAGTGCTCCTTTTCATTTTATGTTTGTAAACTATGTGACACTAATTTTATTTAAACTTTCTGTTGAACAAGATTCACATTTTTGGATTTTTACTGCCTATTGTTATTCTGTAGAGTTTTGAAAAGCCTTTTTTCCACTGCTTGTGATTACTGCATAGTTTTTAAGCGACTGTGTGAGTGAACTGTAGGCAGTATAACTGCCTCTTAGCAGAATAAAATCCACAGAAAAGGGAAATGAAAGTATTATTTGTAAGCAACCGTCCAATGCTGAGTATGTCGATAGACCTGTGGTAACCCCTGGCGGGGGACACATCTTATTTACTGTTGCAACAGTAACAATTAGTATGAAGTATAACTAGTTCCGTTTTCACAAAAACCAAGAAAAAAATCCAAAACGAATTCATTCCTATGTTCACTGCAGCATTATCTACAATAGCCAAGATGTGGAAGCAACCTAGGCGGCCATCAATAGGTGACTGGGTAAAGAAACAGTGGGACACATATGCACAGTGGAATATTACTCAGCCATAAAAAAGAATGAATTTTACCATTTGCGACAACATGGATAGACCCAGAGGGTATTATGCTAAGTCAAATAAGTCAGACAGAGAAAGACAAATACCATGTGATCTCACTTATATGTGCAGGCTAAAGAATGATATAAATGAGCAAACAAAAACAGACTCATAGATAAAGAGAACACAATGGTGATTGCCAAATGAGAGAGGGGCTGGGAGGCCAGGTGAAAAAGGTCAGTTAAGAAGTACAATTAGCGGTGACTAAATAGTCAAGGGAATATGAAGTACAGCAAAGGAAATATAGTCAATAATAGGAAACAGCTATGTGTGGTGCCAGGTGGGTACTAGACTTATGAGGGGGATAACTGTAAATTATATAAATGTCTAACCACTATGCTGTATACATGAAGCAAATATAAAATAATGTCAACTGTAATGGAAACAAATAAAAATAAAATTTAAAACAAGAAAATAATAGCCAAACCCAGGAAGGTATGCCTCCAAATACACGTTTTTTACTCTTTTATGGCACTGAGGAATAATCTTAGACATTAATGCATGCTTCAGTCCCCAATTCACGTTAAACAATATTAAATGGATATGAGCACCTGAAAAGTTCATATGACTCATTACCTAATTCTAAAACTGGGGTTAAAACTGGAATAAATTTATGTTTATTTCATGGAGTGGTTTAGATGGTGAATATAACAACATAGATCAGATTTTGCAAACGATTAAGTTTCTATGTGGATTCACTTTTCAAATGGCTAAAAAAATTTTTTTAACTTAATAGCTATGCAGAACAACATCTATCTAGATATTTTATTTCTAAAACTCAAATTCAGAAGTAAAAGAAATTATGCTGTGATATTTCTTTGACAGTAGAGAACCCTGGAAGCAGCTGCGGACAAAATCTTATTTTCTCACTTGGAAGGATGTAAAACCACCAGAGATACTAATAAGAAAGGCTAATCAGGATTTCTAAGGACTGAGATAAATTTGAGACTATAATAGGATTACATTCTCTGCCACTCAAGTCCTTGAAATTTGCATATTAAACTGGAAGGGTCTGGAAATTGGAATGGCTCCACTAAATCCAGATTTGTGCCACTGACAGCAAACTAGAAGCTAGAACTTTTCTTGACTTTTATTTCTGCAAAAAAAAATAAAATAGGAGAAAAAAAAAATAAGCCTTCTCCTAAGCGGTTGCTTTGAAAGCTCATAATTAGATGGGCCTTCATCTTGATATCAAATGAGAGAGAGAGAGGGAGAGAAAATCACTTCAACTGCTAATTACAGAGAATTCAAAATTCTGGAAACGCAGTGAATTATTTTCATGAAACTTACTTTTTCAAAAAGTCCAGCATCAACAAAAGTCCAAAGAAGCAGAATTTTGGCAAAAAAAAATATCATTTTTCTCCTGAAAGACAGAAAAGAAGAATGTTGTCAGGCATCACATAAAAATACATATTATTGAACCAAGAATGTGGATCTTGTGAAAAATAATCAATACATAGCAGTGACAAAATAAAACAACGACATATTTTCAATGTATGAAGTCATTTCCTCATAAATTTCAGTAGAACAGAATCATTGACCATCATTTTACGATTTAAAAATATTTAATTCAAAACAATTTATTACACATTTCCCATAAATCAGCCCACTCTGGAAATGAGAGAAACAGTAATAAATGTTAACAGATTAGACTCGGATCGTACTCCATAATTTATAAAGCTATTTCATACACATTTAAGTCTTAGAAGGACCTTGGCAGGACAGTTAGGCAGGATACACTGCTCTCTTCGGAAAGAACATCCAGTTAGCAAATGGGGGAGCCCGGATTAGCGCACAGGTGTTCTGAATACGACAGGTCCGCCCAAGAACATGCCCGAAGAACAAATTTTATAGACGGAGAAATGAAGTCCTAAAGAAGTGATGTGACACGTCTTCCCTATTCTACTATTTCAGTCCTTGTCTTCAGCATCACCCTCTCTTCTCCAATTAAAATCCTTTTTAAACATTTCTACATAAAGATAAGTTTGTAATTAGGAGCAAAAGCATTTGTGTGAAGAATTATAACCTGTTTATCTGAAAGATGTATTTCTACATATAAAATAATGTTTAAATGCTGGGAAGTTATCTTTATCTGAAGGACAATCAATGTTCCTTATTTTATCCATCTGCATCTCACAGTAGCCCCTTTGGAAGAGATGGACACAGATACATTTCTGTGCATTGCTTCAGCTGGAGATATCCTCAGACATCAAGTATTTGAGCAAAGCACTTTTCTTCCAAATAATAGAAATAAGGACATGGTAAGCACTACAGAAGCCAGAAAGGCAAAGGCACGTGAGCAAGTGGGGGTGGCGAATGGGGTGCTTTCATTTTTCTAGGTGAGGAAAATGTGTCAATGATAAGTGAATTTAAATGACAAATAATGTGATATAAGTGCATGAGGCACTGTTTTAACAATGAGTCCCCTGAGAACCTCGTGCTCGGGTTCCCTCTGGCTTTTAGTCTCCACAGTAACTGTGTGTATTAGGGAGCTCACACTCTTATAAATAACATAAGCCAGATGCTCTCTTGCCCATCGGATTTTTGAAAAACTTCCAATGAAAAATGTAGGCTGGAATCCAGGGCCCAAATCTCCAAGTCTGTACTGATAGAAATCACAGAAAATAGGAGAGAACAGAGAGGAAAAGAAAAGAAGGGTGTTTCATTAAGAACTCTCAGTGATTACTAAATCTAACATCTGTGATATTTTTTTTCCAGGTAATTGGCACCATTCAACACTCATTATAAGGGTTTTGGTGTAAACTTTTCTTTGGGTTATTTTGTTTCTATATCTGTTTTCACAGATGGAAATAACTCATACAAAACATTTTCAAAGAAATACATCTGTTGGAGTTGAACATATAAGGCCTCTTGAAAAATAAAGAGAGAAAAATGGTGACCTCATGAATAAAAAAGAAAAGAAGAAAGCAATTTGCCAAAAGGAATGTTTCATTAAGCTCCAAAGAGTGGGAGAATAATTGAGATTTTCATATGTTTATAGATAAACTAATGTGGGCTCTTTAACTGAAAGAAGAAAACATTTGGAGAGATGGTTCCGCTCCAGTTCCAAGGAGCCCAATGTCATGTCCCTGGAGACATACAACTACTCACTACAGATTTCTAAACTCAGCTGGGTGCTCTGCAGATGCCAGGAGACAAGGGGAAAGGCCTAGAAACTTTCCTATTGATTTTATAAAGAATTATTGACAAATGTCATTTAAAATGCAAGAGTTAAAGGTAAATTTTAATTTCTTATTTCTATAAGCATAAAAGAGAAGTTGTAATTTTAAAAAGTTATACAGATATTATACTAAAAGTTTGGTATCTTCAGAATTATCAGTTAGCTGGTGAGGTCCTTGGCCTCCGGAGGACACTAGAGACACAGGTGTCTACCCTCTTCCTTCTACTTTCCACTCCCTGAGACTGACTTGTTGGTCAGTTCTCTGGCAAGAGGCAAGTCTCACTTTCCCCTCCAAGTCATTCCTACTCTTACTCACCCTCAAGGAGAAGAGAAGAACGTCCATCTTACCTGTTGAAAAACAGGGGAGAAGGAAAACAAGTGTCAATCTAGGTCACAGGTATCTGTGTCATTGTGAGACTTTAATGTGTTTGCACATCTGGCAGTTGCAAGTCATCATGTGACAAAGCAGCAAAGTGTGAATTGCTGTTTCCTAATGTACTGCTAATTCTACTGCAGATATGAATTAATTCAGCCTCTGATTTTATGCTTTAATTATGGAGCAAGATTATATACATATATATATATCAAATAACAATCTAATGCATAATATTTAAATGTGCCATAGATAGGAATTGACAGTTTTTAGTGCAGTCTATTATGCTATTCTGATTACTCTAATTTTCCTTAGCATGATTATCAGTATGTAAAAATATTTTTTAAAGTTATGTTTATTATTCTTTCCTACACCCTTTATCATTCCATGATGACAGCAGCTTTTGTGTGTCTTATTCGCTTGCCCAGTAATAACATGTCCTCAAGATATATTTGTTAAATGAACATATGAGAAGGAAATACTAGAGAATGGAAGAAGAGGATACTGTAATAAAGGCAACATGAGAAAAAAGGAG
The DNA here is from genome assembly GCA_030015415.1 of Cynopterus sphinx. Taxonomy (NCBI): domain Eukaryota; kingdom Metazoa; phylum Chordata; class Mammalia; order Chiroptera; family Pteropodidae; genus Cynopterus; species Cynopterus sphinx. The sequence goes on from CM057391.1 coordinate 3,521,374, forward strand.
AGAATGAAATTTATTTTAGTGAGAGGAATGCTTGAAGAGCAAAGGGTTGCTCATGGTGTGTTCAGAAAACCGTGATGAGATCAATCTGGCTTGAGCAGAGGTTTTCAGAAGACACCATAGAGAGATAGAGCTGAAGAATTAATATAAAGCCAGATCACCAAGGGCTTTGAAAGTCAATTTAAATAACTCTGATGGAATCCTGTAGGATTAAAAGTAGAAGTGACATGGGGCTAACAGAAATAAATTTCCTAGTTTTGGTAAAATGATTACTAAATACATGTAGAACAAAAAAATGTCTAGGTGATTACTGAGTAGTGTCATAGTGTAATTCCTCTTCTTTCCACTATAAATGAAATAATCATCTATTTTTAAATCAATGGCCCTGGCACCCAGGATTTGATGAAATAGTATGTTTCGGGAACGTGGTAAGAGACTGTAGGAAATACTTTATTATATCGTCACGGCCCATTCAATACTTCAGATGCTCAGTCCATTTTCTTTATCCTACATACAGCAAATAAAGAGCAATTTCATTAGAACCCACCACTGTCTAATTCTGAGGCTGGCTCTGAATTAAGGTGGCCTTGGATCTCAAATTTCAGTGTGCATACTCATCACCCAGTGAGCGTGGTAAATATTTAGATTTCTGAACTAATTCCCAAAATACTCTGCTTCAAGAAATATAGTATAGAGTCTGCAAATATAGTATAGATTCTTGTTAATAAACATTAATAATAAACATACTTCACTAATGCTCTTCTTTATTGGCTGAGGGTAAAACATAAAAAAGAAACATAGCCTATTGGGGGCACACAATTAATAGTAGACAGAAGGTAAATCAAAACCTAGTTCTCCAAGTTTCCTTGGCGATTATACAAGCTAGGCCCCAGAGTCGGGGCAGAAATAGTAAAGGAACAAGTAAAAGCTGAATGGCACAGCTCTGGAGGTCAGAAACATTCAAGGGCAGATCGCCACGTAAACAGCTGTTCCAGCAGATGTAGGAGGAAAGTTAATCAGTCTCTGTGCATCTGAATTGCAAAGATAGGAAGAACAGTAAATCTTAGAATGTTTAGAAATTTTAGAAACATCAATTTTTTTTATATTTACTTTAGTGCATGTAAATAATGCTATATGACTATATATGTGTGTATATATATGTGTTTTAAGTCTTTCGAGAAGTTTGAAATGACTGAGGTGGTAAAGATGGAAATGATGAAATCTAATTTCCTTCCAAAAGCAACATCCTCATCACTTTGATATGTTAAATCTGCAGGTTAAACCAAAACAATGCTTCAAAAAATACTGAGTACTTTCAGGTGAGAAAACACCTGAGCACATTTAGCTAATTTCACTGTCTCTATTTCTAAAAAAAGGAAAATAAAAAGAGAGAGATTAAAATTAGGTTTTAATAAATTCCTGAGAACATCAGAGTAATACCCATGGAACAGGAATTTTGATTAACTTCTCCCAGAATTAATATGGGCATAACCAGCAGGAGGACGAAGACACTGCTCGCTCCTGGTTACACAAAGGCACATACCACATGAAAGTCAGTGGTAGAAAATCGGAAAGAGCTTTCCTCAGAAACCCATAAATTAATAAAAAAGGGAATCAAGACAGGTTACGGGGCACATGAGACATGAACATCTCCCTCCATCAGCTTGGAGAAGCACAAAATTGGTCACACTCAGTTTGGATTCTGCGCTTATGTTTGGCGTGAATGGGAACACCAACTCCTTGCTACCATATGAAACAAGAAATACAAAATTAATCGACACAGAAGCTAAACTAATGTTGGCCTGTATCCTACTCCCTACAAGCTTTTGTGTGTCTAAATTAGCAATGTATAGTTATGCCCAAGCTGAACGTTTCTATGTTGCTTTGTTAGGACTGAATTATTTGAACATATTGAAACAAGAATACAAGCAATTGAACAGAAATTATTTGACTGAAAAAGAAAATTCTATTTAAAAAAATATTATAAAAGCCTCACTAAACATAAGAAAACACACTCCAATTAAATAGAAATGTACCTTTTCATAAACTTTCTGAAGTTGTCTTCTTATGAAATCGAATGAAAAGGACAAAAATAATTTGAGAATATTTGTACTTCTATTCTCAATGACTTATAAGAAGAAATTTCAAGCAGATAAAGAAGTCCCGCTTAGGAGCCATTTAACAAAGGAAAAACTGAGCGAATTTTAAAAAGAAGTTAAAACCAAAATAAAGAATTTTAAAGATGTTAAAACAAATTAGAGAAAATAGATTTGAAATTACAAAGAAACAAAAAATCCGTAAAGTAGCAGTCAAACTTGAATTTTCCATCATGAAAAGGGAAAATGCGTAAAACAAGAGATCGGATTTAAGAAGCATTTTTCCCCCATTACTATAACATGGATATTGGTCTAGGAGTAAGAAAAAAATCTTCAAAACACTGAAAAAATGGCAAGCTAGTTAGAGTTTATTTGACCAAAAATCTTGTGAAGACTGGAGCTCAGACGATAAGGAGAAAAATGAAGCCAATTTTTCCCTAATGGTATTTGCCAAACCTGGTGAACTGGATCGCATAATTTCTTATCGTTATGGAGCAAGAGGTTTGCAAATCAACAAAGGTAGAGCCCAAAGGCATAGCATCCAACAGTGGAAGCATCCATCCACTCACAAATCCAGAAGCCCAGAGATCTCTATCCTTAGTATGAGAATATGGTTTGTTAAAAAACAAAATTCAACTCAACACATTTTAAAGATCTCACTGGCTTCAGTCAATGATTCACAAACGGGCAGCATCCCACGAATGTAGCAGACAGAAAGGAGCTCCACGGTGCTGTACATGATGGAAAACTTTTACAGGTGGAAGTGAGCTGGAACCAGGAAATTACACGAGGCAAAATCAGGTGGGTTATTAAAAGATGATTTTCCTTTCAGGGATTGTCAGGGCCCATCAGGAAGACCCCTAGCTAGTGCGGATCAGGCACCTCCCAGTTGAATAAGGTTCCATTTCCTGGAGAGCCAAAACTGTAACTAAGTTAAGCTTTGGTTTGGTGACATAAGTGACTCCATTTGGGGTCTGCTGTCTTGTTTTTAACAGATTCTGGAAGAAGAAAAGTCATTCCATTTACCCTTGGGTGAAATATATGGTGACTAGAAAAAGTTTTACTTTGTGTGGTGAAGGTACAATGCAATGCACATATGATGCATTTTGAACTGGACACTTGAAACCTATATGATGTTATTAACCAATGTCACCCCAAGAAATTTAATAATAAAAAAAAAAAGAGTCATTCCAGATGTAAGGGTGAAGATACAGGAAGGACTGGGAAGTCAGTGCTTTCTATTCTAGGAATGAGGAGATGTGTCATACCCAGAAACCTGCTGGGAGAACTAGAAAAACAGGACAAAACATTTAAATACCAGTTCACCAAAGCCATCTAAGAGTTACTTAAGCAACAGGAATTTCTGAGGCAATCTTTAGGAGTAATTGGAAGTCAAAAGATGTAAAACTGACACTGGTGTCATAAAAAGCTGTGACTGAGAAGTTGACAACTTGAGAAGAACTTTCCAGACTCTCGTGGGCCTGAGGGAGTGGGGAACAGAAATCAGGACCTGCCAATAAGAAAGAGTTCCTGTAAATAACTGAGATTTGGGAACCTAAAGGGCTACAAACATAATTAAAGTTGAACTGAAAATAAACCCGAGAGTAAAGACCAGCTGTGATCATTTCAAGGGCTGGCTATTAATTAGATTTGTCATCTGCCTGCCACAGAGCAAAAGTAAAACCTCTCTGGAGAAAGATCACATTAGCCAGAAACTCAAATCATCTCTAAAGCATGCCATATGCATTGTTGAACTTACAAACAAAAATTGCTAGGTATATAACAAGATAAAATGTAAATAAAAGTCGAAACAACAAACAGAAAAGAAAAGAAGAACCACAGGAAAAGCATTAAACAGATTATCTTACAAAATGTAAAACTATGATGGATATAGTCAGGATATAAAAATAGAAGAAAAAGAATTTTGGTACAAAATATGTACAAGATTTATAGGAGCAAAATTATATAACACTGATGAAAGAAATCAAACAATGTAATTTATAACTTTAAAAAATTAATTTAAAAAATCACATGATCACGAGCTAATGCAAAAAAGCATGTTCTTACATTTGAAATTTTCCCAGCCAATTAGAATTATAATTTAAGTTATTAAAGTATATGTAACCCCCCAAAAAAACTGCAGCATAACCATGCTTAGTAGATGTTGAAAGCATTCCTCAATGAGAATGAGACAGTAATATCCACTTTCATCATAATTTAGCATCGTACTGGAGGCAATAAAAACATAATACAAGAAAAAATATAAAGACTGTTTGCAGATGATATGATTGTGTAAGCAGAATGCCTCAGGAAACTACAGATAATCTATTAAACTATGTGCATTCAGCAGTGATACCGTATGCGACAGCAACCAAAAACACGTTTTCATGATTAACCCTAACCACAAAGATTATGACATTATCTTCAAATAGAAACGTGGCAAAAAGTGAGGAATAAATTGGTCTTATTGGGGAGTCGGTGAGATAGGAGAAATGTTAAAGGTTTCGTTATCCCAACACCAGAACTAGAGATGAAACCTGCTTTATGTTTTGTTTTTTAATCTTGAGGAAAAAGCATTGTTTACTTGCTTGTCCATTTCTCTTTTGACCATGAGATATAGTTACTCTTAACATTAGAACTAAAAGTGTCGGTTTTGATCCCATAAAAGTGTTGAATCACTATATTATACACCTGAAAGCCATATAATATTGTGTCAATTATAATTAAAAATAAATTAAAATACAAAAAATAAAATTACAAAAAAGAAAATGGTGTTTGCATAACTAAATATAATATTCTCAAATAAATAAAAAGTAACAAACCTGCAAAAAAAGGGGCAAAAAATAAATAAACTAGTCAATCATCAGAGGAGAAAATCCCAACTGGCAAATTAACATTGAAAATATGACTGACTTCATCAGCAATCAAAGATGTTCAAATAAAAACTAAGGTGAGATACCTTGATTGATAATATTGAAAGACGTGGGATATCACACATTGTGAGAATATAAAGCAGTGAGGGAATATGATGCTTGTGGAATGAAATTTGATTATATCTATTAAGATGAAATTACAAAGCAATTATGCAGAAATCTCTCTCCTACACTTCTACCCCATCAAAAGTCTCACAGTTGTGTAAGGAGATCTATATGAGCATTTACAGCACCACTGATTGAGTTAAAAAATAAAATTCTTGAACTAAATTTCATCAGTGGGATAATAAATATTAAGACGTATCCATAAAATTAATGTATGCAGAAAATAACTAAAAATATTAGAATAACAGATGGATAACTGGATGGATGAATGGATGTACAGACAGATAAATGATAGATCATAAAAAATTAAATAAAAAAGTAGCAGAAAAATATACAAACTATGATACTATTCATAAAAAATGAATGTGTGTGACATTTTACATATATATATTAGGAGTATATTATGCTGGTTTTAAAATACGTGCACAAATTCTCTGGCACTCTTTCCTTCAAAAGGTAGAATGTAATTTCCTTTCCCTTGAATGTGGACACATTTATCGGTTGGTCTCAAACACAGAGTATAGCAGGTGACAGTGTAGGATTTCCATGGTAAGATCAAGGGACCATCTTGGTTTCTGCTGTGACTTTGGCTCGCTTGACCTGGGGAATGCTGGAAACCTTGTCACAAGGCCCTCCGAGCTGCCCTGTGGAAAGGCCAACGTGCCAAGTATGGTAAAAGGATCTGAAACCTCCCACCAACTATCAGCACCAGCTTGCCAGGCAGCCTTGTGAATAAAATAACGTTAGAAAAAAACAAAATATGCTAATGCAATGCAATATGCTAACAATTATAATTCAATATTTTATAATATTTAAAAATTATCAAGCTAGAATTAAAAAGCAGATTCATTAGCTAGGATATGAATATTGGGAAACAATTCAAAATTCCAATTATTTTCAAACATGTTAATTATCTACAGTGAAAATACAAGAAATCAAGTTTCCATTTTTAGACACAGAAAAGAATCAAGTAAATGGTCAAATTTAATAAAAATTAACATACAGAAATAACTTTTCTACCTATGTACCATTATTGCCAAATAGACAATATAATTTTTAAAAAGTGGAAAAGAAGTGCAGCACACACACACCAAAGGCTCTTTAAACTTACAAATAACAAAAAAATACATTAAAAAAAAAAGGAAAAGGAAAACTCTAACGCTTTCCTGAAAGTCATAAAAGTACACCCCAGTGACCTGAGAGGGAATGTGTTCCTTTCAGGGAGAACTCGCCACTGTAAAAATGCTGTTTTGCCTTCAATTACTCTATAAATCCCTACAGGACTTTTATGAAACTTGTCAAACCATCTTAAAAAGTATCTGGAAGTGAAAATGTGCCATAACAGCCGAGTGCTTTTCGAAGAGAGCAGACACCTCTCCTGCCAGATGCTGACACACACAGGGAGGGTTTCACACGGGGGATGACAGTGACGGGTGTGCGTGGACTCCACGCTCCTGTGCCTCGCATCTGAGCAATGTTTTGAAGCCTGAGTTTTCACATCAGGACTCACCTGCCTCACCAAGAAATACACGTGGATGCTCTGACCAGCCTCAGACTTTAAAAGTCCCTCTCTGGTATCATCCAGAATATAGGCATTGGTGTTTTGTTTTGTTTTGTTTTGTTTTGTTTTGTTTTGTTTTGTTTTGTTTTGTTTTGCTATTTATCTGCTCTGCTTCCCCATTCACTAATTCTTTGCCATTCCAGAATTCCCCATTAAAAATCTGTTGTCTTCACTGTGTTGTCTTCACTGTGTGTCTTCCCTAGTTGCCTTCTATTAGAATCCCAAGACAGCTTCTTCACCTAGAGATGAGGGGGCACCACTAATTTCAGTTTTTTTGCAACCCTACCGAAATCCTGCTAGTGCCAGTGATCAGTGGCCTCCTTTAAACAAAATGCTGTTAGGAATGCAGTTCTCCAGTTTGGCACTGGACCCCTGAACAGTGTGGGCTTAGGGGAGCCACGGCCTGCTCCGTCTAAAGCCCACAGGTAACCTTTGAGTCCTCAGTGGTCCTTTGGCACTGGTTCCAAGAACCCCACCTCCACCCCGAGGATTCCAAAATCTGAAGATGCTCAAGTCGCTCACATAAAATGGTGTAGAACAATGTAGTTTGCATAGAAGCTTCGTGTAAAATGAAGATGTACAGTTGACCTTGAAACCACACAGACTTTAATAAATATACAGTGGGCCCTCTGTCCCCCAGGTTTCAAATCCTCAGATTCAATCAATGGTGTATAGAAAACAATATTCATTGATCCGTGGAGGCGGAGAGCTGACTGTATGGGTTTGGTTTGCTAGTATTTTCTCAAGGATTTTTGCATCTACATTCATCAGGGATGTTGGGCTGTAATTTTCTTGTATCCTCATCTGGCTTTGGTATCAGGGTAATGCTGGCCCAGTAAAATGAGTTTAGATGTGTATCCTTCTCTTCTCTTTTTTCAAAGAGTTTGAGAAGAACTGGTATTAATTCTTCCTTAAATATTTGAAAGAACTGACCAGTGTAGCCCGCTGATCCTAAACTTTTGTTTGTTGGGAGCTGTTTGATGACTAATTCCATCTCTTTACCAGTAATCAGTCTGTTCAGACTTTCTGTTTCTTCCTGGCTCATTCTTGGTAGGTTGGATGTTTCCAGGAATTTACCCATTTCTTGTAGGTTCTCCATTCTGGCGTGTAATTAATTGTCCGAGTAGTCTCTCATGACCCTTTGTATTTCTGTGGTATTAGTTGTAATGTCTCCTCTTTCATTTCTAATCTTGTTTGAGTTCTCTCTTTTTTCTTGGTCTGTCTAGCTAAATATTTGTCTATTTCGTTTATCTTTCCAAAGGAACAGATCTTATTTCATTAGTCTTTTCTATTGTCCTTTTTAGTCTTTAATTTATTTCTGTTCTAATCTTTGCTATTTACTTCTTTCTACTAATTTAGGGCTTAGTTTATTTTTCTTCTAGCTCCTTGAGATGTAAAGTTAACAAGACATCTCTCCTAATGGAGCTTATTTTAGTAGGGATGATAGACAATAAATATACAAAGAAAATAAGAAAAAATATCAAATAGCGAGAGATAAGAACTCTGCAGAAAATTATAGCTAGTTAATGTAAAAATTTAATGTAGAAGAAAGGTAGGGTATCAGAGACTATCTTCCTAAATGAATAATCAGAGAAGAAAATCAATGTAAGAAGAATTCCTAATAGATAGAACAACAGGTGCAAAAATCCTCCGGTGAGATCAAACTGGGCATCACTGAGAAACAGAAACAGCCACAGTGCTGCTACAGCAGATGGGAGAAGAAACAGCACTTGGGAGGGAGGCAAAGGCTGTTATCATACAGAACTGGACATAGCAAAGAAAATAATATGCATTTGATGCCAAGTAACCCAGAGAACCTTCTGGAAGTTAGTGGCTCGCCACTGTTCTGAGGAGAAAGGCAGAATCCCTTAAACAGAGCTGGAACTTGTCTGTTAAAACATGTTGTTTTCTCAGTCTTCTTTGCTTGGGGTGCTGCAAGGTGGCTAACTATCTTCCAGGCCACTGAATTATGACAACTCTTCAGACCACAAGGCATTTGACCATGCTGCTTCTTTGGCTTGAGATAATTGAATTTTAAATAAATGAGTGGATCATATTTGACATTGTAAGAATCCGACTCATACCCAGATTTCTGAAATGACGAAATCACTGGAAAGGAAGAAAAGAGGGGACTTTCTCCCAGTCTCACTTCTTCCACACTGAGGACCAAACGCCTGTGCCACCCATGTTCCCACGTGGCCTTCCTCCTGCTGCAAGGCTCTGTGTGTGGCTACTGTGGTGCTTCCCACCTCTTGGTCTCAGGACTTCCATTATCAGATCAGACAGATCTCTGTAGGGCAACACAGTCTGAGGCAGAAGGGGATCTGTGATGGTGCATTTTATTCTGAGTTAAGCCAAATCAAGTAAAAACAGGATAAGCACAGAGAGCTGTACACTCCAGAGAGAACTGTGCTTACATGACAAAGAAGACATATAGATCGCTTTAAATTATGAGAGGAACCAGGAATGCAAAATGTCAACTTCTCGTCTGAGGCAGCAGAGCTGCATTGTGAAAATGCCTCCTATAAGATCAGCTTATGCGAGAGTTAGCTAAACAATTTCCTTAAAACTTTAGAAGTAAGGGTCTGCGGAAATACAGCCCACAGACACACCCTCGGTCAGCAACCTCTTGGTCTGAACAGACATCTACTGCTTCAAGACTGTAACATGGGTGGGGTGGAGGAGTGCAGAAATGGAAAAAATTGATACAGAGGCCTATAAAATATTTCATAATATGAAAATATGGAATCATTTTTTTAATAAGCAGAAGAGAAGTAAACCTGTAAAATAAATTTGCTACAGGGAGCAGTAGGACATGTAAAGCTATATTCATTTCGAGTTTTCAGAAATACTTAAACAGTCTGTGTGAAATAGAGTATTAAAAATTAGATGAAAAAAGAACGATGAAATATAAGTAACAAATGCTAAGAAATTAAGGATGAAAGCAGAAAACATTTTTGCATGAGTTATGAAAGAACAGAATCAACCAAATGCAAAGTCATATCTGCAATTTGGGAAATAGACTGAAAATATCCTTAAAATCTGATAGCTATAAAAGACATGATGAAGATCGAAAGCAGAGAATATGTAGAAAAACCAGAGAGAGAATAGTTTAAGTCATGGATAAGCTACATTTATAAAATAAATAAATAAATAAACTAGAATGAAGAAAACAGAAACTAAAGAAAAAATTAAAAAACAGTATTTGAAAATATTCCCAGTGTTTATGTGTTATTTTAAAACTAACCAACCTATTGACTGTGAGAATTCATTATAATCCAGGTTCAGATAATGCAAAAAGAAACACAATTTGAGATATTCTGAAAAGTTTTAAGATTTGATGATAGATAAAATCATAAACACTCGTGCATAAGAAAATAACCACTATTTTTAGGGAAAGTAACATTGTTTCGGTTTTTATTACACTTGTGTTAGCTGTCATAGAGGTGTAAAGACAGTCTACAGAGATTTTTAGATCTGAAAAATCAGAACACAAAATTAAAAATGTTGTTACCTGGCCCAGAAATACACTAATTGAAAAAATGAATTATAAAAGAGAGAAGGTTAGATTTATAGGACGGCACAGCCTTGACTCCATCTCATACCATCTCTGTGATGGCCATTACATATACTTAAAATTAAGTTTAAATTACTCACTAATTCAACATGTATTTTTTTGAGCACAAATATGCCAAGGACTCCGCCAGGGGCCAGAATGATGACAAAAAAAAAACGGTGAGCATTATGACAACCAAACTGCACCAAGGAAAGGCCAATGTAGATCCTTAAATCAGGGTGACATAAAAATTAATAATAATCATACAAGAGTATAAATGCAGATCTTACTGCACTGAGAGAAAGTGGGGAGCAAGACAGTATTATGCAGAATTCTTTACTGTACATTACGAGACAGTCTTAAGTAGTAAACACAGCTTTGAAGACAGAAACTTCAAGTGTTTTTGCACGTGATAAATCTGAGAATGGGTATAGGTAAGTAATTTACCCAAATATCTATACCTGTTGGTGTTATATAGGTGATTTTTCAATTTGTAATTTCTATCTTTCCATTTTTTTTCTTTAAAGCTATTACTTTAAGATTAGAAAGAAGATGTGAACAATTTTTATGAAAGTCAAACAAATACTTCTGGTTTATTTACTATTTTTTTGGCAGAAATCTCTTATCTTCCTTGCCTAAATAGTCAGGTCAGTACTTCGTTATTTTAGTAAAGGTGAATAAAGCTGGGAATTAATGGCTCCAAACAGGGAATATTCTTAGACATCATGACCTTGATTTCAGTGTGTCTCTATAAATGTGGGATAGTAAACGAGCTGGAAATTGTTTATTTTTCACCACGTGAAGGAATATTTATTTTTACCTGACACACTTGCCCCCAAAGCTCCTGAGATTTATTGTTGCACTTTCCTATCCATTGACAGCTTTGAAGTGTTTATTGCATCTGTTAAGTGGTGCAGACACTGCCAGGGTTTAAATACGACGGAGAAAAAGCATCCTGATTCCAGCTTGAGATACAATTGTGGTACTTTTATGAGGCGGCCTTCGCCAGCCATCTCTCCCTCATCCTCTGCTTCTGGTGTCCAGACAGCAGTGTTTTCCACTCCCGCAAAGGGCTGTCTTGCCCCAAAGCATTTCTGATCATTCGAGGCTCTCGCACCCAGAGCTGATTTCTCAAACATCCCTGAAACATCTCCCTTTTGCCAAGTTTCACCTTAAGCTTACCATCCATCCCTAGAGATTCATTCTTGCTTTTCTTTCCCTCTCATCATCAGAGTCATGGGCCCCTCCCTTTAGCTGATTCCTGAGATGCTCTAATTCTTCTTCTTTTTAATGCTGAAAGATTAAACTCTGCTCTGGTCTTTCTCCAGGTGAGTGAAGAGACTCATAGGGAACTCTCCTGAACCTGAAAGCCTTTCAATGAGCACGCATTCTGGCATCCCGGTCCTTGCCCCAAACACAAGTATTTCTTCCTCATATGTGACATTCTCTCCAAAGGGATTTCAGTAAATGAGGATTTCTCTGTCCTTTTCCACTATAATATAGTCCAGGGGTGCTAAGACTGTGGCTCCTGGACCAGAAAGAGCATCACTGAGGCTATGACCATGTTAAGAATGCAGATTCCTGGGCCTTAATCCTTCGCTACTGAATCAGAAATTCTAAGAGTTTCTCTGGCAAGTCTGATGCATGCCAAAGTTAATAATCAATGCCTATAATCTGCAGCAACATAGAGAAAAAATAATATGTATGCTCTTGAAGTGCGTTTCTACATGGTTGGGTCATATTAAGAATGGCAGAATAGGGATGAAAACGGGAGTGGGAGGGCTGAAGAGACAGCAGTACACTCTGACAGGGTCCTGGTTGTGTCACCCTGAACTGTCCCCAGCTTCAACAGTCGGCAGCTCTCTTGAGGCAGATTGTTCTACCCCCACCTTCCTTCTCCATTACACAGTTCACTTGACCTCATTGCTGGACGCCCACACCCGTGGCCTGGATTCAAATCCACCCTGTCTGCATCCCCCACCCCCGTCCTGTCCACAGGCGGGACTCACCCCCTTCCCACGAGAGACCTGCCGACTGCTCAAGGTTTCCTTACAGCGTTTACTCCACTTGCTGCTTTTACAGCCATGAACCACTTGATGAATTCAAAGCTTCTGTATAATTTTCCTAATCTTAATGAGAAATGTTATCGTTGAGATAATCTAGCATGTCTTCACCACCAGAACAAAACTGGTCTCCTTCGGCCAGTTCAATGATGGAGAATTGATCTAACAAATGGGCGGTCTAGCTTGACTACAAAATTTTAATCAATTATTGTAAACTTCATCTTTTCTCTTTGAGCCGGGTTACAAAGAATCTTGAAGATATTGTATTTTATCCTAAACATAAAGGAAATAGTTGAAGATTTTTACCAGCATTTGGAGGCTGGCATGGGAGGGTGGGAAGGCAAAGCCTGCCTATGGGGACACAACGTACAAAAGCCTCTGAATTAGCTTCAGGGCTCACAATAATAGTTTGGTCTGGACTGGGAACTGAAGTGCCAGGCAAGCAGATGCATTTGAGGACAATATACAGGACTTAGAGACAGACGGAATCAAGTTGGGGGAAAGGGATGCGGGAGCAGTGCCAGGGCTGGTTCCCAGACACCTGCCTGGATCGCAGGCTGATGAGGGAACCATTCAATGAAGGAAGCGACTGTGAGGAGGACCCAGGGCATGGGCAGGTGGGTATTTTCCCACTTACCCTGTCCTCTGTGATTAGGCCCTACCAGATCTCCTGGTTGCCCTTCTGATCTCACCGAGAGAGAAGCGGTCACACCAGCCTTGAGCAGTTATCAACGACGCACATAGTTCTGATAACGGTGCATAGTCTCATGGGAGATAGCTGAAGGGCTTGTACGAAATCACACAGTTAACGAGTGGCAGACATCAATCCTGAGTGTTCAAACTCTAGACGTTGGCCCATTTGCCTCCTCACCCCACATCCCAATTGAGAATCAATCAATCGATGCGCACATGACACACCTTTGTCAGACTAACTCTCCCAAATACTCAGGGCTGCTTTTCTGTGGCATGTATTTTTCCCAAGGATTGCTAGTCTCCAGTATCCCTCCCCAAAGCAAAGAAACAAACAAAACAACAACAAAAAAGATCCATCACAGGCTTGGAAACCAGATAAATTATTTTTGGATATAGTCAGTGAAAACGATTTCAAATAAAGGCAACGTTAGGACTTCCTGTTAGCTGTTTTTATAAGAAGTCTTTGCAGATCTAGGCTTTGTCTATGCATAGAGTTTGTTGGTAAAAAGTATATGTAGTTTATATCCTGCAAATCATATTTTTACCGTCTGCTATGTCTCCAGTTAGTCTGAGAATTTCTAAATTATTCAAGTAAAACTAAATATTTTATTGAAATATCTAAAATCTCTAGCATTTAATGCCAGTTACTTTTTTAAATATTAGGGAGAGTTTTATACGTCTATTTAAATTGAATAAAGTTTTGAATTTAAATAATTTCCAACTCTGATGTGAAAATATCTCCAAAAAAAACTGATAAGTCTGACACTTTAAAATTTGTGATTCAGATGTTACAAGGATGAAAAAATAATCGATTTTCTTTATATATAAACTCGCAAACCCTGAATTGCCTGAAGCTTCCATCCCAAATTTAGACCAATCTATTGTCCCTCAGGCTAATCTAATTCTAAGGCTTCTCTCTACATTTAACTTCCCAACCCCCAGGTCAGCCTGAAACTGCTTGTAAAAGTTTCTAACTATTTCCATTGTGTGTAGAATAAAATACGGTAAGAAATGATCTCCAGAGAAGATCCTTAAGTCATTGTGTGTTTTCCTACAAGAGGTAGGTAACTTCCTTCCTGTTACTTTTCCCAATGCGATTAGCATCCATGTTGGTGACAATCTGCAATCATCTCCTTAACTTGTTCTCATGTATTTAGAATGCTTACGAATGAAAGTCTTCTTAAATACAACATAGTAAAAAAAATTTGCAAAATCTCCACTTTAAATTTTTATCCTTAACATAATAATTGAAAATATTTATTTCAAACGGGCTTATTCCACTTGATGTCTACTTGAGCATTCAGCATGGTGCATGCAATGCCTTTATCTGTCTTTTTCCTCTTCCCCAAAGAAATAGAAATCATTTTCTTCAGCTTCAGCCAGCACAGAAGAATGCTCACCGAGGCCGTGTGAATTTATGCACGCTTACAATCTTCTGAGGATGATCTATAACACCTGTTTTCAATTAAAGCGCAGGAAATGCCCTGTATAATGCATGTTCCATCAGAAAAGCAATATGGGGAATGAGCATAACGCTTCATGCGGCCGCTACATCACTTCATAGTGAAAAGGTAAGTCAATCCATCAATCTTTGAAAATAAATTACTGGGACTCATTTGTGTGAAATACTGCACTACGTATTCAAAGGGAAATATAATGGGGAAACCTACTTCCTAAAGTTTTTGCATTGTGACTGGTGACATCCTAGTATAATACGAGCCAAAAAGAAGGGAGAAAATGCTTCTCTGGGATCCTCGAGTGGGAAGAACTGGTACAGACAGAAAGTGAAATAAATGAAATAAATGACACCAAGGAGAAGACAGAACTCCTCAAACAGAAGAGAGGGTTGCCTTCTTTATGATGCATTTAGGATGTAAGTAGAGGGATGCTTCGTGGTGTAAAAAATGACATCCATCCATTAAGCAATGAGAGAGGGAAAAAACTTTAAGTTTCATGAAATAAGTAAATCTTCATACACTTCCAGCCTCGAACATGTAACTTCAGGACAGAATATCAAGAGCTGAGAGGATGCACACTAGCCCTGGAGCCTCAGAGACTTAAAGTGAGAGGCTCCTGTGAACATCAATCCACTTCCCCATGAGTAGTCTTGAATAAAAATCAAGGATCGGTCAATTGTCATTCTCTCCCCTTTCCTGGCAATTCATCTGGCTTTGTGCAGAACTATACACAGGGCATACATAGCACATAGAAAGGAAGAAGACACTGTGAGGAGCACTTGAAATTGAAATGTCTGAACTTTCAAAGGACTTAAATGAAGTTGGCTTAGCCTGGCCTCATTTTCCTGGTCAGTAAAAGCTTTTCAGAGAGTGAATGCCTGCATTTTAGCAGTGTATTCTTTATAAATAAAAGAATCCTCACATAAGACATCTGTTTTAATTAAAACTGGAAAATGAAATGCTTCGTTGGAAAAACAAAGCTATCTCTTTTCTCAGCTTTCTAGTCTGTAGGTATTTCCCTGAATTTAAAATCAGAAATGCCTGAGTGGTCACAGCAAAGCCTGGGCAGGTTTTTCCAGCTCTCTGAAATATCGGAGAGCCATTCACATCTGAGTATATTCACATGGTGTGTTGAATGCACCTTCTAAGAAGCTAGAGCGTCTTTCTATGAATTCTGCCAGAAACGAAAACCGTCATTGTCTGTTAGTCATGCTATGTTTCTAGGCAGCTAGCAACTGGAACTCTGTCGTCATCAAGTGATTTGGAGAAGACCCTACCAAGAGGCCAGTAACAGATCAACAGAATGAGTTAGAGCTGAGATAGGAGGGAGGGAAAGAAGGAAGGTGCTGAGTCAGCATCCTTTGGGCATCCTAGTACCAAGCCTAGAAAACAAAACCGATGTACAAATCCAAAGGTTGGGAGAGAGCGGGAAAAATGCAGATACAGCCTGGGCCGGGATCCCTGAAACAGGAGAAAAGTGTGAAGCAAGGCTGACCCCTAAGAGCTACTGCGAGTACAACTGGAGTGTCCTGGCTTCCTGTTCTCTGCCGCTGAGACATACAGGTTTCAAAGGGTCAGCTGAGATCCAAGGTGGAAAGTCAGGATCAAAGGTGTCAATACAGGCAACAGGCAAGACTGAAATCTATGAAGTCAGATAAGGCAATGAAGGTTTCAACTGTGCCACATTATGTAGCCTAGTGAGAAAATTCAGAATGACTCCAGTGCCCGGTAGAGAAAGATTTCAGGGCACTTGTCGTGGCTAAAATTCTTGCTAGTCCAACTCTTCATTATAT
Organism: Cynopterus sphinx; assembly: GCA_030015415.1. NCBI lineage: Eukaryota > Metazoa > Chordata > Mammalia > Chiroptera > Pteropodidae > Cynopterus > Cynopterus sphinx. Next base: position 3,537,628 of record CM057391.1, read on the forward strand.
ATCCTCTTTTTTTCAGCTGAGCTACGTTTTTAATTTAAAAATAAACAGTATTCTTGAACATACCCTGCTCTGACGCTAGTTTCCATGTTTTTCCACAATATCCACGGTCAGAGTGGCTCTCCGCTGTGACAGGTCGGGTCACTTGGATGTGGCACTCACACCGCCATCTACCGGAGACCGCTTCACATGACAGACAGACGCGCAAGATGAGCGAGGAGGATGCTGAAAAGTTCAGCTCTGCCTAAGTCACATGATGGCACGATGTCTGGTGGACGGAGGAAGAAAGAACAAGCACCAGGGAAAACCCCGCTTTCCTTTCTAAGGGAATACAAACAGTCTGGGCGAATTTCTTCACTCAACGCGTGTTTCGTGCCTCTGCTGGTGAGATGAGCACCTCATCGCCTGATGGCTCTAACTGTTCCATTTGTGACACTGAAATGTTTCACGAGTTTGAGACATTATGAATATAAGACGAGTTTGTATGTATTCAATGCGGGATGAAAATTATCAGTTCTTTTTAAATTCATGTTTTATTCGAAATACTGATGTTCTGATGTTGCATTTTCTCATTGTTTTCATGTTTATTTACTCAAAGGAACTAGAAGGGCCATGCATCAGAAAAAGTATGATTTACGGCAAATAGCACAGGTATTTGAAAACTATGAGAAATGTAATAAAATGCATCGCAGTGCAGACTTTAAAGTTCATTTCACTCTACCGCTAACAAATTGGGTCCAGAAAGATTTGGTGATGAAGCAACAGCTACATGGATAAAAACACCAAGCCTACGAGAGGACATGACCTAACTGAATCTTCACCACACAAAGCATTTTTAGAAAGTCAAATTTTCATTAAAAATTTTTTAATTAGATCTTGAGGATCTGGATACCATTTAAACAAAACAAATTACCAACTTTTGGGGGTGTGGACAACCTGTGGTGCACAGGCATGTAGGCAATGTCTACCTTTATCTACGGAAGAAGTGAGATTTCTTGCTATTAAATAATGTGCTGATTATAAATAAAATGTAGTAAAATCAGTTTATTATTATATTTGACTGTTTTGCATAATAAAGTGAAGCCATCAGAAAGCTTCATATATTGGGAATTTTATATCCTTCTTCATCATAGCTGATAAAAGTTAAGAAAACAGAAAGCTCACTATCTCCTATCTGTCCACATTAGTAAATATTGCAGATGTGATTTGTATTCACAAAGCTACATATGCGTTTGCCTTCTGATTTTTGAATTACGCTTAAAATATATTGCATCAATCGTGAAGAATTATACGATGATAAAGGTCCTTGAAGGTGTATCTGATTCATCCTGTTGGCTTCAGCTAGAAACACGTACGAGGTAAGCCAGACAGGTGAGTCTTATTATTCAATAACCACGCGCAGTAACTACAGGGTCTACAAATTCTCTTCCAAATAAGTCGATTTTTGAATTCAATGGCCTTTGCTTTCAAAACAGTCCTCATATATGACTGGATTTACGCGGCTGTAGGTTAAATTTATACCCTCGATGAAAATGAAGAACAACATGACATTGCACCTTCCTCAGCGACTTGAATGGAGTGACAACTACTCAGAAGGACCCTCGCAGAAATCCTCTTTCATGTCAAAATTAATGTTCAAGTATTAGGTTTACATTAAATGCCAGTCTCAGCTTTCTCTTTCAGGAATAAATGTGTTCACTTACCCACACAGACCCAGTCCTCTACTACAGGGTCCCTGTCTTTAAGCTTAAGGGGGAGTTCTGGTATTCTCTTGTAGATTTGATATATCAAAGAACAAATTATGACTTCTTTACCTGGATTTCAGTGTATTGATTTTTTTTTCTCCCTATTTTGGATTCAATTCTTTCCGTAGCAAGAGAACAATAGACTCACTGCCCCAGGAGATTTACCCTGGGCCACACACTGGCTTGCACGACAAAGAAAAGCTATTGAGTAATATCCAGCCCCAAAAATTTGACTTAGAAGAAAAGGCTGCAATGCCTTTCCAAAGTCTCTAGTCACCTTCCCCAAAGTCCTGAAGCAAGGAAGTAACCATGTCTCTTAAATATCCCCTCTGTCACAGAGTGCTGCTCCTGCACAGGGCTCTGGGTTTGTAATTGCTATGACTGTGTTCTAGGAGGGAGAACCGAGCTTCATGACAGTTCGATTGAACTGAGTCATCATCAGGGTTTGTGACAATATCCTCTAGGTACAGCCAATCAAATCTATCGCTGGTACTTGAGTCCACACCATCTTTTGTATTCTCCTTTTCTGATTTAATGATTGCGTCTAAGAAAAACAGTTTACCTTCGCTAACCCAATCAAGACTGTGAGCTGGCCTGGCAGATAAACTCTTTCTGAATGGTGATCTCTTTCACGAGACCAATGTTGTTGCACAGTCTGCAACAGATTCTTTTTGGTTTTTCTGTTTTTCTCTCCTCTTCTGTTGCCTTTGGTTCGACTACATCTACTCCAAAACGTGAAAGTGCTTTTAATGAACAAATATGGATTATATGGCAGATCACCCAATTAAAATAATAAAAATAACTCACTAAACCGTCCAGCCAATGGATTCATTCCATCAGGAAGCCTTCCTACAGCTTGTTACATGGAGTGCACTTTGCTAGATGTTGTTACTCATTCACAAGTAAATGCGTCCTGTTAAGAGAGCTAGAAATCTGGGAAGATGGTTTTCCCATAAACGGGTGGAGTCTGAAGGATGCAGATGTTACATTTCATTCAGCATTTTCTGGATTCACTCACTTCATTGCCTTACAGATATTGAGAACGAAAGCAAGCTTGGGCGAAGGCTTGCTCTGCCTCGCCCTGAAGAAATAATGTGATGGATTTATTTCTTCTAGAATTTGGGTGGAAATGAACAGAAAATACCGCAAGAAGGTAAGCACATGAGTGAGTACACACACACACATACACGTACATATATACATAAAACTAACTTCTTTTAGAAAGTTGGTTTTTGTTCCTGACTTTCCAAAAAATGTATTATTAGAACATACTTTTTCTTTTTCTGTGTATTTTATTAGCCTTTGTACATCTTCAAAATGCTTAAATAATATTTGTTCTAAACAACTACTACATGCATTTAGAGAGACAATTTGAGAAATTTTACCTGTAAATTTACACGTAACCATTCTCGAAAACCTGTGAGTCCACATCTTTCTTCACATTGCCTCACTAAAGCAGCGTTTAAAAATATACATGATTTGGAACACACGACTCCCATTTTCCTGAAAATTCAAAGCTCACGTGACAGTGAAAAAGCTTCCCACTTGATCAATGTACTCATTTAACTTCTCCTCCTGAGGAAGCCACCGTGTGGTTGTGTGTAGTATCAAGGTGACGTTTATGTAAGATGCAGTGAAGCCACACTGAAGGGGAGTGAATCGGATCCACCGCATTTCCATCATCGTGTGTGTGGATGGCAGCCCTCTTTCTCCCTACAAAGTGCACGCTACGTCTTCATTCACCATGAAAATACATTAAAAACTCATAATTGTGGCAGTAACGATGCCTTTTAAATAGTGCTAAAACGCTGAGAAGTACAAAACCTCTCAAAAGACTAATAGGCCCGCATGCAAAATCAATTATGACGCCACTTCATTTAGTGACTATTAAACAAGCTTCTTTAGCTCCTCACGCCATCAGTTTATCTCACTCAGCTGAATCGTCTAATAATATTTTCATTAAATATTTATATGAACAATCAAACAGTGCAGATGAAGGGCATGTCCCCTGACACTCGGGATGGCTCCCAGGCTGACAGCGGCAGTTTGTGACGTGGCTCGGGCTCGTTTGCTCTGGCTCGCAGTGGTGTTTTCCATTAGCTTTGAGTGCCTCCTGCCTGACCTCAGAGTGAAGGCCATTCGTCATGTCTTCTAATTTCTAAACTTCACGTCTCCATCGAGAAAGTACTGATGATAGAAAATGGAGTGCATTTAAAAGTTGGGGCCATGTCACACTAATTCAGCCAAGAAAACGGATTGACACAGTTCATTTTTTAAAGCAACAGAAAATATACTCTTTGGTCTTCTCCCAAAGAGTCTTTAATGTCCTGTTCATGTGGCTCAACTTATATCTCCATTAAGTAAAGGTGAGTCAAGTATTTTGCTTCAGCTTTATGCCTGATTTTTTTTATATTTATCAGTGCATGACAGCATGGTGACTGCAATTTAATGGTAATGTCTGCTTTGAAATTCCACAAATGTAGTCACGTGCTAAGTCTGTGTATTTCTCACCCCGAAATAGGTGTCTCTCTGTCATGGCCACTGGTTCGGATCACTGAAAGTTCCTGTTAAAATGGTCCTGCATATGGTTTAGATTCTAAATCTGGAAATTAGACTCATGTCACAGGTTTCAAATAAACATACAATATCTTGGGTGGCCATTTTGATTACTTAAGGTAATAAATTGTTAGTCTCTTTATAATTCTATAAAACATGGTGTTATACATTTACAGCCATAAACTTAGATACACACACACACACACACACACACACACACACACAATGTTGCTTTCTTTTATTTAAACCAAACTGAATGTGATTGAAATTTCTCCCTTGGGTTGATGAAAAATGTAATCCGATCATTGTTAAGGCTGAAGCATACTCAGCTCGGAGCCCTGTGAAAGTCTCAGGTGTCTATCACAACTTTGGTTTTAGTATTTTCTGCTGATATGAAAAACTGTCCAAAGCTGTGTCGCCCTGTCGTCTGAGTGTCCACCATTTCTATGGTATGTTCAGGCAAAGGGAGCTCTGAGGAGGCCAGAATCCCTAATGTCTAGCATCAAGCCTTCTAGTCACAGCAAAGAGGCCACAGTTTTTAAGCTCTGCAGGGTATTACAACCTAACTCATTATCCCCGCTTGTCCTGAAAACCACAGACCTCTGACCAAGCCCACTTGTTGCCAAACCTCTTCCCTCTCATACTAATTTCCACCTGAGTCACCACATAGTTCAACACGTTCCACACATTTCATGAAGACGTAACACAATGTCCTAAATAATAGCTTGAGTGACCGTGTAATTTGTCACTCAGAGGTATAATGAGGAGAAGGTACAATGAAAAGGGAAGAGAGACAGCTAGCTGGCTGTCTTGCATCAGGTTCCCTCGGAGGCAGACCCTGACTTGCATTGATTTCTCAGGATGAATTTCCAAGCCCCATGCAGGGAAGTCCTGTGGAGGTGCAGTTAACAAGGAACAAGACACTGGTGTGACTGGAGCTTATGTTAAATAATAATTAATTTTTCATGTGGTATAAGGAAGTTCAAAATATTACATGGGATATGTTTATACTAAAAAAAAATAATTCCTTCCTGGATGTCCTGTATTTTTATGTGCTAGATCAGGCAACCCTGCCCAAGAGGTCCCAGGAGAGAGAGTGGGTCATACCTAAGAGGGCCAGGGGACAAGGGGGATAGAGTTTTTAAGTCTCTGCACTCACCAGTCATTGGTTAAGGGTGGCTCTGGGTAGGCATACGCCCCCCAGGCCCTTAGGCTCTCTGCGTGCTCAGAACAGTGGCTCAGAGGGGTCTGAGGGAGCTCACCCACAAAGGGACACAAGTGCTAGCTGTTATGGGAGAGCCACAGTGGAACGTCCATGCACGAAGATGACAAAGATCTGAGAGCTGGGGGGAGACCACTGACAGCGTCTGCTGCCGCCTGCTCATGACCCCAGGGAGACCGAAAAGCACGGTCACCATCACGACCTAGTCGTCCACACTCACAGCTGGAGAGAGTGCCTGGGACAGAGGAAGGCATTTGGCGGAATCACTTTTGTGGAATTAAAGGGTAATGAGGTCATTCCAGAACATGCGAAAAAAAGAGCATGCCCTCCCACGCACTCACAATTTTACATCCCAATAAATCACCTTGCCACAAGAATTAACTAAGACACATACTCTCCATTTTCCAGATATGAAAATGCATTTATTCCCTGAAGACTGCTTTAACTTGACGGACATGAAAAGGTCACGAAATGAAGTTTCTAGCTTTCTTTCCAGACAAATGCAGCCGGTTATGATATATTATCATCCCATAAGTGGAACTAACACGCACATTGCCGACACACCACCTGAATATTTATCGAATTGTCACGTAATGCAGGAGGCAACGACGCCCCCCATTAAGAATGGAGGAAAAAGCTGAGCGTGTGAGACAAAACTGGAAATAAGCTTCCACTTAGTTCTGGGCTTCTCCTGTAATCCCACATCCTTAACATAACGGATGGGCATCCCAGATAATTAGGATGCTAATTGCTATTGGAGTTCTCCTCTAACCCTATGGACTTGTGCAGTTAAATTATTCTAAAAGTTAACTACAGATTTCTGGCTCCTTGGGGTGAGCCAGGAAGAAGCATAATGAAAATGTGCCTCGAGGTTCAAAGGCGGCCTTGTCCGGTAACATATAACTTCTAATTATTCGAGATAAAAACATCGCTGTTTTACACAGACAATTTACAGTTTCTGTTCTAACGCTGACCTTGGCCATGGCGTAGCTTCTTGATTGTGACAGTGCATCCCAGAGACGTCGCTTGATAGCAGCACTACATAACCCATCACGATGTACCCGACGTTTAGTTAATATGAAAACTAACTTTACACCCACGGCCCTAGGGGAACATGCACTTCCCGGGGAGGCAGGTTCTCCTCTCTCCGTAGCCATGGCAATGAAGCCATGTGTGTCCCTGCCCAGCATCAAGTGCTCTGTACAGAGAAACACCCAATGCGGTCCGCCCTGAACAGAAGAAAACCTTGGCGCTTCCTGACCTGTTTGGTCACATCCATAGGCCTCCCTCCCAGACTTGGTGGCATCCCATCTTGAGAAGATGAGACCCAACTTTCTTTGCATCCTCTCAATTTAGCAGAATATGTGGGACTCATAGGAGGGTTTCAATGACTGTTGAATGAATGAATAGCAAAGACTCTGACCGATGACTAAACTGAGAATAACCATAAACTGAGAAGAAATGTCAAGCCTTTAATTTAAGAGTATTCTTTTTCCCGAGGCCAATTCTTAAATAAGTCTATAACACAGATAATCGTTAGCCGGTATATTCAGGATATAATGTGTTAATACTATAGCAAAATGAAAACATGAAGTTCATTGTAGAGATTTTTATAGGTCTACCTTTGAAAAAAAATTATAACACACACAACTTTTTACATCCCATTTTAAATCGTTTCTCATATTTGCCTATGCACTCACATAAGCAGATAAATAAGTGATTATAGTAATTTTGCTACGAGGACAAAATAGTAATTATTTACTTATATATGTGAACAGTAGCTTACGCCTTAGCATTAAAGAAGACGAGGATTAACAACTTCTCTAGTAATAAGTTAAAGAAGACAATTAATTGTCTCTATCAAAATCAATTAACAATGATATTTAAATGCCAGACCCAATCCAAATACTTTGATCTTATTTTTTTAATTCCCATGAAAAGAAAATTTCATTTAGTCTGATCAGAAAAAAATTGAGTTGCATAAGATCAACAAACTCAGAACAGGATTCTAGTAATTAAGGACTGTGCCTGCCATTGAAGCCTTAGACCCTAATTCTCTCTTATTATTTAATTAGACTCTGGTTATTGTTGCTTTACGCATAGATTAAATTCTACAAGGCATGTTAGATGATACTCTAACAGTTAAATAATTTTTTAAAATATATTTTATTACTATGAAGTAAGCAATCTTCCAAAGTGGCTGTTTGAAAGTTTTCTCTCTCTTGAAAGTGATTATGCCAAAAATGTCTACTCAGGGGCACAGTACGTAATTTTGCAAACACTACACTTTACGACTAAGCTAATCCATCATTTTCTTCCCAATTACCCTTCACTCTGATCCTGAACAATACGATGTTAGCATTAGATGCTTACGCAGTGATTTTATCAGGGACTTGGACCAGCGGCCAGTTTTATCCTCTATGTTATAATTCCCCAGAGAAAGGAACATAGATGCCCCTTTTGTGCTGTGGGTGTATCCTTACACTAAGCTGTAGGTGACCAGCTCTTGGCTCAGTCAGCTGGTCATAGACCAACCAAATGCTGGCGATCTTTATAGAAAGATTTCCTTAGCAGAGGCCTGACTAACCATCAGATCATTAATAAGTGTCCAACGAGGGCAATAAGTAGTAGGTATCTGAGATTTATCAAAAGGCAGGCAGTGAACTATCAGTAATGACGAAGCTTCAGGATTTTTCCTGTATGAAAATAACCCTTTATGGAGCACTATCTATGTGTCATCACATTACATATATGAATATTTTATTTAATCACCATAATGACACAGACAAGGCCCAGAAATGCATAGAACTTGATCGAGTTTAACCAACTAATAAGTATTAGAACTAGATTATCAGCTGAGGGTTGGCCGATGCTAAATCGAGTTCTCTCTTCAATGACACTACAATACCTTTCACAGTACATACTATAAAATCAATTGATGGTTATAGGTTAAATTTCATGGACGTGAGTCATATACGCCCATAGCAATCTCTCCTTCCTGCTAACCTGGAGTACATTAAAACGGAATACATTTCTCTCCGATTTGGGAGATAGAAAATTTTCCACGTTCATGGATATGAAAGAAATAATTATTTTTCCTTGGCTCAGAACAAACAAGAGGGAAAATTCAGGTGCGCTCAGTAAAAACCTGATCATTAGGAAGAGAATTAAGAATACTTTATCCTCTGTCCTCCATGCCCTGTCTGGGCCTTCCTGAATGGCCACATGCTGCCCCTTTGCCTGCTGGCCTTCCTGCTGGGTGGTCACCATTCTTTTATAGCTAAGAGAAAAAATATTACCAGTTCAAATCGTGGCTAAGTCAAGTACGCTGGCATGCTGTTTATAGCATTTTGTTCTCTGTGGAACAAATTCAGTTTAATAAATATGTCTTAGAAAACCATATAAAGCACCCACTGATTGCCCCCAAGAAGAATGTAAACCTTGGATCATAGGTCAGAATATGCTGAATACTAAAATAAGCTCCTCGCTAGTATTCAGCACGATAGCAGCAAAATAATAATTTTAAAAACCTGACTGACATTGTTTATAGAAAAAATCTATGAATCATCCACATTACAATCAAATTTTTATTCAATGGAAGCCAATGGAGATGATTAAAAAATACTATAAATTACAACAAAGCCAATTTTATCTCTGAAGCATATCATGTTCTTTTAGTGAAATGAATTTTGAAAAGTGTCTTTGAACCTATAAATTAAGTTCTGTGGTTAAAAAAAAATGACACAAAAATATATAATGACAATCATGGGATTTATAAACATGAAGACTTTCAAACCAATGCCCCTATTCCCAAAAGATGCTTTGTTTGGTACATGTATTATCTAAAAAGGAAGAAGCACTTTTAAAAGTGTTCTCTCTCACTTCTATTTTTTAAAAAATATATATTTTAAAAACCTTTTCTGAAAGCTGAGAGAACATCCATCAAATTCAAAAGACTGCAGGAAGCCTTGCTTTTACATAAGCCCAGAGGCTGCAGCAAATCTAGTTCTTTTTAAAAAACCTGGCCTTCCTGGCTTATGGAATTCTATTTTAAATGTGTTTTGCCTTATGAGTAATGTTGTTTTACCTACTACTTACATCTATATAAGGCACTTTACTTCTACGATACTACAAAGCAGTATTAGTCACTCTAGACTTTCAAGCTATCACCTCTTTGTAGGATCCCTCTGGCTAACAACAATTTTTATATTCCATTCCCTGAATCTCCTTTTTCTTCTTTCTTCCCCTAGCATATAGAGTTTCTTAAGCCATAAAATGGTAAAAAATAGTGTATTCATCTCCAAGAGGAAGTTAAATACAAATACGGTCTCTTTTGCATAAGATAAGGGGTCCAGTGAATAAGATATTTCTAGCAAGACCTCAACTAGGGGGAGGTCTCGAGGGTCCAGTCTACCGACTCAGAGATGTTACGTGACAGGAAAGCTGACAAGGACACCTCCCCTCCATGCCATGGAGGAAAAGGGAAATGGGCCCGCCAGCAGTCCTGGCCCATGTGACAACACTACCGCATGTCCTCTTCAGATGTAGATGCCATCACGATCCTATCATCTCTCTCCTGGGAACTTTAGACCACGCTGGCTTTTAATCTTTTGACTTCCCTTTCATTCTCCTCTCTCTTTCAACCCACACAGGGCAGAAATTTTAACCTCAGGGGTAGAAAAAACTGACACTGGCTGCTCAAGAAAATCAAATCCTTCCACCATGTGGAATAGTTGGAAGTATCAAGAAAAGAAGCTTCCATCTGTTTACATCTCTAAATATTATCCTCGCATACTTATTCAAATCGATGTCTTTTCAGCAGATATCTTTGCCTGCTGAAGACAAAATTGTCATGGAAATTGGGAACACTTGACATCTCCTTGTACTGGAGATGCTTTTTAAAATCGTGGCTCAAATCTCTGAAAGCACTCTCTAAAATACAGAGTACAGTTCTTGACACACAGTAAACGTTCCATTAATAATACTTATTGCTTATATTACTATAAGGCTATACAACTATTTTTTAGTAGGATCTGCCACCAGGGGAACGTGAGCCTACTAGGCTGACCTACATCCCAAGGCACACTTCCCCCAAAAGTATGTTCTCGTTGTTTCCAACCTCTTAACCAGAACTTACATTTTTCTCACTCATTTATTAATGCAGTCACTCATTTAACAAATATTCAGTGAGGTGGGAAGCACTATACTAAATATAGAGAATAAAATATTATTGCACTACGAATAATTAACATAACTTTGCCCTCGCTGAGCTAGAGTCTAGTGACAGAGACAGGGATTAACCAAGTAATTACCCAAATGTGAAATTGCTATTTTATGCAGTTAGGAAGGAAAATTACAAGAGAAGCTATCTGTCAGGGAGGTCAGGGGAGGCTGTGCTGTTTGATCTCAGATCCAAAAAATGCCTGACTCCTTATTCGGGTATCATCCAGATGAGAAGAGAGGAAATATGGCCCAGGCAGTAAGAACAGTATATGCAAGGCCCTGGATGGAGAAGAACAAGACAGGATTATGAATCCTAAAACGGCAGAAAAGAGGGTACAGGAGAGGAGCACATGGAGGCTGGGGAGACACACGTGGGTGAAGTCATTCAGACTCAGGATTTACTGTGGACTTAGCCTGAGATTCAGAGCACAATGAGGGTTGAAAACATGGGGGTGACGTGGGCGTGATGGAAAATAAAGGAGCACGCCTCATTTTAAGCCAGTTGCTTACATTAGATGTCATGGCACACCCTGTAGAATGCTTGATTGTGGCCCCACATCCAATACCATCATCTCATAAAATACATGTAGTTTATTTAAAAGGAATACAGAAATAAAGATATTTTTTTTACTAAGGTGTGCATAAGTCATTTCTTCTAAAATATTTTAAGTTAAATAAAATAATGTCTCAAAAAATGAATGTTCCATGTGTATTTGTAACTTTGCGAGTGTAACAAGTTAAGCCCAACTCCAAGTTTCCCCGACCACACGTTCTTGCTTTATGAGCATATATATAGGACAGTTAAATTCTGTGTTTATCATTTTCGCTGTGAATATTTGATGTTAACACATTGTGGGTAATTTTGCTGCCTCAAAAAAGACAAAGCCACTAGAAAAACCGGTGCTCTCTGCTTTCTAAGGAGGATAGTTTCTGCTTCCGCAGGTGTGGAGTTTTTACACCAACTCACTTATGTGTGAAAACAAAGGGAAGTGCAGACATTGACTGCTTTGGGAACCACATTTGTGTAAGTAGGGTGCATTCGTTCTTGACCCATGGCAATCTGAGAGTCAAGTTATTCAGTGGCGTAAATAAAATAAAAATAATTAAAACAGTTCTTTTTCTGGCATGATCTGTGTTGTTATTCTTGGGTTGTTCAACTAAAGTAGACTTATCGTGTACCATATCCTATGACCAATGATAAAGGTGTTCTCAGAACGTGCAAATTTAACCACGATTGTCACTCAAACAAGACTCTTCTCACCTTTTTAAGGCGTTACAATAGAGTCGCATGTGAACATGATTGCCACTGGGGAGGTCAAGATTTGCTCTTTAAATGACAGGCCGAAAAGGACAGCTTGACTTTCAGGTCTCCACTTTCTCTTTAGAAAAGGGGGGTGTAAATTAGATCCCACAGAACCTTCGAGTGACAACATTTAAGCTAATGCCCAGCACAAAGCTGCCTAGAGAGAGATTCAGGCTCTGAATTCCAAGATAGAAGATCTTCGTAGAGAAAGTGCTTCTGTGCATTCCAATTAAAAACAACCCAAGTTTATAAGGGAGAGAAGATTTCTCAGTTATAAATGAGATTGTTTGGAATTTCTATTTTTTTTAATACCTATAAATTGGAGAAGTCCTTAACAATACCCTCTCTTTAACAGATCACTAGCACAATATATTTCAACAGTGTCCCAGCTTTCGACTTTCAAATTTTATCCCATCATGACCTAAAGATGATTCATTGAGGAAATCAAAACAAAATGGTAATTAGTCAGCAAGCATCCCAGCTTTATGGCAAAATAACATGGTTTGTGACTCAGGGTAAGAAAATCTGAAAAAGTATCAACGCACTGAAGGCAGCAGGGGGCCCTATAAACTGTGTCCCCAAGCCCCCCATTGCCACTGTTTCTCTTACTCCACTCAAGGGCACATCCCACCAGAAGTGTGATTTATGCTGCTTTTGCTGGTACCTGAGACCCTTATGTCTCATTAATTGCTCTCTTTCAGTTACTCAAGAAACACATTAATTCTTTATATATATGCTTGAAAAAAAATAATATTTGATATGTGGAGGAAGTAGGCTTAATTTTAGCTTTTGCTGTTATTTTTCCATGATATAGCCTGCGTAAGACAGTAGAGTCCCTTTGCATTGCACAAAATCAAATAAAAATGTCTATTTCTCATGCTTAGTATAAAAATTAAAGGTACAGTGGAATATAATGTGGAGTGTCCAAAACATTATAAATCTGCAAAAAAAAAGAGAGAGGCTTTTCTTATCCATAGCAAAACTTTAAAATATAAAAACTCTCAAATAATTTTTTTTTGGTTTAAAACCAATACAGACTGCTTAAAAATTAACAATAATAAAAATATTACATTTAATAGCCTATATGATATGCCTAAAGCTGTTTACAGAGAAATATCTAACAATATAGCAATTCACATTAATAACAGAAAAGAAATAATGAACATCCAACCTAAAAAGTTAAAGAACAAGGCAAGAAGAATACACTGAAAAAAGTAATAAATATAAAATATTGAAATAATGAATAGAATTTACATTTCTTACAAATGAGTCTATAAAAATATAAGAAAACAAATAAATCATTAACTTAAAAAGAGGAAAAAAATAAATACACCAAACAAATAATAAAATATGCAAATTTTCACTGAAAATGACATTAAGGAATAAATTACTCGTTTCTGTGAAAATTACTCTGCAAATGTGAATAATCTAAGGAACTCATTCAAGATAGCATAAAATATGGAAAGCTACAATTACCATAGGAGAGACTTGTCACAGAATGACCCCTGACCTCCCACCTCCAGACATACACATACCAGGCAAGGCACTAATTGCAAAGTAATGGAAATTCATGGAATTTGACCAATTATTCAAGTAACATAAAGCTATGCTATTTAAATTGGTCAAAACATCTTTAACAAATCTAAACGTAAGTAAAAGACAAACAAAGATAAGTCATAAAGCAATTTCACTTACTGAACATAAACCCTAAATAAATATTAACAAATTGAATACAGAAGCATAATAAAATAATTCTATATTAATTAGTGTTCTACTGGATTCAAGTATAATTCAATTTTGAAGAGATCTACTATTATCCTTTATATAATAATAGATTCAAATATAAAATGTGTGTTATCACTTAAATGTTAAATGTTAAAATGGTATTTGATGAAAACGTCCCATCCGTGTTTGATTATTTTAAGTAGGACACGATAAGTTTAAAGTCACGGATATTTATTTGACATTAGAAAATAGATATAAGTTTGAACATATATTTAGACATCAATCTAGAACTCATAGTATTACAGTCTTACCGAGAACACTGCTTTGCATAAATGAGCATTCCTGTTACATTTAGAAATGGTGCAAAGATAGTCACATCATTTTGGACAGAGCAGCTTATGTGATTAGACAAGAAAGAGAAATGAGGTAAGAAACAGACAAAACTGTTATTATTTACCAAAAACAATATCATCCCTGGAAAACTAAAGTAAATCAATTAAGAAACTATTTTAAAAAATAAAGGCTTTCTCTTGAAGAGGAAAAATTAAATTGCCTTCCTCTATCACAAACAAAACCACCTTGACAAGATTCCACATATACAAGCAACAAGAAAGAATTAAGCATAAAGGAATATATTTCAAAAGTAATGTTTTTTAAAAAGTAAATTTAAATAAAATTTAAAACTCTCTGGTGGGACTTAAATATAAAATTTGAATCAATTAGAAGGCAATATGCTGTTTCTGGCTAGAAAGGCTCAGTAAGATAAAATGTCAAATTTTCTAAATTAATATTTAAAACTTAATCTGCTACCATAAAAATGGCAATGTAATTTTTTTTAAATAAGTAAATTTTAAAGTTCCTACACAGAGACATTAAAAGTAAGAAAAAATAGAAGAAAAAGATCATTAAACTTCCAGAAATCCTACTAGTCTGCTACTGGTGCCAAATTAGACAGAGAAGTCACAAGGGAGGAAACAATAAAGTCTCAGAATACACTCTCCTACACATAGGCCTTTCGCATAAAACATCAATGACCTTTTTATTATTAGGGGAAATGATGTATTGGTCAATAAATGGTGCTGGGAAAATTCATACATCTTGAGAATATATAAAGTTATGACCTTAAAGTCTATACTAGAATTATTCCTGATGGGGTCAAGATTAAAAAATTAACAATAAGCTGCAATGGTGTAAGAACTTCAGAGTGAAGAAGACCTTATTAAATTTCATACTTAACATGTGAAACCATGAAAAAAGGTAAATTAGGAATAAAGTAGTCTCTTTGGCAGCATATACCATTAAGGAGTCAAAACCAAATGTCAATGAGAAACAAAGAAAAAAAAAAACAACAAGAAAACACCATCACCAAACAACATCTGGTAACAAGGGGATTTTTGCTTCAGAATTCCTTCAAGTTCACATGAAAATATTAGCACTTAACTGATAATTTCTAAAAAGCAATATACTGGCAGTTCATAGAAAGAGAAAATATATGTGAATAATAAGAAATAAGTTAATCTTGTCTTTTCTCCCAACACAATAGTGGTCTACTGCCATCTGAAAACTCATGGATGCTAAATAAATTAAAATATCTATATTTTAAAATACATTTCTAAGTTTGTAATAAATTAGAGCAAATCCCAAAGAACCAATTTACAGGAATAGATAGATATTGACCTGAAGAGATAAACAAGGACAAAAGAAGGGACAAATGTCCAAATCAGGAAACCAGAGCATTGACAATGAGGATGTTTAACTCTCAAAGCTTTAGTTAAAGTGCCCCATGGGGTAAAAGGACACTAATTGTGGACAGTGGGAGGTGAAAGAAAGCCTGGGCCCCCAGCAGTGCTGTTCCCCAGGACTTCTGGAGAAGTCCCACAGCCGTGCTGTCCCAGCCAACAGCCATCAGCCGCAGGAGGCGATCAAGTACTTGAAATCTGCCTAGTGCAACTGGACTTAAATATTTCATTCTATTTAGGTTTAATTAATTTAAAATTAAAATTTATAAAGTCATACCAGGCTAGTGCCAAAGACAGATTAACAAACACATTCAGTGACGTCATCATGCATGGAACACATAGGAGGAGGTAAGATGAGGAACTCAAAGGTTTGGCTAGAACCTGGATTTATACAGCATTTTGGTAAAGGAACAAAATATTTTTAGAGAAGTGACTGGACAAAGCAAAAGGACCTTGAGCCTCTAAGACTAGCAAATTGTGGGAAGGCACATATATGATTAACTAAAGGCAGGTAAACTCTACTTAGCATAGTTCCCTGTGTAAATAAATCCCTCTGGTGTCTCTAAACTGATTAAGGCCTAAACATATCTCCAGGGATTGACCTGCCATTCCTGGTAGAGAGGGGAAGAAGACCCCTTTGTAAATTTGGGTCCTGCTTTCAAACAAATAGCTCTTCTTCTATCTGCTTCTTCTCAATTGCCATCAACTCAAAATAATCCTTCTGCCGAAAGAGCATGTTTGGGGTGGCATATTCTGCCACCCTACAGAAAACAAAACTATTCGGGACCCAACAAGGAGGGAGGGAGCTTGCCAACAAGAGAGAGAAGTCCAGTCTCGAGATTTCTGCTTAAGTCGCTGGTTCCATGTTCTGGATTGAACCACGTCCCTCAAAAAAGACATCCTGACCAAACTCCTAAACCTATTCATTCACCTGTTGATGGACACTTAGTCATCTCCATGTCTTGGTTATTGTAAATAATGCTGCAGGGAACACTGTCTTTTCAAGGTAGCGTTTTCATTTTCTTGAGATACTCCAAAGTGGAATTGCTGGATCCTAAGTAGTTCTATTTGCAAATACGTGAGAAGCCTCCATGCCTCCGTACTGAGTTCATGGTAGCTGTGCCAGGGTACGCTCCCAAGGACTGTTTTCCATTTCATCCACGTGCTAACACGTATGTTTACAGCATTTTCTGGTTCATTAGTACATCTATGGACATACTTTTAAAATTCCTTACAAAAACATGCATTTTTAATTGGATTAATGTCCTCCTCTGAGGTTAAAAAAGGGAGAGAAGGAGAAAGAGAGGGAAAGAGGGGAGGGGAGCAGAGAGAGAGAGAGAGAGAGAGAGAGAGAGAGAGAGGTGAAACTCAGAGTTCTTTGCTATTCTCACAATGCCGGAATGCATCAAAATTACAATTCAAACTTATGTTTACTGGCCCCAATTTCCATGATGTTTCAATGTGATATACAGTATCTCTTGCAAAACTTACTCATGATTTTCACTTACTAAAATACAGCTAAATCGGCTAGCCAATGATTTTAAACACTAAAATTTGCTTTCAAGATTAAAAAAAAATTTTTTTTCTACTTGAAATTAGGCAATTACTAATTTCAAAATAACGGTATTAGGGGAAGTAAGTGGTAGCACTAACCCAAAGAAGGCCCGCACAGACAATTTAAAATTTGTGTTCAATGAAAAAAAATAAAAACCTGAATTTCGAGGATAAGCTAATCCTGAAGCTACGACTGGGAAACTTCTACGTCTGTACACATTTTGACAGGCTTCTCACTGATGATGAGAATACACATCAGTTGTACAACTTAACTGTACAGGAAAGAGTAAAGAGCAGAAGGAAATGTCTGTGTTGGAAACGCGGGAGTAAATGCAAATCTTTTCTAATCTTTCATTAATTTCTTATTAAAATTCTAGCTTACACGTCTGAATGTCTGATTTCACAGACAGTGCAATTATTTTGAATTATAAAAGTCTACAGTGTCTTGATTAAATCAAGATGTTTCCTCACGTAGGACAGTGTGTCTCTGATTTCTGACCTTCTAATGTTCTAAACTGTCAGAAATTTTACAAATGACCTTTTATGCTGTATTTCATTTGCCATTTTGTGGCAATTTTATATTTTCTTAGCTCATGAGGGTCACATCCCCAATGTAAATTTCTACGAGGACAGTCATTTTTTAAAAAACCCATCATTTTTCAGGCTGAAGGAAAATGTTTATATTGAACTATATGCCAAAAAGTTATATGAACTTTGTCAGCACTGTTTTTAAAAAATATATAAGGTATTTTAAATATATGAATGTTTTAAAAAATATTTAATAATAAAGAGAACCATTTCAAATCTTCTATGTCCACCATAAAAAAGGAACATATGGTGGTTACTAAATTACTTTTTCACAAGAAAAATACTACTTTTATTATTTTAGATAATATTACTACACAAATTTATTGGAGAAAACCCAATCAAGTAGTAAGAGTGAGGCTGCATTTTGGGTGTTTTGATTTTTCAGTGGTCAACAAAATCGGTTTGGGGAGACACCATATATATTAACCACCTGTATGTTCCATAAATACCTCAAAGAACAGAACACATGCCTTAAAAATTCAAGGTGGCATTTCATTTATTTGTCAATAAATCTAACAGAAAGGCACTAGTCATTATTTTCCTTTTATAAAATAATGTGGGAAATAATCATCAGTATTTGCCTAAGAAATTCAGCATTACCTTAGCAACACAATCAAGGGGGTGAAGTGGCCCTTCTGGGCAACTGTGATGTGAAGTCTTGATTTATTCTTCCATAAATAAGAAAACATAAGCTCTGTAAAACTACCCCCTTAAAGTCACCTTAAAGATGAGCCAGTTTAGAAAGCAATAAAAACGAAAAGTGAGAAGTCGGGTATGCAAGCTATGAAGTCTTCTGGGCTTGTTTGTTTGTTCGTTTTCCACCCTGGGGTTGTATTCAAATTTTTGAAGCGAAAACATATTACAGACTAAAACGTGGTCTAATGCTGGCTATCATTTTGTCCATCTCCATCCATCTTTCTTCCTGTAAGTTACCTGTGCTTGAAATCTGACAGATAAACTAGGCAAAAAAATATTAAGGAAGAAAGAAGGAAAGGAAGGAGGGAGGGAGGGAGGAAGAAAGGAAAGAAGGAAGGAAAAATGGAAAGGAAGGAAGAAGGGGCTAAGGGAGGGGACAAAAAGGGGGTAAAGGGAGGAAGGGAGAGAAGAAAAAGGAGGGGTCTGACTTTGCTTAATTAAAAGACTCCCTACATGACCAACAATGCAATGACCAGCTGCATTACAGGAGTCGATAATCCTGTTCCACAAAGATTTAATTCTTTAACGGTTATAATTTAGCCATCACCTCAGGATGGTAACTCTGCAGAAGGCCAGACCACCACATGCGTCAAGGAAGCCCTTCATCTACTATCCTGATGGCTGCACTTTCTATTCCTGCTTTTAACAGACTTTCACCAACATGGAGTAATGTACACAGACGTGTGGACCAGCCACACTTACCTATTGGGTACTGGCTGGAAGGCAGAGTTATGCTTAGATACAATTTCCTAAATTTTGCATCTCTTAAAATCAGGGGGAGATGGTAACATTTTCTCCTTCAATCTTGAATTCCACATTCCTTTCAATGACAACATGCTCGGTATCATCAGCGGCGATGAAAGAAATCCTGAGTAAGTCTGTAAACTCCCTTAGGTTCAAAGCCACACCAACATAGTTGGGTGCTACAGACCCAAACATGGCTGAGTGATGCACATGTGGAAGATGGTTCACGTGCACTTGCTGAGTTCACTGTCAAGTGTGACACCAAATGATATGATGGCGTGGTTGAAAATACGTTACTGACAGAATAAGTAGGCCTAAAAGAGGACTCCAGAATATACAGTATACCCCTTAGAAGAATCCCAGATGGGGAATTGACTAAAACTCACCTCAGTAGCTAGTAGTTAAACAGCTATGCCAGTTTAGAGGATACGGGACTATCCCAAGGTCAGACAAATTCAACAATGGAACTGAATAGAGAGTTCATCAACAGTCCATATGTTTAGAAACTGGGTATATGTACAGGTGGCATCATGTGACAGTGAGGAAGGCTGGCCTCTGGAAATAACAGAGCAGGCACCTTTTAATTGGTGCTCCCATTTCTGTCTTTGCCACCATAGTCCACACTCAAAACAGTAGCCAGAATAACGTTTAAAATAGTTAAAATGGAATTGTGATTCTCTCATTCAAAATAAACCCACAGCAGTAGGCTCCATGACATAGGTTTTGTCTTGGCAATAATTTTTTTTTAATCTGGCACAAAAAAGCAAAAGCAACAAAAGCAAAATTAAATAACTGGGACTACAGTATATTTAAAAGCTTCTGCAAAGAAACCACTGACAAAATGAAAAGGTAACCTAATGAACGGAAGAAAATATCTGCAAATCATGTATCTGATAAGGGGCTGAGATCCTAACTAGATAAAGAGGTTGTACTCAACAGCAAAAAAAAAAGAAAAGAAAATGTCTACTTAAAAAATGAGTAGAGGACCTGCACAGACATTTTTTTCTGAAGAAGACATACAGATGGCCAACAGGTTCATGAAAAGATGCTGAGCATCATTAACCATCGGGAAAATGCAGACCAAAACCACAGTGAGATACCACCCCACACCTCACCCACCTGTTGAAAATGCTATTACCATGCACTCTCATAAGAGGGTTTAATCCCAGAGATGGCATAGGTCGTTATACCTTGGACAAACTCAGCTTTTAGGCTAACTTAGTCTTCACTGCTTCACTGTTTCAGCTTAGAGCTTTGCCTTCAGCTCATCTGGGCCCTCGAGGTTTCCTTACATTTCTTGAAAATCGACAATGTGTTTTTATGTGTGATCTTGTTGCTTTGCAGGAGGAGGGCCCTGGTGAGTCCTACACCACTCTGCTGGCTGCAGACACACTTGGAAAATTTTTTTTTAATTCTATGAAATTTCAAATGTTAATTTGTTCAGCCAAAAAGATTGCATGCGTCTCACTCAAATATTACTTCGACTTGGTGGGAATACACTACCGTCAGCATTTTCAATTCGCAACTTCAAAATTAGTTTAAATCCCCATGACTGAGAATGTATTACTTAAAACGTGTCATAGTGGTGACTTCAGTCATTCCCTAATCACAAAAATGAGATTAAAAAAGAGCAAGATAAGTATAAACTGCTTAAGAATGGCTTTCAACATATAGCCAGCCAGCCTAGAAGAAAAAAAAAAAAGAGGAATTATTTCAACCAGATATTTATGCTTTTCCAACCAGATAGCATCTCACTGACTATCTGCATTTTCTCTGTTGGGTGTTTGGCACCATAAATATGTAAGCAATTTTGCTACCACAATAGTATCTTCCTCAGAAAATAAGGCTTCTTATAAACTTCCATGGTCTGATATTTGCTTGGCTATTTCTCGTCCTTTCTGCCACACTCTTCCTGCATATTAACAGAATTTGCAAACACCAGAGTCTGGGTATCACTATCAGTCTGCATCAACATAAAACCCTTCTCCATACTGTCTGCAATTATTTCATGCCTCATAAATCCAACTTGGTCCCTATTTATTAATTTACCCATAATTCTTTCGAGTCTTGTCACCAAAATCTTGGCATATATCTTGAGGGCACATTTTGTTATTTAAATGAGCCTATAATTTTTCAGACGGTTCTCCCTCCCTTTACTAAATTGCTAATAGGTACTTTGCTCACCGCTGGGGAAAACTCACCTTGTCCTGTTTGTCCCACAAAAAAACTTATCACACAGGTGGTCAATTTCATCCTGAAATTACAAAATGACTCACCGCATAACTGCCTTCTCCTATTCTTTGCCCTTAGCAAGCTTTCACATGTCATTTAGAGAAAATCTGTCTCCAAAGGGCGTTCTAATCAGTGACATTGGGGATATATTTTCAAGCATTTCTTAGCTTTGAAAGTTAGCGGGAAATAAATCCACTGGAGTTATGATACCATTTCCCCCCCTTATCTAAGACTAATGCAAATGACAAAATATCCTCTGCCATCACTGCACGGTGAGCTGGCCTTCCCTGCGGCCAGATATGCTCAGATACAGGACAGACGCCAGCGTGCAGCACTACCTCTGAGTGCTAAGGAAACTGTTCCTGGGAGCTCTGAAAAGTTACTGTGCCTCGTTAAATAACAACTACAGAGCAGTACCTGATCGCATAGAAAATCAGAACTAGAAGATGCTGGAGAAAACATCTAACACTACAAAATCACTGTAGAGTTAAGAAACTGAGGCCCACAAAAAATATGTGATTTGGTGAAAATTACACGACTAATTAATCAGAAATTCAAGATGAGAGCTCAGGTACCTAGCTCTGATCGAGATGTTACTCTATATAACATTGAGTGAGAATTAATCCTATTTTTACTTTGATTAAACGTGATCATCTATCTTTTAATTAACATCTTTTGGATGTACTTTAGATGTGGGACACTTTTCTAGGATTGGGGGCTCAGAAAACATTTTATAAACCCCATCACCAAGGGACTCACAGTTCAAAGGGAAAAACACTTATGTGTGAATATTTGCAGCCTGCTATGGAGTGGGGTAATGAGAATGGATGAGCAGGAGCCAAATCTGGAAGGTTTTTTGTTCTATGTTAAGTAATTCTGACTTTATTTAGAGGACAAGAAAAGACACTAAAGAATTCCAAGCAGAAAAATGCATCGTTTCAGAAAGCTCAAGCTATGCCAACATTTTAGACAGCAGTCAGAGTGGAAAACAAGGGACTTGTCAGCGGTCTACTGCATTATTAACATATAAATAAAAAGAATAATAGGCAAGTCCAAGTCATTATAGGGTGTATAAACAGAATAGTATAAAATTTTATTTTAAGTAGACAAAATTAATACTATTTAGAGACTCAGGCCACTAAATAACTGGTACCATAAGCAATAGTAACAGACACCCCAGGAGGAATACATTTGAGTTTGGAGAGTTAGTTTTGTCTTTATCACATTTGTCGAATTTGAGGAATCTGTTGTATATTCATATGAATGTTTGTTGTATATGTGTTAAAATATAAGCTAAAAAATTTAGTCTAGTGATAGAGATTTATGAACATAAGAATAAGTGAAAATTGATTTTCTGGATATGGATAAAATTTAGATAGCATTAGTAGAAAAAGGGTTGAACATGGATATGTGTAATATCAATATTAAAAAAGAAGGTAGAGAAAAAAACAGAGGGTAGAGATGTAAAAAAAAAGTAAAAAAATATTAAAAAATCTCTAAGACTATTATGATTAAGAGAACTTCAAAACAGAGAAAGTACCCCAAAAGCTCATATCCCGCCAAGAGCTTATGTGAGTTTAGAAATCATACACTTATTTCTTGAGCTAGTATCAAAAAGGTCATTGGTGACCTAAAAAAAATAAATAAGTAACTTCAATTAAATGGTAATAAAAGAGCCATATTACAGCTGAAGTGTTAGCGAATGAAAGTTTTTGATGCGGAAAAATACATGAAATTTATCCTTTCAGAAGCTTCTCTATGAAAACAAAGAAAAATTAGAAAACTAGAGATGAAAAACATTTAGGGATAAAATAATAGAAGAGAGAAGCTGAGAAATTCTCTTACAAAATTAAAGTGACTCACCAGGTGCTCGAGTCTGGAGGAGCTGCAGAGGCTCATTTCAACTTCTTTACACACAAAATTAAGGTCCAAATTAAGGGCAAAGTTATTTAGATCAGAAACCACTGTCAAATGGTGACTAATCCAAGACTGGAACTGAGGTCTCCACAAAAACACACTGTACTGCTGTGTGCTCTACTCGGTTAAACAGTTTGTAGAGTTTTGTTTGTTTGTTTTTGTTTGTTTTTTAAGAAACTTCTATTACTGCGGTAACAGCAATATTTCTTATCAATACACAAGGAGAGTTTGAATAGATCTGTTCCCATTAGTAAATGCGGATTTGGAGAATGATTGGTCCCCATCATTTAAGAGTAGAAATCAGGAGCTGTAAGGAATATTATATGAAGAGATTCTGGGGGAAAAAAAAGAGTATTATTCCAAAAATCTTTTTCAAATGATTTTTAGGAACTCTAACTGTAACAAGGTTATTGTTTTTGTTTTCTAGTTTCTGCTTCTCATGTTCCTATCACTGTCCAGGTATATTTTTTCTTTAATATCTTATGATAAACATTTTCTCTTTCAAGGATATTCTCTCAGATTAAGATCTTTATTTATTCTTTTTTTCTTTAAAGAGGTGGCTATACTTTATTAGTTCTCTGAAGATAAGCTCTAAAAAAAAAAAAACCTAGCTGAAAAGCAACAGACATTTTGGAAGCACAGATTTTCTTTTAAATTTTGATCTGTTTAAAATTGGTTTTCCTACACATTTTCTATCCAAATAGGACAACTTAGTTATGGATTTCCATGTGCTACCTCCTAAAACACTGGCCATGTCATGAGGCGTTAACAGACATGAGATCTGATTTCTTCAGTGCTGGACCCCAATAGCTGGCTCCCATCTTGGAACTCAATAAATGTAACAGAATAAAAGAATAATAAAGTGTTCCCAAATAAGTGAAAATATATGCATCAGAATGTAGGACATTTTAGCTAGTGCATTTTGCAATAAATTTACAGGGTCTGTGTGTGTTTGCAGTGAATTATTTATCACTGGTATAAATATGTCTCAGTTTGCCCAGGAAAGCCCCCGTTTTTTATACCAAGTTGTCCTTGTGTCTGGCCTGGTTAGCGCCTCTTTCATTTAAAAAACAAATCTGTGTTTTGACAGTAATTTATATAGTCATCATCTTCCTTAGCTATATTTTCCATCTTACTCATTAGCTAAATTGTTTTTTTTCTATACTTATATCTTAGATAATGTTATAAAAATTAAAAATAGCTAGCATGAAGTAGGATTGAATAAATTTGGTGTAAGAGGTATATGACAAGGGTAGGTATACACAAAATGAAGTAAAAATTGGAATAATTATTTAAATTAGTCTGAATATATGTACTTTTGCTTTAACTAAATAGCTCAGGAAAATGTCTTGATTGAGGTTAAGTGTTGTGAAAATGAATTTTTATTTTGCTATATTCTCTAAATCATTTCAAGTCATTAGAAAAAAAATGCAAACCAAAAAAAATACAGACAAGATTAAGAATGGAGAACATGAAATTTGGAATTTCCTTCTAGCAATAAGGGCATTTAAAGTTTTGAATATGATATTAGGAATGCAGAAGAAATGTGGGGTTCACACTCCAAATACGATAAAGTTTCCAGAAATGTAAATGGCAGTTACATGGTGTATTCTAACAATCAATCTTCTCCTGGATGACACCGTGATACGGGGGATTATATGGTAACCATCCGAGATTTAAATTACAAATAAATAGAATTCTCTGGCTTTACATTTTTAAGATAATAACTGGATTATAAAACATTTGAATCCCATTCAAAAATTAATCAAGGCCCAAGAGAGGTGGTATTAGCTATTAAAACCAAGATGCATTCCTACTAACAGCAACTGCCAGAAATCCACGTTTGGGTGAGGGAGGGTGGAAGATGCTGGCTACTCTCCCAAAGGCAGACACTATTAGGGCTTTAAAAAAGATGACAACAGTAATCCTAAGGAATTAAAGGAGAAAACAAGAATTATTCTCTTTCTCAATCACATAAAACCTTTTCCCATTTGGTCTCGTCTTTAAAGATGAGTGTCAACGATTCTAATCAATATCCTACTGTGTTCTAGGTCCAGATTAAATATTTCATTCCAGGTGACACCATGAGTTAAATAAATCACAATTCTCCAGATGAGGAAACTAAAGTAATGTTAAAGTTATCAGAATCAGACATGCTTTTCACAGCACCGGATTCGGTGATTTCAGTTTTTTCCCTGTTATAAGTAATGCTCTGACAAATATTTGGTGTACACACTGCCTCTACAAAATCTACAAAAATTTCTCTGGAATAAACACTTAGCAAACTTTCTGAGTGACTGGGTATCCTTACTTTCTGTTTTACTGGACACTAAAAGATATAATCGAAATGGTTTTGTCACTTTGAAAAGTTGCCCTGTTGCGTAAAAATAAATTTTCCTCTAGTACTTTTTCCTCCTCATTTGCAGGAACCTCTTATTATCTGTTACTCCACCAGGGAAAAAAAAACATTCATTGCTTCTTTTATTTTCTATACTCAGATTAGAAGTGTAGCTGTTCATAGTTTTATTTCTTGACTGGCCATGCAGATTCTCATTTTTGTAAACTTTCTATTGACATCATTGACGGTTTTAACTGGATGGGTTTTTCGTCTGCTTGTGCTTTTAGATCCGTAGTCATTTGTACTTTCTGAACGCTCTTACATTATACACTTGGCAAATACCTCACTTTTACTTGCATGTTAACAATGTAGAGTCAGAGTTTGGTTTTTTTTGTTTTGTTTTGTTTGTTTATTTGTTTAACATCCCCCCCCATGTATAAATTCCACACTGTGAAATTCTCAATTTATAGTGTGGTCACTCCCACATTCAAGGTAGAGAGTGTTTGGAAAAAACTTCCCTTCCCAGTCAACCCCCTCTGCCAGTCCTCTCCTCTGACAACCAGTGACTGATCTGCTGTCTCTTAGTTTTGTCATTTCTAGTATATCAATGACACTTCTAGAATGTCATATCAATAAATCAATATAAATGAATCATATTATATATAGCTTTTAGGATTTAGCATCTGTCACTTAGAAGAATACTTCATCTGAGATTCACTGATGATACGTGCATTGGTAGTTCCTTTTTGATTGTTGTCAAGTGTTTTATTGTATGGATGCACCCAAGTTTATTTATTCACCAGCTGAAGGACATTTGGGTTAAATTAAACCCAAATGTAACTGGAGTACCCCCTGAATTTGCCAGCTGTATAAATTACAAGATGTCCTTTGGTCCACCTATCTACCATCAACAGCAGAATGTGCATAATTTGGGCAGAAACAGAAACGAAATGTATGCCATCTTATTTATGTATGTATTTATGTATATATTTATTTATTTTGCCAAATGACTTTATCTTACTTTATGTTCTAACAGACCCGGAATTGGAGATATTTTAGGCACTAAGAGAATAACTCTAAGCATAACAGGATTTCATGTAAATAAATTACTTTTTCTTAAATGCATGGCTTAAGAAAAAACACTGATGTTTACTAAAATCTCAGGGTGCTGCTTATAAAAGGGTTAAAAATATCACAATACTCAGCAGAAGCTGGGGGTTATTCTGAGAGGAGATGATACATATTCATGAAGGGAAAGGCTAATTGTTTTCCTGTAAACATATTTCTATAATGATTATGTTAAGTCAATAAGCTAAGGCAACTTATTTTATAAACCATTAATTTATTACTTTATAATTATATATCTCTTTGATTAAGAGTAAAGTTGTTTTTTAAAATAACCCATATTGTTAATCTACAACTGACTAAACCTTTAGTTCTGTAGTAACAGGAAATTTTAATAACAATCCATTTACAGTCCTTTCAGGATCTTTATATCTTTTTCATTTACTCCACTTCTCTGTCTATCTGTCTACGTACCTACCTGTCTATACCTATATAGATAGGTAGATAGATGTATCCCTAGATATTGAATTATTATAAGGTTTACTCACTTCTTGTAGAAATTAGAAGTTCCATATAATAGAAACCACAACGTAATCATTTAAAAAGTGAGTAATCTTTCTTTTCTTCAATCTTTCTTTCTCCTATCCCACTACATATGAATAAAGAATTAATCCCTCTGTCTCCACACATTCTCTCTCCAATTTAAAATTTAAAAACTATATAAAAATAAATGCTACAATCATACCATCATTGTTAATGATATATAGCAAACTCTGTATTAAATTATACCCAGAAAGAATCTTTTAAAGAGTTCATTCCATCATATGCTGCTCACTAAAAAGAGCCAAATGCATCCAAGTGTGACTTTTGGCTAAGTCGTTAACAAAGAGGCAGTTTAGTCTAAGCTAATTATAGTTATGATGACTTTTATAAATAATAATGATAACTTTGGAGCTCCATCTTCATTAAAATGTAAATGGTTCTTGTAGACTGGTTTGAATTATAATTATATCAAGTCAATGGATTCAGTGATGAGCTGATCACAAATTCTTCTGGGAGGTTAAGAAAATAGAGGATCTTTCTGCCTTCCTTTCAGCTCTGTGCCTGCCACTTGCACATTTGGGAGAGCATCTGGATGTGGTCACAGGGACCCATCATCCCACCCCTCATTTCCACAGACAGGAAAGAAAAATGACTAAAGAGTCCACATTATTTACCCTATCAACTATCTTAATGTGCAAAGGAAGAGGAATCTCTTAGCTTTTGTAGCTGCTGACTAAGCCCACCAGATAGATGGACCCCACATGGACCACAAGACGAGCCTGCTGAAACAGCTCACTAGGGAGGGTCCATTTGTCCCACAACTTAAATGCTTATGCATCTAGTAACAAACAATAAATGCTTACGGAAAAGATACATTATTTAAACAATATAAGGCTGATGATAAGATGTAAAGAAACCTACTCTACTTTAGCCTCATCTTCTAGATTCGAAATAGGAACGTGAAGAGAGGTTGCCTCAAAGAATCAAATCCAATATTCATGATGCTGAACTGAGTTAATAAAATGTCTTAAGAATGCTAGATGTCATTTTTCAGGTCTTTCATAGAAACAATATTTTTCACCTATCGAAAACATCCTCTCCATCAGTCTGTCAAATCTTTGCCTACTATGACCCTGTTTTTTTCCTGACTGTCATTCATGTCTGCCTTATAGATTCCAAATATTCATAACCAAGGGAAATTTTGATGGCTATTTCTGAAAAATCAGGTGGTAACACATGATAAAAGCTGTGATTTTTATATTTCTTTTCAGGCCTGAACTAATAAAATACAGTGTTGTACAGACTTAGATGAAGGTGTACATCTTTTATTGTGGAAAATTAAAGATTTTAGATAAGATGAGAGCATTTCTGACCTGAATAGCACAGTGAAAATATACACCTAAACCGTGAGCAGCTGTTTCTAGGCACCAGGAGATTTATAAACTTGATATCTGTGTCACATGACATGGAGAGCTCTGCTGAATGGACATAGTCACTGGGTCATACTGGTCTGCTTTGATCTTGTTCAAAATCTACTTGACATGAGACGCATTTATAATAAACAGAAGTTTGTAAGCATAGTACCTATTGGTAAAGAGGAGTGGAATATGAAAAACAGAGATTATAAATTTGGAAAGTAGATAAGAAATGTGGGTACAAATGCATTGGTCTGTTTGAATAGCAAAATCTTCAGGACCCACTTCCTTACACTCAAGAAAAATCAAGAAGAATGAATAATTACTGCTATACACTAGGTCCCAGATTAAAGAAGTAACACATTGATGATGGCTAAACTGGCATTCTCCACACACTCAGCTATAGGGCTTTGCAACACTGAATGCACATATCTGCTGCTTCGCACGCTATCACTGATGTCATAACAGCAGCAACTTTTTTAAATGAGAAAAACCCGTCAACTCAGTAAGCAATAAAACCAGAATTATTGTGTCTACTTGAGTTTTAAAGATGCAAACTTTTAACTGTTTTACTTTTTTGCAAGTATTTCTTTCCTTCCTCCCTCTCTCCCTCTCAGTCTTTATATTAACACCATTGAACACCTTCTAAATGCCATATATTACCCTACACACTAAATAGTTAAACATGTCCTTGTCTGCATAGAACTTAATTCTAGTGAAGGAAGATTGATAATGAACAAACAAATGAACACATTTTCTTTTAGATGATGAAAAGGGCTACAGTGAAAGCGAAGGCAGGGTGAAGTGGTCAGACAGTGTCCTTGGCTGGGGGAAGGCAGATGCCATTTCCACACAGTGCTTGGGAAAGGCTTCCTAACACAATGGTATTTGAGCGACTGAACTAGCTTCATAAAAAATCCATTTTTTAGGAATCAAATTCTGTATTCAAGAAGCTTATAGAAAATAAAGAAACCAGATAAAGCCACAGTTTAAGATTACAGAAGGTACCTCTTGACAACTGATTCTTTTATCTTCCCAAATTCCATAAAATGTTAAAATTTATATGATATAAACCAGTTTAGTGTAAACAAGATAAGAAAATGTTTGGCAGCCAGATGTCCCAGCTTTTTAGTGTAAAACATAAACTATAATGGATCCTGTCAATAAATCTGTACAACAGGCTATATATAAGCAATATTAAATATGAAATATAAAAAACATTTAAAAAGAAACAAACCCAAATTTATGCCATCATTTCAGTAATGCTGATTCAATGTTTTCTTTTTATTTTGGAAATATAATAATTATAATTACATTTTCAACGAAAGTAAAATGGTGAATAAAGCAATGAAGTTTAGCTTCTACCCCCATAATTCACTGACTTAAATGTCGTAATTTCCTACAACAGACATCAGGGAAAATAAAACCTAATTTCATCAGAAACATTTATAAATACATGTAGCAAATTTATTTAAGATAGAAGACTGATTATACTCAATCATTGATACTAGAAAAATATAAATTTTGGAATCATCAAAGAAATGAAAACCTTTACAAGCAACAAGTCTTGACTTGCTGTCAGGTAACAATCACAGAAAGGGTGGCTAAACAACACACTAAGTTGTTGTGGAAACACTGTGCTATTTATTGCCCTATCATGGTGACATGAGAAACAAATGACAAGCTAAAACTATGCTTTCATCTGGCAAAACAAAGGTTCATTTATCTAACACCCATCCATCCATCCAAATTGCTAATTATTCAAGATGCAGCCATCTCAGTGACAAAATCCTGACCTGCCACTTATCAGCTGTTGGCCCTGGGTGAATGATTTAACCTGTCTCTTGGTTTCCTCAATTATAAAATGCAAATAATGACAGCACATCTTCATAGTTTATTTACGAGGAACAAACAAGTAAATACATACAATGTGCTGAGATCGGTGCCTGACCCACGGTAAGAACTATAAAAGTTCTACCTAGTATTGTTTATTGCCTTATGTGCTGAGGACTGGATTATCTGGGGGCAGTGTAACTACCCATGTAGTCATTGTACGAGAAGTTTATCAACCATCCTAGAGCGTACCAACAGGCTCTAGTATAATCACAGTGGATTAGAGCTAAAAGAGTGGTAAAATGCAAACACTCTCTGAGGAGAAGAACTTAAAGCTCAAAGTTGAGGAGAAAAACAAAGAAAGAGACACACGAGGAATTTGGATTATCTAGCAAGGACACCAGCAGCAAATCTGAAATAGATCTAAAGGCCTAACCAATTAGCATCTATCTTCACAGTAGAGGCCTATTGATCTCAGTTCCTATTACCCAAAACATCATGTCTGACTTTCAACAAAAAAAATCCAAGACACATCAAAAATGGAAAACATGAACTGTAGAAAAAAGAAATCATAACTAGATTCAGATATGACAGAGCTGTTGGGATTATCAGACAAGGATAGAAAATATGGCAAATATGTTAAGGGCTCAAAAAGAAAAATTAAGTAATATGTAATAAAATATGGATAATGGAAGCAGAAGTATGAAAATTTGAATTTAGAATCCAAAATACTGAAAAACAATTTTAAAAAACATGATACAGAAATAAAGAATGTTATTTATGGAGTTCAAAACAAGCTGGAAGTAGCTGAGGAAAGAATCAGTGAGCTTGAAGATAAAGCAATAGAAACTTCCAAAATTTAAAAGTAAAGAGAGAAAAACAATGAAAAATATTCCAAGAACTTTGGGGGGGGGTAATTTCAAAAGATGTGCCATAAAAACATTTGGAAAATCAGAAGAAGACAAAATGTACAGAGAATAAAATATATTTGAAGTAGCAATAGTTGAGACCCTTCCACAATTAATAGTTAATATTGGACACCAAACCACAGATAAAAGAAGACCAGAGTACACTAAGCATATAAATATTTAAAAAATAAAAAGACTGAGATCACATTAAAAGAAGTGTGGGGGATATGGTAGAGAAATTACCTATAGAGGAACAAGTTTAAGAATTACAGCCAACTGTTTTGAAAATAGAAATAGGCAAATCCACAATTATGGATGGAAATTAAAACACCATCATCAGCAATTGATAGTTCAAATAGGTAGAAATTCAATAAGGAGAGTTGATAATTTTAGAATATTCTCTTCAATAACAGCTGAATATTCATTCTTCCCATGTTTACATGTAACACTGACCAAAGAGACCACATTCTGGGCCATAAAACATATCTTAACGAATTTAAAGAAATAGAAATCATACAAAGTATATTCTCTGACCACAATGGAATTGAAGTAGAAATCAATGACAGAAACTTAGCTGGAAAATCACCAAATATTTAGAAATCACATGGCACATTTCTAAAAAACACAAAAGTAAAATAAAATCTCAGAAAAATTAAAGAATTTTGAACTAAATGAAAATGGAAATACAATTGATAGAGAAAAACAACAAAATCCAACATCCACTCATGATAAAAATAACTCAAATCAAACTCAGAATCAATGGGAAGTATTCAATTTGATGAAAAATATCTATGTAAAACCTACAACTAATATGAAAAACTGGACACATTCCACCTAAGTTTAGGAATGAGACAAGGATGTTCTTTTTCTCCACTCAATTAAACACTGTCCTGGAAGTCAATGAAACAGTAATACAATTTAAAAAATATAAAAAGACAAGAAAAAAATAAAAGCCGTACCAGATGAAAAAGAAATAAAACTGTCTCTATTTATAGATAATATGATTGTCTATATAGAAACTCCCACAGAATTGATCCCTCCCCCCAAAAAATTCCTCCCAAAACTAAAAGAACATGTATATCAAAGCTGCAGTTTACAAGATAATAGACAAAGTTAGTTGCTTTTCTATATATCAGCAATGAACAACTGAAATTTGAAATAAAAATAAATACCATTTCAAAAGCAACTCAAAAAATAAAATACTTAGGTATATTTCTAACAAAAATACATGTTGAATCTACATGCAGAAACTTCTAAACACTGAAAAGAAAACAAAGAAGTAAAAAATGAAGAAATATTCTGCGGTCATGGATTGAAGACTCTGTTGGGAGCCGTTTGCTTGATGGGTGCCCTTTGGGTAAACAAAGGATTGTTTGCTCCGCAGGTGTTTGCAATTCCTCTGCTACTTTTGTAGCGGCTGAGAAGCACCTGTTGCTCCAGAGAGCAAGCTGATTGTGAGGGAGGAGAATGGGAGCCTTGAGAGAGCAAAAGGCTCCCTGTGCAGGTGCAAGCAGTTGTTCTTGTGCAGGTGCAAGCAGTTGTCGGTCTCCCACGCAATCCTGTTGCGTAAATAGGGTGTGCTGCATCAAGTCGAGGCTGCGGTATTGACCATGAGCCCTCCCGAATCTTTCTCTTGTCTCTGTCTTTTCTTCAATCCTCACTCTCCCTCTCAGGGACTGTTTGACTTTCGCCAGTGGGTTCAGGCAAGACTCAATATCTTTAACACATCAATATTACTCCAATTGATATATACCTTTAACACAAACCCAATTAAGATCTAAGAAAGCTATTTTATAGATATTAACAAGTGAATTCTAAAGCTTATATGGAAAGACGAAGTATCTAGACTAGCCAACACAGTATCGCAGAAGGCGTATGAAGTTGAAGGACTCACAATACTCAATTTTAAGACTTACTACAAGATTAATCAAGACAGCATGGTATTGGCAAAAGAAGAGACATGTAGATTAATGGATTGGTGGGAGCCAGTTAATAAAAGATGTATGGTTTAAGCCTGTTGAATTTCAGGAGGCTAGAGCAAAGAAATGAAATGGCTGTACCTTCCATTGTAAATTGACTAAAGTCAATTTTTGAAGTAGGAAGAAGTGAATAACAAATAATAAATAATGAACGAATGGAAAGAAGGGCAGTAGGAATTTACCTGTATTATGCTTCTGTTAGCACCTGCCAAAACGTTCTCCCTCTTCGATCTTTCTATAACTTTCCCAATGCTTCTTTATGGCACTGAGGAAAGTCTATCTCTTTAGGACTGAGACTTGCACCTGATCTGGCCACCCGACTGACACCTGACTGCTCTGTGGTTGCCACTCAGGTTTGCCTCTCTTCTCTCCCCTCACCACCTCACTATGGGCACACGGAGGTTTGCGGGGGTTGGATTACCATGTAATATCCTTGGCATCAAAGGGAAGTGGGTTTAAACCCCTGTTTTGCCTCCAGCTAAATATCAAATGTCAGGCAGGTGATTAACCTACGTGGATCAATCAGTAATATATTTTTTTTCTTCCCATTAACCTAAAAACATAGTCACATACATTCTAATCTAACCTTCCTTGTCTTTGTTTGTCCTTCCTGAGGCTATGACTGTGAAAAATTTACAAAGAGATGGCGCCTGCATATTTTCTCTCTACTTCTCCACCCTCGAGTCCCTGTGGATAGCATTCACTCCTGCTGGTCCCACACATTACTATCCAAAAAAAAAAAAATCTATTTCCAAATACAAAGGACATTTTTCTGTTTCGGTTGCATTTATCTGAGGCATTTTTGCTATTTTAGTTTTAATGAACAAACAGCTTTATTCCCTAAACCCCTGAATGGAAGATGCCATCAGTCCTTGCTGAATAAAACATACACGAAAATTGATTCAATCAATCCTTATGACCCAAGTTGATTATTCATTGGAAGGTAGAATCACCTTGACATGAACTACGATTCCTTTAGAAAACTACAAAAGTCTTGATTTAAAAAAAGGTTTTAGTTTATATCCAATTAGTTATTTTAGTAAAACATCGATCCGAAGAAAGTAAATTCTCAGCAAGGGAAAAAGACTTCCAAAGACTGAAGATTCCTTCTCTTCTTTGGATTGAAATCAAGAAAAATAAGTATTATTTTAAACTTTACAAATGTAACTATTGATGACTGCATGGTACATCATCTCACTTGCCCACAATGAACTTAACTATTTAAAAAAGAAAAAAATTCCTTCTCTGCTCACTGGCTCAGCAGGTGGCTGTTTTATTTTCAGATATAAACATGTTAATGCAAAGTACACTAGGACTGCTCTCGTTGAGGAATAGGTTGATGTGAAAATTACTTGACTGTTTCCTTTGATCACTAATATTTTGAAATAATCTGAATGATAATTTCACACTTATGAGAATTACTCTTTTTAAAATTAACTACAAAAAGAGGGAAAGGCAAGTGAAAGTCAATAGAGATCAAAGTAATGTTTAATTTTAGAAGGTGAGAATATCAAATAGTATTCAAAGTGAGAGTTTAGCATTGATCATGTCCAAACATTTTGCCAAGGTAAGTAATTGTGATGATGAAACACCTCGTTAAAATATCCAGCTTCACATATGGTAAGTAATTTACCAATGATATGTTAAAATCATTTTCTCCACTTGTTAGTATTTGAATATTAAACCTTTTAAAGTTATTTATGCCATGAGCATTATGAAATTCAAGGTCAAATGTAAAAGTGACCAATGTCCTTGGACAAATTTTAAACTTGCCTTAAGTGCTCAGATATGTGTGTTGAAATTAATCATCATAATCATTGTTACTGTATATAATTATTCTCACTCACAGAGCCCTATTCCGAGGGCACTAGCTCTTGTTGCAAGCTAACCATGTGCCATTCGTTCACGACAGACCCTTTTCCAGTAGTTGTACCCGTGTAATCCTGTCAGCGTTCCTGAGTGGCAGCTATTAATATTGTCAAGAGGAGAAAACTGTCTGACTTGCCCAAGTCAAATATCCAGTATTAGCAGCTTTGAATTCAGATGAGGCTGGCACAGGTATATAGTATACTCATTTACTCAAGAGGTGAGAAATCTGGGAGTCAGCTTGTGTGACAAGAAAATAAAGAATTCGCACATCGTCTCTCTACCAAGGAGAATTCTGACTCCCTGCTCAATTTCTGGCTCTTCATTGTTTAGAATCTGGGTGATAACTGACTGGGAAAATAGAGAGGCACAAAATCAAAATGTTTATTTATTTATTTTGGAAAGTATATAAAGACACTGATGGAGCTGATACCCAAATGGGGACTGGGAGGAAAAAAATGAGATTAACTCAGGCTAAGCAGATGAAGAGTTTTCTGGGACTTTTGCAAGAGAAAAGAGAGGGTTCAGAGAAGTTTCTGGTGGATCTGAGAGAAAGAGTTGGGGAAATAGAATGTTTAAGAAATTTTCTCTGCATTAGAAAAATAATGCCTTTTGTTGTTTTCTTAAGAGACTGCATTTAAGACCTCAATGTTTTCTATAATTACTTCCAGTACAAGCAGTAAATTTCCCAGAATGCCACACTGGGGGAAGAATAGGGCGTGTGACGACTTCTTTATTTTAATTACAGCAGACACCTCTCTTACGCTGAGAAGAAATGCTCCAGGGATGAGTTTAGGGCCTTGAGCCTAAAATGACCTTATCTCTAATGGCTGCCTCCCCTGGGCTTTCTCCTGAGAGCTGGACAACCACTTTTTTCTTTGGCAATGGGAGTTTCTAGCCATTAAATTGTCTCCCAAGCCTTAGAAACTTTACAGAAGACGTCAGGGGTCTGCAATGGATGACAGTCGACAAGAGGAAAACAGGAACGCTTCACGTCAGCCACGCTGGAGATAGATCAGCCCTTTTTGAGGAGTTATAAGGATTCACTTCTTATGTATCAGGCAAAAAAAAAAAAAAAGGAAAAAAGAAAAGAAAAATTCAGCAAGATATCATAACCTAAGTAAGTTAAGTAAAATGGGACTCGGCCCTCGGAAATTATTCTTCGTGGGGAAGTTTGCAGAGATGCGGTCTGGTTGAGAACAGGCTGAAACCAGTGCTGACAAGACCCCGTCTGCGGACGTGGGGCCTTTTATCCGGGCTGGTGTGGTCGTTCATCACCTGCATTTGCTAACGGAGCTGCTCAAAGCAACACACGGACCCTCAAGAACTGCACGTGTGATCCATGTGTGTGTGACCCATGAGTACATGTGACCCATGAGTACGTGAGACCTATGAGAATGGGCGACCTATGAGTATGCGTTACCCATGGGTACGTGTGACCCATGAGTACATGTTACTTATGAGAACAGGTGACCTGTTAGTATGTGTGATCCATTAGTACATGAGACCTATGAGTATGTGTGACCCATGAGTACGTGTGACCCATGAGTACATGTGACCCATGAGTAGGACCCATGAGTCCATGCTCCACCTGGACTAACCAGCCCATGGGGCTCACGTTCCTGATTCTGAGCATCGCCTGCCCTCCTGCCAGGCTCCGCTGCAGTGAGCTCACCCAGGGACACTTTTCACTCTGCCCAGAAGCAGGTCCCTGCGATGATACACAGGCAGAGGCAGACATCCTCCAAAAAGTGATGCCCTTCCTCTCCAGCCTCCGTGCTGCTCTCCTTTCTACACGAGGTGCTGCCTCCTGTATGTCCACAAACTCTGCATCCATGTGAGGTGCCACGCCATGCAGGGGGAGCTCGCAGACATACTGAAACCGCCCCCCCTGCAGGCACCTGAGCAAACCCGTTCCCAGCCTGCGTGGGGTGGCGGGTTCGGGATGAGGGAATATTTCCAGCTGGGCCGCTGCCCCTTAGAAACAGAGAAAAGCCTGTGAAGAGCATCCTGGACCAAAGTCCTTTGGCGCAGAGCATCACTCAACCACCCCGTCCTGGGACACCGACGCGTATGCCACCTCTCCCCGCAAACGTCACCCAGACTGCAGTCACCCACGGTATAACTATTTTAATAAAGTGCTCAGGTAAAATCGAAGAAATCACAGAGGTCTGAGTAAAAGTATGAGGCAGGGGAGAAGTGGGAAAACGTGTTAAAACCCTCAAAGGCTTGTCACACGCCCAGGGTGGAAATGAAGCACTTGTGCAGCCAGCAGGGATCTGGCTGTTCTAGAATTTCCCCCCAAACCTAAGAGGACACAAAGTGAAAAGCCATGAGTAAAAAGACTGCAAAGAGATGAAGGAGGAACTAGAGGACAACTGTCGCTTGAGGAAATGGCCCGTCTGAGAAGCCGCGCCGAGGGCAGTGGCTTGGGAAGCCAGCGCTGATTTGCAATGCAGCGGGTCCCACAGGAAGTGGAGGGGCCACAGCTCCTCAGAGGACACGCGCATTTATCAAATGTTCTCGGCTGCCGAGTGCCTTTCAGCCCCGCTCCTCGTCCATCACCCTAACCTTCCTGTCACCGTGTGGCCAGCAGCCACCGATCCCATGTCACACGCGTCCATGAGGGAGCGTCACACTGTGGCTCCTCTGCATGACCCTAAAGAGTGTGAAAATTATGAAGATCCCACCAAGTTTATAAGATACACATTTCTCCAGGACACAAGAAAACTGACTAACTCCTTCGGTAAGTGTTACCTGGTAATTCGGGTTTTCTTTCTTAAAATTGAAAAAACTCCAACTTCTCTTACTCAATGTTCTATTTCTCTGTAGCAATGCCCGGTCCACGGAAATAAGATTCTGTACTAGGGAAGAGTGATGCTTTTGCCTGGTGGGTAAAGTGTACGGGGTCCTTTTCTATCAGTTCGGTTTTTATTCTCTTATTTCGATTATCTGCTGTAAGTGGACAACTGTCAACATTGTTTCAGATTATTCACGTCTCAAGGCCATGAAAAGTGCCAGTATCACTGTGTTTGGAATACTTTTTAAAGGGCCCAGAACCAATAGCTTGTTTATCAAATGAGATCCCAAAATGGATTCTTCAAACCGAATAGAAAAACTAAATTATGCCACTGGACAAGCTTAGTGCTCTCACTGACCCCTCCATCCCACCATGCGTTCCTCCTTGCCACGTATTTTGTTTCCTTATGATGGGATTGTTGTAAAAACTGACTAAAAACTATTACAAACTCACCTGTCTACTGCTCAGGACTTTGGTTTAGCTATAGAGTCATCCTATAGTTGGACTTTTTTGAGAACAAAATAGGAGTTTTACTCTTCTAGGTCCCAGGTGTGTGTGTGTGTGTGTGTGTGTGTGTGTGTGTGTCTGTGTAGGTGGGTGCTCAGGTGTGACAGGAAAAGAAACTTAAAAGCTGAGACTATTCTAAATTGGAATTTTGAAAATTAATTACTGACTATGAGAGAGTATTCTAGACTCTTCTGACAGCCTGACACACTGTGACGGGGCTACGCCACACAGTGCAGACCACAGGGAAGGTCATGGCTTGCTGCTAAATCATCTAATCTAGAGAACTCACTAACCTGAGCATTCTTTAAGTGCTATCTCATAGCATATGTGGGCCCCAAATAAATGTTTTTAACCTATAACTATGCAGTGCTTTGACGTGTGAGAATGTAACCATTTCTAGAGCACAAGCACTGCATGCTTTAGAAACCAAAGCTAAAGGTCAACATCTCGTCACCCCGTTCCTTTAGAGGATCTGCACTTAAATGCGAGTCGAAATGAGGGAAACCGAATTCTTGCGTCCACCTACTGTGTGGTAAAAACAATTAATTAACAGACATGCTTATTCCTGAAGAATGTCCAAAGTGACTAGAGAAAAGCTATTATTTGGCTCATTTATGTGCTTTCCCCCCCTGACATTGAGAAAGAACATGAACTAGGACCTAGTAGTTACTCACAAGAGCAAGTGTGCCCCCAAACTATGCAGTCAACTGCATGTAGTGTCATCCCGAACTAGAACCCACAGCATCTCGGTCAGACAGCTGGTTTTGAAACAGGCTAAACTTCACTGAAATGTGTCAGCAGTGTGTTAGCCTCCCTAGAAACGAGCTTTAAAATCATTGTTAGTATTTTTTATAATTAAAACTGCCATTGTCATGGTAGCTGCTGTCTCAAATGGATTCACAATAATGGCTGCTTGCATGGGCATTGGCCATTGTTTCGGGTAACTCTGCATGTTAATAAATGTCCTACCTGTGGGGACACCTTAGGAGGCAAAACCTCTTCCCACAGGGAAATCAAATATTCCAGACACTTATATGCCTCCCTGGCTGCCAGCCTGGTTTCAGATGCCTGCTGGAGAGCTTTAACTGGAAGCCGGTGACGTGAAGCAGCGAGAGCCACACAGCATTCACTCTGGGAGAGACAGTGACAGTGGCAGGTGCATCCTTTTTGCTCCATGTAAGAGTGGAGCAGTTCTAGACACAGCATCCCCAATCCAGAGGCAAACGGCCCTGCTGGTATCGGAGGGATAGCTGGCACAGGCTTCGGGGTCTGAATCCAGCTATAAGATCAGCCCGAGGACATCATCAAATTGGAAATCATTTCTTGCTAACTGGCTTTCAATCCAGGTCACCTGATCCCCAGGGTTGCCTGTGACTGCCCACAGAATTTTTTTTGTAACTTCTTTTTAATCAGCTTTTCTGTCCATGTTATCCACAGCCAATTTCTGTTCTTAAAATTAAAAGCCCTGCCCAATATATTTGTGACTGACTGTGTGTGTGTGTGTGTGTGTGTGGCGGGGGTGTTAGTGGAGGGAAAGAGAATATGAGAAAACGAGAATAAAGGTGTATTATTAAAGGTAGTACTAGACTGTCACCTGTATTTTTTTTGGAGGGGGGCAGGGGAATGATCCCATGAAATGTTAAAATTTATATTGCAAACTGGGACTTTGAGCAAGGCTGGTCATACCTGGCAGTGACATTCCTGGGGTGTCCATTCACCCAGCCTAAGGGCTAAGGAGAAAAAATACTTTGGTGCCTCTGAAACCTACAACAGAAAACATCATTGCAATGTTATCTTTTGTTCCGGCTCTTATTTCTGCTTGCTGAGTAATGAAAAATAAACTCTACAAAATATACTCACTTATACGACATTTAAACAGACTTTACTTTGCAAGCGTTGGAAAGAAGACTAGAAAGAGCATCTGGGTAGAAGGCAGTGTGCACACACACACACACATACAAGCACACGCGCACACTGGAGCTCCAGGGAGACCACTTTATTGACATTTATGTAAATAGAGAGATTAGCACTAAGCATCCCCTGCGACCCGTAAGTACTTAAGGCTACTTCCATCAGAATCCCCATCTAAAGTGCACAATCTGAAGAATTCAGGGGACTCTGGATCCAGTTAAAATAATATGAACTAGTACAGTTTCACCAAGGGATTTTCAAAAATCTATGAAATCTGGGAAATGTTCCAGAGTCCAAACTAGTAAGTCTGGGTTTGAAACATTTATTGAGAGTAGCACATTCTGAGCTCGCATGCAAATACGACCTGCAACGGATTTAGCTGGAATGTTTGGTCAGTGTGTTCTCAGAAGACAGTCTCTGAAAACCTTTGTTTGTGGGTTTTCCTTGTCATAAGTAAAAGGCATTCTAGGGGATGACAATAAGACAAAAATGCCTACATGAATCAGACAGGTCACTACTTGGCGAGAATTAGTATACTATGGGAATGTTTAAACCACAGAATGTCTCAGCAAGTGGGCCGGAAACTTACTTTGTTTCTTCACTTAGAGCGCTTACCTATATCAGTTATCTATTGGGGAGTGACAAATTACCCCCAAACTGAATGGCTTCAGATGGCATTGATCTCAGAGCTCCTGTGGGTACGGAATCTGGGTGTAGCTTAGCTGCATCCTCTGTCATCTGGCCCCCAGCCTGCCTCTCTCTCCTCCATTCCTTTCCTCTCCCCTCTCCTCCCTCCCGATCTCTCTCACCTGCTATCATGATGTTGGCTAAAGCTACAGTCACCTCAAGGGTTAACTGCAGAAGGATCTGCTTCTGAGGTCACTCACTCAAGTGACTGTTGACAGAACTATTTCTCAGGGATTAGCAGACTGAGAGGCTCATTCCTCTCTGTTGGAAGGCCAGAGGCTGCCCTACCCTAGCTTTCCGGCCGCATAACTAGGTCTGTGCTCAGAGCAGCTCACAACAAGGCAGCTGGCTTCTCTCAAACAAGCGAGTGAGAGGAAGAGAACAAGAAAGAGGCCATAGTCTTAGGTAGCTGAGCCTTAGAACACATGTCCCTCCATTTTGCTGTATTCTATCTGCTATGATTGAGTCACTCGGTCCCCCCTACTCTCAGGGGCTGAGGATTTCACAAGACAGAATCAGGGGGTGGAGATGACTGGGGGTTGTCTTAGAGACCTTCTGCCATACTGCCTTACAGCACTTGTTGGAAATTCAGGGAGTAAACACATGTAAAGTGTTTATAACAGGACATGAGCATAGCAGCTCTGTGTATTAGATTTTATTATTATCTGTGATTAAAGCTAACTCTCAGCAATAGGGGAAGATCCTGTTGGATCTAGAGAATGCATGTATCACTTAAAATATTTAAGTCCATATATTATTTATAAACACTCTTTCCAGTGAAATGCATATCTATGAAAGAGACAGTCTAAAACAGCCTTCAGGTTATTAATATTTACATGATCTTAACACCTTCAATTTTCTTAAGGAACATCTTCAAAATTAATGTTCTGAAGAGAATAATAAAACGAGATGTATCCTTCAGTAAAATATATCACGGCCAAATGGGAAGAATGCAAAATGACTCTTGATCATGCAGCTCAATAGCAAATTTTTTTTAAAAATCTCATTTAAAAGGGGCAAAGCGTTTGAACTGACATTTTCCAAAGAAGATATACAGGTAGCCAACAGGAATATGAAAAGGCATTCAATATCACCAATCACCAGGAAAACACAAATCCAAACCACAATGAGATAATCACCTCCTACCTGTTAGAATGGCTATTATCAAAATGACACGAAATTGCAAGTGCTGGCAAGTCACTATGCAGGCAGGGAAATCTGTGTACACTGTTATTAGGAATGTAAATACGTATCGGGAGTATGGAAAATGATGGGGAGCTTCCTCAGAAAATTAACACTAGAAGTACCATATGATCCAGTATTTGCACTTCTGCATATTTAACCAAAAGAAACGAAAATACTAACTCAAAAACACGCGCCCTCGTGTTCATTGAAGCATTATTTACAATAGCCAAGACAAAAAAACAGCCTCAGTGTCCATCGGTAGATGAACTAATTATTCCAGACATAAAAGAATTAGAAATCCTGCCATTTGTGACAACATGGATGGAACCTGAGAGCATCATGCTAAGTGAAATGAGTCAGAGAAAGACAGACATTGTATGATCTCCCTTTTACGTGGAATATAAAACAAACAATCTCATCGGTACAGAGTACAGACTGATGGTTGCCAGAGGTAGGGAGAGAGTGGGAGGTGGGCAAAATGGATGAAAGCAGTCAAAAGGCACAAAGTCCCAGTTAGAAAATAATTACGTCCTGGGGATGTCATATACAGCACGTTGACTAGAGCTAATAATACTGGGTTGTATATTTGAAAGTTGCTAAGAGAATAAATCTGAACAGTTCTCATCACAAGAAAAAAAAACCAGTGGCTACGTGTGGTGAGGAATGTTAACTAAACTTATTGGGGTGACCATTTCCGAATGTATAATAAATCAAATCATTGTGCTGTACAGCTGAAACTAATACAACACTACATGTCAGTTATACCTCAGCTCAGAAATGACCTGCCTATTTATAATCAAGCAAATGTCACTAAGCCTTTCTTTTGTGCCGGTCTCTGAACGAAGCCCTATTTTATGTCATTTATTTTATTGGATCCCAATACGGTCCAATAAGTCCATTACTGTCATATTCCCCATTTTATAAGTGGGAAACTGAGGCCTAAGAAAATTAACTCCTATGCCCAGTTACCCACCTGGAAAGGGTAGAGAAAGCAAGGCAGTTTGATTCCAGCTCCTGAGCATATAACCATTAGATAACACTGCCTCGCTTGTTTGAATTAAATATAGCCATATTCTTTCATAGCCCAATTCTTATTATCTGTTCTGTCTCATTTATATTCTTCAATCTCTACTTAAATCTGGGAATATGAGCTACTCCACATGACAAGTTATGAGAGTGAGAAACATTTCTCATCATCTATATTTTTTCCAGAGAATAAGCAGTCACAATTTTCGAAGTATCCTCATATTATACTAAACATATAAAAATATTTCAAGAATGCTAATAGCAAACAGGAATAGTAAATTTAACCTTGAACTGCCATTTTTCAGTAGCTGGCCATTTTCTTCAATGAGTATTTCTAACAGAAGTAATTGTATTTTATAAGTGTTTTAAATTCATTTGGTAAACGTAGCAGTCAAAAGTCATGGTTTGAGATTGCTTACCACATTTTTCAAAATACAACTTACTTCCTTTCAAATCCTTCCTGATTTCTAATTCCCCACATGATTTTGGAAAGTGAGATTATGTCATGTTGTTTGGGTTCCAGAATTCTGAATGTAGCAAAAATACGTCTGAGGTTGCTAAGGAGTGAATTAAAGTACTCTTTAGGAGGAGACTATAAGAAACTTAAAAGATGGGTTATGTCCGCAGGGGGTAAATTGTCCTTGAAAGAAATACAGGAAGCATAAAGAGAAATGTATAATA
Source organism: Cynopterus sphinx (assembly GCA_030015415.1). NCBI lineage: Eukaryota > Metazoa > Chordata > Mammalia > Chiroptera > Pteropodidae > Cynopterus > Cynopterus sphinx. The sequence goes on from CM057391.1 coordinate 3,581,613, forward strand.
TACCTCCTGGGTTCAACAATATTAATTTGTCTTTACCATCTTTTAAGTCCTGGCCATAGTGACACTTTCACAGGTGCATTTTAATTAGAGTGATACTGTCTCAAAGAGCTACCCAGAATTCATCAGAGAACAAATTATTATCTCAAAAGCATTTGTCATGGAATACATTACAATCCGAAATTAATAAATTAATGCCCACCTGAGAACAAGAAGTCTAGCATTTGAAAAAAGAGTTAGAAAATTATTTCATTGTGGTTCACAATGCCATCGATGACTTTTAATATGTACCATATTTGAGGGGAAAAGAAGCATTTTGTGAAAAGAGGTAGAGGAAATATTTTCCCATTAGTGTCTTTACTGTTGAGATTTTATATCAATAAAAGGTTTCCAACAAGCTGGGTACTGTAAGTGTCTTTCACCTCCCAAAGTCCCATCTTTTTCATCATTTTAAGTATTGAATAATCCTCGCTTGTGAATAAGCCATCTGCTAGAAGCAATAATTTTAGGAACAATGTCCCCAAACAGCTCCACATAGAAAGCTGCCGGCAGCTCTGGCATTTGGGAGCATAATCCTTTTAAATTGAAATCTGCCCTCACAGGTACAGAGGTCTCCACATCCTTGGAGCACCATGAGTTCTATATATCCATGATGAAGGTCAAATTAGAGAAAAAGACATTTAAACGGAAATTCGGCTGATTTTCTTTCTCAGTTGTGTCATTAAATTTCGAAGTCCAAATAAGCAAGAAAATGCTGTGATTCTTAATGAAAACCTAGCATTAATCTTGCAGAAACTATTAACATCCATGATGTCATGAGATATTGAATGAGCATATATTCCCTAAATCAGGGTCCCCACCCCCCCAGGCTGCGGACTGGGACCGGTCTGTGGCCTATTAGGAACCGGGCTGCATAGCAGGAGATGAGTGGAGGGCGAGGTCATGAAGCTTCCTCTGTATCTGCAGCTGCTCCCCAGGGCTGGCATCACCCCTCAGCTCCACCTCAGATTGTGAGGGGTTAAGAGTCTCACAGGAGCACCAGTCCCTGGTGGTAGAAAGGTTGGGGACCACTGCCCTAAATCACAGATGGGTATTCCATCTTCTCTGTGCTGCCATTTCACCTTTGAGCCTGACCTTCACATCGCCTCTCTTACAAAGCAGGGGGTGGGGGGTAGATAAGGTAAAGGGGGTCAAATATATGGTGACTGGAGATGACTTTGGGTGGTGAACACACAATGCAATAGACTGAGGATGAATTATAGTATTGTACACTTGAAACTTAAATACCTAATGAATATCATCCCAAGAAATTTAATCAAAAAATAAAAGCAAAATAAAATACTTGATAAGTACTTGACAGTGAGTGCTTTGGTCAAAGGAGCATTGTACAGAATGGAAAAAAATACCTTAGACTAAAACATCTGGTTTTGAACCCTTATTCTCTTAGTAATGGGCTGTTGGAAATTCACTTGTTTTGCAAAATAAAAGAAGTGTTCTAAACAATTTATAAGATGCTTTCAGTATTACAGATATTATGACCAAATCATTACACTTATCATGGCAAAAAACTATGTCATGTCAAATGAGATCATGCAAAGATCATAATCTAAATGATTTGTAAATCTCCATAAAGTTAATATTCAGCCATTAGATTAAAATTACATCTCTAAAATTCAGTATATTTTTTGGATATAAAATGCATTTAGTGACACAATATCTAGAAGTAAGGTGTGCCTGTGGTCAAAAATACTTTAGTTTATTCAGAATATTTTAATTTTTTACTTAAAAATTATTGAAGGGAAAAAAATGCATCTACAAGCAAAGGTAATACTCAAGGATGATGAGATTCTCACTGATCTCAGTTTTTGACTCTTAGTTAAATTTTTTCCTTTAATCAGAAAATCATGTAAAATAGAAAGTCTGACATTTTTAAAAAATAATTTTAATTATAATGGCTGTAGCATTCTTCTGTATATATTCACTTCATGTTTCACATCCTTATAGTAAGAGCAAATTATACTGATAAGCACTATGACAATTTATATAGAAAAAAAGGTTTAGAAAGCCCAAATATCACTACTTCAAATGCAACATGGGAGAATTTTATCAAATTTTGTTTTCTGAAATTATGAATTGACTCTCTAGTAAAGAAAACTTTGTCTTTATGCTACAGAAATATGAAAACAATCTACATCTACTAAAATGATTAAGTTTTATGACATCAAAGGCTTCTCAAATGTTTATTTTCTTAGAATAGCACTAAAAATTCTAACATGTATTATATACATCTAGTTTTCTTTTAACAAATAACTTTTAGCCTAATAATTTATATATATATATATAAACACATATTTTATTTTTACACTCTTTGTCTTCTCTTTCAGCTTTTATTAACTACTAATAAATTACTAACAATTAAATACCTAGAAAACCTAAACAGATAATATAAAATCCTCTACATGATTCTGGTAGAGAGAAGCATTTTCTCCCCTTAATAGTCCACTTTGTCTATTATGTCTGGACATTCTGCCTTTCTGCAACTACTGGAAGGATTATCTTGCAGCCTCTTTCCACTTCTTCGTACATTCATGAGCTTGAAAAAATTAGCGATTTAGTTGTAGGTTTTAGGGGAAAAAATTAAGTATGTGTGGTTCAGCCTTCCCTGTTTCTTTCAGATAATCTGTACCCAGGGCACAGACCTCTGTCATACTCTGTTCCTCCATTTGGTGAGCTTACTGAGAGAGGCTCTCCATCTCTAAGGCAAAAAACACATAAGCTTGGGTGAGTAATTTCAATTTATACACGAAGAATAAAAAGAAATTGTGGTCTAATAGAGCAGATATGTTGTTTTCCATTTACATTATATCTGTACCTAATTTCTCAGTTCGTTTGGAACTCAGAAAAGAAAGGCTTGCAAAACACCAAAATTTCATCAAAAGAACTGTAAACTTTCGAAGAAGATATAAATAAGACAGACCTTGATACTATTAAGAATGGAAATACCTTTTCAGAAGAAAGTATAATTGGCTAAATTTAGGCACAATTAATCAGTTACCTCAAAAAAGGTCTATTCGCTTTGAAAATAATCACTATGCCATTACTATCATTTAGCTCACATTTCTTTGAGAATTTAAAGATGCCCTCCACATGCCTGCTAATTAAGTTATTAATCTTTACAACATAGTTACAAGGTAATAGTGAATGTTGGAGAAAAATAGGAAAAGAATTTAAAATGTTTAGAAAATGGAAGAAAAGATCACTTCTTAAGCAAAAAATTAGTGGTTCTTACCATGTCCTAACCATGCTATGTGTTTTCATTTTCATATTTTTTATTTCACAAGACATAACTTTAAGTATTATCTGAAAGAATTTCAAGAATACTGATAATATTATTTTAAGGAGGTCCTGAAATCAATAAAAACACATAATTTTTAAAGCTATAGTTGAAAATAAAAGGCAAAGTTGAGATAAATTTCCAATAATATCAAGAATATTCACATGAAAATTATTATAAATTTATGTTATTTCTGGAAAACTTAACACCACTCAATAGAATTAATCAAAATATATACATCTATATTTTAGATCACTTAATAAAGCATGTGTGAGATAAATTCCATTAAGATACTAAATAATTTTCACGTGGTAGCTAGTCTTCTAACATGGTCTTCCCATTGACCGTACCTCCTAGTGGTCATGTCCGCATGTAGTAGTATTCTTTACTATAATCAGGGCTGGCCCTGTGTTTGCATTTGATAAATAGATGACAATAAAGCCAGGGCCTAAGAAAATGGTCAGTCTCTAAGTGGGCCTTCAGAACACTTGCTGTTGTGATGCAGCCTCTCAGACCCCAGCCACAATTCTGTGCAAAGCCCAGGACACACAGAGAAGTCACATTGTCTATAGTCCATGTGGAGTCATAATAGCTTATAGCACAGGCTGAGCCAACAACATTAGCAGCCAATAATGTGAGTGATACACCTGGAACATGCTGCTTAATTAAGAGGTTAATGTCTCCAGCTGTTATCTGATAGCAACTGCATAAGAGAACCCAAGCACTCAGCTGAACCCTGTTAAGCCACACAATCACAACAGCTAATTTTTTTTTCTTAATTTTATTTTCAGCTACTAGGGTTTCAGGATGGGGTGATACAACTGAAGAAAACTTAAACTATATGACATAAGCTTTAGGATAGGGTGGCTAATGAAGGATGAAAAGCATTGAGATTGCTAATGGAAGCTACAAAGACTACAAGGAAATCTTTCATGGGTGCTGGAGGAAAGATGACCTGTATTTTATAATCATGGAAAGTTTAATAAAATAAAAAACATATTAAATAGACGGTGCCAACTGGTGTTCTATAGCTATATGTAACACAAAGCCAGTAATCATTAGAAAAATAAGGTAAAAAACTGTTCCATATTCAAGAGAGACTTAGAGGAAATTAAAAGAAATCAGGAAGTTCTCTACGTTTCGAGGGAATAAAGGCATCATATTCTCAACCCGTCTAAATGGAAAAAGGGTACAGAGATAGCAATGTCCATGTGACAAAGACCACCTCAAAAATGTGGCTGTAGAAATCCTTGTTACAACTTCAGAAAAGTTTAGGACACAGAAACAACCTGAACATAGGAAATCCAGCTGCAAACTTGCCACCATTTCACGTGTGCAAAATAAATAAATAAATAAAGGTTAAATTTAAGGACCATCTCATAGACTCTTTCAAGTAGTCAAAAAATACTTCTACGAATTTTAAAAGCATTGTTCCAACACATTCCAGCAAGGAAAGACCTTGTCTTAAAGAGATTTGTAGCCATGGCTTTTGTCAAAAGAGTGAATTCTCTGATATTCATAGGAAAACCACAAGGGTTTTTAAGAATACAGTATTTGAGGAAAAACTGTGAGCTTGCACCAAAATAGATGGACGGTTCAAAATGAAACAAATCCCCTGGGTCCTGACCCATTTATAAGCAGGAATCGAGCTGAGGAAGCTACAAAGCCGCCAATTCCTTGTCGAAAGGGAAGGTTGATTCAGAAAGTAGAGTCAGGAGTGCGGATGGTAGGATTAAGAGCCTAGATAGAGATCACAACCAGCTAAGGCCCACACAGAAGATCTTCCAGGCAACAACGCTGAGACTGAATCAAAGAAATGGTGACACGTGTCCAGCTGGATTTGCCACGTGCAGGTTGTCGCTGCGTGCTCACTCCCGCCTCTCTCGGATGTGACAACCATGACTACTACTTTTACCCTGTTCCTGCATCCATTGCGTCCTGTGGACTGAATTACAATGGAGACAAATAACATACCAGAAGACATTTGCGTAAGGCTGGATGATGTCCCTCACACAGAGCGATACCCTAGTTCTCAGATCCTGTGAATATCTTACTTCACATGGAAAAGAGACATCACAGATGAGCATCAGGACCTTGACAGTGGGAAATTATCCTGGATTACCAGGGTGGTCCATGGTAATCACAAAGGTTCTTATAGGAAGGAGGCTGGAAGTCAGAGAGAGAAAACGTGATGTTGCTAGCACTGAAGATGGAGCCAGGAGCCCCAAGCCAAGGACTGTGGGTGGTCTCCAGAAGCTGGAAAAGGCAAGGGAACACATTCTCCCCTGAAGCCTCAAGGAGCCATCCAGCCCTTCCAACACCTCCCTTATGGATTTCCATAATAACAAGAAGAGACTAAATCTGTATTGTTTTAAACCACTCAATTTGTAGTAGATTATTACACAGCGACAGGAATCCCTGGGCTCCTCCTCCGCCCCACGCCACTGATTGCCACCTGCTTCCCCAGCAGAGGCTGCCACCCCTGCCCCGCCCCTGCCTCCCCCACTCAGCGGGTAGCTTCACCTGTCAGGGCTCCAGCCTGCTCTTTCATGGCCAAAACACTGTCCTCGGGCAGGGAGCTCTGGCCACTGCGGGGCTCACTAACCTAAGTCCCGCACCGATGGGCTGTCTGTGCTCAAAAGCTGAAAAGTAGGGCCTCATATGTACTACCCAGTTTTAAGGCTTTGTACATTGAAGTGGCTAGTTTGGTACCAATTACCATTAGCCTAGTAATTACTTTGTCATTACTAGAAACAAAAGGCATTTATACTGCTAAATGAACACTATATCGATTGCTTTAAATTTAAATTTGACTAAGCATTATACCTCAATATAGGGGATAAATAAGAGCTATCACATAATGAATCTTCCTATCCAGGAAAACGTTATGTTTTTACACATTTTGTTTAATAACGACTGGAGTTACCATTTAATGTACCTGATGTACATACATCAGACAGCACGCTAACAGCAACACACGCAGTCGGAGTAACAATGACGTAGTTATTCCCATTTCACAGAGGAGAAACCTGAAGACGTTAGACAGGCAAGATTTCTACGAGCATGGGCTTTGCTACCGTGTTTTTTTCCCTTTGCATCTGGCCTTCACAAGTTATTAGCTGTGATCTTAGCATATTATTTTTTAGTATTTCTGCACTTCAGTTTCCTCGTTTGTACATTGAGCATTATGCTACCCAACTCACAGCTGCTGAAAAGATTAATTTACACGACAAGTGTCTATAGTAGCATCTGCCTCAAGAAAGTAGAAGTAAATGTTAGGCCTGAGTGGCACATCTGAGATTCGCTCCGTATCTGCACGATGCCAAATTCTTATACTTAACCATTTGACATTACATTTTGTCTTCTATATACTTTCTTTCGTTCCTTGATAGTTTCAATTCTTGTCGCCATTGTGAAAAGGATCTGACTTCTAAGTTTGAACTGCTTATTTCTGATATATAGAAAGTATATAATATTTATGTTACAATTAGCAAACCTTCCTGAACTCTATTATTTCTAATAGTTTTCTTGTTGAATTCAATAGGTTTCCTGGGAAGCAATTACATATACATAAGAAATAATATTCTCTTTTCACAATCCTTATTTCTTTCTCCTAGATAGTAAAATAATTAAAACTTCAGAACATTGTTTAATAGATGTGATAATTAAGAGCATATTTGCTTTGATCCTGATTTTAATTAAGATGACTGTAATTCTTCACTGTTAGGTTTGATGCTCATTCTTATTTTGAAATAGATATTTTAATCCCAATCTTTTGCCTTAATTTTAAGTGTGTTTGACTTCTTTTTTTTTTTTTTGCACACATCAAACGGGATGTTGAAAGCTACCTTATTCCTTAATATTTGGAGCATTAAGGTAATTACATGGGTCTGGCCTGTATGAAGTGACTGGTTTTTCAGTTTTATCTTATTGATCGTCCTTGCACTCCACTTGTACTGGCATCACCACCAAGCAAATACACAGAACATATGTGAACAATGACAATAATCGCTCGTAAACATTCAACCCTTTCCACAGCTCAGGCACTCTTCCTAGTATTTTCATAACCATTTCAATGAATTTTTGCAGCTTTCCTCTGAGTTTGGGACGCTCAGAGTTCCTATTTTGTAGCTGAGTAAACCAAAGCTCAAGTGGCTAAGAATCCTGCCCAGCTTCATACACGTGACAAACAGCATGATGAAATTTGAGCTAATCACATGATTCAAGAACCTGAGTCCTTTAAAACTTCATTCTGCTTAATTTTTATTGCCCGAGTTGCAGAAGCTAAGCCAGCACTCGGTCCAAATATTTTTGCAAAATACTCCCCAGTTGCATCTGCATCATCCAGAAGGTACTTCACATGTATTCTCCACTGACGCTGGCATTGCCCATTGCTATGAAATGTCTGCTCTATTCTTGTTTTCCTCTGCCTCGTTTCTACCTTTGTTAACAAAGCTATTAAAAAAAAAAACAGATTTTGGTTAAACCCGGCAGATTGAACATATGTGTATATCTGTATTCTCTCTGTATGGGAGATGTCAACATATTCTGGAAGCTAAAATGAAAAAGTAATCAATTAAGCAAACCAGAAAAAAGTAGAAATCTATGTAACTTGCAGGTGGCAGTGTGTGTGTGTGTGTGTGTGTGTGTGTGTGTGTGTGTGTGTGTGAAAGAGAGAGAGAGAGAGAGAGAGAGAGAGAGTGTATGCCCATGCGTGCAAGGGAACACACAGAAAAGTGAGTAGAACAAGCCAAAAGCCAAAGTTGATGTGATAAACTCCAGAAAGGCTTAACAGCTCAAGGACTGTAAAGCTTTCTTGGATTTAGGACCCTAGAAGAATCTCAGAAAACCAAACACTGAACTAATGGTTTTTGGTTCGGACTTCTTTCTCTTGAGTTTGCAAACAGAAAACATTTCTTTGCCTCTCAAGCCATTTGTCCTGGACTTACTTTTCTTGTCGCCCGATGTCCTCTCCCTGCATTGGCCTTTCTCCGTGTCACGATGGTTAACGGAAACCGAGGTGCAGCATCTGAGTGGCTTCATGGCTCGTCCTGTCGCTATGGCATTGTCTTGCTTATTGCCTAGGCAAAACAATACAAAACAAAAATACCAACGAGACTGTTTAGTATACCTTCATTAAGCAACGAAAACTCTCATCATAAAAGTCTCACAGAGTATCCCTTTGATCAGTTTTGCCTTCTAGGCAGGTGATGCCCTCTGAATTTCTTGCAAAGTGACAGTTAGAAGGCCGAAGACTAGATTCAAAACTTCAAATACTGTCATCTGCTTTCCCTTATTCTATCCTCAGAAACACAGACTTGTACAAAGTATAGATCTGATTTTCTTCATTTTTTCCCCTGAATCTGTGGTTATGCCACTTTTCTCATAAATAATTTTATGTTCTGTTGTTTATCTTTTCACTCTATTGGATTAGCTAGAAGTTTCTATTTTTATTCTCTTGTGTTTGAGGAACAGCAGATGGCATTTTTAATCATTTCTATTCAACTACTTGGCTGTTTCATCATACATTACTTAGTGCTTTAATTTTTATTAATGAATTAATTTGTCTCATTATTCCCTCATGTTTAAAGCTACATGATTAGTCCATTTGTTTGCCTGCTGTCTTTTTTAGTAATGAGCATATTTGGTGCTGAGATTTAGCTCTGATTGTTGCTCTTCTTACTCTGCGATCACTGTTAAACATGTCCTTATACTAAAGTCAAGGAAAACATGTTCACCATCCATTTCTTTTCAATCATATCAGAAATTTAGTCCCAATATCTAACTTATTGGCAATATTTGAAAAGTTATCTTATTCAGCATGACTAGATATCTGATACAACATGGTAATCAGTCCATCCTATCTCTTAGCATTATCAATCCACATACAAGTGACAGTCATAAACAAATGGTCCTATAGGCTCTCAACACTTCTAAAAACGTCATTTATACCAGGACATTGCTTTGGTACTTTACTATCTAAAGCTTGGCTCTCTGTAACCACTTTTCAAAGGGATATGTAATCTACTACATAAAACTAAAGTATATACTTTATGTGAGATCCAGATAACACATACAAGTTTTAGTTCAATATGCACTATTCAAAAATAAAATCTCTAATCAGAGTAATCAAAAAAGAACAGTGTAATAAATCAATAAGAAACATTTAGAGTCAGAGTGACCTCAGTATATTTCAGAGCCTTTCTTACCTTCCCTAACTCAACACCATCACAGCACACCTTAGTTCTTTACCTAGCCGAGGCATTCCCTACCTGCGTGATGGACAGGATTCTCAACTCTGCTTGCACCTCTGGATCTTTTAAATGGTTTTAACAAGAAACTTTTAAATGACATAGGTCCCATGCCTAACTTGGGCCAATCAAATGACAATGAATATTTGATTTCCGAGATGTTTCTAATGTAGAGCCAGGGCTAAGTATCACTGTTACTACACCTTTAAGGGTGTGGGCTTCAAGCTGGTAACTGTGGTCTCTGGTACAAAATAACTAATCGACATTCAAACTAAAAACGTCATGCACAGAAGCACATATCCACATCTGCATGTCCATGTGTGTGATGTGATGTGATAAGGAAATAGAAGTTGAAAAGAGCATCATGACCTAAACCGTGAAGAAATGAAAGGAGGCGACCTTCACGAGGTGAAGAGGCCCTGTGAAGAACAGAATATTTCAGGAAAACCAAAGTATTTCCGTCGGAAGGGAGCTACTAAGCATCTCTCCATAAGTGACAATATGTGACACTGAGACATATAAAAAGTACTAATAGTCATGCCCTCAAGGAACGTATAACTTAGACTGAGTTACAAAAAACACCACGTGGGGAAAATCATGATTAAATTCTGACTGAATGATACCAAGTAAGGCTGAAACATAATTCCAGATAAGAGGTGATCCAGAGTGAACTTCAGACATTGCCAAGGGACCTGTGGAAGAAGAGGTGGCACTGCTGGGCTTGAAGGGTCATTCGGATTTAAACAGGCACAGGGAAGCGAGAAGCATTCCTAACAAGAGGGCCAGAAGGAGCTGTGTGTTATGTCATGGAACCGAAGGCATCGCTGCTTGAGGTTGTGCATCTCACGGAGCCCTGGGAAGAACAGGGAATCACGAGAGAATCATGGAGACGAGGTGAAACTAGAATTCTAGTCACATCTGATATTTATCAGGGTGATTGTTTTTACCAGTTTATTTAATTGTTCTGAGTCCTGAGTCAGTCTAAGGATTTTACACAGGGGCAAAAACATCTATTGTATGGGACAGTAATTCCTTTAACATACATGAAAAGTGAAGTGGTATTTAATAATAACAATTAATAATGCATTAACACTTTTATATATACTAGTCAGTTATATATTATAAATACATCACACAATACATCACTAAAATACAAAAATTATAAATGAAAACAATGAAAGAGATTGCACTGCCGTCAAGCTACCTTCCTTTCCATAACTAAAACATTTCTTGCCTCAGGTTATTTATTTATTCATTCATCGATTCATTTATTTATTTGTTTATTTTGCTGTTCCTTTTTTTTCCCCCTTACTACTCTTTTCCTTGTTATTGTCATGAATAAATCCCTTTTATACTATTTCACGTGCGGCTTCTTTTCAGAGAGGCCCTGGCTGATCTCCCCAGCAGGGCCTGTGGCATACCCCCAGGATGCTCCCTCAGTGGCTGTCGCCTCCATCACCGTGGTCAGTATGGGGGCTGCGTGTCCCTCCCCACACCCGTGTGTGCCCATGCTCAGGACAAGCATGTAAATACCAGGAATACGGGGACCAGGCAGGCCTCGTAGGCCAGTGAGCTCTGAGCCCAGCACAGTTCTCGGCTCAGAGAGATGCCAGTAAAAAGGAGTTAAGTGGAAAAATAAAATCTGTAATCGCTTATCCATCTTGACTCACAGAATGTGCTTTAACCATATTGTTTTAGGCCTCCCTTCGATTCTCCTGAATTCATGATTTCAGGTTGTATATCAGTGATGACCTAAGTAAATTACCTGTACTCCACATACTCCGTGACAGTAAAGGGACACGTTACCATCCCTCTCCTGACCTCCCGCCCTGTCCAAAGCGGCTGCCCCAGGTCTGGCGAGCCCACAGCTGGGCCGCTGGCATCATGCGCTCGTGGGTCCCCTTCCAGAGAGCCGCAGAGCTCTCATCACCCTCTGGTGGGCATCCAATTAAAAGCTGAACATGACTGAGTTAAAAGAGAATTAAATTGAAACATAAATTACAATGACTATTTTAATTACGGGCTGCTCTTTTCAACAAAGACGGCCCCATTTGAGACTTGAGGGTGATGGTGGAGGCAAAGGGCCGTGCGGCACGCAAACGCCCAGATACAGGAATGTAGCTTTTGAACGTGATCTCCTGCTACACCACAATGCTAGCGCTTTATTGTTTTCCATTTTATTTTAAATGATCCTTGAAGCCCGTAAGTGCCACTCTAAGAACTTTCTGCCTTGAGAGGTTGTTACAGAAGCAGAAATAAATTTCTGCAGAAATTCCAGAACTCCCTCCAGCTTTCACACCATTCTTGTTATTAATATGCTAAGAATAATTTTACTACTCACTTGGGACTACACGGAAATTGAAAATAATATGCGTGCCTTATGTGCTGAGTGAACTGCAATAAACCACACGAATCCTGACCACCCCAGTAAATCAGATGTTAATGGGTTTTCACATGTATTAACACTGTAAAATGGCCTTACACAGGCCTCTCGATTTGAGGAATTAAAGATGACTTCTGCTCCCCTTTTCCATCATAGGAAAATGTAATTGAAAAAATTACATATTTTTTTCAAATATAAAAATTTCCAGGCAAGTAAACGGGCTTTTAAAAAACCATATTGTCTCTAAATTTTTTAACAAATGTAAGTAATTATTCTGAAATTATACATATGTACACCTCAGAGCTGGTTGGTAGGGACGTATTAAATATCTAATCACATGGATACCGAAGCTCGAGACATCTGTTGGTTTTGTTTTTTGTGCTATTTGTTGCCACTTTTCTTGATGGCCTACCTAGGGCCACACAGAAAAGAGCCGGCATCAGTAGCATTAATTTTAAACGTTGCTCTAGCCAGTTATTAGAAAGAATAACTCTGCTAATTACTAGGGGATATACTAAATAGAGATTTTTTTCAAAGAATCAGTTATTTTAAAAACGTATTTCAAAACTAATGTTCTTATATCTACTGGCCCACAACTACATAGAGAGAGCTCTAATTAAAATTTTAAAATAACTACCGAATTTAAATTTTAAACTTTACGTTGTGACACGTCTCAGGGGGTCTATGCACAAATATGTTTTCATCAAACTGAGAAGGGTTTTTTTTTTGTTGTTAAATATAGCTATTTTCTACTCCTAAGAAGATGATGTTTTAATAAAATTAAAACTCAATGTCAACATTGGTGGGAAACTCTACACAGACATTTTTATGAGTTTTAGACATTTATCTTCACACCTTTTCTTTGTACAAACACTGTTAACAATTTACAAAAATCTAAAATTCTAACATCCCGCAAACTGACAACTTTTTGTTGTCCCTGTTCTTGACATCCCTTCCTCTGCTCAGATTGTCTGTGACCCTTCCATCCTTCCCAGGCGTAAGGCTCTGACGTTTCCCTCCCAACAGCCCCGGTGCCAGCACAGCTCTGTCCCCTCATGTCACTGTGACTGCCTCTCTGTCTGAGGTTTCCTGCTTCCCTTCCTTTCCTTGCCGCTCCAAACACTGCCATGACCGTCTGCTCTCTTGGTGACTGAGCCCGGCTGGAGAAAAGGACGTGACCCGCAGCATTAGTGAAATCAAGACCCACCGTCTCCACAATCAGGCAGATGCTTGACATTTCAACCAAAGGTGTGTTCGTTCATTCATTCATTCATTTACTCATCATTCATTCATCGTTCAGTCTTTTGGCCAAGCATGGAGCTGGGCACTGGTCATATTATGGTGAACATATTTATGTCCCTGCTCCTAGATAGGTAGGTAGGTAAGTAGATAGACATCAGACAAATCTATAATAATTGCAAAAATTGGAAAATGGCCAGAAGTAAAGTTAAGTGGGACAAAAAGACAGAGTGAGCTAAATATCAGGGAAAGGATCACTGATAAGGTTACATGTACAGAGATCTGACAAAGTTTGAGAGAGACATAGACACACACTGGGGAGGGAGTTCCCAGAAGAAGGGGCTGTCAGGTCCTCTGCTGCACCTATGTGACTGCTTTCCACACCAATGAGCATTATTAGTAAGAGCAGAGGCCCCCAAGTCTGAATCCACCTGCACCACTTACAGGCTGTGTGCCCTTGAACGAGCTCATTAATTTCTACCTTTACCTGTAAAGTTTGAGTAGTATTCATCCTTACCTCTGGGGAAGGAGAGTAACTGTGAAGACTAAACTAGTTACAACACGTAAAGTGCTTAGGTACGTCCCCGAAACACAGCAGGCATTCAATATAGTTTAGTTTTTAATCCTCCCACAGAGCATTTGTCCATATCGGATTGAACTTTTCTGCAGGGTTTACCTCCTTTGTTCACTTCTATAACAGCACTGTTTATTGGCTTTCTTCTTGTCTTGTTTTGTATTATTACAAAGATTTTTTACCTTCGATTTGCCAACAGCTTATCCCCCAGTCCAACACTGTTTCAGAGGCAACTACTTTAGTTTTCATATATATCCGAGAAGCTTCCACGTCCTCGGCCCTTCCCCATCTGCCCTCTCAGGACAGGTCATTTTCTTCAGTCCCAATCCCACAGTTACGTGCATATGTTTCACATGATGATGACCCTCAAATCCGGACCTGTAGTTCAGACTATTCACCAGAGCCACAGACTCCTGAATCCAACAAAAATAGGCAAAATTTAATTCAAGTCTCTGTTGCTGTGATCAAAGACCTGGACCATTGAACTGGCCTCTTAGTGGCTCCTTTGTGTCCAGTGTCAGCCTCCAGCCCCCTCCAAACAGAACATAACACAACGAACACAGCTTCCTCACACGACAGGAAAAATAATTGCTCTAAATCAGAAATGGTATCATTATGCCTGTCTGCTTAAAAGAGCCTTCGAATGGCTCTTCAATGACACTAGAATGAAACCCAAATCCCTTACCATGGCCTGCAGTGGCCACTATGCCACCCTCACTCAAATTTCTAATCTTATGGCCCCCCATCTGCTGTATCCAGCCACGCTGATATATTCTGTCTCCTGAACACATCGAACTCCTTTTGATCCCAAGGTCTTTTTACTTATTGTTTCATCCACTTGGAACATTCTTTCTCTGGACACGTATCATATACGTATCAAATCACGTGAAGATGCATCATCTCATGCCAAGTACACACTTAACAGAATATTATATAGAAAAATATTTATTAAGGGCCTGGGCTCTGATAATATATCCTGGACTCAAGTCTTAATTATTTACTTATGTAAAGACACACAAAAATTAAAAATAAGAAGTTTAATTCCTCCTGTTGAATATAAGGGAAGTGACTTCTCCCTTTTCTTAGAGCATTTACTTTAGAAAATGTGACTTTTTTCTCTGTCTCTTTAAAATACATATAAATTACTCTAAAAGCTAAAGAAGCCTTTTGCTAGCTTTGCAACCCAGGTATTCTACTCTTTCCCTAGGACCTGAGAACTACCTCTTTGATATGTAATAATCGAGGATGACAGTATCCCTGTCTTTGGAAGGTTAGAACCCTGACTTTGGCAGGCACCACACACCACATTGCAAAACTGCTTCTTGTCACAAAGATATGGGAAGTTAATTTTCCCTTTGAAAAAGGCCCATTAGCCTTCACAGACGGTCACCCCAATGACCAGATCAATCTAGGGTGAAGGATGTGTGACAAATGGTGCTGTCAAGTCTTCTTACTCAAGCACTAGTTTTTGTTCATTTTAAAACACGAATGTAACAGGTTGTATTTGCTCGTCTACATATCAGGTGAGACTGCTCTCTGACTTTGTGGTCTCTCACTGCTTATTCAACATTACACCTGTTTTCTTTCTCTTCTGCTTTTGTGGAGAGGTCTTCTGGGTTAACAGGAGGCTTTGTTTTTAATAGGTTCTCAACACTCACTAGCTGTGAACTAGCAAGTTACCCACTGAATATTTCTGCCTCATTCTCTGAACAACCAGGAATAATAAGACCTCATAAGTTCCTTTAGGTAGACAAAAGAATTAAACCCCGTAAAAAAGAGTATCTTTACAAGGAAAGTGTTTGATAATTATTGAGTGTTGTTAATGCTCTAACAGCAGAACGCAATCTCTAGTAATACCAGAAATCATCTTTATTCATTTTAATGTTCACCCATTTATCAGATGTCGCCTTCCCCAACACAGTTGTGCCTGTTTTTCCTTCTCTGTATGTCATCTGCCTGCTCATCAACATCAATAAATATTTATCTACTGATTAATTAATTTGAAGGAACAAACCAGAATGCTATTAAAAGAGAGCCACTTTCTCTTTTTTTCACAGCTATTAGTAAGAGCTCAAAAAGATATCTTCAATATTTTATAAGTATTTATAAAACTTTTTATATTTTATAAATTTATATATATATAAATATAAATATCTAAGAATGTGTGTGTGTGTGTGTGTGTGTGTGTGTGTGTGTGTATGAAACTCCCAAAGCATGACTTGGTAGCCACTGAATTTTAGGGGGAAAAAAAGTTTTAATAACTTATAAAAATTATGCCTTAGAATCACTGATAATAGAATAATAGTATCAGTGTACTTGGTTTTAAAGAAGAAAACCTATAATATACTCCAAACATAACTTTTTAAAAGTTTCAGTGCTCAGGAAAATGTTTCATTTATTTGGAAGAGTTGCTTACTGAGAAATTATTTTATTTCAAATAAAAACAAATACACTGGGTATTAGATATTGTATTTGAGTGCTTTTTCTCAATTAAGACATACACATACATGTGAATATTAAACGTGCATGTATGCATATATGTATAGATATCTATTAGTAAATACTTTGAATTTTTATACACAAGAAATTTGGGTTTGCAAGTACAAAGCAGAATTGAGTTAAAATTTTACTCACATTGCAGGGATATAGTCTTCACAGTTTAATGAAAATGCAAATGAGCTAACAGCTCATATGAATAATGCATGTCTTTATACACTGTATGTACTAAAAAAAATCCCTCAATTAAATGAGTTATAAATTTCAGCTCAATTTCAGCATTTGGTAGTACAGTATACCCTTTATGGGTTATAAAAATTGGTTATTGTTTCATACCAGTTAAAAGGTCTCATTTATAAACAAAATATTAACATAAAATAATTATTGTTCGTAGTTGTTTCAGAATCCCTACATGACCATTGTTATTATTCACGTTGGGGAATTTGGCACCATCATCACTCCTAGCATATAAACAAGTACACCTCCCTTCTCCTCAAATCTGTCTTTTCTCCTCTGTCAAATTCAAAGGTCATTTTCAATTTTTGAACTTGGATTCTTACTATGGAGAGAAAAAAAGAAGAAAAGGAGGTCGTCAATGAGTAGATAAATGGTTTTTAAAAACATACTTTGAAAACTTCTTGACCTAAATATCATAATAAGCTTTTGCTTTCACAATAAGCCTTTGAGGTTTTTCACTATGACAACCTGCAGAGAGATGTAGGAATTTTAATTTACTTCCACTTCCTTTATGTTAATTAGGGAAAATCAACGTCCAAATTCTTTAGGATGGAAGACACATATTAAATCTCCTCAAATGTTCCTTGCTCAGCATAATGTGTCAACTTCCGATGAGATAACCTCCCTGGAAAGCAAGGCACATGTGGTCTGGGCAGGAGTACCTGTGGCCGACCACAGCTGTCCTTGATGTCTATAATCCTGTGGCCCGACCACTGTGTGCTGGACAGGGTTCGTGGTACCCACATCACTACACTCGCTTCAAGGAGGAGAATGAAACCCACTTACCTTGCAGAAAGGTGTAACCTTGATGGTCATATGTTTCATCTCATAGACCTACCTACTGGCCCTAACACAGCTAATTTAACCAAGGTTTGGTCCCTTCCAAAAAGCTTTGTTTAAAAAAATCAACTGGAATTCTAAGATGTGCTCTCATTAATCCGCACTAGGAGAAAAAATAAATATAGCTCATTAGCAATGGGTATCAGAGATGAAAGAGTGACTTGAAAGCAGACTGAAGGCCTTGGTAGGCCTTGTAAGCCAGAGTCATGTGTACGCTGAAGGCGTGAGAGAACAGAAACTATCAGCAAGCAAAGAGAGAAAATAAATCAGGTAAAAGACTCATAACACGTGAGCCATGTCCAAGTCCGGACTGTGGCACGGTACCCAAGTGGAGACCACTATGGCTGCGTCAGCATAGCCCAGAGTCCAGAATTAAAATCCAGGCTACACTTCATGATAAGCGGCTTCATATCATCTCTTCTTTGTGGATTTCTATTATATTTCTATCTGTCCTCACAATAAATAACACCTGGATAAACTGAGCTTCATTAGTCCTTTCTTCCCTGGGACAAAAAATATCTAGGCTATACACACGGTTAATGTGACATTTCATTTCAAAGTAAAATGTATCTTTTCAAGCAAATGTAGAACTTTCAAAAGTCTTCATCTAAAACTTACCATTGCCCATGTTCTATAACCCTGGGTGATGTTTCATTATGTCTCTGAATACAGAATTTGAGGTCTAAAAGTCACACTAGATAGCACCTATTTTTATGTTATCATTTTAAATGAAAGAAATTTAGAATCCCAAGTACATTTTGTGAATTGCCCAAGGTTATACTGCTCTAAATCAATTTAGCAGAGACTAGAATTGAAGTATTCTAACACCAAATAAAGAAGTAGGAGGTGAGCAGAGAAAGAGAGAAAGCAAAAACAGAGAGAGAAAGGGAGAAGGGAAGATAGCGATCATAAATATGAGATATTAAAAAAATCATGTGCATAATTTATCTTAGTGTCTGCCCAGAAATTAATTTTGGTCGTTCTTTGTTACCATAGGCACCTATTTAGAGAGAATACCATTCTGATATATTCTATTCTGATATATGAAACAACCAGGACTTAGACATAAGGTGTCAGTACCATCATGATAGAAGTGGTCGTCTTGTACTGGATAACCATGGTGGAAAGCAAGTCTTGAAAACTAGACATTAGGAAGATTGCAAGAATCTTTGTGGAGCTTATAAGAAGCACAAGAATATATCAAGTATTTTTATACTGAATTATTTATATTATTGTGTATACATCATCAAAGTAGGTGCTTGTGAAGATTAAATCAATTTAAAGCACTTAGCACTGTCCTTACCTTATAGTAAGAGCTCCATATGTGGGAAGTTATTTTTTAAAGAATACATATGGAGGGAGAGATAGAATATATGTATATAATGTATATTACATATATACATGAAGAGAGAATGTTATGTGTCATTTTACTGCAGTACAATGTTACACCGGTTCTCCTTTCTCTAATTGTCCACCAATCTTATGTATTCACCTTTCACCTGAAAACAGGATTCTGTGGTCAGCTTCCAAGTATGTTAAAGCAGAGTTAAAAAAAATCATAAAAACAGAGGTAGGGGAAAATTCTTTAACAATGTATGAGTAAAGTGACTGGGCAGAGGAAATGCCTTATTTTAGATAAGTGAAAGTATTAAATCATTCTTCTAAGAAATCTTTTCCTATCATATAAAAAGTTGCCATTACCCATTTCCCATTACTACAGTATATGATTGTAGATGCACAGAATAGAAAAGCCAGCAACCATGCTTTGAAAAGATAAAAATTCAACAATTTTTTTTCATTCACAGTCTATATTTACATGAAAATCATGTATTTATATATATCAATATTAGATTTATACAGCATAGCTAGAGTGAAGTAATTTGTAATTACAATTAAAATTTTGATTAAATAGACATCCTTTGCATGAATGGTCCTATATCAAAACATATATGGTTTTATATCAGTAAAAGAAAAGAAAATATTTGAGTTCTAAAGACAGTTGTTGATGACTTTTTATTTACTAAGTAAACAAAAAATATATGTGTCTCTGTCATCCCACCAGTTATTTCTTTGATCTTAATAGATTACTTAGTTCAATATTTTGAAAGAACTTTTACACCCATGGATAAAAATAAAAGAGAAAATCCTCAGACTAATCACTAAGAAAATATCTAAAACATAATACAGCAAAGGAAATAAAAAGGAATCAAAAAAATATTTTTAATGAGAAAAGTATACAAAATAAATCAAGTAAACACAAAATAAGATAGTAATGGAGGACCAAAAAAGATAAAATATATTTAAAGAACAAATACAAAAATGGTGGAAGCTAATCCTCCCTTATTTAGTAATAACTTTAAAAGTAAATAGATTAAACCCTCCACTTTAAAGGCAGAGATTGGCAGAAAGGATGAAAGTATCATGATGATAGTATATGCTGCTTAGAGACTCGCTTTACATCCAAAGACACAAATAGTTTGAAAATTAAAAAATGGAAAATAGATACTTAATGCAAAAGATAAGCAAAAGAGAGTTACAGCATTATAATATACTATGAAGGTTAGCTATGCTAATATCAGACAAATAGACTTTAAGCAAAATGTTATGAGACAAAGAAGAAATTCATATATTGATAAAAGGGTTAATTTATCAAGAAAATGCAACAATTATAAATATATACACACCTAACAACAGAGTTTCAAAATATATAGAATAAAAACTTGACAGAAATTAATGGAGTAATGGATGATTCTACAGTAACAGCTGGAGACTGCAATATCCAACCTTCAACAATGGAGAAAACAACTAAACACGAGATCAATAGAATATAGATGACTTATACCTCAGAAAAGCAGAACACATATGAATACATATTTTTCTCAAGTGCACATGGAATATTTTCCAGGATAGACCACATGCTAAGACCATAAAACAAGTCTAATAAATACATTTTAAAAGAATGGCATCACCCAGCATATCTTCTCTAACTACAATGGACTAAAACTAGAAATTAAATATAAAAGGAAAACTGGAAAATCACAAATATGTAAAAATAAACAACATGCTCATAAACAACCAAGGGGTCAATGAAAGAAATCAAAGTGAAATTAGTAAATACTTTGATATGAAATAAACAACTCAAACACACATACCAAAATTTCTAAAATGAGGTCAAATGACTTCATAGAAGAAAATTTAGAGCAAATGCTTACATTAAAAAAGACAGATTTCAAATCATTAACCTAACTTACAACTTATGAAACTGGAAAAAGAGCAAACTAAACTCGAAGCTGGCAAAAGGATGGAAATAATCAAGATTAAATATAAACACAACAGAAAACAAAAATAATACAAAAAAAATCAGTGGAACCCAAAGTAATGCAAGGGGAATCACATGAGAACATGCTATTATATAATGACACCTGAATTGAGTGGTACACCCCGTTATAGATGATGCTTTGGGAGAGGGATATTCTTAAATTGAATGCAAATTCTAGAATGATTTCACATAAGAAAGATAGCTATGATTTACACTACATAATTAGAGAAAAATAAAGGGAATTCAGAGCAATAACACCATGAGGAAATTTAAGAAGTCAGCTAGAAGTGTTCCCAGGAGAGATGAGGAGAGCAGTATGACAAAAGAGAGTTCATACTGAAAAGGAGCAGAATAATTAAAAAAAATGAATTAAGGTGTCTTAGTCAATGAATTAATTATGCTGTGATGGATATTCACTAGGTACGAAAAATTACTGGCCACCAGGGGTATCAATATAGCCATACAAAAACTTCAAATGTCAATGTACAGAAAATTTCTAATTTAAAAATCAGTCAACATTATACACCTACTAAGTATAACTGTCCACTGGCCATGCGAATTTCAGAAGTGTACTGTTCCTTCTTGTTATGAGAGTATGTGTGATACCAAATACAAAGTGTTTTGTTTTGTTTGTTTTATTTTGTTCTGTTTTGTTTTGTTTTCCCCCATTTATGCTAAGGAGGGTTTCCTAAAGTGTCCTCTGGGGGATGTGGGGGAAAGGATCCACACCAGAAAAGATTTTTAACAGAAGTTTAATAAATGGTGCCTTTTTATTTATTACATTACTCTCAGAGGAGGATTTATATTTCAGGGGAAAGCCAAGGTACTTTAATGTAGAACGTTAGGGGGAAAATAGAAATGGATTCAAAGGCTCCAACGGAGGAAAGCATTCATAAATAAAGGGTTGGGCCCGGGAAAGTTTAGATGATCCAGCATGTAAATCTCCTTGTGAAGTCAATTTATCTAGCTTCTTGGTCCATTCCTATTTGTTATTTATGCTCTTAATTTTGGCTTAGACAGCAGCCATAAGTTTACCAAAAGAAATAAATATAAGATCCTCACTGGGTTTTCCTTAGGGAATAAAACTAATTTCATACATCTTTTCCTTGAACTGGATTAGACATTTTGAAGATAAATATAACTGAAATGGAAAAGAGATTTTTGAAGACCTAATGTGATTAGTCTTATCTTCAAAACAGTTATCTTTCCTTCTGGGGTATAAATAACTTATATTTGAAATTTAGTAGAAAAAAACATATTTTTATAAGTGCTACTAAAAGCTATGATGTAACATTTTTTAAGGATTATATGAAAATTCTGGAGAACAAGAATCAGGAGAGGATAAGCAGAACAGCTACTATGATTTGGGCTTAAAAATTAAAGTAAACTGTAGAGTTTATTTTCCCCATTCATGAAGACATACGCATGTCCTAAGACCACTGTCAGAGAAGTTTACAATGGCTGACCAACGAGCTACAAAAACAAGTCTTATAATTTTAAGGATCTAACTAGATTTCAAGAAAATAATGTCAATACATAATCAAAAGTCAATTTATCTTTATCCAAAGAAATAAGGTTCAAAAACTATTTTCAAAAGCTATATTTGATAAGTTTCTAATTAGAATTTATTTTGTAAATTGATTTTTGAATGCTAAATATTTTTATGCCATATTGGAAAACCATCCTCAGAAACTAGAAAACTGATAGAAGCTATTAAGTGTCTGAGTCATAAAAATAAAAATGTGGACTCCAGCACACTATTAAAACTGTTAATATGAAATGAAGTGTATTTGGTACAAAGTGTACAAAGTTCCAGTTATAGAGTCAATAATTTCTGGGAATGTGATGTACTGAATGATGACTCTAATTAATACTGTATTGTTATCTGAAAGTTGCTCAGAGAGTGGATCTTTAAAAAAGTAAATATATTTGATATTTCACTGGTATTTTTTAAATTTGCTATTTAATTTAAATCACATGACTATGTCAGTTCTTGGTAATGTCCATTGGTCCAACTCTGACCAATGGACAAAATTACAGAGACTCTCAAAATAGTTTTAAAAATTCCTTTGGCCATCTCCACTTTTCTATATTTATTAGATTATTTTATTTGTGAGTGAAAGGAAGGTGCCAGGTTTTATTTGTAGATTTTTATACATAATTTTGCCTATTTTTACTTTAACTCTCTTGGGTAAGTATATAATCCTTTCTTCATATGTCAGAAATAGAAACACAGAAATAAATCACCATATCAGGATAAAATTGGAAAATATCCAAACTCAGATGATTCTCACCAAAAGTCCATAACCTTTACAGTAGAGGGCTTTCTGAATAGTCTTCCCTCCTGGTTTTAGAAGAAAATTGGGATTTTCAGTGATTGGGTATAGAATGAGAGGGTTTTCAGAATATTTTCCAAAATAAGAGAACTAATCTCCATATGTGGGTTTTTTTTTTTTCTAAGAAAGATGACATCTTCTATTTATTGAGCTGCGACTAGAAAGAAGAAGAGCCAATGCAGGAAATGGCCTCAGATGTGTCTGTAATATAGAAACTCATCATACTATTGGAGTTTTCTAAATAAAAGCCTAACCAAGAACAAACCACAGCTTAGCTTTCTTAAAAAAAAATCATGTCACTTAATTTTCATTCTCTCTCATTTTTATGTATTTGTCTATATACTTATATATGTATAAACTATATTCCTAACATATATGCATATACACTTATACACACACACATATACATGTATACATGCACACAACCCTAAGCATACACACATGTATGAATATACAGCCCCTCAAATGATATTTCTCCATATCTCGAAACACTTCCATTATGCTTAGAAAAGGAAGAAAATGTTTCTACCAGAGTATGCTTAGTTAATCTCATAAAGTTTAACAATTGGCATGAGAGGATTTCAATATTAGTATAAGGAAATATAATTTATATATTAATAATCAAATTTGATTTTACTAAAATCCTGTCTCAGAAAATAGTCCCATAAGTCTTTACAAAAAAATACCTATATAAAACTAAAAAGGAAGAGTAAAGCTAAAGACAATGCCCTGGAAACGATGGGTAACCTCTTAGAGAAATTTCCAGGAAGCTAGCTCTAGACAGAATAGTATTAGTTACTTTTTATTTACATATAGGAACCTCTATTTAGCTGGAGTAACACAACAAGCAAAAACAAACCGCGACTTCTGAGAAAAGCTGTGACAAGTTAATTAGAGAATATGTGTTCTTTTACCTGGGATTAAATCCCAACATCGAAAAAAATAAGTAATTATTAGAGTCAAAGATAACTTCAGCAATCTCTACTCTAGATGTTTTATAATTAAAAGTGTCCAGTCAGCTATAACACAGTGATAATATGACAAAGATGGTTCATTCCTTCTGCTCTGAGTCACTAGCCAGGTATAATTTTCCATTAATCACTGTGATCACAATGGCAACAATAAATTATAATATAGAACTTTAGAATGTACAATGTAGCAGACAAAAGAGGAAGAAAAATATATAAAAAGATGTATATGTACTGTTTAGAGTGATGATGAAAGCTATGAAGAAATATAAAGCAAAAAATTGAGACAGACTGTGACAATAGATGTGTGTTTGGAGTGTTTGCTATTACAGGTGGGGTCATCAAAACAATTCATTCTGGTAACGTGACGTTTTAGCAAAAAAGCTGAAGAAACTGAGGAAGAGAGTCATGTGGATATCTGAAAAATGCATTTCAGGTGCAGCCAGGTAGGAGAATAAACCCAAAGGCCCAGACATGAGAGTACTCTTGTGTTTTAGAAATATCGGGAAGGGCAGTGTGGGTGACCTTAGAGGTGAGCAAGGAGAAGAGGCAAGACAGGAAGCCAGGGAAGCTGTGGCCAACAAGTCATGTAGTGCCTGATCAGCCGGGATAAGGGTCTGGGTTTCTACTGACTGAGCAGGAATGCTATGGGCAATGTTTAAGCAGGCAAATGATGTGGGAGGACTTAAATTAAAAATAAAAAATTAAAAAAATTAAAAAATAAAAAATAAAAACATTGGTCCAGCTTCTCATTAAGAATGATTGTGTAGGATAGAGGAGAACAATAGTAGAAGCAGGGAGCATCATTAGAGTTATTTCAAACATTGCTGGATCAGACCAGAATGTTACAAATAAAGATGTTTAAATTGGGAGAATTCTGAATATATTCAATGGCATTGATGGCAGGTTTCACTAATGGTTTATGAAAGAAAAGAGGAGTTAAAAATGACTTCAATTTTGGCCTCAATAACTGGAAGAATGAAGCTACCAATTACTGGGAGAGGAAAACATGGATGGGCATTTTGGAGTGAGTCAGTCAAGAATGAGAAATTCCGATTTCCAGTTCCTAAATTAGATGCCTCTGAGATATCCAGATAGAGAAATGGTGTGGGGAACTGGATCTTGAATCTGGACTTGGGGAGAGAGATTCAACCTGAAGTCATGCATCTGCGTCATCACCATGTAGAGAAAGTCCCTGGAGAAGAAAAAAGGGCAGGAAATCAGCAAGTCCTGTGGTTGTCCAGTGTTCAGAGGTTGCAAATTTGAGAGGAAACAAGCAAAGGAGCAGCCAGTGATGACGAATCAAGAGTGAAGTGAAACACGCAGGTGAAGGAAGTGTTTCATGCCCGGGCAACTGCTGCTGATGCAGAACAAGTCGGATTATTTCAGGGAACTAGGCCTCACCGTTACATGTTGAGACCGTGGATTCGAAGTGGACTTCAAAGACATCCACTTCTTGAATACTCTCTCTGACTCAACTGCCCAGTAACAAAACATGTATTCAAACGGGGGTATTCAACCCTGGGTACACATTATGATGCCTGGGATCTTAAAAAATATATAAGAAAAAACTAAAATGAAACAAACAAAAAACACTAGCTCTCAACCACAGAGATTCTGATTTAATCTCCCTGGATGGGATTAAGCTTTGGTATTTTTTCAATCTTTCATGTTAACCTAATGTGTAGCCCAGATAAAAACCACTGATTTTGATCAACTCAGTAATGAGAATTCATTAACTCTTGAGATAGTTTTTTTATATTCTCAGACTTCTATGATATGCTACAATGAATCTTTCCAAAAGCTTCTCTCCTTGATATTAATATCACAAATTCTTTGAGACATCGATGACTTGACATGGAGCAGATGGTCTTTTTACTCCTGATTGCTCTTTTCTGAAACCACCTTAGACCATCAATATCTGTCATCAAGTAAAATTGACCAGGAAGCTGTCATAACAAAGGCAGAACAGAGCAGCGTCCAGTCAGGCCCCTGCCCCTGGCAAGGTCAGAATGAGGCTTCTGCCATGAACGCAGAGGTCTCAGAAGACAACCTGTTGTGGTTCGCTTGCTTGCATTTGTGTTTAATTTTGGAGACAACATCACACTGGCAATATTTTTCAACTACCACCAACCATAATCTCTAGAGATGTGTCACACCTCATGAAGCCCTGTACCCTCTGCAGCTGTGGCTTGTTTCTATATGTCTCACTTAGAGGCTTCCTGAGGCCAGGTGGGTGGCACCAGTGACTTAAGGATAAAATAACCATTATAAAAGCATGCTGCTGCATGAATATTTAATATTTGTTCATTCCCTCCCTTCCTATCTGTGTTAACACACAATCTGCTTACTTTATCTACGTCTAACATGTTTCAGAACTTCTCATCTATACTTCATTTTCTTACCCTTCACTGTTCTTTGCTCTTCTCTGCACTACAATGGACTATTCTTCAGTAAAATCACAAACACACAGTAAAGTCACTGGCTGACAGTAAAATTAAGCAAAAACTCTGCAATAAAAATTAACTCAAATGACAAAAATTGCAACCACTTTAACAAATTAAAAATATTTAAACCGGAGTTTTAAATGATAAAAATAAATAACCATAAAAAAAAAATTCCTGTCACCTTTGGAGGAAGTGAGTGAACTAACTCAGTATTTAAAAACTGGTAAATAAAAGTAAAAAGTCTAGTATTTATTCTGTCATTTATATAAAAACAGTTCCTCATAATTTAATTATTAACAAGGAAAATTTTCTTGTAGAAGCATTGCATCTAATAAGGCTTATGAAATTAGACTACTTTCCATAACCTCTAATGAAGTGAGAAATATTGTCAATAATCATCAATGGCTTCTAACATCAGAGACAGAGAGAAAGAGAGGGAGAAAGAGGGATTGAGACTATAAATTTCTAGGTATGAATATGAAACACTGTCTATGAAGTAGGTTCATCAAAACCTTGAACCTGATTCTGATCAAACTTCTAAGTCTACCTCTCAATTTATGGAAAAAAGTAGGTGAGAGAAATATGTAAACAGACATATGGGAATATAATCAGTAAAATCTATATTGAAAACTTCTAAGGATATGGCACCTGATTTTTTCAAAAAATGCAAAATAGGTAAAAATGAGGAACAACTATTGAGACATAAGAAATATTCTCAATTTATACATGAAATTATTAGGTAATTTCAAAAATGTGCTTCAATGTAATTTTGGGGAAGTGGAGGGTGAGAGTAACAATAAAATAAGGCTGGATATGAGTGCTGAAGACATAGAAATATTATATTATATTAATTATATTATATTGTATTGTACTATTATTCTCTTCTTTTACATATCATTAACCTTTTCTATAATAAATAATAAAAGAATAAAACCACATTGAATTTTTTCTGACATATTGAGTAAATATTAAGTGAGAAATAAGAATAGACAATTTTAACTGCTTAGAAAATAATGACAAAATAATTGTAGGACAAATGCATAAATTTAAGTCAGAGTGAAGTCATATTAATACCTTAATTTTTTATATAACAGAAAGAAAAGACATGAGTTACTTATTTTTAGAATATAAAGAAAAATAGTAAAAAAGCAGAAAAAAACGATCTAAAGGTCAAAGCAGACGTATTTGAGTTAGATTACAGAAAGATAATCAAGAAAAGAAACAATCAGATAAACTTTTGAGAAGTCTACTAAAAAATAAAAAGATAGAAATAATGATAATTTGAATGAGAAAAGACACAGAATGACAAGAAATTCAGGGATTAAAAAGTTAAAAGAAAAACATTTTAACTGCATATTAAAACTTTTATTAAAATATTAACAAGAGAATATATTTAGTGCTTCTAAAACAAATAATCTGTAATCTCATTCTGTAATTTATGCCAAAGATGAGATTCCAGATCAACTTTAAGAAGTATATTAATATTTTACATTTACATACTAATAAAAGCCCTGAAGGAATACGAGATTTCTTATAAGATATTCTTCTATAAAGTAGGAAAAGAGGGCTATCTTCCCTGAATATATTCTGACTTTGCATTTCAGATCAACAGCTAGAGTCTGCCTCCTTTACAGATGCTGGTTTTCTATCTCACTCTCACTCCCCAGTGCAATAGTAATACTTGTATTTATTTCTTCTCTGAAAAAAATTACTTTAATAATTACTTCTTTCCAGCTTCATTTTCTCTATATTTGTTATTGACTTTATACAACAAAGAAAATATATTAAAGTTGCTTTCAATTTCCTTTAGAATAAAGTTCATATTCCTTCAAATACTGATTCATTAATTTTTAATTTATTCATGAAACATTTGGGTGTTTGTTATCTCACTGGTTCCATTTCTCAATTCTTTGTTTATAATAGAATAAAAAGGAAAAATGAAAAACAGAAAAATAACTTTCTCAATGCCATCGGCAGGTGCATTGCATACTCTCCCCTTCCAGCCTGGCTCTTTTTATCTTTACTTAAATACACTTTTATTGGCAGGTACATATGAAATCAGTGACTTTTTGAGTCATGCATTCCTTTCTCAAGTTTTTCTGAACACTTTCTCTTTACCTGGCATGTGGGTATTTTAGGAAGAAGGGACTGAACAGGGCCCTTCGAGGGAGTTGTATCTGAGCAGAGACCTGAACGCGGCCCTATATCATGCAGTTATTTTAAATGAATTATTTAATTTGCTTTGAATTCACAATAACAATAAATTTGTAGAACTGTGATTGATCATAAATATCATCCAGTGCAATTCCTTTACCTAATCCACCGAAATTAAACCCAAGATGCTATACAAATAAACAAGACAGCTGAATGATAATTAAGAAAGCTGGTGATTTAAAAAAAGCCAATAATGAAAAAAAATTTTTTTCAATAATTAAATTCTCAACGATGCTAAATGTCCTTAAAAGAACACTACAATTTTTATATTGTTTCACATCTTACATACAGCACAATACTGGGTCATATTGTGCAGCAATTAAAGTCATACATTTTAAAGTAAACTTGGGTTTAAATCCAAATTTGCCCCCTTCTAGACAAAGGTTATTTCACTAAGTCTAATTCTCGGTATCTTCATCTGAAAGTTAGGGATTAAAACTCCTAGTAGTCTGTTGTCAGGTTTAATTTTGATAATGTTCTCAAAAGTATTTACTATTGCTTAACAGAGAAAATCTATTCATAATTTAGCAAACATTCAATACAAACTTAATAAGAGATTATCATAAATACTAGATTGGCATTGTTTTATGTAAATTATTTTAAAATAATATATAAACCTTTGTCACATTTATAAATATTTATAATCTTATTTATGATTATGAACTTGTTCCAATAAAATACTAGGTTTTGCATTATGATAATAGCATTAACATTTATTAAATGTTAATAGAATTAATATTTGCTAAAAAATCAGATCAGGATATAAATATATGATACATATACAAGACTCTGTAAGTGGATTTCAAAATGAAATACAATACCTACAAATGTCTTAGTTATAATGCATGGGTTAAAAAAAAGAAAAAGGCAATTTTTGATATGATAGATGGATGATAAGGGACATAAGACACAAATCTTAAATGTGATTTTTCTACAAAATAGCCCAGTGCCCTTCTCAATACAACCATCATCTGTGCTGCTGCTGCTGCTGCTTCTACTGGCATCTGAAAATCCCTCCACAATGAAATTCAAAGATGCGCCTTACCGGCAGAGATCCCAAATAGCAAGAGCCATTTATTCTTAGAAACAGCTCAGAACTGTTATAACAAATTATATTTCCATCACATTGCACTTGATGCCCACTTCTCTCTTCAGTAAAAGGAAAAATCTTAAATATTTCTTTGCTGAACAGTAAAGGCAACAGGTATATGACTTAAAATTGAGAAAAAATATATATCTTAATTTTTTCTCTAACAGGAAATTACAACAGGTCAGGAGTATTTGTATGTTCTGTACATGAGTAAGGCACTGGAATTCAAAGATGGAGCAACAGCAGCTGTTTCTTGGGGCAAAGACTGGTGCCATTCTTGCAGTGTGAGACTACTTTGCCTTTCCTGTCACTTCTCATATCCCTACTCCAGGAGACGTTCATTATAATTGTCTCTGCCATTCCTGTTTTTAGAGGTTCAAAGAACAGTGATAAGAATATAACTGATCCTGCCCCAGATTTATCTGGAAACCAAGAAGTTATATAAAGAATCATCATCTATATATACCTATATCACTACATTCTTCATTAACATTCCTAATTAAGAGAACTCCTCCAGGGTTATTCAAGATAAATCATTTTCTCTCTCTTACTCATCTAAAATTTAGATTCTGGTTTCCAAAAATAACTTCCCTCTTCAAGAAAATCTTGCCTTCCCATGGGGTGAGGCCACAGGATCCTCAGCATAGAAATCTAGACACTTTCATAAGAGCTAAACACATATTAGGGATAACAAAGGGATGGATGATTTCCTAATTGTCCTCCTTTGCTGCTCTTGGGAAACGAACTACTTATGGTCTTTTTATAAGGGATGCATACGTGGCAGATGCTGAGAGAACCAATTTTGAAGCCGACAGTTACTACTCAAGCGCCCTTTTCTGTGTAGCTTCCTTGTGTCGTGTAACAACTGCCACCCTGTAGTCAAGGAAACCTGGAAAATAACATGCCCCAGAGGTTGCTTGGCTCTCTGTTCGCTTATTTGCCCAGTTTTCCTCAATTCTGGCTTCACGTTAGAATCATCTTGGAGAATTTTTAAATTACTGATGACTCCTGGGTCCTAGACTTAGAGATTCAGCTCAATTTTTCTGATATGAGACCCCAACTCCAATGCTGTGAAAAGCTTCTTAACTTTATTTTTTAAAAAATAAGCTGAGTAAATTTGAAGAACCAACTGGCTTTATTCGATGGTTCATGAATCAGGCAGCATCCCGTCCAGCTAGTAGTCAGGAGCTTGGAGGAGCCTCACAGAATGGAAGGATTTCACAGGCAGAAGGGGACAGAAAAAAGAAAGTTCTTAGCAAAGACTGGATTATTTCAGACAAGGTCCCCTCCTTTAGGGAAGGGTGGGGGGTTGCCAGGTAGATTATGTCTCTAGTGTGGACCAGGACACTCCCCGCGGACTGATAATCACATTCCTGAGAGGCACTGATAATCACATTCCTGAGAGGCGGATACTACAAATAAGTCTTGGTTTGCTTTGCTGACATGGGGCTGAGCACAAGGGACTCCATTCTGAGCCTGTTTTGTTATTGTTGTTGTTTTTATTTGTTTTTGTTTTTTAGCAACTCTAATATGTAGCCAAAGCTGAATGGTTTGAGTGATGCGTTTGGAAGAAATTAACATAATAATAAAAAGAATGTAATTATGTATATTCCTTCAGCATTGGGTCCCATCAGGGTGTTCTTTGGAACTATAGCATTAACATTATAATACAGAATTTATTGAGATGGATCCTTTCGGTCTATGAGTCATTCTCGGAATAAAATATACTTTTTTTTGTAATACACAGATCTAGCATTTCATTAAAACTGTATATACTGGACAAAAAATAGAATGAAACGTCTTATCAGTTCAAAGAATATTTTAGATTGTTTCATTATCTATAAACCTATTGTGTCCTTTCTAAATCTTTAGCCTCTTGATCACTTCTGCAAGTAACATCGTTTGGAAAGTAAAGAATAAATAGCAGAAAACGAGGACTTAAACATGTCCATTAATGTGAGACAAAGATATGCTTCCAACTCCATGAAACCAGGAAAGTAAAATGACACGCACTTTCACCTTTCATTTATTTATTTATTTATTTATTTATTTATTTATTTATTTATTTGCGCCTATAACACCTGGTCTTCCTAGGTGGTCTCCCATCCAGATGCTAACCAGGCCCGACCCTGCTTAGCTTCTGAGATCAGATGAGATCGGGATTGTTCAGGGTGGCATAGCCATAGACCACACTTTCACCTTTTAAATCACATTCCGACATGAAGAGTATTCATTTTTCATTTTATTTCTAAACTAGGTATTTACATACCATCGAAACTGAAATGTAAAATACCATTTCACCATTGGGTGTCTTTTAAAATAAAGCCACACTTATATATTTTTAAGGATCCATTTGGTCCTCCAGATATTCCTTTTACATAAAAAGCCTCAGAGAACAATATCTTTTCCAGTGATTTTCTCAGCCTGGGTGGCTGATAAATAATGGGAACATAGCGGAAGACGCTTCTGGATGACAGGAATGTCACAGGAGGAGTGTGCCACACAAATAGTTGTCAGAATCTCAAAAGGTCAGAGATATGCCAAATGCAAGAGGGCATACACTATAACAAGGACTGGGAGCCAGTCGATTAATCATTAGAGTGGAAAAAAGAATTTGGCTTAACACAGAAGTTGGAATTTTGAAAAAAATAAACCACATAAATGATTTCAATTGACTTTTTCTCTTTCTGACAGCACAGTGGTACGAAATCGGTAGAAACATAAAGGGTCTTCATTTGAGAAAGACACAGATGTGAATGGGAGGAATAATTAGCACAGTAGCCATGTTTCATTCCCCAGGGGAAGTCTGGGCCAAGGGCTTTGCATTTTCTAAACAGATTTCACCCCTTGTCTCCCTCCACATGCCTTAAAGATTTCCCAATAAAAGAAAACAAGAAAATTCGCGCGTTTGCAAAATGATCATCGGGAATCAAAGGCCTGAGGAAGAAATCTGTGGAATGGCTGTGAGGCTATGGTGACTCACTCTCCTAGTGAGATTTAGAATGATGCTGTCAAGGTGACTTATTTCCATCAAGCAGGTGAAGCTGAGATTACACTGGGCATACATAATCCGGGTATGATGAGAGAACAAAGCACATGTGTATGGCATCGATGGGGGTTATAAGACATTTGGGAAAAGGGGTTGAAAAAAACTTTCTAAATTCTACAAAAATTCTGGGCAGGTTCTTGGGAAGGAGGCAAAGAAGGGGGTGTAAATAATGAGTCAAAAATAAAGAGAAATTTTAGAAAGGCAAAGAGAAAAATGGAGAGAGCAACAGAGGCAGCAAATGAGAAAGTCTTAGATTCAGAAGGCTAGAAGATCATATTCAGGAGGCAAGTTCTAGGCTGGCAGGCAGCCAAGGTGGTTGGAGATGTGACAGAACAAAGCCAGACCGGAGACCCAAATCTAAGGAGGAAAGAATAAAGGAAGTTTTGTAGGCAGAGTCTATACTATCAGCGATCCCCAGATTCACCCACTGCAAGGCTACTATTCTGGTCCGGTGGAAGCAGACAGGATCAGGTTTTTGCCCTGAAGCCAAGAAGGGCTGAGTCAGACGGATAAAGATCGACTTTCTCCATGGAATAGTGAAAAAATAATTTATCCTGTTTATAGAAGGAATCAGGAAAATGTTAATACTTTTATAAAAGCAAGTACTATTTAGGTTTGTGACAACCTAAAAATAGCCCTAAAATGAAAATTAAATCTCATTTTTATTTAAAACCAAGTGTGTATAATTTATACTATATATGTGTGTGTGTATATATATTCTATTTTAAGGAAAAAAAACAGTTTTATACGAGAGCAGAGCCTTGACGAAGGCACTGGAAGTACACCGTACAGTGTTTCTTTCAAATATCACTTAAATATGGATATTCATTTTCACATGCATGAATGCTTTAGGTGTATAGAGAATATAAAAAAAATAGAGAAACCCAGAAATCAACTTGTTTTAGGTCCTGATTGCTCTGTATGTTTGTATGCATGCAAACAACTAAGCTGGTCTCAGAGTTTCGCACTAGATGATGCGGCCTCGTTCGGATATGGGACGGATGCTTGAGGGAGGGTGATTTGAAAACACAGGTACGTAGGTTAGTCGACTTATTTCACAAGGATTAAATTTTAAAAAAAATTTTTTCTTTAACAGAATCTTAGATTTTCTGAGCCTTTGTCTTGATCTGGACTAAACATGGCTGTAAGGACTTGCTGGAAACTTTCTTCAACACTTTTCATCAGCTCAATATGGACAAAGGAAACTAAAAGATGTAACCTTGTCATCATCCCCAATAAAGCACGTTTTCAAATTCAACAAGATAGAACATTTAGAACAGAATATAAAATGTGTATTCACAATTATATGTATTTACAAAGAAAATGGTAGAAAACAAGCGCTAATCAGCCTCACCCCTCTCCCGTGCTGTCTTTCCTACGGAACAAGCCAACATCAGTGAGGTCAGTATCAGCCAACATCGGCGTTCGATTTTCAATGAACCAGTCTCCTGGTCATTAACTCAGACCTGCTGTGCTAATTAGCCACAGAGGTAACAATAAAAAGCGTCTATAACTAAAGCATTCTCTATTTTTTCCAACCTTAATGCTAATAATCGCCACTTCCATTTAAGGGGGGGAAATGCATGGCTTCCATCAGAGAGCATTTCACTTTAGCTCAACGGGATTTTTCCTTTTTTCTAGACCATTGTGCTAATCCAGTTTTATAGTTATAGTCAGCGAGAAACTTTTAAAATCTCAATTCCAGGTTTTTTAAAACATTATTTGAGAGTATCCCCAACTTTCATACTTTCTGATACTTCCCTGAGGCAGAAACTTAAATAGTCCCAACATCATATAAAATGGAAACTGGCTGAATTAATCAAGTGGCAGAAGAAAGTGTCTACTTCACTGCCCACCAGAGTATTTGGGAATTATTTACTAGCTCTGTCAAGCTGATTTTACAGAACCAGACAGCATTAATGAAAAAAAATGAAGCTGAACTACAGCAGAATTTACTTTGGTAATGTGGACCAAATGGTATCAGAGTTCACTTTAAAAAAAAAAAAAAAGTAATGCTGCTTCATGTTCTTTCTGACATCAAAAAAAATGGGAAAAGTAAAATATATATACATTAAACAACTCCGTTTCTATTTATGTACATATAGACAGATATAGATATAATCAATCAGTTAATTAGCTGGTTTTCTACCTACAACCAAAACTAAATTATATAATTTGTTCCTGTCTGATTTTATTGTCTGTTTCACTGAATTACTATAAACTATAGTGTCGGCCTAGAGTCTAATGACTAAATAATCTGTAAATTTTCTACCAGTTTCATCAATATTTTAGTCGTTGCTTTAAAACAGTATATATCAATCATCTGACATGGTTAACTAATATTGGTATTCTACCATTTCAAGCGAAATGTAGAAAACATATCACCAATTTATATTCTTGTACCCTCTTTATATTTAGTTGTCACAAATACCTCATTTAACCATGCAGTGATAACCATGTCACAAAAGAGAATAATTTTGCCTTTAAGCACCTAATATAATTTTGAAAAATAGGATATTTATTAACTACATTTTTTTTTTACTATTTCATGGTTATTTCTCCAATCCTGATCCTTCAAGCTTTCTTCTCTTGTCATTTTCTTTTTTGATGAAACCTTCTTTAGTTATGCTTTTGGTAGTTCGGTTGTTATTCCCTAAGGAATTGGCCCATTGTGCTTAGGCTCTCAAATGTTTGTGTGTATAGGTGTTTCTATATGTCATCAGGGGCCGTAGTAACATCTCTTTTCTAACGGGACTGCTAGGACAAATTCTCTTAAGTCTCCCTTCATCTGAGAATATCATTACTCATAAAAGATATCTGTGTTCTATAAAAAGTCGTGGGGTAATTCCTGTTCTTTCAGCAATTGAAAATTTTTATATTGCTTTCATCTGGCTTCCATGATTTCTGGAGAGAAATGTGCTGTCAGTTGGATTATCGTTTCTCTCCGATTACCTTCTAGATTATTTCTTTGCCCTTTGTTTTGAGCAAGTTGAGCATGGTATGCCCAAGCATGTATGACTTTAGGTTTATCTTGTTGGTATTTGTCTATTTCCTTAAATCTGTATGTAGATTTCTGTTTTACTACAGTTGGGAAATTTTCAGCCATTATATCTTCTAACTTTTTTTCTGGTCCACCATTTTTACTCTTCGCCCTCTGGGACTCCAATGTCATGAATGTTAGATCTTTTGCTATTGTCCACAGGTCACTGAAACTCTGTTCATTTTTATTATGTTTTCAGATTGGATAATTTCTATTGATTTATCTGCAGTTTTACTACTGAAGTCTTACTTCTCTTGTCCCAATTCTGAGCCCCTCCCATCAGTTTCGTTTTGGTTGCCATATTTTCTAGTTCTAAAATTTCCATCTGGTTCTCTCTGCATCTCCTATTTCTTTATTGAGACTTACTTTTAAATTTTTTCAAGTGTTTTTAATTGTTAAATGGAAGCATTTTTATGACTTTAAAACCCTTGAAAAAAATTTCTAGACTTCTCATAATGTAAAAAATTGTAATTTGAAGAATGGCCAGTTGTAGATATAGTGATAAAGTTTAACACTATCCAAATCTCAGAGAAGCTGAATAGCTCTCTATACAATTAAGTCTGAGTACATGGAAGTTCCAGGATTTAGCCCAAACAGTGGTCTTACCCAAATAATTTTCTTCTTATCCAGATGATTAATCATGAAATCATGCCAGAATTAGAAATCAGAAAATAGCAAATTTATGCTTCAGGTTGGATAAGTGAGAGAATAAAAAGAAAGAGAAGAGGAGAGCTAGGTGTTTTCTTTGGGTGGGAGGGGGCAGGATAGGACAGAAGAAAAACGCTCAAATATAAAGAAAATAATAGAATGGAAGGTGAAGTAAGGATACTAAAATCTAATATTGCAAAATTCAGTTATCTATTTTGGTATTTCTTTTACAAGGGTTTTGGCTTGATTATTCAGGCTCTGAAAGACAATTAAAGCAGGAGGACTGACACGTGGCTGAGAAGGGTACAAAGGGTGAAGGCCAGATATGGAAATCTGTGATTCCTTGGCAGCAAGGTCCTGGTTAGGTTCAGAGAGTTACTTATAATGGAACGTGGTAGGGCCAAAGAAGAGAAGAAATTAATTACACAAATATTAGTGATATATTTTTGTTAATTTATTCTTTCACTTTTAAATTCTACCACTTCCATAGAGAAGAGATCTGCCCTTAGGTCATCTTGCCATTGCAATCCTGCTGTTCTATTTTCTCTACTCTGTCGCCTTGCACCGAATTCTTTCAACCTCCAAAATAATACTGGCCCCAAACTATATACGTCGAATTTGTATTAAGTATTCAAGACAATGTAGGGGGTTGGCATCACAGCCTGGGAAACTAATGGGCAAAGGATGTTATTTTTGTTGTATTATGAGTTTATTTAATACCAATGTTGTAAGTAAAAGGCTTGCTTCATTGTGATTAATGAGCAGTTTGGGGAGTTAATATGTAACAAGCAGTTATTGTGTGTCAAGTGATTTAGATGCTTCACCAACATGTCTTAATGCTCAAGACATTTCTTGATATTACTAACTGCATTTTTAGAAGATTAATGTGCAAGTCAGAAGGTTAAATAACCCTCCTGCAGTATTTCCTGTGATCCTGAAGGTGAAGCCTGTCTCGTTTGCTCAGTGCCCCTCTCTCCCTCTCTTCCGTGTTACTACCCACACCTCCTAATAATTTCTTACCTAAAACCATTGCACATTTTCTTCTTCCCTCCCTTCTTTGGTGCTCTCCTAAATCATGCATTCAAGCTCTAATTTTCTAGATTTGAAGAAGCCTTTTGAGGAAGTTATTTCTTGACAGTTTATTCTCGTATTATACTTCCCGATTTTATCTAAACCTTGAATAGCAATTGAGCGTATTTATCTTGATATCTATAAGAATAGTAAGTATAACTCAATGTTTTCAAAATACTTAAATTTGTCTCAATTAACTTACAGTCTCTTATTTGCAAAGGTAGGCCTATGTCTATGTGTGCGTGTATTTTCTATTTTTTACCATATTGGTAATTTTTAGCTTCATGCATACCTTTAAAAAATCAATTCTAATGAATACCAGAACTATGAAGATGATATGCTTAAGAAATATAATTTAATTAGCTAATAAGTCAGTGAAGTGGTAAATTAGTCAGCCATAGATGACATATTTGACACCAATCCTCAAAAGAAGAAAATTTATTTTCCATAAGGCATGTCAGCTTCAGCACTGTCATGGTCTCATGACAGAATTCTCAAGCTCAAAAGTACCTCAGAGATGGTGGGGCTGAGGCCTGTCATTCATGGGCTGCAAATCACTCTCCAGGTTTAAGGACATCGAGTACCATTCAGTGCTGCTTCAATGTGTAGAAAATGTGCAGAAAGTTTAAACCATGATTTTTCAACTTCTGAGACAAAGCAAGTACGTCTCAATAACTGCTGGGGAGCATGCAGCAGTTCATTAAATACTAAGCAATGAAATAAATTTAGCATGTTTTTATAGTTTTATGAGCAGAGATTTTATTATTTGCCTGGGACAATCTTGAGATTGACAGAGAAAAGAGAAAGGCAACCCTAGGCATATTCTCTCGAGGTATGGGAAATCTTACTTCTCTTTCATTCATTCTTTCTCTCCTCTCTTACTCACTTGCCTTTGCCCCCTGCTCTGTTTTTGTGTTATCTCTGTCTCCCATCTTTGTCTTTCGTCTGTCTGTCTGTCTGTCACTGACTCTCTCTCCCTCATTGCAAACAACCAACACATTCTGTTAAAATTAAGTCAGTATTTCACTGAAGTTTTACCACTCAGAATTCATTTTTTAAAAATTCTCGATTCAAATGTCATTCATTATTTAAATAAAATAGGCATGTATTGAAATCTTTCCATTTCGTGCAAGCATGCTAGGTACTGGAAGTTCACATAGAAACAATAAGATGCAACTCAACTCTAAACAAGAGAGAGAAGATAATGTACATTTATCATTGTAATATATCAAAATATAACAAATGATTTAAAAGTGATTCAAAGTACTATGAAAACAAGTTGGGAAATTACTAGCATTGAATTTTCAATTTATATTTCAGATATTTTAATTTTTGTGTACTTTTTCTACTATATGCTTATAATACAGGCAAAGATGAGTCTCTGTTTAATTTATACCTTGTTCTTTTTACGCCATTTATAAATGGACTTATTAAAAATAATCAAAATACTTAGTGGTCAAATTATATAACATGCCCCAACAAGAAGAAAAAGAAGGTACTGTCGCCTACTGATGACATATTTCAAGTCACAGAAATTAATAAAGAAAAGAAAACAAAAAACAAGAAATGATGTTTTAGGTCCCAAATAGCAGGCATGAGCTTCTCCCATTGGTGTCTGCCATTCTGAACGGCGTGGCTGAACACACCGAAATAAGAGTCGGATGCATCTTACCTTTGCCATGCTAGGTTCACGGTGCACCTTCACCTGCAGGGCTTAAATAGTCCTTTTGCCCAATATATTAGCACTTCCTTTTAACATCCCAGAAGTGGTCTGTCTTATTTGCACACAACTACTCTCCAAGTAAATAATCCAAATGTTTAATCTAGTCTAGTTCAGGTGAGATAACATAAAAATAACTCTCCCAAATTAAAGTACTGTAGAAAAATATCTGCAGAAAATAGACTTATTTTAAGCTAGTTATAAGCTAATTTTAAGGAGGAAAGTATACATAAAAATCCATTTTCTTGTGTTCAGTTCAAAGGACATTGAATTGGTTGGAATTTTTCTGGTTAAAATATGATTATGCAAAGTAAATGGTCTTTAAGATCTTTCCTAAGCAAATTTGCTTTTGCTAAATTTGAAATATTTTAAATGCTGCCTGTTTTGTTCCTGTTGATTGAAAACTAAAGAATAATATTGAATCTTAATATCTCAATATTGAATTCCATTATTAACTTGATTTCCACATAAAAATTAATTTAAAATATAAGAAATTGACATTGGACATTTATACTTACCTTTTGATACTAAAAATCTTCTTAAACTTATAAAGTGTTATAAGCTAAATATGGCAATAAAAAGCTTTAGATGAAAGGGATGTGCTAAATGAAAAACCTCTCTTATTTCCTTTTAAAGTTTTGGGGGTTCTAAGAGACTTCAGGCTTTCTTATAGCATTTTCTTTACAAGTGGAATTATTATTTTTACTTATGCAAGGTGAAGTTATGTTACTCTAGTCTTTTTAATTTTATTAATTCTAATTTTTTTAATTTTATTGTTTTACACAGAAGTCAGAAAACTGCTGTATAATAATAAAGGCAAAGCATACCCACTTTTTATAAAATCTAAGGAAATTGAAATAACAGAATTATTGCAGTCCCATATTTAAAACTAAATTCTGAGAAAAAGGTATGTTACCATATGCGTCAGAGATTGAGTTTCAATACATGTCAAAAGTAAAATATATTCAAAATTGTAGCGATATATTTCTTAAATATAGACAATCTCTGTTCTAGTGATAATTATAAAACAAAAGAGAAGGAGGAGAAGAATAAGAATGGTAGAATCAGAAATGTTCTTAAATTCTCTACTTGGATTACATCTGGAGTTGCCTGATGTTCTTAAATATTTATACTTAACGTTCCTGTGCAGTGCATTTTGAAACGCAATGAACAATTTATTTCTTGCTGTGAGGAATATGTAACTAAACACAATAATGATTATATACTGAAATTTCAATTATTTGTTGTATTACAAAAAAATATGGTTCAATATTAAGGCAACGCTGTTGACTGGTAATTAAAGCCTTTGCTTCAACATTTGATTAAAATTAATTCTGAGTCCAGTAACAGTATAATAACATTTAGTGTCGATCATTTAAAAATTGTTCTGTGTCACAAGGGAGAAAAGCTATTATCAGGCCTGAAAATTAGAAAAAGTGTCAGGCAAGTAAATAACCTGTCACACGGCTGTTAATTCTGATTAATCTCTAGAGCACCATCCTGTTCCTGCCACCGAGGCCAGCAAGCAAGGAGAGAACTTTCCTACTAGTAGAG
The DNA here is from genome assembly GCA_030015415.1 of Cynopterus sphinx. Classification (NCBI taxonomy): domain Eukaryota; kingdom Metazoa; phylum Chordata; class Mammalia; order Chiroptera; family Pteropodidae; genus Cynopterus; species Cynopterus sphinx. The sequence goes on from CM057391.1 coordinate 3,622,420, forward strand.
GTATTGGTTTTGACCCATGGTGAGAGTTGTTCTGGGAACTGGACTTCTACCTTCACTTCTTTTAGGCCGTCTGGGGAAAGGTTCTTCCTGAGCTGTCTGGGCCTTAAAAATAACGAGTTCAAAATAATCAATACCCCAAAGAGACAACTCTGCTCCCCTTCAAGTTCAAGGCAGTGCTGGGGAAGCCCAAATATCATTCTCAGAACAACTTTTTCAAAGTGGTCTTTGGTTCAAAAGTTCAAATGCAAACCCCTGACATGTTAATTATAACTAACAAAAATAAAACCATATCTAAATCCTTGTGTTGTAAGCCTTTCTAGCAAATATAAAATCCACAAAAACATAAGTAAGTAAGGGAGACAGCTGCCATTTGTTTCCAAAACTCATATGGTGACCACTTCGGACTTCCAGAGATTGCTGTTTTTGCTGTCAAAGCTCAACTCTGCGATCGTAATTACAAAAATAATACCCTCCTAATAAAAATATGTCAACATAAGAATGTCCAAACCTGTAGAGAATTTTTATAAAAATATATTTGAGCCCCAAAGGGGATACACCTAAAAGCAAGATCTCAACAAGCTGAGATAAGGCTTGGGAGAATTACAGTCTGTAGTTTCCTGACTGCATCTGAAGTTGAGGACAAGCAAGGGAAATCACAGGGAGATTACAAAGGCCTGTTAACCTAGATGCACAGAAACAAGGGACAGGGCTGGAGATAGGCAGAGATCAACCCTCCACTAAGAAGTTTCACGCCTGGGCTGACTACCCGCCAGGACCTGCCCAGGTGGGGATTCGTGATCACAGCGCCCTGACAGAACCCCTGTTGTTGTCCACAAATATTACAAATCATTCATTCAGAAATGATTTCGTGTCATTTTGGCAATATTCTTGTGAGGTATGAATGATATCCTCTTGGTTTTAAGAGAGAATTTCAGAGATATATTAAAAATCAACTATAAACAGAAAAAGTACGCTACCTAACAAATCAATGCTTTTACTTAACCCCACGCTATTATAAATAAAAGCAGACAAAACAGTGGAGACATGAGGAAGGGGGCTGGGGGACTGGTTTTCCTGGGTTCTGTTCTAAGAGGAAAACTATTCATACGTTTCACAATGGCAAAATGTCAGGCCGATTTTCAGCCAGTCCCGTAGACCAGAGTTTCATAACCTCCTTCCAAAAGGGTCCCTTGGAGCCCCCTGGACGTGTGGGAGCGAGAGGGACTCAGAGCCAGCTCGGACCAAGGCAGTCGACTTGGCCCAGGTGGCCAAGGTCACTTTCTCAGTGCTCTCTTGCTTGAGCAAAGATTTCCTAGGCGTGAAGGAATTTAAAACCGTCCTCTTTCCATCGGGCACACTGGAATTGTACTCCGTGGTGATGGTTTGGAGAAAATGTAGGAGGCCGTTCCGACTAGCTCCGAGCTATGCCCATGTTTCAGGGCATGGACCCCCCCACGGCATTCTTCATTCGCAGGTGGAAGAGGAATCTCACGTCAAAGGAAGAGGATGCTCAGAGCACGCTGCGAGCACACAACTTACTGGAAGCATCCATTAGGATCGTGTGGACAAATGATGGTTGAGAGTTTTAAAGGGGATCATCTACTGACTTCCTATCTATTTTCAATCAAATATTCTCAAATGACAATGTCTGTTTCTCACCAGAGAATTCCCAATCAAGACGTAAACCTTGAGCTTTGAGAACCACATCCTGCAGACCCTGCTCAGTCCTGGAAACGCAGTTCTTAAATCCCTTCCCGAATGGCTCCCCCACCTTGAAACCACGAAGCAAGTTTTCCCACCTCCCACCCTGATGGATGAGTGCCTCCTATTCCTAAATGCTGATTCTCTGACAAGCCTATTGGAATGTTATTTTAAGCTGGTTGATTTAAGAAACAGAAGACTCAGAAACAACTGGTGACTCTCCCACTTACCTGCCTAAAGGCATTCAGATAGGAAAACCTTCTTAAAGGAAGGAGCCATCACCTTAACATAATGTAAATGAGGTGCCACAGACACAGAAGAACCTGGCAACTTCTGTTTGTTCAGCTGTGACCTGTCGTTTCTGCTCATTCTCAATTTCCTGTGAATTGACTTCTCTTTGAATTCCCAGATTCAGGCATCCCTCAAACAGCATATAAGCCTTAACTGCCTAATTTGTCCTGGGTCTTGTATGTACATAAGTAACAAATTTGGTTATTTTCTCCTTTTAATCTATCCCGTGTCAAGTTGATTATTAGACCAGTCAGAGGAACTCAGAAGGGGAGAAAATTATTTTTTATTCTCTCACAAGTGCATTAGAGAAGCCAATTTTTTCAAAGGCATAGATGAAAGAAAAATCATATTAGTATAATGTCGCCGCTCTGAGAATTTAATTAAAAGTATCACAATTACTTTACTATATGATGTTAATAAAAAATTTGCTTGAGGATTTACAGCAAACTTAAGCTTTAAGTAAATAATGACTTGAATCAACGTTTTTATTAAATTAAGTCATTGAAAATTATAAATTTGACTTCTCAGCAATTCTTCATTAGAACATTAACATACTCATAAATTTTGTAAGGATAGAAAGCCCGTTAGCAAGTTTGATATCTATGGAACTCTTCAATTCATAGCTCTGATGTAGTTATAATTTATAACACAAAGTTCCTGTTCAAGAGTCAAAAGCAATCACAGATGAAAATAACAATAATGTTTCCAGGCTCTTTAGTCACTTGAAGGACTAATATTAGTGTCAAACTCATAAACACTTATGAGCCATTAGGTACTAAACCCAATGTGATGTTTAAAAACAACAAATAAACAAAACCGGAGCACCAGTCCAGTCCTGCAGCCAAGACTGTACGAGTCTGCACCTGCTCTACCCAAGTCACTCTGACCCACCAGCTTCCTGGCCCATCCTGGTAACTGCAGCCCCAAGTTCTCGGACGACTATATGCTCTCCTTTCTAGACTATACACATCTGAACACATTCCCCATCGGTCAAAGGATAAACAATAAATCAAAATGATTTAGATAAAAAGCAAATAATGAATATCGACATAGGTAAAAACAAATGCACACTGTCAAATTATCTATATACAACCACCGTTTTGAATACTGAGTATGTAAACAGAAGGAAGAAAGAAAGGAAGAAAAAGAGGGAAGAAAAAATTAAGGAACGAAGGAAAAAGGATCATATTTGTTTCAATTATATACACATAAGAGACCATTAGCATCTACAGAGGAAAGATTATAGAGATACATGCCTGCTAGCAAGGAAAATCAAATATCCATGAGAGTGACAGAACAGATGGCGGGAATTAAATAAACAAATCATAAGATAATTTAAATGTACAAATACTTGCCTTATGCAGCTGTTACTAGGAAATAATCTCTGTGTTAAAAAAAATAGCTATTTGTTCTACTTTCCCTTCATATTTTATGATGGGGCAGGGAGGGGAGCAGAAGAGATAGAGGGGAGAGGGTGCTGGAGGGCGAGAGAGAGAGAGAGAGAGGAGAGATGGACAGTGGTGGAGGTGAGTAGTGATGGAAGGGAGAGATGGAGGGGAAAGGAAACAGTGGGCAGAAATGGTAGATGCTAAATCAACCTGAAAATAAAAGAATGTGATGAGCCAAAGGAAACAGAGTGTTGCCATAATAGAAGCAAAACCTGACAGCCTGACGCCAGGAATTATAATGATGCCACACACTTTTTCCCCCCCAAAGTCATACCCGGGTTTAGGCAAGTCCTTCTTCAGGCTCCTCTAACTCCTTCCCTCTCCTCATCCCTAAAGGCTTTCCACTATCACAGGTCTCAGATTCAGCCTTGCAAAGTGCACCTCATTCCAAAAAGTCCATTCCTTGCAAATTTCCTTTAAACAAAATAAAAAGTAAAAAGAAGAAGGAACAAAACACTTCCATTCGCTGAAATCAGTTTCCACAAGGTGCAGGTGGACTTTCAGAGTCCTCAAGGGAACTGGTTACCCCTGAAGATGGCACCGTGTCTGATGTCTAGGGAGCCTTTCCTTTTCCACTCAAAGTTGGACACTTCTGCGGAAAACCCCACCTACCACAGACAAATCTCCTCACCTAGAAAACCTGGAACTAGAACAAGCTAACCTGCAAATGACCTTCCGCGGCGTTAGGACCACTGAAAGAATTTGCATTTAAGTGCATGCGCTAACAGTTGTCTCTTAAGAAATGACACTAACTTACAATGACAGTATGGAAGGTACTACCTGGCGACTCATTAAAGGGTTCTTGGGAGGCTGACGGTCGGCTCAGGAGCATGCAGAAATCATAGATCAGATCTGCAGTCAACAAAGAAAACAGAAAATGAGTGTTGAGAACATCCGAGGAATTGCCTAATTTGATGGACTATTATTTACAAAGACAGTTAAAAAGTAATTCCTTTCCCTTACTAGGGGTTAATTTATCAGATGCTCTACTAAACATACCCAGATTGTACCGCTTTCACTTCCAACTTAGAAAAAATATCAAGATCATTAATTAGCCCAATGCTTGATAGCAGAAAAGACATGCAAAGTTTTATTTTAAAAAATGCCATGTTTCAAAGAGTTTGTCTAATAATGGGAACCCTCCATTCCTCTAGGATTTACACGACCTCTAGCTACATCATAGTAGTTACCAGAACACAGTGCATAAACACTGCTGACTTGCTCTGAGGTCCCCTCCCTCGGCTATTTTCCATTTCCCTGCTCTCACGATACTGCCACCTGCCAGCATCGCCTCTCTATGCCAAGGAGCTTTCGCTGCCTGCTGATACCTGCTCTCTATTTGCACAATCAGGACAGAAGCACAGGAGAACAAATGCCCCCAGAAACAGCTCAGCTGCTAACTCGCCTAGGGGTCACCTCTCAGGTCCTTCGGGGGCATCACACTCTGTTTGCTCACAGAGGTAACTTGTGTGGAAAAGGAATCTCTTTATTGGTCTCCCTCCTTCTCTACTGACAGTTCCAGAGAGTATCTTTCCATTAAATGTCTTGGACTCGAACAATTTTCTCTGGATCTGTGCCTAGGGAAACGCAAACTAAGGCTCTCGTCTTTAAGACACTGATTTCTCCCACATTTTTAGCATCTTTGAAATCGAGATGTAACATTATATTTGGCTCCAATATCTGAGTTTCTACGTGGCTGACAATAACTCCCTCAATGGCCTCGCCTCTGCTAGTATGATTCTTCTCTCCCCACCATAAAACTCCCTTCTAGAACTTTCCTGTTGCCCAAAGTACCTCTCATCTCTCTCTCCTCACCACAAAAGAAAAAATAATTAATGTTCAAAAGCCACAAAATCGACACAAAATTCCTGATCCATTTATTTCTCTCCCATGGCCAAAAGGTTTGCTAACACTTTTAATATTTTTGTTTGTTTGTTTTTCTCTTAATTAAGACAAAGTTTTAATATCAACCAACTACTTTGAGTCCTTACTATACATAGGATACACATTTTGGATAATTACAATCATGAAAGAGTGAAAACAAGGTTTGAAATATGTCAGACTCGATTTCATTATCAGCTAGAAACAGAAGATTCATTTAAAAGGTTTTACTGAGTCCCCATTTGATGATGGCCACTGCGCTGAGTAAATGTGACAGAGAAGGATGGTCTGCTTCTTTCTGCTCTTGTTCTGCAAAATGATGTTTTTGGTTTCTGAATACATGCTTACAAAATTCGAGCTAAATCTTCTTCTTTAAAGTTAAAGGGCAGACTAAGCCCTAATGTTTTAGCTCCAATTCTAAATCCTAGGTGAAGCACTCCAGCAGACCCAGTGTGCTCTAAGTGTTTACCCCTCAAGCACCCAAATAAGGCTAGGGCAGAAGAATAATGTCTTACAAGGCGAGGAAGAAGGAGGAAGTTCCCAGGAGATGCAACTGGGAAGAGCGTCCAAGAGGTGTCAGCCCGGTTTAGAGAGGCTTTTCATCTAGTTTAGTTTTCATGGTTTAGGTCTGGGTTTCAGGTATAGTTATTAATACTGCCTCTTTTTTGCTCTCAAAAGAGTTCTCCCTTGAATGATATCTGTCACTCTAATTATAGTGATCACTGAAGTCAACTCTTTCCTTTCACTTAAGAGGGCACTTGAGACCTAGGTAGGTTAAAGGACTTTGTCAAGGTCGTCAAATTAGCAGTGGCCCTAACAGTCACTTCGAGTGTGCAGCACGCCACTTTAGTTTATATGGTCGAATCTATTCTCATTCAGCAGTCCGTCTGGTGACTGATGACAGCACAACATCATGATGTAGCCGAGTTTGGATGTCAACAAGCAGAGCAACCCTGACTTGGTTCAGTGACATCATGATCAGAATTAGCATCAACCCATGCAAGGAGCCAGAGAAAGGTAAGAGAATATTCTGCAGAACTTACCTTGGAACACAAAATGCTATGATAAAAAGAGTATAATTAGGGGTCGTTTTTTGTTTGTTTCGGGGACACTGGCTGAATGGGACCCAGCCTCGACTCCATCATTGAGGGTATGTGTGCTCTTCTTAAGAGAAAGCTCACCCCAAAGTTCAGACGCTAAGGATTGCATCCCTTCCCGCTGGCTGATTAAATCAGAGACTACCATCTTAAAACAAACCCTGTCTCAGAACAGACATCTGTATAGGAAGCATACCCCACTTCTGGGGAAACAGCTGTCTTCTGAGGTCAGCACAAAGAAATTTGTGAAGTAGGCACGTTTAGTAGCATTTTTATATTCTAACACCATTCCTCCTCTATATCACTAGCAAACTGCAACACTGTCTGGGGTAGGTGGGACTGAGAACTCCTCACAGCACGCTGAGTGTGTGGCCACCAGTCCGCCCACTTCATCTAGAAGGCTGGCCCTGGCTTCCTGTGCATGTCCTATGTGCATCAAGCAAAGCTGATGCACTTCCAAAATATTGCAAATTGGAAAATTAAGTTCACAGATTCCCAGTTGCAAAAGCACCCTAAAACACAGCAGAATGATCAATTGTTACATATTTCAATGCCAAGGACTGAGGAGAAAATCACAAGCAAGAGATAGAATGTAGATGAGTTCCTTAAGGGGAAGCTTTAGACTTTTGCATCTTGATGGCTGATTTTCAGAGGAAGCTAAATCACAACTTTTCCCAATCAACTCACACTTGCACACGCGAGCACCACCACACCCTGAACAAGCTCAGTGAGATATGTGCCCGCTGAAATGGAAAATGGATGAGATGATGAGCAGGGATTTTGTGACATTAAAAATACAAAAAGTTAAAGAAACATTAAGACCCTAGTCTCATTTACTATTAATTGCCATCACAGAAACTCAAACACGTTTCATCTCTGACAGTTAATCATTGTTGTTTATTTTGTTGCACTTTGAATAGCAGAATGCTCTAAAGAATTAATGAAATACTTAGCTGTCCAATTTTAGGGCTGATTTTTTTAATTGGTCGGTCCCCATTTTTCATTTACTGTGTCTAATTATAACCGGAACCTACTCATTTCATGGGAAGACTGTAAGAAATAATTTGATGGTACCGATATACCCATTAGGAATTTTAATAAAAGTGTAAGATGGAAAGGTATATTTATTACAAGATGCTGATATGTGGAAACTGTTCAAAAGCAGTACCTTCAGGGGTAACTAAATTAAGCATCCATGAATCAGTCTGGAATTTTCAGCAGTATAAATCAGAAGAAAGATATCAGTGACTAAAAAAGGATATCCATGGAAGTTAATTTGGGATGCCTAGCTGAGTTTACTCTTCTATTTGCATATTTCTAATTAATTTGTCCAATTACAATCCAAAATATTAAAAATTTGCTTCTTTAATTTTCAAAATAAAAAAAAGGTGGGCTATAATGGATGATTTCCCTTCATTCCTCTCTTATCTTGTTTGAAGCATAATAGATAAGGGCACTCTATAATTAATCTAAATTATAAAACTTGATTCAGTTTTCAAATTAAATATTTTTTTCTAGCTGTCTGAGCCCCTGAACTGGGGAGCTGTTCACTCTCTAAAAAGTTGGGTTATATTCTTTTTAAGTCTACCTAAAACTAAAGAGTATAACAGAGTTATAGGATAATATACAAAAGTCAATTACTTTTCCATATACTCGGAATGAACAACTGAAATGTAAATTTTCAGAAACAAAATAACGTTTAAAACAGACTGTATCACACTGAATTGCAAAACTGTTAGATAATAAATTAAGCCATATGTATGTTTGTGGTGATTTGTTACAGCAGCAACAGGAAACTAATACAATGATGGCTGGATGGATCTGATTTTTACTATTAGAGTGGAAAGTTACAAACAAACAGGAGAGGAAGCTAAAATGATCTGTGTGATAATAGGTTAGAGTTTAGCCATCAGGGTGAATTCATGTCAGCACCGTTAGCTTGAGAGGACTCAGAAATAATGACACGCCAGCAGCAGTGAGCACATGGAGCACAAGATCTTGATTCTAACATCATTCTGCAATAAAAGGAGCCGTGGTTCTTTGGAGAAATGGCTGATACTAGAACTGGGACAGAAAATGAAGAGGAGTCTGGAATATTTAGGAGCCAACCAAAAAAACTCCTAATGGCCAAATCAAAACAAAAAAAAAAATTGAGCAAAAAAAGTAAAAGAAAAAATAATATTGTATTTATAACCCACAGTATAAAATAAATGGTACACATGGAGATAAATAAATGGTTGAATAAATAAAGGGTGGAGAACAGACAAATTTCTCATGCATAAGAATTCCAAATAATTAATGTAGATGCTTTGACCTTAAGGAGATAAAGCATAACTCCCTACTCCATAAGTGTGGCTTTCTTTCCTAAAAGTGCAGTGTAAAAAGGAGAAAAACAACTTACAATGGGGAAATCTGACAAACACACCTAAGTCAGGTGACCAAGATTAATATCAACAGAGACAAGTCATTTTGTCTGCCCTCCACATCCCATGTCCTTAATCATGAGTCCATTAAGCCAGAAGCCAAGTCAAGTCATTTTGAAAGTGTGTACCCTTGACATAATGTGATGAAAATGGCACTCTACCACTGTGGCCCCTTCCAATAACTCATTATCCTGACATAATCATGAGAAAAACAGCAGGCAAATCCCAACTGAGGTACATTCTATAAATTATCTGACTAATAATCCTCAACAGTTTCAAGGTAAAGCACATTATGAAACAAAAATGACATCGAACGACAGGACACATTTGACAATACGATAAGCATAAATATCTCAGTTTGAGCCTTCTAACAAATCCACTATACAAATGGAATAAGTGTTATTCCTATTTTAGTACTAAGAAAGGTACAGTTAAAAAACATCTAAGAATCCATGGGGTTGCCTTGCCTTGAAATGAAAAGGCATTTCTGAATAGCTCAAATTCCCTCTGGTTTACAGACAGGTTTTCCATTTAGCATTTAGTCAGGGCATTCTCATGACTCAAAAAAAAAAAATAGTTGCTCTACAGCATAAGACCTATGAGAACCAAAATTATTGACAAATATTGACGGAGGCAGGGAGACATATGATACTGTTGGCAAAGTCAAAATGAAATAACGAATTTATAAGTCAAGTTCATCTACGGTCCAAAGAATAAGAAAGTTAAAGGGGAGTGCCAGGCAATTTAGCTCAACCCTAAATAGTAGAGCAGAATACAGGACAGTTCCTCTGGGAAATATTCAAAATGAAATTATTTGGTAATATGTCAATAGCTTATCCTAAATTCAGGCTTTATGCTCAAAAAAAATATGATGTAACCCACCTGGTCCTCTTAATCTGAACTGAACCTGTAAATCTTTTGGACCAAGACCATGAAAATGGGAACTAATGATTTATAAACTAGCACGATTATTGTTCGGTACCTAAGTGTTTACTCTCTCTTGCCATTACCTGCAAAGCAAGCTCTCTTTAAAGTCGCTTGAGTAAGCTGGAGATTTTATTGGACCCAAGAGCTTAGTCTCTATAAGAGTTAACAGATCACCTACAGGACTTGGCGCAACAAGGCTTTCTTCTTACCTCTTCAGATCACCGAAGGAAAAAATGTTTTAACTTTCAAAGAATCTTTACTACAGAAACAAAGTGGTGAACACGAAAACAGTATTTTTGTTTCTCTGTCTTTTAAATGATCAACTGTTCACTTAGATAATTCTGTACGAATGCTATATTTAAATACTCAAATAAATACCATATATCTTCTTAATTTAGTATCTGTAGCAAGAGATAAATCTCCATGTGTACAGGTGTGGATGCATGTGTTAAAGCCACACAACCACTGCTGAAGTGGTAAAGAAATCTCATTCTTCCTTTTACAGCTGCTATATTTGATAGTTTGTGCTCACATTTCAAACTGTGCCAGAAGATCCAAAATAAACATGTTTCTTAGACATTTTGTATCTACATTTCAAATTACACACACACACTGGATGCTTTGTTAGGTGACATCATTAGTCAACAAGTCAATAGGTTTCATTACTGATGGTGTAATTTTTAATTAGATTCCCTTTGCCAGCTCCCAATTTATAATACTTTATATTTATTTTGGACACATTTTATATTTATCAAAAGCTCTTTTAAAATCATTGCTTTCTGATTCCACCATCTTTCATTTCTGAATCTGTTTCTATTGACGAATTTTTCCTTTGATTATGAATGACATTTTCCCACTTATTTGTCTAGTATTATTTTTTATTCATTGCAAGATATTAGTAAATGTTATGACTTTGAGTGTTTCTTGGGACAGAGTATCAAGCTCTGACCTAGGAGATAATTCATTTATCGGTGAGTCCCACCCTATGATGACACTGAAACTGGATTAGTTCATTGCAATGATTTAAAGATTTCTAAAGGTGACATTACTTACATGAGGTGTGTGCTCGTTGACTCATTAGGACAGGCACATGGCCCTGCAGGCACTTAAACCTGTGATTCTCTATCTGTACAATGCCTACTAAGATTATTTTGCAGATTTCCATCTCACCCGCCTCCCATTTACTGCTCCCTGCAGTTCCCACCCTTACTGTGGCTACAGGGCTTAAGGCATCCTAAATTTCTGTCTCCTCAAAAACATGTAAGAGTTATTTCTGACAGGCCTGGGGCATATTATTTGTAATCCAGAGGGGACAGAATAAGAATAAAGAAATTTCAAAGAAAAAAACACCATAGTATATGTAAAATAAAGAAAAGCAGTTTTTCACATGGGAATGGAGATTATTCACTTTCAGTGGACTAAAACAGACAACAAGGCAAATTTCTTTCCTTTTATTTTTAATAACGTTCTGTCAGTATTTCCCAAAATAATGTATAGACAATCTTGTGCTCTGATTTGGTTTTCACTGCTGAAAACTGTTTTAAAAGACCTTTCAGATACCTGTTATACTTAACTAGAAAACAATGTTTTACCTATCACTTGACATTTAAAATAACTGAGTGTCAAGTCCCCATTTTATTTAGAACTGTCACATGAATACATGCTATCCTGAACTCAGGCTATTAGCAGTCATTGATTTGTGTAGCTAAACAATAAACTGAAAAGAAAATTGAAAAGTACTTTAGAAAGTAGATGTTGGTTGGTTGTTTCATTTATAGTGTAATTATTGAGATTACATATACTGAGAGATGCCAGAGACTGATAATGGACACATAAATATTAATGAAGATAAAATACTACTACTCATACAATTCCCATAAATAATACAAGACTTTAGGGAAAAAGGGACATTGGGCCCTTTTACAAGGTTTTGTAAAGACTGAAATTCAAAATGATACTTGAGAAAATGAACTAAAAAACTAATTCTAAAATAGGATAATTTTACATCCATGTATTACTACTTTAATAATGAATTAAATAATTTACTCACAAAAAGCATTTTAGAATTACTACTTACATTTTTTCTAACATATGAAATAACTGTAAAGTTTGATATAAAGGTAGCATTGTCAAATTAATATTTGGTGAAATGAAGAACTGGAACTTTCTCCCGAATATAACCTTTTATATTACCTCATATTTCAGTAACAAAGATTATGTACGGTATGATAATTCTATTGTAAACAAGAGTAAGCATCAGCTCTAAAATTCCTATAGATTTTATTCTTAATATTCAGACCTAAAATGATTTATATGTCTGTACCTGTGCAGCAAGCAGTAGCATCGCACAGTAACTGGTTAGAAATTCAAATCCCCAGGCCCGGGCCCCTGACCTGTTTTAACAATGTGATTGTGATGCATGGCACAGGGTAAAGACCACTTGGAAGTCATGAACTTTAAAACGTCAGGGGATTTAACATGAAGACAGAGGAGCTGAAACCTGAAAGCATCAGTGCTATAAAGGGAAGCCAGATCCTAACCCCTCAACAGGCCCTAGGATGCTGAAAGAAGAGCAGCTGCAAAGAGAAATCCAGGAAATAGCCAGACTTCAGTTAAAGCCTGAAGGTGGAGGAAATAGTCAGTGTAAGAGAGAACATGCTGTAAGAGTTCCTGGGAAGAGAGGGGAATGGTTTTAAGAGAGAGGAACATGGAGAAATGGTTCTGGGGAAGAAAAAATAACATGTAATGACACTGGGAGAGTAATCGGAGAAATCCTGTAGGAACCTTCCAGGTATGCTGTCTGCAGGAAGCACTGTACACTCCACTAGCATTTAAGCACGCAGATTTTAGAAGTGAACTCCCTTGACCGAGTTCTTGGTTCCACCAGGCACTAATTTTGTAACTCCTGATTAGCTTTGTCTTTGGTTTTTCTGGGATTTTTAAATTTTTCAAAGTGGGAAAAATGGTAGTTATCTCAGAATTGTTGTGGGTATTAATAAGATCATGGTAATGTGTTAAGAGACGACACGTGTGCATCGTGGCAGGTGAGGGGGAAGGAGAGAATTCTTCACGTTCTATAGTTGTGCTCAAATTCTTCCGAAGTCGCCACTTCCATGTATGGTGGAAGGGATTGTGAATGGAGAAAATCCAATTAGCTGATTAAAAGTAATTCAGTTTCTTTTGGATGAACTCAAGTCCTTTTGGTAAATAGTTTTTCCGAGTTATCAATGCTCCCCAGAGGGCACAGGTGTGTCTCCATGGAGATGGTTAAAGAGTAGCTGATAGGGACATAGCTCTCTGTGCTGTTTCTGGAACCCATGGTTTTCTCCCCAGTGATCCTTGGTCTCTGGACACTCCAGCGGCAAATGTCCATGATGGCTGAAGTCAACACAATGTTTGACTTCTGGCTGGTTCTAGAAGGGAAGCTCCACACTACTGACCAGGTGGCTCCCAGCTCGGCAGTTACTGGTGTTGGTCAGAACTTCCATTAAGACTAAAGATATGACAATCAACTTTATGGCCTCTACAGGGGAGCACCGCCACCCCCTAGCCTTTTACCCTGATGGCTCTGGAACAACTCCACCAATGCTGAACTCCAAGTTCTAGAACATCCTAGAACTTCTGGGTTTTCAAAGCCTAAGGGCCCATGGAGACCCAGGTACTCTCTGTACAACCCCCTAGGCACACTATGCTCTCAAAAAGTAAGAGATGTTTTTATTAACATTACTAGTTTTGATTGGCACTGTGATACTGAAAGTCAAGTATGCTGTTTCAAAATAATAATTTAGTATTTTGTTTACAGAAGAGTCTTTTGTGAACTTGATTAGTTTGAATACATCAGAGAGACTGATCATTTCTTGGAGCACAAAATCATAGAGGAGAATATGCAAAAATAATGACTTGTAGCTCCATCTCTTAATAAATTAAATAGCAGTTATAACACACCAACTCTACCAGTGGAGACTACAAGTTCCCACATCCATTAAATACCAAATTGTAATGGATTTCAGCTATCTCTGCCCAAACTGGAAGTTAATCAACTGTCTTTAGATGTTCATGGAGGAGCCTGAAAGGTTCAGGAAACGTGATGGTGCTACAGAGAGGAGTGAAAACAAATAACTTTGCAGTGACAAGTCTAAACTATATAAGATTGTTAGAAGGGGATATTCTTGCTACACTATTTCCTCAAAAAAGAAAGTGGCAAAAGGGGACCTTGAAATCATTTCAGCTTCCTGTATGAAATCTAGAAAGAAACTTCAAGTCTTTATTTAAGGATAAACTGCTTTGAAAAAATAAATGGGTTGGCATGTGATGTTATTCAGAAGTAATTGTACATATAAAAATATCAATTCTCCCCCATATTATGTGCCATAGATTCAATGCAATTTAAATGAACATCTTGAAAAAAACTGATTCGAAAAAAAAATCAATAGGTGACTCTATCAAAGATAATTCAGAAGGAAAAACTAATGTGAAGGATCTAGTTATACAAAACATCGCAGTGCATTATGAAGACATAATATCTAATATGGGGTAGTACTCCTCTCAGATAAGCAATAAGAATGATTGTAAAGGACTGCCCCAAAAGAGATTCAATTGTGTGTATAAGAAATGATTATACAATAATGTAGACACCACAAATCAAATGAGGACGAGTTGGAACAACAAGCTTGAAATTTTATGAAAATCAATTGGTCTTTTATTTTACACATCAAATTCGATTTTAGATGAATTACTCATTGGATATTTGAAAGACTGTTCTGTTACAATTATGGAGAACAGACTGGGTTAAGCTAGAGAAAACCACCAGTTGGGAGACTGACTAATAAACAGACTGGATGAGAAATGACAAATGAGAAATAAGGGGTAAAATAGATAAGATGGAGTCCAGAAAAAAAAGAAAAAAGAACTTGATGGAAAGAGATCTAGAATATACAATCTTCTGACTTTAGAATGCAGGTGGCTGATGGTCCTGTTAGTGGAAATAGGTCAGGCTTTGTGCTTAGGGAGTGGAGCCTTTGAGTTCGGCAGGTTGTTGAATACCAGGACCGGACTGGCACTAGTCACAGCCCAGAATCCACACAGTATGCCTGGGACTTGGCAGAAGTCTGCTCCTACTGAGTGTCTGAAGTCACAGGAATGGATGAAATGACTCAGGGAGAGATTATAAGTGATAAGAAAGCCAAGCACAGAATCTCAGAGCGGTAACAAGATTAAAAGCAAGGTTCTGTGTCCCAGAAAGCACAGGGAATTGAAATAAGGAGTATGATATCAAACACATGAAATGCAGCTGAGAAATCTTAGAAGACATCAACTGCACTGGATTCCTTAAATTGGGCAAATGAAGAGGTTTTAGGAGGTTCTAGCAAAAAAAGTTTTAAAAGAGAATGGAGAAAGAGGCAGTGTTGTAGGTAGTTTAGGTGTGAATGACAAAGAAAAAGAAATCAGAGGGAAAGTGTAATGGAGGAGAAGCTATGTAAATCACATTCTACTAAGGAAATTGAAAAAAAACAGACTCTGAAATCTGTATTTGTATCACTGACCATTGATCAGTACATGAAAATAGAAAGCACTTTATAAATATATGTTTTCACAAAAATAATAATTTTATTTTGACAATTATCACTTTGCAAGACTTAGAACAAATACATAAGCTGAATATTAACTGCAGCTCACATTCAATCTTGAAATAAAAGAACACAATATTAAGATTTTTCTCTCCTGATATTCTGTGAGCTTTTAGTTATCATAGGTCACTGTATATTTAAACAATCAAAAATTTACCTCATAATTCAAGGGTCCTTAACTTTGTTTTTTCCCCAGAAAATATCAGTCTGTTGCTATGTTTGCTTGGTAGCTGAACGTCAGTGTTGCTATGACTATATATGGATTCTGATGACATCACGGCATTTCATTGTTTCTTATTTTGCTGATATTCTCAGAAAAAAATCCTGAGACACTTTAAAATATCTTGTTTTTTTTTTTCTTCTAAGGAAAAATAACCTATCTATTCAAATGTACTAAGTATATATACATCACACATCAGTGATACAAGTTACAAAATGGTCCCGGAAAAATAGAGAACTGCTTGCTTCCTAAAGAGAATGTTGGTGAGCCAAAGACCCTCAGAGTCTGGACTTCTTGTTGTTAAATGTTGCCTGGTGAGATGTCACTCAAAAATATCCAACTGAGATATAAAGAAGTGCAATGCTATGAAATTCTTTGCCTTAATAGAGATGAACCTCTAAAGATTTCCAGATAGTTGAGATCATTCTGGTTTGGGAAAAGATGTAGTGAAGAAGCAGGATTTTGGAATTCTACGTACTTACTACGGATTATAACTGTTTTTAGAAATTCCCAAATATAATTTAAAATAATCTGCTGCCCTTCAATGACTTCCCCATAAATACTGCCTGTGCTAAATCAAAAGGAGCCAGTGGAAATATGGTCTCTTTTCTCTATCAGGAAAAGGCATCATTTATTCCAGTAAACAAGAAGAATACCAGCTTCTTGAGTGAGGATCAACAGGTTCTATAGTTACTAGCTTTCTAAAAAATCAAGTGACTGGGATTCAGAGAGACATGTGAAAGTCTTAGAGGTCCTCATGTATGTTACACCTAAGACAGACTCATCTAAATAATAGAGGATTCAGAAGAGAGTAAGGAGAGTTGATAGATGATTAACATGTATCACACACAAACACACACTTGTTTTCTTACACAAACAATAGCAAAACGTATAAAATAAATGGGAATTAAAGTGCATATGTATGACTCCACTATAAAATTTTTAAAAATCTATTAGTGACCGTACACAAAGATCAGTGTCCTCTGCTTGACTGGGGGAATGAAGATGCTCCTCACAGTGTGCAGTTTACTCGCCCTGGCAGCCTCTCGTGCTTGCCACACTGATGCCATGAATCCCCCCTGCAGAACTCATGCTTCCTATGTTTTGTCTTACTGCAAACAACATAATTTTGCTTATCACGATAAATGGGACGTTTATTAAGAGTGACTCGGAATTACAATGACGTGTCAAGAGTAATTCATTTAAGGGAAGTCTAGAATGAGGTAGAAAAGCAAAACAAAAATGAATCATCTATGGTTAACTTTCCTTTAGGAAAATATCAAGGCCTAAAAAAGAAACGCTGATTCCAAGATATACACATCTCGACAACTCTTTAGCAAAATGTAAAGGGGAAAAATATCACTCTCTTTCTAAGCTTCTGAAGTCTCTCCTCTTTGTACCTCTTTTTCTTCTAGCCAGGTTTATCTTTACCCCAAATAAATCACACTTCTAGGTCCTCCTGCTCTTTCTCCTGACCCTCTAAGTTACTCTTTCATCAAGGTAATTTTCTCAAATCCAAGCCACCATGAGGTATAATCTCACACCTGTTAGGATGGCTTTCCTCAAAAAGACAAGAGACAATAAGCACTGGCGAGGGTGTAAAGAAAAAGGAATGTGTACATCGCTGATGGGGATGTAAGTTGATACAGCTATTAAAGAAAACAGTATGAAGTTTCCTCAAAAAATTAAACAGAACTACCATCTAATCCCGCAATTGCACTTCTGGGCATATAGTCAAAGGAAATAAAACAGTATCTCAATTAGATATCCGCACTCCTATGTTCATTATAACATTATTCACAATAGTCAAGTTATGGAACAACTTAAGTGGCTATCAACATAGGAATGGATTAAAAAATGTGATAGTATTTAACCACAAAAAGGACATCTGTCATCTGTAACAACATGGATAAAACTGGAGAACATTATGCCAAGTGAAATAAACCACGCACAGAAAATAAATAACCTCATTTCAATGATCTCTAGTGATATCATTTGCAATGATACTAATAGATATCATTTTCTATGTGGAATCCCCAAAAGTTAAACTCACAGAAACACACAAAATGGTGTTTACCAGAAGCTGGGGGTGGGGTAAGGAAAATGGGAAGACGCTGGTGAAGGGTGTGAAATTCAGCTATGCAGTACGCCTAATTTCTGGAGATCTAATGAACAGCATGATGGCTATAATTAACAATTTTGTTTGCTTCCAATTTGCTAACAGAACTGATCTTAGTGATCTCACCACACACACACACACACACACACACACACACACACACACACACAAATGGTAAGGTGTGTGTTACAATCATTTCTAAATGTATAGGTATATTAAAAACTTAGCTGCTTTCAGAAATTTATAAGCAAAAATATCTATAAACATGGGTAAAACAATGAGAGTAAACTTTTATGCATTCAGATTTATTTTTCAAAACTTTTGCCTGAAGTTTTTCAATATTCTCTTAAAGTCAAAAGTTTTTAGACTAATCGTAACCTGTTTACCGGACAATGAACTAATTATCTTTTAATCCAGGCCTAGCAATGTACTGGTTTTACCTATTAAAAACCCCAGTGGTCAAGGATCCAATTTTTTTCTAAATTCAGTGAATGATTCACAAAATACTACTTCCTTGTTTCTCAGTAGTACCTACCCCATATTCTCCTTAGTCTCATCTAAGGCCAAATTCTTTACAGTATACATAAGTTCAGCCTTGTGTCCAAATTGATAAAAAACAGTTAATATTTACTTACCTGGGAGAATAAATAATTCACCTGGACAGTAACACACCAAGGGGTTTATTGAAGATTTGTCCTACTTCACCCAAATCTTGAAAGAGAGGTTTAAGGATAGACAGATCCTTTGTGGACTCACTTCAGTGCAGTAAGCACATGACTTCTCTTAAGTACATGCTCCCTTAATCAAAGAAAAACTAAAACTGACTCTATACTCCAATTCAGAAGGGACACCAAGGTTCTAAAAACTTCCAACTCTTCAAAACAACAGGTCATTCCAGGCCATGATCTTTCGGCTTAGAGTATTACTCAAGGGACGATTACAAATGATCCAAAATCTCTCAAGATAACTAAGGAAATTTCTTATATTAAATAGGTCCTGTAGATAACAGGTTCCCAGATTTTCTGAAATACGAATGCTCTGTTACATTGTGACTAAGTCAAACATTTTAGAATGGCGCCCATGAGTCACAGGAACTGAAAAATTCTTAAATAAGCTCAGAATAACCACCACCAGCCACCTAGGTGGACCTACCCAATCACTGTCAACCTTTCTTTTTGCTTGTATTTGTAAGGTCAGGCAATGTTGAATGACACTAACTCGACAACAGGGCACACATCGAAGGCCATGGCTTATGGCCTAAGCAGGCTGTAACAAAGGCTTGTCACAAAGAATTTCTTGAACCCAGGTGATTCTCTGGGTGTCTCCCATGCTCCCATGCCAAGTGATAATGATGAGTGGACAATTAAGGCAAACATGGCTCCAAAAAGACAAGGAAATAAGAGCACAGATACCTTGGAGGAAAAAAATCTGGTGACACCATCCGGAAAATAACTCGGACCACACAAACACTGGTGAGGGAAATCTACGGTGGGTGATTAAGAAGAGCAATTATAAATACCAATTACAATTTTCTATTATAGCACAAAGACTCCCAAAGCTTTGTGACGTAAAAATATCAGTGTCAGACAACAGTACGGTGGTTGTCAGGGGAGATGGGGTGAGTAAAGGTTGAAGAGGGTGAAGGGGGTTCAGTCTGTGGTCACAGAGGAGACTGAACTTTGGGTGATGAGCACACAACACGATATACAGATGAGATGTTACAACATCGTACTTTGCAGCCATGTGCCCACCTTCTCTCCACAGGAGCCTCTCCACGAGACATCCTGGGCTTCCTTAGCACATGTGGCTATTTCTCCAGAGCAAGTATTCTGAGAAAGACAGAAGCTGCAAGTCTTTTTCTGACCTAGATTCAAAAGTCCCAGGAAGACAGTTTTGTTGCATTATGTTAGTCAAGAAAATCATTAAGACCAGATTCAACGTGAGGGCAACTGGACTCAACCTCTCAGTGGATGGAGGAGCAAAGAATCTCTTCTCTCAGATCCAACAGTCAGTCATAACAACTGAAATAACAGGTTGATTTGCTAATTCTCTTTTAGCCTTTTTTTTTTTTTTGGAGCCAATTTATACTTCTTCCCTGATGTTTCAGTCCCACTTGTCCTTCTGGGCCTTGCCCAGTTGCTTGTTTCCTGGTGTGAATGGCCACTATGAAAGATCAGGCCATCTCTTAGGTGAAAACCCTGGCCACTGCCACAGTCACGTTCGCTTCATCTTCTCACACCTCCAGTTGTCTCAGTTGACCCCAAAGGTGGGAACTGGGTTTGAACATAATCCAGGCTGCCACCTTTCAGGGCAGATTCCATGCAATCTCCTAATTCCAATCTGACAGAACCCAAAAAGGCACCCCATGGATTGAATTTTTTAAAATAACTTTACTGAGATACCATTCACATGCCGTGAAATGCACCCGTTTAATGTGCACGGTTCAGTGCTTTCTGTTACATCACAGACTTGCACAGCACCTGATCGCAGAATCTTCTCATCACCCATGTTTGAGCTGTGATCGATGAGATGAGAAGCAGCCGGGAGACACACTGCTCACCTTCGACCCTGTGACAGACTGTTTTGAGATGCACTAGCTCCATCTGACCTCTTCAGAGATGCTCTGCTTGACCAAGGAACCAGCTGGGATTTGTTATAAAACAGGTGACAACTCAGTGACCGAACAGCTTATATCTGTCTGCTTCATTTGTCCTTCCCCATGCTCTTAATCTGGGATCAAAATATGCAGTAGAGAGTTGGCGTGTAGTTGACTCTACAGTATGAGTCAAACACAAGACGTTCAAGAATCTCCACGTTCTGATGCCCACTGTGTCTCCCTCCACGCATGCAGCCCCGACACGCTGGTCGTTGCACTCCGATGCCTCCAGACTCTCCCCAAGAAGTCTACTCCTACTCCAATGCCAGGCCTTCGGTCTACAATACCCAATGCACTTCACTAATTATTCGCCCATTAAAACCTTATTTTCCCTTTATGCCCTGAGAAAACCACCTGTTGGATGTTTTTAATCACACTTTCCCGTTGGCTCGCACTGTCTTCCACTTACACTCCTGGTGAAGCATTTTTCACGTCCTGCCTTGGATCAAAGTCCAGTTTCATCCTTTGCTCCTGTCATCTGCCAAATGTTAAGATCGCTCTGGCAGCAGATTCCTTGTCTGTTCTCCTTTGACTCTGTATCCCCCAAGTTTCTTGGCACAATGTCTTGCACATAGTAGGGGATCACATGTGGAATTGAATATTAAGTTCCATGAGAGACAAATAGTATTTCCAATTGATCCATTAGTCCTAACTTCAAATGAAGTCAGTACAGCTATTAATCATCTTACTTGCCTTAAAGGCTTTCATGCTGCAAAGCCTTTTTAATCGTCAAAGTGCATCTTGCAGATTTGAATTACCTTATTGTTTTTCTCTCAGCATGAAGAAAAAAACACACAAAAATTGGAAAACGAAGAGGCATCACATTCAGTACTATCCTAGGGAGACCTCCTTAAAAATTATCTGTTTTTCAGAAAACAGTTTTGAAAGTATCTCCAAGAAAAGTAAAGAATGTGATAATTTAATAAACATACAGAAATTCATGTTGCATGAAAAATATCAGTTTACAAAGAATCTTCTACTTTTCTCAGAAAATTCAGATTCCTTTCCCATAAGAACAGATTTTTATATGGTATCAGCTAACACTGAATTCTAATCAATCCCTAATGCAAAATTTTGAAGTGTTTTTTTGCTTTGGATGCTTCCTTCTTTCTAATATTAGTAACTTTAGAAGGGCTGGTTCTGCAACAAATCTGAGCTTTGCCATAAATAGTAGTAGGCATTATTAAATAGTGTTGTGCTAATTGCGTTTCATCTAGGAAAGGAACATAATATTTAGTGGAATTTACTAATGTATGTGTAAACAAATGTGCTTCATTTTAATTTCTAGAATACCAAAAGAAGCTCAAGTAATCACATTATACTAATAATTAAATGGTGGCTCATTTAAACGATCGTAAACAACTGATGATGACACTGTGTCACCCGTCTCTGCCTCGTCCACACCACAAAATCCTAATAACTTGCTACGTAAAGTTCATGCTGATGTTAATAAATGGATTTTGCTCTCAGCAACAAGAATCGAGCCATCCAAGCAGCTGATGTTGGAGCTGAATTGACGGACAGGCTGGAGAACCAGAGCTCATCCCCATCATTCAGACAAATGACAGTGGTCAGGAGTCTGCCTCAAAACGTTTTACTTCTCTCTCCTAATTTAAAACCACTAGAAGACAGCCATGCAGGGACCAAAAATGTTTTAATATAGGGCCAATCAGAATATCAGGAAAATTGAGGACTACTAGAGAGACGTTAACTGATCTCAGGAGAGGTGGGAATCTCTCTTTAACGAGACGGCTTCCTGGTACCGCGACACACCATTTTCAATACCTGAATCTTCATTTTATCTGCCCTGCCATCCTCCATCTTCTTTTCTATTCTTTTTCTTCATTATCAGCAAGCCAGAAATCTAGATTTCGCCCTTGCTCTCAGCATCCAAATTGATCTAAAGCCCTATGTATTATACCCTCTAAATTAGTGGCCCCCAACCTCTTTGGCACCAAGTTTGAAATAACCTTGAGTTAATCTTGTAGCTTTCCGGACCACCCTCCCAAAAATTATCAGTTCAGTCATTAAAAACTGCAAAGAATTATCAAGTCTATCATATATTTCTTTATGTCAAGAAGGTTTCTATTAAATGAACTCTGATAATCCTACCCTTCAAAAAACTTTTCTTTAATCCTTATTCCTACAGACTGGAACACCTGTTCCTCTCATTTCCTTACACCTATTTTCCATCCTACACTGTGCTGCGGCTTTCTCCTACATTCCTTCAGCTTACTCCCATTCCTGGAGCCAATAAACAAACACTAGTAATGGCTAAGTTTGCTGTGTACCAATTTTCACTTAGAGGTAATGAACACCAGATAAAATTTACATAACACATGGAAAATAAAAAAATAATTTGGGCTAATTTTGTATTATAACCTTTAAAAGAACAAATTATGGTTCATTATCATTAATTCCTTGCTAATTCAACATACTAGTAATATCTTAAAGAATTAACTATCCAATTTACTAGGAGGCCTATTGCTGTGATATAAGCATCAAATAAAATAATCACTTTTAACCTTTTTAGGACCAAGACTATATACAGCTAAATTGTGTAAATACTGTGAAGTTTTAAAGTAATATTTTGAAGGACAATTAATATGCTTAAATTTCCCTGGTATCAAAATATACATTTTTATAATCAATATTTTTATATTTCAATTAATTGCTTTATTACACTGAACAATAACATTACATTGAAATTCCAAAAATTGCAATATTCCATGCCTAATTGACTCTGAGACAGAAAGTTAATCATTTTTGCACTCAATTCATTTTATTTTATTCTTTTCCTATTAAGTGTATTTGAGTTTATTTATATCTGTTTTGGAAAGACACTTAATCCACTGACAAAATTAAGTTGACAAGATTATTTTTCTGTAATGTGTAAAATCAAAAATCATATTTACTTTGGGCTGAGAAAAGAACATAATAAATCGTTTTGCCTGAGATTCTAATCTATACTATAATAAATCATTTCAGTGCTTCTTTAAAATGAGACAGCATCTTCATCAACATATCATGAAACAGCTATAGTACAAGAAAATATATTAAAACTTTAAAGCTTTAAAACTGTATTATTGTGCTGATTTGATGAAAACTAAGTTCTGTTTGCTATGGGGGTAGTTTTTAACCTGTAATGACAGAAGTCTAAATTTCAATTCATTTTAACCTCTAGAAACGACTTATATTGATGGTGTTTAAATATCACCATATCTACAACCGATTCAATTACATTTTGTCATCTGAAATCTGGTTTATTTAGGCTTATAGCTATCCATTGCTTATATCACTTATATCTTAAAATGTGTCAAGCACATCATAACAATTTGCAAATGATAAAAATTTTGACAAGAATTTAAAAAAATAGAATTGTAATACAGTGTTTCTGTGACTTTTGTTTCAACAATCAAATAGTAAACTCATAAATTCCACTTCTAAATTTTAACAAAAACCAAAGAGAATGTGCATTGTCTATTATGATGGAATTTTAACAGTTCAAAATAAATTCTGCAAATAATTTTTAAATTCTCAAACATAGGAATATGAATTGAATCTCATAATTACATATTCCTTAAATGTAGCAGGCAAATTAAAAGTTATCTCAAAATTAAGGCAGAATAGAAACAAAATCACACGTAACCAATGACCATTTATGAAGGTTAACTTGCCTAGATTCCTTTGGGAAATATGGCAGTCCTGGGCTACTTCTAGAACTCAATTTGCATCTGTGCTTTTGAGTTCTCTGGAAGATGTGAGGAGGAATTTGGGGATGTTGCTTGGCCCTAGAAGATGCTAAAGAACGTTTCCAAAGGGAAGAATACACTTAGTGTGGAGGACAGGGGTAGAATGATGGGAGAAGAAAACATCTTGGAGTGAGGGCTGGGGAGAGGGTAGATTTGAAAAGAAGAGTAACCATGAGCTAACAGACATACTGGTGATATATTAGAAACAACAAAATGTTCAACAGGGTTCAATGAACACGCCACAGCGGTGTGGCACATCTTAAAGGGGCTCTGAGTAAGAGTGTCTCAAGAGCTGTCACTGACGGGGCCATGCAGCCCTAGATTGAGCATGCGTCCTAATCTGTCTTGGACCATTGCTGTTTATACCCTTTTCTCAGCATAACTAATGACAGCACCCCCATTCCCTCTCAAACGTTTCTTAGGTCAGATAACTAAGTTATATGATTAGTTTGGGGTGAAAAGTGACCTTGAGAGAATACCCTGTATGAGGTGATTTATTAAGGAAAACCTCCCAGAAGAATCTGATGAAGGAATGGAAAGGAGGAAGAAGCCAAGGAGGGGATGAATTTATGCAAAGTCCTACTGAAGACAGCTCGATTCTTCCAGGGGTACATGGAGTTTAAGAGTTTATCCCCACCTGGGACAGGGAGCTGGGTTTTCATCATTCTGTACACTTGTCACTGGCTAAGGATGCTTCCAGGTACTTCCAGCTCTGTACATGTGGGTCAGGTGGCTCCTGTGGCTGACAGTCCTCCAAGGAAAAGCAAGCAAGAGCAGCAGTCATGGACGTGAAAGGGCATGAAGCAATAAAGTAGAAACAGGGGATCTGGACAAAGCATCAACAGTGGTCACAGAGGTCACCGCATGTGCCAGGCCCCACGGGTTCACAAGGGACTCCCTCTGACCCATCCTGTTGGAGACTGCTTATTAAGCTGGATTCTGTTCACAAGGCAGAAAGCCTGTCATACCTCAGAAAACAGTAGGACTGAGTTCTGACATCTGCATGTGAATGCATGTTCCCACAGAGAGAATGTGGCTTTCTTCAGATTATCAAAACAGTCCATGATCCACGTGAGATTCTGTAGACATTTCAGGAGACGCTGTAAGAAAGTTTACATCGTGTGTAATCCAATGAGTGTGTGCAACTCTTAGGGTGAAAGGAGAGGGAACTGGTCTGCTTCCCCCATAACCTCATGTGGGAAGAACAAGTTTTTAATTTTTTCCTGTATGCTCCTCACAGGTGAGAGAACATCGGCCAAGGAATCTAATGGCACTGAAAATTCAGAATCACAGGCTGACCTTAAGTCAGCTACAGTGATGCTGAATTTTAATCTGGCCCGCATATCTCTAGTGAAGGATTTACCTGGGCAAATGAGCATTACAAAGAAATTGTTCTTTTCCCTTCTCAGACTATTGGCAGATTCTAGATTCAATCAATAATTGCCTCAATCAATAATTCAATCAATAGAATTGTCAGAAATTTTGAGAGATTGTAGGAAATATGGAATAAGCAAGCTACTTTCATGAGCTAACAAACTTTTACCTTTTTATTACAAAAGCGCATCTGCACTTTGTAAAGCTCCCTTGAACACAGCAGTGTGACACAATTGCTAACTAGGCCAGTAATGAATAATTTATGCCTTTTCTCCTCACATGCTGATCACCACTTTCAGCGCGAGTACTGCTGAAACCTCCTAAATTGTATTTGCCCCACCACACCTTAGAGGTGTGACAATAGTGTTTGTTCATTTATTTCCGAGACATTTAGCAGCTTTTTAGTATAAGAGATGCAACAATGCAGTTGCTCTTTTAAACTGAGATCTTTAATTTTCCTCTGAAATGGTTTTGTTTCCACTCTGCACTGTGAAATACATTATTCTTAATTAACAATTCTCAGTGTCTAATTTTAAAGGTAATTTCTATCTAGTCATCCTTATCTCTGGGTTTGCATTAAATATCATTTTTCCTCATCACTTAATGAAAAACACGAGTCATATTCAAATTAGAAAGATAATCATTTAATTAAAAAAGAAACACTAAAAATTAAATAATTAAATGTCTGCTGAAAAATATTTGAGGAATGATTTGTGAGTTGAAACAATGATCAAAATTAAAATCTACATCTTATCTATAGCATTTGCCTTTTTTTCTACATTATATTTATAATCATATTTCATCACATTGAGACTTTTCATGATTCTCAGTACCCTTCATAACTGGTACTATCTATTATAATTTCCTAACATCCCCCATCTATAGAAGCTTTCTATATAAATTGAGTTAACTAATACCCTACATCTCATTATCTTTTATACTGCCTCTTTGTCTTGGACCCTAATTCTTTTATCCCATCTTTTCTCTTTGAAGCAATTTCTAGGAAATGCTATTTATGCTTCGAAGGTCCTGGCCTAAAAATCAGCCATAATCATAATACCTAAGTAATTAGATGAAGAAAGACCAGGGCCACGTGTTCTAATTTTCAACTTGAGACCAAGAGTTGCATATCCTAAATATCTGCCTACATTCATCAGCCCTCACCCTCCCTGTTGGGAGCCATTTGCTTGATGGCTGCCCTTTGGGTAAACAAGGGATTGTTTGCTCAGCGGGTGTTTGCAATTCCTCTGCTACTTTTGTAGCGGCTGAGAAGCACCTGTTGCTCCAGGAGCAAGCTGATTGTTAGGGAGGAGAATGGGAGCCTTGAGAGAGCAACAGGCTCCCTGTGCAGGTGCAAGCAGTTGTTTCTTCTTGTGCAGGTGCAAGCAGTTGTCGGTCTCCCACGCAATCCTGATGCATAAATAGGCTGCAGTGTTGACTGTGAGCCCTCCCAAATCTTTCTCTTGTCTCTGTCTTTTCTTCAATCCTCACTCCCCCTCTCAGGGACTGTTCGACTTTCACCGGCGGGTTCTGGCACCTCCCCCAATCTGAATTCAGAAACCATTATTAAAAAGTTGGTCTCTGTCTAACAACCAAAGAAGCATGAAAACATCTGGTGAAACTGTGGGTGGGGACCTAACGGCACACCGTGCACTTGCAGAGTTTATTGCTTACTACGATGTGAAATGCATTGCAGGTGGGTTCTCAGGGCTGTTCTACTCCTTTCTCCAAGCCTTGTTTACTGACATAAAACATTTAGAAAGTAAACAAAAATCATTAGGAAATAATAAAGCTTCTAGGTATAGTTCGGAAGGAGTACTCAGAATTTTCTAACTCTCTTTGAACTGGTGTATCAAATTAGAAAGTATTTCTAATGCCTGTTCTGTGTCATATTTTGCAAAAAAATCCAAAGATGTCTGATGTACTTAAACATTGGGAATACTGTGATTCTATGTTAATTTCGTAAGTGGCTAGCTTTTTAATGTGATATTAAGAGTGGGTTCTTTATAAGTAGTAATATTTTTTCCTGATACCTACTATCACAATACTGAGAATAAAATTAAAGAAATAGTCTTATAACACAAAGATTACATGTTCCGGATAGAGAATTTGGTTAAAAGTACCAATGTTCTAATCACACGATCTTGACTCAGTCAAATCCAGGTCATCTTCAAATCTCAAAACTAAATTAATATATAGCTAAGGTTAACAGTTTTAAAAAATTAATTTTCTTCTTACTTCAATGATGTAAGAGTTCTGTCCCTTTTTTAATCTTTTCGTCACCAGATTACTTGCCTATTTTCTATCTATGTAAAGGCAGGCTTATTTTTCCACTTGGCCACAAAACCCTTGCTGTTTAGTGGACAAAGAAGACACAATAAGCAGAATGTCTGCACCAAACTCCAGCATATGGACATCTTCAATTAAAGAAAGTGATGGATCATGAAATGCTAGTCCATTCAAAGGTATTCTCGTATCTAGTCCATTCTACTATCGAGAAACACTCTTTGGCAATCATCTATGATTATGTTATTTAAACATACTACAAAATAAAAATAAGGAAGTGGATTTTCTGACTGTTTTTTAGCTTTTTCAAAAACTAAGAACCCATTTGACAAAATCAAATGCTGCCGAGGATGTGGAGCAACAGGAACTCTCACTCATCATTGGTGGGATGCAAAATGGTGCAGTGTGCAAAATGGTACTTTAGAAGACAGTGTGGCCTTTTCTTATAAAATTAAACATACTCTTACTATACAATCCAGCAATTGCACTCCTTGGTATTTACTTCAAGGAGTTGAAAACATATCCACACGAAAACCTGTACATGGATATTTATAGCAGCTTTATTCAGAAATTCCAAAACTTGACAGTAACCAAGTTGTCCTTCAGCAGGAGAATGGATAAACAAACAGTGGTATATCTAAACAATGGAATATTCAGAGCTTAAAAGAAATGAACTTCATAGAAGACATAAAAAGAGAGAAGAATCTTAAATGCACATTACTAAGTGAAAAAAGCCATTTAGAAAGGGCTACACACTGTAATTTCCAACTATAAAACATCGTGGAAAGAGAAAAACCATGGAGACAGCAAAAAGACCAGTGGTTGCCAGAGACAAAGGGGGAGGTAGAGGACAAATCAGCAGAGCACAGGTGATTTTTAGGACAATGAAAGTACATTGATTGGTAACATAATAATGGATACATAATGATAGATACATTGGTCAAAACCCATAGATTAAAAACACAAACAGTGAATCTGAGGTAAACTATGGGCTTTGGGTGATAATGATGTTGTTTCAATGTGGGTTCATCAACTGTAATAAATGTACCCGCTGATGAGGGGTGTGATGGGAGAGGAGGCTGTGCATGGGCCAGGGCAGAGGATGGTGGGAACATCTGTACTTTCTGCTACATTTTTGCTGTGACTCAAAAACCACTGTAAAAAAATAAATTCTATTTTTAAAATGACATCTCATACACCTTTAAGAAGTGTTTGTTGAATTAAGGACATCTTGAATAAGTTTTAAACTGATATACCCAGTGGGTTAGCATAGAGATATAAAAGTGGGGAAAGAAAAAATGTGCTATTCAAGATGATAAGTGAATTAAAAACCTTTTTTTTCAAATAAGTTTGGGAAACAGTGATTTCTTTATAGGAAATACTTATCATTGGTTTCATCATGTTAATGCATCTTACAACTATCAACTGAGGTTATGATGCAATATTTTACAAACGTGTTTAATAATAAACACATTTTTTGTAAGCATTTCTCGAAGCCAGGAAATGCCTGAATATACTTTTAAAAATACTCTCAGTGACCGTGCTATTTCCATTGGGTTGTGGGAACTGCCATATTTAATACATAAAATTCATTCTGCCAATAATCTTGACCATACAAAAATAAATGAGGCAGAACTACTACCTTTAAGAACCTTATCCGCTGTCTGTGGCTGGGAGAGAGGGCATTTCCCATACCATTTAGCAAAAGATATGATAAAAATGTACACAGAGCACAGATTTATGAAACTCACATGAAGTTATCATTGTTCTAAACCCGGGGTCATCTAACTACAGACTGTGGGCCAAATCCATCTTGCATCGCCCGTTTAAGTAAATAAAATTTTACTGGAAAACAGCCATGCACATCCATTTATGTATGGTCTAGAGCTGCTTTCGCAGAGCTCGGAAGCATGACAGGCCATCTTGCCCAAAAAGCCTAAAATATTTATTATCTAGCTTTTTACAGACAAAGCTTGCCAGCTAGATAGATATCAAAATAATTCATCAACCATAGGTGCTCTAACTGAAAAAGTAAATGAAACCTTATAAGAAGTTTGCTAATTAATAGATGTTGTTTTTTCATCAGGTATTTTGTGATTTGGCTAAAGCTTCTATGCATGTATTATACAGCTGCTTGAATAATGATTTTTTATTTTATTAAGGTCAAATTATTAATAGTAGAACTCTGCATGGAGTAGAATTTTTAAAATCAGAGAATGTTAGACTAAATCAAGAAAATTTAGACTCTGCCACTTTTTTTTTCACATTAAACTAATTTTTAAAAAGTGTTTTTAGGTCAAAGGCCAAAAAGACTTTTTAAGAATCTTTTGTCTGAGAAACTAGAAGAATATTTAACCATTTTGCAAAAAGTAAGCCTAATTATGGATATATACATTTTTTTCAAATAGCAATGAGGAATTTTTCCTGCTGCCTGAAACTACCAGATTCATGATTTTTAATCATCAAAACAACAGTGGAGTGAAAGGACTGATTTATTTACTGAATTTACTGGCATTTCACTTCACTGTCCATTTGTTTAAATAAAGTATTTTGTCATGATAACACAAGATCCATGTTTGTTTTTTTTCCTCCTTTGGTTGTTATGCTGATGCTTCTCATTTATTTCCTCTAGATTTAAAGGATTATTGTAAATGCATGAATAATGCAACTATGACTATGAAGGCACTCAGTTTCTTTAATTAAATTTATTTGCCTGGAGCACAGGATATGTTTTAAAATATCAGTAGCATTCCACTTTAGGATATCTGGTGTTTTAATTTTTCTTCTTTCATTAAAAACCTCATGAAGAAGCCAGAAATGTCTTTATATAATAAGCTCAAACTAATTTTAAGACATTATTTATATAAAGAATTTTTAAACCCGCCCATCATGTCTTCCTAAAGGATTTATCTCAACAAGCACTTTGCTGTCAAAACGTAAAACTTCAAGTTTAAAAACAGCCAAAAAAAAAAAATGTAGCATGCAATTCCTATTTTCATCTTGATTCTAATTATTACAAAATCATAGTCTGTCTATTCTAATTATAGCAAAATATTCATACAGACTGGTGATCTGATTCTTATTTCCGTCTAAAGTGTTTTCTTTATGAAATCATACTCAAGGCCTGAACTATGCCTTTTTAAAAACAGCAGTAAGGGTGGGATAGTTAAAAGCTCCCATAATGGAAATCCAATCTGTCTTTTGGCCTGTGCTTTCCTATCTGGTCTCTCTGAGTCATTTATGTCACATCTGGTAATTAAATAAGTTTGATAACATCATGTTTAAACCTCCATAAGCCTCTCAGTTTTGAGGAACTTTTTCACAGTTTATTACTTAAGGTTCTATATTGACTTGATTTTCGTAATTCTGGATGCAAAACTTTACAATTACATATCTTTGATCTCCACTATCCTATCACTGTATTTTGAATTATTAAAGGCTTTACTTAATATTTTATAAAAATAGTAGGGCCTTGCAGATCATTCTGAAATTTTACTCTGAATGAAAGGCAGAGCCAATGGAGGCGTTTAGGTGAAGCGACATATGTGACCTACATTTAGCAGAATAATCTATGCTGAGAATAAGAGGGAGAAGTGTTTTCAGTAATCCAGGTTAGATGAAGTATCAGACCAGAGTGAAGGGCGGGGAGTTAACCAGAGAAATCACCGAGGAATCTCCAAAAACTCCACAAGAGGAATCAGCAACTCTGGATATCTGATAAGCCTAGGAAACACGAGCATCTCATCATGCCGGATGATGTCTTTCTCCCCTAAATCTTTCGGTCCCTTATCCTGACCCCGGAGGCCTCAGAATCAGCAACTAGCAAGTGGGGAGGAGGTGACTGGTTTACAAAAGAAGCACATTGCCCTACACCCACCCCTGACTTGAGTTCTAAACTGAAACAGCCCTTATCCAGGAAGAAAAGACGAACAGTAAGTTAGGAATTATGCTGTTAACGTTAAACTGGACTTTGTAATCATGAAATGGAGGCTGACAGAATGACTCATGGGGCCTGGGGAAAACTTTGAGACCTACCCACAACGGATACGAAGGGACCATGAATGAAAACTTAAAAAAGTATAAATGCCAATTGCTTTAAACAAGTTGTACCACGTAGGTCAAGTATTCAGTTATCATAAAGACTATTGTAGGGAAAATGCTAAAACTCCCTACCCCCAAGATTCCCTTCCCCTGGGCATTCAGTGGAACAGGTAGTGCTATGAAAGAGTTTTATAGATGGAACTAAAGTCCCAAGTCAGTTGACTTCCATGTATGGAGGCTGAGTCTGATGCAATCATGTGGATCCTTTAGAAGCATGGTGCTCCCTCCAGCCAGCAGCAGAAAAAGAGTGATTCAAAATGCCAGAAGGACTCAGTGGGTCGCCGCTGACTTGAAGATGGAGGGACAACACAGGAAGGTGGCTCTAGCTAATAGCAGACAAGGAAACGGAAACCTCAGACCCACAGCCACAGGAAAAACAGGTGTAATTTTAAACCACTAAGTTTTGTTAAATTTGGAAGTTGGGTAAGTGTGGTCCGTTTTTTATGCAGTGATAGAAAATGTACACCAATTTATTTACCTTTGCCCCACTTCAAGGAGTTGATTTGAACAAGAGAACTATTTTCTTTTATTCTAGTAGAAAGAGCAGCAGAATTCGGTTTGAATTTCCACCACACTGCTATTTGGCTCAAATTTACCCTAAGCTTGTCTTGCTTTCTAATTGATAAAATACAGATAGGAATACCTCTCCTGCAGCATTGTGGTGATGACAGGTGAAAAGGTAAAAGCTTCACGCAAAGCCCTAAACATAGAGACAAGCAATAAAACGAATAATTAGTGATAACATGAATGATAATATCGTCTCCTAGAACAGTACGTGTTCTATGGCCCTGAACACCTCTCTGAAGCCTGTTTCCACTCCAGCAGAAGCTCTGTGCCACGTTTTCCCAAGGATTTCACCCCTTCCGTAACAACGCTGACAGATGCCCTGGGTGAGTGGGGCTGTCAGGGTCATCACTGCATCGATCAGGCCACGATTCTACTTTGGTTTTCCAATATCTTCCGAGCTCTTTGCTAAACTTCGTTAGGGTATCACTGACACTCATGACCAGTTTAGTTGGGATTTTACATACACCAAGGATTCCAATAAAAACTCATTTTTTTTTAAGATGATGCCTGTCATTAGCTTCTTTACAGCTAAAATCTCATCAGGAACTCCACTTTCGAATATTTTTTACTGTTTTTTCACTTATAAATTTGCATGACCCAATGAATAAAACTGTCAGTTATGATGTGCCTTTATTTCCTTAGAGACTAAATCATCTTTATGGTAGAGGCATACTAGTCAAAATTTCTGAGATGAGACATTCTCAAAGATTCAATAAATTCATCATATTCCTTGATGGCTTATTTAATAAATGTAAAAATTTTAATGTTCACTTGTTGCTTCCTCCTCATGACTCCTTACTGCATCACTCCACACAATTCAGTCAACATGCTCACATGATCTGGGGACAGAAGATGTCCAGAACCAACCTTACCACAGGGTATGTGAAAGTGAGAATCAGAATGCAATTCTATAGTTATCCCAGGGATGCAATCCATCCGCTGTGGAACGGGAATAGTTGCTGACCCACAGCAAGACGAGTGAGAGTTTTAAGCTGTGATTTCGAGTAGAGCATGGTTGTCAGATTGCTGCTGTTTTCTGTGCTGCCATGTTCTCGCTCTCCTTCCTTCCCCTCCCCATCCCTGCCTTCTCCTCCTTCTGGTTCATTTTCAGCCTGCATAGAGTGAAGAGGCTTGCCAAGCTACCAGGGACTCTGGTCCTGCCTTTGTCTGTCTCCTGCTACAATCTGAAGACGTGACTTTAAATCCTTTAAGAGAGTCATCCACGTTTCAGAAGCACCCATTCTTGCCCTAACTAAGTAAGTGTTGCTTAAAGAGCAATCTCCACTCTCCAGCTGAAGGCATTTTTTTTCTTTTAGTGTGTTAAGAACTGTGAAGAACAAGATATTTTATCAAGCCAACAAGTCAGCCTGCTGTAGAACCGGGAATCTGCTGGATCAGAGACAAAGGACAGGTCACTACTCACAGCCACAGCAGTAGCCGGACTGCATGCATTTCAGAGGTCCTGAGCCCCAGTTCCCACAGTGCAGTGCAAGAAGAGGGGGGCATTTCCATTACAGGAGAGGACCTCTGAGCTCAAGGATCCTGAGTCTTTGATCATGGGCCAAGTAAATCCGTTTACACTTTGATCCGGAGGAAAATACCACCTCCGTCTTCCAAGGCTGTTCACTCTACAAATGTCCTTGAAAACACAGTTCAGAAAGATCATAATCAGTGTCTCTACTTACAAGATATGCAGAAGCATGAGGGACTTATTACAATTCGAAGTGTGTTGAGGTCAAAGCCAGGAAATTAAATAAAAGTCCACTATTTTACACTGTTTTTACATATCAAATAACACCTGATTTTTTTTTAGAGGGGGGGATGGTGGAGTTATTATATATGCATTCAATATTTTCGTCAGTCTAATAAAATTTCATATTCTTTTTGAACCACATCTTAAGCTATTACAATTTAGCAAGGTTTTAGAGAAATTTTCCAATTATAGATTTCTGGATATCTCAGGTGTTTGGCTTTTATAATATAGTCCATTAAGATTCTGGGAAAATAAAATCCACTTTACTTACTTAATTCTCCATTATTTATTTGGCATTCTGCTGAGTTAGTTTTGAACCATAAAATTGGTGACAACAAAGTGATCCATGTTACATATACTGTAATCACAGTCTATTAGAAAAGAATGGTGTCTCAAAAGATGATTTTTAATGCCCTCGTATGTTAGTCACTATGGTATAAAATCATCAGGAAAAAGATAGGTCGAAAAATGTATTTTTGATGGCAGCTCTACATCTAAGAAATGAATGAGTATTAACCAGGTAAGTCAAGAGCGATTCTGTTCTCAGTCATGTAGGTCTATTGATAAACCATCAAAGAATTCTTAATTTCTGCTACAACTGTCTTTTTAATTATTATTTCTATCATTTCCTTTGTTTCTTAGGCTGCATGTGCTCTGCTTAAATTGCCCATCTATTCTTACAAACTTCTACTTCTTACATTATACCTCTAAATCAATTAAAATAACAATTTTAATCTACTAAAATAATTGTTTTTAAATCCCCTGTCTTATAATTCTAACATCTTCGTCATATCTGAGTTTCATTCTGATGATTGTTTTGCCTTTTCAGAAAGAGGATTTCTTTTTTTTGCCTTTGTTATGCCTTGTAATATATAATGGGTCATAGCAATTAAGGTCAACAGACTTCAGTGTGAAGTTTTATGTGACTCTGCCTAAGACTTGGACTGTGTTTAATGGTGGCTGTAGCGACAGGTGCCAGAGCTTTCACATTTCTCCAATGTCCTTGTCTTCCTCTCCTCGGTTGTCTTGGGTTTCCCAAAGAACTTCTGACAGGGAGACTGGGCCTTACACCTCATTGAAATGTAATTCATGTTTTATACAATAGCCTTGTTGATGTGGTAAGAAGTGGACATGGGAGGATTCGACAGTTTTTTGATTAAATCTCAGTGTTTAGCAGGCCTGTCTATTGGAGTCGTGATCTTCAGAAATGTTTCTTCAGAGACACAGCTTTTTCTCGTTGGCTCCCTATTCCCTTCCCTGGCTTCTGAGGTCCAAATCTATGTCCTTGAATTCCTGACCTAGGTTGACCATTGTCCTTCCCTCCAGCTAGACAGGAAAGCTGGAGGGCATGGAGAGGGAGGATTTCTTTCCCTAAGATGAGGCTCTGGCAAAGTCTTCTTCCCTGGGGGTGGACCTCTGTTAAGAAGAAAGCTCTACATGCCTTCCTCAGTGATTATTCCTTCAATCTCCTTGCTGGAGCCATAAGGAACTATTTTCAGGTCTTCATTGTGAGAATCTAGTAGGGCTTCTGGGGGTAATGTCCCCAAAAGTATACCCCCCATTCCAAGATGGTAAACCCTGAGACATTCACACTCTCGTGCTGATCCACAGTCGACTGCCAGATGTTTGCCAAAATTACCGTTTCTGGCTCCAGTGGCTTCAGGTCCAGGTAACCAAATCTCATCTGTAGCTCTCTAGATCTCACCTGTCCAGATTTGGGTGGCTATTTGCCTTGAGAGCTTAGTTCTCCGATGGCTGCAACTAAGTCACTGATTTTTCAGTTTTTACAGCTATTTTTTATTATAAGAATAGAAGTGAAAGTTTTTAAGTTCTTTACACATCAGAGCTAATACTAGATGTCCACTCTCTTCATTTTTTAAATATTATAATATTTGACTTTTTGCTATAAAAAAACCCAAACATACACAAAGCCAACGAGATAGTATAATACAATTGCATGTCTATAGAAAGCACTTACATTAAACATATGTTCACACACTGCCATGTCTGCTTCAGTTATTTATTGGCAGAACTTTTAAAGTAAATTGCAAACTATTATGACATTTCACCCCTAAATAAGTATATTTTCTTATATTCCAGCAACTACTTAACAAAACTGACAATAATCCCTAAATAACATCTAATGTCCAGTTGATATCCAAATATTATCAGGAGCCCAAAGCAATACTAACTGGAATTCTATTTTACTTGAAGAAGAGGAGCCTTTGTGTAATTCACACAAAGTTACCTTATGGGGCAGTGGTAACCCTGACGATGACATATTCTCATCTCCGTTTGGAAAGGTCACCCATTTACAATGTAAAAAATGGATTTGTGTGGGATTAGATAGAAAATATAGACTGAAGTAAAATACATTTAGCCCAAATTAAAGGTGACACAATCCTCGAGTACATAAATAGTTGTAGAATTTGAATAGAAGATACGATTTAAGAAATAGATGGTAAATGGATAGAAATCAGATTTCTACAAGTAAAAATCTTTGTATACTAAGTTAACATCTCCCTCCCATCTAATAAAACCATAACAATCAAAATATTTCATGGGATAAATTAAAAGCCGAATTTCTGAGCAGATCATTGATAAGGTATTAGTGACACTAAATAATTTCAGGTTTATTTAAAACTTTACCATTCCAATGAAAAGTAAGAGAGCAGCCAATTCAAGTGCAGAATCAGGCACAGTCACATAGCTTGTCTTATTCAAGGAGATACCCCCAAATAAAGGACCAAACTAAGAAAACGATTGTATCAGACGCTTGTTTTAAAAAATGACAAAGAGGACTTAATCAGGACTACTGCAACAGGGGAGAGAGACTGAACAGGACTCCCTTGAAAGAAACAAAAGACAGAGAGGATTGTTGAAGGCTGAAATGAGCAAATGGAGAAGTCCTGGAGGACTCTGGGAAGAGGGAGATGTGCTCAGTGCAATTAGGCCACCTGTGCTGGCTACCTGTTACTCACAGAAGTTAGGCTCCCACCCTCCCACAGAGACAGCAGACAAAGGCCCTGGGTTTTTTGATGATTACAAAGCAAAAGGATGGCTCTCGGGTCCTTGAGAGACACTTGGTGGGTTACAGAAGATTTACACCTCAAAAGCTCAGAGAAAGAATTTACAACCACAAGTCTTCCAAAGAAAAGGCTCTAAGGAAAGGGAGGTCAAGGGCTTAGAGTCGGGAAGAAGCCTGTCCAAAGTTTAGTCTAGTTGAGGGGAACAGCAAGGTCAACTCAGTCAAGAAATGGAGGCTGAAAGCAAAGTAAGGTGCCCCGAAGGAGCCCTTCTGCATGTAAATAAGGCAACGGCCTTTTTGTGCTGAGCTGCATTAGGAAAAGAGCATCAAGTGATTAAAACTTACTCTTCTTTGTAGCAGTGAGAAAGATTTTGACAACGGGAGGAAAAAATAATGTCCTGACTTGCTGTTTGTGAATCGTGCAGCTACTAGTTCCCTTGAAAGACTCTGAACTGAAGCCAGGTTCAGAAATGTGCAAAACTGGGAACTGTTCAAATGGGGAGCCAGTTTCCCCCGGTGTCCACGAGGCAGAAACGGTATAATCTGAATTGTTGGAGTGGATTCCCAGCCTAATCCTATGCGTTGTCTGTGCTCTGAGTGAGGGAGATTGTGACAAACCAACCAACCAACCAGCAGAAGGGAGTCAGCTGTGAGGGACGGATCCCCCCTCCCCAGCCATCAAAATTAGTGTGAGTGCTGCTGCTTCAAGTTCAGAGCTAACTGCAGAATTTTTCTACTTTAAACAGCAGATAGCATCAGTTGTTTAATGTTTTGTTTTATTTTCTAAGACAGTTGTTATGGGTGGAACTGTGTTCCCTCAAAAAAAGATAAGGTGCAGCCCTAGCCCCAGTACCTCAGGGGGCACAGGCCCTTTGCAGAGGTAATGAAGTGAACATGAGGTCCTTAGGGTGGGCCCTATTCCAATATGGCTGTGTCCTGACACAAGGACACAAACAGGCATAGAGGAAAGATGATCTCTGAAGAGGCAGAGGGAGAAGTCGGCCTTCTACAAGGTGAGGAGAGGGGCCTGGACCCCTCCCTCACGGCCCCCATGAGACCAACCTGCTGACACCTTGATCCAGATTCTAACTTCCAAGGTTTAGGCCACCCCATGTGTGGGACCTTTTTAAGTGGTGGCCCTAGCAAACTGATATAAAAGTGTTAAGGCTAAAAAAAAAAGTGTAAGATATTTTAAAGTATTCTGGGACTGCTAACTTCTCACAAAACTAGTTTAAAAAGAATGTAACTCTTCTGACTTCTACTGACCTTTACGCCATTCTTTATGAAATGGAAATTTATTGAGAAAATACAGAATTACTTTTAAAAGAGCTGTCAAACCAACTGCCACATTTTTCATGATGTAATCCAATTTTTATTCCATATTCTCAATTTGAAAGGTTTACAAACTGTTCCAGCATATTACCAAAAGAGGGGAGAAAAATTCACTCCACTAACACTGGATTATGATATTAATCAGATACTCAGATGGGAGTCTAGAGGAATGCACTTTTAATGAAGAAAATGCCAGGTACATAAAGTGTTTAATATTCAAGGTCTCAATATTATATTTCTTTTAGAAATGCTACTGCCTTCAGGTTTATCTTTCTAATGTTCTTGATGGATCCTAAGGAGACTGCAGAAACCTCAATTTTGAAATCTTTAAATAGACGAAAGCCCATCGTAAATAATGTCCTTTCGCATTTACATAAGATAGTCTGCTTGGCTATTTTAAAGTTAAAAAAAAAAAAAAGCCATTCTGCTTAGGTATTTTTGCAACAAATCAAACAGTAATCATCATTTTGCTTGTATTTTGCTATTTGTCATCAGGACTGCCCTACCACAAATGATGTATAATAATTTCTCTCAGTGACAGATTAATTGGTTTTCTCTGTGCCTAATTTTAGAATATTTAAAGTGCCAGGCCAGGCTAGATAGCCTGCTCTTCGTTCTCAGAAAGTGCCTCCAATGCATATTTCGAAGAATTCTGAGAAGTGGAGGCAGCTCTGTATATATATTCAGGCCTCTCACCTTCACAAAACAGCCAGGCCAGGAATGATGTCACAGCCTGCCTCTCCAGGTGAGAACAGAGGCTGGACCTCCACGACCTTGGTGTCAGGGAAAAGAGTGAGTCTTCACTTGGTGCCTTAGTGCTCACTCCCCACCTCCTATTCCCTCTTATGGAATTCCTACCCAAGGAAAATCACTTGGTTCAATCTCTCACCTTCTTCAAGTCTTTTCTCAAATTCCTCCTCCTCAAAAAGAACACTCACTGTCATATTCAATACAGCACACTGTCCCTCTCCCCCTGGCATTTGAGGCCTCCCTTATCTTCTCTAATTTTTCTTCTTCTAATAACATTTACCACTTTATGATACACTATACAGCTTTATAATTTATTATATTTGTCTTAATCACCCTTAAACCCTGGTAAAAATAATCTCCATGAAAACAGAGACCTTGTTCTGTTTCTTATATCCTGTGTGTTAAGAATGCTATCGGACACATGACAGACATTAAACATCTGTGAGGACTGAGTATGTGATCAGTTACTGAGAAGAGTGCCTGCTACCCCTTGTTCCTTGCATAAACCATCCAACCAACCAACCAACCAAGTAACCAACCAATAAGCACATTAACCTGCCAACACCATCCCAGATCTGAGACATTGAGGAGTCTGTGTCTGCCTGCCTGCTTATGGATCTGGAAAGAAACCACTCTGGTGACCCAAAGCCCTTAGCTCCTGCAGTGGAGGAGACTGCGTCTCCCTCCCCAAGGAGATCAGAGAGGGACTGGAATTCCTGCTCCATGGCTGTCATTCCCAAACTGGAGAAGCTACTCTACTGCCCACTCGGTGCTACGGTGCAGCTACAGGGGACATGCTCATGACTTGATCTTTGTGAGTTCTAAAGAATCAGAAAACTGTGAGCCAACAAATTAAAAAGGCAACCCACTTAAAGGCTTGCAGTTACCTGAGGCAGGAGGACCAAACTAAATATCTAGTGCAGGTGACTCGCCATAAGAAGAAAAGGCAGGAGAAAATGCTTAGGAAGGTTACAAAGCACAACAGAATAGATGGCAATCTAACTCTTCCAGAAAATAATAAGGGAAAGATTTTCTTCTCATTTTTGAAACCAGAACTACCTTTAGAGCAAAGCTGGCAAAAGACAATACATAAATTAAAACAACAACAACAAAAACTACAGATATTCCTCAAGAAAATAGATATAAAATTTTATAACCAAATATTAGCAAACTAAATTTAACAACATATGAAAAATATTATGAATCATGACCAAGTCAGATTAATCCCAGAAATCCAGGTTAATTTAACATTCAAAGAACAGTGAATATAATTCACTATATATTCAGACTGGGAAAAAAAAAAAAAACAGAAGCATCTCAGTGATTATAGAAAAAGCATTTACCAAAACCCAAAATCTATCCCTGATTTTTAAAATCTCCCACCAAACTAGTAATAGTGGGGAGCTTTTTCAACCCAATAAAGAACATCTACAAAGAACCAATGTTAACTCAATATTTACTGTTGAAACATTGGATGGTTACCTATAACTGCCAGAACAAGGCAAGGATATCTGCTGTCACTACTTGTATTTATCTTAATAACAGAGGTTCTAGCCACTGCAATAAGAGAAAAAATGGAGAAAGAAGAGAAATCATAAATATTGGAATGGAGAAAATAAAACTATCTTAATTCACAAATAAAATGATCATACACAAAGTAAATGGTAAGGCATATGCCCCCCAAGAGCTACTAGAAGTAATAAATGTAATAAATGAGGACAGGGAAGTCAATACTCAAGGTCAACATGCAAAAATTAATTATTCCTACATACTAACAATAAAACTGGTCACTTAAAATAAAAAATATACCATTTGTGAATAACATCAAAAATTATATATTACTTAGAGATAATCTTAACAAAATATGTGAAAGGACTGTACACTGAAAACTATAAAATACTGCTGAGAAAAATTCAAGAAGACCAAAATAGAGAGAGACAATATATCACTTGATTGGAAGGAAAAATTAAAATGCTAATTCTCCCCAAATTGATATACAGATTTATTGCAATCCCATCAAAATCACAGCAGGCTTTTTTTGTAGAAAATAGCAAGCTGATTCTAAAATGTATATGGAAAGATGAATAACCCATAATAGCCAAAATAATTCTGAAACAAAACTGTAAGACTTACACTTCCCAATTTCAAAATTAGTATAAAGCTATTATAATCAAGAAGTGTAGTTCTAGCAAAAAAGAAACACATTAATCAGTGGAACAGAACAGAGAATCCAAAACTAAATGCTTACATTCATTGTCAATACATTTTTAAGAAAGGTGCCAAGGAAATTCAATGGATAAAAGACAGTCTTTTCAACAAATGGTGCTGAGACAACTGTATAACCACAGACAAAAAGATAAATTTAGGCCCTTAACACACAACATATGCAAGACGAAGTCAAATGGATCATAGACTTAAATGTAAGAGCTAAAACTACTTTTAAAACTAGGCAAAATATGTGAATGGACAATTCACCAAAGGAAAATATATGTTGAATACATGTAAGTGGAAAATAAACACACGACAATATACTCCAGATCATTAGTCATTAGAGAAATGAAAATTAAAATCTCAATGAGATGCCAGTACAAACAATC
Source organism: Cynopterus sphinx (assembly GCA_030015415.1). NCBI lineage: Eukaryota > Metazoa > Chordata > Mammalia > Chiroptera > Pteropodidae > Cynopterus > Cynopterus sphinx. The sequence continues at coordinate 3,664,350 of CM057391.1, forward strand.
CAGAATGGTTGAAATGAAAAAGGATGAAAATGCCAAGTTTGGGCAAGCACGTGCAGCAACTGGAACTCTCATCACTGAGGGCAGGAACGCACACTGGGACAGTCATGCTGGAAACCATCCTGTCAGTTTCTTGTAAAGTGAAACACGCACTTAAGATGCATGCAACCCAGCTGGGTTACTCGTTATACTCAAATGGCCATAGCAGCTTTATTCATTATAGAATGAAACTGAACAAAGTCCCAAAGCCTATGAACTGGTGAGTGGGTACACAGTGGGTAGTGTATCCAGACAATGGTCAATCCCAAAGGAATCAAAGCAATCAAAAGTAACAAACTGCTGATAAACACACAATACTTGCTTATTGTAATCTTCAAGCACTAAGCTAAGTGGGGAAAAAAAAAGAAGCCAGACTCAACAAAAAGTGTGTACTGCATGATTTAATGTATTCGAAATTCTGGACAAGGCGAACCTGTAATGACAAGCAGCAGATCGGTGCTGTACTGGCTCTGTGGGCTGGGTAAGGATCGACTACAAATGGGTACACGCAACTTTAGGAGGTGACACAGATATCCTTAAGTTTTCAGAATTGTCTTGAGTTATATTGTATCCAAAATACAGCCATGAAAAATGTTTGAAAAATCTGAAAAGTAAAACACAATGATTCTTCCCTATCCAAACTCATGGTGCACAGACTCACATTCCAGGCCTCTGAGAGACCCCCAGGGTAGGAGGCCTGGCAGCACCCCGGAAGGACCTCTGAGTGTGGCCCTCTGCCTGGAACACCCCAAAATAGTCACTCAATGCCTCACTGCGGCTCGTAAGGCACTTATTCGAATACTGCTGTCTTCAAGCATCTCCCAGCCTTTTAACACTCTGTAGGCACACTTTGATTTAGCTTTCCTTTCAAAAGGAAAGAGTGATAGTTAATAGAAAAAATACACTTCTTAGTGTAAAACCATTTGGTTTTAGATCCTTCTCAGTGAAAGGAAAAACGCTGTTCAAGTGCAAATGCCAAGTTCTGAACTGATGACATTTGAGCTTCTTCAAGTTAGTCATCAGTCACTCGAGCTATCAGAAAACAAAGGCAGTCATTTGCGATCTTTCGTTTATAATTATGACCCAATGAACGAACATGTTGGACCTCGCAAATCAGAAAATCAAAAGTCCAAATGTGACATTTCCTCTCGTCGTCTCTTTTGTGGTACCATTTTGTGTTGACTGTTCAGGTTCTTTCAAGTATAAGAGTGCACTTGATCCTTATTCATGAAAACAGCAAAACACTACCAAAATATAAAATTGAGTTCCATTCTTTATCTTAAAACACCAGTCCAGAATTTTACGGAAAATCATAAACAATAAGCACTGCACCAAAACACCCCGTAAACCACTGAGGAACATTGGGTCATCTCACGCAGATCACTGCAGGACAGGGGTGCCGAACCTGCTCCATTTCACGGAGAGATACGTGTATAGAGGGGACGTGGGTTTTTCTGAGGAAGGGAGGGACAGGAAGGGTATTGTTTTGCTTTGTTTTGTTTTGTTTATTTTTTTAGTTTGACTTTTTTTTTTTAATAAAAATCTTACCCAGAAAGAAAATAAAAACCAGAACAAACAGAAATCACCCACTCAATAGCATTTCCGTTAAATAATTTGCTGTTATGGTTAGTACCTTCAGCCTATTTAATTAATAATGTTCAAATAGTGTTAAATATTCTCTAAGCAAAGAGCTAATTTTTAACCTGCCTAATAAGACTCGTTCTGAAACTGGCCCTTCTTGATTTTTCCTGCTCCCCAGGGAACATCAGCTCCTATTATCTGTATTCGCTAGTGCCAAGCAATTAACTCACACCCAGCAGCTTCATTTCTGTTTGATGGTGATTATTGTAAAGTGTCAGGGACAGGGACCATACTCTTAGAAGACAGGCCTGGACGTGATGAAACAGCCTTTCTACAGCCAGGAGCAAAGTCACAGTTGACCCGCTGGAAACCGAGAGGCAGCTCGCTCTGCACACATCCTCAGCCTTGTTAATGCCTCGCAGGAACGTGGTTATCTGTGCTGGACAGTGTTAAGCTGACCTGGAGCTTTAGCAAAACGCGTAGGAAAGAGGCTTCAAAAGTGGACAGAATAAAGTGAATAAAACTTTAGCCTTAAGAATTAGAGGGTATTAGGATAAAGATAATGTAGTTCAAATGTCTCTTACAGATCAACAGAATTCTAATTTAGTTGTCTGTCTTACCATCTACCTGTCTGCCCAGGCTATCTATCTATCATCCATCCATCTATCTATCTATCTATCTATCTATCTATCTATCTATTATCTATCTATCTATCTATCTTTCTATCTATCTATCTATCTACTGCTGTGTAAAAAAACTATTTCGAATTTTTGTAATTTAACAGCCATTTTGCATCACGCTGTTCTGCGGGGGAGGAAGTCGTGTCAGACCTGGGTGTGCATTTCTTCTTTGTGTAAGGCACTAACCGGATCTCTCAGTGGGATTACCCTGGCGGCTGCTCTCATCCAAAAAGTCTCAGATGGCTACATGCCTGTGCCTGGTTACTTGCAGGAAGGTGGGAAGGCAGGGGACAGCGGTACCTTTCATTCCTATGTAGATTCAGGGGCTCTTCTTGGTCCTGTCCCTCAGGATGGCCACACCTTACGTGGAGGCTCAGGACTCCCAGAGATCAAGACAGGAGCTGCCCGTTCTTTTAGAGTGTGAATACCTCTAGTCCCAGAAAGAAAGAATATGCTTTATTCCACTGGACTAAAGTGCTTTATTACTGGACATAGGATTAAAAACATATTGAAATGGCTCCATACAAGATTAATTCCTTCCAAATAGGATTCATCCGTGTCTCTTCTAGATAAGTGTATTGGATATTATGTCATTTAATATCCTTAAGGATATTACGTGGTAGGTAATGTTACTTCTCTCATTTTATAGATAAAACCACTGAGGTTTTAATTAATAATAGGTGACCCACTTCTGCTCCTGCTTATAGAAATATTCCCTCTGGTTTAGTTCCATCGACTCAAGTGACAACCCATCCACATTCCTCTCACCCCTACAATGTGTAGGGGGACTTATAAAGTCCTGGAAATGCGCAACAGCAGGTTGCCCATGAGCTGTGACAGGAACATTCATGCTGTGGTCAGTTCAGCCTCTGAGTCCCTTTCAACTTTCCAACCTGATCTTTTGCAATTAAACACTACTACAAGTCATTAATTACTAAAAATTCTCTTTTTTCCCCTCTAAACTATATTCCCTCTCCAATTTTTTTTTCTATTCAGTATTCTCTCTCCCCTTACCTCAGGCCACTCTTATGTAGTATCAAAAAACAAAAGCAAAAACAAAAAACCAGCTCTGCAAGAATGTGTCTACGAAGACAATCAACGGCTCATCCTTAACTTGGCACCTTCTTTCAATTCCAGTTCATTTCAGTGTGGGTTGGGGTGAGTAGGAAGGAAGAAGGAAAATGATGCAAGAAAGAAAAATGGAGAGAATTGATCAGATCAATCTATCAGACCACCTGGCCACAAGAAGTCACATGACATGCCTAGAACAGAATGATGCAGAAGAAGGTGAAGTGTCCCCATTCAAGCTGATCCTTTCTTAAGTCTGGGCCACCTGCCTAGGAAGGCTCTCCCTGGCCACCAGGAGTTCCCATCCAGGATGACTAACAGGCCCTCCTCTGCGTCATCAGACTCTCTGTGGCTACAGCTACCGAGCACCTGCCACACTGTGCTCGCAACGCCTAAATGTTTCTGCCCCTCTCTCGTGCGCTGGAGGTCACAAGCAGCCAAGGTGCATAGGCAGACCCGACTCTCTTATGTAAGATCTCTGAAACAATAACTGCTAATTGCTCTCTCATTAATGTCTTTCCTTCTGCTGTTACCATGACATTTTTCTCTTTTGATTAACCTCCTATGCCTCTAGACATTCCTTTTCGATTACTTCCCTGGGCTGTAATTTCTCTACCGTGCCCTTGTGTGTCTGTATCCTTTCACACGCCCACTCCATTCTACACACTCCACCTAAGACAGCATCTGTGGCGGCTATCTTGCCCCAAAGAGAATTATCAGGTTATGTTAGCCCTGGAAAGCTGATCCATGACTCCACTGATGGTATCTTCCTTTATCTCTTTTCTATACAACAGGTGCACCTATTTCTCTTTCCCAGGGATTTAAAATGTATCTGCATATATTTTATATTTTAGAAATATATATTTCTTGTATTTAAAATATATTTTAATGTAACATATATACATATATCTGTATGCATATACATGTATGTATGTATGTATGTATGTATGTATGTATGTATGCATGTGCATGCATGTATGTTTTCCAATGAGGAAAACTGACTTCCTGGCAGAGTACTATCAGGAAACCCATTTGTCTGGGAATTAAAACAATTCTCTCTGCACGGTAAAGGTGTGTGCCACAGACACAGGGAGACAGGGAGACAGCCGAGGAATCTTCACCTTGTGGGTATCACAATCCCACAGAAGAATACCTCCTCTCGCCCTTTTATTGTCCCCTATGCCTGGACTCTACAAGATGAAACAGGTCCCATGACTGAAACGAGTCCCGTCTAAATCCTACCGCAGACAAACAAAGGGAATCCACTGCTGCACGTCTGCAGACACCAACCACAGCATCTGGCAGGATTCCGAACTGGCAAAGGATGTGCTTTTGCTTGCAGGTAACCCCTTACGCCACTTTGAATTTACGGAGCATCGAATTTCCAAAACCTGAAACTCCTCAAGGCAGTGGAAAAAATAATTATACTCTTTTCCCTGAAAGGAACACCAAGGAGTACTTAGAGTGGAGCGTATGAAGAGTGCCAACAGGCGAAGCAGAATGAATTTCTCATTCCCCATCAGGGTGCCGTTTGGCAGATTGGCTTAAACCTGGGAGCTATCTTTTGCATCACATTTCATGTGCCTAAAAATTTTACCTCTTAATAAATATTCTTGGAAACCCGAAAAAGATTTTAATGTCATAACCACTCAATCCACATACATCTGCTTCTTCTAAAATAACAAAAAAAAAATCCATTCTCTGTGAATATTCTGAGTCATTTAGGATATTAGTTTGCGGATTATTTTCCCCAGGTTTTAAAATATAAAAATATTTTAAGAGTATAGAATAGAGGCTTTCTGTGTTTAATGTGAAATCTTCAGAACAATGGAAACAGAAAGTGTGGACTCTCAGGAAGATGTTAGAGGCGAAGAGGATATAGAATACCTCTTCAGTTGCATCATGCGAATATGAATAGTCAGGATCTGAAGGAGGCAGCCTGGACCAGATGTGGGCAATTGTGAGGGGCCTGGAGAGCAACAGAGAGGGGGAGTGAGTCAGAATTAATTTTCCCTAATCAGTTCCCACTGAGGCCACGTCCCTTCACAGTCCGCACAGCCAGGCTGACCAAAAAGACAGGTCACAACTTTCTACAAGTAGTCCCTATACTATTTAGTGAAGACTACACTTTGGGGGCCAGACTCTGAGTTGAAATAAAATTAGCTGATTTGATTTTCCCTTAAAAAAACAATGGAGATAAATTACACTCACAGACCAAAAGTCCAGATCCAAGCTTTTATAGAAATGATCATATTTTATAAACTTGAAATTCTGAACCCCTAGAAAATAAGTCCATTAGTTACGAATAATTAACACCAACCAGGTGTCTTTAAAACAAAAGAAACGCATTTTCTCACAGTTCCGGATGCTGAAATCCTGAAATCAAGGTGCCAGGAGGACTGCACTCCCTCTGCAGGCTGGAGAGGAGAATCCTGCCTTGCCTCTTCCTAGCTTCTGGTGGCTGGTGAGCTCCTTGGTGTTCGTGGGCTTGTCCCTGCCTTGTTCCACTCCATCGTCACAGGGCCTTCTTCCCTGGCTTTCTCTGTGTCTTGCCCTTGTCATAGAAGGACACCAGTCGCTGGGGTCAGGGTCCTTCCTAATCCAATATGACCTCATCTCTACTGATCACATCTGCAGAGAGCCTGTTTCCCAATAAAGCCACATTCTGAGACTCCAGGTAGTTATGAATTTGGGGGGAGAAGGAGGTGAATTTATACCTGTACAAATAAATAAGTTTTTCTTTTTAGGAGAAATCATATTTGGCTAGATTTGTGGGTATTTTTCCTGCATTTCTAGTGATGAGGAGCAGATGGTCCTACTGCAATGTTAGCTGAAAGAGACATCAGGCTTCAATACGACCATTTCTGACAGTAACATGCTTCTTAATTGTCTTCTCATCTAGCCTCGGCCGTTTATCACATCCATATTGTGAATCACATCACTGAAAGAAATCGCTTTGTTGGCATTACTATGCCTATCAGTTCATGCTGCGGGGTGGATTACTGTGGATATGAACTTCTATGTTATACTTGGCCATGTTCATGGGCTGTCAACTGTGCCTACAGTGTGGCAGTCAACCTGACATCTCCTTTCCACTGTCATCTACAGGTTCTTTTTCTTTCTTTAGTGTTGGATCTCCCGTCTCCTACCCCTATCTTAGCTTTGTATTCACCTTTATTGGTACCCATTTTTATGAAACATATTTTCTAGTACCTTCCAGAGAAAGTGGAGAGGGCAGTTAAAATTATCTTTTGTTGTGTGTCTAAAATAAAACTGGATATCTACGCCAGGTATAGAACTGTAGTTGGAAATCATCATTCTTTGGAGATCTGAAGGTGTTATATGTTGCTTGTTTCCACTGTTGCTGTTGAAAAACCCCAGGCCTTTGTTGGTTCTCTAGATCTGCTATACTTCCTTTTATACTTTGTTGTTCGATTTTTTGTTTGTTTGTTTTTGTTTTGTTTTGTTTTTGTTTTGTTCTGTTTTTTGATCTCTTTGTTTTAATCTCTGGGAGATTTCCTCAATTTCATATTATAACACTTTCATAAGCATTTTTCTGGTGATCATTTTTCTAACTTTTATGATAACATCTGAATGTTCTTCATATTATCTTGTTCTTGTTTTATGAACAGCCTATATGATCACAGTGAGGATACTGTTATTTTTTCTTCCTGCATAATATTTGTTCTCTCCAAGTTGCTTTTTTTACCTATTTGTTTATTGGTATTTTTGTTTCTATCTTCCTTGTTAAAGTCTGCCCCCAGATATCTAATAACTGACCCGCCTGCTTGTGATTAAGAATGGCAGGAAGGAAGAGCTCAAAAGCAGACTGAACACTTCAAGCACCTTAGTGGGACTGGCAAACTTGAACTTTACTGGAGGGAGATCTAGATAGTTATTAGGAAAACCTGGATATCAATATCTTTGCTTTCTTCTTTTATGAGAAGGCAAATTTCCCAGAGATGGATCTTCTACCCTCCTGTCCCTGGTTGCCTGAGTCCTGGGAGCCAATTAAAGGAAGGGACAGAAACCTTGGTTATTTATCAGTTTCTGTTCTACTCACATCTTCGTGACATCATACATATACTCCCAACAGTCCAGTCCAGGGACCAGCTCACCTTCCCTAGCACACCGATCTCCAGCGCACGACAAGGAAGAGAGGGGAGGTCGAATGAAAGGGGAGAGCTTATCTAGGAATCTTTTATATCATCGTATATTCTTTCACAGCAAACTGCTTCACTGCTAGTTCCATAGATACTGCCAGTTCCTAAGTTTCTGAAAATCCTACAGTTTAATTTTGGTTCTTTCTCAGTTTTTTCTATTTCAAGGTTAGCATTTGCTAAGTGGGTAGTCCTTGCCCATCTGCTCTCTCTGACTTCCACCATGCTGGTGCAATAGTTTTCTGTCCAGTCTTTGTGAGTCTATGTCTTTAAAAAATAACCCCTTTATTATACAGTTTTAGTGAAGTTGAAAGGATATAAGATACATGTACTTAATCTTGCCTCTTAAATCATAAAACTTCTGGAATAAAGTTTATTGTAAAAGAAAGCAATTTCAGCCCCAAAAGGTAGGCTTTCATTTATTTTGACTCAAATAACACAAAATGTAAACTAAGGTCTACAACAATGGTAGTTTGTTGGCTGATTATTGTTTTCCCAGAAGAAATACACGGGTCTGGAGTAGTGGAGCCTAAGATAAAATTCTAACGATAATCAGCACCACTTGGCAAATAAATTACTATGATTATTCTGGTAAGCATCACATGGAGACAAAAAAGAAATTATGAAAGTTATGGAGTAATCAAAACACACCATTTTATTAAAATGAGGCAATGATTATCAGGGTCAACTAACACCATAAAAAAGACCACTGGATTTTATGTACCTCCTGATGTGAGTGCACAATGAAACCGTAATGTTAGCAAACCACCAAACATAAATCTCTCAAGATTAGAGATATAATTATAGATTTACAGGAAATACAGGGGTCAGAATATCTAAAATAACATATAGGATGTAATGAGAAAAAAAAAAAAACACCTTACTTACTGCGGGAAAGTATATAAAAGAAAATTCCACTAGAACCTTTGGCAACAGTGGAAGTGTTCTGCATCCATATTCTTCAGGACAGTGGCCCCATGGAACTACTGAGCACTTGAAAGGTGTTTAGTGTGATATTTTAATTTTATTTAATTGTAGGTTAAATTTGTATTTAATTTTAATTAGTTCAAATTTAAATACCATATTACTTCATATAGCTCTTTAGAACATTTCAACAAGAGAGATTAAGGGCCTTATAAGAGAAAAGGGCCTCAAAAATGTACCTTCCAATTACAATGTATAAATTGTTATTTGGATATTAATTAAAAGGAAGCATGCAAAATCATATAACAAAACAAGTGGGGAAAGGGAAGTACTTATATATGATGATATTAAAGAGTGAGTTTTTAGTGTACAGTAAGGATGTCATAGTTATATCTAAAAACAGTTTCCATCTGAAATGTTTATGCAAAACATTCACAGATAAAGTTAGCCGATGATTTAGATTTGGGTTCAGCAGAATCCAAGGTAGGGCTGAGGTACAGATAAAATGAGAAACATGAAATACAGTTGATCGTAAAATCATTGTTGAAGCTACTGATGACCAGGTGTCCGCACATCATGCTATTCTCTTTACTCTTAAATATGCTAGAAAATTTCACACATTTTCTTTTAACACACACATTCCACCTCCAGACATCCTGATTCTAATGTACAACTAGGGCTGAGATCCCTGGGAAAAATGTAAATAGAGTCAACTTTCTATGGAGAGTTCTAAGTGAGAATATAAATATTCCAGAGGCACGGTATAAAATGGAAGATGTCTCTCCCTCACCTTCAGAAAACTCTACTGCACCATTACTGCAATTTGAGGCTTTATTATAAGTGTAACTTTAAAAAATCAATTTTTCAACTTTGGAATTTTGGTACATTCTCAAGATCAGAAGATGAAGGTTGAAAAAGCAATCGATACAAATAGACTTTTCAAGGCATTCTTCTGCTTCGTGTGAGGCTAATAAGGACCTAAACCAGAAGAGATGAAAACCTCTGCATGTGTCCCTATAACTGCTTTAGAAATGAAGCCTCGAATGTGAGCGAAGAGGATAAATACAAACATTTACCCGTCATTAAGGTCATCTTAGGAACCCACAGGCTTCTCAGGATGTTTTATAACTAGAATCAGATATGGCAGACAGAACTAATAAAGTTGCAGAAAACTAAAAGTCTACTACAGGTATAGCCTTTCTCTTATCATTGATTATTTCTTTTCCTCTGACTGTAGAATAATTTTTGTGTATGAGTTTAATAAATAGCTATTCAGAAATAAATTCCCTGGGGCCATAAAGGTAAACATCTATAGAAGAGCACACTTTACAATGACTGCAAGAGGTCCAGCTTTCTGATTAGACCTTTCTAAATTTTCACATGAAATAAAACCATACCAGCTTTTCAAACTTTGCAATCATGATTACAGGGTATCCTCCTTCTGTTGTTTATTCATATGTCCCTACTGGGGTAAAAAAAAAAGAAAAAATTAGCATGCCCTGTGCCTGCCAATTTATATATAAGGTATTTACTACTTTAAATAAAATAAAATTTTTAAAATAAAATAAAATAAATAAAATAATAAAATAAAATAAAATAAAATAATAAAATAAAATAATAAAATAAAATAAAATCTTTTAATAAAATCTTGTCAAGGTTATTATCTCCACCTTATAGTTAAAGTAGATTCAGAGAGGCTAACTCATTTGCTCACTGTCACATTTAGTGGAGTAGACTTTAAACCTAGTTTGACTGAAAACCCTTCTGAAAAGACTTTCATTGTGCCGTTCTGCTTCTGCTCTGCAAGTGTCTAGCTTTTACATGTACATAAGAAAAAGCTGAAAGACACATTCTGTCGGGTAAGATGGTTTATTACCTAAAATAGAATATTTTAAACTATACTAGCAAATTTTAGAAAATGTGAATGTATTTGTTTCCTAGGGCTGCCACACAGTTACTACACACTTAGTAGCTTAAGACAACAGAAGTTTGTTCTCACGGGGGCTCTGGCAGTATCGGTGTCCCCATCGTACTCAGCAGGCATCTCTTTGGCCTCAGCCTCTGCACGTCCAATTCTGCCCAAGAAGTTGTTTTCCCTTTTCCATGAAGGGCAGCATATGTTTGCAGCCAATGGTCTCTCTCAGCCCATGTCCTGCTGTAGGTCGCAGAGACCCGACAGCCATCCTTTATTTCACCCCATCTCTGTCCTCTTCTGTCCAAGCTCACACAGTTTCTACTGCCACAGCAGTCTCAAAAGTCATGTCTGTCTCCCATGTGTGTAACAGGAATCCATACCATCGGGTAAGAGGACTCTCCAGAGACCCTTCCCGGATAACCCCATGTGGATTCCTGGCTTCTGCTAAGAGCTGTTGGGATCCCTGAGCACACACCCAACTGATCAGCACAAGATGTCCAGCCACACCCTTCAGCCTCTCTCCAGTGCATGAGTCCCCAGTAGTAAAGGGTCCCGTTATCTCCTTCCCCTCACAGTTTGCTATACTTTTAACCCTTTGTTTGTAAATCTCTCCAGCTGGACATCCAAGTTCATTGCTTATGAGTTCTGCTGTCCTCCCAACCATAGAAAGCAATCAGCCAAGTGTTGCGCCACCTTACAACGCGGAATGCTTTTCCGTCGTTTCCAATAACGTGCTCCTGGTTTCTTGGTGAGACTGCACCAGAAGCACCTTGACAACCACATTTCTACCCACAGTCTTCAACGGCTCGAATCCTGGATTAACGGAACCTTCACAAAGGCTCCGAAGGGGGTTTGGGGAATGTGCATTGTGAGACGTGGAGTGGACTATTGAAATTCGGTGGTACAGAATTGCTAGAACTAACAGAAGAATTTTTATGGATCCACTGTTTTTGATAAAAGTGAGAGTGAAAAAATTTGATAACAATTTACTCGACTTCCCTGAGAAAGTGTTTTCTCAGGCTTTCCTGCCGGTGCTCCAAGCACGTGGAATTGGGGCTACCTCCAAAAGTGCCTTTGTCAGACAGGCATTTCGGATATAAGGGTTCACATGTGTGGACAATTCTTACTGTGAAATTAGGTTTTTGAACAAGGCCAAGAGTTTCCCAAATGGCATATCCTAATAACTTAAATCACATTATGTGTTGGTTCCAAGTCAAATTATTTATTTCAACTTCCCATAAATGTTCATAGCATTTGGGAAAATTTTTAAATTCCACTTTCATAATTCCTTATGACACTCAGGTTACCTGCCAAATTCCCAAAGCATCACTAACTCAAATAAAACTATTTCTAGCCTCGAAATCAAATACAATTCTCTGAAGTACGCCCTGGCTAAGGAAGGATTTTACCATAGGTGTCCCTGTAGAAGAATTCATTAGTTGGTAGGTAACACTGTTAGGGCTGCACAGATCTGGAAGCAAGTATTAGATGAATTGTGGTCACCTCTGATTAGATTTAGCCCTGAGGGAATAATTCCATACATCAAGGTAGCAAAGGAGCTATCGCACCTGCAGTGCTTTGTCCCTGATGAATTTCGCTCTCTATTAGGCATGAATAGCTAACTTTTAAGGAGGATTCGAGAAGAACATGCATACCACATCGAGGTGAAACTCTTTAAGCTCACACTTTCCTATAAAATGCACTCCGGGTCTGCTCACTGTACACCAGAAAATAGCTCTTGTTGTTAAACTAAGTCAGTAATTTATATGACAACTTTAAATCTCTTAGCTTGCACCTCTAACGTGAACTTTAAAAATTAGCAATGGGAGATGACATACTAATTTCAAGAGAAAAATTAAAGAACATAATTCTAACTGACATGAGAAATATTTATGGTGACTGGGATTTTTTCTCACTTATCATTTTTTCCTCCTTCAGATTTCCAATGCAACTTATCAGCCCCTTTGCTCTTTTTCTATGCTCAGAAATTTCCAAGGAAATGTAAATATGGGCTAGGAATCTATTATTTTAGTAGGAACAGCAAAAAATAAGTTCAAGGATGAATATCCAGAAAAAAATAAATATCTGCTTTATGTTACGCATTCTGTTAAATAATTGATTCGCCCTATCTCAGTACACATCTCCAACAGCTTCTCATGGTAGATGTCACAGGACTGCAAAACAGAGCTCCTCTTATCTCACATTTGACTGAGGCTTTGATGGCAAAGAACAGAGAAATGGGTTTGAAGCAAACTGTTGTGTACACCTACAAAGGACTAGCAAAGGAAGTATCTGCCACTCCGTTTTACAAATTTTACTTCAACATCTAAGTTTGGAAAGATTTAAGTGGTTAAAGGGAGAGACAGAGAGAAAGAGAGGAGTTTCAGAGAGAATTTCTTTGGAGAGAAGTGGTTAAAAGCCTTGGCATTCATATGAGAAGGGAGAAAAACATGCCTCGTGTTAAGTCAGGGAGAGAGGACTTCAAGGCTCAGAGAACTTGACTTTGTACCTTATGAGGTATAGGGAATGGTGCCAGACTGATGTCTCAACACGTCCTAACACGTGAGTTCGTAGTTACCTACCTGCCCTGAGCGTACAGACAGCTGAGCTGGGAAGGAGTTGCTGCATTTTCACTTGCCAAACAGTGCTGCAGGGGAAAGGATTGTGTACATTTTGACAGGAGCCCACTAGGGCTTGTTTTGGATCACACCAAATAGGGCTAAGTGAAGACATGACGGGCCCTAACACAGCAGATTCCCCTCCAGATGCTCATTCCTTCACTCATTCCTTCAACAACATTTACTGACCATCTACTGCATGCTAGGCGTCACTCTAGGCACAGGGAGATACAGTCGTGAATAAAATAGATAACGTGTGTCTACTGAGACCTTACGTTCTATTGAGAGAGGATGCATAATAAATAAATATGCCCAATTTTAAAAAGTGCTTTAGAGAGAAATAAAACCATAAAGACAGAGCACAAAGGTTGAGTAAAAGAGTCAGCTAGGGGCTGAGAGAGGGCCCTGTAGTGAGGAGCTAGGAAGGATGCGCTGGCTGCGTCCCAGGAAGGATGGGTAGAGGTCCACAGTAAGAGAGTCTCTGTGAAGCCAAACATGCCCCAGGCGAGAGTCCACTTTCAACATTCACGGAGTCTGGAAAACACAAATACTATTTCATAGGCTGCCATTTTCCCACATCTCTCCTCTCTCCCCTGACTCACCCCAACACTTGAGGAGCCAGAGCAAACTAGTGGGTGAGAAGATGAAATGCTGAGGACAAGAAGAAGAGTAGCAGAAGGAGAAACGTGGAAGCTGACCAAACCTGCCTTCCCTGTTACTGGTTTCCACCCGTGGAATATTCAAGGTGTAGGAGGGGAAACATCTTAAGCTCCAATAAAGGTTGGAATTTCTGATTGTTCAACTGCACTAGCAACGAAACAGAGTAAGTACTCCTTTCATGGGACTTATCTCAGACTTCATGCCAGGAGACACCAACAACTAATTCACCAAGGTCGTATGAATCGAAGTGCGAGAAAAATAAAACTGCTTAATGAGTGTGCCCCACTGAGCTCTATTCTTTCAGCGTAACAGTAGGAGTTAGCATTAGTGCCCACAGAAGAGAGGCTGAAGCTGGGAGAGTGAATTAACCTGTTCCTGTTCACTCAGAACTAGGAAGCAGCGAAGCCAAAATGTCAGAGTGAGAAAATCAGAGCTATAATGACGAGTCTGGAAGAAGCACTCCTTGATCCCGACGCCTTGAGGAGAAGGACCATTCAAGAAGGAGTATTCCCTTGTGAAAGGTTCTTTTCTCTTTCGGGTCCTTTAAGGGCCAAACAACCTGAGGTTCAACCCAACTCCTGCACTGAGAACGCTGCTCCCCTGTTCGTGGTGTCGAATGTGGGAGCATCTCTCCCCCATCTCAGACACGATCGGCCTATCTCACCTTCTGCCCACGCGATATTCTAAAGCCCAACTTGATGTTCACTCACTGGAGCTGTCGGGCGTGTTTCTAAACTCATATTAAAACCGGCACAGTCCTGGGATTTATGATGTGCTTTGCTGCAGATGATTATTTGATGTCACAATAACCAAAAGAGGGACAGCTATAATTCTGACGACTTTATCATAATAGAAAATAAAACTGAAGATAAAAGAGTGTGAATTGCTCAGAGTTATAACGCTGCTGAGTGTTAACGACAAATGGTGAACACAAACCTTCCAACTTAAAGTCTAATGTGCTTAAGAAGATAAAAGAAAGCCCTTTTCCTGAATTTGATAAAAGGAGTTTAAGCAATCATTTGTGTGGGAAACACACCAAGTAATTTGCAATTTTCACCACTTTTAAAGATAATATTTGCTATAATTTTGTGTCTTTTTTGTTAGCTAGACAAATGCCGTCTGGGACTTCCTACTGAGCATAGTTATTTGTTGGAAGGTCTTGGTTAAACTGTCTTAAGGCTCTCCTTATTTCTAAGAAGAAACTAAACATTTCCCTAGTTAACTTTTACAACATATTCTCAAAGTGTCATATATATGGTAGGAAAATATAATTGTTTACTTTTTTCTGGAAGAAAAATAACGAAGGCTTTCTCTACAAAATTCTAACAATCAGTAAATATTTAAAACAACTCAGTCACTGAATTTCAAACAACTAGGTTGACATTTTTCTGTTTCTGTGGAATTAACATCACACATTTGATATGTGCTAACAGACATACTAGGAATTGTTCAAATCTTCACCAAATCAACTTCAAGATGGAAATGCTGAACTACTATGAGAATCTGTATCTATAAATATGCAATCATTTAATCATTTGGATAACTGTTCTTCATTCAACATATATTTAATGTCTCTAGGTAGTGACCCATAATTGCTGTTACAGATTTGCTGCTATTATTTTTAAAAAACTAAGATGCATTTTCACAAAACTGAACACAGAAAAAGACAAGATGGGCAATGCCATAATGATGAATTTATACATATGTGTATAGACTTCCCTGTACCTCAAAAATACTTTGGAGCATATGTCCTTCAAAGGCAAATAAATCCCATCAAGTGACTGAAATTTAGAGTGTGCCATGGTAACGGTGCTTTCTGACAAAAATTAGTTGGATGTTACAAAAGTTCAGATTAATATTTCATAAAGCACTTTACAATGATTTCATTATATATTATCAGCAAGTTATAAATTTCAAAGAGCTCTCACAAGTGAAATACTCAGATGAAATGAGAACGTGTTTTTCCTTTATTACTTTTCTTATCTTCACATTCTATTTGTGGTTATACAGGCAGAATTCCTTGAAATTAGAAATATATAGGCAAAGGGATTTTCTTCCTAATAAAACAGCATTTTATTTTTAACCTCCTGTACCACAGTCATTTTCTAATATATTAAAGTGAGAGAGTAGTGTGATGGACCTTCAAGTATCCATCAGATAGCTTCAGTAATTAACAATAAATAGTCGATCTTGCTATATCTATGCCTCACTTCGTAATTATCTTGAAACAATCCTCAATATCTTAGAATTTCTTCTATAAATACTTTACTTCCTATTTTTAAGAGGTTGCTTTTTAAAAAAACATAACCATAGCATCATTATAATCCTCAATAATTAATAACAATTTCTATATAGCATCAAATATTTAGTCAATAGTCAGGTTTCTAGAGTTTGATTGCATTTTTTGTTTCCTTAATATGTCTGCAACATTTCATTTATAGGTTCCTTCTCTCATTTTTATTGTTCAATTTATTATTGAAGACCTTGAATTGTTTTTCCTGAAACATTTCCTATAGATTTTGCTAATCTAATCCCTGTGTTTATCTCCTATACTTCCTATAAACTGATAGGTTTTGTATCTTTTGCAAAAAAATACCTAAAGGTGATTTTTAGTATGTATGCATGCATTTCTGCACCTTCTCTGAGGCCACCTAATATCTAGTTTTCTTTTTTTATGATTCATCTACATGTTCAGGTGTTGCCACTTTGACCCATTCATTATAAAGTTTCCACGTGCCGTCCACTCACTGTTGTCAGCAGCCACTGACGTTCCTTGCAAAGATCCCTCAGAGACTGCAAAATGGTAATATGATCTTCCAGTTGTTCCTTGTACATTAACCGGATTTTTCATAGAGGAAAACACTCAGGCATTTACTATTTGGTTAGCTTGAGGTATAGGTTTTATAAGGAAGGAAGGACAGATACATGATTGTTTTTTATGTAGTAAGAATCTAGGACTCTCTTCTCCTTGTATCCTCACATGGGAGAAAAGGCAAGCTCTCCAGGGCTTCTTTCTCTGTTCAAAGGACACTAATCCCATCCTTGAGGGCTCTGCCCTCCTGACCTACTCACCTCCCAAGGGCCCCACCTCCTAACACCAAGACATCGGGCATGAACTTCAGCCTATGAAGTCTGACAGAACACAGTTAGGTCACAGCCCTTTCGCTTACAGTTTCTTTTATTTTATTCCATAGTTACTTACGATTTGCCCCTAAAACCTACAACCTTTACTTTTCTTCTTCACAGCCTATAAATTTATATCTAAATATAGCTTTCATCGTGTTGTATAGGTATCACTGGATTTTCTTTACTTTCTATGTGGTTTTTAATTTTCCTTCTATTTATGCTTTGATGCTAATATTAATTTCAAAAAGTTAAGATTTGTCAGCATTTTATTATTTATTTGTAATTCTGCAGAAAATTTAATATCAAAGCTCTGCTCTTTAAATTTGTTCTCCTTAATGGCCAAGTGTGTGACCGAATTTTTTAAATGCTCAGAAAATGTTCATAACAAACACAAATTCTTTATATGAATATGAAATGCTCCGTCTCTCTAAAAGCCTTGTAATGATGATAGACACCCCTGGTCACCTTTAATATGTGCATATGTGTTATTCTGTTCATGCAGGTCTTTTTTCCTATTAGAACAGTCAAGTTCTGACAGTAACATGAACTATGTCATTGTGCTTGGGACTTATTTGTAACCACTTTCTCTTTGCTCTTCATAGATTTCCTGTATGCGTTTAATTGCTATTTTTTATTCTTTTATTTTTATTTATTTATTTATTTTTGGTACACACTACCCTGTTACATTATTATTATAAATTATCTTTTTTTTTCATTATGCAGTGCCCTTCTTCACTGTTTATTGCTTTTAATGTCTCTTAGATATAACATATCTACACAAATTTCCCTATTGTTTGTATTTTTCTAGTAGTTCTCTACCCACGCATTATTTTCAAACTTTTTTCACTTTTATTAGTCATGTGTTGCTTGCAGAAATATAACTGGCTTTAAAAAAATTAGATCTAATCTATCTTGGTTCATTTGCATGTAACATAATGACTAAAATACCTGACTTCTTTCTGCCTGTCTTATTTATGCTTATTACACATTTTATATTAATTTCTTCATTTTCATTTTCTAAAAGTGTTGATTTTTCATAGTTATTACCATTTATTAGTTTGACTGCTGCCATAGCCAAGCACATGTTTCCCTATAAGGACTCAAAAATGATATACCAAATACTCCACCACCAAGATTCACTGTCCTGGGTATCAAGAACTCGTGTTCCTTATCTAAAACTGTTTCACTTCAGTAATATGGGACCTTTAAAACACTTTCACTTTTTCCCCAATTCCTCCTACCCATTCTCTATTTCTTTCATTAGTGAGACCCTTTGAAATTCACTCTCCCTCTTTCTTATTCACATTTAATTATGAGTAGAAAACCGTGTGAGGTGTGTGGATGTGCATGTGGCAGAAGGAAGGGAGGGAGATATCTGCTATGGCTTCTTACTTGACATGTTTTCTGGGTATCTTCCTTGGAGAACATGTTAAATATTCAGTTCTTACATCTCCTATTTCACTCACCATGACGGCTGAATGATATCTGGGTTGAGCACGAGCATTTTGGGTTACATTTCTTTCTTCTCACTTGTATGTAGATGGTTTGCCATTGTCTTGTGGCTTTAAACCTTAGATGAGAAGTCTGATATTACCGTGACCTTTTTCTAAGCCATTTGTAGCTAACTTATTGTTTCTCCTTGGAAGTTTATGAAATTATAAGATTTTTCTCTTTATCAGGAACTTGACCAGAATCTTTCTAGATTCCCTCCATTTTTTTACTTATCATGCCATACTAGAATTCAGTGTAAGCAATTAATCGGTAAACTTGATCTCATCTTTAAAAAATTTTATTGTTTGTTGTTGTACCTCTCTGCGACTTTTATTTTAAAGGCCTAGTGTTTTGTATAATATCCCAGAGTTACATTTCAATATTCTTATCTTTTCCATTATGATTTCTGTTGTCATTCTACTTTGTGGTTTGATATGTATTATATCTGACCTCCTAGTAAAAACAGTGGAGTCTCAACAATCCCTCTTTAGAAAAAAAAAAAAAAACTGCTTCATTGAGATATCATGGGAATTTGTCTTGTTTTCCGTAAATTTAGTTGTTGTCTTTGTCTGGTTCCAAAATTTCTCTTTCAGCAGCTCTGCGTCTCTGGGTATGCATTCTGTTTTTGTGCCAGCTCACCTTCCTCTCTCTGGCTGATGGCTTCCAGCTAGTTGGTTACGCTCTTCCTTGAATGCTTGGAAGTTCTGGCCCTACTGTTGGAGTATATTCAGAGTGGCAGGCCCAAAGTGGTAGAAAGCTACGTGGTTTCTTCCCTCAATGACTGCGATAAAAGTAGACTTGAAGCTCTCTGCAGAAGCATCTAAAAGGAGCTTCTCTGCTTTCTGCTCTCTCTGATGTCACCTGGCCTAGGAACCAAGAAGATGCAGTTCACAGGTAAATCTCTCCTGTGGCTTCTGAGGAATCAGGGACATCAGGCGCAACCATGTTGCATTAGTACCAGCCACCCCTCATGATCATCAAGGACACGCTCTCCCTAATTACTGCTTTCTGGTCCTCTCCGCAGATGCTCATGAGGTGCTCACTTAGCACCAGTTCACTCCACTAGAATCCAGCAGAATCCAAGATTGCCCTTGTGGCTCCTCCAAGTCAGAAGAAGCTCAGAAGCTTTTCTCAATAAATCTCTGTGAAATAAAATCAACTCTTTGCTTTTCTCTATCACAGCTTCCACACATGTTGAATAACAATATTCTAGATTTAAAATGGACTTTGAGATTACTTTATTTCATACATGAGAAAACACAGAAGCTGAAAATATGAAGTGATTATGAAGATAATCAGCTACCAAAGCAGACTTTTAGGCAATTATGCCACATGTCTCTTCAACGTTATGAGATGCCATTTAATATGGCACTGCTCAGTGCTGGTTGTCACAGAGCAGACTGGAGTCCTTTCGGAGAGTAGACTTCAAAGTAACACTTCAAACTTTTTTTTTTTTTGGAGGAAGGTCAGGTATATGAAAATTCTCTAATTTATAAATATGATAATTATTAAATCTGTTCATTAAATTATGATGAATTTTTATAGGTATGGGTTGGTTTAGGTAGAGAAAAAATTACATAGTTTTCTCCAAGCCAAATGCTAAGATTAACATTTTAAAACTAAACAAACTAGTAGACTCAATGATTTGATACTCATGGATAAACCTAAAATATTACCCCTAGAATGCTATAATTTTGCAACCTTCTTTGAGCTAATGTGTGTATCTGTGTATATGTGTATGTGTGTGTGACAGACTTCCCTGTCAGCCATTTAATTGGCTAGTGGTGGGATTTACTGCCAAGTAAGCAAACTGTGGTCTTTAAAAAAAAAATAATTGAAAAATTTGAAAACCCTTATTCATAAAGATCTATGTACCTCTGTGAATTGTAGCATTATTCGCAAAAGCCAAGACATAGAACAACCTAAGTGTCCTGCAACCGATAACTGGATAAAGAAGACATGGTACATCCACATAATGAAAAAACGATGAAATATTGCCACTTACAACAACACGGCAAATGAGAGTATCATGCTAAGTGAAATAAGTCAGATGGAAAAAGACAAGACTATATGATTTCACTCATACATGGGATATAAAACCAAAGGCAACAACAACAACAACAAAAGAAAACACAGACAACAGTACAGCGGTTACCAGAGCGGAACAGACAGGTGATGTGTTACATTCCACTGAGTAATCACCACCGCAGTCTAGCCTCCTTCCTGTACCCTCGTGGCATCCTCCCCCACCCTCTTCCCCTCCAGTAGCCCCTTACTGATCTCCTATCTACTCCATTAGCAAAGGCAGGGAATCTGCGCTAAGTAGAAAGCCAAACACATGATACCCACCATGGGTCAGATGGACCTGACAGCAGGGAATTAGTCCTATATACTCACAGTCTAGGGGAGGAGGACATTATGCACCATGCAAGGTGGCATGCGGTTTACACTTGGGAAGGGAATACACAGGGATGTGGAAGCAGACTCTGGTCATTGCGGGAAGATGTGATTGATTTGTCTGAACAATTCCACGGGTTGGAGAAGTTAAGTTGAGGGCCAGGCGGAGTGCAGCTGATCTGGCTGATAGAAGGACCACCAAGTGGAGGGGCTTCCCCACTTGGGTTGGGAAGGAGGAGGGGGAAAATATTTGGGAAGATAGGGGATCTCATGGTTAGGCTTCTGGGGCCCTGGCAGGCTTGAAAGTGTAAAGCAGCATTTTAGACTTTAAAATATAGTGTGTTTAAGATCAGTTTGGGGGTGTTGGTTTCTCAATGCTGGATCACTAAAATCAGTTGTTAAAAAGACAGAAAGACTTTTAACAGAAATCATCATTATATTTCTGTTGACTGCATTGATTCTTAATGAAACATTCATAAGCTTGACACCTTAGCAAGTTCTAAAACATAAGTCAAGGGTTCGCTACTTTAGCATCAGGCATCAAATACAGATTTACATTTACATTTAAAAACTTGAACGCTAATTGGGAGAGTTGCTGATATGTTACAGCAAACCGTGCAACATTATATATCATTTTCTTCAATTTTGTGTATTTTAATAAACTGTCTTTCTACCTGCATACCTCCAATCATGATGCCAGGAAACAACATGGTATCAAAAAACACTGGCAGTATTTGTAATAATGCTGTTATTTAGCTCTGTTAATTGTAATCACACGAGAAAAACAAAACTTTGGAAGAAAATTGTCGTAATTATATATAACAGCAACTTAAATTAGAATTATATGATCTCTCAGTATCCAAAGAGAATGGTTTTTGTACATTTAAGTGGAATATTCAAGTTTTTCTGGTTATTTGCTTTTATAAAATACAGAAACTTTAATGTCCTTGTTGATATACCACACACAGGTCAAATATATATATTAATATTTTAAGTAAATACGTGTTTCTTATGTGTAGACATAAACAAAGTGAGGTTACACCTAAAGGTAATAATTATAATATACGCTAACTCACCTAACATGGCTCACATAAAAGTGGGCACAGATAACAGAGGAAAGGCTCAACTCAGTGACGAAATTACCTCACTAACTGCTGCTTTACTTTCTCATTGAGATGGTCTCTTAGAAAGACGCATGAAGCCTTGCTAAAATTTGGACTGGGAGCAATGTGAAAGAGAGAAACTTGAGTGAAACACTAAAATGATGAAATTTGATTTCGAGAACTCGTACCTGCCATCCAAGTAGAAAATGTTAAATTCTCTATGTTGGAAAGTGGAGACTATTTTGTGCCCAATTCCCTGCACGCATTGAGTTTTCATTTTTATTACTCCTTGGATTAATGTTCAATTTTGAGTTGCTCCAAGTCTGCTTTGATATACTCAAAATGTTGTCTAAATAAATAAATGTGTCACATGGGGTGACATATTGTCACTAATATATATGTATTATATTTGTTTTCTAATCATCTTTCACAAGCTTTAAATTTTATCATATTCTCCATGTAGTAATAAACCCATTTCCATTGCAAACTTGTAACCATAATGGATAGCGACCTTCAGGGGATACGTTTCTGAGAAATTTATTTCCCCTCATGTTGCTCAGCCACCGAGGGAATGAATGTGTTTCTATGACAGATAAGGACCACACTGATCGTTTTTAAAATGGTCTTGGGGCACCACAAATCAATAACAGAGAAAGAAAATGCAAGATAACAATATTTCTTTTCATTAGGTTGATGGATGGCAGTCCAGATTTATGCATTGAAATTGTCTCTTTAACAGATATTAAAGAACCTTAAGCATATATCTTGGCTGTGTAAGGCCTGTTTTCTATTGAATAATCAAAACAACAGTGAACCCTATTTAATTACAACATGGTTACTTCGCGGAAATACAATAACCAAAAGGATATCAAATTAAAAGACAGAATATATTTACCACAAAGTATACTATTCTACCCTGGAATCTAAAACTGCCACATGCTATAACTTTAAATTAATTTTTTAGTATAAGATAGTTCTGCCATAATAAAAGATTCCATAGGAACATATTTTTTTTAACAAAAACAACTGTTCACTTGAGCAACATGGACTATTAATGGTGTCCTACAAAACTGTCCTGGGAGAAGGCACACATTTCATGGGGTATTTTAAGTGCAGCAACGTTGAAATTCTTTTGGTGCAAAAGCATGCCTTTAAAAGAAATTTGAGCCAAACTGAAATTACAGCATTTGGAAGAGATTTTTTTTCTCATTGCTCTCATTTTTCTCTGAGAGTGTTATATATGCCTGAATTACATATAATAAATGGGAGAATGCTTCTTTTAGAGAAATTTCCAAGATGTGCCTTTACAAAAATTTTGATGTTTTCCTTATGTGAGAACTCTATATAAATTCTTTCTTATCACTCAGACATCAAACTGAAATATCTTCTAAAGTGTTGCTCTGGTAAAATTACCAATAACTTTGTCAAAAGTGAAAAATTTAAGCAATTCAGTGAAGGAAAACAAATGTTATTTGATATAAAATTCCACTTCATTGCCTAAATTTTTCTCCATCAGTTTTTGCTAGATGCATGCAAATATACGTCCACACTCTTTTGAGTAGTTTGACGTAGTACCCACGAAATGTGTCAAATCAACATCATTTGTAGAATTTGATAATAAAATATGATTTGAGATATAAAATAAATGTATTTCCCTTTTCACTCCTCCAAATAAATGTGCAGACATCCAGTTAAGATGGCAGGTCCCTAAAGCTGTCTGATAGAATTCTCCCATGATCTGACATATGTGTCATCCATATGCCAAAGTACTGAAAAATGTACATTAATTTGAGTCCTAGTGATAATTTCTCTTTCTATGCACTAAAAATTAACAATACAAGAGGAAATTTAAAAAATCTATGACACTATGAAAAAGAATAAAATACTTAGAAATAAATTTAATAACGGGAGTCTAAGACTTGCACACTTAAAACCACAAAATGCTGCTGATGGAAATGAAAGAAAACCTGAATAAATGGAACAACAATCTTTGTCAATGAACTGGAAGACTTGCTCTTGTTAAGATGGCAGCAATCCCCAAAGTGCTCAAGAAATTCAGCACATTCCCTGTGTAAATTCCAACCACCATATTGCAGAAATGCAAAACTTAATCCTCAAATTCATATGGAATCTCACGAGACCTTGAATCCTCAAAACAATCCAGAAATGGGAGGGAAAAAATTGAAGGGCTCATACTTCTTGATTTCAAAACTTACTGTATAGCTATGGCTATCAAAACAACAGCATGCTGACATAAGAATAGATGTATAGCTTAACAGAAAAACTGAGAATCCAAAAATAAACCGAATCTATGGTCAACTGATTTTTGACAAGCCACCAAGCCCATTCAATGCAGGGAAGAATAGCTTCTATAACAAGTGCTGAGAATACTTCTCACTACAGCAATCCAGTTTCCATCTCTCCTAGTCAACTAAGACAAACTCAGCAAGGCTGATGAACAGCTCCCGTTTTCTAAATGTAGAGAACAAGTCTTCACCCAACTGGATGGCATGGAAGCCTTTCACGACTTCTCAGTACTACGAAAGCCAGCGTCATAACCCGCCCTCTCATGGTCTTCCTCCTCACTCTTCAGTTACGCTCCACCATTACTGTTCGTGGCCTATTTTTCTTGCCTGTCATGTAAATGAGGATGTTCTTCAAGCGACTGATTTTTAATGCAAATCAGTGACATCCCAGCTAACAAGATAAACAGAGGAGCTAACTTGAGCCGAGTTGTGAGACAGGCTTTTACTGTGGTTCAAGAGAGTGATGTGAAAATCATTTGTTTAAGAAGATATTCACTACACTGACTCCAATTTATTCAGCGACATTGAACTTGCTACTTAATCTTTTTTCGGTTATGGTTTTTCTATCTTCCACATTATTTCCATAATCTATCTTCCACATTATTTCCATTTTCTATCTTCCATACTTGCTGTTTACCTTACCAAAATGCTAGGATGTTTCCAAGTTGTTTGCAAATTGTTTTTTAAAGCCTCTGAGGATGTTTTCTATAAGCGCCAATAAATGAAAACGTTATGTAGCCATAGCTTGCAAATATTTTCTTAATCTCTAATGTTGGTATATGACATTATAATTTGATAGTGCTCGCAGCTCTAAAGTGAACTTCCAGTTGCAATTTTGGAGGCATTTACTCTGAAGTATGTCTTTCATTTTATAGTTGTTTGAATTCTCATTAGACAAACATACAAATACTCTTCTAGCAAAGGTTGTCCTGGCCTGTGATAATGAATCATCTTTGCTTTGGGTTATTAAAAATCAACACATCCTAACTAAAGTAATTCACTAAAATAAGGTGTAATGTCATCGCTTTTCTACTATTCAAACCCTAATCATGAGCTAGATTTGTTTCAAAGTCTGCACACATTAAGATGTATTCCCAAAGACACATTCTATTGTTGTTGAGAGATGCTTCCTTACTGTGTTCTTGAAGGAAAAGGTGTGTATTATAATTTTAAAATCTCAGAGGGAGAAAGAGCCTAGGAACTCATGTGCAGTGGCAGAATAGTATCATTGTCAGAAGTATGGCTCTGCAACCACATGGCTTGAATTTGAATTTGGTCTCTATTAATACTTCGGTGAATTTGGGCAAGTTATTTAATATAACTATGCTCAGTTTCCTCACCTATATAGTAATAATACATAATGTTAATACCTTTAAATAAGAATATACACATATATATCTTATAGCAGTTAGTATGTTTAATACCTATTAAACACTCACTAAATATTAGCTGCCACCACTATTGCCTACTCCAACTCTTAGCTCCTACATGAGCCCTAACCATTCAGCTCACAGGTGACCATTTCATTGGGCACATCCTACCGGCTCATGCAAAACCGTGATGGTCACTTGGGATAACCGACGTCTTTTAGAGGATCCCTTTGGTGCAGTTTTTATCACTACACTCAGGATTAGTATGTTGTGGTTCTGTACCTGTTTCAGTGTCATCAATTATTTTACATCAGGTACCCGAAGCAGTGAATGGATATAATTAGAGGGAAGAGAACTTATAGGAAGAAAAGATGAATGGCCTTCCATATTCCTCCAGGAAATGTATTATAGTAGAAAAAAAGGAAGACTGTATCGGCTGACTTCAGAAAAACTTTGGTTTTTACTAGAATTTGTAATTACTTTGTTGAAATAATAGAGACAGTAAGCATATATTAAATGATAAACGTGTTTATTCTAAAATAAGTTTCTTTTTTCTTCATGATTTATATTCCACTTAGCAATTATTTAATATTCATTCAGTAGGAACCATATTCAAATTAAATGTTCAACACAACACATTCTGGTTTTTTATGAAAGGCTAAATTATTGCATGCCGTAATTTAAAAGTCAGGGTCTTTCTAGAAAAAAAATAAAGATAAAATACACTAAGTTCTGTAACTATTGAAATATGAATCCAAGTAAATTAAAATGTATATATTTCCCATTCTTTAAGTTAGACAATGTCTGTAAACCTATTTGTTTCCTTTAATAAGTATATTTTTTGCTCATAAAATAGAAGTTGTATGTCACTTTGGTTTGGACAAAATAAAAAAAATGTAATGTAAAAATAACAATAAACTATCTGGATTATACCCAGCTATTCTTGCTTGCCACTGCTGCTCTAGAGGCTTGACATTCTCCTACAGTAACGTATGCTTTTACAAAGCTGTGAATCACAATAAGTTGCTTTTTTATTAACCAGTATAGTGTTCCCAGTTGGTTCACACATAGTAAAACCAATAAACAGTTAATTTTGACTTAGTATAGAGGAAATTTGTGGAATGTTTTCTGAAATAGCAATTAATACTTCTATTTGAAGAATAATAATATTACATTTCCTTTCATCATAATATAATTTATTTAAATTACACCAATATATAGTTTACACAGCTTTTCTTTTTCTTGTTTTCTAGACTAAAGTACTTGATTATATGTTGCAAATAAAAATAAAACAAAAATAAAATCTATGAAAGGCCTATCAAATTCATTCAGATATGGAAAAAGCTAACCTACTCATCACCCAATTCCCTATTATAAACTGTAACAAGAAGCCACCCTGAACATTGATACAGTTTACTCCAGACTAAGAGTAAAACTAAACATACTCATTGGAGCACGATTTGAAATACGTACTATTTCTCTATTTTGCACCTATACTTGAACAATTCTGCCACAAGCTAAAACTTTCGTTCTTTTTAATAGTGTAACTACACAGACTATGCCTTTTTAAGAGGTTAAAATCCAAATGATGAACCACGGATAGAAAACAAAAATAAATGATTATTATTCTCGCACCCATAAATTTTGACAAAGAAATGCAATATTCAACATTTCTTGGCATTCCTGTGCAGGAGGACCCGTTGATGTTATATGTGCTTTGTCACTAATTAAGGAAGAGAGGGTTAATCAGAAGTTTCTAGCATTCTCTGCCTAGAAGTCCAGTATAGGCTCCTTCCATTTTTGCATTCTAAAGAGCTCCCAAACCCACTGGGACTCAGGATTGTCTACAAGAGTCCCCATACTGTTTTCCCGAAGATTTAGGCTGCTGCAGTGGCCAACAGTTTTACTAATTCTGATGGCTTGCTGGTCACGTGTCTTTGTCATGCACCCTTCAGTGGGAATACAACACGGATTCTTCAGAATCCAGTTAAAATGCTACAATTTCTAGGACAGTCTTCCCACCACTCTTATAGTCACCATCAGGCTTCTTTGAATTTCTCTGAACCCTTTAGCAATACTTTGCATCAAACAATTTACAAAGTCTAATGTAGCATTATCTTTTATAATTTGTAAGTACATATGCGGCCTTCCCAAGGCCATATATCCTACAGGGTATATATCCTACAGGGTATGGTGTTTATGTCTTTCACTGTTGAATTTAATATTCCTCCAAGCCATACCTTATAAAACATACGATACCTTGCTCAAAAAATGGCAGGATGAACAAATATTATACGGTGAAATGCGAAGGAATTCAATTTAAACCAACCACCCCAAAACATCATCATCTTTGATTATCCTTCAGAAAAAGGAATCTGCTGCTTCATCATGTGTGAAGTTGAACATCAAAAAATAGGCTTCTTGAAAAAGCCTCATGGTTCATCACATGGGAGAACGAGACAATGAAACGAAGACAGGAATGCTGGAGAGTGCGGCAATATTTGTCGACAAACATTTTCTCAGTAGCTAAAAGCATGTAACGGAGAGGATGCAGCAAAACCCAGTACAGTCACCCCTGCAAATCAATGGATCAAGATCATGCAATGCTATGTTCTTACATGTTTTCCTCTGTGTCTGTCTCACCCTTCTAACCAAGCTGCTTTTTTTCTAGTGAAGGGAATCATCTGTGGATTTTAAGAAATCCTACGATTACTGAATTTACTTTAATGTCTTAATATAGCATCTTTCAGAAAATTACATGCATTTGGAAAGGAAGAATTTAGTCCAAGCAATAATTGACAAATGACAGCTTTTCTTTTATCAGATGCAACCTACAAGAAAAAGAGGAAACACTCACTGACACCCCTGTGAGCACGGAGACCAAATTCCACGGGTAGCCACCTGATTTGCCTGCAGAAGGTGGAGACCCACCCGGTTTACTTTTATCTCCCTCATGCTGACTTCTATCATCCTGCCCTCGAATCAGTCAGTCACAAACGACATATTTCCCTGCTCCTATTCTTGCCCTTCTCTGGTCCACCTTCAAAGAATAAATATTCAGAATATGGCACAACCTTGATTAAGCTAAGCACCGCCTCTAAAACAGCAACGAATGACGGCTTCTCACCGCCCATATGATGAAATTCAAACTCCTTATGGCCTCAGTAATTCCAGGATCTGGCCCCTGCCTATCTTGCTGGAGTCATTTCAGTCTCCTCAGTCTCTTTGTTCAATTCCATTGACCTTCACTCTGTCCTTGATCATCACCCAGCTTATTCTACATTTGGGCCTTTTTCACTTGCTCTGTGGGGTGGGCTTGGCTCACAGTTCAACTCTTCGGAGCCTTGCTCTCTCTCCCAGGCCAGTGACCCTCTCAAATGACCCTACTATATTGTCTATACAGCAGAGAGAGAGATCTGAGATCCACTTAGTGTTTTTTCTGGGCTTCTTCCCTTTAGTAGAGTCTCCTTGATCTAGTCTCTCCCTAGAACCCAGACCACCTCCTGGAACAGAGTGGGTGCTCAGTGTATATCAGCTAAATGGAGAGTGACAAGGAGCAGAAGTGACCCAGTTTCTCAGTTTCCAACTCACCTAAGTCCTGAAGGAAAGGACTAGGAGCTGAATTTAAAACAAGGACAAGGAGAGAAAAGCTCAATCCCCTCGGGGAGCGAAAAAGGCTGCTGGCTCTTCCACGACTCAGAAACTACTGTTACTTGTATGCTATCCATTGAAACAGAAAATGTCAGTGAAAAATCCAAGAGCAGGAGTAACTGCATAAGGAAAATAAAGTACAAGGATGTATAAACTCTGAGATAGCTTCAGTTGCTTCTCTTTGCTATTAAAGGAATAACCCCTAGAAATAATGACTGATTCCTTTTACTCATACGTTTAAAAAATGTGATATGTGCACATCATTTAAATTAACCACGAACTGACAATATGCATTAATATACCATAAAATTTCAACTCCAACTAAGAATAACCCTCCTTCAGATATGCACACTTGAGAGAGGCTTAATAGGTGTGTTGGTAACTTTTAGCATTAAATTGTCACTTCGCCTGCATTTTCCGGCCTTTAATGAATTCAAAACTTTCTTTTTTTTATTTTTTAATTAGTGGACATTCAATATTACATTAGTTTTAGGTGTACAGCAGAGTGGTTAGGTATTTATATAATTTACTGAGTAAACACCCCGATAAGTCTAGCACCCCCTTGACACCACACCTGCCTTTAATGAATTTCTTTCTCTTGTCCCTGTTAAGATGACTGAGTCTCCAGCTACATCTCTCCTCTCTGAGAGACGAGCTCCTATTACAATGCCCTCTCCGCCAGGCAGCCCCCAGCCATGTGCCTGCGACTTAACCCATGTAACCTCGCTGACCTCCTAAAACCCTCCCACCTGATCTGGTTATTGAGGTGCTTCTCTTGCTTTAAATGAATCCTCAGTTTAATCTTAGGTTAGCTGAGGAATCAATGGTTCATGTAAAGCCTATTTCCTTCTCATTTTTTCCCCTCCGTATGAGGATTTCTCAGCCTCCGTATTCAAGTTGGCAAGGAAAGTACATTTATTTTGGTGCCGCGTGTTCATCTTTTGCTTAATTTAGAAACAATTTCACTCCTGCAAACCAAGCTTGTATATCTACGAACATGAGCGAATTAAATGGTCATCTTTTATCACTCTGTAACTCTGTAACGCAGTCGATATGTATTTTTTTTTTCAAGAAAACAGAAATCATCCACAGATCATATTTACACAACTCTAAACATCCTGAAAAAATGTGCAATGTGAGTGGAGCTATTTCTGTTGCACTTTTTCTCCGTCCTGCAAAAGGCATCTATGTGTCTGGTAGCTGAGGAGATTCTGAATCCAATTAATGCAAGAGCAAATCATTTGAGTCTGCCATAAAAACGGTAACTCCAGTGACCTTCCCACATTCTGTCACAAGTGGGTGTGACGGCTTGACAAGTGGTCCTGCTTTATTTAAATACTGCAGAAAACAATACCACGTCCATTGTGTGTATTTATAACCAGAGAACTGAGTTGAGAAAACTTCAAACAGACCTAGAAAGCAAAGCTTTTGGACATTTTTGAAAATTTGAAACTATTTTTTAAAAGGGAAAAACTGAGTCATTGGTATGGTTCTAACACAGTGATATTCTAAAATCAATTCATAGGCATTATATTCTCAATACAAAACAAGATGTGGTCAGTCACGCCGCTGTTTGTTCCAAAGGCACTTCACCCAAATGCATATCAAAATGCTTGAAACAATTACTGTATTCCTCAGAGCATTCCCTCAAAGGGACACTTTAGAAAGGAATGAACTATAATATTCACATCACCCCTTCAAGAAAGTAAATAATGCCAACATTTATTATTGTTGTTGTTATTGATGAGAAGCATGGCTATTGTCATTATTCCCAACAAGCATAATAATCGTCGTTTCTTTTCGCCTTCCAGAAAACACAGGAGAATGAAGTTTACATCAAAATCTTCAACAGGTCACCATTAGGATGCCATTGTGGGAGTGGATGAGAGGAAAGAAAGAGGCAAAGACAGAAGTGTGAGAAGAGACAAAAAAAATGTTAAAAATCATAAAAATTTTGGATGCAGGTAGAGAGAGAAACAAAGGACATGTGTGTCAAGAAAAAGGAGAGAGGACATTTCAGTTTATGGATAGAAAGCACATGAAAGGCAAAATCATTGTCATTTTTTCTCCTACAACCATCGTCCCTGCTGAGGCCAAGGCTAGGAGGCTGGAGTTTGCTCTGAGCAGCACCAAGCACCCCCGGCCAGCCCAGAGATGCATCCGCTGCTATGACTTCACGACCCTTTTAAGTTCCTAGAAATGATACCAACAACAGGTTTCAAACTACGTCAATTTTTAGCCTAAGCAGGACACTGCCATCGCATTAGTAGATGACATCTGGTCTGAAAACTGAAAATTTTTCCACAAGTCTCTGAAAACTCTACTTTTTAATATATTATCTTCTGATTGTTTTTTTTTTCCCCCAAATCCTATTATGTTTAATGTGTTACTCACCCAGGAAATAACTTTTTTTTCAGATATTTTATTTTCAAGCGTAGAATTCCCTTTTACTTTTTTTATATTTTCCATTCATCATCTGATATCATCTACTTTTCATTATTTGGCTGAACATACTTGTAACAGCTACTTTAAAGTTCTTGTCGAAAAAATCAAAAATATAGATCATCCAGGGGTTTGCCCCTGGATTTTTTCCCCCTGGAAATGGTCACATTTTCCTGGTTCTTCATATTTCAAGTGAAAATGGATTTTAATAGTAAAGTTTACACATTACTATTGGTACCTATAGTTTTCGACAAAGAAGTGAAATGATCAGTGTTTCTCTTTGGTCTTATCCTGACATTCTCCACCTTGCAGCAGCCTGTTCATGTTATATGCACCCACTTTGTCATTAATAAGGAAGAGAGAGCTGATCAGATGCTCCTATCATTGTCTATCTACAAGTCCAGGTGTAGACTTCATATATATTTTAGTTTTAAAAAGCTTCCCAAATGTACCTGGGACTCAAATTTTGCCTCCAGGAATATCTACAGGTGTCCCCATACAGCTTTCCCTAAAATTTAAGCTGTAGGGGCTCCTGGTTTCCTCGATTCTGATGAATCATGGGTCACAAATCTTTGTCACCCTCTGTCATCCTGGAAGGACAACATGGGTCCTTTGGAACCCAGCTAAAGACCTACAGTAACCAGGAAAGTCTGCCTGATTCTCTTGTAACCACCCCCAGATTCCCTAAATTTCTCTGCACCCTTCTAGCAACGTCAACCAATTTATAAAATGATATGTACCATTATCTTTTATAATTCTGTAAGTATGAGTTACACACACAGCTGGGGCTTCTGCTTTCTGGCTCTCTCCTTTCCTTCAGTTGTGGCTGCCATAGGCTCTGTCCTCTGGTCAGAAAACCAGGTTTTCCATGGACATTTCAGCTGCCCTACACCAAGACATGAACTTCATCCCCAAAAGCTCAAAAACAGGGAACTTACCATTTGTCATTCCCTTTTTCCAAGTTCTACTCTTCCCCCACCCCACCCCCCCAAAAAAATTTAAAAATCTATAGGCTCATTTTAAGGTATCTGTGCAATAAACAGTTGGAGATGTGAAGTATGAAGAGGAATGGGCCAAAACTGGATTGGTCACCCCGAACCATAAACAAGCTACTCATAACCACATTCTCTCATGCCTCGCTCCATCACAGAAAAGCAAAGCTTATGAATCACTTCCACAGTCCACCTCAGAGTAATGGACAGGCAATGACACTTCATCTGAGGTATATCCGAGTACACGCTTGGTGGGATTTCTAGTGAATATTCCGCTTCCTAGTAAAACAGACTCAGCTGTTTATTATTTTATCCATGTTCCCTTTCTGGAGCATGGATGTGAGGCCAGGAGATCCAGCAGCCATTGCATGATTAGGAGGCAAAGAGCGTTTTGACAAAAGCATCATGCTAACAGTGATCACCAAGTGAGCATGTTATAGAGCAGAAGCATAACAGGGCTGAGAATCAAGTTTTGGAGAACATGGCACTTAAGAGAAACTGGTAGAGGAAAGAAGCAGCCAGAAAAAGACATACAATGATAAAGACAAAGAATGAAAAAAAGAACTGGCAATCAAGAAACCAAAGGAAAAAGTAGGCATCAGTGTTCAAAGGCTGCACGGTAGAGCTAGCCAAGCTCAGAGAAGTAAGTGTCCATTAGGTTTGGTGGTATCGAGGTTGGGGATTTTAATGGAACAAGAAGCAGGTTCTGATAAACATGGCTTCCAGATAACCTGTTTCCCAGCCCCAGACTGGACTGAACCCATTGCCCCAGCAAGTGTACCTGTCGCAGCAGCCCACTGGTCCCAGAGGGAATTCTGGAGGAGGCTGTGGATGGATCCTTGCTCCAACTGGAAACACAGTTGAAAGAAAGTGCAGGCTCTGTTGATAGAAGGACGATAGGGTCTTTCTTAATGTGAGAGGCAGCATATCTCATATCTCTTAAAAATGACAGCTTAAGTTTAGAAATAACCTACCAAGTGGGCAACAGGGTGAATTTTCCTGACCCTTTCACTTTTCAAAGAACAGCAAGATTCTAAGGTTCAACATCTGCTCGTTCCCTGCAGCTGTGACACGGGTCTCAAGCAAGCTTTGAAGATGGGAAGCTCATAAGTCAGCGACAGAGGTGCAGGAAGGGAGAAGAGAAGCAGATAAAATGGAATAAATGAAATATAGGGAAGAAAGGAACTTATTTCATGTTCCTTTCTTCTTCCTGTCCATTATCAATAACATAAAATTATTAGCACAGGGTAGATTTAAAGACATAAATTCTATAAGAAAAGTTAAAGTTATAAAAAGGAACTACAGATGTAAAGAGTGATTAAAAGGGAAGCAGACCAACGTTCATGGTCTAACTCAGCACTGAGGGGTCTTCACAGCTGCAGAATATATCCCTTTCTTCTTTTTATCGCTATGAAATTGGTAGGAATGACTTGAAAAGGCATGTGAAAATTTAAAAGTACTTCTTCCTTTCTTTTTGAGAATTCTTTTAACTTAAAGGAGATATATGGAAAGCCTACAAATTAGTAAAAGTGAAAAGATGGTTATGAACAATTAATACCCTGTCTGCTTCATTAGCTTTTCACTGTTAAATGCTGACACTGACTAATGCCAGGCTGAGACATCAAATATGTCCCACAAATAGCACTTATATCAAGAAACGAATCAAAGAAAAAAGCAACACAAGAGAACTCAGAGAATAAGCTTGTTAACAACATGATGTGGGTAAAAGGCTCAAATTGAAAGTGTATGTCTCTATTTTGAGCATTCCACTGGGCACTTTGTGCTCACAAAACTATATATGTGGGGTTACATGCATTCTTGATATTTTCCAAAACTATTCCTCATTGATATAAATATAATATAGATGAAAAGGGTTGGCTACCTAGTTTTCAGAGCCCAGTGCAAAACGAAAATGTGTAGGCCCTTGTGTAAATAAAAAATAAAATAAAATAAAAAACAGGAAAAAACTGTTTTTTTAGAACTTTTTAAATTAATTTTATTGGGGTGACACAAGTTAAGAAAATTATGTTTCAAGTACACAATAATATGTCTTTGTATACTGCATTTTGTGTTCACCATCTAAAGTTACATTTCCTTTTGTCACCATATATTTGACCCTCTTTTCCTTTATTTACCTCTCATCCCCTGCCCCTTCCTTCTGGTAACCACTAAAGTGCTGTCCGTAACCTTGAGTCTGTTTGTCTTGTTCTTTTGTTGTTTTTGTTTTATACCCCACATATGAGTAAATCATATGGTTCTCAACTTTTTCTGTCTGACTGACTTCACTTAGCATGATAATCTCAAGATCCTGTTGTCGTAAATGGCAGTATTTCATTTCTTCTTATGGCTGAGTAATACTCCATTGTGTAAAAACATCTTCTTTATCCAATTGTCTACTATAAGGCATGTCAGTGCTTTTGCAAGTACTAAATTTTTTCTTTCTTGGTTGAAGTCTTCCTCTAGACTTGCCATGGTGTTATTTGCTATTTAACATAAATCTATTTTTAATTAAAACTTTAAATCAAATGGATTTTTCCAATCACTTTATATTATACAATGTCATTTTCAATGAAAATGTAAAAGAGAATTTAACTTAAATGCAGCATCACAAAGTTATGCAAATCCTATGCCTTAGCTTGTACACATACATATATTTCCTCCTCACCAACATGGCAGAAACATTCCATGAAACTCAACTCATTTTATTAGATCTTGAAAATAATTTTCAATGTTTTTAATTATTCTAAAATAAGGATAACATAAAATTTACCATCCTGATGCTTTTTAAGCATACATTTAGTTCAGTGGCAACTGGTACATCCCTATTGTCCTCCAACCACCATCGCTAACTTTATTTCACTTCTCTATGCACCTGTATCCTACTAACACTCTGCTTTGGGCTGACTGGGGTGTAAGGAAGAACGAAAAAGAAATGGAAGCCCCATTTCTCCGTTTCATTTCATTATTTTCAGTGCCGGTGGCTACCTGTCAAGGAAGCAACAGGAGTAAGAAGGAAGGGTAAGAGCTCCTTGGTGTTTGCAGAACACCATCACTGCCTTCTCTCCCAGAAAGAAGGAAGTGTTGGTTCATCTGGAAGTGGGGCTTCTGGGGGTGGGAGGGTCGGTACCCACCCCTTCTACCCATTGCTGGGTCATACTCTTAACACCCCACCTCCTTAGAAGCTTTGAGTCCTCCTTAATTTAACCCCCAAGTTTTATGCGATCTGCTTTATAAGCACGCGAGGCACCAGGGAGCTGCAGACGTGCACATTACGCATGCATAGTCTCCACATCTCCTGCCGCGGCTCCATCTTCCCAGCGGCCTTCACTTACAAAACACAAACTAAAAGACAAAACGGTTAAGAATGTCAAGGCCAGGGCACGTGACCAAGCGCCAGGCTCTTCTGAGAGCGAGGGCCAGGAGGACAGGGCTGCAGACCAGGGAGTCGGGAAAGGACGGTCCACAAAGCACATTCTCACCCTTTCCGTCCCCTGACAACCAGGACAGGTGTGCCCGCAGGTGTCGCCCACCATCAAGTGACGTAAGCAAGGATGACGTCGGAAGGCACAGGCCCCAGCACCAGGCCTGCGAGCAAACCAGCAAAAAGCCCAGCCTGCGATGCGCGATGCGCACCAACAGCCAATCACAAGCGGCGATTCAGGCTTCACGCTCACCAACAGCCAATCACAAGTGGCGATGCGGGCTTTATGCTCACAAACAGCCAATCACAGGCGGCGACGCGGGATTTGCGCTCGCTACGCAGACAGTGGGCTTGCGCTGCTGCGTCCCCGTCTCTGTGCGCCATCGGCGCAGCCCTGACCTTGGAGCGACCCTGACCGCTTGCTGCTTGGCGTTTCCCCCTTTCAAAGCTAGTTTTGCTCAAATAAAGCCTTAGATAGATGAATAGGTTTGTTTGATGGTTTGACAGCCTTTCCGGACTGCAGGGAAGCCTGACCAGCCCAACTTTCGTGGGGGGCGAGGAGCATGATGAGGACGAGCAGCCAGGGCCCTGGGCCCTGGTTGGGTTCTCGTGTCACTGCTACCTTCCACTCTGAGAGCCATCAGGCAGCAAAGGGAGAGAGCACATGCGTGTGTTTTCTGTGTAACCCCAGAGAAAGCAGACAGACGGTGAATTATGGTACCTGGACTGTGTTCGTGGCAGAAGGGGTCAAGGACAGAGTAACCAGAGTCAGGAGGAACGACTGCCTACATGCTCCCCCGCAGGACAGGTCTTTGGGGAAGGATTCTAGTGAATATCAACAAAAGGCAAACCCTCTGCAAAGAAGAAATCTCCTTTCCAAGAAACGCAAGTGAGAAGCAGCAGAGCAAAGTCTGGAAAGATCACAATTTGCCTGCCTGCATGCAGTCAGCTGAAGATACCATGTTGAGCATGAATTCCTTTAATTCAATCTTAAAACCAACCTGTTTTAAGCTATTTCCTCATTCATCTTTTACCTAGTTAAATCCGTGGTCTCTTCCTGTGCTCCCTTGTTCTAATAGGCAAACATCCCATAGATGCAATGCATACAGGCAAATATATATATATAGTGTGTTTCTAAAATAGTTCCGTTTGGTTGGCTGTTAATAAAATAATTTAATAAAATAAAATCATGGAAAATACTAAAGTAGATGGTCTATAAATTAGAAAAAGATTTTTTAAATACTCCAAGGACATGTATCTAATTTTTTCACTACCCTCACTTGTTAAATTCATTTATTGATTACTACTTGGGCTAACTTTTCTATCCTGCCACCCAGCTAGAGTAGAATATTTCTTTTTAACTCATCACATATGTTCTTGATTGTTCAATGTTTCTTTAACTTGGCTTTTCGACAGAAACGGTAACCAAGTTTGCATCTAAAACCATTTTGGGGCCTTTTATTTGAGGGCATTTTTTTCAAGCAGGGAAGTTTGCCTATTAACTAACAAAAGAAATCGTCTAATTTAACATTCTCAGAATGTCTTATCATCT
Source organism: Cynopterus sphinx (assembly GCA_030015415.1). NCBI lineage: Eukaryota > Metazoa > Chordata > Mammalia > Chiroptera > Pteropodidae > Cynopterus > Cynopterus sphinx. Next base: position 3,701,843 of record CM057391.1, read on the forward strand.
GCACATAACTGGCAGCATCTCACAACCTTGAGAGAAATCACAGAACATTAACATAAGCAGCACGAAACCCCTGCAGTTGTTTCCCCTACATGAAATGAAGTTTGTAGCTACTTTATTACCTACTGTTTCTCCTTTTTTCCCTCCTGATATTTTCCTTAAAAAAAAAAAAAACTGATTTCATCTGCTACTGCTATTCACTGATATTAGAAACACAATGCCCCCCCCCAAAAAAAACATATTTTTAAAACTGTAATAATACAAAGTAACCTGGCAACTGTCTTGTAGTAAAATATTACCTAGGTGGACAGATGAGATAAAGCAGTAGAGAGCCAAGGGAGGATGTGAGGGTTTTAGATATCAACTCCTTGGGGATATTGTCTGTCCTACTCATTTCCTTTTTCCCAGAAACTAACACTGTGCCCAGAAAATAGAAAGAACATGTGTTAGTTTTGCTATTTTAGTCAAAGAGCTTTATATTCTTTAGTGTTTGATATTGAAAATAGAATGTTGAAAGTGCTTAGGTCAATTAATCCAGATTTTAAAATAAGAGTTTATTCTCTGTCCTTGCTTTTAGGGTGAACTTTAAGCACAGTGTTATTTTTAGCAGCTCTATTTTAAAGATAGCAAATAGCCAGATTGTAGAAGAACTGAAATATGCAGATTCCTCACCTGAGCCACTCAAGCAGGTAGCCAGATAAACCATGTTTCACCAGCAATCATAGGAAGATAAATGGATTGCCACAAACAGACTGTCTCCTTGACCCTGCTATGACCCATTTTTTTTTTGGGGGGTGGAGGGATACTTAGTGACACAAGCTATATCTCTCAATCTGTTTCTAACCACACAACAATGAATAATATGTTCTCTCTTAGGCATCCTGTGAATAATAAAAGGTTTCTAAAAATAATAGTACTAAAAGTCAATGAACTAATATTAATACAGTACAAAAACAAAGGTGTTACTTGGCAATTTGGTGATATAGGTTAGAGGTTCATTTCAAATTCTTAACTAGGAGAGATTTTTGTGTTATCCCTGGAAATCTTTCCTTTATCTTCCTCTGAGCATCCAGCTATAAATGAATGAAGATATTTTTATAAAAATTGTATAAAAAAGAGACATATATTTCCACCTCCAAAGGGGGAAATTAAATAAGACAAAACTTGTTAATAATGATCCACTGATAATTTTGGTTAACCCTGCACTAAACTCAGCCCCGGAATAGAAATCAACCATGTCTAGAGCAATGTTTTGCAAAATGCATCCACAGAACACCTGCCAAATGCAGATTCCCATGTTCCATGAAGGTCTGTGAAGTCAGAGTCTTTGGAATCGGGAGATCAGCATGTTTGACAAGTCCCCAAGTGAGTCTTCAGTGTACTAAAGTTTGAGAACCAGCACTCCAGAGCTTACTGATTAGTTTCCAGATAACATTTCTGAATTGCATGGTGGAACAGTGAATTACATGCCTACTGGAAATGCATGTGTGCCAGGAGAATCACTATGCTGGCCCTTCTCTTCATTAGGTTCCTTTTTATTATAAAATGATGTCTGCTCTCCTTGTTGCTTAGTTGATTGCCAAGGCATTTGGACTTATCTTTAATAAGCCACTTCAAAATTCTGTACTTTAGATTCATGCTAAAGAATATTGGATTTTCTGTGATACTATTCATATAAAAAGTTCAATTATAGAATTTTTGTGGCATATTAACTAAAGAATGTTAAGTTTATCGCTCCCTTCTGATATTTCGAAATTATTCTTGAGTCAAAGCAGACTACTAGGCAGCAGCCATACTTCTCTTTGATAGGACAACTGATAAATTTTTACAAAACTATGCTGTGATCACTGCATAGTGTGTCATCGGCAAGCTTTCTCTGACGTGTGTGCTGGGAAGATATGGCTGAGGATTTCACTCAGTGCATCACAGCATATATTCATTATGAAGACTCATGGATCGCTTAACTAGGAAAACAATAGTTCTTGCTTAACCATGAATGATCTTATATATCTCTCTTTGCATCAGCTGCTTGGAATAGTAAGTATGAATTATCTAATATCACCTATTTCATAATAACTTTAATTCTAGCTGAAATTATTTCCCTTTCTTAATTTTTTCTTGAACCTGTTTTCTTCACCTACTTCGATTTTCATCTTGCTTTTCACATTTACTCTCTGAGGCTTTTTGAATCATTTTGAAACAATGAGAAACATAAATAAACCTTTATTATACTAATGGCCCAGAGTTGCAGTCACAACTATTCAAAATCCCTGTGGATATTCCTATTATACAAATTTTATCTTTCAACTTTTTCTATAAACTTTCCACTATACAAATTCACCACTTATAATAAAGAAGACATTTCTAATCTTTAATACTTGACTGAGAATAGCATTAGCAGTGATGAAATATAGTGAGTTTCCATTACGGGGGTAATCGAGCAAAAGTTAAGTGACTACTTAGCAAGAATATTGTAGAAGGGTTTCAAAGTCAGATAACACATTGCATGACAGATATTTTGAGTCTCTTCCAACTGTGAAATCTTTAAACCTATTAAAAATGACATAGTTATTGTTATCAGAAAAATACAAAATCAGCAAAAGAATTAAAAGAAATATGCGTTTCTCATTAAGGAGTACATAGCTAGAAAAAAAATTACATTTCTATGAATAGACTAAATAAAATTTGCTTTATTGTATCTTTTTTTGTCCATATTAACAGGCGTACACTAGTTCCTGGGTCCCCAGTTTCTATCTCAAATCGTGTGAATGAACAAGCTACAGTGAAGACTGAGTGATCTAGGAACTTGACTTCCTAAAGCTTCCTTACCAGCTTTTGCGTCATATTTCTTCAGATAAAACTCTTTTTGAAAAGTATAATCTCTAGTGCCAGGAAATCAATTAACTTTAAAAACTGCCGACTCTGCCAATAACCAGGAATATGAACGTACCCTTTTGCATTGAGGGTGTGAAGAAATTAAATGACCAGACGCCTTCTGCTAAATCCAGCCCTGAGAGGATGTTGCTTCTCTGCAGTGACTCTCTTTGAAATGAGAAATGGAAACAGCAATAAAAGAAAATGCCTCTGAGCAATCGTACAATTTCTTCCAAGTGGCACTCAGCCCAGAAGACACTTTCATTCTGTCTGAGGCATAAAAATCCCTGGAGGCCCACCTAACCCCAGCATCGCATAGCACAGTGGGGCTCCCTCCACAAATAGCCTTTCTTCTGATAAGCCAAGGCTTGTGCAAATTGGTAATAACCATTAGAAATAAAAAGGATGATCTGGATATGAATATTATTATTGAATTCTAGGACAAGTATAAGTTTGCAATAGAAGACTGGAACCTAGAGATGTTGCAAACTGCAGAGAACTCTGTCATTTCCATACTAAGGCTGGAGTAGGACCAGACGGAATGAGGCACAGAGAAAGGTAACTACATTGTTTAAAATTTTATATTTTTTTTTTTGAGTCTCTTTTGTGATCTAGAGTCATGGTCAGCAAACCACACCTGTGAGACATAGCTGGTCTTCCACCTGAACACCGTTCCTGATGTCTCATCCATGGCTGTAGCAGAAGCATTAAGTAGTTGCCACAGAGATGACATAGCTTGCAAAGTCTGAAATATTTTCTATCTGACTCTTCACCGAAAAAGTTTGATGTCACCTGATCTAAAGTATGGGCACATTTTTATGAATGTCCGCATGTGCTTCCTTTTGAACTACATTTTTTAATAATTATTTTCAAAAGTATTTGCAGGAAGAAAGACTGCTCACTTTTGTATTCCTGACAATGTTTTGATTTAGCTCTCTTTCTTGAATGATAATTTTTAGAGGTAAAATTATTCAGCATTTATAATAACATTTTTTTTGTCTTCTTGTTTAGCACTGCTGATGAGAACTCTACTGTGATTGTAGTTGCTATGTAAATAACTTGTCTTTCCTTCCTACTTGCACTTAAAATTTCATTTTTATCCTTGATATTTTCTAGTTTGGGGATAATATTTTGACACGGTTTTATTGTTATTTACTCTGATGCACAGTGAGTGTGCATTTTCAACATTTAGTTTACAGGTCTTTGTTCTAAAAAATTTGCAGCCATTATTTTTTGGAATATTGATTTTTTATTTCCTTCTTTTACTTAATCTAATATGTGTCTTTTGCAGACTATTACCATTATTATATCTTTCCCATTTCATAATTTCTCCTTTACATACTTTTTATCTCAATATCTCTCTATATTAAGTTCGAGGTATCTCACAGTCTTCTTTTGTGGTTCTTGCAATTCTCTATTTGTGTGAAATTAAAGTCTATATTTTTCACTAACAGGATTTTGAATTAGTTAATTGTCAAATATATCCTTTCTTTTTTTTATTTCAGTTGTTCCTTTTTAAAAATATTATTTCTTCTATTATACATCTGAATTTGTTCACCGAATATTTTAAAGCCATATTTTGATAGTTCTTTTACTTTTCCTTTTATGTGCATAAGTTATTTTCCCATTAGTTCATTCAGGAGCAGTCTTCCTTGACTGATGTATTTTGGACTGATGGTTTGTCAGCTCATCTCAAGAAGGGTCTGTGTAATTGTTGTTGTTGCTATTCCATCTCTGCACACCCATTTCTATCTAGGAGTTTGGGGGTTTCCTTTACCAAGCATCCTTGCCCCACTCTTTGGGTCCAATATTAGCATGAGGGCAACTTGGACTCTGGAACCACAGAGAACTCAAGGATAGTCCCTGCCTCAGACAGGAGAATAGCTGACCACAAGCTTTATCATCTTTCTCTTATTACCATTGTCATTCAGCTTCATATAAGCCACGACCTAGGCAGTTATCAATGACAACTTTCTTTCAGACTTGTTTGAGAACCTGGCTTCTGTCCTTTACCTGGCTGGAGATAATACTTAGACACTTTCTTCCCACAGGAGACAAACTCTTCCCAGTTCCAGACCCCAAGTCTCGTCTCGCTTGATTTTTGTTTTGTTTTGTTTTGTTTTCCTTCTATTTGTAGTTTATAGACATATCTATCTTATTTTTGAGCACAAATTTATATTTTTATTTTAAATTTTCATTGTTTAATCGATTACTGCTGTGCTTAATTGAAAAAAAAATAAGAGTTTCTAACTATAAACTTTACTGTGCCATTTTGAAAAGATATAAGAGTAAACATGGAAACCAGAGGGACAATCAGACTAATAAAAGCAGAGCATCTAGAGTTATGATCCAGAAATTCCAATCCTGGATTTATGCCCATCAGAAATGCCTACATATACTAACCAGAAGACATGTACTAAAATACTCATCGACATACTATTCAGAATAGCTCAAACTGGAAGCTATCTAAATGTCCATCTACAGTGGACTAGATAAATCAATCACGGGATAGGCACACAGTGAAACATTACATAGTAGTGAGAATGAACAACCCACAACTAGTCATGGTAACCTGAGTAAACTTCACAGGCAGAATGGCGAGAAAAGAGACCCAAAAAGTTCTCATTATAGAATTCTGTACCAGGGCAAACGCATGGGGTTAGAAGTCAGGGTGGCAGCTACCCTCCTTACAGGGTTACTCCCTGGAAGGGACGCAAAGGATGCTTTTTAAAAAACTAGCAGTGCTTCTTACTGCAGGGATGTATCACATGGATGTGTTTTTCTTAAGAAAAATCATCAAGTTGTCAGCTCCCATGATGCGTTATAACACATGTCGTAGTACAATGGAATCCTTTTTTAAAGATGTGACAGAACTTCACCAGTTCCATGGTTTTCAAACTCCACTCTTAAAACCCTAAAAATCCCTGGACCTGAGGACTAGTTCTGGCTTCCACTAAACTGCAGGCTTGTTCAGTTCGGTTTTACTCTCTCAAGTGAACACTGTTCTCCACACTCCCAGCTATCGAATAAGAATTTTATCTCTGGGAGAGCAATCAATTGCATAACTGTAAAATTATTTTTAATTTCCTTAATTAACTGAGTAGACTTTCAAAGAGATTATAAAAATTCCATTTACATTCATAGAGAACTTTAAAAATTGAAGAGAACTTGAAATTCCTGACAGATTCTTATCTTTATATCCTTTTATCCTAATTCTGAGCCTCATCATAACTTCCTTCCATTGATTGTACCCAGACTTGTAACTGGGCCCAGGCAGAAAGCAGAAGGAATCTCACGACATTGCCTATCAGTCCAATGACTCCAACCCATTGATTAGAGGACACTGATAATTAGGTCCCTTCCTCATTCAATTACCTTCCTTGGTTTCCTAGCCTTTCGTTTTAAAAACTTGCCACTCTTTCAAGCAGGGGAATACTGCATGCTAGAATTTTTGTTAAGTACCTGCTCTAGCAGACATCTAAGACCCTGAATTCTAACTGAAATTGCTAACAAGCATTTCATCAATTATTTTTTCCCATTGATGTATCTTTTGTTTTTATTAGTCCACAATACTCCCAAAGTCAGAAGTTTGAACTAAATCATTAAATTTGGCATACAACCTCTCAAAATCCATCTAATTTTGTCCAGTATTCTGAAGCATGCTACTATTGTACCTATTTTTCCCCAAAGCCTATCTTTTAAAGCAAAGAAACCACCAAAAAAAATTATCTTCCTAAAAACAGCCCATTCTCTTGAGGCTGGGATGTACTATGTTATCAGAACCTAATAAGCACACTCAGTGATTTACCCGAAGCTTATGAAATCCTTACGGATTATTCCAAAGTCCAAGAAAAAGAGGTAAAAACACTATCCATAAACCAGGGACCGTATTACCCACCCCAAAATCCACTCATACACAACCAATCTCAGCATTTCTCAGCCAGTAAGAGTCTATTACTGACTGAATCTTTCTCCCTACATTTTTTACTCCAAGATAAAAATCATCTAACTGAGTAAGACTCCCAGTTCTTCTTCCAGTCTGGATTTAAGCTGACTTTTCTATCTTGGCTCTAATTAGTTTCTAGAATATACGGACACTGGTCATCTATTCTTCATCAGACCCAATATCTGCATGACATTAGTAGTCTGACAAATTTTCAGTCCTCATTTAATTTGAGGCCTGGTTTATATAAGAGCCATTTATTTTGAAAGGTCTTCTTCAGGGTAAGAAGTCATGATCACTGCAGACATTCTCTTGATCACTGCAAATGTAAGTAATTGATTATGACACTCTCACAGGGTTTGACAATATATCCCCATAGAGCAATTTAAGTTGTCACTACTAAATGATTGGAGTTTTCATAAGAGATAAAATGAGTTGAAACTCAAAGTTAAACATTACACAAGTTTCTATTTGATTAGCCATAGCCTACTCTACGCCAAAAGAACATAAGGAAAAGTTTGGCTTATACAGAAATCAATAAATCAATAAGATAGATAAATGAGTGATAGATGATGGATGATAGATAGATAGATAGATAGATGATAGATAAATAGATAGATAGATAATGATGATGATGAAGAGTAGATAGATAGATAGATAGACAGATAGATAGAAAGATAGATAGATAGATAGATAATAGACATGTTTTCTTTTTTTCTCTCTGACTTTCCACATTTCTAATTCCCTATGTGGCCCTAGTTCTTATCACATATACATCCTTTAAGATCTATTTTACTAATTTATTAAACTTCTCTTTTAGTTTATGATGTGATTTCTTGACTCGGGCATCCAGTCACATCTGGTGGGACCATGCAGTATATTCGTATTCTAGAAGACGGGACTGAGTCTACCTAATCGGTTATCTTGTGAGGACTTTTGGTTACACCAGCATCTGGCAACTTAACATTAGCAATACATGATACCTGGTACTTCCTTTTATCATTATACTTCTTAAATTTCTCTATAAGGTTCTATCTCAATTATATTTACTCTCTCTAACCGTCCACTGATTCCTATTTGTACTGTATTTAAAATATAAAACAACCACACTTTGTAGAAAGAAATAAACTTAGAAAAAAACCAGAAAATCCACAGCAATTCACACCTCTTCACTAATTATTCAAATTAATAAACAATTACTCATGTCCTTTTGTCTTCACTCTTCTTTCACAAGACTACTTAATGGAACATATTGTAATATTTTTTGTTTTTTATTCTATGCACTTAATTAATACTTTTAATATAAGTACATATTTTATTTGCACTAATTTGTTCTCAATAAAATTATTTTTCCAGTACTGGTTTAGATATTTTGCAGATAGTTCCTGAACTAAGTAATTCCAAATCTCATCCTAGAAAAAAAATAATAACTTTTTGATTAAAAAAAAAAAAACTTGTGATGAATGTTAGAGAGAGCCTCTCTATTAAAAACCAAAATATAAAACGCAGAAGAACACAAGCAGGAAACTCATTCTTCAGATCTGTTAGTCACTATGTGTCGCAAGAAACCAGACACTTTCTCTGGAATTTACCCTCCCTTCTAGAACCCAGTACAGGTGACAATGTGGCAGCAGTACCTCCTAGTGTAAGAAAAATTTCCTTCATTTTCTTCACATTTCCTAAGAGGCTGAGATGAGTCAGAGGGAGATAAAGATCCATAAAAGTTGGCAGTGAGCACCAGCACCATTCAAGCAGCTGCCCTGTCTATATACCACCTGCCAACATGGTACACTGGACTCTGGAATGGTCTCTGGCTACTCCTACCTACAGACTGATGTTTTGAAGTGCAAATTAAAACTGAGGACTTTAACTTCCAATGTTCAGCCTTCACTCAAAGACTCTGCTGATAGCCTTCAGGTGGCTGAACTCATGCCAAGATAGAATTAATTTTGAAGTAATTTGAAAAAAAATGTGAAATGTAACTTTGAGGGACCCAGAAAGACATCCTTTATTAATTTGCCATATGGACTCAGAATGTATAGGAAATTTCTGCAACCATTCTCAACAATGATCTTTGCCTTTGCAGACCCAGAATAATTTCAAGTTCAAAGTCACTGAATTAAAGTATATATTCCTTATGGTTTGGGCATCATAGACAGGCTTTCCAATTATTTTTTAGTTTCCATTAGATTGGTAAATTTCCCTGTAGCTCATCTGAGTCTAATCATATAATTATGTTGCATTTAATTGAAAATGAGTAGCTGAAAATGTTTAGATTGAGAAAGCAGTAAGTCTCAGAAGAAGAAAGTTTTCTCAAATACTCTAAATAAGACTTTCATTATTGTTGTTCTCTGCATCATAGACCTTGGACCAAAGATTTTGCAAAATGTTGAGGTGAAGTAAGCAAAATGTTAAGAAAAATTGATTGTAACTTATTAAGTGGAGCTTCGTGGTTAAAAGTCTAAAATTTAGTGCTCAATTTCCAGCCTGGATAACAAACTAAATGGTGTCTCTAAGGCTCAGTGTCTGCAATCTGTAAATAATAATGGTACCAACTACCTCTGTCAGGCACTAGGTCTCCATTCCAACATCCTCCTCTGGAGAAACAGAAAAATGACAGCAGTGCCCCACATACTGTCTTAGAACCAGAGTTCTGAGTTCAAGATACATTCCATTAAGTACATGTACTTAAATTAATCAAGTTTGAAAGTAAAGATGAAGCAAAGACCACGTTGGTGCTGCCTTAGGCTCTGGACAACAAGGGCGCAGAGACACAGATTTTGATTTTCTCTGCAGTCATTTTCCAGGATATAGCCCCACTTATGAAGGTCAGGAGGGGGCTGTGGGACAGCTGTAGCTGAGACCACACATTTCAGTGCCCAATCACTAGCTCTGTGTATCTCAACAAGGAAGTCCAGGATGCTGGCCCAAAATTTCAATAGTGCCAAGGTTCGGAAATCTCATCTTAGATTATACAGTATTGTTTTATAGATTTCAGACATTTGGTCTTGTTTTTATTTCACTCTTTTTATCTTGTATTTAAGTTTCCATATTTTCTATCGACTTGCCTTCAGTTGTACCCATCTTTCAGTCTGTTGTTAAGCCCATCAAGTTCATTCTTTATCTTTGGTATAATATTTTTCATTTCTTAGTTTTTATAGTATACAATCTATGCTAAAATTCATCTCATTTCTCATGTTTGTTATATTTCTCATTAAAATCATTAGAATTTTTATCATCACTATTTTAAGGTACCTTCTTCATATTTCCAGCCTCTGGGCATCTCTAGTTCTGTTCTACTGGCTATTTTATGTCTTGACTGTAGGTGTCATTTTCCTGTTTCTTTATTTTATTTTATTTTATTTTTATTTTACAACTGATATTTTATATAGCACAATAATATAGAATTGAGTAATTCATATTTGTCCCCAGAAATTAGTGTTCATCTTCTTCTCTTAGACTGCAAGAATATAGGCTGAGTCAATCTGATCTAAAGTCAAGCTGAATTTTGACTTGTGGCAAATTTAGTTCAATCGAATTCACTAATAGTTTTACATATTTTGAGAATAAAATGACTATTCTTTTCATTAAGGGCTATGATGTGAACTCTAATGGGATTCTAGATTTGCTTGTGCTTCTTAAATAAGTTGTTCGCTTCGAGAACAGAATTTTCAGGACTCCCCTGCTTTACAGGGTTTTAGATTGCTGAGAGTGCACTTTGCTATCCAGTGAGTACCACATACCACTCTCTGAGTTTGGGAGTTTTCTTTTAGCCTCGCTGCTCAGTTCAATATTGAATAAACATAGATCTTAATCTTAGAGAGAAAATGTTCTTTATTTCATTAGTAAGTATGATGTTAACTGTAGGTTTGTTCCAAATAACATTTATCATAGTAAAAATGTTTTGTACTCCTAATAGGCTAAGACATAATATCATAAACAGATATTTTTCACACAAGGTGTCAAATTTATAATCATCAATGATTCCCTTTTATTATCATTTTAGTATTTGTACTATCTTTAGTGACATCCCTCTTTTATTCAACATATTGGTAATTTATGTTGTGTTCATTTTTTGATTAGCCTTCTTACATTACCAATGTCATTAATCTTTTCAAAGCTCCTACTTTGACTAATTTTTCCTATTGTTCATTTCTTTCAAATGTATTTTTTTTATTAAATTTTCCTTTCTTTTTCTTATTTTGTCTGTTTTTTTAAGGTCATGCTTAAAACATTGATTTTAACCTTTTTCTTTTCTATTAGAAATATTCAAAGCTATAAATTTCTTATACAGAATCCTGTAGCTGTATCTCATAAATGTAGATATATTGCATTTTTGTTATCATTCAGTTTTGAATATCTTCTATTTTCTCTTTTGAGATCAACATTAACTTCTAAGTTGTTTAGAATTATATCATTTTTCCCCCTCAAATATTAGGCGAGTTGTATATATTTTATTTATCAATTTCCTATTTAACCACATTGTAGCAAGCCAGCATATCTGTATGGTTTAAATTTTTTTAATCAATGAGATTTATTTAAAAGCCAATTAAATATTCCCTAGGTGGATCTGGCCTGCACTGGTAATCCCTTGTCCAGTTGTTGGGTGCAGTTTTCTCTAAATATCAATCACATCAAGTTGGCTACTACTATTCTTCATATATTTTATGTTTGCTATTTTTTTAATTTTTTGGTCTATTTGTTCGATTAATTACTGAAAGAAGTGTATTAAATTTTCAGATATTATAATAATTTGTCTGTTTTCCCTTTGATTTCATTTGTTTTTGCTTTATGTATTTGAAGCTTTTTTATTAAGTACTTTGCTATTCTGCATTTTAATAAAAGGATCCTTTTATCCTTATGAGATACTCCTCTACCATTAACAATACCCTTTGTACTGAAGAATACTCTCTGATGTTAGTACAACGTATCAGCTTTCTTATGCTCATTCTTAGTGTGGTATATAATTTGTCATCCTAGTACTTTTGACTTACCTTGTCTTTATATTTAATGTATATCTACTATAGATAGCATATAGTTTGACTATATATTTACTATCCTTTTCTGGTAATCTCCATCTTTTAATTGTAGTTTTTCTTTATTTAAATTGAAAATAGCACAGATATGACTGGAGTTATGTCTAATATTTTGTTATTTGTCTTCTATTTATGCCATGCTTTAGCTCTCTTTTCTCACCTTTTTAAGGTTATTCAAATTATAGTCACTATTTGTTTCTTTATATGACCTTTAGCTGTATAGACATTGATATGTAGTACGATAAGAAAAACAAATATGGAATAGAAAATGTGAGGATGAACCCTAAGATATGAAATTTGAATTAGAAGAATCAGTATAAACTAGTGATTCTTTAAAAAGAAAAAAAAAAACCACTTCCAGTCTATGGCCATGCCACTCTGAATGAGCCCAATCTCGTCTGATCTCAGAAGCTAAGTAGTGTCAGGCCTGGTTAGTACTTGGATGGGAGACCACCTAAGAAGACCAAGTGCTGTAGGTGTTAAACAAACAAACAAACAAATAAAAAACTTCCAAACTCTTCTATTGAAGGGCATAGAAGAAATGTCACCCAAAGAAATGAGCATGTAAATGTTCCTTTCAACTAAAAGATATGAGGTTTGTGACTGGGAAAATAAAAGGTGAGCCTAAAACATATCATTGCATCAGAAATCAAGGATATGTTCAAATACTAAATAAAACACATTAAAAATATATAGGTTACCTGAAAGGATTTCCACTGGTAAAATTTAGGACAAATTAAACATTAAAAAAATTATCATAACAGCTTCTAACACAATGACTTAGAAAAAAAAATCAATACATTCAGAGACATATTTTTAACAGTGACAAGAGGCTATGAGTGAGGAAGAGATCTTCCTTATAAAAAAAATAGGGAAAATTCACCATTTTGCTAACATAATAACTTTATAACAAATTTTATAAACAAATGTTAAAATTAGAACTAAAAAAGAAATATGTATTCATATTTGGAAATTTCAATATCCCTATAGCATTAATTGATAGAACAAGTAGAGAAAAAACAGTAAAGATAGAAAAAAATGGAACACTATCAGTTAATTTGACTAATGGCAAATTATAGAACATAATAACTAAATAATACATATCTATTTCAAGTGCGGAAGAAATATACACAAAGAGACCATATGCTCAGCCAGAAGGTAAGTCTTCGTAATTATCAAATAATGATATTAAATTGTATTCATTTTCAATAAGCCTTCCAAAAAGTTCTCAAATACTAGCATATCAAACATTTCTAAATAACATGCAGATCAAAGAAGAAATTATAGCAGAAATTAGAAAATGTTTTTAACTCAATAATAATGAAGATAGAACATATCTAAATTTATGTAATGCAGAAAAAGTATTGATTAGAGAGAAATACATAATTTTAAATGCTCATGTTAGAAATAAAAAAGTGAAACTAGAACTAAGATTCTACTGTAAGAAGCAAGAAAAAATAATAGTAAACGAACTAAGCCCAAAGGTTGTAGAAGAAAGACATTATAAAGATAAAAACAAATAAAATAGAAATAGATATGAAACATTTTCAACTGATATCCCCTTTCTGTTTAGCTAACATTTCTATTTTCTCATTCATTCATTTGTTCACACAGCCGATATTTAATTTGGGACTACTCTGAGCTTGGCAATGAGTGAGGGTGCTGTGGGAAAGCTGTGATTAAAGTCCCTTCTCTCATTACACTCAGGAAAAGAATTATAAAATGATTCGTTTTCAAATTTGTGATCAACTCTGTATGAGAACAACAGGAAGACTGAATCATCACAGATGGATAACGAATTACGCAGGAAAAAAAGAGTACATATGTCACCCAAAGTGTCCAGTTGATCTCATAATTTAGTGCTGATCACAGGTTACAGAATTTTAGCTGAGGTGAGGTGATCACACAGGGCAGATGCGACAGTGTCTCTTGAAATCGGCCCCATTTCTCACCCCTCCCACTGTCGTCCTTCGTGGACATAGGTGCTAGTCATAGTTGCTGGGCACAAACATTGTGGTCCTTTCCCTTTGAGGCACATGGTAAGATGGTGATTCTGAGAAAATTTTAAGTGTGAATTTACTGTCTGCCCTTCTTTTCCCTATTGTGGACGTTAAGATGGAGCCTCTGTCAGCCTCAGCAGAGGCTGCTGCTGACTCACAAGGGGCACGTGCCATAAGCGAGAAATAGTCTTTGTTGTTTCACATCAGTGAAATCTGGGGGATGTTTGTTACTGCAGTGTGAGCCAGTGGACCCCACTGACGCAGGGCAGGAAGCTGCTGGCTTCCCCAGGGTCTCACCAGATCCAGGGCTAGTAACACTGAGCTGTAACAGAGAATTCTACGGAAAGGGAGGTGACATCACGATTAGACTGACAGCAGCAAATCACATCATCTTGCCAGAGAAAATGGATCTTCAGCAGTAAGGTGACCCTGCCCCATTTTTCTGCTTTAAATTATTCAGAATTCTTTAAAACTCATTTCTGCACAGAGGCCTAACCTGGTCTGCTCTAACCAGGGACACTGGACCACTCCCCAGAGAAAGTGACTAGGACTCTACTGCATTAGGAAATTTACTTATTTTACTGTGAAAAAAAACAAAAACAAAACATTTTCCTTCATATCTGTGTGCAATCCCCTGTATTGCATGAGTTTAATAAATGTCTGTTGGTATTTTATTAGATCATTTGTGTTTTCACTGTTAGCTCATAGAAATAACTGAGATGAAACATAAATATATGTTGGGGTGTTACATAATAGTTTTTTTTTTCTTTCAAAGAGCTAAAAGTATGCAACATGGAGTAGAAAATGGTGGTCGATGGCTTTGACTATTTATATATCTCTAGTGAGGTCAAATTAATGACCAAATTTCAGGACCTACTTTATCACAGTGGAGTATATAATTCTTGTTTATATGAAGCTAGTCTGGTATCAGTGAAATAATTTAACTTTCTAATGACCTTTTCATTCAGATGTGATTAATTCCGTATCATAGCATTAGCTCATGCAGTGAGCTGAAATGCCATGGTAGATATGATAATTACCTAGCAGAATCCAGGCCTATAAGCACTCAGAATTGCAAGAGAAAATGCCATCATCTGAAAGTGCTTTGGCATTGGGAGGTAGATACAGGGTGAAATTATCTATCACCCATACAGCAATATAAACCCCAGGTATCAGAGGATATTAAAATAGGATTATATTCTCCAATAACTTTAAATTTCCCAAGGTTATTAGTAAAAATGCTCTAATGCAAACAACTTGATCATTTTTCAAAAAAAAAAAATTTGTTTTTATTTCTTTTCACTCATGCATTGGTCGGTAGCTTTTGGCTGCTTCCCCAGAATCCTCTGGTCATATGTTCCCTCTAGGGATGCTCCAGGCAAATGAAAACTGGGGTTTACAGAGTTGCCAAACACTTAAAGAAGCCATCAATCTATTCCTGGAATAAACTCACTGTGCATAAACAAAAGGCGTTGGAGATCTACAAAGAAGTCCAGAGCAGAAAAATATCTAGCAACTTATAATAGCAAATATTTTCGAGAGAAAATGGCACACCATTTTTTTTTTTGTTCTTGTATTTTATGGAAAAGATTTTTGCCAAGGAACCTGAGTCAGACTCAAAATAGTAAAGGCCTCGGAGCAAATTACTCTCTCAAATGTCTATCTCTTCACTAAATAATTAGGTAGTACATTAGCACCTTAAGCTTACAAATTATTTTTACTTTTGAGCCTCAGGAGGAGATGGCACAAATAGACAGTATTGTTCTCCTTTCAGAGGAGAATACTAAGGCCAGAGTATAGTCCAGTGGCTTAACTGAGGTCGTTAACTAGTGGCGGAGTGGTGTCAGGAAGAGACCCCAAACTTTGGCTCAAATATACCTCAGACCCCACTTCAACGACATCCTGTGCCACCTGTGCGTCACTGGCACTGGTTCCAAACTCTCTGGGCCTCATTTTCCATAACTAAAAGGAGAAGATGATGCATACTTCGAGAAGTTATTATATAATTAAATAGGGAATAAAAGAAAGTTTTAGTACCTGCTAGTAGCATTCCGACAAATATTAAGTAGGCTCTCTGAAAAAAAAAAAACCTGTGCGTGAATTTGTGTATATAAATTTATTATAAATTGTATTGACATAAAGGATACTTAGCACAGAATTAATAATAATAGAATATACAATGCTTATTATTGTAAATTCACATAGCCAAGGGATTGTACCAGAATGCTTCCATTGGTACTTGCCAAACCCTTGTATTGGTGGCCAAATCGTGGCTGCAATTCAACCGGGACTTGACAAATGGACTTGGATCCCAATCTGCCATCTCCTTCCACAATAACTGTATCACCAGCAAGTCTGCATATGGCATGAACATTGGTTGTTATTTTTGTTTACTTTAAGAAGGCAGGAAGGAAGTAAAACAGCCAAGACATGTGTCAGGACCTCGCTTGCTCATCAGTGACGCGAATGGCATCTTTGCTGCACCAGACAATCGCTTTCAGATGATGGATGAACAGTTCCTCAAATTCATACTATTCATAATGTAACTGGATGGTACACTTTCACTTTAATCTGCATTATTCACATGTCTTAAGATTATCCAATCAACAAAACAATAAATTAACACTTGATCTGTAGCATTTGTTAAAGTGGCTAATTTCAGCCACCAACGTGATGGCGCTGAGCACAGGGCGAAGAAGAAATGTACAGACCACACAGTGATACAGGCTTTGCGCCATACCGACCTAGCAGATACACATAACCTCCTCGAGAGTGTGGATAATAATGTAGAAAAGTGCTTTGGAAGTGAGGAGATTTCAGCATTAATTAACTTTAATATTTTATTTAGTGTAGATTTATACAATTTCTTTTTTAATAATAGATGTTTTTAACAACTGGCTTGAAAATTCTTGAAAAAATTAACAGTGGGCTGTGGGGCGAGCCAGCAGGAATTGGCTAGAGCATGACACTACAATCTACCACATATTAAACGCTCGATAAACTTTTTTCTTTTTTTCATTTTGTCTTGTTAGCCTTCTTATATAAATTAAAGGCTCTATCCAGCCCAATTCAGCATTTCTGCCCGTGGCATCTAGGAGCTTTGCAGAGGTGACACGATAGCTGCTCTTCATTAAGTCAGCTTCAAAAACATCTAAACATGTCTAGTTTCCCTTAACACTCAACCTGAAACTAAGATTCACATTTAACTGAAAATGTACTGAATCTGTTCTTATAATCTGCCTGTTTTGAGGGGAATAACAAAAAAACATAAGAAAAAAGATTATTACTTAAAAAAAAGAAACACTGCTTTTTATTCTCTTTACAGCCCAACTATAGGAAGCTGCCACATCTATCAATACCCTTTCTCTGTCCAAGACTCTCAGTCTTTGATCTAGGGGACCCTCTGTCCTAAGAATCCAGTGGTGACCAGGTCAGCAAGAATCATGGCCTGAGGCAGTCTGAGTCTTAGCAGAGGCTCAAAGCCCCCTCAGTACACTGTGTCCTGCTATGTAGTAAGATTTTTTTTCTAGATAAGATACCACCAATTAATATTTCTGGCCCTCATTTATTATTCCTCCCTTCTTCCCCAGAAGGTGCTGGAACCTCACCTAGTTCCTGCTGGCAACTGTCACAGAGGCTTACTGGGGTGCATGACGCAGAATGCAATGTTCATTTATTCTGACAATCCTGATCACCCCTAGACTACGTGGGGACAAGCCCTGGGAAAGCTAGGACCATTTTTACCCACTAATCGTGTTACAGCTCTGATGGGATAAACTCCTAACTAGAATTACTTCGCTTTTGCATTTCTCCTCCTTTTTTGTTGTTGTTCATGAAATGTTACATAAGCATCTTCCTCTCTCTCAGCTTATACAAAGTCTTCTTGTTTCCTTTATATCCAAATAAATAGCATTCACCTATTTGCTCAAAGTTGCATGTTTTACAATCCCACCATAAAAAGAAGCTTCCTGCAGACTCACTGATACGTAATGAAGTGCACCTTCTTTATTTCATCATTTTTGACTGCTACTGATGGAGCTTTTAGGAGAGATTAAAAAATAATTTGATATAATCCGCCCCTACTCCTCATGGGGCTACTGATTTGTGAGATTCAGTTTTGTATCATAAAATAACCTCTTTATTAGGTGCTAGTGTCAGCCCTTCTGCTTAGTAGATTTATGACCTTAGATTTGTCACAACTCCTGATGTCTTCTGGGAAATGAAGATAAATAATAGATCTTACTTAGCTAATCTGGGAATACTCAGATCTCACTTTGATCTAATCACTCATTTCAAGAGGTTCATGGAAGAGAGATGTGTACGGATAAAGAGAGCAAAGCAGGTGAGGTGACCATATGGGACTACAGCTCCACACCCCAAAGCAGGACTCTGGTGGGCTAGATTTCAGGAAGCAAATTCTTTTTGCCATGAGTAGACAATTTGCTTCTGAAATGGACCTGGTATAACTGTGTGGAATTGTGCTGATTGGAGAGGTTCAGTGGACACAGTTCACTGTGGTTCGTTCTGAGCAACACTGTCTGATAGTTCTTCGAAGTCCGCAGTATAGTTACACAAATATTGTCTACCCAGGTGTTCATCCAAACCATCATGCCAGAATGTGCTGGAGACCTTGGAGACCTGAAAAACCTTGGTTTAAAAGGCAACTGAAGAAAAATTGTTCTGGAATAAGACTGAGTAAGAAGCTTTTTTCTAAAGTACCATTTTAGGGAAAAGAAGTTTAAATACTCTTAAATTATTTCTGTTAGTATGTTCTAGGTCTCCAAAATTACACAATCTGTATCTTTAAATAGAAATATGCCAAAATGGGGAGAGAGGGTTTCAATATTCAGATTAGCATCAATATCCTAAGCTATGTGCTGCCTGTCTGTCTGTCTGTCTGTCTGAACAGGTATTCCGGTGACTTCATCTTTGAAAGTCAAAAAACCCAATAAGAAGACACACAGAAGATTTGGGCATCTCTTATCAATACACAACTGTTAGCAAATCATGAGGAACTAAGAAACATTAATAATAGATGATTTTTAGCTATAAATTTCTCAAGAGGTGTGAGTTTGAACGCTTTAAAATTCTTAAATGGATTCCAGGGTTTAAAATGTGCTTTTAGAGTTAATGACAAAATCTGGGTTATTTTTTATCCTTTGCAGTTTCAATATCAATTCAATTCTCCTCATCTGCAGTCTCATTCTTAGGTCTTTAAAGTAAGAGCACATGGAAAGAAAGCGAACCACAGAGAAGGGCCATCTCAACATGCAACGAGCAACAAAGATAAAAAGGGATGGGTAATCTGTAAGGAGAAAAGCATCATTGTAAGAAATGCTCAGAGAGAATTTCTTTCTCTCATAAAAAGGTCATAGTAAAAGATTTGTACCATCAAATGCACTTCTGACTGTATGTAATCTCTTCTTGGAATTGACATTTAGAATCAAGTTCTCTACTCCCAACCAGTAGGCCTCCAAAGTTTCTATGGATACCTGGAAACTCATTTGTGATCAGAATATTTGTACATATTTGTGACTCATGTAAGCAGACTAAAGTAGCTTCCTAACCTTGGTTTTTGAACCTTTGATTTAATTCAATCCAATTAGTTATAGTAGAAATTAATTAGTAAGGCAGCACTAAAATGTTTATTCTATGTAATATTTACAATATATGACACTGGTATTATATATTTTGTTTTCCTTAAAATGTACCTAAAGATATGAAATTCATATTGGGTCTCTCCCTATATGCTATGTTAATAAAAACATAATCATTACCCTTTTATAGAACATGTAGAATATCATCACACAGCACTAGGGAGTGGCCTCTTAACATTTGTGACTTTGTACCCCACGTTGGTAGCTTATTGGAAGCAAAGATTTTGATTGAATCTGTAGTACTGAGATTTATTAGAAATTTTGACAACTGCCAAGTGCCTAATAGATATATGATGACTGCGTTTAAAAATATATATATATTAGAAAGATACAAAAAAATATGAATCTGCAAAATGAGAGGTTACAAGAGGATATACTTTGTCAAAAGGAAAGTCGGGTAATGGTATTTGGTAATGGGGGAGCATGCACCAAATGGAAAAGAATGCTTATCTTAAAAGATTGTGTCATGACCTGTGAGTGTGGACAGGGAGTGGGCATGCACCAACATGTAACACGTACAGTCTGCTTAGAACAGAAAACCCATCCCAACTCCAAAAAATTTAGGGTCTATACACAATCCAGTAATTGAGGGAAAGTGAGTTGATAAAAACCCATGATGTTAAGTAAGATTCCTTTGGTATTGAGAAGGATTTGTTTTCAAAATGTAAGAAATTAAAAAGACAAGAGAGAAAGAGTTAGTGAACCTTCTCTGTACAAAAATTAAAATGCTCTGAATACTCGATCATTTAGAAAATCATATTAACTATATGACAGATGAAAACATTAAATTTTCAGTGACTAGGTCTGATCTAGCAATTGTGAGAGTTATTTGTCTTTGACATTGTAAGCTTTTGGTTGTTTTGGGGTGGAAAAAGTAAAGCAAATATTAAAAAGGAAAAAAAAGGACCTGCAGTGATCCATGTGTTAGTACATGAGAAGCAGATTTTTGAGGGATAAAAGTCCCAGTGGGGGAAACAAGCAGTTCGACCTCCCACAAAGCAAGAGGTGAGACACTCCCCTTCCCCACTGCCTTAAACCCTACAAACACCTATTCTCTCCGCACATTAGAGCACTTATGTGTACATTTCAGCAGCCCTCTCAGTACCTGGGAACAAATGGCAGAACATTATTTCACTCCTTTGAACAGAACCTAACAATTTAAACAGCAGGAGTTGGAGTGTTTTCTCAACAGCATGCTACTATCTACTCTAAAAGAGAAAGAGGAAAAGAATAGGAAAAAGTAAGCCCTCAAAACAAAACCCCTCAAGGAATGTAGAATGAATGTTTAGTGAACTATGTGTTTGGAATTGAAAAGGCGTCACAGCATGCATCGAGATGGAAATCATTCAGAATGGCAGCGGAATTATCTTTTTGCCTTTCTGAGCTTCCAAATAAGCCTTAATACTTTGTTCTACCTCCTGTGCCAAGTACAAGAATACACTGCTCAGAAAAGAACCGCTTCACTTGGGCCGCTGGGTCTGAGCCTTGGTAATTGCACTGTTGGTCATCCACCAGGGGAATCACACTGACTCATCTCTCCATGTCACCAAACCACGAGTCACAGGTCACCCAATGGACCCTTCGTTCAGTGGAAGTCTTACTGTCACTACTGAATTCAGATAGGGTTCCTGCATTCTAGGGAAAGTTGAGCATTCCCTTAGCCTTTCAAATTTTTACAAAGAGATAGATTGGAATAATATGATATAGCAAATTTGAGGCTTCTGTTTAAGGCTCATGTTAGAGCATAGAACACAGAATTCTTAGGTTCTGTGACAATTCTAACTACCGTAGAGGTTGTGGTGAATCTGACACTATGTCAAATCTGCTTTGGCCACTCATTCTAAGTTAACATATTTATTTCAAATGATTTATCATTTTATAAATGATTATAAAATAAAAATATTTACAAAATTCAAAAAATACACACTAGAATACCAGATATTGGAGGTTCTAGATATGACCCAGTTCCTCACTTTTCAGGAGGCATAGTTTACCTGAAAGCCAAGATATTGGTACTGATTACGAAGGTACACGATATATCAAATAAGGCAAGAATTGACAACAGGCAGAAAAAATATCAAGATCTACGTGAATGGCTCAATAAATAAATGCCACAAGTTCATAGTTAGGAAAAAGAGTTAGAATTTGGTGGAATAAACATATCTTGAAAGATAGTTAATATTTAGATAGAGGTGAAAGAAAAAGACAAATTTAAAGTGGTTTTTGTGGAGACACAAAGTAGACAAAATTGATTACAATTGGTGGTATATAAAGATGTTCTTGAAATTAAGGTTGAGAAAGTACATTGGGTTTAGATTGTAAAGTGACTCGAATTTTATCTTAAGGTATAAATTTTATTATAATTAAGTGGCATCCTACCTTGGTCTGAAATGATTTGAGGTAATTTACGAAGATGCAGCGAAACAAGAAAACTTAATTTACACTTCTGGGGGAAAAAGGTGAGTCAAAATAAAAATGAAGATTTAAACTACTGAAGTATACCTAGGAAAGAAGTTAATTTTTTAAGAAGCACGCTTTAACAAGTTACACATTTGTTAAAAGTGATGGACAAGATTAAGTTTCCCCTAATTAAACAGGAAAATCAGGTAACGGACGGAATACTATAAGGCACAAACAAACCGAATGCTCAAGAGAATCACAACTGATGGGAAAACCAAGGACCTCAAAAAGAACTCGGTGATTATGATAAACAAACCACATCCTCAACAACCCAGCAAAAAAAAAAAAGAAAAGAAAAGAAAAAGAAAAAGAAACTGATAGAACAATTTTTCAGAAAATCCCTATAAAAGATACAATTCATTCTGAAGAAAAGTATGTTTTTCCTCCATGAATTGCCGATCAAGTCTTAGAGAGAAACATGAGTTTTAAGGTAAACACAGGATTACAGAGACCATCCATCAGAACTTAGAAAGCTTTAACCTGGAAAAATAGGCATCTGGCTTTCAAGAGCACTATTTGCTCTGGAATTTGTGATGCATTGAGTGACATCCATGAACTATTTTTGTAACAATAGAAAGATTTATAGAACATTGCATAACCCATAATTCCATTTTGTACATCAATGGGACAAATGTGTATGCATATAGATATATTTATGTGCATAAAATGTCTACATATAAAAATATGAGCATGAGGAAAAAAATGAAGGATTCATTGTACGTGTTTAACATGGGTTCCTTAGCTGTGAAAAGGGAATCCTTGTGACTGAAAGGAAAAAAAGAAAGGAATTGTGGAATAAAAAAGAAAAATGATTTTTTAATAGTCTACTTTTAAAAAGCAGGTTATACTTGATTATATTTATGCAAGAAAAGACTATTTGGTGGAATTACAATTTTCAAATGACTTATGTTTCAAAAGTGAACTTTGAGCTAAGATTTCTTTTGATTACAAAGAGCTCAGACCCATCAGTTTAGAGTACAAATCTAGCAATGTGTTTTCAAGAGTCACCTAGATCGCCATGGCAGCATACTTATTACTGGGATAAGTTAACAAAGAAAAGAGAACTTTTAATATGCCTGTTTCTTATAAATGTGTTAAAATTTTCTTCTATAATTTTTTAAGCCTTCACACAAATAGCAGATTCTCATGCAAATAAAGCAGCATTTAAACATATTTCAAATTGAATATATTTTCTTATCTCAATTATCTTTATTTAATACTAAAACTCCTATTAAGTGCTTTAGGCAATAACAACCATTTAGGCAAAACATAGTAATAGAAATGACAATACTGTTGTGTGATGACCCTGGCGAAGAAGTTGACACTTTGGAGTGAAAAATGTCTAATTACTCTAAGCCATTAGGCACAATTACTATATTCATATTCCCTCACCCACGGTGTGGTATCACATTGCCTATAATAGGTGTAATTTCTAGAGAAAGTAGATGTCCCACTGTCAAGAAGAGGCAGAAAGATGTGAGAAAATTAAGCATCACTGAGCTCCTGCTGCATATAACCACCATGATAGATTTGCCTACTTTATCTCAGCTAATCTGCCCAAGGCGTCTCTGAGGAAGAGATGCTCTCCTTCATTAGATAAAATCCCTAGGTTCACAGAATCTAAGAAAAATATCTAAGTCGATAGTGAGTGGCAGAGTTGGAATCTGAACTCAATATAATAACCATTTCTATCACCCAGTGCTGTCTCTACAACGAGAAAAAAAAATGAATTTTTTTAAGAATTTCAATACATATGTCCTAAAGGAAATCCAGTACTTCCTGTTTATTTCTGTGTTTGATCTGAGGGTACATTCTATGTTACCAGCCATATGTTAGAATATACCTCAAAAGAACTAAAAATAGAACTAGAATGAACATCACTCAAAGATGGATAAAGAAATTTTTTAACCATCTTTTAAGAAGAGGATTATCATGTTTCGGTTATATGTAAGATAGATGTGGCGATGTAGCTGAGCAAGACTTTGCTCTTGTCTTCATTTAAGTATGATTAGAAGAAGTAAGAACGGCTACCAAGTTCAAGTCCTAAAAATAGCATTAGACTCATCAATCCCAAGGATGCTCTATTACAAAGGAATATCTGTTCTTTCCACCTTCCCTCGATAGCCTTGGGGAACACAAAAACCTCAATGTCATATTTCACTTGCACAGAACCAGTAGTTTAATTAATGAGATCTTCATTTCCCCCTTTCTTTTAAAAATGAGTATTCCAATGCCAAGTCAGAATAAATGTATGGGATCTCAGATATGACAAATTTTTGCTTAGAATTTTATAATGGAGAGAAGAGAGAACCATGGTGTCTTTCACTGTTTTACAGTTGAAGTAAGTGGCACAGAAGAAGCTGGAGGATGAATAATCAGAAAGTACTGCAGGATAACCATGGGTGGTAAGAATCAGGGTAATCTTGAAGGTAGGAGATTGTTATTATATATTGCTCAACCAAAAAAAAATCTTCTTCCTTTGCTAAATATACATATATACATATATATAATACATATATACATATATATATGCATGTATGTATGTATGTGTATGTATGTATGTAGTGTGTCATGAGTGGTTCTGCACATATAGGATTGTTGTGCATTGGTCAAAGTACATGGCAATATTGAGCTCTTGCATTTCATTTTCAGACAATCCTTCTTATCCTCTATATTAGTTATTTATTGCTCTTTGCTAAATAACTTCAATTAAGTAGCTTAAAATAATAGGTTCTTCTACACCAGTTCTTCTACATGACATTCCCAAATCTGTGACTTCATTTAAACACTGGGGATATTAAAAACAGCAATTAATGGGAAAAAATGGACTATGTAACATTACTTCCACCTGTAATTAGACACAGAGTTATAAAATGGGGGTAATCTATGTACATTTTATATTATTTAAGAAGACAAAGTCATCTTATTATCTTCCTTTAAAAACAATGATAAACCTAGAAAGGGCATTGGGAAATAACTAGCCCAACCTTCTGATTTTAGAAGCAAAGTGGCTCGGGAGTTACTCAAGCTTTTGTGGCTATTTGATGATGAGTGAAGGAAGTGACCACATGCTGGCATGGACTTGCTTGGGCTTGCAAGGGTTCATTGTGCCCATCTCTTCCTAACTCCACTTTTAATGACATCATGTTGGTAGCTGGAAATCAACTACAGAGGGATTATTTATACCAGAGAAATCTATAAACATTACAAACTAGTGTTTTTTGTTTCTTTTCTTTGGTATCTTCCCAGTGAGCCAATTATTAAACATTCACCAGCTCACACTGGGTTTTCTGATCTCTTGTAGTTCTCCATCCAGAGCATGGGTTGTGTGTCCTTATCATAAAGACCAAAGCTGCTGAACTAATTATCCGACATAATGTTTTATTCTCCTCAACCTTAACTGGACTTTGTATGAAATCTTTCTTCAGAAGTTATATTCAGTCAAGTGCACTTTAAATAAAATGCAGGTTTATATTCCCATAGTAATTACTGGGTCCTGGTCATCTTTGAAAAAGATGGATGCCCATTTTCTCTATTTCAAATTGTTTGTCAGAAGAAAGCAATTACCCTTATTAAATGCCCAGAAACTGTAGCTATATTTTTAACATGCTACACAGTATTAGGCATACTCATGGCTTTTCCTGTGATCTATGTAGCAATTAAATTTAAAAACCTTGTTCCTTCATGTTATACATATTATAGCAAACTCTTTTAATTTGACAAGCTCTATCTCTTGTGTGGTCAACAAATACAAATCATATGAAACATAAAGAAACCCAAAAGCTAATTTAAAATAATTTATTTTTTAAAATTACTCATATTATTTTTTATCTTGCCCTAATTTTCATATTGTTTCTTCATTATAATCTTTAATTTCTACATATCCTATAGTCTTTTCTAATTAGTAATAGTAATAAAATATATCTGTCATTCTGGAACCAGTAAAAAGTTTCATCTCTTTGAGTTTGTTTATGCAGTGGTGTCAGTAAAAGTGTTTATATATGAAGTATAATTTTGGTAGATATTCAGAACAATATTTATCCTCTAAAAACTTACATTACTGTAATTAATTATTATATGCTTATTATCACCTGCATCCCTTCTTTTGGCCATAGTAATTTCCTTATTTAATGTAGAGATAAACCTTCTGGGGTTTTTTTCTTCAAAGTTTATCCAGAAACTGACTCTCATTCTCTTCACAACTACAAATCTGGTCCAGTTGTCATCTCTTACTTAGAGCATTGCAATTATCTTTGTCTTGGTCTGTTCGGGCTGCTATAATAAAATACCATAGACTGGGTGGCTTATGAATAACAGAAATTTATTTCTCACAGTTCTAGAGCCTGGAAAGTTTAAGATTGACATCCTAGCATGGTTGGGTGATGGCCTTTGTCTAGGTCATAGCTAGCGTCTTTTCACTGTGTCCTCCTATGAAGAAAAGACTAGGGATCTCTGTGGGGTCTCAAATATGAGACACTAATCTCATCCTTGAGGACTCTACCTTCATGTCGTAAGTATCACAAAAAGGACCCACCTCCTAATATTATCATATTGGTCTTAGGATTTCAATATATGAATTTTGGGGACACAAACATTCAGACCATAGCAGTCTTTTAACTAGTTTTCCTGCTTACATTCTTGCCTCCTTATAATCAAGTCTCCACACAACAGCCAAAGTCAACATTTAAAAGGTGTTATGAGGTCAGCTGAATCCCACAGTGACTTCCCATCTGACTCAGAGCTAAGGCCCAAGTCCATGTAACTGCTTGCAAACCCTGTGAGATCTCATCTCTTTCTTCTCTGACTTCATCTCCTTCTCTTTTCCTCTCTTTATCTGCTCCAGCCACTCTGCTCCATGTTTTTGTTTTGTTTTGTTCTGTTTTTTTTCAAACATTACAGTCATACTTGCATCTCAGAATCTTTTTATTAGTTACTCCCTCTTCCTGCAATGTTTTCTTGCTGATATTTGCAGAGCATACTCTCTCACCTCTTTCAACTTTTTGCTTAAATGTCATATTTCCAGTGAATCATTGCTGATTGTTGTCTAAAAATTCAACCTGAACTAATCTCTGGCCTTCTGCTCTCATTTTGTTCTTAATATTTATAACTTACCATAGTTTATTTATTATGTTAATGTTTATTATCTGCCACTATAAACCATACTAGAATATATAAAATACATTTTGAGCTTTAAATTAATTTTTTGAAAAAAAGAAAGAATAAAAGAAAGTACGAAATAAAGTAAACTCAAAGGGACTAGTAAAATAACCCCCCCCCAAAAAAAGTGGTAAACATAGAAATCAGTAAACGTGTTGGTAAATCTATTTAATTACAGGCCATAAAAACAAATTAATAATGATTATTACTAGAAGGAGATAACAGACCTGATAATGACACCATGAAAATAATAGGAAGAAATTAGTGTTTTCATAGTTTTAGCCCCTTGATAAATATGATAAAGATGTTAATTAGTTTTAGATATAGTTAAAATTAAAATGTGGTTTAAAATATGAAGATCGCTATAAATATGAAAACATGTTCTTAGTCAAAAAATAATATAACCCCCAAAATTACAAATCTACAAACATAGTTAGGGATTCTCTCAGCATCTTTCTCAAAACTGAACAATAGACAAAACAATAAGACTGTTGAAAATATAAAAAGTGAGATTATCAAACTCATCTTATGAATATATAGACAGACTTCACAGCACAAAGAGAGAAAATAAATCCTTTCTATCACAAAGGACGTCTAAAAACAAAAAATATTTTACAAGAACTATTTTCTCTCACCATAATATTATAGAGTCAAAAAGAGATACATATACATACACACTAAAAATACACTTCTAAATAATCCACTGTCCAAAAATAAATTATAATAAAATTTATGATTTGGAACTACATAAAAATAAGAAATGGAGATTAAACTGTGTAAATCTCTTTAAAACAGTACATAGGAAAAACTATTTACTTAGATGCACATGTCGTAAATAAAGACTAAAAACTAATGATTTAAGTGTTCAAATCATAAAGTTAGAGACATAAAAACAGAGAAAGCCCAGAGAATAAAGAGATTAAATGTTAAGGGAAAAGATATTTTTTTAAATAGAGAGAACAGAGAAGATCAACAAAATTGAAAATCTTTAAAAATAATGAAAGAATATGAAAACATTAACTCAAAAAGATATATGGACCCCTAGGTTCAAAGCAGAATTATTTGCGATAGCCAAGATATGGGTATAAACTAAGTGTTCATTGATGGATGAATGGATAAATAATATGATTATATATATATGTATGTATGTATGTATGTGCATATATGTATATATACATACATACACATACATACATACACACACATATACATATATGTATATATGTATATGTATGGATGTGTGTGTATATAGATATATATATATATTTACAATGGAATAATACTCAGCCATAATAAAAGCCTTAAATCTTGCCAGTTGCAATAACATGGAAGAAATGTGGAAGTATATGCTACATGAATTAATCAGAAAGAGAAATGCAAATGCCATAAGCTTTCACTCACATATGAAATCTAAGAAACAAATAAAAACTAATGAAAAACAGACTCACAGATACAAGAGAAGAAATTGATGGTTACTAAAGGGGAAGGGGATTAGAGGGTGGGAAAAGGAAGTAAGGGGTCAATGGTATGGTAATGTACAATAACCAGACTTTTGGGTGTGATCACTTTGTAGTGTATTTAGATATCCAAATATAATATACACCGAGACACATATAATAATAATTTAAAATACTGAAAGATACAAGGGGCAAAATTGATCAACAGTATCAAAGAGAGATTTTTTTTTAATTTAGAAAGCTAAAGGGTACATAACTATAAATAGAGATTTGAAAACATTGAAAAGTAGTATGGAAAAATTACTCAACGAAGTTGAAAATTATATTACAAGAACAATTTTCAAGAAAATTCTAAGCAAAATTGACTCAAAAGTAAGTAGAAGGCCCAGGTAGAACCATAACCATTAAGAAAACAATGAGGTAGGTGCAAAATTCCATCAACTACAAAAGAAGGAGGTCTGATAAATTGTAAAAATTTTACCAGTCTTTACACTCACATGGTTGTCAGACTATTCCCTAGATTATACACAGCCTAGGACATTTCCATCACCCTGAAAGCAACCGTGTGCCCATTAGCAGTCTCCCAGCATGCCCCACGCCTCGTCCCCCAGCGACCACTACAAGACATTTGTTTTCAGATTATAATTATTACCATTAGTGAGAGTGTTCACGGAGATAGACTTGACAAATCCAATTTGCGTTGGAAGGCAAAAGAAGTGTTTCCTTCACGGCTCTCTACTTCAGGTTAACTTTAAATAGTAATCAACATGAAAAGGCTGCCATTAAAAATAATGGTTTATTTCTCAAGCGAATTTCGCTTCTGGTAGTAGCATCATTAATGCCTTTAATAGACACATTTTGAAGTTCAGCTCTTGAAGACTCGGATAAATATAAATTCAGAATGCCAACAGTAGCAGGCTGCATTTTTGAGATTGTAGAAATGTGTGCCCACTGTATATCATGTTGCTGAACTGAGTCACCATAATTCAGGCGTATTGAATAATTACGACAGTATGCAAATCTCTTTGTATTGGCTAATGATAAGCAGCATTCTTACTGCCTCAGCATAACCTAGTGCACTGATTCTGTCAGGCAAGAAAGAGGTTCGAACCGCCCCCTGTGGAGTGTCCCAGGCTCCATGTAAACTCCAGCCTCTGTGGGCCTGAGACAAGCATCGCCTCCCCCAAGAAGCCTCACCGGATCACTTTCACACACAGACCTTCCCATTTTGGAATCTTTCACACGTAGTCACTCTAGACACTTTATGGAACATCTCTTTACAGTTGAATGGTATTAGCAAAAGGAATGAGAAGCAATGGGATATTCATTTTAATCCCACTCAAATGTTTCAGCACTTTGGTCCCTGCAGAAGCAAGGACAATTCCAGGGACTCGGCCATTACCCCAGTCACTTTGTTAACTCCTGGTACACATCAACAGGGTGTTTATTTTCCTGTGGTACATCAACATCTTCTCTGGTGAAGATTCATGTACCCTCATAAAGCAGCTTTCTTTTGTGACCCTATTTTTTAATCTCACTTATCTATTCTGACTATGGTGCTTACTACAGTCTAATCTACTGTTTATGATTTGGGGAGAAAAGAGATTTTTTTTCCTCTAAGAAGAAGTTGGGTGTATAAACTTTTTCACAAATCGAGTATTATATTATTTTTTATAAAATGTCTCAGTATACATCACACAGCGAGGGACTTCTAAGGCATAGGTCTCTCCTTCTTGGAGGTCCAAAATTAACTTATAAGACCCATTAGTAAACAATATGGATTACTTTTTAGTAAATATGTATAAATTTACATATATCTATTAATACAATTGACAGTTGTCAAGGATTGGTGCTAGAAAATCAAAAACAAAAGATATAGTCAGTGACTTATAATCTGGTATTGAATGTAGAAAGGTGTTTTCTTGAGGCAAAATTTCGGAAACTAGAGATACCAGGCTAGTCAAGAAAAATGAAAGATTAAGAAAAAACTATGTTGGTATGTTTCCTGCATTGTCCAAGGAAACGATTGTATCTTATAAGAATAATAGGAAATAAACAGTCTCATTCAAAGTTCTCACTTTATGATGACAGGAAAAAAAATATATAACCTATATTAAAAAATAAAAACCCGACAATCATACTACCTGCACATATATGCTAAATGACTCTTCAAGTAATTGAATGGCCTTTTTCATCTCTCCCTAAAGTTTAAATTCCACAAAGTCAAGGAGTATATTTTGTTCACTTACAAGTAGTAGATGCTCAAAAATATTTAAAGAAGGAATTTTATGAATGAATCTTAGATTCATTGATATTAGTTCTTAGGTAAATACTTGGCCAATGAAAGCGATGCGATAGCCTAAATGTGAAAGGTAGACGAGAGGACAACAGGAAATCAAAACATTTAAAGTGGATCTTCTAAAAGTTGACATTACTGTAGGACGGTCTCAGAAAAAGTGACAGATGTTCAAGGGCCATGGGGAGGAACTGAACAACAACCTGGGACTTTAATTTCTTCAGAGATTCTAGAGATCCAGGCCTGGATACCACTCTATTTGCATTGCATGGGGCCATAGAGAACACGAGTAACAAGTAACAGAGAAGCAGTGTCTCTCCGTGTGTTAGTTCTGAGTGTATTAGCTTAGTGTGTCTAATATAGAGCAAAATTAACATGGGCCACAACACTTGGGGTCTGGAGACATAGCAGTGTTCTGTTAACTTAAAATTTCCTAGAAAAATACATCTATTTTTTAAAACTCGTGCAAATTTTGCAGTGTAGTTCATTTTATATTTCTGTTTACTTTAACGACCCTAAAGGCAGAGACTATTTGTTTTCTGCTAGATCTTGTTTATTACGATGCCTGGAACCTTGTTGAGCAACCAATAAATATCTGTTGGGTGAACGCAAAGTCATTTAATTATTTTCTAATTGGCAAAGCGATGAACCTCAAAATATATTGTTTTATATCTTGTTGATCATAAACAATTCAATTGCTGAATATGTCAACTCTGGCAAATAAGCTTGAATTGATATTGAGTTGAGCATTTTACATATTGTTTTCCCTGTTTGTCTCAGATCACCTAATAAAGGAATATAATTGGTAACGGTTTTTCTCTTTTTCTGAACTTTGTTAGTTGTATGAGAGAAGATCTCCAAAAGCCCCTGAAGAAATGGGACAGTGCAAAGTTTTGGAGGCTTTATTAATGGAAATTTTAATAAATGCACCTTCTTGTGGGAATGTCAAGGCAATGATGGTCAAGTTCTAGGATGAAAATGTCTCCACTGCACCAATCAGGTCATGCTACTATCTCAGGGAAAAAAAATTAAACAAAGTTCTTTTTCAGTAAAAAAAGATTACTGTTGATTTTCTTTACTCTTAATGTTCTCGTGTTCATTGCATGCAAGTGGATTAAGAATCTAAAATGACTCATTCCCTTAACAATTAACTTCTCATCCAAGGCTCAGACATCATTTTCATGTTAGCCATTTTGTTCTAGGCAGCTAAATCACTCCAGTTATGCCTTGTGGTTAATTGATTTTAAGTATTCAGCCTTGAAAAAAAATTGCTATATAAGTAAACACTGTGATGCACTCTCTTCAATAAATTTCACGATAAATTAATTCATGTAGACAGATTCTTACCCTTTATTATAAGCCTTTTCCTACAATGAAGGAAAATAGATATTAAGACATGAACTTAAAAACTGATGATCAGCTTTATACAGTGTCCATATCTATAGAAGGATGCCAGAGAGATATTTGCTATTTGATTATTTACCTGACTACAAAAATATTGTTTAAAAGGTAATATTTTAAAAGGAGTCATTTTAATACTATTTACCATTTTCTTTCTTTATAAACACACTGCTGCAAACAGGTTGCCTTGTGACTTCCTTACTGATTTGTGATGAATAATGAATTGGATGCAGGTACATGTGCAAGGCACAATGTTTTGTCTGTCATAATTTGACTCCATCTGTGCAGATATCTGTCTAGATACATTTTTTTCTGAGATAGTATGATGTTTTATAAAAATCACAAGACACGAAAAAATGTGTTCACAAGTTTTTTTTTATTATTATTAAGCATGGTGCAAATTAACATGTCTTCACAGCCCTATTTAAAAAGGAAGCTATTTAACTGATTTGAAGATGCTAATTTTTTAACAAACTAATTGTGTGTATTTTCACATACTTCATTCTTCCCTGTATATCCTTCCTGTGCCTCAACCTAATGACCAGGGGCCTTAGTATATTTTCTTTTATGTATATTATCTGGTCCTGTTTTCTTTGCTCTGGCCTTAATAGCACCACATCTTTCTGTAACACAAAACTATCATATTTTTTTATGTGGTGACAGAAAGAAATCTAACTATGGGAGGTGAATACACAATTTCCTTACAATTATATATATATATATATATATATATAATTGTAAGGAAATGGGGCCAAACTCAGAAATGTCATGGCAACCTGATTCATCAAAATTTAGAAGAATGTGGCAAGGAGACCATCACTTGCGTGGGCACTGGCCTTTAAGACAGTCTTCTCCTTTAGTAAAATGCAGCCAAGTTTAGTTACTCAGTCTATTAAAGAATTATTAAGTGGATGAAGAGAGAGGCTAAATGAAATAGAAAAGATGTTTCTTTATTCTCTGAGAAACATCTAAGCTAATTAGAAATATGCACTAGAGAGACTGAATCTCTTTCTCTCTCACGCAGACTCACACACGCACATGCACACACATACACACTTTCTAACATATAGATTCTCTGATGAATTCTTTAGTAAATCAATACACAATTCTTTAAATTAAAGTAAAGGTGCTTAAAGAAGACCTAGCACAAATGGACTGAAAACTTAATGTGGTAAAAAATTGCCAAATACATACAATATATCTATAGATACAGTAAAGTCTCGATAGACTTAAAAAAACATATTCTGAAATTCACATAGAAAAATCAAAAGTCAAAATAGTCCAAGTACACTTTAAAAAAATAAAATAAAATAAAGAATATTTGCCCTATTAGCTGTAGCAATTAAGACAGTGCTATTGGCACAGCAATAGAAAAATACACCCATGTGACAGAACAGAGTCCAGAAATAAACTATGCATATGTAAATATTTGTTAAATATAGCATGGCAGATTAGCAAGAAAAGAACAGATTTTTTTTTCTAGGAAATGCTATTAGGTTATTTTTGTATACATATGGAAACTTGATTAGATCTCTTCCTTATCTCAACTACAAAAATTAATTTTAGAAAAATAGAACTAAATACAAATGAAAAATATAAAGCTTGATAATACAAGCGAATATTTTCATTGTGTCAGAGAAGAAACTTTTAAGACCACAAAAAGCTAAATTTACCACTTCAAAGGTAAGAATTTCTATTCATTAAAATACACCATTTAGAGAAATAAGAGAAACCACAAATCTGAAGAATATATTTGCATGATATTTAATGAACAATGGACTGGTATCCAAGACATAAAAAAGTCTAAGATCAAAAGGTACAGTCTAGGAACCCAACAGAAAATGAGCAAAAGATTTTAACAGCTACCACCAAAAGAGGAAATTTATAAAAAGATTCTTTATCTCACAAGTTATTCGAGAAAGAAATGGGAATTAAACCAATGTCACACTCCTCTGATTGAATAAATTCAGAAGTCTAACAATTCCAAGCCTTAGAAGCTGCAGATATGTGTCCTTTGGTACAGTCCCTTTGGAAAATCATTTGACTTTACCCAGTAAAGTAGAAAATGAGTATAGCCTATGATCCTACAGTTCTCATTCTAA
This sequence comes from Cynopterus sphinx, assembly GCA_030015415.1. NCBI lineage: Eukaryota > Metazoa > Chordata > Mammalia > Chiroptera > Pteropodidae > Cynopterus > Cynopterus sphinx. The sequence continues at coordinate 3,736,223 of CM057391.1, forward strand.
GTATAATTATAAAGAAATTGTGCACATGTGCACCAAAAAGCATGTGCAACAGCGTTCACTGCTACTTTCTTTGTAATAGTTCCACACTGAAAAGAACCCAATAGCCATGAAAAGTAGAATGAAAAATAAATAACAGCATGAAATAGAATGCTATCCAACACTGAAAATAAACAAGACTGCTAAACACAGCAAACATAATATGTTGAATGAACAAACAAGTCACAGAAGTCTGTAGACAGTATGATTTCACTTAGATGATGTTTAAGGAAAGATAAAACCAAATTATCTTGCTTAGGTATGCAAATGTAGGTGGTAAAACTATAAAGAAAAGCAAGAACATAAATTAATTAAAAAACCAAGATGATTCTCCTCCTAGAGGGAAGGAGTTGTGTCCAGAAAGGGACACAGGGACACATGTACAATGGCTGCTCTCACCTGTGTCTTAAGGGGTTTCTGGGCTGATTCATCCATCAGATAATCATCAGCTTTTATTTGATTTCATCTATTTTCTCAACAAATAATAATTGAGAATTCACTATATGCAAGGCACAATTTGACATTAGCTTACATATTTAAAACAATCTCTTTATTTTTATTCTATGTAATACTATTTCTATTATTTAAAAGTAATATTTGTCTTTCTTTGCCATTTCATCTCTTGAGTTGTGTTTTCTAATAAAAGATTCAAATTGCCAGAACTGAGGACATAAAGAAGAAATAGATTTCACCTGGTATAATTGCTTCATAGAAAAGTTGGCATTTGAACTGTACTTGGAAATGTACATGGGATTTTGAAAACAGGGACAGAGTTAGAGTGCTGTCGCAAGCACAAGCAGAGATGTGTTCAATGATTGGCTAGACTAGTGTGACTGGGTCATGGGAATAAGGAGGTAGGTCCAGAAAAGTCACTGAAAATCTCTCCCTCTCCCTTTCTCTGCCCCCAAACCCCACACCCCTGCACCACTCACCTTCCCCAGCCAAACAAGTCATCCCTTATTTATTCTTCAAATCTCTGCTTATTGTCACCTCCTTAAAAGTCCTTCATTGACCTCTAGTTAAGGTAAGGTCACTGCTGCAAAATACAGATGTAATAATAAGCACAAAAAAAGACTGTGTCTTGCTCATGGAACACCCCAGGATGGAGGGTGCCACAGCTTCCCTCTCATTACTCAGGGTTTCAGGGTATCTAGGTCCTGTGACCTTCATCATGTGGCCCCCATGGCAATTTTTTGGTTCATCATGCTTCATGGGGGAAGAATTTTATTGACCTGGAAATAGGTCACCTCTACTTAGATTCTAATGACTAGAACTTACTCACGTGCTTAATTTATCTGTAACAAAAGTGACAGAATATAGTCTGTCTGTATAGTTTACCTGTACAAAAAAAGAGGAAATCAGGTTTTGGGGAGCAGCTAGCAATTTTGTTCACACACCATAAAAACATACTGACATAGAAAATTTGAAAAGGAACGGGAAAATTTGTCAGGTTAATCCTAAGGGGAAAAAAAGCTGGTGTTGCAATATTATTATAAGAGAAAACCGACTTGAAAGCCCTATTCATTATTAGAGATAAACTAGACTACCAAATAATAATGATATTCAATTAATAAAGAAAATGTAATTATATCTAAATATGTCCATCTGTTAACATCAAAAATTTATAAAGCCAATATTAAGAGAACTGAAAGAATTTCAAGGAGAAATTGACTAATCATTATGAGAGCTTTAATTATACAGAACTGTTCATTCTGTAATCAAAATTTTAAAAGCCAATGGAAAAAAACAGAGACTGTGGAAAATTGGGACAAAAATATTATCTACCTTGATCTAATATATATATGTAACACTGCATCTGATAATCAGATAATTTATTTTATAAAAATTGACCTTTTGGGTTATGCAGAAACTATATGTGTGAAAACATCATCAGGGTTTAAGTATTTAGCGTATGTAAGTTATGGCTTCCTGAAAAAAAGGGACCATCAACAATGCCATAAAGTGAGTCTCATCAAACTTAAAAAAGTAAGAATCACGAATTTTATTTTATATGGATCCTCTGATCATAATATATTTAAAAATGAGTAAAATCTGATTTTCAAACTAAAAAAAACATACGATTAAATGTTACATTCTAAATAAATCCTGCTTCAGCTCCTTCTTAGAACGTCTCAGCATCTCAACCTGCAAGAAACATGTCAGAATTCATCAGCCTCACTCCAGTCTTCCAGCTCACTCTACACTCATTGCCTTGTTATTCACAGACCCTCACAGCTAATGTGCATAACATCAGGTTGGCAATGAGCATGGCGTAGACTCCGGCATGCTGGCAGCTAGTTCTCTGCACATCTAGTGTTCTCGGGAATTCTTCCTCCCTTTTGTCTTGGCTCTCTTCTCCGGGAAGACATTTTCGTAAATGGAGCCATTTATTTTGAAGAGGGGGTACCAGGCAAAGCGTGTCATTCACATGCTCACTGATAAATTCTGGCTGCATGCCCCCTGCCTAATACTGACTTACGAAGCATCTTATTTGTGGAACGCGTCTGGCCTTAAACAGGCGTTTGCTGAAAATTCTATGGTGTTCGATGATGCCCTTAGGGTGATAATTCAATCCACGACATAGTTCACATTATTAGACACCCACGGCACTCCAAGCACCCTACTAAACTGACACTGCCTACTGGAATTCTAGGATATTCGAGAGTCCTACACAAACACGGTGTCTTCTCAGGCTCTTTCAGAAACTTGAAAACCAGAGAAAGAATGAACAGAGATTTTCGCTTCATTCTGCTTAAAGGCATTACATTCCCCAGCCTGATGATCTAGAAATTCATAAAAATGCTCTGCATTACATAACATTATGTCAAATGTTTACTTGCTAATGTTTTTCCCTAGGACTCAGCAAGGTGGTTCTTGGCCAAAAAAAAAAAAAAAGAAAGAAAAAGAAATCTCTAAATAGTAACCTAACAATATATGTCTTTTAAAAATTCGCATTCAATTTTAGAATTGAACCAACGAAGTGAAAGATATTGGCAATTACATGTTAACAATAGGTTTTAAAAATGAAACAAATTCACTCAAACAACATCATGGGCACCCTGGCATCAGTCTACTATATAATAATTCCACCCTCCTCACTAGCTCACGTGTCAGGTACCCATTGGCAAAGGTATCCTATGCAAGTACTGGGTAGTTCTGGTCCGAACCCAGAGGAATTGGCTATTTGCATGTGGTACTCTAAGTTTAAAACTAGAAAAATCATTTTAATAATTTATTACTTTATGCCACCTGGCTTTGTGTTTTGTATAAAGGACAAAATATCAAATTTGACTGATAAAATCAACAGAATACATTCCTATCTGAAGAGAACCCTCCCCCAAACAGGGAAATATTCTAAACCCAAATATTACCAAACACTTTTGATTCTATAAATAATACATTTATAATATTATACTATTCATATCTTCAGTATTAACTATGAGATTAAGGAAAATAATCAAATTGGATATAGAGTGCTTTTTCTACCACATTCCCTGACATAGAAAGTTTTATTTGAAGCAACTTAAAGAATAAAAAAAAAGAGAGGATACTTTTAGCATCATAATACACTGGAGATTCTTGGAGGTGATGATACTTGTCCAAGTCATGTGTTGGATTTTTGTAAATATTTGATCAGGAGGCCTGTCCAGTGATGTGTGTTCTCCTTTCTCTACCCACAGCAAAACCAAACTCTCTCTGGGTTGTTAAAGAGAAAACCACAGGCTCAAAATGGCATCACTCACAACTCCAAACCTAGACAACTCCTGGTCCAATTGCAGTTCCGGCCTCTCCTAGAAGTGTCATCTCAACCTAGCAGTCTGGAATTTTCTGGGAAAGTATTATAAAGTAATCTGTCACAGGGCCCTCTCCAACCCTCCCTCACAGAAAGAAGAGGTGGCCTGCATGATGAAAGCCCTTCAGAGAAGAGGCTGAACCCTTGATGGGGTAGCATAACTGGGAAAGGTCTCTGGTGCGGGACCTGGAGTGAGCCCCAGCAGAAACCTCAGCGGTTCCAATGTCCCCCGAAGGGGACCAGTGGCTTGTTCTTGAACAGAAAACAGTGCTGCTCAGCCTCTTCATCCCACTGTTTCCTGTGATGAGTGGTATTATCCTGCCTTTGCTCTACTCAGAGTACAGACCTCCGGCCTTGTCCTCTGTGCCTAGACTGGCAAATACTTCTGCAATATAAATTTCACGATGACATTTTAGTCTCGGCTATTGTTAAAATGCGATCAAATTTCTGAATCCGATGATGTTTCCTTTTGCAGAAAATGGAGCAGTTCCCTTAATTTTTCTAACCTATTTGGAGTTCCAAGCAGACTGCTCTGCATGGAGTATGATGTGCCCTGTGCTCCACAGTGACAAAATTACCAGCCCAAGGGGCAAGAGACTCGCCTTCATTCTGGGCTCTGACACTTAGTTGGTCAAGTGACCTTAAGCTTCACTTTCTTCTCCTGAAAACTGAGAAAATAGCAAAATAGCACCTGCCCTGTCTAGAACATTATGTTTTTATGAGATCAAGTGAGGTAATGTATACTGAATGGATTTTAAAGTATAAAATTATACACTAATGGGAAGGATTAAAGGGTAATGTAGAGACTGCTCCACATGAACATTTTTAAACATGATTTTTCATTTAATTAGTATTTAGAGCGTCTCCCCCCATGCATGGCTTTTGTGAGCCCTGGAAAGGGGTGAGGATCTATGAGGTAAAGGGGTGAATAAATTATACAAAAAGCATCATTTCCGTGGCTCAAAGGGCTTGTAATAACATAGGAATCAAGACATAAAAAATTAAAAGCAAAATAACAATTTAAAGAAGCATGGGATTAGATGGTAAGAAACGGGGAGAGATAATTAGTGCTAAAAATAGGTCTTTGGCGAGAGGTCATTAAGTGCTGGCACACCAGGCCCACTGTGCCTTTAATCCCTTAATTAACATTTCTTAGTACATTAATATATTTTCAGCTTTGAAAGTCTCGATTTTGTTTCACAAGCAATAGTTGGATGTATTTTCGTGAACCAACCATCGACAAAGTTAAAGTGCCACACTGCTTCTCCCCCACCTCCCCCAGCAAACTCCAATTCCAATCCCATGTCTCTCCCCATAAGAAAACACCATTATCAGGCTGGCGGTGTGTATCCAAGAATGTTAATTTGTTACAACAAAGGACTAATGACTTATACACTGTTCCGAAGCTTGTTTTTCACTCATAACAGTTTGTGACACTCTATGACAATACATGAGATTTTATCTCGTCCTTTGAAAGTGACACTTTGTATCAATAAACCACACACTATTTATTCTCTATTAATAGTCATTTAGACGTTTCTAATTGTCTAGTCTTACAAACCATGCACACTGTCTGAGAGCACAAAGGGTGTTTGATCCGTTGGCATCAGAGGCCACCCGTGACATCACATCACACCAGGGAACCAAATAGACTACCAGGGGAATTTAGCTTCTTATCCCTGCAATAACTTTGGGTTTTGCAGATAAATTATGTCCTGGATGCAATTCCACTGTGTGAGATTGGGGCAGGGGCAGGGGGCAGGGGGAGGAATTCTCTACACCAACAAGTAATTCTCTGGACACCAACTGGGTGTCCAAAAATGCATTCAATTCTGACTCCTGTCTACCCAGTGACAGCATCAGATTCTACAGATGAAGGGTTTGGTCCTACAAGGCTGGCCTCCTCCCCAACTCAGAGGCCACTTGCAAGCCCAGGTTGTTACCTCTGCTTCTGACCCACCAGCTACAGATGGCGGTTCCCCGGACACTTTCCTTGTACTCCAGACACCAGTCGCAAGTCCAGGTTGCTTCCTATTTTTCTGACCAACTGTCTATAAAATCAGAGGTTCCCACCACCGCCTCCTTAGGTTCAATTAATGTTCTAGAGCTTATCGCATAATTTAGGAAACAATTTACTCACTAGACTACCAATTTGGTATAAAAAGATACGACTCAGAAATAGCCCGATGGAACAGCTGCATAGGGTAAGGTATGTGGGAAAAGGTGTGACACCTCCATGCCTTCTCCAGGTGTACCCTCCTCCCTCTCTCCACGTGTTTACCAACCTGTAAGCTCTCTGAACCCCATCCTCTTGGGTTTTCATAAAGCCTTCATTACACAGGCATGATCCATTAAATCACTGGCCATTGGTGATTGATGCAAAAAATTTAATATAGCCACCATTTTTTTTTCACCTGGCCCATAGTCATGCGGTCAGCTCACACGTGCAGACACAACTCAAGGAAGAATTCATTCAGCTACTTAAGCTTATTTTTGTGATCAAATCCTCCCCACATCCTTCCTCTTGCTGTGCAGCCAGAGCTCTGTGCTGTGTGTACTGACCCGAGGTCTCTTTCCCTCCACAGGTGTTCTCGGGCCTTCCATCCTGTTTCTGGGACTTACTCACTGGCATACCCCTCAAGGCCGTCCATCGCACTGCCTTCCACTGTCAAGATCCTTTAGTGCTCTGACATGAGGTTGGAAGTGGCCCCCAAACAAACTCCAAGCTTCTCTCAGAGCCGGAGGCTGAAGTCTATGCCTGCAATGAAGGCCATGAACCTGACATTCTCAGGAGATTCCACACCAATCGCCATGTTTCCTCACTCTCCAACCATGGAGGTCAGTTCTGGCCTGGGGGTGGACTGAGTCTGGTGTCTGATCGCCCTGCCTTCCTATTTTCTCTCTCCTATACCTGCTTCCCTGGGAAGGGGAAAGAGCAGGCTTTTCACTTCCTTTCACTCCTTCCTGAGTCGACTATGCCTTTAGCTTACTTACCTGTCAGAGTGGAAGGTCGATAAAATGTCTTAGCTATAATAGAAGATCTAAAAATGTTATCCTTATTACACTAAATTTATAGAATTTTCAATTTCATTTCTAGTCATGTCCTCTTCTCACCACCTTGAGGCAGGCAGAATTAATTGCTATCATATCTCCCACAGCACCTTATTCATATTTTTATTTTTATCATTTAGCACATTGTGATTATAATTAGCTGCATAATTCCCTTTCCCACTAGATTGTGACATCCTCAAGGACGAGAAATGAATTTTTTCATCCCTTTATTTCCCCAAAAGTCATCACAGGGCCTGACACAGTAGGTACCCAGGGCCTGTTCAACAGCGCAGCAAACTTTCTTAGAGCTGAGGCTATAACGTGAAAGAATAAGGAGTAGAAGACAGATTTGCAAAGGTGTAAGAGGCTTATGAAGTGCCCTGATTTTGGACCTTAATCCTCTAACAAGTATCAATTTTATTTCAGAGAATGAATGTTTTTGAAGATTTTCAGGGAGGGATGAACATATTTTTAATCAAAGAAAGTACGAGTAGAGATCTGTTATGTAACATCCTACCTATAATTAACAATCTTGTATTGCTCACTTAAAAATGTAAGAGGATAGCTCTCATGTTAAGTATTCTTACCACAATTAAAAAAGAAAGGACTTCTGAAAGAGAACATTTATTTTGAAATAAACCCTGATCAGTTACCTAAATTAAAAATAAACTTCCATCATTGAAAAAAGGATACATATTAAAACACTTTGCAATTTAATAGCCTATGTTTGGATAATGTTTTAAAATTTACTGGTAAATTTTTCTTGACAAAGACTATACCTTTAAAATCTACTTATTCACATGTCAAGAAACATCACACTCAGAAGATGAGAAAAAAAGTGCAAAATCTTCTGCCTCCTGGTCCATTAGCTTTACACACCCACCTAGATATCCATTATCCCAAGAAGATGTTTTAGATAATTTTCTTAATTCAATTAGATTTTTGAATATATTTATTATAAATTATTTTGGTCTTTTATGAAATAATTTTTTAGATCAGTGGGTTTATAACTTTATCATTTTAAAAACCAGGTAGGACATAGCTCAATAACATTACTGTATATAAATAACATCATAAATGTATTTGTCATTCAACCATGATATTAGAGGTAATTCCACAAAAATTTATAGGGACTATTCCATTCCACACTGGTTTTCACTGACGTTAGAACTTACATAAAAAAGAACTGCACAGAAGAGTATTACTTAGATGTGAAGGTGTATTAATTAGAACTATTTTGGGGAAAATATTGGCTTGTTTTAAAAAACACATCTACCAAGAGATCAAAGTCAAACAAAAAGCATTCACCAAGCAAAAGCCATTGTTAACATAATTCTTTGTCTAAGTCTATGCATATACACAGACTAAATGGCAGAAAGGTTTATAATGTAGAAAATTTTACATATGTCACATGGGCAATTTTTCTGAATTTCAAAGACAAAAGCATATAAAAATATAATCAAATTTAATTGCTTAACTTCAGATACATTTCTTTACCATACAAGATAATAAATTCTTAAAATCCTTTCAAAAGAAGAAACATGTTTATGAAAACCATTAAGAATTTGAGGTCATTATAGTGTTTTTAGATAGTTTCTATTGACTCTCTCACTTTGAAAATTAAAGAATGCATACATTTAAATCTTCATTTCCCATTTCCTGTGATTTTTGAAAGCGATCTTATTGTCACTAATGTTTATATTTCCTCTTCAGTCCCTACATTGCTTTTCCACTCCTGGGTAATTTATTTTGATTTGTTGTTTGTAGATCTGTACTGCATTGCCAATTAGCTGGTTTCTGTTTTGTTTTATTTCAAAGTTTCCCTTGTTTAAGAATGTGAACTTTTCTTTAAAGGAATTATTCATACACTGTAGATTTCAATGATGTTTTCTGTTCTATTTGTTCTGTTCATTCCTTGGGGAAGTGTAATTAAGTCTAAGATAAATATAATTTGACTTTCTCCTATATCTATCTCTCTAAACTTATTTTATATCGTTTTTATTGTCCATTTGTGGCTTTCCTCATGCCTGTCAGTTCCCTAAGAGTCATTTTCATCATGTTTATTCTTTTATATGGTCATTGTTTCTAATTTGACTTTCATTCTAGTAATTTAACTGTCCCTTTCCATTTCTTTGACTTTCATCTCTTTCTGGTATTGTATTTTTCAATCTCCATTTTAACCTTTGAAGCTTTCTTTAAATTTTAATGTTGACAATAATTTTGTTGAGAGAAAAAGCCATGTCACTGAATTATTTCCTAAAAGCTTTGCATACATGCTCTTACGATGTATATCCCACATGTTGTTAATGAGCCTATTTTTGTTGTTGGCCCTTTGCGTGCCTGTTTATTCACTGTATAGTGTGTTGAGCAAGCACTTTTCTTATTATTATCGATCCTCTAATGAACTAAAACATTCCATGAGAAACATGGAGGAGGGGAATAGTGGGGCAAACTGGAATGTTTTGTGCCTTTATTTTGTTTTTCTTTTCGTTTTTTGTCACAGAATTTTCTTCCCAATTCTCTCCACCTTTAAACAACTCTCCCCTCAGATTTTACATGTCAGGGATCAGTGTGACAAAGAAAGCTCTTTGATCCCAGGTTGTCTGTGCTGCAATCCCGTGATTGTGGCTTCTCACCTCCCACCCCAGGTTTAGACCTTCCTTCTCCTGGATCAGGAAAGCAGATTGTAGCACGTGACACACAACATGGTTTTTCTTTACATCCATTTCCCTAACATAATACGATATCAAAATCACTTACTACAGAACACTCTTCATTTATCCCACTAGTTATCTTATCCCTAATTTATGTGTTTTTAATCATTACTTCATTTATTTATTCAAAATCATTTAATTGGCAGTCTATGTATCAGTCTAAGTTTGGAGGATACTAAAGTTACTCCTTCAAACTTAAATTCTAGCAGAAAATAAAGACCAAAACCACATACATACATACATACATACATACATACATACATACATAATGATACTCTTATAAATGATAAATACCAAAAATAAAACAAAATAGAATTTTGGCCTAGAAAATGATGAATGTGGGATGATATACTACTGAGTGAAGCAAGGATGGCAAGTGAAGGCCTCTCAAGGGAGAAAATATCTAAGTGGAAAAATAAGGTACCAGCCCCACAACAGTCAGGGCAAACAGTCTCCCAGATGAGATGGACAAGTCACGCGAGAGGCCGGATGGATGGAATTCACAATGGTTTGGATACGCCTTTTTGTCTTGGCCTGCAACTATTAGGGACAGTTGCTTTGGGCTTGTGTCAGTTCTCAGATTTTTATTTATTTGGCACTAAATTTTCATAATTTGGAGGTTAATTTAATAGGTTGTGGTCCAGAGTTGTGTCTGCTTGCTTTTTTCATTGACGATATAACCTTCCCTCTCTTGTATTTCCCTTTCTGTTTTTGTTTATCACTTAGTTTTGTACTGACTTTGTGAATTTTTGAGAATGGGAATTCACTATAATTGTGTTTATAGAATATTTATATTCAGTTTTAAATTAAGGGTATCTAACTAGAGGTATGGCTACACAGAGCCATTTTGATGATGAATCATTTATTGACATTTTGACAAAAATTGGTAATGGGAATACTATTTAAAAAAAGTCATCAAATGTGAATTCTACAAAAATTCTTTGAAATAGCAGGACATGTGTCAGTATTCCTTCTGGTAGATGTTTGACCTACTGTATAGCTCATACAGAAGATACTCTAAACCTCTCATTTATTTTATTTGTTAAACACACATTTCCTAAGAAATGTAGAAAAAAATAATATCCTCATGTTACATACTGTAAATGCAAATGATCCTTCAACTCATTAAAAACATATGTAAACCTTTAAGTGCTGAAAATGAATTTGGTAAAAACAAACTTTATGGTATCAATAAATTCTAGAGCTATAGTTTGTCTAGGATTTCAACAAAAATAAAATCACATTTGCTTTCAGCTAGTTTCTCTATTTTCCCCTGGAGAGAAAATAGCATAAATTACAACACTTGTTTGAAGCCATCATGGATCTTGAAACATTTTTGTTTCCCAAGCTGCATATCATTTCGCATCTTTTCATCTGCAAGTATAAATGTGTAAATCTTACCACACACTGAGACATCACTGTGCAATATCTGATCTGATCAAGTACCCTTTAATTGCAGTAGTTTAACTCTCTAAGGCATCAACTTTATCAACAATATTCTGCTTCTTCCTACTGTGCTGCTACTGCTGTGGAGGCCTGATTCAAGAATCAAGGTATCCAAGCTAGATAAGCTACCTGCATTTGTTTTTCTCCCAAACTAACACAAACACAAAAGCAATAACAAGACCATCAGTAAGTACTCCAAGGCCAAGCCTCTGAATTCAAGGATGAGGTAAACAATGACTGCATTTTTATTGAAGACAAAGGTCAGGCTAAGTTAATCTTTTGATTTAATCTTCTGCCTTTCTCACACTCAAGTATTTTTCTATATATAAAAGAGATAAGGTATGGCAGGTAAAAGCCAAGTTAACTCTGATATCTACTGGCCTCCATCTTCCCCAAAGGCTACTATCATCATGAATTTACTGAGTGTATTTCTCTTGTTACTGTGTATATAAAAATGTGCAACATATCCATTCAAAAGAAATAGAATATGTCACATTTGGTATACTTGGTGTTATTTTATAAGTTCCCATAGGGCTATCATACATTACCTATTTGCAACTGGCTGTGTTCTGTCATCATCTGGTTTTGAATTTAAACCACATTCATATTCTTCTGTTTCATTTATTTTAAGGGCTGCTTAGTATTATTAAATAAATATATAATTTTAAAACTTATTTCTTAATGAAGAATAATTCCTATTTTCAAAACCATTATAGAGCATCAACAAATTTATTCTTTAATCTAAGCACCTTGCAAAGAATTATAGAAACTTAAGATATTTTCCCATCATCTCTCAAGCTATTTCAGTTTGATTTTCTTATTTCTTTTTAATTTTCCCCAAATTAGCTTTTTAAATTTTGATAATATATATTTAACCTTAACAATACAATACACTGATTAATTTAGTTGCCAGCATTTCTTTTTGCCTCTCACTCATCTTTCTGAATTCTATTTTGTTTTGATTGAATACATCTTAAATAGGTTTTTCTTGGGAGGAATTAGAGTTGTAAACTCTTAGTCTTTATTTATAAAAGTTAATTGCATCCTTACTCTTCATAATCATTTGTCTGAGTATAAAAATGGGTTCACAGACTTCGTTTCATTTTGTTCAGATTTTTGGAAGTGTCATTTCATTGAGTTATTATAGCAATAGACACAGAAAAGAATCTGAGAAGTCTTATGCTGTTTCTTTGTCAGTAACCTTCATATATATTTACCCTCTGAATAGAAAGCTTTAAAAAATCTGCATTGGTCTTTTGCAAAATGCAATTTCATTGAGATATTTTTAGAAATAAGTTTGTTTTTACCCTGCTCAAGAATTGACATTTTAAGAAATACCCATCATTCTTTCCCCTCTCTCACTTCATATAAAGCCCTGCTTCCATTTCCTCCATCCTCTCCTCCCGGAATTTCTATGACAATTATATTGACTCTTCTCTTTCCATTGTCCTCACTTCAAACTTGTTTTATATTTTCTATATTTAACTCTTTGTACTGAATTTGCAGTGATTTCCTTGGATCTGTATCTAATTCATTAACTCCCTCTTCAGCTGAATCTAGTCATATATTTACCCTCTCCATTGAAGTTTCTCTGCAATGGACTACATTTTTCCTTTCTTTATCTTGTACGTGTTTCTTTTGCAGTTTTGCATTTTCCCAAATAATTTAGTCTATCCTCATTTGTATTTTGTCTTTTGTCTCTTTGATTTAAAGTCTCTTGAATGTGTTGTCTATAGTCTCCAGCCCATGGGGCATAAATGCTCCCATGTGGTGTCTCTGAGAACCCTTATAGTAATAACTTGTTTTCTCACAAGGCTTGTTATTTTATCATAAACTTACCTTCAGCAACGTTTACTCTTGTGGGACTCCTACCTGGAGTGTCGGAGTATGCATGCAGCCTGGTTTCAGGATTATCTCTGCTTGGGGATTCCCAAGTAATAAGGGCTCCAGTATGGGTATCCTCAGAGGCCATGATGACCATGAATGCAGACCCAGTCCTATCTACCACCTTGCAGGTGGCTCTTCTTTCCCTCTTGACTTCTTTTGCAATTAACAAGCTTTCTTGCTGCTTTCCTGGCCTGAGGGAAGGCTTTCCCTGTCCATTTTTCACCTGATCACTCACAACTCTCAGTTCTAAAAAGCAAGTTCAATTCCAGGCCCTTCATTTGTACAGTGTCTGAAACTGAGACTTTCTCTCCTACTTTCTGACACTAGGAAAAATTTTAAGTCCTCAACTAAATCTAGGAGAGTTTTATTACATAATATCATCTTCAACATCAAAAGATTTTATTAAACAAATAAACTAATACGTGAATGAACATTCCATTTTCTTCCCAAACACCAAGGCCTGAGGTTGATTTTTTTAAAATTCAGTTTGTCATTCAAGAAAAGATAAGGTTTGGACTTTTGTTTTATTTTCCAATTTCCTGTTTTTTTCCTCTCTTCTACCCACTAAAATGCATTGCTATTTTTTTTTTCCTGGGCACTGATATTTTCCAATTCTTAAAAATTTGTGATAGAATTTGGTTTGCACACTCTAAAGCCTATTGTTTAAATTATTTTGTCAAAGAACTTTCAATCTTATACTTTTGGTTATAACTACTATGACAACCATTGTTCCCCTATTCCTTAGTATATAAGAAAGAAGAAAAAAAGTGAAAATGAGAACAGAATTTCCTGATTTTGACTGAACTGATCCATCAATGCAGACAAGAATTGAGTGCAACCAAAAAAAATAAGAGATTTCAAAACTTTTTGTTTGTTTTCATTTTAAACCAGTAGTATGTATAGGCCAAGTTGTTCAGAGGCATAAATTTTATTTTTTGAAACATAGTTTTTTTGTATTTTGGCCTTGATATAAGCAAATCCATTCATTTATTTAACCAAAAAATATATAAGAATAAGAATCCCCAGCATTTCCTGTTTTATATGGCTATTTAAATTAAATCCACTCCTTCCTTTTACCAAAAAAAAACCCCACCAAATGTCCGATTTAAAACTACTGCTCATAAACCTTTTCAGGCTTTTAATAATGTTAGACCTCAGAGCCAGATGCTCTGGGACCTAAAAGAGTATAGAATGCATAAGAACATTAATTGATTAGTAGTTGATGAGAAGTGTCATAATTTCAACATTAGCCAATTAGCAAATCCTAATAAAGTTTTCAGAGGACTCATGAAAGTTAATCATGCTTGAATTCTTGCCATGGTCACCTCACTTCAGTCAATAAGTGTTACTAAAAATCACATCAACATTTCACATTTAACATTGGAATGTTAAAGCGTAAGTGTTCATGAACTTGAATAATCAGTGTAGATGCACTTTATTTTCATTTCTGCCTGATTTGCTATTGCCAAGGTCTCAACTGAAGTTTGGCTTTTTCTGCTTTCTGCTTCGTTGTCAAATAACAAGGATTCTGATGTCCCAAAAAAGGTTACAACTTAAAAATATGCTTTAAAATGTTTTGTAAAGTGAATACTCACCCTCCTATCGGTTAGGAAAGAGAAGTACACTAACAATATGAAAACAGCTGTTACTAAAATATTGTAAGAAATTCCTCTGGAAAATATGAGGTGAAGATGGTAGAAAGAATCTGCTAGGGAACATTTTTTCCTAATTGTCTCACCTAATCCCACATTATTCTTAGAGGTGGGAAATCTTGTTCCCATTTACCACATTAGTAGTGGGAGACTCGGAGAGTTTAAGTGACAGAGGAAGAATTTAAAGGTTTCTTACCAACTTCCAAGTCCACTCACTTTCTACTCTATGACAAGTCTCACTTGCATCTGGAAGCTTGCTGTTAGAATTTCAGGGAGAGCTTTAGGAGGTGCATAGTTGTGTGAGTTCATGAAAGCTCGAAAAATGGAATAGTTCAGATTCATATGGATTGTAGTAGGTACCAAAGTCCTCAGATTAAAATGAAGTTTTAAGTTTTATTCCTAATTAACCACAGTAAATGAAATGCCAAGTGGCATAGTCCCCTTGCCCCTACCATAAACCTTAAAATTAGAAGGAGTTCCTGGACTGTGCAAAGGTCACCAACACAGGGACCCTAGCATTCTTCTACTTTATCAGTATAGAAAGTCATTACTGGCCCTTATGATTTGTCCACAGTGTTAACCAACAAAAATAAATAGCAATGATTTTTTGAATTTCTGGTGTCTTATCATACCCTTGGCAAGTTTTTGGGTCAAATTCAGGCTTCTCTTTATTTTTAAATTCCATGTGTGACTTTAGTGTGGATGTGAGTAGATAGAAATAAGGCAGAGGAAAGAGAGTAGGAAAGGCCTAGGAGTTAAATCTCCAAATAACCTTTAAATGTCATTCAAGATTTTTGTGAGTGATAAACACAAAGTTGTGTTTGTTTGATTTTGTTTAGATTTGCAATGTGTAAAAGGAAGAAGAAAGAAGGTATAATAGAATCTTAGAGATAACTTAGGCAATACTAAAATTCTGGATAAAGTAGAAATGAAGAAAATGAAATACTTTGATTAGGGAGGAATAACACAGGAATGACCAACTATATACTTGGTTACTGAATGTGTGGGCTGAGGATGAAAGAAGAGCAAGAATAATCTAGAATTTCAACCTTGGGAGCTAAAGAGTAAAACTCGATTAATAGGAAAGGAAATGAGAGAGAAAACTTGACCGGGGTGTGCAGAGGGATGACAGCTAATCGTGCTGCAGCATCTACAAGGAGGATGGGGCTTGAGTTCAGGAGATGATCGCAGTTGAGAGTGAAGAGATGGCCACTGATTCTTGTATTGGGGACTCTCACCTGAGCATGGTGAGCGAGACTCAGAGGACTGAGAGATGAGCCTCTCAAATCAGAGCAGGGGAAATTTCACAAAAAAAAAATACATCATGGAAGGAATTAAATGTTGCAGAAGCTTTACAAATGCTGTCCAGGAGATTGCCTTTAAACTTAAAATTTAAAGATTTTGATCAGAGCTATAAGTGTTATGTTGATCTTAATAACCATACAAATAAGTGGATGGTAGAAATGGTCCTCCACATCCATTAATTCAACATTTTTGAAAATGAGAGAGTGGACAGACTATATATCTCAGCAAGACAGCCTTGGAGAAATACAAGAACTTTAGCTAATGAAAAATATGCAAATTCAGCTCGTTACGTTTTAGTGTTAAGTGAATGCGCTGAGTAATGTTGTATAAATGTACTCTGCAAATTTGAAAAGGGTTTGCAATTTGTTCCTAATGGTAATATAGAAAAATTAATTCTTAATTGTAATACCTAAGACTCTAAGGACAAGGATTGGATGCCCCATCTAGTTTTATATTGAGGCATAAATAATCTTAATTTTGTGCACTTTTAACTTGTACACTGAAATCCATTTATGTACATAATCTATTAAACCAAAAGAATGTTGAATGGTATTCTCAGTAATATTAGCAGAGTACAGGGATATCACTTTAGGTAGAATGATCTGTTATCTGATCTTGACCCAATAGTATACAGTGCTTCTCGACATAAACTACTCAGTGCACATAAAATAAAATTAAATGACCAATAACATCTAACCGAAGACAAGGCTCAGGGATTCTTATGGCAGAAACTTTTCTCTAAGCCGCAAATGCACTCAAACAAGCAAGTTTGCTTCTCTCTCTCTCTCTTTCTCTCTCTCTCTCTCTCTCTCTCTCCTTCCTCCATCCTTATTCTCCATCCCTCAAAAACAGAGAAACATTGCACATATAGCAATAGAAATATAACTTTATGTTATTATGAAAAATTATGCAGTATTAAGCTTGTGATCACAGGAGGTCATTTATATTTAAAAACTGAAATGTAATTACATAAAATCTCTATTAACATGCCAGAGACCTGGAGGGGACAGAGAAACTCAATCAGCTTGATTTACCTAGTCTAGGACTAGTGGGAATACCTGCCCACAATATTTATAAGGTAATCTTAATAAACTGTAATCAATCTGATACAAACCTCTTATGATTACATCATGTTTGGCTACTGTCGTATTTAAACATGATTTCCATATAAATATTTAAGACAGCAGGGCTATTTTCATATTTGAAAACATGTCTTCCTAGTCAAATCTATTTAGCAAGCTTTATAACAACCACAAACTAAGTTGCTAACAGCCCACTGTATGTAAGTAGTTGCTATATAAATTTTTTTTTGATTGGATGTACTAAAAATTCTTTGCTGAATTTTACACTTCAACAGGGGAATTTTAAGTTCCTATTTACATGCTATACATAAAAGGTAGCTGTAATGTCTGACTTGTCATAAATAACTGATCTCGACCATTTTTAAACTGAAAAATCAAGGTATCCTCAAAGGCAACTAGAAATCACGTTGTTTCTAAAGTACTATTCTATTTTATTTATTTTACATCAAATCATAATAAGGGAATATTTGAAAAAATAATTTACTTAAATATTGTTTTCTCAAATATATGAGCTCCCCCTTGCATTTGTGTTCAAATTTTTAGGAATCTGATGTCAGTAACATAAAGATTATGTATTATTATTTATACAAAAAACAAACAAACCCCCTACAATTCATGAAATAGTCTGCCTCTTAGAAAATACTCCAGGTATTTTACAAGGAGTACCAAAAATATATACAACTACAGAAGCAATTAAAATTCCTAATAAAAATCAAACATAAAATCAATGTACCATGCCAAAGGCCTTTTGAAATAAAAGAGCTTTAAACCTACAGAACATAAAAGGAGGCTAATTTAGTGTTTGTCCTCATTTGAAAAGAGAGGATGTTGCATAGCCCTAGGCTAGCAGACGAACATTCTTGAGACTGTGATTGTAAGTTTCAGATTAAAAATTATCTCTCCCTAAATGTTCCTTAGTTCTTTAATACCTCTCTTCTTTTCAAGATGTTCTGCTTAGAAAAACATGCCACCAAATAGGATCTTAACTATGAAGGACAACTATAAACATACAACTATATGGTTTTTTGTTTTTTTTTTTTTTTAATCATCATCTTGGCTTGGCCTTTTACCTTTATGGAGAAAACTTAAAATTAAAAATAAAAATACTATTTGCATTTCTACATCAGTCAAGATCCCTGAGAGCATTAAATCTGGGTATTTGTGGGTGAAACCAGAAGTAGAAGATAGCTTCAAGCAAACTAAAAGGACCTCTTTCTAAGAAAAACAAAAGCAAGCAAAAATCTTTTCAATATGCATGACTTTTGACAGGGTAGAAAATGCATTTGCTTGTCGAGAATAAACCAAAAACACATTTAAGTAGATTTTTTTTTTGCCAAAATTTAAAATACTGCTTTAACACAGGGTAGACAGAGCTCCTACTTTTCAACCTTGATAAAAATTGAGTTGCTATTTCCTTTATGTGAGTGGCCAGATGCTACTCTGGGGCTCAGATCTCAGCACGAATTGATTGGATGAGGTATAAAATTCTTATTCTTATATAATCATGCAGTCCAATTATAATTTAATACATCATAATTTAATACAGCCTGGCATATGGTTGGGATATGAAAAATGGAAGACAAACACTTTGCCACCAACAGCAAACATTCAAGTGAATTTCAAACAAACCTATTTTGCTGAATATATTTTTAGTTTTTCTAGTGTAAATGTGTTTGGAGAAAAAACTTCATACCTCTGTTCCACCTAATCAGAGGGAGCTTTGTGAAGTTCACAAGGATGGAGGAGAGAAAAAAGAACATTCACAGATATGAAAAAAAGGTTTTTTTCTTTCCCTTTTACATTAGGAGAGAGGCTGAAAAAGATAAAAAGCGAGAAGCCTAAAAGGATAAAGGAGGCGAACCAGTTTCCCTGAAAATTTAAGGTCAGAAAACTCTTACCAGCAAACTTTTCCTGATCTGCTCTGCGTCCACACCTAACTGTCACTATTTTGTACTGAACCCAAACAAGGAGCAGAGCATATGCATTCCATGCCAGCACCAAAGAGGACGCACCAACAAAAATATGTTTAACAGTGTGTGTGTGTGTGTGTAGACAGAGAGGAATAGATCTAGATGATATCGATATTTATATGTTTTATCTGAACCATTCTCTATCTCTATCTTGGTCTTGATTCTAGAGGTAGAATAAATATTTGATACTAATATCTTTAAAATCCAGTACTGTCAACGTGGCCCATATCAGGTGGCAGTCATTTTAGTCTGACAGATTTTCTTGACTTCTTAGTCCTTTTTACATTTTCGTGAGGAAAAAGTAACTACCAGAAAATGCTCATACAACTTCTTTTGTTATTCTAGTATTAACTTTACATTTAACTTTCATCTTACAAAAGATAAATCGGTTTTACATAAGACCTTCACTTTATTCTGGAATCCTTTGATACATCAATATTTTGAGAGAGCCAGTTTATATACTTCAATTTTTAAATACAATTTTAAAATACATTTTGCCACTCATGATGCAGAAAAAGGTGTAGACTTTCTTGCAAGTATTTTCTATCATGAGAGAATGGGGCGAGGACTTTAAACAGAATGACATGAGGGCAAGGATAAAACGAGATTCTATTATAAATGTTACAAACGAGTACACAGGCTCTTTAATTTAGCCTCTCTTCCATCCCCTGAAAGGACATTACCACTCACCTACCCAAGCTCATGGTCAATCCTTCTATTCTGGTAGAGACTCAGTGTGCTAACAGACCGACTCAATGGTGGCGGAAATCCATGCTAACTCGTCTTCACTCAAAAATAAGAATTAGCAGGAAAAAAATATATAAAAAACTAAGAAGAGAAAACTCAAGTACAAAGAGAGAATGAGTAAAGAACAAGCAAAACTATTCTTGGGAAGGAGGGAGAAGCGTGCATGGTATATGTTAAGGCAGTATAATTAAAAACAGTATCTCCTGCCAACCCAGAAAACCTCTCCACAAAGATAGAAGAAAGAAAACAGCTTTGTTATTGAATAATCATTAAACCAGAATGTAATGCAGACTATGACTGCATCACAGGCAATCTACTAGGAGATAAAATAAAATGTCACCTTTTCATAGAACCAAGCAGATACACTCCAATCCATACCTGTTTCCAAGGTTAACCATGACTAGTTCAAGTAAGAGGTTTTGGCTGTACCATTTGTCACATTTGGTTCACCCTGGATCTACTTGAGATGACCTTTGGCTTAAACCAAAGGAAAATTAAATTTCTCATATTTTAACAACAGAGGATGTTTTGTAACTAGGTGCAAGGAGCCTCTTGGAAGTTAGACTTCCACCCTCCTACAGAAACTGGGAGATAGGGAGTCTTCTTGCTTGATGAATACATTTTAAAGTGACATTTGTCCTTCAGAATGACATTCCTGGATCCTAAAGCTGTCAAGAGGTTAATTTATCTTGAAAACATTGTATATCCATTTTGAAGAGACAGCTAGAACTTACACAGTTTCTAAAGTAAAAGCTTTAAGAAAAGAAGGTGAGAAGTCTCTTTTCTTACTTTGAACAGGAAGAATTCAGCCTCTTATTTGTATTTTTATTTGCCCTTACATACGACAATTCCAGAGACAAAGGACAATTCAAAATACATTATGAAGATTTAAGATATACAAGAAAATACTTCATCCACAAAATAAGAATAGTTCATGTTAAAATTAAAGGATTAAAAAAGATTTCTTAGGCAGTATAATGGAAAATTAATAATAACATTAGAAGAATTGAAAATAAATCAAGCATGTAAATAAAAAAAACAAAAGCTTAAGGAATGCTACAAAATTTAAGAGACATAAAGGATCAGTCTGAGAGAGACAACATCCATTCAACATCCATTTATCAAGAAATAGAGAACAGAAAAGTAAAGGGAAAAAATGGAATAATGATAGGGGGAAAAAAAGTTCTTAAAAGTAAAGAATATCACAAATCTTCAGACTGAAAAATATCCTGAGCACCAAAAAGCATAAATTTAAAAATATCTAAACTAAAATAATCCTTTGGTAAATTTAACATTAATGATGAAAAGAAATTGTAACAATTTCTATGGACAGGGGTGGCATTTGTCTTTAAGAAACAAGAATCAATTTAGTAGTCGCTCACTGAACAGCAGATGACAATTGACATGATCGAGTAATGCTTTCAACAGTTTAGCCAAAATTATTTAAATCTAGATTTTCATACCTAACTCCGCAAATTTGAAGGCAAATTAGGACTTTGTAGATAAGCATGAGACAAAATGTTATTGCCCAAAGACATTTCAAAAAAAAAAAAAAGGAAAGAAAAAAAGCAGGAGGCCAAGGGGGGAAAAAAGGATCTGAAAAAAAGAAGTTTTGGGAATCGAAATAACTACTTAGAATATATTTTAAAGGAATTCCAGTATGACAGTTGAATACCTGCTCTAGAGAGTGAGAACAGAAAGTCAGAGGCATCAAAGTAGAGAGACTTCAACGTGTGATACAAATGGGATTACGTAAGCTATGAATGAGGTCAAGGAAGAGAAGGCTCTCAATGGCCACATGAAAGAATGTGCCACATCTGACAATGGGAAAAGCAAGACAACTGGACATTCAACGGAAAACAAAGAGTGGCTCATTAAACTCATGGTTCCATGACTAACGAACCAAAGTAAAATGTGGCAGAGTTTTGGCAACCAATGGGGTGTTAAATTTTTTTAAAGAGTAAACTTTTTCATGACACTTGGAATAATCTTCCAGCAGCATTGGTTTAGTGGCACAGGAAAGTGCCACTAAAAGAAATGTGGTTTAAAAGTGCCCCCAAAGAAATGGGGTTTAGAGTAGAGTTTGACAAATGAGTGGAAATACCAAATTTCTCACTTTGTAATGCTGAGATTTAAGAGACACTCCAATGTGTATTGATTTGAAGAACTGAGGGTTAATTATTCTAATTAGTTAGCAGAAATAAAAATTAGTAATTAATGAACATTGAAAGAAGAGAATAAAAAAGAGAGGACAGTATATTTCTTCTGTCAAAAAGAGATGATAGATTTTATTCGAATTGTTGAGTGAAGAAGTAGCTGTATACGAATGGTATTTAGTGTTTGGAGGGCAACTGCCAAAGGTGTGAATAGAAACTCTTAAAAAATGTTCTCGTGTGAGCTACAACTAGGGGTTAGGAAGAAAAGGGAAAAGAGAATTTCACTTTTATTTCATGATACTTGTTGTTTAAATTGATTTCAAATACATGTACTATTTTACAACATAACATTTTAAAAATCACAATGAGTATCTCCGTATTACATTATCTCAACTGCTCAGATCAATCTTTCCTTCAGTTCCAGCAATGCCTTAGTCCCACAGATGGTCACAAGCTCGAATCATCTCTGTGGACTTACTTTTCCTGATGTTTGTAAAATTGTGCTTGATTTTATTATCCAATGTGATATTCAGTACACTGAGACCTTTGAGATACAGTTCAGTTTGAGTGCAGGCTCATAAAAATGTCTTTGTCTCTGCAGATAAATTGTCTTTTCTTCTGTCTGAAAATGAAGACTGTGAGGCCTTTAGCTTCAGAACATTTAAAAGTGAAAAGGCATTGCTCATCATCGATTCGCCTAGGTGAATTATCAGTTCAATTAGGTGTTGAAACTTTGGGATCATCTTTATTTTGCTTTTATTCCTTTTAACAAATTAGCATTTTGAAACCTTTCTCAAATACTCGCATTTGTAGAAATGTCACTGATGCTGAATATATAAGAAGATATTAGCTCTACTGTAACAGATTTGCTCTAAAAATAGCTGTGTCCACATTTTTCTCTAATAGACTTTAAGTTTCTTGATGATACCAATTATATAAAATATATTATGTCCCATCTCTACCAGAGCGCTGTGTATGTAGCAGGTGCCCAATAAATATTCCTATTTTGGAATGACTTAATCATGGTTACTACAGTTTTTCAATTTATGGGCCGCAATAAAAATGTTTCCCAAGTTACATATAAACAAAAGGAAAGCGTTTTACCTCTTAGCTGCTTTTATTTGTGCTCATAAAATTCCCCTAAAAGAAACAAAGCAAACATAAAAGACTCACTTGCAATTCATAAATGCAGACGTATTGCAGTCACCTTTCACTGGATCACTTTACATGTGGTTTTGACTTTTAACAGTGAACATGTAATGTGGACAAGGAAAAATATCCTTCTGCACTAATTTATCATGAATGACAGACATATGATAGTGAGATTTTTTTTTTCTACAAACTCCTGCATTTAGCAAAATCTGAACCTAAACAGGGAAGGAAGAGAAAAAACAATACTGATATTCTTTTGAGAAAAATCAATTCCTACATCCTTAGTTTAGAGCCCAATCTGCTAAAATACTCAGCAGTCTCATAAGGGGAAGTTCACGTTCAGAGGTCGCTGCGCAGTGATGCTTGTCTGCTGCACCACGGTCATAGACATATTTGGCTAAATAATATGATGCCGCTAATTCAGAGTGACGCAGCAATGTTTTGCTATCACTCAGGTGCTCTGTTTTTCTCAGAAGTAGGCAAAGCAATGTCCTTCATAGGATATAAAGCCATTGCTGCCACCAGAGCTGTTCCCTGTGGACAGAAAGGAAACACTGGTCCACTGTGTGATGTGGAGGCCACGGCCTGACACATCTGTCTTCAGATTTTCTACCCACCGCTTGACACAGAAACAGACATTTTCCACTGTGACCTTCTTCCTTTCGGTGATGGCAAAAGGCTGAAGTTAATGTGGCAGCAGCTTGCCCAAGATGCTACATGCAGTCTCTGGCAGCTGATGACATAAACACACGTAGGAGGAAAGGCATCCAGCGATCAGTGAACGAGGACAGTGGGAAAGAGCAAAGGGGTGTCCCCTGGGGTGTGGAGGCCAGGAGAAGTCTGGAGTTTATGGGGGACCCCTGGCCAGGACAGAGTGGGGGACATGAGGCACTTTGAGACATGGAGACAAAGTTACTCAGTGGGTCAACAGCACTGAGTTTTCTGTGACCTCTCCTGCACACTGACACCAAAAATAGTAAATGAAGGGTAAAACGAATTACGAAACGCAGCAGTTTGATTATAATATGTAGACTATCTAAGGCAGGAGGACAAATCGCAGTTATGTGTCAGAAAGGACCATTTAGTTTTCCATGAAGAACTGCTTCTTCATCAGAGCCACACACCCTCCTGAGAGGAAGCAGTGATGTCACATGTCCAAGTCTGAATGAAGTCATTAAGAAAATTACCCCTGAAACGGGTTCTCCAAGAAGGACACTTACCTACGAGTGGAACATGAGCAATGATCCTCCACTCTCACTGCATGTTAGAATCAACTGGAAAGTTTTAAAGACTGATGCTTCCCCAGGCTCAGCCACCACCAGAGATGCGACTTCACCTACCCTATTTGTCAAAGGATGAATAAATGAACTCTACATGCCACACTCATGGTTGGGATTCTCACGTATCTTCGTGTTGGTCACAAAGGCCGGTCTACTGTTAAGAAGTCTTAGCTTTGCAAATCAGTGACTGTTGAGTTGTGGGTGGGGGTTGGGAGGGGCGCCAGCTAAGAATAAGAAAGAAAGAGGATGCAATTACAAAAAGAAGTGAGAAGACATTTGAGGATAGTGGGCATGGTGGTGGTGATAGTTTCACAAGGGTACAGATATGTCAACTTATCGTAGTATACACTTTAAATGTGTGTGCCCTTTATGGAATGCCAATTACAACTCGGTAAAGTTTAAAGTATAAAAACTCTTAGCCTTTTCCTCTATCATCCAAGTCTGATATGTAAAAGGTTTTCAAATACCGTTAAATTATGTATCGTCAATCAGTTGCTCTAAGTGCATTTAAAGATCTAGAGATTTGAAATCAAGAGTGATAAGAAACATCCCAACCCCAAAAACATCTCTCCTACTAACCCATGATAGGACCTTAAATTCCCTTCAGTAATTGAAGTTAAAACCATAAAAGTGAGATGGGAATTGTGATGTCCTCCTGTATCATAAATTCATATCCATTTCCCAAAGAGAGAAGAACTCATATGCAAAAGCAGCAAAGATGATGGAAAGGAAGTGAGGAAACCACACTCAGTTTATCCTTGGAAGCCACAAAAAGCATCAGAGGCAAGTTAATCCTTATTGGGTTTGCTGGCCTTGCTAAAACATTTATTCTTTAAGAATACTTAAATAAATAGTCCTTAAATAATTGACACCCTTCTGACTGTGCGGGGAGACTCTTTACTTATTGATATTTTCCAAATGCATTATTCTCCTTAAACATAAAAAGCAGGAGAGGAGATTGTCAGTTTGATAAGAATCGAGTAAGTTTTATTAAATTTCATATGCACATAGATAAAGATGTGTGGTCTCAAAATCCCCACATAAATATCAGAGTGAGAATCCCACATCAGAAAGAATTTCTAACTTAGTAAAATCTCACCAGAGAAATATATGGTAAAAATACTATGAGTAGGAGGTAAATTTAAAATGAAAAAAAAAAAACACCATGAAACTAGTAGTTTTCAATTAATATCACAAAATAGAATTTATTGTCATTGCTCTTCCTTTGTTTTTAAGATTCACAAATGTGTGTTTTTTAAAAAATATCTTTCAAGACGACCCAATTCCAGGTCATATTGTGAAAAGAGTAATATCTTACTAGAAATGCTCGGGGGCTGAATTTATATCGTTTTTCACTGATGGGCAAAAATCACCTTCTGTGTTAGCCTAGCAAATGATCTATTATTACAAAGTAGTGTGTAGGTCCACTCCAGAGATGTCCACGAGGACTGTCTGCTATCAAAGAATATTCATTTAGAATCATTGCACCAGAGTAAAAGGAAACACTTGAACTTGGAAGAAAGACTGCTGTCACCCTACTAGTTGCCTAATGGCTTTCCCAGAGTAGACGCTTTCATGGTGATTTTTATTATTGTTCTTAATTAGACTAAGCACCTCTAGGGAGATGATCTCTTGTGACTCAGATTCATTTACTGAGAACCATGAGACTATTCAGAAAAAGAAAAGAAGAAACAGCAGTGGGAATATATACTGTGCAAAGAAATCTTGTTTTCAAAATGTTAAGCTTATTCCATCATGGGAATTTATTGACAATATTTGTTTTGTGCTTTTTTAATTGAGGCATTTCCAAGCCCAGTCCTCAGCAGTATTTTGCCTAGGCAACTCATGGGGAGAAATCATGGGTTCACCCTTTTCAGGGAGAGTCTCCTGTTCCCCAATATTCTCTCAGTCCTGCCCCTTTACCTCATTAAAATGTACCTGTCTATATTTTATGCCTCTGGATCTGTGTTCTGTTAGATAATTTGACTTTTTGTTATTATCTGACTGAGGTGTAGCTAGCAATCAATGAGGCCTACTTGAGAACTTATCTATGTATTTATTTTTGCATTTGAACATGGATCATAAATTCCTCAGCCAAAAATGTGAAAGAACATGAACATTTTACACATAATGAAAGGTTCTAGAGATCTCACAACATCTCCTGAACACGATGGCTTTTCCATTGCCCTCAAACAGGACCATGAAAGCACTCTAAGGCATTCCTTGTACTCGACTGACTTAAAGCTAATAAGTGCTCAATATGCACTCTTTTAATTCAATGAGAGAGAGAAAAATTAAGAGCCAAAGAAATAGTCCATTGAAAATATATATGAGACTGGAGGGTGAAGTCTTAAGAGTCACATCAGAGAAGTAGGAAGGGAGCCAAGATAGAATTGGTTTACAGAAGCCAATGGGGAGAGAATTGCAGAAAGAATTAGAATTGTTAATGGTGTCAAATCCTACAGCTCTATAAAGCAAAGAAATGAAGACTAAAAAGTGATGTTGACTGGTTATTAGGAACTCGTTATAATCTCCAAGAAAGCATCTTTCTGAAAATAATGTGATGGGAGCAGAAAACAGGTTGTTAAAATTGAAGCATTATGTCGCCATTTTAGCTGGAACTCTGTGGTGTGTGTGTGCGTATGTGCATGTGCGTGTGCATCTTATGCTATAATTTGTAGCAAAAGACTGACAGGGAAATGCAAACTAAGCCAATGGAGCATTGGGAAGTTGGCCGGCTGGAAGCAAGAGAGAAGGAGGTTTCTGGTAGGGTGTGGGGACTGGTACATTTAGGAAGGGCTCTGTACTGATCTCCTCTAATTGCTGAAAAGAAGAAAGGTGTCACTCCTTTGCTCTGAGCTCTACTCAGAACAAGGAGAAAGAAGGAGATGCTAAGGGGCTCCCATCAAATGATTAAGGAAATCCACTCATCCCTGCTGCACAAACACAGCAGAAGCCATCTGCCACCAAAAGGTCAGTGGGGACATCGTGCATCGTGAAGTCTTCGGACAGCAGGAAGGGAAGACAGAAGCGTTCTGTCATGGCACAGGGACTATGAGGACAAGCTTGCCCTGCCTGCTGCCTCGCTCTGCCTACCAAGAATGTAGGTTAAGTCAGAAGGAATTTAGAAGCCCACGGAGACCTATAAGCCAAGAAGCAGACGAGCATGGCACAGAAATGGTTCCTCAGGCCTGCTTGGGGAAAGGGAATTTCTCTATTTGTCTGTACACTCAGGGCTGGCAGAGTCTAACAGTGTCACTTAGAGTGAGTGCTGTGACTATGAGTGTTCTTTTGGGCTTCATCAGAAGCAAGTTGATCTCCTTTCTTCACTCTCCCTGACTTGGACCCCAGCCCAAGTGTCATCTTGGTGACTGAGGACTCCCATTTCTCCTCCATAGTTCTGGCCTGTTCACTAGAGCCTCAGCCCGTTATGTCCTGCTGCACTCACTACGGGCCATATTTCCTGTGTGGCCATCTCACATATAACATGATCAGATTTATGCTCACTTTTCCTCCCACATGTAGGTGACACCCAGGCCCTCGTTCCCTTCAGTCACAAAACTGGATGTCACTGTGACAGTCTCTTCTTCCGTCCCACATAGCCCAACCAGCAAGAACTCATTCATTCTTCAGTATTCTCTGTATCTGGGATGAATTTGGTGTGAGCTGGAGCCAGATCAAGCTGTAGCCAAGACGTTGGTGAACTGATTGATTTCACACTGGTAGCTTGAATTTAGCCATTGTGAAAGAATTTACATCGCAGAAAGTGGAAATTGTCAAATTGGGGCTTTTCCCCTTAGTCAATCTTTAAATATTAACCAGCACACCACTGGATAAACCCACTATTTTCATGCAGAATGAGACAATTCGTTAACACCCAGATATTCAGAGTAATCTCTCAACTGCTTTCTTGCCTCCCTACCCTGTCTCATTAATTCATCCAAATCAAATCTGAATATTTTAAGATTTACATTAGTTTATATTAGCAAGAATCTAATGCATAAATGTAAAGTCTGTTATGTCACTGCCAGTCTTAAAAAATCGGTTATATGAGGTAACCCATGTAACGCACTTGGCACAATGCTCTGGGCCATAGAAATTTTTAAGTAGCAGTTGCTTGGCAGTTTTCTTTCTATTGGCACTAACCCCCGGCCACGCATTCAGTTCATCTACACTTGCATGAAGAAAACCTCCATATTGCTCTTCAACACAAAGTCTTTCTCATCTCTACAGTTTATTCTCCTGAAATGTCCTGCCATACTCCTTCCTCTTAACAAAGGGTTCCAGATGCAGAGCAAACTTCGCCTTTCTCAGGAGCATGTTCTGGATAGCCTCAGACCACAACTATCTTCCCAGTTTCTGAGTCCATTTGGTGCTTTATTTTCACTGACACTTTAGCACCTAGAAATACAACGCCAGTACTATTGCCCGTGTTGAATTGTTTTGCACATATTTAATTGTTTTCCACGATGAAGTAGGAGTTTCTCAAGAGCAAGAAACATAATATCAGCTGTTAGAGACCAAGCCACACACATGCCGCCACACGGGCAGACTTCCACTGTCCTCACCCACTCTTCATGGAATATTTCATGAGCGTGGGTGGCATATGTACCCACACTGATAGGAAGCCTTCTCGATGAAGATGGTGTCAATCAAACAGAGTCCCAGGACTGCTGAGCATCCTGAGATCCTTTCTATTTTTCACCTGGGTGAAAATAGCACTCCTCCTACTTTCTAAGGATTTCTAGCTGGGCTAATAATCAAAGTAACAGAAACAGATGAACAGGAGAAAATCAAAGTTTTAATACATGGGCATGGGGAATTTGCAGAAGCATGATCAATCTAAAGAGAGTGAGGCAACGTTGGGTGTATAAGGCATTTTAAAACAATGAAGAAGGCGGGTGGGGGATTGGGTTTCAGAAGTGAGAATGGGCAATCTGCAGGTGGTTGAGGAAGAGAGAACATCCATGGGGCAACTCAGAAGCCATGGGACTCAGGGTGTAACCCAGCTAACAGGCATCTGTTGCGTGTCTTCTTATTGATCACACCTAATTCAAACAAGGCTAAGGCAGCATGTTACTCTGTCTGAATCTCTGGGACAAGAAAGAGGGGCGAGTCAAAGATGATTCTCTCCGAGTCTTTTTTCTCAATATCCCAACAAGCCACTTTAGGGTGACAAAATGTGATTCCCTTCAACTCAAAGGCAGAAACTTTTACTTCCTTCCAAGCTATGACCCCTGTGGTTCTTACTTTATTTTATCTTTAGGAACAAATTAAAAGTAATTAAAATGTGAAGTGGTTTCATTTATTTTTATTACTTCATAATTCTAGCCATTTATAACTCATTTAAACATTGCCAATAAATTTCAATATTATGTGGCAATAAAAGTAATTAAAAAACAGAAGTTAAAACGATGCCAATGGCAAATCCTTTTCAGACCGAATGGGAGCACTGTCAGCAGAAAGGCTGTCCAAACTCAGAAGGGGTGACATGCATCTTCCATTGGGATTACAATGTCATGAATATGCATTGTCCATCCCCAAAAAGACAGCGAGGGCATCTGCTTTCCACAAACCCTCATGAGACCCAAAAGGCCCTGATCCATCACCGGAGGACAGCTAAGCACACTGATTAAGTACATGTCTGTGCTGAGTCCATTTGTCTTGCCCTTCCCCCCCCACCCCCCGAGGTCTTTTCAGGATTGAATACTGAATCCATCAATACATTCTCTATTCAAACCCACATGATGGGAGGTGCATGAGAATTATAAGACCCAAGACAGAGTTGATGGTGCATCTCATTCAGCTCTTCTAAAAATAAAGATACAATTTAGCCCTCTGCTAGCTTAGAGGAGATTAATAAAAAGATTTTTCCCCAACAATATATGTCATTGCCACTGTGTTTACATACGTTGAGTGAGCAGCACTATCAGCACGTGTGTGTGTGTGTGTGTGTGTGTGTGTGTGCATGCATTTATTTCATTCGTGGACATTAATGCAGTCTTCGAGTTTCAAGCATCTAGATATAAAGATCAAATAAGTTAACATTAGCATTATTTGAAAAATACAACGACTTCATCAGCTTCAAATCATTCTCCTTGGACCATAATTACTCTTTAGGGTTAAAGTACTACATCCAAATGAGGTGAGGCTGGACATGGGAAAAGCCACACCTTCTATTCATGGCTCTAATACATTGATTACAAGTAATAATAGCAAGAATGATTTTTATGCCATCAGAGCAAATGCAGTGTATTTTCACAGTTGACATTCTCATAATTATAATAATTCCTATAACCATGGGTAATATCAATACACGTGTTTCTGGCAATAATGTTTTCATAGAAAATTTTCCATAGTTAATATTATGAGTGAGGAGTCTTTTTCTGAAACACAAAGTAGCCAATCACCAGCACCATGCACCTCTGGTTTCAAAGACCATGATACCAGCAACTCCACAGAAAGCAAGGCCCGAGGTGAGGCGAAATCAGCAGTTAACTGCATCAACTAAACTTAACAAAAATAGCAAACGTTAAAAGGATTGGTGGGACGTTCAAGATGTCAGCTGACGTGCATTTGTGACAAGTGATGTAGCAAGAGAACACCAATACACACGATTCTTGAGTTAACGAAATTGAATTAGATTTGAATTCCTAGGACAAAGATTCTTCTAAGAAGTCAGAAGTGTCCTTCCAGGCAATCCCCACTGCAAAGATTGCAGTTCCCTGCTCTCAGTCACAAAATTCACAGGCTAAGAGTGACAGGGCAATCGAATTTCCATGCCTTAGATTAGAGCTGATTATAAAGAAGATTATGAAGGAGACTCTACTACCAATGCTGTAATCTATGCTAATGAAATGAAATATTTAAATTAAATTTTAGGTTGAGCACAGCTTTCCTGCAAGATGGCCCAGACAGCTGTCTCCAAATTTCTCTATCACCCCTACATAAATTGCATGTTTATGCAAAAGAAGCTGAAAAAAAAGGAAAAAGACTGAGGACTAATTTCTTCTTTTCTAATCTGAAGCATTGATTCAAATCAGCATAAGAAGGGAAGTACTGTATGGTATCTGCTTCAAGCATCCACCTTTGGAAAAGATGCCTATATTAATTTTGAAAAAGAAAAAAGGAAGAAATGAAGAAAAAAAAAAGAAGAAAGAAACATCCACAATGAAGGCTTTTCTTAAAAGTGGCTCAGTCTTTCATGTCCCTCATTCAAATGTAGCAAGAAACGAGAGGCAGAAGCCTGTTATCAGAGCAAAAGCTAAAATTGCATTTTAACATCCTTAGATTCAATCTCTATCTTTTTCTTCTTTTCTGCTCTTTTTATTCATGGACTCTTTACAACTTCACTCAAAATGAGTTACCCAATCACCAATTCTACAAACAGAACTTTTCAAAGCTTTACAACTGCACCAAGGAAGCAATTCTAAAAATTCAATACAGTGATGAGGAGATATAGCCTTTGCGTAAAACTCTATTAGCTAGTGATGGTGCTGGAGGGCGAGGTAGAATTAGGGTGTTTACTTCATCTCCCGAGAGCTCGAGTTTGCAGGAAAAATAACTTTTCCTGCCAAAGAGAATGGAAGAGAAAACAATTCCAATTTGGGTACAAATGAAAGTTAAACGAGTACAAGAGCAAATTTTCAGAAGTTGGCAAAAGGTAAGGAACTTTTGAGTTTGTCTACATCACGACGGAAAGTTTGGGTCCAGAATGCTGTTACTGCCATTCCAGGTGCCACCATTTTTGAATGTCTGCACCACTGTTTCCCACTGGACCTGGATAATCCAGAGTTCATTCAGTGAGATTATTAAGTGCCGATGCTGTGATGATATCATGCCCATGATCGAGAGGGGAGAGGGGCTGTAACACAAACGTTTCTGAACCCAAATAGCACTCAACGTTTGCTTTATGCACAGGGCACCTTGGAAAGAGAGTAGAAGATGAATAAATGAATTTACATGTTTGTGTTACAGCTCATATCAGGAGTAACCAAATTTCATACTAACTGAATATTCTGAACACTAAATAAAATTCCAGTTAATGTTTTTAAAAATGAAAGATTCTGTTATAACAGTGCCAGCTTCCTCAGTGAGCCATCTCCGGCCTTAGTCGAATAGTGTGACTGATGTCAACACTACCTAGAAGATGATTTTATACCTTTACCAAACGGAAAGTGATTTCTTGGCTCGGGGAATAATATCTGATAATTTTTTCCATGTCTTTTGTATATTTTATAACCCTTACAAATATAGAAAAAAAAGGTGTTCACATTTTTAATGCCAAAATTTTTAATAACTTCTATCACTGGTGTGGCTCAATCTTAATACTTTTAATTAATATTGATATAACTAATATTGAGTCTTGAGGCTCAACTATTGTTATTTCTTTCAAAGATCACCTCTATTGATTCCATTTAAACTCTACTATTCATATTCACCGAGGAATATTTTATTTACATGCAAGTCTATGACTTCACATTTGTATCTACACAAATACAATTTTCAAATGTTTAAAAAATAATTTACATATCTATAACTTACGCAAATGAGAATTTTGATTATCTTTTATTATACCATAAACATTTTTCTTTGAAAATACATATCCAAATGCATCATCTTAATGACTGTAAAATAGTTTATTGTAAAAATTACTATAATGTATTAGATCATATAGTCGACTAATTTAATTTATTGCTAGACATACAAGTTCTTTCAGCAGCAAATATTTACTCAGTTCTTACTGTGGACATACACTGTCTTAGGAATTAAAAATATACCAAAGTACCCCCGCGCACACACACACACACACGCACCTCAAAAAGCAATGACACCATCAGTGACAGTAGACAGGGATGCCAGCAGGCATTAGAAAACCACCTGACACAAAGGTGACACACGTGGCAGTGGTTCAAGTCTCCTGGTTCTCCTTTGGCAAGGTCCTGGGAACCAGAAATGGCACTTTGAATGATGCCTCCAGAGAGGAGCACTGACCTTTTGGCAGTGAGCAGTGCACATTTCAGGTGCAGTGTTGAAGGCCTAGAGGGTCCCCAGCTTGACAGGGGCTGCAGGGACCTGGCCCGAAGCAATTGGCCAAGATAACTGCAGGGCACCCTTCAGACTGCAGGGAGTGTACCTGGGCTCCAGGTACCAGGAAAGTGGGGACAGAAGGCCTGAGGGGCACTGGGGATGTCTGTGAGGACTGCCTCTGGGGAGAGAGACATACTGTAAGCGGTCTGGGAAGAGTGTAGTCGTATTAGTTGCATTTTCAAAAGAATTATGACCTTCTTCTCTACTCCAAGCTGATGAAATAGAACACCTATGCTATATGCAATAACTCTTATAGAAGAATGTCTTTTTCCTTGTGATCTTGGTAAAGCCTTCCACAATTTGTGTAGAGAATTGCACAAATAATTGCACCCCCACTCATACACGCACTTATATACACACACATATATATATTCAGATTTATTAAAAATGTTTTCAGGAACTTTAAGTCAAGAACATAGAATAAACAAGTCTTTAAGGGAGAATGGGATTACATTACTTTGGAATTTTGTTGTTGTTGTTATTTAAAGGACTAAAGTGGTCAAGCAAATTTATACCACACAATTAATAGAATTTCTTGCTGATTTAAGCTTCCAAGGCCATAGAGCAATTATACAAATTTCATTTCTTGCAAAAGTCCTTCTGACGTGTGAATCCAATAGCCACTCATAGAGGGGTTTTATTTTAGATTTAAACAACTCAAAATAGGA
Source organism: Cynopterus sphinx (assembly GCA_030015415.1). Taxonomy (NCBI): domain Eukaryota; kingdom Metazoa; phylum Chordata; class Mammalia; order Chiroptera; family Pteropodidae; genus Cynopterus; species Cynopterus sphinx. The sequence goes on from CM057391.1 coordinate 3,770,252, forward strand.
CATTACAAAAATAATTGTCAGTGTAAAGAAACAAATTTTTCTTCCAAAAATATCAAAAAATATTTAAATCATTTAGATTTTAATTCATAATTTTAAGTATACACGCTTAAAATTAGCTGAAAGTTTCTTAATACTTTAAAATCTTTCTAGAAAAAAAAATATAAATTTCCTCTTAAAGATCCCCAGTATTGGGATCTTGATGTTCTTTCGTTCTTATTCAACTCAAGGGAACAAGTCCTGTTTGAAATATGACCTTGATCATGAATAAATAGGAAGACTGAGGCATTTTCTCATCCTAGATGAAACTAAGTCCACTTGACAACCGAATGCAACGTGCTGTTCTCGAGTGGATTCCGTGGCAGAAAAAGGACATTAATGGAAAAATCGTTGGGACCCAAATCCAGTTTATTTAATAGCATTATGTCAACATTCATTTGCTGGTGTTGGTTCCTGCCCTACATTTATGTAATGTGTTAACATTAGGGAAAGCTGGGTGAAGGTTTATAGGAATTCCCCATACTAATTTTGCCAATTCTCTGTGAGTCTAAAATTATTTCACACTGAAGCATAAGATAAATGCCTGAGTGGAATGTCCTTTGCTTCCTTACGTACCTGGGTAGATGAGATAGCTCACTGCAGCATGCCTGGGGGAGATCTTGTGATAACGAGGAAAATAATTCCTCACCACCTTCAGAATATATATTTGATGACATTATTTGCATAAATAAAATATATTTTTTATCTTGGCATAAAAAATATTTTACAATTCAGCCATTAATGACTTCCAAAAAATGTGATGATAATGATGACGACTGAAGCCACTTCACTGTCATCTGTATCCTCTGTATCATGTTAAGTTGTAATTACAATATTTTTTTCCTCCAGAGTCATTTTTGATTCTCAATTCTAAGAAAGGGGGTGGTTGATAGGCTGCATTTCACAGTGTTCATTGAGACCTTGTAGTTGCAGCACAAAGTGCAGCAGACTCAGGAAAGGTGTGCTGAAGGGACTGTTCCAAGGGGGTTTGCTGAAGAAGTGACTAATGAATTGCAGTATGAAACAGTTCAAGTTTATCCCAAGAGTATTAGCCCTGAGGGCTGTGTTATTGAGAAGTTTAAGTTCAATCTACTTTCATTGTGAATTGAGTCCAAAGGCTATAATTAAAACCTGTCTTCAGATCCCTAGATATTAACTTCTCCAAATTATCCCTGGTCCCGCAACACCCCTCAAAGGGATGAGATAGAACACCTAAGAAATAGGAATGCCTTTACTTTAGAAAGTAAGAAACTGTGTTATTTTAAGGTCACAATATATGACTTCTTACCCAAGTCAACTCTCCTGGCTTCCCCATTACATAAATTCCACCTTTCAGATACTCATTGAGTTTAGATTTTCCGATAGCAGCTGGCTCAAAAGAAAAGTGAATGTAGTACTTACAAGGGTACCCATGTGTATAGTCACCCACTAATGACAAATTAATATGACCTGGTTAGAGAGAAAGACAACTGGTGTAGGATAGGGAAAACTCTAAAGTCCCAAAGTGTAAGCTTCTGTCCAAGGAGGAGGGTAAGGAGAAGGAGACTGAGTACACAGGGCAGAGGGAGAGAAGGTGGCAGAGTCACTACCACAGACTCCACTTGCTTACAACTAGCTAGAGAAGGGACCCCCTAAGACATCACATCTCCAAGGTGATGATGGCACCTCACTGAAGCAGCCAGGATGCCAGCCAGTTGTACCGTCTAAAGAAGAGAAAAATTCCCTGCAGTGAATCATCTTGCTCCAAAGCTCATCCAGCACAAATCATAAGACATTACCTAAAATATTAACACAATTGGCTTAGAGTTCTGAGCTCAGATAAAAATGAACACCAAGGCACACTGTCATCATGTCATTCAACGCAGGACAATGGCTATTGTTGAAGGGAAAAAAAATATCTTTGAAGTTGTTTTGAAACCATGAAAAATATATATATATCTCCTATCAGAGGTTATAATATAATGTTATTTATGGCCAAGGTAATATTCTTCCACTGGAATAATAGGATCAGACAAAAATAAAATATTAGAAAAAATAGGAAATTACAGAGTTGAACTCTTGCCTACTTTAATTATTTTAAGTTAGTAGAGTGAGCCAAGTGAAAGCATCTCCCCGACACTCCGCCTGCCCTTCGGGGACGCTTCCTGTCAGTCTCGCTTAGTGCCACTGCTTGTATCTCTGGCTGGCTCTCCAATTTCTTGAAACTTGGAAGAAACCGTTGCATCTTCTCACAATGAAAAATTGAATTGGCATAAACAAAAGTATCATGTGATTTCAACACCTCCACTTTCCGCGGTGCTTTTTCCAAAACTGTTGAACTAATTATCGAGCCAGGAATTTGGCCCAAACACAATCACAGCTTCTTTGTTGAAACAATTTTTCACCTTTTAGAAAATAAGCTGGCAGGAGTGGCTGCATTTTTAGTTTATTATATTTCATTTGTATTAGTTTCCCTCCCCCCACACCCCCACGGATAATACTTTTGGAGTAAAACCCAGTCCTGTGTGTCTATCAGATTGAATCTAAGGGCCTCATCACTCCAGGCGAGACTAGCATCATGGGTACGTGATCCATCCCTGTGTCGCACATGGCCCCGTGCTCAGAAGAGTCTGTATTTGGTTTAATGTTTTACTGTCACCATCTGAAAATCCTTAACAATGTTTAAGCAGGAGGCTTGCATTCTCATTCTGCATTGGGTCCTGCAAATTATGGTCTTGGCTCAAGGAAACGTCTCAGTTCAATGGCTCCCAGCCCAAAGCCCCTGGTCCACAGCCTGTCTATGGAGCCACAACCCCTGCCTGGATTTGGCCTGACCTTGAAGATATTCATCCTCCTGAAGAGTCACATTTTCAGAATGCTACTACAGATTTGCTTCTCCCCTGGAACCAACTTGAAAAGGACCAGGTGGGTAATGGGAAGATGAGGAAGTACATGTAGGGAAGAAGGTGGAGGAAAACTCTTAGAGAACGTTTTGTGCATTTTCAAGTTAGACACGGCATTTTAGGGAGTTCTAAATGGCAGACCTGAACTCTTTCACTCTCTGGGAATAGGCACCCTGGTCAGTTAGGACTAAAAAGCAAAATGAACAATGTAACTTGGTGATTATGCTTAAAAGTCAGAAAGGACTTTAGAAATCTGGCAGCTCACCTTGTCACTTTTCTCTCTCACCAGGAATAAGAACACAAACAAGCCCAAAGGCTCACACAAGGTTAGGAGTCGGGCAGTGATGGAAGGCAGGGACCTCTGCTTCCCATTCCGTGGGGTTATCAAGCTACATCATTTGGCCTCTGAAATATGAAGTGCCCTTCACAGAGCTGGTCCAATGCAGGCACAGTTGTGAAGTGGCTAAGGGTGGACCCAAGATGTCACCCACAGCTCCTTACAAAGTGTCCCCAATGTAGAGTACCCGAAAAGGGCTTGTTGCACTAATTCTGTGGACACCAAAGCTAGATTCTGCCTGGCTGGCCTCGACAGTGGGAATCACCATGGACCTACATTGTGATGGTAATGGGGTGGGCTGGGTGGATGGTTATAAAGCATATTTTTCAAAGTATTTTTTCATACAAAGTATGTGTTGTGGCTCTCACTGTACATGATCCCGTATTTTTGACTTGTGTAGATATTGCTGATTCTCAATAGTCCTGTGTTTATTTGTAAGCAAATGTGGCATATAATGCTCCTCAAATCTTGTCTTTTCCAGACACTTTTCATATTTATTATTGATTTTTGTTGGGGGCCTAGAGGCTGTCTTTAGGCTGTATGTGAAATCTGAGAACAAAGAAAGATTTCAGTTCTGGTTTCGTGGTGAAGTTAGAGCTCCCTCCAGTGACCCGCCTGGCGGATTAGACTTGAAAACAGCTTCCTTTCCAATTGTTCCTCCATGCGTGCAAACAAATCCAAGCTCTAGCCTTTTCAATGCAGATTTTTTTCCCTTCTAAAAAGTAAACTCAGCCAGTAAGTTCATACATATTGGTTTCTCCTAAAATCCTGTTAAAATCCATATTCATTTGTTCTCTAGTAAAATATTTGGAGGGTAGAATCAATAAAATAAGACGTGGTCAAGGGATTTTCATTTTGGCTGAGATATTGTTCATGTATTGTTATTATTTATAAACTTTATGACTCCAAAGGGGAGAGTTATTAGCAAACGAAGAAACTGGATAGGATAAATGCCCTACTATTCACACTGGGGTTGTTATTTGTATTTCGGAGGCTTTTTAAATGAACTGAAATAACTTTTTAGATTTATCTCGGCTACCTCTAGCATTTCTCCCATAAACCACCTTCAATTTACTGGCTCCCACAAGCCAAGCATGACACTGCCTATGACACCATATAACTCCATCAACTACAGGTGGTACCCAAAGTGATACATGAATAATTCATGAAACTAACCAAGGGCCAAGTGGGTATTAAATCACTTTTGACTATGAGAAAACTAGTTATGACTTTTGTGATTTCTTTATTTAGTTTCTTACTTGTTTATTTAATTCCTTTGAATACCTGTATTACAGAATCCCAGCCAGGGTAAGATGCTCTTTTAGCCACGCATTTGCCTTGTCCTTCTCTCTCTCCTCCATCCTTTTATTCCTTCCTCCTCTTAGCTCTTCCTCCTTCCCCCTCCTAATATGTTGCATTGAGATTCAGCTGTAGAGCTATAGCTACATGAAGGACAATGTAATACAATTCTTCACTTTTACAGAAGAGAAATTCAAATATTTGAGAAGCATGGCCCAAATGGCACCCAAGTTGTCTTTTCCTTCCTCCCTTCTTTGAAGGTCAAGGCCAGTACTACATACGGTAGAATTTAAGGAAGCAATAGAGACCTCAGAGCGACCATTTACTTGTCATGCCTCCATTAGGTCAGAGTTGTTGTATGGCTGAGTTCTTTATTCTCTAAAATGTCTGTGCAGTATGAAGGAGATGTCAAATTCAGCACTTGTAATAAGAAGGTTATCAAGACGTGGGGACTGGGAGCCCAGTGCCTAGCCAGGAATGATGACTGCAGCCTCTGTGCCAAGCACGGGTGTTCTGTCACCATTAGCCACTGCCAGAAAGTCCAGCAGAAAGAATCAATCTAAGCATTGTCCCCAGTGTTCACTCTGAGCAGTTCTGAACTTTCCTTTAAAGGAGTTCACTCACCTGAGTCCAAACGTTAAGTGAGAAGGTATGAGGAACATTCAGTCATCTTGCTAACTTGCATTGCTCACACTGTTTAAAAAGTTTTGCTCTACATAAGCTATTTTAGTAAGAAAGTCATGGAAATTTACAGAGAAAACATGTTCACTCTGCAGAGAAACAAAGCAATGCCAGTTACTCTCAGTTTTCATTAGCAAGAGAATGGCTTCTAGGAGAGACGCAAATCAAGCCTCCTCCCCTTAGGCAATGGATCTCAGATTGCAGCAACCACGAACATCACTCAGAGAGCTTGGGAAAGTACAGATTGCAGACTGTTTCCCCCAAATCCTCTTGCAGTAACTTCCAGGCAACCGATGGGATCTTCCTTTTGATAGATAAACCTGAGATGGTTCTGACCTGACCACCTGGCACCACACTTTGAGAAGCAAATACGTAACCTAAGTCATCGAAACCTGCATTGAGTCCAGCAGGTGGGTTGATGATCACCATGTGACTTTCAGTTACTTCCTTTGCCAAAGGAAGACAACTGAGGCAGAAGCCACAATAAGTGACCGCTTCCTCCTCTGCGCGAGTCTCTTCAGCGTCTGATAAGCATTGATGGCCCCATCTTTTAAGATCTGTTTTACAGAATATGCAAGATTATAGGAAACGTTTTTAAATATCTGCAAGTAAAAAAATATATATATATAAAACACCAAAGTAAAGCGTTTATGTTACTAAAGAGCAAACATGTGAAGGGACTATGCCAGCACAGATTACGCTATGCCCTATATCCTTCAATTAGAATTAGAATGCCTTCTCTGCTTTATTGTTGAAAACAACAGAAGTAAACTCCTCTAGAATAGAAGTCCCAGGGCACGAATTGATTGAACAAGATGTATGACAGTTAAAAATAATGTTAATTAAAAAAACAAAATAGTAGCCTGGCCAAACTAAACTTATTCCGCCAATCTGAGAAAGCAATGATGCTAAATTCACACCTATTTTTCTAAGTGCTTTCAGTTAATGTTTGAAAATCGAGTCCATGTTCTTCATCACATTAAGGCGACAGAATAAGAGAGAGCACCCTGGCTGAGTAGAGATGAGGGCTTTGGGCTGAGGCTGAAATCGCAAGTGTTGGCTAAATCAAAGCATTGAGTCCTCTTAATACCTCAAATCCATCATCCATAAAATGGGGATTATAATGTGTTTTTCCCCTCAAGGGTTGCTTAAAAGGGATAACTAACAAAGCAAATGGTTATAAATTATTTTGTAGGCTTGCTGTTTTGCTGCCAAGTAGAAAAAGTTCAATTGAAAAGCTGGGATTTTTAGAAGCTCCAAAATATTACAAAGCAAGTCACATTTCATGGTTAATTTAAAACATCAGGGGTTCACACGAGTTGTTTATAATGATATTTCCCATTCCCATGTTATTTGATAATTTACACAGCTTCGGCTTTTACAATGAACCCAGACATTCCTCTCTGGCCGTGATTCTTTTTTATCAGTATGACCAGCTCATCTAAGTGTCTATATCTTTGGGGAATTAAGCACTACTTTTTAGCTGGACCTGAGAAAAGTAAATGCAGAAATGATAAGAAATTTCTGGTTGCAAATCCAATGTGTTATTTATTTAAATCAGAAAAAAAGCTGTTATTTTCAGGTTTAGAAAGGATTTTAAAAGCACTGATAAATTCTCTGTGTGTCAAATGGAATGGCACCGGAATTATTTTAATACCTCAAAGCTCTGATGAGTTGAACTAAACTTTCAGCCAAAGGATCTGATTATATTGGATTTTTTGGCCTTCAAAAGACAAAAGCCAAACCATGCAAGATAAAACAACAAAAGCAAAAAGCAAAACACAAACAAACAAAAAAAATGTCACTGCCACCACCAACGGAAAACCACTGCATCAAATCTTTGAATCACAGTATTAAGATAAAGAATACGTGTATGTTTAAAAGGAGCCAGCAGACATCAAAAACTCTAGGGAGAGGCAAGATAAGAGAAACTCAGTTCTTGGCCAAAAGTTATTTATTCTGAGAATCGTCTAGGATATTAGATAAAAATACAAATTCCTTGACTCTAACCCTCCTGAATGAGAAATCTTGGGACGAAGGCAGTAGAAACCTAAATTTTTAGCAAATGTCTGGGGTCCTTGCCACATTACATGTTGGTGACAGATCTGCAGCTTTGGCACCCCCTTGAAACTTAGAAACACAGAATACCAGGCTTCGCCGCAGGCCTGCGGAATCGAGATCTATAATTTAACAGGATCCTCAGGTATCTGTACACACAGAGAAGTGTGAAAAGTGCTGCCCCACGTGGTTCTTACATTCTCACAACTTTGGGGATAAGTACAATGGAAGGAGTCAGAATTCGACTGAGGGCCAGCCACAGCTCTGCCACTGAACAACCCACAGCTCTGTCTTACGACTGCGGGGAGCAGAGGAAGAGGTGAAGGGTGAGTTCGGCATCTGTGAACAAATCATCATTTTAACTGTGATAAGCCATGTGAAGCTGGTGAAACCTGAATGAGTCAGTGGACCGACGTCCACCCCCTGCCTGTGACATTGTTCTAGAGTTATGTGACGATGGCAGCTGGGAGGAAATGGGGGAAGGGTACATAGCATCCCTCTGCACTAGCTCTTACAACTGCGTGTGAACCTATGATTATATTAAAAAGTTAGGGGAAAACAGAATGAAGCAAAACTCCAAGCCCAATAAAGGTCCTCGTTTTGTGTCTGAGAAATCCAAGGCTCGGGAGGACTAAGTTACATCTTCAAATGTCTTTACTAAATACAATAGGTAAATCTGGTGACATGGCCTATGGTGGACGCATCAAAGAAGAAATTCACAGGCCAGACGGCATCTCTGCGTCGCCCATATTATCCTCTGGAGTACAAACGTCATCGCTCTTATCCTATTCATTAATTCAGGTGCTATTGAATCTAGGTACTGTATTAATTCAGCATGAATCAAAGCAAGCAGAAAAGAAAGGGAAAAAATAAGTTTCTTCACCATAAGAACTATTAGATCTATTATCGGGGAACGAGACATCAGATGATTTAAAAGGAACAAAGCTAACTCTGCTGCTAAGTTTCTATCCCTTTCTTTCGCACCTTAAAGAGCAAGTTTAAAAAAAAAAAGAACAAGTACAGTAAACCTACTCCAAATTGTAAATCCAAGTCGACAAAAACTCTTTTATCTCAGAAGCACTACTTTTTAATGTTATTTCAAAAAGTACTTCCAATTAAGTCTGTTTACCTTGGAGTGGGGGACAGTGAAAAAAAAAGATAAAAAAAGAAAAAAGAAAGAAAAAAAAGGCCAATGAAAGAAGATATATTAAGGGCTAAAAATACACTGGATCCTATTTTTTGAAATGAGCACAGGACAAACATGGGAAATTTATAAATTAAGCAAAGTCAATGAATTTTCTTTTAATGGGAGTATATATTTAGAATAACAGAATGAAAAGTCATTTCAATAATGCATTTTGATAGTGGTCATTGACCTGAAAAGTGGCCAGTATGTTACAAATAATTATTCTAAATGTTAATGATTATTTCGGGAAGTTGAATTGTTTTTTCTTATACAGTTGATTTTATAATTTTCTTTCAACACACATTAATTTAAAAGGTAAGAATGGAGCTCTCTACGTTCTTCATTGGAAAAGAAAAAAGAAGTCTCTTTGAGGGAAGGTACCTGTTTCGGTGATTTTTATTTTCCCCACTGAGTGAGGTGACTGTGGGAGGAGAAGAGAAGGAAAGAAGGTAAAGGAGAGTTGAAAAACGAAAGGAAGGTCGGGAGACACCTTCTCAGACAGCATTTACAAAGATGATGAGGTATGGACCGTAAAGAGACCAGGAGCGATGGCTGGGTGAGATCTGCCACCTAGCCCCTCCTGGTTTTCTGGTTAGGATCAAAAACATGAAGTTTCTTTAGAGTCAGCCATTTCAGTGCTGTTTTGTGTTTTCTTTTCCCTACGTTTCCTATTAAAAGTTCATTTGTAAAAGTTCTACCTTATTGGCTTGTTCACCCCATCTCACTCGGACCTGGCCCTCCACCTGCAGGAGGACCAGGAAGTGGCAGTTCAGTTGACTGGCTCGCGTGGATGGGGATGAGGGGCAATTAAAGGAGGACACATCAGAGGACACATCGGAGTAGGTCAGCCAGCTGCAGCTGCAGATGCTGCTCCCTTCTCCTTTGGAGCTCACTTTCTATTTTATCTATAGAATAAGCAGCGGTTTGATAATGCCAGAATAAGCCATTGCTTTGAAGATGAAATGAGAGGAATTCCTAAACATAAACGAATATCAGGGAAACCAAAAGTCTCTCGGCACACTACTCTTTACAAGGCCCATGTTTGCAGTCTGTGTATGTGTGAATGCACGTGTGTAAGGGCGTCTGCATGTGCACGCCAGTGAACACGAAGACTCTAACTGTAAGCAAAACTCATGCCTCTTCTTAGACATAAAAAATAATCTTTCTTAGCAAAAAGATCAGTCAGCTCAGGGAGAAGAAAAGGAGGAACATGGGCAGTTGTTTAAAATTTTGCCCAACCAAGGATGACAGCCAAGGCCTCTTGCCTTTCTCCTCCAGGCCAGAAGGTGTGTCAGACACTGTCCTGGTTCCCAGGGAATTTCTGTGTGTGAGCACGATGCATAATCAATAGCTGTGGAATGAAACCCCAAAGCAAATTCTACTTTGGGGTAGTAAAGAATTTCAGGGGAGGAAAAGTTGGGGAGGGAAGGAAGGCATCTCATACATCATAATCACTATTGTTTTTGTACACGCAGCCGTTGTACAGAAGGTGTTTCACTTTTATTTTGATGAAAATCAAGAAGTAAATAAAGTCAAGTCATGGAATAGTGGTCATCTCATCTGAGAACATCGAATATTTTTGAAAGATGCAGCTGGTAGAGGTGTAACTCAAATAATTTACCGGAGGAAACGAGTTAACAGATATGCAGTCAGTGGCGTTTCATAAATTAACAAAATGATATTGGACCTCTGAGAGTCTCCTCTTCCAGCTTGCCATGTGATTTTCATAGATTTTCTTTCACTGTAAAATATCTACCGCTGCATAAAGCTTACATGGATCTCGTAAACAAGTGGTCTCCCTCTGCTATGAGTACCAACGGCTCTGTTTTTATACTTCCATAGTCTTAGAGATTCTGTGACAGAATACCCTTGGATGAGTCTATTCCTTGAGTACGAAACCTCTACATTTTCCTGTTAAAACGAGTTGGCTGTTGCTTCTCAGGAAAGGATTTTTCAGCATGAAAATAGAGCTGTTGCCTCGCTCACTGATGTAGCAGCATGACCACCCATGGAGTCCTAAGTCCACATTGAAAGCCAATAAGATTGACCTAGGGTGATCGTATTCTGTATTGGACAAGCTGGGACCTTTTTGATAGTGAATGGGACATGAAAGAGGCAGGCACACCGGGACGCCTGGTCACCCTCTTCATCTCTCAAACTGAATCGCTGCTTCTTGCTGCATTTTCCAAACTGCAGTCATCATGGATGTCATATAAGATACAACTGATTTTTCCTAGAATGTTAAAAAAAGTTCTAAACCATAAGAAAGGCAGAATGGCAGTATAATGTGACTGATTATAGGGTGACAGTAGGAAAATTCTTCGTTTCAGACCCACTCTCTCTGGGTTTGCTTGTTCCTGGCTCAGAGACCCCTTCTGCCTGTGCTTTCTGTCCCTGTCATGCTCGTGCTAGACTGCGGGCCACATACAGCAGAGCATACCAGCAATGGCCTCACAGGGTGATTCTTTCAAACAGAAATCAGATGCAAGATCTGTCACAGTGCCACCGTGGCGAACATGATTCACCTAGAAAAAAATCAAAGTACGTCTTGACATCTGCCTGCAGTTTCAGTGCTGGGAAACCAAATTTCAGAATCCACTGTCATTCTCCCCTTCTTTTCCCTTGCTATCTGCTCACTCCACCTCCGCATACACGTGAATGTCCCCAAGCACTGGCATCCAGGGCCCGTGACTCTTAGAAGTCACTCCCAGAAGATTCCGCCTCTGAAAATTGCTGATTCACATTCACATTCTTAAAAGTTACAAAGTGAAAAGAAGCTAGTTCATTTCATGCCTTTTCCATTTTGATATTCAATTTCTCCGTGGACATTCTATACACATTCAGAATCATCGAGCTGGGCAATTTTCGGAAAAAGATAAATTAATCCAGACAAAGGAAGCTACCATTTATTCTGCACTTGCCACATTTCTGGTAATAGAGGGGGAAAATAAATAAGCTTCTATTTCCAGAGCAAAAGAAATGGGATAAGAGGAGAAAGGGAATCAGAAGTACAACCTACATATCATCCTCTGTCATCAAGTAGCTCTTAAAAAAATGCTGCCCCAAGCTAAAACATTGATTTTTTTTTTTTAAGGTAAAATTTTGTCTAGGTTAGATGTAAACAAGTACCCTGCTCAATGAATTTTTAGAAAATTAACACCCCTGTGTAGCTGATTCACAGATCAAGGAATAGGACAATAATAGCACCCCAAGCTATCTCCATGACCCCTCCTAATCAGTATTTGGGACTATGACAAATAATTCGGCTACAAAGCTTCCTGAATAAGTCTTTAGGTGTCTATAGATATACTTTTCTGTTGGGCTTTAAAAAAGAATTGTTGATCAAATGGTACACAGGTTCCATCAAGCAATTTTTTATGTTAGTCATATTACTATTCACCTGAACTGGTAGTGCCTGGTTTCCCATTGTTCCACATCCTCATCAGAGTTGCACTGTCCATCTTTTAAATTGCAACCACTCTGGAGCGTATGTAGTGCCATCTTATTTTGATTTTAATTTGAATCATTTTGATTTCTAGTAAGATTGAAGTATCTTTTCATATTTTTATGACAATTTAAATATTCTCATTGTGAAATGCTAATTCAAGAATTTTGTCCATTTTTAGAAGTGGTTGTCTCCTATTATTGATTTATAGGAATTCTTTGTATATTCTAAATTCTAAATATTATATATACACATACATATAATATTCTCCAACTCTGTGGCTTACCTTTTTATTCTTAAATGTCTTTTGAGCCTCTCTTAGAATTAGTACAGTCCAAATTAACAGTCTTTCCTTTTGGTTTGTGCTTTTGGGGTGCTATAAATGTTATAAAAATATATATATTTTTTTTTCTGTAGAAGTTTTTATTTTACATTAAACTGAAATTTGTATCTATCATGCAAGGTAGAGCATATATATTCATTTTTTCATATAGAATTCCAATTTGTTAAATTTTTAATTTCTAGAAAAACTCATACTTTCCTCCCTTTTATTGTCAACTTTGTAATAAAATAAGTGACTGCATGTATGTATCTCTCTTTAAGATATGAATTTCTTGCTTTAATATCTGTGATTCCCCAAATTTGCATATGGCTCTTGTTTTTATAGTTAATAAAAAATATCTTCTCATTCCCTATAGTTTCTTTTTTTTTCACTCATAGTTTTATTCTTTTTCAAAAACTGCATTGCTTGTTCCCAAACATTTGGGAATTTTCTAATATTTTGTAGTTGATTTCCAACTTTAATTCTAATATGACCAAAAGAAATAGTCTCTATGATTTTGGTAGTTTAAAATTTATGAAACTTTTTTAATAGCCCAGCATAATTCTGATACTAATTTAGTTATAAAGTATTTTGTTGGTTAGTGCTAAGATATTATAATTTTTCCTAGCATTTGATTTTCAACATTTCTGTTGAAATGTCAACATTTCTATTTCAATATTTTCTTTCACTTAAGGTAGATTTCTTTCAAAGAACATAGATTCATTTTATTTTTCATCTAGTCTAACAATATTTTTCTTTAACAGGAAAGTTAATTTTGTTTACGTGTAATGTAAAACTTCTATGCTTATGTTTAAAACTGTCATATTGCTCTTTTCTAGTTTTTTCACATTTTCTATCTTCCTTTCTTCTTACAGAAATGTATAACAGATTATACATTCTTTGATTTGTAGTGATAAAGAGAGATTACAAGCATCCTTAACTTATTAGAATTTAATATAAATTAGAATTTTATCACTTCCTAGACATTTGTCAGGTTATTAGAGCAGTTTAACTTCTTTTGCAACTTTTTTTTATTATAGTCATAAAATTTAATTCTACATATTGTTACATAGCATGAATCATTATTTGTATTATTATTTTCAATGTCAATTTTCACTTAGGTTTATTCACATACTCACCTTTTCCTTTTTTTCTTATTTTCTCCTAATTTTGTCTAGTATCATTTTTCTTCCATCAAGAGAGATTTATTTTGTATTTATTTTAACTCAGGTATGCTGGCAACAAATTTCTTGCTTGTATGAAAATATCTTTATCTATATCTATTACATGAGACAGGGCGTACATATTCATTTATCCATCTTTTAAAGGATATTCTTTGTTCAGAAATCTAAAATTTTCTTCACACTTTAAAGGTTTAATTAATTTTCTTTTTACTTCCATTGTTTCTGTGAAACACTCAGTTCTGCTTTCGGCTTATCTCCTTGGCTCGTAAGCCCATTGCTGTGCCCTTATGTAGTTGAAGACTCAGCAAACTCCCCAAGGGGATGCTGTAGTCAGTCAACTATGTGCTTTCCTTTTCTGCATCTCCTTTCCACCCATAACTTTTCTCAAATCTGAGATGCTTTGGCACTGTCAAGCTCCAATTTTTGTCTTCTTAGCCCCGTGAGATTGTCTTAAACTCTACTGACTTCTCAGCTGACCTATCCTTCACTCCTCAGCCTCTCACTGGGTGTTTAAGAGTCACAAATGCCATCTAGCAGAAAGCAGTGCATAGAATATTGGGCCGACTCAGTGAGCTTCTGTTCTCTCCAGGACCTTGGACTGTCAGGGCCTCGCTGCTTCAGAGGGCTTCTGATATCCTTAAAAGGTGTATTTTCTCAATTCAGCTGTTCTAGTTCTCACCAGAAGCATTGCTCTGTGGCCAGCCATTTCATCCGATCTGGAAGCAGAAGTCAGGAGCTGTTTCCTGGTATTTAGTCAGAACCATTTTCCCATTTCACGATGACCTTTTCAAGAAGATTATGGTAGATTTTAATATGAACGGTTATTAACTTCCCCTCCCAGCTGGAGCATAATATTTTCTTGTATTCATTGCTATGAGCCTGGTCATGTGACTTTTTAGTGAGGAAATGTAGTCTCTTTCAGCTAGAACTTTTAGAGGCGATTGTGGATTACCATATCTGTTTTCCCTCTGCCTGAGACCTACAGTGAGCCAAAGGCTGTCCCATTAGCATGCATGGCAGAGTGCAAGGGATGAGGAAGCAGGGCCAGAGCTGATGACATGGACACAGAGCATTTGTTACTATTAGAGCCATAAAATCTGAGGCTGCTTTCACTGCAGTATAACCCAAACTACTCCTAATGACACGCAAGTAAACAAAGGAAATTGGTGCATATAATTAAAGTTTCTGTCTCATCGGATATCACTGTAATAAGAATAGCCCCCCCTTTAGTCAAAGATTGCCTTAATAGAAGACAGTTGATCACTAAGAGACAACCTATTTCTATATCCAGAAGGACCTTTTGTTATGATTTTCAAAGGCAAAAAAGATGGAATACATCTCTATGTATTTGACTTTGACGTTTTCCTAAAAACTCCCATTATATTAGAATTCAAGCTATTATGTAATTTTAATAATTGAAGAACTAGATTCTTTTACCAGAAAAGAAAAAAGTCATTCAAAAAATTTCTAAGCTTTCTTTCCTGTCTAATGGTAATAAAAACTTTTCCTTGACCTATTTATTTCATACAATTGCTAGAAAGTTCATTTAAGGAAGTGGAGGAAAGCTTCATACAAATGCAAGGTAGAGATACACACACACACACACACACACACACATATAAGATATATGTAATATTATATATATATAATTATATATATACATATATTATTTATGGTGAAATTCACTCCCAATTGAATAACTCACTTTATAAAATGTATTCATTCAAGTAATATTTGAGCATTTAATAAATGAACTCACACTATTAGAATTCAAACTTAACCAGTTTGCCCTTACCCAAGACAGCAGCATTTCTTCCTTGACCATTAATGGAAGGGGTAGAGTGAAAAATCCAACAAATTATTTCGTCATGTAGCTGGCAGCAGTAGTCTGCTGACTCACACAGAGCCTTTACCTTGCGCTAAAATGAAGCTCTAATATGATGGGTGGATTTTATAATCCATAAAATGTGACTTCTTAGTAAAATAAACTAAAGACAGAAATCATATCATAGAAAGTAGGAAGGAGCAAATTCTAACTTGTATGATGTGGTATAAAGTAAACGAGACTGCAGTTCAAATTATGAATATTTTATCTAGTGGCTTTGTAAATAGTTTTTTGTCTTTCAACTCTTAAGTGACCTATCAAGTTGATCTGTGAAGGTCACCAATACACTTGGAAAGTTGTACTTAAATTTTTTTTTTTTTCAGTAGCAGAAACTCCTGGTTGAATTAGTGCAGACTCCATGGAGACTTCTGAAGCTGTTGATAAATCACTTTTAAGAGCCTTTCAGCCCAAAGCTCAGCTGTAAACTCAGGCAAAGCCATGAACAAATTTGCAAGTGGCAATGCCCCATAACTATTCCCTTCTAATCCAAAGTGATCCCTTCTGAGCCACTTCAGCAACAAGCGTCCCATTCATCAAATTAGGCTAGCCATGCATGTCCTTCCCTTATATTCAGAGCCTCAGTGCCCTTATAACTGGACTAGGTGGACGGCAGGCAGATTCATCAGTTAAAAAACATAAATTCATGGATTAAAAAAGAGCATCTAGGGCTTCAAATGTGAGCCCGGTCTTATGAATTAGACGAGGGCAACAATGATAGTGTCTCATTAGATTTGGAAACTCTGCTACTGAAATATATGTAGTCTCCTCACCAGACTGACTACACTACAAGATCAAAGAAAATATTTTAAGTCACCTTTAGCTTTTTTCTTATACTAAGTCTGTTAACTTTCTTCAATACATTTTTTTCTCCAAATGTTGAAGAAATAGATAAGGAAGTGCCTCATATCAATAAAGAAGTATAACTCTAGTACATTCAGTATTATCAAGTCATATCCCAAGCCAGTTCTATATGGGAAATTGTAGGGCACAAGGCAATAAGTGGAGGGTGGCTCTCCGGGGCAAACTTAGCTGAGTTTGCTTCTGAGTGCTCTAGAAGAATAGCTGAGATTGTAAACTTATGGAAGGGCATGATCATACCTTTACATTTTAGGGTTTATTACAAGTTATCCAAATCAAATTCCACCTATGGGCTCCTTCTCTTGCATTGTATATTATGATATTATAAAAATGTTAATGCATCTAAATAGTGAAATATTAAGGATCCTAATACATAATATCTTTTTAGTATTTTTTATTGTATAGGGAAATGTTCATGATAAGAGTTAACTGAAAAACAGGATACCAAACTGCATTTATATCATGAACATAAATGCAAAATATATGTAGTACGTATGCATAAAAATACTAAGTGAAAATAAGTAAAATATTTAAAAAGGCTGAATGGTACATGAATGGAACATAAATAGCCAAATTTTTAAAACATTTTATTCCATTTCTTACAGTTTGAACAACAAATATGCACTCAATTATTATAGAAACAACTGCCTGTGCCCAGGCTGAGTCACCCCCAGGGTCCAGGCATTTGCATAGCACTGTCCCCTCCTTCCATTAACTGCTCTACCTGACCTCTAGGTCTGCATATATTGATTCTTCTCTTCTACTTTTTCCTCCTCTGGGGGAACTTCTCACAGTCCTTGGACTCAACTAGTACAGCTTCCACGAAAACTCTGCCATCCACCCAGGCAAAGTCCCTTGACCGTTGACAGGTCCTGTCTTTACTCTGGTTGTGTCTCTTATAAAAGCCCTTCATACACGATGCTGCATTTACTGACCACATTGCATCTGTTTTCACCATGGCCTTTCTCCATCGTCACCCCATGACATCCTTCATTTTTCTGAAGGTGAAGCCCTAGTATGGCACAAGTGATGAGGACAGCGTGCTGGGGTGTGGAATTCCTGGAGCCACATGAACAGAGCAAAACCCAAAAGAGCTGGGGAGAGAAGGCTCATCATCTTCTCCTTGGAGGGCTGTCTTCTTGGAAAGGAATTTTTGAGGTTTTGACACCATAAATTTGAACCTAATGGGAATCATTCGGAGAAGAATCACTTTACCTGAGCTTTCTGTTTTCCAATTGCCCATCCCCACGTCTTCCAAGAACAGAAAGTAAAATACACCTGCCAGGAGGTGGGAATAGCTGTATGTGTGCTACAGGCTCCCCAACCCGGAGGAAAAAAGTACGTATTTCAAAAGTTTATTCTCTGTCTTTGGGGAATGAACCCAGCTGTAGGCAGCCGTGTTTAAGGAAGATAAAAGATTCATTCTAGGTGATGAAACACTAAAATATGACATGTTTAGCAGAATAAAAGAAAATAAGCTCAGTCATATTCATGCTGGTGGCTCTAAATCCCTTCATCCTTGAAGGTTTATATTAGTTTCCATTTCACTGAAGAAGATAGCATTACGAATGCAAATTATTTATTTTTCCTCCTTATTCCTCTAGTTCTTAGTTTATTCTACTGATTTGTTACATATTTGTTGCAGGGCAAGGGCAAACACTTTTAAAGTACTGGCTTTATTTCCAAAGTTATAAAGCAAAGTTTTTAAAGAAAGCTCAGATAGCTTGTTTTTACCTAGCACCATGTCTTGTGCACAGCAGATGCCTAATACTTCCTATTTCGTTAGGCAGACTGTGAGCTCCAAGGTTCAAGGCCTTAGATAAAGAACACCACAGTTTGGAATCACCTGGAAGAGATATGTATTGCCTCAGACTTCCACAGAGCCAACCACGCTGTCTGGATCTGAGGTTTGCCTCCACACACATCGGGTGCACACAAAGTCTTTCATTCTTATCTTAGGAAATGTTGTTCCTGAACCGAACTGGTCATTTCTAAAGAACATTAATCTGTTAGAGAAAAAAAAGATAAATTGGACCTGATTCTACCCTCTGCCTCACCTTTGAGTTCTGGCCATGAAGTTAATTTCAGGACTGAGGTAGAAGTATAGGAGACTTTCATCAAAGTTACCCCAATAAACAGGCCAGTGGTCTTACTCACCTAGGTATTTGCGGGTAAAAATACACCCGGAATGACTGACTCATTTGGGGAGCTTTTCCAGTGCTCTCGGTGTGGTGTATTTTAATCAGCAGTACAATTTAGCAGCTGCATTAATTAATTAGCACATTAATCAGGAGAGCGTTTTAGCAGCTCATCTCTCACACGCTAGCAGTTTGTGAGAAAATCTTAGCAGTAGGAGAGGGAGCAGCATACCAAGGTATTTGTCAACGTTATCATCCCCACGCTCTGAGCAAAGGCTGAAATTAGGCAGCCAAATTGAAACCTTTCTTAAAGTACACCTGGGCAGGGCGCATTTGAGAAATTGTATGCTTCACGGGGAAAGATTTAACAATTACTACTTTCTCTGCAGACCAGCAGTTCTGAAGAAAACTGTCATGCACTCCAGGAAACAAACTCTAACTGTTCTTAAAATAGTCCTGGTGTAATTTCAGAAGAATTCAAGGTTCCTCTTCTATTAGCCAGATTATTTATGTCAGGAGGAGAGGTCTCAGGGTATTATTTTATAGTTACATATGTTAGTGATTTTAAAAAAGAAATAAGTGGCTTAGCCGTGAAAACGTCACAAATCTCATTTTTAGCTCTTGAAATTCTTTTCAGTGAACCTGATGCTTGAGACGGGGCTAGAAAACATATTTCTTCCAATACAATGTTGAGAGATGAATGCATGCAGCACCACAGCCGAATGTGATGTACTTTGATGAAATGTAAATTGGAAGACTTTCTCGCATGGAAACGTCGCTCCTCTTTCTGCTTCATTACATCCAAAACGCAGTGACATGCGCTTTTATTGGATCCATGCATATTGAATTCCACATGTTCCCAAACTTAAAATTTGACTGAGAAACCCCATGGGCTGTTCATAAAACTTCCCTTCATCTACAAAGCCTGGGGAATATTGGAATCTTATAGACAGCCATGTATTCGTTTGAACCCTTAAGCAGTTCTTTACTCTCACAGAATTTTCCTGGGAGAAATCAGTGTTTTTTTAGGACTCCACCTGACTTTTTCAACCTCGGAAAAGAGAAGGTCAGGGCAATCGGGGATTATGTGCTGGGTCAGTGTTTCTTTACATTTCAAACTCTTGTTATATTGATTTTTCCCTCTGGGTCATGGAAATTGTGCTCTATTTAAATCATATAATACAACTTGGGAGAATTTTAATGTCTACTCTACCTTTTGTCTCCACTTAGGAACCACGTTTATACCTCTCCATCTTAGGCCCTCTCTTTTCTAAATTTTCAACTCTTCACGACCTACTTGATCAGCAGTTCTACTCAAAGCGCAGAGAAATTTCAAAACTTTCTGGAGAAAGACAAATGGAAATGAGGTATTTCCCCCACAAAATTAAATGATAAATTATAGCCTGTGGTAAGGGCTCATTCGGGGGTGATGTCAGCGAATTAGTTTCTTATGAATGTCTTATAAATAAAAGGTTTGCCACTGCAATGGATACCCATGTGAGTCTATCTACAGTTTTCTTGCGACAATGTCATGTCTTGCAGATTCTTATACACTTAGGCTGAAATCTATGCATCCTTTCTAGTGTAGGTAAAATCATCATAGTCGCGTTGTAAGTGCATTACTTAGTTTCATTCGTGAACACAGTATTTGTTACTGATAGACGCCTTATGGATGAGAAACCTTATTTAACTATGACCGACCCTCTATTGGTACAATCTTTCTTTGAACTTTCATAATTAACATAAAGCTTTCTGGGGCTCACATTCTCTCTCACTGACTAGACTTCCCATTCCTCCTTCTACCTCTTCACACACACACACACACACACACACACACACACACACACACACACACACACACACCTACTGACACTTTCATACAAGCACGCATGCGAATACAACCAGACCCTTCCTCTGCAGCATCATTCCCAAAGGAGCACTGATGAGTGTCGCTCTTGGCGACAGCACCGACTTGCAGCAGACATGCTTGCTCTCTCTCTCATGGCAGATTCAGACTAAAGTCTAGAATAAGCCTAGATTCGTCATTCTTCACTCACTGAATCAGTGCGCCTCTAAGAGAGGTGATTTAATTCAATTTTTTGATAAATATTTCTTGAAAGCCCATTACATGCATGCTTTTGTTCTTTAGGATTTTGAACATTGTTATTTGGACTAATAAAGTATTCCTAATTTGTCTTGCTGCCTTTGGCAAATTCCCTCATTTCTCACAGTGTCTAGGGTGATCCTCATATTGCATACATCTGATTGCATTACTCCCCAACAGAATATCATTAAATGGATTTTTATCACCTTTCGGGTAAAAGTTGAACCCCGTAGAATGACCTGGTCCTTCTTGACCTGGTCCTTGCCCACTCTGTGATACCATCTTGTCATAGTCAATTTTACGTGTCAACCTTACTGGTCTAAGGGATTCACAGATAGCTGGTAAAATGTCATTTCTGAGTGTGCCTATGAGGGTGTCTTCAGAAGAGCTTAGCGCTTGAATCAGCAGCCTGAGTGAAGACCACCCTCAGCGAGGCTGGCGAGCATCATCTAGTCACTGAGGCCCTGGAGAGCATGAAGTGAGGGAGGACGGTGAATTTGCTCCCTCTGCTTGAGCAGAGGTGCTCACCTTCTCCTGCCCTTGAATATGGCACTCCTGCTTCCCAGGGCTTCGGACTCAGAGCAGGACTTACACTACTGGCCCCGGTTTTCAAGCCTTTAGACTCAGGCTGAATCATACCCCCCCACTCTTCTGGTTCTCCAGCTTACAGACAGCAAATTATGAGACTTGCAGGTCTCCTTAACTGTATGGGCTGATTCCTACAATAAATCTCGTATATCTGTCATCTATCATCTACCTAACATCCATCTATCTATCTATCTATCTATCTATCTATCTATCTATCTATCTGCCTACCTACCTACCTATCTATCTATCCACCTTATTGATTCTTTCTCTGGAGACCCCTAACACACACCTCTAGTCAACCCCCTGCACAAATCCTCCACTCCAGCTTATTTGGTTTGTTTTTCTAGATGATGCTCTTTTGCTTCTCTGCTTTTGTGAATGCTATTTGTTAAATATGGAGTTACCTCTTTTCTCTTTGTCATGCATAATGAGTTCATGTTTTAAGACTTATATCTAATATCACATCTGATATCACCCCATCCTAAATTAAACCCATGTTTGTTGGCCTCTATTGGCAAACCTATGTTAATGGCTTCCTTGTACTAATCGAATCTCATGTATATCCCTCTTCTTAGAATGCTCTCATTTAATTTAAATAATTTACCTGTCAAATTTGTCACTACACTATGAGCCCTTGATGTTGGGACTGCCTTTTGTTCCTTTTCCCCTAGCCTTTCACAAAAGACAGAGCATATCAAGCCTTGACAGCTCTGAATATGGGTGATTTTTGATGAGAAGTAGAAGGTTCAGTTAACCTAGAGCACAGGCTGTTGGAAAAGACTGTGGCACCTAGGATAGAAGCAATGATCGTAGAAAGACAGAGATGTGCTTTAAAAACATGACTTAAAACCTCAAATTCATGCCAGGGACTTTTTATAAAACTTAGACTTCTGCAAATCTCATCAGGTCCATGACTGGAATTAGTAATAGAGTAAGACCCTCAGGCTGTTATAAATTTGTTTTACCGCCTCAAGACAAAATCCTGTGTTTTAACTCATTAAGAGCTGGCATGCCTTCTCCAGGCCCAAGCATGACAATGGGGGAACATTGGAATTTGCATCACTTTAGTGGTCAGATCTCTCAGAATAAGCCATGATCTGATGAGATGCTAGCAAAAACAGTTGGTGTGAGAGAGAAAACAATTCAAAAACATAGCTAATATGTTTTAGATGAGGAAATTGAGGTTTACATTCATTTAATAACTTGCCTAAAGTTGTGCTGCTAGACAAGTTAAGATGCAGGTGTCAAACCCAATTTCTGAAACCGAATACAGTATTCTCTTTACCTATGTTATGAACCACAGACCAACATGTTAAAAGTCACAAAAGTAACCAGGTATTTGTACTCATATAAATTCATAATTGCTAGTGGAGTAGCAGGTGGTAGAGATGTGGGGACTGATTAATTCGTATTATTCTGACATTGAATCGCTATTATCATTTTCTTATATTAAATAAAGCAAACTATATTTGGTACTAATTTTCAAATGTTATGTTATCATACATAATTATATCTTTTCAGACATAAGAAGCTAAATCTGCTGCTCTCGTGTCTGGGGAAGGGTTTTGGGAGTAAGAAGGAGCATGACAGGCTCGTCATTGCCATGGTGGACTCTCTGCCAAGTCTGAGCTTTATAACTGGCCACTTTGGAGGGAGAATCCCAGCAAGCAATGTCTCTTCTCTGGTAGCAAATAGAGCAATGATGGAAAGCTCTGAGCTGTCATGGAATCGACAAACTTTTACTATGTTTTCCTCTTATAAGGACTGTTTGATAGTTATCATCCTAATATACCCCAATTTGATAGCAACAGCATTCTAAAGAGTGTTGGTATGATCTTGTAGGTATAAACTTGTATAACGTCTGATCAACCATCTGTCGCTAAAAAGCAAGATCACCTTGAAACCCACAGTAAGAACTGTACAGGCAAATTACAGTGAAACATTCGAGCTGTTAACCTACTTGGAAAACACTTTTCTTACTCAGCAAATTTTATAAGTCAATCAACTTTATTAAATTGAGGCCAGATAGCAAATAGAAAGGCACTGACTCCAATAGGTTTACTCTGCTGTAGAGCACTTGTCATTCACCACCTATCATTCCATAATAATTGGGGGCAGTGAAAATATCACTACAAATTAGCTTCAAAGTCATTATAAGATTTCTATGGGACAGAGGAAGTAGACTATAATTCAAAGAACAGAAAGGATGAAGCATAAACAAAGGCAAGCCTGACAGCAATTCCACTGCAAAGACAAAAGTCTGAAGAACCTTGAAGAGGAAACAGAGGACCAGGCTATTAAAGTTAGAGCAGAAAATTCTGATAAAGTAAAGCAACATCAGGTAAATAAAAGATGAGCTGAAGATGTAAAATTGCTAACAACCATAAGTTTCAATTAATAACATAGTACGTAACTTCAGAATAAAGTAGTTTTATTAATAAACACAATAAATTATTTCTCTTCTACACATGAGTTCAAAACACATTATTAATGCGACCTCCTTTTTTTCTTCTGCAGATGCAGTTCCATTATTCCAACTACCAGTTGCATTTGCCATTTCATTTTTTTGACCCACATTAAAATTAGGCAAGTATGAAATTAAAACTCTAAACATTTTTCAAAGCTATTTCAAATTCAAAGATTTATACCCCTTGCAAAATGGGATTTGACTTTGATGCTAGTCCGGGACACATTAGATCCCTACCCTAAGCATATTTCAATTCAGATATGGAAGTTAGGGTAGTGTGTGGGGAGAGTACATTTTTTAAGTATCTAAAAGTCCTTTGTGGCTAACTTCTCCAGGTTATTTATGTTTGGATCATTTGACAAATTCTAAATAGGTTCCTTCCAAGTAAAACAAAGTGGACTCGGTAGCATTTAACTTATGGAATGACATACAGGTAAAGGAAAAAAGATATCTCTGTGACTGTCCATATTCAGAATCTAATATGGGAAATGTCACCCAAGGTTACACAATGCCCTCTAGCCCGATGTCAGCAGGAAAGGCATAGGAAGAGGCAGTAGATATGCAGATGCAGACTATATCTTGCTCTGAAATCCATAGTGTAGGGATTTATTATTTAGAATATAAAATGCCAGCTTGATTAATATTCAATGAAATATAAATGCCTAGAAAGACCATTAGTAAAGAACAAAAATGTAGAAAGAGCTTGCTCATATTCAGCAATGTTCCACTTAATACAAATGAGGACAGCGTCGCTCTAACTCAGGGAGCTTTTAATTAGGCTGAGAAGACGACTAACACATGATAAATCAAAGAATCTTTTTACATACACACGTACATACACACAAATCAAATTAAGTCGGAAAAAGTGTTTGCTTGCATCCTGTAGAGTGTATTTAAAGTGGGAGTTTGTGGGCAGTCAGACCTACAAATTCCAGCTGTGACAGTCCCTAACAGTGTAACTGTGCCAACATACTTAAGTTTCATGAAAGCTGGTTTCCTCGACATAAATTTGGGGAAATATCAGTACCTCCTGCAAAGGGTGGTTGTGAGATCTAAATGAGAAAAATGCAGAATGCCTCATTATCAGAAAATAGTCAATAAATATTAGTAAGAAGAGTCTGTCTTTAAGGCAGTAACATAAGATTTAATTTTGGACCTCCAGATACTATCAGGCCTTACTTCTCTTGAATCCCTTTAAGAAGTCAATCTATCAACAAAACTATGACTTAAAATTTATCTTCTCTATTGCTACAACTCATCTCAACTACTTCCTTCTCCTTTTCATAAAGATGGTGGCCTATAATTTATCAAAACATGCTCAGGAAAGGTAGAATCTCAATAGCACTCCAAAATTTGTCCCTTTGGTGTGTCCTTAACACTCATTCTTTCCACTAGATCTTCCCTCTCAATCTACCATTATTTTCATTAACTCACCATCTATAAACAAACCAAAACTGTCACCTACATGCTGTGACCCAACACTTAGTATCATCACTCCCTTTCCCCTGTGCCCACCAGTGTTCAGTGGGCTGTCTCTTACACCAATCCTCCTCTTCTGCCATGAATTCGGATCCCAATTGTCCAAACAGTTTCCTACATGCTCATTTGTGTGGCTTCCCTGTACCAGGTCCTGCTGAAAGGTCTTCCACCTTCACATTGCCCTTTTCCTTCCTATTACCATCTGGGGGATTGCTTCAACAACCCCTCCCTCCTCCTCAGGCACATGACAATCCGTCTATTAGAATACTGGATAGGAGCTGCTACTGCTCTCCACTTCATCCTGCTGGGTTTTGCAGCAGAGTTTTCTAGTGCCTGGCACACCACCATGTCCCCTTGACCTCCGATTACATTTGCTTTAGTGGTCGCTTTATGCTTCCCACCTTGTTAGCTTCCCTTGGTGGTGTTTCTGCTCCATTTCCTCGTGGGGAAAGGGCCTCTGAGCCATTTGTCATCACCAGTAGACATTTCTCAGGCTACATGAATAACTGCCTGACCTGATGTCCTTTATATTTTCAAATGAAGTACAACCTTCTGGATTTTCTTGTCATATTTATCAAGTTTCAATGATATTGTAAGAGCTATAAAAGAAAAAATCTGTGCGTATACTCAAACTCTACCTACGAATTTTTCAAGTTACTAAAAATGTTGGCCAGATGAGAAGGTACAAATTAATTGTGCCTTGGTTTACAATGTCTTCACATAATCTGCAACATCGCATAATACTTTCATGCCAAAAAAAAAAAACAAAAAGTGACACAGGCCCACTAGTAATGCAGTAAAGGCTTCAATTCTGTTAGTAAAAAGAGCTTGAATTCTTCTTTGCACAGATGTGGCTGGGCAGTCTGGGAGTATCCCTCACATGAAACACAAAGCGCACTTGAAATCCAACTAGACGTGCGGGGCTTTGGTTCTATACTACAAATCAGACACAGACCCGGCCTTCTCAAAGTTTTACTACATGAGATGTTCATCAATATCTACTTAGATGACATCACTAAACATTGATTTCACTGAGTTTTCTTAAAAATAAGTTGTGGGTTTTTATTTTTGAGAGCACATCTTCACAATTGGATTTTTTTGTTTGTCTTTTTGTAGAGCATGCCCTCTGACTCTGAGTTAGATGTGATGGAAAATATAAAAATCAAATGATTTATTTCAAATCTCATCATTTATTCTTAAATGAAAGGTGAAGCACAATGTTTTGTAGCTCTATTTGCTCTGCCAGAATAAAGAAATTTTTACATTTTTATTTTATAAAGAAAACAATGTTCTATTAATGTCAAAAAGCAGTTCATCATAGAGGCATTTTTAGTGGAAAAATGTCCACAGAAACAATTTTTGACATATTTTAAATGACCTATTCACAAAACTTTATATTATCAGCTCTCACTTTCTTACACTCACGTATTAAGACTTCTAGAAGTATAAATAGTTTGATGAAAAATTAGTCATATTTTAAAATAATTTCTTGAATTTAGGATGAAAATAATCATTTTCCCAGTATTAAACACTGACATAGCTTTCACACTTAATTGTATGTGATTTCTTAGGCAAATATTTTGAAGCTCTTTTTTTTAACTTTAAAAATTTGGTCTTGCCACTTGATAGAAGACAAATACTGTGTGATTCTATTATATCAAGTCTTTAAAGTAGTCAATTTCAAGAAATGTGAAGTAGAATGTTGGTTACCAGGGGCTGGGGGAAGGGAAAGGGGAATTATTGTTTAATGGGGACAGAGTTTCAGTTTTGCAGGATGAAAAATTCCTGGAGAACTGTTAAAAACAATTGTAAATATACATAATGCTATTGAGATTCACACTTCAAAGTGGTTAAGATGGTAAATTTTACATTATGTGATTTTTTTACTATAATCAAAACTAATTTTTAAAACAGATATAAGCAGCACAACACAAAATAAACTAAAAACATCGCACAATTAAGAATATATACATAATCATATATAGGTATATATGTATGCATATATGTGTGTGTGTGTATAGGTAATATATATATTTATATTATATATATATAAATATAAAATCGGATATTTAGGCTCACACACACACATATATAAATATATATATATTACCCTTACACGGGCTTATTCATTCTTAGATAAAAAAAATATTAATAATAAATAATTATTAGCCATTTGCTCATTTTTGTAGACTCTAATCCTCCCCATATAATTTTCTCAATGAAATGACCACATTCTCATTTAGACTGCACTGAATCAACAATCAAGAAGGTAATTACAGAACTTGCCATTAAGAAAACGTAGGATGCATGTGACAGGCTCACCTTAGAAACACTCAAGTGGGCCTTGAGTTGTGACTTAAAGAGGCTCATCTAGGAAATAATGGATGGGAAGAAAGTCAGATTGTCTGAACACACCTCAGGCTAAAATATTGTACAGCAGCTGCCATATAATGAATGACCCATTTAACATTTCGAAGTTGCCGTATTTGGGAAGAACTCACGATCCTACATTTAGAAGCAATTTGTGTGTGATGCTGGGGCAAGTGCTGCGATTGCGGGCACAAGCCACGCAAAACCCACCAGGCAAAAACTGAAAAGCAGGAGGTGAAAGGGTGGGGCTTGGGCAGGAAGGAGGAGGAAGAACCAAAACAGGTTGAATCAAAACAGCCCGGCCAGGGGGAAGCAGCGGAACCATGGACATAAGAGCAGAGGAACTCTCTGATGGATACATTAGAGGCACCATGGAGGAGCTCTTGATGACAAGCCTGGCTCCCAAGGCCACCTTTATGCTTACTGAGGATGGAATGGCCAACCATCAGGAAAGTCTGCTGTCCCCAAGGCCTGGCGATGATCTGAAGGGCACCCCACTTCAGATTGCACAGCAAAGCAGTCAGGAGCTTGAGAGGCCTGGGTCCACCCCACCAAAGATGAGACATTGCTACGTAATCTATTATTATGTAATTTCTTTAAGGCCCACATATCTGAGTGAAATCCTACATTAGACTTGGGAGAAAGCGAGACAGAAAGATCTAAAGTGGACACTCCTTCTAAGGGGAAAAACGACCTATAATGTTCTCTCCACTTTGTGTGGCAAACTGCCTTTGTAGGCAAGTTTAACTCCATGGCATACAAATCTGGTTCCTGGATTCTGCCTAAGGAGTTTATCGCTGCCATCTGGGGTAAATATATCTTCTCAGTTTTCCACACGATGCCTCTTAGGGATATATGAAGCAATTAAGTGGGAAAAAAATAGTTTTGACCTGAATCCAAATATGGCTTCACTAAATTGAACCATTTATTTAGAAGGAAAAATGGTCTTAATAATTGGATTACATTTTATTGCAGCCTCTTCGAAAACTCTTTCTCTACATTAAAAACCAACAGCCCCTCTGCAAAGCCTTACTATGCCCAATAGTTTTTTTTTTCCTATATCAATTGTTTTTAGTCTTGCATTCTGAGATTTCTCCAAAGTAAAAACTGAGCTATGATGAACTACAAAAAAATAATATTTTCTTCAAAAATATTCGCATCTGGTCATCTTTTAAATAACTCTAGCTGTCATTATTACTTACAGAAATTAACAAAAAATGATGAAAATAGACATCCAGTTTGATACAGTTTCAGTTCCTAAAGACTTGCTATTTTCACATTTGCTTCCCCACAAGGCAAAAACAGCCCAAATATCAGAGGAACCACTATCAGCCCCTATTGTTTCCCAAAGTGGTTGTTCAGTGAAATAAGAAATCGGTTTCATTCCTGCAGCTACTGTTTCTTGCTGGCTCCCTTTCATTTGCTTTCGGCATAAGTGAGAAATTTACTTTTGACAGTTTGTTATTATATGAGAAGCTAGTCATGTTGGATTGTAAAATACTGAAATCCTTCTTTGTATAGTTACTGAGCAATCCCTTTTCCATAAAAATACAGTCCAAATCTTTACAGAATCACTGTTAAATATCTTGTATAGTGGTGCCATCATTTAATGATGCTGAAATGTGATAAAAGCAGGTGATCCAAACTGTCGAGTTATGTGACAACTTCGCATGCAAAGGAACCAAGATTTGGATGTCTGTTTCTGCTGAGGAGAAAACAAGGCACATTAGAAGCCCCTTGCTTACTGAGGGCCTTCAGGTTTCCCTCCCCCTACAAAACTTTACACTGGCTTCTCCCCCAGGCTCTGAGCTCCTTTTTCTAAGAGGATTTGCTTTAGAAAACTTCTAATCAGTTCTCTGCCCCTTTAAAATGTAAAACATTTTAAAAGCCTCCTGCCCAGTTTTTACAACCCAGGAGTGTCTTCCTCAAGGACACAGGAGCTCTCTCCTTGAAATGTAAACAGCCAGGATAGTGTCCCCAGCTCCCAGTTTCTTTAAGAGACCTGGAGCCCAGCTTCGGTGGGTGATTTGTTCCCAGTTGTAAAATTACCTTCTGTGGTGAAGGTTACTTTTCCCCTGGGTAAAGTCAATTAACAAACACAGATGGCCCAGGACTTCACTCTCACTCCACCTGCCACCTCAAGTCTTTAAAAAAAAAAAAAAAAAAGATGCTCTCCATCCTTTTGTTTCAGTGGCTGTTGAGCTCAGACTCAGTTCTCCTGTCTCAGCTGCAAAGCCCTGAGTAAAGTCTTCCTTGCCACTTTCACTTTGTTCAGTGTGATTTGGGGTTTGAAAAGGCTTAATGAATAGCTACTCTATAGCATCAGTATACTCAAGGTTCCAGCAGGCCAGTTTCCTGACATGTGTTTAAGTATAAAAAAAGAAGACATCAAAAAAAGATGATGCTGCTATGCAATACTGGAATTAATGTAAAATCAAACAATTCATTTACTTCCTGTATCATTCTACAAAAAACTCAAGCCAATTTGGAATCAATTAAATAATCAAACACTGGTGAAAAAAAGTGAATGGAAGCATAATATAAATACAGCTCCCAGAAAGACAACACGAGTGCTGTGACCAAGCTTCCCATTTTGCTCTGAAGGTCCCAGCAGCCAGGGAAAGAAGGAGTGACTCCCCCAAGACGACTTTTCTAAACCAGCCTCTAAAAGATGTGTTCATGCAGAATTTACAGAGAGGATGCTGGAAGGTGTAATAGAGCATGTTTTCATGATAAGTATGAATGCATATGTGTGTTTACAGCAAACGCTATGACATACCTCCTATAGCTATTTATTACGGTAACCACCGATCGAGGCCAAGGGCTTAACCCTGACACACAGAGAAGGTGCAGGGAAGGCAATTCTGGAAAGTCTGAAAGGAGAAGAGTGGAGTCTGAGGATGTCTGGCTCTGCTTGTGAGATGCACTGAGAATTAACTTTAGTGTGCTGTGATGGGATATTCTCTTTTATCCTCATGTCCACTTTGGAAACAAGGAACCCAAGAGCAGAGTTGGTTTTCTATTGTGAGTTTAAGAAAGCTAAGATGTGTTTAGAGCTGGATAAAGGTCCACTCACCTTGTCTAGGAATAGACCCCGAGGCTTCGGTGCAAGGTCTATGGGTGAGCTCTCTGGCCTTGCACAGCTTATGGCAGTGCCGGAATATGAGGGAAAAAGTTAGAATTTTGCCCATGGAACTGCTTCTGATGACTGCTAACTCTAAAGACACAAAAACACATGAATAACTAGTTTTCACTGGGCAAATGTTCATGGTTGATGGTGAAAGTCACCAGGCATAGTCTAGAAAGAGTTGAATAATGCATTCAAAGTGCTATGATTCTGGGAAACGTGACATCAGGTGGGAAGGAGGGGGGACCCTAGAATTCTCTGTCAGTCTTTATTTTTTTTCCTCTTAGCTCTCATTTCGATTGTGATCATTCTCCTGACAGTTTCTCTGCTCATTAGTAATAATGACAATAATAATACAATAATAAAAATAATAAAAGCAGTAGCCTTATTGGTGCACATTATGTGCAATACTGTTCTGAGATATTTCGATATACTAATTCATTTAAAGTTCATCATATTATTTTCTCCATTTTACAGAGAAAACTGAGGCACAGTGTGATTAAGTGATGAGGCCAATATCAAGCAGCAAATGCCAGGATTTAGACTCTGGCATTGACTCCAAAGCCAGTTCTTTGGACAGAGGCAAATAGTGCTCATTGAACATCACAAGTGCTCCCTGGTAACCCCTAGACTATTTGGCTGGTAAAATGAGAATGGGGTCAAGTGACTTTCTTATCAATTAACTATCAGTATACAGAATATAAATCACTTCCAGAATGAGGCAGTTAAGAGCTCCATTCCTATCTTCCTCTACTATAGTGTGTTAGATGCCACCTGTGTGATGGCAGTGTCACAGGTGGAGGAGGGCCAGACCCCACAGTCACTATATAGAGGAAAGTACCCACCAAGCACAGAAGACTTTATATTAAGTGAGAATTAACCTTGAGATTTCAATTTGCGAAGTCATTTGCTATTTCATAGTGTTATCTACTTTTACTAAAATTGTGCTCTTAAACACTACCTTGTGTTCTTCACAGCTCTATATCCATTCCCTAGGTGATTACATCCACAACCTTGATTCTAAATGTTGTCTATTTGCTAACGATTTCCAGGACTAAATTTGAGATTCTTATATCTAACTACCATTTGGAGGATATGGTTTTAACATTTTGAAAAGTCACCTCCATCATATAAATTCTCAGTAAACTAAGAATAGAGAGGAATTTCCTCAACTTGATAAAGAATATTATTCAAACCTACAGCTAACTTCACATTACATGGTAAGAAACTAGAAGCTTTTCCACTAAGATTAGGAACAAGGCAAAGATATCCTGTGTCACCACTTCTTTTCAGCATCATACTGGTAGTCCTAGCTAATGCAACAAGAAGAGAGAAGAAAATAAAAGGTATACAGATTGGGAAGGAAGATATAAAACTGTCTTTGTTCAGAGATAACATGATCATCTATGCAGAAAATCTGAAAGACCTGAACAAGATTGAAGGATATAGGTTAATATGCTAAAGTCAGTAACTATCATACATATAAACAATGAAAAATTGAAATTTGAAATTAAAAACTTAATAACATTTATAATAGCATCTCCAAAATTGGAATACTTAGATATAAATCTAACAGAACAGGCACAAGATCTATATGAGAAAGAACAAACAATAAATAAAATAATAGTGACACTCTCAATGAATAGTAAGCAAACATTAACCAAGAGGTGCTATTCGACATTTAAAAATTTGTCTGCAGGGACAGAAGATGAGATGGGTAGATTATGGAACATCTATCTTTGCTAATTGACTTTACTCCAAAATCAACCTCATCAGATCTTTGTGATAAGAGGTAATTTTACAACTTGGAGCAAGGCGCCTGCTGAAGTTAAGCACCCACCTCCCTACAGAACTCATGATTATGTTTCAAAGAGATGGCTTCCAGGCCTTTGAGAAAGACATCTCTGGGTCTTAAAACTAGCAAGAGGCTTTTCGAAAAGATTTACATCTGAAAGGGATAGAAAAATGATTTTCAAAATTACAAGTTTCTAAAGTAAATACTCTAAGAAAAGGTAGGTCAGGGCCTAGAGACAAGAAGACTGCCTAAAATTTAGTCGTGCTGATAGGCACATTGAGGCCTTCTTGGCCAGCAGATGTTATGGAGTGAATTGTGTCCTCTAAAATGTACATGCTGAATCCATAACTCCAAATATGACTGCGTTTGGAGACAGGGCCTTTAAAGAGGTAATTAAGATTAATAAGGCCATAACCATGAGACTCTAATCTGACAGGACTAGTGTCTTTGTAAAAAGAGGAAGAGACACCAGCTTGACACAAGCAAAAGGCCATGTGAGGACACAGTGAGAGGGTAGCAGGAAGAGAGGATTCACCACACACCAACCCTATCGCCATCTTAATCTTGGACTTTAGCTTCCAGAACCATGAGAAAACAAATTTCTGTTGTTTAAGCCACCCAGCCTGTGGTATTTTATTATAACAACCTCAGAAGATTAATACAGTAAGTATGAATGAATGAATGAATGAATATTACCTCCCATTATGAAAAATCCATCGTAAGATAAGTCTAGTGAGGTTCAATTAAGGCATCATAATTAGGTTGGGCAAATTTGGCATCCTTCTGGCACATCAATATAATTTTTGATGATTCTATTAATATAGTTTATAACAGTGAATTCATTAAGAAATGGTGCTAGTTTCATTAAATTTAATATTGTAAATTAAATATGGTAAACCTGGGAGATGATTAGTAACAAACACAAAGATTATAAATCAGAAGGCTCAGAAGTTCATGATTAAGCTTGTAATTGGAGAAATGTACCAAGAGCTGTGACTACCAGAACAATAAGATTTACTATCTAATTTCTAAGCGAGAACTAGGAAGGAAGCAGTGGTTTGTATTTTAGAGATATTGGATTTTCTAAGTAACTTATAAGATACCAATTTATGAAATTATCATGTCTAAAATGCAGTGATTCCTTTCTAATCTTAGGAATGTGGAGAATGGTGAACCTCAAGATAGACTCTATTTTTTTTCCAAAATGCTTACCAGAGAATCCTGTAGGGGAAGAAGCACCTATGGACAGAATGCTCCATCATCCAAAGTTTCAAAGCTCCTTGCCTAAAAATAACCACAGGGCAAGATGTTCTGCCTCAAGAGATAAATATAATAGCTGTAGCGGTTGCTTCCTTTTTTCCTTTTATTTGTTTATTTTTATTAGGTAGTTGCAGAGCTTCATCCTATTTTCAAGGAGGTAAACATCTCCTTTATTAAAGTTTTCTCCAGTAGAAACCAGTAATAAAAAGGGATAATCTCTCCCTCATATACTATGTCTTTCTTAGGGTAGCATGTTTTTATATCATTCTTTTGGCTTTATTAAACAATATTGTTCTCATGGCATATTTGACTTACAAACTTTTAATATAATACTTATCTTCAATTTTATTCTGAAATAGGATTTTTTTTCTGAAATAGAAAACAATTTTTTAAAATTGAAGTTTGTTTTTAGCCTATATGTCCCAATTACTTGAATTGTGTATTTAAATTAAAAGAGCTTCCTATAAAATGTGCAGCCATTTTAGATATGTGCAAATTTGGCAAAGTTCTAGACAAATTTTAAGGGTAGGAATTAAAATTATACTAGTTATTATTTATTCTATTAGAGAATTGAATTAACTTTTTAAAGAAAAATAATGATGCAAAATAAGTTTATGTCTTAAAAAAGGTTAACTTCTTTATTCAGTATAACAAGGTTTTAAAAAATCTAAGCAGGTAAAAACCAAGCCCAGATTTTCAATTTTTAGAAAATGAACAAGAACGTAGCTATCAATACACTAGGGGAGGGATTTGGCAAGCCCTAGAGATCCAATTAGTTTAGTACCTCCAACTAGATTTTTCTACTAGAAGATCTATAAAAACAACAGGTGGAAAAAAAAAACAAATAAATAACAAAAAGTAGACAAGCAACAATAAGTTAAAAAAAAAGGGTGACATGTTTCTACAAGAACAAATGAATGTGTGTATATATGTGCCCGTATCAGTGCACATGAGGCAAGATGAATCCCAGCTCTTGTTGTTTGTGATAGTCTGAAAGTTAAAAGGTGGAAAGTCTGACTGTCAAATTCTGTCACCTTTGTATTGGCTTGTTTCAAGGATGAAAGAAAATAAGAACTGATTGACTGGTTTCTTCAAAAACACTATTATTGGAATAATAATATTGAAATCAAGCTCAACCATTATAGCTGATCAATACAGAGTTTTCATTGATTCTCAGTGGAGATGAAATGCAACTCACTGGAAAATGGCACATGTTTGTGAGAGAGAAAGAGAAATAAAAACGACATTGTCTATACGTATGATCTTAAAGATAGATGTCAGGTTCCAAGCACACAGCTAGAGGAGTAATTCTGCTACTGCTCTCCCCAGCCTTTGACCTTTTGCCTAAAAATTTACTTTCTTTGTGCTGAATAGTGTTAGATTTTTTTATGCTCCAGAGTGCCTGCGGAAAGAAATTATTCTTTTGAACAACACTTTATTTTCTTCTGTTAGGTCCATCAGTTGCAATTCTAAAAAACCCCAAAGTTCTATTTAAGGAGAAGACTAGGGTTTAACCTGATGGTTGCTCAATTGCCCTTACTTCTAATACACAGGGGAACACTCTGGGTGAGATTTCAAACAGAAGAAAAGAGAGCACTGACATCACTTCCTGTAACTTTCTACATTGCTAAGAGCTGCAAGAAGGGTCAGCACAAGAATGTGCCCAAATCACTCATCAGAAATGAAATCTGATACAGAAATACAGGACCTGATCCTATTTACCACTGAGAGTCTACTTTTCCTTCCTTATGACTAATGACAATCAAGAAATTAAGTATTTCCATCAGTATGTTTTCACAATTAGAAATAAATTCTAATGTATGTGTGTGTGCCATCTAGCCTTATGCATATTTTTTTCTAATTCAGTGAGAAACTAGATGTTCAAAAGCTTTGCCTCTGCTTAATTGGGCCGTAAATCAGAAAACCCCCTCAGTGCTATGAAAGTGTGTAATCCACTGCAAAGACCCAGGGTAATATACTTGCCAAATATCTTAGCCAGAGTTCTCCAGAAAGTAGAGCCTGAGGCAAGAATTAAAGGGCCGACACTGGACATGGAAGGTGCAAAATGAGGTGGCAACAATGATAAAACCGGAGGTGGAGCAAGAAAGCTATAAACCAAAGTGAAGCGAGGCTGCGTGCAGTGCCTGCCACTTTCCCACAAGCCACAGAGGGAGACAGTGCAACACAATCGACAGGTCTGGCCACTTAAAACATGAATCTTCTCCAGGACGTGCATCTTCTCTGGACCAGACGCAAACAGAAACTGTGTCTTGAAATAGCGGCCACAGGGTAGGGAGGCGAAGGGTGGCTACAGGGTAGGGAGACTGCTCCCTCCTGAATTGCTTCCCAGTGGTCACCTCGTGGGCAGTTAACTATCACACACTCTGGACCTATCACCTGGCAGGCCCTGTTCAGAATGCCAAAGCCTTCGCTGTAGTGTGGAGACCCACCCAGCCCTGAAGTGACAGAAGGAGCCAGAAACTCTGGGCATGTGTGCATGGTCAGCTTGGCAGGCCATCCTTGTTGTACAGTGTGGCCAAGCAGAAGGGCCTGACCCTCTCAGAGTTAGTGGCTGATAGACTGACCCTTCTGTCTTAGGGGACAGAACTAAATGGACCTGACTTTCTGGCTGAAGGGGAAGTGACTGAAATGAAAAAGCAGCTGAAGTTTCAGGTGGGAGCCGTGCCCAGGATGTCCGAGGAAGAGCATAAAGTATCCACTTGTGATGGATAAAGTATCAGGTGAGACTAGAACACACAAGCGAGGAACACACAAGGGAAAATGCCCAAAGAGAGGCAACACTGTGGCAATAGGATGGGTCTCTGAGACTGACTAGATACCAGATTATACGAGATCACCCAATTTTCAGGCCATTTGTTTGGCTTCACAGAGCTAAACGTTGCCACCCAACACTTGACAGATTGTCAAAGCAATGAAAAATAAATCAAAGCTACTAGCATCTGTGTTTCAGAAGAGGAAGACATCGCAGGAGTCACATAGCATCGATCCCATATCCGACTGAAGGCAAATGGGGTAAGGGTTGACACACCCAGATTCCTCTTACCCTAAGTCTACGGGAGACATTAGCTCCGGCCTCAGGAACGATTACACCTGAAAACCTCACCTGCCATGGCTAATGTTAAACAAGACAGAAACGTCAGTGGGAACTGAGAGTAAAGTTAGAAAAGAGGAGAAATGATTTTCCACAACCACATTCCTTTTCCAGTTGCCCAGGAGGATAACCCCAGGAGCTGCATTACGCAGGGGCACTTTGAGAATCACTGCTTTGGGGTTGGTTTTTGCTTCATGATTCTAAGACTGAAAAATGAAAGGGCTATTTTCAGTGGCAAATGACCCTCTGGTTAGCATCATATTGACCAAGTCAAGGATATTTTTCAGCCAATTTCGTGTAGTTGTGACAGGGGAATGGGAGGTGGCCTGTCAGACTCTAAGTCAATGGACTTTTCACAAAAGAAGAATTCTAGGTCGAAGCGTGTCCCTTAGACCAGCTGTGATTCTCATTTAAAATGCTGACACTGGGGCCCATCAGAGTCCCTATCAAATGATATTTATGTGAGATGGGGACTAGAAATCTTCATGGTTAATAAAATCCAAGCAATTCCAAAATAAGGGTTATTAAACACAGAAAGAGTCATCTTTAAAGAAAAGAAAAATTAGGGTGCCCACAAATACTTTTAAAAATTGAAAAAAAATTACCTGATACTTTAGGGTTAGGGTTCCTTTCTAATAGGAAAGGTGCTAAGGCTTCAAACCGAGATTTCCATCACAGACCCAAGGATATGGGAGCACTCCTTGCTGCTAATTAACAAGCAAGACCTACAACCCCTCAACTGCTCCATACCTTAAAATAATACTGGTAGCAAGATCGATCCCACGAATGGAACTTTCAGTTACTTTCACATCTTTCAGGGTTCTGAGTTTTATACGTTCCTAGGCTTCCTGTAGCTTTGCCGGAACCAGTGATTACGCTATCACCTTTCTAGGGAATTAAAAAGTCCAGATCAAAAAGAAAAACCATGCTGAGTTGGAACACCAGAGTCCAGCTTGTGGGCTGGTTCACTTACGTGCGTGGTGTGGCACTTGGGTGTGTGGTCCAAGATGAAGCAAACTTCTGTCTCTGTACTAAGACGATTGTCTGCTCAGGCCCTGGTGATACAGAATGATGGCTTCGGTTAAAGTGGGCAGAACATCTGCTCATGCTCAGCTCTGTCCTGTTACTCTTCCTGAAAGAGAGCTTCCTGTAGGGCGCAAACGTTGCTCTGCGATACCTCTTTCCTGGCCCAGAAGGTGCTACTGGGATAGGTAGAGTGAGTCGACCTAATTCTGGGGTGCATCTGCAGGCCACTTTCTCTCTCAAACTACGCTGCACTCTCCAACCTTTCTCTATCACTAATAAGGTGATGCGTTGCCTGTGACTTGACTTTTCCCAATATTCCCAAACGGTTCAGAATTTGAGTGGGAAAGAGACAGCTGACCCCTAGGACAACAAATTAAGATTTCAGACTTTCATCTCAGTTGACCTGTTTTATTTCACTTTTGATCCCACCTCCGTCCTCATCTCTTACCCCACAAGCAGTGGGCCATATATATATATTTTTTTTTTTCTTTACAGAGGATTTAATATGCAGTCACAGTTCTACAGCTGGACATCCCACAAAGCAATAATCTCCACGCAACGTCTCAGCTACGCTCGACCCTCAGCTTCCCTTCGAGACCCATATCAACCATATTACCCATATTACCATCTCAGGAGCATAACAAGGTCAAGATGATTGCTGTCTCAGCAAGATGCTGAGCCTTTGATTCATGCTTTCATAACAAGTCTGGATCACTACAATTTGTGGCTGGCATCCCTCCCAGAATGCTCCCTGCCTTCATTTGACTTTGTAGAAGACTCAGCAGCCAGATGTTCAGCAGCTCATACAGAAATGCCTGCACACACCAATGCGGTACCATAAACATGATGCCGAAATATAGAATTGGCTTGCCAAGTTGTCGGTACAGGTCCATGCTTTTAATCCTATAAAACACGGGAAGACTTTTTCTTCCAGAAATAGGCTTCTATTTATAACCCTGGCATAGAACTGACTGTGGCTCAAGAGGTCTGAGCCACTTTCTAAGAATGTCACACTTCACTTGACTTAAGGCTCTGATCAGAAAACTGGGGAAAGTCTCTCTTTTCTACCATAATTCACTCATAGCCAAACACGAAATCTCTAATAATAATAATTATATTTATTGAGTCCTGAGATGTATTTTACATATATTATTCTTCACCTCACAATGACCCTGCTGATACGCATCACTACTCTCATTTTTTATAAAAGGAATCCTATTCACATACATTTAATTTCTTGAAGGAAACAGAACCAGAAAGTGAGAAGGTCGATATTTTAAACCACATAAATTTGAATTCAAAACTGCTGGAATTCCAACTATTCCACATCACATTTTCCTAGTAACATTTCTTCAGTTAATGCATTTAAATCCATACATAAATCGTTCTTATTTAGTTGACATTTAAGAATATTGAAAACTGCAAATTTAGTCTGTTTAAAATGCTATAAATACCATTCTTAAAATCTGATTGAAGGGCTATCCCAACTGTGAATTCCATTCTACGGAATAAATAAATATAGGGCTCGTTTCGCAGTGAGACTTGAAAGAATATTAAGAACATCAGATCTAACTACAGACCGTAGCTTGCCAGGCTTTTCGAGAAGACTTGCTCTCGTAACCAGAGTAGGAAGATCACTTACGCCAGAGGGCATGAGGTCAGGGCACTGCTCAAAAATGCGACCTCCTCGTGTTAGCTAAGGACATTCCTAGAGTCAATGTGAGCCCATGAAAACATCAGAATTGATTTAAAATATAAAAACACATGTTTGTTTCTTGTTTCAGAGGGTAAAGCATTTATCAAACAAAATATTTCTCTCTGAGGATAAGGATGGCAAATCCCTTTCCCTTTGAAAACAAATAAATAAAACAAAACAAACATAACAAAATCCAGAGAGGCTAGATTACTTCTGCATTGCTTAGATTGAATCAAACCATGTAGACTTCACGCTGAGGGCAATTCAAGGCCCAGACCCTTGGTTCTCCACCAGGCTGCTATTGCACTGATGCAGAATTTCCAATGCGACTAGTAGAGTGAGAACTCCTTGGAGTGAGCTGAAGTGTTTAGGAATCCAAAGTCTTTCCCTACACATCTTACTACTGTTGTGCTGGGACAGTCACAGCCTCTCCAACTCTTCAGGGAGACATAACTGGGCCACTAGGACACTAGGAATTGTGTCAGCTACACTGAAGGAAGAAATGCCAAGGGCGGGCTTGTCTTGATTGGTCCTGAAAGAAGCCTTAAATGCAGTCGTCAAAGGGGATGTAAAAAAATAATTAAAGAGGTAAAAAGTAGAGTTTAAAAGAAATCATTTCCTAAAAAATTCTATTTACATGCAACTACTTATGCTGGTTTTAAACAAAGCAAAGTACTCAAGAAAATTATGAATCTTGTGACACTTCTCTTGAAAAAGGAAACTTTTGTTTCACGGTTGGTTCTTTTCTGTCCCAGAGAAGACAATGAAATGCATGACAACGCTTCTGTGTTTCCTTCTTCTGCAAAAAACATAGAGATGTACATTCGGATGCTTTCCAAATCATGCTTGTGAATATTCACCAACCAGAGAATCAAAACCTCAGAAGGCTACATCTGATCAGAATATTTTTGTCGCAATTATCTACTATGCTGAGAGAAAACCTGACTTAAACTACCTCTTGAAAAAATTCTGGCACTTATAACTGAGGCATTTCTGTGTAATTTTGGTTTAGACACTACTTTTCCAGGGTTCAGATGACATCACCCCAATCTGGTTTCAGTCCAAGATGTGAAATACATAAAATTTTAAGTCAAACAAGGTTTCCAGGCCCAACCCTACCACTTTTCATCTGGCAGATATTAAAGAAAGCATAAGTTCTGTGAATTTCAACTTGCCTACTTGAGAAATGGGGATGATGATATAGCCCTCTGAGGAAGAATCAAATATGAGTGGAGAGAAAAGAGATGCTACAACTTGAAGGTATCATACAAACACTAGAGATGGAAGCATATGACTTTCCCCTTAAGAGTGTGTTAAAGAAATTCCAGTTTCGGTAGTAAAGGGAGTTAGTGGGGAAGATGAAAGTGGAGAAGTGGAGAGAACTGTTTTGAAGAGCAGGTATGGAGCACGATGGTACAAGGCGGCTGACAGCAAAGAGCGAGAACACCAGCAATTCGGAGCACGGCATGGCAAGGGAAGTCAGCATGGAAGGCTGGAGTAAGGCAATGAGAGTGAAGGCCAGAGAAACCCCATTGCTGGGCACATGCCCTTTCCATAAGGACTGTGAAGGTCAGGCTCAGAAAGGAAGAGCTGGGAGCCAGAAGGGAGGGCCGTGAATACAGTCAGTGTGTTCCCAGACCTCAGGAGAAACCACTAACAGAAAACCACTCTCAAAATACACAACTCCTAGCTCTGAACTTGTATGCAAACAGGAAAAGCAAGCAGCTTGCTTCCCTGACAATCCTTCAGTTCTAAGAAAGATGGTAACCTGTTCAGTCGCAATAGCTCCAAGACGTGACAGTAGGACAATTATCAGATTTATTTTAAATTCTGATATAGAAAAAGGTGGCATTTTCAGCTCCTACTGTTGAGTCTCGTGGAAACTGCACTTATCCTAGGTTTTGGGAAATGTTGCCTGTGGCACTGTGAAGATGGACAGGAGTGCTCAGGGATGTGGTCCAGAACGGGGATGAGAGATGAGCCCTTTAACGCCGTCCTGCATTCTCATTAGCTGATAGTCATGAAAGATGTAAGCGTCAGACGCTGACATTGTCACTCCCGGCAAGGACGAAAGTCATCTAATTTGTATTAATATGAGAAAAGTTTAAATCTGCCCGTTTAATATGGAGAGTGTAGGCAAACTTTCATTAGCTTCCCGGGCTGATAAATGAAAAGCTGCGAGACCGTAAAAGCCACATATTCTGTAAATTAATAGAGATTGAAAATCATCTTATGGTAAATCACCCCTTTTATCAGCAAAAGTCTCTCTGAACCAAGTAAACACGAGAACATTTGTCATCTTCTTAAACACCTTACTCTTGTCATTTGTAAACCATTTCCATTATCGTCTATCCCATGAATGAAAATTAGGAGGAAATACTCTGGTGAGGAGTTATGGAATCTGGAAGATACTCATCTCCTTAAAAAGACACATTTACTTTTATTGTTTTACTCCCCCCAATTTTTCAGGTTAATGTGGTATATTTACCGTTTCAACTTCTTCAATCTAATCCCCTTCACCTTTATTACACCCTTGCTACGGTGATTTAAGACAGAAAATCAAGGCTCAGATTTAATTACCAATACAATTCTTACAGTTTTTTTTTTCTCTTTTTAAATTGCGATCCTTTTGCTCTAGTTATGGGTTACAATACAGTGTCACAGAGAATTAAAGATACATCTCTATTCCCTAGAATTCCATTGATGGATCTGGGTAAAAGGCAGATCCACAATTGCTATACGACCTGAAAGGACTAAGTCACAACTTGTGTGCTAACCAACAATGTGTCCTGAATTTAGACTTGTTTATTTAACAGTTGTCGACCTATAGGGTATCCCAGAAAGTATGTTAAGCATTTGATTTATAAAATAAAAAATGATTCTTCTTCTTAAGGAGTCTACGGCCTAATTGAAGAACAATTAATTAACCATCAAGGCAGCATGCTAATTATACGAGGGACACTAATCTCATTTTTTCCCCTAAACATTCAGACAAGGTTTTCTTAAAAATATTTACCTCTAGAATCAGCACCCAATACTTGGCCCTTTGGAAAATCCCACCTGATTCTAGAAATAAGTCTTGAGGCTTACTATTGTTTTCTCAAAATCGTAGACTTGAACCATTTCTTTTAGTGTCTGGCACATACATAGTAGAGACTCAAATGGTTGAATGAATGGATGAATGAGTAAATCACGAAATGTTGAGAAAAAAATACAAAATATATAGAATTCCTCAACGTTTCTTATTTATCTGAAAATATGAGACAATTTAGTTTAAATACAGATGAAATTAAACCTAAGTTTTCATCACTTTTCTTTTAAACGTAGATATTAGGTCCAACTTA
Source organism: Cynopterus sphinx (assembly GCA_030015415.1). NCBI lineage: Eukaryota > Metazoa > Chordata > Mammalia > Chiroptera > Pteropodidae > Cynopterus > Cynopterus sphinx. Next base: position 3,812,931 of record CM057391.1, read on the forward strand.
GGTATCTTGGCAAATTTCCTTTGAAACAGTAACATTCTCTCCATCTATTATTTTTTTAGCCATATAAATAGCTATAGAGTGATGTTAAATGATTTCCTCAGTAATGTTGTCTTAGATGTATGCCTTCTTCCTACTTTTCATTTATTATCTAATTTTTACAGTGACCATTTTCAAGAAATCAGAAGCACACTTAGAGTGTCTGTCCCACATCAGCTAATGAGTGACTTCAGCCTCCAACATTTCTGTCCTGGAGGCTGAACTGGCTCTTTGACCTCTCCCTGAAAAGACCCAGGTACTGCTGTCTTCCATGAACCCTCTTTCAAATAATAGTTTCATATTCTGAGGCTGTTCTTGCTATGCAGACACACTTCTCTTAATGTTTCTGCTAATTTAGAATAATCATCTTTAATTATTTTGTTTTAAGAAGACTTTGAATAATCTTGATACTGCAGAGTAATAGGAATCAATCATGAAAAAATGTAATGATCCAAAAGAACACTTGCTACTACTCTCTCATTCTCACTGTAAAGTCTGAGTGACTGTTGTTCTCTCTACATCTGCCAGAAGTCAGCTACGAAAGTAAATTTCGAGAAAAAATTAAAAATAAGGTAACAAAAGGCATAATACATATTAATAAACCTAAAAAGTATTCAACCAGCAGCCTATTATTATTCTTTATATCAAAAGAAAACACAGGAACTGAGCCTCAGAAGCAAAAATGAAGAGATAAATTGTAATGACAGACCTTGGAAATTAGATGAAACACCTGAAGGCAGAAAGGGGTTCAAGGAGAGAAGTCAAAATATCCAGAAGGAAGTAGAAAAAGTTAACATGACAGAAATTATAAATTTGCTGTGGTATTAGGCAACTGGTAGCTATCTAACTCACACAGAATTAACATTATCTTAAAACATGTCCTTTACTTTTTTTAAAAAGAAATTCCTTCAGGCTTCACCTCTTCAAATAAATGCATAAAGTATATTTAATGTGAATTAAATTAAAGCTAGTTATTCGTGCAGCTATTCATCAGAAATAGAACATCCTCCCTGGTCAAAGACTGTGACTGACTTCTAGAACATTTTATTCCTTGATGACCCCAGTGGATGATGCACTCCATGAGGATCTCACCAAATTTCCAGGGGTTTCCCATGATCAGTTCCAACTATTTCATATGTCTTATCATTACTTCAGATATTGGCAAGGTCTTAACATGTGAGTCACACACAGGATGTTACCAAGAAGAGTAGGTAAGATACGAAGTAACTTGCTGCTCGCACATTCACCCCCAAAAGGGCACAGATAGTAAACTCCACAAAGCAAACACTTTATGCCTTGATTCAACCTGGTATTTCTATCCTTTACTGCTGAAAATAGTGCCTGGCATACAGGCATTGAAAGAGTGCAGTGAGGATAAGAAGGCCCTCACCAAGCCATTCATAAAACTAGCTCAGGTGTGTCTCCAGTGACATCTTCTTCATTTTTCATTATTTATCATTCAATACTTAAGGCATAGGATAACTATAAAATAAATAGTAAATCTAAATAAAGACTACTATATTCATAGTATATTCACATAACATGATATTAACAATAAGAAAACAATTTCGCTGAAGTCCAGAAATTAGTAACAAAATTGATTTAAGAAAATTAAACAGATAGTTATATAATTTACAAAGGGATCCCCTTGATATGTCTAATACCCACCTGGCACTATGCACACCTATTTATGGTATTATCAACTATAAAATTAATTTAATTGGTGGTTGTTTAGCTATTTTAAAACCATTTAAAAATGTGGTAAATTTGCCAATTCATAGCTCATATTATAGATTTCAGTGCTTGAAAACATGGCAAAAATTTTCATACCTAATAAACAATGGAAACATTTTACAGAACTAGGGAGGGGGGGCGAAATGTGAACCAATATTCTACGAGATTAAAACTAAAAAGTTAATTTCAACATCAAAATAAATCTAATACATATGATTTAATTGGGCATAATTTGAAAGCACTCTCAGCTTTAGGGACATGAATAAAGATAAAGGAACAGCCTGAAAATGGAGAGCCAGATACACAAAGTAAGGCAGTGAGTGAGGCTGCAGGCATGTGAGAAAACCAGATACTTAAAGCCCGATTAAGACAAGAGATATCTGAAAGAAAATGAAAAACAAAGAACACTTGGATAAAAGCCGAGTTACATAAGGCATAAGAGGCAGACGAAGAGCAGTAGATGCTTAGTACCTGTCTCAAAAGTGGATGAGTGAGGAGCAAATAAGTAAGCAAATATATGTACGTTTCTGGTATTTTAAATAATTCATTTAACAACAACAACAAAATGTTTTACTCTACAGAAACAACTTCCAAAGTGAGATGGTATAAGGATTTTTAGGGTCTTAAACCCAATCCACTGCCTGGGTAATTTTCTCTGGGAAGACACTATACAACATAACCACATCTACAAAGTCTGTCCATGGCAAAGAATAACCATTTCTTAAAAACACGACATGAAAATTACTTATCGTGTGAATAAGAAGGCTGAGGATGTGAAGAATATTTTTAACACCTCCTTTGCACTGTTGAAGTAGTCCACGAGAGACTTTGAAAAATCATAATGTGATGATAGGAGAAAAATGAAAAAAAAATAATGAATCTAGCATAAAATGTTAAATAAATGCCACTTGGAAGAAAAAGGAGGTAATAGACAAGAACTAAGATGAGGAAAAGAAAAGAAAAAGAAAAAAGGAGGAAAAAGGAAGGAGGGGAGGAGAGTGGGAGGGAAGTGACCAAGACTGCCATAATTAACACCTCCTCAGCTGAACCAGACTCTAGACTGGTTTCTTCCTGACCTTTTTCTTAGAGCATTTACTTTAGAAAACTTATAATTGGAAATTATTTCTCTGCCCTTCTTAGGTGTACATAAATCTTTTCAAAAGGCTCTTGGCAATTTTAAGCCCAGGAATGTCTTTCTCCAGGACTGAGAGAGATCTCCTTGAAATATAAGCCTTGGGGGAAGATAGTATCCCATCTCTGTGATTCTGGGGGAAGGCAGGAACTCAACTGCCATGGGAATTTTGCTCCATGTTGTAAAACTATGTCCTGTCACAAAGATACAAGAAAGTTTACTTCTTCTTTTAGTAAAGCCAATTAACAAACAGAGATGGCCTATGTTTTCCCTCTCATCTTAGTGTTTAAAAATCCTCACACCCTGCCACCCTGAATAAGCCCATCTCAGAAGCCAAGCAGGGTCAGGCCTGGTTAGTACTTGGATGGGAGACCATCTAGGAAGACCAGGTGCTATAGGTGTAAAAATAAAAAAGAAGGGATTGTAAGCTGACAAGGTCCTTGCACTCTGTGAGGTCAACCAAGGGTTGCCTCGCCTAAAAATAATAAAATAAAATAAAAAATTTAAAAAATTTAAAAATAAACATCCTCACACCCTTAGTTTCAGTGAAGTTGAGCTCATATTGAGTTCTGGTCTCTCTCCCCTATTGCAAAAGCCTTGAATAAAGTCTTCCCTACTTAACTTTGTTCAGTGCAAGTTTTGCTTTGACAAAAGCCAAAATTTTTGACAGAAGAGAATAGGAGGGAAAAGAAGAATAAAGAAGAATAACTCATGGAACTTGATCAATAATTATTAGTGTAAAAACACGATAAAGAGAGCTTTTTTAAAATCACATGGTTTTTTACTGATCATTCGGTAAATGTAAAAACCACTCTTCCATCACTCATGCTAAACCACCACGAAATGGGCGCAGCACCAAGCATGAAGCATTCATGAGCTTGTCACAGGGCAGAGTCACCTAAAAGGCATTTGGGGACCCAAGAAATGCCACTAGTTGTGACAAGGAAGAAACTAGGTCAGGAAGAAAGAGGCAGTGGAGTCAGTAGCCACCAACACTGTACATGGCCAGCTACCGAAGAGACTCTTGGTCTGATATCTATTGTCCAAATGTTAGGTAGACACACACTAGGTAGGCACAGCACTCCGGGCCAACAAACAGAGTTTTGCAGCAGAAATGCACACCCATGTGGGTTGAAGTTGAGCAGATTCTAAGTGCCCTCAGTTCTAGGAAAGAGAGAGCTGACCGATCAGGTGGCTTAGACAATTCCATGGCAGAAAAACTGCATACGAGCACCCAAGCTATGGGTGCTCATAGCTTGCTGCAGGTAGCCTTGGTGCTGTGAGTTCATCAACAAGACTAACTCCAGACCGTCAAGCCTATTGAACAGAGACTATGGATATACAATCAATAATCATGATGTCTTAGATGCTGAGAGGCAGGGATAGATAAATGATGATAAGCAATGGAGCCTTCGGGTAAAGAGAGAAAGGGTTAAAATCCAAAAAGCCTGGCAAGACTGGGCACCCAAAATGTCTCCATCCTCGTGAAAGGTGATGGACAGTGCTCCTTGAAGTTTTTTAAGGACTTTTGAAAACTCCTGCTACTTTTCTCTCCAGGGACAAGCACAGAAATTTATTTAAGAGTGTGATACACTAAAAATTTTCATCAACTCACAAAATGTGAACCCTTCTCCCGAGAGCAAAACGGCACAGTCCGATTGTCTTCCATTTCCAAGCGCCAGAGGGGAACAGCTTTTAATAAATACTTTTTACACTGCACTTCAGTGGAATTGCTGTCGTGTGAAAACAGGCCTGAGGAGAATAACACGGCGCAGAGTTCCCTCCAGCGAGTGCCAAATAATACTGTAGTTTCTGGCAGAGAAAGAAAGTGCAGATCTGATTACTTTGTTTCAGTCTACATGAAGACAATGTGTGAGAATATTTAAATGCACAATTCGAAGTATTTCAGCTATGGCCTGAGATGATGATTTAATGCCGGCCTTACACTAACCGTGCAACGTGGGAGTTCCATTTAGAGCTGACAACTAAAAAGGAAGTTGATGAAATTACACTTTATTTTATTTTCTGCACAGCGAAGCAGACCTGTTTATTCCATTCCTAATGACAGCTACCACCATAAATTTGAGGCAACTAAACCAACCCAGAGAAGGCCATACATATTAATAAAGCTGTGAGAATTATCTGCTTATCATATTGAAATAGATTCAACCAAGAAATAAAAATAGATAAATGTAGAGATGGTTTCCATGGGTCAAATGATCAGAAATGATTCAAAGTCCAAATAGATTTATACTAATTTACCTTTTAATTGTATAAAATTCATATTTGTATTAAAGATAAGCAAGTGGTTACTTTTTAAAAAAATACAGAATGGTTTAAGAAAAATGCAGCACAGAAGATAATTTGCATAAATGTTTAACAGTTTAGAAGGCCGCTAGTAAGATATTAGGTGGAGAATATTAATATTCTTCAGAAATACTATATAGGACAGTTGAAATATCTTACATTGTGAAATAGTTTTAATGGTGATCATTTTAAGCTGATCATTTTAAAAATTGGGTCTCTTTCATTTAATTTATTCTACTTACCTCTTTGGCAATAAAGATAGGGTAGCCCAGAAAATTGAACCATTGACCAGTTTTAACCTAAATTTTCAGGCTGGAGACTCAATAGACAATGCATTATTAGGGGACTGCCAGAATCCTGTGAACCTAGCTGAGGCAATGTCTCATGTAAGTACCCATGTAAATGTCAGGTGACATGGCAATATTCATATCTGAAAAGCAGTGCCTTTTCAAAGGTCAGTTTTGTCACTGCTACTTTTGTGATTTAGGGACTAGAAGACAACCATATCTCCTACCAGCAACAAAGGAAGGAAATAAAAATGGAAATTTTGAGGGGTCCACATAATCCAGCTGTTTTTACTTCTTTTCCTGAGTGGTATTTTGCAGGAAAGTTTTATAAACAAGTAAATGAATTATGAACTAATATAACAATGAGGAAGAGTCAACCCCAATTTTACTAGACACTTAATGGGTTATAAATAACACGGGTGTATTTTCATTTAATGCCGAATTTCCGCTCACTGTCTCCCCGCCAGAGTAAAATAGATGCTCAGACATAAAGTAAGTTATCTCTGACACCATCAAGTTTTGAGTGCTGATTGCATTACTTCATTTGGCTTCCAGTGTAGATTTTAGCAATATTTATATATTTGTTTAGGCAATAAATTATAGCCTAGTTCTTTTAAAGGTATCTGAAGCAACTGTCTCCAGCTTTGTCTTGGCTGCAGGTTTCTATTTAAATTCATTTAATTCCCATGTGTAATATATGAAACTGTCTTCCTTAATTGCTATTGTTGCTACTTCTGCTTCTACCATTCTGTAACGCCACTTTTTATGTTGACTCTACCTCTGTCTTTTGCAATTACACAAATTGCATTGAACTACACAAGAGGCTTGGGAATGCCCGTGTCTGCTCAGGGGAGTCTATGGTTATTAAATCTGCTACATTTGGGCAGAGCGATTTGGCTCTGACTGTGGAGGGGACTTCATGGGCCCATGTGGTAAGGCCACACTAAGCTTTAACCACACTTTGGGTATTTCCTCAAAGTCGAGTGTACTTCTCAGACTGAGGGTGTGTCCTCTAAAGGGCCTCACCAGTGACCATTTATAAATAAGGTGAAAACTAGGATTTTGAAAGAAAAAGGGATTAAGAAGTACAAATTACCAGTTGTAAAAACAGTCATGGGGATGTACAGTACAGGGAATATAGCGGATAGTATTATAGAGGCCATGCATGGTGTCAGGTGGGTACTAGTCTTATTGGGGTGATCACTGTGCAAGTTGTATAAATGTCTAATCACTATGCTGTACACCTCAAACTGATATAAATATTGTATGTCAACAGTAATCGAAAAATAAATTTAAAAAAATCAAACCAGTTATAATTCACAAAACAGAAGGCTCACTGCCTCTCATAACAATAAATGTAAATTAAAATGCTTGAACTGTCAGATTTCTTTAAAAATTAAAATATTCAATAACATCCAATCACTTATTTATACTTGTTAGAACAGTTAAAATCCTTTAGGAAGGTACTGTGGAAAGATTTGTCTTTATAAATTGTGACAATGCTGTGTCTCAGTTTCTTCAACTGACAGTGGAAATAATACCTATTTACAATATGTTGTAAGAAATAAATGAGTATATGCAAAGTAATTAGAATTGCTTCTTACACACACAACTCTACCTGTTAGCTATTATTAATTATTATTACTCTTATTTTATCAACATTTAAAATAAGCAGACCTTTGACATAGCAGCTTTACTGTTATAAATTTTACCTCAAAAACAGAGGCAGATCTAGGCTTTGTGAGGACAGGACTTTATGTGATTTGAGAGCCCGTCTTTAAGTAAAAGAATATGGCAATATGAATTCAAAATTAGTTGCCAATATTTATAATAAGAAAATAAATTAAAACAAATTATAGGTGTCTTGGAAACTAGGTCCTTTCTCTTTTTTATGTCGTCTTTAAGAAAATTGCTAACAGTTTCTGTTTGGACCCTGATCTTTCCTCCCAAAAAAATACTCTGCAATCTGGAGCTTTCAAAGAGCCATGCACATGAGCCACCTGGCACACTGGTTTTGTCATGGTCATGGGAAATGCACCTGTTGAGAAAAAGCTCATGTGTGCGCAGAACAATTCCATTAAAGTTTGTCTTTTTTTAAAGATAAGTACGTTCATACATGCATTAAAATTTCTAGACGTACCATAAAAAAAAGTTGTCCCCTGCAGCATGGCTAATACTAGCAAAAGCATGAGATAAAATTAAAAGCTATCAATAGGCAGCAAAACACGATGGTTAAAAGAGTGAATTCTGAAACCACACGACTCAGGTCAAGTCAGGGCTCCACGACTCACTGCCGTTGGGCCTTAGGCAAGTGCTTAACCTCTCTGTCTTCCATTCCATTCTCTGTAAAACAGGGATAATAAAAGTCTCCACGCATCAGGTTATTATGAAAAGCCAATGAGCTGATATTTATAAAGTGTTTAGAACAGTGTTTGGCACATGGTGAGTGCTATTTCAATAGAGAATAAGTACAAATTTATTTGGAGACTAGTTAAATAGGTCCATATATTCATACAATGGAGTGCTATACAGGCAATAAGAAGACAAATTTATATAAAAATTGAGTATTAATATATCAAAAGCCCTGAGGATATCTGGGCCACATGAGCCGCCAAGGCCTAGGTATAAGCTGCATGACCTCCCACGCGTGGGAGCCAACGTGCCTCTAGTTGCTATCAGGCCCAGCCTTCCAGTCTTTCCAGCTGAGGCCCTAGACTTCCTCAGAGAGGGACGAGTCACCAACACTTTGCTCTGTATAAATTCCTGACCCCAAGCTTTGGCATTAGATCCTGGCTCTGGAGCCATTAAGATCTGTGCTGGCTGTTACACAGTAGGTAGATAACGCAATAGATCACCGGAATGATATGTTTATATATTTTTTTCTATGATCCAAGTGGTATTTTGTATGCACTCAGCCAATGACAGCAACATGTTAGCAGACTGCTATACACTTCCGACCAGTGGCACCCCGCAGTGCCAGTGGAGAGTCCATGAGGCCTGCATCATCTGTTATCTCTACCTGTGTACTAGCAAACAAATGAAATCCATAACAATTGTTGAAGTTTTGTCGGTGACAGTCTAGGCCTGCCACAGAGGGAAAAGGCCTTCCTGCTTCAAACACAAGCTTTGGGATGCATAAAGGGTTTTTGAGAGAATAATAAAAGAAATCAAGAAAAGCCTCACCCAGGCACTGAGAACTAACAGAATTGCCTTGACGTCATGAGGTCAAGCATTGCTGTGGACGAGAAGGGTCGGGTAAGAGTTGCATGAAATCACGGGAAAACGGGAAGACACTGTGGCCCGAGGCTCGACACAACTAAATGATTAAATGAACATGGGAAAGTCATCGCCTCTACACAGTGCATGGAAGGGGCCCCAAGTGGAAGGTGCCCTGGACTGCATCAGTGAGGATTCACCCAGGGAACTGTAGCCCACTCTCAAACCACGTATGTGTCTGAGGACCCAAGCCTCTCTCTCTCTGTGTGTGTGTGTGTGTGTGTGTGTGTGTGTGTGTGTGTGTGTGTGTGTGTGTGTTTTCACATGAATTTTTATATGAATCAAAAATGCTTGAAAGCATGCGTAAGAAATTCATAATAACAGCTAATCATGGATCCTTCTGGAGAGTGTGGGGGAAGAATTTGGGAAATCAGATGGTCTGTGGGAAGAGTGAGGAAACTTTACCTTTTTCATTTCCCTTTTTTTTTAAATATAAGAATGCGATACATATATAATTTAAATGAAAAAAATCAATTTTAAATAAAGGAGTCCAATTAGAAGCATGAGGTTTATCACTTTGCTTCTCAGCTGTCTCGCAGGCAACACAGTAGAGAGTTTTCCTCTGCTTCCTCTCCGAAAATGACAGTCCTGAATAGTGGGTTGTGAGCATTCATTTTTAACACGGAATGGTTATAAAATGTCAAACCTTTCCACTTTGCCTTTATATTTTTTAGCTGCAAAGATTTCCAGGTTCTACAAATAAGATAAACTTCTCTCTTGAGTTTATGTACCTTGGACATGCTTTCAGTACACAGCAGTTGTTTATGAAGTGTATATCTAATGGTGGACATCAAAACTGGGCTTGCCATAATCATTTTTCTTTTCAAGCTATCTCAGAGCAATCCCAGAAAATGTCCTCTCATGATCAAAGCAAATCATCGCCTGGAAAAATGCACTATTTTCAGTTAGCTCTGCTACGGGCAAGCGCCAAATGCATTTGAAGACAGAGTATTTCACACTAGACAAAGTTAAGTACAGCACTAAAAAGCAGCCATGAGATGACCAAGGCCATCTCCACAAAGGTCACGTGGGCAGCACGTCTGCGTTGATTCAGGGAAACCCACCAGCAGTGTGCAGAGCTGAGCTTTATACATCTCATGACATGCCCCAGAGAAGAACTGAGATGCGAAACAGACAGGAGGAAAACATGCATGGCCCCCATCAAAACAGGCCATCGGGCAACTGTATTGGCCACGATTTAAAAGCCTCATTCTGTTTGGGTGCTGCTCCATCTTCTGTCCTGTGGAAGGACTGTGCTGTGCCTACAGGAACATGGGTGATCTGCACCAGAACCAACCTGAAGCCCCCACTCAGGGCAGACACCACGGTGTCCCGACTCAGAGGATGGTCCTCCCCGGTTAAGAAGTCCACCATCCATGTAGGAAAGGAAACCCCCAGGGCAGCTCGTGGTCAGGGCATCCAGTCATGATGGGCACACTCTTCCTTTCTGTTCATCCTACCTAAACTGATGTCAGCGTAGTCGTCACTAAGGAGGTGCTCACCCAATATGAGGGTGAGGGACAGAAGGGGAAGCATACTCTATCTACTTTAGGATGGTTAGAGCCTTGCTGCTGATTATGATGTGAAAGTCATTTGCTACATAGCTTGTCTTGCACCCAAAAATTTTTGAAGTGGCTCACAGAAAGAAAAGATTGAACTTCCATTTATTCCTTTCTAGAAATAAAAAAAGATAATTAAGCTTTACTAATATTTCCCGTTGAATGGACCCGAGTTCCCACCCTCGGTCCTTACGTCAGAGTCACATGTCACATATGCTCTGCCCTGGATGCCGAGGAAAGAAAAGGACTCCCCCAGCTCATTGTTTTCACTGGTTCCTTCGCTTTCGACTTATGGCAGTGAATTTCAGATTGTGTATGCCTGGTTAGGTAGATTACAGACTATATTTATATTGTTCTCAACTACACTAAATCTCAGCATGGTCAAAGGGCTTCAAAAACACCCCTGCAAAGAAACCCAGACTCGAGATAAAAATGATGCAAGTTCGAGCAGATGAAAAATAAAGCAGCAGAGTTAATACATCTATTCTTAATATGAATTTTTGCCATATTGCAAATAAAATTAACAATAATCACGTGGTCCCAGGCCAGCCCCCAAGTTGAAAACAATCAAAAGGCTTCCATCTGCTTTCTCTAATGATGAACTTCTTCTGAAGTTTCTTGAGATGTTAACTGGAGAACAAGAAATGGTTTAAATATACGTAGATAGATATGTAGCTCAGTTAAAAATAAATATGTAAATATATATATTTTAGGAGTGTATTTTCCTTTTCTTTTAATGATAGATGTGCCCAAAGATATCGAAGTCACTCTTTGGGAGAACAGAACAGGGGCAAGAAGAGATCAGCAGCAAATAAAGAGCACGCTGATTCTTAATTTTGAGCTGATTGGCTCTGAAATGCTGACTGTACGCGTTTTGTAAGGAAACACTGATCCAACACACACATAATGAAGAAATTGCTGTTTTATTTTTTTTTAACTACCTGGTTTTGCTAACTTTGGCCCACTCACCACCAGAGCCATTTTCTCAAAGTGATTAACTTAAGAAACACATGATGCCACACTAGACTCAAAATGGAAATGCTGATTCACTTAAATAAGTGAGTAATTTTCATCTTACTTAAGTCGTTTGAATGCAAATGATCCATTTTATGTTTTGTTTCTGTGTTTTGCCTTAGGAGAAATAGGCTTATTATTTCACAGTAAAAGCAAAAAAAAAAAAAAAAAAGTCCTTAGACTATTAACATCTAACAGGGAAAACACCTGCAAAGACAGTCTCTCCTTCTCACCCAATTGTAGAGCGGGAGGGGACATCAGGAATCAGCCATTGCAGGCTCCTCATCTTACATACACCAATGTGGGGCATGGCAAGATGGAGCTATGTCAGCAGGAGGCCTCAGTTCATTAGCCACAAAGCCTGGACCACACTCTTCCTGGCTCATGGACCCAACACGCTGCAGCGAAGACACCGAACCAGAAACATCACAAGGTCCTTAGCAAAGATGCTCACGCATAAAGTTAGTGTAGATACAGCTGCATTTCTTAAAAGGACTACTTCCACAGAAATAAAAAATAGAAAAGGTGAAAAAAAACATAAAAAGAGAAGGGAAAAAACTGTGGGATATAAGACAGCCTTTAACCAGGGTTTTAAAACAATTAGACAGCTAACTCTTTTGCCATTTGGGAGCAGGGCACATTTTTATTCTTTGTACAGGATTTGTCATTCTCTGGGAAATATTGGGGGATATTAAGAATCACATTTGTGCTAGTTTACCTAAAGAGTATAGTGAACTTGTATTTAAGGTACTCCAGAAAATTCTGTAGCCTCTCTGCTTTTGGTGATCCAGTGACCCGGTGTCGTTTTTTTGAGTACTATATGTTTCTCTAAGGTGAAATATTTTTGTCTTCAAATGCATTTGGCACTTGTGAGCAGCAGAATTAACTAAAAACAATGCATTTTTTTCCCAGAAAGTGATTTGCTTTGATTAGATTTCCCAACATAGCTCCTCACCCATGTCAGGTAACATTAAAAATATATACATTACAGATTCGGATTCATTGCCTCTGAGAATCAGCATTTTTAACAAGCAGTTCTGTGATTCTGATGTAGGACTACACTTCTGAAAATACCACTTTCTAAGATCCTTTCTACACACTCATTTTAGAGAGTGTTCCCTTAGAATGGGGCAGCAGAAAGCTCTCCGGGGTGTGCTTGGCGCTAGACCTACTTGATATTGTGTAGGCAAATAATCTACTTGTTTCCTGTGACTTTCCCCTTTGGCGATGTGCAATCACCCACTATTTGTTACAAAGAAGAATGTTTTCCAAGATCACACGAGACATTACAATCCATAGCCAATTAAATAGACTGCCTCAGGGCTTACCTAACCAAATCTCGATTTTGAAACCCTTTTTATTTTGTTTCAAATAGTCCTCATTTGTTAAAGAATAAATAACATAACGAGCATGTAATAAAGAAAGCATTTTACCTTTTAACTAAGTCTATCACAGAATTTGTCTGGAGATAGAAATAAGGAACTCCAAATTGAGAATCGTCCCCAGCCTCATCTCAAATTCCTAAAAATACCTGTTAACTTCTATATGTCATCTAGAAGAATAACATTCATCTACCAGTGGCCATTCATGTGCGAATGGAGAGTGACTTGTTAGAAGGCAGTAATTGGACAAGGAACAAATGGCTTAATAAGGCGTCTGCCAGGCACAGGTCTAGACTGGAGTCTAGATTTGGTGTTCCCACCTGGGAATGCCTGCCTCAGAAGCAGCAGTGTGGGTTTCCACGGCTCAGAGATGCATGAGGGACCCAAAGTCAGCAGGATGCAAGGAAGGGAAGTGGAGAGAGGAAAGAACTGCCACAGATAAACTAAAGCCACTTCATGGTTTGGGCATTGTGTCAACCGTGTGCCTTGGCCCTTTCATCCTGAGCGCTCACGGTGACTGGCCTTCTCGGTGTGGGCAAGGTGGCACCTCTTGGCTAAGAGAGGCATCCCAGATTTGCAAATCAAACAGATCTAGATTAAAATCCAAGCTCCTACAGCAGCTGTGCGACCTTGCGCATTACCTCTGCACATTTCAGTTCCCCACCTGTCAAATGGGGGGGGAATAATTAAAGAGATTTGGAATATTTTGCATCTTCATGAAACAAAACAAAGCTAACCTTCATTTATTGAGGGTGTTCTGTGTTTGGCATTGGAGGAAATGCAAAGACTTGTAAGACATGTTTCTGCACTAAAGAAGGTAACAATTGATTAGAAGTTCAAAGCAAGTGAAAAGTTTCAGAGCCATGAAAAATTAAACAGCATCAGACTTAACAAGAAAGATGCCATGAGACAGTGGTGATACGTTTCAAAGCGAATGGCACAGACAATAATTGTTATATGAAATGAAGAGTGAGAGAAGTCACTTTCACTTACTTATTGAGGAAGACTTAAAGCAGAAATTGGTAGAAATTGGTGGCTTAGGGGCTGAAATCGACCTGCAGGCTCATTTAACTGGAAAATCTTCGTGTTTTATTGTTTTTGTTTTTGTGTCTTTTTAAAATAAGTTGCCAACGTCAAAAGTGGCAAGAATGATGTGTATGGTCCAGGAAGGTCTTTCCAGATGACACTGGTTACCATGAACTTGAAGGAAGAGGAACAAGAAAGCTCATCCGAGCACAGCCCGCCCCTCCGTTAGTCCGTGCACTTGTGGATAGCATCCCTCTTCTATCCAGGCATTTCCAGCTTTGAAATATATTTCCTGTCATTCCGTCTGTTCAAAATTCTTGTTAACAACAACCTTACAAAGACTTACTATTTCTCGAGCCACCAAAAATAATTAAAATCTCAGGGTAAAACCCAGCGGTTCCTCCAGCTCTGGGTGATTATGGGCTTAGAGCTGGCTCTGCGCGCTGACCACTTCATAACATGAACGAGCAGGTAATTAAATCCTCAGATCTGTAGGAATCCATGGGGATGAAACGCCAACAAGCAAGTGTACCTTTGACATGTTTGGGGAATCAGGCCAGGCAATAAACAGACATCTTAGACTTGACTCGGGCCTGCACCCTGACTGCAAGGCTGTCTTTTTATTTTGCACCATGATATTGGTAGAACACTGAAATGTTCTCATTTAAATATTCAGAAGCCTGGGATGGTTTGTGTTCAAAAACCATTTTTATCATGTAAACATGTGTCTATCCTTGTGGAACTGAATTGACTTTTATTTCTCATAGGTGCATTTGAAATGTATTTTACTCGTTGAAAATACCAAGCATTCTGCAAACCCATCTACACATCTAAAAGATTTTCTCCATGCAATATTACAAAGATGGTTCTACTTTTACTGAGTAAAGTGGCATATATTAATCTCATCCCAATGTCTCCTTAATCTCTGGATTTACCTTCTAAATTTCCATTGACAGTCATGAGAATCACTCATAACCACATGCGGTGTTGGAGGAAATGATTTGAAATAGGAGGAAAGATAAATATTTTTTAGCAGAGTAGAGCTGCTAAACCATACTTACTCTGATACCCACCTAAGACACCTCAACATACGAAAAGCTGACTTTCCAAAATAAGAGACTTTTGTAACTTCACAAAACATTTTGAGTTTGTTTCATAGTACCTCTTTAAACAGACATTGACTCAGTTTCACACATAGTAGATGCTTGATTAATTCATGAGATATGAATTAAATGACTAAATGAGGTGTTCATCAACCTCCACATTTTATTTTAAACCTAATTTCTTGGGAATATCTATATCTATCTGTATCATCTACATCTATGTACCTATTTTGCAGTGTTTAAGATTATCTTCACCCCTGATCTCCCAAGCAGAAGATAAAAACGATGCATTTTGGTCAAGCCTGGAGAATCTACAACCTAGTCACATTTAAAGGTAGCCCTGAGGATATCCAAGGATCTGTTATAAATTCTTTCCATTTTTAGTTTTAGAGGATAAATGGCATTAGCCCACTAACCTGGCAGCTCAGCTGCTTGGGGTGATAATTAATCAGACTGCAACCTTCCACTGAAATGTTCATTTTTGTAGATATAGAGGGGAAAATTATGGAGAGCAAAGTGACCTTTGTCACTGCACAATGCTGATATATTTTCCACCTAAACTGATCTAGGGACGTAAATACATAATATTAAGGGAGCAGTGCTGAGTGGGAAGCAGACGGGGCTGGGAGAGAGGCCAAGAAGATGAGTCAACTCTAACCCTGGGATGGGTTGCAGTAAGATCCTGCTGCCGCAGGTTCGAGCCTTTCAAAGAAGCAACAGCTCTTCCCAGCCCCCCTAAGTATAAAGCAGGATGAGTCACTGGGCTTGCAAGGCTGGGCCCAGGCTGGTCGACCAAGTCGCACTCAGTGATCACAGGCCTTTCCGCCTCACTTGACTTCGTGGCTGCTCCAGCCCCCCAAGTCCCCACCTTGAGGGCCTGAGAAACTCCTTTGCCACCAGCTCTTCTTGCCTCCTGTCGGTCTTTCTCCATCGCCCATGGGACCCTCTTCCTCTGCCTCCTCTTAAAGAATCATTGTCCCCAGGATTTGGTTCTCTCTGGACTTGTTCTAGCTCATGGTTTAAATGACAATCATGGTTTAAATGACAAGTTGCTCATTAATAAAATGCATAAGGGTCGCCAGGAGCTAGGAAAGGGGAAAAAATATGGGGGAGTTGTTTTTTAAGGATGAAGTTTCATATTTTCAGGATGAAAAGTTCTGGAGATCTGTTTTACAAGGATGTAAATATACTTAACACTGCTGAACTGCACACTCAAAAATGGTTAAGACGGTGATGTCTGTGAGTGTGTGTGTGTGTGTTTTCCCATGGTAGGTAGATAGACAGATCTCGAATCCCAAACTTGGGGTAAGTTTGGTTGTAAACAACAGGAAGCCAAATTCTCAGCTTCTACATGGTTGCAGGTTGCAGGCTTCATGTTCTCATGCATCGAAGGCCTCAGAAGCATTCAGGAGTGTCCCAGCAGGCATCTCTTCACATGTCACTGACCAGAACTGAACCCCCAGCCACTGCCTAAGCAAACTGCTGCAAAGGGGAAGGCATCACCATGACCGGTAGAGACTACTGGACCTAGAGGCTTCTCGGCGGCCCTTGCTGAGGATGAGGCTAGTCGCACCTTCCCCAGAGAGGGTGAAGGCACAAAGTCAGTGAGGAAGAAGGGACACGATGCGTGTGATGACACTGCCACAAAATTGAAAGCCTTGTCAGAAACCTGGGGCCCTCCTCAGCTCCCTCTTTCCCTATATTAACAATCCCCGATTCTGATTACTTTGACTCTCTTTCATTTTTACCGCCTCTGCCCCCTAACTCATCTCCCTGTCGCCAGCCTGGCCTTCCCTCGCCCAGTCTAACTGCCCAACTGACACTAACCAGAGCAATCACTCTAGAGCACCAGCCTGACCAGGTGCCTGCTTTATGCAGTGTCCACACAGGGGTTCTTACGACTGTGACGTCCTTGAAATCAGACACAAAGTGTTCTGAATGTGCAAGCATGTGAACCTTCCTGCTAGATTAGCCCAGAAAGAAATCCATGACCCAATAAAACTTAAAAAACAACTGACATAGGATAAAAAACTTAAGAAATTTATGACATCACAGGATAATCCATTTTAGCCACTGTCAAGTTTGAGAAAAAATGTAAAAGGGACCTCAGTCTCGGAAGTCAATCGGACAGTTCCAGCTGAAGTAGAAAATGCACACTCCAGCTCCCAGAAACGTTATTTCCACATTTCTTCTGGGCACAGATCATTTGAAAGTCAGATAGAATAGTTCTGGCCCCACTGATTTTGCATAATGGCTCATAGCACGGTATTCTGGCTCATTTCAGTATGATTTTCCTCCTATTTTCGTAGGAGATGGACCACACTCTTCTCCCGGCACCCCAAGAGAGCCCTCAATCCACACACCCAGCCCTGGCTCATGCCAATCATTCATTGAAAGACAAAAACTAAGAATGTCATACCATAAATCAGAAACGGCACAGAATATAAAGCTGGCTGGAGACTTAGGTACTTCGGGCCAGACTATAGCTCTTTTCCCTGTGGTCAAGGAGTCCCCCTCAGAGATGCCCTCAAAACCCTCTGATCCTTCAAGACGATGGTTCTTCTCTGATCTTTCACGACTAAGACATGAATCCAATAAGAGAAAACATCAGGGGAGCTGCAGACAAGTTCATCACCCACTTAGAACTCTTAAATTATCTCCACCAACATCTCAAGTCACAGAAAAATCATCTCGCCAAGCTCTGCCTGAATTTCAGATGAACTAAAAGTGAGATGAAATAAAATAGCCGTACTAGCCACTAAGTTTTGGGGTAGTTTGCAACAATAGATTTTTCTCTCTTGTTTAGTTAAGAATCAATACCCTATGTACATAATTTCTATAAAAGAAAAAATTTTAAGAGTCCATATGAGAGTATTTTCCAGTCTCTTAGGCTATAATTTTTAATGTAAGATTAGATTTTATTCAACTCTAACCTGTTGAGTTCACCAGAAACTTCTTGGAATGTCAGGTGCTAAGAAAGAAACTTTCAAAGCTCTCCTACCTACAGGTTTTTAATTTATTGGCTCACTTTCTAGCTTCACTTTATAGAAAGTAGCTCAATAATATTCCAGTCGCTATGCAGTTCTGCAAGACGTTTTATGCTCAAAAGAGAGGCAGGGGGTGGAGAGGTACAGGTATAGTGGGAGGCTTTTCCAGAAATCAGGCCCGTTGAAAAGAGCATGCTGCTGCAAGCACATTTAAAATGGAACACTGATTTTATTTTGATCAATAAATCCAGATAACACAAGGCATTACCATTCTCAGACACTGCAGTTTTTGCTCCATTTTAACTGAATGTGTCTTGTAGAATCTTATTTTATTCCATAAAACAGAATGTCATTTTTTCCCCCCAGCCAGACGCACTAGACCTATCTGAAATCAATCTTCCAGCATGGCAAACACATTGTAAATTATAAAGCAATGTGTATACTAAAGCGAGTGTCGTAGTTAATTTTAACAATTTTTAAAAAGCATGTCAGGACTTGGATAATACGGGGAAGATGAAAATTTCTTGCACAGCATGCCAGGTCAGCACAGTTTGCCATTTGAGATTATAGGCCATTGACTAACATGTCATCAGGTTCACACAGTATTTATGGTCGATGTGCTGAAGAAATTAAAAGCATTCAATCTTGGGCAAGACATAGATATGAACTGAAACGGAAGAGCTGAAAATACTACAGTTGTGATAAATATATACCTTTAATAGATGTGGTAATTTATTTTCCAAGGAACCTGACACCTGCTCTAAAAATCCCAGGCTCCATGCAAGTCTTCCAGCTTTTTGAAGTACAAGCCATTCATTCATACGCACATCCACATGTACCTTATGGCGGAAAAAGTAAAGAAAAAAGAAGAAGGGTGTTTAGTAAAACACCAGCTGTTTCATTTTGCAGGGGAGGGGTGTTTTTGTTTTGCCTTGTTAGTGGTTTGGCCAGTGATCAAGCTCTGGAACTGATCAAGAAAGCTGGTCCCCAACGCACAGATTTGCAGATCTGCATTCCCATGACTCTCGTCCTTCCTCTTCCATCTCTTCACCTTCTGTTTCCATCACCCTACAGACCCTCACAGCTACAGCTGCCACTTCTTGGCAGATGACCCCACATCTAGCTTACAATTCTAGCCCAGACTTCTCTCCTAATCTCACTTCTGACCTTCTACCTAGATGTGGCACATCACCACATAGTTCTTCTCTTCATAACTCAAATATCAACACTATTCAGAGCTCAATACATGTTCATTTAATCAAAAACGTGTATTTTCCAGATGTGAAAACTGAGTTCTAGAGTGGCTTACTAGGTTATCTATAGCAGCCTATGAAACACAAACCCATTTCTCTAGGAAACACACACACACACACACACACACACACACACACACACACACTAAATTCTAAAGTCTATACTTTGAGATGACTAATAAAATTGAAAAACCTCCTATTTATCAAGAAAATTAGAGAAGGCATTTAAAAAGTTATCCTCATCAGAAAAGATAATTTTTATTTCTTGAATTCCTACTTCTTGTTCTAGATTTCAGCTTTCCAGTGAAAATTTTCTATTTTGTCATTAGCTTTTCTTAAGCATAAGTTTTTAGAATTATTTCCAATTCCAGTGTTTGAACTACTTATAAATATTTTTTATTGTTTACTCTTTCCCAAACTCTTTTCTAATAATAAATCAGGACATTGTATAGAAAAATTATAGAGGAACCAAAAAACAAATGTCTTCTCACAAAGGGCTTCCCCCTACCCCCTCAAACTTCTAGAAGGTAGTTTTGAGCATTAACCCAGTGAGGGCATAAGCTCCTTGGAGCAAAAATTTCAATCTCCGTCAGCCCTCATTTATTTCCCATTTGCCCTTACTCCTGGCACGTTGTCTTTTAGGGGTCTCAGTTGAGACTCTGGGCCCATCTCGCCATAGCCCCTGTACTTGGTTTTGTATTTCCCCAGCAGCACCAAACTTCTGCTAACTGCTTTCTGCTCAGCTTCTCCGACTCCTGACCTGCACGGCCTTAAGGGAAAAGCGACTCAGAAGGTAAATATGACTTCTCTGTAATTCTCTTTATTCTGGAATTATCCCGGCTACCTGAGAAACCTTGCAATGCCTTCAGGCAGATGTTTTTATATATTTCATCCAGATTTTCTAGTTGTTCTCAGCAGGAGAATCGGTTAGCTCAAAGCCAATCTATCATAGCTGGAAGCCAGGACATGTTTTGAAGATACAATGACTAGGATTCTCTGACAAATTAGATCTGAAAGGTGAGTGAAAGAAACTAATCAAGAATAACTTCAAGAGTTTGATTGTTTGTTTGTTTTCAACCTGAAAACATTTCAAGTCACTAAAATAGGGAGGTTGGGTGGGTGAGACAGTTTTTTAGGGAAAATTGACAAACATTTATGCATACACTAAAAGTGAGAAAGTTTTTGCATACACAAGTGTGTATGTTGAGTACACAATTGAGCGTACAAATCTAGAGTTTAAAGAAGTCCAAGATGGGGAGACATGAATTTATGACTCTTCTGAGCGTACTTTTGGAGTTTACAAGGTAGAGGCTGAGATACACCTAATCTTAGAACGCAGGACAGTGACAGTCTTTTAAAGATGAAAGAGGCCCTCCGTGTGGCGGGCTGCCAGATCAGAACCTGTGAAGTGGAGCAGGAGAATGAGGCAGACAGAGCAGGACCCTGGGCTCGCAAACAAACCCAACCACGCTCTAGTTTCTCTGTGGCAAACGGTCGGGATTTCCTCGTCTACCTTCTCGCTCAGGCAGGAGGTCTGGCACCATCCATTCCCCCTTCCTACCCTTCCTCCCAGAGGAACCCATCCCTGGAGAGGAGCCTGATACATAGCAAAGAAGAAACTAGCAAACACCAAAGAATTTGGGAAAGAGGATGAGAGTGAGGAGAGGCAGAAAAGGTGAAATAAAAACACAATCATGTTTGGAAGCAAATAATCCTTGTGTTTTGGATTTTTACTGATTTCCCAATGCTTATATTAGGTAGTCTAGGGGTGTTTGAGTCGAATCTCTGTTATCTATAAGGGATACATACTGTCACCATTAACTACTCGTGGTCTTTTAAAATTAAAATATAATTAATACACCACAGTATATGAGTTTCAGGTATACAACATAGTTATTCAACATCTCCAGACCTAATGAAGTGATCCTCATGATGAGTCTCACACCTGACACCGTGCAAGCCTGTCACAGAATTATTAACTCTATTCCCTATGCTGTATGTTACGTCCCTGTGAACCAGTAGCAGTCTTTCCTTATTTAACTCATTCAATAACTTTTTAAGGAAGAAGAATAAAATTGCATTTTTAAATTTAAGAATCCCATGTCTGCCTTTTAAAAAGCCGTTTTCTGCTCTTGGCTCTATGACACTCTCGTCTATCATGTCACGACCACTGGGACTATGGAACAAGGATGCACCCGACACAAAACGAGAATCACAGTTTGAGGCTTGGGTAGCTAGCTGCATTTTTTAATTTTCATAGATTTTGATGCCTTGATTAGGAACCATGACAAATAATTTTTATCTGTCCCCATCATTGACATTATCCAGGTGCTAATTGCCATTGGCTGAATATTTGTGTTCCCCCCCACAAAAAAAAAAATTCATATGTTGAAACCCAATCTCTGATGTGAGGGTATCTGAAGGAGGGACGACTAGGAGGTGATTAGGTCGTGAGGGCAGAGCCCTCGTGAATGGATTTAATGTCCTTATGGAAGAGACCCCCGAGAGCTCCCCTGCCCTTTCTGACGTGTAAAGACACAGAGAGAAGACAGTCACCGGTGAACCAAGAAGCAAACTCTCAACAGACATGGAATCTGCTGGAGCCTTGACCTTGGACTTCACAGCCTCCAGCACTGGGAGCAATAAATGTTTGTTGTCGAGGCACCCAACCTTTGGTGCTTTGTTACAGCATCCTCAACAGCCCCAGACAGTAACGGGGAGCTGTCTGAAGCTGCCACCATCACTGGAAAGTACACGAGAGTCTCAGATCTGGATTACCTCGGATGCCTCTGGTTTCATTTTCCATCTCTTGGCTCCTTCCTGACTTAGCCAATATCCATGTAACGGATAGAATAATCTTCCCAGAACACCATACTAACCGCATCACTCCCGGATGAAGAATCTCCCTTGGTTTACTACGATATCAAGTTCCTAATTTTTAATTTGAGTCTCCCTAAAATACTGCCGTAATTCTCTCTCCTTGCCTCTAATGTCAGTCTCCCTTATGTGTCATATCACAAAAATTCAATTCTGTTTATATTTCATTTAGTTCCATAAAGTCTTATGATTGGTAATGCACAAAACTGTTTGCACATACCATATGATGCAATCAGCACTAGAATCTCAAGATGCCGACTGCCACGTTGTTGCTGCAAGGGCCACCTCAGAAAACATTGGGAAACCAGGGACGGCATGACCTCCTGTCAGAAGATCAGAATCCTAGCTCCACCTCCTGCCCTAACCAGTTACATAACCTTGTGGGGAGGGCGGTCATTTTATTTCTTGGAGCCTCTGGTTGGTCATTTGCAAAATGCCAGGCTTGGATTCAGTTACTTCTCAGGTCTTTGTAATTCTAACGCTTTTTAAGGTTCTTGCCTCTCATAGAAAAGAGAAAATTAATGACTAGAAATAAATAGCATTAGCTTACAAGTTAGTGATTTTTATAGGAAGTCTGAATTTGAAGCAAATTAATAAACTAAATGATCCTATGTTTATTAGATACATAAATTAGCAATTTATTCTTATAGGGATTTTTATTTATTTCTTGTTTTTGTCATTTGTGCAAAGTGTTTTGGCTTTCGTTTATAATCTAAAGCAGTCTTTCTCTGACTGATGTGTCTGCTTTACACAAGCTCTTTCATACTCCCAGACAATTCCAATTGCTTTTAATCTGCTCACATCTGGTCACAATGAAGATAAAGCTGTGATGATATGTCTAAAAATAAGTCGAAATTATCTGAGAAGCCAAAAAACAATATCCGTAATAATAGAGATTGCTACATTTGATGAAAAATGAGGAAACTGCTGATTTTCTACATTTTGGTCATTTTTGTCTCTAAACCTTGCTCATGCTTTCACCCATGTAGACTACACTGTTTTATGCTATCAGTCCAAATGCATTTTGGTCAGGGTCAAAACTCACTTCACTAGTTCTTCCCTCCTGTTGCTCCTTTATTCTTCATGAGAGAGGGACCAGGCTTAGCTTCACTTTGTTCTCTATCTGTATGAACTCTCTCTCCCACCATAAGCATCTGCATCAAGGTACCCCATCCACATCCCCTGGCTCCGATATCTCATCCTCCACACCAGTATTCACAACCAAATGCTGACTGTACCCTGACCTGTTTCTCCGGACTGCAGATATTTTAAAGCTAGTTAGCTAGCTAGCTAGCTAGCAAGCTAGCTAGATGATTGATAGATAGATAGATAGATAGATAGATAGATAGACAGATAGATAGATAGATAAAAATGTTGATGATTAAATACTAGTACATACACATCGCCTGGCCTACAAAGAACGAGCTGTGGAAGGCTTTTTAGGTAAAATCTACATGGAATGTACACTTCAGTGAATTTTGATAAACATATTCAATTGTTTCAGAGCATCATCACCTCCAGAAAGACCTCCTGTGACCCTTGAAGTCAATTGCCACTAACCATAGTCAATCTCTATTCTCATTTCTGTCACCATGGATTGGTCTCACCTATTCTTGAATTTTTTTAATGGAATTATTGGGATGCATTCATGTGTCTGGGTATCAACATAGAATCTCTGAGCTGTGTGCATCAGTGACATATTTCTTTTTGCTGCAGTGTAGAATTACTTTGTGTGGACATACTACAATTTCTTTATTCAAAGAGCAAGTTATTTGATATGGCTAATGCACAGAATTTCTGTGGGATGGATTGAGAAATGGGGAATGTATCTCAAAAGGTATCAGAAAAAAAAAAAGGACCCAAATCATGACATATGCTTTCTGAGGAGTTTGAACAATATACCTAGGGCAATAGGTAGCCATTATAAAGTGTTAAAGGGATGGGAAGGCACATGTAATCAGACAGCAGTGCCCAGCTTATCACTCAGTCTCTAATCAGTAATTAACTTACAGTTCACCCCAAGCTGAGTCCTTCCTTATGACTGTCATCCAGAGTAGATGTGCTGTCTCCTCTATCCTTCATTTCCATGTTGAGCTAACACACTTTGGACATCCACGACACTTTATCAGAAAATGTCACACACATGATGGTTTTAAAGGTTCCCACCTTTCTCATCGCCCCCATGAGGAACGTGTCCTTCCATCCGCCTGACCCACCTCTGCAACAAGGCTTGGCCATTTGGCTCTGCTCTGTATTCCCCAGTTACCTCCTGATAAAAGCAGAATTTGATTCTGCTCGTTCTTTTCAGAAGAAAACATAATTTTCTGATTGAATTACAGCTAAACACAGGTTCCCCACAGTCCAGAAACACAGTTTCAGCAGCTCAGAAATACTAGTATTTAAACAGCTCATGCTCGATCTCATATGAGCTGCTGGTGCCAGTTGGACCAAAGTTGCCCGTTGCACTGCCAGTCATGGCAGCTTTCTGGACTACCCAATTGGAAGGTGTTTCTGAGTCTTTCAATGGGGCTCAAGACAATAACACATTCACATAAAAGACCCTAGACTCCCTTTGTCACAAGAAGCTCCAAAGTAAGAAATATAAAAAGAGCAAGGGCCATCAATTTCTAAGGCTTTTGAAAAGATGCAATCCATTTTCTTGTTTTATACTCATCCATTTAAAACTGATTTTCTTGAGTACAGCTATTTTAAAAAATCAAATTTTAATGATTATAATTGCTTTAATACAGAAAAAGAAACCTGCCCACTTATAGAGTACAACATGCTTCATAAAATGCCTGGTGAGTCAAGTTTTATGGCAGGGAATTTTGGAATGCAGGTCAGCAAGTGATGCCAGGCACTGTGGGAAGGAGAGGGGAGGAGGAGAGAGAGAAATAGCAATGTCAGAGCAAAACAATAAACATCACCATCCCCTGGTCCAAGATGAAAGGTAGTAATTTGCCAGGGGTGAGCCTCTTAGAATTCAGGGAACAAAGAAAAGTGAAGATGGGCCAAGCTCAAGGAAACTGCATATGGATGTCCTGGCAAGCGAGAGAGTCTGGGACTGTGAGTGCCTACGAAATGGAAGTGATCCACGTGGCAAAGGCCTCTGGTGGGCAGCAAGGGGTATAGAAAGACTCACTGGCCAAGCCCTCAATGATCACGAGGCAGAGGGACATTTAGAAGGTATTTGTACTGGATTCTCATCTGGCTGTTTTTGGTTTATAGATAAAATATGTGTATGTGTGATGTATGTGGAAAAGGATAACTTCAGGGCATTACTTATGGTTTGACCAACACTCTCTTTCCCTTCCTTTGCTTTTAAAGCACACAGTAGGCTCCATGTTTGTTTCAGGAGGGGTTCATGGCAAGGCAGCCTGGTCTTTCTTTCCACAAGCTCAGCACTTTAGGAAGAAGGTGGTTTGAAAAGATAAAGGATGTCCCTAGGCTAAATTATGAGCCTTTGGACTGGGAGTGGAAGTATAATTAATTCATGGTCACACAAAACTTCAAGAAAACTGGATTCTGTGAGGGTCTCCTGGAGTGAATAGAGTCCCATAATCCAAGAATGCCCTGGGGAAAGCATAGCCACCTGAGTAAGGCAGGTTGAGAAGTAAATATTTCAGGGGTTTTACTTCCTTTTGATGTCCAAGCGGTCCCAAACCTTCAGGCCAATAGTAAGGGACAGAAAGAGCATCTACACAGTGGACTGCTACAGCCCCTGGTCAAGTTGACAGGTGAGGAGGTGCAGCTGCATTTGACTGCAAAGTCCCTGTCAGACCACTGAGGAGGTGTAGGCAAGAGCACATGGATTTGCAGTTGCTCAGTTGGTTATCACTGAGCATCACTCATGCACTGGGCCAAGGGCTTTTCAACCGCCAGGATCAAGTTAGCCCTTTTGGAGTTAAGGTATTATTGTCCTCATTTCTTTATTTCTTATCTGCAGCAGGAAACCATTAAAAACTTCCTCCCAAAAGGAAACTGTAAAACCATACGAACCTCTAGTTTTGTTTACTGATCCCCAATCCTCTCTCTGCTACTCATTCGGTCTTTAACAATCCTCTTAACCTTGGGAAAAAAAATCCCTCTCACCCTAAATCCCAGTGGGCTTCATCTACGAAAACAAAAACCCATGAAACTGTCTTCAAACTTCTCTAGACAAAGAAACAGCAAACCTTACTATTTTCTCGAATAAAGAGGAAAAAGGGTTTTTCCTATTATAAACTTATTCTAAGATAAAGGCCCTTTGTCAGGGCAATTGAGAGCAGAATACGGCAATTTCTCCACTTCTGAAATGTTCATCCTACTGGGTCGAAAACTGGTATTCTGAGCTTTCCTCCTTGCCCTGGCTGAATGTATGCAAAGCCTCTCTGCTCCAGCCAACATTGTCCTACACTTGCCCCCTTTACCAGGGGTGTTGCAGCCATGCCTGTGGCCTGAGAGGGGATGCTCAGGGTGACCACAGTCACAGTCCCCTTCCCACCCAGCAGGAAAGGGGTCAAAACACTAATTTTGTCTTCCTCCCAGGAGAGGAAATGGTGAACATGCAATCTCAAGATCCAGACTTCTCGAGGCAGGATGCGGGGTCCCTCAGGATTATATGGCTTTGGATAAGCTACCTCGCCATTCTGTGCCTCGAATTCCTCTCCAGCAGAGTGGGAATACTGACAGCACGTGTGTCAGGCATGGTTGGGATGACTGAGTTAAACTATTCAGACAGTGGGAAAGGAAACACCCCTCCCCCAGAGGGAGGGAAGTTTCACACACAACCCCTTGGTGCTTATGCTCCACGGGCCAGAATGTAGTCCCAGGGAAACATCCTGTAGTCAAGGAAGCGTGATCTTTAGTCTGAGATGCCGTGAGCTAAAATTTGGGGAGTCCTGCTTCTGAGAGAAAGGATGTAGAAATGTGGGCGAACAATTAGCACTTTCTACCAGAGGTATCTCTTGAAAGACTAAGTGGATGGAGATTTGTTCTTGCTACGTAAACTTATTTCTTCTCTTCCAACATCCTATACTGAGGTCTTGCAAGCTGTGCGAGGTGAAGAAGGCATCTTTCTCTAGGATGAGAAATTGTTCCAGGAGGATGGGAGAAAACAATCTAACAGAGGGGATATTCCTAAATGTAGGAACTTTGCTTCCTACAAGGAGCATGAGCAAAGCGGAGTTACCTGAGAATAATTTCATCTGGTGTCACAACTAGCTTCTAAGGTGAACAGGGAAAGCGTTGCAATCCTGATTTTACAGATTAAGAAAATTGAAGCCGACTGAGGTTCCTCGGTTCACACAGCTGTTAAATGCCCAAACCTGATCTCTCATCTGTGACTTCTGACCACAAAAATAAATATTTTTATTTAACTAGCTCTAAAGTGTAGCCTACCTATCGCTACATACAGAACTTTTTAAAAGAGAAGTGGCTCTGAGCCCAGTGGCATTATGAAACAGTTGTATTTTAGGTGTCGGGCGTCTGAATGCTACTCTCAAGCCCCCTGCTATGTAGTCTGTGACTTGGACAAGTAAGCAGTGCTCGTGTGCTTGACTTACCAGATTGAAAAATGTGAAAGCTTCGTACCTTTTCTCTGAGTTCTGTGTAATGTGTCACCAACTGCAGAATAAGCTATTCCCGGGCAAGAATCTAGCCTGTGTAACAGATGGAGAACCACCTGTCCCCGAGTACACAACAATAACTCTGTAATATGTGATCTGTTGAACTGGACGACCTCTAAGGTTTTAGGGGAAAATGCTTAGGTCTGCACAAAGCATCCAGAAGCACTCAGTAACTGCCTGGCGAATGAGTAAAAGCAGCATTGATGTACACTGTTTGGTGCATAAATCATTTGCTACTTGTGGCAAGTGAACCAAAGGAAATTGAGATATTCGAGGAAGCAAGGTGAACCAGACGAGTGTCGAGGAAAAAAATTATTTTTTAATGAATTTAACTGCTGGTAATTAGGATTGGCAGTAAAAATTAGCATAAACACACCATCCCAATGATAATGCGGCTAGAACATTGCTATAAATCCTTAATGCCTCTTTTCAGAAGAGAAAATGACAACTCATCAAAGAACAATTCATCGCGGTTCACCCAGCACTGACCCGAGTACCTCGCTGCTCTGATCTAGGGCACCCATTCCAATTTACCAGGCAAAACGCTTACAGTGGAGAAGAGAAAATTTCCATATATTAATAGTCTAGATGGATAGGTTTCAAATTTCTGGGCTGAAGATCTTTCCATTTTTCAAAAAAATTAGTAGGCAGAAATCTAATATAATAATGATAATAATGGCAATAACTAATGTTTATTATGACTATGTGCTAGGTACTGTTCTAAATACATGCGTTCATTTATTCAAACCTCACAGCACCTCCCAGAAATTGATAATATGATTCCCCCACCCACCCTATTTATACTAGGCGAAGGGAGTTGGAAATAGAGGGACTGAGCAGATCCTGGAGATCAAACAGGCTGTGATGGAAGGAGCCAGGCTTCAGACACAGCCACTGCAGATCCCAGCCATGCTCTCTGCTTCCACATGCAAAACAAATGCGGCAAAGTCGTTCTGGTGGGAAGTGAGTGAGTGTGAGAGGCCATAAGAAACCCTCCCTGCTGATCCAAATGAAATGTGCCTTTAGAGCATCTCGCATATGGGTATCTGAAAAGGTACCGCTGAGGCTGTCCCTGGATTTACTAGACAGAAGTCTCACCCTTTTAAACAACATTTTTAAATATATCTGACCCCTTTGTGTTTAATTGTCCAGAATCAGAGCCAAGATACGGTCATGTCTGAGTGAGGCAATGATCCATTGTTTGGAGTCTCCATTCTGCACCTCACAGCAAATATTCAGAGCAACTACGTATGCCTACACCAGATGCCACGTGATTGTGGGAGAGTAATGACCGAGTGGAACTCCAGCCTTATACACCCAAGAGATGACCAAGAGTCATAGTGGTTACAAAATTGTACTAAAGAGGCAGAAGCTATGGTTTTCATTTCCATGTGTTAGGGACCCTAACTTCAGTCTGTTTCAAAGCCAGTGTTCACATCTTTAATGACAGAGAACTCCCCTGCACCTGCCAGGTTCTTTTCTATTTCTGAGGCCCTTTCTCTTCTTCTTTGTCAGATGGAAAAGAAGGTATTCTTGACTCATACCCCGCCCCACCCCAGTCTGTGATAAATGCAAATGACCAAGCTAAACTAGGCAAGAGAGTGTGACCAACAAACCATCATAAAAATCCAACTACCCTAGGAGACTCTCAGGCATATCACCCTGACTATAACATCAGTGTGATATTTTCTTGTTTCAAAAAAAGTATAATTTTGTATCCCATAGTAGCAAAGAAACTTCCCCAGGTTTTTTTTTTTTGTTTTTTTTTTTTCAAAATTCCACCTTATCAGTCAACTCAGTAAATGTTATCCTCTCTGTTTTTACACCAGTGACAGGAAGAAGACAGGGGCACAGTATCACCCTGTCAGCACAATGTTGAAATCTTGATCATCTTTGCCCCTTTGTAAACCTTCATCTGTCGATCACTTTTCTCCTTAAATACTTTCCCCTCAACAGTGAACCACTCTGTTGCCTCCCCTGACCTGGCCACGGTTGGGAGAAAGCATTAATCACTGCAGAACCAGAGAGGCAGCGTCAGAGGGCAAGGAGTTTCGAGGACAGGCCAAAGCCAGGGTTTACTCCTTGAAGTTAAATCAACCTTTCTAGCGGGATGAATTGGCTGTTATAGAGGGAAAATCCTGTGTTCAGGGAACGGCGTGTAAATGGGAGAGATCTGACATGTCAATGGCATTGAAGGAAGACAGTTTTCATGTTTAAATCTGCAACTTTCTGGTTTCTACCAGAAAAATGAACAGGAAAATGGAGCATATGCACCTGAACTTGATAGGAAATGGGATTTCCAGTTCTAGGCATCCATTCTTTACCAGCAGTTCAATTATTAATTTTTCAGAAAACATAAATCAGTTCACAATAAACTAAATTCGGCTTGAGATTCTGAAAGCCTGTTATTTAAATATGCAACTGGATAACTATTATTCCTGCTGTGATCAGAGATTATAAAATATGCAAGTGGGAGATCGCTATGCTTCACTGATTATCTTTTCTTACATTTAATCCTACTTTTTTTTGGTAGGAAAACAGTTTTATGTACAGTCCTTTGGTGAAGCATGACTACCACAATATCAAGAGTACATAATGGGAACTTTCTAATTGATAGCAATTTCATAGCACTTTTTAAAAATAATTAGAAAATTGCCACACAACTCTAGAAGGCACAGAAGTTGTGCAATTTCATCATGACTGACAAAGAAACAAAAAAACATAGTCCCCATTTTTCCCAAGAGAAGCGGAAATGCAATTTCCTAAGTAAAATCTACTCAGGTTGGAATTTTTATTCGCTTTCTGTAATGGAAAGGCTATTAAATATGTATTGTTTTGTGCTTCCGAATAGTTCTCACATCTTCTCAAGTGAAGACGAGCTCAGCAGCGTATTATGAAAAGTACCGTTCACACCTGTGAGCACCAGTTCACAGTGCAGTGGGCTGGAGAAGGCAAAATAAATTCCCAGACCTAACGAGGGGAAATGTGTTAAGACGAGTGATGGCTTCATTACTTACTCCACAGAGGCCACGGAAAGGAACACAGAAATCTGGGGTTGGAGCTAGCTAGCACTTACTGAAAAGACCTTTAAAGGCTTTTATTTGAAAAAGCAATGACATCTAGTGGCAGGTTCAGCTCATCACTATTGTATACTCAGCGGGAGATCTTGGGCCTGAAGCTGTTGAAAAATACTCCCCAAACAGGCAAATAAATCTGGCATCTTTGATCAACATGACAGGTGGAAAGACAGTTTGCTGCAAACGAAAGAACAGGTTTTTATTTACGAGTGGAGCTTGACAGAATGAGTGTAAGATGGCATTCGAGAGGCGAGGGTGCTCTCCTCTCCTCTTGTATTCCCGGGGGTTGGTGCTTCCTGTGAACCTCACTCAACAGAAGAACTTGAGAGTCGATTCCTTCATATCGATGAGGACTATTGAATGAATCAAATCTTGTTAATGGCTATGCTGGTGACATATGAAGAAATGTCTACTTGTACAACACGATGGGCAAAAGCTTGGTCGTGATCCAATCCCACCCATGGGAACCAGGGAGTCTCAGCTACGGGTTTCATGAACTCCCTCTGAGGAGCTAACCCACTCACGTTCTCTGAAAACGCGTACTGAGCAGTTGTAGGGCAAGGATCCCTTTTTCATACATGCCTACTTAGACACCATAAATGTCACTCTACAAGTATTCGGGGACCTTTGGGGGAGTTTTTTAAAAGTGGTCGTATTGAACTGGAATTTTAGAAATCTCTCTTTCCCCGGAGCATGAACCAGGGGCCCCAGGAGACCCGCTGAGGTCACTGAAGACGGCGTGGGGGACACAGTTCCCTGGATGCCGTGGGGGAAAGCCCAGCCTGCCTGGTGTTACTCCAGCTTGACGAGTTAGACTCGGGGGCTGTGCGGCCTTGAAAGAGAACCTCACAGAGCAGCAAGCTGGTCAGTGGAAGCCATCGAGCACCTTCTAGTCATTTTGCTAATGGTGCAAACTTTTAGGCTTTCTTCCTCCTACCTAACCAAGTGTGTGTGTGTGTGTGTGTGTGTGATCTCAGGGAAAGGAGAAGATAATAAAGCTGACAGCCGTGACAGTGCTTCTCAGAGTCTTCCCGATGCTTCACCTGCTCCCAGACAGATTCCAGAGAGACCCAGCTTCCCACAGAAGTCCCAGCGTGGTGCACCATGCGGAGCGAGAGAAAAAGCCCCCAGCGTGGGGAGGTTTCCCCCCTCACTTACGGCCTCATCCCTGTGTGTTGGCAGGTGGTTTCTCTTGCTCTGGGGAACTGGCAAAACAAGCTCTTGCAATCCCACTCTCTTCCAGCTCTCGTTTGGAGTCAGGTTGCCCTAACATTCCCTGGAAGCACACACAGTGTGAAGATGCGACTACTTTCTCCAATTAACCTCCCAGAGCAAAACCAAAGTAATGCGCGTAGAACTGGCTTAACCATCGAAAGGTTTCAGAGAGAGAAATTTGATTTTAATCTTTATATGTTTTGTGCATATGAGAGGAGAGGGAAGAAGAAACCACTACATAACATGCAGGCAAGAAAGCGGATACCAGAGAACAGCAGATCCTTCTGTGTGCAACCTTTGAGAGGCCTTAAGGCCAAGGAGAGGAAGGTGATAATGGACGGCTCAGAGGTTTGTGGACGTCTACGTAGTCTGGGCCAGGGCAATGGGCAGGAGGATGAGGATAGCAAGGAACCAAGAACTCTCCCTTTGGCGATACTAATATTTATGAGCTCCTGAAGGGAAGAGAAACCTGGGAGACTGATAAGTGATAGTAACAAAAACTGAGAGAGAGTAGGGATTCAAAAGCTACAGGATGCTTTGTCATGGTGAACACCACAGAAGTCCTGGAGGATAACAGCTGAAAAAAAAAAAAGAGCCATTAAATACAGCAGGCAGGAGGCTGGCCTAACCTTTGAGAAGTTCCTTCTGCGGACTGACTGATGCAGGTGACAGTCCCAGCCAACTTAACAGAGCCAGCGAGTAGGGACCTTCTTCTGAATTTACTATCAAGAGAAGTGACACTTGAGCAACAACAGGAAGACCCAAGATCAAATGAAGCTGTAATAATTCTAAGGAGGCGGACATTGTTATATCTTGACAAGCTGGTCAGGGCCAGTGAAGAGAAAAAACCCTGAAGGTGTGAGAGAGCTGGGGGATAAGCCCACCTCCTAGGAAGCCCATGCTGAGTCCTTACGGGTAACACGGCTTCCAGATGCTGGTTTCCCTCAGCCTCTTGCCAGCCTCCCAGTGTTTTCAGAGGAACTGACTCAGCTCACCGATGTCAGGAGCCCAGGGTCAATACTTTTTAAAAACAATAGTTGGCTTCCTTTAGGCAGGCATTTCTTATCATCTCTTCAGACGCACAACCCACTATTTTTGCAATGCCCAGAGATCTAGGTGCCCGAGTCAGGGTGTGTAGTGACAGACACCTGTGGCATCAGAGTGACACCTGGCTGGGGCCCTCCCTGCTATGTGTCCTGCCGGGCCTTTTATTTACAGCAGTTTCTTTCCTTCCTTTCCTTCTTTCCTTCCTCTCCTTTTCTTCCTTTCCTTTTATTTCTCTTCTTTCTCTTCTCTCTCTCTCTCTCTCTCTCTCTCTCTCTCTCTCTCTCTCTGTGTGTGTGTGTGTGTGTGTGTGTGTGTGTGTGTGTGTGTGTGTGTGTGTCTCTTTCTCTCCCCTTTAGGATTTAATGCTACTGATAAACTGCTATGATTTATGACATGCACTTAACAGTCACCCGTTAATGACACCTAAGTCTAGGTCTGAAAGCTTTTGCCAAAACTAATCCGAAACTTAGTGAAGTCGAACCCCACTCATTCCTAGTTGTTTTATAAAATGCCTTAGAGCAGGGGTCTCCACCCCCCAGGCTGCAGACCAGTACCAGTCCGTGGCCTGTTAGGAACTGGACTGAACAGCAGGAGGTGAGCAGTGGGCAAATGAGCGTAGCTTCATCTTTCTCTGCAGCCGCTCCCCAGCGCTGGCATCACCGCCTCAGCTCCACCTCAGATCATTTGGCACTAGATTCTCATAGGAACACTGGTCCCTGGTGCCACAGAGATTGGGGACTGCTACCTTAAAAAAAAAAGTAAATTTTGAAGGCATCCAAAGGTGAGAGGTGCCTTCACATCATGCATGGGTGTCCCTCCGGGAGACACACAACCTCATTCTCAGAATGAGTTTCAATTGTTTTGTTTGTTTTCTGATACATATCTCAAATTCACAGTCAACCACTCGTGCAATTTCCACAAACAAGTCATGATACGTACTTCAGAGTAGGTTTTCTAGATGCCTCAGAGGGCTTGGTTCTCATAGTAATGAGTTTAGCACCTCAAGGGGGTGGGTAGACTGGTTAATTATGCAGCATAATTAACTGTATTCTTCAGAGAATATAGGATGAGCTTCTAGTGTTTTGGTCCCATCTCTGGATCTCTTCTTCAGTCACTCCCTTCATCCAAACTGGGGCCACATTTTCAATGTCAGACTGGTGGAGGAGCAAATTTGGGGAGGAAGAGACAAGTGAAGCTAAAGAAGCTTTTGAGGAAAATCCAGACAGAGTCAGATGCCTTACTCTGAAATATATGGTCAAGTTTAGGGCTACAGATAACACTTCTCCTATTGACAGGAAACCCCTTTCTTATTGCAGGAGAAATCCATCATGTCTGCCAGGTGGGAAAAATGGCTCAAATTACATTCTGTTTTCTCCAAACTGGCACTCAGCAGTCCCTATGTCAGGACCCATCATAAATGGCAAAAATTAGTACTCCTTTTCCAAGGATAGCTGTAAGCCTTGAAGCATCTCACTTGGCAACCAAAATGTGGAGTAGATGGAAGCAAATGGTGATGAGATTTCAGATGACAAGTTCTCAGCCATAATATGAGAATAAAGGGTTTTCATTTAAACAAGTAAATGGTTGTTTCTTAATTCATTTCCCCTTTATTCTGCTTTTAAGTTAATATAAATGAGTATGAATGGGGCTGGGAATCGGGCAAAATACTAATAGTAAATCTGAGCTATGAAAACATAAGGGAGATGAGATTTTTTTGTGCATTGGCACAAGGGAAGAAGTGGAATTGGCATAAGAAGTTACTATCAAAAAATACTTTTAAAAATATGGCTTTCTTTATTCATGAAAGTAAAGAGAAAATAATCAAAACCACTTTCCCCAAAAATGACATATGCACCACGTCTGCTTTCCTTTGATAAGTCATTTATGAAGGGAAATAACTAATGACAGTATCTTACAACCATTACCCCACAAAATTTCCTTAGCAGAGACATTTTCTAGTTCTCTAGTTTCTAAACGCATCTAGGCTGCCAGGTTCTGTACGAAAGCTCTTACTAAACGAATCGCTTTGTTTTGTAACAAGGTCCCTAGCTCTTTCCAGCAATCACAGCCCCCACAGGAAATTCCATGGGGGATTGAATGCCTGACTTTAGACGATGTCTTACTTCAATGGTGCTCAGCATTAGGAAGACAGCATGGTGTGATGTAAGCAATTTAGGGTTGGGAATCCATAAACAGGGGTTCTGTCTCTGCTTACAACTAGAAAGTGATTTCCATGAATTACAACCTCTTTGAAGATCTGGTTCCTCATCTGTTATAAAAAGGGTTTTACATTCTTCAAACTCTTAAAAACTTGCTTTTCCTGTTACAAAAGAATTTGGGCAATCATAATTATCACAATAAGCTAGCATCACTTTTTTAATGAGAGTCCTTCATTTTAAAAAGCCGAGAGATATAATTATCAACTCTTTATAGTCTCTTCCAAGTTATCTTTAATTGCAATCGTAGTCATGCTGATCAATAATATAGGGGGTAAATTATATAATTTATATTTTGTATTTAGACCAGTTAACATGTTCAGGTGGACTTTGCTCTTTCTGTGTCCTAATCTCCATCTGAATCATAAACACCTCTGTTAGCAGCTGTTCCACTGGAGTATCTTTTTCGGAGCACATAGGTGTGAGATTATTAAGACCCACAAAATGCGAGAGAGATAAATATCCTCTTCGCCTATTCCAGTCATACAGTATTTCTTCCTGTGGTGAACATTTTCTGAAGAGTCATTAAAACACTATTTTCCTTGCATAACTAATAGCAGCATGGGGTTAAATCAAGTGAATATATGACTAAATGGAGATCATTTTCTTGGAGAAATTGTTTTTTCATATTTGTCTAAAGCTTGTGAATTGCCTGACCCATAATTTTTAAAAATTATGAAGTAAACACCACATGCACACACTTGCACTCATTTACATATCACACAAAAGAGAAATAGACATCATGTCTTAATGGAAAGTTGAAAATGCAGCAAAAATCTAGACTCTGAGAAGGGGAATTAGATCATTTCAAACAGTAATGGTTCCTGTGTTTTATAGGACACAGACCTCATCCTGACATTGCCATTCATTCAT
This sequence comes from Cynopterus sphinx, assembly GCA_030015415.1. Classification (NCBI taxonomy): domain Eukaryota; kingdom Metazoa; phylum Chordata; class Mammalia; order Chiroptera; family Pteropodidae; genus Cynopterus; species Cynopterus sphinx. Next base: position 3,848,938 of record CM057391.1, read on the forward strand.
TCATGGGTTCATTTGTACCTTCGTTTCAGCACATGTGAAAGTGCCGAGTCCCTGGCTATATGCTGAGAAAATATAGTCTTTATGAAGAACAATTTTTCAATCTAGGACAAAAGAGGACATGTATTCAATACAGCAGTGTTAAGTTTCATAACCAAGGTGTGTCCTGGGGACCAGGTGCTGCAGAAGCAAGCACCCCGTTCCCCTTTTTGAGGCTGTCCTTCCAGACCCCCTTTCCCCACTCTCCATGGTGCTGCTGGAGGGCAGACCTTGCGATACCCAACAGGCTTGTCTCTGGCTTCAGATAGATAGGGTTCAGATGAAGGGAGATACCGTAAACAGGACAGAAGCTGTGAGAATACTGAGGATAAAGTATTTATCCCTCAGTTCCTCCTGGAGAGGTGGCTGCAGGTTGTACAACAGAGTACGTCACCTGTTAGGTGGCTCTATCTAACCATATGGCAAACCATGGGCACTACATCCTCTTGACCCATCAAACCACAGGTGATGATAGCTCCCAGCTATTGCTAGTTCTGGGGTCCTGCACTATCCTTTGTGAGTTTTTCTCAATTCTATCTACGTCTTTGTAATAATCCCTATATTACTCACTTTGAGTATATAGTTTCCTGTTGTTTTCTTAAAATATCACCCAGCAAAAAAATGGGTCAGGAAGGATCATCTTTGGAAAGACAAAGTGTATCACCTGATTACAAAGAAGAAGTAAAATTTGGAGAGGAGAAGAAAGGGATTGGGAAATAGACTTTGAAAGTGGAAGGACTTGCATTTGCCGAATGTAGAGGACAAAGAATGCTTGATTTGTCTGAAGCATCTGGAGTCATTAGGTAAGCAGTGGACCAGACAGCCAGAGGCAGACAGGCCCAGATCATGTAGGGCCTGGTGTGCTATTCAAGGGAATTTGGGTCTCATTATGAATGCAATTCATATTCTTTGAAGCATTTTGTTCAGTGCAGTTTCAAAAGGTCACAATAGTGGTATTTTGGAAATTAGAGGGAAGAGAAGTAAAATTGGAGATGGGGAGAGAATTTATCAGCTTATTAAAATTAGTACAACAATATAGTTGAGAAGTAATGCACACCTGGATGAAGGCCATGGCGAAGGGGACTGAGAGAAGGAAATGCAGAATCATATATTTGATGGCACTTTGTGGCCAATGAAACATTGAGAGAAAAGTATTAAAACCTGCTGGCTTAGATGGCTGGAAAAAAAATGATTCTTGAGGATTTATTATGTACTGAGTACTGTTCTTACAGTTTTACATATTTTACTTCAACATCTAGGGAACAGAGTAAGGGGTATGAACAGTAGGCACCACATGCCAATCCTGTCCTAAGCCTCAATAATCTTCCCTCTTTCCCACTTAGGATCACCTGCTCCTAACAAATTTATCTCCTTCTTTTGCATTTTGCTTCTTCTGATTCACAGCCTTTGGAAGATGCCACCCCTGCATTCCACTTGTCCAAACCTTTCTCAGTCTTCATGGACCATTTTAAATCCTACTCCCTCATTGAAATTTGGTACCAATCATCTCATTCTAGGCATTGCAAATGGCACTTTGCTATACAACTCAATGGGCATTCTCATTTCCTTTTGTGGGTATTTATCTTCGCTGTTGCCTATCCTTTCTTTTTTCTGTAACAGTATATTCCGAAGTAGATCATACTTTCTAAAGGAAAAAACATTTTTATTTTCATATTCCATTACTCCCTAAATAGTGCCTTGTACATGATGGATATTTGATATAAAGCATGCTCTGTCTGCAAGGACTAGATACTGCAGATGTTAGCAAGGATGTTCTATAAGAGAGAAACTATAAGTTAGTTGAAACTTTTTATTCTCCTACCATTCTTTTTTCTCATATACCCAGTGTCTTTATGTTTACCAAGCTCACTTTCTCTGAGGAAAAGTCCAAACTCTACACTCTTTCTGACTCAGGATCTGTACAGACTCATCTGACCACAAATTCCAGTCTCTCAGAGCCATTCCTTTTACAAAATGAGAATGGGCTAACCAGCCTTTTTTTTTTTCTACTTTCAGATAAAAGGTGAAATTTCCAAGCTCCATCTGGAAGAAATGTACTAAATCTATAAACATAACTCAACAGCAGGAACTTAGGCACTATAGAATATATTTGAGACAAGTAGGTTGCTGATTTTCTTGAAATCTTACTACACAGTCCAGTCCTTAATTATTTCTAGAATCTTGATCTGAAGCCTATTAAAATATAAAGGTAATTGGTATGGAATTTTCCCATATTATAAACTTAAAACTTTAACATTACTCTTCATGTGACTTTGGACCCATGTTTAAGAATGGAATACATTTTAATTAAAACATATACTAGGAAGGACAGCTTATTCAAATTTTGCCATATCTTACATGTGTCATGAGTGAACCTTTTAATTGAATCAATTTTAATCCTGTAACTCTTAATGTCTAAAATATCCATTAGTGCATTAGGGCATGAATAATGTTTGTTCTGCCTTTAAGATAAATTTTGTATGTCCTTTTTATTTTTCAGTATAATTGTACATGTGTTATTAAAAATGGAATGTATAAATTATAATATTATCAAAATACTAACTTGTGCTCTATTAATGGTCTCTCACTGATAGAAAAATGCTAGGAAAAATATGGTGACATTATTTCTGAATCAGTTCTAGCTCATTACAAGAACAGCAAAATCTTCAATCTTTTTTTTCTAAAATGACAGCATAATTTCAAAGATCATCATCCATTTGATTTTTATCTAAAGAAAAAAATGATAAGGATGGCTCAAAGTAGCTCTAGAGTTAATAAACTGAATTAAGTGACATTTCTCACTTATTAGTTTTCTTTTTCAGTAACTCAACTTCTCAATAATGTTTTATCTTTGAGGGATAAATTCAATATTTAAGAAATTCATATGGCTATATCCATTTTAAATATCCACATAGATAAGGAATTGGGAAATCACAGTGTGATTGGATGTAGTTTTGAATGTTATCTTAATTATATTCCAGCTTAAGTTATTAAATAATTATTTTTTACCTATAACCTGAAGACCTTCATTATGTGCAAATTATGAGACTACAAAGATTCAATCAGCTACTAAAAGTAAAAACTAAAGTGTTTTTAATTGGAAAACCCTATATAACTTATTAACATTATCCAAGTTCTCTGAAGATCTTAATAATTTAACGTAATATGAGAGAAAGCGGGTTTGGGAGCTCAATACCATTTTCTGTTATGGAAATTTGGATTATTTACTTAATATCTAAACACCAAAAATCTCAGTCATTGACATTCAGCTTCCACTAAGAATACCAAAAAAGCTACATGAAAATATCACATCAACCATAGTTTCTAACAATAAAAGAAAAACAATTTACAAAACTATAACATTTTGTGAGCCTGTCAGAGAACCAAGTGAACTAAATTACAAAGAGCAATAAATATTTTGAGGAGAAATACAACACATAATCTGTTCTACCTTTGGCAGAGCATGAAGGAAGATGTTATTGCTATAACAGCAAGTGAAGGCAGACAAACAGATAAATTTACAGGCTAGCATGGCAGTTTAGCATCACTGGTGAAAATTAAACAGTTTGGAATAACACAAAAATGATTGAGGAAGAGTAGGAAACTAGGAGAGTCTTGCTTGGTACAATAGATGTGCATGTGCTTGATCACAGCCCCCATGGACAGGATAAAATCCTGCCTACTTTTCCACACGCTTCTCTCATATAAAGAAAAGCATTAAGCTTACAACTATTAAAAATAAAAATCAGAAACAGAAAGATGTGGAAAACCACTGGCAATTTAGAAATTAACCAACACCATGTTAAGTATATCTATGGATCAAAGGAAAATATCACAAGAAAATTTAGAAAATATTTGAATGACCAAAAATGGAAAATACAGCATATCAAAATTTGTGGAATGCAGCTAATGCAGTGATTAAAGAAAAATTTACATAAATTGCTAATGTTAGAAAAAAGTTCTCAAATCAATAACAGAAGCTTATACTTTATGAAAATAGAAAAATAAGAGCAATTTAAAACCAAAGCAAACAGAAGGTGAGAAATAATAAAGAGAAGATTAGAAAACAATGAAATTTAAAATAGAAAAACAATAGAGAAAATACATAAACATGAAAGTTGGTTATTTTAAAAGATCAACAAATTGGATAAACTAGATAGATTGATCAAAAAAGAAGAAACAAAAGACAAAAAACTACTAACATTTTAATAAGAGGGGGCATCACTGTATATCACATAGTAAAAGGGGTACTAAGAGAATATTAACAGTATAATATCAGTAATTTTGATAACTTAGTTGAAATAAACAAATTTCTTAAAAGACACTATCAAAATTTCTTCAAGAAGGAGCAAACTGAGTAGCCTGACGTTTATATAATAAATTTAATTTAGAGTTAAAAAATCTTTCCATGAAGAAAACTTGGGGCTCAGATAGCTTCACCAGTGAATTCTGCTAAATATCAAATAAATAAATAATGCAATTGTACCCAAAATCTTCCAAGAAACAGAGAAGAAACACTTCTCAACCTATATTATGAGACCAACACTACCCTAATAACAAAACTAGATGAAGATATTAGAAGAAAAAAAGAAACTACTTTTAAACATAGACATAAAATTCTTTACAAAAAATATTATCAAATAAAATCCAGAATAATATATTATGACAAAGTAGGCCTGATCCCAGGAATGCAATATTTTTCCAACAACCAAAATATCAGTCAATGTAATTTAGCATGTCAATAAACAAAAAAAAGAAAGTCATGTGATCACCTCAATAGATGCCCCCCAAAAGGTATTTGATACAATTAAATGTGCATTCATGAATTTCAGCAAAATAGAAATAAGAAGATACTTCCTTAGAAATGAATATAATAAAATATGGGTATAATGTATATGTTGCAGACTAGAAAATATTGATGAGAAAAAGTAAAGGAAAGTAAACCTAAGTCTTATTCATGAATTAGAAAACATTATTAAGATATCAGATCTGCCCAAATTGATTTACAAATTCAATGTAATATAAACCCACATCATAACTGAGGTGGTGGGGGAAACAGGGGTAGGAGGGATTGTTTTGTGTGCTTTTTTTAAAATAGAAATTGGCAAGCTAATTATAAAATTTACATATAAATGTAGAGGTCTTAGAATAGCCAAAATATTTTTCAACAGAACACTGCTGGAGGGCTTAAACCTCCCCTCCCCCATTTCAAGATTATTATAAAGCTAAAATAATCAGTTATTAGTCTAAGAACACACATGTAGAGCAATAGAACAAAATGAAGAATTCAAAAATAAATCCACATGTATACGGTCACTGGTTTTTGATAAAATTGTTAAAGAGCAAGACTCAAAATGGATCATACATCTAAATGTAAAAGCTAAAATTATCAACTTTTGAAGACAAAACATTGGTGAACACTTTTGTGACCTTGGGTTAGGCAAATATTTCTTAGGTAGAACACCAAAAGTGCAATCTATTAAAAAAAATTAGAGACAAGCTTTTAAATTTTTGTCCCTTTGAAAGATTTAATGAGGTTAAAAGGCAAGCCACAGACTGAAAGTATTTGTAACATTCATATTTTATGAAGAACTTCTATTTAGAATATGTAAAGAATTCTTACAACTCATTAATAAGAAAATGAACAATCTGATAAAAAAATGGAAAAAAATATTTTAACACCTCACGAAGAAAATATTTATAACAAATAAGCATGTGCAAATATATCATTAATTATTAGTGAAACACAAATTGAAACCATAATTTGATATCATTCTATATCTACTAGAATGGCTAAAATTAAACAAAGTAACAATAGCTATTGCTGGAGAGGATGTGGAGCAACTGGACCTCTCAAACACTACTGATAGAAATATTAAAATGGTACAACTATTTTGGAAAAGTCCATATTTTTGTAAAATTAAACACTTAACACATGACACAACAATGGTCCTTGTAGGTATTTATTTATCCAAGATAAATGAAAATATTTCTCCAAACAAAGAGTTATGAGAATATTGTGTTTCCTTCTCATTTTTGTGGGTGCGAGCTCAGTGATGTGATTTTTTAATATCATGTAGACTCCAGGATCATTGGTGACACGGGATCCATGCAAAACTTGGTGTTAGATTATTTTCTCTAGAAGTACTGAAAGAAAATTTTATGAGAAAAAGAAACTCGAACCCCAGGTTTTACCCATGTGAAACTCAGTTGAATGGAGTAGAAAAAGAAAATTAATAAAGAGAAGGCTTAATTTTATCTTGGCATATGGAAGGGAAATTAATTTTGAAGGTTTAATTTCGGTTTGAGACCACAGGTTTTATTTGTCCTTGGCAACAAGCAGACTGAGGTAACTAGAAAGGCTGTGATGGTGTGGCCTTTGAAATGGGTATTCTCAACCATTCTCTTAGACCATAACACATTATTAGAAAAGCAGACACACTAAGGTGGTGCGAGGATTTCCCTGACACTTCCTTCCTTCTTCCTCCAAGAGAAACAGCCTGATTAATTGTGCATTTGGTTTTTTGCCCCAGTGATTGAAAGAAAGAACCAAAGGTGGTAGGATATAAACGTATGAGAGGGAAGCCTCTCTGGGCTCGTCCTCTGCACTGTCCTTTGTGTTTTCTTCAAAGAAGAAAGTTAATCTGCCTCCAGGACAGAGGTTAGCCATGTTTGCCAGGAAACGGGTCCCTGCATTTAAATGAATGAGTAAATTAAATGGTCTGTAAATGCCATCATTCCTTCACTCTGGTACATGCTTTCCATGTTTTATCTTTCCTATGGGAGCGTGGTATACCCTCAAGCTCGGACTAGGAGGCAAGGCAAAGGTCCAGGTTATAAGAACTCTCTTTTGGGATCTCAGGCACAAGTCCAGCCAGTAATAAAGTGTTTCTTTGCTCCTGTGATTATGTCCGTGTGTGTGTAGCTTTCTTGAGGCCACAGAAAAAGTCACCTATAACTTGAGGCAGGATTTAGCTATCCCTGAATACCTTTGGCATACTAATGCCATATAAGCACCTTAATACAATTGAAACCTCAGTAAGGCTTCCAATATATGTCACAATAAAATCAGGAGAGGATGTTTCTACTGCTGATATGGCATATATTTAACCAGATCTAGGAATGTAACTATCTATAGAATGATTTAAAGGTTTAGGAAAACTTATTGGAAGTCTACCGATAGCAACAATTTATCAAGATCCTACAGTGTACCAGGGACCACAGTAGGTGTTTCATGAGTTGTACTGAATTTAAATATCACCATAGCCCTATGAAGTAAAGTTTATTACTCCAATTCTATAGAAATAAGTAATGCCAAGTATTAGAAAAGGTGCAAGGTATGTTTACCCATCTAAGACCAGACCTGAGTATAGAACTTCATCAGTGTAGTATGCAGAAAACCATATCCAAGACACATTCCAAAATGTCAGAACAAATGGAAAAAGAGTAACATACTCCCAAGGCTAAGGCCAAGTTCATGTGGAAAGAGCATGGCCAGAACTTTAAGCCCAGACTTGGCTGGAAAATCAGAAAGAAGAGGAGATGGGCAAATAGAGCTTTTCCTACAGATTTGGACAAAGATTTAATTTGGGGGCGGGGGGGCAGAGGGGAGAAAGGGAAGATATAATGAAATAGGGTCAGTATTTTTCTGACAGTAAACCTGGGACGAGTTCATTTTAAGGGGAAAACACTCAACATGCTAGTGAATGTAACATATAAAAATATAGTGTCCCTGCCCATTAGCAAATATTGTCTAATCAGTGCTCCGAAAGGTAACCAGTTAAACTTCCATTCCTCTGTTTCGGGGAGGTTGAAGACGGAGGGTGGACATGATGAGTCTACAGAGTTTCCATACCAAAACACCGACATTTTATATCTGGTAAAGAATTTACAAAAGTCGCAACTACTGAATCTTTAGAAAGGGGTATATTTTCCTTTATCTCTCTCTTTCCATCATGATAATGACCTCCAGGTCTCTCAGACTTATTCTCAGAGATTTATCACATTCATCCTTGTTAATAGGTATTTGCATTTAAGTCTTATCTCTCCCCAAAGATGGCAAATATGCCTTATTCCTCTGTGTTCCCTGCTGTGCCTTCCATATATTAGTAGATCTGTCAATATTACTTAATGGAATTAATCTTCCTACTGCTTTTTTCAAGCAATTAGCCAAACCAAAAGGAGGAAACTCAGAAGTTTTATTCTGTTTCACACTCTGACTCAGCTAACTTTTATTGACTCTGGGGTGATAGGTAAATTTTAGCCAAGATTTTATTACTTCTTGGCAAGTTACTTCATTAAGACTTTATTTGAACTTTCAAAGTTTTTGCTAGAGAATAATGGTCAGTCTCAGATCTACTGAACCGGATGACAGAAATTCCATTTGGCATCATTTATTATATCCAAACATTATTATACACTCTCATTAATTTTGTCATCTCAGCTGTGAGAGATCTAATCTTACAAAATGACTTAGAGGAAAGGCTAAAGTATAATTATGGTTTCTGTATGGAAAGACCCATCAGTCGAAAATATAAAATAACTCATCATCACCAGTCAGATCACTCATCACAACAGAAAATATCAAAGAGCTGGTATTTTCCTTCCCCTATTGTGTATTTGGAGGGGCAGGAAGATCAGTTTTACAGCTGATTTTAAAATCACCAGCTATTAGAAATGCTATGTACTGTGAAAATAACTTCCCATGTTGAACGAGTAATGTTTACAGAGTTCTATGATATTAAAGGAGTTTGGGCCAAACCAATTCTCAGGACTGAAGCAAGGAACTGTACAGGGTGATAATTAAAGGTTCCGTTAGTGTCCTGTCCGATGAAGCGGTGTCACTTTATGTGTCTTTCAAAGCTGCTTTCCTGTATCTTTCAAGAGAGTGTAACTTGGTTTCAACACCCACTTGAAATAAACTCTAGTCTCTTGAAATATGGAGGTATCTTTGTGCATTTGCTGAGAAAACACCCGTTAAATGTAGCAACAACTTGGCATCGACTCAGACACAACTGGTTACTCTGAGCCTTCTGGGACCTCTGAAGTGAGCCTCTCTCTGGCCCATTAAGGCAGACTCCTTGCATCCCTAACCATAGGTTCTCTACCAGTTTTGATGACCATGTCTCCTGTCCTCACTCATTATTGGCAGCTGCTAATCTAGAATCTCTATATTTGCTCCAAAAGAAACTTTTAGCTCTATATGGACAAATTTTGGCTATATCCCATACCTGCTATTAGAGCAACCTTAGCTGCCATGCAGCTCAGACCCTGGCCTTGCCCAAGCTCAGTCTAAAACCAGACCTGGTCCCTGACTGTGTCTCAGAATAATTGAACCCTTCCCAATCTACGTTTCTAGCTCTCTGTAGAATAAGTCAGTGTTGGGCAAAATAAGGGGTTTGGATCAGTACAATTACTATTAAAAGAGGAAAAAGCATGCAGGGGAAAAATAAAATCATGTGTTAAAGGAACTTTCTCTCCATGAAAATTATTTATACATTTTAATTCTTTTAATTTAAGTTAAAAATTAGAAACCATTGGCAGTCTGTATTTCCCAAGGTGCCCACATGCCATAACGTGTTTCAAATATTCTTTGCTGATGATACTTTCCTTTGGAGCTATTATTTAATTTTATTTTATAAAATTGGATTATACTCCTCATGGAAACATATAATTAAATCTCTTCTGCTCAGGAGAGGTTAATTGTTTTAAATGACAATTGTTATTACATTTTTCTATGACAACATAAAAACAAAGTTTCTTTTGACACACAACTTTTGGTAAAAATTATGGAGAAATCAATCCATAGAAATAGGACTGTGTCTGACTCTTGTTGCATTCAAAAAATCATTTTTTTTCACCAGAATTAATTAATTTTAGCTAAGAGCACTAAGAACTAATTTACTAAACTGAACTCATGGACTATTTTAGAAATATAATTTGAATTCTCAATAAACTTACTTGTATAATCCATAATTTGTATTTTCTGCCAAAAGATTTGACCTATTATTTAATGAACATTATTGACAAATAGCTTAATTAGTTTTTAAAATACAAAATAGTGTATTAAGATCAAAAGCTCTAATATCTCTGAAAGGATCATAAGAACTTGAAACTAGATACGTATCTGAAGAAGAATAAATACCCCTGAAATTTTGAAGTATCACTGCCATATCACCTACTTATTCTTAAATGTCAGGTTCATGTGAGTTAAATGTTAGAAGTCTATAAAGTTGTAAGATAAAGGTCTTGGATACATAAATAAGTTGGCAGCTACTAAGGAGGAATTTTTACGCTTTTAATAACTTAAGACAAAAGAAAATTTCAAAAAAAAAAAAAACCATGCCCATCTTTCCTTTTTTTCTTGACATGGAAATAATAATTATTTAGCAAATCTTTTTATTATTATTATTTAGTGCTTATGGCTGAAATAGATCTGGTAAGAAAAAATCAGTATTATCCTTATCGAGTATTTCATAGTACAAAGAGGATCTTTAAAGAGGAAAATATGATATTGCTGCTTGTGAAATGAGCACACTATACCTGGCCCAAAACTAGGAAGGCATGGTTTCTGCCCAAGGGAGTTACTAGCTATGAAATGTGCACAAAGCCATTTGTGTATGACAAGAAACCAGATGTTCATTAAATGTCAGTTACAGGAAGTGCAGGCTTTCAAGCATCTCTAAATTTTTCCCCTTTCTTCCTCTTATAACTTCATATTTTTCCCCTCTTCTTCTTACACTTTTCTTGCAAAAGGGATTTTCATAGAAAGGGCAAATGAAAATCTTGCATTTTGAGGACAAAAGAGTAAAGAAAGGGATAGTTTGGGTACAAAGGGCTACCGAAGGAACTAGAGGACACCACAGAGAATAGAGAAAAATCTAACCAGGACACAAAAGACTTAGAAAGGAGCAAGGCTGAGAGGTAGAACCAATTTCTACAGCTTTTCCCATGTCCTCTAATGCTGAAAACTAAATATTCAGTCTTACTGATTTTCTTCGACTCCACTGGGATTGCAGAGGAAGAGACAGCTGTTCAAAACTGGTGTCACACCCCTCTGCCTTTATTCCACTTAGTTACGTTGACTAATTCTGCAGATGTTGACTGAAACAGGTAGGAAAAACATCTTCAGGGTCAATTTGGCATCCCATTTGGCTCTGAAATATTATTTTAGGAAAAGTTAAAGTGATTGCAATTTCTTGCCTATATTAAAATAACTATGAATGCATACCATGAATCAATTCCATTTACTTTTGTTTTCATAAATTCATAATGGGATAACTTTGAATGAGTTCACTAAAGCAAATGTTGATCATCTTTTAATGACATGGGACCCAAAAGGAAAGCTAGAATAGTTAGAAAATTTGGGATTCTGCATGCATAATCCTAATGACTTCTCACAATTCTTATTATCTTATTATCCCCTTTCTACAAAAGAGGAAACTGGAGTTTACAGAAGTTAAATAACATGTCCAAGGCCACACAATTAGGGAGTGACAAGGCAGGACCAACTCAGCCAGCTCCAGAGCCAACACCATGATTCACTGCATATATATATACATATATATATAAAATCACATTTTGTTATATGGATGAACCTTGAGGATATTATGCTAAGTGAAATACATTGGTCACAAAGGACAAACATTGTATGATTCCAGTTTTAAAAAATACCTAGAGTAGTCAAATTCACAGAGACAGAAAATAAAATGGTGGTCACCAGGGAAGAGGGAAGGAAAAGTTATTGTTTAATGTGACTTCAGACTTGCAAGATAAAGAGAGTTGTGTGGATGCACGATGGTGCTGGGAGCACAACCATGTGAATATATCAAATGCCATTGGAATGTACCCTCAAAATGGTTAAGATAGTAAATCTTATGTGTGTTACCACAAATTATAAAAACTAACAAAAGGACCATTACTATGATTCACACTCAAAAATATTGAACTCTTAGTTAAAACTTTAACTGAGTGAGAGACTGGCAAGAAATAAAAATCGACAGAGTCACTGACCCTTAGCCATGGCGAAGGCTGGATACCCAAAAGAACGCAACTAGCTCATCTAGTTACCAGGTTGGGTCACTTCAGATGTTTTTAGCAGAGTAATTTTTTCATGGAGGTCATAAATATGTATACATATATATATATATATACACAAATAATTACTGAATGCTTACTGTGTACTAGGCTGTGTAAGTCCTGGGAATAAAGAAGTGAAAGAAATAGATATTATTCCTCTCATTTTCCAAAAATGGACAGAAAAGCCGATGAATCTATGATTGACAGGTTTAAGCCCTTCTATTATTTTTACCCTACGAGTCCAGATAGTATCTTCCATCCCCAGGCTGTTTTCTTAATCAGTGTCTCCCAGGCTTGGGTATTAACTACTTCTTGTTTTGATCAGGAAAGATCTTTTTAATGACCATCAAGTCAGAAAAGAAAATTTTCACATAGAAACAATAGTTAACACTTGATGTTATCTTAAATAATAATCAAATAAATATAAAACATTTATTTTTAACTCATGACCTGGACCTTATCTTTTTAAATCTTTTTTTTCCATAAAAAAAGTATTTTCAAGGGCATTTACTTTCCTTTGAACATTCTTCTGGATCAGCATTTAGAAACCACTGGGCTAGGGGTCAGCCTCTTCCTCAAAAGTCTGGGCCAGGTTATCTCTACCTTCTTCAGAATAACTAATGGCTCTGTGGGCTCCCACCTTGGCTGTCTTTGAACATTAAGACCTATAAGGTAATAGATATAAATAGTAATACTTATAAAATATCTAAAGGTTTCTGCCAGAGCTCTAACAGTCCTTCCAGCCATTAAGTGATAAATTCAATTCAAACTCATTGACAAATTCTGAATGAATAACCTCCATGTACCAGGTAATAGGCTAAGTACTAGACATAAAATTTCTCTTCACTATAGAATGGATGAGTGGATATATCATCTATTATCCAAACTGGAACACCTTTGAGAATAAATGGAGGCTCTGTTAATACTTATGCCGGGATTGACCCAAGCAAATTAAGACATATGGTCACTGCTTAAGGAGATCTAAATTGATAAGTAGTGTTATCAAATTATTATGAAAATTCAAAGGAAAATGCACATAATCTGGGGGGATGGGTAGGATGAAGGATGGTGATCAGGGAAAGTAAGGTTTTAATCAAATCTCATAACATTAATAGAATTTTACCCTTAGGAAGAAATTAAGAAGTACATTTTCCACAAAGGAAACAGCAGAGGTCTCATTAATATATTGGTGCAATTCTAATATTGCCAGTTGCAGTGGAAGATATTAAGGGTTTATAAAATAAGTATTTGTCATAATTCTTTATCTCCAAGGAGTTTATAATTTATTAAAAATGTAAAAAAAGATTTGTAAGACAAATGAATAAACAAGGCTTCTCCCTTGATTATAGACTACATACGCAAGATTCTGATATTAAAAAAAAAAACTACCAGAAAAAAAAAAGTGTGGGGAGAAGGAAAAGAAAGAAATTGAAAGAGAGAGGAGAAAGAGGAAAGAAAAGGAATGAGGGAGAAAGGAAGAAAGGCAAATTACCAGCATAATTCAATAGCTTCTTAACTTCCAATAAATTCCATGCCAGTTTTCTGGATTCAAGAGATATTTCAAGTATGCATGTACAAAACTATACGTTACAGATTATGGTACAGATGCAAGGACCATATTTTCAGAAGCTGTTGTTCTGCATAGTTCTGGAATTACTAGCTGAAGGCGAAGCTGGTCTGGCTCGTAAAACCTTTGAATTGTCTTTTACATGATGTGCTACTTCCTGGAACTCAAAGTATGAGTGTCTCCCAACTCAAAATTTGTCTATTTGAATGAAATTTATGTAAAACCTGTTCTACCATTATGATATTCAATAATCTTCTCCCAGGGTCAGCTTCCCATCATCGTGACAGCCAGAACATTATTAGGTAAGAATCAATCTACCACACTGTCCTTTACTACCTATTCCAATTGCTATTTTTCATCCTCTTTTGATGTTTGGACTAACCTTCATTCAAACTGAGGAGATCGAAGATTATGTTGTCATTGTTAACTGTTATTTTATTTATTTTAAAATAGGCTTTTTTGCTTGCTTTTTCAAGAATCATACATAATAATGACACATATAAAAATGTGCATTTTGCCAGAATAGCCAATCTCTTCGTCCATGGAGGGAATGTAAGTATAGAAAGCCTGACTTACTTTGCTTTAATTTAATCCAATTATCTAAGCTCCAAATGTCAGGGAAAAAAAAAAAAGAACTTATGTGAATAACTGGTTCAGTCTGAACAATTAAAAGTAGGTTAGGAGGTGTCAGTCATCCCATACCCTCAGAGGCAATGAAGACAATTTCAAATCTCATGCTTTTTCTTGCTGTGAGCCACATGAAGCTTAGTAAATTATAAACATATTTGTATGCTTAATAAGTGCCCATTCTTCTCTATACATGTCATATAAGCACAAGTACATTTTGCTTATTTCTGTGTTGTTTACAGAATCATCTAACGACTCAAATCACAGAACCCCGTAAAAAAAAAAAAATGAGATTTTTTTTCACATGAAATGTGGCCCAGAGAAATAAACATTTGATCAAAAGCTAAACAGATTTAACCAAGACTATCTGCCAGAAATTCACAAAATTCGATCCTCAGTAAGGGAGGAAAATGGTTTCTTCTTTGAGGGCATGTAGCTAATGAAATTTGTTTTCATTGGGAAGGTAAGGCTGGTAATCACACATCGTTATAATCACTTCGACACCTGCTGCTCTCTCCTTGCTCTCACTGCAAGTTCACGTTTCACTGAGAAGTCAGAAGCAATCCTAAGAGAATGCCCACAAGCTCTGACCACAGCGTAAACACATCTGTGCTCATAAACTCGGCCTTCTCTTTTCTAATATGAGTGTCCTATTTATTCTTCTCACAAAGACCAAGCCCTTCACCCTTACAATAAATTTAATCCTCTTATCTTCCCAACAGAAATCACTTCCATGACTCTCTCTCTGTATTCTTAACGGTTTTTCCTCTACTAGATTATTCCCATGGGCATATAAAATTCAATAATATTGCACATCAGTGAAAAGGAAGAGAGCGAGAAAGGAATGGGAAGGAAGGAAAGGGAAGAAGAGAAGAAATGAGAAAAGTTAAGGAAAACTCGCCCCCGCTACTGCCTCTCTTGTACTTGACACAAGGCTTACCTTGTCAAGATTAATCCCTTTTAGGCTGGTCTCCCAGGAAAGAACTCATCCTACAGAGCTCCCATGGAAACCAGGGAGCTAGTACTTGCAATTATCAATCCTGGTCAACCAGAAACTTGAACCCCAGCACTGTGAGCAGTTAAGGCAGGGATTGGAGGAATCAGGCGAGAACCAAATGATCACAGCAACCATTGATTACATCAGAAGAGGAGTTGCTACAGCTTTAAATCCCCACAGCCCAAGTTCAAAACCCTCCTCTTGGAGTCTGATACTAAGCCCTGCTAGATCTCTATGAACAACCCTAAATGCAATGGGCAAGGGGGGCTCAAGCTCCTGATACTGGTCCTGCTCCTATGAGTGTTTCACCAGCAAACACTGCTCCAACAGACCTGGCAGGTGTGCTGTATAGCCATTCATTCAACACAATTGGAACAACCACACCATGTGTTCGAACTTCTCAGTAATTACAGGGCCATCTCTCGACCTTATTCTCTTGTGAACCCACTCTCGAAAGACTGTTTCCTTCATTCCTCTGAACAAGTCACAAAGATGAACAATAACTCCCAGTCATCATCTCCATCCTTATTTTAGTAGGCTTGTTAATAACTTTAGAGCATCTCTTCCTCTCTCCTGAAACAGTGACTTAGCCTCCGAAGTGCTACTCTCCTTTGGTTCACCTCATACGTCACTCTCTCCTCCTCAGTTTTCACTGCTGAGTCTTCCAAGCTCTAACCCCTGAAATACCCCAGGCCTCCGCTCTCAGAACTCCTCTATGTAAACAACTGCTTCCAGTTCCATCTTGAGTAGAATTTAACTTCAATTTTATCCTGATGACTTTCAAATTTATGTCTAGCCATGACCTCTTTCTTGCAGGTAAATACTCATCTCTCCAATGTCCAAACCTGACATACTTCAAAATGAACTGCTGAGTTGCCTACCAAACCCTCTCTTCTGTAACCTTACCCATCTGTATTGCTCAAAACAAAAGATTTGGTAACGTGTTCACTTGCTTTGTTTTATACCCCACATCCAACACATCAGAAAGCTCTGCCACCTCTATCTCCAAAAATAGGGCAAAAATCTCATCCTTTTCACATCTTCTATTTTTCTCTTCGTAGCATTTATCGCCACTTGGCATATTATATAATAATTTTTATTGTCTATATTCCTCCCCTAGAATGTAAATTCCATTAAGGCAAGGACTCTTGTTCTTCTCTCTACTATACTCCTAAGACCTAGGACAGATCAGCCTTATGTAGGTGCTCATTATATATTTGTTAAGAGAATAAATAAGCATAAGTATTAAAATGATAAACAAATTAAACCATGTATCTTTATGTGTAAATCATAGTTTAACTAAAAATACAATTATTTAATATTTCAATGAAAAGCTTCTAATAGTCATGCAAGAGACTACTTTGAGATGGCTGATTAAATACTTTATTTCTGAAACTAAATATTTATCTTTGGGTCATTTTTTAAAATCCATTTATTTGGTTTTAAACTAGTTATACAATGAACTGGGTCATTATTTTCAAAACACCTTTCAGCCCCTTTGAAAGAACCCCACATAGATTATTATTTACTCTTTTTACTTTTTCATAACATTCTCAAAGATCAAGCAAAAAACACGTGTCAAAGCAATTTCTCCCCGTTTCCTCTGATTAAAATCAATATTCTTCCTGCTCTTAACACCAGTAAAAATCAACACAACAGCTTCTGTTAGCTCAATAGAATGTCGAGTGACATCTTAGTGCAGTGTCACCAGCAGGGATATTAACAAGGACTACCAACAGCCTATAATCATTGTTGTTCTTATTATCTACAAAATGTCATGTGTGCATATGGCATTTTAGAAAGCAATGAAAACAAGGCTCCTGTCTCAAGCAGTTTAGAGCTTATTTAAACAAAGAACTACAGAATAAGGAGGCAAAACTTGAAAGGTGGGCAACACCTGCTGTGGTCGAGAAAAAATGTGACTGATCCAAGTGGTTCAGGCAGGGTGCTCAGCCTCATTCCTACTCCTGTGACTGTAAAGCTTGATTCTGCTCTTGGATCACAAGCAGCCATAACCCTGATTGGCTTTCTCAAAACACTGCTCTTATTAGTCATGGAGAAGAGAATTTAAAACATAATCCATCAGCAAATACACTGTTAGAAATGTCCAACAACAATACAAAGCCACATTCCACCAGTAGTTGCAAGCAACATCTTGTAATATTTTATTACTTAAAGAAAACTTACCTTTCCAAAGAAATCTTATAAAATTTACATTGAACTTAGCCAAGTAGTGAACTTCTAAATTTATATAATTTAGAACATCTAATTAAGGATATTAGCAATGAGGATTTTATTAATAGGTAATAGTAACTTATTTCAGTTACTAAAAAATGATTTTACAAATATGTAAAAATATTCATTAAAGGGACTAGATACAGCAACAACAAAAAAAATAAGAGAAACCTAAATGTTCAAAAGAAATTGCTTAAGGAACTGGATAAGAAAATTAAATGTATACCACATGTATACCTCACTACTAATGGAAATTTGAATCTTTATGAGTAAAGAAAGTTTTTTTTTTATTATAAGGCAGCATGTGTCTAATGATCCTATTAGGATATAAATACACACACACACTTATACACATTCACATATTTTAAACATATGAATATGTACATGGAGAATGTAAGACAGCAAGAGTGTGACAGAAAGTTGATGAGTGGCACAGAAGCAAAAATAAGGCAGATACAGAAGTCCTTATAGAGAGAGTGGAGAAAAGCATGTAAAAAGAGAGAAAGCTCAACAAAGGGACCCGGTCAAGACACCCACAGAATGGGATACCCAGGTTGAGTTACACCCACAGAGACTCATGCAGACAGGAAGCAGTCTGGAAGGGCGTATACTGAAAAGTTAGTAGTGGTTAAGTCTTAGTGGAGAGGTTGTAAGTCATTTTCACTATGTCTTTCTATATTACTTGATTTTTTTTACAGTGAAAATATACAGCTTTCATAATCAAAAATAACAAAATATAAAACTACTTAGAAAAAGAACTAAGAATGAAATGGCACCTAAGAATGAAACGAATATACTTCAAACATAGTAATAAACAATTAAAATCTTCAAATTTTTAAGCGCTAACATTTAATTAAAATTTCAATGATTTTTTTAAATTCTAGAACTTTTGGTTTCTGCTTCCTTAATAATGTATCTTGGTATTGTCGTAAGAAAAAGCAGGGAGCCTAACTTCCAAGTGCCTCTTAATTTATTCTACAAGACCCAGTGTAGGCCAAAAAAAGTTATTTCTCATTCAGAATATCATTTCCATAGGAAAACAACACATACCTAATTGTATTTCATCTTTTCTTTAAATATCAGAACTTCAGAGTTTGAGGCAATTTCACCATATCTAAGTAGGGACAAAGCTAATCACCATCATATCATCCAAAATCAGATACCGAAGGAAGTTTTCCAGGGAGAAACAGGATTCTTGATCAGAATTATATAGTTCTTAAAAGTAGCCTCAGAGACAGATCCAAATGTAAGGAAAAGTTTGCAAAGGTAGACATAATTTTTGCTTTTTAAAAGATCAGGAAACATACACAACTTCAGCAGATCATAAAATAAGTCTGTGGGCCCAAGAGTAATGAAAAATCAACTATTTTTAATTTACCAAATTATGGTTTTTAATTCTTTCACCAACCTATAAAAAAGTCATTAGTCCAAAAAGCAAAGCTAAAGATGTTCATTTTTTTTAGTATAAAACCCCTGGTATATAAATTTTATTTCTGATTTTAAGTCAGCAGCTTTTAAATCACTAGAGAAACTGGATATTGATAGTACAGCAAACTAGCGATTTTCCATTTATATTAATTTATTATTCATACAAATATTGCTGTCATATTAAAGTAACATCAGACAAACATAATGTTTAGAAGATTACAGATTAGTTTTCATTCCTACCTAAACTTTGAGTAAGCCTGGTTTAAAGTCTGTTACTCTAAATATATTAATTTCAAATACATGAATAGAATAAGTCTGAGTCACTGGAAATTTATTAGTAAATATTATTTACAGAAACTATGATAATTCTCTTAAAAAACTTCCTTCACAGTATCACTGCTTGCTCAAAATAATTCAGGAGTATTCTATCGTTTTCAAAATAAAATTCTGAAATTAAGCAACTTCCATGAATTTCCAACCAACTATTCACTATTTCTGAACTTGAATTAGACTCATTTATTGTGATCTTTTCATTATTGGCCATTCACATACATTTTATTGTCATGTAAGGTGACTTATAATCATAGATATATAATATTAAAATATATGTTAGCAGAAAAAGAACGGTGAAAAATACAGAGATGCCCATTTAATCAATTGAGAGTAGGGGCCCAGGCGTCCAAAACTTCAAAAGCACTTCCTGCTGCACCCAGTTCATTAAAGCAAAGTTAGAGCTTGGAAACTGTTCTAGATCGTAGACCGAGTGACACTACCTCGTGGACTTATGTGACACTGCAGTTTCCAGTGCTTCATAGAAGCGAATAATTGATGTATACCCCGCTCCAACCAGAGATTGTGCCATGACATGCCTCGGCATGTTCCTCTCAACAGAGCGTCTCCCTTGAACTCTACTTGTTTTATCTACAAAATACTTCGGCACAATCCTGTATGAGGTCTCAAGTGACACTGCAAACGTCTTTATGTACATGTGCATTCTCTCCTCCTGACTCCCAAGGTGGAGATGTTACTTACCCCTGCTCTGGTCCTCTTTCCTCTCCTGTATACTCATCTTCACAGGGTTGTACGCTTGCTCCCTCATCCTTCCTTTCACCATCTTTCTCTCATTATCTCACAGCTGACCTCACTCGTGATTTGTTCCAATTGTGGAGCTCCCAGTTCCCTCACAAAAACTCCTCCACCTGCTTGGTTGCTTTCTAGGATGTTCTTCCCATTGATGTGCTTAAGTGGAAACAGATGACTTCTCCTAGGACAGGGCTTTTCTAACAACTCACCTGGATGAGAACTGTGATCTGCACAGACTGAGTTGCAGTGAGGGCATGTACATCTTCTTGGCTTCCAACAGGCTCTTCTAAATCAATTTGCTCTGCCCAAGTTTCGAAGGAAGACATCCTCTGGTTCCCATACCGTCAGCTACACTAGCCTCTCCCCTTTCGGTGATGTCACTTCACAATTACTGCACATTCATTGCACGTGTCAGCATCTAGATCACTCAGATCGCTTCCAGTAGTTCCCAGAGGGACATAGCACTAATAGAGGGGCTCAGAATCTCTTGACCTGCTCCACCGCCACTACCTTCATCTTCACTCCCCAACAATATTTCCCCCTCAAGACCATATAACGAACCTTATCATCTAGCCAGACGTCATCTACCTTGGAGAAAAGGAATTCGACAGCCAGCTTCCTGGTCACATTATTTGAAACAGCTGTGATCCCAGGTCTCGCCTCCACACCAGGCTTTTTCTCTTGATTCATTTTATCTAGGAAACCTCAGTCATACCAATAGATTCAACTCCCTCTTATGCTCTGATATATCCACTAAATCTATTTTTCTAACCCAGATTGCTCCCCTAAACTACAAGCCTATATGGTTAGCTCTGCTGCAAAATTCTAGTAAGTTGCCTCATAAACACTTTAAACTTATAATCAAAGCCTGAATTTTCTCACCCATCCCCTCAAATCTACTTTCTTCTGCCCTCCAGTTTATCACAGTAATGCTACCGTCACCTACCACACAGCCAAACACCTAAGAGAATCGCCTTAGATCCACCTCCTCACCCTACTACACAATTACCAGGTTCTGTGCATCTGCCCTCCTGACTCCCACTTTGTCAGGAATATCTGCTGTTTTCCCTCCCAGAATCAATTTTCACCTTGATCTAGGAACAGACCCCGGATTTCCTTTTAGGCAGCTACCTCTCACAGCTCAGAAATATCTGAGAAAATGAAATAAGTGCTTGGCTGGGGACTAGAAAGAGGGCATGTGTGAACTGCTTTAAGGCATGATACGAATTTAAGGGTCGCTATCCCACAGGAGGAACACGCTAGGTCCCCCCTTGCAGTGATTCGTTACTATCTTGCTTTTAACCCTCAGAGTTTTATTATTGTTATTAATAGAATAGGATAGCCTTAAAAAATAATTTTGAGCAGCTAAAAGAATAATTTGCCCTCCAAGAGGAAAGAAGAAATTGCTGTCTGCTCTCTTCACTGTGCCTGTCATTCAGGTTAAAATGGAAGCAGGTCTACCTGCAAGGCACACATCACTCAGCTGCCCCTCACACGATTGTTCTGAAGATAATTTCATGAGCCACATTTTTAACACCGTGAATCTGACCCCAGAATGCCTGCCATAATATTTTGGCAAGATTTCTTATTAAAGCATTCACTTCAACCTTAGATAATGGCTTTTTTATTGTATACCTTCTTGTCGAAAGAAAGAAAGAAAGAAAGAAAGAAAGAAAGAAAGAAAGAAAGAAAGAAAGAAAGAAAGAAAGAAAGAAAGAAAGAAAGAAAGAAAGAAAGAAAGAAAGAAAGAAAGAAAGAAAGAAAGAAAGAAAGAAAGAAAGTCGGTCTTCTTCTTAGCTATTCTAGTCTCATTTTCCACATCTGTAGGATGAGAGACTAGACAAGGGGATTTATAAAGTTCCTTCGGCTCTAATAACCCATGATTTGAAAACACACTAAGCATTTAAGTTGGCAGCACAGTCAGATGGAATGACCTCTTACCCTGCATTACCATTCAGAGACAGTGAAAGCTGTCATTCGTGTGTAGATGCCTTGGTGCAAGACAAGTTGACATTGTTTCACCAGGACTTGGGGGTAAAAAAAAATGAAGTCTGAGACCACAGTGAATTACAGAAATTGGTTTCTATGGAGCTAAAAGGTAAGTTTCAAATATGAGGGAGCTATCGTCTTCTCTTTAAATGTTAAGCAATTCTCTTAAATCCCACTTACCAAAAGACATAATCACAATGACATTTCCTAGGAATCCAATAAAAGGCACCAAGAACAACTACCCTCCGTCAACGTCTTCTATTATAACATGAGTGATTTATTGAAATTTGAAGTTGACAGTAAAAGTCTCATAATAGGACATACTATAGATCAATAAAACAAAGGTGAAACAAAAAGAAATTAGAGCACACGCCTGACATTTTAAAGATACATACTCACAACCTATCACAGGAGTCAATTCTTCTAACACATTGTAGCCATGCATATTAGTAAAATATGCACTAAATTAAAGGTTTTAACTTGAGTCAGGTAATAGGGTCTGACTATGGGTCAGTCCCCTGAGACAACACAGCAAAGATAGACTTTTTATTTTATTTTATTTTTTTTTGCTATGACACTTTCAGGGGATGCAAAATATGAAGTGAGTTTTCCTTCAAATTGTACCTAGAATTCAACCATTTTTTCTCCATTTCTATTGCTACTACCCTGGACAAAGCTATCATCTCTCATCTGATTACTGCAATTGCTTCCTTTTTGGATACCCTGCTTCCACCCTGGCCCCTTATGTCTGTCACTTGTAGCCAGACTCATGCTTTAAAAATGTAATGTCACTGCTGCATTCTTTGCCATCCACTGGTTCTTGTATCGGTCAATAAAAGCCCAAGTGTTTCCCATGACAATGCCCTGAAACATAGCATCAACATTGTCTGAGAGCATTAGAAATGCAAATTCTCAGGATCCACCCCAGACCTGCTGATTTCTAAACTGGGAGTAAAGAGATCTGTCTGAACCAGCCCTCCAGATAATTGGGATGAACACTAATGTGCAAGACACACAGACTTACAGAACCATCCATGCCACCCACCATCACCACCTCTTTGACCCATCTCCTTTTAGTTTTCCCTTTGTTTACTTTGATATGACAGCTTGAATACTCCAAGCAGGCCCCAAGCTCAGGTCCTTTGCGCACGTTGCTACTTATACCCAAAAAACTCTGTGGTATCTGTGTAGCTTGTTCCTTCGCAGCCTTCAGGTCACTATACAAATGTCATGTCTTCCCTGATGACCCTATATAAAATAGTAAGCCCTGCTTCCAGAACCCCCTTCCTCCTTACTTTGCTTTTCTTTCTGTTACATTTGTTATCCCAGACATAATGTTTATCTATTCATAGCCTATCTCATACACTAAAACATAAGCTCCATGAGGATAAGGTCTTTGTTATTTACAATAACTAGTGTCAGACACGCAAATATTTACTTAGTGTCTGAATAAATGGATGAATCTAGCTCCCATGTCTGAGAAAGAGACACAGAAACGGAGGACCAGACCATCATGTGATTGTAACTTAAATATCTACCAAAGACTCTCCATTTTAAAAGCCCACTTCCCCACAGCTTTTTTATGTCAGAGATTCTTATAACATTAGCAATTGAGCCTCCTTAAAAACCCTATCAAGTAAAAATGCATTTGAACAAGCTAATACCAGAGAGATGTTTACCTAATTAACCTCATTGCCATATACTCACACAGGATCTAGAGCATGTGGCGTATAACACTTGCTATGTATAAGCCCTTATCTCTGCTCCAGCCCTGCTGGATTTATTAATTCCTGTGAAAAATGCAGGGGTGCATCAGCTTCAGATACTAGTGTACCTAGAGTTGCATGCTGCCAGCCATATATTTTTCTCCCCATTTTCCGCTTCTGCCCTCTTATTTAGTCAGCTTCCTTGTGCAGGCAGCCATTGCATCCAGCCAAGAAATGGAGGAAAACGAATGCTGGCAATTCCACATTATAGTCTTTACAGCCTGTGAAACACAAACGAAGAGAGGACCTATATACTCTGTGTCCTAGAGGGCTTCTGATTGGCCCAGCTGTGGACATGTGCATGTCCTTGAACCAATCTTTTGGGAGAACAGGGAAGTCTGATCACCAGTTCTGGAGCTCTCTATCTATCAGTGACTAGTTGGTGGTGCTATAAGCTCCACACATCACTTGATACGTATTTCCCACAAGAAGTTCTGTACCAAAAAAAAAAAAAGGGTGAGAAAGCAAGCCGAACCACAATGGAGCTATCACAGTCCACTGTAGGATCACTGTGACTTTGCTGGCTTAGTATCTTTTCCTTATCTATCCTCAGAGATTGCTTTTTCTCTTGCCAGACTGCTTCTTTTGGATTTTGTCCTATAAAATCAGTACTTAGAGGATGGTGAGAATAAAAGAGAAAAGGACACAAGATGTGCAGAGGTGTGACTTGGGGAAACTTGGAAAAGAAACGAGCACAGAGTTGGGATTGTGGGAGGAAAATAAATGAGAGATAAAGGAACTATTTAAAGTATTGCTTCAGATTACGTAATGCCTTTCCTGTGCTTTAAGCAAGTAAATAGAAAGAACTACTCTGAATTACTGTTGGGTCTCCAAATTCTTTCTTTTACTTCAATAGTATTAGATCCATTATTGTACAAATATTATATCCTACTAGTGTTTACACATCTCTCTCCAACTGGAGCAAAGTCTCCTTGAAGGCAACAGTTATATCATAACATTTCTATAGTGCTTTGCACACAGAAAAGACTCAGAAGTAGATTTGATAAATGAATGACAAAATCTCAGTGTATGATTTATCCACTCTCAAAACATTCCAATAGGTGGGTCCTTCAAATTTTTAAAAATCCCTGCCTTTTAGATTAAGTAAACAAAATTCCCTTTGTACCTTTTGTAAACTCATTCTAAGGCATTTTTTCTCTTCGTCTAAAATAAAGGTAGTTAAAGCAACAATAATCTTTCAAAATCACACATTCGAAGTGATTTGGGCAAGAAGAGAACTTGAAATATTGAAATCAACTCCTTATTTTTACAGGAAAGGAAAAGGGATCTCTTTTTAGCTAAATTATTTATTCACCCCCCAAAATTGTTCAGTGCCTAAAAAAGAAACTGAGTTCTTAAACTTCAGTTTCAGGACAATTTCCACACATCACTTTGTCTCCCAAACAATACACCTTAAAGACACGTTCAATAATCTTTTCTTCAAACTAAATAAGCATAATTATCTTTGTCTTTCCTTTACAGACAAAATGTGTGCAAATGATATGAGGTACTATAAATACACAGCTTTAGAGTCACAAATCTTGAGTCAGCTTCTTTGGAGCTGTATAACTTGTTGAAAGTTTGTTTATCTATAAAATGAGTGTAAAAATACATACAGTTATCAGGTATCTATAAGGTCCTGAATTGTGAACATGGAACAAGATAAAATGCTTAACACATCATAGACCCTGAGCAAGTATTAGAATTTTTTTCTCACCAAAACCACACCTCTATCCATACCCAAATATTTATAAAAACACTGAAACATATAGAAGTCTATGCCAGAGGTTACAATTTTATCTCAGTGCAGAAAGTTCCATTTGAAGATGGAATATCAAGGGATTTAGGTACTCTCTGTTAAATTAACTACTCTTCAGGTTAATAATCCTTCTTGGCTAACTCTCATAATACTGATTTAATGAAACATTCCTTTAAATTTATTTTAATCATGAGAATGTATTAGCACCAAGTAAGTGCCGTAACCCAGACCACAGGGTACTCAACAGGTCTTATGGGATTTACTTAAAAGACAAAGTTATTTTGTCAGCAGTAGAGCAGAGCGTAAAACTAAGTAACAATAGCTTTTTTTTTTTTTTCAAATATTACCACCTAATTTATAGTACCATGGCAGCAAGGAGATCAGTCTTGTAGATAAAAAGTAATTTGGTAAAATAATGGCTGCCATTTTTCTACTGCAATTGCTCTGCCATATAATTTATAGAGACCCTATTTCTCCTCTTCTTGATGACAGGTAATGGAAAAAATTTCAGTAGCAAACCTTGATAGCAGGCTAAGACCATTTGGATCAGTACAACTAAGTCATTTTTAACTGCTTCCTCAATTATTTTTTCAGCTTTTACCCCATTTTATCAAAAAGAAAGTCAAAGTTTGATTTAAAAAAAAAAAGTCTCCATTCAAAATTGAGATTTTTTAGATTAAAAATAGCTATAAAGTGATTTTAACTCTACATTGTAAGGCTATTGGTTCATTTTTGCATTGAGATGATCATAACTTAGTATACAACTTACCAGCATAAATATTAAAATACATAATCAAGAGTTATATACACAGCTCTTCTCAAAATGAAGCTCACCATTGTTGTTGTTTTTTTTAACTGACTCGGTGCCCTGTGCATTTAAAATAGGTCCTGGAGCTATTGAAAGATTATCACCGAATGTAAAATGTGATATTTAAGAATAAAAGTAAAACAGATAATCTGAAGGATACAGGTAGAATTTTGCTTTTAAGCACCTGAGTAGATTTGATTAAATTTCTTGAATCCAAAATTTAGCTACTAAGTTTTAGAATCAAAAAAGATAAACAACGGATAATTTCAGTTACTTTCATTTTTAGCCACTCCCAGCATTTTTTCACATTTTGTATGGACCCGAATTTCTTCTGTATTACCACAATTACTCTTTCTATGGATTTTACCTTGATTTTGGCATTATGTGGGGTAAAATGATAAATAGATAGCTCAGATCTTTGATCTTTAATCTCAAGATGCCACATCTCTATGAAAAATAATAGAAAAGATGATTTAAACATCGAAACTTGAAAGTTTAAACTATTGAATAAGTTTAGAAGTAATCAGTTATATATTTAATAAATATGTGGTAAATATGACAACTTAGACTATGCTATCAAATTTCACCTCTTCCTACTGGAAATTGCTAAGCATGAAGTCTAACTTTTTAGGAACTGCTCCTAGAATAATGCAAAATACTCTACTGAACATAGTCAAAGAAGCTGCCATCATTTTTTTATAAAGCCAAAGGACAACTAAACAATCCATCCAAAGACGTTATTCCAAAATATTTAGATAAATGCGCATATGGAAGAGCTTTGGTATTCTTGGCACCCTTCTAGAAGCAAGGAATTCAATACTGAAGATGCCTTCATGGAGTTTTCTTCCATTCTAATGGAGAAGTGAGACAAAAATAGTAGCTATGGAATACAAAGAGTAAGTACTCTGAAGAAAAATAAAGCAGCATGGAGGAGAGAGAACAATATTTTAGATATTGTTAAATTTTAGATCATTTAGATTGGTATTTTCCAAGGTGACCAGAGAAAGCATCTTTGAGAAGACTTTGGCATAACAACCTGAATGTGGCTATGCGGGGAAAGAGAATTCTAGGCAGGCAATATCATGTTCCAAGGTCTTGAGGCAAGGTATCACAAAGGAGTCCTAAAATACAAGCTAGGCTAATGCTGATTAAATATAGAGTTTCTGTGTTGATAAAATATAGTTTTATAGCCTTCTTCTCTCTAAACGAATTTTGCAACAGTGTTTTAAAAGAGGTTTTTAAAATGATAGTCTGAAATCAACTTTCTGAGCATAATTAGGCCAATAAATGGTCAGTGAATGTTGAGGAAAAGGACTCTGATAGGTCAATTAGTCATTAAACAGTCTTTAATTACCTTTGGCAATTTTCCTGTTAATATGAAATTGCTTTGTGTGCTGACCAATAATAAAACACATGTTCTTGAATTATGTTTCTCATATAAAACACAGTTTGAGCAAATGATAATTCAACTGTTTCTAAACTGATGTAGTTGAAAATGTGTTTCAAAAACCTCATCCATAATTTCAAAATAATAAAGTAATCCCCATCCTGAGAGAGGCATAGAAATAGAACCAATTTAATTTAATTGTTTAGCAAAGATCAGGGCTCACCACTCAGGAAAGATTTTGTTTTCTGCCTTATGATCTTCCCTTGGCATTGTGTTCACCTGACCTGTGAAAAATTCCGAGGTAAATGAGGCTAAACTAGCCTAAGTATGGTGGAAGAGATGATGGTTGGCTATGCAAAGAGAGAAAGCTTGTCAGGGGTATGGGTCAGCAAAACTCTCAAGGTTTTCTGAAGGATTCATCAACCACTAAAACTGTTGTTTTGTTTTGTTTTGTTTTGTTTTGTTTTGTTTTGTTTTGTTTTGTCTTGTTTGATATCCTAGTTGGCCATTTCCAATAAAAAAAAAAACCTCAGGCTAGTTGTCAAATAATTACCTTACCCTCCAAAAAAGTACAAACAAGATTGTTTGTTCCTCAGATTATAACTGTTGTTGTTTTTTAAACTATCCTCACCCCACTCTTTTAATTATGATTTTTCCTTTGTCCCTTGACTCAATCTATCTACTCTCCCAAAGATGTGAGTGTACTTTTTTATTCAAAATAATTTTGAGAGTGTGCAAAAATATACCCACCTAAAATGTCTGAGTTACTTCTTAGGTAATCCAGACTTTGAAACTGTTCTTAATTTTTATTTATCCTTCAATAATATCATGAAAGTTATTTAATCTCACTCCAAAAAAAATGCAACACATCCATACACATTAAATTTTACCCACATTCACAAGTTTCCTGAAGCATCACTTTGTGACAGCTTACACTAAGGTAAGATCCTCTAGCTGATGTGGAGGTACAGACCTCTCCCGTGCTATCCCCAAAAAGCTTTAGATCCATTTACCATTCAGAAACAAACTTACCCTTGAAGTCATTTTCAAACATTTGACCCTCCCGTTTTGCTCTAACATGAAGTTACACAATGAACACAATCTCTCATCAACTGTAATGAGCCTGTCTTGAATACCTGATAAAACCAGGCTCCTTAGAGAATATAATCCTATTTGTTTAAATTCTTATGTGAGCCAACTAAGCCTTGGAGTGGCTTCTATTGACTTGCTTATGACATTGTCAAAACAACTTTGCCTAATAGTTCTGATATCCTATGGGATTTTGCCAAACAATAAAGTCATTATCCGCTCTGTTTCTTTAATCAAGTCTAATTGTGGGGTATCTACTCTCACATAAATAGAATTACTTCTTTCAGACAATATCACATGTCAAGTATTATCAAAGCCCAAGAAACTCTCCAAAGACAAAACCCACACTGCACCTAAGAAGCCTTATCACACACAGGTTTACATTTTCAGTTTAGCAAATAACCAGCTGGATGGTGAGACATCTAAAGTTTAAACTGGAAATGATCATTTTATATACTAAACAATATCGTTACACCTTACTGAAGCAGTTCCATAAGTTGGCACTGAATCCACACTGTGAATGTGTGCACATGTTAAAGATGAGATTGTATATCAACTCCAAAAATGCAGAAAGCTATTTTGCTTGGTAATTTGCCTTGAAAAAGTGAGTAACTTGAATGCTTTCTAAAGCTTTTAGAGAATCCTATTTGTTGATATTGAGTAAATGCTAAATAATCAGGGTGTGTGTCCTAAATGCTATTTATTGTCAAACTGAGCCTGGCCCTTATTTAAGTAATCCAGCATCTCTCATTCCTGACAAAAAAATAGCTGAGTGAAGCACAGTTCCAAAGCCCTCAGCCAGGCCACTCAGCAAAGCTCAATATTGAGGAGCTATCCTCTATAGTTTCAACATATCTTGTGACAGCTTTTGTCTGTACTATCTTCTCAAGAATGACTGTATGACAAGCAGTCTTGGAAGATAAAGATTGTGTCTCCAATTGGGACAGAAGACAGATTTTTTTTTTTTTTAGTAACAAGAATAACAATAAAAAAATGTCTCCCAATTTTTTTTACATGACTGAGACTCAAGATTCCCCTTCGATGACATAGGCCCACTATGTGTACACCATTTATCTAGGCCACTCCATATCACTCCACAAGACTTAGAAGATAAAGGGAACTAATGAGAACACAAAGCTCAAGCTTCTTGCTGTACCATGAGTAATGAATCTTTTGTCTCTGACCCAAGAGTCTCATGTCTTCTGCCAGCATTCTATACCTGGCAGACGAACTTGTTAGTTTGCAGACATGGTAAAACCTTATCTTCAATGGTGGGATAAAAGTATTTCTAAAGACAGCTCTGGACCCCTCAAGTCTCAAAAGAATCAAATTGTTTCCAAGAAACTCAGTAGCATCCCAGAACAAGGCTCAAGGATATCTTATAAGAATATGAAAATATGCAGCATCCAACAAGGTAACATTCACAAATGTCTGGCATTTTATCAGAAGTCACCACATACACAAATGTAATGCTATATAGTTCCTTCAGCACAGCATGATATTTACTGCAAATTGCTAACAAAAACATACTTCATTTTTATACTTAAAAAAAGAATTGGTAGGGTGGATTTTTTAAGTTTCTTAGTTCAAGTTTTAAAATTTCACCCAAAGACTCCAAATTACACAACCCTGCAGAACCCCAAGAAGCATGTCAAGCTCACCAATGAAAGAGTAAAATAGGAGTAGGGTGTCCGGCCATGACAGTCCAACAAGCCCTTTCAGAACCAGCCACAGTCTTCAGAAAGGGAGAATAGCACGTCACATGACAACATGGAAACGTTGTGACTCCTTTTTAAGTCTGGATGGACGCAGTCTTTAAACAGACTTCATAAAACATCCATTCCACTTCTACAATAAAGGAGCAGACGGTCTTGTTGATAGTATATGTTACTCTAAACAGGGAGTAATGTGTGGTGATGGATCACCCCGAATTTGGCAGATGAGAAAGTGGTAGCTTCCCTTTCCCCAGAAAGTAAGAAGCTAAACTATATTTTATGCTAGAAGAAAAAATCACTAGCGAGAGTGAACTAGTTTCCTGACTTGAACTAGTTCTCTTCTTAGTATTGACTCTCTGCTCACGACAGTGTTGTTCTGTGTTAGGCTACTGGATTATCCGCATTTGCATAAATATTGTGCTGGATAGAGATAACGCTCTCTGCTTTTACCACTCGGGTAGCTCAATCTCATACCTAAACAGAAGGATAAGTAGAGAAAGGCAAACATGAAAGAAACATGTCCAGAGCAAGTAGCTCCTCACCTCAGAGATTAGACTGTATTAAGGACACATCAGTTGAGCAATTTAGAACCACATTCTAAAGATACACAGTTCACAAATCCAAACCCTAAACCTCTTTCCAGTAGCTACGGATAATGTGTAGACTCTGCCCAGATGATGTGAAAAGGAAGGTAATCTGTCCAAAAGGGGAGTTAATAGCTCTGCACAATGTAGCACCACTCCTGGA
The DNA here is from genome assembly GCA_030015415.1 of Cynopterus sphinx. NCBI lineage: Eukaryota > Metazoa > Chordata > Mammalia > Chiroptera > Pteropodidae > Cynopterus > Cynopterus sphinx. The sequence goes on from CM057391.1 coordinate 3,880,249, forward strand.
AAACACATTAGAGGTGTTTACCATCGTTTGTGCCAAAAACGAAAGAAAATTCCCTTGGGATTCTCATCTCATATGCAGATTCCGACCATAGAAGTCTACACTCCTGGAACACTACCTTAAATAATAAATATCAAGCATACCTAGACAGAAACATTTCATACGGTAGTCAAATGACTCACTCACTCTCCATCCACATCGACAGACCCCTTCCAAAAAAAGGTTTATTTTTAACGTCATTTGAATAGAAAACCAAACTTCCATTTCAGTAGCCGAAAATGAGACCCAAAGGGTCTCAAAAGCCATCATTAAAATGACACTAATTGGTGTCGTTGCCGACAGCACAGAGTGACAGGGTGGGATCTGCAGAAGAAGCACCATTCGTTCATCCTTGAAGGTGCATGCCAGCTCACTCATGGATGGGAAATTCAAGTAACCCCATGCTGAACCTGCCCTTGTCACGGTTGCTCAGTTAAGACAGAGGACAACAGGACTTTTGATCCGGCACTTCCTTCAAGCATTGTTTACTGTCATTGCCTCTGTGCCCATCGCCTCCCTTTCCACACTGAACTGATGAGTAGGAAGTCAAAGGCAGCGAAAGCTTGTCTCTGATCAGTGATCCATCCATGGCAGGTGCTTAGAGGCTCATGGCAGTACTCACAGCCATGTCAGTTGTTATGACAGGAGCTCAGGACTGTGATGCTAATAAAGCCCATAGAACAGAATGCATTTTCCAGCTCAGAGAGGCACCAAACACCTGAGCAACAGAAATAATCACTCACAGTGTGAACATGGCAACCCTCATTCCACTGCTAATTGTTTTATTCACATCCTTTCTATCCATTCTTAAATAGTACTCCACTTCTTCCAACCATAATTCTTATATTTTATACCTACATAACTGCTGGCGACCTGCAGTAGTAATCAAAAAAAATTTTGAATTATAAATTTAGAAGAGCATAGACTTTTATTGAACCTACTCACAAGAAGAGAAGAATTTGTTCCTGTTAGGGCACGATCCAGAATGTTCATCTTGAGACAATTTATATATGGATATAATCATTAAATTAAACAAAGATAAAATAAAAATAGCCTAGCTTTTATATAAAATATAAATGTATGCTTTTCTGTGTATTTATTACTCTTTCTCATTACATTGTAAGTACTGTGAGGTCAAGATCATGAAGATTTATTCACCTTTGTATTCAGAATTTAGTATGGTGCCTGACACTTAAATACTTGTTGAGTGAATGAACAAGCCAATGAATCAAAAATACATCAGGAAATATTTAGAAAATGCAATCCACAGAATTTGTCAGATGTAGCGGGTGCTTGGATGTGATGGTTTAGAGAATAACTCCTACGATTCTATATTACACACTTGGGTGCCATCTACTGAGATGCTACAGAGGAGAAGTGGCTTTGGGGGAGCAGAAGGAAGGTCACCTAAGCCTCGTTCATATATCATGTGATTAACACATATTTTATTTTATTCCCTATAATTCTGAAAACAAGAACACCACGCATGCCTCGTTATATCTTAAAGCCAACTTCTGTCTTCACAGGAGACTCCCAAAACTCTGAGCCTTCAGTATCAGCAAATACTTTGATCCCTCTTGCTTTCTTTCACTATACTTTGACAGCTCCCCAAGAACCCTTCAGCTTTTACTACTTGCCAATTTATGGCAGCTATTAGGACAAAAGCATGAGCATTAGACAAAAATTGATCATTTGAAAGAGGAAGTAGGAAGATGAATACAGAAGGGGCATGCGAGGGGAAGAAGAGCCGCCTACGAGAAAAATAAATCCTTGCCCATGAAGAGCAGGAGAAGACTCAACTCTGGTTGAAACCATGGGAAAGCAGCCAACGGTTTCACTAATGTTATCTTTGATGTTCCATAGATGCTTATTTACAAGCATACATTATAAGAAAAACATCAAAATCCAGCCATCTCTGCAATATTGGAATTCCAATAACTCACATGCTTCACCTTTTCATTGATTCCAAATATTTGCATTTAATTTCATATCACAAAGCTTCAGCAGACTGTTTTGTACAAAGGACATCTGTGTTTATGTCAACTTTCAACTAACCTTGCTTCTTTAAGTGTGATATTATGGATAATCCCAACAGTGCTAAAAGGACAATCACATATACATGGCTCCCTTATTAAGTAAATTTGTGGCTGTGAATATGCCTTCCCTAAGTACGGATACCAGAAGTGACCTGTGAGTAGTGATTACGATGATCCTCACAATTAGAAAAATAAAGAATCTTCCTCATATTACGAGTGAGGAAACAGAAGCCCAGCATTGTGGAGATGTTTATTTGCTGGTAGAACCAGAGTCCGCCATTCACACTCCCCAGTTCATCAAACTCAGGGCTAGAGCCAAAGCTGCACACAGTGACCGTTTCTCCTGTCCCTCTGGTTTCCAAACTTAGAGTTGCAAGACTACCGCTGGCCTTTCTGGAATTACCCCATGGATGACTTAAATCACTATTCAGAAAAATGTTGAAACCCTTTAGAAAACTGGGAGCATATTTCAGGGTGTAATAGCACAGCTGAGAATCACAAATCGTACAATTATTGTTCACTTAGTCCCTGTAGTTAATTCTTAGCTCATCTCCTTTCTCTGTCACTGAAGACTTGTCTGATGACTCACATCACCTGGGCCCTTTTGCAGCCTGGCTTCTGCAGGCCTAGGTCAAATCGGTATCAGCAGAAGGAAACCAGAGGTCGGAAAAAGAGAGAAGTCACTATATCTCTTCCCCTTGTACTCTGTGCTTTGGAATATATTTCTGCCAGTTGCACTCCTCCAGGACTACAGTAAATAGGATTGATTCCTTCTCCAAAGGTCCACCTCTCACTGGGCTCAAGTACTGCTGTGTCTCTCCAAGCCTAGGAGCTAGAACAGCCTCCCTTTCTGCTAGTTTCTGGGTGCAGAGATGCCCCTTGTTCTTTCCTTCATGCTCTCGCCCTCTGTGAGCGAGGTCTGGAATCAACTGATTTACATTTTTGTTGTCGTCATTGCTGCTGTGAAACGTGACTGAAACATAGACACACCGTGATTATTTATGTCAAGGTGACTCAATTCAACTTACACTTTCTAAACCGCAAAGGTGTATACACAAGTGTAATTAGCTGAATCTGTTTTAAAAAAACACCAACTGAGAAAAGTTTTATGTTCGCTTGGGGGCATTGGTCTTGCCTTTTATCATAAGGAGCAGCAGTATTAGGTCTGAGATGAGTTCGGGGAGGAGGTAATACAAGAGAAAAACAAATTGAAGTAATTGAGAAAGTGTTATTTCTCTCCCCAGTCCTCGACTTATGAAGTAGTTGAAGTTCAGGTCTCAGAAACACCAGTCAAGCAGCAGTAGTATTAATTAGATATAAAACACTGATAGCAGAAAATGCCAGAACCCTGTCTGAAAAATTGCTATGTTGCCTGCAAATCACTGACAGCTCAATTCAATGTTAAGGTGTTTTCACCAGAACAATGGCTTAATCACTCCATTATGAGCAGACCTGCTTTATCCACTGATAAGGCTTATGGTACGCTATCCCTTAACACTGGCAGCAGCATCGAGGTCAGCCCATGAGAGGGTGACTCCCAAGAATGTTTAAAACCATGTTGAGAAAAACTCTCAGCTTCAGAGCTCCTGTATTATTTCTCAGTGGCTGCACTCACTTGGAAACTGGGAGAAACAACACCAATATTTTACGTAAAAGTTTAGTTGAAATTATAAACTAGTACTACCATCAATATACTATCGTCTATATCTAGAATGTTGTTTTAAAAAGGCAAACAAATGATCACATTAAAGCAAAGAAATGCAAACCTTAGCCAGAGAGACTATTTGTATTTTATATGAATTTATTTCATATTCTATCCCCTAAAAAATTACATGACTTTGGTGTCATTCCCTACCCATTTAATTATTTGATCATTTATTCATTTATCTGTTTGTTTGCTTATTGGAATTATGAACACTAAGGTTCAGAAGAGTGACAAAATTGCCCTAGGTCAAACAAGTCCTCAGAAGTGCAGATAAAGAATGATTTTCTGACCCCAAGTCCATGTGCTTTTCCTCCCTGACACTGGATGTTTGCTCAACACTATGCAACAGCACACTGTCTTCTATCAGAAAAGATAGGAAATCCCACTCCAACCATTCTTCCAAAATATGTCCCATATTAGATTTCTCCCTGTTCCCGTTCCCTTCCCCTTCCCCTCTGCTAACTACCATCACCTCTCCCCTGTATCTCTCCAACATTCCTCGATTCTAAGATGTCAAACATCCCTTACTGCCATGGTATGCATTAGGGCTGGAGAAGAGAAGAGACCACCTTATGAAGCAAGCTTTCTCACAGCGTGAGATTGTTGTGGAGTAGAAAGGGAGGTCAAACAATAAACCTGTTTCTTGCAAGTCCAATGACACATAAAGAGGCTGAGATTTTGCCCTTTTACTGACATCCACAGACAATAATAATCACCCAAGCTCATTTTAAAATGCTTTGTACATATATTTGACTTTGCCACTAAATAATATTTATAAAGCTTCTCACTTCTTTTATGAACTGATCAATTCGAGTATTTTTACATCCATGCAAGGCTGATTGGTGGGAAAAGGAATAGGCATGTGCATTATCGGGTATTATTAGAAAAATATCAAGACACATGACCCTCAAAATACAATGCATCATTCAGGCTTCATTACTTTGGTGTAAGTGTCCTCTTTTAAAATTTAGATACACTTGAGACAGTGCACAGACTAAGTTAAACAACAGTTATTCATAGAGTAATCGAATTAATTTAATGAGATTGCTTCCCTCTTGACAGCCAGTAAAAAATGGTGGCCTTGGAAGAAGAACAGGCTTGAAGTGGGAGAGAGTGGAGAGGAAACCAACAAATGAAACTTCCCTAGAAGCTCAGGGCTGCTGGGAGCCTCAGCAGACCCTAGGGGAAGATGTAGGATGTTAGGAAATGGGGGAGGGGCAGGGGCAGACAGAGATGAAAGGCAGGAGTGCAGGAGAAGACATCTGGGTGCTAATGAAAGTTCTAATACCTTAGGCAGGAGTGCCCTGGGACTACATTCATATTGGCTGTGTTTATATGATACCAAGAAAGTCCCCTGGGCTCAGTCACTTAATTATGTGGAAAAAATCAACACTGTTGTCCAACTGCTTTCAGATTCCCTGATTCAACTTTAGAAATTTCCTGAAGGTATTTGAGAGGCTGGTTTATGTGATGGCAAAAAATAAAAATAATAAATAAGATAAATAAGTGCACATTAAAAGGCATTCAGAACAGATGTCTAGACGACCACTTTAATTTAAAACAAAATACAGAATGAAGGTTTGGCATCAACCAAAAAGATACGAAGATAAACTTCTTTCCTCACCATTTTGATTCAAACATTTGAAACTCTGCTCAGATCCAGAAATTGAATTAGAAACAAAAATAAATGAGACGTATTTGCTGTCTTTAAAGAGCTAGCTGTCTTGGAATGTAGATGGACATAGGTAATTGCCATAAATTATCCTGCCCGGCAAGGCAGAGGCAAGCAGTGCCTCCTGCACACTGAAGAGGGGTGTGAACTGCATGGGAATCACTGTTAATTCTGCCTCAAGTATGAACTGGCCAAAGATGGGGCTTCTGTCCCACAGGGGACAGACCTTGAACGGCCTTCTCTGCCATTCTGAGCAGCTTAGAGGTTCCTCTCTAAGGAATGAGAATCTATAGGAGAGTTTTATGCAGAAAAGTGAAACAGTTAAATATCTAATCAATGTACTGTATACCTGAAACTAATAATAAAGAATAAAATAAAATGTGCAGTAATGCAGTTCATGGTGGGAAGTCGAAATCTAACTGGGTGATAGGTTTAACATATGAAGGGAGCATGAAATAGGGCAGAGATAGTAAAGATAAAAAAGGATAGATCAAAAGAGATAGGTCAAAATACTAATAATATCTGGCTCTTGGGAATGTGGTGGGTTCAATGATTTTTTCTATAGTGTTACAGTAGGCATGCATACATAACATAACGCTTTTTCTATATAGAATATTTCATTTAAACAGAAATTAGCAGAAAAGAATAACAGTTGGAGAATACAAGCTATTTGGGTGTTTTAATTTGATCAGAGATGTGGGCATACAGTTATACAAATTATGCCCAGAACCAAGGGGGAAAGTGAGGACTAAAACCCTTCCTTAACTTTCTTTGTCACATAAGTCGTGTGCATACACGAAGAAAGGTCATCTCTTTCTGATTTGCCAAAAAGCCCCAAATGAATGAGTGGCAGCCCTGTCTAGAGTGACTCCTGGATTTTTTGTCCTGAGCAACTGAATGAGGGTGACATCATCAACAGTGACTAGAACACTAACGAGGAGCCATTCTTAGGTAGCCCTGGGGTAAAGGGCCTTGTGTGACATCCAAGTGAAGACGTCCATCAGAAATGTGCATCTCATTCCCAAGGTCAAGAGAAAGGTCAAAGATGGATCCAGAGGTCTATGGCACAAATCAGAGATAAATCATAAAAGTAGGAGAGAATAGTAATATCAACCCGGAGGGGCAGGTGAAGGCGAACCCCCAAATGACCTTTGGACAAATTGCTTTGACTAGACATTTAACATTTCCTCCTACTTTGTTCAGTGACAGCATATCACACTTATGATTTTCCCGAAAACTTAAAGTTCTTTTCTTATGAATAACCCATTCTGTCCCCTAAAGCACCAGAAAGGCCATTTCTCATCAACATTAAGGCTTTTAACTATGTCTTCATCACTTCTTGAGAAACAACTGATTGCCTGTCATTGGCTTATACTTTTCAAGATGGATTTGGTAAAAGGTATTTCATCTTATACATTGCCTTAGTCAACCAAGGCCATATGCCTCATGTTTCAAGGAACGTTCAATTCAAAACTGAAATGTAAGCTTCTGTCTTTAAGCACTTTGTCCTTTTGGCCCTGTAGAAATGGATTTTTTTATATAATACTTTTGGTGACACTTTTGCCATTCAAATGGCCCCCAAATTTTTAATGCAACATTGCATCGTAACATCTTATTAGTGAAAAGGAAGAAATCTGAGGTGGATTTCTGAAGGAGAAGTCTGAAACACTTTCACTCACAAGCTGTTCACAAAGTTTGTAATGGGTGGGATCCCAGCCAAAGAGCAGTTATCTAATTAACACGGCATTTGCTGTTATTAGTTACACGTCCCTTTTGAGGACGGGAGGCCAGACTTTATGTTGAACCTTGTGAATTCAAAGAAGAAAGGAACATTATCCCTCCACTTTAAAAATTCAACCTAGCATATTATCAAGAGCAAAATTCCCCAAATTACAAGTTGACATTTTCTCCAGTTCTAATTATATGAGAAAATAGGAAGAGGTCTCCAACATAATTAAAATTATATTTTAATTTTACTAAAAAATGTTACTCCATAGCCCAATTCATTCTATTGCTCTATCCTTTCTCCTCTAAACTTTTAATTTTAAAATTCCAAAAATAAAACAGGCGTTTATGATGTATTATTTATGATATTTTTAAATATACTTATCACTATTGAAGGTAAATGCCATAAGAAAAGAGACAGATTATGCGTGCGAGAGGCTGCAGTGCATAATTCTTATTCTCTTTAACGTCAGTGAGCCCTGGACAAGTTTTCAGGGACAAACTAGCAGTTAATTTAGATTATGTATATTCAACCTTAACTATCATTTTATGACCCAGAAAATCCTAGATTTCCAAGCCTGAACTACAAATCAATATGATATCACACTTATTTTTATTTACTCACCTGGTTTTACCCTGTAAAATAAAATGAAAAGATCAAGACAGTATATCATGTCATTTTTTCTCTTTGGAACTAATAGAACATGTTCCTTGTCCACTTAACCAACAAATAATAACTGAGCATGTTCACTGTGCCAGGCACCGTATTAGTTAAGAATGGTGTCTATGTTGGTGAATAATACAGCCCCAGACTTCTTAAAAACAAAGTACATTTCTGTCTATCACATTTCTTTATGAGAGTTTGTGAACTTCAAAATGACACCTGTTCATTGTCTACATAATGATGTCTGGAGGGGGCGGGACCCTGAAAATCAGAGCTTTCCTGGGATGTACATTATTCTAAGCTTATTTTATTAGAATCATATAACATCACATGAACAACCAAAAACAGGTTATAAAGAAGCACCCCATCTGTAGCTCAATTCAAAATGAATTTATTGTGTAATTACATGGTTATCACAGTGTGGCTCAAGGGCTAAAGAATCCACAATCAATTTGCTCGACAAACACAAAATCGACAAGGACTGGGAGCTTGGGCAGTATTAAATGGCTGGGAAGTGTATCTTCTCAACAAAAACTGCAACGTATTTAAATTGTTCCATTTATTTCTTCTCTAATTCCTTACAATGCTCTTACCATTCCCGTTGTGGATAGAAAGATAGGAATCCATCCCAGTTTTTCTTTTCCCTTCTCCAGCCATGTTTAAGTGTATTATTGCCTTCAGATTTTCAATAACTGTCAGAGTGCTTCTTTAGGAATTGTTTTGGATCGTAAAAGACTTTTCAAATATACAACTGGTTTTTATATTCTTTAAAAAATGTATATTTTCAAATCACCATTTGAGAATCTAGTTTTTTAATTCTTAGGAGATATTATCCTTATTTTTTTAAGTACAAATAAGTGGTCAATAGATGGTCACGGGGATGGGGACACGGCACAGGGAATGCAGGTAGCATTAATAAATTGGCTAGTGGAGGGTCAAGGGAGAGAAGGAGCAGTTGAGGGGATTGTTTTATAGACTATAGAGATGTCTTGCCAATGCTCTGTACACTTGAAACCAATTCAAAAAAAGTCTAATTGAAATAATTACCTCTTCTCCTACACACACACTTGCATTTATCTTGTTTTCTTGTACCCAATATTCAAAAGAATCTAAATTTCAGATGTGAGGATGACTGCGAGAACTGAGCCCATAGACTCTTAATTGAATAAAACATCAGAAATTGGCTCACGATTAGTAGCAATTTCAGTTGGTCTTGTCATATCCATGATGGGTCATCCTGCTCATTAAATCTACCTGTAAGCTGCCTTTTTGGTAACTGCCCTCTAGGAGTCAGGCTCAAAAAGGTCATTCTTCTGCATCTTATATTTGATAACTGCTGTCTGGAACGAACCATTAAACCACACTTAGTAATTCGTTTGTACTGACCTTGGAAAGGAAAGAAATATCACTCCACTGAACATGTCACATGAACAAAAGCTTAATATGAAGATTTCTATCTCTCTTTTGTTTAACAAATGCTGAAATCAGTTATCCTATTATTTTGAGGGCCCAGGTTCTTGGTTTGCCCCAAATTTCAAAGTAATTCATGGTCTAGTAAAAATATATATTTATATATAAAAATATAACATAAATATAATATCAGGATATAGGCCTATTCATCGTACCATTGAGAATATTCATTTTCTTCCTCTCTCTCTTTTTAAATAATATGTCTTTAAAATAATATTTAATCCTCATAAAATCTGCTCTCATATTCCAAGATGAAATTCTGACCCAAGCTGATTGGAAGAAAAGTCCAAGTGAGGCAATTAAATTTTCTCACTCCCATCATTGTATGGGTCTGGCCCAAGAGCCCAGTCACTCACTGTTGGCTGTTTCAGCTGCTGAGATAATTTGAAAGGACCTGGGATGTTTGCTTCCTGCCTTACGCAAACTGGAGTAAAGAGAGTCGGTTAACAGAAAAAGGGAGAGAACGAAGCAGACACAAAAGAAACGCAGAGACGGGAGAGCCTGAGGGTGGGAGAGACAGAACAAGGGCTGCCTTGCGTCTGGATGTTTTTTTTCACATCCACTGCCAACCCCTCCAAAGGTTGGACTTCGCATCCTACTTTTCGCTTCTGTAAAATCACCCCAGATCTTTTTTTGGGTTTAGCATATTTTTAATATACTCTATGTCAGACAGTCAAATAATTTTGGATGAAGACATTGATCTCTTTTAAGTACGAGGTAAAAACGAAATGCCAGATATTGTCCAGAAGTGTGACTTTGGCCTTATCTTCAAATCAGTATGTAATGTGGCATATGAGGTTGTTCAAAAAAGGTGTCCGATTTGGGGAAAGGTTCAAGAGTTCTACATCTGACAGTCGGTGCATTAGATAACCTGAGCAACCCTTTTCAATTCAAAAACATCAAATAAAAATGTTTTAAGTATTTTTCAAATGCATCACCTTGCTTACATAAAAGTAATAAAGGCATCGAGCCTCAAAAGGAAAGCCACCTGGAACCTCTGGAAGATGAAAGACGGTCAAGGCTGACTTCTCACCTGAAGATTGTTACTAAAGTGGTGAGACCTTGAGCATCCACTTTGACACCTACTCAAGAGGTAGAAGATGTGACATGAAGCCCAAGGGCTACTCGAGCCTGGAAAATCTAATAAAGATGCTACACCCACTGCATAAGGGTAAGGAAAATGTGAACCCCACTGCACAGAACTGAACAGAAAAGAAACTCATCTGTGCCAAGTAAGCCCTCAGGTGGGAAAAAATATATATTTACCCTCGTAATTCATAACCATAAGCCATCCTTAAATCACGCTTGCAACCCGAGTTTACACTATCTGTCTGATCAGACAAATTCCTCAAGAGGATATTTTAATTTACCATGGTTCGAGGTTGGTGGCAGCCTCAGGGAACCGGCAGAGTAAATGCAAATCATAGTTTGAGCCATATTGATCATCAACTAATTAAACAATGAATAATGCCAGCAGTAAATTAAATGCGGTCATATTTTGTAAATACAGAGCTGATCATATCACCCCAGCGCTTACAAAGTTTCTTTGCTTTTTAAAAGTCAAATTCTAGTTACTCTTTCTCCAAACCACATGTAACAATGACCCACAAAGTGTTTTGTCTCCTAGCGTTATCTAATTGAGTTACCACACGAGGGAGAAAAGTCCTATCCAAGGAAGGAATTTTTACATGGAAATACCCAATGCACTGAAGTGGATGTTTACAGGATTGACCAAGATCTGAGAGGGGCAGCTCTTAATCGGAACCAGGGAGAGTGGCTGGATCGCAGGTGGTTCCCTGGGGCATGTTGCTTCGTGGTCATGGTTAGTGGCAAAAACTAATTACTCACTTTTAAAAATGGGCAAAAGATTCAAATAGGCATTTCTCTAAAGAAGACACCTAAATGGCCACCAGGTATAGAAAAGGTGCTCAACGTCACTAGTGATCAGGGAGGGGCAGGTCCAAACCACAATGAGATATTATTTTATGCCTGTTAAGATGACTCTTATCAGAAAAATAAAAGACAATAAGTGTTACTGAGAAGGTGGAGACATCGTATTAGTGGGAATGCAAAATGGTGCAGCCATCGTGGAAAACAGTGCGGAGGTGCCCCAACAACTAAACATAGAACTATCATACAGGTCTGCAATCCCACTTCTCAGTACATTGAAATCAGGACCTTGAAGAGCTGTTTGTACCTCCACCTTCACTGCATCAATTTTCACAACAACCAAGATATGGAAGTAAACCAATGTCCACAGACAGATGAGTGGATAAAGAAAACGTGGTACATAACGTCCCCTACTACTTGGCTGTGGCCCACTCACAATCAGAATAATCTCCTTTCTCAAAATCCTTAACTTAGTCACACCTCCACAAAGTCCTTTTTATCATGTCAGGTCGCACAGTCACATATTTTGGGGATCAGGACGTGTGCATCTTCGGGTGGCCAGCATTCAGCCTACCACAAAGATCTAATATTCCTCTTCCCAAGGACCACTTCGCCCATCTGAGGGTAATATCGCCCCATCGAGAATGTGTGCTTTCTATACAGGTAGGCTATCTACGGATGTCAAGAAGGTAGCTGAAGGAAGGACTATGGTGCACAGCTCGGTGGTTGGGAACACCCCCATCGACTCCCCATTTTTTAAATACCAGGAAACGAGATTTCCTTTGGAGAACAGCCCTTCCATCATTGCGTGCAGCCTTAATGGACCCTGATGTCAAAGTTCCCTGCTTCCTTCTGGTCAAGGTGCAGGCACCTGGTGGTCCAGTGGACTCTCTCCATGAGCAGTAAAGAAAGAAGGGGCTTGGGCTTCATTCAGCATCTACTGAGACTGTTTAGACAATCCTGCCTCCACATGTCCTGGCTTTCCTGCTTTCCTGGTTCCCAGTGTCCCTGGCCCTCCCGTTCCTTTCTGGTGCTCCTCTAGGTCCTTTGAGTATATTCCATTTTTGCTTGAGTTGGCCAGAGCTATTTTTTTTTGCACGTGCCTAAATAGCTCTAACTCATTCAAAATGTTTTAATTTCTGATACTACTACAATGCTTTTGGGTTCTAGGATTTCATGAAAAATTAATAATTCCAAAGTCACTTTACTCTCATTTTGAGTCATAATACAGTAAATGACTTGAGTGAGCTAGCAATGAAATAACTAGAGAGGCGTCTCGACACAGCTTTCCGCAGTGGGGGACTGCCCGCTGTCTCTGCTGTCCCACACGACAGGCCCTCGCCACCCAAAGCCAGCGCGCACTTGCAATGTGGCTAACACAATCGAGAAATGCATTTATAGTTTAATTTACTAACCTCCCTGTAAATAGTCACATACGACTGTTGGCTATCACATTGGACAGAGAAGAGCCAGTCTTTATATTTTTCTAATTAAAAACAGTCTTCACGTAGGATAGGGCACATAAATGATTAGATCTTTAACCACAAATGCTAATTACTCTACTTTTTACAAGTACTTTTGAATTTCATAGCAGAGATGCATGGTTGTGGGTGGATACTTTTTGGCCCTTCCGAATCAATTCTCTTTCTCTTTGCTCCTCTAGGTGAACACGTCCATACAGAAACGGACTCCCTTGCTTTCTGGCTCCCATTGGAGATTGGATTCTGAGAACTCCCTATAGACAGAAGGGAGGGGAAAGAGTAAAACTGAGTCACTTATCTCCACATTCCCTTCCTGAGAAGAACCTGCGGGCTAGCTCAACCACAGGCCACTGCTCCAGCAGGCGGTTCTCTCCCAGTTCCTTTGTCTCCAGGTTCTGCTAACTGCTCCCTCCTTTTGCCTCTTCAGGCCAACAGACAGGGATGGCACCCCACGGTTAACAGCTCTGGGCTACGTCCTGTGCTGGGCCTTGTTCCACACACCCTGCCCTTACTTATTACTCCATTTCAGTGTGCCATCTGTCTCCTGCCGGGATGCTGACTGATCCAATCAGTCAACATTTTTATTTAATAAAATAAAGAATTAGGCCATAAACTAACAAACAAATACATTTCACCCAAGAGCTAAAGAGGATGCTAATCAACTGTGTTATTGATCATTGCTATGGATAGCAGTCCTTCTACACATAGGCACACTGCACAAATGCACACACACAGTTAGGAATAAAATTCAATGCAAAACCCTACAAGACAGTAGTAATACATCTATCATTCAAGGCAGATATCAACGATTCTCCTACGACAGTAATTACAAATGTGTTGACACAGATACTAAACTGCAGTTTGGTCAGACTCCTGGGAACTTGGTGTTTTCAAAGGCAGGTCCCTTGGAAAAGAAAATAGACTATCGGATTCCCATCGGTTCAGTCTAGTTAGGTTCCCATTAATCAAAAAAAAAGGTGGAAGCAGAATTTAGTGTTATTCATCAGCTAAACACAGTTTGAGACAACAAGTGGAATATCTTGGGTTTTTCCGAGAAGATAGAGTGTCTCACATCTAAAAGAAGCTGAAAAAGCTCCAGTTTGTACCATGAGAGTCCTAGGGCCTCTAAAAATCTTCCGCAGAGCCTTCTTTTAATCTAATGGCATCTGCCCTTCCCCATCACTGTCTTTTCAAAAGAAGCAATTCTGAAGTTACTCTTCCCAAAATTACTGCTAAAAAAGAAAAAGAAAGAAAAAAGAAAAATGTGAGAGCCACTTCTGAGGAAACGTGCCTACCCCTTTACATTCCTTTAACTAATGGGGTCCTGTCTGAGTAAAGGATTTCCCCAGCGTCAAACATCCTACACCTCAAATCGGACCCCAGAATTATTTACCCGTTGCCCTTGCTATTCTATTCCAATCATTTAAATTAAAACGTCATCAGTGATCTCCTTTCACACTCAGTAGGACCTTATTTCTTGCTGGGCAGTGGGTCAACAGCCTCATCCTCGCAGCCATTTGGGAACCCACAAGCGCCAGGGGCTTTGCTATCTTCACTGCGGAGCTTCTAAGGCCATCACGGTCATCTCCCTCCCTGCCAGCCAGAAAGGGAAAACAGGATGGAATCACATTGGAAGGTTTTTCGAGGCCAGAAAAAACGTGGCATATGCCACCTCTCACATTCTGTGAGCTGGAACCGGCTGCCTAGCTTCATGTTAATGCAGAAAGAAGAATGGGAACTGGGGACAGTAGGCAGTCTCTGCCACCGTGGCACTGAAACACTTTTTGTCCAACTCCTCAAAAATATACCTGGGAAGAAAGAACATCTTCCTCGTTTTCTCGGTGGGAAAGCTAACGTGTGGCATGTTCGCGACAGAAAGGAGATGGGACAGACAGCCTGCCACACTCACACACACCCTACCGCCCATATGAGGCCACAGGCAGGTGATAAGTGTCCCACAATGTCCACCAGAATGAGACACACTGAGCAGGAGACGCAACTTATACCACAGGAGCCAGAGAAGTAAGTGACAGGCCTAGCTCCGCCACCGGCTCAGAGAGTGGCATCGGCCTCACTCGGGGCTTCGCTGGCCAGTACACCGTCTATGACAGTCACTGCCTGCTGAAGGGGAGGTGAAGCCTCCTGAGCCACCGGAAGACCCCACATTGGCTAAGTAACTTCTCAACTAGCGTCCTGGGGCCAACCCCCACATGGCAGTTTTAGACACTCACAGTAGTAACTAAGGTGACACCAGCTGCCCCAAAAACAAGAAACCCCGAAATCTCAGCCACTCAACAAGTAAGTTTATCCAGCCTGCATGTGAAGGAAAAACAGAGTCCCCATCAGCTGCCCGCTCCCCTCCAAGTTGGGTTCAGGGACTGGCCTCGTCCAGCTCACTGCGCTCCTATATTCACCACATGCAATCCAAGGACACCCCTGGGAGGTTCAGCCAGCCAGTGGGTGAGAAAAAGAGGAAGAGATGGAGAAGACATAGCTCCTTCATGACCTTCCTTTCCTGCAAGTGACACCCATCACCTCAGCTCGTACTTCATTGGCAAGGCCATTGGCAAGGCCAGGCCTGCATGTAAGAGAGGCCGGCACAAATCTCGGTATTTCCAGCAAGAGCTTGGCACTATAAGAGGAGGGACACGTGTTTTTACGAAGACCCAGCTCTCGGTCACAGCCTGCTGGGAACCAGTGGAAAGAATCCTTTCACTTGACTATTTACCCAGGCCACGAAGAGCTCTGTTTTCATAAATAATCGCTTTAAAGGTTTTGCTTTGTTTCGGTGTTTGTGCTTTTAGCCTGGTAGGGCTGAGCTTCTGGGGTAGCTGGACATTCTTAAATGGATGCACGTGTTTAGGAGTCGGTAGAGACTGCATTTTTTAAAGGATAAAGGGTCTTTTCATCAGGTTTGCAGAGGGCTTCGAGCCGCCTCCGCAAATCTTTTCTAAATCATTACCATACAGAGAGCTTCCCAACCAGCCCTGTCCCTCTAGACGGCTTTCCCTGCCCAGTGCTTCCTGAACTCAGTGATCAGACCCGCCGAGGGTCACTGGAGGCACAGACCCCAGGGCCTATTCCCTGGCACTTAAGCCGGCCGTGGGGGAGGGTGTTAGGCCGTCTGGGAACATGTGAATACCTTTAAACTCTCCACGTGGCCTTCGTCCTTCCTCCCTGAGCTGAACCCCAGGTGCATCGCTCGTTAAGGAGAGGTGTGTGAGCATGAGGGCTGCGAACGTGGCCGGTGGGCAGCCGCCCCCACTCAGAGCCCTGGCATCCCCCACGGCTGTCCACAGTGTTAGGCTTGTTCCTAATACGAACAACTTTTGGCATATTCATGAGGCCCTCGTGCCATTTCTCATGTCCCTTAAGTGTCCCTTTTTAATTATGATGACTGACATCCGCTAAGCATCCCCTACGCAATCTCCAGACATTACGCTGTCACCTCACGTTGCATTTGAAACTCACAGCAACCCGTTTACGGATGGATAAGCTGGGCTTACAGACCCACACGGTTTGTCCCTGTCGCAGGGCTATTGAGTGCCCAGATCTAGATTCAAACCTCGCCGCCTAAATTGCAATCTGTCTGATTCGAAAACCTCTGTTTCAATCTCTGCTCCTCTTCAGAACACTGCAGGATGTTTTCCTGGCTTTATTATTGGCCTCTCGGGCTCTCAGCCTTTCACTCCCTTTCAAGTGCTACTTTAGGCTTTTGTCTTCTCCAGTTTAAAAATTTAATTCTGAGTAGCCCATGCACACGCAAGAAAGAAACTGTGAGTTTCCTAGACATAACAACACATGTTATTTGTCATCAATTTTTCAAGCCAGAAGTGTCCAATGGAGAGCAGGTGAGACATTCTGGGTCTTCTCGGGACCCCAGGGTGAGCTAAGGATTCTTTTCCTCTGTGTGAACAGAAAAGATGCTGGTTGCTGCAAGACTGAGGGGCTCCTCGGGGCTTTGATCACCACATGCATAGCTGAATGAGGCTGTTAATGACAAACACTTCAGAAAATAATTAACTGTGATATCTGACTTCATGTCTCAAGGAATCCGAGGTGCAACATCAAGGCTTTGTGTGGGGAATGTAAATTGCTCCGTGGCAGATGGCACCGGGTTACATTTCCTTAAGTCATTCTGCGTGAATGGCCCATGCTAGGCCTTTCCAAGACCCGTCTCTGCTCTCTGACCCTGCGGACGTGCTGGGACTGGGCTCCTGTCACCTTAAAGGTGAGTGTGGCCAAGCCAATACCGTAAGAAAGTGGTTACAGCTTTTTACAAGATCCTGTCATCAAAACTTCCTTCCTTTAATGTTCCTTTGTATAGGCCGCTTTCATCACTTGATTGGAGTTGGGTGAGGGAGGCAATATTTAGTTAAATATTGAATTTCTCTAAAGTGTTAGGAAGTGGTAGGAAGATCCAAATGAGTCAAAGTAGTTTTAAAATTATTTATAATAAATTATTTGGGAATTTTAATTGCTGTGGCCATCAACATGCAAACAGCAATGATGTTGTTCGGACAGCATCATGCATAAGAAAAAGGGAAAAGAAAGAGAATGCCGTCACCTATAACAAGATCAGGGACAGAAAGCCTTGGCTCCGATCTGAATGAGTTAATAAATCGATTTAAAAATTAATTGGATATCACACCTTGTATACACATCTGCCTCAGAGCTCCTCACTGGCGTCCGCTCGCAGACGTGCCCGCCCGTCACTGGCGGGTCCACACCCTTGTGAAAGCTTCCTCCACGTCACCTCTCTCTCAGCCTCATCAGCACCATATGTGTTTTTCAGTTTTTCCATTCTCTTGCATCCTCTGGTCTCCTAACCTCAGCCAATAAACATCCTCAGAGTTCTTCTGTCTGCAAAAGCATCTCCTCTCAGCCCAGGCCTTACTTCTCTGTGCTCGCTTTCCTTTTCTCTGTTCAGCTGCTTCTAAATATTCTACTTTAACAATGTCTGCATCCTCACTTCCCATTGCCATTTTCTCCCAACCATGAAGCGTTTTCACCTCCTACCCACCACACACTCACCTCGACTCTGAGAAACACGGCCCTGGAAATGGCATTGATGGTGTCCAACCTGACAATCATCTGGTCTTACTGTGTTGGTCCTTTCTGTTGCATGTGAGAATGGTAGAGACTTAATTCTTTCTAAATGTGGACGCCCTCGGTTGCCATGTATTCTATCCTTGGTTTACCCTGACTCTGGCTATTCTATTCTTATCTCCTGGATGACTATTTTTGCTTCTCCTCTGCTTGTCCCCTAAATGTTGGTGTTCCACAGGGCTTTATCCTCTCCTCGTTTCTCTGCACCCTGCCCTTCTCTCTGTATGCTCTTCCCAGGTGGCCTCATATGAGCTAAGGATTTGAACTCTTTCCTGGTGCTAACGACAACCAGAGCTAACTCTACAGCCCTGCCCGCTGCCCTGAGCTGTAGACTCAGCTGACCAAATGCCTTCCTCATATATTCACTTGGAGAGCAGTAGCCACCTCCTGTTCAACATAGACAAACCTGAAGTTGGCATCATCTTCCCACAAAACTTCTCTGGGCTCATGCTTCCTTTGCTATCAATAAAGTCCTTTGTAACAGTGTATTCTCAGGCTAGTATCTCAGCCCTATTGTGAAGGAAGCATTTCCTACCCTTTGCCCCTGCTGAGTAGACAACCTGTCATTGATTCTGATCTCCCTGCCCCAAGTTGATTGGACCGGGAGACAGAAAGACACAGGTGTCTAGAGAGCATCTGGTCCCAGGAGTGGTTGAACACTGGAGGAACGATGCCTGGGCTCCTGCCAAGAATGGTGAAAAGCAGCCTGGAACCCAGAACCACCACACCGGTGAGACCTGGACCTGTTTCGACTCCTGTCCTTAAAGGAGAGTCACCCACTCGAGAAGAGTCTTTGCTTCCTTCAACCAAAATAATCCTGACCGATTCTTTTAAAACAACAGCAACAAAACACTTGTATCTTTCAATCAGACTGACCTGCACACATAAACAGGACTGCAGTGCAGGCCCTATTAGTGTACAAGATCTACCTCTCAGATTCCTTCAGGCCACGAAGCTCCCAGGACTGGCTTGAATTAAAACATGGCTCTCTACCTGCATCGAGCTGAGGACAACTGAAAGCAACATGCTCTGTCTCTTCCAATGCTCTTCTCACTCAGGAGCTGCTCAGAAATCTAAAATGTCAAGTATAAATTATTAAAGTCAAGTCATTTTGATGCTGCATTTTTGCTAGCTGTTTTAATAATCTTCTTTGAAATTCCATTTGTCAAATTACCTTTAATGAACGAGAGTACTGTCGCAGGTGGAAAGGAACAAAATTTTCCTCAAGGAGCCTCCTCTTGGAAGGAGCCTGAAAAGGGACTCCTGAGCAAACTTGATTTTCAGAAAAGGTCCACTCTGAGTTCTAGCATGAACTCGCTTTATCATAAAGGGAATCCATGTGCACTCGGGGCTGCCTGACATCTGATGATAATATTCGTAGCTGTTAAGTTTAAAAGCACATCACATAGAATCACTTTTTTCAGTAGTAAAATGCAGTCCTTTCTGAAGTCGACCTGGGCTCAGCTATTCTTTAGTGAGTCAGAAGCAACACAGAGCAGCTAAAGGTCAAGGCAATTTGTCACAGTCGCATGTGAGGAATTCAAAATTCCTTAACCCCTGCATTCTGGAAGAATGTCTTCCTTACAAGCAAGCTCTGATGTTATTTTAAAGCAACATAATAGCTCATAATAAATCAGAGGAGAATCAGTATCAGCTTCCGTGACAACACTTTACTAGGAAAAACAATACAATCTTCACGTCTAATTAATTTTTAAAAGTCTTAATCAGATATTTTGTTAGGGTTTCCCATCTCAGAGAAATGAGAAATAGCTCCAGCTTATGTAATGCAAATCATAAATGGTTAATCCTATAATTTTTCAAACAAGCATGATTTTCCATGAATCATGTTGAAGAGAAAAGAAAAACGAAGACAATACCAGGTTGAGTTGTATGTATGTATTCAACACCTTGGTTATTTAAGCTGTTTCTAAATCTCCCTGGAGTTGTACCCCTAAAAGCCTGATTCTGTATTCACAATGAAAAGTTAAAGTGGGAAATAGTTCCAAAATGTTTCATTAAACTTTCGTTTGTACACTAATCAAGGGGCACGTGGACCAAGCCACTTTATAAATGCATTTGAAATCTACAAATGTTTTTTCATTGAAAGGCTAAAGTCTTATTTGGTCCACTTACAAACTAACAATGTCATAACATTGGTTTTCAAATTTAAGATATAAGAGCATATTATCATATAATTAAATCACTAGCCTCATTCATCTAGGATATCATCCTAGGAACTCCATGATATAATGATGAAGCATATTGGTAAATTTTAATAAAATCATAAGTTCCGATTGTACTATGTTGGGAAAAAAAACAGATCATGAAAAATGGCTGTCAATAATATAAGATAATTAAATCAACTTTTTTTTTACTACTTAATATACTGGTTCGGAATATCAGTAGAATTCGATTAATGTATAATATGTGTTTATACACACACACACATACACACACACACATTCTCCCATGGCACCAAAAATGATAGATTAAGATTACCAAATTAGAAGAAATATGTATTATATTCTACCAACTTTGAAATATGTTTAAGCATTCTAAGGGCAGAATGGCTCCTTACAAGTATGATTGACTCCAAGTTCAGTAGTTATCCAGACTATTTATGTATACAGAGACTATTGAACAAATTACATAAAGAATTCGTTTAAGACACTCCCCATGACCAGAAGCAGTACATTTTCAAATTAGAAAGACAAAAAAAAGATGAAGATGTGAAATTAGGTTGTGTGCAAAGGAAATGAGAGAAAGGAGAAGCATTCAGGTAGGCTGCGTACATGAAAAGTCTCTTTCTAAAGCAGTGATTCTCAACCTTGGCTGCAAAGTGGAACTTTGATTTTCACTTATTTAGGTTCTAATTTCATGGCTCTGAGGTGTAGGCTTGGTATTAGGAATGTTTTAATTCCCCAGGTGATTCTAATGAGCAGCTGACACTGAGGACCACTGCTCCAACCAAGGCAGACATTGAACTGCCTCTTCAAGTCGGAATGGGATGAATAGGAGACAGGTGATCAAGGAAAGGGAAATGAGAAACACTCAGTCAGACACTGTAATTCAAAAAGAGACATGAGCTGAGAGAGAGTACTGTTGGTGAAACCCTTCGACACCTGCATCCCGGTCGGAGCTTCCTTCAATGACAACCCCTTACTGAGGGACCACAGCTCAGAGCATGGCCTTCAGTTTGACACACGCAGGGTTCCAGTTATCAGACGATGAATCTCATACTGAAGTGTGAGCCAGAATGCCAAGGCAGGCCTTTACCACGAGAGACACATCAGCCCAGTGGATCAGATACCACAGTGACGTTGAGGCGGAGCTATGTGGGAAGCCAGGCTGTGATAAGAAGTTCGTGTAAAAGATCAGAACAAGGATAATTAATTGTGCAATTTTAGTGACTAATACAACAAGTATGGAGAACTGGATGCTTTAATCTCTCTGTATGCATGCTTGATTCCTGGGCCAGATACCCGTCCAATTTCAAAGCAATTTTTCCCCAAGATGATGCTCTTACTTCTCGTTTTTTCTTTGCTTTCATGCTATTGCCTGCATTCATTGTTAAATTGTTAAAACCACTGATTATATTACATTTAACCTTGATTTATTCTTCCAAATTTGGGTCTGGGAAGCATATTATCTCTAAAAATTATATGCTGATTCTATTTTTTTTTTAATTCTCAGAGATCTAGAAACACCTGAATTTTGTTACCTATTGAAGAGAATTGGAAATAAAACACTGGAGCAGAGAGGACATGCTCAGAAGTAATGGGAAATCGGTTTCTACAGCTCTAAGGAGGACAGGATCATGACATATGGTGTACTTATTTAGTTATACCTTCCACAGTCCCTATTGAAACATAAAACAGGTTATTTATTGAAAAGTTATCATTGAATATATATGTTATACAGTGTACACGTGTATCATATATACAATGAGTATATATAATTATATATATAAAATTTAGCTCAGTGAGAAATTATTTCTTTGTATTTACTTATTCTTAGAGAGTAAGATAGCTGGTAGTAAGCTTCTCACTTTTCTTCTTGCAATTGTTATTTGTAAAGGGACTCCTCACTATGATGAGATGCCAAAACTCTAGATCAGATTGGCTTCTGAATCGTAGTACTTATGCTATGATGAGATTAATCCTTTTTTCATTTCAACAAGACATTAGTGTTTGAAGATGGAATCAATACCTTGATTTTGAAAATTTCAAATATGAAAATATGATAACCTCCCTAGATAACATCTATGAGTGTTGCTGCTGACTGATCACCTCTCTTGCCGGATGCTCTCTTTGTCAGTCACTTCTAGTGTTAACCCAAGAGTTACTGTGGCCCCTGGTCACCTTACTTTCAGTTTTTCCCTTGAGTTTACTTTAACAGACTCGATTACCTCATGCACAGGAAGTTATGTTGTTCTCTTCCCAAGCTCCAGTACTTGAGTCCATCAAGCATTCCATAAATTAATGGCAATGCCCTTCCAACATTTTCTCTAACTGATCCTCAAATCAAAAATATGTCATCTTAAAACATCACCTCTTCTTTTTTTAACACCTGCTATTTCTATTCCCTAGAATATTTGAATCCACTGCTTTTAAATAGTTGTGGTGGGTTGGTTCCAAGAAAGAAATCAATACCTATGTTTCTCTAAATTTATATCTCTTATAAATGTTAATGGTGCCAGAAAGGTTCCAGAATTCTTTAACATTTTTTAAAGAATTCGGTTGTGTAAGAAATGATTAGATGTAGCTGTTGAAACATTTTCTCAAGCTATCACTTCAAGGAAAATAGATGGTTAAGTTTCTAGCACATATTCAGTAGGTTGGGAGGCTTAAGTGGATATTTTGTGTATTATAAAAGTAATATTTCTTTCCAATGGTCATTTTTGAATCCTATAACAATTTTCATCTGAATAAACACGAATCACTACTAGAACTAAGAGCAAGTAATGATATCCTTTCTATTTGAGTCTTTTTTCTGGGTTCTATATTAGTTCTCTATATTGCTATTTAGAACTCTATTCTAATATAATTATGCCTGGAAAATGTCTAGCAAACAGCTGATAGTCAGATAACAAAGTCAGTAGAAAATCAGAGAGAGGGAGAGAGAGAGAGAGAGAGAGAGAGAGAGAGATGAAGTACACACGTTTCTGAGGCCAGAACAGCATGGTAAATTCACACTTCCCAGCTGACTTCATTCACACCCAAAATTGTCTGTAATGCTCCCAACATGCCCAAAACGACCACCATAAATCCATGTCCTTGCATCTTCCCATTGGTGTAGAACTCGAGGTGACCGTGCTGATCATACTCTGATAGATACATCGTTGTTTAGTTCCCTTCTCACTGAGAAAATTGAAGTTCAAAACTTGCTGGACTTTTGATCTGAAATCAGAGATGCAACCGTTTTTCAAACAGCAAGACTTAAGTCATGAAGCTATGGCCACGTTTCTAAGGTGCTGCGATTGTTCTTTCCGCTTCCCCATCTGGGAAACAAGCTTCATAGCACCTACCACAGTTTTTGTGAGCACAAATGATGAGACCTGATGCAAAGGAGGTACCTTTTGGGAGTTGTTACTTCTGGGTGATGCTTTTTCATGCGAGAAGCGAAGGGAACTTATGTCTCTACTGCTGCCTTGAGCAAATAATAGACTTGCCAAGTAATGAATCCAACAAGAGTTCACACTTTCTCTACATGGCAGAGTTGAGAGAAGCCTATAAATATTCTACTTTAGGAGGGGTGGTACTTTTTCATATATACTCTTTTATTTCCTGGCATAAATGTGTATGGTAATCTTATTCCTTTCAGTTAAATATTATTTTGAATTCTTAGGAGGATCCACTATTTATTGTTTTGTAATATAGTCACCTCTTATATACCTGGTGGGTTTGGAGAGATTGATGTGCATTTGATATTCTTAAGGGACATCATTGTGCATGGCCTCAAAGAATTTTGCCCTGCAGAGATGGCAGGCAAAGTTCTTCTCTCACAAAGAAGCAGTGTCTGGTCCAAGAAACGAAATGTGCCTGGAGACTGAGTGAAGGCTCACTTTTGAAAATTGGATTGTGAAATGCACATTGTTCCAAGGACGGAATATGTGTAGACTTGAGAGAAAATGTTAAGGTGTTACTGTGGAAAGGGGCACAGCCATGCTCCTCAGAGGGAAAGTGGCAGACAGAGAAGGAAAAATCTGGCTGAGGCAGGCCCCAAAAGGGACTCTCAAACTCCCTAAAAAGCTTTCACAATTCCTTATACAAATCTAGATCGGTCACATTTAACACACACTGGGCTTCCACAAGAAGCTGTAGGAATCCACACTCAGGTTCATCCAGACTGCTCTCCTGAGACACCTCACACACTGGTTTCTCCAGCCCAGCTTCCCACCAGCCGAAATCCCAACGCCCAGTTTTGCTCTATGATTTCCCAACCAATCCAACAGGTTTTCACAGGTGAGTATCCTCTGACATCAACGCTCTTCAAAACCCTGACTGTCACCATGTATAAGAACTCAGGCTATGGACAGGAGATACCCAAACTGAAATCCTAGAGAAATAAGGGGTCAAACCCGTGCCTCAGCGGGAGCTTCTCTCCAGGGGAGAGTGATGGAACATTCTCTAGAGGCAAGAGAGAGAGAAATCGCGAAGCTGGAAGAGGTCAGAAATACTCACTGAAGTAAGAAAAGCAGTCTCTGGATGGGTATCTGTTCATTCACTCAATGAACAAATAATTATTGAGTCATTCATGTGCTAGGAATGTTCTAGACACGGCGGATAAAGGGGCGAACGAGGCAGAGGGTGTCTGCATTCTCCTGGAGCTGGCATGCTAGTTGGAGAAGACGGATGCTAAACAAACAAAAAATAAACACGTACAGAGATGCTCCCGAAAACACTGGTAGTCAACAGCAGCAGCAAACGACCACGGGAGGAGAGGCCGGCTTTTAGATCTGAAGACACGACACCTGAGCTTGATCTAAATGAAGAAAGAAAGGTAGCCATGGGAGGATGTGGGGTAAGGGGATTCTTGGCAAGGGGAATGGCTCTCGTGCATGTCCTGAGCTTTATGGGGAGGTCAAAGGCCAAGAGGACTTAGAGCGCAGCCTCCGAGAGCAGCAGAGGATGGAGAGCCGTGAGTGGGACACACAGGCTTTGTAAAAGCCTCATAAAGTGTTTGCATTTTATGCGAAGGGCACTGGGAAGCAATTAGAGCAATTTTATGTAGGATAATGCATGGTGTGATTTATGTTTAAAGATCTACTCTGGCTACAAAATGTAATATTCATTACAGGGTCAGTAGGAACAGCACTGAGGAGATCATCCAGGAGAGCCATGATGGTGGCTCGAATTGGGGTTTGCCAGCCCCGAGAGTGTGCAAGCCTTCAATTTAGGGTCTTAGATGCCACAATTGCCTCTTCATCGTCCTGGTCCTGGCCGGAAATGGCCACTGGATTTGGCACAGGGTGTTGACTGGGGTTAATGCCAGTGGAGGGGAAGCAACTGAGCCCAGCCAGAGTCAGTGATGGAAGGCCTGGCCGTGGGAAAGTCAACAGAGTGAGGGTGGATGATGACACCAGCCCTGAGCTGTTTCTGAGAAGGGAGGAGAGAAATGGGCCACAAGCTGGGGGCCAATATTGGGGGGCGGGGAGGGGCTGTGGCTTCACAATAGTAAATCCTGGGGCACTTTCCAACCTGATGGGAGTGACCCATAGGTGACAAAATAATGGAGGACAGAGAATCGTAACCCGAGGGCAAGGAGGAAAGACGGCCTTGCGGCTTTCAGGACAGAGGGGGAAGGGGAGAGGAAGGAGCCGGGGGCCACATCCAAGAGGTGCCTGGGTTCCCCTCTGTAAACATTTGTTTGCACGGCTTTACATAGATATATGTTTTTATTTTTTTTAGGTCTATTTCTGGGAGTAAAATTGCTGCATAAGATGGTGAGTTGACATATTACATTTTTTGTTTTACTTTTGCAATTTAATTATTTAATTTTATTTTTTCCATAATGCATCATAAGAGACAAGTCTTTTTGCGCACGGTCTTGGGGGAGGGCACCCCTCTGTAGCCCAAGTGACTGATCTGAAATGTGGAGTCTGAGTGGCTGCTTTGTCTGGGGAAACCCCTGATGCTCCTGCTGTTACTGTGACCCCGAAGTCTGCCCTGTGAGGCCAGTGAGCCGGAACCACAGTTGGGAACTGCACCTCGCTGTCCCCAGTACGCACAGGTGACCCCTCCACTTGGCCCCCAAATTGCTGTGTGGGAAAGAAGAAAAGGCTCATCTCCTCCCCGCTGAGGTGGGACTCAACCTGCCCAGAAACAGCTGTGCCCGTTTTGTGAAACAATTATGAAAAGGTCCCCAGTGGAGTTGTTACGTCCCGAAATCCTTAAAGAAAACTTAGGTCTCTCTGGACCTGCCTTACTCTCTTCAAGTCTGTAAAACCGAAAGAAAGATGGGGTGGCATAAGCTTCAATTAAGAGTTTCCTTTCAAAGCTGAACGACTTTGTACACCTAAGAGGAGGGAGCTCTCCTTACTCCTTGCTTGCAGTATAAACACCTGCGATGTTTTAATATGCAATGTTCACCAGAGTAGTATATTTCTTTCGTTAAAAAAGTTTCTTCTCTTCATATTAGGGAAGCTGGAAAATAGGTTCTCTGGCTTCTTTACCAAACTGTATAAGGCACCAGTTTTTCACCATAACTGATGCTCCCTTTCTCCCCACCAGGCACCCCAAATGGCATGAGGGGAGGGCCCCCAGGCCTACCATCCACAAAAAATCAACTCAAACTGGATCACAGACCTAACTTCAAAAGCTAAAACTACACAATTTGTGGAAGAGAACATAGAAGAAATTTGTCGTGCTCGTGGGTTGAGCAAAGAGTTCTTAGAAATGACAACGCTAAAACCGTGATTGATAAAAGGAAAATGATGAACTGGATTTAATCAAAAGTAAAGTCTTTTGCATTTCAAAAGACATCATTAAGAAAATGAAAAGACAATTCACAGAAGAAATTATGTGCAAGTCATAGTTCTAATAAAGGACTTGTACCCAAATATATACATAAAGAACCCTTTCAACTAAATAATAATAAGAAAATGCAACCCAATTTTTAAATGGGCAAAATGTTTTAAAGATATTTCCTAAATAAGACACACGAATCGTTAAAAATCACATGAAAATTTGTTCAACATCATTAGTAATTAGCGAAATGAAAATTAAAACCATAACAAGATGCCACTGTACACCCACTAGAAAGGCTATAATCAAAAAAGCAGACTTATGCCAGGTGCTGGGGAGGATATGGAAACACTGGATCTCTCATACGTTGCTGGTAAGAATGAAAAATGACACAGTCATTTTGGAAAATAGTCTGGCAGTTTCTTTAAAAAGTGAACTGGAAAAAATAAAGTTAAATAATTAAATTGAAAAAATAAAACAAAAAAAGTAATATGTCAACTCACCATCTTATGCAGCAATTCTACTCCCAGAAATATACCTAAAAAAAATAAAAACATATATCTATGTAAAGCCATGTAAACAAATGTTTACAGAGGCATCATTCATGAGAGCCAAAAAGTAAAAACGATTCCCATCTTCTTATGAACGGATAAAGAAAATGTGGACTTTCCACATAATGGAATACTACTATTCAGCAAAAAAAAGAACAAGTTATTGACTGGTGATAAACATGGATGTATCTTAAAAACATTATGCTAAGTGAAAGATAAATCCAAAAGATTACATGCTTCCACTTAGATCTGCATTCTTCCAAAAGCATTATTCCATTTATATAAAAATATCCAGAAATGGAAAATCTATACAGACAGAAAGCAGGGCGGTAGCTGTCTGGGGCTAAAGGTAGGCGTAGAGATTGACTGCAGATAGGAACAAAGACACTCTTTTGGATGATGAAATTGCTCTAAAACTGGATTATGGTGATGACTGCATGCCTCTATACATTTATTACACTCATGGAATTTTATGGGTGAATTTTATTATAGATAATTAGACCTCAATAGAGTTGTTTAAAAAAGAACTTTAAAAACAAAGGCATTAAGTCCCCGAGTGAGCAGGATGTAACTATGACTTTCAGAAAATAATTCTTCACTCCCCGGAGAACAAACGTTTTAAGACAACCACTAGGCTGACACAAGCTTGCAGTCGGATAACACCACGTGTGGTGAGCATGCTCGTCAGGATGCACTATGTTACTCAATGGGAACGAACAACCCCAGAATCTGAGTGGTTAAGACAAAGGTCAGCAAAGGGCCTGATGATAAATATTTTCAACTGTGTAGGCCCCGTGGTTCCTGTCTCGGCTCCTCATCTCTGCCTAGACGATACTCAAACAGGCACAGCTGTGTTCCAATAAAACTTTGGGAAAACAGGCAGAGGGCCAGGTGTGGCAAATAGGACATAGTTTTCCAACCTCTGATATAAAACATCACTGATTTATTCATAAATCATACTTCGTGTTTATTGCAAGTCGCCCAGAGGCTTTACTCCATGCCATCCTCACTGAGACCCGTTGTGATGGAGAAGTCACCACATCTGCCACCAAAGCTTATTAAGGCGGGCATGATGAATTTCTTCTCCCTGGCTCTGAAGGCTCCCCTTGCATTTCTTTGCCCAAACAAATCTCGTGGCTCTGCCTAACTTCAGAGGGGGTGGGCGAGAGCAATGCCAGCATGTGCCCAGAAGGCTGAGAGCTGGAAGTCCTAGGTGAACAAGACTTAATAGTACAGCAGAGAAGTGTGAACTCTCCTCCACTTCCAGGAAGCATGTAAGGTGGAAGACCAATTTGGGGAATCGGTTTAGCATATTTAGCAAAATGTACCCTACAAAGCGAAATTTTTACTCTGAGGTTGGTGCCCTACAGAATCTCCCACACGAGTCCACTAACATAGGTCCAAAGATGCTCGCTGCAGCATAGTTTATAATTAAAAAAAAAACTGAATGTAACTTCACAGTCTATTAATAGCGGAATAGATAAATTATGATATTTTTCATAAAATGGTATCGTACATAGCAGTCCACATGAATAATACATGGATCAATAAATATGAGTTTGGTATCAGTATAGATATAACTAAAGAAAGTAATTTTGAGTAAAAAAGGAATGTTGTCAAAGAGGACATAGTGATTTCATTTATTTAAATTATTACAAACATTGTTTGTAAAGACAAATGTAAAGAAATGGGCATCTGTTAACTTTAAGACAGTGCTTATCCCCGAGGATGCTAGTGGCTAAAGAGGCTTCAATGGCTCATGTCATTAAAAGCTTGAAGAAGTCATGGCAAAGTGTTAATGTGTGTTAAATCTGGAGGGTGGAAAACGTGGGCTCCTGTTATATTTCTCTTGTTCTTATTTGTATGCTTGAAATATTTTTAAATTAAAAAGAAAAGTAATTACTGCAGCTAGTGTATGACTGTCAGCAGAGAATGGTGGTATTAAATGACACAAAAGAGCAGGATGAGCTAAGCACAGGACAGTGAGTTGCCCTTACAGGCTTACCGGCTACAAAAACATGAGCCATGACAGGGAACAAACCACCATGATTGGCTGAGCCGTCTGAAAGCAAAACCATCAGGACTCAACTTTGTGATTGAGGGAAAGTTAAGAGTGAATAAAACTCTCAAAAAATAAGGTTCATCTTCTCGTGCCTTTGAGTGATACACCGTGGTCATCTAAGAGATGCTCGTTAGGACTTTCATATTCTAACCACTATTGTGCCTTCCATATGGTGAAAGTGATTCCATGTAACGGAAATGAAATGGAAGGAAAGGCGTGGAGGAGGAATGAAATAAAAAGAGAGAACTAAGGAAATGTGGAGAACAGAGCGAGGGAGGGAGAGGCCATGGTGGGAGTCGGGACTGAGCTCCCATCCAGCTCTGCTACTGAGTCTGCCCAGAGCAAGTGACTCCGGGTCTGTGAGTCTCTCTTTCTTCCTCTCTAATAAGAGGACCACGACCCAGATTCCAGTCCCCTGTTCTATGATCCTCGAAATATCCACGGAGGTTCACGTTTGGAGAAGTGGTATTACCCTGGGATAAAAAATCCTCGGCCTCTGTCTGATCCAGCGAACAAAGCACTAGAATAAAAAGTCAGGGTCACAAGTCAGCATGAAGGTCAGAGCCACACATCTCTCATCAGGGCAGTTGCTAGGCTGAGGGCAGGTGGGGTGCGAGGTGAGTGAAGGTACCCTAAAGGGGACTGCTGGGTTTCAGACTTCCACTCATGACAAGCAGGATCCGATGGCCACACCCGCCATCAGGAAGGCCTCTCAGAGAAGCGTGAGGACCATCAAAGGTTTACGCCTGCCTCCAATTTTTCAGGATCCCAGAATAACTCATGGAAACCCAGGAGACCCTGATACATTTGCATCTTTAACTTGCCCCAAAGTTGGTGGGGAAAGTTTCAGATTATAGGATGGGGGACAAAGTCTTTTGAGCGTGGTTTCTAAAATACGAAATAGGTGCCGAAACCTACAGTCATCTAAAATAAACAAAACACAGGAACGTTCCCTTCCTCTGTCCCATTTCTCCTCCTTGTCATGCCCGCTGAGCACCAACCAGCCCTTCCTACAGAAGCCATCACGACTTCTAGCACCTGGGCCCTGCGCCTTGCAGTGAGATCAGGCCACCTGAAACCATTTTTCCTATAACTCCAAACCCCAAATCACCCAGGAGATACAAATCGAAGGGGTAAAGGTGCATGCAGCACCTCTGAACTGGAGAGGCTCCCTTAAGAACCAGATGGGACTAGCTAAAGACAACTTTTTCCCCCCAGAATCACGGATAGATATTCTCAGATGAAAGTTTTCCGAACAATTTAACCGTCTCCACTTTACATTTGATGTGATGTCACCACAGACCACGGTCTTTCCATTAAAGTGTCAAGCCTCAGATTTACACAACAGACATAAAAACGAGCTAACCACGGGCGAAGAACGCGGATGGAGGTCGATGCACACGCACTGACGAACACGTGGAAAAGGCTGTTTGTGAGTTGGAACTTGCATCTCCTCGGGTGGCATTCGAAAGCGTCTGTCCCACTGATGTGCTGGAGACGCTTCTCACGTTTTAATTATGTTGTGGAACATGCTGCTTCTCATCAACACATCGAGGACACTTTTAAAGTCCACGAGCAAGAACAACTCCCATTCACAGAGAGCTCAGGCCTTGTGCATACTAACACGTCTCCACCACCTACTACGTGCCAGGATCTCTGCTAAACGCGGCTTTTTAGATACCGACCCCTCTCTGTTGCACGAATAATGAGGTTTTCCCCTTTGTGTCCCCAGTTGACACGAGGACAACATTTTCTATGTGGCAGAGAGAAGCGATAGGTCAGCACAGTGAGGCGAGCAGGGGCCAGATCATAAAGGGTCTTGCGTGTCAGATCACACGTGACCTTGAAAGCTTTAAAGTGTGTAAACATTTTTAATCCGAGGAGGTATAAGGTCAGATCTGCATGGGCAGATCACCTTTCTGGCCAATGTGGAAAGAACAAGGTATGAAGGGGACACAGGAGATGGGCTCGGGGACCCTATGGACATAAAGGCTTGAGTGTGGGTGCAGTTCGGATGGGTGTGTTGACCTAATCTGGTAGCCAGTTGCAGGCAAACGTTTGAAGGCAAAGACAAGGCACTGCCCCTGGCTTAGGCTGCGAGGCAGGAAATGGCACCACTGGCTGCAAGAGGAAAGGGAGGCAGCAGCAGTTTTGCAAGGAGAAGCAAGTGACAGACGAGGAGGCAGTCATAAACATCTTCAGTCCAAGGTATCTGTGTGCAGTCCCTGCTGAACTGTCTAGAAGCCTCAGGAAATGAACTGAGAGCTCAGAAAAGATGCTCAGTGAACACTGGGGCGGGGAGGGGCCTGGTAGGAGACATCACTAACGACATCGCTAACAACAGCCAACACCTGACGAGCAGGCCCTCTGCACCAGCTCTGGGCTAGGTAAGCCCTTCACATGCATTAGCTGTGTCTTCACACAAATCCGAGGCGCTGGGTGTGACCATGACCCCCATCTGGCAGCTTGTGAGACTAAGGTGTGGCCGAGGTCACAGGTAGCCAGCCATTGGGACATGGACTCAGACACGCTGTCTCCAGCCTGTGCCTTTAATCCCCACACAGCATGGCCTTCCCTCCCAGGAGATGATGGCCACAGAGGTGACCTTGGACAGCAGTGACCTGAGAGAAGGAAGGAAAAGATCACTCGGAGAATACAGAGAAGGAGATGCTAAAAAAGGAATGGGACAAGCAGGGAGGAGACAGGTTTAAGAATTAGGGGGGAATTGGGAAGGGCAAACACAGAAAATATCATGATTTTCATGTGTAAATACACGTATCACTTACAAACACACAGATAAGAAATTTTTCAAAAAAAACAAATCAATAGAAGGGTTCAAACATTTCTTTTGAAATTATAAAGGGTTTCTGTCCCCGTCGACCACATAAACATGAGTTCATGCGATAGATACGGGCTTCAAAGCCCAGGTACATGCTATTTAAGATAAGGTCCCTCCTATTTCTCTTCTCTACCGTTACCTGGACTTTGGCTTTGCCTCTCAGTAGGGACAGCCCACTGACACCAAGTGACTCATTCTGCTGGGACATCTTGCCCAAAGCACAGTGAGGGGAGTGAGGACACCACCCAGCAAGGATGTCACAGCCAGTCTGGCCAGAACTAACTCTCCACAGCCACTGCCAAAGACATCAAAGGAGGCAGAGAAAAGGCAGCTTTTCTTCCATCCTTGAAAGAGCCACAATCGGATCAAAACACACAAAAACCCGGAAAGCCTTTCGAGATGCTCCCTGAAGCTGGTGACGTGCTGGAGACCTTGACATGTCGTGCATATTCCAAGCACTGCAAATGCCTGAGCATCCCTGAATCTAGTCTCTCACTCCAAAAGAAAACTGGAATGCCAAACTTTCGAAAGCCCGTCCTTTTCTCCTCTCCGACTGGGGAAATCACTAAAATAACCTGCTCTGAAAAGCTAGAAATTGGTACCTCGTGAGTGTCATTCTCTCCTTCAACGGCAACATATCGCCCTCTTGTGTATTTGGGAGATATTTCCCTCCAGGAGAGTCTTGCAGTGGGGCCCTGGGTAACTACAGGCATCAATAAAGGATGGGACAACTACCGTATCCTAGTAAACAAGTACTAGGTAGAATGCACACCCTAGAAACTCACATTCCTTCTCCTGGAAACGAAGTCGCCGATAACAAGTTGTGATCCTGCATCAATTCTGTATCGAGCTATTAGGAAAATCATGGACATCGGACACTTGAAAATGCAGAGCTTTTTCTGCAAAAATTTACAACCTAAAGAAGAAGACCCAATGGTCAGCTGAAAAGTGTGCGTCAGTCGCTCTGGTGGTGAAAATAGACTTGGACAGGGACACTCGCTCAAGGGGAAGTTCCCACCTGTGACCGGCAGTGCCAAACGCCTAGATTCTAGAAGGTTGAAGTGTGTACAAGTCCTGTATGTGCCCAAAAAGCAAGTCAATATGGAAAGTGTTTCAGAAAAGAAAGTCGTATTTCATTCCAAGGGTCACCTTTACACCACTTTTCTTAGCTGCCTTTTCCTCTTCTGGCTCCTTTTCCTCCACCTTCAATTTTTCCCTTTCATTCCCTCCCTTGATACTTCTTTGAACTATGCAGTCCCGGAGAATTATTTCTTTTAGAATCCAGGCCCACTCTGTTTTATTCATTCACCAGTGAATCCCCAGCACCAACAACAGTGCCTGGTACATACGGGCAGTTTTGTTTTTGTTTTTGGTTTTTTTTGCCTAGGAATTTGTTTAATTGAGCTATAAATCATATTAAATCCTTCCCACCACCCACTGCCTGACAACCACCATTTTATTCTCTATTTTTGAGTTGGATTTTCATATTTTATTTTATTTTTTTATATTGCACATGTGATATATGCAGTATTTGTCTATGTCTGGTTTATTTCACTTAGCATGATGCCCTCCGTGTTCACCTGTGTTGTGAATGACACATTTCCTTCTCTTTTAAGGCTGAATAATATTTCACTTTGTATAAATACATTTTCCTTAACCATGCATCTGCCAACAGACTCAGGTTGCTTCCATACCTCGGCTATTGTGAATAATACTGCAACGAAGATGGAACTACAGATATCTGTTTGAGATGATGATTTTGTTTCCTTTGGATGTATATATCCAGAAGTGGAATTGCTGGGACATAAGGTAGTTCTATCTTTAATTTACTGAGGAATCTCCATACTGATTTTACAGTGGCTGCACCAGTTTACATCTCCACCAACACCACGTCCTCATCGATGGTCCTCCTTTCTTTACACCCTCACCAGCATTGGTTATCTATGTCTTTTTGATAATAGGCATCCTAGCAAGTGTGAAGTGATAGCTCTTGGCTTTGATTTGCATATCCCTGGTTATCTGTCATTTGAGCATCATTCCATGTACCTGTTGGCCATTTCTGTGTCTTTTTTGGGAAAATGTCTAACAAGGTCCTTTGCTTTTTTTTTTTTTGGGAGCGCAGAGGGTTCTTTAGTGTTTGTTTTTGTTTCATTTCATTTTTGCTACAACTTTTATGAGTTCCTTCGATATTTTGGATATTAGCCCCTTACTGGATAAGTGATTTGAAAATATTTTCTTCCATTCCATAGGTTGTCCTTTTATTTTGTTGATGATTTCCTTTGCTGTGCAGAAACTTTTAAGTTTGACCCACTCAGTTAGCTTTCCTTTTGTTACCTTTGCTTTTGGTGTAAAATCCAAAAACTCATTGCTAAGACCAACGTCAAGGAGCCTATGCCCTATGCTTTCTTTCAAGAAATTTCATGGTTTTAGGTTTCACAGTCAAGTCTTTAATCCTCTCTGCACAGGGTTATCTAGTTTTTTCAGCACCATTTAGTAAACTGAATATTCTTTCCCCATTATATATTCTTGGCTTCTCTATCAAAATATAATTAACCATACATGTACGGGTTTATTTCTGGGCTCTCTATTCTATTCTATTGATCCATCTATCTGTTTTTATGGCAATACCATACTATATGGATTACGATAGCCTTGTGGTATAGTTTTATATTAGAGGGCATGACAACCGAAAATTTGTTCTTCTTTCTCAAGATAACTTTGGCTATTCAGGCTCTTTCACAGTTCCGTATAAATTTTAGAATTATTTTTTTCTATTTTTGTGAAAAATGCAATTGGAATGTTGATAGGGATTGTGTTGAATCTGTAGATTGCTTTGGGTAGTATGGCCATTTTAACAATATTAATTCTAAATCAAAATTAGCCCTTGGATAAAAAAGGAGGGAGCAGAGTCAAAAGTGAACTATAAGATTTTAAAGTTGTGTTATGTTAAGCCACAAATTTTGTGGTAATTTGTTGCAATAGCAATAGAAAACTAACCTGACTTGTGGGTGTGGGTGGATGGTTTCCCTCACAAATGGAAAGTATCTGGTAGTTCATTTCCAATGATGGATGAGAAGCAACTTAGAATTGGAAAACAAATGACAAAATAACAAAGAATTTTGATATTATTTTAAGTTATTAAAATTTTGATATTATTTTAAGTATCTACATAGTATGATGGTTAATGTTGAGATCAGCGTTTGCGTCCATGGTGAACCCAAGTAAACTGTCCTTCTAAATGTGGCTGGGGCTTATCGAATCTGTTGGGAACCTGTAGAGAGGTATTTCCAACCTCTGCCTCGAGACCCTAAAATAAAGGATGCTGCTGATGAACTGAAACATATTTCACTTTTAATTCTAGCACAGTAGAGTGGTGAAGGTCTAATTATTCGAGAATCCTGTCCCAGAGGAGCACAAGTGCCAAGAAACTATCCTTCCACACTCAAGCTTCTCTAGAATGTGGCAACCCCAAAGGGCATCACACTATTTCCTGACAGCCCCTAAGCATAAAATTAATAAAGAAGGTGAAAGGAAATCTGACTGAGAGATTCAGAGCTGATTAATGTAAGCCAGGCCCGTCCATCACTCTCTCGAAGCCAATTAAGCAGAGTACTCAAATGTAACACTTTAACACCATCAATTAAAGTTGGCAAGAAGTTTAAATTCTACTACAAAATTAACCATTGTAACGAAAGTCGCTGTGGAAATGTACCTAACAAAAATAAAATATACTTATGCCCCAATTGCTAAGCAAAATAAAGGAAATTTTGATTGCGAAACAAACAAAATGACCTCATTGACTTTTTTGAGCTTTCCATTAGGGGAAAAGGGAATTTTTGCACCGTGAGGTATGTGAAAGGAACCTTCTTCAAGGGTATTATTCTATAGGATCTTATAAAAAGCAGAACATCGGAAAAATAAAAAAGATGGTCAACTCATCAGAATACGTCGTCCTCCCTTGTGGACCATTGAAGTTCATTCAGGGTCAGAAGTAGAAGGAAGGGGGTGCGTGGCTCTGACTTATTTTCATGTTGAATAGTTCGGGCACACTTTTCATCCTCTACGAAATTTTGTTGGGATCACAAAGCATCAAACCCACCCGTATCTGAGGTTCAGACCTACCCCCCAATCCCAGTTCCAGTGCCCCCCGGAAAATCCCAGCGCCTTCTCCTCACTGAGGCACTGGCCGGTGAATGCACTGTTTTTCTCTGTTCAATATTCTCATTATTCTAAAGGACTCGTCCATCTCGAAACTCCAGCACCTGTTCACATTCACTTTCAGTGTCGCTTCTGTACCCCTAAGTGTCAGAATCCCCGGCCACCCCTCCACCTGCCCTGCTGCAGACACATCCTGCTGCTGAAAGTGCATTTTCCATGCCTTCCCCTGAAGCTGGCGCACCTATTTGAACCTTGAAGAGCATGATCTCTCAAGTCAACGCTATTCCTCCAGAAAGTCTTTCCTCCTTCTTTCCTGACTTTTTACATCTCCGTTAGACCATTCCATTCAGCACAAAGCCATGACTCATCAGCGCCTCTGTCGTCCAGGTCACTGCCATGCTGCTCAGTGAGGTCTTTGTCTCCAAACTACAGGACATGTCTGCAGTATCTCGCTCAGTGGATCGCAACCTCCTCCTCCTCCTTGAAAGATTTCCTTCGCTCAGTGCGCAGGACCCTGCACTCTTCTGGGTTTTCTCCTGTCCATGGCCACCCTGCAGTGTCCTTTGCTGGCCCCTCCATCCACAGTGGAGAGCCCTAGAGCTCCGTCTCTTGAACACTCCTCTATATACACTCATGTTCCTGGTGACCTATCAGTCTATAGGCCAGTGACTCCCAGATTTATAGTTTCAGTCTTGGCCTCTCCCATAGGCCCCAGTCTCGAATATCTAACTGCATTAGTCGTGCCCTGCCTGAATAACGCTGTGTAACAAATAAAACTCTCAGTGGTTCATGATCATCATGCCTTTCTTGCTCATTCATCCGTGCGTCTGTCAAGGTACCTCTGCTCTGGGATACAGGTTCCATTCTCGTCAGCTCCATATGTCTCACGCTGGGACCAGAAGCTCCCCAAAGCCAGAAAGTGAAATATTCAGAGGGATTGCCAGATTGTTGGCACCTGTGGCCTCAGCTCAGTTGGCACTGTTACTTCCACCCACATGTAACTGGCCTCAGAAAGCTAAGGGGCCAAGCCTAGCATCAGTGAGTCAGAGAAGTGTACTCCAGCCACGAACAGAATGAGGAGGCACAGAAGAATTGTAAACACATTGTACCACACCAATCCCTCCTCACAATCTTCACTTAGATGTCCCACTGCTCTAACCTGTGCCGATCACTAAACACAATGGGTCTGTACATACAGTGACTCTGCACTTGCTCTTGTCTCTGCCTAAAAATTCTTCCCTCAGATATCTATATGGCTCCTCCTTTGCCTTTTTTCAGTTTATTCAAATATCCCCCTCTCAACAAAGCCTCTCTGAAGACCCCAATTGTATAGTGTAAGGATGAGTATTATGATGAATAGAGCTGTGAGCACCCAGAGGCTCATAACTCCCCAAATGAGTCAATCTACAAAGTCCCTGTACAGTAGGGAGGTGCCAATGAAGAGCAGAGGAACATTCACCTCATTGTGGGTAACCATAAAACGCGCTACTCAGAGGTATGCAGTTCCCCCTTGATTCTGTGGGGAGGGGGGGGAACTTCCCTGACGTGGTGAAGTTAGGCTAGGGCATGGGACTTCCTTTGGCTGGTGGCATGCGTGGAGGGGCATTATGCAAGCAAAGGCTTTAAATCTGCTGGCTGTGGAGGTGTGGCTCAACCACCTGTGCTTCTGACACCTGCCTTGAAAAGGTCAGCCCGGGTGTTGTAGCTAATCCCTAAATGAGAGTCAGGTGAACCAAACCTGACTCGGCCCACAGGCAGCACCGAGCCTGGGGAGGCCAGAAAGTCAGAGCCAACCTGCGAGCCCATTAGAAAGCCGCCACTGCTTGCTGTTGAAAGCCGCTAGGTCTGGGGGCTTGTTTGTTATGCGGCGTCATTGCAGCGAAAACCTGAAGGTATTCGCGTGCACAGCATCGACACCACCTAGAAGGGTTTCTACTGCACTGTCTTCGGGATGTTTTTCACCGCCTCTCACAAAGGGTTTTATCCTTTCTCTATTACCATATTACCACTGTCATACTTTCTTCTTCGGTTATAACTTCTTGAAGCAGTAATCTACATAATTTGTCTCTTTTTGCTCATTTCCCAACTTGCTTTAACCCCTCTAATCAGGTTTACATCTTGACATCATAGAGACCACTTTCTCATATGTCACTCATCCCTTTACCAAAGGGGCAGACGTGACACACAGCTGGGGCAGTAGCAGTCACGACAACTGACATTATTAATGAATGACAAATAAAGAGCTGGATTGCACGGCAGCAGAAGATGAAAAGCAATATGAGAAGCAATATTTTTTCAGTCTATTGAGGTTTTTCTATTTACCATCTCCCTTTCAATGTATATATTAAAAATGAAAATAATTCATCCATTGGAGGAGAGGTCATTCTCAGTTTTCTCAAAAACCAGTGCGACAATTTTACATAATGCCACTCAACTTTTTGGACCTTGGTATTTTCATTAATAAATTTAGAAAGCAGAATGGAGTAGTTTTTGAGTAGAAATTCCTGGAAACTTTTCAGAATTCACACAACCAGTGGCCCCTCTACTCCATCCAGTTCCAACACAGCCCTTCAGCATAGAGCCAGGTGTTTGCAGTTTGAAAATACCTGGCAACTGATTTCTCATCATCTCGACCCCATTGCACATCCCCTGATACACATGTACCTGGTCTTTCAGGGCCACCGAGGCAGATGTTCTCCAACAGTCCCTTAATTCTTAGTATGTGTTTATCTTCCATAGACTGTGATCGGAACGCATTAACTGAAACAAT
Organism: Cynopterus sphinx; assembly: GCA_030015415.1. Classification (NCBI taxonomy): domain Eukaryota; kingdom Metazoa; phylum Chordata; class Mammalia; order Chiroptera; family Pteropodidae; genus Cynopterus; species Cynopterus sphinx. The sequence continues at coordinate 3,919,383 of CM057391.1, forward strand.
GTTTTGTATTTCTAGTGCAACGTGTCTATGCCATCAATAAATATAAGCTTTCTTTTTTGTTCCCTTTTACAATATCCATCAAAGTACTAGATGATAATAAATACTTTTTATATTAATTTCCTTTCCCACACCCCTCAAAATCCAATATATGCAAGTACTCTTATGGCAAGCCAGAAACTTTTCAGCGACATAGATTAATTGCTTCATATAACCTATAGCATAGGGGCTAAGAAAGAATTTGAAAACTAGGGTGAGTTTGGGAGTTGTGTGTTTTAGATAGAAATCATCTGAAAGAATTACAACAATTGGATGTTTTCTTCTTTTCGTTATTTACCTATTCTGAAGGGAAAAAAGTTATGTATTTTTAATTTTATCTGAGTTTTTAGGATAGGAATGTATTTCTTTTTTTCATATTTATCTTCAGCCATTTCAATATGAACTCATGTGCACACATGAGCACCCAACTTCTGCAAGTCTAACACCCCCGCTGCTCAGACACACATAAGCAGTTTCCAAGGGAACATTGGTTCAAGGCAATGATCCTATTAAAAAGATCCTTCTGAGAACAAATATCCACTTACTTCAATATCATTCAGAGGCATTAAATTAGAGCCACTCCTCCTGAAATGAAGAAAACAACCTAACACAACTATCACAGGGTGGCAGAGAATGCGCCCCTGGAAAGCACAATTATTCTATCGGGTGGCAGTACTGCATGGACCATTAGCTCAGACAGTGAAAGCTTCCAATTCCTCTTCAAGTGAAAAGTTGCTTGAGATGACAAGGGATCCACAGATCATGATTATCTCACAGTCAGAGAGTTCGGCCATGTAACCTACGGGGCCCTCCAGAGATCCCATGTCCAAGTCCTCTGGCTCAAGCCGTGAGTATGGCCAGAAATGGGTTTTATTGGGGAATGCGGTGCTCCTTGCCTGCTCTTAGCCATCAGAACACTAGAATACCCCTTCAAAATAGTTATTTTTAGTATTTTCCTTGTTAGAAAGCAATAAAATTTAGAACACATAGACAAACACACAGAAGAAATAAAAATCAGCCATGCTGCCACCACCCGAGAGCTAGCCACTGTTAACATTTTGGGGCATAGTTCTAAACTTATTCTGTGACCCTATACTGGTTTTTTTAAGGGGTCAAAAGAGACCACAGCATACACATTATTTTATAATGCATGTTTTCACAGAATACCTAGTTGTAAATATTTTCTCTATATTACTATTTTAATAAAGATGTTTAATGTCCGCAGTGAACAACAGGAGGGAGTCTGCTACCTCTCAGAGGCCAGAAATTGATTCACTCAGAAATGCCATATTTACACTAAAAATTAAGAACTAAGGTTTAGTGGTAAGGTTGATTTATGCATACTTCCAAGCATCTATGGATACTCTCCACGGAGATTCCGGCTACACATTCTAATTCTTCCTCCAGATCGAGACTGCCACACCAGAGTTACAGAAGGAGTGGTCTCTCCTTTGTTGGGTCTGGAAACTTCTACCTGGCTTAACAGAACCTTCAAAAGTGACCTTATTATTTTTACTCAAAAATCTGCTCTTCTTTCTGAATTTTCCTGTCTTTGTGGCTAGACATGCCATCCCCACATTTGGCCAAGTCAGACCTGGAATGACATAAAAATACCACTTTAAGCCCCCACGCAGACCCAGCAGGGAACTGGTCGCCAATTCCTGTCAGTTTTATCCCCTGGATGTCTTTCAAACATGCCCCACTTCCAACGCAGTCACTTACACCTTTGTCATTTCTTGTTTTCTAATGTCCTTGCTACCTTCAGCCTCATTCTTCTTCAATCGATCACACTGACAGGACAGTGAAATCTCTAAAAGGCATATCAGATCGTGTCATGCTCCTGCTCAGGATTCTAAATAGATCCCGATGCCTATAAAATAGAAACTAAAAGTCATGCTCGGCCTGACATGGTCCTGTTAGCCAGAGAGCGCTGTGCCAGGTTCCACAGCTGACATCCCATGGCACCAGGCACTGGTCACGGTTTTCATCCCAAACTGTCTGCCTTCGCTCTTCTGAGGCAGAGTCTGGCATGGGCCTCGGCCCCCACTCTTCTGACATGGAATTGATCTTCCTTGGCACAGCCTCGGCCCTGCCTTTAACCTTCCCACCCAATGCTCAGCAGGAGGTCTGTGGCTTTGACTTTTTGTACCCGGCCCGACCTGTTATGGAGAGTCTCCCTTTGTCCTTGTTGCTATCAGCTACTGTGGGAAAAGAGATGAGGAATTCTGCTAGAATCAATGCCCAGTTCAGAGCTGGTCAGAGCTGGCCCACAGCCTGGGGAGAGACAAAACGTGCCAGGAGGGACTCAGCTGTCTAAGCATCACTTGTCTCTAGACTCAGAACCAAGGCAGACCAAGGTAAAGTTCCTTCTCAAAGTTCTGTCTCAATTGCTGTTTTTTAAAAACAACAACAACAAAAAAGCTATCACAGAAGTGCTATAGAGACAATGAAGCTTTTAATAACAAAATTTCTTCTACGAGTTTAGAAAAAATGATTTCTCTTTGGAAATTATTTGTAATTGAGAACTAGTTAGGATCTGAGAAAGCAGAAAAGCACAATATCCTAACTAAATCTTAGTCTATTAATAAATGATAAAGTAACAGTTGAATTAAGCCAGCTATCTGAATTTAAATGTTTTCCATGCTGAAATGCAATTGGTTAATAAAAGGAAACAAAAGCATTGCTCATATAAATACAGACATATATTTAGCTTATTAAAATGATTTTTTATGTTTCTAGTTCAAGAAACATACACAGAATAAATGCATTTTCAGAAAATAAAAACTTGACATTGCTATTATTTACCTAAATAAAACAACTGAATGTTCATAATTTCCTGTTGAGTCTGAAGTGTTTTGCTGCCAACTACTTTATTTTTGATAAACTTTTGCACGAAAATAATAAAACCTTTACATTTTCATATATGCATAGAAAATGAATTTAAATATTGAAATAAAGCAGTATTGTAAAATGTATTAACAGGCCTTATAAGAACCAAACTTGTATTTATATTTTTGTTATAGTTTTAAAAATTGTGGTGGGTAATATGTGTAGGTTGGAAAGGCTTTTATTGGCCATCAGTCATACAGAGTATGAATGGATGAGGATGACTTAATTGCAAAAGTAGCCCCGAACAGGGTCTATTTTGTCTGGGAGGCATGGAGGCCAGAAGGGCTCACAGATGGAGGGAGAAGGCAAGAGTCATGCAGACCCAAATCTGCAACAGGCCATGTTACAGATGTTCTTGACTACATGCGAATACCTGATCTACATTTTCATTAAGTACCAAATATATATTCACCAGATTAACACCTAATAAAATGTCCAAGAGTAAGAGATTAAAAGGTATAAGATTCCTTTTTTTTCATGAATAAAAGAGATATTTATATTTACACAAACATTGATTATTAAACATGTTGGAAACTTTTTCCAGATCTAAATAATTGCTTCTCCCAGGCACCCCATCCTGAGTAATAGCACACATGTTGTAGAACCCATTTAACTGATTAATAGTTTTTGGCTTGTAGGACCATTTCCATAAGATAGAGAGACTGGAGTTGAGAGGATGGGAGGCCATCTGTTTTAGTATTGAATTTTAATTTTCTATTATTAATATAACAATTAGCAGTTGATAATTATTTCAGATAAAAGCTGCGTTCATAAATATTTAAAACAAGACAAGTGCATGAGTTGGTTAGATGACCTGGAGAGGATTTGGATCAACGCAACCAGAACCCAGTGGTTACATGCTTTGTGTTTCTTATTAAATTCTGGAATGGTCCTGTGATATAGGACAGGATTAATTTCCTTTTCACTCTCATTTTCATGCAGTTTTCCACATTATACCCTTTGCTATAAAATGTGCCATGTTCAATTAAGGTATGCTAGAATGCTGAAGTATTTTTCGGCAACTCTGTTGAAATCTCATGAATGAGGTCAGCTCCCAGGGTCAAACTAATACATGCTAAATGCTTGTATGTAACCTTTTTTTAAAATTTGAGACGGGCTTAGAGGCATTTACTTGACAAATTCCTAAGAATAATTGGTTCTCCAGCACTCTTGACAGAAAAAGCTTTTTGAGAATAAAATAGGTCCTCTTGCGTTTTTTTTCCCTGTAGCTCATTTTTTCTTTTTATCTTTTTGGATCTGGGTCTTTAAATTGCTTAGAGCTGTTCTCTCAAACTCTCGCTGTTCATCAGGCACATTTGTTTTGCCTTATGCTATTAGTAGAATGAAATTTACTAACTTCTTTTCATCCTGTTATACTGATACACTTAATGTCTGCCACAAATGATTTATTAAGATTTAGAGAAAATTATATTTTGATATATTTAAGGAGCAAACTTCACTGCAAACATAAACGGTTTACTCACATTTTAGTGCTCTCCAACCCGCTCTGATAATATTTAAGATATAATTTCATTTCATTATTCTTTTTGGAGCCCCAAGCTGTCACTAATTATCTTCTCCTTTGTGCAGTATTTTCCCCTTAAACACATTCAGAAAATTTTTATTTTATCCAGATAAGTACAAGCCTTTGGCTGCAATTTTTTTTCAGATCCGATGCATGTTTGAGTATGAAAGATTTTGTGATTTTCAGAGGAATACAAAGGCCTAGACTAGGAATTTATCCCAATATATGGAATACACACAGAGACACACAGACACACAAAGACACACAATAAGTGAAACTTAATTCTCCTTTGTTTTTTTTCATATTGCTTACACCAAAGTCATTTTACTCAAATAGTCAAAACCACTGGGGTCACGGGAGTTAAGTAGTAAGTAGAGCCTTCTATGTTAAAGCATTATCTTAATGAATTTGTATGTCTCCTCTGAATAAACAGCCCTCTTGAGGTTGTTTCAGCTCGTGAGTTCAATACATTTACCACACCAGATGAGCATTAGGCGTAAATAGAATTCTACTCCCTCAGGACATAAGCCTCACCCACTGGAAATCAAGCTTCAGAAGGCCACCCATTACATCTCTATTGCATCTCCTCGCTCACATCTCCTTTCCTTCCTTGCTAGGACTCTCCCTTGTTTTAGGCGATCTTGAGACAAAGGAGACACAATTGTATGTATAGTGTTTAGAACTGTAAATGTTTGACTACAGCTGCTAGATCCAAAGGCCATGAGCACCATTTACCTTTGGGCAACTCAATCTTTTGAAGCCCTACAATAAGGAAAAAATTTAGGTGTTTTTGGGAGTAAAGTGGTGAAAGGAACATCTCCAGAGCTGCTCTGGGGAAGGTGGGTAAAGGGGGAATGCCTTTTCAGCCAAGACTTTGTTAACCTAAATTCAGTTAAGTACTCAGTAAAAATTAATCATTAATCTCCTGAATCCCATGCCCTGCGTTTCTTGTGTTCACAAAGGAATCATTCTAAAAGTGGGAACTTCAGACAAAGGGGGGTTGTTTACATACTGCTTTCTTGGAAAGTTTAAAGAAAGTCAATGCTTCCAACCAATATCTTTCTTGCAAAATTTCACTGTCACTCCTGAAAAGGACTGAAGTTGTCATTACAAGGGTGTTCATCAAGCATAGGGATGCTTTCTTTGGCAGTTAAAGATGATAGCCAGTTCAAGAACTATGAACACTAACAAGAAATTTAGCTTTGGGTGGATAAACTAGTAAGATGTATTATAAAACTTTCTATATTGCCCTAGCTATGATGATATTCTGTCTTCATGAAACATTTTCAGCAGTGGCTATGATAAAAAGCAAGAACTAAACATAAATCGACATAAAACAAGAAACGAGGGCTCATCAATTTCACAGTTTGAGAACTTATGCAGTGGCCAACGGTCAGGCAGATGCTACTGGTAAACAGCTGTGGGTATTTAAGAATAAAATAAAATCCTATTTAATCTTATTTTTCTTTTCATTCTATTCATATTATTTTTCCAAATGGCTTCTATGGTGCTAGCACATAAATACTTATTACATAATTTGGGCCTAAATCTTTAATAAGTAGTTCTATTAGGCTTTTCTTTTGGCCTAGAAAGGCAATGAAAAAATTACCAAACACTAAAAGTGCTATTTACAGAAAAAGTTTGGAAACCTCTGCTGACATGCTATAAAACTCTAGACATAAATTATACTTATACTTATAAATTATACTTTACTGTTACATCTTGGCTCTTTCACAAAATTGAAACTTTCATAAAACTTTATTCGATTACTACAAAAAGTACTTAACTTCCAAATATTAAAAACTTTTTAATTTGTGTGCCTTTATGAAACTAAATAGTGTTAGCCATTGCATAGGATTTTATAAAGGTAAACATTAAATCTTTAAGAAGAACTAATTTTTTCTCCTATCTATGATTTTACATTTCCATAATTTAAGGCAGTACAGACTTTTTGGCAAAGTGCCTTGTATTTAGTTGCCAAAGAATTTATTTGTATGGAAATTTCCCTTCAGCCCTCTCTACTGATACACAAATATAGTAAGGAAGCTTTATCTTCATCGATAAAAGAAGAAACACCTGAGGCAATGCCAAAGTCTTTTATAAAAGTGCAGGTGTATTTTTTGTTTTAAATATCCAAACTAGCAGCAATTATTCGAATCAGTTTATTTTATATCAATTAGTATGGTCAAAAAACTTCCTTAACACAGGCAGTTATTAAGTGAAATGGGATTTACCTCAACTAATGTCTACACAAAGAAGGAAAACCACACAAAGGGAATTCTATTCTAGCTTCAAGCACTGAGTTCCCCTTTGTTTGCTTATAATCCTGCCTCTGGCAAGAAGAAAGAGAATAATTATATTCTTGTCACTTTAACTAAAAAAAATGTCATTTCGAATGTTTTAATTTGACCCCACATTTTCAGGAAAAGAAGAGAAGTGAACGATGAAGGCTTTTTGTCTATACCAGTCTGGCTTAGCTTTAGCGATTAAGAAATAGAGACATCAATTTGCCACTAATTTGAATAGGGACAAATTTAAGAAAACCTGTATTTTTGTGCTTAGAAAATATGGTACACTGATATTCCAACTGGAATGACTACTTCACTGCTCAAAATGAAAATCATTTCCATCAAAAAATAGACTTCCAGCATAGATATGTTTTTCCCGTTAAATAGCAATATATTTTTTAATAAAATAATCAAGAGCTCTCTGTAATGTGAACGCGCGACAAGGGACAGAAGTGTTAGAAGCAGCGTTTACTGGGAGAGCGCTCCCGGGTGAGGCTCTCTGGTCCAGAGAGGAGAGGGGCCAGGGAAGTCGCGCCCTGGGATGGGAGTGTGATGAGTAGCAATAACAGGGGTAGATGTGTCCCAGATGGAGGGATCGACAGGGTCAGAAAGGGGAGGGGGAGGGGGAGTAGAATCTGGTGCTAGGATTAGCAGGAACGGAGAGACCTGTGTCGTGGCCTTACGTAGAGAGAGGCCCCTAACCTGTGTAGGGGATCTCTACCTCAGCGGGGAGCTGGGCATGAGGAAAAGACTAAGAAGGAGTGTGAGAAGGGGCAGCCATCCAGAGAACATGAGAGAGGGAGGGTTTAGGCAGGCATGAGGCTGTGCCATCAGTCTCCATAACCGAAATAGGTGAGGGAACCGTAGGGCCCGAGTGAGATGGCAAAACAGAGAAGGTGGCCCCCGTGTCCACCAGGAGGGAGATGGACTTACCCGCTACCTGGAGCGTGACCCTGGGCTCGGCGAGAGTGAGTGGGGTCCCGGAGTCTGGGCCTCCCCAGTCATCCGCTGACCCGAGAAGTTCCAGGGAAGGTGTCGCCTGACTGGATGGTCCCCCGCGTGGAGGCGCCGACGACGATCCGGTTATTGGGCAATCAGATGTCCAGTGGCCCGTCTGCCTGCCAATTGGGCAGGGCTTCGTGGGAGCCCGTGGTTAGGGCACTGACGGGCCCGGTGGCCTTCATGGCCGCATTTGGACCATGCCCCAGAGGGGGCTGATTTTGCTTTGACCCCAGCTCCTCGGCCCTGGGGCCGGCCTCAAGGCAGCTCCCAAGGCCTGGGTTTGGGGTTCTCCCTGCTGGTGGCAAGGTGCAGCCGTCTCGCGGGCATTAAAAACTTTAAAGGCCATTTTCACCGATTCCTGTATGGGGGTCGAGGGGGTTGAGGACCGTCCTCACCTTCTTTAACTTCTTTCTGACATCTAGGGCCGAGTGGGTGATAAAGTGGGTGGCTGGTATTGTGTGCCCGCCTGGGAAGGTGGATCTTGGCGGGTCTATTGAGTCAGAGCCTCGGTGAGACGATTAAGGAAGAGAGTGGGATGTTCGTCGGCTCCCTGGTTACTTCCCGAAGTTTCTCAGAGGTAACTACCTTGTTGGAGGCAGTTTGCAGGCCACTGAGGATACATCGGAGCATTGAGTCACGTCGCCGGCGGCCATCTCGCCCAGCTTGGTATTCCCATCCCGGGTCAGCTCCTGGCACGGCCTGAGGCCCAGTGGGCGTGGTGGCATCCGTGAGGCGAGTTTGGTCAGCAGAGGCCCTGGCAGCGGTGAGGATGCGATCTTTTCCTTCGGTGTGAGCGTAGAGGCCTGGATGACAAACACGTCGTGCCAGGTTAGATCATAGGCCTGAGTGAGATAGCGAGATTCTTTGATGTAGTTAGTGGGGATAGAAGAAAAAGACCCTACCCGCTTTTCTATTTGAGAGAGATCCTGTGAAGAGAAAGGAACGTGGATTCGGACGACATCTTCAGCCCTGGCGACCTCTCAAAGAGGGCAGAGGAGGTCAGAGTGAGGGCAGGGACAGAAGAAGAGCAGTCCGGGCTGAGATAGGGGATGGAGCAGGTGGAGGGGAAGGAGGACGAGAAGGGTATATCATGTGAGTAGTGGAGTCTGGCAGGATGGGTGGCAGAGGAGGAGCTGAGGGACCAGGGGAGGGAGGGACGGGAGCGTAGATCTCAAAAGTTCTGCTCTCCTAATAGAGGCTTGCACATCCGGGATTCCCGCCACCTTTCCCGTTCTAGATCTGTCAGGATGTGGAAGTTAAAGTTCCCTCAGCAGGCCACTTAGCTAATGGATATCTAGGCCAAGCGACAGTAGAGTCAAAGGTCAGTCCTTTAGGTCTCAGATCCTGATCGAGGCCTAGATGGCTAAAATTTGATAAGAGACCCCCAAGCGGAGTTTTTGGGGTCCGATTCCGAATGAGAAGTTCCCATGGTCTCAGCCACCCGGACAGGAGAAAGCAGAGGTCAGGCGTCCCCGAGACTCTGATTGAACCCAGCGGCAGGAAGGACCGTGGCCAGTCAGAGAGTCTCTCGTGACTGTACCAGGCCGGAGGTCAGCTGTGACGGAGGGTCACCCCTGACGCGGCCGCGACTGCAGACAGGGGTCCCGGAGGGCCAGGCCCGGAGAGGGTGGAGAGACCGAAAGGGAACTTACCCTATCCGACAGCAGGAGGTGGGCAGCGAAGGTCCTGGAAGAGGAAGGAGAGGCCCCTCACGGCCAGGAGGCCGAGGGATACGATCCTCCCGGGTTTCGGCACCAAATGTAAGGTAAACGCGTGACACGCGACAGAAGTTTTAGAAGCATTTAGTGGGAGAGGGCTCCCGGGTGAGGTTCTCTGGTCCAAAGAGGAGAGGGGCCAGGGAAGTCACGCCCTGGGGTGGGAGGGCGTGGCTTTTATGGGTTACCTGGGGGTGAAGGTGTAGGGTGGGGAACATTACTCGTTAATCGAATGCTAATTGAGCCTCAGGATGAGGGCGGTGACGGGGGCTTTAGGGTGGGCCCTATTCAGGTCTGGATTCCAGGTGTCAAGCTGGGGAGTCTCCAGGCAGGCATCCGGCTGACCCTTCCCCCGCTGACCTAACACTCTCAATAAGATCTTACAGCCTCGGACACGAATCAAGCACGAGTTCCACATTATCAAACTGAAGAAGTTTAACCAGGAGATGAAGTTGACTTTTGATGTCTCTTTTTAAAAAGTCTCAATTGCTATTTATTCTAACTGAAGAACAGACTAAGAGAAAAATCACTAATATTTGTCACCAAACCCACAGCCATTCATGACAGACTCATAGTCTTTGGTTGATGTCCAGACCTTGCTTGTGCTAATTTAACACGGACAAATGCATCGCCACCTGGAAGGCTGGGGAAATGAGTTCTCCTCACCACGTCCCCTTGAAAGTTGTAGTTCATACGCCATACACGATAGAAAGTGACACTTAACTTGGCAGATCCTGGTTTTAGGGACCCAAGAGGATAAAACTGTCCTGGTAACATCCAACACACAATTGAGGGTGAGGCAGAGTGAGATTCTCTCCTTCAAAGTGTCATTAGCAGCCAAAGTCAGGGGCCATGTGAGGTTGGTGGGAGGGGGTTTTAGAGGGAAACTATGGAATTGATGTTTCTATTTTTTGGCCATTTTCATTTTTTGTTAGCTAACAAAATCCAGTTTCAGGTGCACAATTCAACAGCTATTTTCATTTTTCCAAAAACCTTCATTTTGCCAAGTGATTTTTTTTTTTTGCATTACTTTAATACATCATTCCAGATTCTAGGTACAGCAATTAAATCTTAAACACATATAAATTGTCACACATATTTACCACGCTACTGCTATATCCCCAGTCTCAGAGGAACCCTATTAAAGAAAAAAAAAGATGACATTTTTCATCCACTTGTCTTTTTTTTTAAATAATCAGTATGTAATAAATTTCAAGGACTAAATAAGAGTCCCTTGCAAAAACTGAGAACAAAATCAGAAAACTCATCTTCTGAAACTGAAGTTTATATTAATTAAAACAGAGTGGATATGGTGAGCCTCCTACGGGGTGACCCATGAGAGGTACTTTGCAATGAGTAATGAGTTGTACAGGAGACCAGGGAGTCCCTAAACCTCCTTGGGTTCTCCAGGCCAAACAGACATCATTACAGTCCTATGGACTTTGGATAACCTGGATGACCACGTGCTCCTCACAAATGCAAACAAAACGATTTGGCACTCTGCTTGAGGTTTAGAAAATGGCAAGTTGAAGGATAACAACTGGTTGGGTTTTATTCAGAAAGGCCTGGACCAGAAGGCATTAGAAATACGTACTCAGCGGCAGAGCAGGAATGATTCTGTAGTGTCTGCCACAACCTGAGTGATGTATCTTTCAAGACTACCCGATTTATTCTCCCGTGATCTCATAGGTACATGCTTTACCTTACAGCCTCTCGATTAGCATCTTGGGTTCCAGGGATGTCTGACGATAAGAAGAGCCATTCTAGATACGGATTTTCTGGTGACAGAAACGGCCAATCCCCACTGAATATTAATGTCAGCGCTCACTTACCAACAAATCCACGGGCCTTGTTAGCCCGAAGTCAGTCCACAGAAGCTCGTCTTGCCTAAGTGAACTGATAGCATCGAGTTTCTTGAAACTAGATTCTGAGATTTCATCAGTATGCAAAAGAACCCTGCCAGCGAATGTGTGAAATGGCTCAAAAGTAACACGCAGAGTGTGCCATTATGCACTTGTCAAAACCCACAGAATACACAGCACCAAGGTTGAATGTGACATCTAATGTAAACTGTGGACTTTGGGGGACAAGGATGCATCCCTGTAGGTTCAGTGACTGTAAGGCACGTAGACCCTAGTGCAGGATGTCAACGCTGCGGGAGGAAGTGCTCGTGGGGCGGGGGGTGCTGGGAACACATGGCACCTCTCTGTACTTTCCATTCAATTTTTTTGTGAACCTAAAACTTTTCTAATAAATAAAATCTACTTTTAAAAAGTAAAAGTTCACACAACCAGAAGAAGTTAAATTCATACACTTTGGAGTCAAAGTCCTGGGTTAAAATTCTGACAGTTCTGCTGGTTGAGTGACATGGGACAGGTCGTTTATCCTCCCTGAGCCTCGGCTTCTTTACCTATAAAATGGAGTAATAAATATGTACCTTCAGTGCTGCGAGATTCAATGAAATAATAAATGTAAAGCATGTAGAACAGTGCCTGGCACATAGGAAGTTTTCATAACTTCCATAATCGGTCCAAAATCAATCTGATAAAGGTTGACAACAAATACACCTCTCCCTCTGACTACTCAGAGAGCGTAAGGCACATGGACATGAAAGCAAGAGGTGGCAGCTTGCAGACCTGGTCCCAGGAGCAAGAAAGCATCCCCAGGTAGTAAATTAGGATCCAAAAGTTTGCAAAGGGTATTGACTGCATCAATTTTTTTATTAACACAAACTTGATATAAACTCTATTCTACTGTCTAAACTGTCACCAAATTGCGGACCTAGAGACTGAGAATTTTCTGCAATTAATAATAATGATGAAAGAAAGTGATTGTTGTAACAAATACCAGGGGAGACCACAGAATAGACTATCGAGAGGATTCCGCAGAACTGGATGATGAAAGATAAACTTGGCAGAGGTAACAGCTACAAGCAAGTTTCGCTAAGGGGTTCGGTCGACAACCCAATAATGATGAAATGATGGAAATTAATATCAGCTTCCATGGAGCCACTGTACGAAACAGCTTGACGAAACCGAATGCTTTGTTAACTCTAGGGAGTTGTTGAAGACATCGCTCGCTACATCAACAAGTGTCCTATTGTCACAGTGTCACAAATAGTCATATTTTTCCTAATCCATTTGTGCGTGGCCTAAGAATCTTGTGAGTATAATGGCTGCATTTCTTCATGCTGGCTGCTAAAGAAAAGTGTGGAGTACCTCTTGTAAGAATATAAAATAGCCTGACTAGCATCTACATATTCATGAATTCCTCTCCTTTTATTACTCCTATTCCCTTTGTCCAAATTCTCTCAATTATTTTAATTTATTCCAACATGACATAGTAATGTGTGTATATATATATATATTTGTAAATCATCTTTTTATCATAATATAAAACAAATTTTTTAATTTAATAAGCAAAGAACTTTGAGAACATGATTCAAAAATGAAACGGGTGTTACATGGATGGCTAGGTCCCGTTAGCATAGCTTTCAAAGCGGTTGGGTTTTGTCCTTTCTGTTGCTGACCTTTTGTCATGTGTTATAAGAACTGAAATTCGAGACAAATCGCACAGTGTCACATGGCATGGTTTACAGCTTTGCTGAGGGAGGGATAAAGCACAATCCAGTCAGGAGAAAGGCTAAATGTCTCCTCGCACCTGCCTTTCTCCCTTCCTTTCCTTCTTTCTAAAAGTATCCTTTGGGTGGTGAATTAGCCCGTTCAGACTGCCATAATAAAACGCCACGAACAGGGTGAGGTCAAGGTGCCATCAGTGCTGGTTTCTGGTGAATCCTCTCTTCCTGGCCTGCAATCTGCTTTCTCTCTGTGTCTGCATATGGCCTTTCCTCTGTGCTGGAGAAAGAGAGAGACAGAGGCAGAGACAGAGACAGAGACAGAGACAGAGACAGAAGGGGGGAGAGAGAGGGAGTGAGTGAGATCTGGCGTCTCTTCCTCTTCTGCTAAGGCCACAGGGTTAGGGATCCCCCTTAAGGCCTCATTTAACCTTAACTGATCACATTGGAGGTTGGAGTTTCAACATATAAACCAGTGAGGGTGACACGATTCAGTCTCTAACAGGGAGTTAAAATGAGAGACACTGAACTGAAGTGGAAATACAGTGATGAACGAGAAAGGCCTGGTCCCAGACTTCATGGAGCCCATGATGTACCAGGGAGAGCAGACGCCGAAGAAACTTCATTTCCCCTCATACAACACGATCCACAGAAGGCACGGGGTTTGCCCAGTCTTCTTTGTACCATGATTTAGAAGGAAAATCAGGAGCCACTATATTTAAGAAGTGTCTGCTGCTAAGCTGAAGCAAACTCACACGTGTCTCAGAAACTTTTTACAAAGAACACCAAGGACCAGACTCGACAGCATCGTGGTCTTTTGAGCCTGTGATTCTGCATCACCTTCCTACAGCACAAATGGAGGTTAAAAATAATGTGGAGAAGAAAAGCAGCATCCAAAGACCTTTTGTTTCATGATATGCAGTGAAACAGTTACTAACTAGGTCGCTAAACACCATGGATGCTAATTCTGCAGTGTTAGTGGGTTTTTTTCTTTATTTTTTTTAATCCATTCTCTGCTTCCCAGCTGGTGGAAGGTTTACACTGAATTGGATATAATCCTGGCTTGGAGTCAGAGAAATCTGGCTCCTGCTCCGACTCCAGGACTCACTAGTTTTATGAACTTGGGCAAAACCCCTAGTCTCGCTGAACTGTGGTTTCCTCAGCCGTAAAAATTAGAACAAGAATGCTGCGTCGGGCTCTCTCAGGTGCAAGGAAAAGAGATAGATCCAATTACCTCAGGAGAGTATAAAGATATGATAGAGGGCATGATAAAGATGGAAAGGAAACTGTCTCGGTCGCCATCAGATCATCAGCACGTTGACTGCCATGATTCTGAGGAGGGCAGGTGCGGCTCTGATGGCCCATCAGGACTCAGGGTCACCCAGAGATGAGAGTTCGTGACAGCTCTGCCAAAGGGGTGACACTCACACTCTCTCTCCTCTCTTTCCTCTCTCTTCTTCCTTCCCTCCCTCTCATTCTTTGTCTCCATCTGCTTCTTTCTATTCTACTACCAACTTCCCTCCATCCTTCATGCTAGGCCCCCGTTAACACCCTGCTTCTATCCGATACTGGCTCTTCAGCCCCTTCAGCCATGCCCCTGCATGGCCCCCCTCTCTATTCTCTGCTGCGCAGACTGGATCCTCCCTTTCCCCCCTAAGCACATTTTATCTTCTCTCGCCTCTGAGCTCTTGAACAGCCTCTTTTTGAAATTCTGCTCATCTTTCAGGATTCATCTCAAAGCCCACTTCTTCAATAGTCTGTCATGATTCCCCACATCGTGTTCGTAATTATTCTGCACTCCCTTTGTCTGTTGCTTTTCTTTCTAAGTAGCCTTTATTTCATTCTGTTTCACCTCATATATATGACAGTGTTTATGCGTGATGGGGGCAAGTCAAGGGTGGGGAGCACAGGCCAAAACCAGTTCTAAATTTTCCTTCCCTGTCACCAGTTCCTCTCTGAGTTTTGAGATGGACCCACTCCCCACTGACCCCCTCCCCCCCCACACACACACACATGCACAGGAGAGGGTTCCAGAATTCTCTCACTGCACACCAATGTGCACAGAGAATTCAGCTTCTTTATTTTGACTGTAACCGATCTAATCTCATTAGCACCCACCTGCTGAGTGGTAATAAAAACTGAGTTTATTCTAATCTTGTAAATGAATCTAATTCTCTCTAGAGAAGTCATCTTTGGAGGGATAAATGTCCAGTCTCTCAGATGCCCTCTCTCTCCCTTCTCTTCTCCAAGAGGACATCCAGGCATTGAGGCAGTCTCCTATGTGCCCCTGGGGAGACGCTGGGATCTCTATCCTCTATCCTTCCACTTTTCTCAGGACTGGCCATCGTAGAAGTGCCACTAAGCCTGACCCTGAGGGTTCTGCTGACATCTGCTTTGAATTTCACAGTTGGTGGGATTTGTGGCCTGACCCCTTTGGGTTTCCTTAAGGCCTTATGGTCTGATTTAAGCTCATTTTATCTCTCATTGAAACAGTTGGTCCTGGCCCAGGTGACTAATCCTGTGACTCTCAGATATAAGGTCACCTCCACTCCACCACAGCAACTCGCGGCGTGCCTGAATCTCAGCTCATTTACCCTCCCCACACCTGCTGGGGCCCACAACAAATCTGGACTCCAAATGTAGGGTTGGAACAAAAAGACAGCCTGGGAAGCTAACTAAAGTCAGTATGAGGTACAAGGTAGTCGCTCAATAAAAATTTGAATGGAGGGTTCCGAGAAGAAAAAAATTTAAAATAAATTTTTATTTTATCAGTGCCTATGATATCTTTTCAAGAAGCTCTGCTATAAAGGATAACATAAATTTCATCCAAAGATTTCAGTATTTCTTATAATCATCTTAACATATGAAAATTTGATTTCTTACTTATTTTAGCCTATCATCATCACCATCCATGAGCATCATTTAACAGGAGCAAGGACCCTGCCCTCAAATACTTTTGATTAAAAAAAATAACAAACATGGTATAGATAAACAAATGAGGAACGAGCAAACAAGAATGCTTGAACAAACTATCACCTTTAAAATGAGAAGTGAAGTGAGAACTTTACAGACTAATCAGTGGGAAGGTCAGGACACAGAAGGAGTCTGAGAGCAAGGTGAGGAGGTGACAGGAGAGAAGTGGGCATCACAGGGGCACGGAATTTCTCTCATTAGTTATTCTTCGTAAAGGTAACAGTACCATGTTGTTCAAATGGAATCAAGCATCTCTAAGAGTGACCTTAAACTTTTCTCCAAATCAGCTATCTAACTCCGGGGTCCCCAACCCCCAGGCATGGACTGGTATAGGTCCTTGGCCTGTTAAGAACTAGGCCACACAGCAGGAGGTGAGCAGTGGGTCAGAGAGCGAAGCTCCACCTGTGTCTGCATCCTCTCCCTGGTGCTAGCATCACCACCTCAGCTCCGCCTCAGATCATCAGGCCTTAGATTCTCACTGGGGCACCAGACCCTGGTGCCAAAAAGTTTGGGGACCCCCGATTTAAATGGAATCCAAACTGATAGAATTTTTAGAATGCTTTTCTAAAATCTAGGTTCCGGATAAAGATTTTTAAAGAAGAAAGAAAATTAAATCTTTCCTAATATGTTAATTGAATCTGTTCCCATGCTTTTGTATTCACTGGTCAGGGGCTGGCTTCTGACTTCATGTTAATTGCAACATTAGCAGAATGTAAAGCTTGCTATTAAAGGGAAGAAAGAAATCTGGATAGTGTTTAGCACATGAGTAATCAATCATTTAGTGGGTAGTAGTGGATGTTGGGGAGGAGGGGTAGGGCCAGAGGATTAAACATGCTTTTCATAGCGGCAAAATAAAGGCAAGAACTTTAAAAATCATTTTTCTTCCTGGAAATATCCTGGAAGGTGTAATTTAAAAAATATATATATATGTACATATATATTTATATATATATTATAAATATATAAAAATATATAATAAAATATTAAAAAATATATAATATATATTATATATAAATATAAATATATATATATATATGTTAGTCAGAAGTTTTTGGTTTATTTCTTTTTATTTTTCATTTTAAGTCAACTCGTCCCTGAAGATCACTGCACCGCCTAAATACAAAGCCCTGCATTGACTACCTCATCAGGCCAAACACCATTTCTCTTCCTCTGAAAGGTATGGAAAGGTTCATTTAATCCAATGCCTCAATTGGAACCTTTTCTAATGCATTTTCTATGACATAATTTGTCTAGGTTTTAAACAATGCGTTGGAAGAATACCTTTGTCCGTTTCAGTGATCCCGAGAGAGCCCCAGGTACTTGGGATAGAGTGGATATTGTGCGATGACCTGCTTGGTTAACTATAAACTTTTATCTCTGATTAACTTCTGCCTCTGATCTATTTAAGCCCTCAGAGAAGGGGAGAGAGGTAGGAAGTCAGAGAGAAGCAAAGAGTTTCTCCTGCAACCGGCAGCTCCCAATTAGCCTATAGGTATCAAAGGAGAAGGGGGCCAACAAAAGCCACAGAAAGCAGGAGATCTTGCCTTCATTCAGCCTGCACTGAGCCTGAGTGGGCATGAGCTGCCAGGTCGAGCCGAAAAATAGAACATTCCAGGCAAGCAAAGTAACAAAGAGAAGAGCCTAGCCGGCCCGCCCCACACTGAGCGAGTGTGGGCTCCACGTGACCACCGGGCAACAGGACCCGAAGATGCAAACCAGAGAGGACATGCATTAGCACGAACGAGGACAGAAGCAGAAAGAAAATTCTGGAGCCTGTGCAAGTGTATGCAGTCAGTTGGAGGAAGGCAGTATCGGTCAGATAACAACAGATCATTGATCCAGTAGTCGGAGAGCTGAGGGCCCTTACAAGTGAAGCCAAAAGAACAGCAGGAGGCCAGATGTCACCTCCCAAAGTGAGCTGTGTCCACAGTGCCTGCATCACCATTTTGCAGAAGTGACATATGCCTGCCAAGAAATGACCCTTCCTTCCTCAGGGAGATTACCGTCTCTCGGTGTGGACACTGGTAACACGCTTAAGTCTACCAGCGTTGACTTGGC
Organism: Cynopterus sphinx; assembly: GCA_030015415.1. NCBI lineage: Eukaryota > Metazoa > Chordata > Mammalia > Chiroptera > Pteropodidae > Cynopterus > Cynopterus sphinx. The sequence goes on from CM057391.1 coordinate 3,937,443, forward strand.
ACCAACAGCCTAAATTACCCTTCCTGAAAGATGACGTCAGACATACCGAGTGCTTGTTCTGGGTTGGCTAATGCCACCTAGAAGTGTGGTATGGTGTCCTGCCACCCTCTACGAAGCCAGAGTGACTCTTCATGGTGTCCCACAGGCCTCTGCATCCTGGATTCCTGCACCATGAACAGAAGGAGGAGTCCAGCGAGTTTGGGTCTCACTCCTCATTAAGGAGCTAATGATCCCAGTTTAGAGTCTAAACCCTCGCTGTACATCCAGATCACTCGGGGAACTTTTGAAAAACAACCAGTCTGGGGTAGGCCTCGGAGGGGGACAATTTTAGAAGCTCCCCAGGAGAGTCTAATGTGAAGCCAGGGTTGTGAATGACTGTTTGATGGAAGGCGTTACACCCAAACAGCCAGTGAGGCACCACGAACAGAAAACGGAGGCAGCGGGCTACGGACCTCGCTGCCTGATTCGAGTCAAACCGCGATGAAAGGCACGGCCCACGGTTCTTTGTTTAGCAAGACTAAAAAGCTAACTGAAGCCAAAAATAAACCTAAGTTTACAGGGAACAGTAACTAAGCTAAGCGAGTCAGCTGTGGCCTGGCTACTGCTCCCCGTGACTGGCAGAGTTCAGGAAATACCAGTCACCTCCTTGGAGGATAAGCTAGTTCAAATTGTGCTAACGAACACACCCAGAATTCCTCAGCAGCCTCAAAGCAATGAAGGCTTATTTCTCACTCGTTTCAGGTCTGTCGCAGGTCAGCTGGGGACTTTGCTCTTCTTTATCCTTAGTTCAGGGCCTTGGGTGACAGAACAGCCACTGTCTGGGACATTCTTGGGCAAGAGAGCATCATCGTATGCCTTGTGACAGCTTTTAAAGCTCTCTGTAGGGTGTTACACACATCACTTCTCTTACTCCATTGACCAAAGTGAGCCACATGGTCACACATAACATCAGTCTCACCCTGCGTCTAAAGAAAGCTGGCGGAAAGCACTAGAGAGATTTATGCAAAGCAGATTGAAGTGCAGACAGACCCATCCCTCTGGTAGAATTGTTGAATTTCCTAATACGAGCTAAAAGTTATGAGCACTTATTATGTTCGAGGGACTGCAATAAGGACGAGGCAGGTACTGTTGAATGTTCGCCATGACCAACCAGGAAAGTAGTCTTATCACTAGCATTTTACAAATGGCTTGCACCACATCCTTCTCAATTCTAAACAAACTAAAATTCACCCCGAGTCTAGCCGGATGAAGAAAGTGGGTGACCCACGCAGGACCAAGTCAACCACAGGCAAAATGTAGCTCTAAAGTCCCAGGCGGCGCTTCGGTTTGGCGCTGCCCGTTGGAATCAGTTTTGCACAAATAAAGATTTAAATGTTTAAACCTGCCTCCGTTTCTCTTTTAACAGTGCGGGTGTCAGAAGGGGGTGAGAGGACACCCCAGCAGCCCTCTGCAGCAAGGCGTGCCCTGGGTGGGCCCCCGTGACCCTGTGACCTCTCTGCGTGCAGGCCGCCCCTGGAGATGGGGGGCTTGTCCCCCTCGGGTCCCCAGCCCTGACTCCGCAGCAAGTGTCCAGGCTTGACCTGAGCACGGCTCCTGATGGGGTCCAGGGACGGACTAGTTCCGACTTAGGAACCAGACTAGCTCTGGGGACAAACTCAGTCCCACTTAGTTACTGGACTGGGTTTAGGGACAGCCTGGGTCCCTCTGAAACTGGACAGGGTCCAGTGTGAGGCCTCAGGTGAATAGAATTTTAAGGCAGAACAGGTAGGTTAACTTTGCCAAAGATAATCTTGAATCACAGTGGCCGCAGTGGAGAAATTTATTCAAGCTCATCCATTCAGCTACGAGGTGCCCCAGGGGAAAGGGAGTCTGAGCCAACCACTGGTTGTAAAGGGCAGAAGGAAAGTTATTTTTCCTTTTCTGCAGTTTCTAGTGAACAGGATGAGCCCTCCTGGGACATTCCGCTTACTCTGGGGCCCAAAACATGCGATCCCAGGAAAAGTGGAATTCGTACCAAAGTCAGCTCTCCCAGATCTCTCTGTGTGATGCCTGGTAGAGAGAAGAAGGTCAAATTTCACAATGTCACTACTTTTCCAAATTCAGATGAGCGTGAAAAACACTGGTTATTGATCCTTTCTCTCCCAGGGACACCTATCGCCTTCTCATTTGTCTCATTCTGCATCCTGAGAGGTTAGCTTGGCAACTGTCAGGTTTGGAGTCCCCAAAATACGGACAGACAGAAAGTAGCTGGCACCCCATTTGTGGCTGAATATAGCAGGCAGAAGTGTGGGTTACGCTCTGCTTGTGGCTAGGGTTCGACCAACTGTTTCCAGCTCTCGGGGGACAAGCTTTTCTGTTGGTCACCTTTGGGAGTGGCTCTGGATCTTGGCAGGGTGGTACCTTCTGCACATTCTTTGGGGACCCCTCTTGCGTCCATGGGGTGGTTCAGCAGTGCCAGGTTCTTGCCCAGAATCAGACAGCATCCTGAGGTGTTCAGCTCTCCCCAGATCACAGCTCAAGGTCCTCATCTCCAAGAGAAAGCTTTATTCCTTTTGCCTTTCCACTGTGTGCTTTTTCTCTCTGTTGAGGCACAGGAAGGACGATGCTCCTTAACTCTGGCAACTATCACTGAACCTACTGCTGAGGCCATAGCTGCACAACAAATGTCCCTAGATTTTTTTCGTAAGGGGGTTTAGACAATACAGTTGCTCTAGACGACTTACTGGCTGAACAGGAGGAGTGCGATCAGGCCATGGCAAAAACCTCCTGCTGTACCTGAATCGACACCTGTGGCATTGCAGCAAACACAGGGAATTAACAAACAAGCCACTTGGCTAAAACAGGTTGATGCCTCTTTAGGAGCCTCCTTTGATCTATTTGATACCAACAAGTCTGGGGCATGGGGACCTTAGACAAGGCGTCTCCTCCAGTCTCTTGCTTTTATCTCCTATTGCCTCCCTCATGCACCATGTTCTCTCAAAGGTCTTACACGCCTGTCACAGTCATCAGCCAGACGTCAGATGGTCTCCCTGCACTTAGAGAAACAGAAATGGGGGAAAAAGGAATCCTTGTACAGATTGGACATCATACCTGTGAATTTCGCAATGAGATAAGAGCAGCCTAACTCTGATAGCAGAGCAGCTCCACTACCACATTTTGGGCCAATCTTTCGTGCATGAGAAGATGATGAAAAGGGGGGAATTGTTAAATTGATTAAACAGGAAGACTTATAGACCGACGTGGCTCTAGTGCTGTGCTGGCCTACATACAGAAACCAGAACCTCGCCTACAAACGCCTCCATGTTATGAAGTCAAAATGCTATGACCACGGGTGACAAACAGCTAACTAGGCTTCATGCTACAGCCGATCAATCATTTTCTTACTTCTGCTTTTTTTCTATGAAAGTCTCTCCCTGAGCACCTGACAGGGGAGCACTCCTACACACTTCTTGTTTGGTATTGCCTGATTCTAGCTGCTTTTGCTCAAATAAGCTCTTAAAGTGTAATAGATAGATAAATAGATGATTAATTGATAGATAGATAAATAGATAGACAGATGATGCATAGATGGTAGATAGATAGATAGAAAGATAGATAGATAGATAGATAGATAGATAGATAGATAGATAGATGGATGATAGATAGATAAGATGGGAAGTAATACAGAGAAACAGGCCATCAACTAACTTAGAGGCAATTCTGATAAAGGGGTTTCAAAACATTTTGAGAAATTAAGGAATTTTTCAAATCTGTTTATAGCTTCCCAAGGTGATTCTTTAAAATGGTGACCCTAACCTGGACGAATTACTTCTATGTCTACTTATTTAAAAATCACATTTATGCTCATCATCCCTTTTATATGATTAAAATTAATTCTGATATCAGACACCAGTTTAGATATCTCATCAGCACTGATGCTTGATACATCATCAATTATATTTGAAAATTGTTTCTCGTTATTCTTCAGAATTAGCACAACAAGAAATAATGTTATGTATTTTACACATATGGCACTCTTGCTGATGGCTACAGAAAGAACAGATTTCTATGATCAGAATGAAGAATAGATTTGTGTTTCTCATCTTGACTTTCAGGATAAAATACCTACATAAATTGGTTCACAATCTTTGGGGTTCGGTGTGATTAAATAACACGCGTGTATCCATATCTGTTCACTTTGCTGTGCATGCTTGGCCTCGTTATGCCTTACCAGGAACAGTGAGGCATGCTCCCTGATTCTCTTATTTCTCAAAATAAGAGGTATTTCTATTAATATGGACTGCTGCCTTAAAGAAAAAAGAAATGCCCTTGACCACAAAGATAAATTACAGAAGAACTGGGGGAAAAAAAGAAAAAGCCATTAGGTTTACTGATTTAAGAGGTACTTGGTGAGGTTTCAGAGCTCAATTGTGGCTGTGGTTAGAGAAAAAATAAAATGAATTTCCCAAGCAATTAGGTGGTAATAGATCTGATGGCTTTGAGAGGAAAGAAATGGGTGTATTTTTAACTCTGGCAAGTGGCTGCCATGCATGTGTTATATAACCTCTTTTGGTAAGTATTTTTGCTCCAAATACCTTTTTTAATTATCAGAAAATGCCTTATGTAGGGAACTATAAAGAGTAACAACCACCAAGGAGACAGGCATTCAGCCCTGCTGAGTCAATAGCATCCGCTTTCCTAAAAACATCTCACGTTAATTTCATAACATTCATTTTAAAAGGTCCAAAAATATGTGCTTACCGATAAACCATATGGTCTCAGAGGATATTTTACAAGAAAATGTGTCAGCTTTCATAAACTTCCACAGGGAACCCTTTTCCTCTTGAAAGAAAAAAAACTGACATTGAAAACACAGTGGAATTTGAACATGAAAAGACTTTTTTAGCAGCCTGAGAATGCAATAGAATCCAACAAAATCAGTGTATTTCGTATGAAAGTAAGGCCGCATCCTCAGCTCTTTCATGGAACAAAAGAGCAAACCATCGGGTCCAGTGATGTAGCGCAGGTACTCAGAATTAATGGAGATGTATGCTCCTCACTTACCTACTGTTAAAAAACAGTCTAAAAGATCGATTCATCTGAAAACAGACACCTTGCTACATCTTATTCCAGAGGTAAAATCTTTCTAAAGCTATTTTTGTTCACAGTGTTCTATTTTCTTCATTCTTTAACTGCACTTTTTCCCTCCAGCAATCTTTAGAGTGACACAATGGGTCCCACAAAGTCTCACGAGGGAGGAAATCCTCCACTCACCCACTCTGCATGAGCAGGGAATAAGTTCTCGGGGCTTCGTCCCCCTCCAGGCCTTGCCAACGTACGGAACAGCCACAGTACTTGGCTTTGGGGGCAGCACAAAATACTTCAACCTAAAAACGGAACGAGGGTTCTCTAAAAGAGGGCATTCAAAATTAAAACATAGAAGGGTTGAGCCTAAAACTTGGCTCGAGACGAAAGAAGTTTCACGTCCGCTTTGCTCGAGTTGAAATCCTTGTTTATAAAGAAGAAATTCGGAGGTTGTGCCACCAATTGATCGATGAGTATTGAGTGGAACAGTAGCTGACAGTTTCAGTCACTTTAGCCAGACCGATCATGAGTATGGATTTCTAAAGACAAACCATTCAAGAGGTGACTCGTAGAGTTTACTCAGATGACAAAACCAACAAGAGAGTTCTACTGTCAACCTGGCCTTTTAAATCATGAGACCTGGAGGGTACTTACTGCTGTCTGAGATTGAAGCATAATGTGTCATCCCTACAGAAGGGAGGGAGCTCTCTTGGGCCCAGGAGCCCTGGTCCCAAGCAGGCAAGCAGGGGGATTGCAAAAAAAATAATAATAAGTAAGTAAGTAAGTAAGTAACAAAACAAACAAACAAACAAACAAACAAACAAATAAATAAAAAGCAGAGCGTGCATCTAGTTCAGAAAACCTGGGACTGGACACCACTGCCATAGAATTAAGTGAAAGCAGTACAGGCCATGAAGCCAAGGTGACATAGGGTTGAGCTAAAAAGCGAAAACACCTGATTAATGACAGAACCACAGCAGGCACATACTGAGCATGAGTATTTCTCAGGAACAGGACTTATCTCAGCGCATCTTGCCAACGACCTTTGACATAGGTCCTGTCCCGGCTTTAGGAAGAAGGGAGCAGAGACCCAGGCAGCCAGTGGTGGGACAGAAACCAGACCCAGACAATCCGACTTCAGAGTCCAGGCTGTTGCGGAATCCCTAGGGAGCAGGGCTAGAGGTGAGCAAACAGCCAGCATTAGCATGGAACTGAAATGAGTTCAGCAGGTGTCATGGGAGGGTGAGCGGATGGATGAGCAGAGCACAGTGGGCAGTCAAGGGGCCCAGCTGACAGCCAGGACTGGCAGGTGGGGCGTGTGCTGCTCTGGCTTTGCCCAGCCTCGCCCTGCGGCTCTCACCTGTCCTTTCCCCACCTGCAATCACAAGCCACCTCAGGCAGGTGTATCAGAAATAGCCATTTTGGTATAAGCCTGGATAACAGAAGGGCAGGTTCTTCATTCCTTCGTTTCTTCTCACCTTTTAAATATATAGATTTATATGTGACACGTGAAATACCATGCCTTCCTCCGAGAAGCGCGGAGCATTTCATAAACATTCTCACGGTGGCCCCTGTGGAAGGATCCTTATTATTCTGTGCCCTGAAGCTGGAGTTGGAGAATTGGGGAACCCACCCCAGTCCTGCTGCGGCCCTTCAGCGGGGATCTGCACATCACCTGGGGTGGAGAGGGGACAATGACGGTTGACACATTGGATTCCCGCAGCTTGTTCTGTGGGGATTATATACGTTTCCAGCATCCCTGAAGGATGAGTTGTCGCTTGTCATGAGTCAGGGCTATGGGGCCGACCAGATAAACTGCCTGGCAATTAGAACAGTGCCCCCATCATGCCACGCTGGGAAAGAGCCAGCTTTAATCGTCAGTATCTATAATCGGTTGCTGTGACACTATATTGTCCTCAGTGGATCCATGTGTTTCTGCTCATCCATCTTCTGTTTCTAGAAGCTTGGTTTATAAAGAAATAGGTCTGGCTGGGGAAACCCATAAAACGTAATGGATTATCTTTAGTAAATGCATTTATAGCACTTGGCATTTACAAAGAATTTTGTCGTTGTCACTGTTAGTTGTTTTATTTTATTTATTTTTTTGAGTAAATCTGTTTAGGTAAGTGTGGCTATTTTCATCTTACTCCTGAAGCCTGGAGGAGATCACGTCGCTACAATTTACCCACTAAACTCATGGCCAAGATCGTTAGAAGTCACATGCTGACCCCCAGCACAGTGTGCGGCCCATTTTTTTCTGTCACTGAGGCAAAAGGTAATCAAATATGGACAATGAACCAATCTTCATTTCACTAATGATTTAGATATACAAATACATGAACTTACACACGTTATGATTCAAGATGAAATGTGAATATTCCCCCTCACTGATAATTGTTCTTTTCTTTGTCTGTTGAATAAACCTCATGTTTAAAGGTGAGATTTGAAGGGAAGTTACAAGCTATAAAAAGGCTGAAATTAATCTGAACACGAGGCCACAAAGATGACTAAATTCTAGTCGATATTTTTCAGTTCTTATTTCTTGCTGCAGTGAATGGTTTTTCTAAACCCAAGTCAACGTACTCCTTTTCATCAGGTTGCATTTCTTAACAATTTTAGTATTCTGCTGCCCTCCGGTGGTGAAATTCGAATTTTACTATTTCTGAAATCCAAAGGTCGAACAGCAAAGGCTCAGTTTGACCCAGTGTCCAGTTTAAACAGCAGTTAACAAATTCAGCTAATCTTTGTTTTCTCTATAACATCTACATTCAAGTTTTTTTGAAATACCTGATCATTGGTAGAATTTGTCCTTTTTCATCCAGATATATGGCATTATTTAGGTGCAGACAAAAACAAGTGATGGGAATAGTTAGTCAACAATTTCCCTCAAATCACATTATATAGTGAGTTTATTCAAAGTACCTGAAAATAGAAAGTCAAAGAAATGAAATAATGTGATTGTTATTGTTCCATTTAAAGTCGCTAATGGCTTCACAGAGAATATGTGGTGGGCTTTTCACCATTTATTTTATAAATACTGTGCCCATTAATTAAAGGCCCAGTGAAATCTAAATTTTATTATAAAATCTAAAATTTACAGCTCTAGAGTTGACTTCTCAGCGATGCCACATTGAATGCCACCACAGCAATAAATGTCAGTCATTCATCAGAAAGCATTTGAGGTTGAATTACTGGGGTTATGAATGTGGTATCAAGATTGACAACTTAAAAACAACCCTCAAAAGCCAAACAAAAATAAAAGGAGAGATGACAATTTCAAGTACAAACTACATTTATGTTCATAATGTGCCAGTTTCTCAACTCCGGAATGACGTCTATGTTATGATCTCAGGAATACTGATTATTTATTTATATGGCCCAAACGATGCCGCACGAGAACCACACAGCGGTCTAATGAAGGCAAATTGGTTCAACCTTGGTTCAAGCAAAAAACTGGGAGAAATAATTACGGACTCAACCTTCAAGGAATCCTATTTCCCTCCATCTCCGACACCGTGAGGCAATGACATTTATTAAGCGTTGGCTATATTCAGTAGGCCGAACTAATGAGATGCTGAGACGCCGTCTTGTCCTTCAAGGACCAGCTCAAATGTCAGAGCATCTCTAAAGACAGAGTCGACTCTTCCTCTTCCATGACACGATAGCGTTCATCCTACAAGCAGGGACACACTTCACACATCATTTTACAGCCATCTGTCTGTCTCGGATTTTACAAACATCTGTCCGTCTCACGGGGCTCTGACCTCATTAGGAAGAGGAGCCACACCTCAATCGTTTAGAATCCCTAACTTCTCGCCTAGCACCTGGCACGTACTAGCTGTTCATGTTTGCTAAATTAATTGAATAAATTTGGAGGAACCTAATTTATTCCAAAACTGGCCTCTGCTTAACCTCACCCGGCAATGCCATTGTCACCAAGAAGGGTTGGGAGCGCTTGTTGTCTAGCCTTGGGGCAAGAACAGAGCAGCCAGCTAAAAGCACACAGACCAGGGCAGCCTTACCAAGACCTGAGATCTCCATAAACCAGCAAACCGGCACCCCCTCTTCCAGAGGACACTGGAAGGCACAATGTCCTGAAAATCAGCCGACGGGTAGTTCGGTCCCTAAAAACTAAGCTCCGAGCCAGAGCTTTAGAAAGTCTAACAAAGTGTCTGTGACCAGCAGTGCAGACCCCAAAGCAAGAGCTGGATGTCCTCCTTCAAACGGGGGATGCAGGAGCAGCTGGGGACCCCTGAGGAGGAGTCGCCCTGGGCAGATCCCCAGGTCCAGAGCAAGAGGAGTCAGAGTCAGCAGACATGCATCGTCATCATCGTTGTTATCTTTATAGCTTGGCCAGTTTTCATTCCTTCCTCCTAACGTGATCCCAGTCCCCTCAGGGGAATTACTCGTCCACCTCTGTGGAGCCTTCATTAGCCAGTCGGCACCTTTACTCTAACCGGGGTTTTGGCACCAAGTCATAGAACGGAACTCTCTGTCCCTGGGATTGATACGAAGAGGGTTTTTAAAGATGAAGGTTGGGACATCTTCGCTCAGAGGAAGAGCCTGTACAAGAGGTTCAGGTCGTTCGTTCCCAGAGGCCTGCCATCCGCCTTGGTTTCTCCTCTTATTCTACGGTCGTGTGCACTCCATCACCTTTCTTAACCTGTACGCTCTGTGACAAATGCCCCGGTAAATTCTCTCCTTGCTAGAATTAACAAGAGCTGGTTTAGCTCACTTAAAACTAAAGAGCCCTGACTGATATTTTATAACCTTTATAGATGATTTTCTACATATATAATAAATGTATATATTTATTATTTGGTTATATATATATATTTAGTTATTATTAGTTTTATTATTTATGTGTATGTATCTATTTATTTATTATTATACTTGAATTCCTAACTGCAGGTATTTTAAACAACCTTCTTTATTAACTGGAGTTCCAATTTCTCGGCTAAATGACAAAAGCCATGAGGGGTCCTCAGTTCTAAGCAGACTCTCCACAGCCTCCAGTATGTCTGCGTCTCTCCAAGAGCATCCCAGCCGAAAGGGCCGAGGGTAAGGAATGTACAGGTGCCAGAGCCACAGGATTTAATCTTTGACTCCGTGTCCTGCAAACCACTTAGATCACCTTTGAAGGGGAACTGGGTGTCTGGGAGTGAGGACATTGGGAGGCATCGGCTAGGATGAATGGGACAGACTGGGGACACATCGGCAGCCCTTTCAGTCCCATTCAAAGATGAAGTATACCCAACACATCGAAGGGAATGATCAAGCAGCCTCCTTGTTTACCCCAGACAGAAAGTCTTACGAAAGTAAGTGCTAACGGGTCATGAACTTGGGGGACGGTCTACCTGGATCTGAACCCCAGAATCACATTGTATTAAATGTATGACCTTGGGAAGTTTCACTGACCTCTCTGCACCCTGACTCTCCCATCTGTTGAGGAGAACAATTGCACCCATTTGGGTTGTTAAGTTTAAAAATTTAGTTAAATGTGAAGTGCTTAAACCGTGTAGAGCACGTGGTCAGCCCTATTGTTATTAAATAGAGAGCCTTAGGCTCTAAAATGACAGGTTGTGCCAATCAAATTTGTTAAAATTGTTTGACTAGAAACGACGGAACCGTTTCAGCCACATGAGCATAAATACCCACACAGCCCAGAAGGCTCCCTGTCTTGTGAACACGGGTTGTTGGTTCACCTATGCAAGGAGCGGCTCCTTCTGTCGGATGAGAGGGAGAGGAGTGCCTTTGCCAGCGCTTCCTAACAAGTCACACTGCACATAAAACCCCAGAAGGGGCCCTCACGGCGCAGAGCTGCGGTGACACCTTGCCATCCAGACAGAATTCGCTGTCTGCGCTCGCTCAGGTCCCAGGCTTTCCACGGTCTGGTCTTTGGTTTTCTGCAGCTGGGCATATTTACTTAAGGTTCTTTTCCCCAGACGTGTCTGTGTTCATCTTTCTCAGTTGAATCTTGTTTTGTTTGGGGTTTTTGTTTGTTCGTCGGTTGGGTTTCAGGGGTTTTTTGCTCAAATCTCTTGAGCTCCCTTGATTATCTACTGTCAACTCAGACCAGGATGCCCTCAGCACCGTCATCTGGTGGTGTGCTCCGAGCCTCATGGGCACATGTCTGCCATTGCCAATGAGGCTTTTAATGTTTCTATCCAAGGCTTTTTTCAGTCTTTCTCTTACATATCACATCTTTTCTAAAAAAAAAAAAATAATGTCGCCCGCTGGCTGGTTCTCTTCCTTTGTTATCAGTCATTCATTTCCCCCCTATTCTCTGTTCTTTTAAAAATGAAGGGAAAATTCATTGCCCAAATAGGCTGTTCTTCCAAGATGGCTTTTCTGAGTGTACTCAGTGCAGATGTGTAATCAGTACAGACATATCTGAATGGGATGATTTGTTTCATAAATGACAGCTACAGGCTCATCTGTTGTGTGCGCGTGTGTGTGCTTCCCGTTCTTGTCCCCAGTATCTAAGTAATCAGATTTACGCTGCTGCTATGTTCACTCCCTGTTGTTCTTGGGATGTGTGACATCTGTGATTCTGCGGTACTTCCCTCCTGTGCCCTGGCAGCCAGACCCCTATCGGAAATAACCGTTAAGGGCATCAGTGACACACATCGACACGAGCTCTGGCACGCGCCCACGTGTTAATTCGGCTTCCTACCTCCCTCCCAGGTTTATTCTCCTCTGCGCTGTGAAAACCATTTGATTCTGAAGAGCTTACGTCTCCCCCTGTGGAGATTTTGTCATATATTTTCTATAGATGCCTGTGTTTGTGGCTGTGTGTGTGTGTGCATGTGCGTGTTGCGTGCTTTTTGATAACTGAAAGAAAAACACTCCCCATCTTATCCTCTGGTGGCAATGCTGGCCTTCCCACCTGACTCGTTTTTACAACAACATCAAGCATGACTCGTGGGTAATCCCTGCTGATACCCAATTCACATGTCTGCTGCCCCCTTCTGAAGGCAGCGATTTGCATTTCTGTCGAGGTCTGAAAGAATAGGAGCGATCCTCATCTGTTGTTATTTGCCAACTCCCCCTAGTACTCACTGTGGGGTACCAAGAGGTAGAGAGGGGAGAGGAGACTCTTTAACACAATGTGTAATTAGCTCAGAGCCAGGGGAAGCATCTTGGTGACACTTTAATTAGCAGCTTCCAGGGTCAGAGGACTCTAAAAAAGATTTCTAACATCTAGTTGGAGCCCATAGAAACTGTCACTTCACAGACTCGTGAGATGAGAGGGCGACACGAGGACTGGGGGAGAACAGCGGTGAGTTCTGGCCGCGTCCCTGCGAAACACCACGGCTCCCGCTCTGCAGAGCTTGGGGCCAGGCTGCTCCATGGATGCCACTGGCATCTGCTGGGGGCCACGGAGAAGAAGCTTTACATGTTTGTTTTCCTTCAAGAAAACTGGAATGAAGGAGGAAGGAGCCATCCGAATTCAGTGATTGAAAGGATGGTGCTTCAGCAGGTGGCATCGCAATGGCATGACGAGCCAGTTCACTGGGAGAAGAGGGAGCTGGAGCAGAACCCTGAGCAGGGGGCTGCCCTGATGGCTGTCCAACTGGAATCCGAAACCTACGCTTTCGAAAACCAGACATCAGACAGAGAACAAAAAGGCTTTTCTCCCCCCAACACAAAAGGATAGCTTATAATACCAAGAGTACTCTCAGAACACTCTGATTTTTTAAATCAAAACCTTTCAAACATTTCTGAATGACAGAGCATGAGGTCGAAGAATTTTCTGTGTGTTTATTTTTCGAGGATGACGGGTAACTGAGGAGGTCGATATAGGCCATGTTTAAACTGTGCTTTCCAAGTGGTGCTCGGGACTCTAGCATTAGAGATGAGGGCAGAGCTTTGGGTGCTAAAACGTGTCATAATAGGATAATGTTAAAACAAAACAAGTCTAACTATGGAAATGTCCAAGGACAGGGAAATTTGGGTGTATCTAGAGGGTGCAATTATTAGATAAATGTAGAATTATGCTTTCAAGTCGTTTAATGATCCAGGGAAATGTTCACTATATAAAAAAGGAAAAAAGGATAGTGTAAAATTATACCGGCTCTACGATTTCATTTGTGAGTTTGTGTGTACAGATGTCTACACGCACATGCACACACACACACATACACACACACTGGAAGAAAGCGCATCACACGATCAATAACACACATATCCATATGGGAAGATTAGGGATGATTCTAATTTTCTTCTGCATTTTTTCCAATCTTTCCACGATTAATGTCTTTTACTGTTAAAACCAGAAAATAAGTAAAAAATAAATAAATATTTTTAAACGCCTAGCTTGCTTCCAAGTGATGTCATCAGCAGGACAAATGTTCATTTATGGGATGGAAATCTAAGATTTGTAAAGTTCCATCTTCCCAAAAAACCTCTCCCATCGGTATCCAGCCGGTACCCCAGATTCCTATAATTCCAAGACATATTTTGAGCAAAAAGTCTATATATATCATCAGACCCTACTTCTTTTTGTTTTTTAGATGAGTATACCCGTTAATACTATTTACTTGTTGTTTGTTTATATTATTATTGTTATACACGTGCCGGGAACCAGCAAAACCTAATCTGACCCTGGGCATGAGGTATTATTTTGTCAGATGGGTGTAGATGCCACATGCAGGCGAGAGTGACGGTTCTTCTCCCACAGCTGCCCCACCAGAAGGTATTTAGCGCAATGAAAACAGTCCCCTGAGGGGACCTCTGCTGAGAAACAACAATTAGCATGCAGGCTCGACACTGCCACACTTACTTCTCTTAGCTCAAAGACGGGAACACAGGACGGTCTGGAATTCTCAACCAAGACTAGAGGATGGGACTTGATAGATTCGTACTCCCTAATCGTCAGGGCGGGATGCCTATGTACTTCTAGACAATTCCCACATCTTAAATCTTAACGATTTCACAAAGGAAAAATTATCTCTAATGTCCATGATGCTAAAAAGTAACAGGAGGGCTCATAGTAGTTCTTCTAGAGTGTGGCCTTCTGGTTGGTCTTTCAAAGGGGACCGAGCATTTCTGAATGTTTACCTTGATTAGGGCATGTCAAAGTTTTAACTAATCGGTCCTAAAATGTTGATTAAAGCTAGAACACACACACATGTAATTTATAATAAATTATAGACCATATGCTGATCTGCATTTACCAAAAGAATATATATATATATATTTGAAAGAATAACTAGCAAATTATTATTAGTGTTCTTCTCTAAAAAGAATGGACTTAGGAAGAGGGGACACTTCATCTCATTCTTCTGTATTATTTAAAGAGTTTGCAAAAGCAAATAGTGCATTTGTAATAGGTATTTATACTAACATGTTTTTTAAAAAGATGGGACAAATGACAATGGACATTAGTCATTGAAGTCAGAGACCTGCCTCTGCATGCGTTCAGAAGCGCACAGCAGCGTGCTGCGGGTTTGCAAAAGCACCGATGAGCAAGGCACGCACAGGGTGAACATTTCTGGAAAATTCAGGCGGCTTAGAGCAGTAAGTGACCTACATGGAAAGCAATTTAAAATGGATTTTTAAGAAGGTTCGCTATGACCTTTCTTCCCCCAACCCTGCACCCCTGCCTCCTACCCAATATCCCCCATCCCTTTGAAAAGGCTCATCCACCTCTCACTAAAACTGGAGGATTTTCGTGGAAACATCTGAGAAATTATGTTCTTTGTGGTTATCAACCATTAACACTTGCTTCGAATGAATTTATCAGATGATCAGAAAATACTGATCAAGCAGTTACCTACCAGGGTCAAAAAATAACTGAGAAAAAGGTGTAATGGGCAGCTGTTGATGGTTGAGGGAACTGAAGGAGAGAAAGAACATTTTAGAACTCAAAAGGTAAACCGAGAAGGGATACCCCAAACCCTGGGGACAGCCAAGTCACCGAATCCTCTAGAGACTAGCACTCTGAAATGCGTGTGTTGGGGGCCGAATAGGAGAAATGGAGGAGGGTTCAGGGAGCATCGCCACTGAATAATTTTATGTCACAATTGTATTCCTTCCCAGAAAAAATACAGATAGAAATGCAGCAGCAGACAGCTACGACAGTCATACGATTTGCGGCCGATGACAGACACCTGTCAGCTTATTTGCATCAAGCAAAAGAGCTGAAACCACAGTCTGTGTTCGTGATAAATGGGGATCTGGAAGGCATTTGTTTCTTTCTGCCTTTTGCTTACTTCGGCATCATGCAGATACGAAAGACACGTCAGAATCTGCTCAGACAGCACGGAACATGGGGTAGGAGTGAGGAGGGAAGGGAGAAAATCGCTGGGAGATATTGCCACTTCCACTGCAATTCCGACCATCGTTTTACACTGTAAAACGCTTGCTGCCACATTCCAGGAGCCTGAGCCTTTTCTGATTGATTCACGGGCCTTGGCAGGAGGCTTCATTTGTGAGGGAAGGAAAATGCCTAATTCAAAATGACCCTGGTGACTGGAAACAAACAGAATAAAACTTGCTCTTTCGCTCAGGGCCAGGGAACCACTCCTCCCCCCACCCCCACTTCTCACTTGCTGTTAGACCCTGTAAGCAACGTGAAGGAAGAGAGAGAAAAGAGGCTGGAAACATCATCGGGTTAATAAAATTGAACTGCTTTTTGTGTATTTGACTTCAGTGGTCTTAGGAAAGGAGTAAGCATATCTCTCTGTCACTCACTCCTGCTCCCGCTGCTGCCTCTGTCACCGCCTCTGTCACCGCAGGTCAGCTTGAGCTCTACACGCCTGTGTCTGAGAGATTACAAACCACTCCAGAATGTCTGCTTGCTTCTCTCTTCTGACATTCTTCCCCTCCACCCCCCTTCCTCTGCGTCTCAGCTTCTTTTTCCAGCCTTCCTGGCCCATAAGCCCTAAGTTGATCTCAGGCAGCTGGTGCATGATAATGAGTCAGCCTTTCATCCATTCCCCATCTTTCGGACAAATATTTACGACACAACCTGTTACTGATGGCATGTGTGAGAAGGAAGAAAAGGCACTCCCCTGAGCCCCTCCCAGGTTATAGGCCTGAGAGATTCAGAAAACTCTGTCCTTAAAGCAACTGCAAACAGTTGGCAGCCCTTATCTGGATAGATCTATAAAGAGAAAGTATTACATAAAAATTACAAATCTATTCTAACAATGCTCAGGGATTCCTGGCTGAACCGCTACTCTCCTCCATCAGCAGCCAAGGAGAATGAACCAGCCCAGCCGAGCAAGTAGAAGCTGGTGCCCATGGCAACACACATTCCTGCTTTGAACTTGACAATCCGCCACAAGGAAATCACATTAATGGGATGCTTTTCTGCTACAAATAACTTTGGTTTTCACATTTTAATTACAGCGATAGATTTCCCTTGATTTCTAAATTCTTCAAAAAAACAAATAAATAAATAGAATAAAAATAACGTGGTTTCCAAAATGGCCTTGAATTTCCAAGCAGCCCCTTAAGGGAGGGAAAGGAAGGTGCAGGAGGAGAAACAATGTTTTTGTCCCCATTTTTTCCACTATATGGCCTGAAGAGTCAAAGGCTTAGGTGGACACTTTCTCACTGATTTGCTCCTTAGTCTTTTAAAGAAAGTTTCCTCGTCTGTAGGGGAGAGAACGTCTGCCTGCCAAGAGTGTCACAGGGTTTAATGAATGCTTGTGAGGCACTAAGGATAAGCTCTAAGGATTATCAAATAAGGATGCCGGGTAATGCTGCTTAGGGGGGCCTTGCCTTCACCTTAGGCTCGGAGCTACTTCATTCTGTCATTATCAGCCAGAAAATGCTCATTTTATCAATACACCTTGAATTGCTTAACTGTGGGCTATGGCCATAGAGGTTTATGAATACATTATATGAACAAAGTAGTAAGTTCATGAAAAGGGCTAACTTGGAATGAATTTCACCACTGAGAAAGCTGAAGAAATAGGAAATGACAGGCACGTACCACTGTGTGTTTGACAGCTCCAAGGGAGACAAAGCTGGACCATGAGAGGGAAAGAAGTGATGGCAGTTTAAGCTGCAGATTTTAGCGGCCTCCGTTCTGATGTCCGAACCAGCCACACGACGGAAAAGGGAGTTAAAAATTAACACACTGGTTGAAAGGAGGGTTGATGATCTCTGATTTGTGGGCCTATCTCTGCTCATCTGTCTACATGTTCTCCTCCTGATTGTTGAGAATGGAAAGGACAAATCTGTACAAAAGGAAGAACTCATTTGCAGACCTTGGCTTTACACGCTTTGCCAGTCCACAGGTGTGGAAGGTAAAGAGGTAGACTCTGACCCACAGCTCTGGGATCTCCTGGCTCTGAGTTCTTAAGAAGGAAGGCCTACTGCCTTAGGATATTGTTGACTGAGGAAATCAGACCAGCCTCAGCCACCTCCTAAAAGTCACTGCCATCTGACTGCTCCCAGTTTGTTGGACAATGGAGTGCAAAGTGAAGGCAGGAGGCAGCTGTCCTAATCCCTCTCGACTCTTCACACTGGCTCTCAGCCTGCTCTTCCATGTCCTAGAAGGAAACCCAGGGCAGATCCTGTAGATATTCAGGCCGGTAAAGGAAATAAAAAATCCTCTAAAGTCTACAGCCATGCCACCCTGAACACGCCCAGTTTCATCTGATTTCAGAAGCTAAGCAGGGTCGGGCCTGGTCAGTACTTGGATGGGAGACCACCTAGGACTGTAGGTGTAAAAAAAAAAATCTTCTAAAATATTGGTGAAGATGTAGAGAAAATGAAACATTTTGGCTTTGCTAGTGAGAATGTAAGATGCAGCTACTGAGAAAAACGGTTTGGCAGTTATAAAGTTAAATAGAATTACCATGTGACCCTGCAATTCCACGTCTTGGGTATAAACTCCCAAAGAACTGAAAACAGTGACTCAGGCAGATCCTTGTAAGCCAAGGTTCACAGCAGCATTGCCTATAATAGCCGAAGGGTGGAAACCACCCACGGACAGGTAAATGGATAAACAAAATGCGGTGTATACATACAGTGGACTATTTTTCAGCCTCAAAAGAGGGGGAAAAACATTCTGACACATGGTACAACACAGATGAACCCTGAATACATTCTGCTAAGCGAAATAAGTCAGTTATCTAAAGACTAATACTGCATGAATCCACTTATGGGAAGAATACCTAGAATAGTCAAATTCACAGAGACAGAAAATAGAAAGTGGTAACCTGGGGGGAGGGGGTGGGGAGGTGTCAGCCTCTAAAGGGCACAGAGTTTCAGTTTAGATGAAGAAGTAGTTCTGGGTCAGAGAGGGGTGACGGTGCCAGAATGACATGAACGTACTTGGTGCTGCTGAATTGTACACTTAAAGATGGTTACAATGGTCAATTGTGTATAGTTTTTCCATAATACAAAAAATTAAGCATTTTGGACAGAACATCTGACCAAATTTAATACTAAAATTTGGTCTCCATCCAGCTGTACTCCCCATTCCTTTCTCCGGCTGCTGGATGGAAGGCCGTGAGGCCAGAAGACTCACTGTGGAGACCCCAGGATGTGGCGGGCCCTCCATCACCCTTGCTCTGGGTGCTGCTACACTTTAGGGCCTCTCGGTGGGTGAGGATGCGAGGACCTCTCACAGCCACAAGTTCATTACTCCAGAAATTCTTGCAATAAACAGACCTTTTTAATAGTGTCTGTAGAGTGTCCTTCAAATTTATTGGACCACAATGTTGAAATATGGTGCAAATGGCCACGACACATCACTTTGGGAACACACAACCTTCCAGAACAGCGAGTGGCCACCTGGCTGAGCGATGAATCATAATCTTCCCCCTCACAAAACTGCTGTGCTGGTGTGAAACTGCCCAGCTCTGTGTCTAAAACATAAAAGCTGCTCGGTGAGTACATCGTCACGTGAGTCAGACATGAATCAGAATCTGTGAGTAAATGGGACACTGCACATCAGGAATGTCCAAGGAAGCGAGGCCCCAGCTGGCCGTGCATGCGTGTCCTGTGTGCCCAAGGACAAGATGGGGGACTCCAATGGGGAAAATGGGAGGAATTAAAAGAAAACCTCAGCCTTCCTCACAGCTCGTGCTGGTCCCAGTTCTACCCTCTCACGTCCCAACTCTTCATGCTTCTGACTTGATCCTGCCTTTTATGGCCCAAAGGACAAATGCACACAAAAGACACAAATGATGGCTAACAATAGGATACAACTGGAGCAATGGGATACAGAAGGAAGGAAAAACTGCATGGTGTTATCCACTTTACACCACTCTGCAGGGCCCAGGTAATCCAGAGCTTTAAGGCAAAGCAAGGCCTCCATCTAGAGGGAAAGCGGAGACGTTCAGCATCGCAAATGCTACTTGCAAATGTATCTGCAACCTTCCTCCACCCTCCGTATTAAGCTTGGCAGCTGTTCTAAAGCTACGTGCCAACTAAATCAGGCTTGACAATCGTATTTGTTTCTGGCTACTTAATTCATTCATTTAGCTCAGTAATAGATATTAACAACATTATATTCCCTACAGCAATGCCAGCAATTACAGACGTTTGTAATGTTCCAGCTTCTGCTGTGTCACAAACACTAATGAATCAGTAAAACTAAATGAAAAAAAAACTCTCTCTCTCTCTCAGGCAACAGGCTAAAAAGAATAAAAGTAATCTTTCTTCTTTACTAGGAGAAAATGAAGACTTGAACATTTTCAAAAAAAAGCCTTGTCACTTTTGGGCAATATATTTTTTAATCTAATTTAAACAAATGCCACATCTTAAACTACAACTCAACCAAGTGACTTTTTATAATAACAGCAGCACTAAAAACTTCAAAGACTTTTGAGGTTGTGATTTAACGTGGAAACTAGTTCAAAATATAAGAATGGTGGCATCGGGCCATCCACGATGCAGTCAACCAGTAAAAGCAAAAGTATCTGAATGCGCAGTCATGAGTCAGCATCGTAGGGAAAAGGACAAAGACTGATGTGGCAAAAAACACGACTAGGGACCACCAATGTAAGGGTTTATTAGCCTGATTCCGTTTGAAATGAAATCACATTGAACATTTCCACATTTTTATTGCGCAGCAGAAACTGCATAAGAAAAAAGAAAAAGGAGAGGGAGGAAGAAAAAGGTGGAGAGAGGATAGAACCAGGACTGAGCAGATGCAAAGGAGAGGTGGAGGAATCAACAAATGAAACGCTTGGAAAAAAAAAATGCTGCCAGTGGGAGACAAGAAAAACAAGACCTACTTTCCTTTCTAACAAATCCTTTTCTACTGTAAAAATAAAATAAATAAATAAATAAAATAAAATAAAAGAATAAAATAAATAAAATAAAATAAGAATAAAATAAAATAAAATAAATAAAATAAAATAAACTGGTGTGCTGGGAGGTAAGTGGAAGAAGAATGTTCAGGAAACAGCGTGTTGAACTGCGTGTAGAAAGAGGCCTGAGAAATGACCAACTTATTTGTTATTTAACATTGATTTTGCAGTGTAGAGCACATAAAGAACCCCGACCAGGCAAGAGGCGTTTTGGTGGGGAGGTGGGGATGGAGGCTCTTTGGAGAAACTTTGCTGCAAAGGTGAGCAAGGAAATGACAGAGCAATTGGTTGTGAAAGTGGAGTCGAGGGAAGCATTTGTTTCACGCGAGAGAAACAGCAATGGGTTTGTTTGCTGGTGGGAATTAGTGAACAGAAGGCAAAACACTGAGAAGAGGAGTGGAAGGGAGGAACTTTGGAAGCGGTTTTTGAAGGCCCCGAGTGACATGATCCAGTGCCCAGAGGAGGGCTGGCTTTAGATGGAAACACTAGGGTCTGCTGACTGTAGGGCCATGGAAAGGCAGAGGAGGTAGATAGAGAGGCCTCTCTAGGAGAATGGTGGGAACTTGGAAGGTTCTTTTCAGATGCCTTCAACTTTCTCAATGAAGAAATGAGCTTGAGCCGTGAACGGTATGGATGTGTTTATATCTGCACTGCTCTTCGTCCTCATTTCCCCAGGACACACTTTCTATGTTCATCATTTTTACATCACTTTCCAGGTGGCAAACACACACAGAGGTGTCAACGAGCCCTCTGGGAATAAGAAAAGGAGGACTCAGAGGCTCTTGCTCCCTAAGATGCAGCACCATGTATATTGCATCTCCTAATTATAGGTGTCCTGTCTTTGGGACCAACATCCAAATTTAATCTGGAGCATCTCAGCATTCTCACGAAGAAAAGCAAGGTAAATCTATGCACACTTTTAAAGTCATAACTTTCTGTTCAGATTGCTCTTCTAATTAATTTTCTCTACTGCCCGCAGTAGCTCTACAGGGGACGTTAGTCCAAAAACTAGTTCATGGAAAGCATCTACTTTTCAGAAGTTTGCATTTTCCCCAAATTTTGTTCTTTATAAGCCTAGCCCAGAGTTTCCAAGCACTGTTACACAGAATTTTCTTCTTTTTTTAATTGGTCCAGAGAGATGCTCCTTGATAAAAATTTTCTTGATTGTGGATTTTAGAAATGCCTCCAACTTTATCTTTTTCTTGGATCCACCCAATGGAAACTGGCATATTAAGGATATTGAGGTGTCTTAGGATAATAAGGGGACTTTCATAACCCAGTGTTTCATTACTTTGGAAATAGCTAGTTTACAGTGTAAAAATATAGCATTAATCATCAGATTTTACATGGAATTATTTTGATGATTCCAATGTTTAAGAAAATGAATGTGACTAATAGATCACTGTAGTTAGCCTATGCCAACTAACATATACCTCTACCCACACAGGGAAAGGAACAGATCGTGACTTTCTCTGAAAAGCAAAGAAAAATGTTTTTCTGTATATCTTATATCCCAGATCTGTGTCAGGGAATGAGTATCAGTACTATCCTAATGACAAGAATAAATACAAATAAAATAATATGCATTACCAAATAGCCATTCCATTTCTAATTATAAAATATGTAATGTAGAAATGTGAATATAAAACTCATTTAAAAGAAATGACAGTAAATAAGAAAATACAGTAGCACTTTTAAATAATTACCTATACATTAATACATTTACTTATAACTGTGAGGTATCAACAGAAAATTTTATTTTCATGTCTTTTACCTATTTATTGAATCATGTAATGCTTCCTCAAGTGATTAGGTGAAATTATATTTAAATAACAGGGAATTAAGTTTAAAATTGAATAGTTGAAAGTGTAATACTGATTTAAACTGCTAATTTAGTGAATGATAATTACATAATGTGTCATAAACGAAAACAGATTCTACCACGAGGCATCCTTGGGACCTCGGCAGCATAGGTTGGTGGAGAAAAGGGGAAAACAATGAGTTGGCAGGTCCAAGGCTCAGGGAAATAATCCAGGTGCAGATTTGACTCCCTACAGGCCAGGATTAAAAATTAAAAGCCAGTATTCAAATAAATAAGGGAAAGTGAGGTTCAACTGAGACAGGATGGGGGAGGACAGAGGGGTGACTGGCAAAAGATTTGATCAGAAAAATAGGCCATCGTAGTGACCACTTCTTGCAGAAAAGAATCTAATAGCCCTGACTTTGATGAAAGAGACTTGGATCTCTAATTTAGTGAACTCCATGTAACAAGTAAGTCCCTTCTTAAAATGCCTACATAATGATAAATACAAACTATTTAAATATATTTTTATATGTGGCTATTAAATATTAGAAAAATCACAAATAATTGTTACAGGATTTTGCAGTCTGTCAGAAACAGTTGAAATCATAAATGTTAAACCCACCAAAGCCAAGATTTTGCAGCATTTAAGGTGAAGTTGGTTCCTAGTGCAAACAAAAACTCAGCCATCATTCGAGATACAAACAGAAGAGCCCAATCTCTTTGTAAAAAATCTATCTAATGGTAAAGAAAAAATCGTAAAGGAAGTAAAAACATTCACCACCACCGAAGTTATTTTGTTTGAAAATTCAACTCTTTGTTGTATACACATCCTTCCCCTCCGTCTTCCTAATTCTGCTACCTTCTCTCTCCAGGTATCAACACTTTTCCAAGAAACCATGAGTTTTAGGAGAGAATAGCCCAGCCCAGCCCAGCCCTATGGGTGGTCTTGAATGGCCCAAACTAAGCCAATCATGGTGTTTATATTCTCATGGAATGGTTCTGGCTAATAAGGTGGGAAAAGGTTTTTTGAGAGCATCGCAGGGAAGGTTTCACTGCTCCTAACAGCCATCAGGATGAAGCCAACACAGAGACCAGACAGCTGCCTGACCTCTGCAGTCCCTGTGAGAGAAAAAGCTGATTGTTCGGGTTTGTGAACTTAGGGGTTTTCTGTTAGTTACGGACACTCTGATACAGCAGGTTGTTTTTTCTTAAAAAATATACTAAAGAAAAAAAATGCATTCGCCGAGAGAAATCCGAACATTAGAGGTTGATGCAAAATGTGGCCTTCCCTGGCCTCTCGGTCTCACTCCTCAGAAATTGCGTTACCAGCGTCTGTTGGCAGATGACGGGTGTCATTAAAATAGAAAATAATACGTTTCAATCGTTGGTCTTTATCAACTTGAGACAGAATAAAGCAATTGTTTATCATGAACAACAGAATACACTAACCTTTTCTTCCTTCTTGCCTCCAACCCTCCTTTGTCTTTCCATTTCTAATGGGAGGCACATTTTTCATAATAATCTTATAATTCTTTTATGAGTTGTTTATAGATTGGTCAAAAACATTTACAATTACATGAACAACTTCCTTATTATTTTAGACTAAAAAAATGGTTTTTTTCATAAAGAACATGTGGGTGGTAATCATTGTTATTATATTTTGTACACCTGAAACTTATTGGATTTCGTTAACCAATATGAACATAATGAAATTTTTTAAAAAATTAAAAGTACATACTAAGAAAAAAAAATGCCTTTTAGTCTCGCCTTCTATTAATAAATAATTTATCTGGTTCCAAAGTTCTAAGTTCAAAGGCATTTTTCCCCAGATCTTTGAAGACATTGCTCCATTCAACAGCTGGTATTATTTTTCAGGTCTGTTAAACTCATTTTTGCTACTTTGTAAGAAAACTTCTTTTGACCCCACTTCCACCACCAATACTGCTCATTTCTCTGCAACTTTTCCCAACAAAACTCTATAGTTCAGCAATCGCCAACCTTCCTGGCACCAGGGACCAGGGCTATGAGAATCTAAGGCCTGATGATCTCGGGTGGAGCTGAGGGGGTGATGCTAGGTCTGGGGAGCAGCTGCAGATACAGATGTAGCTTCCCTGGCCCCCACCGCTCCCCTTCTCCTGTGCAGTCCTGTTCCTAACAGGCCACTGGACCGGGGCTGGTCCACAGCCCAAGGGATGGAGACCTCCTACTCTACATTGCTTTTCTAGTGTCCTCTATTCCTCCTCCTTTTTCTTTTTGTTGTTGTTGAGAAAAGAATCCTTACATTCTCCCACAAGATGAGACCACCTTGCCAGCCCTTCCCAGAAATGCATTATAAATGTTTACACATTAGGGATAATTTTTATTTATGCCTATGTACAGAATAAAAATAATTGAGACTGTAATCAAGTATTTACTTATCTTAGTATTTTGATGTTTCCATTTAACTCATTATGTGGCACACAGCCAAAGGACATTTCACCAAAAAAAGGGTTTGATTACACTATTCCTCACTAACAATACTTCACTACTCAATTGTCAGAACTGTTGCTATCACCAGCTACTAATACTAGTCCAACTAGTAAAAGGATGAAACTGTAAAAATTATTTATTCTGTATCCTAATAGTCACATTCTGATTCTTCTGTCCTCAAATATTTTTAAAAATACAATTTAGTAACAATAATCAGTAATTTTTATTTCTTGGAAGAATAGTTTTTCATTTACATACATTATACTGTCATAATTTGTTTGATGATGGCTTTTACAGGTATAAAAATCCTGAAAAAAAACAGTATCATTTAAATATCTAGAGTAGTTATTAAAAGAAAAGCATGTTGATGAGATGTGGGCTAGGCTACATAAAATCATAATGGGTCTGGTCCTTCAGGAGAATCATTTTCAGGTGTTTATTGAAACAGATGATGGAAGCGAGGAGGATGCAGAGGCGACAGCAACATTTTGTGTCCATGCACATGTTCTAATGATTCGCTATGATTTTTTACTGTTTTATTTAGGCCAATATTTACCAAACTTTTACTTTTGCATACCTGGATATGGTTGAGGGTAGTCAGTAAAAATAGTTCATGGTCCAGTAAATTTGGCAAACAATACATGGTATCTTCACTAGAGATTCACAATGTATTAGCTTATTGGAAGTTCAAAGCAGCCCACGAAGAGTATTCTAGGACCCAAATTTCCAACGTGTGTTGAAGGGGGCATTTCTTCCCTTCCCCACCATCACTGAGTGATGTTTCAGATACCAGCTGTGTGACCTACAACTCAAGTAAATTCTGACACTACCTACAGAGACAGAATCAGACCCCACAGGCTAAGGGCTCAGTCTTATAAGATGGCCCTTTGCTTCAGACACCAACTGCAAGCCCAGGTTATTACCTGTGTTCTGACCCACTGGCTACAGATTGGAGGTGCCCACGACCACCTCTTTAAAGAGCCAAAAGGGAGTTTGTTGGTTTTTTAAAGTAGGGGTCCAAATCAATATTTGGAATGGAAAAACAAGGGAGATAAACAGGCCCTGGAGAAAAAGGGGTCAGATGCTAACAATATAAAAATAATCCTTAAAGTTAATCCTGATTTTTTTTGCCTCGTTTGTTTTGTTTGAGAGGCTACTGATAATCCTCAGATCAAAATTCCAGGTATGGTTATTTTCCTGTTTTCAAACAAAAGTAGTAGGTATAACTTCCAGGAAGTTAAAGTATATAAATAAAATAATTTTCTTCAGTTTTAAAATAAAGGATTATTAATAAATATAGCTTTATGCAAAGTCTCTGCTTTTTCCCAACCAGACTGAGGAAAGAACCAATGGCAAAAATACTCGCTCCTAGCAAATACATCAAAATGATAATTAACAAAAATCTTCAAGCTAACAAAATTCGTGAGGGGAGGAGGAGAGCACGTAGGAATTACCAAATGGCAATCAAACCAGGTTACATCGGGGTTTTCTGGTTGGTCAAAGTAACTTCTGGAACACAGCTATGGTCAGCATAAGCAGTCCCATTGCCTACAGTGACAAACACACTTCCGGAATTGCAGAACAAACTTTTCACAATAAAATGACAACAGAGAACGTTATTGTAAATACTATATTTCTCTCACTCACAATGCTTTATGGGACATTAACTACTTTTAATAGGTATCCATAGGATTAATACTCATACGGAGTATAACGTGGAAAAGTGCAGAACTAAAGAAATAGGTCTATCTGAAAACAAAAGCACATATTTTCAGGATTTAAAAATATTGCACATAATAAGGTTGCGCAGAAATTACTGGCTGTTCTTACAAACAGAATGAGGTATTAGTCAATCTGCAGATAATGATGAGTGCAAAGAGGAGGAACCACACACACACAAAAGACATAAATCCATAGTAAGCCTTAGAGAGGCAACAATTAAGAAAGAAATGTGAAGATATATAAAGTAGCTATGATTCCACCATTACGAAATCATTAGCCAGGATCCAAACATGTAACAACCTCCTAACAACATTTCATAAATTTTCAACTTGCAGCTTAAATGACTATGAGCAATCACTTCCATTACTGCAATTCAACTACAGAAAAGCATGGTTCTGTGGTAAACATTAAACCATGCCTTTCTGAAGCTTTCGGTGGAAATTAACCAAGGTACTGCTGCCATCCTTTATTGAATGACTCGTTATATACTTAGCAACCCAAGTCAGAACATGCAATTTTAATTAGAAAGGTTTCATGGCAAAAATCGGTCAAGATCACACAATTTAAATCTACAATGACTTTTAAAGTTTAACCTTTAAATGTGTATCAGGCAAATTTGATCTTTCCTTGGTAAGAAAACTGTCCACATTAATAAGCTCAAGAGCAGATAGGAAAAAAAAAAGGGCCAATTTTTTTTTTAAAGAACCTTTCTTAATCAGGAAAATTAATAATTAACTATTACTCTACTAACTGAATGTAGCTTCGTCTGTCAAAAACAATTCAAATATATTTCATAGCTATATCAAGTTAAGTGAAATCATGCATTTGCCAAAAGAGTTCACAGAAAATTGTTTTGCATCAAAGATACTGAAGAACAGTCAACTAGCTGGGTTAGTGAGAACAGAACATGAACTACTGCCCCGAACAGTCGGTGTACGTAGTCACCATATTTCCTCTTCTCTGGGTGACAGTCCTGCAGTGCTTGCTAGATCCATGGAACCTATTTTCAGTCTGTACTGTGTGCCGACTGCTCGTGTCAAAACCACTAAAAGAAAACATTTTCTCCATATCTTCAAACATGTCATCAAACAGTCCACCTCCAAAAGAAAACTCCTGGAAATGATGCCTTTGTCTACTAGAGCCATCCTGGTGTGTCTGGAAGTGATTTTCAAAATGCTTCTTGGACCGAGTGTTTTGATTTTGACCAAAGAAACCAAAGTCTTTAAATAAGTCATCAAAATTGAAGTTAAATGACTGCTCAAAAGAACTTCCACTGCCTCTTTGTCCTTTACCATTAGTAAAAGCACTGTGTCCAAGTGTATCATACTCTTTTCGCCTATTAGCATCTGAGAGTGTTTCATACGCTGCAAGAAATAAAAATACTTGAGTAACTTAGGGTAATCAAAATTACATATATCCAAATCTCTTCAAATAAGTAAATTCAAACCTCTATTTAGGAGAAAGATTTCACATTATAAGTAAAACCCAAACACTACACACATAAAGTTAAAATACAAGTTACAAAAGGCAGGGACTTTGTCTTGTTCACTACATACGACCAGCAGTGAGTACGATGCCTGCCCCCAGTAAAAATCCAGTAAGTATTTGTGAAGTGAATGCTACCACTACTACAAATAAACCTGTGGAAAATGATCATCCTTTGTATTACTTGTGCGAAACCATCACTTGTATTAAAGAATTTGATGTCAAATGTAATTAACTAATTAAAAGAAATTTAGATCTTTCACTTCCTTGCTAGTTGAAGTAAATGTTTAACTTTGATTCCCTACTCATCTAACTCCACCCACCATTAATTACTGAAATGTTTCAGGTGGAACTTGTTTTATAACTAGTCTTAAGTCAAAATTCCTTTCATATTTTTTCCTTTGAAGCCTCAGGTGGCTTTGAATTGTAGAGCAAGTACAATAATAAACCAAGTCTATTTAAAAATTTTACATTTAATATTTTTTAAAATCTCCATACTTAGTAAAAACTATGTTTCATAAGTTTTGAGTACCAAATATTTCTTGTGACATACAAATAGGCAATTTTATAAATAATGAAAAAAATGAAATAATTGATTTTCACCATTTCTGGATCTGTATGCCAATAAAAAATACTACCATCCATCCATCCATTTGGGAATTAAAGTATCTATTAGAAAAGTTTCAAAAATCTCACTACGTTTCCACATAGATACCACTCCCCTTCCCAGCTCCACAAAATCTTCAACTACATATACACTTCTTAGCTACTATTCTCCTTTACTAGTTAATACCTGTGAGACCTCAGAGATGGTCATCGACTTACCTTCCGCAATCTCTCTGAATTTTGCTTCAGCATCAGGGCTCTTATTTTTGTCAGGATGGTACTTCATGGCCAACTTGTGAAAGGCCTTCTTGATCTGGCGCTCTGATGCCGATTTTGGCACACCTAAGATATCATAGTAGCTTTTTGAGGCCAAAATTAATTCTGTTATCATTAAAATGCAGATTGCAAAGATGAAAATTGACTGGGGAGTAGCCATTTCTAATAACCTAAAAGAGAAAAGAGAAAAATTTATAATGGAGCTAATCTTAAGACTTGTTTTTTTTTTTTTAAAGAAACTCAATGAACTTTTAGGATACAAGGTATACTTAATATAGTATTAAAATGTTAAACATGTAGTAACTTGTACCTGTTCCCTTGTTATTTCATTTAAATAGACTTTATTACCTCTAAATTTGTTGTAACCTTCTTGAAAGCAAATATAATTCAACCTAAGTGAGAAAAATCTTTCTTGTCTTTGACTTTCCACCCATACTCTGGACATACAGAGAGTAGGCACAAAAATATTCAATAACTGATTTTTTTTACTAGTTAATGTTAAAGACTCATCCTATGTGAGCATTCTAAAAAGGGCAAAAAAATCCAAATAATATTTTTAAGGGTCTCCATCGTCAATAATTCATATTCAAAGGGGGCTAAGAAAGTATTTTTTCCCAGAAAAAGAAAAAAGTACATTACCAAGGTGAAGAGCTCAGTAAGTTTAAATTAGGAGTGATCCCCCTCTCCCTAAAAAAAGTGCCAGCTTCACTTTTACTTCACCAAGCTGAAGCGAGGGTTGTGAACAGATCATCTCAATATCACGACAGTAACAATGCAATAGGAATCCGTTTTTCACCGTTAAGAGCTCAAATATTTAACAAAAAGCACGAGTAACTCTTGTTTAAAAACTCACAATTCACCGAATTGAAGCTTTCTGCTAGGGCTGGTAGAAAAACGAACTCTCACAGCGCCTACTTTGGCGACTGAGAGGTGGCCCTTGAACTAGTCCTCTGGCCTCAGATAAAAGCAACTCGGATTCTTGACGGCACAGACTGAACGATTCGGGATTCAAAAGGAATAAAAATCCTGCTTCCCGAACGCCGGTGTCACGGGAGTCCCCAGTCACCTCCGATGGCAGAACGAGGCTGACGAAAGACAGCGCAGTCGGTGGAAAAGGCCCGCCCGCCCGCCGCCCCTGGGGCCTTTTCCGCGCGGGAGGCGCGGGCCGGCCACTCCGCGGGGCGCTGCCCCGGGTCGCGGGGCCCAGGGGTCACGCACCGACCCCCGTGGGGGTAGGCCGCGCCCCGGCCCGAGGGGCTTCGTAGACGGGATTGGGGTCTCCCGTGGCGTGTCCGGGGCCTCCTCAGCAAGCTGACGTCGGCGTGACTCGGGCTCCCCACTCCCAGGAGGGGCCCCGCGGACGGCCCCGCGGTCACCCGGGGGCGCCCGGCGCGCGCCCCGTCCGCCCGCCCCGGTGGCGGCAGGGGTGGGGGCGGGGGGCGTCAGAGTGACCACGGCCCCGCGACCCCCGCCCCGCCGGGCCCGGAGGCGCTGTCCAGCTCCTCGGCGCCCGCGGGGGTCAAGGAGGCCGCGTCCGCCCGCCAAGGCCGGCCGAGGCCGCAGGGACGCGCTAAGACCCCCACCTCACCCCCCGCACCCACCGCCCTGTCCGCCCCGACCCTCACCCCGGCTAGGTCCGTCCTCCGGCCCTCACCCCGGCCCGGCCCGCCCTCCGGCCCTCACCCGGCCTCCGGGAGCCCGCGCTCGCCCCGCCGCGGCCGCCGCGTCCCCGCGTCCCGCTGCGCCGGCGCCCACTGCCGAGCGGCCGCCGCGGGCGCCCCCGCCCCCGGAGCCGACCTACACGAAACGCGCCGCGATTGGCTCCGCCGCCCACCTGACCCCGGCGCCCTACGCGCACGTGGAAGACTGTTGTGGCCGCTCCGCGCCTGCGTCACTTCCGGACGCGCCTCCCGGAAGGGCGGTGCCGACGGCGGCGGAAGCAGAAGTAACGTCCACCTCGACCACAGCGACGACGGCGGAGGCGGTGTCTTCCCGCGCGGCCCATCCCGGCGCAGGCGCGGTGGCGCGGGCGGCCCAGACGCGGGACCCCGCGGCGGCGAGCGGTCCGCGCCGGCGCCGTGAGTGGGCAGGGGCTTTCCCTGGGCCGCGCCGCAGCGATGCCCCGCTACTGCGCGGCGATGTGCTGTAAGAACCGCCGAGGTCGGAACGATAAAGACCGGAAGCTGAGTTTCTACCCGTAAGTCGGACCCGGAGCACACGCGCCGCCGCGCTTCTGGGCCCCGGCCGGGCCTGGTGTGTCGCATCTCAGGGCGGGGGCGTGAAGCTCCGAGTCCTGTTTCCCGAGCGAGGGCCTCACTCTGCAACGCAGGGACGCTGGGCCGGGGGCGAGGCGTCGGGGTGTGTTGACTGGAAACCGCGAAGCCCGCGCTGCGCCCCGCCGTTTGCAGAGCGTGACCCCGCCTCCCCGGACCCCGTTTCACAGACCGGACACCCCCGCTCAGGGCGCACGTCCCACCTGCCGGGTGGGAGGCTGCCCCTGAGTCCGTGTGCGCCCACCGCGAGCGAGGTGGCGCGGTTGGTTAACGCGGTGGCATTTTCCCATAAGGAACCCGAGACTGGAAGGCTGGGTGGCCGAGCCTGAGTGAGAACCTGCCTCCCCTGCCTCCCGCCCGGGGCTCAGTAGTCCCTTCGTTTGTGCAGAGAACAGGATGTTTTTCCCAACACGCATGCCACGAAGGGGTCCCGTGAAGCCACAGTTCGGAACGGGCCAGCAGGAGGTGTCCTAAGTTAATAGCGTCCAGGCTCCAAAGTCACTTACTGGGTTCACACCCCGGCCCCGCACCTTCGTCGCTGAGTGACATGCAAACTACTTACCGCTGGGCCTGGGGTCTCTCGCTTGTAAAGAGGTTGGAGATATTGATAGAACCTAATTCGCCCGTAGTCTGTAAGGAGGTCGCTCCCTTTTTCTTGTATTTAAAAATAATTAATTTAGTTTTAACCTGTTAGGCTTTTACTTTCTTCCATTTTTCACCAGTTACTCAGTGAACCCTGCTCTACTCTAGACCTGAAGCTTTCTGTTCACTAATGGTTCTGCAGCTTTCTATTATCTTAACTAATGAACCCCTGCTAACTCCACTTAATGCACACGTGGCGGTATTTCCAGGGTTCTTTCCCACCTGAAATCCTTCCACAAAACGCAGAGACACTTTTTTGGGGGAAAAAATTCCAATCCATTGGCTTCTGATGGGAAAATGGCTCTGGCTCAGGTTTGTAGCAAAGGATTATGTTGAACTTGACTTAGCCTGATGTTTCTCAGAAAAATTTGGCCTTGGTCTTTGGGTCATAGTCAAAATTCTTTAAGTTAAACCTGTATCCGCATAGTTACTATATTTAAGGAGGGAAAAAATAATGTCAAGGAAAAATAATGTCAATTATAAGTTTTTTTCCCCCCTCAAAATGTGAATTTACTGAAAGTGGACTTTCAAATGATTTTTCAAAACTGTTTAACCATAGAGAAAGCATGGTAGTCCTGTTATAAGAATATTCACAAAATATTTTTTTCTTATATTCGATCACAGCATGAAATTACATTAAAAAACACCACAGAAGGCATACTTGCATTTAAGTTGTAACAGAAAAGTTATGAACTTATCTGTGACTAAGAGAGTTCAGGTCCTCTGAAAAGAAAATTATTTTTGCCTTAAAATTTTTTGTGGGGGAGGTTGGGGGGGAGGCAATGCATATCATCCTTATAAGCTGTTATTGATATGTGCAAGGTTAAAAATTTTTCAAACCATGTATGGATATTATATTTATAGTAAGAACATCCAAAGGTAGATCATCTGATTTTTCCATTTAAGGAAATCAGTGTTAGAAATTATTTTCTTCAAAGTACCCAAATTCTTTTTCCCTTAGCATCTTCAAAAGTTATCCAAATTTAGGAAAGAAAAAGCATGCTAACACAAAGCATAAACTAAATGATTGGGATTGGGAGTAATGTATAACTGCTGCTTTTTGTATGAGAAACCTTATGTTACTATTTTGCAAAATTAAGATTATGTAATGTCTTCTACTGTAAAATCATTTTTTTTAAAGTTACCGTTAACTTGTTTAAGACAGTTTAACCCAAACCTGTTCAGACCAGTAGAAAAAAGTTAAATCTGTCAAATTTCTGCCATTGTCTAGCTTTGCCTGTAAAGTAGATTGCAGTGTTAGAGTCAACTCAAAATCGAGGTTATTGTAAGTAGACAGATAAAGAGCTAACTTGACCTCTGTTTTTTATTTTTAATTTGTTTCATATTATAAAATGTCTGAGTGTCTTTTTAAAAATGTTTGGCTCTTGTGTCAGTTTCTCTTTTCAAAATTTGAATTTATAGTTCCCATTTTAGATGTCTAGAAATACTGGATTAAGTTGACATGGGTAGAAATGAGGCTGATTCTGGTAAAGAGAATGAAATATCGGTAGTTTTATAAGATTTCATATTCATGTTATTGTCAGCTAAACCATTTGTTTGAGTTCTTATTTTAAAAATGGTAACATAAACAAGAGCCTAAAATTTAATACTTCTTTGAATTATAGACAAAAAATTGTTTGACTTGTACTGTTAGTATGAAATATATTTGAATAAAACTTTGTAGTTTATACATAGCTCTTTCTAGTTGTAGGCAAACTACATCACAAAATAAAAATAGAACAACGATCCACAGAAAACATGAATACATTTTTTACTGTTGTTGGAACACATATATTTTACTTGAAGGGACTCTGAGTTCTGTTTTACTGGCCATTCTTCTCAGAGCTTTGGCCACTTAACCATACACCTTAGTCCTCTTTACTACCGAGATGACACTATGGTAGTTGTCATAAGATGCTCTTGCATGACAGGATGGCTGCCTTTCTTTGGCAGCCCTCGACGCATAGGTTACTTGTATGTGCAGTGCTGAAATTGTAAACGTATAACAAAATTTTTCTTTTTTAATTTCAGGTTTCCTCTTCATGACAAAGACAGACTTGAAAAATGGTTAAAGAATATGAAACGAGATTCATGGGTTCCCAGTAAATACCAGTTCCTGTGTAGTGACCATTTCACTCCTGACTCTCTTGACATCAGATGGGGTATCCGATATTTGAAACAAACTGCGATCCCAACAATATTTTCTTTGCCTGAAGATGGTCAGGTATTGGAAGCAGGGTGTAGGGGAGGGGGGGATAATGCTGAGCAGGTAGATTGCAGGGTGGCAGGTAATCAGGTGGAGGAGGTGACAGGAAAGACACCTGCTGGGAAAATATACTTGAGAAAAAGGAAAACTATAAATTATGCTTTTACTAGGTGTGATGATTTTTTAAAATTTAAAACTGTGAAGCATAGCGTAAGAGGAGCAAACAGTAACATACGTAAATCATAAGTTAATGATCTAATATTTTTTACTGCTCTTTTGATTGGTCTGTAATGTTTTCATCATATATTGACTATTCTCGATGCATTTTAAAAAACGTTTTAACGTCTATTTGAGTTATTACATTCTTAGAACATTTTTTTAACTAAACAGATTGCTTGGCCAACATACCGCTCAAAGTGGTAATTAAATATTCAGCACTGACTAAGGGAATAAACCTAATAAGGCCATCTTTTTAGAATTTGAAAATATTATTTTCTAGGAAAAAAACCCTTCCAAAAAAAAAAGTCAGAAGAAAAAATTAGATGATGAGAAAGAAGTCCACCTAAAAGCCAAGTCAGAAGAATCATGTGCATCAAATGAGCCAAAGAGAAATACCGTTAACACAGATGTCCTCCCTGAGCATGCAGAAGTACTTGGCTCACCTGCCTCGGTGATGCCACCAGCTCCAAAACCGGGAAGTATACACAGTAACATGTTAACTCTTAATCTAGTTAAACAAAATACTGGACAACCAGCATCTACCTTAGAAACATCAATTAACCAAGACATAGGTATAGGTGGTTTTCACACAACTTTTGAGAATCTAAATTCTACCACTATTACTTTGACAACTTCTAATTCAGAAGGTGTCCAGCAGTCTTTGGAAACCCAAGAAGTGCTTGAAATAACTACCAGTCATCTTGCTCATCCAAACATTGCAAATACTTCCATGGAAATTAAGTCAACACAGGAAAATCCATTCTTATTCAGCACCATTTCTCAAACAGTTGAAGAATTAAACACAAATGAAGAATCAGTTATTGCCATTTTTGTACCCACAGAAAATTTCAAACCTATTGTTAATTCTTTTATGCCTCCTGAAAAAGAAACTGTGGAAATGGAGGGCATCGACACTGAAGACTCCTTGTATAAGGACGTGGACTATGAGACAGAGGTTTTGCAAATTGAACATTCGTACTGTAGAAAAGATATAAATAAGGAACATCTTTGGCAGAAAGTCTGTAAACTCCATTCAAAGATCACACTTCTTGAGCTGCAAGAGCAGCGAACTCTAGGAAGATTGAAGTCTTTAGAAGCTCTTATAAGGCAGCTGAAACAGGACCACTGGCTCTCTGAAGAAAATGTCAAGGTTATAGAAAATCATTTCACAACATATGAAGTCACTCTGATGTAAAGAGGTCTTAAAGCTGTGACTTTTACGTATGCATTTTGCAACCAAATGAAATTATACATAAAGTGAACTTTTTGCTGTATAAAGTTCTTGTCATAAGCCAAGAAAGTTCTCTAATATTATGAATAGCCTCCTGTTCCTGTAATGCTCATTTTTGGGAAAAACTAGAATGTCGTTGAGCTTAGAGGAAAAGTTTCTTTACTTGATTTTTCACTTTAAAGTTAACATACAGTAAATAAATAACCTGATTAAGTCATAAAATGAGAGAACACAGATAATGGTGTGCCCGGAGTGGAAATCAGACTCAGGAACAGCCTGGTTTCGCCACCAGCCTGTGCCTTGGGCGAGTTGTTTATCAAGATTGAGTCTCAGTCTCTGCTCTACAAAATAAGTACACGTTCTAGATCTCTAACGTCTGTTTCCTTCCTTTCCTTTCTAGTCAGATAATTTTAATGAAGGAACAACTATAGGATAATCGATGCTTACGTAATACTGGATGTTGGCTAGCAATTGGTATTTTTGACTGTTGGGTTATCCTCAATATTGAATTTAGAAGAGGTACTTTAACTTGAAAGAATATGTATTTCAGTATCTCATGTGTGGCCAATCATCATAATACATATTTAAACTTCTTAACATCCTGTATTTAAGACTAAAAACCAGAAATCTTGATGAGGTTAATTTCTTAATATATATTATTATAGAAATCATAGTTTATTTTGTGTCGCTTTTTAAAATGTGTACTGTCATTTTTAAATTCCAGAATGATAGAGTAATGCTACTATACATTCTCACTTAACATATTTTTTTAAAATTTATAAGCAGGAAATTAGAGATATGTGGTGATGATCTTAGGGAGATAAACAGGAAAGAGAAGTAATGGTGATGTAATATAAAATACTACTTATGTCCGTGCAAATTTAAGAAGAACATACAAGCAAAAGCTTAGTGGTAACAACAGAATTATAAATGTGGGGATTCCTAAAAATTGGCAGTTAATATAATTAAATATTACGGTTTATGGTGTTGAGCTAGTTCCTATCAGTTTGATTCGGAAAGTAACAAACATGTTTTGGGGCCTGGAAAATAGGAGGTCAATAAATATTAGTTACCCGAACAGCAAATAGTATATTAATTGTCTTGTAAAGGCATTGTGATGATTTAGGGCGATAATTCACTTCTTATTACATTTTTTCAAGCTAATTAATTGGCATATGAGTATCAGCTAATTACAAAAAAGTTGATTAAAAGTGTTGAGTGATCATGGGGGAAAAAACATTTTGACATAAATTAGGTGTATATAATTAGTAGAGTTAACATGTTGCATATTCTCTTGTTGCATTTGCTAAAACTTTGCGATACACAATAGAGGGGAAGGTGGTCTTTATGTCATTATGAAATGTTACAATTCAATTTTGAACTATATACCTTGTTATTTTCTGTTTGTCTAGAGTTATTTAACTGGCTTTATTTAATAAATTATAAGCATTTAAGGTTTTTTTTCTGGCTTTTCTGTACTGCTTAGGATGTTCTCAACCTGTTAACCTCTAAATGTATTTGGGGGTTTCAGCCAGCGTTGTTTTTTATGTGGATTATTATAGGAGCCTCTTGGCAGATCTTGTCTGTATTTCAGTCCCTCCTTTTCGTATCATCCTGAACTCTGCTGTCTGCTTTTACCTGAACTATGGATCTAACTGTGACACCCACCCAGCATGTAACTTTCCTAGCTCTGAAGCTATGATTATTCTCTGATACTTTCAGAATAAAGCCAGACTTGTTGCTACCAAGTATATGATTTTCTTTCCTCCTGGGTTCTAGTCCCACTGGGCTTCTTTGCATTTCCCAAACATGTCAGACAGATGTCTTGT
Source organism: Cynopterus sphinx (assembly GCA_030015415.1). NCBI lineage: Eukaryota > Metazoa > Chordata > Mammalia > Chiroptera > Pteropodidae > Cynopterus > Cynopterus sphinx. The sequence continues at coordinate 3,974,550 of CM057391.1, forward strand.
CTTCTCTGCTTATTTTATTGCCTATATTCAACCAGTCTCAAAATTATATTTTGACTGGTGGAATTTCCTTTGTTTCTGACAAAATTGTTTACTCTCTGCTCCTACAGGACTTGGTTTTATAATGCTGTAACAGCATTTACCTTGCACTTTTTTATATCATGACATCTATGGCTGTCTCTTTGACTAGATGGTAAGCTTTTTGAAAGCAGAATTTTACTAACCATATTTCTTTAGCAACGTAATATTTACTCAATGTTTAGATGCATGTTTTGAGTTTGCCTACTTAGAATTCTTGGTTCTGGTAACTTAAAATCAAGAACTTTCATAACAAAGTTGGTCCTTGATGCCATGAGAATGATTAGGAAATGACATAGATGCTATCATCTTTTAAGATCTGTGTTTCCAGTGCGCAGTACAAAATGCCAGTTAGCTGCGGTAACATCTATTAATTGAATTTTTGTTGTGGAAGGCTGTGCCCACCCCAGACTATTTCATACTTATTTTCCTAGATAATTAGAAAAGAAAATAAGTCCAAGAAAACTACTTATCATTATTTTGCCTGTGTGTCAGGGAGATAAGTCAAATTTAGAAAGGTGTGATCAATACGTGGTGCTAATCTAAACACACAGAACTTTTCTGCATATTTTTTGCTCTAGAATAAAAAATCAGCCATGTATTAAGTTGGAATATTGAGATGCAGATGAATTTTTCTATTTCTAAATTGAGCAGTTCTGCACACTAAGTACATTTTTGCTTTTTAGGTCGTGCTCTTGTGTGATATTTTTGTGGGGGAGGTGGCTGGGTAAAAACCCTTATTCACAATTTTATTTATTTATTTATTTTGAAAAAGCTTTAGAGAAAAAGAGGGGAAAATGTATGTAGATAAAGAGAAATTCCTTCAAGGAAGTGTCTTCATTTCATTTTTCACCTTGACCTCCCATTTAAGCCTCTGGACTCTTGACCTATCTCAGATGAATTTTTTCTTCATCCCTCTGGCCACCTCATTCTTATGGTCAATGTGTAGACCTTTGTCCTCATCAGTGACTACATATCCTTGAAAATGTCAGCTGAGCCCCTTGTCTTCAGCAGTGATTGGAACAAACTCACTGCAACCAACAACCACATTTTCACAATCTGTCATCTCTGCAGTAGGTTATATTGTCCAAACATGGCTACAAAATACACCTCAGTCCATATTCTCTGCTGTAGTGTGACCTTAGAGGTGGAGTTGATTTCTGGCGGGTTGTGTGCCTGTTTTGACCAGTAAAATGCAGTCAAAGTGACACCGCCAGTTCCAAACTCAGCCCTCAATTGGCCTGGCAGCTTCCACTTCCTCTTTGGAACAGTCCCTCTTAATATGCCAGATGCCATTTGAGATGTGTGGTTATGCTGTGACCATGCTGGAACAGACAGACATGGGGAGGCTCTGGAGAATGAGACATCAGACGTATGCATGAAGGAGCCAAGCCAACTACCACTTCCATTATCACAGAACCCCAAAAGATGCAATAATTGAAGTCCACAGACACCCCTGGAATTGGAGCAGGGGATCTGAAGACTTACTAAAAAAGGAATCGATTGAAGTTTATTAAGAACCAGTAGCCATCCCATACAACTTGGTGAGTGTCCCTTTTCTAACGTGGCAAAAGATTGGGTATTTATTCTCTAGAGAGGGCAAAGTGTCCCTAGAGAAGATTAAAAAAAATGAACAAACTCCACACTAAAAAGAGGTATTAAATGAAAGTTTAAAAACTGAATAGTGAACTCCAAGCCCCAACCCACTCCAGCATGTGTTACATACTCAGTTCTCAGAACTCTGGCAGCCAAGCTTCGACCCATCAGTATTGTCTTGGGAATTTGACAAGCTCAGGAAAAAAGAATAGGAAGATCTCACACTGGGAGTTCCAAGTGGCCTCAGCTAAGATACTGCAGTGGTGATTCTCACCCTCACTGTGTGTTGAAATCACCTGGGAAGTTTACATTTTTTCATTACCTAATTCCCCAGATTCTCACAAAGCAAAAATAGAGAATCATCGCTCCACGATGAAGCATATGGACAAGGCTCGTCCCTGAGTACAGGGCTTCTCATCAACTTTTAAATGTCCTGCTGACTGACAGTCAAGAGACAGTTGAGGAGAGCACTTAACATTAAAGATAGTGACCAAGATAAATAGTGGAAAACAGCAATTTTGAGAAAACAGATTAGGTAGAAGAAAAATTAGGGGAAAGAACCCAACTAGAACGTTCTTACTGAGACAAGACCACATCCCTGAAAACAAACAATACCTTTTTAGAAATGAAGAAAACAGAACTCTAGTAATTTAAAGTATGATATTAGAAATAATGAGAAGGTTAAATCTCCCAAAAAATAGAGCCAAAAGACCAAGAGACGAGAAGAGATGGAAATAAAGTCCAGTGTTAGGGGATAAATTGTATCTTTCAAACCCACATTCACATGTGGAGCTTGATCTCATAACGGGACTGTGTTTGGAGACAGAGCCTTAGAAAAGGTGATTAAGATGAGATGAGGCCATTAGGATGGGCCCTTGTTCAGTCTGGTGTCATTAGAAGAAATTTCAACATGCAGAGAAGTCAGGGATGCCAGGGCATGGAGAAAGAATGAGGACAGTGAAGGCTGCCCTTTGCAAACCTGGAGGAGAGGCCTCGGGAGAACCTGAACCTGCCAACACCTTGACCACGGACTTTGAGCCTCTAGAACGGTGAGAAAATAAATTTCTGTCGTTTAAGCCACCAGAAGTCTGTGGGGGTTTTGTTACGTCAGTCCTAGCAAACTAATATATCCAGGAGGTTGAGTAGGCAAATAGACATTTGAGACTTGGAACGGGGGCGGGGGAGGGGGAGGAACAAAGGAAATAATACAAGAAAACAGCGCAAGAAAAATTTCTAGAATTGAATATGTATTTCCAGATAGAAAGACCCATTGTGTGATGAAAACTGGATGAAAAAGGGTACACTCCAAGGCCCATTATTTTTAAAAATCAGAACTTCAGACATAAACAGGGTATATTACAGACTTTTAGACCAAAAAAAAATACTGGTCAAGGATAGAACAGCTTCAGATTTCTGAAAGGCTACACCGGAAGCAAGTTGATGAGAACAATGGCCTGAAAATTCTAAGGGAAAAAGATTTCCAAGGCAGAATTCTGCATCCAAAATCTTGTCTCCTCTTATCCTCTCTGAGAATGCTATTGGAAACGTATCCTAGGGAAATAAGGCCACAAAAGAAAATCAAGAGAATGGTGTATCTCCTAGAATTATTTCCAAGATGATGATTTATCATTTAATTCATCTAGAGATTAGAAATAAAAGAAAATCCAAACCAAGAAAGAAGCAATAATCCCCAGTTGGTGGTTCAGGGAGGACCCAACCCAGCATCTGGACCACAGGCCCAGAGAGCCACCAGCTGGAACTGGAGCAGATCAGAGGGCTCAGGGATGGAGTTGTTCATGAAGATGGAAATAGAGTGACCAAGGTGTTCCACACCTTCAGAGGAAACATACGTGGAACAGAATTTAGGGTCGAATGAATAAGTACAGAGAAAACTGTAGAACCAAATTGGGCAAATATTGACGCAGGATGTGTATGGAAAGGTCAAACCATCATTTATTTCTTAGTACATAATTGCATTTACATGGTCGAAGTAATTTAAATACAATATAAACACGGATGTGTTGCGGAGATGTGGGGTGACATGAGAGGGGTGTGTGTGTGTGTGTGTGTGTGTGTGTGTGTGTCCCCATGCACGTCCCAGGAGCAAGGGGTGGGATTATGAGGTAATTAAAACCAAATCCTCACTGACCATGGCGAGATATCAGAAGATAATGCCTAAATGCGAAAACTGTAAAAGTAGCTCATCAAGCATATTTTGAGATATATAGGATACACATAAAGAATCTGGCCATTGAGAGGGGTTGACGGGAGCAGGAAATGGAGGAAGACTGAGTGGTGTGACAAGGCCTACAGGTTGCTGCCTTAGGCACGTGTGTGGGATCTATGGGCTCACTGCCCAGCACGATCCCTCATGCAGAGGACTAGCCCCACAAATATTCGTCAGGTGAACCCTGGACACCTCCTAAACCACATATCAGGACCTGTTTTGCTGTGTCTCATGCTGGTTCCACAGTGAGACAGTCAGTAGGTAAATCACCTATTCGCAGCCCCACGAGTGCGTTCTTGTCCTGTTACTCGGGTAGGCCCTGGTAAATGTTTAACTTGAATTGTAGTGAAAATGATGCTACTTTAAATCTCATGGCCTACTATAAAGGATACCTAGTGAAGGTGAAGTGCACCCTGCTAGATTAGAGTTTGTAACTTGGAATCTGGACTACGAGAGGCCTTCAGGGGGGTCACTGGAGCTCCTAAAACAATCCACTATTTTGTGGGTACAGGCATTTTTTTTATGGAAAGTGAACTCGTACTTTCCATTAGGAAAGGATTAAATGACTTCTAAAAATTTCAACACAACCGCTAGGACAATAATATTTTACATTTTATGTTGTGCCATTCTTTTGAGAATCATAAATCTCTTTATATATTTTATTCTTTAAAAACCCTGAAACATAGAGATGGGAAAGCTACTGTTCTAGATACAAATACACGCACACGCACACACACACACACACACACACAAGCCACCAATTCAACCAGGTGCTTTTACTTAATTGGGAGTAGAACACAAGGATTAAAAGAAAAATTATACCATATTCAAAAGTGTGTTGAGTAATTTCTACAGAATTCTTATAGTTTTAGACCAGTGTTATTTCATATTTTCTGGGAAATAAATTTTATTATTCAAATTACTATATAGAGTATTAGAAAAGTAAACTCAGAGTTTAAATAAGTTGGTTGTGATTATTGGAAAGTGCTATTTAAGGTCAGTTCACTTGTTTCTTGGTTACTGAAATATGATTTAAAATGCAAACTAATACAGCAGGAACCAATTTCAGAGTGAGCCAACCTTTATTGTTTGTGCATGGTTCAGGTTTTCCATTAATAAAAATGCACAGTGTTTAAATATGCACAATGGACTATAATATCAATAGATGTGAAGTGAGGTTAATTTTATCGAGCTTGCAAACTTGCTTAGTTTAAATGAGGATGAATTCATTGACATGGGACTAGAACGTGTATGAGCCACGGATATAAAAGATCAATCAGTTCAGCATTGTGCCATTACAATATGAGAAGGTGTTTCTGAGGAGGGAATGGCAAAGGACATTGTTCAGATTTTTCGAACAATCCCCAGAAAGTCATTAAATAAGAAAGCATTCATCTCTTCCTCTTTGGAGCATTAAGTAATATGTTTAAAGAGAGATTGGTTTTGCCTTATTGAAATTTGGTGCTTTGATGGTCCGAAGCATCCTTTAGCATATCAGCTTTCAGTCCGCCTGTTTCTTATCATTAATCTGTGAAATGATAAAATGCAAAGGGAAAGACCACAGGAGGGGCACAGAGGTAAGACCTAGAAGACTGGAAAATCTGGCCTGTGGTAGGAAGATAATCTAGTCACCTTTCTCAATAGGCAGAAGTGTATTTCTGGGCACCGCCCAGAAGTACGTTTCAGAAGAGCCTTTTAATGAGAATACAAAGCCAGGAAAGCAGTCCAAGCCACACCAAGGTAAGTGGCTCCTCCCCTGGCAATTGAGAGCCTACTAGGTGCTAAAGCGGTTCAGAGTATGCCATGCCAAAACACAGAGATGTCAGAGATGAGAATTTGGGAAAAGATTTAAACAAGCATATAAGAAGATGGTTAAAAATATGGATATTGTCACTCTTTTCAATTTAAGGCCTCACTCAGAAGGTCAGAGATATTTACTCCAAGACTTCTGTTTTCAATTGCAGTATGTAGAATGATTAATAAATAAAACTCAAAAATCTAAAAATCCAATAGTACTAAAGGCGACTTATTGGACTTTCCTAAACCTTCTCTGTGTTGGATTTATCAATTCTAAATTGAAATTTATTAGCTCAAGCCTTTGGTTCTTTTCTAGATAATTATCTTCTTGCATGATTTGTCTTGATTTGAATTTTATTTTATGAATTTTAAACTCTTATCTACATTCATTCTATAACTTCACAGATATATTATTCCTAGAAGTGTTTGTAACTATTTCGATGAGTCATGTTTTTTACGATTGAACTGAGAGCAAATTAAATATCTTTTGTTATTTATGAAGATCCTGCTATTCGAACTTACTGCCATGGAATGTTTGCTGCTAACTCCCTCAGCACATATTTGCACTTTATGAATGATTTGGGAACTATACTGATAGATTTGGACATGAAAAGTCACCTTCACTCCTCTTTAACACGAGATGGATTTTCTTTGTGTTACTTCTTAACGTGACTAATGCCACACTTTATTTACTGATCTTCCAAATCTCATATCAGTTTATTTATTTTTTTTAAGTCAGCTGTTTTGTCATTCTTAGCAGGGTGTCTATTTTTGGAAACTGTGGAAATTTGAATTTCTCAAAGTAAAACCAAATGAAACAAAATATAATTTGGAATTCTTTTCCCCCATAATGTGTCTGGCAAGCTTATTTTGATTATCTCTTCCTCCTACACTTGTTTTACTGCATTTCCAAGTGGGACTTAAAGGGAATCTGTGAAAAATTGGTTTCACATCCCTTTTGGGTTTTGTTTCTTTTGGTTTTGGTTTTACATATTTGGTGTCAGCATCTTTCTATGTTCATAGTTTTGACTGTGGATAATCTCTTTTTATTCCTTAAGCGTTTGGTAGACTTCAGCAAAATCACATGGCCTGGCATTTTCTTTGTGCAGAGCTTTCTGAGAAGAGCTTCAGTTTTTTAATTAGGAAGGCTATCCAGATTTTCTTTTTGATCTCATGTTAGTTTTGGTAGCTTGTGCTTTTCAAAGACTTTGTTTCATCTAAATTGTCAAATTTATTGATGTACAGTAAATAGGTTTTTATTATTTTTGATGTCTGTAGGATCTGTAATGGGATCTGTTCCCTATTTTATGCCCGTTATTGACCTACCCTCGAATTAAGTGCCATCTTTAACCTCCTTGACATGTGGGAAAATAAAGCCCCAGTGGTGCCTTGTGTACCTTGTTGCCTCACGATGAGTTATGACTTGCCATTAACCTCTGACTTACAACGCACTGTGTTTCCCACATGTATGTTTACCTGACACACCTCACAAAATTTTATTTGACGAATGAGCAAAACTAACACTGGGATGAAAAATAGTACCCAGGATGATCCACGTCGCAGAGGACTGCATACCCTGGCTGGAACAATTCAATACAGCTGTCAAAAATATTTGATGATATTTCAGACATAGAGTTGAAACATTAAAGATCACAGCTGCTACAAATTCCAGTAATTTAAATACTTCTTTTCACTAAGTAATCCTTTGGCGATGGACTGCTTGGCACTGGTCCATGGGCTTCACCGTTTGAGCACCATCACGACTAGGTGGCTGCCATCAGTTTCTTCCCTCCCCACACAAGCATTCTATGAAGAAATAATGGGCAGAGCCTATCCCTTCCCTCCGTTGGAATCTGGGCTGGCTTTAGTAACTTGCTTGATGAAGAAAATGTGGTAGGAATGATGTTCTGAGACTTCTAGAGCTATATCATAAAAAGTTTTGCAGCTTCTGCCTGGATCTCTGGCAATACTCAGTCTCAGGGAAGCAAGTGGCCCTGTGGAGTGTCAGACCACCCTGTCCTCACCATGACTACAGGTCATGGGAGGATGCTCCCGGCAGTAGTTGGAGCTGAGCACTCTAGTCACACCCACCAAGGCCCTAGACCTGAAATGAAAGCGTCCTGGACCCTCTAGATCAGCTGAATGTCACTAAGTGACTTCAGTCAGTACCAAACGGAACAGAAAAGGCCAAACCATGCCCAAATACCTGACCAGTGAAACTGAAATATAATGAAATGCTTGTTTTAAACCACTACGTTTGGGGATTGTACACAGAGGACCACCGTAACAGAGACTGTTAGGTAAACGGAGTCAGCAGCCCTTCCATCTGGCCTGTGAAGATGGCTGTGCTATTCCAGGCTAGCTGAGAGACCCTGGAAAAACACCACCACCAAATCTACCATGGGAAGTAGTCTATTCTGGGCAGCCTTGTTCTCCACTGTGTGAGGACAGGAACACAGTCCCTAAAAATTATCAAGGTTCTTGCCAACACAGGTTTTTCAATTTAAGATTATTGGTTAGTCTGGCCTTAGGCCAAAGAAAACTTGTTTTTATGTTTAGGATGCTATAATGAACAGGACTTTCTGGTTGGGTGTCATCCTGAAGAATAAAGAAAAACCTCATCATGTGTAAGGAGGTATCCGAGTTGCGATGTGAGTGAGGGTCGAGCTGTGAGGTTTGGGCTGGTTAACACGCTGCGCTCAGCTTTCAGAGTGCTTCTAAGCAAACCTCTGTGATCAGACGAGTCTGTGAGGGGCTTTGCTTCCTCAGAGAACTGTCTCTTACTGGAGCATTAAAAGGCTTTATGCTGGGAGCACATGAAGCCTCCTGCAACGTAAAGTTACTCTGTGCTCTGCAGGTGCTTGAGCTAAGGTGATCGGAAGTATTACAACGAACGTCTAAATGAAGGTGACTGCTAAACCGAGTCAAATCTCTGGTGCTTACAAAACAGCATCCTGGATCATAAACTACTTGTAGTAAAACCCTAATACCTAATTTGGCATGGGGAGAACGTAATTGAAAAGTCTATATAAAGTGGTTGAAAAAAACCTATTGTGAGTTGTTAATCTTCCTTTTTATGCTCTAATGAAGAATAGTTGTATCGCCACAGAAAACACAGTCCATACCGAAAGTCGTTGATTCCTTCTCAGCCCAAGTAAGAATCATTCTCATTCAGGAAGAACAGCAGAAGTGTGGAGAAATCGTTGCTGTTAAAAAATCATCTCCTCGAGGCACATTTACATCATCATAAGCCTCAAATGAATGCCCTGCGTCTACCAAGCTGGCTCGTTTTATTTCGTTTTAACCTGGTGCTATCACAATTGTTCAGATCGCTGAAGAAAATAAAGGAGTTGAGCTGCACACGTGCCCAGTAGAAGGAACTTACTCGAATGACAATCATGCGGCCTTGTTTTTAGCTCAGAAAAAGCACTTTTTAAAGTATCTTTCTGCTGCCTTAACAAAGTCATTCACTGCTGCACCAACTTTTTAAATAAAATGCCTTGTAAACACCGACTCATATCTATCCTATAAGCTCAGTGGCTACATAAGTTCATCATAATCACCACTGTAGAAGGTATTCATTTCTCAGAAGCCTATGTCAGCAGTAGAGTGGCTTGTGTTTGGCAAGCTTTATTGGGAAATGAGTAGAAAAGCCATCATATCATTTGAGGCAAGTGAAATATAGAGATATCTCACTCACAGAGCAGACCAAATTGTTTCATGGCTTATGATTCCATTGTAAATGCAGGAAAAGGCCTGTAAAATAAAGTCTGTGTTTTTGGTTATTTCATATGTAACAAAAGGTGCATTGTGGGTTATTCTTATGCATTGTGGGAGCTCTTGCTCCTTCCCACACCCTGGGGGATTCATCCATCCATCCATTCGTTTATTCATTCATTCATTCTTTTATCAGCAGATGTTTAGTGAACATGTATTGCTAAGAACTGTTCTATATTCAGGGTATGGAACATTAAACAAACCAGAAAGATCTGCCCTCTTGAGGCTTATATTTAACTTAAAGAGACATTAGTACCAGAGGTACATAATCCGAATCTGAATCATGAGGCAAACCCAAACCAAGGGACGAACTGCAGGAAACAAGCCTGTGTCAAGTTCATGGGAGACAAAAAGGGATCGAAGAATCCTTTCAGAATGAAGGAGACAGCGAAAACATGACAGCGAAACGAGGCCTGTGGTTTAGAGGGTAGTTGTGAGTCAGTGTTAACTCCCTGATGTTGAAGGTCGTATAGTGATTTATGGCAGAAATGGTGCCTGTTTGGGGGAATTCACACTAAAATATTAGGACATCATGGAGAGTAAGGTCAGCCACTTACTCTAAAATGGTTCAAGGAAAACAAGTAATTTGCATGCTACTTGTAATTTTTATGAAAACGTGAGGTTATTAAAACAACAACGACCATCGTTTTTCACATTAGTGAACCCAATGCATAATCCTCAAGAACACATCTTTCTCCTTGGCACCCAGTGGGCATTGCATGCTTATCCTGGGGGCAGAGAGGATAAATCTTAACTTGCTTTCTCGTCCCTCATTTTTTTGCTGATATAGATTTCAACAGTCATAAATTACAAACCATTACGCTATCTACAATCAGAAGGATGAAGATGAGAGCTAACCAAGGCTGCCATTCAAGGGGGAAGACTGTAAGGTACTGGTCTGTTAGTTATACACTCCAGGCTTTTCAGGATTTTGAATGTAGAAAAGTTTCCTGAAACTGTCTTAAAGGCATTCAAAAGTTTACTAATTGGCAGCATTAAAAAAAAAAAAAATCGCCTAATATCAATGTGCAAGAATCTGTTTAATTTGGGCACAAAAATTAATTGGCAGCAAAACATTACTGAAATAAAGCACAAAAATCTCTAAATACAAGCTAAACCAAAAAATACTTGCTCTCAGAATTAGTTTTGCTCACATAGTAAAGAGATGTATTTTAACTATCTTTTCTGTTGACTTGCACAGGGAAGCAGAGTTGCTATGAAATATTTCTTTTAAGAAAGAAACAATTTAGTGTAGACTTCTGAAAACCGTTAAAGGCTATGATTCCTACTGCATCCTTTTCTTTTTTTTTTAATAACCTTAAAACTTAAGTTTGGAAAAGCAGGTGCAATTTGTTACTTTGAGCTGCCATCTAGTGTTAAAATAAAGAACACATTTGCTTTTTTTGTAAACTTGCATCGATAGTATTTTCAGTATGACAGAATTTATGTCATACTGGCTCAGATCTGGTTCCCAGGTCCAACCTGCCTGAACCATAAAGCTGTTAGGAGTGTCAGAGTCTATCCCCACCTTTCCCACCATCCTAACCACCACCACTAATCCCACCCAAAACATGAAGGCTGGTGGCACCACAGGGCATTTACAGTGTGTCCCATGTGGTAGCCTCCACCGGGTGCATTTTGAGATTGGGCCCAGCTCCTAGCTGCTGGGTGTTCCAGATGACCCATGCACCCCTTCAGGTGATAGAACTTGCTCGTTTTTCTGAGCTCTGTTTTGCCAAATGCCTAGTATACTGTCACAGAAATGGGGCTCAGCCATGCCAGGAACAAAGTTCTTCTCAAGGCCCCTGGCTGATGCCTGGTTTCTACTCTCTGTGGGTGTCCTTTTGCATCCTGAGCTTTCTCAGCAATATCCAAGCAAATCCACCATCACTGTGCCCCTTACTGCAGAATTTTCCTTGCCAACTACTTCTAAGGTACTAATCAGTCCCTATCACAAGGAGAATTTCCTTGTTCCTACCAGAACCAGTAAGTATGACAGTCCTTCGTCTATGTCTCATTTTATTAGAAGTTAATTGGGCAAAATCTACCCAATCTAAGAAATGGCAGCTTCACACAAGTTCACCTCACTGACCTCACTCTGAAGAGCTGATGACTGAGAATGGGTTGGCCTCCTGGCCTCCTTCAGAAGAACTGCCATCACAACCTAGGAATGCAGTTTCAATGGCAGCATCACTGAGGAGGATTTGGGGATTTTCAGCACTCTTGAATGATTCCACACAAAGCAGCTCATCTCAGCTACAAGTAAAATAGTCCCTTTCTCCCTAATTTATATAAGGTCAAGGATCAAAGCTGGGACACTCAATGATCCTTTTGCAAGAAAATTAAGAAATGAACAAAAGCTGAGCAGAGTTCCCTTTAATGAGTGCCGGAAACAGTCTTTCTGCCCAGACCTCAAAAATTGTCATTATCATTGGGTTCAGAAGCTGGTAGATATTGACCATCAGTTCATCTGAGAGTCATGAAACTCAGGGAAATATCTTTGTCTTATCAGAAGGGAGGTACACATATATATTTTCTTTGCATTTTCCTAAAAGTTGCATTTCCCTTTTAATAATTACAGAAACAAAATAAGTCATTTAGAATGGAATCAAGCTGAGGTTAAGTATTCCTGAAATATAGAAATATTTTTTTTTTGTTCGTAACTGGAAATTTCCCTTTTAAACTACCCTGTCTGTAGTAGCTCAGTGTTCTCCACCCTTGCGGCCCCAGTGCCTTACATTTTATTGTAAATACTTTTTATTGTAACACTTCTACCATTCTAAAATAAGTTACACAGATAATATAATTCTCCTAAACTATTATATACATAATACCCCAAATGTAAAGGCATGAGTAATGAAGACATTATCAAAGGAGACAGAATGAGGCAGTCTGACTTTGGCGTCTATATCTAATATCTTTCTGAATACAACTACAGATATTATTTACAGGTGTGTTATATTTTAATGTAACAGACACTAGTGCTATCAATAATTTGATTTTTAAAGGAATGAGCAACTCCTGGTAAAGTTCTGAAGAAAACAGTAAAATCTTTTCTCACTATCTATAGTAGCTGCATTTCTGGAAAAAAAATCAGACAATTAAAAACATACCAAGAAAATCCTATGGGTTTATAAAAACTGAAGAAAACCTAACTGCTCTGATTATTATGAGCATATGTTTTACTTTGCGATTATCTGAAGAATATTCAAATGCTGAGTAAGACCTGGTAGCTCTCTGTTGTGCAGACATTTGAGTGCAGGGCAAGTCGTCCAATCTTCGGGCCCAGCCACCGAATGCTAGTGATGCTCTCTTACAGTTGTGATACCCAAAATGGCCCGAGAGGCCAGTATCGCCCCAGCTCCTGCATAAGATTCATTTTCATAGCAATTTGAGAGACAAAGTACAGGCAGATTGAAAATTTTAGTTTATTCTGTAAATATTGATGAATAAGGTATTTTTTATTATGGGGTATTGCATTTCTCTGTTTTTGGTAAAAGTTCTTAGAGGTCCACAGAAAGAGGCCTTTCATTATGATACATGATAATATAGAGAAAGTATAATTACCTGACCTCAACATAGTTAAAATCTGGAAGACATTATAATATAATCTACAAGCTGACATATTATGATGGTAAGACATAGATATATAAGAAGAGATTGATGCGGTTATCATAAACTTTAAGATTTTAAAATATTTTACTATTATTTTTGTCTTACAAATTTTATGGGTTTTACAAATTTTCTTAAAGTACTTATGAATCTTAGAAATTTTCTTACAAATGTTATAGGTCAAAGTGGGAGAATAAACTAAGAAAAATGGGAAAAGAAAACAAATAAGAAATAAAAAATATATAGCTTAAAAAAAGAAAAAAGGACACAAAAAAGAAAATTTAAAACAGAAAGCATTTGGGAAAATGTTTGTTCCTAGTTATTCAGTATGTTGCTGCTTTTGCTTCCTCAAAATTAATTTCTATGACTCAGTAATTCTAGTGATCATGGAAACTCAGAGATATTTCTTACTCATTTGATGAATTTATGGATCTATACAGTATATAAACAAATTTTTAAAAATTTGAAAATCCTGAACATTTACCTTGCTGGAAAAAAAAAATAGGTTAATTCATTTAGTTCTGTTCCTATCATGAATTTCTTCAGGTTTTTGAAGCATTAGATATGAAACTGGATCAGTTCCTCAGAAAGTTCTGAGATTATGAAACTTTGAGGGAAATAAAAACATGGGCAGGAGGGGGAAAAACACACACAAGCCTGTTTATCTGTCTAGCAACCTAATCGCATAATTTAATGATATTTCTACATATTTCTCAAAAGTTCTATTTTAAAGATACCATTTTTATTTATTTAGACACATAACTTTAAGAGTTGAAGGGAACTAAGGATTATGGTATAACTCTATGTCTTTAAATAACATCTAAATTAACTGTGGACCAGAACCTCTAGAAATTCTTCAAAAATAGAAAAGAAAAAAATTTTAGTCACTCGCCTTGCAAACTTATTTTAATGCCTAGCAGCATATTGGTCAGGAATATTCTCTCTCACACCCTCACCATTATTTAAATAATGTTCAGTAAATTTTAAAGTGATTTTGGAGATATTGAGGGAGTTGATCCAAGTCTTTAAACTTGACCTTCCAAAGGATAAATCTAGAAAACCTCGTTATAACAGAAGGCCAGGAGGAGTTCTGTTTCTCCTGGTTTCTAGATAAGTGACTGACTTCCTACCAAAGTTATGATCACCTAGAAAACTTCTTACTGCCCTCCTCCTTACTATGTTTTGTCAGAGTGTGAGTTGCAATGACATCTTATCTGGTTAACAAAAAGGAGTTTGTGGCTTTGCAGAATGAATTTTATGTAAGGTTTTACGTGAAATGAAAAGAGCTATACAGGGCTGAGTACGGTTCAAAGCCAAAGAAAAGACCACATTTTCAAACTGAGGAAACTAAAATAAGCCAGTAAAATTCAGAAACCATGAGACCCATGGTGCTTGGATGGGCCAAGCAGACATCTTGTATCGGAAGATAAAGCAGTATTGCAACTCCAGGTGGATTGAACATCACCGGCGTTTGTGTGGGTGTTATTTAGGCATGGTAGGGTTCAGTAAGGACTGGAATGCTCTGGCATTTCCTAGTCCTTTTGTCTGGCTGCATCAGGGAATGGTTTTAATCCCATAAAGAAGTAGCATTCCTACCTCCCATTTTCACTCCCAGTATACAAGAAGTAAATCCGAAGACTGGATTTTGTGGCTAGCGGCACAGAAGGCAAGTCCACAGGTCAATGATCTTTTGTTTAAACCAATGGCTCCCCCCAAGAACGAAGAGCAGCAAATCAAAGCAGCTAATCGCCGTTACGCTCAAGAAGATTTCATTATAAAAGGCAACGTTGCAGTCACTTGAGTGTGCCACGGTGTACAAGTAGTAGATCCTAAAGCACTGATAGGGGAGGAAGCAGATGACAATGACCCCTATAAAAAACAGGTTTTTCAGCTGGGCCCAGAACTCCTGGTGGGACAGCAAGGAGTGGCGCAGCTTCCTCACCATCTTCATGATGATGAAGATCTGGAAGGCCAGGAGAATCACCGCGGTGGCTATGACAGCACCGACGATCAAGTAGTTGATGACTTGCACGGAGGTGAAGACAAGCTCTTTGTGGAACTTGAAGCAGTCTTGCTCTTCATACTCCGCAGATTTGCCATACTGAGAGACGATCAGGGGCACCATGATGACGAGCACCAGCAGCCACATGCCCGTGCTGGCGGCCACAGCATGCAGCTTTCTGTAGAACTCCACTTTGTCCCTGCGCTTGAAGAAGATCAGGTACCTGATGACCAGGATGACCACGTAGAACAGGAACGTGAGGTACATGTGGATGTGCAGCATGGCGCTGACGAATTTGCAGAAGGATAGGCCGAACGTCCAGGTGTGGCGGATGAGGTAGGTCAAGCGAAAAGGCACCGTCAGCAGGAAGACCCCGTGGACCACGACGAGGTTGATGACTGCCGTGGTGGTCACGGACCGGGTGTTCATCTTCACCAGCAGGAACAGAATGGAGATGACGCCCACCAGCCCCCCAGCCAGCACCGCGCAGTAGAGCCGGGTTAAATGCGGTGTCAGTGCGGGCCTGCAGGACGTCGAATTGGGGCCAGTCATACTTCAGAAGTCACCTGGAAGAGACAACGCACCCGTGGAGCTGACCAACTGCCCGAGCCTTGTTCTTATGTCCCCAGCACTGGCCGTGTGACTTGTCATTTATCTGTTTACAGAATGCAAGCTAGGTTGTATGCTCTAGACTTTAAACACAGTGCGTCATTGATTCTTAACCTTGAATTGGTTAAAGAGCTCATCGAAAGGCACGTACATATGGACATAGTCAAGACAGTTCCCAGAAAACCAGATTGCGGACCATTTGATGAGGAAACATGGATACTAGCACTTGCAGCTACATCTGGGAAAACTCCTAAGATGGATGGAAAGTCGAATGAGTCCATTAAGTCCACAAAATACTTTTTTTCTTTTAAGTGGATTTCAGTTCTCCAAAGCCTTTAACTATCAGCAAAGGATGCAAGAATATTTATATTTAATTCATTTAGGATACTGGTTAGTTTGGTGGGAAAAAATTGTCTTGAGTCAAGACAGCAGAAAGCGAGAGGAGGGCATATCTGAATTTCTCATCCTAGTTAGAATCATCACCTAGCAGGGAGGCCTTCTTTCAGTTCTTCTCAGCGTCTCTGCTGAAAACACAGCTTGTCTCCCAATTCCAACATCCCCAGCCTCAGATTCGTAAAGGAACCATCTTTTCCTTAAACAGCCTTGGCCCTTTCTAATTCACTACCGACATTCTAATTTATTATTTACTAAATGGAAGACTTCATCATTTTTTTAATTAAGTCATTTTACTTTCTTAGTTAAATTCCTTCAGTGGTTTCCCATTTAAGAGAAAAATCAAAATCCTTACATGTCTAGAATGTTCTGGGTTATGGCAAAATCCGATACCTCGAGACCAGATTCAGGAAATAATCGAGAGATGAGATTGACAGGATTCAGGGAATTGTGTATGGGGAAATGAAGGGACAGGAAATGTCTCAGTTGCTCCCAGATTCCGAATGAAACGATTGTGTGACCAGAGGGCTGTTTACCCACACCAGGGTCGATTTAAGCAAGAAGAGTAGTGAGCTTGTGCTCTGAGAACCTGACCTTTTAACACATTTGCAGTTACTCTGATTCATCTCTTGACTGCCTCTCCATCCCACAACTACCCAGCAATTAAAATGAACCAACTGCTAATAACACACAGCACCAACGAATGGCAAAAGCATCGTACTAAATCGCGATTCTCAGCAGGGCAATATCTCCCCCAAGGGTCTAAAGTTTGTTCTTCAGGTGTGAGAAACCTTACTCCTCATGTATAAAACACATGTACACATGCACTATGGAAGCAGACATGCCGCATATCTGTGGTGTTAAGATTTCATTAAGAGGGGAGAGAGAATTAGAAGAAAAAAATCTCTAAAAGGCTCTTTAGGGTGACTACTACTACTACTACTACTACTACTACTACTAATAATAATAATAATAATAATAATAAAGTTGAGAAACACTTTACTAAATTAAAGTAAGTACCAGCCCAAAAAAAGACTGCATGTTGTATGATTTCTCTTCTAGAAAATCGAAACTAATGTGACAGAAAGAAAATCAGTGAGATCCAGGGCCAAGGTCGCAGGGAAGGGGTTCACTTCCAAGGGACATAGGTAGACTTATGGGTGATGGAATGTTCCATATCATGTTGGTTACAATTATAGTTATCAAAGCTCATCAAATTGCTTAAAATTAGTGAATTTTCTTGCATCTAACATATGCCTCAATAGAACTAATTTAAAACGATGGTAAGTCTGACCAAGAATAATAGTAACCTGACTGCAGACAGGCAGCCTCTGCTTTTGTGGCACAGAATAGAATTTCTGTGGGACCCACTAGAAGAGGTTGCCCCGTGTCATATTCCTTCTGCGTGACGTGTGATCTCTGGACTTACCTTTTATTTTTGCCTGGAGAAAAGCAGTCCCATCAAGTAGACGCGAAGTTATATTGTGTTCGTATCTGAGTCAGGGCTGAATGTCTCGCCATAAGTTCTGCTCATAGTGCCCATTGGCTGTGAACCTAGAAGGACTGGCTTCTGGAAGAAGAAAGTAAAATCAGTCGCACAAGTCCTCCTTCTTCCTTATAGCCTGTCATGCTCTCTCTGTGTCGTCTGTAAGAAGCCCATGTTAGTCTCGTCTTGTGCCGGGTGTGATGTGAGATGCTCGCTCTCCATGCAGACTCGTTCAGCCCACCCAGCAGGCCTCGTGTTGTGTATGTGTTACTAGGCTGAATTGCAGATGACGAAACTGAGCCCACACAGGCTGAGTCATGGTGGAGTTCTCCAAAGTCACACACGCCACCCCCCTCCCATCCACACACGCACCCTCCTTATTGAACATCACGGGGAAGCAAGTTGTATGTCTCTTCAGCTCCAATTTCTCAATCTGAGCGTAAGAAGGAGAGAAGGCCGTGGGGAAATTTGGCTCTATGCCTGGCTGTGTGCCAACATGTCTTGAAAGCCACTCGTCCTTCTTTTTGGATTTCTCCCTTTGTTGTTTTCTTGATTTACAGTTGATCCCATAAGTCAGTTAATTCAGCATCCTTTCTGGGACTTTCTGGCCTGCCTCTGTGCACAGACTTTCTGCTTGTGTGTGACCTAGTTTTTGCTAGTCTGTTGCTCTAGTGCAAAACTGGTGACAGAAGTGAAGCAGGTGAGGGACGTCAGTGAGTAGAAAGGTTGGACCATTTGGTAAGACAGTAGGGAAATGTCTGGTTGCTCCAGGACATCTACGGGGCGGGGACCCAGGGCTGCTCATCCGATTTGAGGAAGCTAAGTTAGAGTTTGGGTCTTGTTAACCCCTCATGGTGTTGGGTATTTTTCCCTGACTATGTGGATGATGGTTTTGTAGCAACCAAGCCTGGTTTTCAGACCGTCCAAGATATTCTATAAGTGGTGACATTTTAACCCATTTCCCATTTAGAAAAAAAGTGCAACTCACTGCCAAAGTGAAGTTTATATCAACACACTCTGAGGCTGAAGCAAATCTGACTGGCTTTCAATGCAAACATAAAATACAAAAACTGTTCTTGGAGTTCTTCCTAAGCAGAGCTTGTCTCTAATCCTAATGGAACAGAAATGTATGCATAAATCAGATTCATCAAATGAATCTTCGCTAACATCGGTTCGAGAACGATGTTAACATCATGCGTGGGAATACTGCATCTTCTAGGATGTGACATTCCCAGTGATCAAGAATGAGTATGTGTTGTAAATGGAAATACCACTGCGAAAACCAGAATGCTACAAACAGAATGACGTCATTGGTTTCCAAAGGTTGTCGATGTACTAGAGCGACGTGAAAATAACAATAAAAGCGAGCTGTTTTGTGGCAAACTTTGGGGGTGAGGTTAGGACTGTGATCGCAGCTAAAGTGGGTTCCGTTGTCTGTAGGTAACAACCCTGATAGACCTGCTTAATTCCGGTTTCTCCTGCAGAAACCACCTGGGGCATCGTGTCCTCCTCCAGGAAGCCTTCCCTGATCTCCGCTCTCAGTTCGGGGGTGGAATGCGTCTAGCTTTGCTCACCCAGCACTGTGCTCCGAGTCATTCCTGTGTATAGTTTTAGTTCGTTCCTTCTTATTGTGGTATATTATGTCACTATATGAATATATCTCAATTTACCATTCCATTCTTGATGGACAATAGTATTACTTCCAGTTACAAGACTGGTTCAGTTACAAGGCTACTATAAATAATGCTGCTCTGAACATGTTTACAAATATCTTTTGTAAAACTAAGTATGCGTTTCTGTTGGGAATTTGCCTACGTGTGGAACTGACAGATCGCAGGGTATGGGTATGTTCAATTTTAGTAAAAACTGCAAACAGTTTTCAGTATAAATTCCCGCTAACAGTTGATGTTTCAGTTGCTGCACAACCTCAAAACACTCAGGATTCTCTGCCTTTTCCATTGTTGCCGTTGTAAATATATTCGTGTCACATTACCATTTTGCTCTGCGTTTCCCTAATGAGTAATAAGGCGGGCACATTCTCAGATATCCATCGGACACTTGGGTGTCCTGGTTTTGTGAAGTGCCTGTTGAAACCTTTTGCCACGTTTCTATTTGGTTGTCTGCCTTTTTCTTATCGATTTACAGTAGCTCTTCATGTAGCCTCGATATTACTACTTTGTCGGATATAGGTATTACAAACGTCTCTTTCCATTTTACTTTCCAGTACTCGATTAGTGTCTTTTGATGAACAGAACTTCCCACTTTTAGTATTACGAATTACCAAATTTTCCACCAGAGTCAGCAGTTTCATATTCTTTTAAGGAATCTATCTTCCCAAGGGCAATAAAAAAAGATAGTATGCTATTTTCTTTTAACTTTCTTTAAAACTTTATTTTTAGAATTTATTTTTAGAATCGTGTATAATCCATTTAGAATTGGCTTTTTAAGATAACGTAAGGTGGGAGGCCATGACGAATTTTCCACATATGGATATCCAGTTGACCCAGAATCAAGAATTGGAAAGATCACCCTTACTCCCACTAAACTTCGGTTTCACCTTTGTCATAAATCAGGTGCCCTCATATAAATCAGTTTAGTTCATTTTTAGGGCTCCAGGCTGTACCACTCGAGTATCGATCTATGTATGTGCAGATACACACAGCCTCAGTCACTACTGCAGTATAACAAGTTTTCAGTCAGATAGTATAGCTTTCCCAGGTTTCTTTTCCAGATCATCTAACTGTATGTGACCTGCATTTCTAGATAAATTCTACAAACTGCTTATAACAACATCTGGGGTTTTGAATCTATGTACATTGAAATTATAGATTTTGATAGCTTTTCAATATTAAGTCTTCCAATCCCGGAACATAATTTATTCCTCTATTTTCTTAGATCCTCTTTAGTTTGTGTCGGCAATACTTTGTGGTTTTCTGTACAGAAGGTTTGTCATGCTTTTCTATATTGACTGAGATGATCATTTGATTTTTCTTTTTTTTCTTTTTGGTTAGTGTAGTGAATTACAATCATTGATTTTTACATGTTTAAGAAAACAAATGCCACATTAAAAAGACATCAAATCCCTTAGGCAAAAGGACTCACAGACTAATTCATGTTAAAAGGGCAAAGATGGAAAAGTAACTTTAAATGTAACATACTCTGAGACGAGGATGATGTGAAAAAATTCAATTGTAGTTGTTATTGAATAAACGATATACCAAACCAACACAATTAGTGAGCTTGATGAGAATGTTCGGGATGATTCTTACAGGTAGAACAAAAAATAAGGCCACGAAATAGAAGATTTAAGAGAAACGCCTATGGTAGGTCTCGAAGTTCCAACATCATCTGGAGACAGCAGGATGGAATGGAATGGAACCATAAAATAACTGAAGAACATTCCCTACCCATTAAAAAAATTAAATATTTCTGTTGAAAGATCTCACCCAGTGCTGAGCTGAATTAATAGAAAAGACTCACACTGAGACACATCAAGATGGAATTTGAATTCACAAAGAACGAACTCACATATCCGCTTGGATATCTAATAAATGTCTCAAATTTAATATATCCAGAGCTGAGCCCCTGTACTCCTTCCCCTGGCTATGTAGACATAGCCACACAGATGAGCTTTTCCTTGCAATGTTCTCCTGTGTCAGGAAATTGTAACTCTACTTTCCAGTTCCATTAGCGAAAAACCTCAGCGCCATCCCTGATTCCTCTTTTTTTCTCCCCAAATTCACCTCCACTCCTTAAGAAACCCCTATTCTCTCTTATTCAGAATAATCCACACAGGATCCCTAAGTGAGATTTTTAAAATTTTTCTTTAAAGGATATTTCTGGGGAAAATTGGCAAAATATGAACAGAGTCTACAAATAAAGTCATATAATTGCATCAATGTTGTTTTTCTAAGTTTGATCTTTAGATCCCATAAGAGAATGGCCCCTTCTTAGGAAATACATACTGCTTTCAACCAAACGGGCATTCAGGCAGGAGAGGAGAAGAAAGGCACTTGCTGATATGTGAACACACAGGAAGCTCACCACCCTGAGATCCTCCCTGAATTAGTGTATATTCCAAAAACTGAAAAAGGGTATATGGGATACCAAAAATATAGTAGTAAGTGAAATATAATTAAATCTAAAATGTCGCTAACCGCACAAAATTATAATACCCAATGATTTCAACATGGTGGGAATGGGTTAAAGGAAAGGGAGAATTTGTCTGTTAAGATTTTCGTCTTATTGGGAGGAGGTTAAAGATAGTACTTAACTGTAGAGAAGCCAAAAAATATGATTTCAAACTCTTGATGCAAATTGAAGAATAACTCACTTGGTGCATAGAACTTGGTGTGGCTTACAAATTATGAGAAGGAAAAATGGATTACTGCCAACCCAATAAATCCACGTGAAGGAAGGAAGAAAAAGGAAATAGAACAAAACAAATCAGAAAACATGGTAAATAGACAAATTAAAAAAGACCTATCTGAAATGATAAATTATTTCTATTCCTTCCTCCACTTATAAAAGAGAGAAATTGTATATACTGAAAACCACTGAATATCCTGAAACCACTGAATTGTATGCTTTAAAACGGTGAATTTTATGGTACATGGAGCCTATCTCAATAAAGCCATTATTTAAAGAAAGGGAGAGAAGAAAACAGTGTCTGGACAGAAGGGAGAGGGCCACTAACCATAAAGAATGAAGACAGAATCAATGGCATGTTGGGGCCGGGGTAGTGAAGCGCAGCTCACGGTCCCCTGGTTTGCCAGCTCAGTGGCCACAGAGCCAGTCGCTGGGAGCTTTGGGTGACCTGACCACACTCGTGACAAAAGTCCTGGTCTTCCTGACCGTGTTCTTCAATGCTCTTTGCTTCTCCATCCCTGCATTCACTTCCTCCTGCCTCGTGCTGCACAGATGGGCTCGTGGGCCACTTCAGCTTCCTGACCCTCCACTTGAGAAAACAAGCCCTGCCCCAGTCGTCTTCTCCCGGGCCCTTGTCACTGTCACCTCACTTTTTCCTTGTCATCCTACATCCCTAATGTTACCCCCACAGATGCAGGCCCCATACAAGCTGTAGGACTCACCACTGTGTCTTTAGGGATCAGAGGACGGAAGTCACGAAATCAGCATTAGAGTGAAACCTAGAGATGGATCATGGAGCCAACACACCATTGAAAGTGAGGAAGCCACTGCAGCCCACACGGGGACTTTCATTCCCCCACGCAGTGCTCAGCGGCCACGTCTCAGTTCCCCTGTGCCAGCCCAGAGCTCCTCTGAGGAGCACTGCAGAGGCCGGAGAGGGCAAAGCCAGCTCCTCGGAGCAGAGCCATGCTCTCAGCCCACCCACCCATACGACCCCTCCTCAAGGACACCCATTAGGACCTTGGACGAAGAGGGAGGACAGTGCAAGAAGGCGATTGTTGGAAAAATGGGTTTTCTTGCCTCTGAGATATCCTCAGAACAAATCACATTCTGTTTGTTGAAAACAAATAAGATCATTCACTTTGATCCCTCTGGGAAAACTCAGCAACATTTTACCCAAAACATTGTGAGAAAAGACTCTGGAATGACAGCTTCACATTCAGGATCACCTCAGGGTAGCTTAAAAAATAAAATAAAATCTATCTGGAAATGTCAAAAGCAGTGTGGAAAATAACCAAACAGAAATGTCAACCCTAGAGAAATCCATCTGAGAGAAATGTATGCCGAAGGAACATTTTAAACAGCTCCCTTTCCTTTTTTATTCTTTTTTTGTTTTTTTTTTTTTCCTTTTTTTTTCTTTTTATTCTTTTTTCTTTTTTTGCATTTGCACTCCCACGGTCATCTTCCTTCATCTGTCCTAGCTCTGAAGTTTGAAAGAAAACTCCTGGGTCTTCAACTAAAATTAAAAAAAAAAAAAAAAAGCCTGCATAGATGGTTTCAAGTCTCACTAATCACAAAATGAGTTCCAACCACCAGCAGCAGCATTCGGGAGTGGGGGTTGGGCTCTTATTATCCCTGCAGTCATCTGGGGAGTCCGACCCTGCTCCCCACTTGACACCACTGGTCACTGAGGTGAGGGAAGTGAAAGCTGAAGTTAGTCCCCATGAGACTGAAACTTGGGGGCTTCGTGTCCCTTCAGAGCGAGAGCCACACCTCCCTGACACACTGTTTCGCCACCTGCTCTCTCTAAAATGAGGAGCAGCCTGTGGACTCCGTCCATCCCAGGGGAGAGCTTCTTGCAGACCAGCAGGCGTGCAGGTACCACACTGCCCGTGAGTTCTCATCCTCACCTGTGTCCCCCGACTCCTCACTGGAAATCTTGCTTCAGAGAAATACCTTGTCACCCGTGGAGTGTGCTTTGTTCTCAGGAAATGTTAAGTCTGTGGGATGGTGTTCCTGGAATTGGGGCTGCAGTTGCTTCTTGCCACCTTCCCCATGCGATGTGGCCGACTTAATCCTCTCAACCCCCAAAGACAGAAAAGAACTTGTCAGGGAACCGGTCAGGGGGGAGGGCTTCAGAGAGGCACAACTTGGGATCCAGCAGTGCTGGCAGCTCTCAGCTCTGAGCATCCTTAGAGCCCAGCAGAGAACTAAAACGAACTAAAACAAGGAGCGGGGATTGCTAAAGGAGGCTGCTTTTCACCTCATTTCACATGATTCATGCTGAGGGCGTGTCATCAAGATTGTCACAAGCAGGGTCCCTTTCTTTCTGCACCACCGTGACCATGTCTTGTGTTTATCCAAACGTTCATCTTTTCCATTATCTGCTTTTGAACATAATATCTACCAAGGTTTTATTTCCTTCTTTTTTCTCAGTGATTCGGATTTTTTTTTAGTTACAAAATCGAGACACCTGAAACAAACTAAATAAAAATGAGAAGATGAACAGAGCTTTTTCTTAAATAATTTAGTGTATTTTCTGCAAGCATTTTTCTCTGCATCTTAGTGAGGTAGATACTTAGAATCACGTCGTACCTCAATTTTCAACCCACGTTTTTTACTAG
Organism: Cynopterus sphinx; assembly: GCA_030015415.1. Lineage (NCBI taxonomy): Eukaryota > Metazoa > Chordata > Mammalia > Chiroptera > Pteropodidae > Cynopterus > Cynopterus sphinx. The sequence continues at coordinate 3,999,116 of CM057391.1, forward strand.
TAACACATTGAAGTACTTAGTCTCCCAGCTTCTGTACTTTTCGGTGACTACCTAACATCCAATCGGGTGGATGTCATTCAACCCAATTTTCAGTGATGGGGGGTTTCTGACTTACTATTGCTATAAATAGCTCTCTGATAAACGTTTTTGCGAATTAAGCATTTTACATATTTTGGATTATTTTCTGAAGGTGGCATTCAAGAAAAGGTCGCTCAGATGACACTAAGTATTCGTGCATCTAGAATTTTAGTGCCTAATTGCTTCACATTGATAGATACGAAATATTCATTTCAAGTAAAAATTTTATTCCTGCTTTTTAATTTGTCTTCTCATGAAGTAGTTCTTTGAAAAACAAAATTGCTTTATCCAAATGACTCTAATCAGCCAGCAGACTTTACTCACTGGCTTTGTAGGCAGAATTGTGAAATGAGCAAAACAAGGGGCTGTGGGTGAAATACTGTCCCCAAGAGACTTCCCCTTTAAACCTACACCAAACTAAGCCAACGACAGCAAACTAAGCCACAGCAATGAAAGAAAACTCCAGAAGTTCTGTAGCTATTCCCTCTTCTTTGCGTATGAATAGAGTTCTGGAAACATCACTGACTTCTGTCTTGGAGCCAGATATAATCTGCCACCAAGTCATGATGCCACCGCCAACAGACCACAACAGACCACCCAAGTAGGACTGGGGATGGGAAATGACTTTAGAGAATGCTGAGCCTCTTTATTCAGAAAAAGTTGGCATTGCATTTGAGAATTAGCCAACGTCTATGGCTGAAAGGCACCACACCTCCACGGTGAAGGTGAAATGTCCGCTTACTTGGGGCAGTAAGCCCGTGCCCATGTCAAAGCCACTGAGAAGTTAGCTGGGCAAATCGAGGCCCACCCTGCTCCCGTCCTCAGGTGCCCCTGGGCTTAGGCTTTGTCACCAACAGTGAGCGTGTCTATTCTAGCATGATGTGTCGGTGACAATAGCTGCCCTGTCCTGAGTGCTTTCTCTCTTCCTGGAACTATGATGGAAATTTCACGTGCACGACTCATCATCCTCCCGAGAAGTCTAGGATACGGGTGTTTTTATCTCAAATATCGGATGAAGAAATCGCGGCCCAGGAAAGTTAAGCAACATCCTCAGGTTCGCTCAGCTAACAGGTGTCAGTCAGCCCAGAGGCCCAAATATTGGGTGTCGCTTCCCAGGGCTGCAGCGATGCAGAAGTCCTCCTGTGAGACGGAGGGACGATGTTCTGTCCCTCTGCGTCCCTGCTCTCCTGCGAGCTGAGACGCGGCCAGACAGCTGCTCTCTTTCTCCATCGTTGTGCTTGTTTCTCTCTCTAGGACCAGTCGCCAGAGTATTTAAAGGCAACTAATTTGAACACGAGCTAGAGACTCAGAGAGGGAACCCAAAGAGGCCCGCTCAGCATTCTCGCAAGCCCTAAACGTTTGAGAAATGATTCATCAGATCACAGTACGTTAGAAAACAAAACTGCATTAACACTGAATGACCAAAATTCACTTTGTCCTAAAGATCGAGTCCTGAACTGGTTTTTAAATGCCCTTTTACTTTTTGAACTGTACGTCCTTAACCACCCCCCACCCCACTTTTTTCTTTTTGACATTGGAAATCACGCTGAGAGATCGATGGTCACTGTGGCCCCCGACCAGCTGGGGGCGACCAGCTAGATGGAGCCCAGAGAGGACCATGTCTAGCTGTCGATGGGCACGAGGCAAGCGCCTGCTGCCCTGTGTCCAGGGACCTCTGGAGAGCAGTTGGGGTGCAGCTGTCCCCAAGGGGTGCCAGGCTTGAGTCATACCGTGCCTTTCCCCTGCCTGCTTTTCGCCTGGTCCCTGCTTCGTTCCCCAGCCCCCTCTAAGTCGTGGGCCTCCCTGAACCCCACCCATCTCCCCTTCCTGTGGTACCCCTGTCTTTCCTCCATGTTTTCATATTAATTAACTTGTAGTTGTCTGGTCAGTGACCCTCCCAGGACCAGCCAGCCCCTGGGGTCTTGGTTCCAGCCGGCTCCGATGGTCTTTAGGGCCAACGTCCTCTGTTATTTCTACCAGCCCCAGTTTCCCAGGGCTGCTTCTGCCGCCCTTCATCCTGGCCTTAATTCTGATGGAAACTCGAGAGGACTCAAGCTGTGCCTTATGCTCTCATTTCCTCACCTCTTCCCTCCAAAGCCTCCCCCTGGCCTGGCCCACAGGGGCCCACATCATTTCCTGTAGAAACCTCCAGTGTGGGAGGGGATGCCACCAACTTCCTTAGCTTCACACGTAATTCTCGGCCCCTTTGTTGCTGCCTTGCTACCCAGCTGCCTCTGAACTGTCCATGCTCACCACAGCCAAGGTGAATTCTAAGATTAGATAATTTCATCCTTCTTACAACAGTGACTCAGGACTAGCAGATATGTGTGGCAAAGGGTAAGTTTCAGTGTTTTTGAAGAGAGGAACCAAGTTGCCAGGAGCATTTTGGCCTTCTTTACAGGAAGTTGACGATAATTCTGTCCATTATTAAACACAGGACGGATCCATGTTAGAAGCTAGGATGGATAGAAGAAGCTACTGTTAAAGCTGGATGAAGGAAAAGGCGCCGGATAGCCAAACGTGGATCACAAAACTGCTTTGTAGATTATTGTGCAAAAAACAAACAAACAAAAAGCTCATCACTGAATCTCATGGTCAATTAAATGACCGATTCTAAGATTCTATGATTTAGTAAAGACCTGGCTTTTGCAGTCTTATCTTAGTCCACTCTTAGCTCACCTAGATTTCTATCTTAGCTCAAACACCAGAATTGCCTTGTGATAGCTCCAGTTACTGAGCAGCCACAGGCGTTTCTTTCTGGTCTTCTGGTTGACCCTTTGGCTTTTTAAAACTAATAACTGCCAATATCAGTAGCTTCTCTGGATTCTGGCCACAGATTTAACCTCGGCCCTGAAGGGCCTTAAAGTAGATTACTTAAAATGTACTTGGATCTTAAGGTCCCAAGACTAGACAAGCCAGGGAAAGGAATAACTAGAGATCTCAAACCTATATCAGTTGACTTTAGCTTAAATATTTTTTTCCTGGACCATGTTTTCTTCATCTCAAATGACATGCTAGAATTGCTGTTAATATTCTATTTCTCTTTATTTAGAGTTACGACTGCTATAGACAGTGAGAGTGGAATTCCTCACCTTTCCCACCTTTTCTGAGGAGGTGGCATAATAGGGTTGAATGGTGGCCAGGCCCCAATGAGATATGCCCAAGTCTTAATTAATCCCAGAAACCCGTGAACATGACCTTATTTGGAAAAAGAATGTTTGTAGATGTAATCAATGCCTGGATCTCAAGGTGAGATCATTCTAGACTACCCAAGAGGGCCCTGACTTCAATGACAAGTGTCCTTTCAAAAGGCCCACGGAGAGAAGAGGGGAAAGCCATGTGAAGACAGAGGCAGCCATCGGAGTTAAGCAGCCATGAGCCTAGGAGCCTGGAGCCACGAAGAACCTGGAAGAGGCAGGGAGGTTTCTGCTTAGAGCCTTCTGAGGGAGCCCAGCCCTGCTGGTGCCTTGACTTCGGCCTTGTAGGCTCCAGAACTGTGAGAGAATAAACGTTCCTGTAAGCCACCTGGTTTGTGGCAATTTGTCACGGCAGCACTGGGAAACGGACACAGGTGACTGCCATTTTGGTGCTGGCGTCATCACCAGGAGAAGAAAGGCCGGATTGTGGCAGAACCTCTGGGTCCGGAATGACAGAAACACGCAGATCCACGTGACATTCTAAAATACAGACTGGCTGTGCGCCATCTCAGCCTGCCCAGATTACAGGAGAAAGTTAAGGCCACCTGATGAAATTTATGAGTAGTGAAGGTCCCTGCTCTGCACGCCTCTACAACGTCCCATCACGACGTTTATCAGGAAAGCCTCAAACGGAAGACTACTATGAATGGGAGCTCTTCCCGAGATACAGTGTCTTCAAATTCCATGCAGCTGGAGGGCCTCAAACTTAACAAAATCTGAGGTTCTGTGAGCCGGAGAGAGCGTCGTATTCGCTGTGACCCCTGTGAGCTCGGAAGAGCCAAGCCTTACGTGGATGAAGCTCCAGTACCAGGTCACCTGCCCATTCCTGCTCAGAGGAACATTTCCTGTGCCTACCAGTGGCTTCTCCAAGAAGTTCAATGGCTGGGAGTCACTCCATTTGTCTCAAATCAGGATCGCAAGCAGAAATGGTTTTCCAAACCACAATTTCTCTAAAGCTTCTGCACTATCCTGAATCACCGGTCACTTTCTTCACAGCATTTAGTACAACGTCTATCTGTAAATGTATCTGTTTCCTTGTATGTTGATTGACCATTTTTCCTACTAGACAAGAATCTCCATGAGGGCAGTAACCGTGACCATGACTATTTAGTCCATCATTAGCATGATGCTGGGGACATAGTAAACACTAAATGTTTTTGTTGAATATTTGTTGAATTTAAGCCTCTTTTTTCATGCCCTCTGCTTTATTTTCCTGGTTCAGTTTAAAGTATTTGCAGTATTATGTGGTTTAATTGTGGTGGTGGAAGGCTAGTGAGTCATGCTGATGACCAATTGTGGTTTCTTTTTTCTTTTAATTAAAATTGTTGAGGTGACACTGGTTAAGGTCTTCCATGATGTCAGAAATGGCAGTGTTTCGACTTACATCTGCATATTATTCCATTGTATGTATGTACCACATCTTCTTTATTCAGTCACCTATCGCAGGGCACGTTGGTTGTCCCCATGTTCTGGCTGCTGTCAATGATGCTGTTGTGAACAGCGGGGTGCACGTATCTCTGCTGATAAGTGTTTTCAAGTTTTTTGGGTAAATCTCCAGAAGAGGAATTGCTGGATCAGATGGTAATTCTATTCTTAATTTTTCGAGGAACCTCCATACTGGTTTCCATTGTGGCTGTATCACTTTGCAGTCCCACCAGCAGTGAACGAGGAGTCCTTTTCTCCACAGCCTCCTCAACACTTACTTATCCTGCTGCTGATGATAGCCATTCCAGCAGGTGTAGGGTGGTATCTCATTGTGGTTCTGATTTGCATTTGTCTAATAGCTAGTGAAGTCGAGCATCTTTTCATATGTTCATTCATTTTTGTATGTCTTCGTGGGAGGAGTGTCTGTTCATGTCCTTCACCCATTTTTTCAGTAGGACTATTTATTTCTTTATTGTTGAGTTGTATGAGTTCTTTATATATTTTAGATATTGGCTCCTTATTGGAGACGTTGTTCTCCCATGTGAATGGCTGTCTCTTTGTCTTGTCGATGGTTTCTTTTGCTATGTCGAAGCTTTTTAGTTTGATAGAGTCCCATTCATTGAATTTTGCTTTTACTTCCCTTGCTTTTGAGATCAACTTCATGAAATCCGGTCTAAGTGCAAGGTCCATCAGTTAGATAACTATGTTGTCTTCTATGTAATTTGTTTCAAGTCTTATATTCAGGTCTTTGCTCCATTTTGAGTTAATTTTGGTATATGGCGACAGCAGTCTCATTTTATTCTTTTGCATGTGGATTTCCAGTTTTCCCAGCACCATTTATTAAAAAGGATTTTCTTTTACCACTGTATGTTTTTGGCTTTTTTGTCAAAAATTATTTGCTCTTGTACACGGGGGTTATTTCTGGATTTTCAATTCTGTTCCATTGGTCCTTTCTGAATTTTTCTACCAGTACTATGCCGTTTTGATTATTGTCACTTAGTAGTATAATTTGAAGTCATGCAGAGTGATATTTCCGGCCTTCTTCTTTTTTCTCAGGCTGGCTTTGTCTATTCAGGGTCTTTTATGCTTCCACATATATCTGATAATTTTTTTTGTTTTATTTCTTTTAGAAATGGCATTGGAATTCTGAGAGGGATTGCATTAAATCTATGTAATGCTTGGTTAGAATTCAAGTCTTCTAATCTCTTTTATTAGGCATAAACTTTTTAATGATAGAACTGTCAATATAATTGATCTATTTCATCCCAGAAAGAAGGGAGAATACATTGCAAAGCTGTGGGACTAGGGCCCTGTTTCCTGGTGTTATCACCTTTCAATAATTATGTTCAATTTAAGATGCTTATGTTTTCCCAAGAGATAAGTAATAAAGATTTTATAGTAATGAATAAGGGACACAAAGTAAAAGGAGACACAGTCCTGTGCTCAGATAGCTTATAATTTTGGAGGCAGAAGCATGTGATGGAAATATGTGAAGGTAAAATGACATTGTGCTTTGAGAGTGGAGTGATGGGAGAACAAGCCAAACAGGGAGAAGGAGGAACCCAGGAAGACTTCACAGGAGAAACTGCTTTTGAAGTGGAACTGAAAGATGGAAGGATTCAGCAGGCAGAAAGAGGTCAGGAAAGAAGGAGGAGACAGGAAGTGTCAAGGGATGGCTCAGTATGAGCCACAAAGAACAGATGCCGAACTTTGGAAGGTTGCTCATGGATGATACTTCTCTGTTACAGCCTGAATGCATCAATCAGCCAATATGTAACCTCCATGTATGCAGACTTAGGTCATCTGGTCCTAGTTGTTCAGAGATCTCTTTGGGGGATGGGGAGGTGATAGTAAGAGATATATTTGTATTTCTCTTTTATTGGTTCTATTTTAGACTGTATGCTTTAGACTAGAGGAAAGAAGCATAGCTTTTCCCTTTTGTAGATTTGAAAGCAGCTCTTTGTCCTTCTCATAAGGTCTCAATACACATTTTCTGGGCCACATTCCCTGCTGAGGTTTTTCTGTGTTTAGGAAATGATATAAATTTTAACCTGAGTTGGAGACACACGTAATTGGGAAGGCTCATTTGTAATCAGACATACCCATGGTTGAGATATGGCCTTGCTCCTTTTCAATGTTATCCATCCTGAAAAATTGAAACTCGTTGGCTAGAGAACCTTTCACGTATCGCCTTGGTCACCTGATACAGAGCTGGGACCTAACAGAGGCTCATCACACCCTTGGCCCTGAGGGAGGCACTTTATCTACCCCCAATCTGTAAGGGGAAATTTCTCACTTCACTGTTTAGATACAGAGAGTTTGAGTTGAAAACCTAGCAACAAGTCCATACATTTATGGCCTATTTTATAACAAAAGAGATGCAGGTAAATAAGAGTTGAAACTTCATTAAGAAAGAGAAATTCGTAAGCAGGGAACCATGTAAACCAAAAGAGAAAATGTGATTTCCAGTGCACTAGTTTCATGAGTAACATAATTAACTCAGCAGAGAATATAGAAATTGCCACTTTCAGCCAAGAAAAAAATACTTTCATCCTCGCTAATTTAAACCATCCTTACCGAAAGAACTGATCCCAAATAAAACAGTGAAATAGGGTAATTTTTGTTCTTTAGGGCACTTCATTTTTTTGTGACTGCCCTGGGTATTCTTTTTTCTTCAAATCTCTCTGTCCATCTATTCCCTAACAAAGCTCATTTTTCCTATGTCCTGTTTTCTCTCAGCAATATACCAAACATGGCCCCCCCAAATCCTAACTAGGCATTCATGCACTAAGTCATCTTTTACCTCCTCCAAGAAGTTTCCATTATTCCTCCCCCAAAGTAATTATCTTTCCCACTTCAATGATGGTTCACATTATTTATTATAACATTTCACATCATTTCTAGGTTTGATTATAGTTATTAACATAGGTCCTTCCTCTCCATGATATAATAAAGACACCCAGGAAGGAAACTAAGTCTAATTCTTTTGTTTCTCCTGCAGTTCTTAGCAAAACTGCTGTCTACATGATTTCCTGAAAGCATGTCCTGGGAGAGGGATAAAAGGCTCATGGAGTGAAACTAACCCACCCAGTAAAGCCCAACTTCACACCAGACACTGGGCGTGGGAGCGAGCCTAACCGAGATGTGCAGGGCCACTCAGCTGAGCCTGGACCAGGTGGCCAACCTCAGCCAGTCACAGGTCTGCGAGGATGAACGATGGCTGTTCTGTGCTGTTGAGTCTTGGGCCGACTGAGTCCATGGCACTTTGCTGGCAGTAGCTAACTGCATACAGTATTCTGAACTGGCGTCCTTCAAAATACCATCCCCATGAGCTCACGCCTGGCCACCAAACACCCGACCACTCTTTGCCATTTTTCAATTATCAGCTCTGCTTTTAAAAGAAATGGCTTTTACTGCACGACCCACTACATTATCCGCAGAAGCAGAGAAAGGTGATGTGAGCAGAGATGGCAGTCTAGCATCCGTGGTCCAGACGAAAGCAATGTTGCGTAGGAGGACCAGTCTGTTGTTACCTGTTTGCCTTTGTTTCTTTCATGCCCTTTAGCACCTGTGTCACCCACATGGCACACAGGAGTGCACCCTGAGCTCCTGACCAGTAGGAGCCCTTGGGTCTTTCTCCCTTGGTAGCGTATGTGCCTATTATGGAGGGCCCAGGGGATGTGGAGGTGAATAAGTCACTGTCATTGAGGGGACTGCAGGTGAGAGTTCTTTCTCTCTGGGACCTGCCCTTCGGGTTTTCAGACGTTACTGCCTAATGAGTAGGAGACAGGAGATGAAGAACAAAGCTCAGGGGAGCGCTACAAAGCCACCGGGCACTTTAGAGCCCTGGAGTCGGCTCCCGGTGGAGACTCCTGAGTGGTCATGCAGTGAAGGTGTCTGTCTCACCTGTTTGGGTACCAGACACAGAGGACCCAGGCTTCTAAACCTGACATGCCCTTTACTTTCTTCATCCATGACTTTGATGGGTTGTGTTGGCAAGGAAAAGTGACCTTGATATCAGAGGTTTTCAAATGCGAAAATTATAAGGTCCTTTTTTTTTTTTTTATCTATAAAAGTAATGAATTGTGACAGTCTTCAGGGCTGGCAAAGATGTGGTAACCCTGCTCGTCGGAGTTCAAACTGGGACCACATTTCTAGAAATCGATTGGGCAACGTATGGCAAGTTCAGTCGTAATCATGCTCTTTGAGTCAGTCATTTCTAAGAGTTACTGAGAGCCATACCAGCTATGTGTACAGCATGTGCGCTCGAGATGCAAAGAGATTTGTTAACAAAAAGTTAATTATGCTACACCTGTGTGATCTACTATGCTACGAAAATGATGCTTAGGAAGAAATATAAAATAAAATAGAATTCCTGTGACAAATATAGAAGATAAGACTGTTTATATGCTGCGATCTCTATAACATGAATATGTGTATTTATCGAAAGTGACTGTCAAATATCTACGAGTAGTGGCCTGGGGCAGCTGAATCATGAATATTCTCTTTTTGTATACTTTTTCAATGTTTTCTAAATTTTCTGCAATAATAAGAGTACCTTTTTCCTAGTCACAAAATATTTTTAATCTATTAGTTTTTCTATTTCTCCACCATGCAAAATGGCCCTATATTTCTTAATTACCTGATGATAATTACTTCGGTGACAGAAACAAAACAACAGTCTTGGATATACTCAGAATAGGTGCTGTGGCTTATGCGTCTATCTATAGTTTTCCTCGGCTCAGTTAAAAAAAAATAGTTAATGACACCTCCATCTAAGGTCATTTGGAAGGTAAAGGCGATGCTGTATGTGATGGAATCTGTAAGCCTTTAAGTTCACGGTTCCTTTTATGTGAAATGTTGGGAAGCCTTGGGTGAGAGAGCATCCCTGAGCTCACACTGCAACCCATGGAGTGAGGTTAAGGTGGGAGCCCTCTCGCCTGATGGAGCCAAGGGCAATGCAAGGAGAGGACCGTCCAGGTGGGGCCAGCACCCTCAGCCTGCCTCCCTGCTCCCTGTCATCAAGTCCTGAAACAATCCACTTTTCCCCAGGACACACAGGCCTTTCCTGCAAGCACCATGTTCCTCTCAGGACATGACTCATTTTCTCAGGTCCTGCGAGGTCAGCTTTAGCTTTCACTCCTCCCTGCAAATGGCACCTCTCCTTGTCACCACCTGTCAGCACTCCCCTTAAACTGTGGAGGAAGGAATGGGTATTCTTCATGCAAAACTAAAGTCAGGAAGAACATCTCTGCCTAATTGGAACGCAGACTGTTTGGAGCTGGCTTTTTTTTTTTTTTGCCAAGTAATTTGTCAAGAGACGGTTGGAAAAAGATGCTGACGGAATCGGAGACTGAATTCCGAGCTCAGTTCAATGACTGAATTAGGTATTTTTGCTTCGGTTCAACCATTTTCCCTCATCATGCTTCACTATGGCCGCGTACAAAATGATTCCCTTACGTCTGCTGGGACGGTTTAAACGAGCCGACTTCTAGGTCCAGCGCGTCGGAGGGGTCATGTATTACCTAAGAGGTCACACGTACACAATGTTCTTTTCAATTTAGGGAATTGCCTTCATATCCAGACACTTCCAGCATCATTGAATTCACACTCTTGTTCTACGAGTCAGCCTGTGATACTGTTAGGCAAAAATAATTGCTGGAAAGTTCTCTATTATGTTGTACAGAAGTCGGCCTCCCAGTGACAACCCCGCCACAGTGATGGCCCTGTTCTGGGGAGCTTAACGATGTAAATGTTCTTTTCTTCATCAGCTGAACATTTCTATCAGCTCGCTTTTCTCTCAACCCCTGTACCCTGCTGCCTTTTCTTATGCAGGCAGGTTACTAAGTTTCCAGCAGAGGGTAGACCAAAGCTTTGGCCCTGGCATCCTGCCTTTATCATTGACGGGCCGGGCCATCGTGGGCAAGGTCCTCAAGCATATCTCCATGCTTCGTTTTTCTTGTCTGTAAACTGGATGACTATAATGTTCTGTATTTGTAAAGTTGTGGTGCTAAGTGTCCTGCTTGCATACAGGTGATTGACATGAAACACACCGTAGGACTTGTGTAGAGCTTGCCTTCCTATATGTTCAGCCTTGGTGAGGGTGATGAAGATGGTATGGTGTCCAGCACCTTCCTCATGCAGTCAGACTCTTTGGACACTCTCATCCTTAAAACCGTGACACCAGAGCTAGAGGCATATACAGGTTACAATCAGGAAACCTCAGAACACAGTGGGGCGTTTGCCACTTGGTCTGGATCTGAGCCATTTAGAATTGAGCAAGTCATTTGAGGTCTCTGAGCTTGTAGTTTCCTCAGCTATAAAATGGGATGATGATAAGATTATCTGCTTGGTGAAGTTACGGAAATTTTGGTAACTGATCCTGCAGCATGGCAGTAAATAGTGCAGCTCGGGGTTCTAAGTGCTATATTCAGAGGCGCTTGGGATCATCTGGGCAAGCAGCAAACCTCCGATATGGTGAGGACAGGCAGAGTCTGGGAGTCTGCAGGTGTGGCTGTCATCTCCAGGGTGGTGTTTTCCTCCTGGGCACAGAGGCCGGGGCCACTGAGCAACCTCACGCATATCTCACCACATCTCAGGCCGGCTCCACTCCCCGGCTCTGGTAACAGGAAGAAGGTACAGAAAAGAAGAAGAAGAGGGAGGGCTGGGGGAGTGTAGGAGAGGAAGAGGAAGAGGGAGAGGCGTGGGAGAGGCTGAGCAGTAGGGAACCACCAGGGGGTGGTCGCTCAGGAAGAGGGATCAGGAGGAGGAGGAGATGGTTTCTAACCCATGTTATGGGGGGCAGGGCAGGCAGTCCCTCCGCACAATACGTAGCAAACCCACGTGGCTCAACTACAGGTGTCCCTGTGGTCTTGGGCTGAAAGTCACCAACAGATGGGATGGCGAGATGAGATTAGTTTCTGCTTGTTTTCTTTGTGGGTATTATAAAAACTAAAAAAAAAAAAAAAAAGTGCGGTGGTGGTAGGAGGGAAGAAGTGTAATAATTGTTGAATAATACCATCTCCTGGGCATTTTCCTTATGTTATTTCTTTTGATCATCACAATTCTCATTTGAGTTGAATACTGTGATCTTCCTTTTGCCGATGCAACAAGCTGAGGCTTGTCGGAGCCTAATAAGGAATAAAACCTACGTGTCGCCTGGCGATAGCCTCTCTCTTGTGTGTGGCACGGTGCTGGGCACCAGGGCCAGGACGCGTACATTGTCTCTCCAAATATCTTAGAAACTTCTCTATTCTTCCTCTCACTTAGACTTAAGCCCCTGCAGCAGCTGTTAGTTATGTCCCTGCTATCAGCACTTAAAAAATATCAGTTAGGGATATAGGAGGAGAAAAACCGACCACCGAAGCACAAGCCTTCATAACCACCCAGGGAGACTGGTCCAACCGTTAGTGGCCGGAACCACATTTCAGACCACTGGACCAGAATCTATGGGGGACCTTGAAATTGGTGCTCTCAACAAGACCCACCTGGAGAACCACTGCCTCAGTGTGGCTGAGTGTCAGACCTCTCTATCCATCCAAACTTGGTCCACATATCAAGTCTCAGTTAAGAGTCTCAACCTTTTGACCTCTCCATCGTGGCTGACCTTTTTCCTCACTAAACTACCCAACAAAGAAAATTTGACATTAAATTCTCATGTTCTCCAATTAAATATTTTAGAAAAAGTTAATAGTGGAATAAAGATTACTTCCAGGAAAAAGAGCACTTCCAGGATGACAAACATATTCACACTGGAAGGGTGACGCTCTTAAACTGCACAGGGACGATTTCCTGCACTGGGGACCCTCCCGGACCGTGCCCCAGTATCTCTTAAGCTGGCTGGTCATCGGCATTGTCTGTCAAATCTTTTAACAAGCTGGCAAATGAAAGTGTTTCCCTGAGTTCAGTGAGCCACTCTAGCAAATTAATTGAACCTGAGGAGGGGTTCACTTTGTACAGAATTGGCTAAAATGGCACAGAAGTTGTGGGTAACCTGATGTCCTACTTCTTGCTCTTGGCATCTAAAATATGATGGGAGGGGTGGGGTGGGCAGTCTTTAGGACTGAGCCCTGATGCTGTGGGATCTGACACTATCTCCAGGTAGTTGGCATCGGAGTTGAGTTAAATTGTCGGACATCTAGCTGATGTGGAGAAGTGCTTGGTGTTGGGGGTGGGGGAAACCAGAAGTGTCAGAAGCTACGTGTCCTGTGTGAGTAGTAAACGTGACAGCAGGGGAAGACTGGGTGGTTTTTCTAATGTGCCAGGTAACAGGCCCAGAATGATTCCATCTGCTGGAACCAAGGAAGACCCTAAGACGTGGTCACCGTGCTGGGTCTGATGACTGGGAGTCCCACAGAGGAAAACGAGGCGCTGGCATTTTAGGTGTGGACCCCAGTAATCCAAAGAAGGTGATGCGTGATGTGCAGTTGGGGAAGAAGGCGCTGCCCTAGTAACTTATGCAGGGGAAGTGGGTCTGTGAATGGTGGGAGATAATTCATGACAGGCGTCTAGTCAGGTATTCTCAGACGAGACCCCAGTATTTCCCACCCACAGAGAGCTGGACACCAGAATACACAGCCAGTTTGTTTGTTTTTATGTGACTCTACATATAGAAGCGAGAACTTGTCTTTACGCAAAAGAGCATTTACTATGATTCTATTTATAGGAGGGACCTAGAATAGTCCAATTTAAAGAGACAGAAAGTAGAATGGTGCTGACCACGGGCTGTGGCAGGGAAATGGGGAAGTGTCGTGAGATGGCACGGAGTTTCAGTTTGGGATGACGAAAACGTTCTAGAGATCGACAGCGGTGACAGTTGCACAACAGCATGAATGTACTTCGTGCCACTGAACTGTACACTTAACTGTGGTCAAAATGGGCAAGTTTATGTTCTGTACACTTTACTAAAGTAAAAAAAAAAAGGAAAAGAAACAAGGAAAGAATTTGTCTTTAGGGCAGACCTTCCCTTTAGTCAAGAAAGAAGAATTTTGATGAGGCTTTTGGTGGCACAAATGGGAGGTAGGTGCCCCTATGAGTGTTGAAGATGCTCACGAACCACATTTCCCACCAGTGGGTTTTGCTCTCGGAGATGATTAGGAGATGACTTAGTTTTGGCATCCTCTACCTGGGGCTTACCGTAGGAAGGGGGAAACCTGGATCTGAGGACATGAAGGTAAGGTGGAATGACAGCCCCTGCCCAGGGATGAGGAGGTGGCCCCGGCAGCATGGCCGCAGACCGGGGCTATGAGGCATGGGAACCCCCAGGAGGATGCCCCACGCAGGTGGACTTTCGCTTTGTGTTTTTCATTTCCCTCCACAGCACTGTCATTTGTTAAGTTGTCATAAAACCTTCAGGATACAGTTCCCGGGCCAGCAAACTCCAGCCCACAAGCCAGTAAGTGCAGTTTTATCTGATCACAGCTACGCCTGTTTGTTTATTTAGTGTCAGTGGCCATGTCCACCTCGCCACCGTAGAGCTGAGTAGCTGTGCAGAGACTATGTGGCCCACAAAACCTGTGATATTTATTATCTGGCCCAAAAGTCAGTCCAAAATAATTTGTCGCAAATTCAAGCCAGCTGTGTCTGAGAGGGAGTCGGAGGGGCCTTGTCCACCTCTTGGAGTCAAGCCAAGCAGAGAGGTGCAGAGGCGGTCTGCAGATAGACCTCAGGGGGCAGCCAGAGACGGGGGCACCACTCTCTTGGATGTGTAGGACATGTGAGCCCTGTCCAGGGAGTCTGAGAAATCCTTCAGGAGGGGACCGCACTTCCAGCCATCACTTAAGCAAGATTGGCCCATGAACATAACTGGCTTGTATACTCAGGGTTTCATTGATGAAGGCTTCGATCTTTGGACTATATCTAGGACTAATCTCAATCTCTAAGGTGATCCAGGAATGTGATCTCATGACGACCTGCAACCAGTTGAACCAACGGTGCTATTTAGTGCACAGGGATAGGGCACAGGCAGACTCTATAATCACATCCCTAAGTGACCAGTACAGCGCTATTTCTGAGGTGGAGGGGGCATGATGGGGGGAGGAGGATGTACTCTTTTGAATAAAGATATTTCAAGCATAGCATAGATATATACAGAGCTGTGCACACGGTCCCTCACTTACATTTCTTAAATTTTTTAACTCCTAAGACTTAAATTTTTCTAGAAAAGTGAACGAACCAAAAGTCAGCTCTTGTAGACAGAGCTTCTCTTTCAGAAGATGAAATTTCTTCTAGAGAGGGAAGACAGGTACCTTTGGATCACAAGTTCATTCCTACCCCATGCAGCTGTGAGGGATCCAGTGGATGATGCTCAGACCTTGGCATCCTCAACTGGCCAGGCAATGGATGTCACACTGAACCTCTTTATCAGGGAGCAGAATGGGAGCTCAGATGCTAGTGGACCTGACTTTTGGATGGTCCAGGAAAACCTGCCATTTCTGCCTAATGCTCCAACCGTACAACTTCCTTCCTGGGCTCAGAGCAGGAAGCACCCACCTGCTCAGAGTGCTGCTGTTCCTTAAGGAAACCTCACTCTCCAGTCACCCCATGCTGGAAACTAGGTCACCGGGCCATCTGTAAGAAGTGTTCCTCCCTCCCATGTAGATTAAACTCAACACATTTCACTCTTTTTTTAAAAAAATGACTTAATCCCTAGGAACTGCAATCGAGCTGACCAAGTATTTTGAAATCAGTTATGTCCAAAGTTGAAAAGGGAAGCAGCCTTTGGGCTTAGCAACTACTGTTGGTCGAGTATTTTGGATTTTAAACCTTTAGTATCCAACACACATGCTCTCAATGATGGTGTCTCTTCAGCTTTTCATTAATTAACTCATGCATTCATTCCAAAGATATTGAATACTTAGGATGTGACAAATACTGTTCCAGAATACAAAGTTGAAAAAAGCATAGTTCCTACACATAAGGAGACTGTATTTTTAGGAAAGAGACCGCCTAAATTAAGTTTATGATCGTCATGAATAATACCTTTGTCATCAAAAAGAAGATGAGACAATAAGAATATTTGATGACTATTTCGACATACTAGAGTAGAAGACACTTTGCAAAGTAATATTTTAGAAACATCTGACAATTAAAGGAAGAATATCATGGATTTGCACATATTCTCATTGTCTTTCTTTTTGATGTTATTTTGGACATAATATGCTAACATCTTTTAGGGTGCCAGCACCATGTCTTTTCAAAGTGGCCCAGACCCAATAAGCATTTTATAGGTTCATGAAATTTTAGATTTGAAAAGAATTTTTACCTTATTGGGTCTGGGCCACCTTGAAAATCTGATGAAATCAGTGGACCTTTTTTTTTTTTTCTTTTCCATCAGGAAAGCATGTATTTTTTTTTCTTTTCCATCAGGAAAGCATGTATTTGCATGCACAGATTTTTTTGTACCATTTTAGAGGATTGGTGGCTCACCCCAAGTATCATTTGTGAAATCTTTCAAGGTCACATGATCTAGTCCAAAGCTTCCATTTTATAATTGTTGAAAATCAATGCCTAGAATGGGGTTTGGAAAATTATGGCCCTGAGGCCAAACCTGGATCATCTTTCATTTTCACGCCACAGCCTGGAGCTAAGAAGGACTTTTACCTTTTGAAATGGTTACATTTCAAATGGTTATGTCTCTTCATATTATCTTCAATTTTAGCTCTTGGCCTGTAAAGCCTAAACTATCTGCTAATGTAGTCCTTTATAGAAATAATGTGCCAAGCTCTGGCCTAGAATGATTAGAAATATTGTCCTAATCACTCAGCCAATTACTAGGAAACAGGACTGGAATTCATATCATCTCATTTCTCATCCATTGGTCTTCTTATTACTCTAATTGATCAATTAAAATACTAATTGATGGATGGATTTAAACCCAGTATAAAAAGAAAACAGCAAGTTTTAAATCTGGAATACTTAATAAATAATTTCTTGGATAAGTAAGGGTGCAGTTGGGTAGGAAGTTGAAATCCAGAGAACTAAGTGACCTTTCCAAAATCATATTACAGTTTTTTTAAAGAAGCAAGACTAAGCTCTCATCTCATGCTGGGCATGATTGACTTGCTTTTTCAATCTTTTATTACATTCTATTTCACCTATTTGAAATGTGATAATTCCTGTAAAAAGGAAATAATGGTATAGAAGGAGCTTAACGTAAAATTTTTTGAGCAGATGTTGTCCTTACCTTTGTTATGTGACTTTTAAAATTATTTTCAGATCCCTCCTGTCACGTAGTACTATTAAAACGGAATGAAAAGAAGCACTATAACCATTATTAAGTGTATTACTTTGAATACACTTCTTTTAGAGATATCAAAGTGCCTGACTGGTGTTGATTAGGGCTGGTTTCTAACTGTATACGACAATATTACAGTCATACAACTTCAAGATTTCCATAATGGAAATTTAAAAAAAACCTCTTAAAAGATAAGCATTTGAACAATATGTAATGCAACACCTAGAGACCTCTATAATGTTTGCAGCCAGAGTCTTTTCCTTTTTATTTGACAGATTCTGAAACCATTTTGCCCATATTTAACCACTAATGAAAACTGGGTGTCGCCTTCACAGTCGTGTGGATTACACAGGAAGGAGCGAACGATGCTTTCTACGAAGGAGGGTAAGTAAGCTTGTTGTTTTACAGCAAGACTGAAGATTCTGAGTCAGAACTCTGTTGGCCAGTTGGATGTGCTCTCTTTATGCATAACTTTCAACCACCTGATCCCCCCTCACCCCAAGTCTTCTGCACTTACCTGAAAAAGCCAGAATTCTCAGCGGGAGGCGCAGAGATGGGCCACCTGTTCGACTTCCAAATAGGATTCTCCTCCAGTAGCAAGGCTGCCTGGGCACTGCCAAGGGTATGTGTGCACCCACAGGGGCCTGACCAATGCACCCAGTGCAAGAAAGGGAGTGTTCTAAGTTCCGTAGAGTGTGAGCATCAGCGGCAACCACAAACCTCAAAACCATTTCAAACATGGGCCCTGAAAAACCAAACCCTTAAAGATGAACACTCCAAATTGCAAAATTACAGGAAGGCCGACTATCAAGAAATATTAATAAAATGTTATGAGAGTCCAGCTTTTCAAATTTCATTCAAACTGAATTTTTGCAGAGGATGGAGAAAAAAGACAATAATATCATTAAAGACAAAAGGGGAGATAAATTGGATTTTGTATTTAGGGTAAATATCTATATCTATCTATCTATATATATCTATATATATCTATATATCTATATATCTATATCTATATCTATATCTATATCTATATCTATATATATATATATATAATATTTCCTTTAAAAAAATTCACAGAGTTGTTCTATACTCTCATTGGGGACTTAGGACTCCTATTCTGTCACTGATACATGACATTGACCACAATATAACACTATGATCAGCTTAGTTAATTAGAGTTAAGAGAGAGGATATTTAACCAAATCTATTAGGGTGGAGGGGTGTGAATTCAACAACAGCTTCACTTTTTAGACTCTTAACACTTTCTCCAAAACAAACGTATCATAGAGATACGTTGCAAATATCTAAAGAAAAGTTCCTCAAACGGCTCTAATTTGCCTACTATTTTATGCAACACTGTAAATTAACATTTTTTAAATCTTAGGATTATCTTCTAAAGTGCATAACAATGTTGTATAGGGACCAGTGAGTTTACAATGACAGTTTATTAAATATCAACATGGTAGCAGGTATAAGTCAAGGATGCCTCTGTCACTACTTCTGTTAAGCATTATATTCTAATGTAGGATCTATCCTAGCTCAATGCAATGAGGCAAGACAATCAAAAAAAAGTTTCATTACTGGAAAGGAAGAAATAAAACTGTCTTTATTGCAAGCAATGTGATTTTATACATAAAAATTCCAGAGATTTCAGACACACTAATAGACTAAATATGTTCATTTAGCAAAGCCATTAGCTACACGTTAATGTGCACAAGTCAATTACATGTCATACTTGCAACACAGGTTTCTAAATAATACCATTTAAATTAGAAACAAAGAACGTTAAAGTAAATCTAACAGGAGATGAGCAAGTCTTCTATGCAGGATAATATAAAACACTGAGCGAAATTAAAGAAGGCCCCAATCAATGGGAGACTGCATTGCTTTCAGATAAGAAATAGTCAATACTGTGAAGCTATCACTTCTACCTAAAAACTACCTATCCTCAACGCATTTCCAGTCTGAATCTGAACAAGTGTTGTTGTGGAAATTGGCAAGCTGATTTGAATATTTATATGGTGATGCAAAAGGTCTAAAATGTCAAAAACAATAAAAAAGAAATATATTTGAAAGATATAAATGATCAGATGTTAAGATTTATTGTAAATCTAAAATAATTCAAACAATATGGGCACAATAATACATGAATAGACCGATGGGACAGTATAGAGCCCATAAATGAATCCACACGTAGATGGACACTTAACTTACCAGCGAAAAGGTGGCAGTAGAGAATAATGGGAAATAACGATTTTTTTCAATAAATAGACTGTGTTCATTGGACAAAGGAAGAAGAAAGGAATCTTAACTCCTTATCTCATACTATGCACAAAAATAAGTTCCAGATAGTGAGTGAGAAGTAAGATAATAAGATTTCTAGAAGATAACAAAGACGGTTAAATGTATATAAAGTTTAGATATTGGCAAAACTGACGTGATGTTCTAAGTGAGGTAGTCGTTACCACTGGGGACCAGTGAGGAGTGACTGAAAGAAAGGGGATGTCCGTGCCCTGTCTTCCTCAGGCCAGTCCTTCACTCAGATGCGCTTGCTTTGTTGCAATTTTTTTGGTGGCACCTTGTAATCGGTGCACTTTTATGTCAATACATCACACTGAAACAATAAGAGCTTATTTTTTTTAAAATGATCCACGTTGGAAAAGCATTCGTTGTTTTCACAGTTCTAATATTTCTGAAAAAGTGTTCAGCCGACAGTCTCTTTTCCCCCTTGAGGCTTTAGATGGAATATTCTTTTCCAGATTACTTGTGTGCTGCTGTTTATTTCCCCGACTGATGCTGACACATCCTCTTCCTCACTTTGAAATGCATTTGACGGGTGCTTTGTCCCCACTGAAGTAAGTTCCAGAACAATTAGCTCCAAAGCCCTATTTAGAGCTCATTTGGAACAAATTTGCATATGGCATTTGTGAGCTTCCAGCCCTTCCCCGTTCAATCAGTATGCAGGTAAACTCTGGTTGAACTCTGCTGCGGATCTTCAAAATCACCAGCGTCGCGTGAAAGGGATGGTTTTCAATATTGGGGCTCCATGTGAAAATGCGGCTGGGGATGCTAACATGTCAAATATTGAAAGCGCAGGGGAGGGACACGTCAGCGCAGCATCTCAGTGTTTGAGGATACGCAGATGCTGGAAACGCCTTTCCAAGCAATCATCCGGGCCCTACTTGCTCATCTTCCGACAGCTGTGACATCTAACGTTGTTCATCACCCACAAGCTGACATGTCTCACTGTCACCTACCCACACCTTCAGTCCTCCTTCTACAGCCACAGAAAAGAAGCTTCATCCCTTTTCGACACATCAGCCCTGCGCGGACTGGACGACATGCCCACCAGGTCTGTCTTGCCTCCTCCGTGCTGGCCGCCGTGGTCTGTTGAGACAGCACTCACGCCGTGTGGCTTTGAGTTCCTCCACCCTCCAGCCACTCTGCTTTTAGTCAGTCCCCTGCAGTTGACTCAATTTCCTCCTTCATCTGGAGGACTCCAGACCGGCCCCAAATGCCTTAGGTGTGGTCTGACCTGTGAAGCGGCGTCTCCTTGTCACGTGGTGCTGTCTTTCAAAGCGGCCCACACATCTTCCATCACCCTGTGCTCTGGGACCCAAGAGAAGACCCTTGAACTGATCTGTACTAAACTTGATTTTGCTTCAGGCTTTTTCAGAACTTTTTGGATTCAAAGTCTGACCTCTATGTTCTCTTTCAAGATGTCCAGCAGAATAGAGTGAAGTTCGGGGCCTCTGTTGCCGCCCGAAAATTTCCGGTTGGCCACCACACCAGTTCTCTCGTAAGGGTCATTCAGCTAGATATCATGCAGCCTGTGCTTCTAGAATGTTCGGACCACCAGCCGTGACCTTGCCAAATGCCTGGATGGAAACCACATAACCTGTGTCTCGTGAATGTTGCTCAGCTTCATTGTGGTAACCTGTCCAAGCCATCTCTATCACGACTGAGCCCTCCAGCCACATGAAGCAGGATGTGACTCCGCACTCACCAGAGAACACAGGATCTGGAAGTTCCTCCCTTTCAGCTAATAAAGTAGGTGTCTTTAGAAGTCCATAGAGACTCTCTTAGCCTCATTTTGCTAATTAAGACAAGGGGGTAATTGCTGGCACCTCAATTGTAGAGTTTTTTGTTTTAATTTGTTTGTGTTCTGATCTGTGTGACCTTTGTCTGAAACAGCACTTTCCCTTTTAGTTATCCTATGGATTTCAAACTCCACATACAGAGTGTTCTGCAACAGGACCGTCAGGCTTCCCCACCCGTGCAGGGGCCCAAGATTTTTACCTTTTAACACACTCTATTTAGTTATATAGAAAACACCTTTTCATACATTCAGACACTCTATTCAGTTATAAAGAAAACACCTTTGTCATCTGTAAGGAAATAATATCGCAAGGGATGGTGATGAAATGGTAATGACAGTGATGATGATGACAGTGGTGATGTCCTGATATACAAACAGGCTTCCGCCCTGAAGTCTAGTCCCGTGACACTGCTGTTGCTAGGATAACTGATGTCACTCATCTGGCTTTTCGGAGTGCGGGGAGTTCTATGTACATGCATGACCGGATATTAGAAAGCATTTTAGGGCAGTGACCACTGAATTTTATGGGGGGAACATAAATATACCTCAAATCTATCCTTTCTCTCAACAGAGGACTAGATTCGAGGCCTAGGTAATTCTCAGGAGACAAGTGTCATGCCATTTTTAAAGCAGACCTTGTTTTTCTAGAAGCAGGCAGTGGGCTCTGCCCTGTAGGAGGCCACACACCTACAAACAGACAAAATCTAGGGGCATTTTGACTTAGGCAGGAAGTTTTAGAACATGAAGAAAGAATTTCAGCTTCCCGTGTCTTTATTGACCAA
Organism: Cynopterus sphinx; assembly: GCA_030015415.1. Classification (NCBI taxonomy): domain Eukaryota; kingdom Metazoa; phylum Chordata; class Mammalia; order Chiroptera; family Pteropodidae; genus Cynopterus; species Cynopterus sphinx. Next base: position 4,020,932 of record CM057391.1, read on the forward strand.
TAAGTTTGAAACACACGTACACACACCCCAGGTAGATCTAGTAACTGAATCACAAGACAGAAACGTTTAAGGCAGGCTAAGCGTCAGACATCCCAATCCTGTTTACAGAAATAGTCTTGGGCCTTTTCTGTTGACCTTAACCTCAACTTCTTGCCTCACCGTCCATTTCTGCGTCCACACAGCTCTTGACTGTTCGGCTTGGTCTGTCTTTAGTGGCCCTGTGCTCTCTCCTCATAGCTGAAGGTCGATTTGGCTTCTTCAGTTGCAGGCTGCCTCCCCACCTGATCAAGCTCAAACCGGGAACTCATCATCAGGGATGGTTTCCTGGGTGACCTAACACTCCCTCCTCAAGGTTGAAGTTCAGAGAGTTTCCCCTGGGAATGGTCAGATCTTGCCAGAGAAATTTAAATGACGGTTACAGTGTGCCCTTAGTAGCCCCAAAAGTTTCATTCTCATTAAAAAAAAAATGTCATCCCATGGTTTCCTGTTTACTTAACACCTTTATATCAATCTTCTATTTGGACTCTGCATCTTTAGAGTGCTGCTTTTTTTTTTTATTTTGGAAGATAAGTTTATTAGGTTTTTCCATGGATGATTGTTGTACCAGGCATCGTGCTATTATTATGTCCATCATATGTATTATTTAGTGGGATACCCAAAAGCGTCCCATATAGCATGACAATCTAAATGAGAGCTGTGAGATGCTGTCTTTTCACTTATTTACACTTCTGTCTTCCTGGCTAACCTAATAATTGACAAGACTAAAATGAAACAATGCTGCTTTTGCTTTCCTGGAAATAGTATTACCCGAGGCAAATAAAATCGATAGACACTATGGTTGCCCCTCCAGTTCCTCGTTCCTAGAAAGATAATCATTTGGATCATTAAATCGTCATCATTAAATTAATTTGAATATATCCCTTATTAGTGATAAGGGTCGGGATAGGACCACAGGGTTTTGACTCGCTATGATCGTATTAAAAATATATTTTTATTTTCTTCTACACGCCATCTCAGACAATTAAATAGCTAGTTAAATGGGGTGTTTTTATAAGAAGAGGACTCAACTAAGAATCGATTTTATCTAATGTCATTGTTCCTAATTTTATTTTATTTTTTAATTTTTTATGTAGGCATAATTGACATGTAACACTATATTAATTTCAGGGGTACAACATAATGATTCAAGATTTATATATATCTGAAAATAATCACAGTAAGTCTAGTTAACACCCATCCTTATACGTAATTAAAATTTTTTTTTATTATGAGAGGACTTTTAAGATTTACTCTTTTAGCAACTTTCAGATGTGCCATACAGTATCGTTAACTATAGTCACCCACAAACCTTACATCGGTCTTTCTAATAAAGTCTCAAAGCTCTTATAGGGTCTGTTCACTTTTTAAAAATCTCCGTTCTCTCTTCCCTTCCACTTGAGTAATTTCTAAATTTCTATCCTCCAGGTTACTTATTCTCTCTTGTACCTGATCTGCTCTATTGCTGATGTTTTCTAATGCATCCTTCACCTCATTCATTGAGTTCTTCAGCTCTAACAATCCTGTTCGGTTATTTTTTTATTATTTTAATCTCTTTGATAAAGTACTCCTTTTGTTCATTGATTTTATCCTTGAGTTTATCGAATTGCCGTTTTGAGTTTTATTGTATCTCCTATCAATTCCCTCATAACAGCTCTTTTGAATTTTTTTATCAGTTGCATCTCCAGATTCCGTGTCTTTGGGTTTAGTTGCTGGAGAGTTGTCATTCTCTCTTTGTGACACTGTATTTCTGTGAGTTTTCATAGTGTTTGCTGCAACATTTGAAGTGGCCAATGCCTTATTTACCAAAGGTTTTGTTCACTTTGATTCCGGCAGTTCAAAAGGCCGCGGTTAGAAGCCTTCCATTTGCGTCCAGAAGGTGGTGATGTAACACAGGTCTTTGGTTTCTCTTCGCACGCTGACTCGACGCGATCCATCTTTCTCTCTCAACATCTTCTGCCGGAGAGGCAGCCACGGGCACTGCTGCCGCCACCAGAGTCCCAACATGTCGCAGAGTGCAGAGTGGGGAGCAGGGTCAGCTCAGACAGTTCCTCCCTGTCCTGTCCCTCCAAACTCACTTCTGTCCCATTCTGATGGATTGCTGTGTTCTCCCATGGGGCAGGCTTCATCACCCCCAGCTCTCCCTGTCCAGTTTCACACTCTGCAGATTGCCTTTTCGTTGGTGGCAGCCAGTACACATGGAGGGACAGCAGACTTATAACTCTCTCGGATCCTCAGCCTCCTCTGAGGTCTGTCACCCGCTTTCGGATGCACAGGTGGATGGCTCTCCCAAGTGTCCTGTGCAGAGGCACATCTGTGGGGTGACAGGTGCTGGGCGAGTTGCAAATCAAAGGGGACAGAGAAAAGAAAGGACTCGTGCTGTCGTGACGCTGGCTCCATTCTCCTCAACAACTCTTCTTAAAGAGGTACGGCTCTAGAGTAACTGATTTTTCTTGGTTTGCCCAAATTTTTCTAGCTTAAGCATGGAATTCCCAGGAAATGCCTTAGTACCCGGCAAACAGATGTTCAGTCACCCCGCATGGCCCTTGAAATAAGCCTCTAATGTTTTATTCCAGCTCCACCCAAAACTAAGGCTCCACGAAAATCTGTTCATCCCAAACTCTTTAAAAATCACATTTCTTTTCTATTCATTAAATGTGCCACCTTTCTGAACACACAAATCTAGGTGACACACTTGGTCCCGGTCAACATTTCTCCAACTGGTGATGACACGGACAGATCAGCTGCTCAGCAGCTACGGTGAGACCCATGGGCAGTGGGGCTGATTGTGGCCTGGACACATGTCCTCAGTGGCCCAGGGAGGTCTCCAATCAGTGATGCTGCATCACAGCATGTAGGTTCACAGAGAATTAAACCTCCTGTGGCTACAGTGTCGATGGGCTGGGACTCATGGGTGCACCCCTCACAAGGCCAGTGTCTCTGGTGGTGACCCAGCAGTGACCCCAGCCTTAGGCCCTCACTGGCTCACAACAGAGTTTACTTCACTTCGAGTTGAGCTTCATCCTCACTGATGCTCTCGCTCACGTTGTGTAGCACATCGTTATTCACCACGCTCGTGCCCGAGTTTGAAGGAGCACCTTTATGTTATCGGATGCTCTAGGCAGGGATCAGCCAACTTTTTTTTAGTAAATGGCCAGAAAGGAGTATTTTAGGCTTTGCGGGCCCTAGGACCTCTGACACAACTACTCAATCCGCTGTCATAAGGCAAAAGCAGTCACAGACAACACACAGATGGCTGTGTTCCAATAAAACTTTATTTATAAAGACAGGCGGCGGGCCAGATTTGGCCTCTGGACTGTAGTTTGCAGATTCTGCTACTAACAAGGAGAATTTTGGTTAGACGCAGAGTTCTAGAGCAAACACGTATTGAAGCAATTCTCGAGAGTGTAATATGAATCCAGGTTAATTCGTCTTCATGCTGCTGGAGGTTTCAAACCACTGGAATCTTGATCCAGTTGTTCATTTTTGAGGCACCTCAGACATGTCACTAAAGCGCTGCTATTTTTACCTCTTGCCCAGGAAAACGAGAGCAGAGTAGGTGTAGATCTTCCAAAATTCATCTGGTTCATTTTTCTTTTCTCTGCACTATCCTTGAGCATATAAACCAGACAGAACCTCTATTTTAAAATTTTTGCCAAGATGAATATCTCATCTGAACACCGATCCTAACCCTTTTAAATCTCTCTTTTAACTTCAAGAGTCTCATCTGTTCGGCTGGTCCATATCGGGCTTCGAGATCATTCTCCTGCAGCCACAGAACATGAACTCTCCTGGGCCTCTCGGGCTTCCTCTGCGTGGCCACACATGGCCTGTAACCAGCTACAGTGTCGAAGGACATTTTGTTCTGATGGGAGCTTTAGGCTGCGCGCTCACCCACTTCTAAACATCAGGGCCTCACCCACCAGTCGGCATTTCCTGCCTTGACTGACTCCTGACAGTCTCAGCACGTACAGGCTTCGGGAAGCAGACTTTTAGCGATTTTGAAACCTATTCCCTGATCAGTTCCCCATTCCTTTCCTCAAAATGTCCCAAAGTTAAAGTCCTCCCCATTTTGGCTGTCTACAGCCCTCCTAAAACAGTAAATCTCCTTTAAAAATGTCAGTGCCACAATCATTTCAGACAACTATGTCATAAGAGAAAAGCATCCCCTTTATTCACATAGGCAAAGTCTAGGAGGAACCACACACGTATCACATCAGAAAACGTTTGTTTGTGTTTTTAGGTCTGACCTGTCTTGGGGACATAGGTTACATAGCTGTAGATAAGTCTCTGCCTCTGCTGTTTGGGGCTGGCAGCTTGCTGGGGACACTGGCCGCCCAGCTCAGCTTTGTAATGATCTCACACAACACCCCCCACAACATCTGTGGAGGCGTCGCACGGGGCGGGAAATTGTGGCAGACTCCTCTAAGAGTTTCACATCGAGTAAATAAATAGCCCAGAGTCGCCGTCATAAAATTAACAGTTTCCCTAATAAAACACAACATCTGAATTTTGTGTCCACCATGGGTCATCAGCCCCAGCGGAGCAGAGACTTTGAGTTTCTCCTTCTCGCCGGGTGCCAGGTACGGGACAGCGATGCCGACTTCCAGATCATGGAGAGGATGGAGAGGAAACACCCCATCCTGGGAGGGAGGAACTCACATCCATCTCACAAATGGCCTGGCTGGTAGGAGAGAAGAATCGGGAGCAGCAGATGGTAGAGGCGGATGGTCCATTCACACTGGCAGACACATCCGGGCCTTCATCTTCTTGGTCAGCCAGAAGAGCTTCACAGAGAGAAGGAAATAACATGAAATGAAATGAATTCCTCTGAAATACAAAACCAAACCTGTGAATACTAAAACCCACCTCGACTGGGAATTCTCATCCCCCTGCCATGACCAGAAGTCCTGACCCAGGACTCATGTTTGTTGGGAGAAGGGGCAGGGGATGAAGCTGGGCCCAAGTGCAGGAGGCCACGTGAGTGGAGTAGGGTTCTCCCTCCTCCTGGTCAATCAAATGCTTCTCTGGGCCTCTCTGTACCAGAGCCTTCTCTGCAGAACCTCACGCCTGGGCTTTAATGCAGGGGCGAAGCCTGACCTCTCCTGCTCCTTTTCCATTTTTAATTCCTGCCACCCAAATGTGCGGCCCTCCCTCTGCCCCTGCTCTGCCTCCTGATCCAGCCCACAGTCTCTTTGGGGCTCTCCCTGGGCCCATGTGAGTGGGGAAGCAGTGGGACACCGACTCCCCCAGCTGTTTTGAAGGAACACCTTTCATGACTTACCCCGGCTATGGTCGCCTTCTTGGCACTTGTCGCCTCCAACTTTAAAATTTCCCTGGAGTTCTTTGGGGACCTCAGCTGAGATCTTTTTCTCCACGCTGTGTTCGGGTTGTACTCTTTGAGCTCTGATTCCTTCGTAAATGCCTCAAGACTTCTGTTCCACTGAGGGCAGACTTCATGTTTTTCTACCACTGCTAAGAATCATTTCTGTTAAAATGCACTTTTTAAATGCATTTGAATTTGGAATAGAAGAGGAGATAGATGCAAGTGATGCATCCTTCAGCTTGAAGAAAAGTTTCAAGAGGTTATTTAACCTTATACAAAAGGCAAATATTGGTTTGCTTAATCATTTGTTTGCTCTCTCTCTCTCTCCCCTCTCTCTTTCTGTTTCTGTGTCTCTCTCTGTCTCTCTTTCTCAGTATGTATGTGTGTGTGTGTTTATAATTTATATTTTTTTCCAAATCTTAAAATGATCTTTTAAAGTATCACTTATAAGTGAAGAAATTCAATTGAGGCTTAAGAACTTTCAATTAACTTGATCTAATTTCAGGTAAGTAGGAAACTTTGTACCACACCTGACCTAGTACCTCCTTTTTATCTATTTTTATCTATTTCTAAGTGATTTGCCTCAATCCAGCTTAGAATTCTATCATTGCAGAAGAAGAGCTTATTCATCTCTGGTCACTGGTGCATAGCGGGGGCTGACATAGTAGGCGCTCGATGGTGTCTGCTGAATTCAGTGGACGTTAAAGAACCAGGATTCTAATCCAAGTGCGGCTGACTTCAGAGCTTACACTGTTTTCATCCCACTCTACCGTCAGAGCTGACACCAGCTCTCATTCTTCGGAGGTAAGACACAGCTCCACTGCTCAGAGCAATGTAAGGAAAAACTAAGCACACCCCCAGGCAGCCCTCTTCCTCTAACCCGAGGCTTTGTTCCAGGTAACCCTTCTCATATTCAGTTAACTGTTCTGGACAGGAGTCCTTAGCACTGAGTTTTATAGACTAGAGCCCTGCAGAGGAGGAGAAGCATGTCTCTGTCTTCCTCTTTCTGGTCACTTCCATGGTGGTCCACAAACTTAAGATAATATACAAGTTAATTAATTCGATGTGAAAACAGAATGTAATGTCAGAAGCAGGAGTTTTGGAGACAAACAGGGGCAACCATTTCGGCCGAGGCTGCACCAGTGCTGGAGTCAGCAGTGTCTTCACGGGATTGGCCGGCGGCCCTTAGGGGACATCAGTTCGCACAGGTCCCCTGGTGCTGGTGCTTTTGGTTTGGTTTAGGAGAAGAAAGGAGGCTGTCCACGCAGGTTTACTGGATACAAAAAGGCTTCACCTGGGCTAGTGGGATGTAACGTCAGTCATCTTCCCGAGACTGAGTCCACGAGCCCAATGCTAAATTCTAGAGAGGCTGAGGGACTTGGGCAGGACATGGGCATTCGGCTTTCCAGATTGTAGAGAAAGTGCAACACACTGTGGAGTTGAGAGCGATGGAGGAGGCGAGAGTCTAGGTGGGAAGCCGGGTTTCCAGGCAGTTCTGCTCCTGAGTGAAGGGCAGTGACAGTCTGGACAAGGCTTATGGTAGGGGAAATGGAGAGGTGACTAGAGTCAAGACATATTCAGTGGGTAAAATCTGCAAAACCATGAAGCCAAACGTAGGGGATAAATACCACGAGTCTGCAAATGAACATGGTATTGGAATAATCTACTCTAATGAGCTCTTTAGAGTATAACCACCAGATAAATCTCAATAAATAATGAGAATCTGCTCATTGACCAAGAGGCAAAGCTATTCTTCCCTGGGCGTTCTGCATGAAAAGCAACGCGTTCCTTGACTGTTCTTGGCGACATCTCAGAAATCCTGTTTTAATTGTTTCACTGTCGAGCAGGGAGCCGGCTGTAATTTTTAAAACCTCCTTCCCCAAAGTAAAGTCTTTGGCAAGGAATTAGGGGGGAAAAAAACAGCACAGCTGCTCGGGGTTCCTAATAAGAGATGGAGAGGCTTTGCACACCAGGATAGATGTTTAAAGCGATTACATTATTAACTTAAAGGGTTTAATAAATAGAGGTCTGAACTTTTTTAATTTTAGTTTTATTGAGGCGTAAATCACATACAGAACTGTCAGGTACTTTAAGGGTGCATCATAGTGCTTTGATATACACATACCTTGTGAAAGGATTCTCCCCATCTCGTTAATTAACACATCCATCACGCCACATCTTCATCTTTGTGTGTATGAGAGAGAGAACGTTTAAGTGTTCCTCGTTCAGCAAATTTCAATTAGGCAATACAGCATGATCAACTATAGTCTGAAATTTTAAGCATTTTTTTTACTCTTGTCTTCAAGATAACTACCACAGGCAGTAGGACAGAGACAGATAGGAGAAGTCATGATTTTCTTTAATATGAGTGTATTCTCAGGTTCCTAAATCAAAGAGATTAAACCTACCAACGTCTATCTAATCATAAATAAGTTATATTTTACTTGTAGCCTAATATTTTATACTTTAGGTATCAACTTTAGTTGCTTGGTAATGTCCATCCTTTTATTTATGACTTTCATTCTAAATATGGATTTCCTTACACAATGTATTTAACTGGCATTATCTCATTTGAAATTCATTTTATCAAATAGCATCTTAACGTCTGCTATTGTGTGTGGTTTCAAAAGGAGATAGCCTGGAGGGAAAATGCTAGGCTGAGCCAACGATAAAAATAACTATTTTAAACAACTTCTATCCAGCAGACGCAGTTGACATGGATTATTAGAATTTTTAGTTGACTATGGCAATTCTAAGATTTTATATTCGCCGAAGTCAAAGCCCACGTGCCATTTATCTGGTTATTAGTAAGTAGTGCATTGTTTTGTTTTGTACACAGAGTTCTGTTAAATAGACGCTGGATTCGATGCTGATGTCGAAACTAATGTGTTTTATATTGAACATTTATGCTGTAACTGTGTTAAAATGTAAGAGTTTTTTAATGTGATAATCTCTGCAATGTGTTTATAGAAATTTCAGAATCCAAAGGTCAGATGTCTTCAGGACAGATAACCTTTTTGTTCTAATTAGAGTAAATTTAATCTAATTCTAGGTTAAGTCAAAATCAGGGAAATGGTTGATTAATAGATTTGAGGAAAGAAAGGAGCAGGTCCTACAGGACGTGCCTTGTGAAAACGTTCTTAACAAGCATATTATATATGATAGCAATATATATCCATTTACACGGACTCCAGAAAGGACCAAGCAAGTGTGACAGGACGTCATACCGGCTGTGGAGAGACTGCACCTGTTCACATAATCATCCTTTCGCTTAAATCACACCACATATCTTTCTTTGACAACCAAATTAAGTTAGAGGAGAAAAAGAACATTAACAGATACTATGTGCTGATCATGGGGCTCGGTCTCGGCTTCATAAATCGATTTTAGACATTTGGGACATCAAAACCTCCAAAGTGTTTTTTCTCAGTGATATTATCTGTCATCAGTAATAGCTACACAGCAGACTCCAAAGGCACCAGGCCAAATTATTACCGTGAATAAACACAAAAACATCCAGGTGTATAGCAAAAATATAAACAAACAAACAAACAAACAAAAAATTAAGATAGTAGGCTAAAGAAGCAGAGATGATAAAAGTTCATAAGTACCCACAAATATTGCAACTACTACTTCTTGTGCATCCTGCAGTACAGTGTGTGCACAGAGCCCTTGATTTGCTAATCTGGTAGCATTTCCAGAGGGAGAGGAGGTTTTCTTCTCATCTTAATATGGCTCTTGTGGAAAGGGTGAAACTTTGCATGAAGCTGCATAAATGCAGTGGGTCAGTATTTGCAATGTGTTTGGTCTCAGAGAAGCAGCTATTGCACAACATGACAAGCTGCACCGTACGAATCAGCACCCGAAGGATGGATGTTCAGACAGAGAGAGGCCACTGTTTCTTGAGCACGTCCGAGGCATCGGACACTGTGCCACGTACTTGGCACAGTTACTCCTATAGAACTATGTGCCCATTTAAAAAGGGTTCAGACGGCAAGGTTTATTCGTGTACCAAGGACAGATGGGGGCACACTAGAAATCCAAGCCCGGCTTGTCTGTTTCCAAATCATGTGCTTTTGAAAAATCATTGCCTCATGCTCCGTCTTATAATATTAACAATTGCTCAGGAGATGTTTACCGGGTGGCCGTGTGTTCCCTCTTTGATTACATGTTACGTATTCCAAACACATGATCTCATCTGGGCTAAGTATTATTTTATCCACGAGGCTCAGAAAGGCCAGATAGTAAATAGTTTCACAACCCCCACACATCCTTGGGGTTCTTTGTTGACCAGCCAAATGCAATCACTTGGGGAATATGATGTCTTTACTCTTAAGAATGTTAATAACCAATGCATAGGAAGGAGAGATGTCTTTTTTTTTTTATTTTATTATTTTTTTTGTGACTAACTTTTAGATGAGGCAACTGAGATGATAGATTCTGGACCTGAATCACGCTGTTTCTCTGGAATGTTCCTTACCTGAAGAGGCTACAGTCAGCCTTCGTTATCCTACTGCCCATCAAGCTCCTGAGACTTTCATGCTGTTTTTCCCTGCTTGGTGGTCTCCAAGGAGACCAGGATGCCACTGCTCAGTAGACACAGTGCCTCCCTTCCACCTTACAATAAGCCCATGATGGCCTGTCGGCAGGGTGGGTCTTTTCTCTGTTGCTGTGTGTGAGTGAGTGAGTGAGTGTGTGACTACGTGGTTCTTCATAAAAGACACTTTGTGGAGGACAATATGCCGGCTGAATTTCAGTTTAAAAAATAAGCAGTTTTTCAGCTTGTAACCTAAACAACTCTCCAAAAATGTGGACACTTGATAGAAATCCAAGATACAGGACTTACAAGCAGAGCCTGTCCTGCACATACACGTACGACCCCGAGGGACAAAGTGCTGCCCAAAGCTGATTTGCAGACAGTTCAGCCTCTTTCACACACAGGAGAAGCATATCCTGCGAGAACAAATGGCCTTCTTCCTCCCTGGCCTTTGCAGGAGGAGAGCACTTGTTCTTCTTACTATGACGCTGGGTAATGTGAGCTGTGGCCTGTCGCAGGGGCAAAGCAGGGGCCACCCCCCTGTCCTGAGCCAAATGGCCAGTGCAGACAAGGACAAATAAATAGCTCAGGAAACTTACACAACCTGTGTTCCTGTGAGGTTTAGCAAAAATAGCCCTCAGCCAGATAGCCTGAACTACTGCTTTCCTGATTAGTAAAATGATAATAAAAATAATGACTGTCGGGAAATTTTTAATTTAAAGAAACTGTGTGTGGGGTGTATGCGTATTATATATATACACACACACACACACACACACATTTAAATACATATACATATATATAAAATATATATACAATATATATATACACATATATAATAACACAGTATTCACGCGTTGATTCAAACACACAATAAATGCTCATTTCCTAGGTTTTTTCTATTCTGCCCTCCTTCCTATCTCAGACTGATTTTCGGCCAAACGATTGGGATAGCTCCGAAATCCCTTTTCCGATTTCGATTTTGATTTAAAATGCATTTTGGTGGTTTCAAGAAGCATCGCTTCCTCTCTCCTATGAGAAGAGTGATGGCTGAGGTGTTTCTGCCAACTCTACAATACCACCTGCTCCGCGAGATGTAAGCAGCTAGACTTGGAGGTTTCCAAGCTTGGCTACCTTGCCTTTCAAGTTGGAGATGCAAAAGGGAAAGAAAGAGATGAACAGGAAAGCATCCCCCTGAATGCGGGCTGCTGCCCTAACCCTCGGCCTTGTCTTCTGCAGCCCCATCCGCCTGTCAGCCCATGGCGTCCCCTTTCCTCTGTGGATATTTCACAGCAGAGCTGGCTTGGCTGCCTCTGTGATCGGGTCAGAGTGTGTTTCCCAGATTAGTCACCTGTCATCCATTCACCCCTTCCAGCACCTGAAATGGCACCTTTGGGCATCCTCCCCTGTTCTCTGCCTCCTGTCTGTCAGGAACTCTCAAACACTGCCAGCCACCCCTCTCGGAGGCCCACCCCGCCTCTGTGCCACCCCGCCTCTTAGTCAAGCCCTGTGCAGCCTGCAGACCCCAGCCATCTGCTTAGGAAATCTGGGTCCCCTTCTTACACATTCTAGAATCAAAGGCTGCATTTTCTGCAGAGCACTTGTGACAGGTTGTAATTATATGTGTGTGTGTTTACATGGTTATTTGTAAAATATCTGTCTCTCCCATAGCACCGAAAGCTACAGAACAGAAAAGATGATGCTTGTTTTCTTCTCACTGCATCATTGTACTCAGTATCATCGAAATCCAGGCCCTGAACACCAAACACCCAGCTGTGCATGGAGAGGACGCAGGTTGGAGAGAATTACTGCCGTTTCCAAAGTGGAATGGGCTTGCTTTGTTTGTTTATTTGTTTGTTTGTTTGTTCACTGCTGATATTGGTGATATTGGTTAATGAAATCCAGTAAGTTTCAGCCACACATTTTAACACTCAGGCATATATATATTTACGTTGTGTGTTCCCCTCCCATAGTTAGATTTTTTTCTGTCACCGCATGTTTGACCCCTTTTACCCCGTCTACCTTCCTCCTCCCCACCTCCACCCCTCTGGAAACCACTATCTATTGTCCATGTCCATGAGTCTCTGTTTGCTTGTCCTGTTTGTTTGTTGCTTTTAGGTTTCTATCCCACATGTAAGTGATATCATGTGATTTTCAACTTTCTCTGTCTGGCTTATTTCACTTAGCATGATTATCCCGAGGTCCATCCATGCTGTCGTAAATGGCAGTGCTTCATCTCTTCTTGTGGCCGGGTAATATTCCATTGCATAAACATACCACAGCTTCTTTATCCAGTCCTCTATCATAGGACACTTTGGTGGCTTCTCTGTCCTGGATATTGTGAATAATGGGCCTGCTTAAACTGGCTGATGCTCCTGTTTTCCCTCCTAAGCTGGTCCTCTGAGAGTGACCAGCCCCCTGGAGAGGTTTCGGGCCTGCCATCCAGCAAGGCCAGCTTCTCTATAGCCCTAAATGCACTCATCATCAAACAAGAATGAAAACATGTAACCTAGTATTCTTAAAAAGAAATTAGAAAGGCAACAATAAACTTAAGAAAAGCGGGTGAGAAGAGTTAATAAAGGTAAAAGCCGACACTAACTCATTAATAAACAAAAATTTTGCAAGAAACAAATACAGACTGGTTCTTTGAACATGTCAGTCATCAAAATGAATCTCTGAAAATCAGATCAATGTCAAAATAAAATAAATACGAGTATGAAACATCTGGAATAAGAAAAGTATAATTACAAATGTAAAGGAGTGTTTTCATTTTAAGTTTAGGGAATGTTATGTATAATTATAGGCTGAAAGTCTGAAAATTTCATTGATATTGATGCCCTTTTAGGAAAAAGAAGAAACCAAATTAAAACAAGAGGAAAACAATCTGAACTGAGCAATAATCATAGGAGAAAAAGATGTGGCTGCCAAAACACAAAAACTGCTGCCCCAGGGAGCCGTTTCTCAGGCGAGTTCATTCAAATCTTCAAGGAAAGTTTATTTCGGTGCTATTTAAATTCCTTTTGAGCTTATAAACAGATATAAAACCCCCTCATTAACATTAGAAAGCTAACAAAAACCTGATTTCTAACTCTAATGGAAATAACACAGAGGGGAAAAAAACATATCGCATCCTCATGTACAAAATGTTAATGCACAAATCCTAAATAAAATAGAAATCGAATTGAGCATTATAAATTCCAGAAACTCAATTATTAATATTCAGACTTCTAATAATACCACTGATTACTTGAGCGTTTTTCAGATGTGTGGTGGAGTGTGAGGAGCCGGGATAAGAGGAAGGGGCAACGCTGAGTTGAGGAGTCAAAGGAATTTCCTGGCTGCAGGTTTCGTCACTGCTTCATATGGAAGAAGGAGTCTTTCCAAACTCAGCTGGTCGTAAACCTTCTTTAATGCCCAAAATAACATGCTTTACAACTCCCTTTGAGAAATGTTCTACATGCAAATAGATGAAAGGGAAGAAAATCAGCCAATCATTTCACTAGAGGTTAAAACAGCAAATGACAGAACTTCAATGTCACTTTACTAAAATGTTTTGGAAAACTGGAGATGGGAGTGTACCTCAAACTCAGAACCAATATAAAATCTCACAGTGATGGACTAGAGGCATTCTCAGTAAAGCCAGCAAAAAAAAGAGCTCGCAGAGACTGTGGCCATTTCCCTACAGGCAAGACTAAGTAAAGAACTGAGTTAATTATCTGGGTAATTAAAACACAAAGCGCCCTACTATGAGGGTGACGGGGAGAGGAGAAATAGAAATTTTGTTTATTTTCTTATTTTGTCCCTGATTATTTTGGATGTCTACATAGAGTGCCTGGATTCATCTGCTTTGAAACCGCTTGAGAATTTCTATAGGTTCCACCAAAACAGGACGATGAGATGAACCCTCCTAGGCAGGAAGGCAGAGTAGTCATAAAAGGTGATTTCTCTATTTGGCCTTTACAAAAAGAACCGTGAGCTTCTAGAAAACGCATTATCGATGTGATGTAATAAGAGGAGCTTTTTCCTTTTCTCTTTTCAAATAATGACTTACTCTATATTAACCGTGCTGGGAAACAGCGTCGCTGAAAGTTGTTTTCAGCACAAGCGAATTGCATTTGATTTCGTACCCTGCCTTTTCCATCTGTTTCAGTAGCTTTCATGTTTTGTCACTGAGGCTTTCTTCGTGTCATTATTCGATCTCTAGTTCAGCATGAAATGAGTGGATTCAAGAGATTTTTCTTTCCCACCTCACATTCTTTGTTCCCTATCTTGAGATTTCTTTGATTTCTAAGTGATTCCTAGTCAATTCGTGCTTACCTTCATATTTCACTTTTTATTTCCTTCTACAAAAAACCAATAATATTTAATTTACTACAATTAGAAAAAGCTGTTTCAAATAATTAACTATACTGTTTTCGAAAAAGGCCGCCTCTACTTAATGTTTTGAAAAATGTTAAAATCCACAGCCCTGTCCTCTTGTTGTACCTGCAGATCACAATTGCACGTACGATTGTTATTGGAGCATCAGGAACAACAATACTCAAAGTCCACTGAAAGGAATTTTATGTGACAAGAGCACCCGCCTTCCGCGCGCACCCCCGCACCCCCCATCTTCTTCCAGCTGTGTCCCCAGACTGTGCCTCAGTGACTGCCCGAGGCTGGCACCCTCTTTGTCCCGCGCCACCATCCTTCCCATGGATCTTTGTAACTTAAAAGACAACTGTTTCCTCCCCCCGAGGTAAGATTGGGAAAATGTGAGTCCTGAGCCGTGGGCTGCTCGTGAGGCCGCAGCGTGGGCCACGTCCAGGTGTAGGAGGACGGAAGGGACCCAACGCGAACGAGAGGGGCAGAGGTGAGTGGCACCTCTCCCCGGGGCTCCAGGGCCGGTGTCCTGAGGAGACCTCTGGGTCCAGCCTTTTCTTTCCTGACACTGAGTCCTGACGATCTGAGTTCCCCAGATGCCTCCGATAAGTCTTCCCACGCTCAGCTGAATCTAAGTTGGTTTTCTAATGCCTGGAAGTCGAAGGATCCTCAGTAACAGATGGCCTGTACGGTGTTCGTCTTGATAACTGCCATGGGGACCGTGTGCCGGGAGCCGTGTCAGAGAGGAAGGCTGGCCTGGCCTCCTCCCTCACAGGGCTCACAGGCCGGGGAGACAGAAGCAGCTGAATAGCACTGCTTTTCCCCAGGTCCTGGATGTCCCACCCGGCCTGCCAATGGCCCCTTCGCAGGATGCTCCAGCACATCCCCTCCCAGGAGCAGCAACTGCCCCTTCTCCCCTTTACATTCCTATCATCTCGTGCAATCGAAGGACCTTCTGAACGTTTGTTCTGGGAACAAGCGAGATGCCATAATAATAGCAACGGTGCGGCTTTATGGTCCTCAGATAAATCATCTCAAGTGCCAAGAGCATCCAGTCCACGGGTGCTTTTCAGTAGAAAGCTGACGTGCATCATGCGTCACAGCCAAACGAAAACATCCTGCGAGACCTTCGGCCTCCTTGCCCTTTCTTATCTCATCTGAGCTCGGCTTTCTAAGCAGCCTTCCTTCCAGGGAGAAGAATGAGCTAATGGCTGAGGACAGGGGAGGAGGGGAGATCAAAGTATCTGGTTCCCTTGGTGGCGTTTCCTGAAACTAAAATCCACTGGTTTCTGCTGGAGATAAATCTCAGGGCCTCAGGTACTTAAGAGACTGATCCTTCAGTATTGGCCTGGGAACCAAAGTTCAGGACCCATAAAGCTGAGGCCCCCACACCTCATTCACTCATTCATCTCGCAAGCGCTGTTGTGTGCCAGGTGTGATGGCCATCGCTGTGACTGTCCCCACTCTTGGGAGTTGGCAGCCGAGCACAATGGTTCTCAAACTAATTCATACCCTGGGATCACCAGGGGAGTTTTAAAAAAATACCGACACCTGAATCCCATCCCCAGAGACTGATTTCACTAGTCTGGGGTGTGGTCTGGAGATGCAGAGTTTAAAAAAACAAACAAACAGGTGATTCTGGATGTGCAACCAAGGCTGAGAACCACTGGCCTAAGGGGAGAGAAAGGTAAATAAGCAGGGAACATCCAGGAAGGGAATGACTGAACGTGGACTGTGGGCCACGGAGACCCTCTGGGCCAGGCTTAGAAGACTCTGAGAGTCTTCGTCAAGGAGACAACTGAGACCTAAGGGGTCATGAGGACTGTCCAGGGGATGATATTGGGAAGATGGAAGAACAAAGGAGTTCTGAGTCGTAAGGACAGTAATGTCATGAGACAGAGACAGAGACAGAGACAGAGGAGACAGCCTGGTGTGTTAGAGGAACAGAAAATGAGCTCATAGCAAGGCGAGGCAGGAAATGGTAAAAACTGAGCGTAAAGAAGTCAGCAAAGAGCAAGACACAAAGACCGAAGTTTCGAGATGCGGGTCTGAAGGCAGCAGGGTCGCACCACACAGCATGCAGAGGACGAGAGGCTCAGCCGTGCCCTCGCCGAGGCGGCCCTCGTTAAGGCCTCACGCTCCAACCACCCCGATGGCCCACACCTGGACCAGCCTGGTGGCAGCAAGGTTAGCGTGGCTTGGTGATTCCGGTGATGATTATTCCCTTTAAGATCTCCTCGATACCTCGTCCTTGAGTTGGATGTATTTAGAGGATGCTTCCTTCCACCCCCATCCCCCACAAGGAGATCAGAGCAGCTGCATCATCTCATTAACCTTCGCTCGGCACCACCGGAGGAGATGGCAAGGTAAGTTATCTTAGGAGAAATTTTTAACAATTAAAATGTAAAAGACTTGCCAAAAACTCCATAGGACAAGCTGAAAAAAAAAGCCAAGTTCTGGGGTTGATTTTTCCTGATTCTTGGGGCTCTGGTTCATCTGCAAGACGATGTCATCGAGAGGAACGGGTCAGTTCGGGGCGCTTCTGCAGGGCGGGACGGTGCCGACCGTCAAGCTAACCTGCACTTAGAAAAAATAAAAAATCAGAGGGGAATGAAATTGCTTTTGCTCAGGAAAACTCTTCCGATTTCAGTTCCAGGGGAGATAGATCATTCTGGAACGGAGCTGCGAGAGAAATGAACGCTCTGGCTCCCAGAGGGAAAAGATTGGGCCAACCGTCCCGCTGCGAATAACATTTTGGCTGTTCTGCATTCGCCCTCCCGGAGGAGCAACCGGGTATTGCTTATCCAGAGCCAAAGCACCTGGAGCTGGATCTGACCGGGCGGGTGTTTGCGAATTCAGCCACCGAGCGTTGCGGTCGGCCCATTTTTTCGGCTTTTAATGGGTCGAGCATGTTTCTGGACAAAATGCCAGCTCACTGAAGCCCAGATCCGATTATCTGCTGCTTCTGCCTCAAGTCCCCTCTCATCAGACCACCGGGAAAAGGAGGTTTGTGCTCACCTTCCGGTGCCAGCCCTGAACTAGCCCACGGCCCGAATTCAAACAGAAGAGGCAGAGGGGGGGTTGGACCAGCGTTTCTCGAACCCTAACGCACCCCACGCCATCTGGGAGCAAGTCCAAGTGCAGCCCCCGTTCCTGGCAAGCTGCCCGGTGTGCAGGCTCGTGCACCACTCTTCTGCTCTACCTGTCCTGAAGCTCTGAGAAGATCTCTCCCCGCACAGTCGGCCTGCGTCAGTGCCCGTTCTTAGAGAACCGTCCGAGTCTGAGGCCACTTGTCCTTCCAGAGTCTCCCGGCAGAAGCGCTTTCCCTGGAGGATTAATACTTGATGCTCTTTCTCAGCTCACAGCAGCAGGGATTAGGCTGCGACTGGTTGAAATCCACTCCAAACCGCCATGAGTCGGGACTGTGGCTGCTAAAACGACAAAGGCAGCGGGGAGTCAAGAAAGGGACATGTCAATGACATGATCTTCCCCCGACAAACGAGAAAGGGACAAATGGAAGGGGAGCCACTCCTCCTGCCCTCAGAGGAATTTCAAGGCAGATGATGTCACTTAAAACACAGTAGACCCTAACAGCCATCGGCCTGGGATTGGGACAGGGACCAAGCAGGCAAACCCCTGCATGCGTTTCCTAATCTGTCGAAGGGAAATGACAGGGCCTGCCCATCCACTCGGAATTAACCGAGACACTCCCCTTCCATATTGCCAAGCCCCTGGTGTAGTAGCCCCGAAGGTCACTCGAAATAATAATCGAAATGCAACGATGCCAGTAAAGTTGGCAACGTTCAGACCAGCCGAAGGGCTCGAACTCGAGGACTTCGATGGGCTCCAGTTGGGGGGAGAGGGTGATGCAGCCTCCCATACAGTTCACGCCCCCGTATCTTGTGTCCCACCCCGGCTCTCAGCCTTGAACCTTGCCTTCTCCCACTCCCTTTTTCGAGGACTGGTCCTGTTTCAGGTCCTTGTAGGCTTTTCCCATGGGGAAATGGCATGTTCAAGAAGGAAAAAACAGCCCCGGCTGTTATGACAGACCCCTCTGGTGGGCCTTGCTCCATTGGAGGCAACGCTGGGAACCAGTAACTCCACTGGCCATCTTTACTGGCTGACCTTGGGCAAGTCACAAACCTTCTCACCCTTGGCTTTCATCTCTGCAAGGCGGGAGCAATGGACAAGATGGCAGAGGTCTGTCCCGTGGCTTAAACAGAGTATTGCCTGTGGCCTCTGGTAACTGAAAAGTGCGGTCCCCTTCCGCCTCAAACCCCAGGGTCAGTGTCCTTTCATCCCATTCTTTTAAATAGGCAAGTCCCTTAGGAGCAAACAGACCAAGCCAAAGATGGATTCTAGCCTCATTTCTTCATTCTTTTCTCAAATTTGAAAGGTTCACTGTTGCCCTCTTAACCTTTACCGAAGCTGATGCTGCCAGTTTTTCCTCCGAATAAGTGTAGCCCAAAGAGCTATTGGAGAAGCCGAGTTGAATGTGACGATCTAGGGCTGTTATTTGCTAACAATAGGGCAAATTCAAATTCCGAAGGAGCTCAGGGGTCAGTCGCTCAGCCCCAGGGTGGGAGCTGCTTAGAGGAAACGGGGGCAGGGCCACCGTGTGGCCTGGAGAGACCTCAAACGGCCTCATGAATCAGTAGGGAAATGTCCAACATATGCTTTGTTTCCCAAACAAATGATGTTCAATGTAGGCCATGATGATCTTGCTAAAATTTCATTTAACGTGCATTTTGTGTTATATGGCTTAGCAGATGGGGCCTGGAAACCGCAGAGCGGAATGGCTGTACAGTATATCCTGAGTCACGTTGGTAGGGTGACAGGCTCCATATGGCTCGTGGGGTGGGGAGCTGTTAAAAAAACAACAAGAAAATCAGGTCAACACCTAGATGCTCTGAAGGTGAAAGAGATCATAAGTGGAAATCTAGAGGTGGTTAATCTGATTTTGGGGGGATGGGAACAAAGTGTTGAGATACTGCTTGAGTAGAGAACGGCCTT
The DNA here is from genome assembly GCA_030015415.1 of Cynopterus sphinx. Taxonomy (NCBI): domain Eukaryota; kingdom Metazoa; phylum Chordata; class Mammalia; order Chiroptera; family Pteropodidae; genus Cynopterus; species Cynopterus sphinx. The sequence goes on from CM057391.1 coordinate 4,040,206, forward strand.
TATCAATTCTCTCATCCTCCCTGGGACTCAGTGTCCTCAGACAGAGCAGGAGGCTTAGCTGGGGGTCCGTGATCGCAGAGAGATCTCACTGCATGTGCTCAGTCTACCCCACCGCGGTGGCCGCTGCGAGGACTGGCCCGAGAACCCTGAGGCCCTAGCTGGACAGGTGTCACAGCAGACAAATAGTATCCGTCATGCGTCTAGCATAGAGTTGACTGTCGCTGTGGAACACTAGCAACGCATGTGAAGTAGACGGTCTCAGAACTTCTTGGGGTTCTTAATAGTTACTTAATAGTTCAATTTGCCGCAGGATGAAGGGCCCAGGTGGTGAGGTGAGGTGGGGGCTGCAGAAGGTTAGGTTGGGATGCCTGACAGGGAGAGAAAGGTCACCACCAGATCACCCAAGGACGGGGCTTTGGCAAAAAGACATTCTGCACCTTGGTTCACTTCGCCACTAGGCATCACCCACAAATTCAAGCCCAGGCAATGCAGGTGGCACAGAGACCAAAAATAAGTTTTTTAAAACAAAAAGATAGGTGTTTGCAGTTCCCTGGTTCTCTTGGCACCTACGATGGGTTGACTAGTGGCCCCCACAAAAGGGTTTGTCTGTTTCCTGACACCCAGAAGCTATGAATGTGGCCTTATTTAAAAAAAAAAAAGTTATTTGCAGAAGTAATTAAATAATGAAACTTGAGATCAGGTCATCCTGGACTACTCGATGGGGAGGAGTGGGTGCGGGGGCTCTAAATCTAGTGAAGTGTCCTTATAAGAGACGGGAGAGAATATGCACGAGAGGAGGAAGGTGGAGATGGGGTGGGTGGTACAGTCGAGGAAGCCGGGAGCCCTGGCCGTCAGCACCTGGAGGAGGCAGGGAAGGGTCCCCCTGGCCCCTAGACTGTGAGGAATGGCTTTCCGTTGTGGTAAGGCACCCAGTTTGGGGTTATTGTCACAGCAGCCACAGAAAACTCACTCAGCATCCAGAGTCATGGGGCCGTGGGTGGCTCACACTGGCCAGAGGAGGATTCGGGGCAATGGGTTTGGGTCAAGGACATTGGCCCAGATCCTCCGACCATTCCTGTCCACTTCCGCTGCCCTTCGGACTCTCCCCTTTGCACGGGATACCTCTGCAGCCCCCAAGCAAGGCGCCCCTTCCTCGTTCCCTCTGGAATAAGTCCGCTCATTGCACCAGCTTGTCTCGCCCAGGCTGCCCCTGGGGCCCGCCTTGCCCTTGGGCCAAGGTCTTCAGTCTGACTCAGCTCCCAGCCTCAGCATTTGTCATAATCCTATCTGTGCAGGATGCTCACGGCCACGTTGGGGAACACATCCTCTATCTAGACCCCCTCGGGTAACTCGTTATCACCCAAAGGACAGCTCACACGCTGCTGAGACTCTGCCAGTCTATGATGGCTGAGGCACGAGCAAAAAGGGGACTCAGGAGCCAGCGAGCTCCCTGCGGTAGCGTTTGATAAGAAAACTTTCCAGTTTGCAATACAAAATGGGCAGCAGGGTCATGTCTGAAATGTCATCTCCGTGGCCTCCGGATGTCCATCTGTGGGCACAGCGATTCACAGGAAGGACGAGCGAAGCCAGCCAGGACGTCCTTGGCATGTCCTCGCCCTGCCCGCCTTGTTCTGGTGCTGCGCGTCGCCCGCACACCCTGACGAGGTCTGAATTGCACCCGTAGCAGCCCCTTGCTGTGACCCCGAAGCTCCCACTCTCTGCCTCCACTTCTCCTTTCATCCCTCAGCCACCAGCTGCCCTGCGACCTCGCTAGGAAAACCAGGGCGAGCTGTTCTGTCAGCTCTGCCGCCCCACCCCGGTCACAGCTTGAGGCGAGGGACGCACACGTGGCTCACATCTCTCACTTTACGAAGAACATCGCGATGAGGAATCAAGCCCCGGCCCACAGTTCTCCTGACTGTGCATTACTGTAGAACATCCCATTTGCTTTAATCTATTCACCGTCGGGCGTGCCATGGACCGTTCACCTAAGACCTGGGAGCCGCCTCTCTGGGAAGGAAGAACAGCAGCTCCTTGCCCGACTGCAGCGAGAATCCACACACCCGGGCCGAGCCTGCCCATCTCAAGTCCTCAGGGAGTCTTGGCGACTGGGATCCCCCTGCTGTTCTTGTGCTTCTTGTCCTCACTGCCCTCCCCCAAAGACACACAGCCCCCCACCTCCCCTTTCCATGCTGCCCCCAGGCTGGCTCCCATCATGACCGAGGGAGAGGTGAGGAGCAGAGAGGAAACGCAAGCAGAAACTCGATGCCTGCTGGACCAGAAGGGGTCGGAGCTGTTCAAGGACTGAGATGCTTCTCCACCTCGACCTCCTCAATGATGTCTGTCGTGTCTTCTGTCAGCAGAGTCCTCATGAGACGCTTTTGCTTCAGAAATCACAGCGGCCTGACTGGCATTTGATTCTGTCTCCAAAGCCACCAACCTGCATGTGGAATATGCATCGCCCCAAGAACCCATCTTGCTTCGTGAACGAGCAGATAAATGACCCCAAAACTGCCCAGCACAGACAGAGATGCTGCTTCGGTTCTAACGGGGAGGTGGCTGCCAGTTGCCTGGGGCCACGCACAGAGAGAAGGGCTCCTGTTCCTGCCCCTGCCAGCCTGGAGTTGGTCCACCGAAAGCCCCAAGCTCCCCCACCCACAGTACAAATGCTAAGCTCCAAAGCAAAGGGACCGGAGTCCCCAGCAGTGTCACACTGTGGGTGGCCACCTCTGGGCGAGTCCTGAGACTTGGCTGGTAGACTTGGCTCTGACACCCACAAGTTATACCTCGTGGAACAGACCATCTGTTCAGCTCCCCTGGGCTTCCGTTCCCCCCTCGTAAATGCTGTTCACTCTTATTAAAGGGCTGGAACGCCAAAGCCACACACGGGATACGTGACTATCCACCCCCTCAGGGAGAGAAGCATGGATCGTGCGAAGGGGACGTCGGACCATGAGCCCACTCCTCCTTCCATGGTCCTCCTGAGTCCCCAGGTAATGTCGAGGTCCCTTGTGCCGTGGACAGCCCCTTGGGCTGCTCCCACCAGTTTTGCCAACTGTCTCACCATAAATGGCCTCACCTGCCGCACCCTACCCCAGCTACGGTCTACACCTTCTGGCCCCAGTGGGGAGGAAGAGGCTTATCTTGGTGGTACTGTGCTGACCCTGACTTGACTGCCCGGCTCGTCCTGGGTAGGCTGACCCTCGGGCTCCTGGATGGCAGGGGCCTAGGTAGACAGTGTTCTGATTTTTCTGAACCAAAACACAAGATTTGTTTCACAAGGGACTTGTGAATTTTCAAAGCAAAATAATCTAAAAAAAACGAAAATCAAATCATGTCTAGTCAAGGCTCTGATTAATTTCTTTAATCAAAGAAATTGGAACCATCTCCCTAAGGAAAGGCAAATACACCCCTGGTTGGTGAGCACCTGAATCGTCCCCCTCCACCCGGCCCCTCCCAGCTGCTAACACCACAGCCGAGCCCATTTCTTCCTCCCCAAGTCTTTTCTTCTCTACGTAAAAGAAATTAATTTCCAGCCTCATGGAAAAACTAAAAGGAAGACGCATCTGTCCCTGGTCTTTAAGAGTTTCAGGGTAAAAGCACGTCCAGTTTGTAGAGCGAAGGCTCGTTCTTGTCGGCCCATCTCTGGGAATGGAGATGCCCCAAAGCCTGGGGATTGCATGTTTTGGCTTCATGCTCGACGTCTGGGTGGGTTTGTTTATATTCGATCATTTCTGGCCTCGTGAGGGTGGGAGTAAGACATGAAATACTCGGCGTTTGCCTGCCTCGCCAGGACAGGCAGCCACTGGTGTCAGCAAAAGAAAAAAGTGTGGAATGAGCTGCGACTCCGACATCTGCGAACCAGGCTTCCCATAGAGCAGGTGTGAACGTCAGAGACAGGGAGTCCAAGCCAGGAAGACAAGGCCTCACCTTCAAGGTGACTTCTCGGGGACGTACAACGCCTCACAGGCCCGAGTATCATTCTCCTCATTTTTTCCTGGAAATAGCACTCGGAAGAGGCTTGATGAAGAGGTCAGAATACACAGTTATTTCAGAGCCATTTGGCAGGTTTTGTTTTTTTTTTCTGCACTCAACCGAAAGGTCATCAGAATGGCCAACAGCTAACATCGCATGCCGCCTTGTTTGCAAGAAAACCCGATTATCACAAACAAAGCCTTCTGGTCTCAGATCGGCTTATTTATTGCCGGCCAGTCTTCAGAAAAGGGAAAGAAACAGATGTTCCTCAGGCTTGGACTTCAGCGGGCCTCCCACCAACGCTCCGGCAGCAGGGACCTCATCTGAGCCCAACGGGCACCTTTCAACCAAGTTCTACCCCTCCATCGGGCTCTCTCAGCCTCCGGGGGCCAGCCAGCGCCTCCAGGAGCCAGGTCTCTACTAAGTTGTTCTCTCTCTCTCTTCAAAAAAAAAAAAAAAAAGACAGAGAAGTAACATTTTTCTGGTTTTGAAAATAGCCAAGAGCTGCAGTGGGAATGCTCAAGGTGAATTTGGCCAACCAAAGCTCAGGCACAGACTCTGTGACCTGCCGGCTTCGGTGACAGGTTGTTTACACTCATTAGGAGGCTCTGAGGATGGAAAGCCTCTGTGGATTCCTCCTCCTCCTCCTCCTTCTTCTTTTATATTTAAAAATAGAATATGAGCATCTAAGAAGGAATGAGTGAAAGTAAAATAAAAACTATTTTTTATTCTAAAAATTATAAAGCATGTTTCAACAGGGCCTCCTTGAAGAATCATCTGTCTTACATTTCCTGGTCTATATTTATATCTCTGCAGCCTAGCCGTGCAGTAGGTGCTTTGGTGATTAATAACAGAGACCAATGATAAAGGCTCCGAACGTGCAGTCGCTGAGAGAGGCAGCCCAGCTCAGTAATTAAGGCGTAGACCCTGGAGCCGGCCAACCCTTGAACCCTGGCCGTGCGACATTGGACAAGTGGCTGAACCTCTCTGTGCCTGTTTCTCCATCTATAAAAAGGGAATGAGGAAAGCGTTTTTTCACGTGATCGTTGGGAAGGCTAGAAAGATGCTGCCAGGCGAGAGCTGGCAGCATTTACACTCTCTCTGAAGCGCACGTTTAAAGCACGTGTGCGGGGAGACTGACAGGGAATCGCCCGTCGGATGGCTTGAGAGACAGGCGGCCACAGACTCCAACACCTGATGTGTAGACTCACTAGTTTACTGTCTGTCCTTCCCCCTCAAGAGGGCAGGAGCTTATTTTTTTGCTCGCAAGCACCGAAACAGTGGCTGACAAACGCGGGTTTCGGTAGGACTCTGCACGTTTGTTTAGCCTTTACTTTGCCCCAGTCCCCAAACTGTAGTGCAAGCTCAGAACTTACACTTACCAACTTGGGCACGCAAAAATGAAGGTTGCTAGAACTGCATTTTATTTATTTATTTTTTTCTCAAAACCCAAATTTTACTGGTTGAGAAAATCTAAAATTTTTCATTCCAAGGAAACCTTTCCCTTCTGGAATTTTTCCTCAGCATCTCCTTCAGGCAAATGGCCAATATGACATTTTTACCCCCACTCAGTCCCCGGCCCCTGTTTCTCTCTGGCTCCTTGGGGAATAAGCTTAGTTCCTGGGATGTGAGTCCCCCAGAGGGAAGATGCTCCGAGGTGTCCCCCGAGTCCCCTGGGTTGCCCTCCTGTCTGCCTTGAGCCTCCTCTTCCCTCAGGGAATCAGACTTGATCGCATGTCCCCCAAACTGCAAAACAAGCTCTCCCATCACCCTGCATCCTTCTCCACTCCCTAAGCACTCAGGGAACTTTTTCTCTCTCAAAATCATGGCTTCGGATCTATCACAAGAGATCTATAAAACAGTTGACTCTGCTCACAAACGCCACTGATTTGGAGCCTCCCATCTCCCCAAGTGGTGGATGACTCCGGGGCGAGCTGCTGAGGGCCACAAGCGAATGGAGGAAAACAGGAACATTTGGTGTGTTTTGGGGATTTGATCTCAACCTCAGTGGAACCCAGGGCTCCACAGAAGCTTAGGAAATGGCTTTACAGATTTAGATAATGCTTTATTTACCGGATCCTTCGGGAAATCTGCAGAAGTATTTTTCTTCTCTCCAGCAGATGTTCACCACTTGCAACTCCCACGTTTTGTTTTTAATTTAACAATTCTTGATGGAAATATTTTTACCACGTATTTCACACCTTCCAAAGTTATTCAATGTACAATCGAGAAGAGAATGACCCGATTTTCCAAAGAAGGTTCTATTATCAAGAGCATCAATGGTCACCCCACGCTCTTCGAGAATAGCTCTGGGAACTGTCGGGTCGAGGAGGTGGGCAGGAAGGCATGGGTCCTACTACATCCGGGCTCATCTTCCTTCCACCTCCTTGTATCGGCTTCTCTCATGGTTGCTGGCCTGTCGGCCAGGAGTGGTGCCCAGCAACCTGTCTGTCTATAATAGTTGGTCTCTGGTTCCCCAGGTGTGGTCCTTGGATCAGCAGCATCAGCTCTGAGAAATGTACAGTCACGGAGTCCTCCCAGACCGCTCGCATCAGAGCCTGCCTTTCATCGACATCCCAAGGGGATTCGTGGACTCATCAAAGATGGGGAAGCACTGCCCAGATTGAGGGCTTGTCTCCCCAGAAAGAGAGGCTGGCTTCACTCCCAAGACATGCAGAGCCTGTCCAGGGGAAGGCCGGAGCCCCTCCCCCAGCAGGCCCCCCACAAAACTGTGACTCAGATGACCCGTGGACTAGCATCGCACTGACATTCCTAGGTAGAGAACAATCCCCATTATAAGATGAGCTGGGACAATCGTTCGTCACCCGGAGTCTGGCCTGACCCTGGGGCAGTAACTCAGGGAGGCAGCTAATTACGAAGAAGAAGGGGATGCAAAATGCAGCTTGAGACACTTCATGTACCTAAACCCGTCGCAATCCTGCGATGGCAACTCACTGCAACCACGGTTACAAACACACGCACGTGCACTTTAGCCAGCACATGCCCAGGTTATATGTGTACTAGACAACTGAATGCTTTGTTACATGTATGTGCCCATGTGAACATTGTACATGTAACATGCAGTATATGTCTGCTGTACACAGACACGCAATGTCAATTTATATCAATCCGTGTGTCCCTGGGCCAGAGTGAAGGCCGGCGTTCACAGAGGGGTCAGATTAATAGGACTGACTGTTCTTTCACCATCATTGTCCCCTGCTTGCCATTACAGCACTCAGGACGTGCTGCCAAACCCTCTCCCCTCAGAATCTGCTCATCTTAGGGAATCCCTTGGAACACCATGGGCACGAAGGCCATGCTGGATACTAACACGTGGATGGACCTCCTCTTCACCTATGCTCTGGACACCTCGCATGAGGCTTGCTAACGCCACCTCCATGGTCACCAGTATGACAGCACTGTTTCCCCAGTTCACCAAAGCTGTCTTAAAGGCCAAGTGCAAAGCAAAGGAATGCTGGCCCCCTTTATTTTTCCCTTAGGGCCAGAAACTCCAACATCATTTTAGATTCCCCAACATCCCCAAGATTTTAGCAAAACCTCTCTTTCGGTTTTGACTCGACACCAGCCCAGGCCACTGACCAGTCCCCAATGTGGACACTCCACCCCTGCCCACCTTCTCCAGCACTAATGGTCCTCCCTGGGCCTCAGGAACCAGACCCAAGTTCAGTTTTGACTTCGAGGGCTTTCTGGGCTTTGTTGTGTCCTGTAAATTTCTTATAGTTCTTTTCCAAATGAACAGTGCCTCCTTGAACTTTATCTTATGAATCTTTGCCCCCAAACCTTAGCGATAAGCAAAACGGGTATTACTAACTGCCCAACCTGTGGAGGTGGAAACACAAATGAGCATTAGGGAAACACAGAAAATGCCCTGCTCCATGGGAAAAAAAAAAGGCCAAGGTCTGGGCGTTTGGCAGATGGTTGAAAACTTAATCACGGTTTTCAACTTCAACTACACAGAAGCCTCTCATCCAGAACCTCGATGGGGAACAGATGTTCTTTTTCTAAGTTTAGGGCAAAATGGAAAGAAACACTGTTAAACAACTCTGGATCCCTGAGGCCTCACAGTCATCTGGAGGAAGGTGACGGTGAAGACAACGGGATGGGGTTTGTGAGGAGAGTTTCAGACGTGGTTAAAATGAGGATCGAGCTTCATGGCTTTGATATCAATTGTTCAAGGGCTCCCTTGGAGGAAATCGAATTATGTGACCACAGCATCTCGTGATTTTGGTTCTTTCGTGTCATCCACTCCTCAATGTGACCAATTGAAATCTTGGGCAATATTTTCCAAGGACAGTTCTGCCCTTTAAAGAGTGGCTTATGTGCTCCCTCATCTTTAGGAGACCTTGGGTTAAGAAAAACGAAACAGGTTTTGTTTTCTTGTTTTGTTTTGTTTTGTTTTTTTGTTTGTTTTTCGTTTGAGGTTTTCATTTATTTATTTATTTTTGCAATATTTCTCAAGTTTTTGCTCTTGGGCAATACGAATCTCTATGACAAGGAAATAATATTCTCTCCGCAATTATTTGTGCATATAACTCTTTCCTCCCAGAGCATTTTTGTGGGGCCCAATTTCACAAAATGCGCTTTAGGAAACATCGCTTTTGATTCGATGTGTGGGTATCTCTAGTGAAACTTTTGCTTTAAAAAAAAAAGCAGATACAGGCTCTTTAAACAAGAGATGAGAATGATGTCTTGTTTGGGGGGTGTTTCAACATTTTCCTTGAAAATTTCATTGTGTAACAAGATACAAAGTCTCTTCATCCCATTCAATGAGGAAAGATGGGGACAAAGGGGAGAAAGCCCTCCAGTCTCTGGAAGTCTAAGAAAATAGACTTCTGTCATTTAAGCCAGGGGTCCCCAGCCGTGGATTGGTACCGGTCCATGGCCTATTAGGAACCGGGCTGCACAGCAGGAGGTGAACAGAGGGTGGAGGACAAAGCTTCACCTGTATGTGCAGCCGCTCCCAGCGCTAGCATCACTGCCTCAGCTCCGCCTCACATCATCAGGCATTAGATTCCCACGGAAGCACCAGTCCCTGGTGCCAAAATGCTTGGGGACCACTGGTTTAAGCCACCCACATCTGTAATTTTTTTTATGACAGCTCCGAGCAGATAAATATAGTCCATGAAGATCCCAACAGGTTCACTCGACAATTAGGAGACATCTCAATGCAGCAAAATTGCCCACCGGCTTCTTCGGAGGAAAACGTGTCTGGATTCCTTCCTTCCCATCGATCATTCAAAGAGAAGCCTTCCTTCCTGCTGCCTTTGGGCCTCCTATAGACCAAGGATCATCAACTGGGTGGCATCACCTAGTCCCAACCACAGGAAAACCCCCAAGGGACCAAGAATTCCACTCTCTGGCACCTCTGCTCCTGCGCCTAGAGGCCCTGACGAAGACAGGCTTCGCCCCACCTGCCAGGACCGCTGCAAGGTCTTTCCTACTGGCTCATCAAAGGCGACTGCTCAGTGCAGGGCACCCGAAACCCCCTGACACAGCACAAACTCTAAAATCGGGCCAGAGATTCTTTGTCTTGCACAAATGGTCTTATCCTCACAAGCAACTGGAGCGGCCCGATGCCCTAGTGAACGAACGCGGCCTGGACAGAGGGTGTGAGGTCCTGGAAGGGGTCTGGCAGTCACACACGTCCTCAGGTCCCAGCAGGCACAGAGAAGGTGACAGACACACGCTGACCCACACGCCAGTGTCTCCAAAGGGCAGAGAATACAACATAGGAGACAGGAGGACGTGGCTCAGAAGTGTTTCAAAGAAGAACAAAGCACTCCCCACCGCTCGAACCACTGATTCCTCAGGGGTAAAGACAGCCTGTTGACAGGCACAAGCCCATGGACTATGTTGTTAATGGAAGGAGCAGTCCAGGGCTGTTTTAAATGCTTCGGAAAACAGACATATTTATGTTTAAATAGAAAAAGGATAAAAAGGTTCATTGGATCCTTTTGAGTGCAGGACCATTGAAGCGTATTTTCATGATACCGGGCAGCATCTTGCCCAGAGCCCCTGAGTCTCCAGGCGTCCGTCGGGGAGCGTGAGAAGCCAGTGGCAGCCTCTTGGATACGTCCTTGTCACTGCTGCCATGCCACAGTGGACTTCCCAAAATGCAGAACTCTTTGCGTCCTCCCCTTACTTAAAACCCAGCAGTTGCTCTCTTTCTCTGTCCTCTGCATGCAGTCCAATATCATCCAGTGGCCCACAAGTCACTTCGTGATGGCCTTCTGTCGTCACCCCTGGACCATCATCCTACACTATCGCTATCCCAGACTACTCACTCTCAGCCTTTCTTCAGCTCTGAAAATCTCTTCAGCTCTGCAAATTTGCACATATTGCTCCTGCCTCCACGGTGTGAATTATGACCCTTTCTTCATGAATCAAATTGACCCTTCTTTGCAAAGCTTCCTTGCTGCCTCTGGGCAGTGGCACTCGCTCCCTCTTCTACACCGCCAGAATGTTCCGTGCACCTCTCAGATGTGAGGTTAGTATTCTGGATTGTAACTGTTTATTAGGGCATCTCGATATATGTTGAGATGTTGGGCCCGGGAGGCAGGTAACTTCCTTATTTCTCTTTGAATCTCTGCAATGCCCTCTAGGCGAAGAAGATGATTGTTGGCCTCCAAAGATCTTTTCCCATTAAAATATGTGAAAAATAGGAGGTGATTCATAAAATACCCTGAAGCCTATGAAAAAGTAACATTTCCTGAAATTTAGAAGCACATATATCTAAAAACAGCTTTCGACAAGAAAAGAGCAAGGAAGGAAGAAAAAAGAAGTGGAAGGAAGGAAAAAAGGAAAGGATGGAAGGAGGCATGAAGGGATGAAGGAAGGAGGGAAGGAAGGAAGTGAACTTTTAGAAGACGTGGGCTTGGAGGCTTCAGAAAGACACAGAAGCAGGATCAGGGAACCATGAGGACAGAAGAGGTTGAGATCAAAGAAGAGATGTATTAGGAGCTTGTGGAACTGAGAAATAAACGAATACAAAAGACGAGGAATCACAAAATGCAAAAGTAAAACCAAGACTGAATTAAGGCCACAAAAAGCCCCTTCTCATCGCCCAGCTACGTGCCCCGGCTACGTGTCCTACCTGGCACACTGGGTCCTGGCTTTGTCTCCAGCCCCATCTATGCCCCATCTATCCTGACAGATCTGCCTTAGCCCTTTTTTGTTGTGAACCTCTACTTTCTGGAAGACTCTCAGCTGAGGGAGAGGGTAACAGAAGGGCAACTCAGCAGAGGCCCAAACCAGAAACACCCAGCTTAGCTGCTTGGATTTGACCCACAGAAACTGCGTGAGACACTAAATGCTTATTGTTTTAAGCCCCTGAGTTGTGGGGTGATGTGTTAAGTAGCAATAGATGATGCAGCCTAGACCGACATGCACAGCATACGACAAGGCAGAAAGCACCACTCACTGGGATCTGGGACCTGGTCCCATGGCCTGCTCTGGTACCGAGAGCTTCTTGACCCAAAGCAAGCACCTGGAGCCCTCCTCAGCCCTGTCTCCTGTCTGCGGTGGGAGGCACGGCTGCCTCTGCTGCAGCCTGTGGCTCTGGGACACTTGAACGTGGCGACAGTGCTCTGAAACGACAATCAAGGGTGTAAGAGATCATGACGATGGAGAAAAAAAAGCTTCCCACAGCTCCACCTCCTGGCCCTCCACTGCCCAATGGCTTACACCATCAGATGGAAGTGGGGCGGCTCCTTGCAGGGACTGCTGTGTCTGGCTCCCTCGATCCCCCCTCTCAGGGACGGTGGCTAAGAACCTGGACGATGAGCTGGGGATGTCTGCATCGACGCCTCTCACATCGGATGTCAGACTCTTTGTCCTGCCCACCCCAGACCTTCACGTCCAGGTCGGCCCCGCGCTCCTGCAGAAATAAAAATGAGCGTAAAAAGGTCTTTGGCATCTCCTAGCACCCAAGAGCCAGGACCCACACTGCAGTAGACACCATGACATTTGGCCCTAAACTAAATCCAACTAAAGGACAAAACCGCTCACTCTCTCTCCTCTGTTCTCACTCCCACGGCCCTGAGGGGGCCTTTGAGAACCTTCTCCCTCCCTCTAGGACTAAGATGTTCATCATGGCATCCCAAGGCCTTCCCCAAAGCCACCGGACTCTCCTTTCACAAAGCCCGACCTGAGCTGCCGAGACCAAGACGAGCAGACAGTTCAGCTCCCCCCGGGACACCCCCACCCCTGCCTCCCCAAACCCATGATTAGCTCTTCTCATCACGGCCTCCACGAAGCCGTGACACAGCATCTCGGTCAAGGCGTCACCGGATGAGTCACGACGGTGAGACAGCGTCTCTGCCTCACACGTAGTTCCCACCGTGGGTGGCATCTTACCTTGCTGGATTTGTCAACTGCCTTTTTTCAGGCTCAGGAATCATGGCAACCTTTGCAGCATTAGCTCAGAGCTCAAGGAAAACGAGCCAAGAAACCGTCACCGTGAAATAAAACTGCAAAAGGAGCCGTGGGCTGACGGAGGAGAAGGCTGACGTGTGGTGCTGATCAAGGGGTTCACAGTGTCCTCTGAGGATGCCCAAGACCCAAAATACTTGGATGGTCATTGCAACTATTTATATCAACAAGATAAGTTGTTCATTGGCTAAAGAGAGAGAGAGAGAGAGAGAGAGAGAGAGAGAGAGAGAGAGAGAGAGAGAGATGCTCAGAGTTGATCTCGGACTTCTATGAAGTCAGTCTGAATTTGGGGGAGCCAGGGAAGAATTCTAGGGAAACGTGGCTGTTTATCACCTCTAAGCAACGGAGTGAACACACAAGTCACTGGAGGAGCCTCTTCCACGGGCCCAGGGTGCCAGCCTCCCTGGCTGGGTGACTTCAGTCCCCTCGGCATTCCTACCTGTTCGTCCCCTGTCCTGTGCCTCCCGCAGCGGCCACCAACATGTCCATATACATTTTAGAAGCCACCTCGTAAGGGATTTGGGGAGCCCAGCTTGGCCCGTGATGGCCGTGACTTTCCTGGCTTCTTGTGGCCCTTGCCGCTCCACAGACGACGGATTAGGAGAAGTTGGATCTCTTATTGTCACACCAAATGGTGGAGCCAAATAATCCAGGAGTCGTAGAAGAGTCATGAGGCCATATTTTGGAGCGGGGCTTTGGCCATTTTCTTATCCTAAGTGAGAACAAGTTCTCAGCTGCTGTGCTTGGCCCAGATTCACCATCCGAGACCAGCCTTCACGGCCTGGAGCTTCCCCATCTCACGCCCATGTCCACTGCAATGCAGATACCACTGAGGTCCATGCCAGGTGCGGGATCTACTGCCTGGAGCACCCTTTGGGACCTCTGGCCAGCGTCCAGCTCTCCATCTTCTTGGGAAGTGTCCTTGACTGAAGGCAGCCACCTTGCCCTGGGCAGCCCTCGCTCAGTGACTTGTCCACATAGCGATATGGAGACCCTACCGGCCCCTTTTCCCCAACTTGGGGACACGCTGAGGAGCCAGCCCCGCCCAGAGCTTCCTGAGGGCTCGGCTGGGCATCGCAGCCACACTAAGTTCTTCCTCCACCTGCTGCTACTCTCTTCCAGACCCCCAATGGGTGCTGGTCCCGATGTCTTCCCCAAACACTTCTTGTTCCCTGGAACCCAGGCTGGGACAGGCCCCAGCCCGGACTCCCTCAGCCCACCTCCGAGCCGGCACTCCGAGGCATGGTCCCAGCCCCTCAGAGAGTCCCTAGAGTGACCAAGTCTCCACTGTGCCCCGTGGCCCCCACTTTCTGTGCACCCTCCTTCTTGGCTTTTCCCGTCTTCGTCTCACTGCTCCGCTCCCTGCTTCTGCCTCCTGGGATAACCTCCTGAGAAGCCACCAGCGCCTAAGTTCTGGCTTCAGAGTCTGCACCTCGGTGGTCTGAATAGTAGGAAGGTGTTCTTCTTGCTCTTCCCCTCTCTCTCGGCTGTGCTAGACACCACTTCCCTGCAGCCAGAGCTGACCTGGCACTTGCTGGAAGGGGGACTCGAGTCATGGTGAGCGTGTGTGTCAGGAGCACCAGGGACACCAGCAGGACCAGCCCCCATGAGGCCTGGCAGAGGTCAGCGCATTTCATGACATTTATGAAGAGAAAATAGACTTAAATGTCACCCTCGTTCCATTTTCCTGTATGGGAACTCCTCGGGGTGCTCCCAGGGACTGAACAACAACAGCTGTCACTTAATGAGCCCTTCCTCTGTGGCCGGGACAGAGGGGGACACTGGGCAGGATTGCAGTCATTCTACAGGGTCCATGAAACCACCCCCATTTTCATAAAATTGATGCTCGGAATGGTTTGTATCTTCCCTGTCTCACCAGCAGTCAGCTGAGAGCCAGGATTCACGTCCAAACCAGATCAGGCCAAACCCCAAATGCCTCACCAAAAGGCAAGAGGCCCGGGAAACGTATATGTGCCCAGGCCAGCAAATTCAGAGCGACTTGGGGTCTGCGACGTGAAGAGGGGAAGTGACATGGTCTTTGTATATCGTAGGGGCAGGAGGTAGGAGAACAGGTAGAACAGGTTCCACAGGATCCCGAAAGCAAGAACAGCAAAAATATGTGGACGAGCTTAGAAAATGAGAACAGGGGTGGAATAGCCGCAGCATGTTCCAGGTCAGCAGGCGTCCCTTGAGAAATGGGCCTGGAGCCAGTCTAAGTGGGCTGACTGAGCCGTCCTGAGGAGGACAGTATCGGTTTCGGCACTGTGCCCCCAGATGTCACCTTTCAGCCATTAGTTATGGGGGCCCTTGACCTGGAGATGGTCAAGCAAACAGCAAAAGCGAGTGCCCTGCCCCCACAGAACGAACGCACCCACAGGTCACGAAACTAAATTAATAAATTGACAGGTTCTCGATATCGTCTGAAAGCAACACAGCGATGAAGACTTAAGATGGGGTGCACTCATGCGATCTCAGCTCCGCCAGCAGAGGAAGGAGACTTGGCCTCTTCCCTCCCTCATCTGCCTCCCCCCACCCCCAAGACAGGGCCCCCATTCCATGCCCGTCCTTCCTCCAACCCTGCAAGCTACTTCTACCCCGAGTGGAAACCTTAAACGCCTTTCTCCGCAGAGGTAGACCATCCATCTTCCCAAGGCAAATTCCAGAACGACCGCTGAGAGAATAAAGTGCTCTCCATCTCGTTCCTCCCGCTGGGCAGGTACAGGGCGACAGCTCTGGAACCTGGGGACTTGGCTTGGGGACAGGAGGAACATCCGTTCCCAGCCATTGGGGTCAGCTTGCACACAGAGCTGCACGGTGAGCGCATCTTTCCTCTAAAGAAAAAATTAGGTCAGCTATAAATGGAGAGGACACGAGTGCCACAAAGTCTGCAGACCTCGCCGGGCTTCCTGAGGGAGGTGCACGCTCCCCAGCTGCGGAGGCGTCCTTGGAAAGCCGGGCTCCGGGTGGGCTCAGCTTCCCTTCCAATAAATACACACGTCGCCTTCATGCTGGGCGGGAGGCAGTGTGTGCTCCGTGGGGGGTTATTTCCCTTCAGTCCCCCCAGATTCGGTCATAAGATGGAAGATGGTTTTCGAAAAGCAGGCCCCAAATAATAGGCCCTCGCCTGCGATGGCTTTGCAGAATCACTTTCCTTCCCTCTTGACACCCCTGCCCTGCTGCCTCAGGAGTGCAGTTGTGATAGCTCCGTTTATTGTCCCCCTAATAGAAGCAGAGACTTTATGTCCACTTCTTGTTAGACAAGATCGTCCATATTATTTCCATTTTATAGATGAGGAAGCTGAGATGCAAGATGAGAAACTGAGCCACAAACAAACTGATTACAGTTGCTCCAGGCCACGTAAGTAAAACAAGGAAGGGCCCGAGTCCTTTTAAATCGATTTCCCATCACTCCCCCACACACACCCCAAAAAAGAGCTTTTGGCCTTTTCTTGATTCCCAGGGAGGAATACATCCCTCTGTTCCCTGGGAAAAACTTTTGCAAAAACAACTTTGCAGCAACTCCTGGATTGAAATCGTTCCTCAGCAAAAAGTCAAGGTCATCGAGGTCATCAAGGTGCACTGAGCATTTACCATGGGAAGCACTAGGTTTCTAAGAAGTATCTAGAAGGAGCAGAGGGTGTAGGGCGAGTGAGAGGACGGGGTGTCAGAAAACAAGATTGGGCCCCACCTTCCCACGTTTTAACGTCTTTATATGTTCCTCCTGACACCCTCCCCACCCCATCCTGTTCGGGTCACACCATGCTGGTGTCAGGACAAGTGTCTCAAGCTCTGGGCATCTCTCTCTGCTTGATTGGAACCACAACTGGTTTAGCTGACGGCGAAGAAGAAATCGACGCATAATTAACCCAACAGCGCACATAAGCCATGGCTTTGGCCGTGAGTCCCGTCTCCTTCACCTGTTGCAAGTACATAACACTGCCCGAGGACAGCCGCAGCTTGCTCTTGAGCAGCACACCCCACGTGCTGAACCCCTGGAGCTTGCTAACACTGGGAACCTAGTGCCGGTTCAGTCCTGTCTCTGGTTTAGAAGCCTCTCGGGCACCAAAATCGGTAGGCCCAAGTGACCATGACGGTCAAGATCCTGGGGCCCGAGCTCTCCTAAGCAGCCATCCTTTGGGTGAGATAATGGGAGACCCCGGGGTTCAAGGTCTCAGGGGTGAAGCACAGTACAATTCATTGATGGGGTGACCTGGCGCGCATGAGAGCACAGTGAGAAAGGGACATTTTTTTTTTAATCCCTGGGGAACATCTTAATGCTGTACATGCTGACTAACCGCACTAGAGGAAATAGGTTAATGAAATAAAAATATCAGCAGCCAAGCTTGGCAGTCAGGGAAACCTAGATTCAAGCGGAGCTCTGGGACATAGTGGCTGCGCGACCTTGTGCCACTGAGTCACTGGGGGCTTCTTTTGAGCCACAGGGTTGCGTTGGCCACCCCGTCCTGTGACTCTGTGTCCTCTTCATTTCATCCCCCCTCATTGCTGCTACCTGTATGTGCTTTTAATATCCCATCAGGGGTTTGAAAAATAAACATTAATTACACAGAAACAGACGCTCGATGAGGTACCAAGAGGATTTCAACTCCGGAGACGGAAATGGAATGGGGCTCGCCAGGTGCTGGAGGGAGGCGGGGATGGAGAGTGGGTGTTGAAGGGGTGGGGTGTCAGTTTTGCGAGATGGAAGAGTCGGAGATGGATGCCGGTGACGGTCGCGAAACCACGTGAATGCTACCGAATCGTACCCCTGAATACGGCTAAATGGCAAGCTTCATGTTGTGTGTGTGAAGAGACTGAAAATGGACAGAAACACCTGGCTCACTCTCACGGTGTTGCCTGCGAGAGTCACCGGAATAGAAGTGTTTGTCCCAGTGGGTGCTGAGTTTCCTACTGCTAATGGGGTTCCAGTCTAACTAGTCTTTTGTTCTGCTTTGTGTTGTGTTGTTTTGTTTTGTTCTGTTTTGTTTTGTTCTGTTTCATTCTGGATGTGCATCGTTCGCCCAGATCGATGAGCAGGGTACTCAATGAATAGTTTTACGGATGTTCCCACCAAAGGACACTGAGCCTGGCACTAAGTCTCCGTGGCCCCCGACTGAAACACGGCTGGAAGAGAAACGGGGTTCCCGTCTCGAGGTGTGTCCCCCCACGCCCCGCCGAGCTGCAGGGCCACAGCCAAACACCGCAGCCCCGCTGCCGTGCGTACCCACCTCCACCCAAACTCCTCCTCCTCCCCTCGAGGTTCTCCTCCCTTCCTAGATCCTGTTTTCCAGGAGCCCTTGATGTGCTCTCATGACTTTGAAGAGATTGCTTTCTGGCTCGAGAGGACAGTGCCGCTTTACTATTTTGAAACACCACGGGGATGATTTTCAAGGGAGAGAGCAGCATTTTCAGGACCAGGGGTTCTCTCTTTTCCCTTGAAGGAAGCCAGAGCACGAGCTGTCGCATTCAAGGTTACGGGCTGGTTTTTGACTCCTGGTTTCAGACAGGCTGGGGGGGGGGGGTGCATGGGTGGCATGCGGATCTGGGGAAAGGTTTGGTTTAATGGCGAAGAGCATCAGCTCTCTTCGCCTTCCCCCTTGGCAGCCGCCTGGCACCGTGTTAAATGGCAGGGCCGGGCGTGTCTGCCCAGGCAGTTCTGCTTCTTCCATTTATTCTGATCATTGCAATGCAGATAGCCTTTCTCCTTCCTGTACTGAGTATGATTCGCGTCCCGAATATCCATGATTATTTCACCTGCCTTGAAACGGGAATTGTAAGTCCTCTGATCATCGATTTGAAAGACTGTCTAATTTCCGTAAACAGCTCTGTCGGCTGTTAACCTGCAATTTCCCAACATCTAAAGCGCTCCGAAATTCCTGTGCGTAGCCCCGAGTGAGCTGACAGCCACGTGTCCCCGGCCTCAATTTTGCCAACCCCCATCCCCCTGCAAAAAAAAACAGAACGATTTTTCTCTTTCTCTGGCAGAGGAAGAAGACGGCTCTCCAAACACACCACAGCACGGGTGCACAATGAGCCTTTTTCTATAGAACAGGAACGAGGGGGAACCCTCCACAATGAAGCTGGGATGGACGTAATTCATTAAACTTCTCTCTCCAGAATGCTCCCTTTCCCTTTCTCAGAGTCAAGGTGAGGAGAGGGTGGATGGGACCAGGGACAAGAAGCAGTGGGACGGTCCTGTGTTGTTTCAGAGGCTGGAACCCCCCCTGAGTGATGAACCATGTGTTGTGTGTTATCCGACTGTTTGTCTCAGCGTAAAGATCGGCCCCTGTCCTATCTAAGCTCAGCCACCCTTCTCTGCGTGGCAATCCATTTACAATAAGCTTCTGGAAAGCCAACTTTCATGTGGAATGCACCACATTTGGGAGCTCTGTAAGAGTTACTTTCATAAGCCTAAATCCCGAATTTCCATGAGCAGACTCCAAACACACTGTACAGACTAAATAAACATCATCGTGGGGAAGGGAGGGCTCCGACACGGAAATCACGGTGACACATGCACTGGCACGCGCTGCACGCTACAGCAAATGAAGATGTAAACAACCTTCTTTGATGGAAAAATCCCGTATGGAAAATGGGATCCGGCTGTAGGATATGGATCCCATAAAACACCATGTCTACGCTGAGGGGTAAAGCTGAAGAAGTCAGTACAGGGAGTCCGTGCTTATCCCACTCCCCGTGGTGGATGGTGAGCGTGTCACGTGGAACTCACCGAACGCGGGTGCACACGCAGCTCCCCACAGGTACCTTGGCTGAAGGCCAGGATTTGTCTTCTTGCGTCCCACCTACATTCACCTTAGAGACTTCAGCTTCCGATAAGGGAGTGGAAAGGGATCTCGATTCATATTGAGCATTGTCCCTATGCAAGACATTAAAAGAGTTTAAAATTTAAAAATGAAAATAAAATACAGAAAATGATTTAATAAGCACTGTTTCCAGATTAACAGGCGCTAATATTGTGTCCTAGTGGCTTCGGATCTTTGCGCATTCGTAGAAAAGATGCGAAATATCCCAGTTAAAATGCAAGTCCCCTGCGCCCCTCCTGAGTCCCACTCTCCTCCCCCATCCCCGAGGCAGAGAAGCTGTGATCCTGAATTTGGTGAATGTCCTTTCTGGTGTGGATACCTTACCATGGGGTCTCACTTAGTCCTTCCAGCAACACTTTCAAAGGGATATTATCCCCAAGTTACAGATGAGGAAACTGAGACCCAAGGAAGCACTCCTTGGTCACACGCAAACAGGTAAAAGGGTTGAGGTTCAAAGCCAGGTTGGTCTTGGAAACCTGGGGCCTTTTTATGTCATCCTTCCAACCGGAAGGACTGGTCCCCTTCCTCCTGCCACCTGAGGCCTGCAGGGATTTTCCCAGCCGAATCATGCCACTTCTCTGCATCTCGATCAATGAGCTTTACTTTCTGGTTCCTCAATGGAACACATTTCCAAATTTTTGCCCATTAAAGGCCAAATATGAACCCGATTGGGGACGACAGAATCCCAAATAAACACTTTTTGTTCGATTATTGCCTCCTAGATGTTTAAACCACTGATGTGTTTCCTTCCAGAGAATGCCAACCTGATCTCCATTCTCAGGTGCTCGCCCTGCCGGCTACAGCTCACGTCAATGCTGTCATGTTACAGACAAACCTGTTTTTAAAAACTGGCGTTTAGGAAGAGCCAGAATCTTACTAAAACAGAACAATCGCTATTTCAGGATAGCTGTCCTTGAGCACAGCGACCTTGCAAGAGGCAGCTGTTATCAGAGGACATCCTGTGCTCAACACTTTGGTCTTGTTCGTTTCACAACTCAACCCGAAATGCTCAAACCAGAAATGCCAACCAACCCCTCCACCTGCCCTGGGGTCCCTGGCGTGTTTACAGATGGGAACTGGGGAACTGGCTGGCAGTTAGACATAAAACTCATCTGCTATATTAACCAGGATTTTCTAAAATAGCTCCTTCCCTTCTCACCACCACCAACTACCTTTATAAAAATAATTTTGAAATTTCAAATCCAGTTGGCATGCAATACTATGCTGCTTTCAGGTAATCAACATGGTAAGTAGGCCTTTCTGTAACTTGCAAAGTGATCACCCCGATACATCTAGCACCGGTCTGACAGCATACATAGTTGTCACCACATTATTGACTAGATGCCTTATGCTCCATTTTACATTCCCATGGCTCTTTTGTAATCGTCAATTTGTACTTCTTAATTCCCTCTCTCTTTTTATTTTTTTACCCAGTCCCCAACCCCCTTCCATCTGGTAACCATGAAAATGTCTTCTGTATCTATCTATGAGTTTGTGTCTCTTTTGTTTGTTTATTTTATTCTTTAGATTCCACATGTACGTGTGATCCTGTGGCATTTGTCTTTCTCTGTCTGACTTACTCCACTCAGCATGGCACCCCCTGGTCCATTCATATTCTTGCAAAAAGAAAGATTTCATTCTTTTCATGACTGGGTAATATTCCACTGTATGTATATACCACCCCTTCTTTATCCACTCATCTATTAATGGGCACCCAGGATGCCTCCAAACCTTGGCTACCATAAATAACGCTGCAATGAACATGTGGATTCACACCTCCCTTCAAAGCAGTGTTTTGGGTTTCTTTGGATAAGCACCTAGAAGCAGGATTACTGGGAACTTCTTTGGCTCTTGTTATAGCCTTTGTTTGAAAGTCTATTTTGTCTGGTCTTAGTATTACTATCCCAGCTTTGTTTATTTGTTTCCATTTTTATGAACCATCTTTTTTCTCTCCCTTTACTTTCAGTCTCTTGTAGGCAGCATATGTAAGAGTTTTGTTTTCTTACACATTTATGCATCCTACCTTCTGAATGGAGTCTTTAATCCATTTAAAGTAATCGTTGATAGGTATATAATTATTTCCATTTTATTATTCATATTTTTATTTTTATTTTTGTTGTTGTTGTTCTTCTTCTTAAAGAAATCCCCTTAACATTTATTGGAATACTGGGTCGGTGGTGATAAACTCCTTTAACTTTTTCTTGTCTGGGAAGCTCTTTATCTCTCCTTCCATTTTAAATGACAGCCTTGCTGGGGAGAATAGTCCTGGTTGTAAGTTCTTGATTGTATCACTGACTATTTCATGCCAATCCCTTCCTTGTGGCCTGCAAAGTTTCTTTTGAGAAATCAGCTGACAGTCTTATGGGAGCTCCCTTATAGATAACTCACTGATTTTCCCTAGCTGCTTTTAAGATTCTCTGTCTTAAACCTCTGGCATTTTGATTATGATGTGTCATGGTGTGGGCCTCCACGGGCTGATCTTTGGGACTCTCTAGACTTCCTGGGGTTGTGTGTCTACTTCCTGTACCAGGTCAGGAAAGTTTTCCATCACTGCTGCTTCAAACACGTTTTCAGTTCCTGGCTCTCTCTCTTCTCCTTCCGATACTTCTGTAATATGAGCTTGTACATTTGATGCAATCCTGGAAGCCCTTTAACTTAACCTGTCCTCATATTTTTGAATTCTTTTTTCTTATTGCTATTTTGATTGGGCGTTACCTTTTCTTCTAAACCACTGATTTGATCCTGTGCTTCACGTAATCTACTGTTGATTGCCTCTAACGTATTTTTCACTTCAATTATTGCATTCTTTGTTTCTGACTGATTCTTATTTATGTTCTCTAGATCCATTCTTATGTTTTCTGTCTCTTTGTTAAAGTTCTCACTGAGTTTGTCTACTCTTCTCGTAAGTTCATTGAGCATCCCTGTAACCAGTGTTTTGACCTATGCATCTGGTAGATTGCTCGTCTCCATTTTTAATTCTTTTTCTAGAGTTTTGTTCTATTCTTTAATTTATGACATAGTTTTTCATTTTCCCGTTTTGGCCATTTTCCTGTGTTTGTTTCTATTTATTAGATAGGACTGCTGCATCTTCCAGTCTTAGTAGAGTGGACTTACGTAATAGGTGCACTATGGTGCCCAGTGGCACACTCTTCCCTGGTCACCTGAGCCAAGTGCTCCAGGTGTGTCACTTGTGTAGGTTGTGTGTGTCCTCCTGTTGTAGTTGAGCTTTGGTTGTTGTCTGCATGTCAATGGGAGGGCTTGACCCTCAGGCTGATTGATTGTGAGGACTGGCCGGTGACAGGCTGGCCCTACGGAGCAGGACTCACTTTTGCAGGACTCTGGTGTCTGCCTAGTCTGCCCCTTGGATGTGTTATCCTCAGATGCAACCTTGAGTGGTGCTCCACCTCAGTCTGAAGCTGCCCACTGTGCATGTTGCCCTTGGAACTCCTGGGAAGGGCCCTGTTACAGGCCAAGTTCACCCACAGGCTCTGCCCAGGCCAGGGCCATCTGGAAAGTGGCACCAAGCAATCCACAGGTGGCTGTCATGCACACCGGGCTTAGGGGTACCTAGAGAAGCCAAGCTATGAACACACGTATTGAATATACTAACCATACAGAAGTACCAATGTACTATAAAATAGACATGTGTCATATGCAAAATGATGAAATGCCAATCTAAATATTTAAGAAATTCTATCCTAAACAAAATATTTGTTGCAGCAATAATAAATAGTTTTAAATATCTGATTAAATATATTTTTGCTAAATGCTTAGGAATAAAGATGCCTTATGGATGTTATGGGGAGTCCATATCTCTTTGAAATAGACAGAAAATTCTGGTTACCAAATCTCTACCGAGAGTAGCAGAAGCATTCAAATTCTTCTGCATTTTTGAAAGAACCTGCAATTACTTCTCTTCACACTAGGTGGTGTGCTGAAGACCAGAAACGCTCTCCAATGAATAAATCCATTTAATTTAGCAAAATCAAAGAAAAGGAGAATTTTAAACTCAAAAAGAGGTGATTTTACATTAGAATTCCAATGTGTTTGATAAGGAAAATGGACCAGAAGATAGTAAGAGAGGAAAGCAAAAACCATTTGAATAGCCTGGTGATAACTTCTAAGTAGGAATTCTTGAAGAAAAAATCACCTACTACCAGGAATGCCAGTTAAAGCACACATTTCTAGGCCATTATCCAGAATGGTGAGGATGGAGTGGAGACCGGAATCTGTTTTCCTAACATATGTTCAAGTTCATCTTTATGCAAAACTCTGAGAACTAGATTCAGATTGCTCTAGATCTGTCGAGCAGTAAGAAACCCCAGTAGGTTGAGAAGTTCTTGATGTTCAGATGCTCGTTTTCCCCCAGCCCCCTATCGCTTGAAGATCAGGGGTTATGGATTTCACTGTAAAATCTCCAGATGAATTATTGCTAAGTTACTATCGTTCCAAGAAAAATTCAGAGTGGCAAATTCAACCCTGTAGGTAATAGATTACTTGGAAAGCAGTCTTTGTAGGGTGGGAAGAGTATATTTATAGAATGCAGTGAAGATGAACCTCTTTTGGGAGGAATGGTATTCAAAGTCCGAACCACATTGATCTGCTTTTGAAGTAATTACATTGATCTCTAGATTTTAAAAATGTGTTTTATTTTATGTAGATATATTCAAAAAGCTTAAAAAAAAAAGCAGATGTTTTTCCCCCTCTAATTTGAGTCACAAAGGAAAACATCTCCCTGAAATATAACTAATTACTGGCTATGAATATGTGTGTATGAGTATGCATGTGCTTTCTAGAACCTTTAGAAAGGAGTTTTCTGGGGTTTTTTTAAATTAGAGTTTTTTTTTATAGAGTCAAAAGATCGCTCCCTTAAACTCACTTTGTTTCAGAATATTTTTAAATGGACAATAAACTAAGATGTAGTTCCCACAACTCTCACTTAACCCGAGTAGACATAATAAAATGTAACCATTTCACTAAGACTTACCACAATCGGTGTGAAAATGATCCTGGACAGCGTGAGAAAGAAGCGGTGTCCTCGGGGTCCGCTGAGGACGACCGTGGTCCCACCTCATCCACGGTTTCGCTTTCCGAGGTTTCAGTTGCCTGACATCAACCTCGTTCTGAAAATATTAAATGGAGACTTCCAGAAAGGAGCAATTTGTACATTTCAAATGATTCACCCTTGCGAGTAGCATGAGGAACTCTCGTGACATCCCATGGTCCTGCCAGGCACATGAGTCACTTTAGCATCCAGCATCTCTGTGCTGCACACGTGCCCTGCAGGTAGTCCCGTGGTGGCATCTTACTTAGCATCTGGGCTGGTGTGGTACCACAGTGCTCGTGTCCACAGTACCCTTATTTTACTTAATGATGGCCCCAAAGTGCAAGAGTGCGATGCTGGCCAAGAAGTGAAGCCAAGAAGTGCTCCCTGCGAGAGAAAGTCCATCTGCAGAAGGGAAAACAGCCTGTCCAGGGCTTGGTCCTGTGGGAGGTGTCAGGCACCCACTGGGGGGGGGGGGTTGGAACATATCCCCAGGGGGATTAGGGTCATGACTGCTTTTGTCCCTATCGTACCTGACCCCAGGCAACTGTGAATTTTAGCACCTACGTTGTATGGTTATCTTGTGTTTTCCCTTTTTTATTGTTATTTCACAGTGCCCTTAATACATCGAAGGGCATGGTGAACCCCTGTCTCTACCCTGAGCGGGTCTCATTTATTTAGTTAGAAACGTGTAGAGAGGAGAACGGGAGAAGCGGAGCGAGGGTCTGCTGCCTCAGTGAAGTGGCAGATACGCTGCAATGTACTTTTTAATATTTTCTCACACTCAAATGTGTTTCTAAAAGGAGAGCCTGGAGGTCATTGCATGACGCCAGCTGAACTCTTACATCAAGGAAACATTCCGAATCTATTTTAACTTTTGGTTATATCATCACAACATTTATAGAAAAGCTTTGTGGCCCACTCCGATTATAGAATTCTTCTTAATTATGTTTTCATGTCTTAATGTCATACCGTATTTTCTTAATAAAAACGTCTAAATGTGCTTCAGTTTTCATGTGTGAAAAGGCATATCTACATACCTACATTCTGTATATGTGAGTACTTACAAATATAAGTGTCTACATGTGCGTGTGTAGAGCGAGAAAGGAGTTCGTTCTTCCACTTTGGAAAATGACTTTATATAAATCTGCTCTCTTTGAGTTATTTCCATCACTTAATTATCTTTCTCAAGGTCACGAAATGGTAGAAATGCTACATAAGAATAAGGGCCCTTTACAGAGGAACGGTACACCAGGACTGTAACTGTTTGTCCATTCTCTCCGGGCCAGGCTGGGGGAGTCAATGAACAAAAACAACAGTTTCCAAGAACAATGGCATTCTCTGTGACCTGGAGCCCAGTGGGCAATGCTGGGGCATCAGCTCCCTCCCTGAGATCCAGCTAACTTTTCCTCCAGCCACATCTATGATGCCAGCGTCTCAGACATTTTGGGTTTCAAAAAGCATTCCTTCTAATGAACAGACTATATAGCTACACACACACACACACACACACACACACACACACACACACATATATAATTTTTTTTTAAATTAAAGAACAACTCCAGTAAATTTACAAATCTCTAGCCCCATGTGGGCCTGAGTCCATTTGTTGAGATTTTATCAGGAATTGCTAAATACTCACCTGATTTTGAGTTTCATGAGGTAAAGATGGAACCTGCTTTGCTCAACACAGTCTTTGTAGCATGGCCCAGAATTAAGTTTAGCCATACAGGGATCCCTTGGATCCAAACAAAGATGTGTTTTTTGCTTGTGTCTTTTATGGATTTATTTACTCTTATTTCCCCTCATTTAGCTTTGAAAACATGTTTTAAATTTTCTGAGGAGCAAATGACATGTTGCACTATGCCACCTCGAGTCTTCTTTTCTGAATTCAGGTTTCATTTTAAATGCAGAAAAAAATGGTACAGAAGCACTGGAAAAAGGAAACACATAAAAAAGCACATTTTAAAAAATACTCATAATCTCACAGCCCAGAAATAACAACCATTAAAATGTTTGTATTTCCTTCATATTTTCTGTATTTATGTCTTTAATTTACATCTATGGTCACATAATTGAGATGTTACAAATTTAATATATTCTGCTTTCCAAATTTAATGTTATTTCTTAATCACATGCCATATCATTAAAACCTCTTTAAAAAAATATAATTTCGATAGCCATGTTGTGTTCTACCATAGAGAGATGTCTCATAATCCAGTTAAATTCATTATCGTTGAACAATTAGATTGTTTGGAATATCTTATCTTTATGAGCATCTTACACATAATGTTTGTGCACATCATCAGATTACTTTCTTGGAACAGTTTCCTAAAAATAGAGTTGACTATTTTTAAGGGTTTTATTAAGTATTGCCATAGTGACTTCTGGTTATAATATACTTTGTGGATTAGACTCCTATAAATTTGAAGTTTGCAGGGAGGGAGACTGTAATAATAGCTGATAGCCATTTTTTTTTTTTTTGATGTCTAACGTGCCAGACATCATCCCAAATGCTTTATGTGTGATATCTCATTTAATTTTATCCATAACAATATGAACTAGGTGTTACTTTATACCCATTTACAGATGAGACACTGAGGCACAGAGAGGTTTTATAAATTTCCCAAAGTCACACAACCAGATGTTGGACCCAGACGATATAACTCCAGAGCCCTGAACTCAAGAAAGCTTTGCCAGCACTGAAAGGTACACTGTGTGTCCAGTATTTCAGTTCTTTACTAATTTCATAGAAGAAAAAATGGTATCTTTGCTGTTTTTATTATTATTATTTTAATATTAACAACTTTATGTGCTTTCCTGATATAGTTATTAGCCAATTGTATTTCTTCTGTCAATTGTGATTCCATAATTTGCCTCTTAGTGACTTCCTTTTTAAGAAAAATAGAACCATGTTAAATATTGAATATATTCACCTTTTTCTGTGCCTTTTAGAATCTAATTCTGTTCCAGTTTGGCACTTAATTACATTTATATCTTTAATATATGAAAGTTTTTCATTTTTTAAGCAGTCACATATATTGATATTTCTCTTTGTGAGTCCTTCTATTGCTTTTATGCTCAGACTGTAGTTTCTGTACAAATACAAGATTGATAAAACTTAATTTAAAAAAATAAATAAATAGAAGTGTCTTTCCCTGTGTTATTCAACCAGTCTGCTTACCCAGAAAGCCTTGTCGATAGTCTTGGATTTCTTCCCTTTGTTTGAGACTGCATTGTTTGAATCAAAATGAATTCTAACATTTCTGGTATTCTGAAAATACAATTAATTCATAGAAATTTCAAGGAGAAACTTTGCCTGCCTCCCACCTAAACAGAGGGAAAACAAGTAAAGCATAGATACACTCTGCAAATGACACTTTGATACAGAGAACTGGGTCTTGCTCCTGGCATTCTGCTTTGGTGTCATCAATACAAGTTTCTTCTTCTCTAAAACTGTGATTCGCTTGGGCTAGTTCTCAGTATTAAGAAGTCAAAATACTAGAGTTACTTAGGGGCGTTACTTTTGAAATTTAAGCTCTAAAAGAAAGTATTTGCAATGGGAGATAATCTGCCTCCCTGTGCTAGATCACTTTAAAGCAGTCTTTGTTTACCAAACATCGTATTGTCTAGTGACAAAACCTCCTAATGCCACAATTAGAGCTCCTTTCATTTTGCCAAAGCTATTTGCTAATGATTCTTCACATAAAAGATTTTCGATGAACCACATTTATTTTCATTCCACTAATTTGTGCCAACATAATTGGGAGTTAATATTCTGTTGAAAAAGCAGCATAAGCATATTTTGGTGGGACAGTGCAAAGCTTTTCCATCCACTCTAATATCTAAGCCTAAAATTACTTATAATGCAATTTGTACCAATTTCTTCATTAAGTATCGACTAAATTGGGTCGATACTGAAAAGGGTCGATTTGTTATTGGTTGCTAAACTAGTCTTTAACTGCCATAAAAAGAAAACCGACAGTTATAAGTAAGACCTAGGCAGTCATGATCACAGATCTGCTTTTCATGACAAATAAAAATTTTCAAAAACAATTAATGCTCCTTAGTGTTTGACTGATTGTTATGACCAATTCTAGTGGCTTCTGTTGCATTTTTTAAGAAATTAGTGTCCAGGTCACTGTGGATCTAGTTACATTAATTTTAGACTAGTTGTGTGGACCTAGGTTCTATTCACCATAGACTTTAAAATCCTGCAACTCTTTTTTGATCCACTTTTAGATGATTTTTTGATGCCAGTCACTTATCAACAAACAGTTAATAATCTGGAAGTTACACAATGATTTATACTGCATTGTGTAATATTGAGCAATTACTCTTCAAAATAACTGCAGTGGGAATCAAAATGGTTTTGCAAAGTTAATGAATAGCCACTCTCATCCAACTACTTTTCATCCCATCAGACTAGAAGATATTTCACACGTCATCTGGACCAGCTTTGAAAATAAGTCCAAGAAACCAGATGGAATGAAAATTATTTCCCAGAATACTCCAATCGGAGATAATTATTCATAACAATAGCTAAAATGTATCGAGTACCTACTATAAGCCTAAGAGTTTCCAATCCATCATCCGTCGGCATTGATTTCTCAGGTGCTATGTCATTCTTGTTTTGTGCCTAAGAAAAGTGGGGCTTAGAACAGCCACAAAACTTGTTCAAAACCCTTCTTGGTAAGGGGCAAGGCCGAAACTTCACCCTGACCTGTCTGAGTTCAGGACCCAAACTCTTATCTCCTGTCTAACAAATAAATGGCAACCATATTTTGCCAACTCGCCCTAGGTCCATGACTATTAATAAGGCTGGCTCTTCCATGTTTTCTAAGCTTCATTCAACCAACTAGGATTCAAGATATCTGGGGAATCAGATCCTACAAAGAGATGCCAGGAGTAGCCCAATTAGCTAAAACCACATATTTTTAAAGGTAACTAAGATTTTTGAAGGTCTCTTATTTTCGAAAGCCTCTTCCTGAATATTGCACCACCTTCTGCATAGAACCTTTTTTATAGAAGAATAGAGTTCAGAGTGGCCTGGAATGGCTTTCGATGGGATCTTTCTTTTTTTGTGATGCATGCAGTGTCCCTGTGAGACTAATTTAGAGTCATTCTTTAAGCAAATAGTAGACCAGAACTCCAAAGACTAAGTGTACATCTGAAGCATTTTGATGCCCATTCTCCCTTGCCATAAAAATTTTGCCAGTTTCCTGATCTTGTTAATGAACAAATATACATAAGGTGGTATTGGCTGGGGAAATCTGAGTGATACGAACATGGGACTTCCCTGTACCATTTGCGCAACTTCTCACGAGTTTATAATTATTTCAAAAAAAAAAAATGTTTTAAACTACTGCCAAATTGCCATCTTGCCAGGGAAATAAGTCTCTAATTTTTGCAGCTGGTAGCTTTCATCCAATCAAGGTTCCTCTTGGGATTGGCCATCAATTTGAGGAAGCACTGATGTGTGAGATGGGCACAGCCTGTTATCACACTAGGAACAAGAGAGCACGTCCATCAGCCTGCATCAGAGGGCCAATCACATGCCCTTCTCCGTGAACGTCGCTGAAGGACAAGCTGCCCCTGAAAAGCCTCTTTAGAAATCAAAGTCAGCCTGTGGAGGAAGAATCCCAGCTGCCTCAGGTGGCGCTAATGCCCCTGACCAAGACAAACTCACCAGGTGACGGGATGAGCCCTAGATGCAGTCCTTTGGTGGAAGGAATTAACCAGGCTCTTCACCAGGCTGCTGCCTCTGGCTATTTATTTATACGTTTCAGTGCCAAATCTTGACAAGGACAAATTGTAGGGTGCTGGGTTCCGGGAAGGGAATGCGTGATAGAGAGAAATGCAAAGCAATCTTGCATGGGCGAGCAAGGCCACTCCTGAGCAAAGGTCCAAGAGCCTGCCCTTGTCATCAGGGGGACTGTTCATGTGGTCACCAGGAAATCGACTCTTTGTAAAAACCAGGAACAATCCTCAAAATAAGGCACCGATTTGAAGGGCTGCAGGGGGGTAAAGGAAAAAAAAAATTAAAGATTTACTCCGAAGGCACCTGCCTGAAATGCAGCCTTTCTTTTTTTTTTATTAAGAGTGAGAGGAGGGAAACCAGGCCTCAATAGCTTCACCTGGTTAATGAGGTTGATCCTAGAAGTTCCAGGAGCTCACTTCGGATGCTCCGGCCCAGAAATGCTGTGCCAAATAAAGAAGGCTCATCCCCCCCGGTGGTATCCAGAGGAACCTGTTTAAGCTGGTATTAAAAAGAAGAAGAAGAAGGTGGCCACTTTGAAAAGACAGAGCACACAGGACGAATTCAGAGGTGGAAGAAGATCTGCTAAGTGAATTCGGGAAGACAAATGATGGGGCAGGGAGTACAAGGAACTCTCACCCGAGCCGTTTCCCAGACCGCTGCAGAGCTGCCCATCCGTCTTCTGCCGTCAGCCTCCCCAAAGCCCTGCTGGTACCTCTGGGAACGGATTGCTAAATAAGCCTAAGCTTCTTTTCTTTTCTTTTCTCTTTTTTTGGTTTGTGAAATTGCTGACTCAAAGGGGCAGAAGATTTATCTCGTGCCTCTAAAGATCATTTGTAACACGGCTAAGTGGCCCAGTATTAAAGCACCATAGAGTTGATTTCGTACAGGAAAGCCATTCAGTGGAGGCAGCAGTGAAAATCCACATTCAGCCAGTCTGTCCTATGCCCGCGAGAACTGGCATAAGCCAAGCTCAGTGGATTCCCAAGCACGCTGAAGGCTGAATGCAACTGTTTTTGTAACATGGGTACATGAGACCCCTTTAAAGTGACAACACAGCCTCCAGGTCTAAGGGCAAGGAGACACTGCTGACCAGCGTGGGCCAGTGGCCCTGCCAAGCGGGCGTCTGGGACTATATTCCCGGGTGGCAGCCAGTCTGCGTCTCCATTCAATTACTCCAAGTTCCTTGCCAGGGGGTTTTCATCAGCTCCACTATTTATCAAGACGACTGGACCTGGTACAAACACCTACCTTTGCGAATGACCGTTAAAGGAGTCTCCTAAGGTGACCAAGGTAGGGATGTCTGTTGCACCTTGACATTTGAACTCATCCGTAGAGTTACTATATTTTATCCTTAACAGGATCACCTGAAAAAGGTGTCCCCACTTCTTCCCCTTTTTCTTCCCAGTGGTCTAACATGTTAGGCAATGATGCTAGTGCAAGCGCAGGCTCACAGAGCAATCACGCAAGGAAGGGCCCGTTGTTTGGTACGTGGCCTGTGTTTTGTGACATTAAATTTCTCTCAATTTCCTTTCCTTCCTTCAGCTGGTCCTGTATATCTTCCCTTTTTCTTCTGATACTGGTGTTCACCCTAGTCATTGGTAATGAACAAGGGAAACGCTTTCTAAGCCCAAATCCTCACTTTTCAGTGGTGCATTGACTGATGCTGCATCAAAGGCCTCTAATTTTACTGTAAATTAACCAAGAATGTAGAGTCTTTTTAGTACATTTAATCAGGTTTTCCCTTTCCCACTGGTTGTTTCTTTTGCATGAACCTTTATTCATAAATAATGTTACAACTTCAAATATAGCTATTCAATCATAATGAGCAATCTCTACTGCAAACTGGTGGACTGGGAGGAAGTCTGAGATGGAGACGACCCATACTTACATATAGATCAGAGTGGCACTCCCATCCGTCACTGGCCCTCATCTGTTGTCTCTACTGAAAGCTGAGAGTGGTCATTGTGATCCATTTTAAAGGGTGGTCTATACAGCACATCCAGAGCTGCGTTAAAGACAGGAATTCTGTCCCTGATGAATTTAGCAATGACAAAACCCCTTCTCTAAAAATAAGTAATATCTGTTCATTTGTTACACTTTGATCAAAAGTGCTGATGCTCTTGGTGGTGAGGGAAAGCCACTTTGTCTATTGACAAAACACTTGACAACTGGATTTTCATGAGAATTGTTGGCTTTATTAAAAAATAATTCATGTCTCTTCTTATGCCTAGAACGGATGCACTGTAAACGTCACCATTAAAGAGGGCTTGTTTCATGGTCCAAGAAATCTGGCAGATTATAGACAGAACACTAAGTTTGTCTGGTCACACATACCCTGCAAGCACAAACTAAAACCTACCGAACTAGGGCTCTTATTGGATTTTCCCCACAGAAACTGTTTCTCATCTCGATACAGTCACTGTTTTCATTCGATTCCTATTCAAAGACTAAGAGGAAGGACATGTTTCTGGTGACAGGCTGCTGCTCATCAAACTGTATGGAGAGAACTCATTTAATTAAGAGATGCTATTTAGGAAGAAGCAATGGAAGGAAAGGAATCAGAGCTTCCACCAGGCTGGCTGGTGGTTTACATGCTGGAAATTTGGGTGACAGTTTTGAAAGAAAGATGATAAGGAAAAGGTCACTGAAATTAAAATGGTGGGAGGGAAGTAGAGCAGGCTGGGATAGTGCAGCAAACCTGAATCACCTCGTGTGTTAAAGCTTTTAAGGATCTCTCTTCCTTTTGCTTCCAACGATTTGCTGTTTTTCCCTGGTGGCTGACTTTCCCATGAACAGCATTGATTATTTGCCTTTTTTTTTCTCCCACCTAAATCAATTCTAAAAGCAATTTTTCAAGTTCGCTTTCTATGGTAAAAGACGTTCCCATCAGATGTGATTCAAATTGTAAATGTGTGCCTTTTGCTTAAGTTTGTGTTTTTTAAAGGGAACGTTTGTTCCCAAACTACCTTAAATACAAAGTGTGTATTTACTGAACTAACAAACACTGCAGCTTGGAAAATTCCTTTGGCACAGACTGGAGTGTTCACCCACAAAGGCTCATGACTTAAAAGCCAAACCAAATAAAACTTGACAGCAAGGAAAAATATTTTATAGGCAAAGTGACATTTTATAATAATGGAATAATAAATGCAAAAGAGAAAATGAACCGAGGCTGAAATATCATCTCAGATCTATGGGTTCTACAGAGAGGTGAATCTCAATTAGACATTTTCTGTTTTCATTTCACTAATAATTACATCTGTAAATGAAGGACTCTTAAACTTGGAGAACTCCAGTCTTTCTAATCATGTTGTCCCATATGGCCAGTTACTTGTCTGTATGAGATTCGGGTGGGGCGATGTAGAAGCTCTGGGCAGCATGCTAAAGGGATGGACACAGAGAGAAAGCGATGGTAAATCAAAGCCCGGCTTTATCAATCACCTCCATCTGGAACCAGATCAAGCAAGTTTAAGTCATCCTGAGGAACCCAACTCAGCCCAAAACACATCTGCCGCTTGACACAAATCAGACTGGAAGGAATAAAGACCAAGTAAGTTTACTTGCCTATCTGCATCTCCCACCCCACCACACAACTCAGCAACCAGAGATGATTTGGGCAAATTTAAGAAAATCAGCAAGGGTTTGTCAACCATTCTTCTATTCCATAGAAGAACAATTGTGAAGATAATAAAAAGATGTGGTGTTTAACTTTGGGAAAAGAGAAACAGTCAAAGCTAGTCTTGAAGACATAGTGGTTTAAATTAGGATGAAGAGACACAGCCAGGTTTGCAAGAGAAGGAGGGTGGTGTGGATAGGCGCCCCCAGGGCCAGGAGACACGCATCTCCCTTTTTGCAAGTCATGGTCAAATGCATTTGGGATTCACCATAGACTCCAGGCTGGGAAAAACCCATCAACCGTTGTTTTTCTCACTCAGAAACAGACATTTCCACAAAAGGATGGCCATGGTATAATACAGAAGCATATCAAGGCAACAAGAAACTTATAATTATTGAATTATAATTATAATTCAATATAATATATATAATTTATCCACAGATAAAACAGTGATTTAGTTACTGTATTAGTTATTCATTTATGCAACAGACATCTATTGAAGTCGGGTTTATCCAAGGTAATATGTGAGGTGTTGCATGACAACTGGGAACAATCTAAGAATATTACCTCCAGATATTCGGTTTCATGGGGTGAAGAGTGATGTCTATAAACAGGTCACTTTTTTATGCTCTTAAGATGATTCTGCAGATCAGCAAGCTGGGAACCCAATGATCTGAAACTGAGATTCTCCATCTCTGTGTCTCCTAGGAGGCCAGAGAGAGCAGCAGAGAGGAACAGGGGCGGACTCAGAAAGCATCCTTCCCAGCTCCAGTCTCTGTGCCTGTAGGACAACAGCTGTAGGGTGTGTTGCCGGGGAAAAGACTCAGAACTTTTGTTCCTAACCCTATGTGACTGTTTAGAAGCTGTGTGACCAGGCGTAAGTCATTAAACTCCTCCGAGGGGTAATTACACCCACTTTCAGAATTGTTCAACACTCTAAGTGAAATCATGAACAAGGCCTCTGCCCAATGTCTGGTCCATCGTCGGGCTGAGGTTCTGTCCTTCCTCCCTCACACGAGGTATGCCCTCTTTTGTTCCCCTTTTACTTAAAAAATTTTTCTCATTTTTCCACAGCCCAATCCCAACCCACATCTTCCATGAAAGCTTCTTGACAGCCACCCTCCCATCCTGCAACCCCTCAGGCCTCATCGACTGCCCTCCTGTCTGCTCCTTTGACCCTTACTCTCAGAATCACATACTCTGATACTTAATTGTCCTCCGCTTACTTCATTAGAATTGCTTTGGTTCTGCTGGCTGGGCTCTCTCACTGAGCACTCGGACACTGTTTTCTTCCATTGAGGTGCAGAAGAATTTCTCTTTGGTTGATCAAAAGTACCTGTTGGGCTGTTGTCATAACACACATCTAGGGAGAGGGGATACCTTCACTTTTCTGTGGGCATAATACAGTGTAGACCAGCTAATAGTGCCACCCCCTCCAGCAGGCATTCGTATTCTGGAATAATCATCAGAATGCCAGTTTCCTTCTACCCCCACTCACTATTTTGTTGGAAAAATGCAAAACCTGCATTTTTCCATAAACCAGATCTCACTCTATGCAGAGAGTGAATGCAGCCTCTGTGTTTAGCATCCCAATGTGATAATTATGTAGTATGCTTATTCCGTGGCTAAATCTTACATTCGTCTACTAAAACACAAAGGAATCACTAAATACTCTAGTGTGTTATCTTGTTCTTCCTTTCCACTCTGATTTTTTCCTTATCGTCCAGATTGCCCCCATGCTGAAAGGACCTGTAAAAATAACTGAGAAACCTCAGATGTGTGTATGACTTGAAAGATGAATGATGAGAAGAGGTGAATTTCAGGGATCTCTGTGCCACTAAACAATCGAGTATATTGGGAAGATGTAGGAGTGTGTGTGTGTGTGTGTGTGTGTGTGTGTGTGTGTGTGACTGTATATCTGGAGAAAGCAGATTTCTTTAATGAGGAACAAAAGCTGGGTTATATAAGCAGCACTATTCAAAAAGGCTCGTATAACAAGAAAGGAAACAAGGTATGAATATGCATAAGTAAAATGGAAGAAACGTTCATTTGCAAAGAGGAAATGGAGATGAAATTCTGAGTATTGTTTGACCATGATTTTATGCAGGGAACTTTAGATGTGTAAATCACATAGTATATCATACAAACTCAAAACCAACTAACCCCAATGCCTAAATGTTCCCCTTCTTCAACATGCTAATTACCAGTTCATTAATTGTTTTACATCTTATTCTGCCAATTTGTCTTTAAAAAATTTAATTTTTCTAAAAATGATAGAAGAAAGAAGTAACAAAAATAAGAACCATATATGAAAAGTAACTCCAAATAGAGCAAAAACTTAAATGTAAGAGACAAAACTATAGCATTCATACAAAAAAACATAGGGATAAATCTTTGTGACCTTGGATTGGACATTGGATTCTTAGATATGACACCAAGAACGTGCAAGAAAAAAAATGGATAAAATGAACTTCAAAATGAAAAATTCATGTGTGTCCAAAAGAAATGATCAAGAATGTGAATTGATAAACCACAGAATGGGAGAAAATATCTGTAAATCACATATCTGATAATGACCTTGCATCTCTACTATATAAAGAATTATAATCATATTAAAGAATATATTTATAACCCAGTAATAAGAAGACAACCCAATTAAAGAATGGGCAAGGCCTTTGAATAGACATTTCTCCACAGAAGACATACAAATGGCCAAAATGCACAGGAAAAGATGCTCAACATCATTAGACATCAGGGAAATAAATGCAAAGAGAAGCCATGAAATACCACTTCACATTCATTAGAATGAATATAATCAAAAAGCCATAATAATGTGTTGATGAAGATGGGGAGAAATTGCAATCCTCATACACTGCTGGTGGGAATGTAAGATGGTGCAGCTACTTTGGAAAACAGTCTAACTGTTCCTCAAATAGTTAAACATAAAGTTAACATTTGACTTAACAACTCAGCTCCTGGGTATACGCCTAAGGGGAAAGAAAACATATGTTCACACAAAAACTTGTACATGGATATTAATAACAGTGTTATTTAGAGCAGCCAAAGTGTAGAAACAACCCAAATATCTATCAACTGATGAATGGGTAAGCAAAATATGGTCATCCATACGATGGAGTACTGTATAGCCATAGAAAGGACTAAAATGTTGGTTGCATGCTCTATCATGGGTGAACCATTATATTAAATCAAAGAAGCCAGTCCCAAAGGACCGTATATCATATGATTTCATTTATCTGAAATATTTGGAATAGGCAAGTCTCTAGAGAGGAGAGTAGGTTAGTGGTCGTTTGAGGCTGTAGAGGGTATAAAAGGGTGATAACTGAAAGAATATGGGCTTCCCTTTTGAAGTAGTGAAAAATATTTGTCACAATTTCAGTCTTTGGAGTTTTCACTTGATAATATTTTTCTCTTCTACATGAAGCCAAGAACACAGATTGACTAATCACCCAGAATTTGATTAGGAAATCAGCTGGTCTTGAGGATGAGATCAAATGACCAAATTTTAACTTGGGGATCAGGTATGGTAAAGTGAAGGATTAAATATACCTCAATCCAGATACCACAGTATCTGGATATCAGACCAGAATGGACCTCTAGGCCAGTGTTTTCCCCATGGAGGCTGCTGTGGGGAGAAGGAGAAGGTGTGTTCCAGGCTCTCCAACAGAGAAATTCTACTACCTGTTCCAAATACAGAGTTTCTGCTTAAAGAAGAGATTCTATGGCTAAAACTATCGTTGAAATCTGTGGATTTAGACCATTTTAATTCACAGAAGCATCCTGAGTTTTCTTAGCCTTACAAGGTTTTTGGCAAAAACAAACAAACAAGTTGCATTAGGACCTAACTTCACTCACAGACAACCCCATCAGCTCACAGAAGCCCTGTTTCCTAGAAAGGACCCACCCCACATTTTTCTAGCAGTCTCCTGGAGGCAGTTTGCATATGTTCAAGAACAAGTCACCATTTATTCATTCAACAAGCATCAACTCTGTGCCTGGCACAATGCAAGTATCTGCCATGCTTCAGGTGAGGCATTTCCACCCTGCCCTCATCCTTGATCTTTGTCCTTTTGGTCAGGAAAGGCTACCATTTGCAACCATAAAGGAGAGGAGTCTTTCCAGGCACTTTCGATCAGCTACTAACAAAAACATGTCATAACACCTTGATGGATGAAACATGAACATCCTTAATTTTTCCAGCACAAACACATAACAAGATTTTCTGGCTATTTGAAAGAATAAAAAATCTGTACTGCCTTAGGTCAGAGAGAAAGTTAGATTTTATTTTTTTTATCTTGTAGCTTGAGACTATGGTGTTTCAAAGAGTAATGGAATTTCACCCGTTTGCAGAATAAACAGGCTCTTGAAATTGTAACTTTCAAAACAAGCCATGGCTGGTTTCATGTGGCTTTGAAGTAACTGGTGTTCTGACATGGCCTCGCCTAGCTAGCTTTCCACTGAATATCCATGGGACTCAGAGGACAATAAACCCTAACAGATAGCCCATCAATTACCAGAACACGTATGGCAGTGGCACTCACTCATTAGGGTTCGGTATTAGTAGAGCTAAAACTATACTTGATGGAACCAATGCAACATTTTGTGATGGACAAAGCCTCAGCCACCCGCCCTGGTTCAGGGACCTGACTGTCTCCCAGCCTTAACCCATCTGGGAGGTCAAAGTGTTAGAATAAACTCATCTTGTCAGAGTATCAAGGTGGAAAAGAGATGGGATATTTAGATTGTTATCTCCATGTTTATATTTTGGCAATATTGCTTTTATATGGTTTCAGCCAATACTATGTGACATCATCTTAAATTTAAATTATGATAAAAGGAATTCTATTATTGATGCATGCTCAGTACCTAGAACAGTGCCTGATGAAGTTGAAACTCAATATTTATTGTTT
This sequence comes from Cynopterus sphinx, assembly GCA_030015415.1. Lineage (NCBI taxonomy): Eukaryota > Metazoa > Chordata > Mammalia > Chiroptera > Pteropodidae > Cynopterus > Cynopterus sphinx. Next base: position 4,078,805 of record CM057391.1, read on the forward strand.
GAGTGTTTGCATGTAATTAGCTTTAAAAATCAGTAGCATCACAGTCAGTTTCTAATCACACTTGCACTTTAATTTTGGAAAAAAATTTAGCCACAGAGTTCTTGAATAATTGCTAAATAAATAATTTTATAAAGAATCTTATTATGAAATTCACCCAGAACTTAGACGAACAGAACAAGCAGGAACCTGCTGAAAGAAGGAATAGTCTGTTTAATAGTAAGGGAACAAAAATAGCCTTTTTTTTTATTAGTGACCTTCAAGGAGTCAGCCTGTGTCTTCTCCACACCTTAGGAAGCAGTGCTAACAAGCCCGCTCATTCACCAGAGCGGAGCTGGGGGGCACTGTCAGGGCCATGACACTGCAAGGAAGAAGAAGTAGTTCCTTCTTAAAGGAGCACATTAATTTAAGCACTTGGGAAAATCTAATTCGTAAAAAGTAAAGAATTAAGTGGCAGCAAAGAAATAGCGTTTGAGGTCAGAATAGAATGGTCGAAGAATAAAAATCAGAGGACCGATGAAGTGTGTAGAAACGCAGTGAGCTGAAACCGACAGGGAGGCGAGAGCTCCGCACTGCAGTGAGGGTGCAGCACACACCTCCCCACCTGTGAGTGGGGACATGGCACTGGGCGCCTGCTTCCCTCTGGCCAGGCCAGGTGGACAACGCACCGATTCTAGAGCCTGCAGCTGTTTTGCTAAAGGGCATGAAAATCACGAGTGCTGATTATAGTGTTATGAGCACATGGGGTTAGAGGGAGCTCTGGGCCTTATTTATCTTTCTCTTTTCATTCTGCACAAATTCCTTATTCCTACATTTAAGTTCCTTTCTTCTTTTACTTCCTCATCTTTGACAGACAAACAGAAAGTCGTAGATGAATGATTTTTCATTCTGCCATTTAAAGGTGCTTTATATGTAGGTTTTTTATTATTCAAGTATGGCAGGGCCACCAGATCAGAAGATGACTATGACTAAAGTGGTAGTTTGTTATACTCACAGATTCCAAAAGGATGGGGAACACCACACTGTGGTTTGGGGTGGAGTGGAGGTACATGAAGGTGCACCAGGTTGGTCAAGAGGCAGAAGAGGGCAAAGTGTGAGTAAGACCCATTATTGTGATTTCTGCAGAAAAGAGTCGGCCTGGCATGGTCAGCTGGCTTAGGATGGGCTAATCTGGATAACTTCAACAGGCTCTGGCACACAGGGTCTGTCCCCGTTGTCTAGTTCCTGGCCCTGCTGTGGTTATGGCTAGTGGATAGTGGCCCAGAGTGTGAAAGCCACTTAAAGGAGGTGGTTGGAGATCAGGACTCTGACTGGTCGGTTTGCATTTGAAAGGCATGCTTCCTGGCTAGTTGTGTACTGTTTTAGGAATTGACAGACCTTGGGAGAGGCAGCCCTCCAGAGTTAGCAAGCCTCCACACCACACATCGGAGCATCAGAATATATAAAGAACTCATACAACTCAACAACCAAAAAACAATCCAATTAAAAAATGGGCAGAAGACCTGAACTCTCATACACTGTTAGTGGGATTGCAAATCGGTGCTGCCATTATGGAAAACAGTCTGGAGGTTTCTCAAAAAATTAAAGATAGACATACCATTTGACCTAGCAATTGTACTTCTGGGTATTTATCCAAAGAAAACCAAAGCAATAATTTGTAAGGCTCTATGCACCCCTATATTAACTGCAGCCCTATTCATAATAGCCAAAATATAGAAGAAGCAACCTAAATACCCACTAACAGATGATTGGATAAAAAAGTTATGGAATATATACCATGGAATATTACTCAGCCTTTAAAAAATGAAATCCTTCCATTTGCAATGACATGGATGGACCTAGAGGGTATTATGCTGAGTGAAATAAGTCAGACAGAGAAAGATAAATACCTTATGATTTCATTTATATGCCGAAGCTAAGGAACAAAAAGGACAAACTAATCAAAAATGAACTTACAAACATAAAGGACAATCTGGGGAGGGGGTGGTGAGAACTGAGAGAATGGGGTGAAGGGTTCAAGAAGTACAAATTAGTAATTGATAGATAGTCATGGGGATGGGGAGCATGGCAGAGAAAATGCAGTTAGCATTAATGTATTGGCAAGATGGAGGGCCAGAGGAGAGAAAGAACAATTAGGGGGATCTTTTTTAAATGATATGAATGTCTAACTGTACACTTGAAAGTAATAAAATAAAATAAATTTAAAAAAAAAGAAAGAAACATCAGAATACAGAAAGTAAAAACCAGGGTAATGGTGCTTGCATAGATTCGGTTCACTAGATTCATAAACCAAGCATTTCACTGGATGGTGTTCATCGCAGTGTGGAAGTGCAGTTATTGAGAAGTCAGGCTGCCTATATATTCGAAACCATGAAAAAGGGTCCCAAACTGAGTGAGAGTAAATTGCTTCTATTGCCTGGGAACCGTCCTCATCCTTGCCCCGGGGATTTGCCCTCTCAGAGTACTAAGAAAAATATTTCAGGAGAAGGATATTTCATGTTTTCCTATTGACCATTAACTTGTCACAATGTGAAGCGAATGGATGGTTTAGGACTGCTGACGAGAGCAGGGAGATTTTCTGTCTATCGCAAGGTGGGAATCCAACCCAGTGCATCGGGAGTAGAAGCTCTTATCACTCGATAGAAGTTCAGAGGCTTGGAGAAATGGATTTGAAGGAAATTACTTTCCTGGAGGAAAAAAATAAATCGACATCAGGTTATTGGCCCCAAGTGGCTCTTTCTCACTTCCAAAAATAAAATACAGATGAAGATGTCAGGGAGAAGGGGAGCGTTCAACCACATCAAAGACTAAAGTTCTCTAGGAACCTATTATTGGAGTGTGGAAAGCATTTTCTTTCACACTAAAGCTGATGGAATTGGATGGAAAAATACAATCAGTGGCTCATTCGATGAATGCCAGTTTGCCATCAGGTGAGAAGAGCTTGCTTTCATCTTGCATTATTTAAGCCCTGGTGGCTGAAACCCAGTGGGAGGCAATATAGATTTGTCTTCTAGAATGAATAGGCAAGGAAAACAAAAAAACAAAATATGCTAATGAAAAAAAGGTATTACTGAGGGATAAAGAATGCCAAACATGATGCTAAAAACTCCAGAGGAAAAACAAGACTCTGAAATGACTTTATTTCAGAAACCAAGAGAAATTGTTAGGAACTGTCAACCTCAGCAGGATGAAATAAGATGTAACCTTCATGAAAAAGAAGCAGAAAAAAATAGAAGCAAAGAGTCTGATACGAAAAGAGAAATAGGTGAGATAAGGAAAGTATTCAAGAAAACTGAAGACATAATAAGAGCAGAACCCCAAATCACAACAATTACTGGGTGGGGAAGGGAATGGCCAATTCAGAAAATCAAGTCTGTAATAAAGAGAGAAATATTAAGAAACTCTTCAGGAAAAAAAGAAAAAAGAGAATAAGAAATAGAAAAAGATATTAAGAAGGAAGATAGTAAGTGTCTGGACAGAGAATAGCATCAACTGAGGAATTGGGTGGTGTGCCTGAAGGGGAAAACGGAATAACTGAACAAGAACAAGAATCAGATATAAATGTATAATACTTTCCCAGACCAAAAAGTACTGGAGAAGTCAACTCAATAGGAGTCACCACATTTCTAGAAAATTTAGATACATCCCAACCAAATACTTGATCTAGAAAAATTACAGGGAGGAAAAAAAATAAGCCTACAAGCCAGAAAAAGTGGGTTATCTGCAAAAAATAAAAGTCATGCTGGCCCTATGCCTTTACGTCTGTGAAATGCTGAAAACAAATAGTGACAGGGTTTTGAGAGAGAACATTGTAACAATAATTTTATCGCGTGCAAGATCATCTTCTTGCAGTGTAAATTCAACATGAAAACATTTCCAGATGTGTAAAGATTCTGAAAGTACGTTGTTAGCTTTCTACCTTTTTTAAAGGGTATATCTAAATGAGAGAAACCGAAATAGAGAACTTAAGATTCTAGGTTTTATGGTGTTAAAAAGTCAGCCAAGAACAAAAGGCATCACTTACTTCGAATAAGTGTCAAAGATGCAGTTCCAATACCAAATGCAAGTCTAAGGACATTTTTGAAAAAGAAGATATAGATGGCAAAAGAATAATTTAATTCTCAAAATCTTGTCGAAAAACATAAACTTGTATTAGGAAACCCAGGAATTAGGGTGATTATGACAAAGAAGGAGGTTTTAAAGTCCACATTTTATCTACAGAGGACTCACGAGATTACTTTTCATTCTTGATTTTGATATAAGAAGATTAGTTTTTAATTTACTTTAATAAAACATAAATAACCAATAGCAGCATAAAATGTACACTAGATAACCTTCAAATCGATGAAGATTAATGCAAACATTCCATGATGTGATCCTAGTTTTACTTTTAACAACGCCTACTAAAATCTCTATGTAACATGGCGGGGCGTATTTATTTTCTTTTCTATTTTAAACAGAGTTGTAAAGAGATATCCTTCATACATAAAAGATACCCATTGGCATTTTCTAACCAGTTTCCCTGACCAGCATGTGTTTGCTCCATGCAGCTCACCGTCAACACTCTCCCTGTGTGCAGACTCAACATCCCATGAGAAAATGGGCTTAGAGAACCTCCAGCTGGATTTTGAAAAAAATAGTTTCACTGCTTTAAACGGCTATTTGCATATTTTCTGAGGTTCCATAGAGTTCTTTTCTTGAAATCCCAGGATGGGGATTATTCATGTACCTTTGTCTTTGGTTGGACAGTGCTCTCTTTGAGGGCCCCAAATATTACCATTTTCTATAGCCCAGAGCCTGGATATATGTCTGCCATGTTGAAGTGGAATGAAATTATTCTGCCAGATAGTTGTTGCCATCACCACGTTCATTCCCACTATTGATCACAGCCTTAGTTTCTTCGTTGCATCCTGAGCCATTTCAAACTCTTTTCCCTCCACGTTTTCCGAGGTGATTCACACCTGCAAACTCAGGTGGTGTTTGTTACTATATATGCTCTTAACTCCGAGTAGTTTAAATGAGTCGTAGTTGTGAAATTGCATTTTCTGCTTAAATTTCAAATTCTTTTTCCATCGTCTGATTTGATTTAGGTCTTGACTTTTCTTCGCCCAAGTTCTGTGGATCCGCATTAGCTTCACTTTCTTCAGAAAGCTTGTTTGAACTAATAATGTAAACATGGCATGCTTTTTCCTAGCTCCAAGCCTTAGCTCATGCTGTTCGCTTGGCCCAAGCAACGTGTCCTCACCCTTCCTCCCTTCATGTTTATACTCCTCCAATTCAGATGTCGCCTCCTCCATGATGTTCCCCCTTCACATGTGGGTGTCCACTGTACATCGTACAGTCATTCTGATATTGCTTATCTAGCAGGGTAGGGCCTGTGTTTCCTTCATACCCATATGTGTCAGAACACTGTGACATACATGCATTCAGGAAAGCCATATTTATTGAGAGCTGCCCATGTGCCAGGCCCTCTACCAGACTCCCAGGACATGGCACTGAACAGATCATGAACAGTGACACAGAACTGTCCACGCAGAACTCCCAAGCTTATCGAATAAGATAACAATTAGTTTCGACAGAGTTGTGACCAAAATAAGTGGACTGACATATACAGGGTGTGGGAGGACCTGCTTCAGATAGGTGGTCAAGGTAGACCTACTTGAGGGGAAACTAAGGCCCAGATCTGAACCACGAGGAGGAGTGGCCACGTGGAGAGCCAGGTAAGTGCCTTCTAGGCAAAGAAAGGGGTATGTGCAAATGCCCTGAGGAAGGCACAAGCTCACTCTGTCTAAAGAAAAGGAGGACAGTGAGGCTGGAACAGAGGCTGAGACCCACCTATAAGGGAGATGAGTGGCATGAGGTGACATCAATTAGGCAAAAGAATCCAGATAATGCTACTGCTCTGGACAGCAGGGACTTTTCATTGAGGCCTTGAGAGCCTATTCAAGAGTTTTAAATGAGGAAGTGGCATCACCTCACTTGTACATTTAGAAGACCTCTGTGGAAGTGGATGAGCATGAGACATATTTTGGGGGGACAGTGGTGCCATTTATTGAGACAGGGAAGAAGGGAGCGTGGGGTTTGGGGACAGTCTTTTAGACCAGATTCACGTGAAAGTGAAAAAATCAAGCATGCAGGCAGGTGTATGAGCTTGTACTTCATAAGAAATGTCTGGCTCAGAGATTTAATTCAGGAGATACTCACCTGTACCTGGTATTTAAGGCTATGGAGTCAAAAGAGATTCTTTTTGAAGGATCGAATTAGGAGCCAGAGCAAGTCCTGAGGCATCCAGACATTTGGAGGTCAGAGAGAAGAGGGAAAACTAGCAAAGGAGCCCCCAGAAGGAGGGGCCAGTAACGTGGGAAGTGTGACAAGAAGGAAAACAAAAGGACAGGGTTTCAGGAGCGAAGAGCCCCTGAGTGCAATGCTACTGGGGAGTGAGCGAATGAAGGTGGAAGATCTCCTTCTCAGCTGGCAAATCCAAGGCGGCCGGCCGCCCAGTCGAAAGCAACGTTAATGGGGTGACTAGAACGGAAGTCAGATTGTAGAGGGATGGAGATGAGGAACGAGATAATCAGGGAGTTGGCCTTTGAGAGAAACTTGGCTGTGCAGGGGATCAGAGAAATCCTTTTCAGCCTGTTTCCATGCATATTCAACATGTCAGGTTTTAAACCCACCATGAAACTTCTTTTTCGAGACCACCCAAATCTAGAAAGAGTCAACTGGCCAAATAGCGATGTTTACAATTAATGGTGTGAGTTGGGAAAAACCTTCTGTTAATCATAGTCTTTTGTTGTTGTTAATTTCAATACCATCCCACAAGAGCTGAAATCTTAAGAGCAATTAAAATTTACCAATTAAAAATGTTTTATTCAATATTCATAGCAACGCTGTGAGACAGGTACTCTGACTATCTCGTGTTACAGATGAGGAATCCGAGTCTTGGAGAATTAGAGATTATGGCAGACCACAGAGCTAGTAAATGGTAGGAGCAGAACTGGGCAATTCCCACCTCCTTTTCTGACTTCACAGTCTACACTCCCAACCTTTGCCAAACAAGAGACGGAGGCAAGAAAGAAAGTACCAATGACATGAGATTGAAACTAGAAACTTAGGCATCCTCATTTAAAAACAAATGGTCATTCTTAATTCACTAATAATTTTGGTAATAAGATGAATGTCTTTGTTGAATAACCTTCAGCAGTAATTTAGATAATTCTGCTGGTAGCTTAGAATCAATGAATGGAGTGACCCCTCTTTCTCCACCCCTCCCTTTTTATTTTAATGCAAGTAGGAAAGTGATTTAGGAAACACTGTCAACTTCTCACTAATGTGGAACATTTAAGACTTAATATTCTAAATAAGGTCTTCGATAATATGTCGCAGGCATTGGTAAAGAAGGTGTCTGAATAAAAGTAGCAACAAATCCTTTATTAATTGGATTTATGAAAATATAGCAATCGTTCTTAGGCATGTATTTTTAAGGTAGATTCCCCCCAAATTTGGCTAACCAAACCCTGCATTCCATCAATGCAGAAATGCCCAGGTAGAAAAGCCTCATGCATTGCCTAAAGAGATAACCAGATGTGTTCATAAAAAGAAAAGACAGACACGGAGTATGAGCCAGAGTAGGAAGGTGACCCCTTAGAACAACCCTCTTGGCTCTTCAAACCAATAGCTGCTCTACCCATTTACAGAACAAACAAAGTGGGACAACTCAGGTCCACAGAAATGTTTCAGGCCGACAGTCATTCAAGCATTCATGCATTTAGTCATCTTGCAGATGGTTTTGAGTTTTTCGAATTATGCAGCATGACCCAAGAAGTGGTTCCAACTATTGAGGAATGTACGATCTTCGTGGAGAGACGAATTCCTCGGCTTATTTGCCAAGTGCCACAGGAGTAATAGACACCCGAAGTGGGTGATGAAAGGACAGAAAAGAGCAGTGACATAAGCCTGAAAGATTCCAAGACAATGGTGTTATGGTTTGTAAAATTTTTGCAAGTTTTAAAGGAAATATGTATCCATTGTTTAAATTTCAAAGAAAAGTAAAGCAAACACACACGATTCACTTTCAGAGATCACTGATACTTCTGAGTATGAATTTATACAATCGAAATATAATAAACATACAAATGTCTATCTCTTTTTCATTCAATGATATGCTGTGTTTCATACCATATTTTATAATTTCCAACATTGTTAAAAATTCTTCATGTATGCAGGCCATTTTAATGAGTGTTTAATACTCCACTGTATAACCATTGCCCTATTGTTGACCACTGGGGTTCTATGCAAGTTTTGATTGCTGTAGCTCATCAGGTAAGCTGGGATAAATACTTTTGTGCCAAGCAACTTTGTCTTTATCTCTAATTATTTTCTTAAGTATGTATTTCCAGGAGTGAGTATAACTTCTGAGTTAAACAAGATAAAAAATTGGGGGGCCCTTCTCAAATCTCTTTTCAGAAAGACCATAGTAGTTTCTACTTCGTCCAGGAATGTATAGGTGTGTCTGTCTCACTAAACTCTGGGTCACCATAATCATAACTTTAAGAAATACATATTTATTAGCTTGATGAGTAAAACAATTACTTAGTTATTTAAATTATTTGAGTTTTTTTATTTGGAGTTCATTAATGTTCCATAAGGCACCTGCATTTCCCTTATTATGAATTATCTGTTAATATAACTTGCTCATTTGCTTTTTGGTGTTTTAGTCTGTTAATCATGTTTGAATTCGTTGTATATCAAGAATAGAACCCATTAGCACATCTGTAGCAAATATTTCTAAATATCTCCCTCATTAGTTGCTTGCTTTTCAGTGGTGTCTCTGCTTTCTGTCAGCAGGATGGTGACTTTGGGAGGAGGAGGGTTTGGGTGGGTGCGGAGTTTCTAGATATGGGTGCCTCTGTCCTGTCAAAGGATGCTGAAAAGTGGGCCACTAAGGGTTGTGTATGGCTCAGACTTTGGGTTATTGTTAGTATGCAGCTTTGAACTATTAGAGGCTTAAATAAAAAAGAAGTAACATCATCAGACTGACATCCCAGACACTGAAATCTGGTGTCAGGAGGAGGATGGGCTGGAGGCCGAGACCTTCAGAGCCTACTCCTAGACAGATGGTTGAAAAAGCCTCCTCAGTGGTCTCCTGGGTTTGACTCACATCACCATACATTTCTTTATATTTAAATTTAAGTACTTAGACTAAACTATGGAATGGAGTAGAGTGGTCATGGCTTTCCCAGAGACAGAAATAAAATAGATAAAGATGACTGAAGCTACCAATAAGTTTAAAGTATTTGTGGGCCCAACATTCAAGGGATACAGGCCTTTCTTTCCTGTTTGATTAACAGAGTTGGCTAAATTCTGGAAATCATGTAGAAAAGTAGGAGAGACAACACCTTAAGAGATGGGCTAGCCGGAGAGTGAAAGGCATTGAGTGTTAGAGTTTAGATTTATTTATAGACAATGGGTGACATTTAATGTTTTAAACATGAATAAAATAGCTAATTGGGAATATTGTCCTCAAAATGCAGAGTATGGATTGGAAAGAGAGAGAATAGACGGTGGAAGATCAGTTACGGTTTCTTGTGCAATTTGTTGATACGTAGCAACGTATATAATACATCCAACTTTTGACCCAATGATTTCATTACTAGGAACTTATTAAAGAAATAATAGATGTGCTCGCTTCGGCACCACATATACTAAAAAAATTGAAATAATAGGTAAAGTATTTAAAGTTGTATGTGTGAAGAAGTTCCTTGAATTGTCATTTATAATAGAGAAAAATTAAAAAATGAAATATCCAGGATTCATAAGATGAAATATCGTGAAGTGATTAAGTATCATGATTTAAATCTGTATTTATTAACCTTGTAATGATTTCATGATATATTTAAATGAAAGCAAAGGGTCAACAAAACAGTGTACTTAAGTACTTTTACCTCCATCTTTCTCCATAGATATCACCTCATCTTGGTCAGGCTTGTGGGATCGTCACTGCAGTGATGGTTTCTAAAGCAAGCTTTATGTAGAAAGAATTTCAGTAAATAAAATGGTCCGATTCCTCTTTCCTTCCCGCAAGGAATGAAGTAAAGCAGGACAGAAGCCAGGGCTTGTCTATACACAGTACCTGACCCCAAACGGCCCTCAGTCAGTCTGTTCTGTGGGTCTGTCTGTAATATACAGTAACACGCCAATTCTTTTTCATTTTGATGACTGCAAAGATGCTTTTCCCCAGACACAATTAATCCTCTGAGAGCCTTCAGACTTGGGTCCTCAACAGCCCCCATGAGGTCTGCTGTGTGGTACGGATTTCTGTTGTGGCACAATGATGATGCCCCTGGATTAAGAATCTGCTTTCAATCTTCCTCTGGCACTTGACATTTGTACCGTTTGGCAGTTCACTTACTCTCTTTGATTCTCTGCTTCATCCTTAAAATGGGGGTAATAAAATGCCTTTCCTTTCATCATTGTAGAATTGAACACTAATAGAAGCCCTTCCTTACTTAATTCTTTTCTCTCCAGATTAGCTATTTCAGACAAGGAACATTAATATCTAGAATTTTTTTTTTTAATCTTAATTAAAAATAATGTACCCACAACCCACTGCCTAAAATGCTGAAATGTTTTTCCTTCTTAATTAGTCTCTTTGGAAAAAACCACAAATTATTTTTTACCCAAATGTCAGAAAACTTTCTTAGTTTCATCAGTCCATATGGAAATTAAAGAGGCTCTCATCTCAATTATGAGTTCTTAAGATAACGAAATTACATGATTCAGGTAACCTACCTCAAGCTTATATTCAAATCCATAGTATGTTTTTGAGGAAAGAAAGCCTACCTTCTTTAGGTTCATCTAAACCATTTTCTCATGGACACAAAATGGTATTTAAGATTTTTGCCTTCAGGAAAATATATAAGAAATCTTACTTGCCCTTTATGTTCCCCATTCATGCTTCAAATACTAGCTAGACTCATTAAAGGAACAAAATTCAGATACTTGAAAGTGAATAATTACGGTACTTGGTCATAATTGGTATTGTACTAACATGAGATCTAATGTTATTCTTCCAAATATCATCCAAATATTTAGCAAAACTGGTTTTTTTGTTTGTTTGTTTGTTTGTTTTGTTTTTTAATGCAGGACTTAAGAATTATATCAAGTCCAGAGCTTTAAAACTGAGTCATTGGTTTGCTTTCCAACACTATGGATTAGCTTTACCTTTTCTAGAAATCCATATAAATGGAATCAGAGTAAGCACTCTTTTATGTCTTACTTTTTCACTGTGTAATATTTATATCAGTAGTTTATTTCTTTTTACTGCTGAGTGGTATTGCATTGTACAGATATATCATTATTTGTCCATTTATTTATTCATCTGTGGCTGGCAATCTGGATTATTTCTAGTTTTTAGCTATTATAAATGAAACTGCTACAAAATGTCATGTAGTTTGTGTGTGAACATATATTTATTTTCATTTCTCTTGGGTAAATGTTTCATTTATAATTATGGTGATTCCACGGGTTTATCAATTTGTCAAAAGTCACCAAAAACAAACTTAAAATTAATACATTTTATCCTTCAGTTATTATTGGCTAAACAAATGGTGGTCATCCATACCATGCAATACTACTCAGAAATAAAAAAAAAGGAATGACCTGTTTGTACTCTAACAACTCAGATGAATTTCCAGAGAATCATGCTGAGTGAAAAAAAATCCTACCCGAGGAGGTCACACATTGCATGATTCCATTTGAATGCCATGTTTTTAAGAGTTCTGGTGGCTGCCAATCAAATGTAACTTCAAAGCAAAGATATTTTTAGATATGCTGTTTCTCAGAAAAGTTCACCTTCCATTAATACTGCCTGAAAAAAATATTATTTGGTTATGTATTTCAGTGAAAACAAGAGTCTTAGAAAGTTGAAAACCAAAGTGTTCAAGAAACAGGGGAAGTTGCTACAGAGTAATAAAAAGAAATTCTAGAAAAGCAGTGAGAGAGTTGGCCACAGGGGTACAGAAAGTCTGAAGACTCCATAGAGAATGTCATCAAGGGTAAAGTGGATTCCATTCATAAGGGCATGAAAGACACTGATATATTTTGGCAATAAAAAATTCCAAGAAAAAAAAAACAACACAAAGAAAGACATGATGCCTCCATGAAGAAGGGCACTTAACACCTAATCCTGAGGGGGAAGGGATCTGGGTGGTGCACATAACATCTGCTACAGGTGACTACGGAATGCCAAATAGAGAATCTAGGGATTTAAATTTTGATCATAAAACAATAATAAATAAACAAATGGGAAGAATGAACAAGGTTGAAGACTGAATTAGTGAGCTGGAAACAGAGCCAGGGGATTCTCCCAGAGGACAGTATAGGGACTCACAGGAATAGAAAGAATGAGGGAAAAGTGAAGTGACATGAATGATAGTATGAGGAGGTCTGTGTGGAATAAAAAAAAACAAACCAGAATGTAATATTATAATAATAATAATAAAAACTAATAGAAATGGAAAATAGGAGTAAGTAAGCCAAAGTTTTAAACATTTTTCATAGAAGAGAATTAGTAGATAGTACATGAAGATAATAAACCAAGAGGTAATAGACTTGACAACTAAAACCCTTGACCTAATCACTGAAAGAATTAAAAGCAAACAATGTGTGCTAACCTCTAGGAACTAGGACTGGGGGTAGGAATGGGAAGGCCTCTAATTTTCATTTACTATTTCATACATCTTTTTTACAATAGATATATTTTTTGCAAGAATTTTGGTCTTTAATTAAAGAATTTTGACATTTAAATACTTTGCAAGTTTTGCTCTGATGAGATTCATGGGTGAATTCTCCTGTCTGTGTTTCCTGAACTACTGTAGGGATTCCTTGAATGATTCATCAATGCTCTTTCTTTGGCCATTGGTCTTTGGGCAGTTGGTGGCAAACAGTGAATATAGATCTGAAAAGTCTTGATAAATTCCCTAGAAAACAAAACTCCAAACAGGAGGGTACATACGGTTGAGAGGTGACTTGGCAGTCTGTAGAGAAATGTTTTGATTTAGAGTAGAGTGGGATGGCTAGGCCAAAGGGGACTGGTGCAGAGTAAAGGTTACATTTGTGGGTGGATGTCCTCCACCAGCGAACGGTAACGTAATGACTATGCGATGGGGCCATGTTGGAGACAAACTTGGATAATGATGTCAAAGAAGTGATCATCAACCAAATGAAAGTGGAGCCATCTCTTCTATTTCTTGACCTGGGGACAAGTGCAGTAGGCGGAGTCCTGCTGAACATAAGGCTGTGAGAGGGCCACCGAGGTCAGCGTTTGGTCAGGCCAAGGCAGCGAGGTGGAAGCGAATGGCTTGTAGGCGAGCCTCCCCGCCTAGACGGAACCACCTTCCGTTCTGCACTCCCTCCATGTCCTGTGCAGCATTTCAGTTTCTCCTGCTCTTTCCAGGCCCCGGGTCAATGTGTGGCTTAGGATCCCGGCCCCTCTAGCCTTGGCTCACAGCAGTACCTCCTCATTTGTTCTTCCCCTGTCTCTCCTTTTGTCTTTTCTTTAATCTATTCTTTATTTAGTACAGTGAACTTTTAAAATAATAAAAAAAAATTGACCATGACGATCTCTTGCTGAAAGTTTTTACTTGGAAAACAAATCAAAATAATACAAAGTTTCAGCGTCTTCCCATTATCCTTAATATATCCAAATTCCGTGATATGACGCAAGGGCTGCCGAATTCTGGCTTCTGCCCACTGTTCTTACATTCAATTTTGATATTCTCACACTTCAAACCAAATTGACCTTTTCAGGTTCCTCCTACACTATGATTTCTACAGTCCTTCCTGAAAACTGCTTATTATTATTAATATTATTGCCTAGAACTCTCTCCCCATTACTCAACCCACCTCCTCCACTACCTTTTCCCTTTTTCGTCCTGGCTAACTGACACACACTCCCCTTTCAGGTCTCAATGCAAGCGGAGCTTCCCCAAGAGGCTTCTATAGGTGACCTTAGCATTTCCGCCCCCATCAGGTCCTGCAACTCTCTGGTGTGAAAATATTTATTGAAAAAATATATATATGTATGTATTTATTGAAGTCTGTCTTCCTGATGAGAAGTGCCAAGAGGGGGCGTCGGCGTTTCTCATACCGCCACGGTGGCCTCCCTTCCTCTCCCAGAGGCGTTAAGTGTGCATTGGATTAATAATGATTGACAGAAGGAGCACCCTCACGCAGCAGACCTTCTTGTCACTCCGATTGTCTGCCAGGCGCCCAGACCTTGTTATCTCTGTTATAGCAGCTTTCTGAAGCTGAGCCACTCTCTGCCCCCACAGCTGTTTGAAGTCTGGAGTCAAGCCAACATGAGCCTGAATCTAAGAGAGAGAAAGAGGATAAACTCTTCAAGCCAAAAATCAAGGAAGTTGAGGCCGATTGGGGCAAAATTCGGAAGCAAATTACCAAATGCGTTATTAAATCACAGGGCCCATTTGGAGTCCAATGAGTTTTTGTTTTGTTTTGTTTTTAATGAGTTAGAAATGAATATTTGCGAGCACTTAGAAAGGAAAGAGTTGATCAACATGAGTCATCAGATTAAAAAACAGGCCATTTTTGCAGTTTTGGGTTTCGTGGTGACATTTTGAGAACCTTCCACTCTCCCCCTCCTATCTTGGATTCTGAATGCAGAAGTGAGGATAAAGATATGGGAAACACAGGATCAAGGTATTAAAGTCTGAGAGCCCCACACCCCCATACTCCTGTCCACCCATCAACAATGCAAAGATGTCTCCTTGGCCTCGCTGGGGAAAGCAGTTTAGACTTAAGGCTCTGGTGAGTTTTATTCTCCAGCCAGCTACCCCTCCCTTGCTTCCTTTTCTCCTCCCAGCCTGGAACTGGGATGGGTGGTCCCGCAGGGGACATCCTGAGTCTACTTCCCTAACACTTTAGATAAGGTAAGCCCTGCCCAGGCCATCTTACTGCAAGTGCTAGTGAAGAGCTGCACGTGGATCCTGATCCTCTCCATCAAGCGACCCTCCTCTCCACCGCATGACTGAATGGCTCCAGCTCTGGTCGGAAGCTGAAATAAAACCAGAGGAGTAATACAGGTTCTTTCCCTCCCTCGTGGCTATTAGCTCAGATGTGGGGAGAGTGAGGGGGTGGTGCTCTGTTTTTGGACTCCGTTAGCGTGACGTGTTGATTAGAGAACTCCCCGCAGATGATGATAGCTGAGCCCTCCTATGTGTCAGGCCCTGTTCTAAGAGCTTTACAGGAATTAACTCATTTAATGCTCGCTCAGCCCCTCCCCCCAGGTTGGTATGGTTTTGATCCTATGAGTTAAGTCTCGCATAGGGTAATGCAGCTAGTTAAATGCCGATGATGGAATTCATACCCAATGTCCGAGCCAGGGCTGGAGCCCTCACACATGATGGCATCACTCTGCTGTGCCCACTGCAGACCATCGGCTGAGCCCAGAACGAAGGTGGATTCCTCCACGGCGTCTGACACCTCTGAGATGTCTTTATACATACGATAGAAAAATATGGCTAATCAACTGCACAGATAAGAGGGTTATTATAACCGAATGGACCAGTCAAGACAAAGAATGCTGATCCTTGCCGTAGAGGAGGGAACCCCTTAGTGAGGGCATCCAGGACCCTAGTACTCTTACCAAATCTATGGGGAGACCCTGAATGCCTGAATCCAGTCCATAGAGACTTATAGAAGGGGCTTTAGTCCCAAAGAACAACCCCATAAGCACAGCTGTGGCCTACAGTGACACAGCAAATAATTTAGTCTCCCCCTTGCACCGAGATCAACAGGGAGATGCATTTTAAAAATAACTGACAAGAGCTTAGGTGGTATGAATTGTTTTTAAAAACTGACAAGAGCTCAGGTGAAATGATGGTATTAATTAGTTAATTGCTTTGACAACTAGCATTTACGGAGTGCTCACGACGTCTGCACTGAAGTGAAGGTCTTGTATGCCTTGGCGTAGAGATTCATGGGTCGAACCCATACTTATCCCTAGAAGCAGTTCAGAGCATCAGTCGCAAAGGCTCCTTTTACCAACTGCTTGTTAAATTACCTCATTTGCTATTTGCCCTGTTGACTGTTATGATTATATCATTACTGTTTTATAGATGAGAAAATAGAGAAGTTAAATTACTTTTCTGGATTCATTCTGCTCTCAGTTATTGGTTTCTAATGATCTGGACCCAAACATTCCTGCTACTAAAACTTCCTCCCAAGGTTACGCATATAATAAGGGGTCAGATCAGGGCTGCTCATTAGAAATATAGCGCGAGCCACTAATGAGAGCCATGTGGGTACTCTTACTTTTTCTAGTAGCCACATTAAAATGTAAAAAGAAACCAGTGACATTCTTTGAAGTCACATATATATTGTTTAAATGAATATCCTAACCCAATACATTAACCCAATGGATTCATTACTTCTAGATGATTCTCATTTGTTGAAATGATGTAATCCACACCAAGGTTCTTAACAGGCTCTTTTGCATTCTCTTTTCCACACCAAGTCGCCTATCTATTTATCGCTTCCTGAACATCTCAGGACGAGACACATTTCAAGTGTTCAGTAGCTGCCTGGAGCCCTTGGCTGCTAATGAATGGCCAGCGCAGGGCTGGTTTCACAGGGTTATTACGATTTAAACCTCCTGTTGGCGGGTGGGGGTGGGGTGGCGATTGAGATGTGAAGAGCAGCTTTGCTTTCAGCCTTTGGTTCTGATGCCTCTCTGCCCCCAACCCGCCTCGTTTGCCAGTGGGAAGGGAATGCTCAGCAACTAACTATCTTTCGGCTTATCTGGTGGAGCCCGTGTAGGAATTTCTGCATTTGGAGAGGACAGGTGTTTCCCTTGCAACCTTCCCACTGTCATTTCGTTGCTGGCAGGTAAGCCGGGACTTCATGTGTTTGATTTCTGCTTTGAAAATGACGGAAGTGGGTGGCGCGGCTTAAATAATGCGCTCCAAATACCAAATTGGGGGTGGAACATCCTGCTCGATGCAAAGTTCTGCCAGCTTAGGGTCCCTGGCTTCATTGATGAGAAAGGATCCTTGCAGTCTGTGGCCGCCCAGGTCAATGTCAGGGAAGGAAACGTTCTGGAGTCATTTTTTGGGGGGGCCACGCTGCCCAAGGGTAGAGGTAGAAGGTCACACACACACACACACACACACACACACACACCAGCCTCTTGAGGTCGCTTTCAAACAACCCCCGAAGTTCCACCCCCAAATTCCAAACCAGTTGCCCCCAATCGATGGCATCTGAGAAGACGCCAGGCGCTCGGGCCTCCCGGAGGTGGCGCTGCGAGGGTGCGGGAGCTCCTCGCCGAAGTCGTCAGAGCAGGTCGGAGGCGGGCTCGGGGTTCGCTCTTTTCTTCTTTCGAACTAAAAGGACTTGGGAAAGTCGTGGGCGCGGCCCCCCTGGGTCGCCAGCGCCGCGGCCGGGGGCAGGGGCCAGGCCCGGGCGGGAGGCGGGCGCGCCCACCCGGCGAGTCCAGGCGCAGGTGCAGGGGGCGGCCCCCCCGCCCCAGCGGCGCCCGCCCGCCCGCTCGGGAGGAGACCTCGCGGCGGCTCTCGGGGTGCTTTTCGCGGATGCAAGCGGTGCGTCCGGCCAGCAGGCGGAGGGCAGAGGAAGTGAGCGCGGCGGCGGCGGCGGCGGCCCGAGAGCGAGTGCGTGTGCCCCGAGGATGCGCGCGGGCTAGCGCCGGACCCCCCACCCCGCCGCGGCCCGCGTCGGGGCGCCCGAGCCCGGCCCCCCTGGAGGGTCGCGGGCCGCCGGAGCCCGGCCCCCGGGCCCCCCCGCGCGCACCGCCGCGGCGCTGCGACCCCGCGCAGGTTCGTAAAGTTTCCCGGGCTCGCGCCGCGCGCCCCGACTCGCCGACCGCAGCCCGGCCGGGGGCGTGGGGGGCCTGGGGGGTGCGTCCGGCTCTGGGGCGGGCGACCGGGTCTCCGCGGAGACACTTTGGCTTCGTCCCCGGGGGTGGCGCGCGCCCCGCGGGGTGCAGGGTGCGGGCGGCCCGGGGCGCCCCGCGCTGGGGGCAGTCGGGGCGCGGGTGGGGGCAGGGTTGGGTGGGAGGGGGTGCAAGGGCGTGGGGGGCGGGGTTGGGGCGCAGGGCCTGGGCACTCCCGCCCGGGCCCCGCGGAGGCGTTTCGGCCAGGGTGGCTAGAGGGGGCCGCCGGAGGGGGCGGCCCTGGCGCGGGGGGACCGGGGGAACCGGGGACGCGTGCGGTTGGGGGGCTCCGACAGCCCCGTAGCTGCGCGGGAGAAGGAGAGGGAGGAGAAGCCGCGGCTCGGACGCCCGGCTCCTCGCGGCGCTGGCGGATGCGGGGGGGGGGATCCCACCGCGGGCGCGCTCCTGGGGGGGCGGTGCTGGGCTCGGGGGTGCGGGGCCTGGAGGGGTGCCTGGGGCCGCTCGGAGTCTCGGGGGCCACGGGGAGGAGGCCCCCGGCTCCCGGGACGCGCCGAGGTCCCCGCCGGGCCCGGCAAGGACGCTGGGGGGGGGGTTGCGGGGGGGCTTCAGTGCGGGGTCCCGGCCTCGGATCAAGGGGGGCGGCGGAGCCCACGGGCGCGGAGCGGGGCGGCGGGAGCGGCGTGAGGAAGAGGAAATGCAGAGCTGGGGCGCCCCGGGGCGCGCGCGTGCGTTCGGGGCCGGGAAGGCGGGTGCGCGCGCGCGTGTGGCCGCGGGGGCCCCCGCACTCCGGGACCCCCCGCCCGGGCACCCGCTCCCGCCCGGGGCCCTTGGAAGCCGGCAGCTTCGGGCTCGGGTGCCGGGGTTGGGAGCTACGCGGACCCGAAGCCGCGGGGCTTGGCCTCCGGGGGCGGCCCGGCGCCGGGGGCCTCTGGACAGCTCCCCGGACGCAGGGGACCTGCTTTGGGATGCCCTGAGCCCCCACCTCGGGCGGGCTGACACCCCTGGCCTGAAGGAGGCCGACCTGATTCGTGATGCTTAAGATGCCAGAGAACCTGAGGCAAGGCTTCTGCCTCCGGAGACAGCGCCACGGGGTCCCCATTTAGGGCTGCCCGTGACCTGGGGGTGTGTGGGGGGGGGCAGGGGGAGAATTTCTGAGTGCTTTCTTTCCTCTTTTTCTTCTTCTTCTTCTTTTTACTCTAAAGTAAAAGTAACTCCCGACCTGCATTTATATTTCTGCTCTTTGAGGATAACTCTGGGATCTAGGGGGACTTGACGCTGCTCAGGTCATGATCAGGTGGAAAAGGCAGGCTGGTGGCAGCCCTGACTCAGGTCTGACCTCGTGGTGGGTGGCATTGGCCACCTCCACACCTACTGCCCGAGGTTGTCTCGAAGATCGCTGCCCCCCTGGTTACAGAGCCAGGGATTTTAAATCGTCTGTCCTCACAGAGCAGGCGTGTCCCCTGAGAGCCGACCTGGTCTGTGGTCAAATGTGCATGTTGCCTACTTTCCTACTAATTTATTCCTCAAAAAACCCTTTTTAACATTAGATAGACTGCTTGTCTTCGGCAGAAACTGTGAGGGAATGACCCGGAGTATGGGAGCTCCGCAGGGGGTTGTGTCAGGAGGGAGGGGACCTGGGGAAGAAGCTTGGTAGGTGTTGGGGTAAGTGGGGTGGGCAGCAAGCCCAGAACCTGGTCTGGTGGAACTGAGGACCTGGAGCAGCCACTGGGCTCTAGGGTGGGCGGCCTTACTGACCTGTGATGCCCCCCTCCACCTGCCCACCCTCCCCCATCCCTGTCCCACTTCCCCTGGTCTCACTGCTCAGCCCTTAACTTCAGCTGCTCTGACTGCCTTACCTTCTCCTTTTCACCAAGCTCTCTTTGCAGGCCCTTTGCACATTATTCCTTTTGCACCAGGAGCTTTTCCCTACATGTCCAGAAGCCTCACTCCTTTGCTTCCTCAGGTCTCTGCCCAGTCGTCAGCTTACAGGGGAGGCTTCCCTGATGACCTCATATAGAATAGTGACTTGCCACTCTCTGCTTTTCTGACCTTACTCAATTTTCCCTCGTAGCCCTCCTTACCCCTTGGCATTATACATTGATTTGTTTGATTATCGCGCATCGCTCCCACTAGATGGAAGTTCTGTAGGTTCAGAACCTAGACTGATACCCGGCGTAGTAGGTGCTCAGTGAATACGTGTGTTGACTGGCTGACTGAGAGATGCTTACTACGGGAGAGGCTCACCAGGGGAACATACCAGCAAAATATTCTAACATCAGCTGCAAGTGAGAAGCCCAGAGAACAGCAGCCTGTTGCGTTTTCTCCTCTGTCCCCTCCCCTGTGCCAGTCGCTCTTGCTGTGAAACGCTTTCTGCCTTAGAATCTCGGCCTGAAGCTGTGAACAGAGAGGCGATCCCTCAGGGGAGTGGTGAACAGGTACAGATCATTAATATGTAACCTCTCCAGATCTGGCGTTTGCTTTGTCACTGTCCTTGGAGAAAGTCTCTTGAAAGTGCGTGTTGCTTTAGCTAAAGGAATACTCCCCAGGAAGGGAGCTGTTACTGCGTGTGGGGGTGACATCAGGGACATCCACTGTATCTCACTCTGCTGTCCCAGCAGGTGGAACTGGGGGCAGAGGAGGAGAGGAGATAAGGGGCAGAGGAGAGGGGGGCAGCAGATGCAGGGGAGGAGAGGAGAGAAATGCCTAGGAGAAGAAGAAAGCAAGAAAACAGATGAGGGCCTTTACAGTGCTGCTAAATCATGAGCACTTTTTAAATTACAGTGTTGACATAGGACAATACTCAAGTGTTTTTTAAGTAATTTTCTCCCTTCGGGCGTGTGGTGTGAATTGGTGGGGGAGGTGGAGGAAGGCAATGCTTTGAAGCCGGTGCAGAGAGGATGTGGCTGGGGCGGGCCAAGGGTTCTGCTGAGTGCACACTTTGCTTATGTTATCGTCTCAACACCGAGGTCTGGAGGTAATCCTGCCTGTGGAGGACTTGCCCCGTCCGGATCTAAGACAGAGGGCACCCTTGAGGATTGCCACTGAAGCCTGCAACCACGTTTAACGCCTGAAACCAACCGCGAGGATGGTTTGTGAGACCTCCATTCTGTTGAATTTGGAAAGGTGCGGAGTTACTGCGTCCTGTGTACATCACAAAGCCCCGAGTGTTTGCTGCCGGTTACACAACTCCAGTTCTGCTTCCTTCTAGTCAACCGGTCCAGTGTTTTTGAAGCTTAGGGTTACAGTCCGGGAGGCTTAGGGTTACAGTCCGGGAGGGGATCGTAATGTATTAGGTCCAGCCAGACCCACAGTTTAAAACACGAAAGAGAAGAGAGTACAATGGAAAAGAGAGTGTTTTAGAAAGCAAACTTCGAATCTTAATGTCAAATGCATCACTTAATGGGGGTCTTGATAAAAAAAAAAAATGTCTTAACAATCCTGGAGGCCCTAGGAATCTCCACTTTAAACCCATTTTCCAGGGATTCTGATGAAAGTGGTCCACGAGGTCGTACTTTAGGAAATACTTAGCCCACCCCTCCCCGTACAAAATGCTTTTGGTTTTATCTCCTGCAAGGAATGTCAATTCCGGTTGTCGACTCAGATGCAGGAAAAGCATCGGCCACTGACTTAACTTTGAAATGCCGCCGTGTGCAGAACTCGGCGGTGTGCTGGGCCCTGACGAGGCCATTTTGGTGAAACGGGCAATCCCAGTGGCGTGCTTTTCACTCTAGCACATTCCTCTAGAATAACTCCTGGGCCTTGCTCCGAATACAACGAATATACTCTTTCTCCGGCCGACTTTTAAATGAGAGCTTTGGAGGTCTTTGGAACTTCGCTCGACGTTTCCTTTCATGTTTCACACCTTGTGGTCCACGGACTCAGGATCCTGATTATTTTAGGAGGCTGCGAAGGCGGGAGTAATCCCTTCGCTGCTGAGATGCATAATTAGATGAAGCGTTTTGGCTGACCTGCCTGAACCTGGGACTGGCCAAAGAGGAAAGAGGCTGTTCCAGATGTAGGATCTGGAAGGCCAAACAGCCAGGGGACAGAGTGTGGCTCTAGTGACACGTGTGTGGCCCAGGGAAGCCTTTGACTAGGCCTGGCGTGGTGTTTTAGGTGCAGCAGAGCCAGCCTGCGTGCACAGTACACACAGGGGTCGCCGTGGTCGGTTCCCTGGATAGTTTAGGTTGTCCTTGGGGTGACAATTGGAGCTTTCTTATCACAGCGAGAGCCGAAGCCCGCAAACCAGTGTTGTGACCCGTGGTGAAGCCGACTTGTGACTTAGTCATGCGTTTTCTAAACTTCTGCAGGGTAAGCCCAGGTACAGTTTGAGTGGCTTCGTCACTGGCCTAAAGCGGGGTGGACAGCAAAGTATCTGGTAGGCATCCGTGTGGGAGAAGGGCTGCTAGCTCATCAGGCAACGGCCTGGCATAGTGCTGAGTGGAGGAATTAGTCACACGTATAAATAGAAGGAGAAGATGATTCTCAGCCAGTGTCCTAGGCCCCCACAAACACTGGTTTCCAGAATCTGAGCAAGACTATTATTAGAACCTCAGTTTTAGGAATCGAGGCTAACGTTTGGGCTATTTCCGTTCTAACCATTAATGAAGGAAACAGAACAGTTCCTCAGTAGAAAATGCTAGAAAACATACTACTCGCTGGACTCCAGGACTGCTTGCTGTGTGTGCTGGGTGCGTGGCCCTTGCTGAAGGAGGCGCAGAGGTGCGAGGACACCGGGATCAGGTAAGCCCTGATGGAGCGCTGCCCCCGTGGGCGCGGAGCCACAGGGCCCATGCGACGTTTTCTTCCGGGGACCCACAGCTGGCTCCCCCTTCCCTCGTAGGCTGTTTTGGAAACGGTAGGGAATCGCCAGTGGGTACTCTTTTCCGATTTTATAAATGTGGCTTGGAGGAATGAAGCGTTACAGAGGAATCCGGAGAGTCCATCGGAGCTGACACCAGCTCTTCTGATTCGTTCCCCCCGCGGTTTCTTTCCTGTGGACCCGGAGGCCTTTGTGCTTACTTCCCCCGCTCCCTGGTTTTCTTGGACTGTCGTCCTCCGAAGCCGGGACCCCATGTTGAGCTCGGCTGCAGTGCGCCCAGGGGGCCTTTCACTCCTGTGTGCTGCTAGAGATGCCCTGGGTTCTGATGGATGTGCCAGGGTTGCCATGGCACCCAGGGATGTGTCTGCCACCGCTGAGGCGAGATTTTCACAGTCGGGGCCTGCCGCTGCGTATCTCCTCCCAGGGCTGACCTCCGAGCCCCGGGAATCAGTGGAGCCTTCTTCCAGGGACAGCATGCCCGTCACCCGTGCTCGTGATATTGAAGCAAAAAAGTTAGAATGCAGTTCATTAATAAAAAATGAGAACGATGCTCGCCAAGGAAAATAGACACCTCTTCTGTAGCAGAAACTTTTTTCTCTGCGGTGAGCCATGGTGAAAGCAAATGTATGGGGCCAGGTTGGGGGAACCAGCTGGGCTGAGGGAGCACACGTAACAGTCGCTTCCAGCTCGTCCTGACTTGCCACTGCTCCTGTCCCATAGTTTGACACCAGCCCAGCGAGCCAGAGGCTGGACTCCTAACCAGGATGGTTTCCCTCTGGGCGATGCTGAGGCTGCCGATTCTGTTCTTTTTCTCCTTGCAGACTATTGCCCATTTTTCTTGACCTTAACTTCAGGCTGTCCCGACCTCTGCATTATTGACATTCGGGGCTGGGTGTAGCGGGGGGGCTGTCTGCACACAGTAGGGTGTTTATGAGCTTCCCTGGCTTCTACCCAGCAGATTCCAGCAGTGACACCCAGTGGTGCCAACCAAACATGTCTCTGGACAGTGCCCATTGTCCTGGGGTGGGAGTGGGGCGAGCCCCGTTCCCCAGGGGAGAACCGCTCGCTGTCTGGACCAGTCCTGTGCTATGGCACAGGCTGGACTCCTGGCGGCAGGCCCTTGTGCCCCGTTTTCCATTTACCGGTTATTCCACAGACACCCACGTGGTGTGTTCCCAGGGGGGTGGTGTCACCCTGCACGCCCATTCGTTTCCTCTCTGGCTTCCTTCTCTCCTGTATTTATCTTCCCTGGTGCTCTGTGGCTGAGGAAGACTGTTAACCAGTGATTTCATGTCTCAGTTTCCTTACAAGGTCTTGAATTCTGGCCACTGGTTACTGCGTTGGCTGTGACCTGTGCATAGTGAGATGAGGAAGGTGGGTAAGGTAGGGGACCTCAGTGTGGCTCCCTCTCAGAGGCCTCTGTCACATCACTAAGGGACCATCTATCTGCCTGGGAGCAAGTGAGCAGGTGAAAAGGCCCCTGCGAGTCTGATGCGCCTCGGCCGGTTGGGCAGAGGTGGATGCTGACATCCCATTCCGTGCAGCCAGGATGGTGTGGCGAGTCAGGGAGGAGCGCGGACGCCCTGCTCCGTGGGAAGTCCTTCCCCACTCTGTCCGTCACATGCCTATCCTAGTCTCACCACATGCGTTTTCTTACGTAATTATCTGTCGGCCTTTTATTTACCTGCGCTGCTGGGTTGCTGTGCTGTGCAGAGCAGAGCAGCATCTAGTGGCTTCTGCTACGCAGGCACATCGCTGGCTTGCACGCTCGCCCTGTCCCCCAGAGCAGCAGCCTTGTTATAAGTCACAGCCCTACAGCAACCCTCCGCCCTTCCTTCCGCCCTTTGTGACTTTTTTCCTTTTTCGACTTTGCATTTAGAGAGCCAGCATTCGTGCTGTGGGGTTCTGTGGCTGAGCAGGACTGCATGAGCTATATTTTCCAGGCCGCTACACACAATTACCCTTAATTTCGAAGCGTAATACATTTCCAAATAACTTGTTTTCTGTTTTCGGGCTCTTTCACCCAAATACAGAGCCGCAGCTGGCTTAGCCCTTGGCCTTCAGGAGGCGTGTGGCTTGGGAGGCAGAGCGAGTGACGGGGCTTTGGTTAGGTGGCGTGTTTTTGGCCTGGTGAAGAGTGAATTCCAGTGACATCCAGTAAGGCTGGTTTTCCTTGACTCCTGCCCACCCTCCCTCCTGGCCTGCCCTGCCATTTCGTAGCATTTTTTATGGTGGACTCTGCCCTCATTATTCCAATTGTGGGCCACTCTGTGGGAAGTGACTGAGTGCTCAGACATTTCGGTTTGGGGGAATGGAGCTGATTCTGTCATACCCTAGTAAGTGTGTGCTGTGTGTGTGTGTGTGAGAGAGAGAAAGTGACACGCATGCATGCACGCACACATGTCACTGCAGCAGCCCTAACGATGAAAGGCCTGCAGAAGCAAAGAAACTGTCTTATCAGCCGTCCAACCCCCTTCTCCATGGTGTCACTTTTATAGCAAGTCAGCACGCATCCCGCTAAACCAAAACTTTCTCTCAAGGAATGAATGTGTTTCCATCATCTTTAGACTTTCTCTGCTGCCAGGAAGTGACTTGGACTCGTTAGAACTGTTTTCCCAATTATCGTCCATTCTTCAGTGGAGAGTTCTGAGAACATTTGCCTGGATTTATAGGAGAGAAGCACAATAAAGCTTTATTTATGAATTGCATGTTTTTTAAAAAAAGGAATGTGTGGCTTACACTGAAAAGGCATGTAAATATTTTCCAAATTGAAATAGTGCTGGCTTACAGCATCTGTTGAACTGTTTTATTCATTCATTCATTCATCAGCCGTCTTGATCACGTTTTGCGTTCTGTGTCAAGGCACTTGTTGGGCGTAATAAGACCCTCTTGATATGGGCAGTATGGGGAGGGGGCTCTGTGGGAGACAGACTCCATTAATAGTCAAAATGGAGTGTGAAAGTACATGTTTAGAGTGTTTGCAAATCACGGCGTCTTCCTTACTTAATCCTTTAATACCTCATGGTGACTTTGAGAAAGATCTCAAAGCATTAAGCATTAATAGTGAGTATTCAAGGAAAGAACATGAGGTGTCTAGAGATTACAGCAGTCAGGGTGGCTGGGACAAGGCCTGGAAGAGGCCTCGTGTCTCTCTTCTGGGACCTGGGCATTTGGGTTGAGGAGAAAGGAAAGCCAAATGATTTTAGGCAAGGGGAAGACAGAATTGGAATATAACTCCCCAGGGAACATGGAAGAGATGCTGTAGCAGAAATTAGGTGGGAGACCAGGAAAAGGTGGAAGCCCCTCCCTCTGGGTCTGCGCAAACAAACTCACAATCTGGTCAAATGCATCAGTAAACAAAGCAGTCGTGTGCTGTGCGAACGGACCTTGAAGGCAGGTTGCTCCACCCCTACCTTCCGTCCTGGGTAGTGGACCAATGTCCTCCCGTAAGGAGACAACTCCTAGACACCCCTCACCTCACCCTGCTGGGTGTAAGCCAGAGGGAAAGGATATTGACACATTAAAAAATAATTAAAAGATTTGGTGACTGGTTGGATTTGGGAGAAAGGGAAAAATATGAGTCTTTGGGGTTTAAAGCTAAGAAAATAGGTACTTGTTGGTTGAGGGTTCAAGGACCTTTGTGACTTTTCTTTCTGGGTTCACTTGGCATGAGCTAATTATCTCCCTCAGCCTCCTATTCACATCATTCAAAAAGGGACAATATAAGTCCCTGTCTCTGGGAGTTGCTGATGTAATTAAATGTGATCCCGACTGTAGAGAACCCTGAAAGTATTGGGTTGGATTAGCTATTATTATTAATGTTATTATCACTAATTCAGTAGTTTCTATGCAGATTTTTTAGTTCAAAGCTCCTGCTAAGACAGGCATTTATTGTTTCATCTTCTTTAAGAAGCCTAGGTCATTCCTCCGCAGATCTTGACGAGCTTGCGAGTTTGATTTATGTATCTTTCCTTCAAGAATACAGGAGAAGTAAACCTTTGAAATAAAGGTCAGGGGAAATTACCATCGATTGGGATGAAAAGAAGTGACATAATGAATCATCTTAGCAACTTGGGGTCCTATAAAAGCTCCTGTAAGCAGAGCTCTGTCCCTCCTTAGTTTAGAGTGAACCTGGGATTTTCCTGTTTTGTTATTATTTTACTTTGGGTAGAGAGTGAAGGTTCCTCAGTGGGGCTCATCCCCTCTCCTTTGGTTCTGGCCTTCCGGGGGGGCTGAGTGCAGTTGTCCAATGTGGGCAACAGCCCAGCGAGAACCTCCCAGTCTGTGGAGCAAACGTGGCAGGGCATTTGGCCAGGATGGCATTCAGTTGAGCTGGGTTTCACGTGATTATGTTGCCAGTCAAGGAAGCTCAGCGGTTCCCATAACACTTCATGGACATCCCTCTTTTGAATCCTTTGGAACTTGCCAGTAAGTTACGGGACTATTGAAATGTTCATTGGCAGGAGGATGGAAAGAAAGTGTTTTTTTTTCCTTTTTTAATCAGAGCCTATAAACCAGTTAGAAAATACTCACTCTGGAGATAAAAACAGGAAAAAAATATAGGCTGGCTATAGCCCTGAGTGTATAGACCTAGCATCATAGGTAGTTGGTCCCAGCATAATGCAACGGACCAACTTCCGCTTTCAAAGGTGTCCCCGGATGACACATCATATTATGACCACCTAAGCAGAAGCCACCTGTTTCTGTCTCCTCGCTCTCTCTGGCTGTTGGCAGTGTGTTTGGGTGCCTTTTCTCCTGGATGCGTCTTCAGGAAGGCAACAACTGGCTGACAGGCTCACCAGCTCATTAAGCAGTAGCTCATGGACCTGTCACTGGGTAATGGCTTTTATGGAATGGGCCAAAAAAAAAACCAAAAAAACCCTCCAATATAGACAGGAAACTGCCCTGCAGTGTGGGTGTGCGACAGAAACGTGCCAGTGGGAGCTGCTTCTGCAGACCTGAGCTCTGAAGGCGGGGACAGTCCCTCCAGCCCTCTGGGATTATAGCCACGGAGCGTCCCTTATCCGATCACTGTGTGCAAGGCTTGTTTGGTGCCTGACAAATCTCACACGAGCTTCAGACTAAGATAAAACTCCCAGGCACTGACTCTTCTCCCACGTAGGGTGATAGACATGGATTGTTCCGCTGCTAGATTGTCCCTTGTGTACCAATGGATGCCTCTTTGCTGTACTTCAGGGTTGGTGCGTGACTTTAAGCAGGATCCAGTGATAAACAAAGGTGTATGCCCCATGCAGAGGTCTGCAGAGCGAAACACAGACTTCCAGCACATCACTGGAGGATGGCATCCATACCAAAATGCATGTCAGTTTAACAGCGATTCAAACGTATGCCTTCTCCTTGTACCCATTCCACGGATGAGGAAACTGGCACGTCAGAGAGGCTGGCTGCCCACATCGCGTAGGCCACGTGCCAGGTGCTACCCTCTGCTGCTGCCAAGTCTCCATCGATCTGTCCCATTCCTGTTTGCCTCAGTGGAACCTGCCTCTTTGGAGCGTTGTGTTGAGTGGTCACGTGCTTGGTGAAGGACAGGGAACGATTCTCTGGGGGAGCTTTGCCTCTGGACAGTGTAAAAGAGCATAGTCAGGGCAAGAGACCCTTCACTCCCTGAGCTGGGGCCGACTGCCAGCAAGGTGGCAAAGGGGATGGCCACTGATGGCGTCTTCATTTATGTCCCAATGAGACGTCGTTCCCCTGTAGTGGACGTCGTGTTGTAATTATTGCTGACTTGTTTAGGGCCGTGTGAAAGCTCTTCAGATATGCTGCTATCAATTGTAGCAGGCGACAGGGCCCCCATAAAACAGTCTGTGCATTGACGCTGGATCCGAGCACGGTATGACACACCGCGGCGTATGACACTGTAAGAAATCATTGTGAAGATCTCTAGGCAGTTTTTATGTCTTTCAGATAACCAACAGGCTTTAGAGTAATTTTTCATAACTAGATCAATGCAAGGCCCAGAGAAATGGCATAATAGCAGATTTAATGTTGAATTTCACTCTTCTCTCAAAAGCCAGGAATTGCATTGTGAAGAGTTGGGCTCATCCATTTGAAGCAGTTAGTGCAAGAGAAGGAAAACCAGCATCAAACTTTAGTCTGGAGACACAGTGGGGCCTTCAGCTTTTAAAAGAGGGATCAGAGTGTATTTTAAATTTTTGATGGCTACCGTGGGTCTGAATTTGCCTCCACGCTTCGCTTTTTAAATCCTCTTTAATTCATTTGCTCATCCACAAATATTTATTGAGCACCTGCTATGTGCCACGAGGCACGCTAGGTGATGCATCAATAACAGTCAGCCTCTTTCCTAGGAAAGAAAATAGACCTGTTGCTGATTTCACAGGCTGCGTAGGCCCTGGTGGAGGAAATGGACGTTGATCAAAGGATCACACAGATAACTGTGGGACATATTAGTTGTGCCAAGGGCCGTGGAGAGGAGCTGGTGCAGGAGGGCCTGTGGCAGGGGATAATGTATTCGTGGAGGTTTGGGAAGAGGAAGAATGGACTTTACTGGGGAAAGAGTAGTCCCTGTGGATGACTGGCCTATGTGAAGGTCAGGTGAAGGGCGTGCTTGGATGTTGAAAGAACTGAAGACCATAGAGCCCCGGGCGGGGCGCACTCCAGGCCTGAATGAGACCGAGGAGGAGGGCGCATGGGCCATGGGTCTGGGCCTTTGTCAAAAGAGCAGTGGGGAGCCACTGACGTGTTTTCCCCAAGGGGCTGAAATGATCAGATTTATGCTCTTCAAAGATCTTCCTGGCTCCAATGGGTACATTTTTCATCGTTTAAAATCGGCCACAGTCCGCCTGCGACTTGTAGGATCTAACCTTTTCTAAAAGAATCAGTTTAGGCCGAGTGTCTCCTTCACACTGAAACGCCGTGTAGCCGAGTGATTTAGCATGGAGGTGGCAACCTCTTAAGATTGACAAAGCACCTGGGGCTGTGCTGCTCAGCCTTCCAGGGCCTTGGCATAGCGGGGACCAGAAACTGCGTTTCAGGAGTCTCGCCGGTGGTTCTGATGCCAGTGGTCCCGTCTCCACTTCGAGAAGCTTCATCCCAGAAAGGGTTAAGGAGTGAGAGAAGACGTAGGAACCTCAGGGTGAAACGTTATCAGGCAGCCGGCCCATCTCAGGAGGATGGACCCTCTTCGTTGCCTGGGCTTGAACGTGGACCTGTGCTCCTCGCCCCGGAGGCTTTTCTTCCCGTGCACTCGAAACACACTCTAAATCCTCTGAGAAGGATCTGATTTATTTCCCAACCTTTTCACAGGCAGCTGTTTCCTCAGATCTGTGGCTTGCTCCCTCCATATCTCTGATATTTTTATTTTTCCTTTTGTCACCATTCAACAAGAGTCGTTTCACAGGAGCCCTGGGTGAGAATGTGAGGCAGAGAGGCGGTGGGGACACCTTCCGTGCCATTTGCTTACTTTGCCCTTCAGAGGGGAGACTGAGCAGCCTGCACAGGGACAACCAAGTCCAACGTGCCACATAGTGGGTGTCGTTCAGGGACGTTCATTTACCAGGTGTCGCCTTTAGCTCTCTCATTCTCAGGTGATCTGTAAAAATTCTGCCCAGACATTGCCTCTCAGGGATGGGGCAGTGGGCTCACACTGTCCCCCAGTGAATACAATTGCCCAGGATTCCTGCCCAGGCGCAATCGGGGTGGAATAGGTGTTATGGGTAAAGTTAGAGCAGAAAACGCATCAGGCAGATTGGCAGGTGAGAAGAGAGAGTGAAGTGCACCCTAGCCACAGGTCCCACTGGTGACACAACTTCACAGTCACCGCCACTGAGAACCTTCCTGATTGCCTGGTACCCCCTCCCTGGACACACCGAGAGCCTCTCTGTGCTGGCATTGACCTCGCTGCCTTCCATTCCGTTCTGTGTGGTTTTTTCTGAGTGGACCGGAGGTCCTGAAGACAGATGTCCCCAAGGCCGAGCCCGTCACGGGCGCTCAGCAAACGTTTGCAGAGAGAAGCCCTGTCACACGTGTGCATGAGCACCGTGTCCCGCAGCCCTTTCGGAAGGGCCCTTTCAGATGGCTTTTTGGCCCCCGGTGCACACGTCAGTGATGCCTGTGGCACGTAACTCTCACTGTCCTCGGGTCTGCTGGAGACCGGCCCTGCCTGAGGTCACGGTGAGCGAGGCGTGGGCCACGCCACATGTCAGATGTGGTCAGGCAAACCCCACTGGCTCTGCAGTGCCCGGAGCCTGTGGTGGCAGCGGTTACCACTTTCCTGGCATTCCCCTGTACCCACACCTCCCCTGGATGTCGTGACCTTTCCAGAGGGGGGGCACCAACGTTTGCCTGCAGAAGTGATCACTCTGTGTGCGCCTGCTTGCAATTCCCTCCTAGTCCCTAGAGAACCTTTGGAGGGCAGATAGGAGAAGACGGGTCCTTGGCAGATGTAGAAAACATTTCTTGGCTCAAACCCCAGAGCTTCTGTCCCTTTTGTGCCTTTTTGATGGTTCGGCCAGTGCTGAACCTAAAGGGTAGGCTTCTTCTCCCTCCCTCCCTCCCTCCCCGCTGCCTGTGGGCGACCAGGCATCTGAGACACACACGGGGGGTTGGGAACTCTCCCGCGTGTGTGGTTACCCACATTTCACTTATTACATTCTGAGAGCACATTGGCCTTGGTAATTTATGTTTCTCGACTGTAATTGCACATTATTTTTCTAGCAGCTATCAAGGGTTTCAGCTTGCAATTGCAACTTGATAGGCGCCCTGGCTCTTCATTGCTGGAACGATTTAGCCTGATGCTCAAGTGCTGCGTTGAGCCTGTTTCTTTTAAGCCAAAGAGCACACGCCCAGGAAGCCTCAGACTTCAGCATCTGCGTTCCCTTCGGGCCTTTGCCCTGGACTCTCAGACCTTCCACTGCCCCTTTCTCCCCAATAAAATAACCGGACAACTCCCAGAGTCGGGGTTCTGCCCGCAGTTGAGAATGTCTGTCCCGATTCTGCATTCTGGAGCCGGAGGAAAAACCACAGGGTGGGTTTGGGGACCCACCGGGCCTGCGATGGATCTGATGTAAAACTCCATCCATCACCTGAGCTCGTAGGCACCTACTCTGAGCGGTGGGCTGCTGGGGACATTCTGGGTCTTGTAGACATAGCGTCAGCTCAGAGCCAGTGTGCAGGGGTCCCCAAAGGGGCTGATGACTTCCTTTCCCGGTACACAGTTCCCCCAGTCAAGGCTGTAGGTCCCTCGGGGGAAAGGCTGGAGGAAAGAGTAAGGCTCCCAGGTTTTGGCAGGGTACCCGGGGACCCAGACTTTCTTTCATTAAGAGGCTCCAGTCCGTGGGCTGGTTCAAGTCTGGGAATCGGAGGAGGGGTCGTGACTCTGCTTTTGTGATTCAGATTTGGCTTTTGTTCCTTTGACCTAGGGCTTTTCTGCTTCTACAGAGCAGGTGGGCATTGGGCAGGCTTCCTACCTGTTTCGTTTCTGGTCTGTGCGAATGCGACTATCCTGATTGCTGCTTTGACTCTGCCACTTGCAACCACACGACACTGGAAAGGGCTTCAGTAGGGCCCTTGCCCAGCTGCGGGCCTCACCCCGCTTGCTCCTTCCCATGTTTCTCTGAGCTGCTGTGGTGGTGGCGAAGGGTGTGCTGGTGACAGGGGCAGGAACTCCACAGATGGAGGTCGCAATGATTCATCCCCGACTCGCTGAGGGGAAAATCAGTAAGTTCTTATAGCTTCTGTTTCCGCTTGTATAAATGGATAGGGCGCCCATGTATTGTCACAACAAAATGAAAAATGTGCCAAGGCACAGAGTTCTTTGGCCCCGGCAGGTGTGCAGTGGATGGAAAGGTCACATGCCTTTGGATTCTCCTGTAAAACAGTGTTCAAGGCCATTGCTTGGTTGGAAGGGTCGGGTCAGGAGTTTCTGTACACTTCAGGTGTGCCGGCGACTCTGAAATGCATGGTTGCTTTTTAGCTTCTGTAGAAAAAGAAATGCCATTTCATTAGAATATGTCATGTCTACAGAAAAAAAATTCATGACATTTTCTGTTTTTCGCTTTATGGCATAAAATTTCAAGTTCACTCTTTCTCCGGTTCCAGAGTTTGACTCCTGGGTCTTGTTTTTCTCTCTCTAGAGAAAATAAGTCTGTCTGGGATGGGCGCCTTTCTTAGGACTCCCCTGGGGGTGTGGGGAGTTCCGTTTGGGGGCTACATTTGTAGACTTTGCTTATGAACTGATTCTTCAAACACCGGATGCCAGGGGAAGGGTGACACATCAGAGTGACTCTGCTCCCTGCAGGGGAGGGGGAGGCAGCCGTGGACATGCCTGGGACACGGTGTGGACATTGCCCTCCGCAGGCACCAACTACTGTCGCTGTCGGCCAAAGGCATTTCATGGAAGCCATGCCCCTGAGCTCAGCAGGCTCCAGTGGCCCGTGCGTGGAGTTCGGGAATTGAGAGGGCTGGGCTCAGTCCCAGAGCTGACACCAACTGTAACCTGTGGCCCTCAGTGGCCTCGGGTTTCTTAGCTGTCGAATGTGGATGGAAGGTGCTAGACACAGCAGATGGAGCCTAAGCAAAAAGCCAAGGGCCAGTCAACTGCTTCAGAATCGTCCTCTCACCAGTTAAAACGACTAGAATCTAGGCCCTCAGCAACAGAAATTCTGATTCTGGGTGAACCCCGGGATCTATATTTATGCAAAGATCCCCCCACCCCCGCCTTCGCTGAGTGTGACATGACGCTCCTTTGGGAGGGCCTGGCTGACTGTGGTTTCCTCTCTTCCCTGTAGCTGCGCTCTGCATCCTCCTTTACAACCGAACGTTCTTAAGTCTCCTTCAGAAAGCCTGCTGCCCCCATAGAGAATTAGTTCATGCCTCTGTGTAAAAAACAAACAAACGACTCAACAACTTGTGCTTGTTTACCTTTCTGTCTTCCCTGTTGGCCCAAGAGCTCCAGATCTGAGGATGCTACCCATTCGTCTTCGTTTCCTCTGCACCCTGCCCACTGCCTGGCAGGTAGGGTTTGGCCAAAGGGGTTGGGGGGTTTCAAAGATGTGGCAAGAGGGGATTGCTGGTGACACTGAAGATGGGCCCTTCTCTGCCCGTTGGTACTTCTAGGAAAGATTTAAGAGAATTTTTTTAAAAATCCCTCCACCATGATTGGGATTGCCCATTGATTTACTAATGTCTGCCAGCCCCTTCCTCACAAATATCTGACTGTTATGGCGCTAACTACATTCCACCCTTTAGCCTTGAGACCCCCCAGAATAGACCTGGAATCACTGAGGGAAGTGGGGGGAAGAAGACAAGTTGAAGCTTAGGTGTTTTACAAATATGAGTATTTCCAAGACATGGTCCCTCCCTGTCCCTCCTCCCTTCCCCAGTTGAAATGACAGCCAACCAACAGCGTGTGTGCCGAAACCCTCCCCTGGATGCAATCACAGAGAAGAGGAAAGTGGAGTTCCTAGTTGCCCTCCCACTCAGAGTCCCGCCCTCCCACGCTGTCGCATCCCTGAGCTCTGCACTCTGCCAAGGCTGCGTCTTAGTTAAACGCATTCGGATGAGGATGAGGACAGCCTGAGGGAGAAGGGGACCGCTTCGCCCTACGAGGCGCATGAGCACCGTCCGGTTGCTGTGCTTTGCTTTGGCTGTCGGATTCAGCACAGAACACTCAATGGAAAGTAGGGAGCTCGTCTTCTGAGCAGCAATTAATTTGTGTATCGCTCTGCTTTCATCTGCTGGGTCTGTGAATTTTCAGAAACATAAAGGCTGAAAAACATGTCCTGAGGGTCTTTCCGATATGCCTCCTTCTCGCATTGTTTTGATCTTCAGGGTACACAGTGACTTGAAAAAGAACCAATGTTATGAAAAGAAATGTCACCACAAGGTCTGGCTCCTGACTGCTGTGTGGGTGACACAGCTGAGACAGGGCTCTGAGCATGTGCTCTGTCGCTCACGAGTTGTGCCCAGTCCCAACCAGGGTCGAATGCTCAAGATGGC
The DNA here is from genome assembly GCA_030015415.1 of Cynopterus sphinx. NCBI lineage: Eukaryota > Metazoa > Chordata > Mammalia > Chiroptera > Pteropodidae > Cynopterus > Cynopterus sphinx. The sequence goes on from CM057391.1 coordinate 4,113,529, forward strand.
TGAGAAGCACCAAAGCGGATTCATTAGCCTGAGTGTTGAAAGCTCCTCTGAAGAGTTATTTTTGTGTTCATACAATTTTAATATTTGGGAACAGGCTGTGCCATTTTCCAGGTGCCAAAAGTGATCACTCCATTTTTTTTTTATTAGGTGCTATTTTAGCTTCAAAAATATTTTATTTTTTAATGCACTGCATGGTGCCTTTGACCCAGTTCTTTCCCCTGGGAGGTGTGTCCTAAAAGGATGAGGTTTATGATATTAATAAACCTGGAATATTAATTCCTTTAAAATGAAATCACTGACCCCATCCTCCTTTGAGACACACACACACACACACACACACACACACACACACACACACCTTCTCAGACATGCATCCTTTATGTTAATAAAATGCCTTTAGACTACATATGGGAAAACTGGGTTTTCTCCCCCTTTCAGCTGGAGAAAGAATGTATAGAGGCCTCGTGGGCCACAGTGGAGTGACCAAGGCCTCCAAATTGGCTGGCCTGGGCAGTGCTGTCCTGCTGCTTCCTTGAGTAGGACTGTCATGCTCATGATGTGCCATGAAGGGGGACCACAGGCCTTGCAGAAAGGCGTGTAACAGTCACAGAAGCGAGCTGTCAGCAACCGTCTCCTCTAACTATAATTTGCCAGAGCCTGGAAATGAATAAGCGACAGCTACGAAAAGGGCTTTAGAATAATTGCAGCTAAAAGTAAAAACATCATGGCAAAGGTGTGATAGACTCCCACTTGTCCTGGTTTCCACTCATGAAAGGGCAGAATGTGTAGGGTCCAGGCGGTGTCTCCGAGATGGTATCCTTGTTGTTTGGTTTTTTGACTGCTCTACCGTATCCTTCATGTGTTTTGCCATCACTTCGTGGCTTTGGTTTTGCTGACATTGAGGGAGGGTGACGTTACGTTGGCCTGAGTTGGGGTACGTTTTCAGCACTGGTTGCTGCTGACCTGGGGTGAGGTGCCCGGGGGTTATTTCACCTCAGGTGCTGAGTTCTTCAACCTGAGCTTTTTCTGGAGAGGTTGAGTGGTTGGAGCACACGGCCTCAGTGGTGTCTGGGTGCCATCATGCCCGTCATGTGCTTTTTGTGGGTATTAGTTTTAGAATTTGAATAAGTCTTAGCCCAAAACATATCTTAAAAAATGTCTCTTCTTCTCTCAGCTAACACAGCACACCCTAGAGATTTTTTACCCCCTGTACATCGAATGGCAGAATAGTTGTCTGTATTGGCAAACCATTTTGTTCCAAATAAGTACACACATTAATTTGTTTAACAGAGAAAAGGAGTTGAAATTGCTGAACTTGAGAGAGAATTCTAAATGCTGTTTTTTCCTTGCAAAGTCACAGAGTCACTTCCATGCCCTTTGTCATCTCTGATTTCCAGGGGTGATTTGATTCCAGTTTCTAAAATGGACCCCTTTGTTTGCACCATGATCCTTCCTGAAGGAGATCAGGTTAGCATTTGTAAAGGCTAGTGTGCGATTTTTCAGGAGAGAAGATAAAGAATCTTTTATTGAAAGGATCTTGGAGATCTAAGTTAATGTTTCCCAGTGTATGGCAGTGAAGCTAGGTGTTCATGCTAGCTTTTAAAATATATTTAAAGAGCAGCAAGAGAAAAGCAGTAAGTTACCTACAAGGGAGCCCTTGTAAGACTGTCAGGTGATTCTGAAAAGAAACTTTGCAGGCCACAAGGGAAAATATTCAAAGTCATGACAAGCAAGGACCTATAACCAAGATTACTCTATCAAGCGAGGCTGTCATTTAAAATTGAAGGAGAGATAAAGAGCTTCCCAGACAGGAAAAAGCTAAAAGAGTTCATCACCACGAAGCCAGTATCACAAAAAATGTTAAAGGGACTTCTTTAAGAAGAAGAAAAAAATGATCAAAAATATGAATAATAGAATGGTAATAATTATATATCTATCAATAATTACTTTAAATGTAGATGAATTAAATGCTCCAATGAGACGATAGGATGCATAAATGTGTAAGGAAACAAGACCCTCACATATGCTGCCTACAAGGGACTCACTTCAGACCCAAAGGCACACACAGACTGAAAATAAGAGGATGGAAAAAGATATTTCATGAAAATGGCAACGGAAAAAAAAAAAGCTGGGGAAGCAATCTTTACACCAGACAAAACAAACTTTAAAACAAAAGCTATAACAAGAGACAAAGAAGGCCCAGCAATTCCACTTATGGGTTTTTAACCAAAGAAACCCAAAACACTAATTCAAAAAGACATTTGCAGGTATATGTTCACTTCAGGATTATTTACAGTAGTCGAGATATGGAAGTCACCTGGGTGTCCATCAATGGATGAATAAAGAGGTGGCACATATCTACAATGGAATATTACTCCGCTATAAAAAAAGAATGAAATCTTGCCATCTGCAACAACATGACTAGACGTAGAGGGTATTAGGCTAAGTGACATGAGTCAGACAGAGAAAGAGAAATGCAGTATGCTTTCTTTTATTTGTGGAATCTAAAAAACAAAATGAACAAACAAAACAGAAACGAACACATAGATACAGAGAACATTTTGTTGGCTGCCAGATGGAAGGGGCAGGGGAGTGTGTAAAAAAGGGGAAGCAATGAAGAAGTAGAAATTGGCGATTGCAGAAGAGTCGTGGGGATGTAAAGTACAGCATGGGGAATGTAGTCAATAATGTAGTCGTAACTATGTACAGTGTCAGATGGATATTAGATTTTCCAGTGATCACTTAGTAAGCTATATAAATGTCTAACCACTATATTGTACACCTGGAACTAATAAAATATTATATATGGCAACCATAATTGAAAAATAAAAAATTATTAAAGGTTAAAAATATATTTAAACAATCGTTTATGCATTTTAGAAAAAGTATCATCTTGCTTAGGATGCGACTAAGGTAAAAATAATCTAAAGAGGAATACTGAGTGTAATAGGGCTGGAAATGGCCTTTGGAAAGCTAGAGTTTGGGGAACAGTGTTGTAAGCCAAAGCCTGCAGTTTTGCCTGTGATGAGGCGAGAGAGACACCAACATGCCAGAGTCTTCTCACTGGTAACGTTGACACTGGAATCCCAAAAGAGCGTGTTAAACTTTTGTGGGTAATAACAACAATACCGAGGTGGCCTTTTAGTGAGTATTTACCGTGTGTGACTCAGAGATTTTTATGTTATCTCATTTAATTCTCGCTACAGTCCTTGGACTTAACTACTGTTAATATTCTTATTTTATAGATAAGAAAACTTAGCTCAGAGAGAATCACTTGCCCAAGGGCCTAGAGCCAGGAAAGATGGACCACACATTGACTGGTCTTAGGTCAATGACAACAGCTAACATCAAAGAAGGCCTTCAAGAAGGGTCCTTTTGTTAGGAGTTTATTTAAAGGCCTGCAGAGCAAATATTTATCACGGTCTGAACTGCTAGGCACTGGGGGCCCAGAGACCGGCCTGGAGAATGTGAATTAAGGGTTTCATAGCCTTGAGGGCGGCACTCAGGGCTTTCCTAGGTTAATTCTCTTTATAGCGTTAAATGTGGAGAAGCCTGCAGTCAACAACCTGTTTTCTTCTGTAATATTGGCGAGTTTTTCAAACTCAGTTAACTACAGGCTCCCTTTTCTCCAGTCAAATCTGTTAACGTTTTGCAGAACCCATATTCTGTAGTACACCCATTTGGGACCCAACCTAATTCTTTTCACTCATTTTGCACATGAGAAATCTGAGGTCCATGATGACCTGGCCAACGTCAAAAGCAGTTGTCAGATGTTGTGTCATTAATTCACTACTTCAACAGGTATACATCTAGGGCATCCCAGGGGCCAGGCATTCTAGGAAGCGGGGTACAGTAGTGAACAAGTAGATAAGACAAAGATATCAGAAGATACATCAGTGATTATAGATAACAGTAAATCTGTGAAAATCGGAAACCCTTCCTTTTTCTGCATCTTCTCAAGACAGAAGGCATGCCTTTTTCATGTTTGTTTTCTCAGTTTCTAGCATAGGGCAGGAATGCACTTTTAATACATATTTGTTGAGTAAATGAATGAGTTTTTGATGATTTGGGGGTCTGTTTTATGTTTTTGATGATCTGGTGGGTAACAGACACCAGAAGTTTAACCAAATTGTTCTGAGAGGCCCCCACAACCAAGAAGAAGGGGTATTGGTCCCCTCTGTTAAGAAGCCCAGTTTTGACCAGAATTGACCTCAGACAGTCATGAGAAGACAGGTTATTCATGAAAGAAGTCATAGTTGGAAGCCATCTTTATGGTTTCTCAGCATTACTGAATTGTTTCATTGGCTAGGATTTTCGGATCACATCTGTTTTTTCACTCCTGGTCTTCGGCCATGCTGCTAATGTGCCAGAATCTTTAAGGCTCTACGCAAATTGCCAGTGTTTACAGACTTCTGGGAGGGTGAGGTTTGTTCAGCTATAGCAGAGGCAGGACACAGGATCTTAGCGACGGCCGGTCCTTCATGGTGTGACTTCGTGGTAACTGCTGTGGGCACACCATGGCCTTCTGAGTGTCTGCCCATGACTGATGATGGAAGGGCGCTGAGCTTGCTTCCTCTACATTATACGCTTCAAGCATGTGTCAGTACAGTAACCTGGGTCTGTGGGTCCACTGACTAGAGGTTCTGCACTGCCCAAGTCATCAGCACTAGTAGGAAGATAGAAAGTCAACAAGGCAAACGACTTTCCACTCACATATCTCCCCCTCTAAGGGATTCGTGGGCGAGGAGGACTGTCATGTTGTGGAGAGGATGGCAGTCTGATGCTGCTCTTATGCTCATGGCTCTTTACAGTTTGCTCTGTTGGCCTGGGAAGGGGGAGAGCCATTCTGAACCCTGCTCTGTGTTCCACAGGGGACGTCCTGCTGCTGAGGGGACCCCCTTCCCATGGGGTCCTTGGGTTACCCCCCAGCATGGCCCTCAGGAGACACTCCCCCAACACTTCATCTCACGCAGATTGTTTAGTTTAGGAGAATGACATCGCTGATTTCAGAGAGGGATATTTTAGTGACTAGAAGTGCAACCCCTCCGGTAGGAGGCACTTCTCTATTTTAAAAGAAAAGAAAAAGAAATATATCTGACATCTGTCAAATTCATTCCTAGATTGCTCACGGAAATCTAGGTTTCCCCAAGAGGGGATTTCTCTCAGAAGGAATTGATTATTTCATTCTACATGGCTTCAAGGATCATAGTAAGATTGGACTTTTATTTCTGGGGAAAAGAGGAAGGAAAATACTTTTAGAAGTTAGGTAAAGAGACATGGGCTTGCTCGTATGCGTAGGAGTTTGCCGTCGGCTGTACGAGGAATTTTGACTACGAAGAGGGATGAAATGGTGGCATGTGTTCCTGAAGGGAAATGGTGGGCTTTTCCTCTTCTGCATTTTTAGAAAATCCTCGACAATGTGGAAGACATTAGTGCGGGGCAAAGAGCGTGATTCCTGGAGCCCAAAAACGCCAGGCCTCAGTCCCACCTACTCCATCTATTAAGTGTGGGGATTCAAGCAAGTTACGTGATGCTTTCAATCTCGATTTCTTCATCTCTAAAACCCCTAGAGGATGCTATGCCGTGCTCAACAGGCCAGGCTCATGGGGAGTGCTCAATACATGTGGCTTTTATTAGGAGCCATAAATAGCAAAGTGTCTGAATGGTGGCCACCACACCTGGTGCCCTCTCAGAGCCTGGGACTTGATTTAGGGTGTCCACATGCTTGTCTGAATTTTTTTTTTTTCCCAAAGAAATCTAATGAATCAGTACAGGAATGCATTTTGGAATTTTTCCAATCAGTTAACTAATTCTAAAAGCTTTTTCCTAAATAGGAAATCGGATGTTGCCTGCTCCCTCTATTCGTACACCTGTTTAAGCATTTAAAAATCCACGGAAACATTTGAAACCATGAAAGTCCATTGCTTCATGACTACACAAAGTTCCCTAACAGTGCTGTATATTTCTGCCCACAGCTGAATCCTCGCCGAGGCAGGAAAACCACCAGCTTCTCTATTAATGCTGTTGATGTGTTGAGACTTGTACCTTAGGCTAAAAGGAAGCACAGATTTTTGGGGGAGAAATCGAATAAATTAAGTCAAGAATCTGCAACCCCTTGGTCAGAGAGATGTAAATTCTTTGTCTAAATTCACAGGACTAAGCCTCTTCTGGGGCTGGAAAAGACTGATAAATAATGCAAACTCGTTTCCTAATGGAATTTAATTCTCTAGTAATCAATACATATTGTTTGCTTGCTTTGTGAAATTGTTTCAAGTGGGGGGAAAGATGAGCCTGTGGTGTTGAATAGAGGGAAGCTAATTTTCTGATGCTGGCATTGGCTTTAATCTTATTAGCCAGATGTTCTCAACATTAGAGCGAACCAGTCAGACGAGGCCGCAAATATCTCTGTTGCTCCATGCAATTGGATTAGGAACTGCGTTCTTGAAAGGCCACCATTGGTATGGGGACAGAGGCACCTCTCCTCTGTGTTTCGGGAGCCTAAGTTGGCTCTTTGATCTCACTCAGGTCAGAAACGCCACTGCCCCTCCCCTGTGGCTTCAGCTCCTTGCGCTTAAACCCCAGTGCATGCGTAAACTCCAGGCTCAGGGGCCAATTTTGGCCAGTGACAGCGGTTACCCCTCTGGCAGGCCCTCTCCTGCTGCTGTGTGAGGCAAGGCTCTTTCATCCGTGCCTGTTGGGAGGGCATTCAGAAAAATTTATTGCAGCTCCCTGTTTTGATAAAGCCTTGAATTTTCCACCCTTTCCTTTTGCAGCTTCGTGCATTTGCTCCATATTCAACGCCAGAGAAGCCAGAGTTGAATTGAGACGATAGGTTCAGAACAGCCTGGGGTTTAGGAGATGTGACTGTACTAGGAATCTCCAGCTTTGAGTTTGCTTAGCTGTGAAATCTGGAGAGCTGTCCGCACAGGGGAAGATTTATAGCATCTGGCGGGAGAGTGTGGTGGCCCCAATGAGCTGTGATATTTTATTTTGATAAGGTGCTTGAGGAGATTGCCAGATGAAGAGCAGAGAAGGTTTCTGAAGGGTAGAAGCAATCGTAAGCCCTCCTGGCTGATGATTGCAAAATGTGTGTGCACTGAGAGATCCAAAACTACGTGGTGGGCAAGGTAGAATAGAGTCCAGTTGGCTAAAAGGAGAAAATGAGGGTGGGGGGAAGCTATTTGAGAGAGAACTTGGCATATATTTGGTATTTGTGTCTGTTTTTCTCTGGAAATGGGCTGATGTGTTGGCAAGAAGCTTCTGGCTGTTGTCAGAGATATGGACATCTGTGCTCCTTTGCAGAAAACTCAGGATTCTGACGTGGCTGGTGGGAACTATGCAACTGCCACTCTGCCTGTCTCCTCATTAGGGCATCGGCCTCTGCTGCTCAGAGCACTTTTACAGGACGACGTGGCTTCTGGCTGTGCACTTTGCTTTTGCACACCACGTGGCAGAAGCGATTTTCCAGGAGTGGAATCTAGGGCTGTCCTACAAGCGTGCGTACTCGGGCAAATAGGCTTTCCTTCCTGGCTGGAAATAAGAATGAAAGATGCCAGGTTAGCAAGATAATTGTGACGCAGGCCTCAGCGTATCAGTGACAACGCCATAAAGGGGTGTAGTTGTCATTGACTTCAGAAGCCAATGGGTCCTCCTGGGCATCAACATCTAGGCAGCATACAACGCATCTTCTACCTGTCGCCTTTGAGCCAGATGCAGTCACAGGTGTGGCCACAGGCACGGGAGACATGGAAACGGCATTCAGCCATGTGCTGTGGAGACACAGTTGGTTTCCTGAGTGTACAGCATCATCGCTGGGTGGCCCCCAATGTTCTCCTTGGACATGTGTGGATCCAGGCTTTGTGGGTCTGAAGCTTACGCTGGTTTGGGGCTCACTTTAGAAAATAGCACAACATCAGTTACTCTGTGAACAGTTACTGTTTTTAGAATGAGAATGAGAAGGACCCAATCGGGCGACAGGTGGTTAAGGTTCCTTAGTGCCTCTGTTACCAGACATCTTTTCTCCGACTTGCATCCGAGCCGCACAGTCCACGTTTGGGACCCATCCCCACAGCACTCGGTGCTGGCGAGGCTGTGCCCGCAGAGTGAAGGATGCTCCAGCCTTTCTGGGCAGCTGTTTGGCTCTCTGCGCTGAGAACCCATGACCCGTCCTGTGCTGTGATGCAGGGGCCTTACCTCTGGGCCTCTGGGGGCCTGTGAAGCGCTGGGGACACGGGTGTGGATGCAGATCTAGAGTGATCAGAGCCCGGCCACCGTTTACTTCACATTCTTCTACTTTTCCAAACTGAAAATTCCCTCCATGTATAAAACCTGCTTTAAACCTGCTTAGCATAGAGCCTGGAACTTAGTAAGAGCGTGACTCATATCATTTATTTTGTATTATCGTTCATGATAGGCAAAGATTTGGGTTTGAAGATGCTCGATCTACATTATCATATGTTAAAATAAATGAAAACATTCTGATCTTCCAATGACAGGTTAATACTTAAATTACGTCTCCATATATGAATTATTATTGTAATTACAAATGAGAAAACATTTTATACAAAGAAAAATGCAGATAATACATGAAAATAGAATGATATGAAACAATATCATATGAATTATGTAAATGAGTAAATTTAAAAAAACTGACATTTATGAAGACGTTAGCATTGGTCATATCTGGATGATAGACATGCGACCAAATTTCATTATCTTTATAATTTTCTGCATCTCACAAATTGCATGTCATTTTTTAAACAATGGTGTTACTGATTCTCCCTTACAAATAGCAGCATTGCAGCCTAAATTTGTACCATTGAATATGGTACCATTTGCAAAGTGCTGTCCTATCAAATTTAATTGTCAAAACAACCTTGAGAGAACAACAAAGAAGAAAAATTAAAATTTTAGTGGAAAAATACAAAACGAACTCATGCAACCACCAAGCATTTTGAATTTACTGAAACGGCCAGAAAAGGTGGTCACAGAAATGCCCGCTTCCTTCCTCATGCTCCCCCACTTACTTCTGCTCTTCAAGCATGGTGTCGAAGGTAAAAATACTGTCCCCTTCTCAAGTAACATCATTTTCTGTGTAGGTTTTTCATTATAAGTCTTTTAACAGTATTGGTTTGGATTAATTTTTCACAGAAGTGCTAGACGAGAGCTTGGAACCCTAGCCCCGTTTTACCAGAAAAAGCTTTCTGCATTTCGGCCAAGGAGTTTAGAAATGAACTTTGGGTCAGAGCCTGCCCACCTCCTGTTCAGCCCCCAGTCCCTGTGCTCCCCACCGTGCCCTCCCCTGCAGGCCCAGGTCTTGGAGGTGGGGAGCAGGGCTTGCTGGAGGAGTCTTTAGGGTCATGGGGCTAACACCTCCTCCTCATCAGATCACCCTGAATGCTCTTCTGCCCTGGCTGACCGCGTTTGGGACCTGGCTTCTGTCTTGTTCCAAGGGCCAGAATCCTCACTAGAGTAACCCCCTGAAGGGTGGGCCCTTGGTCCTTACCAGCCTCTCCCTCCCTACCTCACTGACCCTACTGCAGAAGCTGAAGTGAGCCCCCGCCAACCCCAGCCTGTGACTGGCACCTCCTCATCAGACCTGCATGCAGACTTCTCGTATTTCCACTGCCTGTCTGTACCCGGGGATATTGTGTGTTCCCAGTTCACCCTCTGCACTGGGCCTGCCTGATGCTTCATAGTCCAAGTCTGGTCTCTCGATGCTGACCCCGTTACATGAGCTGACCCCAGCGCATCCTTGGCGTGGACGTTCAGCAGGTACGGAATTCTGCTGCTGCAGCGCAGTCCCGTCCAGCGACCGGAGCCGCCTTTCCCTCTCTTGCAGCCTTGCTCACCCCTGGGGCCTGGGCAGATCTAATTCCGGGGCCTGGACTCTCCCACGGGCTGCACCTTCCTCATTGTGCCGAACTGGGCCAGGTCACCAGATGCCGCGCTTCGCAGAGACAGGCTGCTTCGCAGGGGCTAACCTCTGGGAGGACAGCAGAGCCGCAGGCTGCAGGAGGGGCTGGAGGTTCGTGCTGAATCTCTCCTTAGGGGTAGAACACTCTTAATTCAACTTCGAGAAAGTGCAAAGCATGGTGCACTTTCTACCTGTAACAGGCGCGGGTCTGGGAAAGTGTTTGAGGTGGGACTTCTCAGTTTTCCTCCCTGCCAGGCCAGTGGGGGGACAGTGTGGAAGGGGGAGGGTGGGCCATGAGAGCCTGCACGGCTGTGTCATTTTCCTGGAGCTGCCTTGACAAATGGCAGCCAACTGGGCAGCTCGCAGCAGCAGAAGTTCGTTCTCTCCCAGTTCTGGATGCGAGGACCGTGAGATCAAAGTGTTGGCTGGAAGTCTCCGGCGGAGGCTGCTTCCTTGGCCCTTCTGGCTCCTGGTAGCTCCTCCTCCCCTAACTAATTCCTTTTCCTAACTCCCCCTCCACTTGGCCACCTTCTCTTCGTGTGCCTGACATCGCAGGGCGTTTTCCTCCTCTTATTAAATACACCTGTCATATTGGATTCACGTCCACCTTGTGACCTCATTTTAGTTTGTTTACATCTGCCAAGAGCCCATATCCAGGTAAGGTCATCCCAGGGGTGAGGACTTCGGTGTAACTTTGTGGGAAACACAGTTCAGCTCATAAGAGCTGCCTATCGTCCGAGCCTGCTGCACCTGCTACACGGTGTGGCCACCAGCAAGACGCTTTGGGCCTCAGTTTCCTTGGCCATGCGTACAATGGAGGTGATAACAGTGCCCTCTTATGAATTAAATGAGAATTAAGTGAGATAATGGTCGGGGTGGTATCTGGCTGAGTGAAAGTGGACAGCAGGGGTTAAGTTTTATGGCCAGGCACTTCCAGGCCTTGGACTTTACAAGCCAGTTCACTGAGAAGGGGAGGAAGTGGAGGAGCCACCAGGTGACAGCGATGAAGCAGAAGGTTAACCCTGTCAGCGCTGTGGCTCAGATTCCTCTGCACACAAGCGTTGTCTCCGAGGTTGTCGTCAGCCCCAGTTTTGCTCCAGCATCCGCTCAATCGAAATCTCCTACGTCGCTCTTTAAAGTGGATGCAAAGTAACTGTCTTGGGCAGAAGTTCGAGAGAATCTAGGTCTCAAGCCCGACTGGGCAAATGTGTCTGTCCTTTGGGTTTGCCCTGTAAAGGTGTGTGGCTTGTGCACCACGCGACTCCAGGGGTGCAGTTCATGTCATGGTGAATGACGCTGCGGCCAGGATTCCAGGGACCACGGCCAAGAACGCCATGGGAGATGCTCCCAGGGTCCCTCCTGGGGTTGCATGAGGTTGGGGAGTAGCACAGTCACTGTGTGAGAAGTGAACCATGTTCTGCCGGCTCAATAATTCAATAGGAATGGGATTCCCGAGATTCCAAACCATAGTCACAGCTTAGGGGACGACATGGATCATATTGTCCATCGGGGTGATACCTAGGGGTGACTGCAAGTCAGATGCCACTTTCCTCCCTGCTTCCTCCTGGTAAAGTTCGTGCCATCAGGTAAACCGCCGGCAGCACGTCCGACTCAGGGAGCAGGTGTTACGTAAAAATCGACTCTGGACTTAATCTGCACGTGGTCTGGGATGTTCTGGGAACTTTGCTCTACGACATGTGAAGATGGTGTCTGGTTTACGAGCTGCCGAGATGCTGTTTACCCTGCTCTCCCTTCTTCCCAAAGCGAATAACCAGTAATTAATGTTTAACTTTCCGTGGGATCCATTTGCTTCCTATTGAGAATTATGGGTACCTGAATTCATGTTTCTTTTCCCTGGAAGTTCTGACCTGTCTTTCGGAAGGCAAACCTTATCGTGCATCTCTTTGTATATTAATTATTTTCTTTTATTAATTATTTCAACCGCAGCAATGACCATTATTGCACATTTATTATGTGCTAGGCGCTGTGCTACCTGGTTTAGATAGAGCATTATTACCTAATTTTAGTAGACTTTAAGTAGTGCCTGTCAGAATTCGCATTTTATAATGAGAATCTGAGGCCTGAGGGGACACACATGCCAAGCTCACGTGTTTGTAAGTGGCGGAGTCAGTGCTTGAACCCAGATATTCTGGTTTGGGCTCTGATGCCCCTTAACCCCACACTCTTGATATTGTAGACACGAGCAGACCTTTGTGTCGGAGGAGAGAGGTACAGATGCATTTTAGAACTCATCAGTGATTCTAAAAGCTTCTGCATTTTCTCTTACTGTGCATTTGGGGCCAGCCGATTGCTTCACTTCGCATCATCTGTTTTGTTCGGGTTGACATCGTGCTGATTGGCACAGGTGCTAGCTGAGAGCAGTGGGAGCTACCCCAGTGGGGCTCTGGGTTGCTGGAGAAGTTAGCACGGAATTAAGAAATCCACAATCTCTGCATGCTCCATGCGTAGATAAGCTCAAGAACTAAACCAAATTGTTATCAAGATGAAAACAAACTATGGCCCAAAGTACGTGTTTCAGAACATAGGGTGTTATTTGGTTTTCTGTTAAACTGAACACCGAGGCCAAATCAACTGAGAAAACTGGCTTAAAATGTTAAGGAATTGTTTCTTATTTCGGGAATTTCTCAAGTCCTTTAATACTTACCATGAGCATTGCAGTCTCTCTGAGAAGGATGAAAGAGGAGCCCTGAGTGTTTGTGGAATGTAGCTGACACTGGTTTGCTTGTTAATTTGTTCTCGTTTGTTCTGGCAGGTAAGCTTGGTGGTGATGCAGCCAGGCTGTGTCCTGTTAGATTTTTCCAGGGTAGCAGTGAGGGTTAACTTTGGTTGTAAGTGACAGAAGACACACAGCCGAGTGGCCTAAACAATACAAGCTTGTGTAACTACAAAGGTTAGAGTTACAGTGAGCCGCTGAATCAATCATTTTGATTCAACCAACCCCTAGGTCATTTAGGGTTGGTCTTCTTTTTATTTTTCTCTCTCTGCCAGAGGTGAACTTTGGAGCTGGGCATGGGGCGGCCTCCCCAGCAGATGAGCAGAGTGATGATCCAAGATGGCCAGAACAAAAATCTCATCGTTTTTAGGGAAAGGGAATGGGAGTGTGGATGCTTGAGTGGCCGGCAACCTGGACACACCTCACTTAGATGAACACGGATACTAATGCCCTCTCTTCTCAGCCTGCACATGTCGATGTTCTACATGCGGCGTATAGATATTTTCTATAGTTACCTCTGAACACAGAAAAATTTTCCAGCAGGCTACCCAGAGGTACCATTCTTCATGTCTTACTTTCCCATGGAGCAGTCCTGTAGACCCGATAAGACACTACTGTTTGTTGGCTGCTCACATCCAAGACAGTTATTTTTTCTTGTCTTAGCTAACTGAATGCCATACAGAATGACATCATGCCCATTCATCGCTACGTGATTCATACTTACATCTAATATGATCTCGATATGAAAGGACCCAGTGGATATAGAGACAATGACGTGTCTTACCTTTTCCTCGCACATTACGGCTTGCAGGTTTCCCCTCGGTTCTCAGAAAGATGCTGAGGGCTGGTGTCTTGCTGAATGACTGGCTGGGGCCTTAGACAGCACAGGTAGGAGAGCTAAGGGCTGCACCTGTGCGCGTCACGTGGGCTCTCATTTTCTGCGAAGGGAGACGTACCTTCGGACAGCTTTGTTCCATCCGTGATCACCCTTTCTGTCATGTTGCACTGACTGGCATTTTCTTCTATTGTCCAGTCATCGGCTGAAGGCCTGCTCTGTGCTGGGTATTCTGTGTGGGCTCTAAGTCGATCAAAATTTTCTTTGGAAACGCAGCCTTTCAATGTTTTGGTCTGGCCAGGTTGATGAGACAGGCACACGAATAACTGAGACAAAGGATCAAGTGTGAAGGGTAGTGCAGGGAAAGGTCTAAGGGGCTGGAAAGAGGAGGAGAGCCCCGGGGAGATGAGGTGTCATGTGTGGGTGGCAGAAGGCTGAAGCATGGGGACTTCAGACAGAGAAAGGGTTAGGATAAATGATCTGGTCTGGCTAGAGTCTAAATGTTGTGAGGCAGTTAAAGAAAAAATAAAAACTAGTCACTCCCAAACTCAGTGGCTGGATCAGTAACAAATCTTTGTCATCTTTCATAGTTTCCGTGGGACAGGAACCCAGGCGCAGCTTGGCTGGGTGGTTCTGGCCCAGGACATCGCCTAAGGTCGTAGTCAGAGGTCACCTAGGGCTGCGGTCATCTGAAGACACCACTGGGGCTGGAAGAGTTTCTTTCAGTTGGTGCTTTCACGTGGCTGGTGGTTGTCGGTGCTGGTGTTTGTCCTTTGCCATGCTGGCTGGCATCCCCCCAACCCTCAGAGCAGAAGTTTGTGATAGAAACGGCCAGTGGCAGCTGAATCCTTTTTATGATCTAGTCTTGGGAATCACATACTATCACTTCGTGAACATTCTCTGTGTTAGAAAAGGCCAGTCTAAGGTGCGGTGGACTCGGAGCCACCTTCTGAAGGGAAAAGGGTCAAAGAATGTATTTTAAAACCTAAAATACATATATTCCAATGGGGGGCGGGATGACAGAAGCAAAAACAATAGTTGCATTGCGATGCCTTTTCCCTCATTGTTGGTATCAGTGTTTACTGATGTTAGCTGGCGTGCCAGGCTATTTTGATTGGTAAATTGATATGTCTTAAGTGCATTTTCATCTACTAGACTAGTCATTTAAGATAAAAATCGGCAACCTAGTCAAAGAATACCTCCTAACAGAAACTTCTTACATCAGACAGATGAAGCAGAAGTGGCCGAGGCTGAGGTGGAAGCTGTGGGGTGCAACCCCCCTCAGCGTCCAGGTGGGCCCCGTGAAAACCTCAGACCCTAGGCGCAGAGAGCTCTGTTTGAAAACAGTGCCATGGATACACCTAGTTCCTTTCTGATTTTTTTGAGAATTCGGTTTGTTCTTTGCAGGAACCCTTCCCCGTTCAAGGATTCCGAAGTGCTTTGTAACATGTTTTCGAATCGTAAGAATTCTTTTCCGTGGTTTAAGAACAGGGTGGCCCCGTGGCACGGCGTGAAAGCGAGCATTGTTTCATCCAGAACGTCTGCCCTGTGGGTGGAGCTGGGAGGTGGTTGAGTGTGAGGAGGCAGACTTTCGTTTGAGCAGGATTTTCCCCTGCGAGGAGCGTGCTTGGGACTGAAGCGTGAAGCAGGGACCCCAGCAGGGACATAGGTGAGCCACCAGCCAAAGCCATCTGTGGTCATGGAAACTCCAGCGGTCCCTGCCTCGCTGCTGCAGTGGGGGTAGAGCTCTGAGAAGTGGAGAAAGTGTGTGTTTATGTCTGAGTGTTTTTTGAGAATTGCCAGAAGTGACAGAGGAAAATTTTATGGACCAGATAAGGAAAGACATGCTTATTTGTCATATGGGTATTGGTTGTCTCAACATAACGATACATTGCTGAGGGCTCCCCCCATGAACACAAAAAGAGGCCTTTTCTGTGGGCCCTTTAATAGAATAGAGAGGCTGGAAAAGGAGGGTATGTTACCTCTCTCTAATTTCATGCATTCAAAGGGCAATCGCCAGCAAAATCACCTTTTAGTAAAAGCATTTTGAGGATGGAAAGCATGAAGATGTGAATTTTTCTCCGCTATCACTTTTACTTTGATTACTGCTACAGTCCTTTCTACCCACTTGCTTCTGGAAAGGAAAAGGCATATAGCTGGCTGCGGGGGTTTCTTTTTAAAATAAAGGAGTATTGTACTGGATGCAGAACGCCTAGAAGAAACCAGAGGCTGGCTGGTGAAGGACAGAAAGGAGGCCTTTTTTTTTTTTTTTTTTAATAGGTATGTATGGAAGGAAATTATTCTTTGAATTCACCCATTAGCTAGCGATCACTCTTAGTTAACTGTGGGGTTTCCCATTTAGAAAATCGGCAAGGCAGAATTAGTTACCACATCGCCACAGTTATTTCTTAAAATGGTTTTCTAAGAGCCAGTGAAGTGCCATGCTCCTGCTCGTTCCTGCTTCCTCTTCCAGGGGTCCCAGGTTTTATAAGAAAATATAGGTGTGGGAGTCAAGGCCTCAGCTCCTAGCGGAGCGCCTGGCGTGGGGTCGCATCAGCACCAGTTAATCATGAATCCCCGTCCGCCTCCACTTACCCTCACACGTTCATTCTGCACCGACCTCAGCATCCAAGGAGGGAGGGAGTCAAAGAGTCAAAATGGATGCTTTATAGGGACGCCTTTTCTTCATTCCGCTTAAAATGGTTTCAGTTACGTCTTCTTCTCAGGGCAGCTTATCTGTCTTTCTCCCAACACACAACTCTGTTTTGTTTTGTTTTGTTTGTTTTGTTTTGTTTTGTTTTGCTTTGCTTTGTTTTGTTTTTCCCTCCACCAAAATAAGTCCGGCTTCCTTTGCTAAGGGCTGGCAGGTCCAGCAAATAGGACCTCATTTCTGTGATTGTATTACTTTTCTCTTCTTTGAATGAAGAAAGTGATTCTAAACCTGGATGATTGTTCGTTCTGTTTTCATTCCCATGCCGTTCATTCATTCATTCATTCATTCATCAGCACGTGTTTATTGAGGACCTCTGTGAAGGGTGTGTGTGTTGGGGTGGGGCATGGGGCGTGGAGGTGACTGTGACCTAGGCATCCAGCCCTATGCCCCTGCCTTTTAGTCATTCACAGTCTGAGGGAGGGGACCTCCACGTAAGCAAGTAGGTGCCTTTCAAATAAGCACCTAGTGAACTCCTGCTGTGTGCAAGGAACTGAACCAAACTTTACGTAGATACCAGATTTCACTAACCTTAACTTGACCCTTTCTTTCAAGGAGTTTCTAGTTTCGTACAGGAAGGAAACACATATCTAACTTGGCAAAATTTAGAGAGCTTTCTATGTGTCAGTCCCTAACCTGGGAATTCAGGGTGACTTTCACGTTGGTTGTGTGAAGTAAGCCCTTTGTATGTGCAGAAAGTAAGGCCCTTAAAGCTGTAGTAAACAGTGGCGATTGCAGAGGAGGTGAGAAGCGGGATGGTTAAGAGTAGGTAAGAGTAGGTAAGATCCTCCACGTGTGGGTCTCGCTCCATTACTTAATGGCTGTGTGACGCTGGGGAGGGACAGCTAATCAGCTCTCCAAGATTCAGTTTCCCTGTCTAGACCGCATTTATTTATTTTTTTTAAGTTGGCTAGACCCATACCTTGCATCCCACCGGTTCCTACAGTGGCTTGGACAGTCCTCCCTTCTAGGGATAAGGTTGATGAGGCGACCACCTTGGCCAGTGGGATGCAGCAGAGTCACAAGGTTCGATCATAAAAGCGCTGTGCCCTTCCTCTCTGCAGAGTTTGTGCTGTGAGCCAGCTGCCATGCTGTGAGGAAGCCCAAGCTTCCCTTGCAGGAATTGCCCAAGTGGACGGTATCAAGGCCTCCAGCCTGGGGGCCTGTCTGAGCTTCCAGGCGACAGCTCGCACAGCCATCCCAGTGAGCCATCTTGAAAGCAGATCCTGGAGCAAGCCCAGCATGAATAGCCCTGGCCAATTCCACATGGAGTATAGATCAGGCATGCCTGCCCCTCTCTGCCAAAGCATAGTTTCAAGGGGAAAACAAATGATGGTTGTTTGAAACTGCTGCGTTTTGGGATGGTCTGTTACACAGCAGGAGGTAATCAGGACATTTGCTGATATGTGTAAAGCTGCCAAGGGGATTCAGTGACATGACACATGTAAACCACCACAGAACTAAGGCTGCACTATTAATACCTCTTTTCATTATCGTTCCTGGTTGAGAAGATATTTAATGGGAAACAGCATTAGTTCAAAGTGAGGTCACAACCTACAGTTCCCCCCATTACCTTGCGGTATCCAATACATTTTAGGGAACTTATTTCGTTTACTTTGTTGTCCTTTGCAAAAACCGAGTCGTGTCTCGGTTGCCTGAAGTCCCTTCTCCCGAGTTGATGATGCAGACTCCGTGGTGGACTCTGTCCTCTCTCACGTTAGAGTTTCCCTCAGGCTTTCCGAGTCATGACCAGACTTGTAATCAATGTTTAAAGTCCCCAGTGATCTGTGAAAGTCGTGCTCCTGATGTTATTTAAACCTATTTTTTTCCACTGATGTAAAAGCATTCCATAAAATCTGTCATCTTCACTGTTTTTAAGAGTACGTTTCAGTGTTCACGATGTGAACGTTGTTGAGTAACATCCCCAGAACTTTTCGTCTTGCAAGACTGAAACTCTTTACCTGTTAAACAACAGCTTTCCATTCCTCATTCTCCATCCCCCAGCCCCAGCCCTCTTTCCAAGAGTCTGATTACCCGCATAAGCGGGATCATGCAGCATTTGCCCTTTCGTGCCTGGCTTATTTCACTTAGCATCATGTCCACATGATTTATCCATGTTGTAGCATGTGATGGGATTTCCTTCTTTTTGAAGGCTGAAAAGCATCTCATTGTGTCTGTGTGTGTGTGTGTGTGTGTGTGTGTGTGTGTGTGTGTGTGTGGATATGCACACATACACATCACATTTTGTTTATCTCTCCCTCCATGAATGGGCATTAGGTTGCTTTCACCTCTTGGCTATTGTGAGTAATAGTGCAGTGGACTCAGGTGTGCAAATACTGCTCTGCTGTTATTTTCTCACTCCTCCTAATAGCAGAATCTCTGGGAGTGCATTTGTGAGAAGGGGCTTATCTGTGTTTACTGCCTTTCCCACCCCAACCCCAGCATATCTCAGAGAGTCACACATCATCAGGTAACTGAGATGCCCAGATTCTTCTGGGAGGTTCAAGTGCTTTGTGCATATCTATTTTGTAAAATGAATAGTGTTAGAGTTACTCCCCTATTTGTAGGGATCTTTATTGCTTTCAAAAATATTTCACAAGCGTTATTTTACTTAGCCCTTGCCACCTGATGGCTGTTCCTTTCTATTGGGAACACGAGGATACACAAACGGTGTGGATAGAAGCATCATGCTTATTTGGGTAAGTACCCAGGAATATGACCTATAGGTCTTGTGGAAGGGGTATGTTTAGTTTTATAAGAAACGACCACATGGTCTTTCAAAATGGCTGTACCATCTTGCATTTCTACCAGCAATGAATGAGAGTTCCTCTTGTTCTACATTCTGGTCAGCGTCTGGTGTCATCCGTGTTTTGGATTTTAGCCGTTCTAATAGGTGGGTAGTTGTATCTTATCCTTGTTTTAATTTGCATTTCCCTAATGCCATATAATGCTGATCGTTTTTTTATGTGTGATATGTTTTTCATTTTTATTTTCAAAAACTTTCTTTTCAACTAATTATAGACTCACAAAGAATTGCAAAAAAATAAAAAGAGAAGAAGGAAGAAAGCGAGAAAAGAAAGAATAGAGAGGTCTCTCTCTCCAGTTCCCCCTCGTGGTAATATCATACTTGTCTAGAATGGTACCGAAACCAGAAAATGTCCTGGGCTTGGCTGGGACTTCACCAGTTTCTGCATGCGCTCATTTTGTTTGTGTGTGTACTCACAGTTCTATGAAAGTTCCTTGCATAGAGAGATGCACGTAACCATGACTACAGTCAAGAACTGTTCCACCACCACAAAGACACTCTCTAGAGGTCTGCCCTTAGCGTGGCATGCTCTGTGCCCAAACCCCACCCTGCCCTAATCTCCAGCAACCACTGGTCCCTGAGACACAAGTTTCCAGAAATACCCCTGGGGCTATTGATCCAGTTTTGTCTCTGCATCGGTGTAGTGTGAGGGTTATCGACCGATTCATTAATGTTCCTTTTGACTTTCGATATTTCTGGGTCTAGTCTCAGGTGAGTTAGACTGAGCACAAGTATCTTCATGTGCCTTTGGAACGGAAGCCTTTTCTTCTTAGAAGCTGGGTATAAAGATCTTTGCAGAATGTGTTGCAAGGTTTCGAATGGGTAACACAACAGGGTGCACTTTAGTGAACTCAGATAAGTTCTACTCAGGAAATTGGGACAGGCCTTGACCTTAATACACGTGTGCCTTGCAGTAGACCCCGAAGCAGAGTCATCTGTCCTTCATGCGGCAGATAAATTAGGCTGAAATTATTAAATGATAACACCCGCCAGAAAAGGTTCATTAGCAAGTTCCTTTAAGTAACGTGGGAGAGCCAACACGAGATGGAGAAGGAGGGAGACTTTGTGAAGGGGACACTGTTTCAGATCTGGGGAACACTGCTGGACATCAGTGCTGGAGCCCGCAAAAGATGTTTATTTAGGATGCTGGGACATTTTGATCTCTGAGGTTTCAAAAGGGAGAAAAAGGTACTTCAGAAGCCTCTGGTGATCTCTTTTTTTATTTCCTTTTTTTCTTTCTTTTTTTTTTTTTTTTAAGAAAAAGGAAGCCTGGTATGTTGTATTTTGGATTCTGCTATCCCCAGACTCCAGCCAGCGGTCGCTTAAGAGGTTTACACATGCCAGGAAAGTTAAATTCACGCCAGGAGATTGCTCGTTGAATAATTAAAATGTAAAAGCAACTGCATTCCACAATTCTAGAGCAGAGTTTCTCAACCTCAGTGCTGTTGACATTTTAGGCCAGATAACTTTCTGTCCTTGGGGGCTGTTCTCGGCATCGTAGGACATTAGCGGGCTCTCTGGGCCATACCCATATCCTGCCTAAGTGATGTCACAGAAAAGTGTCCAGTCATTGCCAAATGTCCCCAGAGGGGTAGGGGATGGGGAGCCATCCCTGTTTGAGAACACTGATTATATATATATGTAAATTATAAATTTTCTATATATGTAATATTTTTGAGATTCAGCCATGTTTATAAGTGTGGTTTGTCTTTTAACCACTGTACATTGGGTCACCTTTAGACTGATCATCTATTGTGTTCATCTATTGATGGACGTTGTTTCCAATTTTGCCATAAAAAAATTATTGCTCCATGAAATTGTTATTCATGTCACTCTGAACATGTGTGCGATTATCTTAAATTTGGATAAAAGACCCATAGATTTGTTGAACTGTACCATAAATCACCAAATGGTTCTCCAAATGGGCTATACTAGTGTACGCTGCCATCCTATAACCTTCATACTCATTCTGACACGTGGTATTGTGGGATTCTTTTATCTTTTCCCATCGGAAAGGTGCACGTGGTCTCACATTGCTGTTTTACTTTGCATTGTCCTGATAACTAGCAAGCAGTTTTAAACCTGGGAGAACCTTTGGGATCTTCTAGCTACACTTAAATCTTAAAGATGAAAAATCAAGACTATTTTTCCTTCATTGCTTTTACTTTTCTTTATTAAGGATATTTTTCTGTCTCATTGTCATCTTTAATGCAGTATCAAATCCTACGGAAACTTATCCCATGTGCAGTGATGGCGGGAAATGTCTAAAGAAAAAAATGGAAGGTTTTGATAGCACAGATTTCCTAATTATGGTATATTTTTTCACCAGCCATCCCAAAAAGACGGCTGTTTACTGAACTGATTGCATTTGGCCCAGGGCCTGGACTAGGGAGGGCACTCAAGAGTTCGCATGAATGATGGAGTGAACCCTAAGATATCATGAGCAAAAGGCAAGGCTATAGAAGGAGCCTAAAAATACCTCTAAGGTTGGGGTTTTTCTCATCACCTCAGCAACTTGAATTTGATTTCCTGATTCCATCTGTAGCCGCATTGGACCTGAGAGCTCTGGATAAGAGAAGTGTCGACAGTTTCCTTATTTGTGGGTTCCCCCATGAATTTTGACCCATGTTTCAGAGGTCAGGCCTCTTGAGGCCAGACTCTCAGAGGCCAGCTGTTGGGACCAGCAGAGCTAACCCTCTGGGGGTGGAGTAGCCTGTGCCCTGTCCCTGGAGGGACAGGCGCTTTCCTCTGCAAGGCCTCTGGGGATTGGAAGAGGTCCAGCCAGTCTGGGTTGTAACTGCCACCACACTAATGAGACTATCGTCCTGACAGCTTCATTCCCATGAGCAAGCCCAGTGTGCCGGGTCCAGTAAGCATGCAGAGCATGATTCAGTGCCCCATGCACACGGAACATGAACTGCTATGCGGTCGCCTAAGATGAGACACGAAGGAATTGGCTGCCCCCAGAGAGAGCATTCATGATTGTGTGCAATTTGTTTTCATCCCAGATATCAATGTCAGTCGAAGCAACAGGGAAATGGATTTGTTTTACTTTGTGGTTTAGGGGAATAACTGCAGATAAGCTTTTCCGAGTTGAACTTCATGAGCTTATTTTTCTACCAAATGATGCCCATAGTGCATGTTAATATTTTGTCAAGCTGAAAAATAAGTTCTTGCTGAAGAGGCTCTGTTTACAGGCTTTTAAAAGCTACCACATGTAGGAGGCTATAAAGTCCATTGATGGGTTCATTTCTTTGGTGATTTGTGCTTTGAGCAGGCATCTGCTGATGTATAGGCAGCGTGCTTACTGTCTCAGTTGCTGGAAGCAGAAAGAGGGAGGACAGGGAGGCTACCTCTTTGGACCTCTGTCTGTCAAGTAGAGACAAAGACACGCAAGCAGATGAATCACTGTGAAAGGAGATAGTACCAGGAGATGTGAGCAGAGAGGAAGAACTGAGTAACTACTTTGGGGAATTTGCAAGTTTTTCCGAAGGAGGAACATTCCTGAATAATGCAGGGAAGTGTGACAAAGATGAGGGTGAGGGTGAGGCCGAGGCTGGGGGTAGGCTGGGCAAGGAGGGCACTTTAGGCAGAGGGAACAGTGTGTGCAAAGCCTGGGATCTGTGAGAAATCTGACCTTTGGGAAGAAGCGTTATTCATTCTTGTTGTTTGGTCTGGATGTATTCAAAACACCCATGCCCTGCTCCTGGGGATGATTCATTCAGATAAAATCCCATTATCACCCTCAGATTATGCTGTTTATCACAAGCATTTCAGCCCCTCAGCTGGCGGCCTCCATTACCAATGCTTCATTGATCTGGCCACAGTGACTTCTCTCCAGGGCATGGTTGCTCAGCAAATGCCTTTTCCAGCCAATTTCATAAAATCCACACGTTTAGTGTGGACCCTTAATTATGTGCGCATTTGCATTTTATTCAAAAATTTAAAAATAAAGAGAGTTGACCCAAGCAATAGCTGATTTTTTAAGTAGATTTTTTTTTTTTTTAATCAAATGACAATTACCAAGCCACAGCCTTAGTTAGTCTATTTAGAAATACATTGTGCAGTCAGCCTTCCAGACCCCAAAGAAAACTTCAGGAAAAAAAAAATCCAGGAAACTTCTGGGACTGGAGTGTAGTACCTCCTTCTGTTCATCCTGAATTCAGAACCTCAGCTGCTTTTCTGCAAAGAAGGATCCCGATGCTGGTTCGCATTCTGGGCCCTGCAGGTGGGTGGAGCCATACCTGGGGTACCCGAGAACCCTTATGGAAACCGCTGGAGCGGCCTGGGGATTTATGATTTGTTAGGTTGTTACTTCCGAGAGTGCAGAGAAGCAGCTGAAGGATATTTATTTTCCAGAGAGATCATTATTAGAATGGAAAATAAGTGGAACCCTAGGGATGCCCTGGAGAGCTGAAGGAGTGGCTGGAAGTGGCAGTGACAGGGACAGGGGTGGAGAGCATGGAGGCTGATGGGGATAAGGGAGCACCTGCTGGAGGGCACTGAGCATATGGGGGGAGTCCTGCAATGTGTGGGGGGCAGGGTGAAGAGGAGGTGGGGTGCAGGGTGAGGGTGGAAAGCGCTGGTTCAAGCCTTTCCAGGCACCCCTCACCTCGGCTTAGTTTCTGGGCTGATTCAACAGGAAAGCGATGACAAGTTTAGGGATTCTTTCCCCCTCATTTCCTCTTTCCTTTGTCTTTTTTTTCTTTTCTTTTATATTAATAGATTTTTTTTTTTTGGAACCATCTTAGATGTATAGGAAAATTGAGCAGATCCTACGGGAGTTCTGAAATACGTTCCCCTTTCTTCACAAGTCTCCCCAGTTATCAGCCCCTGGCATTAGTGCGGTACACTTAGAAGTTATTGCTCTGATACAGATACCTTATTATTCATTCATGTTGGTAGTTGACATGAAGGTTTACGTGTCGTGTTGTACATCCTGTGAGGCGTGCACCATTACGGTATCATACAGAATAGTGTCACTGCCCTAAAAAATCCCCTGTGCCCCCCCTGTTCATCTCCCCGCCCCCCACCTGTACCCCCAGCCTCCAAACCCCTGGCAACAACTGATCCTCTGATCGTTTTACCGTTCCTATACTTTCGCCTTTTCCAGAATGCCGCATAGGTGGGATCAGATGGTCTGGAGCCTTTTCAGACTGGCTTCCTTCGTTTGGAAACAGGCATTGGAGACTCGTCCATGTCCTTTCGTGCCTTCATAGCTCCAGCACAATTGCGGGATCCCGTGGTCGCATGAAATGTTTATTAGCTTTATAAGCAAGTGCCAAATTGTCTCCCAAGATGGCTGTACCATTCCTACTCCCCCGTGCTCTCTAACTTTTCACATGACTCCAGGACTGGAACTTAGAGATCATTTGTGCAAACACGCACACGGACTCTGAAACGCCTGCGGTGTTTCGTGTTTGGCAGGGTGCAGAAGACCCCACCTGGCCAACACTGTCTTTACCAAAAGGACGTTTACTTAACCAGAAATCGGGGCCAGGTGGCTTCAGATTTGTTATGTCTGTTGGCTCTTGGCTCCTCCTTGACCTCTCACTGCCGCTTCCTGCCACTCCCTCAGCTTCCTAGGGCATCCCTGGGGTGCATGACGCTCAAGGAAGTCGTCAAGGACCCAGACTTCCCTCCTGCTCCAGAGGACGTGCGTTGGCCTTTGTCTTTGCCTGCACTTCGTAGTCTTGGGGGGCTGTTGCGTGGGCAGGCCCCAGGCAGGAAAGAAGAGGAAGGGGGGTCACCATCAGCTCTCCCCTCGCTCAGCTTCTTTCTTTGGAACAGTGACCTTTAGGGGATTTCTGTATAGTCACTCTAGAGGTCAGAAGTGTTTTTTTTTGAGCCCCTCTGTCTGGCCTGGTCTCGCTCACTTATCCAGTGGATGATTGTGGGAGCTGCTTGTCACTTTTGGGGTTAATGTCCTCATTCTTCTGTGATATGAGGCCTTGAGAGTTCAGTCACCTTTAAACTGTGTTTCCACCAGCCCCCTCTTTCTGAGGATGAGCCTAAGGGTCCCTACAAGGGACAGTGGGTGGTGTAGGGCCGAGGCCTAGTCTCCAGCCTCCCACCTCTTCCTGGACAAGCACACGCGCAGGCTAAGGCTCCCGGAGGGTTTCCTGTGGGTAAGGCTGAGGCTGAGACCTCCGGGGTCAGACGGCAGCAAATATCTCTCAGCTCTGAACCAGACTGTGGACCGGGAGGAGTCAAACAAGGCCATTGGCCTCCTTCCACGCGCTTTGCAGAATCCTCGGGAGTTTTGCCTTGAAAGCTTCACCAAGTGCACAGTTGGAAGAAAATTGGGTTTGCCCTCCATCCTGAAGGTGGAGGACTTCGCCATAATGAGGTGGCTCAACTCTTACTTCTTCCTCTATGAGGAGATGGTCTGGAGGTGGAAGATAAGAAAACTGTCAGCATTCCGAGTGTTTCCCCTAAAAATGGAACATCTGATCTTTCTTGATCTTTTCAAACAGTTTTTAAAAGGTCCCCAAGTAACCAAAAAGGACGATCTGTGTGCTTTTCTACCCTTCCATGTTTCTGTGAAAGTTTGTGGACTTTTCAGATGAGCATTTTATATTTGATGTAGTTATTTCATTTGTGCTGAAAAACGTTGTGGGCTTCAAAAGTGTTTTTCACTTAAAATGCTTTAGAGTCAGCATTTATGCCCTAAAGTGATTTTATAAAAATTTAGGAGTAGAAAAATGCGTTTATAAACGAAACAAAACTAGGTCTCTGCTCTCTAAGGACGAATGGATGATTGTGTTGCCGGGTAAAGCTGACGTGGGCTTTGCTTTTGTTTTTGTTCTTGAAATAACTGCAGTCACTTCATAGGTCACGTAGCTCGTTGTGACACACGGACAATGAGCAGGTGCTGATTCCAGCCCAGGTCACCACTGCTGTTTGGGTGTCACTGGTGCAGCATTTAAAGGACCCTTCTGGGGGTAAGACAGAGGGCACCCATTCCGCGTGAGCGGGTGCTGTCTGATGCTCTCCGCTGACAGGTGTCATCTCATTCCCAACGCATAACTCCCTCCGAAATAGGTGTCATCCCATTTTTCAGTGGCAGGCAG
Source organism: Cynopterus sphinx (assembly GCA_030015415.1). Classification (NCBI taxonomy): domain Eukaryota; kingdom Metazoa; phylum Chordata; class Mammalia; order Chiroptera; family Pteropodidae; genus Cynopterus; species Cynopterus sphinx. The sequence goes on from CM057391.1 coordinate 4,139,603, forward strand.
TGACATACCGAACTTGTACCATATTAAATAGCTAGGAAGGGGCAGAGCTGGAGCTAAAGATGCCCCAGAATCCTGATCATTTCCCGCAAAACCAATCGCTCTGCCCTGCTAGCATTAATTGGTATTTCTCACAGAAATGCGGAGGAAAGAGAACGATCAGTTTTTGGAACACCTGTTTTTGTGCCAAGAAATTTGCATATTTTAAAATATTTAACCCAATTTAAAAATATTTGACCCCCAAAAATTCTAGTGGGGAGAGGGTATGCCAGTGTGTGGTGGGGTGGGGGGCAGTTACAGTATTATCTCCATTTTATGTCACAGCAAACAGGATTGTGAATTGTAGGAGGAAAGGGGTCCTTTGGGGGCACGTGAGAATCTGCTGGAGCTGTGGGGTAACGGTGTGACAAGGACCTCCAGATAATGTGGCTTCCGGCCCCTGTGAACTGATAAAATTCCCCCAAATTGTCACTCAGCTTATTCCTATACAGATGGCACAACGCCACGTGTTGTCCAAGTGGCTGGTGAGTGGTAGTCCGCCAGAAGAAAAGGATGAGAAGTTCAGCCTTTCCTCTTTTCCACACAGTTTCACAGGGGCTCACAGTCAAGTCTGCGGGTCCCCCCCACCCACCGCCTGCCTTGGCCTGGCATTGGGGCTGAATGAGCTGGCACAGGGGAGCACATCACAGGACTCACTGGCTGAAAATTTTTCTATAAAACAGGTCGATATGAAGCAAAATGGCCTAACACTCCCCTTCCCCAATAAAGGATGTGATTCCAGCCCTCACTGTTATGTCCTGGCAGAGCGTGGATGGGCTAATGACATCAAGGCAAGACAGATCACGGAACAGCCAGAACCTGGAATGGGTGGCCTGGGTGGGAGGACAGAAACCCAGCTCAGGACTGAGTGCCTTTGTCCGGCCACGTGGCAGAATGTGGTCTCTCGACTGAAGAGTCTCAGGGGCAGATTCCAGGCTAGCAGTTGGCTTGCTGGGTTGGTGAGGGCACGTGTCAGGGGGCTGCTCCCTGTCCCTCTGAGCTTCAGCATTCATGAAGCTGGGTTCGGCCCGGCTTCCTCTAGTAACCCAGAAAGTCACTTTGGGGTGAAACACGCTAGGAAGGTGAGGGTTAGAGCCTTAAGCTGAGGGAGGAGTTTCCCAGAGGAAATCTTACTGTGCCTCTGGGGTGGGGTGGGGTGGGGGCGGGTGCGAGGGAGGGTCCCCACACAGGGCACAGACTGTTCATCAGGTCTGTTGGGGGACTCAGTCTAGGCGAAGCACCAAAGTGCCCCAGTTAAGGTCATTCCTTTTCTTTTCATTTTCCCAGGGGGATTCATGGGTGGTGAAGATGAAGATTATGACGTGACCATAGCAGTGGTGCTCAGAGTCCGTGCTGTCTTCTGACCCCCATCCTTCTTTGTCATTTCCTTGAGGGAGGAAACTTTGCCCTTTGGTTTTCTGGCTTAGAAACGTTTTCTTTTGTGTCAAACGTCCAGGAATTATATGTCAAAAGGTAAATAAAATATTGAAAACAAATCATGGAAACAAGGTTAGTGGAGTCAGTGCCTTTTTGGGTTTTACTTGAGTTTCCTTCTCTTGGTGTTTGAATTAAGCAGGCAAGAGGGCTTTAGGAGAGAGACTATGAGATGATTAATGGAAGGTTTACACTTAAATGAATATGTAGATTGAGTTCTCCCTGGGACTTTATGGTACTAGAGATAGGAAGGGAAAATAAAAAAAGGCAAAATATGTTAACCTGCTTTATTCCTAAGTGACTGAGCACAGAGTTCAAAAGCCTTTTACTGCATTTTATGCATTTAAACATCCAAAACAAAAACAAAAACAAAAACAAAAACATGGCCCTGCGGGCAGGACAAGGTAGGGCACACTTATCAGTGCTGGTTTGTCCAAATGTGAGCTCATGGAATGCTCCCAGCAGTCCCAGTGAAATGTGTCTTACTGGATGTGTGGCCGAGGAAATGGTGGCTCAGGGAGGTTGTGTGGGCTGCCCCAAGGGAAATCACTGGGAAATAGGGCTGGGGGTTTCCAACTCTGTCTTCCAAAACACCTGTCCGCAGCCCCGACAGTGCACACGTGCTGATGATCTGACTGCTGTGGACGTCTCCTACAGCCACTCCTTTTACCCGACCTGCTCCTGGTAGACGATTCAAAGATGAAGTAGACCCTTCTTTCCGCGTGTTCGGCTTTTGGTAGTGGAATCCTCCCATTTTGAGCATGAGGTTTTGTAAACACTGTTATTCAAAGGGATGAAAGGGTAAAGAAGAAAGTAAATTAAGCAAGTTTAGGCTAAGGCCATCCTATACTATTTTGAGCTGTTTTGAGTTTTTCTTGGGTCATGTTATTTCTTGACATAATATCTAAGCAGATTAAAGAAAATTTAGTCAGTTATACATTCTGCAGACATTCTGCTCTGTTCTTTCAAGTTTACTATGGCTAGTTTTATATTTCCAGCCTTTTTTTTTTCTTTCTAATGCAAATCCCCATCTTCCGTCTATACCATTCTGTCTTTCTTAGGGTTCAGCTGTCAGATGTACACTATGCTGTGGTCATTTCCCCCCTTTTTTCTTCTTCAGTGAAAGCGCTCAATGCTATGAATTTTCCACTCATGACTCCTTTGCCTGAGATGCACACAATTTTGTAGAAAAAAGAATTAGTTTCTGGCCAGTACTTATTGAACCCCTGTGGTGTTTTAGTGGCAAAATATGTATACCTAAAACCTGAAAGCAGGTAAACAGACAAAAGGGATAACCATGTGTCCCTTCAAGGTCATACTGGGTCATACTGGGTCATAATGTTCCCCACCTGAGGATTGTGTAATTCTCTAGGCCTATGTGCCCTTCTTTGCTTTTCTTTGATTTGCTGTTTACTGTTGGTTAAGGTAATTTGCAAGTCTGTAAGGGTGGAGGAATACCTGTAGAAAATGATGCAATGCAGATGATTCTTGCCCATCAGAGAAGATAATTCCACAGGGATAATTCTGATGCCTTCAGGGCATTAATCAGTTTGGTATGGACTTTAGCAGTCTCGCTTGGCATTTGTTCTTTCAGTGGCTACATAGAAATGTGTCTCCTCCCCTGCAATCCTCTGAAACGGTTTTTCTTGTTGGTTTTCTCATTGAATTAAATACGTTTTAATACGTATTTATTTATCATTCATTTTATATCTGTATGAGTCATGTTTTTAATGTTTTCAGTATTGGTTTCAATATGTCACTAGGAGCACTGTTGGAGGCTTTCCCTTGTCATAGAGAAACCAGAGCTGGATGAGTAGTTGAAGTTTGAAATGGATTTTACTCAGGAACTGTGTGGTGGGGGAGAGGGGCCTTGGTATGGAACTGTGCTCAGTTCCAAATCCGACAAGGGCGAGGGGATTTGTAGGTCAGGAGCAGGGTGCAGGTCTGAGGGTGAAATTACTAAGAGGAACCATCAAGAATGGGTGATTCTCGCCAAACCGACTACACAGGATTCTTGCTCAAAGCAGGGCAGGGCGGTCACCTGTCTCCTGGGGGATGAGGTGGACTAGGCATCTGATCAGATACCTGTCTGGAGGGTGATCAGATAGCGACAGTGAGGATTCTCTCCAAACTGCCTTAGCAGGATTCCTGCTCACCTTGGACTCTACAGGGACAGAAATGGAAGTCCATGGCCCGATCTCGTTGAGCAGAGGGTTCAAAGGGGGCCTGACTAAGATACTCAAGTCTTGTCAAGGAGAGAATCTTTGTCACATTTCTGTGCAGTTTAATCCTCTTATAAGTTCATTTTATCATTGTCCGCATTGTACTTAGGGAGAAACAGAGGCCCAGGGTGTTTAAGTGACAACACAGTGGACAGGCTGTGCCATGGAGGCACAAGAGAACACTTCTGTTGCCCTCAAAACTCACATCTTCTCCCCATCGAGGTCACTGATAGGCTGAGGGTCACCGCTGTGGAGCATGAAAGAAAGCAGATAAGTAGAAGAGGGGGAAAGGCTGAGATTTTCTGCAAAGGAGCTATGATCCCGTTGTGTTCTTCTCCCCACAGATCACAACTAAAGCGCGTAGAGTGTCTGTGATATCGTTCTGACTCCTTGTAGCCCTGGATGGATTTTACTCGGAAAGTCCCCGTCTCCTGCCTCAGGCCTGAGTGTTTGCTCGTTGGGCGTATATAGAGAAGTGGTTTGCAGCCAGAAGCAGTGGGGGTACTTGCTGTACGTTAGCGAAACAAAACAAAGAAAGCTTGGGGAGAGGAGAGGCACATTTGCAAACAGGGGTATGCATCTTTCACCAGGTAAACCTGTCGTCCCTGAACACTGCAGGGTTTTTCTCAGGGATTTCATGACGTTCTCAAAACTAAATTGGCTATAATGCACTTCACTTAAAAGTGGACACATGAGGGGTTGGCTGTGAAATGAAGTCAACAATAGGCTGCCCCAACTCCAAAATGACTGGAAACGATAAGGTAATGCAAGTGTAGGTGGCAGCGAGAGAAGCGAGGACAAGCGAGCCTTAAGCCACCTCCCTCCTGCTGTAAAACCACTCCCAGCTATGCAGCAGGTGACACGAGAAACGCAAATGTAATGAAAATATTAAGGGCTGAGCGGCGTCCCCACTCCCGACCACTTAACCCAGGAGCGGGAGGGCCTCCCTCACTCCTCATGTTGCTGCAGAGACCGTGACCCGAGTCTCCACGGCGTCCGGACCCGGCCCTACGCAGCCCTCATCAGCCTCTGGTCTGGAAGGTGGCCGCAGTGGGCTCCTCACACACATCCTGTGTGCCTGGCTTCCCTTCTGTCCCCCTCTTCTTCCCCTCTGCAGATGGGGTCCCAGATTGTTGTAAAAATATCCGCCTGATCTTGCCACTTGGCCCCCCACAGCTTCCAGGATGAGGTGCAGACCCTTCCTTGCACGCCGAGGCCCCTCTGATCCGGTGCCCCCCTCCTTGCTCTCCGGTCCCCCCTTTCCTGCAGCTCATCTTTGCTTAGTCGGACCTGGGACCAGTTTGCACCTGCTTTCAGGCAGGACGTGCCAGGCTGTGTTGAGCCAGCCATTCTTTGTGCTAGATGGCTTTCCTCCCACCCCTGGACCAGGTCGAGCATCCCCCTCTCGACACCATCGCTTCTTATCCATAACACTTCTGCAGAGGCCATACCTCCTCTGGGGCAGGGCAGTGGCCCATATAGACGGGTATCCCTGTGCTCAACAGGGGGCAGTTCCCCATAAATGTGTGTGGCTTGAATGACAGAAGGAGTAAGTGGCACAAAAGAGTGAATGCGACTTACCTCTATTTAGCTACAGAAAAACTGTGAGAGAAGGACCTTCGGTATTCTGTTATTTGTCCACAAAAGCGTGTCACCTCTCTTCTTTCCCTTCCTCTTTTATTCCGTCTCGGAAACTGCGTCTCTATAAATTTGCTGTCATTGTCAGCACCGCAGGTTCCTCCAGGAGGAGACGGAGCAGTGGGGCAGGGCACGGGGTGGACAGCAGAGAGGAGCAAGCCAGGCACGTGTCCAGGCCCTCTAGCGCAGTCCGTTCTCGGGGTTGGCAGCCAACCTTCACGGGGTTGTGGGGATTTGAGCACAAAAAAGGGAAAGAAGAAAGGGAGGGAGGGAGGGAGGGAGGGAGGTAAAGGAAAAGGAAAAGGAAAAGGGAGAGAGAGAGAAAGGAAAGGAAGGAAGGAGGGGAGGAAGGAAGGAAGGAAGGAAGGAAGGAAGGAAGGAAGGAAGGAAGGAAGGAAGGAAGGAAGGAAAAAAAGAGGCCACCAGCTCTGGGGGAAATGAACAGCGCTGGCGACGGGACAGATGGAAATCACGCGGCACCTGATGACACACAAGGACAAGGATGCAGCCTCTCCTTTCCGCGATTTTCCTGCCCAAATCTCAACTGGCCAGTCAGGAAACATCAGACGGAGCCAAACGGGGGGACATTGTACAAAATAAGCGGCCTGAGATCTCCGAAACCGTCGAGGTTGGGGGAGAAAATCGAGGAAAGGCTGACGGGGGCGTGGGAGACCGTGGGGGTAGAGGGACGTGTCAGCTGTAAACGCCGCGTGGCTCGGAGCTGGGTCCTGTCGCGGGGAAGTGACCCGTTGTTGGGACCTTTGGAGGAATCGGAACGGGGTCACATGGATTGGGTGCCCACGGCCGGGTTATGGCGACGGAGGAGAAGCCTCTGTTTTCTGAGACGCATGGCGAGGGCCGGGGCCGCAGGTGGGCACGTTGCCTTCAGGGGGCTCGGAAAGTAGGTTGTCCGTTCCACGGGGCAGTTCTGTTTTTATAAATTCATTGTTTTTAAAAGAGAAAGGGCCATGGACAGATCAGGCTTTTCCCCCGGGACGGTCGTCCTGAGGAGAAGTGATGGCATCCACGCAGGGAGGGGTGCTGCAGAGGGCCACCGTGTCCCTTGAGAGGAACTGGAGGAGGGAAGAAGCGAAGCCCAGGGCCCTGGCCACGGGGGAGCCTGTGGGACAGCCCTCAGCAGGTGGCCCCGTGCGTGCGGCCGAGGCTCAGGAGACAGACGGCCACCCCAGGAGAGCAGGGCCACCTCCCAGGGCCGTGCAGTTAGCGGGTCTGCGGGGCTGAGTGGCCAGGAGCCAGGGAGGTGACTGACTGTGGGAAGAGGAAGCGAGGTGGCTGGCACCCCTGCCCGGTGGCTCTCCTCCCTGTCGCAGACTTCAAGGGGAGCCGGTGGGGGTCAGAGTACCTGGGTAAACAAGGAGTGGCAGTGAGGCCGGCGGGCCAGATGGTCCAGGGACACCGGGGAGGGCAGCCCTGTCCTTCCATCCTGCATGGGGCGCCTTGCCCAGGGGACGAGGAGGTATGAGTCTGGGGCAGGGCTGGCCTCCCTTGAGTAGAGCGGGGTGGCCTCGGGCTCCAGTTTTTGCCTTTTGTTGTCGGCCACCTCTCGGCTTCCGACCAGCGTGTCCTTGCTTTAGAGATGGTACCAGCCTCGCCAGGTACCGTCTCGAAAGCCTTGGCGTGTCTGTGACCCTGTGTTTACTCCTCCCGCCGGGTGTGCTACACTCACTCTCGGGGCACGCGCCACCACGGTGTTGGGGTTCCTTAGACAGCCACCTCTGCTGGATGTTTTATGGATCGGGGGCTGCGAAGACACCCAAACCTGTGGACCAGTCTGAAGGATTAGACACAGAGGCCACCTGAAGCGTGTGGTTCAAAGCAGATAGGCAGGGGCTGTGGTCTGCTGCGGGACCTGCACCTTTCTCTCTTATTCTGTCCCTGCCCCTTTTGCATCTGGTACCCCACTAAGTCATCGTGCTTCTGTCGGTCACGTTGCCTGTTCGATGGGGAGTCTTTCCTCCCCAGCTCTGCCGGATTCCCCCTGCCGAGGGGGCGTGGGCTTGACGTGAGACTCACCTCCCTCCACGCAAGTGGCATGTGGCTGACACGGTGCAAGGACACGCTCTCTGTAACGGGCTTCGGGCCCCTGCTCAGGCCAGAGGCAGCCCTTCTGCTCCCGTGACAGCTGCAACGTACAGATTCACGGTGGGGCATCAGCTCTGCATCCCAGTTCCCACTTGAGTTTTGGGAGTCTCCATTTCCACGCCCATAGTGCATTTTTATCACTTTTCCACCGTGATGGCCGACACGCAGCCACCCTGTGTCGCTAATATTTCTAACTAAATGATCTGCAGGCTGAGCGTGGAGGTGATACACACTCAAGGCTTTGCTCTAGGAGGGATGAAAGTGCTGGAAGTCTGTTCTGAATTTCAAGAGGTGAGAAAGGAGGGCAGGATGGAGCAGGCTATGAGGTTTGGGAAGTTGGGGGACAACATGTGGAAAACATGTTGTTCTGTTTCTGGTCAGGATGATTCATTTCCGTTTCAGAGAGCAGCTCTTCCGAAGAGGGCTGCAAGGGCCAGAGCTTTTAATAATGGATCTCGGTGATGCTTGTCCTTCATGCTTTATGCCACCCAGAGGTGGAGGTGGAAGCCTTCAGGTCTCCTGCAGCCCTTGGCAGCGTCTTTCCTGCGACCGAAGGATGGCTGGACATACTGTTGTCCCCCGAGCCCAAGCTATCGTACTTGCCAGTTAATGCTCCCCACAGTAGCAGGGTGGGAAGGTGCATCTCCCAACGTGACAACCCGTGACAGTCACAGACTCTTGCACAGCTGAGATGTTTTAGCAACAAAGCGAAGGGTACAGATTCCGAGTGAGACCTTCATGGCTCCTGCCAGAGCAAATAGACACGTCTGTCCACATGCATGTCAGCACAGCGGAGGGAAGAATCTAGACTTTTAAAACCGACTTTTTAAAACATGAACGAGACAACTTAGTGCCTCAAAAAAAAAAAAAAATAATAATAATAATCCTCCTCCTGAAGTCGGAAAGTCTTTTTTCTCCGCACATAAAGAAAGGAAAGGGCTTGGGTGGCTGTTTTGCTTCATGTGGGCTGGTCTTATTTTGGACGGCTCGAAACCCAGTGTGAAGGCTGAACTTCTGCTACGTGGAGACGTAAAAACAAAAGGGATGACGCGGGTTTGGTTGTGCTAAATTAACGTGACACGACGCAGATCACAGGGCACGGCTGTGCCCACAGACGAGGCCTCTCTAATTTGCTGCGGCAGAAAGCGCTGCCTGTGGTGTTGCCTTGTAATTTCTTTCCTGAATTAAAAGTCTAAAAAAGAAAGTCTGGTTTGTGCAAAAGAGAAAGCAGTGACAGCGTCAGCCTTTCAGTGTTGAAAGGGCCCACGGTTGCCTGTGTTTCGGGGTAACTGTGTGAGCAAGTTCTGCTTCACAGATACGAGAATTACAGGGCTTTGCTTTTGAAGCCACACTGTGTGCGTGGATTGTTTGGGGTGCTCCGTCAGGGCATTCTTTCACAAAGCTCTGGGTGCCATTCGGAAGGTGTTTTGTGGTGACCAGGTGAGCAGGTGACCATGTTGTAGGGTCTCTTTGAAAATCGTGATCACATACCACACCCTGTACAGACTGCGGATTTCTGATGGGTGGGGGGGAGCAGCGAAAAGGCCGAGGCTACTCTCTCTAGCTTCTGTTTAGTTCTAGGCAATAGCTCTGTATTGGTGAAAGCCAAGACGGCATTCAGTTTTCCTAGCTGCATCATGCCCTTCCCCAAATTATAATACGCCTTTCCCCCAAAGTCAGCTTCCCAGGGGCCAGAGATGTCACGCTTTGCAACGCGGTGGCACATGAATTGTCACACAGATGCTCCTCAATTTACAGTGAGATTACACCTTGATAAACCATTGTACGTGGACAATATTGTACGTCGAAGATGCATTTAGTGTATCTCACTACCGAGCATCACAGCCTGCTCCCGCCAGTCTCCAAGGTGGACATACCATAAATCGAACCACCCCACATCACAAAAAATTGGCGACATGGACTCTTCAACAAGAGTCAGGATTATTTCTGACAACACTTGCCTTCCGTTTCAGTGGGTGTTCGATCGAGGGGAGACCTACTGCCTCCACATCGACTCACCCACCTCTGGGTGCTGACACGGTCAGCCTCATACAGGGCTTCACTCATCACGGTTCATTCCACGGTGGGCGGTGAAGGTGCAGACAGTTGTCTCCTGCAGTGGGCTCCGCAGACGGTTAACAGACTTGATGTTGAAATGGTTCCACAGTCGAATCAACTTGCGAGACACTAGGATAAACAAAGCCAACAGATGGCTTTATGGAAGGCCTTTGTCAGGCTTTTAACACACAAACTGCATTGTGAATTTGTCAGGACAATAACATCTGGCTTCCCACAGGAATATTCCCTAAGGGTGTCCTTGGGGATGTGGCCTCAAGGTTTGGCTATTCTAGGGGAAGTTGTGTCTTCTCCTCCTCCCCCCACCCGTTGGTGTCTGGCCCACCCAGTAGCTCGCTTTGTGACCTAACCTGGCCTACAGTCCTTGCAGATGTAATTAGCACAGACAGGGTCACACTGGAGTGTGACTCCTGATCCCTGTGACTGGATAAAGGAGAAAGTGGGACACACACACCCAGGAGGACAAACACGATGTGAAGATGGGGGTAGGTTGTCACATACCAAGGAACTAACTACCAGAAGCAGAGAGGCCCGGAATAGGTGTCCCCCAAGTGCCCCCGGACGGAGCGGGGAGCTGCTGACACCGGGAGCTCAGGCTCCGGGTCCCCGGAACTGTGAGACCGCGGTGTGCACTGTTTTCGCTTTGTCCAGTGATTCTGTATGTTTTCAAAGGTGATAGCAGCAATGGTGTTTGAACCCGGTCACCGGTTCAAACACATTTGTGTGCATTTGTACTTGTGTCTCTTTTGCGTGTGCAAATAGTCTAATTGCAGACGAGGGTGAAAGAAGGAATTCGTTGGGGTCGGATTCCTGAGGCCTTCAGAGTAGATCTAGAACTTAGTGTTCTCCCGACAGATAAACGAAGAAGGGAACACTCCCAGTGTTTAGTCAATCTAATTATTTGGCTCACCCTTGTTTATAAATGGATCTTTCCAAATGACTCACATTTTTTAATTTACATTTGTAGCGCTTCATTAACCTTATTGGAGTGTATAAGTAATTAAATGCGCACGATGGGCTGAAATGCTTATTTATCCCCGAAATTTGTAAGCGGAAAACCTATTCCCCAGGTGATGCTATTTGGAAGACAGACCTCGGGGAGGTACTTAGGTGGCGAGGGTGGAGCCCTCATGAATGAGCCCTCAGAAGGAGAGGCCAGAGGGCCCGCTAGCTTTGCCTGTCTGCCCTGGGAGGGTGGAGGGAGAAGTTGGCCGTCTGCAACCCAGAGGAGGCTCTCAGAGGACCTGACCTTGCCGGCCCTGTGACCTCAGATGTCCAGCTTCCGAACTGTAAGGGATGAGTTTCTGTTGATTACGTCACTCAGCCTGTGGTAGTTGTCACAGCAGCCGAAAGGGACTGTGAGCACGTGTACATTAGCGTGTCGTTCATGCGTGTTTGTTGTCACCCTGTGTGACCAGGATGGGTGGGTGTCGGCATCCAACGGGAAGTTCATCCTGTGTCTGCCTTTTTTTTTTTTTAAATGACCTTCAGCTCACAATAGTTCTTGTGCCAGAGTGGCAGGTTTTGGGGTGGCACCCTCGGCACTTCTTCACAGAAAACAATGAATAATACAAGAAAGAGAGACGAGGTGACTGTGATGAAATATCAGTGCCTGGGAAACGAGGGTGAAGGGGCTGTGTCATGGCCTTCATGGAATTGTTACATACCTCTGAAATTCTTTCAAATCGTGGGCTCTAAAATGAGTTTAGGACCGAACATTTTACTTTCTCCAAAGTACCGAGTGATGCGTACCTTGCTGAACAGACAGAGTAAAGGTTCATAGACCGACTTCATAAAAATAGGTGCGTTGGGCTTTCTGATGCTGTTGGACGGATAGATTCATGCTTCCTGGTGCTAAGGGTTCGTCCTCTCCCTGGGTTCGGTGGCGGGGGGCAGTCAGTGGCAGCTGGAGCCTCTCTCTTGTTCACATCATTTCCTTTCTGTAGCTTCTGATCATTCTGATGTTTTCAGTTTAATTTTAATACATCTTTGGTGGGCTGTTAATTAATTCCTTCAGACTCTGGATTTCCCACTGGACAATCCCAACCCTTCGGGGTCAGATTAAATTGAATGTTCGGAAGGAAGTGATTCTGGATCCCTTTTTTCCTAGCAGCTTCTTTATTCTTATGCAGATCTGCCCCGCCTGTGACCTGCTCTGCCTACGGAGGAGTATAGGGAGGGGAAACTCAGGTCAGAAAAGGTCACTGCTCCCCCACAGAGGTGCTAATGCACCCCTTATTTGCATAACTATGGGAGGCCGGTGTGTTGACTCATCCCTGGACTTAAGATCTGCATTTGGTGACTTAACTGTCAACCTAAAGACAGCCACAGGGCCTGGCAGCTTCCCTTTCTTGAAACTGGTAAGACCTGCTACACCCTGTAGATATGGAGATTTTTAACTAAAGGATAATTAAGGGATGCTGTGAACTACATTTTACTGATTTCTTACAGTAAAGTTTTGACCTTGGATGAACGAGTGCTTAAAAACAGGGGACTTGAGCTCAGGGCGTTGACCCGAGGTATACTCCTAAACCTTGCTATCTGGGTTGGTTTGGCCCTTTCTTCTTGGACTCCATGAATCGGTGCCTTTTGGTTAAGAAAAATGTGATATGTTTACCGGTTCTTGAAAACCAGGTTTCTCTTCTTTTTCGGTTACCCTGTTTTCGGAACCTGTTCGGATGAGATTGTGCGTACTCTTGAGTATTACTTTGTTTCCCAGGAGAGGACATACTAGAGGAATCTGGGGGAGAGGAACGAAGAACCAAGAATTACTCTGTGGAAGATCTAGAGCTTTTAGAAACAATTAACTATTGTTTGTTTTGTCTGGCACGTGGACATGACGCCTTGGAGAGAGTCTATCAAGCTTTTTACAAGATTTCCAGGAATTGATTAATACGTTCTTGACAACATGGAGAAATGGGAGCTGGATGCTGATACGGTTAGACACAAGTGATGGCATTCTAACGGCAAGGCCTCAGGGTGCACCTCCTCCTCCTTCCTTTCTGGAACTGCGTGGGTGTCCCAGGAGCCGGCTCGCAGCCAGGACTCACCCGCACAATGGTCATGGCCATCGTGCATCCGATTGGCCATCGTGCACCCCGTGCCAGTGTTAAATATTTTACAAGTGCTCTCAGGGCACAATAAAGTAGAATTCTTCAAAACAGCAGGCAGAAGCTGGGCCAGAGCCAGATTAACCCTTTGGGAGCTTCATGCACGGGATCCCATGTCTAATTAAAATAAAAAACAATCGTAAAATCAGTGTCGGGAATCCAACACAGCAAACATCTTCCCACAGCGGTGACTTCAGGATGTTTTTAGGAATATTAAGGAACAAATTGAGTTTTATTTTCTCACTGATTGGACATTCTTGCCTTCAACAGGAGCCTCTATTGAGCTTGGTGTGGGTCTTCTAATGGCAGCAGGGAAAAAAGAGAGAATTGGGAATTATGGATTAATTTTGTTTACCTTTCGAGCTGCAATCGGTAGTTGTGTTGGCTGGAAGTGAGTAAAAATTGTTTGCACAGCCATTAAGCGCTTATGGTAACATGTTGGGTTCTTAAAAAAAGGAAAGGCGATGCTTAAATTAAAAAAGCACTGGGAGCAAATAAGCCTTCGACTTCCTGTAATTCAAAAATGAAGCAAAATCCTCAACAGAGGGATTTACCAGAAAAGTCTAAATTTGTTCAACTATCCCTTTTGCATGTTGGCTCAGAGTATTTGCTTTCGGCTTTGGGGTAAATGACTGTGCCTTTCCCAGAACGGACCACCCCAGCACCATCTTCAGTTTGACACGTGATTCTCCTGCTGTGATGCTGAAATGCTGGCTGCTGAGCAGATGCTGTGGCGGGATCTCAGGTGGTGGTCCTTCTGGTGACCTTCTGCTGTAGGTGCCATGGCACACCGTGACTCCTTCTCAGTGCTGGGGTCTGGCCGGAAGAGCAGGGGGTTCCTGCCTTTACAAGCCTTAGGGGACAGGCCTGGTTCAGGCTCCATGTGCCATTACTAAGAGCTGTCCGACTGGGGAGACAGTTTGTGATAATTGCTTCCTTCTGCTCCATGCCAGGCTGAAAAGAAAGATAATTATGAAAGAAGAGTGCTGAGGAGAAGCGCCAACTGCCAGATCCCCTAATAAGTGAGGGATTTATCTAGAAACACAGCTGAAAATACCCATTAAATGTGTAAAATAGACTGAAGGGATTGGCAGAAAGTAGAGTCACAGTTATTTATTGAATTTTGACATTTTTTATTAGTTTGAAATATGCTTGCATCTGTTTCGGTTAGCCCTGGGGAAGAGAGGAAAATACATTAGTATGATTCAAAGTTGTAAACAGTGTTAGTTATTAAATTGCTATAACTTCAAAAATGAGATGTGGGTAGGTTAGAGGTACATAAAAAGGGAAATATCTATGGATGGTTCTATTTTAGACCTACCTGGCTTTGTGACTGCAGGAAAGAAAAATAATGATCATTTACTGAACATTTATTAAGCACCAGGGTCTCATGGAGGCACGTGACGTCATTTAGTCATCACAGCAACCCTATAGGATAGCAGTATTATTCCCATTTTACAGAAGAGGGAACTGAGGCCTGGCGATTTTAAGGGATTTGCCCGTGGTCACTCAGCTAGTTAGTTGGCAGAGCCACGATTCCAGGCCAGGATCTCTCATCTCAGAGGTTATGGTCTTCATCCTATGAAGATATGTTTGTTGCCTCTGTTGCTTAACTTTTCTTATTTTTCAAATGTGGGGACAGGACTAGATTTCTTCTAATAACTCAGACAGTTTTGCAGCTGGAAGTGTACTGCTCTAGAAAAAAAAAAAGACAACGAAGCTGAGCGGAGAGCCAGTGTTCACTCTGTACTCACCGCAAAAGGTCAAGGGAGTGACTAAACGGTAATTATTAGTAAGGATTTGCAGCAATTAAGTCATTTTGGGAATTTACTTCTGACAGTTATTTTTATTAATTATAGTAGCAGGGACACGGGAAGAAGGTATTTCTGAGCCTCCATTTCTGTGGCTTTCTCATTTTTCTGCGTGAACCCCCACTTTCATCCCCCTTCATCCCCTGGAGATGCTAAATAATCACATGACAAGCTGTCAACGCATTAAGGGAGCGATGAGTAAAATGCAGGGGATACAGGAGTGGAGGGAAACTCAGGCAAGGAATAAGAGACAGGCTGCTGATGCAGAGAACCAGGACGAGACGGCGGTTGTTCTGTGCTGCGCAAATCTGGAGATTATTAGACTCTACATCAGCAGGAAATATGCTCCTTACTTCTTTAGGAGAGAAAGCATTCATCCTTTAGCAGATCATAGCTTCTTCTGCATTACACGTAGTTTCTTAAGACATAGCTAATTTAAATATATGCAAGAAGGTTTAAAGGCAATTTCATTATTTTAATTGAGGAGCTGCCTCATTCTTTTGTCATGCAGAAATCTGGTGTTTCACCTAGGGAGCTTTCCAGGTAAATAAATACCCAAACCTCACATTTTTATTTTAATAAATCATGCTGGAATTTTATAAATATATTAAGGATACCATGTGGCAAATGAGGACATGTAACACATATGTAATGAAGATTGATAAAATTAATAGCCATGCACCCGCCACCCAGCCTAAGAAGTAGACTATGACCTGTACCTTTGAAGCCCTGATCCCATTTCCATCCCTCCTCACTCTCGTAATCATTTTCTGAATATTTTGTTAATGATTTTTTTAGGGTTATAGGAACAAAATATTTTAGAACTTTATATAAACGTGGAATTATTCTACATGAACTTTTCTGTGACTTGCTCAGCATTAGCAGCATATTCCTGAGATTCACCTGTGTCGATGCACGATTCAACCATGTTGCTGTCGTTCATTTCCACTCTTTCTCATGTATTCCGTTTATTTTTCCTGGGCGAGACTTTTGAGTTATTTTCACTTTCTTGCTCTTCAGATGGCGCTCTGAATGATTTTGCACACCTCTCCTAGGGCAGATGAGCCAGAGTTTCCCCAGGGAGTGTGGCCAGGAGAGAGGGAGCCGTGTTGTAGGATGCACACGCCTCCGGCTTTACTAGGCAGTGCCCCGTATTCCCAAACGAGTGCCCATTTAAATTCTTCCCAGGAGTGCATGGAAATCCGTGTGGCTCTATGTACTTGCCAGCACTTGGGATGGTCAGACTGTGCACACTTTCTCGTCTCCTGGGTATAAAGTGGTGTTGCATTGGTGTTTCTTTGTATTGTCCTAATTTCAATGAGGTTGGTTACCTTTTCAGAAAATCATTGACCTTCACGTTTTCTCTTTCATGTAATGCCTGGGTATGCCTTTTGAGTTGCTTATCCTTTTCATGTTGATTCTTTGGAGTTCCATATACATTCTATGTATTACATCATTGTTCATTATACGTGTTATAATAATCTCAACATTATATTTTTATATATTTCTTCTTATGATAGCTTTGATAAATATTGCTTAAATATATTGTAGATGAGTTGATCAGTCTCTTTATGTTCTGGGCTATTTATATCTTGCTAGGACATCCTTCTTACCCTGTGGTTATTAAGATCTTCTTGTACTTTTTCTAAGATTTCTCTTTCTGTCATTTAAATGCTCAATCTTTGAATTTGTTCCACTTAATATAGATTGTGATGTAGGGATTTAATTTAGTTTTTCCCTACATCTTCTCAGTACCGTTTATTAAATAGTTCATTTTGCCCCCACACTGGCCTGCGGTGTCAGCTTTAGAATATATCGAACTTCCATCTAGGGGTGGGTCCTTTTTCTAGCCTCTATTTGTTACATATTCTTGTTGACATATTTACCATATTTATTTCTCTTATGCATAAACTTTGTCTCTCCATTTATTTTTGGTGTTTAATATTTTTAATAAATTTATTTTATGCAGAAGATCTTAGACATTTTTTTTCAATATATTCCTAAGTATCTTATTTTCTATTGTTATTGTATAGTTTAAATATCGTTCTTTCTGATGTTTTGTTGCTGGCATGTAGAAATGCAAATCATTTCTTTATATTGATCTATGTTCAGAAACCTTGACAAACTGTCTTATTAATTAGTACTAATAAATTTTCTGGTAGACAATTATATCATCTGAGTAATGGCAATTTGCTTCTTCCCCACTCAATCCTTATAATGTTTATTTGTTTTTTTTTGTGTGTGTGTCTTATTGTGTAAAAAAGTTTCTCTCTATTCCTAGTGTGCCTACCTTCCTAAAAGGCTTTTAAAAATTGCGATTGACTTGTGGGTTGGTGATTTTGATGTCCTATTTAGTCCCAGCAGTGAGGAGTTAAATTTCTTTTTAATGATTGATGATGGTGTCTGCAGTGGAGGTTAGTGGAAGGGAGTGGAAAGAAGGAAGTAGCCTATGTTCTCTTTGTGCTTATTTCTGCTTATTTTATATCATATACAATAATATCATGTAAATGACCTCATTTGGTCATACTAATTTCTAGCTTATTATTATTTATTATTATTATTATTGTTGTTGTTGTTATTATTATTAATCATCATCATCAGTAGTTTAAATCACTCTGATTCCATGACTATGACTGGACCTGGGTCTATCACCCCCCAATTTTTTCTGTTGCACTTGGGTTTTACCAAGTTTGCACCATGCTTAAGTAACCAGTCGCTTCTTCTGAAGTCTTCCCTAGTCTCACCAGGTCACAGGCTTACAGATTTAAATCTGTAACCTGTTACTTCTCATTGTGCTTCTGAGGAACTTTCTTGAAGTGTCTAAGAAATGATTGGCTTCTTCAAAATCTGATCCATTTATTCATTTATTCACTTGCTCATTCACCAAACATTCATTGAAATCATACTATGTGACTGGAGACACAGCAGTGAGGTAGACAGCATCTCTGCCCTCATAGGGTTTAGACTCTAAAGTGCAATATGACCGCAGACGAGTAGGTGGGTTTGTCATATGATGCAAGGGGGTGATAAGTGATGAGTGAAAGAGGGTGAGGGAGAGGGAGAGGATGACTGGGAATGCGTGTCTGCTGGTTTTACTGGCATTAGGTCATGTAAAGAGCACATCTGGGTGGAGTTCTGAGTATGGTGAGCAAACCAGCTATGGAAAGTTGTGGGGCTGGTGGGTGGAAAGTGTGGTATGTCTGAGGAGCTTCAAGAAATCCCAGGTGGCCAGAAGAGAGTGAGCAAGAAGCAGCAGAGCAGAAGATGAGAACAAATAATGCGGCAGAAGCCAGACAGATTTCGCTTTCACGTTCTTATTGACATAATGGAACTATGTTAGGTATAAAGGATTTTAGTAGCATCTGGTGTCTCTTTGTTTTAACTTCTATGCTTCAGCCCCTATTTGTAAAATGAGATTTTGTCAGTGTTTGCCGACTGACCTCACAGAGATTCTACGTGTGATGAAACAGATGGACGTTAGAAGCTTTGCTTTATCTGTTTTAATGTATGAGAAATAATTAATTCAAAAGTCCGATATCAAATAGTTGTCACCAATCCATGGCCATGCCACCCTGAATGTGCCCGATCTCATCTGATCTCGGAAGCTAAGCGGGGTCGGGCCTGGTTAGTACTTGGATGGGGGACCGCCTAGGAAGACCAGGTGCTGTAGCTGTTAAAAGAAAATAGTTGTCACCAATTAAGTTTATTTTCTTTGTATGCTGCATAATTTAACTTTGAAGAAAAAATACACTGGACATGTCATGGAGACTGCCTTACAGACATGACTGTACAGTAAAGCCCTTCATATCTATGGATTTTGTGCCCACAGATTCAACCAACTGGGGATCAAAAATATTTTTCAGAAAGTCCCAGAAAGTTCTAAAATGCAAAACTTGAACTTGTCAGGCACCCAGAACTTTGCTGACTCATGGGAATGAAGTGACATGTAAGCCTATCCTGCTGTGGCCTATAGGAGAATCTTTCCATGTTGGGGGCTTGAGTGTCTGTGGATTGGGTACCCACAGGGGTCCTGGAAGCAATCCCCCATGGGCACTGAGGGGTGATTGCACTTTCTTCCTTTTCTTGCAGGCAGAATGGCACGGTTAAGAAAATTGAGGGACAAGAGTCAGGGTATTATTTTGAATTTTTCTTGTTATCCTTTAGCTTCTTTGAGTATGGTTGGCTTTTTTACTTAGAATTTGGGAATAACTTTTAGGCCACTTGAATGACCTTGAGAACCACGCTGGCGGTGAGGTCGTTGTAGATGGAAGTGAAGTCTCCGCTTGGTGGTCCATCTGTCACATCTTCGTATCGATGTGGCGGTTAGTCTTTCGGAGGTTAGACGATGAATTGTTACTCTATTAAATGTTTTACTTACGAAGCTCGAAATTATTGTACGAGTTTGATATTACAGCACAAGAAGGAGAGAGGTCCTTATGGTGACACTGTATGTGTCTCTCTGCCTAGGAAAACAGAAGTGGTAGGTGGAAATAATCATTCGATCCTTAGAAAAGGAAGAGAAGAATTTCTAGATCGTCTCCATTGATTAACTCATCGGCTCCTTCTCAGCTCTGCACTCTGCCTGGGAAGCCACACTTTCTCCTGCGTCTGCACACAGGCTTTGAACTTTGAGGATGGCTGAGATCAAAATTCTGGTTGTTAAGAGATAGTGACTCAGACGAGGAGCTGCAGGTGGTGACAGTGTTCTCTTCTCTTCTAACGAGGAGCTCTTCTCCGGGGGTCCCGCTACCCCTTCAGTGCTGCTGCCACTGTGGTGTTGGCCAGCACTGACCAGAGGGGACTCGAGACCCTGTCCTCCCTGGGGGGCTCTGAAGCTCCTGGCTTCACTCTCGCCTCTGACACTTGCACACGGTCCCCTGCAGCAGCTTGGGGATGAATCGATGCTCCCCCAAACAGCTTCCTTTATGCTCAGGTGCCCACTCTGTGAAGTCGCACAGCCTTTGATTCCTGTCGGAATCCAGGACCGGAGCGCAGCCTTTCAAGCACAAAGTGGAAATGGGGTCTGATATTAGAAGTTATTTCGGTGAAAGTGGTTGTGTTTTTCAGCCGAGGGCAGTAGGCGGGAAACCTGCCACTGAGTTCCCGTTGCGTGAAGGCTCAGACGTAAACCTCAGGGGCCCAAGGGCTTTTTATGTGATACAGCGCACCCCTTACCTGCATTTCTCACCTTTCAAGTTATATGGCAGTCATTCACAACTGTCAAATATAAAGATGCTTTAGACACCATCCAGAGAGCCTCTTTAACCAGTTTCATGTGAAAGTTGAGAGAAACATTCTGAGCTTTGCTAAGGAGATACTTCTAAGCTATCTTCAGTGGGATTCCTTTTTTGAGGATTTATTTTTCCCATTAATGGTGACAGAAAGAAAATATCCTGAGCTGTCTTACATCTGAAAACCAGGACATGTCCACAGGAGCACTCTCTTTTGCCCCCCATTTCGCAAGCTAGATTTTAAACTGGTGAAGTGAAAAAAAAAAAGAAGAAGAAACTTGGTTTCATGCGAATTATTTTTTTTTTTATCAATTAAAAATTGTAAGAATTATGGGAAAAGTACCGGAGCAGAAATAAAAACCAGACTGTGGCACTAAAGAACACCTCACGAAAGAAGCTCCTGTGTAACTTTTCCCATAAAGATTTTTAAACCAGACACACATGAAAAGGAACCCTCCCGTTGGATTAACATTCAGGTAAAAGCAAAAATGCCCAAGGGCGAGTAAAACTCTTCAAAGATCCCCAAGTTAAGCATAAAAATATTTCAACATGCTACATTTTTGGAACACTTTCTGTCATAGGCTCAATACTGTATTTAGCAGCATCAGTGTTAGACCCATAGCCATTGTCAGGGTCCCCCCAAGTATCTCTGAAGTCTCGTTTTATATTAATAAAATGAGATAAACAGCGGCTGGAGAATTTGATTCCAAGGGGAAAATGCATTAAGGGTTTCAGTTTGGCTGGTTGGGAGGGTCCCATTCTTTACATAGGGGCCCAGAGATGGGGTTGTTTGCTGGCTTTCTGTGGGAAGGGGATTTCTTTATATCGCAGGGACCTATGGCAGTAGAAGTAGGGAGAGGGGCAAGCGGGGAGAGAGAGAGGGAGGAAGGGAGAGAGAGAATAAATGCAGTCTTGACCGACGGGCACTGGTTGGATGATGCAGGCCTTTGCCCGTCATGTTAAAGACCGTGGGTGTACGCCTGAGTTCAGTGGGGAGGGAGCCTTTAAGCAGAGGAGCCATCTGCAAATGCTTGTGGTTTCCACTTTGCTGGCTGTGTGGAGAAGAGGTCGGAGGCTCATCCTTAGAGTCCAGTTGAAAGATGTTGGTTTGGCCTAGAGAACGACAGACAGTGCAGATGGGGAAAATGGGATGGATTTGAGAGTTTAGTGGGACTGGCGGTGGGTTGGAAGTGGAGGGTGAGGGAGGAGAAGGTGCCTGAGGTCATTGTGTTAGTCAGCAGAGGCAGGTCACGCTGTCATAACGAGAGCCTCAGAACACCAGGCCGATCCTGCAGTTCTCGGCCATGCACACTGGGCTGCAGGGTCGAGTGATCCGCAGGGCAGCTGTTCTCCACGCTCAGAGACCCAGGCCGCCCACCATTTTAACCAAACTTGTTGTGACGGGGGAATCAGAACTGGCTCTTCAGTCCCTCTGTCACTTCTACTCCTGTGTCCTTGGCCAAAGTGAGTCATAGCTATGGGTGTGGCTGGCCTTTTATTTCAAGGGCCTGCAAGTGTCATCCTCTGGTATGCCCAGAAGCACAGAAACAGAAAAGCTGGTGTCAGGTTCTGCCACAAACCCATTTTTTTTTTTCTTTAAATATAGAGAACTCTGAAGGAGGAATTGATTCTGAAGAAAAGCGTTTGGTTTGAAATATGCAGTTGGAGATGCTTGTGAGATAACTAAGAAGTTGTACCAAATTGGCAGTTGGATATTTGAGGAAGGAAGGAAAGGGGGAAGAGAGGGAGGGAAGGGGGAAGATTTGGGTTTGGGATAAATACCTAGGGGTGGAGTCACGAGGCTGTCTGGGAAATGTATATTTAATATTGTAAGAAGCCACCCAAACTGCCCTGCTATTTAATCAGCGATGTGTGAGAATTCAAGTTGTTCTGAGCTCTCGCCAGTGTGATGTCTCCTGAAATAAATATTATTGATATTTAAATATTAAAGAATGTAAATGGGACATAAAGGGATCAATGCAAATATATTGTGAATATTGCCAGGCGTCACGGAGTTTTTAAAATGTGCTTTTGTTTGATGATGGCTTATTTCGTTATGGCTTTACTGTAAGTTATTAGACCCATTTCCTATTATTAAACCTTGGGACTGGTTAGAAATTTTCCTATTGAAAACAGTCCAGTCGCCATCCCTGCAGAGGATGCAGACTGCAGTACTTTATTAGTGAAAGTTACTTACAACCACACATGGCTTCGCTGGTCTCTGATCTGGGGATTGGGCTGAAATCCTTTTGAAATTCGAGGAGCCTAATTTGATCTCATTTTTGAATCGCTGGCCCTGCTATACCTCCTGGTGGGTATGCCAAGGAGTACCCTCAGGCGGAGGTTTGATTTTTGCTTAAAAAAGAAAAATAAAAAGCAGTTTGTGTCTGTTGGCCTTCCGGAGTTTTATGCTGTAGTATGTGGCTGAATTCATTTTCGCCTAGAAAAACGTTAAGGAGATGTTTGGAAAGTCTGCCTCTGTTTTTTAAAAACCTCAGTCAGGTTTCAGAAGCTTTCGCTTTTGGCTGTGTAACTTCCCAGTGAACTCGCCTGTCCCTGAGTGAATCGATTTGCTATTTAGGTTCTTTGCCATAATAAGCTCATTAAATGCTGGGGCCTGCAACCATGAAGTCATTTATTTCGGTTCGGAGTGCTCGTTCTGAGGCTGAGCTCTCGCAGAGCGAGATGTCAATTAAGATTATTCCTTGTTAGTGGAAATAAAATCGTGTTATCTGCTTATAAAAGAGCCTCTCTGATCTTTCTCCGGGGGCGGGGGAGCATATTCGATTCACACGAAAGTTGATCCCGTCATCGGAGAAAAGGTAAAAAGATAGAGGTGTGAAGGGAGCCCTGCTTTGCCTCGCGGCCTTTATGATCCTGAGCCACGGGGTATGACTTTTCCTGCCGTGCTATGTCACAGAGGGAGTGTCACGTTGCACGTTCTGTGACAGCGTCCAGAAGTGAGGCTGGGCCCAGCCTGAACAGCTCTGGCCGTGTGATTCCGGGCCATGGAGTCAAAGTCAGAGGCAAGTTCACTGAGTCAGCATCGGCATTCTGTCGGTCCGGATGGGAAGCTGCAACAGGGACCCAGAATGACAAGGCCTTTAAAGCCGCCCCACCACCTCCCCCGTGAACTGTGTTGGCTGTAAAAGACTGGGTTTGCCAGTTCGGAGGGCACAGTGACCGGCTCGCACTCTGTGCCAGGCTCCGTGCTAAGTCCTTATGTCTGTCCGGGCCGGAGGGAGTTCATTCATCGTCATGGTTCAGAGAGCAGACTTCGGGCTGGCTAGGTTGCTACCTGGACAAGCGAGTGGCTGGTTTCCTCGGGGACACCATGTCTCCATTTTTATTATCTCCGTCCCAGGGTTTTTAGGAAGATAAACGCACGCGTACCTGAGAACTGCTCACTAGGGGGCCTGGCACCCAGGCAGGTACGGAAACCAGCGAGTGCCATCACCCTGTTACTCATCTCAGGAAAGCGGTGGGATGGGCGCTCTGGTTTTCCCCATCTGACAGCTGAGTCAATTTAGGCTCAGAGAGCAATTTTCCCGAGGCCACAAGGCGAGGCGGTGGCGGAACTAGGGTGAGAACACATGCGATCTGGGTCCCCCGATCTGTGGCTGTCACTGCTCACTCTGCTGCTTTTCAATTCAATAACAAAGAAAGAGCCATAGATTTTAGATGCGATCTACAGCGAAGCAGATTAGGTCTCCAGGGAAGAGGGGTGCCTCTCGTGCTCATGGCTGGTCCCTCCAGATGCCTCCACACACCCACGGCCCTGAGGCAGGTCTGGGGGTGCATCCTCTAGTCGGAGGAGGCCCCCATGTTCGTATTCTGTTACGTAAGACACAATCCTGGGTCACTCTTGATTTCAGCTTCTCCCTCCCCCCTGTATACAGTCCATCTTCAAATCCTTTTAAAATAGCTCAGAAATCATCACCGGCTCCATCTCCAGGGCCACCCCCTCTCCACCCCCCACCCCAAGCTGCTATCTCAGTCACTTTCTTACCAAGTTTTGGTCCCTTCCCATCTGCTCCCCCAAGAGGCTGAAGTGTCATGCAAACCTGGTCATCTCCTGCCCTGGCTGAAAACATCATCCAAATTCAAATCATTCAGATTCCGACCTGTCTGACTCCAAAACCCGTCCTCCTTCTTACACTATCTTGTCTCAGAAGTTTGGGGCAGTTGGCGTGGATTTGAAAAGCTGAGGAAACTAAGGTTCTTAGGTGTCAAGTGGAATCTGGTTTTCTTGGCCCTCGTTTACTAAATTTTACCTCGAATAATTAGGTCCCAGAATCTGACCCAGACGTGTCAGCAGAACTCAAGTGTTCCACAAAGATTTATGGTATTTGACCTTTTTTTCTTGGCAAGGCGCAAAGGAGGTCTTAAGAGAAAAACGAGCAGACGCGTGGTGGCCTTTTCTAACGTTTTCACAATCTCTCCACTAACCTAGCTAGGGAGTGTGTGTGTGTGTGTGTGTGTGTGTGTGTGTGTGTGTGTGTGTGATTATTATTTCTTTATTCTTGGTTTGTCTTTTGCATGACTGAGTCCTTGTCAAGGCAGACAGCAGCAGGTTGAGTCCCAAGTTTGCTAGGGCTGAATGCAGACAAAAATAATTTAACTCCTTAGCATCCGACTGACCACGGTAAATTTTAGAAGCTCCTCCGTGAGCAAATCACCAGCAATGAGTCCAGGCCCCTCTGTTTTCCTCTTATCTGCTTTGAAAACCTCCCCACTTCCCAGGGCGTGCAGACAGATCGTGGGGGGAGCTCTGCCCGGGGTACAGTGTTGGGGAAATGAGCACTGCAAGCACCAGTCCATCAGAATGTGGTTCTCGGGGTGGTGGAGAGCCGATGGGCCGCCCCGGGCTGTGATCAGCAGTATCGGCTTCTAGAAGGGAACTGCAGGCCGCCTTGTCTCCGGTTTGCAAACAGGTTTCTTTCTAAATAACCGTGGTAAGGAATTTCTGGATTCATAAACACATCTAGGGAACCGGAACCACCACCCTTTTATTCAGCAACAGCAACTGGCCCAGTGGACCCACTGTGGTCTGGGTGTTTGTGTAAACAGCTCTTCACGGTATGTGTGCAAACAGCTCTCCCGAGTGCGGCCACCTGTTCGTGCTGATCGCATGTGGCCTGAAAGTATCTTATCTTAAGACAACTCGCAGTCGGTTTGTGAGGGAGCCCAGAGAAAAACCAGAAGGGAGAGATTGCCGTCCCTCAGCCCAGGGAGTTCTGACGGAGCCTGCTTACTTAGGCGAGAGAGATAAGAGGGAAAACTCTGCAGGGTTTTGTTTTCCTTCGTCCTGCTGGGGGCTGTGGGGCTGTGCCTGGTCCCCAGAGGGATAAAACATCTAAAACCCGGACCATGGGCGGGATCTGTTTTGTTTCATGGAGACTTTCCTGAGAAACATGAGGTTTGGGGCCAGGACTGGACACCCAGGGAGTGAACCTGTGTAATCCTTGGCCACTGTGCCTTCGTCCCCATGGAGCCCTAACTTCTGGGGAGCAGCTGGGGTCCAGACCTGCTTCTCCTCTGTCGTCTTGCTGGTGGAGCATTGGCACTTTAGGGCTGCTTTGCTGAAGGATGAGACGGTGATGCCAGCGAGCGGGGGCGCTGGATGAGTCTGTCCCCCATACAGATGAGAGCTGGAGTCACCCTGGCCGTACCTGTCTGAAGGGACCCCGGCAGCTGGGGCGGCTGTGCAGGACTAGTAGGCAGGTCCCCTTCTGTGAAGGGGGCTGTGAAATGCCTCAGCCCAGAAGACCACGTCTCCTTGGGGAGAAGGGATCCGGAATGGGGGTTCCAGTCACCTCCCTGTACTTACAGAGCTGTCCTGTGTCACCCGGCCCTGTGGCCGGAGAGAAAGTGTGTCACGCCTGTCCCTCAGGTTCTGCGCCCAGGCATCTGTCTGTCTCGCTGCTTGACTCCCCGTCTCTGCAACACAGGCCGGTCCTTCCAGAATCTTAACCCTCGCCTTTCTTCTGCAAGTCCCCCCGCACCCCCCACTCAGTCACTCACTGAGAAACTTCTGCTCCTCCTTTAAGCCCAGGGCGACTAAAAGCATCCAAACCTGTAACACCTCCTTGGACTTCGGGCCGAGTTATCATTTCCTCTCGACTCCCATAACAGTTTGTCGCGTTCTATTAAGATGCTTCAGGAAAAATGAAATTATGCAGTGGGACCTCTGCGTGTCTCACTGGAGGAGATGGCAGACGGCTTCACCCAGGCACCTGATGCTCGGTAAATTAATAACGATGATGATGACGATGATGACGATGATGACGATGACGGTGGTGATAGCATCGCAGGCCCTGTTCCAACTGCTTTATGAGTTTACTCTTCCTAACCGTCCGGTGACACAGCTCCCGCTGTTTCAGTTTTCTAGATGAGGCTGCTGAGGGTTAGGCACGTTATGTAACTTGCCCGAGGTCACAGAGCTGTGCACGTGATTGACACCCAGGCACTCATCTGGCCTCACACTCGCTCACAGCCTGGCCTCGTCCTGAGCACACAGCCCGAGCAGACAGGGGAGGCCGGGGCTCAGGCTGTCCCGGGCGGGTGCCTGGTGCATGCCCTGGTGCATGGCCCTGCAGGGTGACGAACCCTGTGCTGCGCTGTCAGGTGGAAGCCCTCAGCAGCCCAGCCCAGCCCTCCCCGTCCCGCAGAAGGCCAGAGCTGCTCATCTGATGCAATCGGATTTCCTAGGGCGGCCTGTCCAGCTCCGCCGTTGTTGCTGGAGAGAGAGAGAGAGAGGGAGAAGGGAGTTTCGCGTATTGTTTTCTGATCAGCAGGTTCGGAAACTCTGAGTGTTTGGCTCACAGGATGGTGGAGTCGCGCCAGCGTTTCCTGTGGCCTGAAGTCTGGGTTCTGAGATAGGGAACTGGGCCTGGGCTTGGCGTCTTCTACTGGGGAATGTCAGCGCTGGGCACAGAGTGACAAAGACTTACAGGGAGGAGGAGAACTGTGTGTGTGTGGAGGGGAAGGGGCCGGAGATGGGGGCTGGGGGCAGTGGAGTTGACACTGACACTAGACCAGCTGAAAAGGCATTGGAAAAGCAAACATCCCAAAACCAGAGCAAGGAGGGAAGTGTGTGTGTTAGTTTGTAAACTGATGAACTTTCCATTCGCGCTGCTGGCTTCCTCTGTGCCCACCAGGACCCAGAGCAGAGGGATGAGAGGCAGCACCTCGGCTCTGGGCTCCTCTCGTTTCTCGACAGCCTTTCTCCAGGAGGAAAATCCATCTGGAAGTGGCCTCGCTTTCACCCCGGAGCGCCTCCATTTCTATTTCTGTCCAATGGGACACATGAGCAGCTAGCTGCTGCGGGAGGAAACGCCTAAAGGTTTGCTGTGCACAGAAGTCTGGATTTTAAAAAGGCGTCATTAGCCCGAGCAGTTCCTCACATTAAGAAAAAAAAAAAAGCCCTCGCAGTTTGTTTCTAAGGGAAGAGTGATTCATTCACTCGCCTGAAAAACGTTTATTGAGCTGCTATTTGCCATGCCATCTGGCCAGGGCCAGAGGGAGGCACGGAGGGGGGTAAGGATTCCTCCGCTTCAGGAACTCGCATCAACCTGCAGCAGGGCGTGCGGAGAGGCGCTGCGGTAGGTGTGGGCAGGTGCTGGGCGGTTGCTTCTTTCTAGCTTGGGAGGCTGTGGGTCGGGGAAATCTCTCGGGGACTGGCACATGAGGTGGGCTTTGACGTCTAGGTGGGAGCGTTGGAAGCCACCCAGGGAAAGGAAATCATTTCAGGTGGGAGGGGGGCATGACCAACAGAGGCGGGGGCACAAGCATTTGGCAGGCCCAGGAAATGGCAGCAGGTCGACGAGGACAGAGGCAGCCAGCGTCCGGCTCTGGACGGCGACACACCCGGGAGTGGCCCTGGCAGGTCTGAGACTTGCCTTCTTCGTTGTGCGGTGCTAGCAGCAGCCACCGCAGAAGGACTGCCGATGGTCTGGAGGGAGGGCCTCTTTGCCCGAGTCGGATTGCTGGTCGCTGCCCGTGTCTGAGGGGTGGGCACAGGGATGCAGTCAGTGGGGAAGGCCTCACTGGTCATGCTGGGAAGCAGGCTGGTGCCAGGCATAGGCCATTCGTGTGCTCTGCCCCCCGGGCCACCATCCAAAGACTCAGGGCAGTGAGAGAGGTGTTCGGACCCCAGCCCTCACAAATCCAAATGCCCTTTGCTTTTGCTATTCGTCTTCTGCGGGCGTGCCCGGGGGACGCTGCAGTGAACTGACTTTTGCTGTCTTGTCGGAAATGGAAAGACTCCCTTGGAAGAACGGGGCCGCTTTCCTGGAGACGATCCCGCAGACGCAGGTGATGAGGATTCAGGGTGGGTCCCACGCCAGGACTCGTCTCTGCCACTTCTCACTGCGTTTCTGGCCCAGACGAGTCGGCAGCTCGGTTTCCTGAGAAACTAGGGAGGCGAATGGTCTCAAAGCGTCGTTTCCCAAAGAGTGTCCCATGACAGACCCGTGCCGCGAGATGCTGCGTGGAGAATTTTCTGGAGAGACACCCTGGGGAAGCAGTGGAGATTGCATATGAGGAGTTCACATGTATATTCACGAAAGGCCTGAGGAGTCCTACCCTAAGGGAACCTTTTTCAAAATGTGGTGTGGTGGCTAACCCCGCGGGCCGTGGAATCGGATGGTGTGGGTTGCGCTCGGCGGGGCTTCGATGTGGCCGTGGGGCTTCGGGCGAGTCATGTCTGCATCTCGGTTTCCTCGTCTGTAGAGCGCTTTAGTAGTGGTGCCGATGTCGTAAGGCCGTTATGTATTAGTTAATTAGTATTAACTGGGACTGCTTTGCTGCAGGGCTCGTTGGTCCTCTAGTGTGGCCTAGAGCCACCCCATCAGCAGGCACGTGGGGGCACCGTAGCGAACCCCCATGCGTCCAGGCACCTGCTAGTTCCCTTACAAGGCAGAGTGGTTGTGCCGTCTAGCCTAGTGCGTAGACTTCCCGTTACTGGCTTTTAAATTTTACTGTGCATGAGAATGATTATATCAGGCTGTTTATCCCTAAACAAATCAGGCAGCTTATGTTTATCGGGAAATTTGGATAACACTGGACCCGGTTTTACTGCCAGTAGCTCCGATGAGGAGTCGTGAGGGGGGGATGCCTTTGTTGACAAGCGTGTGTGAAATGCCCGCTGCTCCCTGGCGAGGCGTCCGCGATCAGGATGCCCATCCTGAGTGCGCCAGGAGTTCCCCAGGACTGGTCGGGAGAAGCCGACCCGAAGCGTCACAGAGTGACTGGCACAGAGTGCAAAGGACACTAGGAGGCCAAGTTTGCTGGCTGAAGATTTGAAAAGGTTTTTCCGTCTTGGTTATGCCTGGCCAAGCATTGGGCCTGAGTGTTGATATCCTTCGGGGGAGGGGGTCTGATGAGATGATTTGTCTGTGTCAAGTTCAGCGATGGGGGGGCCCTGATCATTAGTAATCTGCCCAGAGGACGTGGTAGCTCACAGCTTAACTGGAGGATGATTTTGTCCTTAGTGGACATTTGGCAACGTCTGGAGACGTTCCTGATTGTCGTGACTAAGGGAGGCGATCGACTTCCAGTGGGTAGAGGCCAGGGATGTGGCTGACCATCTTACAGTGCACAGGACAGCCCGACAACAAAGGACCAGGGCTGCAAATGCTAACCGGGCCAAGGACGCGGAAGCCCGCGCTGCACACTTCCTTCCCTGAATTTCCTCAGGAGCAACAGTGACTATACATAGAAGTCTTGAGGATAAAATGTGGACTTCTGAGGATAACGATATAGACTGGATTATGGATTATTCATTCTGTAAATTGTGCACCTGAGCCCTGCCCCTCCAGGAGCCTGGCTGGGCCCCATCTGCTCTTTTAATCTGGGGACAAGGGATGAGGTCTGATTGGGCTGGGTTAAGTCCTCTAGGGGGATGACTCCAGCCTCTGTTCTCTCGGGGCTGCTTTTACCCCACTCCCAATTTATTCTCCTTGGAGATGTGGGGAGAGCCACGTTATTGTGTTCTCACCTGTTCAACAGGTTTTATGTGAACGGTCTTTGAGAAATAAATACCAGTTAAAGGGGAAGCAAAGCACCTTGGGCCTTTGATTCCTGGAAGACTAAATGACCCCGTTCAGTGTAACCCTAGACTATTCTGTGTGGAGTCTGGAGGAGGACGCCCCAAATGCATTTTTATTCTTATCATTTGTTCTCTTGACCCTCGAGAGTGGGTGTCCTTTGTTTTGAGCAGTGTTACCTGATATTCACAGCGAGTCCGTTTTCACAGTGGAGACTGTTTTCTTGATTCCTGTTCTAGGGTGTGTAATTGCATCTGGACACTAAATTGAAGGGATGCGATACAGATATGATGCATTGTCCTTGGAATTCTCGAGGGAACAACATGATGTACAGGCTCTAAAGAAGACCGTCTGCTTATATTTGCACAAACGACACTGCATAATTATTTAACACGTTTCCGTTGTTGAATATTCAGATGTTTTCAAGTTCTGGGAATAGCAACCAAAACAGCAATTGGCATTGTTACGGTTTAGTTAATAATTATTTCTTGAGGAAACGTCCCAGAAAAAAAAAAAATACTCAAAGAGAATACAAAATGTTAAAGTTTTTGGTGCAGCTTGCCAGAAGTACCCTGGAAAGTTGTACCAATTTATACTCTGAATAGATATGCGTGGACATGACCTTTTTTCCCGAAAAGTCACAACCAAGAGATCGGGTAGGAGTGTTGCGGGGACAAGTGCAGTGAATGAACCCACCAAGACACCACCTGACTGCCGTGGAACTCATCGTGACTGCTGTCCCCACGTACCTGCCATTGGCCGTTCACCTGTTTCGGGAACACGCCAGACCTGCTCTGGCCTCAGGGTGCTGTTCCCTGGGCCCATGATGTGATTTCTCCAGCTGACTGTCTGCATGGCTCCCCTCCTCGCCTCTCATTAAATTGTGCTCCTACCCCTTGCACACAGGTGTACTCACCTGCTTCAGATTGCCGTCGCCTGCTCGATTTCTCTCCCTATCCCTTGATGCCATCGAATGTTGCGACTCCAGCATTGAGATCAGGCACCGAGTGGGACTCAGTTACTGTTTGTGGCACGAGTGACTGCAACGCAGCTTTTCTTGTCTAGCACGATTAGCTGCACAGTGCCCCCTGCACCCCATCCTTGGCCAGAGGAGCAGCAGTTGTGTTTGGCTTCATTTCCTTTCCTTGCCCATTCTGGCATAGTTATTTACACAACTGCCAGTGTTGTCGAGGCTGCCGTCATTAGCCCTGCCAGCTCTGCCGTCTCAGTAATGTCCAGCTGCCACTGAGATGGGGACTGACCAAGCTTACGCTGGTCTGACAGACAACCGACTGCACAAGTTTGATTAGAATCTTCATATAGAGATCAATTTCTTTTTAAAAAGACCAAGAACCCAGTAGAAAAGGGGAGAAGGATTCAGAAGTTCATGGAAAAATGAACATGAGACTTTGCCTCTTTATGTTCAATGTCCTCTGCACATTTTTCATTGGATCTTTTTTTTGGTATTGAGTTGTATTTATTTATTTAAATTTTTAAATTAAAAAGAAATTATGGTGACATTGGTTAACAAAATCCAGTAAGTTTCAGCTAAAAATGACCATAAAAATTTAAAGCTCTTTGACCCTGCAATTTCACCTCTGACCCTGTCATAAGGATGCACTTGCGCGGGTACAAAATGGTGTACGCATAAAGGGCATATTTACCGCGGCCTGCTTTATAACAGCTCGGGGGAGGAAATCCCCCAGCGGCCCATGGCCAAGGTCTGCCTTATCGGCTGGGATATTTCCACGCCGAGGACTATGATGCAACTGTGAAAGGAACCGGGGTGCAATATTGGTGCTAATCTGGAAAGATTTAGAAGATACACAAAATGAAAAATAACAATAATAATAATAGTAATAGTAATGCATAGCATGCTGCCTTTTCTATTAAGAAAGGAGAGAACATATGGTGTTTTTGCATGTGCCTTATATCCACGAGGAAATTCTGGAGGAATACAGAAGAAACTAGTAACAGTGGCTAGCTCGAAGCTGGAGGCTGGAGGGCCCCGGGGGTCAAAGTGGATATTGGGTGGGCGGGCCACTTTGGGAGGAGGGAGAGCTCACACGGAATCGATTTACACACACATTCCAGTTTGGAATTACGTGAACGTTTTACCTGTTCAAGATAGTAAGTTAAAGGTGTCACCCTTCTGAGATAAACGGGCTGGCCCGGGAGAGGCGGCACAGGACAACCTTCCTCCGTTTGGGGAAGCCGCCCTGCTGGGTCCAGGTCTGCTCTGCAGGCCGGTGGCCGGCCCTGCCCGAGCTGTCCCCTTGCAGGTTAGGGCTGGCCGGTCCCCCTGCGAGCTGTCCCCTTGCAGGTGCAGGCCGGTGGCCGGCCCCGCCCGAGCTGTCCGCGGCAGGTGCATGGCGGCAGGTGCATGACGCGCGCACGTGCACCTGCACCGGGGGCCGCTCGGCTTCCTCCCGGGTCCGGGTGGCCAGGGCGCGGGGTCGCGTGTGTGCGTGTGGCAGGCGGAGGGCACTGGGCTCCCTGACCACGACTTCCTGGGCCGGCGCCCCTTCCGGAGGCCGCGAGCACGTGGGCCGGGCGGGCGGTCCCAGAGCGGCCAGAGCATCCCGGCGCCTGGCCGTGCTGTCCCCCCAGGGGTCCGGCCCGCGGGCCTGGCCAGGGCATCCCGGACGCTGGGGCGGGGCCCCCGGCCGCATCCACCCCGTCCCCCCGGCCCCTCCCCTCCCGTGCACTTGTCGCCGTCCCCGTACCCGGAGCCGTTGCTCGTACCTAAAGCGGCAGCGAAAACAGGAAGTGATGAAGCGGAATCCGCCTCGCCTCTGCCCCCAGCCACTTTCCTCCTCTCCTCTCTCTCTCTCTTTTTGTCATTCCTCCCCAGGGCTGAGCACGTGTGTGTGTGACCGGCTCCGCTTGCAGCATCCCAGTGCGGCCTGCTTGGGACACCGGGGTCCGCGATGCCGCCGCCCGCGGACATCGTCAAGGTGGCCATCGAGTGGCCCGGCGCCTACCCCAAGCTCATGGAAATCGACCAGGTTAGTGGTGCCGGCGCGGTCCGGGGGTGTTTGCAGTTTTCCTGTCTCTTCTGGGACTTCACAGGCTTCCAATGCCTCTTTCCCCCCCCTTTCTCTCCCTCTCTGGCCGGGTTGGGAAATCTATGCCGGACGAGTCGCAGGGGAGTCTGACTTCTGTCCCCACCCCGTGCGGTGGCCGTGGATGGGGTTTTTATCCTCCTCCAGCATCTCCTTGGATGGTGTCACTACAGGGCTTGTGTCCGATGCTGCGAGGGAGGGAGGCGGGAGGGACAAACAGACTAGGCTCCGGGCAGTTGTCACAGCGGACGCTGTCCCAGCCCTGCCTGGCGGGGACTCGTGAATATGTGCAGATCGTTTGATCAGAGGCAACAACAACTTCATTTTTTTTTGAATCACGTTTCTCTTCGAGTTTCACAGCAGCCGCCAAGTGTATTATATGAACTGCTATGTCAAGAAGGTAGCGTGGCAGGCTCAGTCTGGGGTCCCAGACGGTTGTAACGTGATGATTACTGTGAGGTGCCCTGTGCGTCCAGGGTGTCGTCTGGGCATGTAGTAAACGCTCAGTACTTATTTACCAAATGAAAAGATATCAAGGCGATTTTTAAAATGGTGTCACCTATGAAGGCATCCTTTAGTTGGCTCTCGACATCTTTACGATGTAGCTCTCATGCACTGTTCGATTATAAGGTTATCTCAGGAAGGTTACTTTTTGTCATTTTAATGAGTCACAAATGAGTAAAAGAAAAAGAAAAGGTTGAGACTTAATGTATATTTAAGGCTGTCACAGAGCAAGTAATACAGGATTCTAGATGGCTCTCTGTGTTTGCAAAGTTAAGGTCCTACGGAAACTCCACTTTCTATTTATGTTCTTAATACTATTATGTTTATAATCTACGATGTTTTTTTTTCCGGTTAGATTTTATTACCTGGTCAAAGCCTTACAGTGCTAAGACTTACATGGCCTGTGTGGCTTCAAACACCTCATAAGAATAAATTATAAAGGTCAAGTCAGAAATAGTTTAGCTTGAGTGTGAATGTAAATGTAAGAAAGGGTAAATTTTTTTTTTGATTGTTGCCAAAAAAAGGCGCCATCAACCCAACACCTCGTCATTCTAACTGCAAGGTTATTTTTGTGTGGCTCCAGAAGCAACCCTTGTGGGTAGAGAAGCCTGTTCAATCATTTCATATATGTTTGTATGGGGAAGCAGGTTTTTCTCCTTTTTCTCGTGCTCCTTGGGAGAGGATACACGTTGAATTTTACTTGAAAATGTGTCTGGGACTACTGGCGCCGACTAAATGTAGTGAGGACGAGGTTTGGCTACAACCTAAGAAAAGAGCACTTCTGCGGGGTGAGGCTGGCCTCTCACATCTGCAGGGCAGTGCCTTGCCGGCGCCCAGGCGCCTCTGTCTTGCTCCTTTCCCCTCGGCCATGTGGGGCTGAGGACCAGTTGCTTGGGCCACCACCTGGGAGCTCATTGGAAACGAGTCTCAGACCCCACCCCCAGCCTCTGACCCAGAATCGGCATTTTTGCAAGATCCCCCGGGGGATTCCTCCCTGCGGTTAAGTCTGAGAGGTGCTGAGCCGGATTCCTGGTGTCCTGTCTGGCAACCTTGTTTCTCTGTATCTCTGAGTCTGTTTTCATTTTGTTTGTTCATTCGTTTTGTTCCTCAAAGTCCACAGATGAGTGGAGTCATATGGTATTTGTCTTTCTCTGTTTGGCTTATTTCATTTAGCATGATATGCTCTAGGTCCATCCCTGTTGTCACAAATGGTAAGACTTCATGTTTTTTTCATGGCTAAGTAATATTCCATTGTGTATATTCACCACCACTTCCTATCCATGAGCATAGGGGTGCATGTCTCTTTTCGAATTAATATTTTGGTTTTCTTTAGATAAATACCCAGCGTGCAATTGCTAGGTTGTAAGGTAGTTCTATTTTTAATTTTTCGAGGGACCTCCAAGCTGTTTTCCGTAGTGGCCGTCGCCACCAGTGCACAAGGGTTCCCTTTTCTCCACATCCTCGTCAACACTTGTTTGTTGGTTTATTAACGACAGCCATTCTGACAGGTGCGAGGCGAAATCTCACTGCGGTTTTGATTTGCATTTCTCTGATGACTAGTGATGTTGAGCATCTTTTCATAGGTCTCTTGCCCATCTGTATGTCTTCTTTATAGAAATGTTTACTCCGGTCCTCTGCACATTTTTAATTGGATCTTTTTTTATTTTTGGTATTGAGTTGTATGAGTTCTTTATAAATTTTGGATACTAACACTTTATCAGATGTGTCATTGGCAAATATCTTCTCTCCTTCAGTAGGTTGTCTTTTTTTTTTTTTTGATGGTTTATATATAATATTTTGAACACGTTTAGGCTTATAGAAAGAGTGCAAAGATTGCACAGAGAGTTCCCATATCCCCTTCACTCAGTGTCCTCTAATGTTAACATCTTAATAAAACGTGGTGCATTTGCCAAAACCAAGAAATTAACAATGATGTGTAACTGGTCACAAAACTACAAACTTTATTTGGATTCCACCGATTTTTCCACCAACGTCCTTTTTCTGTTCCAGCATCCAATCCCGAAATGAGTTGTTGTGTTTGCTCAGTCTCCTCCGGGCTTTGACAGTTTCTCCATCTTTCCTTGTTTCCATGGCCTGGTAGTTTTGAAGAGGAATCAATTTCGTTTCAACACAATTTCAAACACAGAGAAGTGGCAAGAATAATATGAAGAACTCCATCTACCTTTCTACCTTTTATCTAGATTCGCGGGTTATTAATGTTTTGCTTCGTTTGCTTTGTTGTTTTCTCTCTGCTGTGTGTGTGTGTGTGTGTGTGTGTGTGTGTGTGTTGCCTGTGTGTGTGCATGTATATCTTTTTTTTCTGAGCCATTTGAAGGTGATTCACAGTCATCATACCCCTTTACTTCTAAATACCCTGTGTGTCTTTCCTAAGAACAAAATCCTTCTTGCATAACCCTCGTCTCTTTATAAAAATCAGGAATTTAACACTATCATGTAATCCAAAGCCCATAGTCCATATTCAGGTTTCACCATTTGTTCCAATAATGTCCTTTTTAGGTATTTTCCCTGCAGTCTGATAGCCGTCCAGGCTCAGGAGTTCCACTTACTGTCCTGTCCCTCTGATCTCCACTGACATGGAATAGTTACTCAGACTTTCTTTATTGTGACCTTGATGGTTTTGTCTGATACGGGACAGCTATTTTGTGGAATGTCCTTCAGTTTGGGTTTCTCTGATGTTTCCTGCCAATTAGGTTCAGGTTTTATTTTTTATTTTTGGCAGAAATGCCAGAGAGATGATGCCGTTTCCTTTTGGGACGTCGTATCAGGAAGCACATGATGTCACCTTGTCTCATTCTGAGGAACACAAAGAGGAACCTAGTTCGTTATTGTCCTGTAGCTGCTGGTGTTGGAGCAGGACCCAGGGTCGTACTGGTGTCAGGTGGTGTTTCTCGACCGACTCAGAGTTGGCACAAAAAATCAGAAATGTGTTTTCACATGCGGTGAAGACTTGAGCAGTGTTTATTGTTTGGGTTTTCTCCTAATTTTCTGCCGTGTTCCATAAAGTTCACATAACCTCTCCCATGGCACGTTACCTCTGTATAGAAAGCTCTTTGCTCCTATATTTTTTTTTTATAACCTGGAAAGAAACTATTTCATTCAAAAGCACTGGCATAAGTTGGGTTCGGTGTCACTGCCCTGTGGTTTCGTGGAACCTGGAGTACCCTCCACTTATCACACTGTGTCCTCACTGTCCATCAGCTTAAACTGGGGGTCCTCGGCCCTTAGGGTGCCCAAGAACCACCCAGGGAGCCTGCGAAACCATTACATTCCCACCTCAGCCTCCGAGAGTTTGTTCCTATCAGCCAGGATGAGCCCTTTCATCTGGCTTGTGAGGGGCACCCAATGGTGCACCCACATCCCCTGACTCGGGGGGCTCACGAGAAACGGGAGCCTGAGAGCTGTTTCTCTGGTGAACGGCCCTTACTTCATGACCACGTGTTTAATTAGTGAGCCGGGAGGGGAGGGAACTTCTGAGTGGGCATCCATCCTGTTTGTGCCCTTGGGTCCCAGGGACAGTGCCTGGCGCAGACCGCTCTACCTTCCTTCTCAGTTTTCAAGGGTGGAGCTGACTGTGTCTCCCGAGGCTGTCGAAAGAGGTGTCAGCTTGTCTGTTCTCCAGGCTTCACTGTCTGTCCTCATGTTTTGGCCTCAGGAGCCACAGAGGCTGTGAGCAGTGGCTGTCTCCGCAGACCAGGCCTCAGCAGCTTCCCTAACACTGTTCTTCTCAATCTGCGGTTACTCAACCGCACAGTCCTTGGACAAGGGCACGGGACCTCCAGCATGGTGACGAGAGGCGTCTGCTGAAAGGCCTGGTGGCCAACCAGACACACACGGGCTCTGGGATGTCGAAGCCTGGCCGGGTGCCCTGGAACCCCGCTTCTGCGAGAGGCCCAGTTAGCCTCTCTGAGCCTCAGCGTCTTCACCTCGTAAAGCCAAGATAATACTTTGCCACTTTTATAGTCGTCGTGCAGATGAAAGGAAAAGCATGACAAGAATGCAGGACTCTGGCTCGGAGCAAGTGCTCCGTAAGGCAGTCGTCATTGCCGCCAGCGTCAGCGAGTTATCATTGGATTGGAAAATGAGAAAACGCCGGTTTTCCTGTTTACCTGCCCTTCCCTTGAGAACGGTTTCCCTTTGCCTGACTTTTTAAATATTGAGGAAGGAGGGAGATGAAAGGGCAGGTTGGCAGGGGCCTCGCCTGGTGACACAGGATCGTCCTAGCTGGGCCCGTGGCCGGCTCACGTCCTGCACTGCTCCCTAGCACTGCTCCACGGTGTTTTCATCCATCTCTTGGCCTCGCTGACACTTCTGCTGTTCCCGGCACAAGTTCTTCAAGCCTCCGGTTTCTCCTGCCCTCACCTTTCTCTTCGAAGAGTACGGTGAGGACAAAAAGCCGCCACTGCTGCCTGTGTCTCTGCTTGTGGGTCTGTGGGCCTCCATAGACTGCTGGGCACCTCTGTCTCCTGCTGTCCCATCCTCCTGTCCCACAGCCAGCAGAGAGGGAGGAGGAGGCCCCACTTTCTTCCCAGGGCATGCAGCCTGTCTGAAACTCCCATTTTTTTTCTGTGCCTGAGTTTTCCCCATCCTTTCCCCTTACCTGAGGCTTTCCCCCATCGAATCCTCTTCGTGTCTTCTTTTCTCCTTTTCAGCTTTCCACAGTAAGCTCTTCATTTCCGACCGTGGAAAACCTTCCTCTTAACCTAGTAACCCTCTTGCCAGTGTGTATTTTTCTGTCTCTCCATTCCAAGCTGATTTAAGTATTGTCAGGATCTGTCACCTGTCCTGCTTCATATCTACTTAGCCTTGGGATGAAGACTAATTGTTCCTCTCTGAAAAGCTGCCCTCTTTGATGGTGCCAGTGCCTCCCAGTTTGCTAAAGCAAGGGGCCTTCACTCACTGTTTTGGCCTTGCTCTCTGGGGTCCGCTCGGCAGAGCTGCTCATCCGTGTCTTGCAGGTCCCCATCCCTCTGATGGCCTGAGCTCCGAGAGCCTCCCTGCTCGCCTGAGTGGTCTGTGACTTTCCTTCACAGTTCCATTTCTTCCTCCTTCTTTCTAAGTCCCCACGACCTCAGCGTTTAGCTCTCCGGTCCACGTGTCACTGCTGGCATTCTTTGTCTCAGATGCCGTGCTCTCTCGTGGCTGTCAGGATCACTTGTATCTAAATAAACACCAGCTCCGGTCACCAGCCTGGCCTACTCGTTCACTCCCTGTTGGATGGATATGTCATTCCTCTGTCTAAACCTTCAGCTGCCTACAGATAACACGCAAGTGGCTAGTGAAACTGCTCCAACGCAGCCCTGAAGAAGGGATCTGGTAGATGCTCTGACTTTTGGAAGTGATTCCACGTAGAAGAGGTATTTGGTCGCTGTCTTCGAATGTCTCCGTTGGTGGGACTGAGGCTCTTCCAGTCTCTCCATCTCTTCGGCCCCTGTTTAATGGCTCCTGCCATTAACACCAGCCTGATGGGAGCAGCCACACGTGCCACTGCCATGTTCCCTGCTCCATCGACTAACAACATGATTTCCAGGGGCACGTTGTGTTACGAGAGCAAAGAAAAATTAGGGAAGATGTGGTGAGTGGTCTGCGTTGTTGTAGGAGGCTGCCTGCAGTGAGACAGAGCCTAGAAAGTCTGCTTTCTTGGGGGCCGGACACTGGGAGAGGCAGTCTGGCCTGGTGCCTGTGCACGTGGACTTTGGGTGGACTGATTTGGACTCGAAATCTGGGCTGCTGCTTAAGTGCTGTGTGAGTGGGGACAAGCCCCCCGCTTTCGGAGGAAGAACTGGCAATCCTCAGACACCCCTCCTGGCGTCGTGGGCTTCAGTGAGATAATCACTCAGCGCTCTGCTTAGTAATGGTTACCATTAGGAGCCGGTTATGATTTATTCAGCGTGGTACACAGAACTGAACAAGCTTAGGTTTCAAGCCAGCCTGGAACCAATAATGCAGACTTTCCCTTCAGCGCATTAAAGCCGGCTCCTTAGCCAGAAAACCCGTAATTCCCAAGACGTTTACATAGTGAGAGCCTCGTGGAGGAAGAGGACATGACAGCCAAGCTCCACATGAAGCGTTTAGAAATCAGAGCTTTAAGATAACACAGAATACACGACGGGAAGGGGTTTAAGGCCACTGAAGTGTACATTTAAAAGTGGTGAAGTCTGTCATTTTTACGGGATGCGTATTTTACCATAACAAAAGAGATGAAGGTTCCCTAGAATGGAGCAGATGCCAACCTAGCATGGCAGGAATGAAAAGTCATGTGCTTTTCCTGGACTGTTCTTCCCCCTGTGGTTGGGTTGCATCAGGGTCCTCAGCCTTGGCACTCCTGACGTTTTGGACTGCATGGTTTTTAGCTGTGAGGACTGTCCCATGCACTGTAGGATTTTACCAGTGTCCTGCCCTTCACCCGCTAGGTGCTAGTAGTACTCTCTCCCCTGGTGTGACAACCAGAAATGTCTTCAGACCTTGCCAAATGTCCCCTGGCTGGTGGACAAACTTCCTCCTGTTGAGGATGGGCTAAGTCAGTGACCCCCAAGCTTGTCTCTGCATCAGAATCACCTACAGGACACAGCGAACACCCAGAGATGATTCACAAGTGCGCGTTGAGGTCCAGGGACTCCTGCTTTCATCAGGCTCCCTGGTGATGCTGAGGCGCTGGACCCAGATTTAGAAAGCTCTGTCTGTTGGTGACACAGAGGACGCCCACAGTAACTTTCAGCGAGGGCCTCGGTGTCCCCATCAGTCACGTGGTCCTACTGCTTCTTTAATGACATAGCACTTTTAAGAGATCCTGCGCTTCCACGTGAGGGTGGTGTGAGAAGCCTGTGGGGTGTTGTGCTGTTGCTCTTTGCGCTGCCCTCACGAGGAGAATGACATTGGGACAGGTGTAGCCCTCCCTTGCGATGTTTGCAACTGTTAAGTCGGGTCTCGGAAACCCTGTTTCTCAAACTTCCTTTAAAACAAAGCGGCAGGCTACTTCCTTTTCTGGTTTGAGCTCTATGTGTGTGTGAGGTAGTCTCTGTGCTGTCGCAAAATCCAAACGTTCGCCATGCTTTGGAAGAGATGACAGCA
Source organism: Cynopterus sphinx (assembly GCA_030015415.1). Lineage (NCBI taxonomy): Eukaryota > Metazoa > Chordata > Mammalia > Chiroptera > Pteropodidae > Cynopterus > Cynopterus sphinx. Next base: position 4,179,971 of record CM057391.1, read on the forward strand.
AACACGTGCCTCGCTTCAGCGAGAGTTCAGTTTAATTTGGCAAGAAAGAACTCCACTAGCCTATGCTTTCCTCCCGAAGACGAGCCGTAGGTTTCAGTGTGCTTTCTAGGTCTGCGGGGGTGGTATTCTCTTTCATGCTATTTCACTTCCCCAGCTCTGCCACGAAGGGCACACTGGGCAACTCAGGACAGAACCTTTCACCAACTGTGTTTCTTGAGATCCGGTGACTACATCTCACATTTCTAGAACCTTTTATGTGTGTCACGCCTTGTGCTTCATTTTCCTGGTAGGTCAGCTGGTGATTTGTGGCTAAAATCTAAGAGCCTAGATTTTAGCACACAGAAGGCCTCTGGGTCCACAGGAAAAGGCAGCATGCTCTCGAGAAAGGCAGCTCGTACATCCTCTTTAGGGGCATGCGGACTAGTACATTGTGTACGGAACTCTGAGGAAAGGAAATATGTGTTTTCTAGTTTTTTCCCTACATTTCCATCAACTGTATTTGTGGGTCTTCTAGGTCAATGGCAGCACTGGCATGCTTGACAGCCTCCCCCGACATCTCCCGTTCCCCTCACGGAGCAAGTCCTGTAGCGTTGACCTCCTAAGTCGCTTTGATCCTGTCCACCGTGTCTCCATCCTCACTGCCACCACTCCGGCTCACCTCCGCAAGGTGACTTCAGTAGCATCCCAGTCAGCCTCCTTGCCACGACCCCTGCTTTCCCTCTGGTGTGTCCTCCCAGACACCAGCCTTCCTGGGTAGCACTCCCTCTGCCATAAGATAGAACCAGACCTCCCTGCAGTGCATGCGAGCACCTGCCACCCCACCCTGGCCCACGTCACCAGCCTTGCTGGAGGTCACTGCAGCTTGCCCCCTGCCCCTCTCTCTGGGTCTCGTTCTACCTGACGTTTTCCCCTTGCATGAACACACACGTCTCAGCTTTTACAAACGTGATTCCCTCTCACCTGGAGATCACCCCCCTCACACCTCTGCCTGTCTAACTCCTGTTTGTTCTCCAACCCGGGGGAAGTATAAGCTCCTTGGGGAGAGTCTTTTCTGACTCCCCCAGACTAGACCAAGGCCCCTGTTACATGCACCATCACAACCTACATGACTCCCCTTACTCGCTGTGTGATGTTCTGTGCGGGCCGCATGCATTCCCGGCGCCCTGCATGGGGCCTGGTACATGGCGAGCCCCTGTGAGTGATGAAAAAAGGAAATGTTGATGTTTGTACTTCTACTGCCTCGTGATGATTCACACAGTTAAACGTAGTTAAGAAGGGAGCAGCCTGGTGAGGGAAAACTCCCTTTCCATGTTCCTGCTGTGCATTTCGGATACGATATCACCTTTTGTGAACTGACTCCATGAAGGCCTATTTCTGTGCTTCCATCACAGCTACCCAAAAGGCAACCAAGTGACTTTGGGAGAAGCCATACCCACTTTCAAAATGATTATAGGTAAATCATTACTGTGGGACAAGTTCATCGTGATCTCTTTGGACTCATCAGCCTTGTCACCATGAGGCTCATAATTTCCGGCTGTCACTTCTTCTTGACTTCCTGACCCATATAAACAACCACCTATCTGCCTTGCTCATCTAGATGTTCCTTGCTCCTCAAACTCAGCGTATTCAAAACACTCCCCATTGTTCCTTTCCTCCTCAAACCCGTGCTCTTTGGCTTCTCTTCACGTTTCCAGGATGGTGACGGGTGGGAACCTACTTCTAGTTTGCTGAAGATGGAGCTGTATGTGTTCCTGGGTGCTTCTCTCTCCCTCAGCTTTTCTCTTAATCAGTTAGTTATCTCAGAAACCTTGCCCACATCTGATCTCTCTTTGTCACATCTGCTGCTGCTCTAGCTGGACCTATTCTCTCTAGTGAGTTTGTAGGAACATAAAGTACAAGGGAAGACCTAAAAATAAATGTGTCAAATATCCTCAAAGGGAAAACTTTTAAAGAGAGAAACTAACATCTACACAAATAGGAGATTATGAACACAAAGTAGGTGGCTATACGTTGAGAACAGATGAATATGAGAAAGAACCAAGTAGAAAGCTTAAAAATTTAAAAATGGGTATTTAGTAAGTATTGTAAAAAAAAATAGACAAAAAAATAAAAGTAAACACATTGACAAAGTAAATCTAGAGTAGATTTGGCTAAAGAGAGAATCAGTAACTGGGAGGATGAAAATGAGGAATTCATCTAGAACACAGCCCAATAGAGAAAGGAATGAAAAATATGTTTGTCGAGTTGTGTTGAAAGAATACACTAAGAAGTTACAATCTATGTCTAATTGTGGTCCTACCAGTAAAGAATGGAATGAATGGTGGAGAGGAACATTTTAGGAGATCATAGTTGATATCTTACCTCTCTGAAATTGAAGGGAAATTCCACAGTGGGAGAAAACAGACTCTGGATTGGGCTGGTTGGGTAGGTAGATGCTCTGCCATGAGGAGCCATACTGACTTAACACTCTCCCCAGGAGCCATGAGAAAAAGAAAGTTTTCTAAGAAGTGGGTGACAGGGTACATTTTGCAGTTTTAGAAGACCACTGTTTGAGAATTGTTGTGTGAAAGGCAAAACCAAGTAAGGCAAATTAGTTAGATAGCTCTTGCAGTATCTCAGGCAAGAATGGTCATGCTATGGCCTAAGATAGTGACAGAGGAGACAGAAAAAACTGAGACATATCTCATCATGATGTATGAGAAGATTACATTGACAGGAAAGTGATGATTGCTTACAGTGGAGAGAGGGGTAAGGGAGAACAAATGTTATAGATGATTCCCAGATTTCTTATACGAAGACCTGGCACATGGTGGTAATAGCTATCAAGATGGAAAAAAACTAGTAGAAGAATATTTCGGTGGAATATTCTTCATGAAAACCTTATAAATGAGACAAGGAACTATATGGTTGGGCTGGACCTCCTTATAAGCTTCCTTTGGGATTTGGTACGCTGGCCAGTTTGTTCACCTAACTGGACTCTTGGCCTCTAGTGTAATTACCTATCATTAGAAAATGCACACTTTATTATGTTACTTTGTTCCTTAAAAACCTACGATGGGTCCAAATCATCAAGAGTTGTCTATAGGACTTAGACATTTTTTTCACCTCTAGCTTGTCCTTTTAGCCACAGCCTCTCATTCATGCATACGACATCGTCATTTTCTCTATGCAGTGTGAATATCCATTTAGCCATGCCATTGCATTTACTGTACCTTCAACCAAAAATCCTCTAAGCCAGTGGTCCCCAAACTTTTATGTACCAGGGACCGATGCTTCTATGAAAACCTAGTGCCTGGTGATCTGAGGCGGAGTTGAGATGGTGATACCAGTGCTGGGGAGATAAAGATGAAACTTTGCTTGCTCACCTGCCTCTCACCTCCTGCTGTGCAGCCTGATTCCTAACAGGCCGTGGACTGGTACTGGTCCACAGCCTGCAGTTGGAGACACCTGCCCCTTAGCAATCCAAATAGCATCTATTTTGAATTGCTCTTCTGTATCCACAGGCAGAATAAAGAAAGTTTAGAGTGTCCTCTGAAATAGATGTGGCAGGACTAACACAGACAACTATATGGAAGATAAGGAAAATGTAATGTTTATTGCAAGTTTATTTTCTGGCAAACGAAGAAGATGAATAAAAGTAGAAAATGGGTAAAGAGAGTTTTGAGGTAAGAGTTAAGTTTGAAGTCATGGAAGGATACAGACTCAAGTAAAAATTAACCAAGAAAGAAGGGAATCATGGAAAAGTTTAGGTCTGAAGGTGTTGATCTGAGCAATAAAAGTGAGAAGGAAGACATAGTTATTCCACTGGGTATCAAGGTTTTAGTGTTAAATTAGGATTTTGTCATAATTTATGCGTATAATGCATGAGGCAGCATCGTCCACACTTCTTATGGCAATGCTTAACCATTGTGTTTTATATATTTATCAAGAGCTCACTATGTCCCAGGAACCAGTACACCCAGAATCCCAGCACCTTTCCCCTCACAGGTGTCAGCTCTAGGCACTTGGGCCTTTGTTCCCGGGTGCAGGACTACAGCTCCATGATGGAGTTGAAGAGCAAGGGTTCTGGAATCATGCAGGTCTGAGTTCAAACTCTGGCTTTGTCACGTGAGTTGTGAAGCTTTGAGCAAGTTTTACTTTACACCTCAAGATATTCATATAGTTTTCTCATTTGTAAATTACACTTAGTAATATTATGTCAGGGATAGGTGGTAGTTACTTAATAACTAATAGCTATTACTATTACTATTATTATCAGGAGGGCTGGCCAAGTGACAACAGATAATGAAAGTCTGGATTGATGACATGTTAAAGGTATGGAGATTTGAAAAAATACATGAAGTTTGTGGCCATGTTCTATGTCCTTCTGGAAGAACCTGTTTTACCATTCTCCCAGGTTGTGGTTCAGCCTCAGGCTGCCTGTCATTTACGTGTTCACAGGACAAATGTTTGAGACTTGGAAGCCCAGGTCTCTCTACTGCTTCCTGGCGCATAGCTCAGCGTATCCGTTACCACTAAACCAAGAAGGACAAAATGGCATTAATACAACCAGCACAAACTCATAGACAGGCTACACGAGAAAGACAAGTAAAAGGGGAAAAAAACACTAAATTTAAAGCATAAACTCAGTTCTTAATACTCCCTTTGCTACCAGTTCCTTTCACTATTGTTTTGATCACTGTTTTACATCCAATCTCAGCTTCTTTGCAGGAGATAAGCTGTCATAATCTTGTGTTTAAATTGAACCTGAACCCTAATTCACTCTCAGAGCTTATCTGGCTTCTTCATATCTACTCACCCGATCTGATAATACCCTATTTATTAGAGTTAACAGTCATTTGTTTATCCTACTGAGCCAGTCTGACTTTTTATTTTGAGACCATGCCACATATGAACTTGACACAAATAAGTAAACTATTTCCCATGACTGAAGGGAAGCAGGCCATAGGATCGGAATTAATTCACACCGTGACTTACTCATTTCCACGTAGAAGAGGACACTCGATTGCAAGGGTGTGTTGGAGCAAAATGGCACATCAACAAGCCTGGAGTCACGTGGGAGTACTTGGAAGAGGCTGGTATTAAGGAAGATTGTAAGGGATATAGGAATTAGGAAACTGTTTTTGTTGTTGTTGTTGTTGTTGTCCAAGATACTGAAATTTGGGGGATAAGTTATGTTTCTTATATCCATAGCAACACTGACATTAGTACAGTATAAAATAGTCAAGGACTAAGAAGAAGAATCACCAAAGATAACTGATATGAGTAGTGCGTTATTTTTACATTGCTCGTCTCTATATTTTTGTCATTTACCTAAACTTCAGTGTCCCTTCTGCTGAAGGGAAATAAAATTTCCTGACATATCTCTGATATCACAAAGAAAGAAGAAAGGTACGACTGCTTGTCTTTAATCCACTAATCCACGAGGGTGCTGATTATTGATGTCTTTGTTCACTTACATAGGCTAGTGATTTCTATCATGTGAAGATTGTACTTTATCTTGCTAAAATCTGATATTTAATTAGCTTCACAAAGCTTGGAGCAAGTCACTTTTAGTAAATCGCTTTTGAAATGCATCATCATCTGTCAGGACTAAGGCGACACAGCTTTGTCATCTTTCCGCTTTTGAAATCGACGTGACCCATGGTTTGCCCGCTGTGAAGACGGAGCCGTGAGCCCCTCTGTCATTACTGACAATTTCCAGATCTTGCGCCAGCGATTCACAAGGAATGTTTGTCACAATAGTCGCTTTCCAAAAACCAGTTAGATTTGCCTCAGGATGCAGTGGTTTTGTCATATCTTTCAGATCATTTAGACCTCTGCCAGGAAAACAGAGTTCTCATGCACACGTCCCAGATCTCTTGGGACTCCTCCATGAAGGTGTATGGCCCAAAAGCACGGAGAGCAGTTGCGGGGCTCATGGGAGGAAGCATACAGCTGTTATAAAGGGACTTGTGTCCCTGACACAATGTCAGGAGCCACCTCCAGGAACTAGGTGGGTCATTGTACATTCAAGGTGCTCCGAGTCACACCATAGGCTAAATCATAGGCCACGTGCGTATCTCTTCGTGGAGGTGCCCTGACACGTGCAAGCTGGGTTTCCTGTCCTTCTGGGCCAGCATCACTCATGGCTACTGTGCACAATATGTTCAATGAATTTCCATCTATAAAAGCAAAGTCAGACCCCAGTGCTGCGTCATGCCGCCTCAAAGTGTCCGAAGAAAGCATCTGTCACGTTCTGTTAAAGCCCTGGAGAAGGCTTTTTAGTAGTCTAGGACCCAAACGTTCAAGTCTTTGTGAAAAACAGCTTTGCAGGTCAAGGGATGCGAGGTGATGTCATGTGGACAGGCAGGTGGCTGGTGGTGGCCGGGGGTCGCTTGTCTTCCTCTTGCTGTTTTCTATCTTTAGCAACTTCCTGAGCTTCAGTAGGAAAAGAAGCTAAAAGTCTGAAAAAAGGAGGTGTGTTCCTAATCGAACACTATCCATTAATTGTGCGCCTTGCGGGGGCCTCACGGTTGCTCATCTGGGAGGTGACAGGTGTCTCAGTGGCCTCCGCCTCCAAAGCAAGTGCAGACTAGATGGCAAAAGAAACGAAAATGAATGGAAGAATAAAAACAGGATGAAACAAATTCCAAAGGAAGCATCTGTAGTCACCCAAGCAAGAGAGAGGAATTGCGTATTGATTCATTTATTTATTTAAATTCTTTAACCAGCTTTTGAAAAACGTACTGCAAAGCATCCGAACGGTACTACATGTTCATAAGTAAAGTTTGTCCAGTGTCTCACTATATACCAGGTTCTATTCCAAGCATTTTGCATACATCATTTTGAATAATCTTAACAACACTACGGTGTGCGAAGTACTGCTTTTACTTTCAGAAGAGAAAACTGAAGTATCATGAGAAGTAATAAGCCGAAGTTCACAAGATCAGGGACTGCAGAAGTCGGGGTTCAGCCCTGGCTGGTCATTTCCTAAAGTTGTTCCAGAGCTCATGGAAAACAGGGAAGAGATTGAAAACAAGTGGTTGATAAAAATTCAGCTCTCTAAGCGCCTTTCTGGTGCCCGTTCACTTAATGTTACCTCATAAGCATTTCCCCCCCACTCTGTTATTAAAAACATTTGAAATAAACAAGGCTCCAGTGAAGCCAGGCTTTCTTTTCTGGGCGATGCTGGTTTGAGGGCACCGTGGGCCTGGGAAGTGGCTGTCACAGGTGAGAATTGCAGCCCACAGTCCCTAGTTGCTAATAGGCATGCGATCACCTTGGATGGATGGGGGTGCTGCCAGCCTCTGTGGGCTGGTGTCAAGGCAGAAATGGGGACAGCAATAATTCGAGAGCTTGGAGGTGAACATTTGGGCTGGGTAAAGTCCCCATGCTGGGTGCTTTAGGCAACAGACAGAAGCAGGTGGTTGAATAGGAACTGAACCCATCAGAGGCGTGGCAGGGTGGGGGTGCTGATAAAGGACAACAGCTGGGCCATCTCGGGGGTGTCGAGTAGGGGGGCAGCCTCAGGGCCAGCTTGACTCTGGCACCTCCTCAGTACACAACCAGGGGCTCCCAAGGATGTTTCTTCTTGGAGTTCTCTCATGCCTTAAAGGAACTGTGCGCTTTGCTTGGAATAGTGTTTTTGTTTGTTTGTTTGTTTGTTTTTTAAGCAGATAGAAGGGAGGCAAGAGGAAGATCTGGTTTATAAGGAGGAAGATGAAGCATTAAGCTTGGAGGGGTGGTAAGACATGCACAGAAGGGGTTATCGGGAACACCAGACCATAGAGGCAGGGTCGGAATGGGAGGCATGGCTTAAGGAATTTGTGATACCAGCATTTTATGGAAGCTGAGGGAGAACACAGAAAGGAAAGCAAAGGACCAACACCCGCTTCAAGGAACAGAGAGAGAGTGGGGCCAGAGATGTAGATTAAAAATGCATCGCTAGAGAATTTGGCCATTCTCGGGAATCTAGCTGATTTCATAAAAAAGCGATAAACACATCTTTTTTGTATAGGAAATTTGCTTTGTGAACAAATTATGTTAGGGAGCGATGGGCCAGCTAAAGATTTAATCTCCAGTAAATTGAATAAAAGAATCCTTTTGGAGAGTAAGAGTTAAAATACAGAGAGGAATGAAACAACAACAAGAAGCTATTCCTTGAAGAGGTCTGTTGTCACATGGGACTTTGTCAGTCAGATTCATATCGACATGCAGACTTTGTTTGACAAATAAAAATATTTCTGCCAGCATTAAAATTTTCCCAGAATAATATAAAGTGAAGGAATACTTTCACATGCTGCAAGATGGACTCGCTGTTGCTAAAGGAATGGGGGAGAAAGTGGGGTCTGGGCCCACCGCGCACGCGATCGCCCACCCCTCCCGGCTCTCCTTCAGAACAGTCAGCCCTTCCCATCTCAGCTCGCCGCTGAGTCTGAGAGAGTAGTCATGGCCTCCAGAACAAAAAGTTTAAGGAATTTGGTTATGATTTTTACAAGTCATTAAAACATAGGCAGCCAAAATAATTTTGCCTCAAATATTCTAAATCCAGATATAGTAGAGTCTAGAAGTTTATTTTTAGTTCCTCTGGGATTTATAGAGTCAGAAGAAGACGAACCAGTTTTCATCCTTTTAGACCATATTTTCTTTTCTCCTGGGCTTCTTCTCTCAAGGAGGTAAAAGGCAAATTATGCAGCAAATGGGCAGAAATCTATAAAGGTATCACCCTTGTCACCCCGCTCCCAAGTCTTTGAGAACTGGACAGATACACAGAATTGTCTTATGCCCCCTCAGCAAACATGGATTAAAACGCAGGCAGAGCCAGTGTGGGCTTGGAATTGAAGAGGCAAGGAGCTCTTAGATAATGCAAGGGCGTTATATAGGCAGTGACATCAGCAGTGTTGGTGGCTTGGGGTTTCTCGTTCAGTCCCAGTATATGAGAGTCATGCTGATCACCTGTGTGGCTTTGCTAACAGATGGTGACAGTCACTTGATTGGTGTCTTTCTTGTCACCTGTTGGATTACACTCTTCATCAGCTGTCTTGCTCAGTGCTCTTCCAAGCCATGAATCACGCGACTCCTGGAGAGTGTCTGCGCAGGCCACGGTGACAGCCTTCACATGTCTCACAGTTAATAGCCAGCAGCTGCTCGGTATCACCCGGCAGTGGCTTACGTGGTAGAAAGTGGGGGAGTGTGCTGATGAATCCAGGCTATCCTTCCGAATAGTGTGCTTTTTATATTCCAGCCTTTTGATTTTGTTTTTTAAAGGAAAGTTAGTGAATGGGCAGATTTTCCATTTAACAGAAATGTATAGTGTCTCCTCTTAGATCCTGTTAGCACCTACCCACGGTGGTAACTAGTACTGAGGGGTGGAGAAGGCGACAAAGATGAATTAAGATGCCTTTTTCTCAGGACAGGATGATTTGAGAGATCTGCATTGTCCTTAGGAGTGCTTCATTGAATGTACTGAGTGCAGAGAGGGGACATTAGGGACATCAGCTTAGAGGTGGTGGCTTTGACATGGATATTAGTGGCAGGTAGAGTTCATTGTTATAGCTGGGACAGAAAGGAGAGGGACATTGCAACAAATAAAGTGAAAGTCTGGAGGTGGAAGTTTCTTGCGGGGTGGTGGTGGTGAATCACCAACCAATTTTAGAAGCATCTATAGCATCAGTAGGAAGTTGGATTGCTTGAGGCCAGACTCCAGAAGGATTCAGATGATGAGCCAAGGGATGTGTACTAATAGGCAGTGGTCACTGGGGACCTGCGGAGGATATTAGAGCAAAAGAGTGACGTAAGCAAAGTTTGGGGGAGAAGTCTGATTTTGTATAATTACAGTTAATGTGAGGACTGGAGAGAAAGAAACTGGGAGATGCGAAGACTTGTTTTCAAAGGTCTGGTGATGGGCTCCTGGGAACTATTAGCAGAGGCGCTGGTAAGGACCGGAAAGGGAAAAGGGGAGAGTGGTTGTGAAGCAGGTAATGATGTGGCTCAGTGTCTTATAGGTGTGTGTATCACAGATTAAAGAAAAGGAGAGAGCAGCTTCCTTAGAAATGTCCTGGGAAGAACTGCTCATGGTGGGCAAATAGAATGTTGAGACGAATGGAAAATGGGAATGATTCACCAGTGGAGGATTTGATTGGAAATTCATGGCAAACAGTTGGTAAGGATGGGCTGGTACCCAGGTGTGGTGATGTAGATTTGCTTGAGAGCAAGAGTTGGAACAAGAGTAGTTAGGAGGTGAGAAGTAATAATGTGCATGGCACAGAGGAACATTCTGTATGACCTTGTGACAGACTGAAGAAAGGGTCCTCCGGGGGGTGACAAGGCGGAGAAGTCCTGGCAGCAATGGGGACCTTTGGGGACATGCTGTTCTTGGGGCGGATTGATGGCCAGGGGATTGTGAGTGATGAGTTTTGTTTGCCTGAAGGAGAGTTAAAACGCCACATTTAACAGACTGTCGAACATTTCCAAGAGGGCGTCTGGGCCAGAAGTGTAGACTCAGGGCGGTTGATGTGAATGAGGAACTGACCAATGACGTAAAAGCAGAAGACCCAGGAACAGACATTTGGAGTTTGGAAGCTAGAGGTAAAAGAGAGGCCACGGAAGATCTCTTGAGTTTTATTACAGGATTATTAGCTATGACTATAGGAGAATAAGTGAAATATTGCAGAAGCTCTGGAAAGAGGGTTTCAGAAAAAGGTGGTAGCAACAGCGTCGAATAAGGTGGATGGCTTAAGGGAACTGTGAAAGGTCATTGGCATCAGATTTGGGTGATGGGGCTGAGGTTTCACTGGAACAGCAGAAGAATGGAGGGGACAGGTGTAGAAGGTGGGCTGTGGGACCTGCCCTGTCCTCATGTCTCATTATGGGTACATTATGTTCAGTTCACTGTGGTTCCTTTGAACCTGTATTAAACCTCTGAGCTTCATTCTTTCATAGTCTTTACTCCTTTCATATGTCCAACTTCAGAATGTTCTAGATATAATAACTCTAGAAGTCCATAGACTTCTCTTTTCTAATTTGATTCTGATTATATCAGTCAGACCTGAATTAAAATCCAAGCAGTTCCTCTATGAGACCTCGACTAGGAAGTCTAATTCTGGGCGCTGTTGTTGTAAGTGCCAGCTCAACTCCATGGCAATACTTTCTTGTCCTGATCCATTGTTTCAATGTCATTTAAGGCGGAAATATGGCCCCATTATTTATGCTTTAGTTTTGAGGGTGTAAGAAGTAAGATTAAGGGACTAGAAGACTGATGGGTCCTCATGAGAACCTGAGAGGTCTCTGGTAGCTGGAGTGCAAAATCTTTGTCTTTTGAGAAAAGTTTTATTCCTAAAGTTCTTTTGTCCATTGGTTTCCCCCTTAAACAACAGCTAAAGCCATAAACAGTGGACATGCGTTTGCAAAGGCCTAGGACTGTGTGACCTGTAACTTCACTGTAGCTCCCAATCTCCCATTCCAGTTTTATTCTAACGGAGACCGGCCGGCTCAGGATGCCAGGTGTATCCTTCCACTCCTTGACAGTTCCAGGGTCCTATTCTCCCTGCTGTGTTCACAGCTGTCAACAGGCATTCTTTTGAACACTTAGTCATAGAGGCCAGAGTCCCAGGGGAGCGGGTCATTGGAAGGACATTGAGGACCGAATTGGAGCTTTAAGCAGGGGCTAGGGGTCCTCAGAAAGGGCTCTGGACAGGGCTCAGAACTCACCATGAGGGCAAAGATGTGAGGAAGAAGTGATGCTCTCCCAGCAACTCGAGAGGGCAAGAAAGCCAGAGCCCTCATCCTTTTTTTTGGCGGGGTTGGGGGGGGGTCATTTACCCTTTGTATTAATTCTCATTTAATTCTTGGGACAGCTCTGAGGAGTGTGTAGGTCCTATGCCCATTTTACAGATGAACTAGTTGTGGGTTGACCAGAGAAGGACACTGTAGGCCACACTGCAGACAAGTTGACAGAACTAGATTGAACCAGTCCTCCTTGATTCGGGCTGTTCCCTGTGTCACGCCACTCGGTAGCAGGGCAGGAGAAAAACATGTCTGTGTGTAGATGCTTTCTAGTGGTTGTATTGGACAGTCCAGGACCACGTGTTATATTTCCTGATTTCTCTCCCCCATTTGTTTCTTGTCTGTGGTCTGTTCTTTCAGTTGACGTGCTATTGTCCACTCCAGGAGACAGACAGGGTCTGTTTGCATCCCAAACAGAAAGTGTTTCGACATCTCTGAGTGAGCTGTGTGTGTATCTCTTCACTGCATTCCTTCTATCTGGAGGCAGGCGGAGCACAGCTGCGGCTGTGAGGCGCAGAGCACAGCTGTAGTCAGCCGCCAGTTGACACCAGGGCACATGGTGTCACGGTCCCATTACTTGCCTATGCCCAGCTCAAGATGCTGCGTGACTGGCATTTGTGGGGGCCGATGTTGGGGCAAGAATTCCATGCACTTTGTAGGAACGGTTTCGCAATGCCTCATATTCCATTTGCCATGTGTTCTCATGAAAATATTATGAATCCAAGCTTGTTTGCACAAAACCCACTTGCTGGTTGCCTGATTTATGTACTCTGGAGGAATTCTGACTGTCACTTGACCAAGTGAGCTGTCACTGCCTCTGGAATCTTTGAACAAAGCTGTGTTTTCATCCTGATTTTAATGCGGCTAAATTATATATAATGTGTATTTTGTTCAACTAACAATATTAAGTATAGAAAAAGGTACCATCAGGGTAATCAATCATTAATATATTTGTGGTGCTGCCTGGTAGGTTATTACCTTGAGAAAAACAACAGACTCATTGACAACAACTAAGAATAGCAAATGGAAATTCTCGCTCAGATGTCTTTTTACTAGGTTTCTTCTTCTTTTTAATTTAAAATGATGAAATGAAACTAACAGAAAGTATTTCCTTTTTTTGCTATTTTGCAGAAAAAACCACTGTCTGCAATAATAAAGGAAGTTTGTGACGGGTAAGTGTCACTCAACATTCATCTGAGGGGCTGCAGCCCACAACTTGAGAGGCAGATGAGAAATGCCTGAGCAACTGTAAAATTTAATTCCTAAGTCACTACTTGACCTGGCCAAAGACACTGAGAAGTGCTGTGCAAGGTCTGCATGCCTCTTTCCACCAAAGGGTCTCTGCTGGTTCTCAAAGAGGAGAGAGGCTGAAGGGCTGGGGTGTGCACACTGGGGTGGGTTTTGTTTGTTTTGAAAAGTTGTGTTCATTCATCCTTCTCAGCAGAGAGTAGTGGAAAGTTCCAGAGGGTAAATAGACTCTTTCTGAGGTACATTTAGAGGACCACTCAGATCCCCATAAAGGAATTTAAAAGACAAGTCTGTGGGGAGTGGCAATGCCACGTGGGATGTCACAACCACATGGCTTTTCTACTTCTTTTTGGCTGCCCCAACAATTCAAAGAAATATACATATGGAAGTGGCATGCTCTAAAAAGTTGTGTTTTTATTTTTAAAGCAGATCCGTGGCTAGTGTGTTACCTGGCATTTACTTAAAACCTGAGATACTTAACTAGAATGTTCCAACATAGAGCAAACATACCGATTGGGGATTGGAGAATGCGGAGACTATCAAAATGCAGCAGTTATCAGAAATTTAGATTGCATTCATTTCCTTTGTTTTCTTATCTCCGCTCCTTTCCTTCAAAATTGGGAGGAAAATAACTTTATATTTAAATACCCCCCCACCCCACCCCAAAGCCATTAAGATGGAATGCTTAAAGGTGAGCAGTAGTCTTGAATAAGACCTCGATGATTCACTTAGGAAATGATGGGTTTCAGGGTAACGAAAGGTGGGTAATGTCATTTTGTTTTAGAAGCTTCTTAGTAGGCATACTGACTGCTAGCCCAGTTCTAATCATAGCATATTTAATTCATCTAACTCTGTCGCACTGTAAAAATGAACAAGAGCATGTATTGTTTTTCTGATTAGTTTATGCTTGTCTTTTTAAGGTGGTCCCTTTCCAACCACGAATACTATGCACTGCAGCACGCTGATAATTCACACTTCTATATCACTGAAAAGGTAGGTCGACCACATTGTTTGATCTGGGACACTGGCATTCAAAGAAGCTAAAAAGTGGCTGGTGTTGCCTCTGGTCAGGGCTAGATGTGCTTGTTCTATGTTTTACATGGACCAGCCATGAAAATAAAGTCTGCAATGCCAGTGGCTGCTCTTTTAGCATTAACAAGGTGGTGCTCAGCCCGCTCAAGAGTGAAGGCCAAACATATTTCTACATTGTGTTTCAGCCACCATGCTGGCCTCTGACCAGCGGATCCTCTGATCACCTCTCTTATGGCTTGGTTAAAGTGCCTATACGACACTTAGTGACAGAATAGCTCTCCTTTCTCAGATCTTTTGTTGTTGTTGTTGTTGTTGTTGTTGTTGTTCTGAACAACCTTTAAGCCATCTTAAAGCAGTTGAAACAATAACAGGAAATCTCCTCAAAGGTGGCATTGTGTAGGCACTGAGTGTGCTATGGCTTTTGGGAACCTGCTTGCTTCTTGGCTGATTTTTATGGTTTGGGGAGCTTGGCAGGGGTGGGGAGGGGTTTGTGAAGACACCAGTGGCTCTGGCAGCAAGTGAAATTAACATCTTAGAGTTTCCTGGTAGGGTTGGGGAAAACGAACACTTATTTAGCACCTACTGTGTGCCAGGAACTGGGTGAGACACATTACTCTATCAATTTCTTCCTCCAGACTAACCTGGAATGTAAATGATACTGGCTTTGGGTAACAGAGAAGAAAGAGAATCACAAAACTACTTACTTAGTCCGTATCTCAGGGGTGGAAAACAACAGAATCAATGAGCAAGTCCGCATCTTTGTGTGTCTATCACTTTCTTTGGGGGGATTTCCATGGGAGTTTAGTGCTCAGCCCTGTTTTATGGGTGTTCACTGAAAAACAAAGGAGCCAATATCTTCCTTACAGAACGATGGCCTAGTGGGGTTGGCCCAGGGAACAGGTTTCATCAGAAGATGGTCAGTGTTGGGACAGAAGTAATGTCACATGCTCTGGGAGGAGGGAGACCAGGGTGACCTCAGGTGCCAGCCTTAGCTATTCCCCATCAGTAGTCCCTAGAGTCACTGCAAGTTTACCCAGAATCAAGTGGCAGTGGAAGGTGGGCGCGATAACGAGGGTCTCTGTTCACTGAGACTGCTTGCTGGACCCTGAGGAGGGTGTGTGGGGGCGGGGCATTCAGTTCCCCTGAAGGGAGGGCAGCCAGGGGCCTGGAAATGCTTCTAGAAATTGCTTTGTTCTTCCCAGATGGGCACTGGAGTTTTCATAGCCAACTGTGTTTTCCTCTTCAACCTGATGTCCCATGTGCTGACTCTTAGCAAATGGACTGGGTTTCCTGGCCTGTGTTGTTAATTTTACTTGTTCTTTTCACTAATTTCACCAACACTTAATTTCCTATCTTTATTGTACACTTGCTTCATTTTCTTAATATTTTTCATTTATTTTATACTACATATATATATAATCTGCATGCTATTCTTTGTGAGATAAAGAGGAAATAAATAAATGCAAGTTAAATGTTAGCAGTTAAAGGTACTGTTGATATCCTTAAGGAGGAGACTGTCTCATTTCAACTGGGTTCACCTTTTAGAGGCCACTAAAATATTGTGACTTTGGGGGTATTATTAAAAATATTGGACAGTTTTCTACTAGTTAGGGTATAATAGGAAAAGTGTAAAAGTTATTATGTGATAACATTATAGGACCATAAAGGCTGTAATAGGGTTTTTCAAACATCACCAAATAGTGGATAGTAAAATCAATTAGCTGGTTATAATAGCATTGAAAATTGGAATATATTAGAAAAAATAGGTCAGGGTATATCACCCATGTACTTTGTAAAATACTTGCGTTATACACACACATACATAAACCATGTACACTGCGTTGGACTTTTGCCCTGGGTCGTAGTCCAAAAGCCACCGAGTCACAAATAGCCCAGCCTTTGATTAATCTGTATTGGTCTGTGTCCCTTGGTGGCTGTCCTGTCTTCTGCCACCATCATCAGGAGACCTTGGTTGGTTGGAGACTCACTAAGGATGGGGTTCTCTGACTACTGGAACTGGGCATTGCAGGGAGAACCTCTCTAACCTGCATATTTAGATCCCAGCCCCTGAGACTGAGACCACACGGGCCAGGATGTAGCTGAGAATTTTGCATTTTCAGAGCCCTCTGTGGACTTCTGGTGTAGGACACCAGGGCCACTGGAGGAACCCTGCCTGAGATAGCTTTTCCGAAGAGTTGGGGTCTCTGTCAGTCACTGCGCCATGAACACAAATCATTCGCTGAGTCTGACTTAGGAGTGTGCGTGTGTGTGCGTGTGTGTGTGTGTGTGTGTGTGTGTGTGTACAGCTAATTCTTGGAATAAGTTGAAAATTCATATAGTAGTTATGGTTTTGTTCTAATTATAATTGACACAGACTCAGAAAATTCTAAGTACTCAGAATGGTGGGGAAATTATTATTTTATTGAACATCCTAGTTATTTGGGGGAAGTCTTGTTTTGCTCGATGAAGTTTTTAACTTCGATTTTCAAAAGGGTCTGTGCCTCCTCAGGGGGCATAGCACGGATTATTCTTTTAGTAAGAGTTTAGGGAGTGGGTAGACTCATCTTCCTAATTGTAGCCCTTTGTTTGTAAATAAAATGCCATTGCTCTTCCTTCTGCAGCTGTCACTGGCACAGCTGCGTGTGCATGTGACACAGAACACAACACACACAGGGCAGGAGAGGGACCTTGAATCTTGTCTCCGCAAGAACAAACACAGGCTGCCTTCCGTCATTCATCAGGTCCATCCAGTCCCTTGCAAAATTCCTAAAAATAGAGCCTATTTTCCAGTTTTAAAGTAATGTATTTAGCACCATCCTGGTTACTTACAGCCCAGTGAGTTAGGTAATATTTGCATCACCATGGTAACTGGTGACTAACTTTTGAAACTTGTGCGTGTTCTTAATGATTTTCCATCATGTACGAGGTGGTCTCCCTTCTTCTGCCACAGATAAAACACCGCCTGCAATTTTAAAGGAAGGAAGATTCCCTGGGTTCTGCGAGCTAACACACTTGTGACAGGTGGATAGGTGCTTGGGCTGCTTTTCTAAGACCCTCAGGAGGGCACTGCCCCTACTTTTCTCGCGTGGAAGAAGCCCGTTCGCTGGATTGTCTTGTTTGCTTCTTAGGCCATTAACTTTGGTTTTTCAGTGCAGTGGGAAGAATATGCCACGCTGTTGAGCAGGGTTAAGCAGAAATGTAGCATATGCCTGAGAGAAAGTGAAGGTTCAGCTATTCACAGATTCAAATTCTTCCCCAGAGACTGTTACATCTCAGGATTATATCAGAGAGGAGGAGAGGGAGAGGGAGAGGGAGAGGGAGAGGGAGAGGGAGAGGGAGATAGAGAGAGAGATAGAGGAAGGGAGGGAAGTGGGAGGAAGGGAGGGAGAGTAAGAGGATAAAAACTGAAAAATGAATTTCAATGTTTTTAGCTTTATGGAGGAATAATTGACAAAATCATGACATTTTAGTATACATCATGGTCATTCAATATATGTGTACATTGAGAGAAGATTCTCACCATCTAGTTAGTTAACATGTCCATCACCTCATTTATGTATGTTCGTATGTACGTATGTATGTATGTATTTAGCGAGAACATTTAAATTCCACTTTCTCAGCAAATTTCAGTCATATTATACAGTGTTACCAGCTATAATTACCATATTTTACATTTGACATTTGATCCTCAGACCTTGTGCATTTTATAGCTGAAAGTTTGTACTTTTACCAAACTCTATTTCTTCCAACCCTCAGCCCCTTATGGTAGTCCCATTTTTGATCTTTTGGAGAACTTTCATACTGTTTTCCACAGTGGCTGCCGCAATTTACATTCCTATGAGCGGTGTTCGAGGTTTCTCTTTTCTCCACATCCTCGCCAACAATCCTCCCCCTTTCCCTGTCCCCTCCCTGTCCCTCTTTCTCATGATAGCCATTTTAACAGGTGTGAGATGAACTCTCATTCTGGTTTTAATATGCATGTTTCTAACGATTAGTGACACTGAGGATCTCTTCATGTACTTGTGGGTCATTTACATGTCTTCTTTGAAAAAATGTCTAGTCAGTGCCTCTGCTCATTTTTAATTGGATTTTTTTTATATTGAATTGTGCAAGTTCTTTATATATTTGGGGTATTAACCCCTTATCAGATATACGATTTGAAAATATTTTCCCCCACTCCCAAGGTTGCATTTTCATTCTGTTGATGGATTTCTTTGCTGTGCAGAAGATTCTTAGTTTCATGTAGTCCCACTTGTTTATTTTTGTGAATTGTGTGTTAACTTTAAATATCCCAGTGGAATTTGTCTTCTGATAAAAAGTGATAGTTATACGCATTTTAGTTCATAATCCTCATTCCACTCTGATGATAGGGGCATTATTATCTTCATTTTACAGTGAGGAATATAAGACAGAGGTAATGCAACCACTTATTTAGGTCATACAGATAAGCAGTGGTCAGGTTGAGGCTTGGACTCAAAGCTTCGTAGGCCACCTCCTGCTCCATGGCTTGGGCCCCAGTTTATTCATGATGCCCTTTCTTTGCTGACATGAGGCCAGCGATTCTGATGGCAACTGCCTCAAGAAAATACATGTGGGAAGTTATGGCCTGTGAGCACTGGTTGGTTACCAGCTTCAGTCTGTAGCTTTCTTATTCCTTAAGAGGGTAACTTGGTTGAAGTTGTAACAGATAATCTTTCACTCACCAGGGATTAGCAAGTTCATGTTGCCTTTGGTGTGGATTATATAATTATCATCCTTAATTCTAAGCATGCAGAAAAGTGGTTCTCCAGAGAGCATGGGCCATGGTGGAGGATGCCCCAAGAGGTGGTGGTGTACTGTGACAATTGAAGTTTTGTCACAATTTCAGAGTAGCATTTGGTTTCTTCCTGCTAAGACCTGCTTTGGAATGTATGAATATAGCAATATAGCTTGGTAGTGTCTTATTTTGGTAAATTCTGATTTTGTTATAATAGAGATAATTGTGCCTCATCCAGGTTCTCTCTGCATAGCTGGCCCTAGGAATCTCTAGGAAGAAAGTGGGGCTGTTAGAAGAGTAGTCCTTCTTATGCAGTTCTCATTTCCTAGGAATTCTGGCTTCTCAGAGAGGCATGAGCTTCCCAGAATCCCCAGGCTGACAGGAATTATGTGCCCCAGGGCTGGTATTTCCCACCAGGTCAGGAGACTACTTAATTATCATGTGGAATTTAACTCGGCCATCACGCCTTGAGCACTAGACTCCACAAAGAGCATAGTGAGATGAATATGTTGAGTCTCTGCATTCCTGTATCCCAGGGTCTAGCTGGAGAGAAAATCTTGAAACTGGCATAGGTTTTGAGGAAAGAAAGGAAGGAACCCATTAATTATGGTAGTCCCTCCTTATCCTCAGCTTCAGGTACCATGGTCAGCCATGGTCTGAAAATATTAAATGGAATATTCCAAAAATAAAGAATTTATTAGTTTTGAACTGTGTGCTATTCTGAGAAGCATGAAGACATCTTGTGCCGTCTTGCTCCATTCCACCCAGGGCATGACATTTCTGTTCACTGTCTCCACTCTCTGTAGGCTCCTGCCTGTTATTCCCTTAGTGGCTGCCTTCGTTATCAGATTGACTGTAACAGTCTCAGCATTGCCAAACCAAGTAATGTGTCTCACAAATTCCCCAAAGGTATACTATCATCTGCAGAGCTGCTGTTCCATTTAGAACAGGGCTGGTGAGTCCAAAGGAACTGGTTCCAACCTTGTGGGTGGAGGTCAGCATTGCATAGACATTGCGGATGGCACTTCTAAGCTGGGTCAAAGGACACAAAAATACATGTATCTTAACAAATGTGAGAGTAGGGGTGTCGAGGCTGACTCAGGAATACTGCCTTTTTAGTGCGATGGTAATAGGCTCTCTCATGAAGGCTGTCAGGAGCATCTGTTAGCTACCTGTGCCTCTATTTTGTGTTGATGTCCTTAAACACAAGCCATGTCAGGTTGTCTTGGTTTCTCTCTTCAGAGTGGCTGAAATATTACAGGGTTTAGGGTAGTACCAGGAAAAGACTGGGGGACTTTTTTCTTCTTTGAGTATAATGTGAAAAGTGTAAAGTAGCTTTTAAATGATAAAATTATAGGAAAATAGAGGTAATAACAGTGTTTTTCAAAATGTAGGTTATCACTTAGTGGGTATAAAATCAATTTAGTAGGTTGAAAGAACATTAAAAATGGACTGTAATAGAGTAGAAAAAGATCAGAGTATGTTACAAGTGTCATTTTCTGAAATAGTTGTTTCGTGTACATGTATAGTCTTAGTTTTTACTCTGGCTTGGGGTGAAAAAAGTTTGAAAGTCACAGAAAATCACTGCAAAGGGGATTAAATTGGGAGAATAAGTACAAGTGCTGTATGCTAAGTGGCTTAAAGAAGCCCCATGTGTGCAGCGTGTTCTTCCCTGAACACAAACACACACACACCTTGCCGCCACCACCACCACCACCGAACAAAGTACAAAACAAACCGAGCCATGTCTTTTCCTGGGGAGCCGCCCTGTCTAAGCCTCTCAGGAGGGGCAGATCATTGGGTTGGTGTCATGCATCCCCTTCCCTATTGACCCCACAGCTAATGGGGACCAGAAATTGACACCTTACCTGAGTTGGGCCCCCTGCCTTCTCTCCTGGGGCTCTGTCACTGAGAGGCGAGTCCGGTGATGACGATCCCAAGGCTGGACGATCCCAAAGCCTGGACAGTCCTGCGGAATCAGAGCCGATCCTGCGTCACAGCAGGCAGATCTCCCCGCCAGATGAATGCAGGGCGTGGCAGACCGAGCCATGAGTATGGAGAGTGAAACCCGACTGTCCACAGGAAGGGCTGAGACTGGGAGCAGCCGAGCCGAAGACCCAGGAAGGAGGCAAAGCAGGCGGCTTCCGGTCCAGACCTCCCGCTCTGCTTCCTGTTTCCTGTCTGCCGCCCTGTCAGAGGGCTGCGCGGCTTCCGGTCCCCCTCCACTTCCGGTCCCCAATCGACTTCCGGCCCCGCCCCTTAGCCCCTTCGCACCTCTGTGCGGGTCTTCCTTTCTACTAGCCAGAGCACTCCGTGGGACAGGGTTTTAACGCAAGCTCAGGAACCTTGTGCATTTCCTACCGGTCACTTATTTCTGCTGCCTGCGGTGAGTCTCTATTTGTTGGAAACAAGCCACAGCTTTGGTCTTGGGCATGCTACACCCCAGCCAGGTGTGACCCACACTGGCCCCCACTTGCACACCTGGGCCAGCACCTCCAGGCCTGGCTCTAGCCGGCAGGAGTGAGCAAAGAAATATGTTCCCGCTTTCCCCTTGCCTTGTTCCTTTGGCCCATCTGGGGTTCCTGGCTCCAGGTGTCTCTCTCATGCTGTCCCATTTGCCCTCTTTCTCCCTTGTCTTTCTTACATGCTGCAGCCTGCTGTCCCCTTTGTTAAAGACTCTGAGTTCACATGTGCCTTGCTGCTGAATTCTTTTTTATTTTATTTTATTTATTTTTCTGAC
Source organism: Cynopterus sphinx (assembly GCA_030015415.1). Taxonomy (NCBI): domain Eukaryota; kingdom Metazoa; phylum Chordata; class Mammalia; order Chiroptera; family Pteropodidae; genus Cynopterus; species Cynopterus sphinx. The sequence goes on from CM057391.1 coordinate 4,201,513, forward strand.
TGTGACTGAACCTGATTTCTATTACGGATGCTCAGAGCCTTATTGGCTGCTTGTATGCTTGTCACTAGCCTTTGGAAAGCACTGGGCTCTCCCACACAGGCTGATTGTCCTGGATCTGCCAGCTCATAATCCAAGGCTGTCAAAAAGAAACAGCCACGCCGGGAGGAAAAAAACCATGAACGCATGTATTCGATCAAAGAAATCTGTATTGACTTCCTGTACGTGCCAGGCATGGTGATGAGCTCCTGATAGTTCCAACCTCTGTGATTCTCAAAGCCCAGCAGGGAAGAAAGACAAATAAATATTTACCCCAGATTAACCAGTTACAATTGTTAAGTGCCACAAGGACAAATATGAGCTAGTGTCTGGATCTCATTTAGCCTGGAGTAGGTGACATTTAAGCAGAGATCTAAGAGGAAAGGTTGGGGAAGGGGTGGAGGCCCTTAAAATGAGCAGATGTCTGGCTGGAGAGTTCTGCATAAGTCCTAATTCTCCAGGCCTTATAAGGCCACTTTAAGGGTTTTGATCTTTACCCCAAGAGCATTGGGAAGGCTTCAGAGAATTTTAAGCTGAACCTGACCACAACTGTTTGGACTGTCAACACCCCTGTGATTAGTCTGAATGCACCATGTTGGAAGAGTGCTGGAAACTATGCTAGAAACTATCATAAAACAGTTCACTGTGGAGAGGAAAAGAATGCAGGGGTGTTTTGAAGAATGTGTAGAGATTGACATCAAATGTTGGGTAGAAAATGGGACCAGATAATAGTCTTTCTGGAATGTCTACCTTCAAAAGCTTGCTATCCATGAACCTCCTTGACATCTTGGCTAAGAGTAAGAATCATACATTGCAGTTACATCCAACTACTCATTTATTTCCACAATGATGTCTTCTTGATATGTTTGTTGATTTGTAAAGCCTGATAAAACAATAATATATTGCTAGTTATCTGAGTGCCATATCCAGCTTTAACATTTTTTTGGATATGTCTAATTTAGAATATTCTAACATATTCATAAGTAAATCTTCCTGATTAAAGTACACAATGCAGTGGTTTTTAGTATATTTACAGAGTTTGGCTAGTAAAGCTGTGTCTTTCCACTCAGGGTATTTTCATCTTCCCAAGCGGCAGCTCTCAGAAGTGAATGAAAATTACAGCCTCAAATCTAGAGATCCAGAGTCAGTAGATCGAGGCTGTGGATCAAGCGTTTTTCACAAATGTGGGTGTTATCAGTGCCATGTTTGAACACTACCCACTAAAAGTGCCAGTGGTCTCTAGATCTTTCCTTTTATTCCTTCATATGATGGAAACCCACACTGTGAACTCTTATTGGCTTGTAGGGCTGTGTGCACCATGAAACTAGAGGCATTGTTTGAATAGTTTCTACCACTGTTGAGAGAAAACAAGGCCCAACTTTCTTACTTAACCTGGCTACCAAGATCTGTGCCACAATCTAGCCCCAGACAACATTTTTCAATTTTGCTGTCTTTCTCTTGTTCACTCAACTTCAGACAAAACGCCTTAGTGTTCTCCAAATAAACCTTGCTCTATCTCTCCAGGGTAATTTAGTCCTGTCCACCCCCCATCTCTCACCACCCCAGTTATGTTTTAGGTACTAGATTAGGTATTGGGGATAAAAAAGTGAAGTGACATACTTCTTGCCTCTAGGGAAATAAGTCTTAGCAACAAACATGCTCTGAAACAATGTCATTAAAATAACTGTCATCTCAGGACAGCTGATCCTCCTTTCTTTACCAATCCAAAGCTTTTTTTTAAGATGGAAGAAACCTTGGCTTCTTGTCTGAAATAACCTTAACCACAGTTTTGGAGATTAGTTCCTTAATTCAGTCCTTCTCTAAATCTCTTCCTTTCATCTTTGCTGCTGTAGAAATTACTGTCTCTTTAGTTTACTATCTATTAGGTTCGTTTTTTAGCTAATCAGGACTAGCATCTCTGTATTGTTGCCCTGAAGTGTTATGTTTTCCTCTCTTCCAAACTCCAAGTGCCTTATCAAAAACTGTGTGTGCCACCTCTGGGTCTTCTAAAGTGTCTCACATGGCTTCTTGAACATAATAGGTAGGTGTTTGTTGATTTGATGTGATGCAGTTTTCCTTGCAAGAAAAAAAAGTGCAATTAGTTGCTTAATAAATTATGTGGGATGCTGGTTAATTCAATTACCAGAATATGCAGAAATACTTTCAGGTTATTAACCGTGGAGGTATGGTAGAGTGAATAAATGGGTCTTGACGTTCCTCCTAGAATCTTAAATTAATGTTAGGAAGTTTTGGTAGGCTTTTAGTCTGCCCAGCCCCATCTGATTATCTTTTTCAAAATAAGTACATACGTACACACACACACACACACACACACACACACACACACACACACACACACATCTTTACTGTGCTCGATGTTGATTAAAACTTTTTAAAAATTCATTAGATTTCATAAAATGATACTTAAATCCTGTCCCATGGATCTGAGTACTCTGTATTTAGAATAAATGACCTGTTTCTGAGAACTTGCTCAGTTTTAGGAATTTATCTCCAGTTCACAGCAATAGTGATGGGGAGGGAAAAATAACAGCCCTTCTGGTACCTTATACTATATAGATAAATCATCACCACATAGATGATTAAACAGGAATACAACTGCAAAGTCAGGATTGTCATTTTTATTTTCATTGTAGCAAATAACAACTTCTAAGAACCAAACTGTAGTTATGAGAGATTATACATACCAAATTATGTTATTGTTCACATAATTTTTATGATAGTCACACTCCACTGTGGTGACACATTTTCCAGTAACCAAGAAACAACTGAATGCAACTGTTTGCAGTCAGAATTATGTGTACCTTTAACAATTATATGTTTCCTCAGCAGATTCATGTACATTTAGTGAAAGCAAGCCATTAAGAACAGAGGTTGAAGCAAGAATTTTAAGCAACAGGAAAAATGCTTTGGAAGTTGTCCTCTTGTGTTTGCTTGCATCTCAGCCCTGTGGGGCTGCTATAACAAAATGCCATAGAGTGGCTGGCTGTTAAACAACAGAAATACAGAAGTCTATTGCTCACAGTTCCCGAGGCTAGAAGTCCAAAGTGAAGGTGTTGGCAAGTTCAGTGTCTAGCGAGGGACTACTTCCTGGCTCATAAACTGCACCTTCCCTTTATGGAGGAAGGGGAGAGGGAGCTTCATAAGGGCACTAATCCCCTCCATCAGGGCTCCACTCCCATGGCTTAGTCACCCCAAATTCCCACCTTTTAATGCCATCACACTGGCTGTTAGGATCTAACAAATGAATTTGGGGAGTGGATTCAAAAACCTTCAGTCTATAGCAGCTTGTCACATGAACCAAGAGCATCCTTAGTCCTCACATTTTCAGTTTCTTCAAGTCAGGAACCCAAAGGTTATTTGTATTTACTTTAGGAACATGATGGATATTTCCCAATTCAGCAGTTGAAGACAAAGGCAGGGACTGAGCTGCGAGCAGGATGATGGCCACTTGGCATACTGGGTGTTCAGTTTCTGCTGTTTGGGACAGAATAATTGATACTGCTCTCGGTTTCCTCAGTACTTTCTCATTCTGTCAAGCCCGACTTGTGAAAATTAAGACACATTTGTGTACACACACATGCACCTGCACATACACGCATACCTGCACACATATACCTGCACACATGTCCCTCCCACATGCACCTGCACACACATATCTGCACGCGCACACGCATACACACACACACGCCTCAGATTGTCTGGACGTCCCCCCAGAGTTGTCCAGCCCCAGCAGTGGGTTTCACTTGGCCATTTCCTTTTATGGGAATGTCACCCCCCCCTCTCCCCTGTGCCTTTGCTCTTAGTGACTCAAACTAAATTGGCAGTAGACTTTCTGAAGTCTTCTCTAAAAGACATTTCTTGGGTGGTTTTAGAATTTCCTAATTAGAATTTGGGAATTGGATGAGAGTTATCATTTTAAATCGTTTTCGTGTTCTTCCTCATTTGGAAGAGTACATACTTATTTCGGGATGAAGGAAAAATAAAAGCCGTCTAAGTTGAGACATAAATGAGAGGGAAGGGCAGAGGGGCAGGGCACCGACTGCCACCAGTGTTACTCAGATGTTGGTGGTTTATGTGACATGTTATTTCATATTTACCACGGACTGCTGGATGGAGGCTGTAACGCGATGATTACACAGGCATCTAGCTTTTGCCTAGACTTCCTCCCTGTGTCTGGTAAGATATGACTGTCTCTAGAACTGCAGGCAAAGATGAATGCCAGAGGTGACGATAATTCCATGTTCTCCAGTTCAGCTATTAGACCAACAAATGGCTGACTCGAGTCCTGAAACATTTAACTGTGTAATGCTCAGATACGAGAGGAATGGCACAGGGGCTTCCTGCAAAAGCAGGAACCCGTTTACCAACAATGACTCTAGAAACACCAGGACACCCCTTCTAAACCAAACTAACGGCAGGAAACAACAAAAACCCATTATCAGTAGCAGAGATTAGTTCCGAGAGTGACTCTGATTCTTACAATGTGTCCCAAAGCCAGAAACTCAATTACAGATTCCTTAAGCACAATCTCGTTCATGTTTTTATATGTCAGGAGTGACGTTTATATTTGAATAGCTGTTAGACTGGGTTTCTCAGTATTTTAAGATGGCGACATATATATATATACAGTGTGTGTGTGTGTGTGTGTGTGTGTGCGTGTGCACGTGTGCCAAAGGGGACAGAAGACATTCATGTAACAGTAGTCACCATGCCACTTGGAATCCTAATTGTTATTTTTAGTCTATTATTTTCTGTTTTGTTTTGTATTTTTAAAATACTTACTAGGACCACAAAGGATAATTTCATGACTATTAATGGTTGTGATCCACCATGTGAAAAATATTTCATTATACTCATTGCTCTACAAGGTCACAGAAAAATTGGATTTTCCCGCCTTTGTTACCCCAATGTCTAGAACAATGCTTGGTAACTATCTGTTTAATGAAGGACTAAATACCTGCTACAGCAGTACACCAGCGACCCAGGGGCAGACTTAGAGGGTAGCCAAAGACCACAAAGAAAAGAAGAAGTAAAAGAAAGATAGAAAGTTTGGTAGAAAGACTGGGGGAGACCAGAAGAAGGAGTTCCCACCCCCCTGCATCCATCTGCTGGAGCTGACAGTTTGGTGCAATGTGGGTGATCAGATTAACTTATAGTAAGAACTACTACGGCACAATCACTTTTGGTCCCCATTGTTCCAGTTATTTATTGTTGCATGTAAAATGCCTCAGACTTAGTAAGAAAGAAACAAAAAATTCCATTATCAGAGGAGATGATTAGTTATGCTCATGAATCCTCTGGGTCACGCATGTGGACTGGGGTGGTGGGTGAGGATGATGACTTGTCTCTGCTTGGTGACGTCTGGAGTCTCATCTGCAGGGACACAAACACTGGGGGCTGGAAGCATTGTCACTCATGGCTAGCTGCTGGACCTGGGTGACTCAAAGGTGGCTCAGCTGGGACTGTACACTGCATTGCCTACATGTGGCCTCTCCATGTGGCTTGGGCTTTCTCACGGCATGGTGATAGGTCTCTGAGAAGCTCTCTGAGAGGGAGCACTTCCTGAGAGCAAGTGTTCCAAGAGAACCAAGCACAAGTTTGCTAGAACCTAGCTGGAAGCAGTCATAAGTCTGCCAGATTCAAGAGGCACACTGCCTCTGGAAGGAGCGGCAAAGAACTTTGGGACTTTTTAATTAAACCACCAATGCAGCAATCATTTTCTTTTGGGGCTGGGAAGGAGGGAGGGAAAGACGTTGAATATATTTGCTATTTTCTAGGAGTTATTCAAAGATTAAACTGTGCCTTTCACTTTTCCTAGATTTTAACTTTTTAAGCTAAGAGGAAAAACAAAAAAAAAAATAGATAAAGAAAAATAGAAGACAGTTTGCATCCTTAAAATGTAGAGCAGCAATGAAACACTTTCCACGTTGAGGAAGGATGCTTCTCTTTCTTAAGGGTGGGGGAGGGGCAATGCCCAGGTGCATTGAAGAAGTGCTCAGAGGCATTTAGGGGGGGTTTATTAGGCACGCTGATATTTATACCTCCTCTTTTAAGCCCACCTTTTGAGGAAATTGGTTCTTTGACTTTACCATGTCTGAAGATTAAAGTTCAAAAATCAAAGTGAATGCTTTGTTGCCCTCAACTTGCACTGGTAAACCAGTAACTACTTTTTGTTGCTCAATGACATGCTCCACGGTGTGACTGAGGAGGAAGCAGAGAAAGCGCTTGTGGGTTAATAGGGCTCTATCCAGTCTCTGGAACCGGTGTAGGTCAAGGTGATCTTGGCTATCAGGCACTTTCCATTTACTTCTCACTCTTGCAGGGAAAAATAAAAATAAAATAAAATAAAATAAAATAACTGTAAAAGTGATTCATTGTAATCTCATTTACGATTTTCCATTTCATTAAGAGATGAATAGGAAGAGATAACTTCCTCTTCCATTATTCTTTCTTAAAATGTATTTTTTCTCTTTTCTCATTCTTTCCCTCTCCGTAAAGTTTATTTTTCCTTCTCCTGTGACCCTTTTTCTTCCTGCTGATCTTTCCTTTCATTTTTTTTTCTGGCTGTGACTTCAATTTTCCTTTTTTTCGTCTGGACTCACTGTCATCTCCTTTATTAGCTTATTAGCCATCATTTAAAAATGTTCCCTTCCTAGTCTCTGCCATCTACCTTCTTTCCTCTCTCTCTATCTCCAGATGCCTTCTCTCTTGCAGCTTTTGGCTTTTAAGCATTGTAGTTATGTTTAGACAAAAAAAAAAAAAAAAAAAGAGGTGCCACTTTACTAATTGAATGCAACTTATATAAAACTTTTTTCAGTAGTCACTTCTAACAGATACGAAATCTAAAATTTCATTTAAAGATATTTACACTAACAGATTAAGCACATTGGAGATATATTAGAAAAAAAGAGGAGGAGTAAAGTATTTTTAATTATCAGAATTTTACTACTCAGAGAAAACCATGGATACTTTAGTATATATACATTTCAAAATATCTGAGTTTGGGTGTGCATTTATTTTTATAAAATGGGATTGTAGCGTATACATTCTTTCATAACTTACATTTTAATAGGTAATGGCATCCTAACAGGTTAGTTAGTATGCTCTGCCTGCTTCACTGTGTTATGAACAACAAATGTGATAATGTTGGCAAAACATTGTGCGAGTCACTTAGCCCATGGTCATCCCTCAGAGAGTCATCCTTTCTATTTACTTTTCAAACTTTCTTGAATAATGAGTCAAAGAAACTGGGTGTCCAGGCTTGTGCAGCCTCCAGGTGTTGAATTTCCCCCAGGTGCCAGTCACTCACCTGGGTGATTTTATTTAAGGTTTTAGGACTCTCAGGGGTCTTAGGGGTTTTGAGGTTTTAGGTCACACAGCTTCTGAGTGTCAACTTCGGAAATGAAACCAAGATCTTCTGTTTTATTGTGAAGGAAGTTTCATTTCAGGGGCTTTAAGAGGTAGTTCAGAAATTGCAGAAGTATTTGATTTACACAGCCTTTTAAAATACTATTTTGAACTATTTAAACATGAATTTAAAAAAAGGACATAAACTGTAATAATAGCTTCATTATTATTAACTTAAGCTTCCAGTTTAAGTTGCCTTATAGCAGACCTTAATATGAAGCAGTTCATTTTCTCCATTCCTGTGCATATATTTACACTTCTTATGAACGTGTCATTGACTGGGAAGATAGTACTGTTTTATTTTAAGTCAGGCATGAATCCACCCACTCAAGCAAAATCAGCTTATTGCTACTGCACCTGTGTGCTAGCTCATATAAGATCAGGGACAGTTCAGGTATATTGGCTTGATAGCATGTCAGGTACCCAATAATAGGTAAATAATAATAATAATAATAATAATAATAATAATAATAATAATAATAAATTTTATTACATTCTATAAGTTTTGAGTGATTTTTGTCTTCCAATATTTATTATAAAGAATGAGAGTTGAGATTAGATGTGTTATACAGATTTGAAAGGATAAGTGTGTCAGATTGTACCTTTTCCAAGCATCTGGAGAGACTCCTGAGATGGTAAGATAAGCAATTAAAAACAGCTGCCTTTGACTCTTCCACACTGTGTATGTAAGGCAGAAGTTTAAGATGACCCCACAATTCCCACCTCCTAGTGTTCCATGCCCTGCATAATCCTGTTCCTGTGAGTGTACTCTGGGCCTGTGACCATGACGACATAGCCCACTTGTGATTATGTAACTCTGAATGTCTGAGGGACTTGCGGATGCAGACAACGTTCTTAATCACGTGACTTTGACTTCATCAAAAGGGAGATGGTCCTGGTGAGCCTGGCTGAATCAGGAGGCCCTTTAAAAGAAGGTGAAGCATTAAAGAGATACTCTCCTGTTAGCCTTGACAAGGAGCAGATTGCCATGTTGTGGGTAAGCGTGCGGGGTGAGGGCCTCAGAACCACCTCTTCAGAACTGAGTGTGGACCCTGGTCGACAGCCTGCTAAGAAATAGGGGATAGAGGGGTCTTAGTTAAACAACCATAAGGAAATGAATACACCCAAAACTGGAGTGAACTTGGAAGAGGTCTCTGCATAAGGTTGCAGTCAACTGGGAGACCCTGAGCAGAGGACCCAGCTAAAACATGCTGGTCTCCGACCCATAGAGACCGTGACATCATAAATTGTATTGTTTCAGCCCCTCAGATTGTGGTAATTTGTTATGCAGCGACAGAAAGCGAGTACACTGAGTGAATGCATTCGGATTTTCTCCACATTAACACACCACAGCACAAAAACAAACTGAAGACGAAAGCTTGTTATATTATTCTGATGATCATCCGTAATACCAGATATTGAAGCTTTATGTTAATAAGAAAACCTCATTATTCCTACTGATTACTTTAACAAAATACACAGTTACAAACTTAAGCTCATAAAACTAATATTAATACAATATCTCGTTGTCTATTTTAGGCTCGGAGGCATCATTTGAGGGACTTTTTTCCCCTTTGTAGAACAAAAGAATTCCATTGTTTGAAAACCACTGGCTTGACTAATAGGCACTTTTTAAAAAGACTGCATTTTGGTTGTTTTAAGAATGTAACTGTTGGCAGGGAAAAGAAGAGCAGAATTGTGCAAGGCTAATTTATAGTCAGTGCATTGTTTTTAAATATATGTTTATTGTTAATTGTTACCTCATTACAAAGTAATACATAGATGTAAGAAATCCAGCCACTACTTTTGATTCAGACAGATGAGGTTTGTACTAGTGATTCTGGTATTTTTTAAAAGCAGAATTCATTTGAATGGTAATTTAAAACTCTTTAATCATGAAATATTTTAAACATATCAAAAAGTACAGAAAATGATATAACTGATGCCCATATACCCAGTCATCTAGATGTTAATAGATCGGGACATCTTGCTCCAGATCATTTTTTTTAAAAAGCGTATATCTAATTAAAACCCTACTCTATCATTTTCCCTGTCACTCCTCCTATTTCTCCCTCCAAGAGGTAAATATTAGCTTGAAATTGGTGGATGTTATTCTCCTGAATGTTTTACAGATTTTCTACACGTGTGCACATTCATGAATAATATAGAGAATTGTTTGGAGTTTTGAATTTAAATCATTTGTATCATACTCTAGGTAACCTTTTGCAATTTAATTTTTTATTCAAAGTTATATCTTTAGATGGATGTGTATAATACCCCATGACACGAAGAAAGCACAGTTGATTTATCTCTTTTTCTACTGATGAGCAGTTGTTTGCCCAACTGCATTCTGAATAGTACTGTAATGAATGTCCTTGTATTTGTTCATGTGACCCCATTGGGAAGTCTCTAGGAAAGCCGTTGGGTCAGAGGGTATGCTCATCTTCAACTTCACTGGGAATTATCAAACCGCTCTCCTAAGTGGTGTTATCAGCCTAGTACCACATACAATGTAGTACTCATTTATGAGAGAGAATAAGTCGATAAAAGAAACGCTTTCTCTGGCAGTGAATTTTGGATCAGCTCTTAAGGAAGACACCATCCTGGTGGAATGAGCCTGGTCTTTTCATTGCTCACGACCTTACTAGTTCTCAGACGGTCAGATTCATTCCTCCAACAAAGCTGCTTCTGGAGATGGGCCTGGATGTTTGAGTGAGCTGTGCATGGAGACAAATTTTTAATACTTTCAAAGTTTTGACTGTTTAATTCCCACCTCTTACATCTAGAATCCCTACTAACTCCTCTAGAAAAGTCTGTTTAAACTTCTATTTTACTCCTCACAGAAGGAGAGAGAAGTAAGGGGATAGAAGGGAAGACCCCTTGGTGGGATCCAAGCTGAACCCCATTCTTTCTCTAGTGTAAACTGTTGGTTACTTTCACTTCCAGCGCTGAGTCTGGATTCTGCGTTTCCAGGGCCTGTCTCTGACCTGTCCTCATAACAGCTATGGCTATGGCTCTGGTCAGTCCTGAGAGCCTTGGAGCTCAGTCGTTGCAGACATCTGGTCTGGGGCTGTTTGGACCTCAGCGTCTGGGCTGGGGCAGCCTGATGCTGGCCTTGGTGAGCAGTGTGCTAACCGCCTGTGGTTCATTTCCATTCGGGACGTCCTTATGGACACGTGGATTCATAGTGGAACGTGGGCAAATATATTTTAGTTCTCTCTCTTTCTCTCTTATTTTTTATTTTTTTTTAAAGATTACTTAATGATACATGTGCCTCATAGCAGGCATGATATAAAGGTTACAGAATAGGGAAGGAAAGCAAAGATGGTCTGTGATTTACTTGCATTGTGGGAGGAAGGGAGGGACTATACTTATGTCTTTGAAGGCATATGTGGCCCCTTGGCTTTCGTTTACACATATATTCTGGCTATTGCTCCAGGCCATGATATGATTAAAATATTTATTCAATTCACTCAGAATGTATTTTCTGAACACATTTTGTATCTCAGGTACTGTTTTAGGCACTGCGTGTGAACAAAACAGGAAGATGCTCGTTCTGCTCATGCATATGTTCTCGTGGTTGTGGAGACAGACAAGAAATTTAAAAAAATAAACAAGGTATTTACTTTCAGGTTGGGGTAAGTGCTATGAAGGAAATGAATGTGGTAGTGTGGTAAAGCTTTGGGGGCAGAGTGTGGTAGACATTGCTATTGAGAGTTTGTCTGCTAGGCCAACCGTAGGTTCAAGGATCAGAAGAATGACTTGGCTTGGTTCAAGTTTACAATTAACCGCATATAAATGAAATCAGGCTGCAGGAGGGTGGGCAGGGTTTCAAGAATTGGAGGCTGAAGGCCCTCATTCCTCCAACCATGTGAGCCCCCAAAAATGAGCTTACACCCTCAGCTCAAGGCAGTATTTCTGCTCCCAGGATTTGTATCACTCAACAGTGATGTTAGGTTCTGGGTCTTTTTGCTAAGGCTGTGCCAGCCTGGGACAGTCTGCATCTCTCTACCAGGCCCTGCGTGTCCATCTATGGGCCTTGGCCAAGATTGCCATAAGGCATCAGGGAATGTCTCTCTAAAGGGATGACATTTTGGCCCAGACTTGATGTAACAAGGAGGCAGGTCATAGCATTGCAGAAGGAGCAGCCGGTGTGAAAGACCTGAGCACGCAGAGCTTGGTGTGACAGGGGACAAAAGAAACAGGATGGCGTGCTGCGGTGGAAAGTGTGTCATGACCCAGGAGGGTGGCCTGGGCTATGTCAAGCTAGGTATTTTAAATTGAGGTAGCAAATTAGATTTTCTTCTAAGTATGGCAGAAAGCTACTGTTTTAACCTCAGGTCCATGAACTTGTATGGGAAGAAAGTTCCACCTGCGTGAAAACGTGAAATCTGCATTATTTCAATCACAAGTGTAGGCAACAAGTCACAACAGCACGAGCAGAATCTATGCTGATGTCACCAGTAGAAATCATAGCTCTTTCCTTTATTACTGTTGTTACAGCTATCTCGATTGCCATTTATGATTATTGTACCTAATTAGACACCATGGTAGCTATTCGCCCTTGTACACATCTTGTTCTTTCATGCGTTAACACAGGGGTCAGCAAAGCAAACTATCACCTGTGGGCCAAATCCAGGCTGCCACCTGTTTTTATAAGTGACATTTACTGGAACACAGCCGTGCCCAATTATTATGTCTCATAGTTGTAACAGAGACTTTCTGGCCTGTCGTGCTTTAAATATTTACTATCCGACTCTTTCTGGAGAAGTTAGCTGATACCTGCCCTGATAGAGCAGCGTGTATAGTACCATGATATATTTTTAAAAATATTTATATAACTGTTGTTTTGTTTGCAAGCTTATGTATCTTATTTTATAAATTTAAAACTTTATTCAGAGAAGAGCTGTATAGGCTCCCCCAGACTACCAAGACATCCGTGACAAGGTGGACAAAAAGAAAGGACAAAGAATCCTGCACCGTAGCATCTCAGGCAGGGGAACCAAATAGCCTGGTCTGGATTTCCTCTGCCTGAGATTCTCTTCTCCCTTCTTTGTCTGGCAGATTATTCATATTTTCAGTACTCAGTGCAGAAGTTGCCTCTTCTTTACGAATGGTGTTTTGAGTCCTTCCCATGTGCCCGGCAGAGGCTTTATTAGCACTGGCTAATCCCTGCGACTGCACCGTCCAGTCTAGGTGTGACTGACTCCATGTAGCACCGAGGGGGGCCCGGAGGTGTTGTCAGGTGCACGTGCTCATTTACTGAACATTCACTGAGCACCTGCTATGTGCCAGGTGCTGTGCCAAGGGCCCAGGGGTCAAAGCTATTAGTGCTGAAGCCAAGGTTTGAATCAGGTTCGTCTGACACCAGCGTCCGGGAGGCTCACACCCCAGCAGACTGTGTTGGGGATACTGTGTGACAACACACAGTATTTTCGATGCCAGCCAGCAAGCTTGGTGACTCTCCTCTAGCATTGCCAGCCCACTTGGTTCTATAGGTTTGTGTTTTGTTTTCTCTCTTGAGTCTTTTGTCTTGGGTAGGCCCTAGAGTTGCTATTTCCCGGCCATAGCAGCAGCCTCTGTGATCCCTGCCAACGCCCCTGAGATGGCCCTTTAAGGCTGCGGGGTTATTTTTCATTGTTGTTGGTTTTTTTGTTTCTCTTTTGTAAGCACGAGCTTCTGTCCTGTAGCTGCAGCCTCCTCTCTAGCCCTTTGTGGATTTCTGAGACCACAGGCTCTGACTTGCCCATCACAGCCCAGGTTTCAGCATTCGCACCTGTCATTTAATTGGCATGTGAGAGGCCGGCAATCAAGTCTGTGTCTCAGACAGATGAAGAATCGGGCCCGCAGGGGCGGCCCTGTTAGACGTGGTTCACCCCAACTGGTGCAGGTTTCTTCTGTCAAAGCAGGCCGGTTACTTGCTCCCCTAGAAATATAAGGAGCTCTCATTAGCTGGGCTGGGCAGATACCCACACCATCAGGCATTTTCCCCGATTTCTTCTTTTCAAATTTTTTTTTAACAAGTTGCAAGTGAAGGGCCTTCGTCATTCACATGACAGACTCCCTGGGCACAGTGTGTTTTCACCTTATATTTCATCAGTTTGGACTCATGCTATAGTCCTGGGGGGATTTTTTTTTTATTTGGTGTTGTTATTTCTCAATTACAGTTGACATACGATATTATAGTAGTTTCGGGTGCACCACACAGTGATTAGACATTTATACACCTTACGAAGTGATCACCCCGATAAGCCTGGTACCCACGTGACGCCGCAGAGAGTTATCACGGTGTCGTTACTGCAGTCCCCGTGATGTCCCTGCCTCCCGTGACTGCTTTGTCTGCACTACCGTTTTGCAGCTGACATTTTTCACTTCACGGCGTGTGATGTTTTCTCATATTACTAAACGTTCTTTTATGTCAGTACTTTAAGGCCTAGATTATGTGTTTTTGTCCTGCCTTACCATATTTATTCAAAATCGCCTTCATATTAGGGGACGTTTGGAGACTTGCTATATCAGGCAGGGTCCAGCCAGGATGTAGTAACCATGTCATTATTCAAACAGGGAAAGTTCATTTAAAGATTGATAACTCGAGGAAGTTAGCTAACTGCAAGGAAAGAGGTCAAAGGAAACGCTCATGGGGCCAGAAGTGGCAGATGCAGCAAGGTTATCTGTGCTCGTAGAGGACGCGGGGACAGTTTAAGAACTAAAGACCAAGAGAGGGCACTGCCCCCTCCCCCACTCCCAAGGCTTTTGGAAGAGGGCCTGGCTGCACAGCGTTGTCACCTCCACGGTGAAGGGTGAGGGCCTGCGCTGGGTGACAGAAGCAAGCCTGTGGCTAGACGGCAGGGTGGGCAGAGAGGGGCCTCTGGTGGGGAGTAGGGCCTGGGGTACAGGTCACCCAGGGGCTTCCACACTGAATTATCGTCTTAACGGTGGATTTGAAGAGTGGCCCTTTTATCACCAGGCAGGGTCAGCTCCGACGAAAAAGGGGACATGCGTGCAGGGACCAGCCCCGTCACTGTCGTGGAATGAGGCCAAAAGGATGTTTTGAATTAGGAGACGATGAATGACTGGAACGCTTGGGTTTGCTTGTCGTTTCTGTCACTGTAACAAGGCTGCATGGGTGTCTTTGGTAAAATGTCTGCCTCCTGATGCTCCCGTAGGAAAAAGTCATAGAATTCGAGTTTGAACGTGTTTAAGGCTTTTGCTGGACGTTATGAAGTCACCCGCCTGGAATCTGTCCCTGTGTATGCTCCTTCACATTATTCAGGGGAGAAGATGTGTGGGTGTGTGTGTGAGTGTGAGTGAGTGTGTTAGTGATTGTGTATGTGTGTGTGTGTGAGTGTGTCTAAGTGTGTGTGTGTGTGTGAGAGAGAGTGTACACACACACGTCTATTTTTTATCACGGAACTTATCCTTCTTAGCTTCTTGGACCCCGGGCTGGTTTACTGGGCTGTTATCTCGGAGGCTGAGGTCCCCGGAGCCAGTGGCTCATGGTTGGAACCTGCAGCCGAACCGGTGGGCACTGGGCCCGTCGGCGGACGGGAGGCAGCGTGCGGCCGGGACCCTCCGTCGCCTCGTCTGACCGTAACCTCCTCCCTCCACCCTAAGTCCCAGCTGCTGGCAGCTTCCCTCTCTTCAGCATCCCCCCCTCACGTCGGTAGCCTTGCTCAAAAGCCTGCAATGTCCCCTCTTTGTGTACCACGTTGGGAGCAGAGAGAAGCGACCTTGGGCGCCGGGCGCCCTGCCTCCATTCTGTTGATGAGGAAACTGAGGCACCTTGACTTGCCCATGGGGACCCAGGAGTCGGTCGGCCCAGGCCCAACCTGGGGCTTCCTCCTGTCAGTCCACCGAGTCCCCAGCCTTCCAGAGCTCAGCTAGTCCATCCTTCCCAGTGTCCTCCTAGCAGAGCATCTCCAGTGACAGTGACTTTATTAGCACGTGTCCCCATGATGCTCACACTGTGCCTCCTAGTGCCGATCCCACCATCTGCATCGCTGAAACCGTCCCCCTCAGCCTCTGTGCCCAAGGGGCCTGCCTCCTTGGACTTGGAGGCTGAGTCCAACACTCGTGACTGAAAACTGACCTCCCATTACTAAGGAACTGGACGCAGTCAGTTCCCATTCTAGGGTGTTCGAGGGGCACAGATGGGGCTTGGGTTCTGCCTGAGATTTTGGTCCCCGGAACCAGGCGAAAGTGGCCGTGTGCTCACTCCTGCCTTTGGGAGCCAGCAACTTCTTGGTCTTTCTAAATTGTGCCTGTTTTTTTGTTTTTGGTTTTTGTTTGTTTTGTTTTGATTTTTTTATTTTTATTTTTAGGAAATAATGAACATTTACTGGTGTATGTTCCTTTAAGATAAGCATGGTCCTCTCCAGAAAAACACATTGTCCTTTATCTCCATCTCCTACAAGCGGTTGATTAAAATGTTGAGCGGGACAGGCATTCTCTGCACGTTCTCCCTGTCGGGCTCAGCACGTCCCTGTGGATTTTCTGGGCTCCTGCGAGCTGCCCACCCACGTCTTCCCCCTCCTTTGAGCCAGGTCTAATTACAGGTGGGAAGAAAGCAAACCTTCCATGGGGAACCGGCCCTCCACCTCCACGGTCTTCATGTGTTTACACACCACAAACTGGTAGTTAGCAGGTATCTCACTTAATACCTGTTTGGTTCTTTTTTTTTTTTTTCGATTTGGGGAATTATGTAAAAGGTATCTGGGTGCTGCCATGAAAAGGAAAATGACCTTAGAAAAACAGCAGCTGAGAATAGAATCTGGTTAGGGGCATGAAAAAAGAGTGGATGTGAAGTTGAACCCAAATCCTTCAGTTAATGGGTAGAGATGAGCTGCTAAGGCCGGTAGCAGGTGGGGGAGACGGGGGAGACGATATTCTCCCTGACAGCGAACCACCCTGGGGAGGCTCTGAATATCAGTTATGGGAAATCCTCATTTAGATCAGTTTGCTACCTTTTTTTTCCTTATTTTTATTCCTCACCCCCACCTCTCAGCCCATTTTTTTTCCTGGCTTTGGGGGTTCAGATTTTATTTTTCGGTATTTCTCACATCCCTCCTCAAAATGTTAGACCTGTAGTTCTCTGTCTAGGGGAATTGCTCTGTAACCTAGCAACCGGCGTATCACAACGGTCCTCAGTTATTGCCTTCAGCCCGAGGATTTGAAGATCACCCAGATGGTCCCACGAAGGACAGAAGGGGTCAGGTTTACATGCAAAGTCAGTCTTCGTGATGATCGAGCGATAGACCTGAGGCTAAACAGTGAGCGTTATTTCATAGTAACACATCCAAAGTAATGACCACGTCACGTCTGCAGAGCGGGGGGTGGGAGAGAGGGGATGTAGAGGAGACAGAGAGCCAGGGAGGAGGTTTCGGGCGCTCCAGGGGCCTAGATTATGGGGTCACATGTGCCCCTGCCACTCTGGCCTCTGCTTTCCTTGCTGAATAACAAGAAGAGGGGTAGAATTGGGATTTCTGACCAAGGAATAATTTTCAGTTTGTGTGTCTGCACAGAAAGTAAAACAAATTTCAGAGGGAAAAATATGACGACAGTGACATTTTCCTGCAGGAGCTTATTATGCATCCAGGCCGAGTCACGGAGCGAGCTCCGTGAAGAAACTCAGAGCCATCCTGTCACGATGCTCGTGAGTGTCAGGGATGTGTACTGTGGGGACCGCTGGGCCTGAGGGAACAGGCCAGCAGGGCGTTAGCCGAGCCGCTGGCCCTACTTTCTGTGTGTCGCGAGCAGTAGGACATTTCCTGGCAGGAAGGTTCTTTCTGCTTCTCTTCTCTTCTTTATTTCGGAGGTGCTGGCATTGTTAGCCTTGTTTGCCTCAGCCTCTACTATCTGGACGTCCAGACACTTATTCTAAATGCGCTGGGCGGTGTTATGAGCTAGGCTGGGGCGATCCCAGGTGGGATCGCACGTCAGAGTCACCTGGGCTCACAGTGAACACGGCGTCCCACATTGCAGTGCAGTGGCTGTGGCGTGGGGGCCCTAGAAATCTGCATTTTATCACGCGGCTGTGGTGATTGTAAAGATGACAGGACGATCACATGACACATGGAGGATTAAAGGCAATTCCCCAGAGAGGGGTGCAGGCCGGCTCCTTGGCACTGAGGGCATGGACACAGTCTCCCTTTCTGCAGGATCATCCTCTTCATCTGGGGGAAGGGCGCTCCCGTTGTTTCCTTTCCTTCCCCACATGCTTTCGTATGTCGTTTAGAGGTGTCCCTCATCTAGCATGAGGAGGTAGCCCTGACTTGGTTGGATGCTGCTGCGTTGGTCCTGTGCAAAGCTGCTCCCCAAAGGGTACCTGCTGCTGAGGCAGCGCTGGCCAGCTTGTCCCTCACAGTGATGAGGGCCAGGTCTGCCGTGTGAAGCCGAGTCCAGGTGCGGTGGGGTGCGGTGGGGCTGTATTGGTCAGGGTTCAACTAGAGATGCAGAACCTGTAGGAGATAGGCGCGAAGAGACCAACTGCAAGGAATTGGCTCCCGTGATTGTGAGGGCTGGCCACACGCATTTACAGGCCGCAGGGCAGGCCTTCAGGAACAGTAGGCTGGAACTTGGGGTTCGGCCTCTATCTGCCATCCGCTGCCAGAATCTCTTCCTTTTCAGGGAACCCTCACTCTGCTTTTAAGTGCTTTCAATTTGTGGAATCAGGCTCACCCAGATGACCTAGGATACTCTCTTTTACTTAAAGCTAATTTACTGTGGACTTAAATCACATCTGCAAGCTACCTTCACGGAGCACCCAGACTGGTGTTTGAATAACTGGGGACCGTGGCCTAGTCAAGCTGACACACCAGAGGCCCATCACAGAGGGTAAGATGAGAAGTTATCGAGAATGGCAAGTCTGATTTGGGCTGGCCTTTCAGAGCATGGGTGGGTCCTGGATCAGCCATCAAAGATTGCTGTTCACAGCAGAGAATTTCAGATTGAGGGATTCAAAGAATTTTAGGGTGAAAACAGTTGATGTTTTTTTCTTGTAGAGCTTAGGAGTATTTCAGGAAGTTCCTGAGATGAGCCGCTGTCCCCTTTGCTTCTGCAGAAAATCCCGGGAGAATTAAGTCACGCTAAATGCAGACAGGAGCAGAGCAAAGCCCTGTGATTCTGGACAGTGAGGTTTGGATTCTCAGTGTCCAGCTGACGGGGTTGGGTAGACAGTTTTGTCTCAGCTCAGATGTTTGGAACTTTTTTTCTAATGAGGAAGACACACCACCCTTGTTTCCAAAACGCAAGCCTTTCAGTTCTCTTTATGACTATGGCCCCGGAGCATCCATACTGCCCCTTCAGAGAGAGGACACGTTCCCTAACAGCACATCGGAGCTGGAATCTCACCCGCTCACCCCTGCACCTCCCTCTTAAATGGCTAAAGGTCATCTCCCTGTTCAATGGCACTGTCTCTCCTTTCTTCATGTGCCCCAGGCTCTGAAAGCACATGGGACATCTCTCTCCTCCACAAGGATGTGTTGTCCTTTGAGAGGGGCTGTTTCCTCTCCGGTCCTGGGAAATCTCTACTTCATGGCCTTACTGAATGTCACCTCCACTGAAGGCCTTTGCCGAGCACCCTCTTCCTCCCTTCCCACTGTCACCCACATGTGCTTGAGCAGTGCTCTTCTTGACCGTTTGGGCCCACGCCTCTTTGGTGGTGCAGGGGTAATCGTTACATGTCAGTCTCCCTCACTTTCCTGAATTCCTGGGGGACAGGAGTTAAGTCTCCCTGCTCTTTGTGTCTGCCCCAGTGTCTCATCTATGGCTAAGTGTGTGGTAGGTTTAGCCCCTTAGTCATCATATATATTTATCAAGTACCCATCAGGTGCCAGGCCGTAGATACTCACTATTCTAGACACGAGTGAGATAGCAGTGACAAAGTATGGCTTCTCATGAAAGTGATGTTTTGAGGGCGGAGGGAGATAGTCAGTGAACAAGATGAAATCTCACACATGCGCGCGTGCGCGCACACACACACACACACACACACACACACACACACACACACATGCCGTGCTTACTGAATGCTTTGAGGACTGCATCAAGGGATGCCCTTGTGACACAGATGTCAAGGCCAAGCATGATAAAGGAGTGGGTCTCAGGTTCCCGGCCTTTGGTGTGCAGCGTGCTGCGTGGCAGGGCTCCCCCGGGCCATGCTGGTCTGCTGATGGAAGAGGCACACTCACTGATACTCTGTTTTGCTGAACGTGAGCCGCTGACTTTAGTCTTAGCATAACCTAGATCCTACTATTATTTTTATTGATCGAATGGCATGTTGAGACTAGCCAGAAACAAAGGTGCACAGTTAATGTACTTTGTGGATGTTATTTTTGAGTTTAATAATGAAACAGCTGCCTTTTTCTTTTTTCTTTTCTTTTCTTTTCTTTTGGAGCATTTACAGTATGCCAGACTCTGTTCTAAACGCTTGAAATGGATTATGTCATGTAATCCTCAGAATAACCTTAAGAGACAGGCACTGCCCCCGTTTTGCATGTGAAGCAGCTAGCTGTCACTCGTACCAGATTCCCCAGGTGGGAAGTGAACTGTGGGTCAAATCCAGATGGTCTTGCGTGGTGACCCCACTCCGAGGTGATGCTCTACTCTGCTGGGATGGAGTTTATGAAATCGGAGCTCGGCCCAGCCTTTTCTGTGTTAATCAAGGTCAAGTTCCAAACCAGGCATCCCTCAGGAAGCAGAAGGGGTCGTGGGCCCCAACCAGAGCTCCCATTGACCTTCCTGATGGGCTAGGTCTCCGCAGCAGCGTTCTAAGGTCGCTTGAAGCCGATCTACCTTTCTGTCAGGGCCTTGGAAGTTTTTAATGCGCATGTTAATAGCTCTTTTACTTATCTTTTTTATTAGGAAAAGCAAACACTGATTAAAAACAGTTTTCAACAGAAAAGAGCAGAGAGAGAGGGCAAATGAACTGCTCGCATCAGCCACAGTGGCTGTCATTTCCCAGCCGTTTCTATGCCGGGCACAGCGCATCTGTCACCTCTAGTTATTGCTGCGTTCTCTGAGCAATGACTCCTCCTCCTCGTTTTAGGGAGTTTTAGGGACGAGAAAGCTTAGAGTAGAGGGATTAAGTAGCATAGCACACCCGGTGGGCTCGAGGCAGAGCGGGAATTTACACCAGCTCTCTCTGTCCCTGGTTTTAACACTTCTTTAGTTTCAAAGCAACGGGGTCCTCAGGACCCTTTCTTCAATGAGCTCGTGCTCCGATCCCAGGGGGGTCTGGAGGCCAACTGCTTCCTTCCAGCCCAGTCAGGCTCCCTCCCAGCACCCAGCACCCCATACCCTGCGGGCGTCACAGGAACCCCTGGGAGCCCACAGAGCATTCACGAATGCAGCTCACTGCTTTGCTCTGCTGTAAGCGGGCCAGTGAAGGAACTTGCTCTTCTAGGGACACATACAAGATTTAGGTGGTCTCTTTTCCAGCAAGAGAGAGCCCGCCTCTGGTGTTTCGGCCTCCCCTTCCCGTCCACGGTGGGTTTAGGACCCCCCTTTCCCATCATGATGTTGGGCAAATAACCCATCCTTCCGGCAGCTTTGGTTTCTCATCTTCAACAGGCATATGAGTTGTGATGATGGGTAAATAAGTTTTACGACAAAAAGGCAAAAACCCTCAGCCCCGTGTCTTTCAGCAAATGTTAGTTTACTGCTGCTATTAGGAATGCCTCATCCCCACTCCAAATTTCCAGGAGGAGAGATTATTGCTAAACCCCCCTGGCCTCTTCCTACCCGCAGGGCCTCATTCTCTACTTCCCTGGCTTTTGGGGAAGAATAAACTTCCTTTCTTCCTCTTGGGAGGGAACCTGCCTCAGCAGGTCTGCCAGTCTGAGGTATCTGCTGGTTCTCGCTCTGAGCCTTGTTCTTTATAGTTACTAATAAATGAGATATATTAGTTTTTTTTTTTTGATTGATTGTTTAATCTTCAGACTCTCTTATGTCTCAATTTATTTAGAACCTGAGCAGGGCAGAGATATGCTATGCATTCAGGTTCTTAATATTCCGCATAGCGTCAGCGTGTGTTGTCTTCCTCTCCAGTTCTCAAGAGTCATAGAATTTTACAGTTGAAAGGAGACTTTTTTAAATGACTGAAATTTGTTTCTCCGTCTCATATCAGACCCTGCCCACCACGTAGTCCTTGACCCTGGCCTGTGCACCCCCAGTAATGAGGAGCCTGCTGTCCCAAGAGAGGTCCCAGGCATCTGGCGGGGGGTGCTTCAGGCCCAGCTGCACTGGGTCTGAAAAGTTCAGGTCAGAATTTCTTAGGGAGAGGGTACTGGGCTGAAGCATTCCTCCTACTTTCAGGTAGTGCTTTTTTAGAAAATTTGTCTTCCAATAATTCATTAGAAGTGGCTGAGGGACAGGGTTCGTGTTCCATGTGGTTTTGGCATCTCATCCTCAAGCGTTTCCCACCGCCTTGATGTGTCTGCTACATCCCGAGCCAATCCCAGCTCGTGGCTCGTCTTAAATGATGGAGAAGAGTGATCCTCCATGCACTTTAACCTCCTGGCCTTACTGCTCCCCGGGGGTAGGGGGGTGACACAGAAGTGTGGCACTCATAAGGCCACCTCCTGAAAGCTGAGTGTGGTGCATGCTCTGGTGGCAGAAAGTCAAACTGCCAGTGCAATTCTGCTTTCAGTGCCAACGAGGCTGAGTGATGGCTTCAGAACATTCACCTCAAATATGCTCACCAAGTGAAGACAAGACTGATTTGGCATCTTCTCACTTCCACTATTTGTCCTTAACTTTAAGGCAGTGTGAAGCTGGAGCCAGCAAACGTTAAGAAACCAAACACCTTAATAACCTTTTAAAAAAATAGGTTTATTGAGATAGAATTCACATTCCCTCAAATTCACTTCTTTAAAGTGTTCGATTTGGTGGTTTTCAGTATAGTCATGGATTTGTGAAACCATCACCATGATCAACTTGAGAATTTTTTCATCACTCTAAGAAAAAAAAACTCTTACCTGTTAGCACCCACTCTCCATCTCTTTTACCCCCAGCCCTGGAAACGAGCCTGCTTCCTGTCTCCCTCTGTGGATTTGCCTCTTCTGGACATTTTGCATAGTGGACTCATAAACTATGTGGTCTCCGTGTCTGGATTCTTTCACTTAGGGGGATGATTTCGAGATTCATCCGTGTGGTGGCATGTATCACGACTTCGGTTTTTTTTTATGGCCTAGTAGTATTCCATTGAGTATGCCGTGTTGTGTTTACCCGATCCTCAGTTGAGGAATTCAGACTGTTTCCACTTTGGGACTTTTATGAATAATGTTTCTATGGAAATTTATGTACAAATTTTTGTGTGGACTTACATTTTCAATTCTCTTAGGTATGGATGCAGGAGTGGAATTGCTAGGCCATAATCTCTTAATAACCTGCAAAATCGCTTTGTTTGCTTGCTGTTTTGGGGCTCCATGTTGCTGTTCTTTGGATTTATAGTCAGTTCCTCTGTGCTGAACGCTTCTATGACTTGATATAAAGTTAACATATTTTGGGCTCCAATTAAAGTTCTTTGTAGGAATAATTAAAAATTACTCAAGTGAGAATAAACTGAATCATAAGAGTGCTTGTTATATAGAGTCTCTACTAGGTTATGTTTGTTTTCATCCTCTTCTTACCAAGCATCTTCTTGAAGATTTACAAAGTTTTTTCTTTTTGTCTCTTTTCCAGAATCGCAATGAAATAAAAAATGGCGCTATCCTTCTATTAACCACATCTCCGGTAAGTTCACCGTCATCTGTAGCTTTCCAGTAAATGCTTTGTTCTCCACTTCCACGTAGGTGATTATGGGATATTAATTTTTAAAGATGATTTCAGTGCAAAAAACCAAAAGGTCTCTGGAACGTCCTCACCCGCAGGGTCTAGATGGTCAGGAGTGCCCCCTCTTGTATTTCCCATATGGAGGAGGAAGACTTTACTTCTGGCAAGTGCAAACCAATTGACTTTAAGGGTCAAGTTTGGTGGTCCTCCCAACAATTCTCATGTTACAGGTGGGGATGACTCAGCTAGCCTGAGTTCTAGGTTTTACCCCCCTGTCCACACACCCACCTCATGCCATCTGAGCAAATTCAGACAACAAACAAAGCGAACAAAACTAAAGACGGCCTGTGACCTCCCTTTAAAGTTGGGGTGTGTGGGGTATGTGTCTGTGTGTGTGTCTAGTTTTGGTCAGTTATAACAGTTTGGAAAGATATAATTTAAGAAATGTTAGCCACTTGTGCTGTTTCATTGACAGCTAATACCAGATAAAACACTTTAAAA
Source organism: Cynopterus sphinx (assembly GCA_030015415.1). Lineage (NCBI taxonomy): Eukaryota > Metazoa > Chordata > Mammalia > Chiroptera > Pteropodidae > Cynopterus > Cynopterus sphinx. The sequence continues at coordinate 4,225,249 of CM057391.1, forward strand.
TCTCCCAAATAAAAGTTGCTCAACAAAATACTGTCGAATATTGAACTGCTATAGCCGACTCTGTTGCTTTTCTTTATCCTTCTTACTGGCTTGTAGATCCTTGGGTGTCACTGTTAGCATACTTCTTTATATTATTTCACAGTGCATTTTATTACTTCCCTAAGAAATAATCTGCGCAAAATACACCAAGTGTTACTATTTTCACTCTGCATATGTGATGAAAACTGTGTCTAACTCCCATTTTCAGTTTCTGCTGAAGCCATGTGGTAGGCTAAAAATAAATTGAAAAATTGGGTAAAGCATCTGGCTAAAATTAAATTGTGGGTACTGTAACTACCACAAATTCTTCTTGCTGAAAATTGTATCAGAGGGGCTTAAAAACTCCTAACATTTTACCCAATAACATCTTGAACCCAAACAGAGTGACGAGCTCAATAGGATGCGTTACTGGAGTTGGCTGAAGTGTCTTTTGATGTCTTCTTAGTGGTAATTAGAGTTCATATTCATTTTCCAATAGCTACATGATGAGCTGAGACATTTTTGTCTGACTTAGCATTGATCTTCTTACTTTAGTCAGCAAGAATTAATGTTAATTTGACCTTTTGAGCCCATGTTTTCACTTGGTTTTTTAAGTTCCTATTTATCCTGCTAAAATTACTCATTTGCTTGCTGGGCAGAAAGAGGACACACCTCGCCTTTTATTCCATCTTAGAATTAGGAAGGCTCATTTTGTGTTTGATTTTGTTTTGTTGTTTTAAATCTGAGCCTTTTCTAAGCCAAAGAAGAAGTCGCTTCTCATTTTTATCGCTGTGGCTTCATGAACAAAATTTTCATAGTGCTAAAGCCACTCCTTGAGAGAAGGCCAAGTGTTCGGCAGAGGGAACGTTTTCAGCTCCCTGAAAGTGAAAGTATGAACACCATGGCATGACTTGGTACCATCGGGGATGATGGAGATTGTCCTGCTCCGGTAGTGACCTTCCCATCGCCTGCACGGTGATGAGCACATGTGAAAGCCACTGCACAAGGCAGCATCGTAAGATGAAGCCCACCTGAGAGACTGGCTCTCCTTTTGGAAAGAGGCATGGTCCCCAAACCATCAGTGGAGCTTAAAAGTGCTGACCTCTGGGTCTTTAACAAGAAGCTGAATTGCGATGTCTAGGAAAGGCGCCCCGGAACCTGCATTTTAAGAAAGCACTTTATGGTTTGGCTGTAGTCACAGTGTCTAGAACTGGGAATTACACTAGAAGCAGGACTTTGGGATTTGTAAACTCCACTCGTTGCCGGTAGATTACTTTTTATTATTTTGCGTTTTGCTTAAAAATATGGGTGAGCATATGCTAGCTCTTTCGCTTTCTGCAGACACACTAAAAATATGCTAAAAAAATAACTGTCGCCATCAAATTCGCTAGGAAGTGTTAGAGAATCATAAAGAAATCGGGAAATGGTGTTACACTTGCTTTTATAGTCCCTCGTCTAGCTCAGCTGAAGTCTCTCTGTAGCCGGAGAAGAACGTGCACCCTCCACACACACGCACACGCACACGCTCATGCACACACACCCTTGTTTCAGGTAAGGTGCGGCTGTGCGGAGTTTTACCCCCACTCTCTCGAGGATGGTGTTTTAGTTGATTTTTTTTTAATGAATTTATTTTCTGTCTTTATGATAGAATAGCCCTTTCTGGAGTGTTCCTAGCAAAATAGGGTATTAATAAGGAAAGATCTAGAAAAACCCCAAAAAACCAACCTGCATTGTTGTTCTCACACAATCGCTTTCACTTGGCTGACGGTCCTTCTGCAATGCACGTCTGTAGACGATAACTCTAGTGGCCATCGTGAACACGTGGAACTTTCAGGTGTCCTGTCTTGATCTTTCTTCCCAGTATCAGGAAAATATAGCCATGAATGTGCCTGGGGAATGTGTGCAGATGAGTGTGAGCGTTTCAGCAGATCAGGGTTTGGGGAGTTCCTGATTGTGCAGCTCAGCGGTGTGTCTGTCCATCCCTACCGTGGGAATGACAGTGGTGGAAATCAAATCTGCGGCCATGTGTTGCCTGAAGCATGGTTTCAATAAATTTCGGCTACTGTTCCTATTAGGAGAAGCTTGGGTTGCCAGACCACCGTTTTTGCTTTCCTGAGATTCTGTTTGAAAAAGCCCTTACAGTGAATCTATTTGCAGTCTTGGAGCATAGAGAGCCTCTCTAAGTAGGACACAAAACCCAGAAGCCATAAAGAAAAAGATTGATCAAATTGACAACCCCCCCCAAAAAAAAATACAGCCCACAAAAGCTTTGTTTGAAAAGAATTCTGCAAACAGTCAAAAACAGAAAATTAGAAAAAATAATTGTCAATATGCATGATAAATATAGGCTAATTTCTCAGTTTATAGGATCCCTTATGCATAAATAAACGGACTTGCCCCCAAGCAGATGGCCAAACTGTATAAACAAAAATAATCTATATATCTGTATCTGTATATATATATCTCTATCAATCTACATATCTGTATATCTGTTTTTATCCTGGCAGTCAGGACAATAAACGAACAAACAAATAAATATTTATGTATAGAAGTGTTAGGAAGATATGTATGTGTGTGTGTGTGTATATATATATGTATACATAAAGAGAGAGATCGATCTTTAGATAGATGGATATAGAAACATATGAGAGAAGCAACTTAATCTCTCAGAAGAGATGATAATCTACACTCCCAGATAATCACGGTGTGAGCCGTGTGAGGCGAGATGCTGCGTGGTTAGGAGTATAAACTGGTACGGCCTCTTCGGGGGCAATTTCGCTGTGTAAAATACACATGTCCTTGTCCTGACAGTGTAACTTCTGGGAACTTATCCAATGGATAGACTCACAAAAGCACGGCAGGACACACACACACACACACACACACACACACACACACGGCTGTGCGCACCTTTGCTTGTAGTAATCCGAAACTGGAAGGCTGCTAACTGTCTGTCAGGTGGGACCAGTTAAATGCGTGGAGGCATAGCCATATGGCAGAAGGCGGCCCAGCCGTCAGCAAGAACGGGGTGTGTGCTGCCCCGGGGACATCGCTGGCATACGTGATTACGTGCGAAAGCAGGCCGCAGAACATCCTGCGGAGAGGGACCCCAGCAGGGACATGGAAAGGAGGTGTAGGGATGCCGAGTGACAGTAAAGATCATTCCCAAGGGACAGCATGCGACTGTTAGCACTGCCTTCACTTTGTATTTTATCTTACCACTTCTGATAGTCCTTATATATTTCTGTACCACGGGCTGGTCTTACTTTTAATTAAACAGACACAAATCAATGCCGTGAGGTCGCTGCAGTACACAAGAGGCGAGTCGTAACGTTCTATGCTAAAAACATTTTAGTATTCCAAACTTCGAGTTTTAAGAGCCCTTTTATATTTGACTCGAATTCTTCTTGCCAGCATTTTGGCCCATGCCATCACAGTAGATGAAATTCTCATCAGGTATCTGATGTCGCTTCGTCAGCTCGCAGCATCGTCCTCCCTTTCTGCTCTCCCCTGTTTAGGCACCTGGTATTAGAGGCATCTAGGTCAGGGGGCCTGTCATGCTGCTTTTGGGGGCCAGTTACTCGGGCAGAAAGAAAAATGGTCTTCTCTTAGTCACCGTGGACTCAGGTTATCAGAGATTCTTAACAGTAAGACCATGAACAATTTTTGAAACCAATTTCTCTCTCCTGACCTGAGAAACTAAAAAGGGCTGTAAAGTGTCTGAAGTTCTATTTATTGCTGTCACCCTGTGAGCCTAACTTGGAGAGGAGAAGCCAGCAGGGGCTTTTAGGCAGAGGAGTGACAGCTCTGGCTGCCTCCCAGAAACAGATAGCAGGGGTGGCGAGGGGACAGGTGAGGAGTTTATTACAGCTGTCCCGGCAGGAGAGGGGGGTGGCGTGGGCTGCCACCGTGTAGGGACATGGAGGTTCTTAGGTGTGCTCGGCGGCGGGGGGGGAGTCCCGGGGACCTCCTGATGGACTGGGTACCACGCTCCTTGAGGGATGCTACGGGTGTCCCTGGTGTGAGGGGCTGGATAAACAGTGCTGGTGTTTCCTGGGATGGAAGGTCTGGGAAGGGAAACATGAAGAGTTTGAGATGCGTGTCATGTGTCTGTGAGGACCAGGCATGTAGGCAGCCATTGCCAGGTACATGGCCTGAAAAGCCATGGGCCGGTGAGGTCGCCCTGGAGAAGGTAGAGCCTTGGACACATTCTCAGGATCAGAAGGAGGAGCCAGGCATGAAGCCAAGAGAAGAAAGTGCTTCAAAGTGGAGGGAGAAGTTAGGTATGTTGAGGCCACCAAGACGGTAAGGAAGATGAGATGAGGAAGGGACCCCTGGACCGGCCACATATAGATTATATTGACAGCACCATGGAGACACTCAGTGGAGGGGTGAGGATGGGAGCATCACGGGGGTAGGAGAAGAGAGAAAATCCCCTTCTGGCGGTTTCCTGGGGACAATGTTAATTAGGACCTTCAGGTACAGAGGTGGTGGCTGCATGGCACATGGGACCAGCACCCCTGTCTCTGCTGCTGACCTCAAGGTGGCCTGTCTTCCTCCGAGTCCGGGCCCAGACCTTCACAGGCCAGGACGCGAGGCAGCCGCTTCAGGCTGCTGGAGTGTCTCCGCATGGAACCTGTTTCTCATCCTTGGAACAATCCCAGAAAACAAAACGTACCTTCTGACACAATCACCCACGCAGCTACCAGACTCTTTTCATCTGTGCCAGCTACTTGAGAAATCAGAACGAAGGCTATTTTCTCTCTTAATGATGTCGATTTTCTCTTCAGATGTAAAAATATTGCAGGATCCTGGAAAATTTGAAAAGCAAAGCTTGCTACAAACAATACCACAATTCATAAATAAGCACGGCCATATCTTGATTTTTTTCCTTTGGTGGTTCTTATGGAAACACATGCACGGACGTGGGCATCTATATGCATTTATTCATCCGTTCAGCGGAATCTTTTTGAACCGATGGTAGCTGTCGGGCCTCGTTCTAGGTCCTGGGAATGAAGTGAGAAGCCAGTCTGACACATTTCCTCTCCTGGAGTTACATTCTAGTGGGCGCGCACACACACACACACACACACACACACACACACACACACACACACTCATACCCATACACCCCTGCCTACAAACACTGGAACGTATTTGCATCCTGGATTTTCTCCTAATAGTCCATCACATGCTCCCTCGCATTCTCTGAGAGGGTCATTTTTCATTCCACGTGTGATGTCATCCTATGACCACATCCTGCTGTACACTGAGGTTGCTCCCAGTGTTTGAACAGGAGGGCTATTTTAAGGCTCCGAGGCTGCCACACATCTGCCTCCCATGCTTAAATGCAGCCTCTAGGGAGGAAGCACATCCCGGCCAGGCCTCCTCCAGCCCTGATGCGCAGCAAAGCCTGAGACCGCCTGGCCCTGGTGGCTCTTTCATCCTCACCTCCTTCCCCATTCCCCATGCCCATCGGCCCCGGGCCACTGGCCTTCTTCCTGTACCCACAGACATGCCAGGCTCCTTCCTTCCTTCTGTTCCTCCTTTGCACCTTCTCGCTGCCCAGAAGCCCACCTTCTCCTTCCCCAGTGTGATCGGCTTCTTCCCGTCGATCCGATCTCTGCATGAACGTCACTTCCTTAGGCTGCTTGTCCCTGAAAGCTGCAGTGTCTTAAAAAGCCACCGCTTATGCTCTGCCGCCTTACCCCATTAGGCTATGCTATAAAACTCACTGATTTTTAACTTCTTATCGTGTTAGTTTGTTCCATGGTTCACCCCAGGTGGGTGAGAACCGTGGCTGTCTAGCGTGTGGCTGTGTCCCAAGCGTGCCCAGCAGTATCTGGCTCAGCGCGTGCTTTCCGGAAATATTTCTAGAATCAGTGAGTGAGGATTCCGTCTTTGATCTTTAAGGGGTCTAGCTTGGAAATGGATAACTCTTAAGACTTGTTTGAATATAAGCCCAGTGAAATTATATGCCATAACCGATGCCCCAAAAGTATGTTTTCCTTATAAAACCCCGATGATATATTCATTACAAAACTTTCCTATCATACGTATGTTTATAATACAAGTTTCATAGTCACATTGTTTAGAAATTAAAGAAGGCAAAATAAAAGATCATATCAGGTTCCAATGAGAAAAATTGTGCCGTAAAAATGTCCCAGAAGTTTGATGTAAGATTGTGATTGGGGCGCACACATCAGGGACTCACAGCTATGGAGCAGCACCTTTGCCGGGCAGACGCTGTGATGAGGGTCCCTGCCCACCAGAGAAACAATCTGCGACTCTGCAGGTTGGAGGGACCTTCACATGTGACCTCGTCGCAGTTTGTCAGTTACCAGGGGGAAATACGAGGCCAAGAGAGGCTCAGAGACGCTCGCTGCGGTGCCACTGCTGACCAGTGTAGGGCAGCCCCACATTCTCCCCCAGTTCTGGGAGCCCGTCAGCACCGGCCACCTAGCTGGCTGTTGCCTTCCGTCTTCCTGAATGACCCAGCCCCTCCAGTGCTGTCCTTACGTCTGGAAACCAAAAGGAAAACTCACCCAGCTGCAAACACTGCGGGACTTGCACTCGCCATGACTTATTCCACTCAGCCTCACACCTGCTAGGCCCATCCACGCGGTTACAAATGGAAGATTTCATTTTTTTCAAATGGCTCAGTAATATTCCATTGTTTACACGGACCAGATCTGCTTCCTCCCTTCGTCTATTGGTGACACTTCGGTTGCTTCTGAATCCTGGCTAGGTTGAAAAGAATGCTGCAGGGACGATAGGGGTGCATATGTCCTTTCAAATCACTGGTTTGGATTTCTTTGCGTCGATACCCAGAAGTGGAATGGCTGAGTTCACTTCGTGAGGTGTACAAAGCACTAATCCCTATGTTGTACACTTGAAACTAATGTAATATTGTATGTTAACTGCAACTGAAAATACCTTAAAAAGAAAAACACCAATATAGACAGGGCACACTGTTTTCAAGCCCGGGGTCGAGTGCAGGAGAGGGTAGATGGTTCCCTAGGAACTGCTCGGGCCATCGCATTTGTGGCCTGAACCCTGCAGTTGGATACAGTTTAGAGGAGCCCGTATTACTGCTCTTGGACTTGGCCAAGACCCCGGCACATCAGGCTCCTGCTTTACGATCCTGGCGTGTGACTGTCTCGAGACAACATTTTCAATTCCCACAGCAGGACTGCAACCTCTAGCGGTCCTGCAATTTGGGACTTTGGTCTTGATTCCTCTGCTCGGGACACTTGTCCTTTTCAGATTTCTGCTATTGTGTCTCTTCACTACCCGGATTTTAAATTCATTCATTCGTTAATGTTTAAGTAGGTAGCATTTCGAGCACATGCAGAACTGGAAAGAATCGTGACCTAAAGCTCCTCTACCTAGATCCCACAGTTACTGGCTTATTCTTATTTATTTCCTTAGCAAATGCTTCTCCTGAGAAGCAGACACTTTTACAAGGGCAAGTAGATCATCGTTTTGGTACAATAAGCCAGGAAGGGGTCCTTTTGTCCCCGCTGAAGAGGACAAGGTGGTGACTAGAAGACAGAATCAGAGCCTGTGTGCCCAGTGGGGCAGGCCGTACACTCTGTCTCTGCAGGGAGGTGCAATGTCATCAGTGTGAACACCAGGGCTTCTCCTTATGTGGCTCCGGGACTAGCAGAAGCAGCAGCTCCTGGGCACTGGTTAAACACAGTCTAGGGGACCCCATCCCAGGCCTATAGAACCAGAGACTCCGGGCGAGGCCCTGAGGCTTTAAAGAGGGGTGCAGCTGGTTCTCACACATGCACCAACTCGAGACCCACTGCTTTAGGACTTGTCTGTCATCCAGAGTCCAGTTGCCCGGGTGCTGTCTCAGCTCCAGCCCTGACACGCCGTGTGACCTTGGGCCCGTTCCCGACTTGTCTGAACCTCAGTCTCCTTTGTACAACGAAGACGGTGACAGCACCTCCTGTGCGGTGAAGTGAATTCCCTCATCGGGGTGTTTGGAACAGCGGCTCATACAAAGCGCCGGGTACCTGTCAGCGGTTGCCATCACCCGGGCTAATGGCACCGACGTGTGAGTTCACATCAGTGACGAGCATAGGGTTGTTTCTCAGTGCTCGTTATCGTCACGACGCTGACAGAAAATGCAGAGCTCCTGCTTGGGGAAACGTGCTTCTCAAGGGACTCAAAGCGACTCACTTGGGTCAAATGCAGGTTAATGTTGATGCTGTGTATCCGTTAGAAAATTTTAGAGAATAGTGCCTCTTGGAACAGTTTTCAGAGATAAAGTGACTCTTGCTCAGCTGTCTATTCTGCCTCTTAAAAAATGTGGAATTTAGGGTTCAAGTGAAGTGTCACATAAATGGAGATCGTGAATGAGCCAGAAGGGCTCTCTCTGTCCCCTCTTCCTTTCTCCTCTTTTCTGATTTCTGATGCAAAGCATCAGTTTTGGTTAAAATAACACGGGATACACAGAATATTCTGATCCAGTGGTATGGGCATGGGTTTTATCTTAGTTCCTGAAGAATAGCATTGGTTTCTCTGGTGACCCTGCCGGTGCTGGGGCTTCTTGCAGGTGACAGCAAAGAGGGACCTGAGCAGGGAGCAGAGGCCTGTGGCTGTGGACCCTGTTGGGTCGAAGTCCCTTTGCTGTCAGTACCCGTGGGGATTCCCTTCTCTCACTGAGCAGCCTTCACCCCATTACAGTTTGCAAGGGCTCCTTAGCCCACATTCTCTGAAATATAATGCAGTTTTTAGAGGAGAATGCAAGTCCCTGAGAACGGGAATGTGAGGCTGTTCTGAGTTAAGTAGTAACTACCACTGATGTCTAGTTAGTTAATTCTATTAAGCAAAAATAGAAAGACTTAATATTTTCTTTTTCTTCCAGTTTGCCCCAACCGAAAGGTAGAGATGAAAACTTTTACTGTGCGAATGAGAAATTGAGACTGTTTCTTATCCAGAAGTTCAGCTGGTCCATTGTATTTCCAATCCTCCCTGCCCTGCTGGTAGAAGCCAAGCGCAAATGTTTTAAAAAGATGTCTCATTGTCAGTGAAGCTGCTAATTTGGTTTCCTAATTATTTTCTTTTTCTTATAAATTCGTGCAGGAAGCAGTGAATGTATGGGAAACACATGTCGAAAAAAAGCAAATTTCACAAGTGTCGTTGTCTTGTGCTGGAAGCCTGTCAGTAACCCAGAAAGACTGTTTGGGTGTCTAATGAAGCTTTTGAACACTGTGTTTAGGCAGTTATCACTCAGAGGATTGACTGAACTGGTGAACAGACTGTATAAATTTGTGTAATTGCTTAATTAAGCAAAAAGCTTTTTGTCATTTTTAGATACAAATTTTATCTAAGAGATAAACATCTTGCCCATTTTCCCCTCCTCACTGCTGCACCTTTTCTGTTTCTGGGGCTTTGCTGTTCTTGGGATCTTGCTTTTCTGAGAGATGGAAATATGGGCCCCATCAAAAGAAGGCCACCAGTTCCCACAGTGATAGCAACCTGCAGGAGTCCTCCCTGGAAGGACTCTGCCCTCGGCGTGTCGTATGCATTGAGTCTTCGTGTCTTGGCTTCTCAGTGACCAAAACATGGGTTTTCTGTCTGTTGTGGTTCCCTCCATGAACCTTCTTCCCTTTGTTTTCGCCCCATAAGGCTCAGAACGCCCAGCAACTCCACGAACGAATTCAGTCGTCGAGTATGGATGCCAAGCTGGAAGCCCTGAAGGACCTGGCCAAACTCTCCAGGGATGTCACCTTTGCCCAGGAGTTTATCAACCTGGATGGCATCTTCCTGCTCACGCAGATGGTCGAAAGCGGCACTGAGTAAGCACCTTTATCCAGACTTCCAGGGCGTGCTGTTCTTTCCAGCATGCTGGGTTTTTGTCACTTTCCCTTATACTTTCAATTTCTAGTTTTAAAGACCAGAAATTGACCAGGCTCCGGAAAAATAAATGACTTTTAAGATGTAATTTCAGTAACACTGCATCCTCCGCACACCAACTAGCCAACATTTAAGACGAATGTTGAATCCCATCAAGATACCTGAAATGTCAGATTTATAAGGAAAAATATTAGGTTGTTATCTTTAAGGGCTTCTCCAACACTAAAATTATAATTCTGCAAAATCTAAATCTCTTACATCCCTTGTCTATTCCCAAGAAAAATTTCTTTTCCCTGATTCAGAATTAAGCTAGAATCCCTCCTTATAGTCTCAAAGTCTTAAATGAGGTCAAAATAGCATCCCTGAAGAAAGTTTTTGAAAAATTAACATTAGAATGATGAAATACATGTCCTTAATTATTTGAAATTAAATATAATAAACATTTATTATATACCTGCTGTACGCAAAAGAGTGAAAGTTGGGAAATTTAAAACGATGTGAGCCTTGTCATTCAAAAATTTACAGAGGCAGAATTCAGTTGAGGTAGGATTCCTCTGGAGAGCTTCGAGTCTAGAAATGAGACCAGCTACGTCCCAGGCACCTTACAGATGGGGTGTCAGTGAACGGGTCTTGAAGGAGTTGAGTTCTACCATGAGGTAGAAACAGGGGGCATCTCTGATGGTGTGTGTAGCTCTTACACGAGTGGACAGCTGACTCCCTGACCACCCAATGCAGCGTCCACACGAGGCTGCTCATTGTCGTATGATCAGGTGCTGCTTACCTGGACTCGTAGAGCATTGGGGTCGAGCATGTGAAAATGCTGCATCGATTACATGTTAATAAAGTGCAGAGTTGAGATAGATATTTATTAGGAAAGACTAGATATCATTGAGAGCTGGGGATTATGTGTGGCTCGTTTAAATCTCCCTTTAGTACCTGCTGATCCCAAGAATGCATTGATGACCGTGCGTGTTGGAGACTTGTCTCAGCCCACTCTCGTCCTTCCTTCCTCTCTTATTCCTTCCTCCTCCTACTTAGCCTCTGCAATCAGTCTCTAGATGTTTTTTTTTTATTATTATTCAAAAAGAGGATGTTTTGTAACATCAGGAACATCTCCCATAGGAAAACATTGTGTAGTTTGGAGTTGGCAGGGAAGGGTCTTACCTCATAGAGAAACAGAAAACATATTTAAGTGTGAAAGGATGGAAAAACAAATCTAAGAGGATTGGCAAGCAAGCTTGGGTGTCTAGGAAGTGTTGGTTGCAGCCAGGTATTATTTATTTTTTGAACGATGACTAAAACTCTGCTCGTGGAATTTTTGGCAAACATCAACGTGGGGTGGGGGCAGGAAAACTGCAGTTCTGGATGTTATCAGAGTCTGAAGTGTTTGCTGTAAATTGGAGTTGGAGCTTGGAACAGCTGGAAAGAAGTGGAATGAGTGTGGGCATCCAAACGGCTTGACCAAGGAAGGGGAGAACGTGGGGTCTGTGTCGGAAGCTGCAGGGTGGTCAGTGAGGGAAACCCTCATTCCTTCCCGGGGAGCCGTGGAGCGTGAGTCGTGATGACAAACACCTTCACTGGGGACCGTGGATGACTTCGTGGGGTTGCCACACGTGGTTGCACCTGCTCCATGCCACTGCTGCTTCTGGCTGGATCTAGAACCCTGCAGGGTGCCACCTCAGTCACACTTACATGTTACAAAAAGGTAAAAATGTCCCCATGCTTATTGATTTATCTAAGTCCCCGGCCATTAACGTATCAAGCGGTGCCCTGGAGCCAGTTGTCCAGGAGCTGACATGAGGAGGCTCTGCCACAGAGCCCGAGGTGACCAGGGCCCGAGCTTTTGCAGATTCAGTGTAGTGTGGAGTTAATACTTCCAGATTCACCAAAATTGCCCTCGTGACCACAGTGACACTGGTAGATCCTCTGGAAGCAGAGGTCTGTGTAATACGCACCCTGAGTCAGAGCTAGACGAGCCTCAGCCCCCCCACAAGCGGGTGGTTATGTGTTTTGACAACGAAGGGAAAACATGCATGCCAGGAGCCTTAGTTTTACTTGCTCATTATACTCTTTTGCTAGTGTGGCCATAGCAAAACCACAGACGGGGAGGCTCAAACAACAGAGATGTAGAGTCTCACAGTCCCAGAGGCCGGATTCACGGTGTCGGCGGGGTTGGTTTAGTCTGTGGTCTCTCTCCTCCCTTTGTAGGCAGCTGCCTTCCCTCAGTGTCCTCACGTGATCTCTCCCCTGTGTGCAGGCACCCTTAGTGTCTCTGTGTGTGTCCAATGTCCTCTTCTTCTAGGGACACCGGTCAGATCAGATCACAGTGTTCACATTTTAACTTAATCACCTCTTAAAGGCCTTGTCTCCTGATACTGTCCCCTTCTAAGGCACTAGGGGTCAGGGATTCAACATGTGGACTTCGTGGTTACATAATTCAACCCATTACACTCATCAGAGAGACACTACCTTTCTGGCTTAACAAGAAGAACTAATACTATATATTTGTCTTGTCAACACTATTACTTTTTACCTGTGTCACCGCCTTATTGTGTAACTCATCCTGACCTATAGAGTGGCTCCAAAGAACCACATCCCTCAGATGAAGGATGAGAGAATGTCAGTAGTGAATGACTGTATTTGAACCACAGGAATTGAATTCCTTTTTTTTTTTTTCAAAAAAGGCATATCACACTCAGTATAATATTTAACTATTTATAATTCATAAGCCATCCCGGTTTGTAACATACAGCCAGGTCTTTGGCAGATGAACAGAACTCAAGACCAGATCTTAGGTGAGCTCCGTGCTGACAGTTTCCCATCACACTGTGGGACGGGGAAGCAGAGGTGTCTGCCTAGATCACTTTTCCTTTTCTGCTTGCCATTTCGAATAAGTTCAAAGTCAGACTAGCCTTGGAGGATGCAGGGAGGAAGGGCTGGACCTCCACAGCCTCCTGCCTTCCTTCCACTGGGTCCTGCAATTCATCCTAAGAAGCTGTGCTCCTTTGGTCCCTAGCTCCCCCCCACCCCCCCCCACCCCCCTCTGAACTTTTGTTCAGATTAAAATCAAAAGAGAAAGCCATTTTTCTTGTAAGGAAATCTGGCTTCTCAATTAAACTTAGAGCAAGACTCTAATTAATGAACAGAAAACCTTTGGAATAGAAACCACACAAATCAAATAGGCCCTGCAGTTTGGAAGGCATTTAATCATGACCCCAGGCAGACTTCCAGCCGGGGCAGGCAGAGGGTTCTAAGCAGGACCTGCGGAAATTTCAGCAAACACTGAAGAAATGGAGCTGGACTTTCTCTCCTTACTCTGAGCTGTAGTGATTGCCTGCCTTCTTTTGTTACCCAAAGCTGAGCTTTTAAAGTCTCTCTCCAACTGGCTTTAAGAGGGGCCATGGGGCCAAGTTAGCGACCAAAGAACAGTGAGGCCATGTCACTTTGGAAGAGCAGTGTTGAAAACCGGAATTTAATTTTTATATCCGGGCGGCATTTGGAAATTCTACTTCTAGTTTCAGTTTGAGATGTGAGCGTGGAAGCAAATAAAGTTGTGTCGCCCCAACCCGAGAAGGGAATGGAGTCAGGCGAAAAACACCAAGGATGGACAGCATTTTAAAAAATGCAGATTGGAAATTTCTCTGATGATTTATCTGAGAGAGAGGAAAAAAACTGTACCTGCAACTCTATTTTCACGTAGTGAATAATGTGCTTTTCTTCGGGTTTTCATCGGACACTGTGTGCTTCTGTGCCTTCACGCGCACAGGCAGTGAGGACAGTTGACCCTGTGTTGTCCTCCCACTGTTAGATAATCAGAGGAACAAGGGGACGTTCCCAAGAATGAAAGGACAGTGTCTTTATAATCTCCTTCCCACGTGGCACTGTGACAGGAAAATTATGCCCTTGGAGTATGAATAAGCTGTTAGTACCACTCTGAGCCGAAAAGTCAGTGTGAAAAAAGTTAAATTTGTGTATTGCCAAAAATCCAGGTTTTTATGAATTGGCTTTCTGTTCTTAATTAAATACACACACACACACACATATATGTATATAGATAGATAGATATAGATATATACATACACATATATATGCAGTTCAAAAAACAAACAAAATACGCAAATAAGCAAAAGCAGTAAAATAAGAATCATGCATAACCCGCCTTTCCAGAGACAAGCATTTTTAACATTGGTGTACATCCTTCTCGTACATTCTTCCACATACACACATACAGGCTTTACAAAAGTGGAATTACACTATTCACGCCCTCGGTAGCTTGCTTTTATAGCTAACAGTAGTTTCGTGTCATTAAATATGATCCCCCTCACCGTTTTTACGGCCTGCCTGTTATTTTATTTCTGAAGCTTTGTGAAGGCTCAGTTGATACACGACGTAACACAGTGATTTGAAGGTCGTGCTCAGTGCAGTTACCCATGCCCCTGCCATTGGACATTTACATGTTTTCAGGGTTTTTCACTACAGTGAGTGTTCTTGAATCAGCTCTTCTTTTAGCAACACCTTCGTGAACCCTTAAACAATTTCGTTGGGATAAAATTCTTGATTCAGAGGATATACACGTTTGGAAGCCGTTTTAAGGTGAGAACGTCCCCACAGCTTGCTGAGATGTCCTGATCTATTCTTTGCCGTTTGGAGCCTGTTCGTTTTAACACCCTGGTCAGTCCTGGGTCGATGTTCCCCCTTTGGGATGCTAGCTTTTCTAAGAAAAACAGCAGCGAGGCATTTGAGGAGTTCTCGCTGATCTGGGGACTTTGCAAATACTTTTTATTGGCTTGGTTGAAGTCAAAATCTGGCCTAACCCAGCACCCAAATAATATGCACTTTGCTAAATGACTGAAAGCTACAGGTTCATTCCCAAGTGCGTGACATTTTTTTTGAAATTTTGTCTTCATGCAAAAGATGAGTTGCTTTTCTGAAAGTAACTTTGTTAATTCCCCAGGACACAGATTAATCAACTCTAACTCAAGCTCTTCTAAGAATCTGGTGTCTTTTATAAGCCTGGGATGGCCCAGGCCAGGCCTGATGGATCAGGGACTTACCTCAGTGCCACTAAGTGCAGGCGACACAGTGCACACCCTGCAGCTCACCTTGGAGGAGCAAACAGCTCTCCAGACCACACCACAAAGAAACTGCTGGTGTGGTCGGTGGGCCTGGGCTGAGAAGGCTGCCAGGTCTTCCCAGGCCCTTGCCTGCTTTGCTGGAGGAGTGTGCACTGCAGAGCTCAGGGAGTCCCTAAACCCAGCAGCCCTTCTGGGCTCTGCCAGCAATTTGCATCACAATCGTCAAAGGGGCCTACTTAGTCTTGGGCTTTGTCAGGATTTGAGGAGCAGAAAATTCCTTAACCAGGATCTGCCTCCACCCCGCCCTTTCTGCTTTGTCTGTGTCTCTGTCTGTCACAGGAGAAGGAGGCACTGGCCCTGATTAAGGAGATTATCTTCTGCTAGGAAAAAGGACGCCAGAGCTTCAGGCTGAAAAGAGGGGCTTCTGGCCACTCTGAAACAGCAGCCTTTCCAGAGTCATTTGTCCTCCTGGTCAGGCTTCTTTAAGAGACCGGTCTTTTGAGGGACGCGGAGGGAAAACCCGCAGTTAGGAAAACAGACGTCACAGCACAAAGCTCCTCTTCCTCTTCTGCTCCATCTAAAGCGAGGACGTGGAGAAGTAAGGAACACTGGGGCTGGTGACTTGGCACTGACTCCATGATCTCCACACTCTGGTCAGGGAGGACTTTCCAAGGCCACTGTCTGCCACAGGACGGGGACACATAAACACCTAAGGGTGCCAGGCCCCAGGCCAGAGGCGATTTCGAAAAATTTAGGGACTGTTATATGTTACACACACACACACACACACACACACACACACTCACTCACTCACTACCTATGTTTATTTTGAAGCAGTTCTGTTAAGAGATAAACTGAGGCATAATAAAAATGTGAAGAAGATTTGGAGCAAAAATCAGATAAAATCAGCTAATGCCACACAGGAAGCTGTGAGGCAGTCTCCGCCCACAGGAGCCAAGGGACAGAAGAGGGAGGACAAGGACGTGATGTCCTCGCCTGTGGTTGAAGCTGAGTTGACTTTTGTGATTGGTGGAAACCTGAGGCATTTACAGGCTTAGATTTGGGTTCGCTTGCAGGGGCCACCAAGGTGTTAGAGCCGCCTCAGTGACCTGACCTTCTTGTTTGTTTAACTTAGCAGTTACACACTTAATAGAAAAGCTGCAAGATCAAATGTCACCTGTTGTTCCAGTCGTGACCTTTCATACAAAGGTCTAACTCCGGGTAGCACCTCACACCCCAGCGTCCTGTCTTTTTCCTAATCTCTTTCTGTCACTATCCCTTACTTGCTCCTTGTCTGTCCTGACTCTGGCACTTTTTAAGAATGTAGGTCAGCCATTTCATAGACTCTCCTCCAGTTTGGGTTTGTTAAGAGGTAATTCATTAAAGGTAATTTTCAGGGAATGACAAAAGCATGACTTTCATACAGATATGAAGGTGAACGAACATACGTTAAAAGAATTCATTTTGTGCATGTGGTCTGAGAGAAGCAGGCAAAATGTGATAAAGATTTCAAAGGAAAATTCGAAGGGCACAAATTTATTTGGAGCAAAGGAATGTTGAAATGAATTGTAAATGGAGACAAACCCGTTTTCACCTCAAGGAGGAAGTCAATTACATTACTAACAGACAGGAAGAATTATACACGTCAGGTAGGCCATAGGGCTGGACTTGGTAACCCAGGAGAGTGAGCCAGATAAACACTGCGTGAGTTTCCACTGAAACATAATTTTTTTCTACATTTTTTTTTCAATGTTGTATCCTTTTGGACCCATATTGTGTGTCTTTGGCTGAGATATCACAGATGCTTGTGTTTTTCATTGTCCTGTTGAGGACACAGTATGTCTTACTATTGGTGTTCACTTTGACCACCAAAGATAGCACCTTTTAGGTGCTCCCCAGCTCCCACCCCAGCCCTCACACTCAGTAATTAGTTAATGAATCATCTTGGAACAGTTACACCGTGGAAAATGGAAGATGGTACGAACGAGGTCTGTATGTTTTTTCTCCAGAGATTGTGTCTTCAGCAGTACCAGCCTCCCACACTTGAAACAGCGTGGACCTGTTCATTCCCGTAGTTTCCCAGCGGGCTTCAGTGTATTACTATTAAGATTTATTTTGATGCTCAGTTTGTCCTAGATTTAGCAGTGGATCTTCCTTCAAACTGTGCTCTGTGTCCTTCTGACCTGTCTTCCATGATTCTTTGAGCATTTCTTAACTTTCCGGCTCAACGAGATTTCCTAATCTTTCCTTGCCCCAGTCCTGGGAGGAGCCATTTCTCCAAGAAGCTCCAGATCCTTCCATTGGAAGGTAGTGTTTGGCCTTTTGAAAAGGGTCTCACCTCTGTCCCAGCCTGCCTCCTGAGGCCACCCCTTCTTTTATCATGCCCTCTGGCTTTTTGGAGGAAGATGGAAGGAAGCCAGTCATGTTTGTTTTGTTTTGTTTTTAAGAAAGGTGGGAAAAAGTGGGGGAGGGGAGAAAGAAGCAGATCTTTTCATTTACATTTTTGCCCACCCAGTTTTACCAAGGACTAGATCTCATCTTCTCGTGGTCAGTTAGATTTCTGAAGTGGTTGCATTTTATGTGGTTGAAAACGTGATTATTCATCGACCACTTATTGAGTACCTACTTTGCATGTGCTGGATATTATAGTGTTGAGTCGCAGTGCAGAGGCCCTGCCTTCAAGGAGCTGGAAGGACAGTGAGATGTCCTGAGTCATACAGCTGATGTGTCCTCAGCACCTAACGACATGGGTGCCACCCTCAGTCTAGTCAAGGAAGGGAAATCAGAGGCTAAGGAGGCTTCTCAGGGGATCCTAGAATCAGGTGGGAACTTAGGACTTAGCTGGTTGGACAAACAGTGGTAGGGTGTTCAATACAGAGGGAAGAACATACTCAATGCCAGAGGCTGTTGCAGTGTCTCATGATGTCTTCAGATTTGTTTTCTCTCAAGAAATGGGAAAGTAAAATTACCCAAGAAAGATAATTAACTGCATCTTGGCTCTTGAGTATATATTTAAGAACAACCGGTACTTTTTGGCTTCACTCTTGTCAGTGAAAATATACCCCATTCTTATATCTATGAATTTTTCCACGTTGAATATAGACCCCATTCTGAGTGAAACACAGTGTTCTTGTTGCCTTTACCCAAAACGATAGTAGCTTGCTTAGTCATTTAATCCTGATCTTTTGATTGCTTCTTATCATTAAAGAACAGCAATTTGTTACTTTGAGTAATGCTTTGAAGTGAATAAAGCTTCCTTCCTTCACGGTAGTTAAATCTTCCCTATATTTAATCCTGAGCTTTCTTCACAGTATGTGATTTCTACAAAAATCCTCATTTTCAAACATGCCTCTCACATGATTGTTCTTAATTTTTGCAGACGATACCAGAAATTGCAGAAGATCATGAAGCCTTGGTAAGAATTATGATCAACTGATACAGATAATATAGCACTTCCTTCCTCTCTGCATAATTAAACCTCGTCCTTTGACTGATTGTATAAATATGCACATAGATATTTCGAGTGTGATTTTTTTTTTTTTTTTGCTATTTGATGTTTTTAAAACGGGTTCTTTAACTTTTATTTTTCTTTTCTTTCTGCTTTGTGGCAAAAAGGGTATTCTATGTTTGTAGCCACAAAAGAGCACATCAGGATTGCTACCCATCTCCCAGAGCTGGGTTAGGCATAATTTTATGTATTTCGTTAAAAAGAAACCTTCTTTTTTGTGGCCTTTGTGATGTTCAATTCGAATGCTTTTGATTTTCTTCAATGGCTCAGTAAGAAAAAGATCCACATTAAAAAAAAAAAAATTCAGGATTGAAGTGTGGAATGAAAGTTATTTACTTTGAGTCTGAGAAAGTGCTCAATTATCTGTCCTTCAAGTCTATCGCGTGATAGTTGTGTCTGAGAGCTCAGAACTTCCTTCCTCCTGTCCCCTCCTTAGGGCCTTCCTTATCTACTAAATAAGCAAATAGGGTCTAACACAGTCTCTGTAGCAGGTTCACTTTGAGGAGGAAGATTGCACCTTACTCTTTAAGCTCTTCAAGTCACCTCATCATCTTCAGCATATGATACCACTTTCAAATTATGCATCTTTCCCTACCCCTCCCACGTAGAAAAAAGATGAGTTTCAGGAGCTCTTTAGTTAGTAAATTGTAATAAAGTATAGAAAGCTTTAAGGTAAAGCTTCTTAAATCTCATTTTGATATATATTTTTAATATAGTAGAAGCACTTAATGGCAGTAAAAGCCATCTTTTATGAGCATTTACTCTAGCACTGTCTCGGTATTTTTTCACTCACTTGCTCCTAATTCACACTCCTGTCCACCAAACAAGATTTGTAACATTAGCATCATTTGCTTCATGTAGAGTTAAAAATCAGGTGGTGGATCTGGGATTCATACTCATGTTTTTTCTCTAACAACCTCATATAACTTGCTAATATAGAGGAATTTAGGGCTCTGAAGCCAAAATGATGTCTTCAAATTTATTTGCCAATAGTTTTATTTTTCTTTAAGTATTTAAGGATGTTGGAAGTGTGACTATGTGTGAACGATGATATCTGTTTACTGATCATAGACAAAATTAATGCTCAGGTTCTGGTGCTTGTAATGACAAAGTAGCTTATTCAGACTAAGTTGTGAGGCCACTATCACCCTGACAGCAAAACCCAACAAGGACAGTTCAGGAAATAAAAATTATAAATCATTAAGTGAACAGAGGTGCAAAAATCTCCCAGCAACATATTAACAAATACAATCAAGCAATTTATAAAAAGAATAGTCTCCAGCCAATGAATATTTATCCCAGAAATGGTTTAATGTTTGAAAATCAGTCACTGTGATTCAGCATTTAGCAAAACAAAGGAGAAAACCTAAGGAGAAAAGCCATTTTAAAAGACACAGAAAATAAGTCCTACATATAGAAAAAGCATTTCATAAAACCCAACATAAAATTCTCAGCAACCTAGGAACAGAGGGAACTTCCTCAAGCTAATTAGGCCACCGGCCAAAAATGTGTCATGTTTAATGTTAGAAGACTGAATTTCCTCCCCCTAAAAATTGAGAATAAAGCAAATGCATTCCCTTTTTGTACTTCATTTCAGCATTGTACTCGAGTTTTCAGCCACAGCAATAAGTTAAGAAAGAAATAAAAGATATAATGATCAAAAGAAAGAGAAAAAACCAACTCTCTTTATAGAAGACGTGGTTGGCTCTGTAGAAAATCCTAAGGGGTCTACAAAGACATTACTAGATCTCTAAATTCATAACTGAATTTAGCAAACTTTCTGGATACAACATCTGTATATAAAAGTGATGTATTTTTATATATTAACCCACTAGGAAAGGAAATTTTTAAATATCTATTTACAAAGTGTCAAAATCATAAAATGTTTAGGGATAAATGTAATAAGGGACATGTAATGTCTGTTCATTGAAAAATAAGCATATTGCTGGAAAAAAAGTAAAGAAGATCTAACAAAGTGGAGAATATGTCATTGTGTGGTTTTTAAGATAAAATATTGTTAAGATTGCAACTCTACCCAAATTAATCTGTAGGTTCAGTGCAAAACCATTTTTAAAAATGAAATTACATGCCAATCCCAAAACTTCAAGGAAATGCACAGTATCTAGCACAGCCACAACAGTCTTGAAAAAACAACAAATGTCAGCTAAGTTAGAGGATTTCATTAACCAACTTCAAGACTTACTGTGAAGTTAAGACAGACAGTGTTATATGAAGACAGTATGAAATGTAGTGGGAGGACAGACAGACAGGTCAGTGGAATAGAATAAAAAACCAAACTTGATCCAGAGTTAAATTTCAAACAAGAACGTTGGCCAACGTAAGCCATGCTATGCTTCTGAAGGCGAAGGCACTGTCTAAAGGTGATCTAGAAACCCCCACATTTCAATGTACATACATTATACAACAAACAAAAGAAAATGCAGTTAAGTCCTCGTTTCACACGGTCGCTAGATTCTTGGAACTGCGACAAAACATCGCAGAAGGAAACCAGTTTTACTGTAGGCCAGTTGATATCATCGAGAGTTTAGCTCCTGTGGCACGCACTGGTGTTACAACGAGGTGGCACTGAACTAACCCACGTTACCTGAGAAGCTGCTGCACGTGGAAAACCTAAAGGGCAGGGCAGAGCGACGTTAGTTTGGGCAGTTAAGGATATCTTCAGCACGATTCACTGATAGCTTTAAAAGCGGCCTTTATTTTCGCCTTTTCTCCACTTCTGTCTTGGACGGGGCATCCAGCGGAGAAAATGTGGAAATGCAATTCTTTTATAAAATTAGCAGCACACATTTAAGTGCTTTGCGATGGGCTGGGATTTGTTGGAATGAAGATGGTCTCTACTGAGTTGAGGAGAAACATTGATTTGAATCATTCCAGCACACATGGTGTCTTGGCTGTGACAGTGGCTCTCAACCAGCATATAAAGTTTGCAGTCGGCTTAATCGGTGGCAGTCAGTACGACAAAATCTTTAGGTTAGCACTTTATAAAAAAAATAAGGAAGCCAAACTAATGAAAATCCTCCCTCGTGTGCCATGTGATTGCTTTATGGGTATAAATCTTTAGCCTTGATCTTCTGCACTGAGCATCAGTTTGAGAAAGAGAGAGCCTGGGTTGCTGCCTTCCCTCTTCGGGGTTGAATCAGAGGTGGAAATAAACATCGACGTCTGGGTTTGATAAGAGCTTTCGTAATGGCCTTATTTGAAATGAGTTGATTGGGTCCCTTGATTTGGAATGCAGTAAAATTTTGGCATGGCTATCCTTTTTTTGCTGCTGAAGGCTCGAAGTTGACTTTTCAAAGAGTTCTCCCTCGTGGAAACCCAGTGTGCGATCCAGCAAGCAGTCGTAATGAATTATATGTGTTACCTACACTGTATACATGTAGCACATTAGATAATATATATATGGTATAGAAATTTATATTTAATAATATCATACAACATGTATGCATAATATACCTAATAACATTTACACATATCATAATACATTTCTAATATATCTCTATATAATGCCTAATTATACATTAAAATAGATAAAATGTGTATCTCAGTGTTATTACACAATATTTATATGAAAAACAAATATAAATCATGTAACGGTTCTAGGAAATGTTATTAGTGGGCCAAGAAAGCAATCTTCCTTTGGATGCGAAGCTGTGTGATGTGAAGAAGCTTTTCTCTCACTTATCGATCAGTCACGCTAGTGGATGATGGCTCTGCAAAATTCTGGGCCCTGCCCACGTCAGCTCCTGGGAGACTGAAATCCTCCTGGCCCCAGAAGCAGCTTGGACATTTGGGAACCAAATGACACTTCTCCCTTTTTTTCTGAGGTCCCTGCAGCCATCTGAGGAGTCCGTAGGCAGGATTCTGGAGCGTTTGGGGAGGAGGGACCATCCCCAGATGTTATTAAGGCCATGTGGATGATGTTCAGTTGAGTGGGGAACAGTCATTTTGCCTCCAGACAGAGCGCATAAATGTAATTTATCTTTTGCCTCTAAAGCTGTAAATGAAGACTAATAGCATCCCCATTCCCAGCCTCCACTAGCTACAGGGAGTGTACAGAGCAGACTGATTCCCACCGCGTGCGAATTCCTTTGTCACTGCCTGATCCATTGCTTGTTCTGTGGGTAATGACATCCAGGCACTCGCCGAGGCCGTGGATGCCATCCTCCAGCTGTGTTGATGGGGAGCTTGTAGCAGCTGGGGTCGTTTAGCAGGCCAGGTATAAGCAAATGGCAGCTGTGAGTTATCATGCGGTGGCTGTTTTTTCTCTTCTTAAGTTAAAAAAAATAGTTGTTATTGTTTATTACACTATAATAAAATAGTAAATTAGCTAACAATTTACTACTAATACTATGCTTTATTAGATAATAATGTTTCTACAGTAATACTAATGCCTACATAATCTATTAATAACTCTTGCTAATTGTTTTTATTACCTGGTTCTCTTTCCTGAGGCAATTTACCTTTGGTTTTTCCAGTCTGATGTTTTTATTTTCCTGTGATTCATAATCTATAAAAAGAGTTATTTTGGAATTTTTATTTGGAATTCGTATTTAGAATTCTTGCTGCTCTCTTAAACTCATTTTTCACCTTCTTTATCCCATTTTGTATTTTCCTTCAAGTAAGTTTGAGTTTTCTGGGTTGGAATTTATTTTGGGGGGCATGATCCTCTGATGCCACCTAGGGGGCTCCTGTAATATTAGGGTAGCTCATCTGTGATTCAGAAAAGTCTTTTTAAAAAACAAACAAACAAACAAACAAACAAAACTTGCAGTTTTTCTACCTAGCCTGAAGGTTTGGTTTTCCTTACAATTTGTTTTTCTGGCTCTATGGACAGATTTTTCTTGATACTCTGAAGGCAAACATTTGAAAATCGCAGGCTTTGTTTACCTTTTAAAGTGTCACTTTCACATCGTGATCACAGCAGCTAACACAGGCCACCCTCTCTGTGCCGTATGCTGTTCGAGGGCTTTCGTGCGGTGGCTCTTTCGTTTCCCCAGCCGTCCTGAGTCGGGCGGGCATCACCACGACCACCACCACCAGCGCCCACCCCACTTTTAACAAATGAGGGAACGGAGACACCGAATGCATCAGTGACCTGTCTACTTAGAGCTGAAGGGGAACCTCTGCCGTCGGCCTGTGACACCACCCCCCACTGAAGCACGTGGTCCCTGGCTTCTCATCCCCTCTCACCACCGGCAGCATCGGGTCCCTGTCCTCTGCTGAGTGTGCTTCCTCTTCTGTAGGTTTCTTTCCAGGCCTCTGCAGGATCCCTAGGGTCATTGTTGAGGCCGAGAACACAGGGAAATTGCAGAGCTGTATTAGGAGAAACATGAGCCTGTTTTCTGTTCTGTCAGTTGAAAATCGATGAGAAGATTCAATTGAAATATTTTTTGAGACGTTGCAATGTAGCAATTGTGGTTCATCTGAGTCAACAGATTAATAATCTGAGCAACCCACTTTATGTTTTTAAAATCAGGAGCATGAGCTAGCACGGTTATAGACAGTGTAGAAATCCTGAGGGCAGAATTCAGTACTCGAAGACAGAGTGCTGGTCCTGAGAGGCTCCCGTTAACATTTATGATGCTGAACATTCACGATAGAGGTACGCATCTGCAAAGGACTCCGAGTCCCCGTTAAAGTATTGTTTTGCAGGCCCCAGAAGCCACCATACTGTCTCATAAGGGACACGAGTGGAGCTGCTGTGCTTGGGTTTCTAATGAACACATTAGGCCCTTCCTGCAGCCTCTGAATCACAGCAGGTCTCAGCTGCCAGGAGTCATTATCTCCACAGCCAGCCCATAAAGCCTGTTAACGGAGGCGAAACTGCTGAGTGTGACACGGGAATGAATATGCTTATGTGTCTATTGTATCACAGATTTGTGTGTGTGTGTGTGTGTGTGAGTGTGCACTTGCCCCCCCCCCACACGGAGGAACACAGGCACACAGGTATGGAGATACCACATGATCCATGGCAAGCACTGACACCCCTAAGAGAATTAGTTCTCATCTTCCTTCTGGGTGCCCACGGGTAACAGAAGCAACAGTGGCCTTCCACAGTCACCCTCACTCCCGTCTGCCAGGAAGCTTCTCTTAAGCTTTCATCTACTGAGCACCCGTGTGCCACACACCTTATTAAGAGCTCCAGACAGCCCCGTGGGGGAGTGCATATCACTCTCCAGTTTTTCTGCTGAGAGGACAGAGCTCAGAGAGGTCAGTGCACATCCCAGTATGCCACAGCTCACCAGAGCAAGAGCCACCCTGAGCCCGGGTCTGCCCCACGGAGGCCCTGGCTCACCTCAGGGAGGCCAACCCCCCTCCTTCCCGTTGACTCGGCTTTGTGAGGCGCCTGTCCGTGGCCCAGCTGCTTGTCCCCACAATCTCTTGTAGTTCTGTTTGCATGAGTTTTTATAAAGCTTTGTCCCTTGCGCGTCTTCCCTTGCTCTTAGTGCTTGGGCCCATGACCGTGTGCCTCCCTGTGTTTTCCAGCTTTGGAGACATGCTGTCCTTCACCCTGACGGCCTTCGTCGAGCTGATGGACCACGGGATAGTGTCCTGGGATACGTTTTCGGTGGCGTTCATTAAGAAGGTAATGCCGATTGTGCTTCTCTAGGTTTACATTCCTTCCTCCCTTCATAGAGAGTCTTCTGTGCTTTGAGGGTCTCATCTAGCTGTTTCCTTTAGTTCTTCGTGTTAAAGGCTGGTTGGGGTTTTGAGAGTATTATGTATACGGGGGTCAGGGCACCTAAATTATATGTGAAAATGACATTTTCTCCCCATCCAAATGCTAAAAGATTGCGTGAAACCTGTAGTCGAGGAAGATCAAGGTGTCACGTTGTTAAACCCACGAAAGTGACTGCTGGGTCCCTGTGGAGAACGTGACTGTTCACAAGACGTAAACAGAGTTCCTCTGTCCTTCTCAAACCTCCTACCCCCAGCCCTGAGTTGAACAAAAGGGAAGGGGACAGGTGGACCGACGCCCTGCGTGCCTGGGTTGGGGGCAGTGGGCCCGGGTCTGTGCCTCTCAGGCAGGGCACGCCAGCTTACGTGTAGTCATGGAGGAATGAACATCTCTGAGGTCAACTGGTTTGCCTCGTTGCTCGTTCTTAGGAGGAGGCTAGTAAAGGACAGGTGAAGGTGGAGCAGGCGTGGGGAGCAGAGGCAGGAGAGCCCCACTGTTCCCTACGGTCAAGTTGGAATAGACACTCTGAACCACATTCTGCTTCTGGTCTTCTAACAAAACATAGCAGCCCTGGTTTTATAACTATTAAATGTCATATTAAATCATTAGTTCTTATTATTTACTAATTTCTTAACTTATTTTTATTTCTCTCTTTGTATTTGTGAAACGGTTGGTAGGTATATTGACCTTTTTCTTCCCGCTGCTGTACTGGGATGTTAGGAATTCGTACATTTATTTTCTAAGCATTGATTCCTGGTAAGGGTCACTTCAAATAAAGAATTTCAGAGAATCTGTGTGAAAGCTGGAAAATCTAAACAAAACCCAGAAAATCCAAACGAAACCCAGTAGGAGTCACTTGTATTTTTTTTAAACCTTTATTTTCAAATCATGGTAGATTTACAGAAAAGTTGCAAAAAATAGTACAGAATGTTCCCATATCCTTTTCGTCCAGCTTCCCCTGTTAATGCTTTGCATAATGACTGAGCAGTGATCAAAACCCAGCGATTAACAGTGGCGCAGCGCTGTCACCCTTATTTGATTCCATCCGATCTTTCTACTAATGTTCTTGCTCTGGTTAAAAACCACCTCCAGGATCCCACGCTGTACTGAGCTGCCATGTCTCTTCAGCGTCTTCTGGTCTGACGGTTCCTCACTTTCTCCTTGTGTTTCATACTTGGACGACTTTCAGAAGTACTGTCCGTTATTTTATAGAATGTCCTTCATGGTCAAATTGTGGTTTAGGCATTTTGGGCAAGGACACCTGGGAGGTAAGGTCGTACCCTTCCCAGCCCATCACATCCAGCTTTTGCTGTCCTTACGTCTGTAAGAACCCTGGTGATGCTGGCCTCGATCATGTGCTGCAAGTGGCATCTGCATTGTCCCCACTGAGAAGCGACTCCTTTCTCTTTCTAAGTGAATAACTCGAGGGAGATACTGCCTTGAGTTGCCAGGAGTATGAGAGCCCTTCATCGCTGAATGAGGGCGTTGGGAACAGGAGCCCCACAGGTTGGACGCCTGTGCGATGTTGCAGTTATTTCTGATGAGAGCCGATTGGGAACCCAGGGCCTTCTTGACACTTCTGGATCCTCTTCCTTAACTAAGGGCGTAAAGCCAAAGGTGATGAGCTATGGGAACCACTTAGAAAACATCCCCCCAAAAGAGGAGGCCTCTTTTTGGTTATCTTTGTCAAAACTGCTAAAAAGAAAAAAAGCCCAGGAAATTTCAGTGCGTGATGAACAAATTGTCGAATCCTGGCTTTCTAAGGTAAAAGTCCTAGAGAAGCAAGTTCAGTCTGAAGAAATTGGCTGTCGTGGCTCTCTTTATCCTTCATGAAAATTTTAGCTCGTCGTGAGTTAGCAGCAGCCCTTCTTTCCCACATCCACGTGGGAAAGCTCGCTTGTCTGTCCTGAGAGCCTCCTTCTCAGCAAAAACGACGCTGCTCTCAGCACGAATCCCCGAAAGCTGTGGCATGCTGTCGCAGACCACAGTGGCAGTCTGTTGTGATCCCTGCAGCGGTCCTTCCAGAGCAGAACAGACAGTCTTGTTATTCCTGTTCAGGAGACGAGGATGCAGTGGCCTGTGGAGGTTAAGCGAGGTCATCGGCGGTGGGCTGTCATTGCTCCCATGGCCCAGGGTTCTCTCCCCATCCTTGGTCACACACCTGTGCTTTCAGGCGGTGGAGACAATAGCTCTGATGACTTGTTCCACCAGCATGCCTCTTGTCCAGTCCTTCCCCACTTCACTGTCAAGTGATTTCTTCTGTTCTCCATTCTCCCCGGATCTTCCGATGGCCCCAGGTCCAGCACGTAGGACACTTCTGTGAATTGTTTGTTCATTTGACTGGCTCTCCCAGGGAACCTGGAGTGCCAGGAAGGTGGAACCATGCTTTCTCTGTGATGTTATCATCACAGCCTGGCACAGAGTAAGACCATAACACAGTTCTGAGAAATGAATGAATGAGATTGCCTTTGGGAGCACAGTTTTAAACCCTACAATTTGAAGGCGAGAAGGAAGATAGTGGCATCATATTTAAATACTTTTCAAGTAAACTTTCAGGTATGAGTGTGAAGAAATTACAGAGCTGTCTTTCTTTAAATGATGTGAAAATTGGTTAGAGAGAATGATGATAATTTAATTTTCTAATTCTTAAGAGAATGGTTTCCGTTCACGGAAATTTAATGAAAAGTCATGTTAAATCTAAGGAAGCAAAGACTAGCAGTCTTGATAGTTGGAATAAAAAATTTTTTCAGAAGGCAATTCATTTATCATATTCCATGTCCTCATTCCCAGTCATTCTGTCTCGCTGGCATTGCTACTTAAATCTCAACGCCCATGTGAATTTGAAAAATGGTCATCAGAAAATGACTTTATAATTGATAGTTTTTGTAAGGTTAACTTTATTTTTATTCATTAGCTGGATCAAATTCAGCACCATGACAACCCAGGAATTGTATGTAGGCAACTGTCTTTTAAATGGAGCTTTATCTCAACAAAAATCTACTAGGAAATGCACTGACAGAAGATTCTTATCTCTGTGGTGCAGACTTGGCTTCCTATTAATGCCAAATTCATACCACTTTGGAGAAGCATTTTTTCACTGCCAGCCTCTAGCTCCTACTCTGCTCATTCGTCTACTTTGTTCTGTGTGGACCTAGATTCTGGTTACAAACTTTGCAATAAATAACAGTATTTCATAAACACTTTGAAATATGGAATCCCTCGATGCCAATAGAAATGGTTGCTTTTTAAAGACCTGGCCAGTTAGGGAGAGGGTAGGTAGACATGGAGGAACAAAGAAATGAAACAAAAAACAAAAAACTCCACACTCAGAACTTTCTGTTAAAGTTAGTTTTCTCCTCGCCAAGTATAACATCAGTGCCTTTTCTTGGCAGAAACGTTTTGTACAAATGCTCTTGAAACCTTAGCAGGAGGGCCTGGTACGGCCTGCAGTGTTTCCAGTGCTTGGACAAACATCCAGCCATTTCGGTTTAGAGACCCAGTAATTTTTGCCTCTTAAAATCTTGAGAGATTTATGGGCCTCTGCCTGGAAAAATTAAAATATGGGAGTGGAGTGCCATGCTCTTCATGGTTCATTTTGGGAGTCGTAATGTTTGCTCCATCGGCCCTGATGCTTTGGTTATTAGATGAAAATACTGGGTCATTTAAATGTTAAGTTAAAACCACTGGCAAAGAAAGGCCAAAAGGGAGAGATTAGTTTCAGAAAGCGACTGGCATCTTCTACAGAATTGTGCTTAGGACTCTCAGGGCTTATGAGCCCCTTCTCTACCAGGCAGCACCCAGCTAGGCATGATACACAAGATGCTCATTTTGAAATGATGGATTCTATGGGTCAAGAAAGAGATGAAGTAAAAGAAAAGATTCATTTTAAGGAGGTTTATTGAAGATAAGAGATTGGTTTCAATTTGTTCTAAAAATGGAATATGATCTATGTATGTGAGATACAAATAAGGCGGAACCAAGGCAAAGACCACAAACTGTTTTACCACAGCCCTTCGGAAGCCAGTGGGAGTTAATAACTGGTAGAGAATTTTAAAACCCATTATAAGAAGGTATACTTCATGTTAAAGAAAATTCAGAGCTACGATTGAGTATTTCCACATAGCAAACATTGTCAAAAGGATATTTATGGAAGTAGAGGGTAAATTTGTGTTAGAGGGAAATCTTCGATGTAGAAGAAACCGAAAAAGATGTCATCTTACTACCCCAGGGGTGGGTTGGACCACAGGCCAGTCTTCTGCATGTGGGACTGACCATGTATCAAAGGGAAGACATGACAAATGTCTTCTCGGGGGTAGAAAATAGGGAATCCAGACTACTAATCACTGATGGTGTGACAAACTTGGAGGAAGGTGCTAATTGAGATGCAAGGATTCAGTTTTCGTCAATCTTATTGGTCTATCTATATGGAGGTGTTAAGATGTCAAGCATAAGCACCTAACATACTTCATGGTAAATGCCTTTTTATCCATCTCTGGCCACTAAACTATAAGGTCCTTGAAGTTAAAAATAATGTGAGTTTGGCTCATCTCACTATTTTCACACCCTATAACAGTAGAAGCCTGTTCTATGGCTTGCAATGGGATGAAGCCTGTCAGGTGGGGGACGGAGACTGACTATAAGCTCCCAGGTGGAAGGTTCTCCATGGAGTCTTAAAGATACATCCAAATTTATTAAATGGAGAGACAAAGAGGAGCGTGGAAGGAGGAGAGCATTATTATAGAGAAAATCAGAAGTATCGAGTTCTTTAGTTTTCTAGTAAATGCCAGGAGTGGTGCTGGGATGATGAGTATGTTTCGGGTGGTGTTGTTGGTGAAGCGAAGGCATTTGTAATCCTTTTAGAAGAGGTCTAAGCTAAGTGTTAAACCTTGAGTGGAATATAAGAGTAATTGGATTTCTGCCAGAGAAAGGTGGCCTTAGCATGGTAGGTTTGAGAGAGGGGAGCGGATGGTGAGGGTCAAGGCAAAGGCTGTCCAGGGACAGGGCAGCTGGGGAAGTTTATTAGCCATACAATGGGCTAACGCAGTTGGATGATGGGCCAGTGGAATTCTTTTGAGAATCTCAAAATTCTCATGCTCTTCCTGTAGTCTAAATTACGAAATAATAGCTCTTTTTAAAAAATATAAAACGATGATGTTACTTGTACTTCATGTTATTTATTTCCCACTCTCTGAGATCCTGATGTATCTGGGGGGCAGAGAGTACGTATTGGTATCCGTACCCCAACCCCTACTTTTACCCAGGAGTCACTGAGCTAGAAACGGTTGAGATGGTAACGACAGTTGCCATGGAGGCCTTTGCATTTTGTCTCTGCCGAGGATGGAGAGGGGATGAGGAGAAGAGGTCGATGGGAGGGACAGCATACAGGGAGAAATTAGTGTCGGCAGGGGAAGCGGCAAGTGTCAATTTGTCACGGAACCAACTCATTTAGCATTTAAGAAAGCAGTCATTATGTTGATAGAATAACGGCCTCTTAGTGCGAGTTGTCAACAGACAGTAATAACTTTTAATGAGGCCTCTCAAATAAAACCTTTATGGCCCCCACGTGTATGGGCTCCTACGAGCCATTATCCTGGCCCTGAGTTTGCCTCCTCTCTTAGCGTCGTGATTGATTGTGTTCGCAGCCTAAGTGATTAATTCTTTAGGGACTATATTTCAGAGCTTAAACAATTATTTTAACATTTTGCGCTGTGAATTTAAATGTTTGCCTGTTTGCTAAATTTTGGAGAGATGAGAAGAATGTACTTTAATGATATAAAAAGAAAGGATGGGGGAGAGAGCGTTGCGTTGAGGAAAAGGAAGGAGTGCAGCCAGCGACTGGAAAGTTGAGTTGTGCTGACAAGTGTGGTCTCTGCGGGTCCCTAAGAATGGGACAGGGTCGTCATAAGAACATAAAAGTGATGGCAACACTTGAGAGCGAGAAGGAATGGCTATTAGTGTACCTAGAAGTTACTGACTTGAAGAAACTCAAGAGCCCTCGCCATAACAGTCGGCTTCCCTAGTCATGGGGTTCACATCCATAGATTCAACCAAGCATAAAATATTTTTAAAATAATTTCCAGAAAGTTCCAAGAAAACCAAACCTGATCAGGCCAGGCGCCAAGCACTACGCGGAATTTACGCGGATGAAGGGACGTGTAGGCGTCCCCTGCTGTAGCCTATGCGGAATGTAGGTTCCACGCAAAAAGCATGTTAAAAATATAAAGGATTTAAGCATCTGCGGGGCTGGGCATCTGAGGGGGAACCTGGAACCAAGCCCGTGTGGATACGGAGGGATGACTGTACGTGCTGGAATCGCCTGCTCCTGAGAGCTGAAACTCAGAATAATCCCAGAGAAACCAGACAGGATGCTCCTTCGAAGCTGCCTCCTTCTTTAAACTGCTTATTGTTGAGTTAGAGGAGCGGCGGTTCGTAATCATGTCCTAAATGATCGTTGGCTCGACGCGTTCCTGGCTCCTCTGCTTACGTCCCTAGTGCCTGGTGGTGATACTGGAGTCTCACCCTTCCCTCCTTCCTGCCCTGCTCACCACAACCAGTCAACTGTGTCCTACTTGCACTTCCAGATAGCGAGCTTTGTGAACAAGTCGTCCATGGACACCTCCATCCTGCAGCGGTCCTTGGCCATCCTGGAGTCGATGGTGCTCAACAGCCATGACCTCTACCAGAAGGTGGCCCAGGAGATCACCATTGGCCAACTCATCCCACACCTCCAGGGGTAAGCGTGCTGACACCACCACCGTGGGGAGGGGAGATGCTTCGGTCACCCTGGTGCCTGTGTGAACCGTCTCGTATTGTCTTGATTACACATACAGAAAAGGAAGCTTGATTTGGCTTTTAATCAGACCATGTACCACGCTCATCCCCCATCATATTGAAATGGCACAGCTACTTGTCCCTGGGGGAGCTCTGTGCCTAGCACTGTTCTGTCCCTAGTGCCTGGCCTTCAGTAGGTACTCAAGTTTGATCAAGGCTGGTGGACATCTGTAGAGTTTTACTTTGAACAAGACACACGTAATAAGACAACCCGTTCTCTTAAGTTCTCAGCATAGTCTCTCTTTAGCAGTGTTTTCTGTGACAGAAAGAGCGTTTTCATAGTCAGCTAAGAATTTTTAAAGGCGGCCGCCTTTCTTTAGGCTCAAGGGGATGACAACAATCTTCCCTTGTGCTTTGTAATGCCTGAGTTGTTTCTTTAGAGCTTGAGCTACAGGACAAGGCCCCTAGCTTTTTCCCTTCTCTCTTCCTTAGGTAACTAGTCGGGTTGTCTCTGATGACGCCGGACTGAGAAGGAGCCCACTGTGCAATGGTATTTGGGGCTGCAGGTGGCAACCATCCTGAGCTGGCTTACCCAGAGCAGAGAGTTTATTGAAAGGATGCTGGGGCACTTTTGTAACCCAAGAGAGACTTAAGCAGCTAAGTTTTAGGGAGGACAGAAGCTTTGGCCTCTGGGGATTCCTCACAGGAGGCATCTTCTCTCGTTGGCACCGATGTGACTGCGTCCCAGTCAGCTACCCGGTCTCCCAGGCAGGTTTGTAAATCCACAAGAGCAAACCTGATCCCTGTTTGGGAGTGCAGGGTAGAGACAGAGGGAATATTCATTGGTTCTCAGTATACCGAAATGTTGACTGTTGTGTTTAGAATAATATAAACCACCAAAGCGCGTTTGATGTTTTCCTCGTTTGGAGAAGGGGTGGTGACCAGGATGTAAAATTTTAGGTCACACAACAGTCCATAGATCGTGGCCTCAGGAAAAATTAGCACATGCTCCACAAGGATGATTTTGTGTGACACGTCTCTAGAGATAATGCCAGTTTCACGTTCTCCTGAATGCGAGAGGTATTGTCTTTACTGTCTGCATCTTTTGTCTGGATCCCGGGGGCCTACTCGTGCATTCACAGTGTCCTTCACCAAGGCACAGAGCTTCTTATCTGCCAAGCACTCTGCTGAGGATTTTATGTATATGGCCTCATTTTATCGGGATCACAAGCCCTTGAAATAAGTGTGTTCTTACCCGGTGAGGGAACTGTGTCTTAGGGACACCCCCGTGAACCTGTCCAAGACCACACAGCAGCCGACAGTGCACTGGACTAGATTTCATCCTAGACCTCGTTCTCAGCTCTGCCCCCCCCAAATCATCTCTAAATGTAGCTCCTTGCTGCTCTTTGTTTACGCCTTGGGTCCTTCTTATTTACTATTTACCATGCAGCTGACATTAGACCTTCGCTGCTTTGGGAATTTCTGATTTCGTTGCAGGGAAAAGCAAATTTTTTAAACATAAAATCTTGAACTTCTTGTAATTACAAAGTTTCTCTTTGGAAATAGATTTTGAGAGTATGTGATATCATCGCCATGGAGACAAAGCAGTTTCTTCTCTAATAAGGCCAGGAATGCGGGGACGCCCAGGTCTACTCCCAGATATAGTTCATGTATCAGATAGAAAATGACACGCACACACACACACACACACGCACACACACACACACACACACACACACTGAGTCCTCACAGAGTAGAAGGGGACACTCTGCTGGCCGCCTGTATTTTCCACGTGATCCCTACTGGGCAGTGCTGGCTGCCTGACAATAGTAACGGCCCTGCCCCCACCGTGTTTCCAGCCTCACGATGGTGGACATGACATGTGTCCTCAGCGCCGTCTGCATTTTCTAGGTCCTGCTTTCCTCACCTTTTGTGGGGGGAGGTGATCAGAGCCTCCTCGTGGTCTGACTCAGCGGTAGCATCTTCCGACTTTCTGTATCCTTCTGTGTCTTTACAGGTCAGACCAAGAGATCCAAACCTATACCATTGCCGTGATCAACGCACTTTTCCTAAAGGGCCCTGACGAGAGGAGGCAGGTAAGCTGCATTTCTCGAGTCTTAAGACAGTGCCCGGGACTGGCAGTGCCTGGTGCAGCTCCTGCCCACCCCGGAGACTCCTTGGGCTTCCCACTGCTGGCATCAGTCACAGATCCAGTGGGAACTAGGGGGACATGGGCAGGCCTGTGCCCAATGTCCCAGGGGTGTCCCAGCCATTGAGAGTCCTTTCATCAAACAAAGCGAAAACATAGAAGCTCAAAACAAAGTGACGAGGGCAAAGCAGCTGTGGTGGGAGCACAGTTAGAGGTCCCTCTGATCGCTTGTCATTTCATCCACTGCTCACTGGGGCAAGGCACATGTGGGTCCCACTTTTCCGATGAGGAACCTGAGACCCTGAGAGGTGTCAGCTCTGCCCTGGGGAGTATAAGGTGGACAGGTGCTGGGACCCAGGGCAGGACGTGCCGATGGCCACTACTCTTTGAAATAATCATACTTTTTGCAGAGGGGCTGTCTCTCGAGGACACATCTGCCACCCGAGTGTGGGCGTGGCTAGGGGACTGAGCCATCCCTGTCCCCTCCTCTGTGTGAACAAGGGGAATGGACCCACAAACGTGCCCACGTGAAACGGCCCCTGTGAGACTCTCCTTGGTCTGTTCGGGCCTTGGGTTCTTCAGCTAAGGACAGAACCATCATGGGAGGGCGACATGTGGAAGACATGGAGTCTTTGTCTTGGATTTCAGCTCACACCTCAGAGTTCATTCATTCTTTTTACAGCTGCATGACGCACACTGTGTGACCCGGGGTCACAGGTCACTTCATTTAAAAACTGGGTGGATATACGAGACCTTTTAACGACTAGAAAGTGTGCCAGGACCTCCAGGACACCGGCCAGTGAATCGTTTTAGAAGAACTGAGATAGCCAGTGTGCTACTCAACACTGTGTCGAGAATTTTATTTTTTTAATTTAATTTTTGGGGGGTGTCGTCAAGCTCAGTGACTACATGCAGGGGTTTCTGGTTTGCGTTCCACTTACGATTATTTGCTCAGTCCTGGGGGCCCCAAGTGCACAGTGAGTGCAGTGACTTCGCACTCACTCCCATGAGTCTGGTTTTGTCTGCTGGAACCAGCCGGTGCCCGCCCTGATGCAGGCTGGGTTTTTAAAGGTGGCTTTGCCCATCTTCTGTGGGGTCATTAGTGAGGCTGCTCCTTTACGTTCACCTCCCAATGTGCTCATGATAACTCCAGCAGAAAAATCTGGGAATATTGTATGAATAATTTAGTCTTCGAAGTAAAGATAGTGACAAAGATCCTTTTTTTATATATTACTTTTGCCATTATTCATTTTACTATTTTCATGGCAAAAAAATGGTGGTGAAGTTTCTCCAAATTCCAAATGTTTTTAATAAGCATTATTAAAAAATAACCAAAACTTTTTGGTTAAAAGATTTGGTAGCAAAATGAGAAAAAATGTTTTGCAAGGGATGCATTCCCAGAGAGAAAACCACTGCAGGTCCTCAAGGGCGTGTGGACATCTTTCCAAGTCAATATATATTTATCTGTATTTATATCTATCTCTCTTTGTATAAAATGTTTTATGTGGAATTGTTTACTCAATATTGGAACAACAACAAAAAATCCATGATGAGGACAAGGATTTTTAAATGTTCTCTCTCATCAAATTCTTATTCTGGAAAATACTGGAAAATATTCATCCATTCTTTTATGAAACACTATCTCCTCTGTGCCAGATACTGTGCTGTGGGCTCAGAATGCAAAGATGAAAGGGAGAGTCTCACTGCCCTTGAGAGGCCCATAGTCTTACGCAGAAGATAAATCCTGTAAATAAATAATTACAATAATTGCTCCAGTTGTTGGAAATATATTGTTCCTTCTAACTTACTCTAAAATTTTATCAATCCATAGGCTAAAAATAGTCACGGAGAATTTTTTTCTTTTTGTTTTTTCGTGAAGCCATTAGGCAGTAATTTCATTTCAACAAAAGAAAATAAATTAAAATATCTGCAGGATCCTTTGGGCCTTTTGTTTCTCTTCTGGTCTAAGGGAAGAAGATGGGTCTTCTTTTTCGATCAGGAGGAAAGCGCTGCCTCTGTGCACCGTGGAAGGGCAGGTTTCTCCTGCATCGCCCTTGACTCGTTTCTGAATGTGTTTTTGTTTTCAAGAGGCTGGCAGAGGCCTCCCCATCTGATTTTGCCTTTCACGCCATTCAGCCTTTTCAAAAACACCGTACAGTATTCACGTGCTTTTCTCTTCAAGGCAGCGCGGGTCGGCAGGGACACAATCAAGCCGTAACCTCTAACAGAGCCCTCTGAATTTCCATCCCTTCTTCTCTCCTGCTTGCTTTCCTTTCTGTGGTGGCCATGACGCCGCTAGGTT
Source organism: Cynopterus sphinx (assembly GCA_030015415.1). NCBI lineage: Eukaryota > Metazoa > Chordata > Mammalia > Chiroptera > Pteropodidae > Cynopterus > Cynopterus sphinx. The sequence continues at coordinate 4,261,642 of CM057391.1, forward strand.
GGCGTAGAAAGCAGTGTTGACATCCTTGATTGTCCTCTGACTGTAAGTCCCCGTGTTCCCTTGGTCGGCACAAAGCTAGCCCTGAGCTTCCATTCCCCTCCCGCCCAGCCTGCCTGTGTCCCCACCTCATGTTCCCCACCCCCACCCCATCCTGGGTTCTCCTTGCTTTCTGCAAGTTGATCTCCACCTTGACCAAATTCACGGCTGTGTTTTCGAATCGTAGTTTCGTTTCTTCTCTGCTCAGTAGGAGTGGCAACACTCAAAGCACCACCACCCCCCATCCCCATCCACGAGTCTTCCTGAATATGAGCAGTATTTTTGTCGTTGAATGTTTGCAACGAGATTGGATGCAACGATTTAATGTTCTCTTAGTGTCTACTTGCCACACTTAGAAAGGGCATCTGTGAATAATTCCATTTGATAAAAAAATTCGAATGAGGTCCTGTATGCTCCAGTCCTGTGCGCCCATCAGGCAGGCCGGAGCACCATGCATGCCCCGCAGACATGAGGCTTGGCAAAGCTGGGTGGACTCTAGAGGCGAACATCGGCCCAGGCGTGTGTGTGACCTTCACTCAAGCCCCTTGTGCTCTGCTCACTCGCACAGACGACTTTCGGGTTCTAGGGAATGCACTGGTTGCTCTTTGGTTTTGCTCAGACTGAGATGAAGTTGGGGAGACTTTGCTCTTTGGAGCACTGTTTCTCTGGCGCTGACTCTCACGGGGCAGGTGCATGTGGCCTCGTCGGGGCTCCCTGCGCATGGACATTCTGATCAAAGCTACTGAGCCCTTCCAGGGGGCCGTTGCTTTCATCTGGAGTGTTTGTGAGTTTTTTTTTTTTATCCAGCATTTACCTTTTTCTGGAAGAAAAAAAATGCCAAAATAAAAAGTTTGCAGGTCCCAGATTTCCTTTCTTTGCTTTTGGATGACCCTTTGCTCTCTAAACAGAACGTTCAAAAAGTGATTTGAACACCAGAGCCCGCTTGAGTCCATCCTTTTGCAAGAAATACTGCTGATATCCAGTGAGGAAGCTCACTCTGGGGTAGAGTCATTTCAGACCACGTCAAAATGCATCTTTCTAAGCTTTCCTGTGGGTGTGTTTTTCCCCGCAGGAGATGGCGAACATTTTGGCCCAGAAGCAGCTGCGGTCCATCATTTTGACGGTGAGTGCCTACGTGTGGTGCCCACTTTACTTGGTGGCGGGGAGGAAGGGTCTGGTGCATTCATCTCCTCTTCCAGCTGTAGGTGACGATTCCTTCTGAGACTTGCTTCCGTGGGGAAAGAGTAGGAACTAGAAAGGAGGAAACAGTGTGCTGTCGGGGTTGGCATGCCCGAGGCTGTCCCATGGGCATGGCACCCACTGATTGGAGGGAGGGGGTCTCTCCAACAGCGCTGGAGAGAAAGACGTTCTGGCAGGAAGCATTAGACCCCCTTGAAGGGGGCAGGCTTGCTCTACTCACCATGCCTTTAGCTTCGCATTGAAGGAAATCTGGTCCTTCATGACTTAGAGGGTCTACGACTATGAGCATCTATGTTCTTAGTGAGGGAACCAGCTGGACAGGTGGCCGCCCCTGAGAGAACTCCTGCCATTTTGGCCTTCCATTCCTTGTGTCCCTTTTGCAAGAGGAGAGCAGACAAGGCACACGTGGAACCTGCTCATTGACTGCAATGCAAACGTGACCGGAAACCTCAGTGGAAAAGGAGGCCCGCGTGCTACGTTGTGAATGTTGAGAAATAAATCACGTGGCAAGATTTCCTGGAGCTCTATCTGCTACTTGACTTTTAAGCAAAAGCTGAAAGAGGCATGTGTGATTGAGTCAAATAGTTCTTCAAGCTTACAGACGCACACACGCACACACACACACACACACACACACACACACACATTCCATACAACGAGGCCACTAAAAATTAAAGAACTGTCGAGGGCAAACAAAACTAACATTCTAGAACCCGAAGCCCATAGTGACAACCACAGTTTGTCATCAAGTTTGATTTTAAACTTTCTAGCTCGGAGGATACAGAGAAACTCATGAGCGTAATTTCCATTGTTTGACGGAAGAGGCACCCCGGTTCTTTGGGGCTGACCTGTGTTTCCCTCTGGAACAGGAGTCTGAACTGGGTGATGGGAGAGCATTCTAATTCCAGGTCTAAGAATATTTGAGTAGAAATTGCAGAACGATTCAAGCTGCCACGTTGATGCATTGTTCAGTGGAGGTGTTTGTGGGGGCGGAGGACAGTGGGAGGGTGAAGGGTTAGACACACTGAGTGTCGGTCTCAGCCAACATCACCTTGGTGTGGCCTCAGACTTAGAAGGCCTGGAGGCGGGGTGGGCAGCATGTCCGCAGCCGCCGCATCTCACAGATGATCCATTTGCTTCAAAGGGACTTTTTTTTTATGAGACTTTGATGGCTGAAAGTCCAAGGTTGGTATTCTCCGGTGAGAACTCGGAGCGTGGACACTTTTGAGTTGCTAATAAGATAGACCCCGTACACTTAAGCATCCAGACACTTTGGATACTAAACGTGTACTTAGAATCAACGTTCTGTTCTGGACATGGAAGGCCGTGGGGACATGGGAGGCCGTGGGGTTTTCGTCCATCACCCCATCCCATCACCTAGCTTCCCATCCCCGCAACCTCCATAATTCTGGTTCCATGACTTTCTTCTATTCTTCATTCTTTTCCCCACCCCCTCCTTCTTTAATTGGCTATTCCAACATGGTGCTGAGTTCAGGTGCCTGTGGTTTGGGGGCTCCTGGAGCAAGTTTTCTTCAGACAGTAAGATGTGGTGGGGTCCAGCAGTTCAGAATAACTGATTCAGATGGTTGCTCCACCACACTGACCAGCTGTGTTCAAGGCATATGCATCATTTATTCCTCTACTGTATGTAGGGAATGTCTGTTGTAGAAAGTCCAGTTCTCCTCAAGATACTGTCATTTCAGACACACCGTCTCTTGATTTATATGACTGCGATCACCAGTGCCTTTCCAGTGCCTCCCCTTTTCTACTTCCCACTGCACACAGTAGGTCTTTTCCTGGTTTCTGGCCTAAAGACCTAGGAACCTAATTGGGCTGTGGAATATAAAAGAAAGCTCCAAGGATAGTTCCACCAACCCACGTCCCCCCATAGGGTTGTCTGCAAATGAAGACTTTTGTGATGATGGGGCTTAACTTTTGTCATTAGCATTTTTTCTTGATTTTTAAAACAATTTTTGTTTGTGAACCCTCTCGCCAGCACGTCATCCGAGCTCAGCGGGCCATCAATAATGAGATGGCACATCAGCTGTACGTGCTCCAGGTGCTCACCTTCAACCTTTTAGAAGACAGGATGATGACCAAGATGGACCCCCAGGACCAGGTGAGTGCCCGCTAGGTGGCCGGAAAGCCACGTGATGGAGAGGGTGTCTTCTTTAAAGTCTATTTCTCATGCTGCTCTGAAGCCAGGAGTCTTTAGATGATGTTATTACTGTTTTACTATCATCTCAGAATTTGGGGGAATGGATTTAAAATTTGGGTGAATCTAGAGTCCGGAAATAGAATGAACGGATTATTTCATTATGCATCAAACACATGCCTATTCTTTACTCGTTTAGAAAACTCGATGTCACATGACCACAAACCTTGGCCCTTGGCCCCAGTTCCCTCTCTGGTAACAGCTTTGGTCAGTTCCCAACAACTAGGGCCTCTCAGTAGCTCTGTGTGATGTAGACTGCGCAGGCTGAGGAAGTGATCCCCATTCTCCAGGGATCAGCACCGCAAGTGAGGGCCTTGGGTCAACCAATTCCTGAGCTTGCACTTGGGTCCGTTGGCTACGTGCTCTGCTACCTCTAGGCCCATTCTAGTTGTGCATGAAACCGTACATCTCCACACAAAAAGACCTGAGGGAACTTTACCGTGTGAGACCCAGGGAGAGGAGGCAGCTGGGTGCCCTGCTGTAGCATGTTCTCACCTTGAACCGCACCACAGCTTTGGCAAGGCGAACCCCTGTTGCTGCCAGGTGCGGCCTGCTCTCTCGCCGATGTGAGTCCCACACGTGACGCCTCATTCTCAGCATGGGGCTGTGCGATCAAGAGAGATGGAGAGGCTCGGAGAGGCCCTCTCCTGCGCCCTGGGCTTTAGGCAAGGCCAAGTGCGTCACCCCAGGGAGATGAGAGTCTTATCTTGCCACCGCTAGCGGAGGGGGGCGATGCATCTTGATGAGAACAGCCCTCTATGTGTGGAAACCCTGTTATTTATTTAAAAGTTATTTTTTCTTATGTTTTATACTACGTTGTGGTATAAGATATGCAAAATAAAATGTACCATTTTAACCATTTCTAAGAGTTTGTTTGCATGAAGGCACTTCTCAGTGGAGTTAGGGACCCCTTGCACGTGACTACTGTTCGTGAACCTGTTTCTAACAGTGTCATGCTCCCAGAGGCCCCTGAACTTGGCTGTCTCCGACCACAAGCCTTCCATCACATTCACGGCTTCGTTTAGACCTTCCCCAGCCAATTGACACAAGTGTTCCAGGTGACTGGGCTGTGAGGATGCTTGGGGCATAAAGCCGGGCCTGACCAGCAGGGAGAGCGGCAGGACGACGAGGCGTAGGCAGAGCCTTAGCTTAGAACGTTTGAGGTCTTTCATCTCTTTTCCTTTTGCCTGAATGCAGTGATTCACTTAGGCCCTGGGGGAAGAGAGAGTCTAGGTCATGCCACACACTAAAAGCCACTCTCTCCCCTTTCCTTTCTCCCGCACGTCTCCAGGCCCAGAGGGACATCATCTTTGAACTTCGAAGAATTGCTTTTGATGCGGAGTCTGAGCCGAACACCAGCAGCGGCAGCATAGAGAAGCGCAAGTCCATGTACACCCGGGATTACAAGAAACTTGGCTTCATCGTAAGTAAGCCGCCCCAGCCAGCGTCGTCCTCCCAGCGTCCCGGGGCTGACCTCAGCCGCCGAGCTCATGTCTCCGAGCGTGTGGTCCGCTTGTGCCTTGCAGATTGCTTTCCACATTTTCCAGATGTTGAGCTGGTTCAAACAGGATCACATGGAAATCTCTTCTGGCCGCAGTGAAACGGAATAACTTGCACAAGTGTGACTAAGCCTGAGTTTGTTTATTCAGCTCTGATTAAGTGTAACCGAGAGTAGTTAGCCCAGGACGCTTCTAGACCTTATTCAGTCTGTTTTCACGAGAGGGTGAAGGGTCTAATTGAAGGAAGGGAGAGATGGCAGTGGTGGGATGGAGCTGATTATTGAATTATTGATTGGATTATTTATATATGTCGATTTCATATCAGAATCAGATTGAGGGCCTCCTGAAATTTAACCACAGCAAGGTTTCCGCAACATCCATTTTTCTAAAAGTTCCATCTTGCTACGAATGCTAACGTCTCCTAGATTTCCCTATTTTCAGTTTGCAAATCAGAACATGCCTCATCCCAAGTGTACTCTATTTTATTCTGGCCTTTACCACTGTCACGTTTCTCTGTGGCCTTGGGTTAATTAAGCTCAAATTCTGCAGGCATGAAGTTGGGTCACCATTTAACCTCCATTGTAAACAACGAAAGTGAGGCTTGGCCTAAGTGATTATGCATCACCAGGCATTATTTTATCATTGCAAAGACGACTTCCTTGAACACACACAAATATTATTATTTATGCACATCCATGAGAGTGTTTCAGGACAACTTCGTGGAACTGTCATGTCCACAGTCTATATTTTTAAGGCTTTTGAGATTACCAAGTTGCTTTTCACAGACACATGGACTCTTTTCCACTTTCACTCGCAGTGGATCAGAGCGATTATGGTTTTTGAAACTCTCCAATCACGTTTCTAACAATCTGAAAGAAAGAAAATCTAACAATCTGATGGGTTGTTGCTTTCATAGTGGTATTCTTAATGCGTCTTTTTAAATAAGAACACTTGTCAAATACATTCGTCTTTGCAACGTGCTTTACAGAGACATTATAACACCACTTTTGTACCACAATATCCTTCATTTTGATGATGGCTTTCCATCTGATCTTTCAGCTGAATCTGCTTTTTAAAATCTTAGTAAACAGTTTCGTGGGCGATGGGCCAGGCGTGAGCTCCCTGTACTTGGCTTGCATCGATGATCGATTGAGGGGTATGGGGGGGCAGCCTTGCTGTCACCTACCTGCCTGTGGCAGAGCTTGTTTCCCAGGGATTTAGCCAAGGGAATGCGGGTGGGGCTCACATCCTCCCTCCCCCCTTGTTCTTCGGGTTTCTCTTTTATGTATTGAACACGTTTTCTCTAAATCACCTGGGAGGCTTTGCAAACACCCCCAGTCTCTTAATGCTAAGGCTTATCAAACGGCCAGGACACCCGCATTCCAAAATGCTCCTGACTGATTCCATTTGTCCTGGTGAAGAGCCTGGTGTGGGGGAGCCTGGGTTCCTGCCACTTCATCTTCCTCCTTCAACTACTACTTGGATCTCCAGGCCCCTCCAACTTTGTAGAAAAGGCAGAACTCCAGCTCTTTAAACCTACAGGCCTCCTACCCCCGGAATTTGTTGCCTCTTGGCCCCAGGTGGAGGCAGTTTGACCCCAGAAAGCACAGCATCATTTCCGGCCATAGTGTGGGATGGAGAAAGAGGGCGATCGGAAGAACACTTGGCGGGACTCAGATTACTGCAAGCCTCTAAGAGGGGCCTTCGTGGTGGCGGTAGGCATGAAGCATCTCTCTTTTCATTTTCAAACTCTGGTTCTGTGTGAAATCACCAGCGCCCACGAGGCAAACTCCCAGTGATGCTTCTCATGTCGCTCTATAGGTTTGAATATTACCGTTAGTTTCTCCCAGTTTAGTGTTGGAGTATGTCTTATTTCCAGTGTCTGCTGAGTGTTCTCGCTCATGAGTACCTTATGAAAAACGGTGCAATTAAAAGAAAAAAACAACTGGAAGTTAAGTTGATGAGGTTTTAAGGCCTTTCCCACATAGGTGGCCTCCTCGCCTCGGGCTTGAAAGGCCGTCTGAGGAAAAGCAAAGACCTTGCTTGGACAGAGAATACCCCAAAGGGACTGTTGGCTCCCCTTATTTTTCCATGGTTCTTTTTTCGTTTCCATTTTAGTCCTTCCCCCAACACTTCTCCCAGGCCACGCTCTTCCAGCAGAGAAATGAAAACTCGTAGAGGTTAGCTAGTCATGCTTTCTACGGCCAGAAGTGACCGGCAGCTGTGACGAGTGGGGATTCTGGCTTTGCAACATGCAGGCAGCCAGACGCGGACGAGCCGGGCTCAGGGGAGTCGCGTGCGCGTGGCGCCCTCTAGTGTCCATCAGGCGGAAACGCGGAAGGCCGGCGGGGCGCAGAGGGGACCCGCCGCACGAGCTCGCTGGGGCCAGGTGAGGCCGTCCTGGCTCCCCGCTCGGTGCTTTCCAAAGACGGGTCACCCTACCTGCTAACGCTGTGCGGTACTCCTTTCCGACAACTCCTCCAGGTGCCCGTTGAGATGCGGAGCCCTTTTGAATCCCCTTTGAAGAAAAGTTCGCTTTGCAAGGTGAAGGTGGCTGTTTGTCGTTTCCCATCTCCTCCCAAGCAAAAAGTGAAATGAATTTTTTGTTAGATGATGAGTGTTTGGAGTTGAGTAGGCCTGGGTTTTAATTCTGTTTTGTTTGTTTGTTTGTTTTCTATTTACAAGCCGTGGGCCAGTGGGCCAGTTATTTCACCTATTTGGGCATCAGTTTCCTCGCTTGGAAAACTGGGAGGTGTTCTATTTCAAGGTCACTGGAGGCTCCTGCAAGCCCCCCGGTTGGTGATGAGCAGGGAGCCGGGGATGGAGAATGCACCAATTAGTGGTGCTTCCCTCCCTTGCCCTTGGCAGGGTCCATGTCGTGGAAATCGTGTGTGGCTTTTGATGCTCTTCAAAGCTCTCCTGGCTCCGACAGGACAAGAAGGGGTTGTTAAAGGGTATAGTAAGACACAACGCCTCGGAGAAGGCAGATGCGCCTCACGCTCCTTCTCCCCGCAGGTTTCTCTGATGAAATAATTCTAAAATCTCAAGGGGCCTGTGTCCTTAGTCATAACGCTGAAAAGCACCTGCTTTTAAAACAAAGCTGCTTAATCTCCTAGGATCTCTTAGTTAATGATTCTCGAGTTTCAATGTGGACCCGGCTTTGTAGGTCACCTGTGGGGAGGAGGGGGTTAGGTTGTCTGGGATATTACTACTATTTTTATTGGAACTCTAGGATGTGTGAGTGAGAGAAGGCAGATTCTCATTTTCAGAATGACTTTATTTTGAAAACAAGAAATGCTGATATGCAAACTCTACCCTGTTGTTTGTAATAACCAGGAACTGTGCAAAAGGGCTTTTATCCTCTGTGGAGAGTTGTCTTTCTGACCAAAGACCCTTCAGAATTTATCTATCTTGACGTTGCACTGATAGCTTCTCTATTCCTGAATTTTACCCTTGTCCAGCCTATTGGACAAACAGTAAAGAAGAGGGGTCTGTACAGGCCTACCGCAGAGATGTTGTGGGTTCATTTCAGATCACCAAACTACAACAACCATGGTAATAAAGGGAGTCACATGAATTTATTTGTTTCCAAGGGCATTAAAAGTTATGTCTACACTACACTGTAGTCTGTACATAATGCAATAGCATTATGTTTTTAAAAAATGCACATATCTTAATTAAAAACACTTTTTTGCTAAAAATTGCTAACCACCACCTGAGCGTTCAGCAGGTCGTAATCTTTTTGCTGGTGGAGGGTCTGCCTCGATGCTGACGGTGGCTGACTGATCAGGACGTGGTTGCTGAAGGCTGGGGTGGGTGTGCAAATTTCTTAAAATAGGACAATAATAAGATTTGCTGCATCTATTGACTTTTCCCTTCTTGAACGATTTCTCTGTGGCCTGCGATGCTGTTCAATAGCATTTTACCCGCAGTAGAACTTCTTTCAAAATTAGAGTCAAGCCTTGCAAACCTTACGGCTGCTTCATCAAGTAAGTTTATGTGATATTCTAAATCTTCTGGTTTTCTTCAAAAATCTTCACCAGAAGTAGAGTCCGTCTCAAGAAACTAGCTGCTCAACCATAAAAGCTACTCCTCGTTCACTCAGGTTGCATCATGAGACTGCGACACTTCAGTCACATCTTCAGGCTCCACCTCTGACTCTAGATCTCGCTGTTTCCATCACATCTCTATCACATCTCCCTGAAGTCTTGAGCCCCTCGAAGTCATCCATGAGGATTGGAATTCACTTCCCCAGACTCCGATTAATGTTGATATTTTGACCTCCCCATGAATGACAAATGTTCTTAATGGCTCTAGAATGGTGACTCCTTCCCAGAAGGGTTCCTGTTGACTTTTCCCAGGTCTGTCAGAGGGATCACTGTCTATGGCAGCTATGGCCTTACTGAATGTACTTCTTAAACAATAAGGCTTGAAAGTCTAACTTCTCTGCGACCCATGGGCTACAGAATGGATAAAAACAACAGTAGTCTCGCACGCATCTCCATCAGAGCTCCTGGGTGACCAGGGGCTTTGCCAAAGAGCAGTAAGATTTTGAAAGGAATGTGGTTTTTTTTCTGAGCAGTGGGTCTCAACAGTGGCTTAAAATATTCAGTAAACCATGTTGTAAACATAGATTCTGTCGTCCAGGCTGTATTGTTTCATTTATAGAGCTCAGGCAGCGTAGATTTAGCTCACTTTTTAAGGGCCCTAGGATTTCAAAAATGGTAAATAAGCATTGACTTCAAATCAGAGTCACCAGCTGCATTAGCCTCCAACTAGAGCATCGACCTGTCCTCTGAAGCTCTGAAGCCAGGTGTTGGTTTCTCCTCTCTAGCCACGAAGGTCCTAGGTGGCATCTTTTTCCAACAGAAGGCTGTTCATCTATATTAAAAATCAGTTGTTTAGAGCATCCACCTTCATTAGTAATCCGAGCTAGGTCTTCTGGATAACTTGCTGCAGCGTCTACATCAGCACCTGCTGCCTCACCTTGCACTCTTATGGAGACAGTTTCTTTCCTTAAACCTCACGAACCAACCTCTGCTAGCTTCCGACGTCTCTTCTGCAGCTTCCTCACAGTCTCCAGCCTTCACAGAACTGCACAGTTTCGGGCCTAGCTCTGGATTAAGCTGTGGCTTCAGGGAATGTTGTAGTTGGCGTGAGCTTCCAGCCAGACCACTAAAAACTTCCTGCACATCAGCAGGAAGGCTGCTTCGCTTTCTTATCGTTTGCATGTTCACTGGAAAATTCCTTTTCATTTCCTTCCAGAACTTTTTCCTTACAACTTGGCTAACCGTGGGTGCAAGAGGCTTAGTCAGCTTTCAGCTTGTCTCGGCTTGTGACAGGCCTTCCTCACTGAGTTTAACCATTTCCAGCTTTTGATTTAAAGTGAGAGATATACAATCCTTCCTCTTCCCCTCGAACACTTAGAGGCCACTGTAGGGCTACTAAGTCACTTAATTCATTGAGTATGAAAGGCACACTTCCTCTCTCTAAGGAATTAGCGAACCCTTGGAAGGACCCTGTCTCTAAAGTCCGCAAGGACCCAAGATATCAAAGCATCAGGCAATGCAAAAGAAAATTATTAACCCAGATTCAGGTTTTTAGAGGCTTTTCCTACCTTCTTGGGTGAGAGGAGATGATGACGCAAACTGAAACACAAGCGTAATTATACAGGGTTACATATTCGGTGCTCGGTGTCATTTTAATACATTTTCTTCTCAAACACAGATGGCAGAGAATGAAGTGAGAGGCATAGTTACATGCATCCATGTATATGCATATCTCGTCCTCCATAGCCATCCTCGTTTCTATACCACAGAGAGAAATGCTTCTAGAATTCAACTGTCCCCGTGAGGGTGTGACATCGGGATTAAGCGTGGTCCCAGGCTTCAAGCTGCCCAGCTTTGATTCCTGACCCGTGATACGCACAGGCTGAGTGACTTGGGCAAGTTACTTGACGTTTTGAAGTCTCAGTTTCCTCGTCTTTAATATGGGGCGTGATCATGATCTGCATCGATAGGTTTGCTGTGTGGATTAAATTAGTAGATACTTGTGCGTCCTGCAGAGGGTGCTGGGCGCATGGTAAGCAGACGATGGATTTAGATGCTACTATGATGGTGTGACAAGGACTGATATTATCGGGACGTCACCCAGTTCCCCATGACACCGTGACAGATAGTGATGGGGAGGGAAGGTTGTAAGTTATCCCACGAGGACTGCGAGAGAACACGTTTCAGAGTGACAGGTAAAGGCGGAAGAACAACGACGTGTGCTGGGGAAACCGCAGATAATCTGCCATAGCCAATGCCTGTGGGGAGAGAGAAGCAGAGAATTTTAAATTCAGGGGAGTTTGAAATCTAGTCGACCCTCATGACCCACGCATTTTGCATTTGGAAATTTTCCTGTTCACTAAAATGTAATCGTCACCCCTAAAATCAGTTTTCCTGGCGCTTTCGTAGCCACCTGCAGACAGGCACCGAGTGGCAAAAAGTTTGAGCTGCACCTGAGGTCGACAAGACGATGCTTTGGCTGTTTCTTTCGCGCTCAGATCGCAGCCAAGTGTCCTGTCCACAGTCCGACCAGGGCCACGGTTTTTGCGTTTTGCTCTTCGTGTTGGCGATTTTGCTGTTCAGTATGGTCCCCAGGCGTGGCGCCGAGGCCGGCGAGTGTTTGCGAGGGCCTCAGGCTGCGATGCGCCTTGTGGAAAAGTGTGTGTGGTAGGTGACCTTCACCCAGACGTGAGCGACAGTCCCACCGCCGTGAGGTCCATGTCAACGAATCGACAATGAGTATTAAATAAGGTTTATTAAACAGAGACACGTGTAAACTAGGTCTGCGGATCGGTTGGTTGATGAAAATCTTGAAACCAGAGGCTGGAAGGAACCTAACCCTGTATTTCTCCCGGAAAGTGATGGTTCAGGGCGTGTTGATTCGGGGTAACTACAGGCAAGAAGGAGGCTCGGGTGTCCTTTAATCGCTGGGGAGCTCTCGGGCCAGCCATGGAGAGGAGAACCCCAGGCTGTTCAGGCTCAGCAGTCTCCTAGTCGCATGTCCCGCGTGTCATCAGCAGGGAAGAGAGAGGCACGTGAGACACGGGAGACGAGGCATTTGGCACTGCCCGGGACGGTCGCGGGGGCTGTGTAGGCCCCACGGTGATCCGACTCGTTTATTTGAAAGCCAGAAGCTGCCTTGAAACGGTCTAAATACCACATCACTGCAATCGGAGACGTTTCATTCCGCCATCGGTTTTCAGTCTAAACCATTCTGCACAGGTGGGGACCCAGCCTGTGGTGGACGCGGTGTGCATTTCTGTGTCGTTCCCAACGGAAGGGACTTCCTCCTGAGGTTCGGTCTCCGAGAACGTGACGCAGGGCCTTGAAGCCCGAGCACAGCATCAGCGAGAACGCAGAAACCTCTGCGGCGAGGAGATTTTCACATCGACCTCGGGTCCATGGTGCTCGTCCCCGTTTGCAGCGAGGCGTCTGTGGAAGCCCCAGGTGGAAGCGGATTCTCTATAAAGCACGTCCCTTTTCCCCGTAGGAAAAAGAGTTGAAGATAGACCTCGTAACCAAAAAGAGGACAGCTCCTGGGTGTTTTTGTTTAACTGTCATTCCCTGAAATTCTCGAAGTTCCAGCTACACGATTCGGGAGGTCCCAATGCGGGCTGGGATGCCCTGGTGGGAAGCTCTGGCCACTCCTGGCCAGTCCACCCGGCCCCCGCTGACCCTTTCCACCTGGGGACAGTAAAGGGATTGCCGGTGACTGAGCCCCCTGCATGGTTCATTTGGATGAACTCAGGCTGATCTTGCCTTTTCTGGCTCGCTGACGCCGTGCCCTCGTCTGTTCTGGTCAGACACCCCTGTCCCCCTCATTTGAAGCGCAGCGAGGCCCTGGTCCTCATCTTTTCTCGTCTCGTTCCACGGGGTGTAGCTGTTGGCCAGACGCCAGTCCTCGTCACAGGAGCCGAGTTGGAATCAGCCAGCAGGTGGCACAAAAGCACAGCTGTTGGCTCCCGACCAGACCAGCTGAGCTTGGGACGGACCCGGGGAACCCTGGTGGTGACCTCGCAGTGGCGGTTTTTAGGCTGCAGAGAGAAGCTGTAGGGACAAGGCGGGCCTTAGGACTTCCTCGGGGTCTCAGCCTTCATCCAGGCCCTGCTCCGTGGGGTTTGCCGGCTGCGATGCGCCTCCCTCCAGCACCCACGTCTCCCGGCTCTCGCTCCCCTTACGCTTACGGGGCCCGATCTGCACGTCTCTTACTTTCTTCCATGACAGCGCAGGGCCGAATGCTCTGGAAAGGGGAAACCCGAATGAATAGCGGCCGCAGGCACAGCAGCGTGTCTGGGGGTTTTAAAAACATATGTGACCACTAGGTCGTGTGACAGGGTCAGGGGGACGCGGACCCAGCTGTCTGGGGGCGTCTGAGCAGGTGCCTGACATGTATTTCTCAGGGACATAGGATCTCGGAGACTCATTCTCAACTTTTTTGCTTGTTTAAGTTGCACGTTCGGTGGTGGTGTGCAGAGTGCATCCTGATGCCAGGTGGCCTGACCCCTCCAGGGTGGTTTTTCTTCAGGCCCTGCCCTCCTGGCTCCGGCACATAGCCAAGGACAGGAGCCAAGGGTCAGAGCGGTCCGGGAGGCTGCCCCTCGTCCCGCAGAGACGCGGGCAGCCTGCCGCTCCCTCCTGGACGGGCAGGTGAGCTCCGGCTCTTCACACGACCCGGGCCTGCAGCCCGTGGACCCTGCAGGCCTGGCCCAGGCGTTGCTGGCCCAGCGGCCCGGAGCACACACCACTCCTCCCGATTTGGTTCTGGGGCTGAGACTGCATCTTAGCCAAAGCCGTCTCTGCACGGGCAGAAAGGGGGCGAGCTGCCTTGAAGCAGACTCTGGCGGGGCCCGGAGGACCATCGGTGACTTTGCCTGCCCATGGGTGGGTGACCTGGGCAGAGAACTCACGGGGACACAGCTCCTGCCAGTGGGCTCTTCCCGCTGGGTCCTGAGGCCACGCCAGGCGCTTCCATCTCAGGCTGGCATCGTGTCACTTCCCAGTGAGACAGGAGACATCCAGAAGGCCCTCCGGGGACACTTTGGTCCCGCTGGGGTGGGGAAGGACAGGCAGGCCAGTGCCAGGCAGCTGCAGGGACGGCCGACCCCCCTTGTCACCCCGCCCCGTGCTCTGCGACCTGCCTCTTGCCTGGGTCGGCAACCTTACATGGGTGACATGCTGTTCCCAGCCACCTGACCTGGCTTGAGGTGCGGGGGACCCAGAGGATAACCTCCCTTCAGGCCCAGCCCATGAAGACCTGGCGCAAAGCACAGCCCCCTTCACTCCCCACCCCGAGGGACACGTGAATACGCGTCCTTTTGGCAGGCTTGGGTATTTTTAAAGGACCTGTGTTAAAGGACAGCTTTTAAAAACACACGTCCGCGGCTCATCGCCGTGACAGCATTTGAGCTTTGTTCTCCACTTGTGTGTGTGTGTGTTTTACTGGAAGTAACGTTACCTCTAGGCAGAATGTCTCGGGGGCAGCGATGTAAAGGGCAGGCGGCTCTGCCCCCTGTTCCCCCCACCCCTGTCCAGCTCAGCTCCCACTGTTTGGCCCCGGGAGGGACAGTGTCGTCCCCCTCCCGTTAGAGACAAGCTTGCTTTCCTGTCACCAGGGGGAGCTCCTCACAAAGGCGTGACTCTCCAGGCTGACGACGTTTTTATCTAGAAAGAGCTGCTCTGACGTGCTCGAGGGCATGGGGTGCTCAGTGGGGTAATGTTAGAGAGAGGCTCGTGTGGAACCTCCCACCTCCCACAAGAGCTCCGTCCTGTCCCAAACATAGCCGTGGCAGAGGACCATGCTGGCTCTTCTGGGGTGTTAGCAGGAGGGCGAGGACGTGGCCAGTTCAGAGACCCCAGCCGCCGTCCCCTGCTCACTGGCGACAGCCATTCAGCAGCCCCACGTGAAGCGGACAAGGCTCTGTCTCTATCCTCTTTCTCGAGATTCTTTTTCTCTTCCTTTCCCCGACGTGGTCCCCACTTGGCCCCGCGTCTCCCAGCTCTCCATCTGGCGTGACGTGACCTGGAGGGGGAGAGGCGCTGCCGGCGAGACGTCCAGGCCGGCTCCGCGGCTGCGATGTCCCGCTTGCCCGCCGGGATCCGACTTGGGGGCGTGGGATTCTAAATCTGGGCATGGCATTTCGTATGTGTAGGATGACTGTCAAACCCTCTCCAGCGGGAAGGGACGGGAAGCAGTTGGAGAATCCCGCGGTTATGTAAGCCCTGGCCCGAGAGCGCCATCTCGGCACGCTGCCCGCACTTGCTCATTTAAAGCAGGAGGGACGGGGCGAATTCTCTAGAAACTCCTGCAATCGTACGGACTTTCTGGTGACAAGGACGCACGCGCTCCTGAGATGGTCCTGGAGACGAGCTCGTTAGAGAAGGGCGGGCATTTGTGAGCTCTTGGCCCCTCTGTCATGCGGGCTCCTCCTCTCTGAATGTTTACCAAACCCAACCTGCTGCGAATATGGGACGTTTATGGGCCTGTCGGGTCGGCACCGGTTTCACATCAATAAGGAAGCAGCAGGAAGGGCAGCCCGCTGGGGGCTCCTCGGGACCAGCCCAGCAGCTCCCACGGGCCATCTCGGTTCATCCCTCCGGGGCTCAGAGACCACGATTCCTCTGTCGGGGATGAAGAAGGTCGGGCCTTTCAGTTTTTAAGAAAGTGAACACCTGCCCGGGGGTGTTGGCCGCTTTATGTCTGCGAGACAAGTAACCCTCGCAGACTCGATGTCGCTTCTTGGGCTGTCTAGGCCAAGGTGCGGATGGCAGTGGGAGCTTGTGCTGACGCAGGCGCCACATGTGGCGTGTCTTGGTGTCTGTCCTTCTGGCCTCCAGAGGTCCCCTGGGTGTGCAAGGCTGGGACACACCCCACTCCCATGCCGTCCTGCCAGGGCTGAGGAACGCACCAGAGGCTGTGGCCAGGGCCTCTTCCTTCTCAGGATGATGTCAGCGTGAACGAAGACCACACACCCACCATCTGTTTGCTTTTGGAGGGGACGGGGATGGGCCATCAACTTGGCCAACTCTAAGATCAGACCCAGGGGGAGCGACGTCATATCCTCGTCTGGAGGACGGCTTGCTCGATCCTGAAACTTTGAAGAGGGGACATTGTGAAGAAGCAAAGCAGAGACGCAGGAAACCACCAGGAGACCCCCATAACCTTGTCCCCCGCTGGCAAACACAGCCGCTGTCTAGCACATCTCCCTCCTCGACTGCTTGTTCTACGAACTCTGCTCTTTCCGTAGTTGAGATAACATGTTCGGCTTCCTGTCGTTTCCGTGTCATCCGTCAACCCTGCTCACACCCTGTGTTGTGCCCGGATGGCGTTTCATTAAGCGATCGAACCATTATTTATTTAGGCGTTTTCCTGTGTCCTAAGGATTTTAAGAATATGTATATATCTCAGGAAATGATTCAGTGCACATATTGTGCATAATTATTTGTCCCCGTTTAGGATGATTTCCTTAATGGAGATTATTAAAACATAAGGACATTTTTAAAACTCTCATTTATAGTTTTGTTTATTTGTACTTTCTATTTTAGAATTTTCTTTCCTTCTTTCCATGAAGTGGGTTATTATCTGTGTTCTTTCTAACTACCCTTTTTAAATTCTTGTGTGTGTGTTTTTTTAAAACTAACTATTCTAATCCTGAGAGCAGGACATACCTATTGAGAATTCAGAAATAACAGACAACCAAAATGGTTTAGATATAAGTCGGCCACATTCCCTCGTATGTACATAAAACATTGTTAAGATGTCGGTACTTATCCTTCCAGGTTGTTTCTACTGGTTTGTGATGGACTCGAACACGTTTAGAGGTTCCAGCAAAAGCAGGTTGGTTTGGATGAATGTTTTGGTCTGGCTTTGCTACATTTTTATCCTCCAGGGAGGACGTCTTCCCTGGCTATTTTCGGTTTGTTACCTTCACAGTGCAGAACAGTTCATAAGGACCCATCAACAGGTGTCTGCAGTTATAATACTAGTGCCTAGAGTCAGACCACCCGGATAGCCAGAGAAGACGCCCCAGTCTCTGTGTCCCCACGTCTTTGTCCTCTGAACCACACACACAGAGAGTCTAGCTGTAGGCGAAAGGTCTGAACAGGGACCCAGATCTGCACCCCCGAAACAGATGCAGTTCAAGCACGGACGAGAAAATTACCTGCTCGAACGAAAGAAACACTGCTCATTGGAAACCAGTAACAGAGTCCCGAATCCCCACTACTTACCACGTGTCGTGCCTGGAATACCCTGCCAACTTCCCTAAGATACGAAGGAGGAGGACACAGTCCATTAAGTCAACTCCGAGATGAACCAAATGTTAAGACCAACAGACGAGGAGTTTCAAACGACCGTGAAAACTATCCGCAGTGAAACGAGGCAAACCAGGCTTTTAGTGAATGAGATCTTAGCAAGAAAAATTAGGAGTCTCGGGAGAGAAATGAAAACAATACAAAAACAAATGGAAATTCAAGAAATGAAAAACACAATTCCTGAAATTCCCAGTACGCAATAAATCTTTTAGAAATGAAAATAGATATTATCATGTTTCCACGTAAGAACAAAGGCGAGGAATGCTGCTCTTCTGTGATTACATTTTTCCTAATGAACTAGTAGAGTGGGCAGTTCTGTTTATCTTTTCATCTTCTAAACCAGGGGTCCCCAAGCCCCGGTACTGGTCCGTGGCCTGGTAGTAACTGGGCCACACAGCAGGAGGAGAGTGGCTGGGGAGCGAGTGAAGCTTCATCTGTATCTGTGGCTACTCCCCAGCGCGAGCATCCCCACCTCAGCTCCGCCTCAGATCATCGGGCATTAGATTCTCATAGGAGCACCGGTCCCTGGTACCAAAGAGGTTGGGGACCGCTGTTCTAAATCCTATTCTCCTTAGCCTCAGGGAGAACAAATGTTCTGGAATGGAAATAGTGAAGTGAGGAAGTTGGGAAGGTTTGGGGCCTATAGCACAATCCCTCGACTTTCCCTCTCTTCTGCGCTGCTTCTGTGGTGTGTGTCCTCCCTTCCAGTCTGTTCCCATAAGGCAAATTCCCGCTCATCTTCTCATTTATCTCCCTCCTAACGGGCCCTGAATAATAGCAGGTCGGCCTCTAGGTCTTCCTTATCTCTTTCCCTAATAGGAATCGAATGAATGTGTGCTGAGTGAATGAAGAAAGCTCTGGGGTCCCTTGATCCTTGTTGTTATCCCTCAGCCTTTTTCTCACAGTTGTCCTGTCTTCAGTGCACATGTTTTAGGTGGTTTACAAGAACTCATGTAAATTGCTGAATCCATATCATTTACTGTGCGCACTGGCAGAATGTGTGCCATTTTGCTTTATAATCAGGCTTTATTTTCGTACAACATATTTAATCACCGTAAAAATTCAAGTATCCATCACCCTAAATAGACCTGTCTTTCCTTTCCCTGGCCCCCTCCAGCCCCCGTGTCGTGTCTTCTATAACGTCCGCAGCTTTAGTTCCTTTATTAGTCCTTTAGGGCAGTTTTTTGGTTCCTGTTCCTAAAATATTCCCCTTTAAAACCGTGCCGTAAAAGCGTGCCTGCACGTTGACCTCTTTTACCTCACACATCTCGGTCCTTGCGTTTTAAATCTAGCTTCCAAGTGTTAGTGCTTTTTGACTTTTTTTGTAGAGTTTTGTAAAAAGCAAAACAAAAAGAGTAGCAGAGGTCTGAGCCCTCTTTATGGATGACCAGTCCCAGGGGAGAAAGAAGAGCTAGGAACTTCTCATCCACTTAACGGTCCTGTGTCTGGGCCTCTCCCGAGTGTCTGACGTGCTTTCCTCAGTCACTCTCCAGGACTAGCTCGTAAAATAGATGGTTTGCCCCTAATTTATATCTGGAAATCTTGAGGTGAGCTAACCTGCCCAGGGTCTCACAGGTGGCAATAGGAAGCGACACAGGACTCGGTGATAACTTTGTCTCATATCCAGGCCCCTGTTGTTGGGCATGAAGCCACCCTGCCTCTCTCTGACAGAAGGTCAAGAGAGCTCAGGGACGCGAACGAGGCGCAGGAGCCATGTAGCCTCCTGTGGAAGAGCAACAACTGGGAACTTTTCTCCCTGTGAAATCCCACGACGGACCTCATCTGTTCCTCCCGGTGGCCTGGGCTGTCGGGCTGCCTCTCCCTCTCCCACTCTCAAGGAAGGGCACGCGGGGGTGCGAGTGGGTAGCAGTGGGATTGTGATCTGAATGTACCCGACGGCCCTGGCGTGTGTAAGACACACCATGCGGGAGCACAAGGCCACCACGTGGAACTGCCCGGGCGCAGGTGCGCGACCTTCCTGCGCCGTGCTGGTCGCCTCACCTGCCACCTGGGGGCAGCATCTTCCCACGGTTCCCGCACCTGGGCCGCGCTGTCAGCCATCCGCGCTCACCCCAAACCCTGCACCTCCGCACCTCTTAGCCTCCAGGGTGGTGACCCACTCTTAATTGGGCAAAGTGAATGCAAACCAGCTGTTTTTTGTCTTTGTTTTGTTTTGTTTTGTTTCTGTTTTTGTTGTTTTTTTTTGTTTTGTTTTGTTTGTTTTGTTTTGTTTTTGAGGAAGGCGGTCAGAGAGAGGACATACACCTTCTGCGTACACCAGCATCCACGTTAAAACACCTGGTTCTTTCCATGAACGGATGTGTTGCGTGTGCTTAGTTCCTTCTGCTACCCAAAGTTCTCATCTGCTTTGCCAGGGCTTTTCAATCTCTGAAGCGTTTGCTTAGGAAAGTGAGGTTTAATCTGTGGCCGCGACACACGCTGGTCACTGCCCTGGATATCACTGACTTTATATATATAATTGACTTTATGTATATTTATATATATTTCCCAGTTTAGTTTCATATAAGTCGACCTGTTGTCTCTGTGACTAAGTTTGCATTCCTGTCAAAAGCCCTGGCCGATGCCGGGAGTTTCCAAGAAAATAAAATCTGGGAACACAGAAGGAGCTCCCTCGGGTAGCGACAGGTTATTTGAGCTGTGAAGAGTGACTTGGGAGTCACCTGCAGGGGCGGCAGCCTTGTGGAACATGCACCCCAAAGGGACAAGGACGAGGACAAAGGGACGAGGAGTTGACCCTTGCTTAGGCAGGCTCTCTGAGCCCCTGGGCCTGGTCATAGTTTGCCATCTGACAGTTCCCATCTGCCACTTATTCCCATTTTGAGTTCGAGCAGTTGTGGCTCCTGGAATTATGGATTCTGGAGACACCCCCAGGCCTCATTATTACTATTTTTTTGTTGCTATGAAATTGACAGGACATAAAATTAACCAAAGTAAATCATTCATTTGGTATAATCACAAAATTGGACCCCCACCCCTCTCCGTCTAGCTCCAAAAATCATTCTTTTTGTTTTTAACGCTTTATTTTGATAGAATTTTGAGCTTTGGGAAGAGCTATGGGGATAGTACAAGGAGCCCAGCTGCAGGACCTTCAGCTGGGGCCACTATGACTGTACCTTTTGCCCGATCCGCTCACCACTGTGCTCCTCCTGCATGTGTATTATATAGCATACAGGGCATGTGTTATACGAAACATGTGCATTATATACGCAAACACAAAGTGTATGTACGCACACTTCCCCCTTGAGCCACAGGAGGGCACGTTGGAGAGAGACACTGTGTCTCTTTCCCACTAAACACTGTCATATGTGTTTTCTAATAAGGGCGCATAGTACAATTACCCAAATCCGAAACATTGCTCTTCCCCTCCCACCGGCTGTGTTTGATGTGCCCACCTCAAAAGCTACCCAGCCTTCCCCCCTCCCCTCTCTCTCCCCCTCCCTCTCTCCTATCCCCCACACCAACCTTTGTCTCTTTTCTGACATTTTAAGTGCTGTCTCTCTCCTCCTTCCTCTCTTTTTTCCCTCCCACTCCCTCTCTTCTTTTCCCATACCACCCTTCTCTCCTCACCCCCCGTTCATCTTTGGAACCCCCTCTCCTCTTGGTGTCTGCCATCCTCAATTGTTTTTCTTTTCTTTTAGAACAATAGGCTCTAAATTTTGATTGCGCCCAGGAGGTGTCGTTTCATAGTGAAAAACTGCGGGAGTCGTGACCGTGTTTGTGGCTTATCGAGGAAAAGAGGCCGCAGGCGCTCGTGCCCACGGGGTGACTGAAAGGTGACGGCTCCGAGTCCCCGGGGGACGCGAGTATGTGGCGGGACAGCCGGATTCCGTTTTTGTCGCCGTCGGCCTCTCTTCGCTGTGTCGCTGTGTGATGACAGCGGGTCAGCCACAGACCGTAAAGCGGGTGCCGTTCAATGAGCAATGTCACGAACTGATGCCTGGAGTGTGGCTTCCCGGGGACCCCGTGGGCAGGGGCTACGGCTGCACGTCTAGCCAGGAGTGACATTTAAACTCAGTCGCCTGATGCCGGCTTCTGAGCGCTCCGACGCGCATCCCCAGACAGCTGCTCCGTCCAGATGGCTGATGAGATCCGAAGCTTCAGGCTGGCGTGTCTGGGGGTCCAGGGGCAAGCTGGCCCGTTTCTCTCCAGAAAGCAGAAGGCGCTTTAATTTATTTTCCAGCCGAAGCTTGCGGGGTTCCATTCCGGGTGATTAAATTAGACTTTGAAATGGATTTCCCCAAACCCCGGACACCTCGGTCAGAGCTTCATAGCGTGAAGGGAGTGGGTTTGCCTCCCACGATGAGTTTCTCCACGAATTCAGTCCTTCTCATGGGAGCTGACCGTTAGGCCTGTTCGTAGAAAAAAGGGAGGTAGGGCTGCTGCTGAGCGTGGAGACCACTCATTCTCCTGAGATGCATAACGTCAGTTGAGCTAGAATGGGGTGGGGGGCCAGACAGAAGATGTAACACCCAGTCCTGAGTCCAGCAAGGTGGTTCAGACAGACTCGGCTGAGGTCAGACCGTCCCCCGACAGTCACTAAGGTATTATTCGGGACACAGACCAGGCGATGTCAGTCCCGCCAGAAGGTGAGCAGGCGTGGCCATGCCAGCAGTTGGTAGTTCTTGGAATTCCTGGAATCTGAGGAAGGCACCGCTGTCGGGGTTCGTCGTCGTCCAGCCTCACGAAAGCCAGCAGAGCAGGTGCGGTGTGTGCGGCACAGTCGGGCCTGGTGGGGGCAGGGGGAGTCTGAGAGGAGCCCCAAGGAGAACGAGGGAGAGAGGGGCCCCTGTTAAAGGAAAGCATGTCTTGTCTTTTCTCTACATAAGCTTTGGGCTGACATTAAAGGAGGCGTCCACCTGTGCAGAGAGGAGAGCATCAGACAGAGGTGCAGCCGGGGTCGTCCCGGACCTCCTCGCAGTCCACTGGTTGAATCACTCACCCGGCAACGACAGGGCTGGCAGCCATCTGAGCTTTTGCAATGTAGCTTCACTGCCTGCTCTGAAATGGGTTCTCTGATAATCGGCCTCGTGCAGAAGCAAAGGCAGGTTTGAAATAACACGTTCAAAAGCAAATCAGTCCCCCATTCTGTTCTTCCCTCCATCGAAGGCGACTCTCGAGGCTTGGACTCGGTGCCCTCAGTGGTCTCTTTCCTTAAACCCTCAGATGGCGACATGGGGCTCACGGGTTGGAGACAAGAAGGGGTGGATATTGTCCATGCGCCCGTGCTGGCCAGGTCTGAGGACAGAGAGTATGACTGTAGCCGGTAGATCTCATTTCAAAGAGGGTCTCTCTAGAGCTAAGCAAGTTCCCTTAAATCCCAGAAAGGCAGAGACGAGGTAATTCTTCAGCACATTTTATCAGACAATGCACCCTAAGATGCAAGAACCGCTATTGCCCGCGTCATCAGAGGGGAGAGCCAAGTCTCGTGAAGGCCGTTTACTACAGCAGCGGGTGGTCTGCATGTTTCCACCCAATTTTCTCATAGTTTCAGGATCTAGGCCCCCTGCTGTCCTCCACGCCTCACCCAGCAGAAAACCTCCTCTGCCGGCAGCTTGTCGAGATGAGTGAAAGCCAGGGGTGGGAGAGGTGGGCTCCACGCAGAGAGTCAGGGGAGGCCTCCGTGTGCTGTGTCAGGTGTGGGAGCGTGTGTGCTCGCAGAGAAGCTGTTCACTTGTCTCCCACGGTGTAGCTGAGATGGTGATCGTGCTCTCGGCACAGCATGTATGGGCCCTGGCTAGATGGCCTTTGGGCAGTGGAGTTCCTGGTCTTGCTGGTGATCTACACCCCCCACCCCCCAAGTTATCTGGCCTCTGTAGACTCTACTAGCCTAATCAGGGCTGTGAGTACCTGACAGTGGACCGGCTCATCAATTGACACCAACATCCCCCCAATTATATCTTTTCTTACCTTGTCTGATGACGTCTGTGAAAGGGTAGGAAGAATAGTTAACTGCTTTTGGTGTTGTGGTATTTTAGATAGGGGTGTGGAGAGCAAATGAAATGAGGGATGGATCCACTGAAATGTCTCAGTTAGCCTCACTTGTGTTCAAAGAAATACTGAGAAAACATTTCCATACTGAGAGTAAGTTTCCTTTCCGAAATAACCCGAGTGCTTCAGAGGAGAGGAGGATTTCAATATGAAAGGCTTTTTATTTATTTTTTTTTTTAAGATGAAAACATAGGCAATTCTCAATTCTCAAAACTTCACAGGAGTTTAAAAGAGAGGAGGAATAGGAACGAAGTTGACAAGAGAAGCCAACTGAAACTAAAACTGTTTGCATGGAAGTGATTTTCCTTTGCTTCTAGAAATCGTACTCACTCTGAATCCTGGAAACTCAGCTCCATCTTCCAGAAATGTCTCCCAGGTTGGCCTGTAAGGGAGGCTCTTTGCATGTCTGGCTTCTGTCGTGGTTCAGTGATTTGTATCTGCTAGATGGTGAAATGACAAGTCTAAATGACAAGTCTTTATTTTAAAAATATAGTCACTCAAACATTTAATAGGTAATAATGCAAGATTCAACAGATACAAAAGGTAAAAAATGGTGAAAAGTGGTCCTTTTACCTCTTTTTCTTTCCCCAGAGACAAACACTCTTCCCAATTTCTTTGTTTTTAGTCCTTGGTTTGAGTCCGATTGTGTTTAGAAGCAGATGCAGTGTAAGTAGCTTTTATCCTAAATGGACTTTACTGGTTCTCATCAGTTTAAATGTATTAGAAGAGAAAATAAGGCCTGGTTATAGCAATAAACTAATATTTATCTATTATTTAGCTAATGAGTTTACCTAGAAATCTCCTACATCAACTTCTTGCTGCTGTATCTGAATTTATATTCCCATATTTCATTGTCCAAGATGGTACTGATGATAGACACGTTTCATGTGCAAATGAAAATGAAAGAGAAAAACTTAGCCAGTTAACCTAATGCTTCCTGTTATTAAGTATATTTATTACGAGAGCTCTGCGAGACTTAGCAGCACATGGATGCTTATCCTTAACACTCTTGTAAACACACACAGAGAAAATACTAGTGGAGTAAGTGAGGGGAGTCCCGTTCCTGAAACGTCTACTCGTGTATCACTTTTACCTCAACTCTTCGTCGTCTGTATTTTTCTGCATAGTTTACCCTGTGTGTGTACTCGAGAGCATTGGTGACGTTTTTAAAAGCATCTGAAAAAGAATTAAAAGCCACTGGTGCCGAGCTCTTAAGCCACCGTCCTTCTGTGATTTTGTAGGGTTAACACAATTCTGGCAAACACTAGGCTGGGCATATAGTGGTTGGCCCCCAAGTCCCCTCCCACCCACCACTCCCCACATTCATTCTGCACTTGGAGTTAAAAACTGTCTCCGAGTTTTTATTCCAGACCCCCATACCCATCCTGCTGGTGTGGTGCTGACGTTTTCAATATGCACATAGGCCCATGCGAAGAAAGCTACTGCCGTCTGGTTGAGGACAGTTGAAGGATGCCATTGATTGTAAAACTCTGCCCAAATTTAGAACGGTTCAAATATGGGGGGAAAAAGTATATCTTAGAATCAATGAAAGGTGTTA
Organism: Cynopterus sphinx; assembly: GCA_030015415.1. NCBI lineage: Eukaryota > Metazoa > Chordata > Mammalia > Chiroptera > Pteropodidae > Cynopterus > Cynopterus sphinx. The sequence goes on from CM057391.1 coordinate 4,286,518, forward strand.
CTATTAATTCTGAATCTTACTAATTAAACATAGAATTCCTAGTGTGTTTAACCTTTCAGGTGAGAATTATCTCTAGATTGTGGACTTTTGCAGGGCTCACAAGTCAAAATCATAAGCTTTGAGATTTTGAAATGTCTTAGATTTGTAGGTGTGAGCCCCCTTTTGTGTGTGCTCACCAATATGGACATATATGTCTTTTCAAAGCATCTGAAGTGAGTCAGCGGGAATATTTAAGTGTGTGGTTAAAACTTTTTTTTTTCCTGAAGACTCAGATATTTGATTTGCTCTAAGAAATCCAGAAGTGAGATTCAAGGACGATCGTCTAATGAAAAAAAGGAAAAGCAATTTGAAAAATCTATACTTGCAATCCAACCTGGCTCAAGTCAGAGTGATTTTAAAATTTTTTTTTGAAATATGTAGTATTATAGTCAATAGGTTGCTAAGAAAAATGATGCAAAATTATGTGAGCAAATGAAGCGAAAAAGCAGAGCAGTGCATCCTTCCAGTGTCAAAGTGCAGCCTTAACAACATGTCTGACCAAGGATTATTTAATTCTCCAGGCGTTGAATTGCATTTGACTCGGTTGTTTACTGTTCTCGGAGCCTGGACACTGGGAAACAGTATGTCAAAGTGTAGATTTTTAGCGAGTAGCCCCGTCTGGTAGGGTAACTGCCCCCCAAATGTTGCAATGCTCTGTGGGACGTTCAGCAGCGGCTTATGTAACTTCGGGATTTTATGCTAAATTCTTTTTGCCATCGCTGTAAACACCTGCCCCCTCACATGCTCTTTGAACCAGCTTTGCCATCCTACTGGTTTCCTCCTTATAGAGCTGAATACATCCTGACATGTTTATTCGGCAGCGTTCTATCTTCTATGAGTCAGGTGTTTTAAATTTTTGAATATTTTACTTTGTCAAGATGTCAATCTCTCGAGTGAAACAGAACTGTCACCCGTCGTTATGGTGTGTAGCTGGAGACTGACAGGTGTGCTCCGGGGTGGGTCACAGTGGCCCGAGAGCATGGTAATGCGTGTTGGCCAGGTTCAAAGGCGGTTTGCTGAGGCCGTGCAGGGGTCAGCCTCTATCCGGTGATTCCAAGGTGGTCAGCAAATGATTCTACTCACGTGGGCGAAAAGTTTCAGGAGTCAGGGCTGGGCTCGTGTGAGGAATCGTGGGGTTCCAGGCAGAGCCAGGATTGTGCCCAGAGCCATGAGAGCCATTTCAGGAGGACAGCCTGGGGGTGCAGGGGTGCCTCATGGGTGCAGGTGTTTGTATTTCCTCCTTTGGTGCCAGGAGTGGGCTTTCTCCAAGCTCTTAACCGTGCACGTCAAGGTTCCCTGGGGTTAATGCCTCTGTCCTTCAGGGAGTATCAGGCATTACATTTACCTAGTTCAGGTTACCCTGTTATTCTTCCCCTCCCCCTCCCCTTCCATCGCTCCCACTTTCCTTCCTCCCCCTTTTCCTCTCTGCCTCTGTATCCATGAACAAACGCTCCCTGAATGGACATCATGTGGAAGAGAACATCCCTTTTAACTGAGATATATAGGTATTTGATTATTTCAAGGCTTTCTGTAATGCCCTAGTGGCAGCCTTCTCAGTCGATGTCAATCAACAGAACACACGAATCGGTGGAGAAGAATGTTGTATGTATTTGAACATGGCATCGATCGCCTTATCTAGCATACCGGAGCCATCTTCCTGAGATGGTTACTAAAGCATTTCATATTCGAAGTGGTTGAGGGTCACTGATTCTGAATGGACAGGACATTCGAAGTGCAGCGGTGCCTGGGAGTCAGGTAGAGTGTTGCTGGGTGTGTAAATGAGTGAGGGATGAGAAATGCTATTGAGTCATCTCTGCCAGAAATCCTTATAGATAGAACAAGTTACTCTCTGCGTGTCAGGATAAAGGAGGGGATCCTTTATGTCCCAGGGCCTGTGCCTGGCAGAGCAGGCACATTAAGCAAACACCTTGCAATGGCCTCGGAACCTGAGATTGCACCTGGTTCCAAGAATTGTGATCAGACGGGACCTCTTTCTGGTCTCTTCTGCTTAAATGACACCCTTCCACCCCACACTGTAGGATCCAAGCCATCTACCTGCCCGCACGGGACTTACCTGGGCAGGAGAAGAGGAAGCTTTCTGCTCAGAGTGTGTCCTTCTGGCACAGCTGGGATGGTGACCTGCAGAAAGGGCTTCAGCAAAGACTCAAAGCGGGTCTGCGATGAGAATCCAAACAGTTTCTCATGCTTTCCCATGGGATGATCTCGATTTCCTTGTGAGAGAATGGGGGCATACCTCTAATAAAAAAAAAATCAGTGAAAATCAGTTCGTCTTTTTTAGGGAAAATATGGACAGATGGAAAAATAACTGCCCACTTTCCCGCCACCACTAATAATTACTATTAATCCATGGGTAAGTTTCTTTCCAGTTTTAAAAAAACTCATAAGTATATGCTAAGTCTGTATCTCGATGTTGCTAATGCAGATATGCTGTGTGCAATAAGGACATAGGAGAGTATCTATAGAAAATATACGTTGCCTAGGGATAGAGGCTACTCTAGAAATTCTATATAGAACAGTATATTTTATATTCTTTTTCGCTTTTGATAGCTAAGGGCTCTGTGATAGCTCACGGCTGTGTGGTGTTCCGTCGAGGGATGCTTCGTTGTGTCGTGAGCAGACTCTTTCCTTAGAACAGTGGTTAAGAACGGGAGCCTGGCTGTGTGAACACGGGCAGGACGCTTGTCCTCTCTGTGCCTCCATTTCTTCACCTTTAACATAGGCCTGAGAACCCCACATATCGTGTCGTGGGAGAGACCACGGCCTCCTCATTGGAAGGGTGGATGTTACCATTGACATGAGCTGCATGGACAGGAGAAAGGAGAGAGCACCTGCCGGTGACAGGCCAGGTCCCTAAGGCGCCCAGACAGTGGGTGGCTTTTCTGTCTGAACATTTCAGAGGCCACTGAAAGGCTCAGCAGGACAGAAGCCAGGAGGCCACCCAGCCAGTGTGATGGCTGCGGCGAATCCTCCTTTCTGTGTGACCTTTGGGACGCAGAACCTGTCCCGTTATCCTTTGGGAATCTTTAGTCGTTACAGTATTTGTCCAGGGAGGTGAAACATTCAACATTTACAGAGCGGTCACCACGCTGGGTCACAGATTCTTCTTTGGATTTAAAGTTAAAAAATTAATTTTAAAATCTAAAAAGAAATAACCTTTTAAATTCACGACTATACAAAAATAAGCAGTGGCCCCGGGGCGCTGGTACTCTCTGACTGAGAACGGTCCTTGGCATCCAGTACACGCTGGGTGTGTCAGCTGCCACTCTCATCGCTGTCACCACCTTCTCTGCACCAGGCCCTGGGGCAGGCGGGGTGCTGGGGCAGCCCCCGTCCCCCCTCGAACCCGCTGCAAGTTCATGTGTGACAGCTGCAGCTTGCTCAGCTCCTAGCTCCATCACATGAGAGGTGTGTCTCCCAGGCTGGTGGCGGTCCCCTTACCGGAGGATGAGAAAGCTGCATGGAATGCAATGCAGGCCTCAGAGGGAAGGGGATGGGTTTCCTGCTTGGTGGGCCCGGTCTGAGTAATCTCCAGTGACAACAGCACATTTCTGTGTCCTTTGGTGGAACTTTTAGTCTCTGTCCTTCCTAGAGATGGATGAGAAAAGGAGAAGGAGCAGCCACTGTGGGTGCCTGGGGCTCCATCACCTCCTGTTTTAAAGTCACAAGATGTAGGAGAAAAGGGGGTTTTAGCAGTGGGTAAAAAAAAAAAAGAAAAAGAAAAAAAGGAGCTGGGGTTAGGGGAGGGGAGGGGAGGTGCTAGCATGAGCCACCGTGCCTGGGTGACTCAGAATCCTGGACGTGCTCGGCTCAGTAGAAAAACAGCAAATATCTTTATAATCTCGACAGCATTCTTCTATCATTCACGAAGGCTTATTTTAAACCATAACCGGCTTCGTTGTAAAGGGAGCTTATTCTCAAGGCATTTTTTAATTGAGTCTTTATGGCAGTTCTTTGTGCTGGCTGTTGCAGCGCCGCACCAGACTCACAGTGCTCCAGCTCACCCTGTCACTCGGGAGGTCTCGGCTCTGCTCCCAGATAACGACGTGAGGGCGAGCCCAGATGCTCAGGAATAATACACGTGGCAGTACATGGCCTTTTCTGACCTTTTAAGAGGAATTGTTCAAAGGACATCAGTTTTTAGCTAAGAAAATTCACCTTAACGGCAGAGGTTTAGTGTGAGATCTTCCATCGTGTGCACATGTAAGGTTATTTATGGGTGTGTGTGCATGCGTGTGTGCACGTGTGTGTGCGTGCATGTGTGCACGTGCATACTTCAAAACTGTATCATTAAGGCTCTTAACTCCCTTCTGAGACAGAGGCTTCTAGATAGCAAGTACGATTTTGCTTTAAACTCATCTTTGGATGAAATTTGTTGCGTCTGCCCTGCACCGTAGCAGACCCCCAAATTATTTGATGAGCCGAGGCATGAACCAGGGGCTGCAAGGCGCCTGGAGGTCATCTGCACCAGGCCTCCACCCTTTAGTTCTCTGGACCCTGGTCCTGCTGTGCACCAGTGCTTGCCTCAGCGTTTCTAAACACGGGGACTTCTCTGATAATCCTGTTTTCTGCAGTTTAAGAGAAAAATGTTAATCCCTCAGCTGCCTGAAGACAGTGGTTGCAGAGCCCCCTACTCCCCTCTCAGCTCGCTGCCACACCCCACGCACCATCTCAACTGTTGGTTTTATGACTTTTCCGGCATACCTCTCTGTTCAGGTATTTCTGCTTCTTCCCGGCTCCCTTTTTGTGCACGATTTTCTGCGTGTCGGGGGCCGGCTCTCATTGTGACCCCAACACTGTGAGCTGCGTCTGGACGTGGCCCAGTCAGTGGACCCTCCTCCATCCTTCTTGTGCTCCTCTTAGGGAAACATTGTCACCAGCACCAGCTCTTCGTTCATAACAGCGCGAAGGGCCGTGGCCTCGCCGAGGCGGCAGATCATTCTCAGGGAGGGGGTGCCCTTGGTGACAGTGGGGTGGTCTCAGAGCTGAGGTGAATCAGAAGTGTGACCCCAAAACTCACTCGTGGGATTGCTAATCAAGGGAAAACAGAGCCTGGTCAAAGGCCACCAGCAGCAGGTGGGAGAACAGAGTGAGAGAAACCGGCAGCAGGTCCGGCCTGGCAAAGAGAGGGCAGTGGGGAGTTAGGCGGGTTAGACTCTGTTGACCTGAACCCTTCCTGTCTTTCTGGATGTTTCTTTCATGCCGCTCTCGTGGGCTTTCCCTAAAAGAATCAAATTTTAAGGATGAGGACCTGGGCGCTCATGAATTACTCACGAGCCAGGTTTTCCTTACTCTGGCGATAGGTTCGACGAGAGAGTGGTGGGCTCCTGTCAGCTCAGCTTGTTCAAACGAGAGCCACATTTCAGTAAAAGTCACCGCCCAACCAGACGCTTGGGACAGGAACTCAGGTTCCACGCCACCAGCTGCTGAGCGGCGAGTCTTAACACGCTCTGTGTTGCGTGTCTGTGGCTTTGGATCAGCGGTTTCTCCAGCTGCGGCTCAGAGACCGTCGGCAGCGTCTGGAAACTCGTTTCAAAGCAAATTCTGTGGCCTCAGCCCAGATCTGCTGAGTCAGACAGTCTGGAATGGGGTTGGTTGTCGGCTCCGGAATTTCTCATTCACTGCTTTGGGGTTCAGCCTGGACGTCAGGATTTGTCAGGGCTCCCCCGGGGAGCTGCAGGTGCACCCAGGGTTGATGACTGCTGGTGTAGGGAGCCTGGGTGGAGAGGTGGGGAGTGGAAGGCGTGTGTGTCGATTCACAGAGCTCCCCAGTGACCTGCCCACCCCTGGAGGACATGACCTTACACTGCCAGCCTCAGGAAATACCCTTGATAGGGCTCTTCGCAGCCCGAATGAATGGTCACTCCATGTGATTTGTTTTAAAGGTGGCGTTTAAAGCTACATTTGTTCAGCGAATTTGGGCACTCATCTAGCACAGGTATCAACTCCTAAATTTTCAAAGGCTTCCCCCACAACATGCCACCTGGCAAGCATGGTCGCAATCATGTCTTTATGATCATCCGCACCAGTGAAGGACCCGCACGGCGACACTGCTTCCCCAAGCGGGACACGTTCAAGGGTAGAATGTAGTGACTGATAACAGTTTCCTGCCTTCCCTGTGGGGATACGGATACATGTTATTTCAGTTGGAAGTTTGAGCAATAGGAGAAGTGAGAGGTTTCTAAATTATGATTCCTTTTTCTGAATGAGGGAGTCTCTGTTTTCTCAATGAGAGGCTAACGCACAAAGCAGATAAACATTCGCACCTGGGAACCGGTGGGTTTTAAGAATGGCATAGTATAGGGGTCCCCAACCTGTCTGGTATCAGGGACCGATGCTTCTATGAGAATCTAATGCCCGATGATCCAAGGCAGAGCTGAGGCGGTGATGCTAGCACCGGGGAGCGGCTGCGGATACAGATGAAGCTTCTCTCATTTGCCCATCGCCCACCTCCTGCTGTGAGGCCCGGTTCCTAACAGGCCATGGCCCAGGGGTTGGGGACCCCTGGTATAGTAGGAGCTGCATGGGATTCAAGGAATCGGTGATCTGGATTCTAGCTCTTATTCTGCTGTTATTACCTGTGTTATTTGAGGTGAGCCATCCTAGCCAACCGTGGGTCTCAAAGGGTGGCCTGCAACCAGCAGCATCTGCAATGCAGATGCCAGACCTCACGCAGCCCTCCTGGTAATAGAGACTGGGGTGAGGCCAGCATCAGTGCTCTAACACGCCCTCTGGGAGGTTCGGAGGCCTGCTCGGCTTTGAGCACCACTGCTTTCCACCAGGGGCTCCATTTTCTTGTCTATAAAACAAGGCGACCAGCCTGCCCAGATTTTATTAGAGGTCCACTCCAGTATGGGCCAGAATGGGTTGAAAGATTCTGTCGTAGACTTTGAATATTCCCTTGTTTGTGTCATTGAAATAATTCAGCCAAAAACCTAGAATGCGGGTAACAGAAGAGAAACGTCTCCAGGGACCCAATCCCCAAACCCCACATAGGGTGTCCCCCCATGATATACTAAACTGTGCTGTGTTCAGCTGGTTGGTACCATTTCCCCAAAAAGAAAAACGCTGGTGCTTCAGAAAGGGGCCGAGAGCCGTCCGACGTGATTCATGGGGCACGCTTCTGCGGGAGCTAACAAATGGCATCTCAGAAGGCCGTACGGGGTACCCAGGCTTTGCAGTGAAACAAGGGAAATTTCGAGCCATTTATCAGAGTTCACGCAGCTTCTATTGCAAGACAGGTGGGAAAAATAACATGGAACAAGAAAAGAAAATAAATCTGTACCCAGAGCATCCCATAAATAAGATAGGAGTAGGGGAACCGTTGGCCCTGCTGTGTTCTCGGAGTGTTTTTGTCACTGTGGAAAGCTTTTAAAATGTTCCAGCGTGTAATTCTTGTGGGTTTTCTGTTATCAACATCCGTGGTTGTGAATTATTTCACTGGCTATTAGAACCAAATGGGAAAAAGGAAACAATCATTTCAAGGAGAAGAGGGGCTTGGAGAATGGTACCTGGAGTTAGAGAGAGTGGGAGGGAGGGAGGGAGGGAAGGAAAGAGTAAGAACCAAGTTCACCCAAAATATATTTTTTTCACCTAAGATGCAGCGATGCTTCCTAATTTAGGGCAAATCTCAGAAAATCAAAGGCAATTTTCTGATCAGCTTCTGTACAGCAGGAGATCGTTCGTCAGAGATGGTAGAAATGACTCGTTGAACATGGGGAGAGCTTTGTCTGTGATGTCTGCTCCGGGAAACGCCTGGCAGGGAAGGCTGGTCAACGACTCGACACTACAATCCCGGGTCAAAGTCTGACTCTGAGTTCAGATCCTGGCTCTGCCACCTTCGGTTCTCAAACCTCAGGCAAGCGACCCAAATGCTCAGTGCCTCAGTTCCCTTCTCTGTCAAAGGCTGGAGCTACTTTGCTGGAGTTTTATGGGGATTACGAGTTAGCACGTGCAAGGTGTTTGCACAATGCCTGGCCCAGAGCAGGCATTATTTTATTGGGACTATTTGATAGATAGCTACATGTTTCTTTAAAAAAAAAAACAAAAACCTAAACTGCATTATTTTTTAGCTGTAAGACCGTTTGAAAGCAGCAGTGCCCTACTGGGTACCTGCAATGTGTGCCTAAAGGGGGTGTGATTGACAGAAGGAGGCTTCTAGGACACCCTGGGAGCACGGTGCAAACAAGACTGATGACTCTCGAGCCGTGGGGACTTCTCGTTGGTTGGCTTTGCTCACCCATCGCTTTAGGGGAGTGTTCGAATTAGATTTGGAGAAACTCGTTTTTGTCACTTGATTTCCTTTTCGTGCATTTATTTCTGGAGTAGACTCGCAGGCCTGCACCAGAAGCAGGTCTGAGCTAAACGTCACGGTTTTCTCTCCTAACGTGCGGCACCCTCTCCCTGTTGGCCGACCCTGCTGGGCTGCAGCTCGTGTTGATTCAGCCTCTATTTTTCTCCAACTTTGCTCAGGTTATGCAAAATCGAAGTGCTAGCTGTACCCAAGTAAATGCATGCAGCGTATGAGCCGGTGGTAATCTTATCTGTTACACAGTCTCCTCATCAAGAAATCGGGGACCACATCAGGGCCCACTGCCTAAGGGCTAGATGGGACGATGCACCAAGTCGCACTGGGGCTAGCCCCGGAACGTGCTCGGCCAATGCTAACTTTTCTTGTGTCACTCGTGTTCATGAAAATTGAATATTGAAGTTAAAGTAATAAACCTATGCGTGCTGGGAGAAGTCCCACTCTTCTCTTCCAAAGAACTAAAAATACTATAAAATCTTTCATCGCAAGTCACCTTTCAGATGAAATCTCAGATTATCTGCAGCATTTCGGTTTTACTCCCACTATCGAATACAAACCTGGCTCTCTTACTCCAACGAGTATCAGACTGAAATCGAACCGTACTGTACTTGACGTGTCCAGTGATTTTCATTTTTGTTACAATTATATTTATTTTATATCTTCTCCCAAATGGTGTTTTTGTAAAAAAAACTTTCCAGCATCCTAATACATGAATCAGGATAGAATGTTCAAATAAAAATCTGAAGTCACTGCGGTGACCCAGCTTGGGGCAGCGAAGTGGATGGGGATGCTCTCAGCCCTGCGGCATTGTGACCAGGAGGCAGCGCCACTGTCCTCTAATTTTTTGTCCATTAACTCGTATCTAGTTTTTCGAATCAGCATGGAAAAGACAGTGTGGATGTACTCTTAAACAATGACAAAAGTGCGGGTTGTTTGAACCTTGAAAAAAATTGCAGTTAACCAAACTGTCCCTGGCAGGTCAGAGATTTGGGCTGTTTGTTCAGACGTATTCAGAAACAAAACAAAAATCAGTAGTTTCATATAAATCACTAGATTATGAGGTAACAGCTTTTTTTTCTGCAATAGCTCTTTATCAATTTCTTTTTTTATTTCTTAAACCTGACTGCCTTTAAATCATTTACCATTTAGATGTGAATTTTCAAGATAGATCTTGGAGATCATTTTGACGATGAACAGTGGAGAGCGATTTGCTGTCCCGAGCAAGTCTTGTGGAGTTTACGGGGTGACCCTGAGCATGTAGAGAATCTGTTGTGTGTATTTGTCACTATAATTTAGTTTTCCTGGTTCTCAGCACTGTGTGTGGGGACCACAAGGCCAGAACACTTCCCGAGTAGGCAGATGTCAGGGCCCCATGGATATCTGGATTTGATCAAGTGTCTGTGCCCAAAGGCCTGGAGACTGTCACTCTGGACAGTTCAAGAAGCCTATGGGCGGGGTGGCCATGCCGAACCCTCACACTTGAAAATGAGAAAGTTCAGTGACAGAGGTGTGACTCCAGCCCTGGTCTCTCTCCCAAATGTCATTGGTCCCACTGCAGCACTGCCATCAGGAGCAGAGCTTTGCTCCTATATTTGATCCTATATTTTCACCTTCAGCTGAGATTCCTAACCCCAGGTACGAAAGCTGGTCTTGCCGCACCTGTAGAGAAGCCCCACTGCCACCCCTGCAGGTGTACAGGGAGACAGAAAATGTCATCCTCCTCGATTACTTGGACTTTGTCTTGTGATGCTTTAGTCTTGAAGAAGGAACCAGAGGGTGAAGTCTACCGAAGAATTAACCCAATCGAACGTTTTGTTTTAATCACAGAACCACGTCAACCCTGCCATGGACTTCACCCAGACCCCTCCTGGGATGCTAGCGCTGGACAACATGCTGTACTTCGCCAAGCACCAACAGGATGCCTACATCCGGGTAAGCACGCGGCCCCTTCCCGCCAGCCCCTGTGGGTTTCCCACCAAATCCGAAGTTCCAGCTCACAGGCTCTAGCTTTAGATGGCCGGCCCAAGATTTTTGGCTTTCATTACTCAGTGATGTGAAAATTAAAATGAAATGAAATCTCAATCAGGGGCCCCGAAATAAAGGTTTTAACCCTGTAAGTACTTTTCATAGGATGACATGGTAAAACTAAAGAAAAATATTAGAAAACGTATTTTATATATTTTCATATTTAATTATGATAAAAACTCTTAGGCTTAAATGACAAGATAGAAAAGTGACCTGTCGCCCAAGACATGCAGAATTCCAACTTAGTGGAAATCCTCAGGCTCATCCAGCTTGTGGAGAAGGGGTCCAGGACCCTCTCTGGCTCCCTCTCTGGCTGTGCTTCTGCTCCATGTAACGCTGGAGATACAGCGAGACACACAGACGGAGAAGAAGGGAGGCAGTGGGGAGAGACGAGAAGCTCCTTCTCTCATTTCGTAATGGGGGACTCCAGCTACCAAAGCAGATCCCTTGTGGGTGGGGCAGAAGGAGAAGTGAAGATGCCACCTGCTGATCGGGCAGGTGTGGGAAGACCAAGGGCGAGTGAAAGAGAGCCGAGGGACAGTGACAGCACCTCAGGGCTACTTCACTGTCGTTCCTGGACTTGTGCTGACACCTGTCACCTGTCCTCGGGAAGAGCAGTCCAGATTCAGTCGGGGTGAGGTATACCGATCCAAGATCGAGATGGGGGAGGATATGGATAAATGGGACCAGGGAACTGATGAGCGGTTGGAAGGGTGGCTAGATCTCAGCTTAGGAGACAGTCAGGGACTACATTGTCTGACACAGGAAGGGCAAGGCCGAAATCAGGATGAGAGAAGAGTCTGTTACTCTCCCATTTTCTGCTGGATCCCCTTTGGTGGCACTGGTTTTCCGGAGACTGGGGTTTGAGACCTGGCACTGTTCTCTAGTGATGGGAGATGTGGGCAATCGCTTTTTTCTGGACCAAAGTGTTTTCTGCAAACAAGGGAGCAGCATCCACCCCAGGGGTGGGGTGGGGGGGATGATGGAAATGTGTGGGTGTGTTCTTTTGGTAGTCACCATGCCCGGTGGGGTGCTACTGGCCAAAACCCATTATACATGGGATCATCTACACTGAAAATTGTCCTGCCCACTGGTGACCTCCTTAAAAAAGTCATGCCAGGCCTCTGGGTTTCCAGCAGGCGCCGTATTTTAGCTTTACGTGTTTTTCTATATAGGTAATCGGATAATCTGACTTATACTAAAATGTTATTTGTAATATTTAATATAGAAAGAGTTTTATGCATTTCTCTAAAAGGTATGGGATCAGATGCTTGGTAAGCAATGCAGTCTTTAGTAAGAAAATTATTTTCTTTTTTCCAGTTTTATTGAGAAATAATTGATGTACATCACTGGATACGTTTAAGGCATACAGCATAATGGTTTGATTCATAGACGTTGTGAAGAAAATTTTTTTTTTTTCATAAAAGTTTCATTTGGCTTATGTTATGTATATATTTATTGCACAGATTGCTTTTTTTAGGATTGTCATCTGCTCCACGGCAGTAACTTAACATTTCTGAGATGCCGTGTAGTTTAGCCTTGGAGACTTGCGTGTGGAAAGGAGTAGCAGCGTCGAAATGGAATTGAGTCCTAATGATTAATGTTTGTGGGTGACCGTTTCTAACGTTAGAGCCCACTGATGCTCTCAGTACTGTTAATTACCTGAGGAGCATCTGTCTCATGAAAAGGAATTCGATGTTTTAAGCTCATTTTCGTCAGCGCATTCTCTAAACTGTTACAAGTTGATGCCATGGAAATGTGACGGAACTTTACATCTAATAGGGACTTGACAAAAAAACCTATTTGTAAAGAAAAATGTGGCTTTCTTCATCCACATGCACTTTTTCTTTTCGGTTGGATATTCCTGTAACTGTGGAGCCCGTTATTTTCTCAAAAGTTCCCCTTTCCTGATGTTTTCTGTGTCCCATCTGACTGGATCTGACTGGATGGAAGCTCTTTACATGAGCGGATGAGCTTTTGGGATTGTATAGAGGGTCTGAGGCATTCTGCAAGGACGTTTTGGGGTGACTGAAAACAGATGTCCCAGTGCTGTGAAATAGTGACACACGTAGTGAAAACGGTCATTGCAGACAGCTAATTAAATGTCAATTTATGATCCAAATGGTCTTTTCTAAAACATAAAAATTTTTTTTTTTTAGTTTATATTTTGATATAATTTGCTCTCTTTTTGGCCAGGTCCAGCTCCTGTCTGAATGCAGTTATTTATTTATTTGTCCTAGTTAACAGGGTTCGGGGAAGGGAGTATATGGTGAGCCAAGGCCGCGTGCTTCGTTCAGGGAACCAGAAATTGTATTGTGTGGCCAAAGCAGGGAGGGATGAATAGAATCACCAAGGCCAGATGTAGGCCGGTTTGTTAGGAACTTTTAGGCTGTCCAGAAGAATCACTCGCCTGCCAGGAAACAAATGTGATAAATTCAGACGAGCAGCAAAAATGAAATTTGGGAAATTATAGACCTTCCCTTTTCATATTACTAACACTTTACATGCAAGATCACATCGTCTTAATTAGATGGCAAGCTCTTTGAAAACGAGGGCTGTCTTTGCTACACAGCACCCAATTGCCAAACATTTCATGGACACTGAAATGATGAGGGATGAATGAGCCTGGCAAAGGTATCACTGCGAGGCTTTCTGGATGTCCGATGTGGTCACGGGTCCAGACTGGTGACATGAGAAGCAACGTGTGGAAGTCATTTCAGACCAGGGGAGGTTCGGAAGGGACTGTCAGTCATCCAGCTCCTTCTTGGCATCACAGCCAGACAGAAGTGTGCTGTCTGTAATCCCAGACCCTAAACGACGACAGATATGCTTGCTATTTAAGTATGCGACGACAGTCAAATGCATGCAAATGAGATAGTCCCATTATTGTCCCTATCTGTTTCAGAGGAAAAATAAATTCACGCAGAAAACAGAAGATTCATCTTCTCAGATGCAAAAATGCATCAAAGAGAAATCCCTTTCTCCATTCACATTTATTCATTTACTGACTCATTCAGAACAGATGACGGGACATCTTCCATCCATCAGTCAGGCCGGGCCCAGTTCTTGGGTACCAGGAAGTAAAACCGCCAATGAAAGGAGAATAGGGTATTTTTTTTTTTTAATTTTGTTCACCCCTCACTTTGGGTTTTTCTCGTAACTTCTAGATTTTTAGATGTGACCGATTCTGGTCATATCTATCGAGTCATATAAACTTATTTCCATTTTATAGACGGAGAAACTGGCACCCAGAGAGGTGAGGTGGTTTGCCCGAGATCACACAGCTGAGGGTGGGCCAGGGCTGAATTCAAAACCGAGTCGTCAGCTTCCAGTGTTCAGAGCCTGTGCCTTCGGGAGTTTGTAGATTCATGTAGGGATGGCAGCCACCATTCAGATGAGTCCTGTGGGTGTGTTTGGCCCAACTGGCACAGTATTTTTAAAGGCAAAATGATGGACTTGCTGGAGGCCGGGCACGCACTCCATCTCCAAATGACCATGAGCCCAGAACTCCCTGCTGGAGTGTGTCTCCTGATCTGCCTGGTACTTGAAGGACTCGAGTTCATGGCCACAGATGCTGGTGGGGTGCAGTGACCTCTGCAAAGTTCCGAATGCATCGTCAGCACAGTCGATGATGCTCACACTGTTTCGATTGCCTTTTCCCTTGCCCGTTTCATACTCGATTCATGTCCCACCTCCTGGGGGGTTTCATATTTACATGCTCAGTGCTGTTGTCGTTCCATCCTCGGTGTCAACTCCTGGAGCGCAGGTGCTCCATCTTGTGCTCTGTATTTATTCCCTTGCTGAGCATAGAGGACTTTAGCCTCCCAAGAGTGGGAAAAAGGAATCAGCACGTGTTTCAAATTCTCCAGTTCTACATTTTAAAGGAAAAAAAGCCATTGGATCGTGTTATAAATACACTGGGCCAGTGTTCTCAGGGCTCTGCGCATAGTCAGCCCTCCACACTGCATGTCAGGCCACACGTGGGCCCCCTTGCTGCCCGCCAGCCTGCATTTAAAGGGAACAGGAGCCGAATATCCTACATGCACTAAGGCGGGTGCTGCTGGAGGCAATGCTGAGCCTTTAAAATAAATTAAGAACTTTTAACATTTCGAGGGGGAAATTGGCAGTTTCCTAAGCGACGTAATTACAGGACAGTGTGTAATGTGTAATTAAACTTAACTATGAAGCAAATGATTGGAACAAAGCTTGGTGGCACATCATTTTTTTTGTTCCCATGGTGCTGACAGATCCTCCCCTCCCCTTGTCCCTGAAATGGCTTCAGCAGCAATTGCTCTTAATTCTTTTTTTTTTTTTTTTTTAATGAAATTATATGTTGCCAGTTAAACACCAGTTCTGTGTAAAGGAGCCTTTTTCAGTTTGAGTGACAGATTCCTTCTAGGTGATCTGGAGCACAGAATCGATGTAGAATAACAGGGACCTCAAGGCACAGCCTTGCTGGGACTTTCAAATGACTCTTTGTCTAATAATCCCTTTAACTACTTCGTTCCTCGCTCTTATTTTTATTCTTTCTTTGACCAAGGTCCACTGTTCGGAGGCTTGTTTTTAGGTACAGTTTTATTTTTCATGCGTTAAAAATAGGGGCATTAATTTTGTTGATTGTGGGCATCCGAGCTGTCACGGGCAGCCCATCGGGACCCCTTGAGAGTGTGAATACATGTGATTAGATTTCCTAATTGCGCTGGGCGCACGATTTCTGGCTCCGTAGCCAAGGGCCTGAATGGAGCGTTTCAGGCCTCAGGATGAGCTCAGCCTCCTTCAGGAGCTTGGTTTCGTCTCAGAGGACCCCTCATCTGAGGGGGGCGGGTCCCACGTACGTCGATGACTCTGGATCCAGCGCTGTGTGTTCCCGACCCCTGATTTTGGTACTGGATTCGGTTCCTGGAACCTAAAGCAGGCCTCGCCATGGCTTTGCTCCCAACCCAAGCTGGGTGTGAGGTTCAGAATTGTTACTTAACAGTACCTGAAGGTTTTTCTGGTTTTGTTCTGTTTTTTTTTTTTTTTTTTTTTTAATATTAAAACACGGTGGGACTTTAAAACAGTGATGAATTGCATGAGGAAAAAAATGAAAACAAGTTATACAGTGAACCATATGCAGTTGACACACCACCAGTCGAAGCCCAGTGTGAATTTCAGGGTTAGAGACCACGGACAGCCTCACATGTGGGTGACACTCACTGGAGTGCCCGTGGTGCCTATAGCCAACAGCCACCACCCTGTCTCAGACCCGGCGATGTCTTCCCTTTCTTTCTCCAAACCGGTTCTCTCCCAGTTCACATTGTCCATTTCTGTGTCTCACTGTGCTGGTTGAACAAACAGATATTGATCACATGTGTGCCCTGTGACAAGTCGCCTCCCTCCTGCTGTCATCGCTCAGGCTCCCACCTTTCATTGTGCCTTTTTAACTTCACCGTGCAGAGCTCAGTGCAGAGCTCAGTCGCTGCCATGCTAAGGGTTTGCTCTTGCTTTTCCCCTCTCCGCTCTAATTGCAGTTGTGCTTTGTCGTTGGATGGGACGTATTGGGGAACAATAACTGAGATAAGTGGGCCTTTAGGATGAGGTTCTGTGTTTACGCAGCTAGGAATTAGCTTGTGTTTACTGTCTGCGGTAGAAGCAGGTGTCAGAAGCTGCAATTTCCTCTGGCGTCCTTGTCCTCGTCTCTTCTGTTGTCGTGTTTCCCTAAAAACTCCTTCTTCAGTAGTGTCTGCAGCTTGTAGGTTTTTAGCTACGATCTCCTCTCACTATACAAGAGTCCTATTTATGCGACAGAACGTGTGGGTGCAGGAAGGTCCAAAGTCCTGTGGTGGAATCTCGGTCTTTAATGAGCCTGTGCCCTCATCTCAGCTCCGTTCCCCTTTACATGAGAGAAGAAGGCTAAACATGGCTGGGCCTGGGCGTTTTTCTTCCCTCGGGTTGGTCAAGCTCTGGTGAAATCTAGGTACTTTAGGTTCCTGTAAAGTAGTTTCTCTTGAGGACAGGCCATGATCAAAGAGAACGAGAGCTCTGTGCTTATTCTAACATGGTCACTTCTCCCTCCCCCGGATTAAAGCGAGAGATGCTCTTCCTCTGACGCTCACCTGGGGACCGGCAGGGCCTCTGGGGGCTGTTCCTTGTGAAAGGTAAACACCCCTGAAGGCTGGGCCTCCAGCAGCCCTTACCTTTAGAGCAAGTCCATGTTGAATCCCTAGCAATTACTCAGTTACCGTTTTAGCATTTCTATCAGGCCCTAGCAGTGGCTTCTGAGCGCAGTGAGTTGTGACTCTGTATTTTCCTGTGTCTCTGGGTTTGAGGGTGACAGTCTGCCGGGTGATGATCTCAGTGTTCTGATGGGAGTAAGGAGAGGTGTTGGTTTTCAGGTTGTTCAGCCTTTTTCTTGTTGTAAGTGTGGGAGCGACAATTTCCCAGCCTTTTACATGTCAACTAGAAACCAGAAGTTTCCTCCTTGACTTTTTAGTAGGAAAAAATATCAAAACCACATTTGGACCCTAAAGAGTAGCTGCTAGGTTTGCCCCATTGCTCGCCATCCCTGCGCTCGATTGTTATTTTGTCACAGATATCCTACTAGCATTGGGTCCACTTTCTTCAGGAGCAAAGCTGGGCTAAAATGACACAGAACTGTGTTGTTTAAGCATTTCATGGTGCTGGATAGGCTGAATAGGGGCTACCCTGATGGACCCCCCAGTCACCCTAGACTCTCTTGTTTAGTGGACACTCCTTTATTTCATCTAGAAGGCTCGGTGACCATCGAACCTGCACATCCTGTTGACTCTGCCCACAAAACATCTCCAAACACCACCCTCTTCCCCTTGCCCCATTACAATCATCCAGTCCATTCAACGTCTCTCTTATGACATCGCAGTGCTCTCCTGCTCGGTTCTACCTGCTTCTGTTCTCCTCCCTCTTGTCCGTTCTCATCACAGGGGCCAGCCTAGTAGGAAGCTAGAATGATCCTTCTCAAAGTCGGTCTCGTCATGTCCCTTCTCTGCTCAAAATTCTCCGATGACTCTCACCTCAGTCAGAGTGAAATCCGGACTCACTGCCATGGCCCCCCCAAGGCTCTCTAATAGTCTGTTTCTCTGTCTGTTTCATCTGTGCTTCTCTCCCTCAGACATCCTTGGTACTAGTTTGCTAGAGCTGCCCTAAGAAACGGGGACCTACTATCACGGGGTTCAGGGGTGGCCGTTGTCTGTCCCAGTCCATGACCAGGGACGGCCCCCAAAACTGTAGGGTGATTGGAAGAGGCTGGTGACCCCTGGCCATCATCTTCTCCCACCTGAGAAGAATGTCAAGGCCATGGATTTTTCTTTCCCAGCTCAGGCCCAGATTGGCTCCATGAAATGATTTTTATTTTTAATTTTTTGATTAAAGCTGTATTTTTTTAGAGCAATGTAAAGTTTACAGCACAATTGAGGGAAAGTATGGAGATTTCCCGTATACCTCGTGCCCCCACACAGCCTCCTCCATTATCAATACCCCCATCTGTCATCAGTTGACCTGTATTGACGTGTCACGATGACCCAAGGTGCACAGTTTGCATTAAGGTTCATCCTCGGTGTAGAACACTCAGTGCGTTTGAACAGATAGATGTATGGTGACATGTATCCACTATGACAGAGTCATGCAGAGTATTTCCCCTGCCCTGAATATCCTCTGTCACTCCTCACCTTCCCCCACCCAAGCATCTGGCCACCCTCGATCTTTTTACTGTTTCTATAGTTTCGTCTTTTCTAGAGTGTCATCTAGTTGGAGTCATACAGTAGGTAGCCTTCTCGGATCGGCTTCTTTCGCTTAGTAACGCACATTTAAATGTCTTCCGTGTCTTTTCATGGCTTGATCGCTCACTTCTTTTTAGCACTGAACACTGTTCCACTGTCTGGGTGGACCACAGTTGATCCGTCCCCAACTGAAGGGATGTCTTAATTGCTTCCAAGTTGGGCCATTAGGAATAAAGCTGCCGTAAACATCCAGGGCTATGTGTGGACATAAGTTTTCAGCTCCTTTGGGGAAGTACCACCGAGCAAGACGGCTAAGTTACTGCAAGGTAAAGACATGTTTGGTTTGGTAAAAAACCTCCAAACTGCCCCGTGCAGTGGCTGTCGCATTTTGCATCCTGCCAGCAGCGCGTGAGAGTTCCCGGCCGCACGTGCTCGCAGCATTTGGTGTCAGTGTCCCGGATTTTGGCAGCGAAATGACCATCAAGGGACTCTCCCCATTGCCTTGGGGAGTGTGAAATGACACAAGCTCCTTGGATGATGTTTATAAATTTGCTTTAAGCGGTAAAAATATTAAGATCTTTGGGTTTCACATTTCCATTTTTAAAATGTACTTAGAGGAAGTAATTTTGTAAAAAAGCATGAAAACTGCTGCGTGAGGGTGTTTATCATGAGGCTCAGACCACGTGCGGAGGAGAGGACCTTTGGGCAAGAGGCAGGGTCTGGACACAGGCATGAGGTGAGTGAGGGACAGCCGATGGCCAGGCGGCTGTGCCTCTTTGCCCTGACAGCCTTAAGCACGTGAAGATTTATGCCTTTTTAAAAATAAGATGCTGAAATGAAAAAAAAAAAAAAAGGTAAAGCCTGTTTGGGATAAAACAACAGTGAGATCATTGATCTCCCTGATATTTGATCGCTTTTGCCATTTATCATGTTAGCTAACTGGGAGCAGGAGGAGCCGGCACATGCCTCCTGTGGATACGAGGGGCTCAGTTCATTCCGGGGGCCGATTTGGGGCTGGTCAGGTGCGTCCTGGGAAAACCACAGGCGTTCGCTGTTTTGCCTACGATGCTCTCTTCCCCGTCCATCCTCATCTTCGGAGAGCTTTGTCAATTATGGGGTGATTAAGAAAAATTTCCTCGTTCATCTTGCTTTCGAGGAATACTTTGAGTCTCAGCATAAAACTAGCTGAGCCGTCAGGCAAGGAGGAGGGGGCTCCCATGCGGGGCCCATTTCCAGCTGCACCAGGGACCTCGGAGTCAGAACTGGCACCCAGTGTGCATGGAGGGGCAGGGAGCCCGGGGCACCATCACCTAGGAAACACAGATGGCGCTCCAATGTGGGGTGCCAGCCCTTGGACCCTTTGCAGGTTTCTCCTCCCTGGTCCCCAGCCACCCGCACCCGGATTCAGGGGGCTCGGTCCCAGTAACAGGATGGTCAGAAGTGGGGTCCGCGGCGCATCTGGGTATCTGGAAGGGGCGTTCCTGTGCTGACGAAGCTGGCTCCCTGTCATCTCAGACGTGTTCTATTTTTTCTGCTGACTCTCGCTCACGGTATTTACAGGGAGCATTTCGAGCAGAGACTTGCCAAGTGTTTCCATAAACATGCAACGGGCATTTTCACACTTCCCGGTGCGCGGGAACTGTTTGCTTTCGCAGCGCGCAAAGGTGAGTGCGGTTTCCCCAAACAGACCTGGGAAACATGGAAACACGGGCGTAGGCCCAGTGAGAACTGGCTTCTTAGCATCCTCACTGGGGGCACACCAAGCGCATGCAGGGGATGCAGGTAGTTTCTAAGTGACTTTTCTCCCATGACCTGGCTTCCATGTGTGGCCACGTGCTCCAGCCTCGGAGAAACTTCTGGGTCCTGAGCAGGCCCACGATGAAGGGAGGCGTGAGGTTGGAGGTTGCCAGGAGCATCACGGAAGCCACTGCTCCTGAGACAGGCCACAGGGAAATCGAATGGGGAATAGGATGGCAGGGGAGCAGAAGGTGGTTGTAACTCAGTTAGGATGCTGTGTACGACCAGAAATGGCAAGTTATGGCAACTCTCACCTTTAAACCAGACACGTTGGTGTTTGCCATCGTGGACAGAGATGCCCGCTAGAGCCCTGGTGGCACTGCCATCCCAGCGAGAGGCCGGAGTTGAATCCTGTGGCGTCATTCACTTGCTCGGTCGCCGTTGCATTATAAGGGCCAAGTGCGTGTGTGACTCCGCTGCCGTGCGAGTCGCCGGTGATGGAGATGCAGGCCCGACCGCAAGGGCTCTGCCCTCCCCGGGGTTGGAAGGTGCACGTGCTTCTCCAGAACGTGTGGCAGAAAGTGGAAAGCTCTTTCTAGGTGGAGGGCGGTGGGGTTTCAGAGGAAGGGATTGTGGAGTTTTATTGAGAAGCTCATTGGGTTGGGTCAGAAGCAGAAGGGAAACTCAGCCAGGGGCAGGAGGGGCCGGGGCACTGGGGATGGTCCGAGAAGCAGAGTCCGCACCAGAGAACCCCAGCTGGACGTGCCCTGCTGGATGGAGGGCTGTCCCATGAAGCTTCCTCTCCTTTAGCACAAGTAGCCAAGATTTGGGATGCTTACGTAGAATGAGATAAAAGAAATGAATTTCAATTAAAAGGCTAACTTTAAGAGAAGAAAGATTTCCTTTGCTTAGGCCTTCGAATATGAGTAAAGCCGGGCTCGGCCTCGTTTCTTAATGAGGTTTCAGTTTCCTGCGGTAGCTGATTTAACGTGTGTCAGAAACCATGTACTCAGCAAATGAACATTTTCCGTCCGAACGTGTTTCGGAAAAGGTTGATTTCGTCTTGTCCAGGAGAGGGTGATGATAGGAAACAGGTCTCTCTCCTCCCCTTCGCGTCCCCTCATGCCCCCAAACCGGGGTGGATCTACGAGCCGAGCAAGGAGGCGAGGCGTGATGTGACTTAGAGGGATGATGCGCTTTGTCACTGCCTCTCCTAGGGAATGTGTTCACATAGCACAGCGAGTTATTTCCAAATACATTGCAGAATCCACGTGTGGGGCGCGACTTGGCTCTCAGACTCCAATAACTGTTAAGACGGTGGTGACAATTTCTCAGTAAGAAATCAGGCTGCGGAAATGTCAGGCCTCATTTTTCATCCCACGGCGGCTGTCAGACAACGCCAGCCTCGTGGTGTCCTTGCATTCCACGGAGGGAGACGGGGGGGGGGGGCATTTGTATTCAGAGACACAGGGGCCGAGCGAGTCGAAACTCTGCCCCGTGATCTGGTGATTTATTGCTGATGTGGCCCCCGCTGCAGAGGGGCGTCTCTGACTTCATTAAGCTTCTATTTCTGAGCTGCAATTCATCTTGATTACACTCCCTAGCTCACCTCTGGTTGGGAATGTTAAAAAGATCCCTCGGGAGTGAGTCTGGGATCTGTGTCTTCTCTCTCGGAGCCTCGCCTTCGGCACGAAGCCCGCCCTGCCTGCCGTCGCATCTCACAGGCACTTGCATCACAGAAAGGAACACCACCTCCCTGGAAAGATGCACCTTACATTGAGCACACAAAAGGGGACTGTCGCAAGTGAACGTCTGAGCACCCTGCAGATCCCACCTCCTTGTGCCTTCCAGATAGACGGCAAGGCCCGAGTTTGTTCGTGTGTGTCTGTGTCTAGCATCTTAGCACTAGTAAACGCTTAAAGAAACACTCGTCGAATGCACGAATCCCGAGTGTGCAGGAGAGGGGGCTAGAACACAGGTGATAGGTTCAGGGACGTAGAGTCACCTTGCTTTTCAAAGTGTGGTCCTCGGGCCAGCAGCGTCACCATTCCTTGCTTGCTGGTTAGTGACGCAGGTCCTCAGGCTGAGCCCAGTCAGCTGGACCGGAATCTGCGTTCTAACAAGGTCCTCCGGGGACTTGGCCAGTGCTCCTAAGTTTGGGAAGACCAAGGTCGTCTACTATCTGCAACGCGAGGAAGTGCGTGGGTGTGCATCGGAGCAGAATGCAGGGGAGCCCCGCCCCATCCGTGGGTACCACCCGCACCGAGGGCTTCGGAAGAGGGGCTGTGTTCTTTACCCCCCTCGCAGAGCCGGTGTGAAAAGAGCCTGTCCTTGGGGTTGGTCGTGTGGGACTAGCTTCCTGGGCCATTTTGCAGCCATCGCCTGTAAAACTGTGCCCCTCTCTGGCCAGGCCTAACCCCTGGCTTGGGCATGGGAACGTTCATGCCACCCAAGGAGCGGCTCAGAGCACACAGTGCAGAGTCGTCCTGTGGACCCGGGATGGCAGGGCGTCACGTTTCAGCTGCTAGACGGCAGGCACGAGACTCAGGCGCCAGGGCACGGTTTCCTCACCTGTAAGCCGTGCCTCGGTGGCTTGTGAGTCCCGGATGAGTTGGACACTTCAGAGTGAGCACGCGGTAAGCACCCCACCTACTCCTCTATTTCTAATCGAGTCAAATCCACAGGACGTAAAGTAAACCATTTCACAGGGAACCGTCTGGCAGCATTCAGTGCATTCACGCTGCTCTGCAGGCGCTACCTCTAACTCTCTAAACACCATCACCACCCCAAAAGGGACCTCGTACCCATTAGGTAGTCACACTCCATACCTCCTCCTCCCAGCCCCGGCAACTACCAGCCTACATTCTCTCTCTCTGTGGATTTTAACTCTTATTAATGATATTTTTATTAGTCACACACACACACACACACAAAAACACCAAAATCAGATTTATTTCTTCTTCCATCTACTCTCATCGCTTTCCACACCTTTGAAAAATAGGAAATTTGCTCATGATGGAAACTGGGAGTAGCGACGTGGCATCTCTTGAAATCAGTGGTTCGTGAAGCGGGGTCCCGAACTAGCAGCATCCACGTCACCTGGGAACTTAGAAAGGCGGAGTCTCGGGCCAGAACTGAATACGCCAGAACCCTGGGGTGGGGCCCAGCAGCCTGTGTTTTACCAAGCTTCCAGATGATTCTAATGCAAGTTCGAGTTCGAGAACCACGCCGTCAGATAAACAAGGCGTAGCCTCTCCAAGCCTGCGGTGATGTCCACGGTGCCTGCCACACCGGTACCGTCGTGGGCCCGAGTCCTGGGAGAGAGAGGAGGCCTCTGGCCCACCTTCTCTGCTGCCTGACCTCAGGGTCCCTGTGCAGGCACAAGCACAAGTCCCCCCAGCTGGTACTTAACGCTCCCCCCTTTGCCCAACTCCGGACCCAGAGGCGGAGCTCCGCAGCAGCGCGTGCCTGTGGGCGCCTGGTGGCTTTCAGCACCCGCCCTTCT
Source organism: Cynopterus sphinx (assembly GCA_030015415.1). Taxonomy (NCBI): domain Eukaryota; kingdom Metazoa; phylum Chordata; class Mammalia; order Chiroptera; family Pteropodidae; genus Cynopterus; species Cynopterus sphinx. The sequence goes on from CM057391.1 coordinate 4,309,883, forward strand.
GTCGCCCTCGATCCCAGCGCAGGCGGCGTTCCTTTGTGGTTGATTAATGTTCAGCTCGAGGTCTATTATGGACCGCCAGGCTTAATTACTCCGCCATTCTTCAGTCAACCCCGTGCCGTTTGATATGTATGGCTTTTGTCATGCCCTGTGTGTGCAGTTGCCTCACTTTGTCCTGGGAGAATTTCCCCTCGGTAGCTGGGTTTTATACCCGGCCTCCCCTTTGTCCAGATTGTTGTTTATCTCGGCTCCCTGAATGTGCTTCCACTGTGGTTTTCACCCCTCTGACCCCGTGTGCTTTCTTTTTGTCTTTGTCCTGGGACATGTTGTGTGTTTGTCCTCGGAAACAGGGCTTTCAGGGTTTGCTCACTTGCTTTGAGGGTTCTTTTCCTGGTCACACTCTTCACTCAGTCGTGATAGCTCCACCACTTGGCGCCATTGGCCGTGTCCAAAGGCCGTGAGGCCTGGCTTGTCCATCGGCCCTGACACACCGCACACAGCTCTCCAAATGGCTGATTATGGATCTGGGAAGGTTTATGGATGAAGCTGCTGCTTCTTCTTTTTTTTCTTTAGAGAATGTTCTCTAAAAGGCTTTGCTAACGTTCCCTCCTTCAATTACCCCAGTGTCTCAGAAGAATTTAGGGTTTGGTTTCCTCACCCACATATATTTTCAGGTTCCACCCCAGACTTGCTGCATCAAGCCTTGGGGGAGCAGGTCCGCAGTTTTGTAAACCATCCAGGCGACTCACCTGTTGATGCCCACTTGAGTTCGGGAACCACTGTCCTAAAGAGTGGCTGAAAGAACCTCAGAAGCCCGTCTACATCAGAAAGAATGTTTATTCCACCTGAAGTTTTACTTTGCCAAAGAGCAAGATGAATAACCTCCATAGCTGCTGTTTTATTTTCTGTGTGTGTGCGTGTGAGTGCATGTGTGCGTGTGTTTCCAATGGCCTTGCCGTAGAGCTATAGGAATGTCATAAAGCAAGTGGCACACCCCGGAGCAGGAGGTCACGTGATTATTACAGCAGTAGTAGGTCAGCTGTCCTCACTGTTGAGCGTTTGAGATGTCCCAGGCACTCAGAGGTCTGCACCTCTGTTTTTTTTTTTTTTTCATTTAATCTTTGTAACCCTTAGTGGGTAGATATTCCCTCATCCCCCCATTTTTATAGGGGAAAACTCAGGGTAAGGAAAGTATATGAAGTGCCAGGTCTTTTAGAAGTAGATCCAGGAGAGCCATCTCTGTCTGGAGCCTCAGGGCCATCGACCCGTCTGTCACCGTGGTAAGGACTTTCCTGATCAAAGCGTCATCACTGTTCCATCCTCTCTCTTCTCGGTAGGAACAGGTGGAACGTGTTTCAGTCAGAATCGGTGCCCAGGAATTGAGCTCTGAGGTCGGGCCCCCCGGGTGTCTGTGCTGGCCCTGCTGATTTCTGGGCTATGTGACCAGACACAAAGCGTACATCTTCTCCGTGCCTCAGTTTCTCCGCAGGAGGTGCAGCGTTCTGCCGAGTGGTGGAACATGCACCTTAAATGAGGCTCAGAGAAAGCATCTAGAACAAGGCCTGGGCAGTGAACGCCCTTGATGAATATTAGCAGCCACGTACCCGGCTCTGCTCCCTTGTCTGCACCTTGAAGCTCAGTCTTTCTCTGTAAAATGGGGTGGCGGGTCAGGTGGGCTGGCGGCCGTGTGTTCCGACGTGTTCCGGCTTGTTTTCCGGCTTGTATCCTGCTGGGCATGCTTTCTGCAATTGCAATGTTCTTCGTCCTCTGCCCATTTAAAATCATCAGATGAGGGCTTTGGCATGTTTGTTCGATTTGATGAACTTGCTCGAAATTCATGATCACAATTGACTCCGGTGCAGCCCCCTCGAGGCGGCTCAGTGCTCCTTCTCACGCTTCCCTCTGGTGCTCAGGGACCGATCACTCTTAGTGTTGGAACGAAGGGGGGCACATAGCAGAAGTGGCTCCCTGGTGGCCCCCATGCCTCAGGGAGACGATCCCCAGCATGGCTTACGCTTGACTTCAGAAGAGGTGTGGGGCTTGGTGATGGATGGGATCTAAGGACTGGTGCTTGTTTCTGGAGTGTTCCATGATTCTGTCATTAATGCAAAGCCCCCCTCTCGTGTTGCATGTGGTAGGGGAGCTCGTGGACACGAAAAAGGCTTTTGGTTGGTTGGTTGGTTGGTTGGTTGAACATGAGAAGGCTGGCATTTCCTCCCGTGGGTCAGGAGACAGGTTTCTGCAGAGCTCATGGGGGTGACAAGCCTCTGAGGGTGAGTGTCCCACGGTGGCCATAACTGTTCAGTACTGGGATTTATTACCCAAACCGTCCAGCCCTGACTCATTCCATGTCCTTGCTCACCCTCAGGGCCCCCTGTAGTCCTGTGGGAGAGTCCCACTGAGTAAAGCACATGGGACTTCTTTCTCGCATTTCTGGTGTGAGTAGGAGATGACACTACGACTTTATTTATATGCTTCGAATGCTAAAAAGGTGGGAGGGCCTCGGCCTGACTTCCATATGTCCCCAGAGGGCTGTCCCCAGAGGTCCAGTCTCACTGCCCTCACGATTCTGGTTTAGTTGCTGGCAAAAGTGTTGTATGAAGTGTAGACCAAGGGCCACACAGGAATAGGAAGTGGGGGAAGGGGGGAGGGGCAATAAAGAGATAGCAAATACCAATTTCATCAAGTCTGTTTTAGGCCCTTTGCCTTTGTGTTGTCATTTCAGACGCACAGCTGTCCCACGAAGTGGGTTTTATGACACTTTTTGTGCATCTCATAAAGGGATGGAATGCTTCATGCAAACTCACATGATCTTTGCTCAGGCCGTTTACATCACTGGGCTTCCCACAGTGACTTTGTGTCAGAATTGGGGCAAGACGGACAATCTCTTCTCTTTGGAGAGAACACAGGATAAGTTCATACGCTGTCTTTGGCAGCCTGTGAGGGGACCACTGTGCTTCATGTGACCCCCTGTTAGAGTCGAAGCAGCATGCCAAAGAAGCCTCCAGAGATGAGAGGTGATGGAAGAGGCCGTTGAGGCTCCAGGGCTGGCTCCAGAGAAAGAGGAAAGGGTTGGATGTGCCCGGATGTGGGAGAAAGGGGAGGAGAGTGTGTCAGGGACAACCAGCTGAATATAAGTGACCATCGCGATGCTGAGGCTGAGGGTGGTCCCAGGAGTCAGGCAAAGGGCAGCAGCAGAGTGTGGCGGGCCCTGGGCTCAGCATTTAATGGTCATGCCCGAACCAAAAAGGTTCGTGATCTGCATCGCTGGAGAAGGAGGTGACAAAACACCAGGCCTTCTGAGGGGGACTCAAAATTTATGGAAATAAAGCCTGTGGGGACACTTCACAGCCGCTTTGGTCACTCGCCCTGACAGCTCGTTACTCATCTTCAGGCATAAATGATGTAAAACAGAACTTTCTGCCTTCGTCCAGGAGGGCCTGGGATTTACAGACCCACGTCAGTGAGGTGGGGGACGTCAATCAGAGTTCTCTGAGCCTCTTTCGACATGAAATCCATTGAGTTTTATGGCAATAAGTACGTGAAGGCCATCTGTAAGCCAAAACAGGTCGAGAAGAGATCTGGAATTGGGGACCCTGAAATCTGAATTCCAGGACTCACTTAGGTCAGCCGTGTGATCTGCATAGTCACCTCTTCCTCTCGTTTCAACATCAAAGAGAATAATAATAATAAGACCTGCCTCGTCAACCTTCTGGACTTGTTGAGGATCAGTTGATAGAATATATGTAAATACACCCTATGAGCTCTAAAGTGTTCTGCGAAATGTGGGGTACTTCATAGTGCAGAAATATCCCTGTTTTAGTTTATAAAACACGCAGTGACAATGTCTTTGGGTGTATGATGTTTTCTGAGATGAGTGGTGATAGCAGGTCGTGTAGTTCTTCGTCCATCATGGTGTCTGCTTCAGTATGTTTGCTCCTAAGAATGAACAGTGAGGGGAAAATCAGGGTGAAAAATATGCCTTGATATTTCCAAATGAAGCTTTTCAGAGTGTCTTGGGTAAACATGGTGATTACCAGAGCGTGGGAATCGAATGTAGACGCATCAGTGTGTTCAGTTTTTAAAAAGCCACCATCCGGTTTAAGAACGATTTCTCATTAGAGTGATATCTGACTGGAAACCCTCATCATCACAGTTGTTTCTATAACGTTTCTGTAAGAATATGGACCTGAAAACCCGCACAGGCGACTTCAGAGGCCTGCGTCTGCCTTGTCTGAAGAAATCAGTCAAGAAGGAGGGTTTATTTTCTGTAGGTGGGTAAATATAATACGGTGGATGATACATTAAAGATTAAAGAGTAGGGTTTCTCCAAGCTGATTTACATATTGATTGCTTAAATTACCCCGTAATTTAGTGCCTGCTAATAAACCGTGCCTTGGCAGTGTTTCCGGAACCTTTATTGGCTGCAGTAATTCCACCTGCGACGTATGCAGATCACATCCTCATTAAATATTGATGTGCTCATGAAATGTTAATAGAACGTTAATGTGGAAGCAGCGGAATGTCCTCGCTGGGAGCTGCCTGGAAGCAGCCTGTCTTCCGTCTTCAGTTCTGTCGCCTCCTCGTTCTGTTTTTTCCATTCTTTCCCCGATTGTTGGGAGACTCAGAGTTTCTCCTTGAGAGGGATGGCCGTCTCAGAGACACGATTTTTAAAAGAGAAATGGAGATTCATTGAAGGATGAGCTTTTAGTTGTCCTCCCCTCCTGACCTGGAATTCCTGCTTAGACCCAGCAAGGATTCTCCTAAAAGGAAGAGGGTGACTCAGGCTCAGTCGAATGAGACTCTGTGCTCAGGCAGATTGTCCCTAAGAGACCTTGAAGAGTGACTGGGACTTTCAAGGACCCCTGCGGTGATTGTTCCCTGCTTGGCAGGAGAAGGGATTTAGATGGAGTTTCTGTGCAGCTTTTACAGAGAAAAAAAAAAAAAAGAAAACAAACAAACCAGAATATGTGTTTCCTAGAGAGACTGCAAGGAGGAGTTGTTCCCATGAATCCGAGCACAGTGAAGGCACGATGCCGATGAGTGCGTCGTGGTGCCTGGGAGCACACGCTGCAGACTCGAAAAGGCCCTCGAGACGGGATGGTTCATCAGTTTCTTGGACCATCATGAGGTGGACAAAGTGATCATGATAAAGGCTGCAGAGGCCGCCCACGATGCCTCCAGTGGGCAAGGAGATTGATGGTGCAAACTGTTTGTGGTGTCATTGCAGCTGTGTATAAATGCAGCCCTGGAAGGACCATCCCAATTGGAGATCGATTGGTTATTGGGGGACTGTCAGTGGGTACAATAGTTGTGTGTGTGCACGTGTTGTCGCTGCAGTGTTTGTGCAGAAATAGTCGGAGCGCATGTTTCTTAAAATCTCACTCCTTTGGCTTTAAACCATTCGCCCAGTGTTGAGATCCCTTCCATCATTCCACTCTTCAGAGCCCGGTCTGCATCAATAAAACGACACTTTTCCTTCGTCCCTTTTTCTTCTCTCCTTCCAAGTATTCTTCCTTTTATCCCTCTTTCCTGAAAGCCTTCCCGTCCTTGTCCTCATCATGCCTTCCTGCCTCTCTTTGCCTTTTTCAATCACTTATTGGTGCTGAGTGACAACTACGCAGGCCCCGTCTGAGCTGTCCTGGCTTCTGTCATGGGCACTCCCTGGGCCCTCTGGAAGGGCTGTACTTTCTCTCCTACTCCCAACTGTCCACTCTCCTCACACATAGATCTTTTTAAAAATAAATCAAGTTATGTCACTTGCCCATCTAAACCTTGGGGTTAGCCTCTCAGAGTCTTAGAATGACACCGCCACAGCCATGGGGCACTGGCCCTGTCCCACCTCTAAGAAGGCCCCTCAGTCTCCTCAACCCAAGACGTGGCCCCGTGCAACTCCAGACCCCTCCCTGGCCTGCCTGAAACTCGCCCCCCTCAGCTCAGGCCTCTGTCTGTTACCCCTCCGCCTGGAATGCTCTCTCTCCCAGGCCTCAGCACAGGAAGCTTGTTCCCAACCTCTGATTCTCAGCTGTCACCTGCTAGCTAAACCCTCTGCCGCAGGCCTTCTCAGTTGCTATTTGCCACCTTGGCCACGAATTTTTTTTCCTGTAGCATTTGGGACATCTTTTATCTACCTTCCTCAGTGGGAATGAATGCCTCATGAGGTCAGAGCCCTGCTCTGTCGTGATCGCCATGGGATGGTGACTTCCTAGTTGCTAATAGGTGCACAGTTACTGTCATCGGCTGAATGAGCAGGACACCCTTCCTGCCACGTACGAGTCCATAGGCTGTAGAGGCTGCTGGCCGACACCTCGTCCAGGCAGTGTGGGCCTTGAGGAGCTAGTTACAAGACCATTCATGGGCGATGTCAGAAGTGACATCAGCGATGGATGAGCTGGTTATTCCTTCGGTCAGCACATGAATTTGAAGTTTAGTAACAAAGATAGAATTTTGCTGTTTTACTTTTGTTGAATCTCCCTTACTTGCAGTCAGAATATCTCAAACTGCCCTAAGAAAAGAGTGGGATTTGTTAGGGGACCAATGGGTTTTCAGAGGAAGAGTGGAGCAAACAAACCATAAGGACGGGGAAGTCGCTTTGCTACAGGAACACGTGGGACCAGCCACTCAGGTGCTCCCCTAACTCCCAGTGCCTCTCCTTGCTGTGTCCCTTCGCATTGGGCTCCTTTCTTTTCTTCTTTTGTTTATTTATTTTTTAATTGCAGGCTCGCATTCAGGGAGCTTCTACACTCATAGCCCTGGGTTGCTGTCAGCATAGTTGGGCCACTTTGTGGTCGGCCCCGTTTGTGTCACGTATCCCTTAGGTGTGGTTCGGTCAACTAAGGCCAGGGGCGACACCTTATAAGCACATGGAAACTTCTGTGGGAACTACATGGTTAAAATGAGGAGCTGAAGTCTCAGGAGAGTTGCTGCTCCAGGAAACAGAAGATACAACTGGGAGGACAGGACAGGGATTTTGGCACCAAAGTAAAAATTCTTTATTCTACTTTTGTGAACAACTCCATCCACAGGCATCTCCGTGCAAGGGGAAATCAACACGCACAGCGTCCTCTTCAGGGTCTGAAAAGGCTTTAGGATATTTGGAAAACACATGTGTTTTAGGTTCTACATACTAAGATGCTTGGGGTACGATTTCGATGGGCCCGGGGCTCGCAGTGCGGATTGTGAGCGTACGTACTCACCCACCTGCACTGCGATCTGGAGAGCATTCGTTTCTCCCTCACAGGAAGGCCAGCGTCTCTGGCGTTTGCACAAACTCATGTCCCTTTGGGACCTGTTCTTTTTCCTCCATACAGATTGTGCTTGAGAACAGTAGCCGGGAAGATAAGCACGAATGTCCCTTTGGCCGCAGCAGCATAGAGCTGACCAAGATGCTGTGTGACATCCTGAAAGTGGGCGAGCTGCGTAAGTACACTTGTCCCCCTGGGGGCATGAAGCTGGGCAGAGAGACCGGCTTTTAGGGTTGTGCCTTGGCCCAAGGTGCTGACAGCGATGCAGGGGCATCACATGGGCCAACGCTCGTTGGTTTCCTGTGTATGCATTCCTGCGTGTCTCTTCTGGGAGTAAACATGGCTAAAATCTACGAGAATGGAAAAATTTGCAGGTACTGTGAATGAATTCCAACGTCATAGAAATAGTATGTATTAAAACAGACTGGCATTTAATATTCTTAGGAAAAAGATCTATGACTTTTCTTCCCTGTAATTCCAGCTTTTAACCTACCAATAGATCATTTTCTTTCTTTTCAAACCATTTTTCTCTACAAAGAAAAATTTCAACACCTTAATGAAACCTCTCGCTCCCCGTTTCTCACTTGTTTAAAACGCTCTCTCTCAGAAGGAAGGAATTATCGAAGAAAATGGGTGGCTGATCATGAAAAATAGGGTCAGAGACATGCTGATTGCTCTTTTTCTTACTTATATTACAAAACTGAGGAGAGGACACCCAGAGAAAGAGAGTGCATTTTTTTCCTTTTCCTATTTCTTTTTTTTTGCCTTTCACTCACTGGCATAATGTGGCTTTAGCCTGTTAGAGCGGATCTGATTGAACTTGACCCTCGACCATCATCAGCGAGGAGGCTCCTTAAGGCAGCTGCCTTCCATTCTCTGCATTGTCCGTGCTCCAGGAGCTGACGCATGCATACATCCCTCCTTGCAGGCTTAATAAGTGGGCACCAGGACAGACTGCACCGCAGAAGTGAGGGGTGTTTGGCGTTGATTGTGGAGGCATACATGTTCACGCACCTGCTTGAGAGCTTAAAAAAAGTCTGAAACGATTCACGGGAAGAAATCCGACGATTAAACTGGAAAGTGGGTTATGTGTTACTTACAGACCATGCTACCGCTCAAGCCAACTAGAAATTTTAGAACTTAATTTTAGAGCTGATCGCCCACGTGGTCATTTCAGTTTACCTGGTCCCCTGGGGTGAGCTCGCGTTCGACCGATTTGCTGAGGTCCGCGTGCCCTGTAGAGCTCCCCGTGTATTCGGCTGAAGGGTCAGGGTCCCGAATCAAGCAGATCCTGCTGAATCCTCAGCCTGCTAACTCGTATGGTTTCATGTTAATCTCAGTTTTATGGGGGAAACTGTAGAAAATCACTTGCTAAAATTACCGCAAACGGTCTAGGATTTTCAGACACCGGGGCACCGTCATGCGCTACTTGGCTGGCACTCCCTGTGAACAGGCTGTTTCCCCATGTTGCCCTTTTCTTGCCCTTTCCCCACTTCTGCCTTCCCCGGGGGTCATCGAATCTCATCTCCATGGCAGCAGCAGGTACCCTTTTCCGTCTCCCATCTCCATGGCAGCAGAAGGTACCCTTGTCTGTGCTTTGACTGCCATGCCCAGCTTTCTGCTCTTCTCTGCCCAACCGACATGTGTCTGTCATGCCAAAGGTTAACACAGGACAGAGAGATGGTGGAGGACGAGGAGCCTGTTGGGAGCGAAGGGGAGCCGGGTTCTGTCTCTGTCACTTGCCACCTTTGTGTCCTTAGGTAATGTAAGCACAAGCCTCACTGTGCTCTTACGTCCCCACCTTTTCTCCGAAATAGATTGGTAATGTTTGGGGGGATAATTCAAGCACAATCATGCTCTGCATAATGATGTTTCGGTCATCAGCCACTGTATGTGTGACGGTGGTCTCATAAGATTATACTGGAGCAAAAAGCCCTGTGGCCCAGTGAAGTCGTGGGCATCATAATGTCGTAGCGCAACGCATCGCACAGGTGTTTGTGGTGACGCTGGCACGAACAAGCCTACTGGGCTGCCCGTCACGTAAAGGTCTGGCTCACACAGTTATGTGCAGTGCATGATGATAAATGAACATTCACGTATTTACTGTGCTGTGTTGAGCCGGCAGCAGCCTCACATATCCCCTGTTTACCGCGTCTCTCGATGGCATCGTTTTCCCTTCTGTTTTATTTAGTCTGGTGTCGTCTTCTGCAGTAAGATGCTGCACAGGCTTCTAGCCTCGGAGCAGTAGTCTCTACCGTAGAGCCTAGGTGTGTAGTGGGCTATGTCCCAGCTAGGCTTCTGTAAATACACTCCATGATGTGCTCACAACAAAAACTGCCTGGTGACCCGTTTCTCAGAACGCATCTGCGTCCTGAAGCGGTGCGGGATGGCAGTTGTGTTCATTTTGGCTCAATCGCAGGTAACCTCAGTGGCTGAAGTTGAGAGGGGTGCTCTGGGGACAGATAATATTCAACCCAAGGGGACTAACTTGGAAAAGATGGCAGCTTGAAGGCAGGGTAAATGCGGATCAGCTGGGCCCCACCTGGTGGGCAGAGGGGGACCGTGGTGGTAGAGTCTGAGCAGGCAGTGTCGCTCAAGTAAATGTTAGCTTTGTGCTTCGGGAGTTGGGGTGGGGTGTGGGGGGCGTACAGAGTAGGGGCTGACTGCTGGCTGGTGGAGAGCAGCCCTCCCAGACTTTTGAGGACATAGTGGTCAAGGCAGGTCCTACGGGCTGAGGTGATAGAGTGGGGACGAAGGCAAATACCTTGGGGATCCCTGGGGATACCCCAGATGCCGTTCTTGCACTGTAGGTTATCCCGTGCTCTACCTTCTGCTGGCTGGATGGCTCCCAACACTCTGCCACTACTTGCTCAGTAGCTGGTTGGTCCCAGTCCCCATAGCAAGGCCAGGCCTGGTCGGCTAGGGCCTCACATACTCATGGCAGGTTCCCTTTGTCTAAGGTGACAAATTTATGTATTCATTTGTTCCTTAAAATTCTACTGGTTACTACAGTGTGCAGGGACTCTGTTGGATGCTGCAGGTACAGAGGTGAACAATAAGGTCCCTGTCCCCAAGAAACTTCCACTGCAGAGAGCATAAGAACGAGTTGGGACGAATGCTTTTTTCTATTAGTTATAAGTCATTTTATCTATACATGTGTATGTTCCCATGGTCTGTCCTAAAGCCTACTTGTTCCAGTATTTGGATAGTTTAAGTTTTCAGGGTGACCCATGGCTCAGCATCCATTACAAAGGCCATTCTGGACGTTTTGCATGGCTGATAAGAGATCCTCACATTTCTGAAGTCAACCTGCCCAAATAAGTTGTTTTCTGCTCATAAAATATTAAAGGATTGCTACATTCTGACTGAGTACTAGGCATCCAATGATGAAACACCCTGAGGTAAGAGGAAAATTGCTTTTTAATGGATTGCCTCTTGCCCGTTGCCATATTAAATAAGTTGCTAATATGAAAAACAAATCTGAGTGTGCCCTTATCGTGAAGGAGATGTCTATTTTTCTCCTGGGAAAATTAGTTTTACAAGCAAATCCGTCATCTTCTGGACTGTGTCTGCTTTTCCCTGTTTCTAAATTCACAGTTCTTCTCCGATCTGTGTTCGTACTCGACCTGGAAGAACATGGCCACATTAGATCTAAAAGCAAGAGCTAAGACCACAGAGGTACCTAATGAAAAACCTAACTGATTGGAAAAAAGGACAATTTCATTTTCTAGAAATGCTTTGTCTTTCGATTTAACTTGAAGTCTTTTGAGGAAACACACTTCAGAATTACCAATCATATTTTACTATTTAAAAGGAACATATTAATGTCCAATTAAATGACTGATACCAAATATTTAGGAACATTTTTTTAGATTACCTTTTACATAGCCCTATTTTCTGCTTCTTAGTCATTGACATTGGATGAGGCCGATGTTTAATAGTGTGGTAGGAAAAACAATGTCTATTTGTGTTCTCAGACCGCTTCTATCAAGGTCATTTAGCTGAAGCCTGTGGCACCCCCAGGACTTAATGAAGGCCAATAGCATCTATGTTTATTAATGAAGAGAAGACTTACACTGCCTGCATCTCGTCTAGGGTCACTGGCTCAGATTGCTGTCCAGGATGCCCAAAGAACAGTGTAGAAAGAGGCAGGCAAGTCTGCTGGTTGCATTTTGGCATCTGGATGATCCCTCTTTAAATCACCACTCAGCTACTGATTGGATGCGTTGAGCATGCTTCTTCTCAGTTCTCGGGAAGGAGAGTGCTCTGGCTTCAGTGACAGATGGAACCAGGACCTGGAACAATGTCCCTTGTTCCTTCACTCTCTATATTCCAATGGAAATCATTCTTTTTAATCTGCTTTATCCATGAGGGTCTTTTGAGAGCAAGGCACTCGTTTCCCTTTAGTTTCAATTTTACAAATCAGTACGAACAAGTATGGACCTGGATATGGTCACAGACCCTAATGGCACAGGTTTTATACTTGGAACAAGAGGTGGAGGAAAGAGCAAACCTTCAAAAGAAGAGGTATGTGTGGGGGGAGGTGAGGGTGGGAGAAAGTGGGAGTTTATTAAGACAGGGAAAATAGCTACTGGAAACCCCTACATTTATTCCCTTTACTTTAAAAAGTCTTTTCTGCATTTCCTTACTGCTGCAGAAAACTATAACAAATCGAAGTCAGAGTATAGCCCGCCGTCATTTGGCCTTTATTGGGACTTGGCGAAATGCAGTAGTATTTTTTTTTAATGGAACAATACCAAAGGTTGCAGAAAAATGGAAATTGAAGTTTTATTATAATGCATTTCATTTTTCATCACGAAGATGCTAGGGCTCCACAACCTTACTTTCCTTTTAGCAAATGGATATTTCATTTCCTCAATTATCCTTTTTTTGTGTAGGTTATTCTCAGGTGTGTTTTGAAGGGCAGAATGAACATACATTTGTAGTTCCTGGCTTCATATTCCTCAGAAACAATTTGCCATCTTCACCCGTTTGGCCATATATAATTAAGTTAAAAATTTAATAATTACTTTTAAGTTGAAAACCACAAGAATGAAATCTACATCACACACTACAAGAATGTGTGACATTTCCTTACTTTGCCTTTCTGTGGCAACATTTATTATAACTCACCGGTGGCGCTGAGTGGAGCACCTTGTGTAATTCATCACCCAGACACCTCTGCTTTAGCAAGTAAAAGTAACACAGATGAGCAGTCCGAAGGACTCTTTGGTGTGTGGCAGCAATTAGAACAGACACTTCTCTCTGGGACATTGGCGTTGTCATACTTTGAGAAGTTCCATCCATCACCTTCATTCTTAGAACTTTCTGGCTAAAGGAAACTCAAGAAAATTCACTTTTAACATTAAACCTCTTAAGGGTTTTTTTTTTTTCCTCCGAATACTATTTTGTACCCACATTTCAGGGAAAGTTGAGCCTCTTGGGCTTTGACTTTGTCTTGAATGTTCATATTCTGTTTCTATTTCAACCTTCAATTTAAAGTAAACAACAATAATAACAGAACCAAAACAAATTAAAGTAAATGTTCGAGGCCTGAACCTGGCTTTAGAAAGTTATATCCACTTTTGGGCCAAATTAAAACTGTCATAAGAGAGAGCATACAATTTATTCTGTAGTGGTTGCTTAGAATAATTATGAAACGGATACCAGGATTTATAATAGTTTTATCAGAAGTCAGGAGGACTTTGCATAAGATTCTTAAATTCGGAAACAGAAGCCCTAGGTAGCAGGCATAGCTGATGAAAGGGCTTTTGTCAAGATAGTTTGCCTTCTTGTTCCTTATTCTCCGATTTGTAAAATGAGAATACCATCACCATCATCATCATTGCCATCATCATCATCATCATCATCATCATCATCATCGTCATCATTTGAGGAAAAGTAGATTAAAGTGTTTTGTCAACTGTAAAATACTTACTTGCCAAGGAGATGCTTATTTGCTCTGAGGAGCATTCGTAGCAAAGCCTACTCTTTCTGTATACCTGGTAGCCGTCCTAAGAAAAACACTTTGTGCCTGTTTTGTTAAAATTTCTACTGTTTATTAGTACTTTTCTTCTTTCGTTTGTGGCCCATTTCCCCTCAAAGTCAAAGTGATTTGTAGAAAAGCATAAAGATAATTCAAGAAAAATTTTTTTGAATTTTAAAAAGGCAAATAAAAAAACAAAAAATGGCTGCTGTTTGCAAAGCACATGTCAGGAAAGGCCTTTGTGTGTGCTGCTGATGGACCTTCAGTCTGGCTAAAAATCAGCTTTCCAGGCAAGCCGAGGAGCTTGGGGATAGAAAAGAAGTCAGCGCACATCTCACTTGAGTAAATGTGATGTGAAAACTCAAATGCCAGTTTCAACTAAAGCTAAAGTTGTGTTTGATAGCATTTAATATCATTTGTTAAAGATGGCAGAACAGGACACATTCTTAGTATCATATTATTAAAAAAAAAAAACACTACTGTAAAGGAACAAGCCAACATTGTATTTAAAGTGATGACAACAAAACAGCTTCCCTGTTAAAAACTAGAACTAAAGTAGGATGCTATTGAATGCCCAGCTTCATCATTATTATTCCTCTTCAATCTGGATAGCACGCACAAATAGAGGTATGGTTCATTGATAGAAACAAAATATTTTGAATTATCGACAATAAAACCTATTTATCTAAAAATCTCTGAAGAAGCAAAGGAAAAGCCGTTAGAATTAATGTAATTTAGAAGAGCAGCTACATAGTGAGGAAATAAAATTGAATAGCATTTTCATATGTCAGTGATAATTAGGTAATTATAAAATGGATAAAAAGAAATGTTTTTTAGCAGTGGAAATAAAAATATAAATTGTTCGGAATAATCTTAATAGAAAACATCTTGGACCTACTGGAAGAAAAAGATAAGACTTTGCTAAAATATACAGTACGAGTTTTAAATAAATCAGCACGTGTTCCTCGTGGTAGGAAACCGTGAGTACCGTGATGAAGACGTCAGCTCCCAAATCAGTGTGCGGGCTTGTATCTCTTTTCAAAATACCTGTGGGAGCTAGGACGGAATCTCATGGCTGATTGTCAAGTTCCTTGGGAGAGTAAGGACGTGAACACTGGTATGGAAGAAAAGATAAAGAAGAGCGACAAAAAGTGAATGGAAATAAAAATATGATTCTTTTTCTGAAACATCTCTTTTGTGTGGAAGTCCAAAGAACTCACTGATATAAATACCTTTCTTCAAGCTTCATCTATTAACATTCTGCCATATCGGTTTTATCATTCTCTTTTACTCTACACACACACACACACACACACACACACACATGCACACGTATTGTTAGAAAAGTAAGAAAAATAAATTTTTTACAGCAGAAAAAAGTTTAAATATAGTTTGAAGGAAAAAAATAAATAAAAGTTATTTTATTTTATTTTATTTTATTTTATTTTATTTGTGGGGGGTTGGCAAAGATAACCCATGGTTGACCTCACAGATTGCAAGGACCTTGTCAGCTCACACCCCCTTATTTTTTATTCTTTACACCTACAGCACCTGGTCTTCCTAGGGGGTCTCCCATGCAAGCACTAACCAGGCCCGACCCTGCTTAGCTTCTGAGATCAGACAGGATGGGGCTGGTTCAGGGTGGCATGGCCATAGATAAATAAAAGTGATTTTAAATTTCCAACTCTGGCCTGTCGTCTCTGAGGGAGAGCAGGCGAAAGGTGCTGGGCGCCCTGCCTAGCGAGCGGCTTCCCCGGAGAGCTGGAGGGAGGGAGGTTCAGGTGCCGCTGGAGGAGACATGACGGCAGGAGCAGCATTGGGAGCCTCTCCTCCCTCCCCTCTTCTTCCTTCTCAGGGTGATTTGGTGAGAAGGCCTCCTGAGTCCAAATTTGAGCTAGAAAATAATGCTACAGTATGTTCGCCAAAGAGGAAAAAAATTATCTATTTTCAATCTTGTGCTGCAGAAAACACAGCTGTGTGACTTCCTAATTGATTAGATTCCCAGCTGCCTCCAGACAACTCCCAGCTTGTTTCTCCTCTCCTACCTACCCCCTGGCTACTGGAAAGAGGCTAACTTGAACCATTCCAGAGCGTGGGCTCCAGTGGGGACACACAGAGGTCAGTACACCGCTCCTCTGAAGATGCCTCCTGCCTAGGCAGGGGAGCCCAGCCACTAGGGCCCAAAAGGAGCCAGGTCCCCTGGGATGGCTGCCGTAAGCTAGGAAGTCACACCACAAGCCCCTTGCAGGTCAGTGCCAGCCGCCTGCGTGTCTCTGGAGTGTGGTCATTCCCTGCCTCTTAGGGAGAGGGATCCAGCGCTGAATCTCAGCAGACGAGCCCGCTGTGGCTTCCCTTAACTCGGCTTTCCAAGGGTTTTGGCCAGAAGAACAGATTGCATCTGTGGCCTAAGCGTCTTTAGAAGTGTGAATCACTTCTTTTTTCCCCCCAAAGAAGCTATTTTGAGGTTTCTAATTGCATATTTCTTTTTTTTTTTTTTTCCTCATAGAGTGAGTAAGGAGAATGACTTGCATTTTGTAAAACAGAAACTTGCCCATTTCTGTGCTCTTCTGTCTTGTGTCACCCGGGCCACTGATTCCTGAATGTGGCTGTGCATCACATTGACTCAGGGGAGCTTCTGTGACACATAAATCCCTGCATTGTAATCCAGAAATCAGCATGTTTAAGAAACCCTCCAGTTCATTCCTAAGCAGGCTGGCTGACCCCTACCCCACTGTGCTTGGGAGTCTCTGTTGAACCCCACGGCCTCCGCCATGGTCGTTTGGATCATGGTTAAGTGGGTGTCTTGATGGAGTGCTAAGAGCTCTAGATTGGACACCAGAGGATTCTGATGTCCACCACTGAGCAGCTTAGACAAGCCCCTTGTCCCATGTGGTCCTCGGCTCTTCTTCTGTCATTGCCCAGTGACTGGCCGCCCAGAGTTGCTGTACCCAGCAGGGGGATTCTGACTACTAGCTTGGTTACCTACGATTTTGCCATCATAAGTTCTCGAGCGACATGTGTAAAACCTAGATGAGGACTGGATTCCGAGCCGGAGAAGTGTGAGGTGCCCGGCGACCTCGTGGGGAGGTGCTTCTAGCACTTAGGTGACCTCACAGGACAGACTGAGGGGCTATTTCTCCTGTGCGGATACAACTCCTTTTCTCTTTTGAATATTAAATCTAGTTAACTGTGCTTTCCTCACTATGAATTTTTGTGTTCTTTGAAATATCAACTTGATTGCCAGTGAAGAGTCCTTTGAGAAGAATGAAACCTTAATTTTGCCAGAACAGAGCAAGGAAACGGAATAAAGAAAAGTTCCTCTCGCTCTGTTCTTCCCCACCTCGCGGATTTCACCCCGTCTTCTCCTAGCGCTGCAGCTCCAGGCCGGGCTGGCTGACTTTGCCCTCCATGGTGCAGAAGCAGCCACCTGCCCCACCTTTAGTGAGAAACAGGGCTGTGGAAATCATCCTGAAACTTGGAGGAAGAAAACCAGCTAAATACGAATGCTTCCAAACATTCCTGCAGGTGACACCTGCCTCCGCCCCAAGAAGCTCAGCTCTAATGGCTCTTCGGCTTTTATTGGCTATTTAATAGGTTGAGAAATTGCTTTTTGCTGGAGCCCATAAGATAAGACAAAATCTTACAGAAACACGCACTTATTTTCCCATCCTCACCTGTTTAGGGCAGAAGTAATCCTGCTGCTTTTCTATGTCATTAATGCCATCAGGGCAAAACTCAAAGTTAAGGCCTCCAGGGGTTGACTGTTTTGATCACTTGAAGAATGTTTGGATTAGGGGCTACCTTAATGTATACATTTTAACAGAATTTGATTTTATTATAAAAATGAGCTAATATCACGTATATTACTTGGTGACATGATTCTTTTCACCTAACATGTCATAGGCTTCTTTCCTTTAGTAAATTAATTCATTTGCTCTTTATTCAGACTTTTAATAGTTGCATAGTGTGGTTATATTGTGATTATAGATATATGTAATATCCCATTGTATCAAAATATGGGTCTCTTATTGATAGATCTTTGCACTGTGTACAGATTTTGGTCTTTATAAAGGGCACCAGGATGAACATTGGCTCAGTCAAAATGTTTAATGTCTTAGCAGCAGGGCTGTAGCAGCGAAATGAAGCCGAATACTATTTCTCTCTTTAAGTAGTGTTTATTTTACTTGGAGAAAAACAGACAGTAAACAAAGAAGGATTTCACGTGCTTAAAAATGCCACAGAGAAAAGTCAAGCAGGAGAGGAAGGATGTCTGACCTTGCCACACTAAGGAGATGACGTTGATCAAAATGAAATGAGGGAAATGGGCCGAGAAAGTACCTGGACATGAGTTTTCCCAAAAGATGGACAGCAGTTCAAGGCCCTGAGTCCAGAGCATCCAGCATGGGATGGAAGGGTGAGGAGGCCAGTGTGGCAGGGAGAGACAACCAGGGAAAGGCCTTCGGAGACAGGCTGGGCCAGAGGGCGGAAAGACTGCTGATCCTGGTTTTGAGGAAAGTCGGAATCGTAGCCAGTAACACTTAGTGACCTCCATTCTCTGCCTACCAGGTTGGGTTTGCAGGTAATGTGGAAACAAAACCAAAAAAAATTTTAACAAAACCAAAATTAACACCTTTCTGGCTGTTGACCCATTTCGCTTCTGTCTTAGGACATTGGTTGTCGTGGCTGATGAAATGATAAGAAAGGGATCCTTGGACTTTTAAAAAAATTTACCAGTCCCTATGCCATGTGGTTGCCTGCCTTTATGCTTAAGATGATAACATAATTTCTGTCGTTTTTGAATATTCTTTTTGAGTCATGACCTTGAGTCATTTGGTTTCTAAGTTTGGCTAGTTCGTGAGATGTAGTTGTAGGCATTTTATCTCAAAAACTAGAGAAAAATATATCTGAAAGGAAGCAGTCAAGTAGATTTCTCTCGAAGTAATTACGAATAGTGACTCATCAGAGGTAACAAAATCACTTGAGTGAAGTTTGAATAGCGTTTTAATATTGGAATAAAAATTTTTAGAGTGCTTCACAAATAGCAAAGGCAAGCGTTTCCTTAGTTTTCCATTCATCAGCATGCATGCTGGGAGACAATACAGAACGTATTTGTTTTGAAGGTCATAGCTGAAGAAGTTTAAAAGCCCCACCTCTCCTGCCCCATCATAAGGCGATTCACCTTGACTATTTACTTAGTAGGCCATGCATGATAGGTTTTTTAATGGTTTTTGATGCAAACGCATCATTTCGTCAGGGCTTATCTTAAGGAGTGAATCAGTCCCTTGCCACACAGCGATACAAGTGAGGCCCATCATCATGGACACATCTCCCGCATGACTCCTGCTGACATCTTTTTTCTTAGTACTGGCCTCTGGTTCTTAGTGATATCCTTGATTTCCTTGCTTGTTCCTCTTCGGAAGGCTAAGGTTATTTTAGAAAGTAAGAATTGTATATGTGACATTTCCTACGTGTACATAAGAGGGAGCCACAAGACACGTCTTTAAAGGAAAGGACAGAGTCAGTCCTTTCTATCGAAAATGCCTGGAGCTTTAGAACAACTTTTATGTTTCTGATGTATTTCAATGTTTCACCTGTATCATATCTGCAAAAACATATTCTGTTTTACATAATTCCAAATGATGGAAAGCCATCAACTGCCATCTATGTCAAAAGCCTGTATCTAAAACCTGAGCAAAAATGTCTGCTTAAATGATAAATGCCCTTCATGTCTTCTGGACCCCCTTCACACCTAATTTAGGGCCTGAGAAATAATTTTCAGGTCCAGGCTAATAAAAAAATCTTTGAATAGTCTTCACTCCCACTCAGGCCCCGGGCTGTGGAAAGCCTCCTGTTGCTTCAGGCTTTAAAGACTCCAAAACCTGGCCTTTGTCTGCTTTCCTACCCATCCTTTCTATACAACTCAAAAAAAAAAAAAAAAAAAAAAGCCCCTACACGGGGGTTTGGGGGCCAGGGGAATGGGGTGAAGGGTTAAAGAAGTACAAATTAATAGTTGATAGATGGTCAGAGGGATGGGGAGCACAGCATAGGGAATGCAGTCAGCATAAATATATTGGCTAGGTGGAAAACCAGAGGAGAGAAGGAACAATTAGGGGGATCGTTTTATTAACTATGTAAAGGTCTGACCAATGTACTGCATACTTGAAACTAATTTAAAAAAATCCCTAAAACAAAACAAAACAAAACAAAAAATGTTCCTAAACTACCCACCCTACCAGTTTGCACCATGCTTAGATCTGACTCATTCGAGGTCCCTAAACATGTTGAACTGTGTCATTTGGGCCTTGGCTTCTTGAGATTCTTTCCCACAGGTGCCTTTGTTCTCATGTCAGCCTAGCATCAGTTGCCCACATTCTTGCAACAGAACCTTTGGGGACCCTCTCAACTAATTTGAATTCTTCATGCTTCTGCTGAGTACCTCCCATGTGCCAAGAACAGTGCCCAGGCATGTCCACAAAGAAGACGCGATTTCCACCTTTGTCACCTCTCCTTCCTGAGAACCCAGCTCACAGAATTACTAGACAGATATCTGTTGAGCATCTACAATGTCCCACACCTTGTGCTAGGCTCTGGGACTTTACTCATCTGTCGAAGATAATCTGAAAGTCAATTGTGGAATTATCCGTACGCTTCTCATTAACTTATATTCTAGCACAAGTACAGCCAAATGAATTAAATTATTGAGACACGTAAGAACATCTCCAAGCATCATTTAAAGCTGTTCAGCGAAGAGGCATTCTACAGAAATAAAAGAAAAGACTAATAAGGCTGTTTTCCCTATAGTAATCCTGTGATTTCTATTACTGTTTAGACAAGGGATATTTTAGAGCACATATTTTATCTCTAAAGCTCCTTTATTATATTGTAGGTAGTGGAGAGGATCAGCATTTTTACCTTTTTAAATAAGTGATCACATAATAATTGCCCTTGATTTTTCTGTCATTTTTCAACCAAATAAAGGGGGGAAAAACATATAAAACCAGCATCATAATATATATATATTAAGATTTAAAATCAACACATTAAAAATTCAAGTTTACAAAACAGTACACGTTCATTTTTGAAATTCTAGAAATGGGGAAGATGTTTAAGGAAGAAAATTAAAGCCATTCCATATTCTGCCGCCCTGAGATAATAACTATACATGCAGTGGTGTATTTCCTTTTGCACTCTACTGTGTCTATATTTGTATCCTCACGACACCTATATCTGTACATCTGTTTACATGTACATGCATATACTAAAAATGTGGGGTCGTACTGCCTCTTCAGATCAGGAATCCTGTTTTTCTCTTCCCTCCAATAAGGTTATCTCAGTGTTTGTGTCCCTCTCAGCCGAATGTCTGCGGGTACCTGTCCACCACAATAGATACTGTCATTAAATAGACAGCACCAGGAAACCTCATGATCAACATCAGAAATCAAATATTGTCTTATTCTTGGCAATTTTTGAGAATGTTAAACATTTTTGACCTACGTATTGACCATTTATGTTTTGTGTATAAACATGATTGCTTTTATTCTAATTATCTGAGAATTACACGTGCCTGATATTGTATAAATAGGATAAACCAATGACATTATCAGGTGGCACATGTTTTTGCTATAGCAACTAGGAAGATTGATTCTTTGAAATAATGATAATAGGTGATTCCAGTTTGGAACATATATAGGGCGATGATTTTACTTAGATATTTCAAATTGTTTTAAAAATATTAGAATAGAGGAGATGTACATTGACTTGTATTCTTAAGTATCAACAATTAAGTTGTGGTGCCCGAGCTCTATTGTCAGAGGGGACCCTTTGTAAAAAGTCTGTTTTTTAGACTCTTTAACCACTTTTGAGACCACGCTTTCCTTTATCAAGTTCCCAAAAGTCTATGGGGTAGTTTGGGTAGTAATTATTTTTTAAGCATTTAGGTTTTTTTAAATAATTTTATTAAAAGAGTAGCACATGATACTATAAAGTACTTTAAATTGATATAGGAGATTTAAAATAAAGAGAATGCCCCTTTTTCATCATCACTTTGTTTCTCCCTGAGTCCCAGCTCTTGGTAATAACTCTGACTTGATGGGCTCTCCTAGTCCTGTTTATTGCATATGCTATTATATCGTGTGTGTGTGTGTGTGTGTGTGTGTGTGTGTGTGTGTGTGTGTGTAAGAGACAGAGACAGACAGAGACACAGAGATTATAGAACTCATTATTTTTAATGACTGGATAATATTTCAGCATAATGTCTGACCTAAGATAGTGCTTAAAATATGAGTGCAAACAGGTTGGGTTTACCTATAGGGAGTGTGTTCATTTTAATGAACTGGAGGGCCTTTTTGGCTAATATTAGTAGAGAAGATACTGTAGAATGAGTTTTTTTCTTTTTAAGTTATCCTAAACAAAGGAAGATGATATCAGGCTTAATTGTCCACTTTACTTGCTAAATTTATTTAAATTTTGTGGCCTAATTAAATTTGGGGGAAGGGAGTAATAGCCCGAATATACACCCTCAGAAGCTCTCTCTGGAATTCTTTCAAGAAGAGTTCAATCAAAACATCAAAAATTGATTCTGTTCTTGAACACAATCCCACTCTAGACTCTGAAATACAGTTATGAAATCCTGTGCTAGTCTCTTCTTGAGAGCGTGAAGCCAGCTTTGGAGAAGACAGAATTTTTTTCTAGGATTGGGAGTGTGGTGAGGAATATGAGGTGTGTCCATGTGTGTGGGTAGGAGGAATGAATGATTCATTCTCTTCTACCTACAATTACATAAATGGAGTCGTAGAGTAGGTAGTCTTTTGTCTCTGGCTTCTTTCACTCAATACCATGTTTTTGACAGTCATCTGTGTTGTTTTAATGCCAGATAAGCTTTCTCCACCACCCACCCCCACTTCTCCTTTAAAGGTATAATTAGCACAGTAAATTTTACCTTTGTAAGGTGTATAGTTCTTTTAGTTTTGATAAATATGGGCAGTTGTGTAACCACCACCACAGTCAGGCTATAGCCTACTGCCATCTCCCCCAAAAGTTTCTCATCAACAATTTCTTTTGCCTTTGACCAGTAGTGATCACGGAGGGGGAAAGTGGTGAAGTTAAATCTAATTTGATTGCCGTAAACCTCCTGATCTATTCAACTTTTAGGATTACATTGATGAGAGTGTCCCCACTCCCACCCCTTTGCAAATCATATAGCAAGGAATGTCGCCATAGAGAAACAGATGGAGCGGGTTCTTCTGCACTTAGATTACTACACTCGGCTTAATCCAAGTGTTGTAGCACCACAGGATGGGCCAGAACCTCCTCCTTTGCCTATGACAAAGCAACACTGATGCCCATGATTCTGAAATTCATTACTTCATCTTTAAAGAGAAGTCCAGAATGGCCAGAACCAATTAACAAAACCGGGCTTGAGAAAACCAGGGGTCACAGGTGACAACATGAGACTTCATTTTGCTCAGCATCGTTTCTAATTTACAACTGTTATTCAACTTTGATACTTAAACACAGGTTCTGAATATAATACACACACACACACACATGCACACACATGCACGCACATGCACAGGGACACAAAGTTCACAGATGTCCATAGGAGTCAAAAAGGGATGTAGATTTTAGGGAACTAACCCAGTTGATAAGCCCTTTTTAGGTCTTATTCTTCTAGGAGGGATGAAAAAGAAATAAAGAACAAAAGAAGATTGCATCTTCGTAGGAGTTTTTCTCAGCCTACTCTATCCTCTTGAAGTCTGTTTATCACACTCCCACAAGACATGGAAGGCTCTTGAAGAACTGCAAAAAGAAGTGACTTGCACAGCGTGGCCTCTTCTGCCATAAAATGACTCCACGAAGGTGGAATCAGGAGGATTTAAAATGACACTGCTGTAGTTTCCTCTCTTTTACCTCCCTCGATTCCTATCTTCTCACCCCCCAGAGGAATATCTTCCATGTCTAATCAGATAAGGTGAAGAAAAGAAAATCACATTTATTTTAAGCTTCAAGTTTAGCCAGATGGGAGCCAGCTTAAGTTTCGTGTGAATATAATTTGATTTTTTTCCCCATCTCACCATCTCATGTCGAGTTGCCTCTGACAACTGATAAAACTCACATTTCCAAGCAAATCTAGGATTTAGATATAAATATGCAGAGTGAGTGTGCAAATTAAGTCATGTTCTCAAAGTTAAGAGTGAAATTGGACTAACTTCACATAAGAACATTTTCAACTTAATGCTGATGAGACAGCAAAATGACCCATAATTAGATTCCGAAATTCTTCCAATATATAATTTTTTAACAGAGTGAATAAGAACATTCTAGCAAAGTCGATTACTATGTCTGAGATCCTTTTCCTCATTGACTTTTGGTGTAAAATTGGATATGGGTTCCATTTGAAATAATTTTCCCAAAATTGGCCTAAAAATGCTTGTTTTGAAATCAATTAAAAATTTGGGAAATGTGCAATGTGAGACATTAGAAATTTTAGCACCAATTAGCAGTTTACACTTCTTGGCTGCACTAAATCACGATTTGAGAATTTCTCTTCTGAGGAATTTCCTCATTTCATGCTCTCAGCTTCCAGGCTGTTCTGCTTGTAGTCGCTCTGGTTCCCATCTATACCCTGGCTTGCAGGCGCTGGGAAGTGATACGGTGAAATTCAGTATTTTCCTGTATCAGTCAGGTCAGAGATTTCTAATTCCAATGATTTGGATCAAAAAATAGATACTTTTTCTTCCAAAAAATATCTTACAAACAGACCTGGGAGGTACGGATAAAGCAAGCCTCTCCAGGAGGCTCCCCAGGAGGGAGCAGCTAAAACCCTAGAGACCTGGGATGGGGTGTCCTGGAGAGAGGTCACTGCAGGACTGCTACTGACTCTTAGAAGGAGAGACTGGGTGTTTGGGGACAAGTGACCCACCAGGCATTTAAAATGAAGTCCTTGACAGTTTTATATTTCAGAGTCAGAATTGTTAGCTCGATTTGAGCTGCTATTTTATAACTATTTTGCATTGCCCACCTTTGTGCTAAAGATCTACAGCCTTCAAGTAATTTGGAGACCATCTGATGACCTAGGGACAGAATCATCACTAAGCAATATTTTCTTGAGGGACCCAGACCTCCTAAAGAAATCCTAAAGGGGATTTCTCTAGGGACCCCTCAGGTATCCATTCTTTAGCAAATACCACCCCCCTCACTTCATTAACCAGCCTGAACACCTGAGTTTCATTCCTTCAGGGAATATACCAGTGGTAGCGACCTAGTCCATCACTTCCACACGTGTAAATATTGTGTCTTGTTAACTTCTGAGCTACCTGTATTGTAACTGCTTTTGTTCTTTTATAAGATGATTTTTTAACTTATGTTCTACTCAGATGACTGTACAACATTATGTGCCTTAGTGGAGGGGGCCTTGTAGGCCTACCACTGAAAAGTGCGACAGGAAGAATTACTGTTGACAAGTGGCATATACACCAGCTCTCGCCTGTGACCTCACATGTGAGCGGTCACAAATCATGTGTTAGTGGGTAAAGCACCGAAGCTTGTGGCTGAGGGCTAGATCAAGTGCAAGCATGCCTATGCACAGCATCGCGCGACATGCTAACACACTCCTCTGCGAGGGAGAGAGAATGGAACGGAATTTCTCCTCTACAGCTGGGAACCACATGACCGTGCATCCTGTCTTCTGTCACCACTGAGGGATGGATGAGGTAGGGGGACTTTGATATGTGCCAAAGGGAACTAGCTGACCACATCCAGTTCCTCTCCAGTACGATGGACATCTGCCATGGCGATCTGTGGCCTGCTACCGCCTCTTGGTCTTCTTAGTCCTCTTACCCCAGTGTTTTGTCTCGAATATTTAAATACAAATTAGTGCTCTAGGTACCTCCACTGAACTGCATTTGAGATTCTCATAACATCAAGCAGAGGTTGACCTGTTTTATGTGTGAGTGAGAATAACCTGCGTAGAGTCTGTATCTCAGACGTGTCCTTTTGAGATGTGGGAATGGATCCAGTCCAAGGAGAATGTACAGAACGCGTTTATCAGCCACATGACCTTCGTCTCCAGAAAACTTAACGTTCACAGAGTTCTTAATGAAGGAAAATTCTGCTTTTTCAGAAAAAAAAAGAACTTTATATGAGTTCCAAAATGTTTAAGACCAGCACTTTTTATTTCCAGTTTGCCAATTTTCTGATTCTGAAGTTAATGAGATGACACAGAAGCAAAGATGTTTTGATATTTTAACAACCTGAAGGCATTTCTGAAATCATCCCCCTTTAACATTTTTCTTAAACTAAACACTGCTTTTTTTTTTTTCTGATGGCGAAACAGATTCCTATACTTAATAGGAAAAAATACAAAATTAAAAATTAGAAAAATTTAATATATTTTTTTAAATTACCCTGGTAGCCATTGCTAATATCTTTTACCTTCCTGTCAGTTTTTGGTGCATGTGTGTTAAGAAATCTTGCTCTTCACTGAAACCCCAGCATCTAACACATCTTCCAGAAGCTGTAAGCTGCTCAGGGCACGCGTGCAGGCTGCATGCCCTTTTGCATGTTGATTATTCACATTCTTTTCTTTCTTTTTTGTTTTTTAGTCACTGCATAATAGATATAGTTGATCCCTATTATCTGCAGATTCTGTATTTGGTAATTTGCCTCTTTGCTAATATTTATTTGTAAATTTTGAGTCGCCAATGTGAAGGTTCCCAGCTGAAATCAAAGACGGCAATACTTGGCTTTCTGGTTTCAGCTATTATACTGTAAACAAGTGTCCTTTTTGTGGTCTAGTTGGTACTAGATTTTTCAGTTTTCTTTTTTTTTGTGCTTTGTGTTGGTTATTTTGCCGTTTTAAATGGCCCCCAAGAATAGTGTGGAAGTGCTTTCAAAAAAGCTGTGATGGGGCTTAGAAAATCGCATGTTAGATAAGCATCATTCAGGTATAAGATATAGTGCCGTTGGCTATAAATCTAATATTAATGAAGCAACAAAATATATTAAATAAGGTATATTTAAACACACATAGAACAAAGTTATATGTTTATTGGTTGACAAAAATGGGACCAGAGGCTCGCAGGATGCTAACCATGCATTACCCCAGGAGCAAATGGTTCATAAAACATAACTATATTTATGAGACGTGACCTCAAATAACAGGAATCAATAGTATTTTGAACCCCAGTTTAGTCAAGATTCTTAGTTTTTTTTTAATTAAAATTGTTGGGGTGACATTGTTTATAAAATCCAGTGAGTTTTAAGCTTACAGTTCAGCAAATACATCATGTGTCTATTACACCATGTGTTCCCCACCCAAAGTTAAATTTCCTTCCATCAGTCTCCAAATACTTGATGTTCTTTTCCGTTGATGGGGCATCTCCGTACCACTTGATGGAAATGTTTGCTTCTGGAGCTTCATAAATGCAGATGAGTGTTTGGGCTGCCTGCCACCCCTCAGAAGTCAGAAACATTTAGAAATTTAAGAGTTTTATCTAAAAATGAAGGATGACATCTTAAAGAATACACAGACCCCAACTTTTGTGATCCTCTTAAATTCTGACAAAGTTTGCCTCAAAATACAACTTGTGAAAAATCGTTTCTACCCCTAAAATTGCTCAGATGGGGAATTTATTCCCAAGTCCTTTTTATTGGCATTTCTGTCCAACCAGTTGACAGTTTTCTTGCAGGTTATTACAGCCGACGAGTGTTTCTTAACTGGGTGATGCAAGTGGATTTTCAAGTATCAGAGCAAATCACAAATATGTTGCCTTCCAGTTTATTTTTTAAATTAAGTTTTGCTCGACCCTAAAATTGCTATGAGTCTTTGAGTCCAGTTTCCTCAGTCTCAGTAGCTCACCAGCCTGAAGCCACGGTGCCTTTTTTCAGATGACCCAGAAGGCGTGGGTGCTGGGTACCATGGGACACCCCAGTATCTGCATGTGAGACCTCTGCATTTGTTCCACTTTTTGCTGAGGGAGATTTCGTTTCGCCTAGTTCCTGCCACTGGGCCCTGCCCCTAGGCATACATGTTTATAGCAGTGGACATGCCACACCCAGCGGTGGCTGCAAAGCTTAGCATCCTATGGGCTGGACTCTGACCCTTCTTTCAGTGACTCACAGGGTTGATTTGTCCCGTCTTCCCAGGTAACCAGAATGCTGTTCAGAGCAAGCAGCATTCTTATTCTTGATTTGTTCCTCCTGTTTGCTAGGATTATAGTGCTTTCACTGTCTAAATAGAGGCATATTTAGAACAGAGAACACAAAAGAAGAGCCAGTTGTTCTCTCTAGGGACAGAGAAGGTGGCCCGCTGGGCCTCTCCACGGTTAAGTTTACTACAGGGGGATGGGAAAGAAGATTGGAAGGACAAAGGAGTGTAGGGACCTTGGGAGACAGATTGTAATAATGGACCATGGACGCTAGACAGGAGAAAGAGGGCATGGAGGTGGGAAGGGGCTGGTTGTGCTTGAGGTTTTGGTGAGGGTGAAGAACTATAGCAGTCAGGATACTTGAACTAGTTAAGGAGGTGAGATGGGAATCTGTCTTGATTATTGGAATTTATTGACTCTGGTGATAGTGAATTCTCTCAGTCCTCTCAGGCGTGACCCTTGAAGGGGATAGCTGACACGTGGAATGAAGGCAGAAACTGTGACGAAGACAAAAATCATGACCCTAGTTCTAGAATATTTGTGATTAAATAACACGTCCTTTAATGTCTTTGTATGAGTAACCTTTAGACGTCGCTGATGTCTGCTGATGGTTTTGAAGTTCACTTATTATACTAATTTGTATACTAATTTATACTAATCAGAGAGGAAAAGCATGAGCACATCTTATAGTTTTTTAAACTTTGTCCTGTGCTAAGTACAGGGCCTTTTATTAGCATCTCTTTTAAAGATTTAGATTCCTTGTTGAACCTAAAATTGAGTGCTGGCATGAAAAAGAAATCCTAATTGGATTAATATTAGTCAAGGCTGAGTTATTCAGAAAAGGTTACTTATTGATTTAAAATGCAATCTTCGGCTCTCCTCACGTAGTATGGTCAGACTTTGTCCAGGCGTCCCCGTAATGAATTGACTGGCAATCACATGAGACTTGAAATTTTGACCTGCACATGGGTTGCAGACCCCTGTCCCCTTTCCTTTCCTGGGCTTTCATCAAAGCCTATGAGAACTGGCGTTCATGAGCAACAGTAAGCATACCCATCGTGCTCCATCTGCTGGGTGGGTGACACAGTCACGTCCCCTGCCTTCGTGTCTAGGGAACAGGTGTCTGTTTATCCTCTTTGATCCCTCTGTAATTCCTGGGCTCGCAGACACCTTCACCTGGTCAGGTGGTCGCAGTGTAAGGAAACATCGCTCCCGCTGCTGGGAGTGACCCCGGGGTGTCCCCTTGGAGAGAGCTGGCCACTCCGTTAACGTGAAACTCGATTTTGCTGTGGCCTCCTCGCTTGGGGCAGTGTTTGCTCACGCTTTAAGTGGGGTTAATTTCTGTAACTTGATTTACCAGGTCCAGGAGGCGAGCTGCAGTTGCCATGGGAACGGTAACTGAATTTCCTGGTGTGTGGACATTTAACGCACCGACAGTGATGCTGGGGTGACACAGGTGCATCTTCCTTTCCCTACTTTCATTCTCTGTTCCCTTTCTAGATCAATTATCGCTGGGGAAAGGGGAAGAAGGAAGGTTTATTTAATATTAGCGTGTCGTACTATTCACCTGGCAAGTTATGGTCATGGTAATTACATGTCTGAAGGATGCATGGGTGTAACCTTTACCTCCCACCTCTGGTTGGTGCTAGTTTTGACAGGCTTTCTAATACCATGGAGGCCCTCACAGGAGAGGAAAAGGCAGTTCCCCCTCCCACCCCGGGCACCCAGCCTAGTGCCCAGACTGAATAACTGCTCGTTGGATGTAATCTGACTGCCCGTACGACGAGGAGTTGTGCCCGTTCACATTTCTTGATGGCCGTAAGTCATTTCTTCACTAAAGCTGAAAGGCCTTTGGGGTTAGCTCTCCATATGCTCGGAGACTGTGATCGTCAGAGACATACTTGCATCGCATTTCCGGGCCACGTAATCTTTAGCCTAACATTTGCATATTAATGGATGATTGTAAAACATTATGTAAATTAGGCACGGTGGTGAATATATTATCAAATCAAATGGCCTTTAGGGGTAATTACAGGATGCTGCTATGTCAATTAGGACAGTGCAGGTTGGATGCTGAACACTTTCCATGGAAGGAAATATAGCCTGGCCAGGGTCTATTTTTATCCAAAGTCGTGAGTTGCTTTTCAGTGTGACTTTTCATTTTGTTAGAAGAAGAGTCTAACACCTGGATTGATATTCATGGTAGAATATGGGGAAGTAAAAGACTAAAATTCTGATTGAAAAGTATTAGAATGTGGAAACCTTTAAGGCTGGTGATTTATTTAAATGTTCGAGTCACAGAGAAAGTCCCATGAGTATTTATATATTTTAATGTACTTATTCTAATGACTTTGTTTCTTTCTTTTTTTATTATTATTTTAAAATATCTTTAAGTTACACCATTGCTAAATGACTTTTTTCATTTATGGGCTTCGTGTTCTCCTTGAACAAGTCTGACTTAGTGTTTGTTCTGGATGTGGCAGCCAGAAAGCATTGAGGAAAGAAGGGAGAGAGGAAGGGAGGATGACACTTAGGCCAGTAAATGGAATGACCGGGGGACTGAATTTTGGGCGCCATAGTTACTTCTTTCATAGTTTGTTGGGTTTCTCTTTAGAAAATCTCTTTTTCCGTAGAGGAGATGTGTAGGGACTGGCTGTGTCCAGTGCTTCGATGAGACGCTGCCTCTCTACCAACATCTCCTATAGTAAACAGCAGGTAGCAGACCATCTGGTCTGCATCACCATTTAAAGCTGCTTCTTTCTAATCACTTCTCCTCTCACTTAAAGCCCCTATCCTACTTGATTTCATGCAAAATGAAATGACACTCCTCTCCCTCCACCATATTCTAAACTTTTCTGGTTCTCTGAGATCTCTGTTCTGCTGCTCGGTGAAAACTCAGGGCGAAACATTTTATCCTAAAACAAAACGAGTCGTAGAAGCAGACATCCACTTTTTAAAAACCAAATATAAAAACAATCAACAAATTTGGAAAATCAAAACCAGGCATTGACCAAAACAATCTCTCAGACGAGCACCTGGAAATCAGAGGCTCCTGGGTCAGAGATCGTCTGTACCGAGTCTCCTCTTCTTTGTTCGAGCATCCGCGGTCCCCAGCCCATCACCAAGCAGGGCCGGAACCAGGCGCCTTGGGCTCTAACCCACACTTCTGAGAAATTAATGTGTTCACTCGCTTAGTTACCCTGTGATTTAGAGCCAGTGAAATAGAGCCAGCGATCTAGCATTACACAGGCTGCGAGGCAGGAGAGAGTTGCCGACGGGGGTGTTTATGTCTGGCTGGGCCATCGGGGGTCCTGCAGGCCTGCTTCTGCCAGACACAGGAGACAGAGCTGGGCTCGCTGTGGGCATCTTCGCTGCTTTCTGGGCCCCAGGGTTTGAGTCAGGTGCTGCAATCTCCTCTTTGCCTGTGGCTGATTCTGTGACCATGGGAACGAGGATGTACTGAAGCCCCTCTGCACCGGCTTTAAAGGTCTGGGCGATGACACTTCTCTCACAGGACTGTTGTGAAGACCAGAGAGACCACAGACAGGAAGGCCCCTGCTAGCAGGCCTGGTCCTAGCTACGCTCCTGTCTGTGTCCTCTGCCTGCAGGTATCACAGACACCTCCGAAAGTGGCGATTGTCAAAACTCAAATGCCACGGACAGCGGGAGGTGTCAGCCTGTACCTGGCCCGGGCAGGTTCCTTATTCATCATTCGTGTGCCTTTCCGCCCTTTCCAGCTCAGATTGGTCGTTTGGAGCACTGGGGAACTAATGAGAAAATGAAAGGCATTGTTGTCATAATTGCTCTGGTGCCGCGAGGTCTCATGTGGGAAAAATTGAGAGAGGAAAGGAGTAATAACAGAAAAAGAAAGAGAAACCGGCCTGGAACTAAGCTGTGCTGTCTAGGGCCTCCTCCACGTGACTTCAAAGCCGCCTTTTCTGAAGTGGGAGTTTAAGGCTTGAGCTCCTTGCCAGTTAGAAATAATTCCTAATGATTAACATAATAGCAAATCAGTTTTTGGCTCTGGGAGACACTGTTGATGGCAGAACTGAAAAGCAGTGAAACGCAGAAATGGCTTCTGCCACACGGTGAAAGAGGAAACTAGAACAGCTAATAACCAATAGACCATGAAATTCTGTCACCTACTCTGTACTCAAAGTTTAACACACATGAAGTTAGTTTTAAACAAAGTCACCTGATCTTTGCAGTGTTCCTTCCACATGCGAGTTGTTGATAAATTGACCCAAGCTCGCATTCCCACCTTGAGATAATTTTAACGTGTCGCTCACGACAGGCACTGCAAAGGACTGTGGCTCGCTGGGTTCTGCATTTGACAAAACATCTGGCTGTAAAAGCCTCACACTGATGTGCCAGTTGCCCTGGGCAGGTCAGCATTAACCTCTTGGGTCCATTAAAAGAATGGATCACTGTGGAGAACACGGAGGAGTGAGGGAAATCGAGCTGCCTCACGGTGGTTCCCTGGGCACTCACTGGAAGAGACTAACCAGGGAGACCTCAGGTACCTCGGGTGGCCCTGGAGGGAAATTCCAAGCCAACAGGATGCCTCATGAGTAGTAGCACTAGGCCCTTAGGGAATAACTTCTTCCACACAGGCCCCCAAGAAGGAATAAGACCTACCATGAGTTCCAGAAATCTCTGAGAAATCCTTTTTGGATGAAATCAAACCGCCCACTCCAGACTTTCCAAACAGTTCAAAGTCTTGGAGGAATCCCCTGACCGGGTAGGCTTTGATGGGAATATTGCCCACGTGGAATCAGGGCCTGTGGATTTCTGGAATTATCTTCATATGCATTCAACACCTGAAGACTATCCTGATGCTGGAGAAGCACCCCAAGGGGTCCTGTCTTGTGAGTCGCTGAAGGGGAGGTCACATCATGCTCTGACAGAAGGAGTTTGGTCCCCGCTGGGCCTGAAGGAGTCCTTTCGTGCCCCAGCACACACAGCGTCATCTCCCAACAGACTGATGGAAGCTGAGAGGGATTCCTCTTCCTCACTCTCTTCCCACCCCCTTTGGTGGGTTTGTCATCACTCCCCCACCCCCCATATGTGGCAGGACTGTGAAGGAGCAGCTTGGGTGTGCCCTTGAGGACAGAAGGAGGGAGAACAGCTGCCACACGTCTGCATATGTCTCAGATTTTTAAAGTCAATTTAAAAATCTATTGTGAAAATGGGATGAACCAGCTTAAAACTCTCCCTTAAGAGTAGGAGATTTCAAAGAAAAATTGCACCTCTGCTGCTTAGCCTTGAGTGATGGCTCCTGGAGGACATTTATATGAAGTCAGCCCCGCAACATCAAAGCAAGTGAGAACGAGCAGGGATCTCAGCATAAGGGAGTCCAGGGAACTGTGGGCCGAGGACTCTGCAGGCCTGAGACAGGATCTGCACCCTTCAGCAGCCAGTGACATACAGTGTGTTTGCGCATGAGTGCTGGTGCGTGTTAAGGTCGCCATCTGTCTTTCGTGGCGCTGAAGGACTAACCTTTCTCCGTCTCTGCGTCCTGTCAACTTCATTAGGGTTAAAAATGTCTTGCTCTTTAGTAAATGATGGTGGCAGTGGTGGAGGAATTTTTAAATAGTTTGACAGGACACGATGGGAAGTGGATAACGTTATGTCAGTCCCCAGATTTGAAAGAAAACGTTTGCTGACCTGCAAAGGCTGAAAAGAGAGATTATTAACTGGCAGAACTGCCAGCAACCACCTCGCCGTACCACCATCAAACTCGGCTTTTTAGATAGAGCCCAGGAATGAGAAGTGTTCTCGCTGGTAAACACAGAGGCCAGCTCACTGTGTGCATGTGAGTTCATGTGTGCACACGCACGTGCACACACACATGCTCCGTTACATCAGAGGCTTAGACTGGCCTCTCCCGATGGTGTCCTCGATGAGCGAGGCTGAGGGGCTGTCCCTGAGCTGGTAGAGCCTCCTTGTCTTGGAGTCATCTGATGGCAGGCATGATGAAGGCCTTCTAAAGAACAAAGGTCATGAAAGAATCTCTTCTGTGGACAATTTCATGAGAGCCTCGTGAAACTGTATTTCGACTTCTAAACGGTTTCACCATTTTCAGCCGGGAATAACAGATGGCAGGTGTCTGTTTTACGGAGAGGAAGCTGTGCCTTGTGGAGGTTGCCCGGAGAGTCACTCTCTCACACTTCATTTTCTTTAATCCCATTAAGTTAGATATCTGTGTAAATGGTTGTAAAAATTTAATTTTTTTAGAAAAAAAATATGACACATTTGCACCATGATAGCATTAATTTTAACCTTAAGTCATAATAGCATGTATTTTAATTTTAATTTTAACCTTTACACACTGAAGAATGTATAAAAGGAATTTAAAAATTTAAAAGCTGTCATTGGTGATATAATTTCCCTCAAAATGATCACAATTCATGACAGTCTTGTTCTGTTTGTTTCAATCCATTTTGTAATCATTTGTTAAGCACCCTCCTCTTCCCTAGATCATACCTAGCATACTAAAAATATAACACTAATATTTTTGAGTACTTACCGTGTGCTAGATATTTTGGTCAGAATTTTTACATCTATTATCTCATTTAATACTAAAGTCATCCTATGAAGGTTAACAGGTACTATGTTAATCTTCATTTTACAGATGAGAGAACTTACACAGAAGTCCAGGGACTGGTCCAAGATCACACAGCCAAAAGGGTCCAGATAAGCCGTGGAAGTCAGGACTCTGGCTCCACACCCCCACTCTCCACCGTTCTGCTCTGAGTGGATCCCTGTGTTTCTCCTTCTAGCTTCCATCACCACGTGTGCACGCACACGCTCATGCACACACACACACACACAAAGACAAAGCAGCTGTTTTTATGGTGGGTGATCCCATCTGCTAGTCCCAGATTACCTTTCCCCTCAGTGTCCAAAAAGGTCCCACCCATAGAGCTTTCTAGCTCAGGGTAGTCCAGGTAGTCATATCTGCTTGCTCAGAAAGAACCAGAGGCAGAGCATTTCTTTTATTTTCCATGACATCCCTTTCATGTTTAAAAAATGACAGGTTAAATAGACCCAATCTGCGGTAGGGATGCCCTGTTTTGTCTCCTGACAGGCACTGACAGTCCATCTAATGGACCACAGTTCAGTTTGTTCATGGGAGCTGTGCTTGGTCCATTCAAGGAGGTCGCCATAAGAATTCTGGAGGATGGCACTCCCAGAATGAGCTATCATGTCGTGAACTGATGAATGCAAAGTGGACCCTACCTGGTGTTTCTGTCAAGGAAGCCACTTAGAAGGAACTGCCACCGCTGATGCTTTTTAATCGCTGCACTTCTTGCCTCCTGGGTACCCTGACCTCATAAAGAACTGGCTAGGGATCTGTAGTCAGTAAAAATAGCTTGTGTTTATAAATCACCTTTCCTCCAACGTGTAAGAACTACTCCACAGATTTCATTAGCACTAAAACCTTTCTGAAATATTGCTGAGGGAAGCAAGACGATTGTGAATTATAAATTCTTTCTGGGAGGGAATGCCGTTAGACTTTCTAACTCTTTGTTCCTTGTTCTCATCTCCATGTATCTTCCCAGAGGTCACAGAAGCCATTTTATCACACCTGTCTTACTAGTCAGTGTTTACGTTGCAGGAGGAGTCGTGGCTGACAGAGGAGACACATGGGTATCGTGGGGAAGCCCAGTGATGAGCTCTTTAGGAATCTGTTCCCTGGTGATAGACTATTCTCAGCTCTGTCATTCGTAAGCAGTAGCAATATTGGTAGGACAAGAAATGGGATCCATGTGCGAAGACGTGCATGAATGGTTGGAGAGATGGTAGAACCTAAGAAGCTTGTCTGTTTCACATGTATAGGTAATGGAACTGAAAAAATCTTTGAGGTCTTCAGTGAAGATGGGAGAGATGGCAGAAACTAGAGATGGCTGCCTAGCAGTGCCTTCTCTGAAAGACTATAGGCAAACCTGCTCTTGGCGAGGGGTTGAATCAAACTATTGTAATCCTGTGATCCTGTAAAAACATATATTATGCAAATTCTCAACATTTATTGAGCATAATCTAAATAGACATAAATTCTTAAATCTCACTTGAATTGAGATTATACAAAATTATAAAAAAAAAATTTCACATGATCTAAGATGTCCTTCAAATATTTAACAAAATATTATCACATATGGCCTGTTATTACTAATCTCAACGCAAAAGTGGCCCCTTGTAACTTTGTGTATTAATTCAGAATAGCATCTTTATTTCTTGCAGTGCAACTCTTGTTCCCATAACCAATTCCCCACTCTTTCTCTGTATTTGAAAATGGAAGCCATTTCTTATGCATCTTCTTGGCTGGCAGTTAACCAGCGTATGCTGAGGGACTGAGGGTGAATGTTGTTATTTTCAAACTTTTAAAATGGATTCTTACGAGTGTTATTACTGACAAAATTTTTAAGTGGATGATTGAAAAGGACTATTTCTTTGGTTTTCACAAGAGGAAGTAACAAATACTGGCAGCCATTTTGGGTTTCCTAAATTCAATTTCTATCAAACTGCACTTTCTTTTCTGTCATTAATATCAAACCTTACAGTGATAAACTAGACAGGTGCTTTAAATATACTGTATCTAGTTTGTAGCATGAGGGCACATTTTAAGAATTTCTTAGAGGAAGCATGAGTCTGTCATTGGCTTCATTTTTTTAAGGATTTGAATCCATAATCTGAATAATGGCATGCAAACTGTACTCATTAGACTTTTCAGAATACTCAAGTCAAGAGGAGCATTTTATAATTAAAGTTTTTTAAACATCTTAACGATGCAAGATAGGGTGAATCTCCCAAGTTTTTACTTCATGATGTGAGTAAATAATTCGCTAGTAATCTCAGCAGGTATCTTTCTTCATGCTGTAGGTTCCCTGTGGTCTGGCAGCACATTGCACCCTCTGAATATGATATGGTCTAATACGTAGTCAATTTGTGTAGTTCTCATTGCCTCTTCCCTATATCACTAATAGGCTGAACCATGGGACAGGTATCAAGATTAATTTAACTTGAATAAAAGTATGCACTTAGATTTTCAAAATCAATTATAGAAGGCTAAAACTGAGGAGACTTTGATCAATAACTCTGGGTAAAGTACCTGAGCATTTTAGTCGATGATACTGTCAGTGTTGGCCCATGGTAAATGGTCCTTAAGTAACACCAGTGCCATCTCAGGCCGCACTCACAGGGTTCCAGATCCAAACAGTGAGTTAATAGTCCTGGGAGAGGTAAACACACTCACCTCAGACCATGCCTAGAATGCTGGGACTCATTCTAAGGCACGAATTTTAAGACTTTGCAAACAAGAGCACAAATAGAAGAAAGTCATGATGTCTTTAAGCATCAGTTGAAGAAATAGGGTATGATTAGCCTCGAGCAGAGAGGCTGAGAGGGGACCCATTAGCTTCTTTCAAGGATGGCAAGGCTTGTCAAGTGAAACGGTATTTGACTTGCTGCATTACACCCTAGAGGGTAAACTAGAACCTATGTGCTTGGAAGTTTTAGGAAATCAGACAACAGTTCTTTCTTTGGGGGGAGGGGTACTGCAAAGTTGAGAGCAACTGCCCTTGGTGTATTAAAATTAGATTACAATCTTTCATGGATTTTGTTAAGAAATATTTTTTTAAAAACGGTTTTTCTGCATTTCCGAACATGCAAAGTCTTAGAGGAATATTCTGACAAGTGTG
This sequence comes from Cynopterus sphinx, assembly GCA_030015415.1. NCBI lineage: Eukaryota > Metazoa > Chordata > Mammalia > Chiroptera > Pteropodidae > Cynopterus > Cynopterus sphinx. The sequence goes on from CM057391.1 coordinate 4,346,958, forward strand.
TAGAAAAACGGAGATCTGGGTTATTTCTGCCAGGATACCTACCCCGCCCCAGTTTATCTTTTGAGCGTTTTGTAAACCACAGGCGCTGGCTCCAGGCTTTCCCTGTGGGGGACGCTTCAGCTGCCCGCAGCAGGGAACCTCAGCTAAGCAGGGCCTGTGGCTGGTGCTCTCCGTGGTGCTGAATCGAGGCAGTGCCTCTCAGGCTCCTCCCAGGCTTTTGCTTTCTTTCTTCACCCCTGCTCTGCAACATGTCAGGTTTTGCGTCTTGTTTGTTGATATGCCTCCATATTATGGCTCCATATCATGCAGATCATGTCCTTACATCAAGCCTTCCGATAGTTCTGCTGGCCTTTCTTAAATCTGGCTGGCATTCAGCCTGTTTTGATCCCAGTCCACTGACCTCTCAAGGAGAGGAATTATTATGAATTATGGAAAATGAATTATGAAAGAGATTTGAGGTCTGGGTAGAGAGACGTGGTAGGTGAAACATGACATTTATAGATCTCTCTTGACCTATCAAACAATGACATTTCTTATCGCTTGCAAAGTCATCTCATTTCTATATTCATTGATTCTTGGTAGACTTAGATATGAAGGCAAATATTGGGTAAGGTGAAAATATGGCTGAAGAAGAGGGTGTCAGGGGTTTGAAGAGGCTACTGAGAGACTAGATATAAAAAACCATAACCTTTTCTTTACATGTTTGATATCTCTTATTCGTACAAAACACAGTTGGTGGTGGCGATAGATACCAATTCTTTATACCCATATGACTGTGTGGAAATGAAAAGCCTTGAGTAAAGGTCACCTGGGATAACAAAAAGAACCACATTAACAGAACATCTGGACAACAGAAGCAGAAATATAATAAACTTGGGCTATACAGAGTAGAGTCATGTTCTGCAGGTGGAAGGACACTGCTGGACCATCAGCAAAAGGTGCTTCCGGTCTGTGTGTGGTCTCACTAAGCATAGCACAACTGACTTCTGTGAGCTTTGCTCCCTGTGGACCCAGGGAGTTATGATGGGCTCAAATGAGAGAATCTTGGAACCCAAAAATTAAAAGGAGGAAAAGGAACTACTAATGGAAAAGAAGAGGATAGAGCATAATGGAAGGGAAGGTCTGAAAATCTCTGATATTTAGTGATAATTTAGTATATAAAAGCCTGCACAGAAGCCAAACCGTTTAAGGTTCATAAATTATATAGCAAGATTTTAATAGTAAAATTCTTTGAGGAAAGGATTCATTCAAAGTTCACTAGTTATAATTTATAGAACAGTGCTACACCCAATTATGCAGTCAGTAAATATCTTCCATAATACATGTGAGTTTGGTAGAAGAAAAAAATCTTTTTAAAAATTAGGGAAAAAATGTCTAGGGCCATGCCACCCTGAACATGCCTGATCCTGTCTGATTTCAGAAGCTAAGCAGGGTCAGGCCTGGTTAGTGCTTGGATGGGAGACCACCTAGGAAGACCAGGTTCTATAGGCATAAAAAAATAAAAAAATAAGGGATTGTAAACTGACAAGGTCCTTGCAATTTGTGAGGTCAACCAAGGGTTGCCTCACCTAAAAAAAAAAATAGAGAAAAAAATAGAAACATGGTGTTAAGAAATATAACAGATGAAATAGCTAATCCTCAAGATTCTTCCAGTGATGTTTTATGATTAAATACTATTTAATAGAAAGAACTTTGAGAATGAAAATATTTATACTCTCATAATTTAGACCAGTTTCTTCACATCTGGTCAAACTCAAGGTTACATTTATCAGTCTCAGAAAAATTACACGAATTGTCAAGAGTCACTAAAGAGGCAGCCCATTTATCGACCAATTCATTCTCTTTGAAAGTTTATTTTTTCTGAGTAAAATATTCTCCAGAACTAAGGTGTCCCAGTGTTCCTTTGAAAAGATGTTATTATCATTCTCCCCCGATGTGTTTCAGAGACCCATTTCTCATCACCCTCCCTTCCTTTTTCAAATAAAAAGAAAAAATTTTTAATCTAGCATTGTGATTCTTTTAAACCTTTTGGCACTGCTTGTATCGACTCTGAAAGAAAACAATATGTAATCAAGCACTATGTAATGGCCAGAGGCAGGAAGCTGAACATGTCAAAGAAAGAAATCCCATGGGAAATTTCACTTTTCCGGCAGGGCATGCTGTCCGAAGCCCTTAGAGTAAGCTAGGCCCTCCACATGTGCTATCTTATGTGGTTAAATTGTCTTCCTGCGTAGCAGTTAACCTCAGTTGTAGAAGGCTAAAAATCAGCAATAAGTGTTTGACTCTCTTCCACTGAAGAACAGATAAGACGGTTATAAAAACACTTCACATTAGTCAGCCTCTGAACTTGGCGTCCACCTTGATCAAATAGAGGTCATATTAACTACCTTGTAGAGTAGCTGCAAGGCATTTGTCTTATGGTTGGGGCATAATAACTTGTTTCTTTTTCCACCTTCTCTTTCAAGGCCATGTCAAAAACTTCTAAAAAATAGAATTGGGAAGTAAATTTTTATTCATGCCAAACACCTAGGCAGGTATCTGCTGTCCCTGAAGGTCTTTCATCTTTGTACTAAGTAAAGTTGATGATAGTGCCATCTCCTGAGTGGGGGCTCCTGAGGGCAGCTTTCTTTGAATTCCATTACTGATTGTGACAGATAGGGCTGCTGACTAAAGTGCCTGGTTTATCCAGTGGTTGCATAGAAGAGGATAAGACATACTCCAAGAAAAAGCTGCACTTGGAGAAGCCAGTGTCAACTGATTGATGTGGCTCTGAATTTAAATTTTATTAAGGAAAACAAAATTGTTTTTAGCGGCCGGAATAATAGAAAGTGGGAAAATAAGATTTAAAACCAAGAGGAGAATGGAGAGTGACTGCTAATGGGTCATGAAAATGTTCTAAAATTATATTATGATGATGGCTGCCTAACTCTCTACTCTAAAAACACTGCATTCCACACTTAAACAGGTGAATTTTATGGTATGTAAACTATTTAAAGAAAGCAGTTCATTTTTTAAGGGGTGACAAGATGGTGGTCTCCAATGGCACAGGTATCGAGGACAAGAAGACTTGGGTTCAGATCCCCCACAGTTAACAGTGAGGTGGCCCTAGACAAGCGATCTAAGACCCGTGCATCTCAGTTTCCTTATCTCTACGTGTAGATAAGAAGACCTCCTCCCTGCGTTGTTGTGAGAATAATGAGATAATTTACCTAAAACATCTACCAGATGCTTAACTTAGAGGGAGCTCTCAGCACTGCAAGGCACTGGAAATGGGAGGACCTGGAGGTCCTCGTAGTGCTGGTAGAAGTAAGTCTTAAGTATGAACATCCAGAGCCTGTAAGCAGCCCTGTCAGAGACAATTTGACCATCCCATTTCAGGATATGTTTCTTCCCCCAAAACTGTATTAAAGAAAATCAATTACATTGTGTTCCCTCAATAAGTCTGTCTTTCTTCACCCTTCCCTGGGCTGACCTAGAGACAAAGTCAGCTAATCCACTTTTGCAAGTATCAGGTTGGAAATTAGACAATATTTGTAAGCTCTTCAGGGAGAGCAGAGCAGTCCTGACCCTTTAACACACCTGCTTTCCGTTAGGATGGGAAGGCTGAGCTGCACAAAAGAGAAGGGTGTTGAACATGTCACATGTCTTAATTAGTATAAAAGGGCCACCAGCAGAACCCTTTCTGCATCAGAGTGGCCCTTTCATGGTCAGGGTGTTCAGGGATGGGAGATCCCATCAGAGGAGAATACTTGCCTGGAAGCTTACCCAGGGGCCCTCGGGGGAGAGGGTCCTGGGAGTCCCACAGTGACACTGTCAGAGCTCAGACTGCAGAAAGTTCTCCCAGGGCACCCCAATGAAGATCCTGCATGTATTTCTCCACATCGTTCAGTACATATGTCTGAAGAGGTACAGCAGGTGCTTAGTATCTGTTCATCAACAAGACAAATGTGGTGGTCTCTATCTTAAACACTGGTGTTCCAAAGGGGAGACAGAGAAAACAAGTTAAAAAAAGAAATTAAATAATCATAAATTTTACCAGTTATGAATAAATCAAAGGGCTAAAAAAAGAGCAGCAAGCAAGTGCTTGCTTTCCCAGTGGGCTTGTCTGGCCGCATCACATCCACTAGGCTCATCGAGAATAGCACTTTCCATCCCATTTTCACGTCTGTGGAAGAGAAAAAAAAAGGTGCCTACATCAGGAAATAGGATCCAAGCCTTTTCAGTGAATGTAGATATTCTGGGTCAACTAAACTTTTATTATCCAAATAGGTTACGGCTTAGGCTTTGTTCATAAAAGTCTTACAGAAGACAATGGCTGTGTGAGTCCAAAGTGAGAAAGTGAGTGGAAAAGCACCCGAAAATGCTGAAGGACTCACATAGGAATCACTGTGATGATCATATCATGAAAGGTTTTTAAACGTGTGTTTGGACTAAGTCTTTTCATAACAACTTCCAAATATAGGTGCTTTTACTTATTTCTGTCCGCTTGTTGGAGAGCTGCCCCCAAGACAAAAGCTTCCATTCTACCATACCAAGGGGACAAGGGTCTTTTTCAGCATTTCAGATAACAGAATAGTCGATATTGTACAAATGCACAGGAGAATTTCTTTTCATTTACTCTCATAAAAAAATTAAAATCAGCTACTACAGTGCAGAGAAATTACTTCATTTTTTATAATTTAAGGAAATTTATATTGTAAGTATATAACATATAAGAAAATAAAGGGGTTTGCTAAGTTTTAATGGTTGGATTGGTGGCTCTCAACTATGATTGTTTTGCATCCAAGGGCACACTTGGTCATTGTCTGGTGACATTTTTGGTTGTCCCAAGTGGACGTGCTACTGGCATCCAGTCAGGCTACTGCTAAATGTTCTTTAATGCACAGCACAGTCCCCTCTCAGCAAAGAGTAATACATCCCCACATGTCGGCAGGACCGAAGTTGAGAAACCCTAACCTAAATCAGTACAACTTTTTGTCATAAAGTTCAAGACGTGAAGATTTAGTCTTTCAAGGCAAAGACCAATAACTTAAAAAGTAGATAACGTGGAATGATTTTTCAGATAAACTGCCATAGTGAATATTTAAGACTGATATATTCTAACCAAAGAAAGCAAGATTCTCTTATTTTAAGACACCTTTTTAAAAAAAATCGCTATTTCTCTTAGTTAAGAGGATAGAGAAGGAGAAAACTATGATGTGAACTCACTCACCTGAGCCTCAACTGAGGGTAGAGAGATCTCTTGGTGACAAATAAATGACTTCAAGCTGAAGCAGTAGGTAAGTCTCTCAAACTCATGCACAGGGTATTTATATTTTTAGTTTAGACACAATTCAGACATGTGGCAGTGGACATGGTTATGCCATGGTGCTGAATTAGAACAGGCCCCACGGCCCAGCTGGGAACAGTTTACAGGTGTGGGGCAGAGAGAATTTCCCCCTTGAATTTGATGCATTGACCCCTTAGGGAACAAGTGACACTGGGTGGTGCATCCACTCGCCAGGGGTTTGTTCTGCTCTCTGGTCCTCGTGTACCTTGAGTGCTCATAAGCTAACACAGGCCCCACGTAACTGGGGCCAGGCTGGCCTTCTCGTTCATTATAAAACACGGCCCCGCTGTCGCAGTCACCCTTGTCCCGGTCATGCGTTCAAAGCTCATACGAGAGAGCAAAAATCAGATGCATAGAGAGGAGAAAATCCTATGAAAGGTAGGTTAGCTGATTCCTCAGCTATTTCTGTGTTAACAAGCTGTTTTGTTCAATTGGCTTTAAGGTGAACTGCCAGGTCATTTGTATTCAACAAACATGTTTTATAGACAACATGCCAGAGGCCGGGGACTAAAAGGTGAGCCACGCTTAGCTCTGGACATGCATTTAGATGGCTCAGCACTTTCTCTTTGTTTGGAAGTTAAGGAGCCACGGCAACTAACAAGGACAGATCGTGCAGGCCATTTTTTCTAGTGTAATGTTTGACCCCAGTCACAATTCCTGTATATGGGAATCTGTGACTTGCAGACGTAGAAGGATAATTTCTGTCTCACTAGTGAGCACAGAATGAGTGGTTCCCAGCATCTTCCAGTCTCTCCCAGCAGCTGAAAGAATCCTGAAATTCATGCTTTAAATTGGAATTGCTAATAGTTCTCAGGCGTCCTTTAAAAACCCAGAAAGTGAATTCATGTCCTCTGTTATTTTGCTCCAGACCCCTCCTTGATCTCTCAAAGATCTCCCTTCTTCTGTCCAAATCTCATGCAAGGTACACACATTGTTGCTTCCCCTTGATCTCTCCATGGGTTTCAGGGCATTAGGGTTCACTACAGACGTTTGCCTCCGTCTTTGATTCGTCTCAGTCTTTGATTTTCTTTTTTTGTTTTGTCTTGTTTTTATGCTCATCCCCCCATCTGATTCATCAATGATTATAAAATATCAAAGCATCAAACCTAAACTTCTGCTCTGATGAGAGCAGTTACGCTAAGGTTTTTTCTAGGCAGATCTGAAGCCTGGAGGGCAGCTCCTGAGGGACACGTACAGTGTTGGCTGGGCAGAGGCCCGGGCCCCTTTTTCTCACATTAGTAAGCCCTAATGTCTTGGGATTCCTTGTGGTAAAAATACAAAGGATGCCTGGTATTTCTGGCAGAGTCATTTGAGATGGCTCTGATGTCTCACAAGTATGACAGCTTATGTGTAGAAAACAGCTTTCTCTCTTTCGAAGGCTGACCTCGAGTTAGTCTGTTGAAACTGTATATAATTGCCGGGCAGTCATACATAGTCTATATTTTTTAAAAAGGAGACAGTAAAATGTATGTCTTAGGCGACAGTGAAAGATCAGCTGGCTCTTGACTTATTTATATTCAGGAAGCAGGGGAAGGGTGTGTATCCAAAGGTGGACACCGTGGTTATAAACTGAGAATTGATTTAGAAACGGACAAGATGCATCTCTGGGATTAGTCCACCACAGGCTGCATCCAGTCTGACAGTTCTGGCCTCAGGGTCAGCGGTGGAGAAGTCCTAAGGTCCCCTGGAGGCAGACAGCCCTGCATGGCTTGCAAGGCTTGCTTCGTTTCCCTCCCAGAGCTTCAGTGTCCTTATCTCTGAAACAGGGGCAGTTCTAAACCTCACAGCAGTTACCTAACGTGTGATGATGTGTGGAGAAATGCTTAGTTAATCCTGAAGGGTTGCATAAAATAGACTTTTTATCATGGAAATATAGATGGTTTCATAATCGTAGGCTATTTTAAGGAATCTAGGAAAGGGAAGGCTTTATATAACTATTTTTCCTTTTCTCTTAATTCCTTTGTGGTCTGAAGCATAAATATATAAATAACTCTTCCTCCTCTCAACGTTAAGTAGTATTTTTAAGATTTAATAGAGAATAAAGGACAGGGGAATTGCTGCAGAGCCAAAGCAGTCAGCACGGAAATAAAAGGCGCTTTTTAAAAAAAGCTTTTGAACTGTTGTGATTTGAAAAAATATGTGTATCATCTTATCAAAACAGAAATTATTTTATAATAACGACATGCCATGAGTTTGGGACAGTAAGTAGATGATGCAAAATTTCACCTTCTTGTGCCACAAAAGTTTCTTTAGTGAACTTTATTTTTAGTCCAGTTTTGGACTTACAGAAAAATGCCAAGAGGGCCAAAGAGTCCCCACACACCCTAGACCCAGTTTCGCTGTTAACATGTTCCCGAGGTCGGTTACCACTGATGATGCTAAGGGTCATCTTCTGTTGGGATTTCCTCAGTCTTTACCTGATGCTCTTCTCCTGTCCCATGAGCCCACCCAGGAGGCCACCCTCTATTTAGTCACTGATGTACGCTCTGGTGGTCCTGAGTTCAGTCCTAGCAGGCCGTGTGTCGCCGTGTGCATCTCTGCATTAAACTAGTCACTTTTTCTAAGGGCCTCTATCAGTCATCCCAGTAAGGCATCTAGAGCCTCCTGCTGTACAGCATGGCCACCTCCAAAACAGAGCTCAGCAGTGCAGCCCCCCTCTCTGAGCAAAATGGAGGTAGAACTAGCTCGAAAATTTCAAAAACAGCCTGGAAGCAGCCACCACAAAGGACAGAGCGTCAACCATATTCATGCACTTCACTTCCTCTGGCGTGACATCTCTAATTTATTCTTTTTTGTAATCTTCCACATATTTCTAACCACTTTGGTATCATAGAATATTTTGAGGGCTCAGTCGATACCTATAAACAAGTGAGGGTTACTTCAAATTCCAGAATAATCTCAGTTGGAAGACCCAGAAAATAAGATGGGTAAAATTATTCTTTTAATGATGTTAGCAGGTTTTGAACTTAGCATAATGATGAGAGTAAAGATGCCTATGATGATGATAATGGCGATGTGCAGTATTCAAGATGTAGGTAGTCAAGCTTGATGTCTAATTCTAGGCTCTGCATATTTCATAGGGACTTTTTTAGAACTTTCCTGTGAATTCTGTAGACGAACTATAAATCTCCTTTTTAAACCTACACGTGATCAAATAATTGTGACTTACTGTTCCACCAGGCCTCAGGCCCTGGGGTCAGACAGCCCAGGTGGTAGCAGTGGGGAGGGAATGAGGGACACTTGTCAGTGGCTGGTGAGGAGAGGTGACAGTGGTTTCTCACATGGGGGTGGATGACAGTGGATACATTCAGGTTGACTTTCAGAGACAGTCATGTGAGAGGGTGCTCCCCCCTGGACTAGCAGTGGATAGGTGAGGAGTGTGGGGGAAAGAGCAGACGCAAGGACGTCTCAGATTGTGGAACTGAACTTGTGATCACTTGTGACTGATTTGCACTCGCCTCTCCCCACCTGCATCTTTCTGGGCATGTCACCAGTCACTACCTGAAATGACAACTTTCTGGGCCCAAAGACGTTAAGCCATAGCCATGATGTCACCAACAGGGCACCTGAGCAGCTCTGCTTGGGCTGCTGGGCCTCTGCGTAGGGTTAACTTGGAAACTTCTGGCTAAGTACTACCGCCCCAAGCGAACTGGGTTTCACGAAAATATGCCTTTACAATGAAATGTAAGATAAACTATAAAACTAAAAGTCTCAAAGAGCATGAACCTCTCCTGAACAAAATAGAGCTGTCAAGAAGACATGAAAGCCGTTATGTATGTTGTGACACAAAATCATGAATTTCCTTATTTTCAAAAGTGTAATTAATGACGTGTTCTATTTCAGGCTAGAAAACTAAGTCAAGAGCACCTGGGACCACCTGGGGGTAACTTGACTGAAAACTGTTCAATTCGGGATGTGTACCTGGTGGGCAGCAGCCTTGCCATGGTCACCTGCCTGGCAAGGCCACCACCATGCAAACCTTGACACTCATATTTGTATTCTCCTTTCTTTAGCCGGCGTTTCAGGAGTTGTGACTTTCTTAGCTACACGTCGAAATCTCATTTTTTTGTCTCCTCGGTAGTACTTTTCACACGATGCCTCCATTTCATTGCTGCTCCTTGTCTCTAGCTGAGAATTTCTGGGAGAAATTGGACAAAGTAAAAAACAACATACTCCAGAACACAAACCCACACACATACACATTCAAACGTCGTCTATCTTCTCGAGGGCTGAAATAGAAGCCTTTTTGTGGCCCCCCTCTGCCTCCCTTTGCCATGCACAGAGCACTGTTATTCCAGTGGTAACTCAGGAGCCCGTGGTGGACCAGCAAGGGAGGCAAAGACCTTCCCGTTTGAAATATACCTGGCATATTTCAGGGCCTGTAGTCATCTGTGATAAATAAGGCCTTCATGTCTTCAGGCTTATGGCTTTAAATGTCACATGGCAACATTAATCTCATTGTTCCTTTCCCCTAAGACATAGGGACAGCCAAAGTCATGCAGTGGTGGAACTTGAGTGTTGTTTTCCCTTATTTATTTTCTTACATAAAGTGTGGGCACATGCTGCACTTTTCTCGGATATCCCCCAGTTCCTGTTCCCAAAGAGCATTTAGACTTACAGAGACTCCTAATGATGGAAGTCCAAGGGAGGCACAGCATCTGTTTCTGTCCTACGTGTTTGGACCGATGGGGTGGGCTGTGTAATGCTCTGTCCCTTCTCTGGCAGAGAGGTACAGGAACGGCTGGTAACATGAGATGGGGATCATATCCTACTTCGAGTTTGTGACTGGCCTTTTCGTTCCAAGGTTCTCTCTAAATGAATTCATATTTTGGGGAGGAGGAGGCCGTTGCCACTCTTAAGAGCGTTGCATATCACATTAGGCATGTGCTAGCAGCCAGGTGCCCAAGCGTCTACGTGTTTGCTATTTCTGTACCTGTCAATGCCTTTTGCCATAATGATACTAAATCCTTCCCATGTTGATTCACATCTGTTGTCAGAATCGGAAATCCTATGTGCAACAATTATTTTTGTGGCATCACAGCTACTCCTGTCTTCAACAAAGCCACCTGTTTCATCTGTGCCAAAGGGGATAGTGATGATCTCCAGCTATTTCTGTTTGGCTAGAGTTTTGTGCTTTGAAATGGTTTTGTCTGTTGGTAGGCACCTCAGCTGAGTATTCATCTGTTGAAAAAACCACACTGTCCATTGTTCGCCACAAGCCACCTGTGACTATTTCAATTTGAATTAAGTAGAAATAATTACAATTTTTAAACTCTACAGACACACACACACACACACACACACACACACACACACACACATCCATGCACCTGTACGTATACATGCAAACACACACATTTTCACTGTCATAGAAAGTTCTGCTGGACGGCACTACAATGTAACCTATTTCCTTAGTAAAAGGAAAATTTTAAGTCTTTGCACTTTTTGGCAATTCTGGAGTGGAGCCCATATTTTATCTTAAATCAATATTATGTTGATCAAATATAGATGAAGGTCAACAAATAAGTAAAATTTTAAAAATGTCGTTTATCCAAGTAAATGTGGATTATGAGTGTTGATGGTTGATAGGTGGGAAGAAGAAGTGGGCACAGGCGGAACTGGAACCAAGCTGCAAAGGGCCCTTGTCCCATAAGGAGAATGCACAGGGACCGCCAGAATGTGTCTGCCTTCCTCCTTCTATGTCAGTGATGTTGAGGGGTCTTCGTGCTCATATAGTGCTTTACCTGTCATGGTGCTTCTTTACTTTGAAAAGTCACAATTACTATCACGGCATTTCAGTCCCTCACTGCTGGGTCAGTATTAAGTAAAAGTGGAATAACGAATCTTTTCTGCAATTCTGGGATGAAAAAGGGCCGTGATGCATTTTGTTAAGGGCCTTGCCCACCCACATCAGCTGGACCCAGAGCGAGGCTCTCCTGCCAGCTAGAGTAGAAACCATCCTTGTCCCTCCTCTTTCCCATGACCTATGGACAGCGTGCTAAGGAGACTTTTGGGAGGGTGGAGAGTTGTGGCTCTTATTATGGAAAGAACATCAGATTTTGAAACAAAACAGACCATTTAACCACAGACCATGGCATGTCATATCTGTACACCTTACCCCTTGGTGAAGGGCCACCCATTTTGTGAGCCTGTGTGCCCATGTGAATGTCCTTGAAGACTAAACCTTGCACAGAACTTTTTCTAATCCTTTGAAAAAAAAATTAGTCTTGAAGTTTTCCAAGTTTGGAAAAGGATTATTAGAAGGAAAACATCTAAGCAAGGAAGAAACTTTTTACACCTTTTCATTTCCAGCCTCTGTTGCTGAGAATTCAAAGTATAAGTGATACTGAGAATATTCCGAAAAAGCAGCAACTTTAATGATAAGCATTAAGGGAGACCAGAAAGTCCAGCCGAAAATATTATGAGTGTCCTTTGGTCACTGGCATGGGCTTATTAATTCATTGCCTCCACAAGGTTTCTATTAAAATAAGAGAAATTCTTCTGAGAAACCAGGGTACCTCCCGGGTGGAGTTCTGGGGGGCGTGGGCCTCATGCTTGTTTTCTTCTGCTTCCATTGAGGCTCTCTTGTGGGGCTCCCTGACTGAAAGCATCAGGCTATATGGAACAGTTAAGGATCACATTTTGAGGGATGACGTGTGGGGTGATAGGAAGAGCAGATGGGCTCACTCAAGCACTGTGTCTGTTAAGTCAGGACCATCATTTCTTGTGGTTTCAGTCTCCAGTCAGTGTCTTTCAAGTGAGTTGACTTTTCCATAATTCCCATAGTTTTTTCTTCCATATTAATGCTTTTAAGGATGTCAGCTGCCCAAATCAACTATATCCTGAGCCATCGATTGATGGGTCTGTGTGTGCATTTCGGTCGCATTCATTCCTTCTAAATAAGATGACGTCTTACAGCAAAAACACACACACAAACAAAACCCTTTGAAAGTGACCCATTTAGTTAGTAAGAGTTTCTGCATCCTATTTAAAAAATCCTCAGGGAGAAGTCTGGAACATAACAGGGATGGGGAGAGGGAGAGGGAGAAGAAAGGTGAGCTGATAGGGATAGATATGGATTGTAAATGTCGCTCCCACTCAGCCCTTGGCATCTGTCTATTTTTGTGTACTTAGAAAACAGCCCCACTTTGAAGTCTTCTGACTTCTAGAACCTGGGTTTGGGCTGGGTGGGGGAAGCAGGCTGATGGCCAGTTCCATCACAGGCTGTTATTTTCCTTAGCTTGTTTCCCACGAGTCTCTCCCTCCTTCTCCGCCTGTCTCGATTTTCTCGAGAACAGAGTTGGCCTCGCTCGTCTTTGCCACCAGGTCCTTTGCCAGAGGCTGTCAACCTGTGTCCACTCTGCTCAGGTGTCTGCTGGCACCGCTTGCTGAGTCCTCAGCACAGGAAATTGTGGTGTCTTCCCAGGTAGCAGCTCAATTATTTTTCCGTCTCCTCTGCTGCAGGGGCTTAGTGGACAGAACTGGCAGGAACCCAATGAACGAATGGCTGATCAGTTTCTTGGCTGAATTGGGGAAGAAAATGCAAACATAAATATCAGCCTGGCGTGAAAACAAAAACTTGAAAGGTTATTGAAAATAACAGAATAACATGTGTGACTCTCCCACATAATGCACGGGGAATGTTGGCATCCAACCTATTTCCTTGAGAAACGTCTTCCTTGCAAAGTTTCTTTTGTTAAAACATTAAATAAGGGCGAGTTCTGTTCTACATTGGACAGTTGCCATTTTATTGGCTGTGAGATTAGCTAGTGGATGCAGAATAGTCCACAAATAAACTTTCAAACTTTTACTTTATTATTTTACTGGAAGCATATACCTTTTGTTCGGTAATGACCCCCAGTGGTGCTTCTTACCAGCAATGTCCTTCCTCACCATTTTACCACCTCTTGCTTCAACCCGGCTTCCCATTTCTATCAACTGCTTTATTCTCCTATGCTTTCTGCAAACTCGGGCTGTCAGAGTGATCTTTGTTTCTTTTCCTCTTTTGTGTTGAATATGTTGAAAATCTGTTTTGAATATTTCCCTGTCATAGAAGTCCAAACCCTGGTTTTATCATTTTATTATTTCTGGGTTACTCGATCTTTTCAGAAGCTTCCCTCCAACTCTAGTTTCTTGCATCCTTTAAACAACAAACAAACAAACAAAAAATAATAATCCATAGCCAAAAATGCATGGCTGTCCTTTGTGGAATTTGTTTCGATTTCTTCCATCATCCTCTGAACGCAGCTCAATTATCCCCATCCCTGACAGTCGTATGATACCAGAGCATCTTTGAAGATATTTTTCATACATTTGCTCCTTTGATTCTCTGAGCTGTGTGAGGTTGTAAGAAATGAGATAATTCACCCTGAAAACACAGGTCTATTTTGTGCCAGAGAGTGTGGACTGTTACTTAAGCCTTCTAACAGGCTAATTTCTTCCTTCGACATGGTGCCACAGCCTAATTCAGAGTTAATCACTAACTGTTTACACTGTTCCTTTGTCTTCTGTTGTCTTTATTCTGCACCATTGATTATTCTGGATCAACCATCCCTTTCTGCCTTGGGCACCGAATGGTTTTCTTTCAGTGTCCTCTTCGTGTCCTCTTCTTGGTTTTTCAAGGATCAATTCTGATTATGTTGGCCTCCAATGCTCTGTCCCCCATACCTCATCATGGGACAAATTGCCTTGCAGTTCCTTTTTTCAGATTCTGTATTCTTGTCAGAAACTCCTTTTATCAAAGACACTGCATTTGCCTTGTTTCTTCATATGTTCATATATTCACCATGTCCTGGACATTTATGTCCCTGCCTCCCGGAAAGGGACATCCAAGCCTTGGTTGTGAATGCTCACTTCTCAGAAGTTGAAATGCAGTGTGTGTGTGTGTGTGTGTGTGTGTGTGTGTGTGCGCGCATGTGCCCCCTAAACACACGTTCTAGACATTGCTTTTGCTTCATTTTCACCCAACACTTATGATAACAAAGCTTTGTTTTCATAGAGCGCTTTTCTTCTAAAAAATTCAAAGTGCTTTGAACATGATCCATCCTTGCAGTGCGCCTCTGAGGTAAGTGGGCGGCGAGTATTTTTATCTCCTATTAAAGTGGAGGCAGAATTTGCTGCACCAGGATCCCCCGGCAAGCAGAGCCATCCGGACTGGGAGTCTCTGCTCTGTTTCATTTCTCGGCCGTCGTAAACCTACTTCTGCTAGAACCGTGCACAGAAGCAGCACCTTTGCAGGCAGACCTATACACACGTGGTTAACTGGCTTCCAAGAGACGTTGATTATGGAATTTGGAGGCTGAATGTAAATGGAATTTGAAATGAGCCCAACTGGGAAATTGCTCCGGAAGAAAAATGCATTTAGAACTACGAATTCGATGCCGCCCGTCCTTGAGTTCACTTCCAATGCCAGCCGCCCTGAGCAGCCCTACCAGCCCTTCCCCTGGATCCTCAGTGCCCTATGCACGTTCCTCCTCTGTGGTCAGCCATCAACAGCAGGGCAGGGAGACCAGCCTTAGGTGCCAGCCCTGCAGGAGGGCATCACACAGTGTCCCAGCCCTCCCGGCCCCTGCTAGCGGTAGAGCAGAGCAACACAGCCAGTGACTGGCCTCCCGGGAGTCATGCGAGCTTTGGATGTGTCGCGTCTCCTGTCGGTGCTGCTCTGGTGATGAAAGGTGCTTTAGGTAGAGTAGCTTCTTGAAAATAAATAATGCCAGTTCTCGAGCTGCCCCCTGCGTTTCCCTGCCCCTGGCTCCCTAGGATGTTTCTAAAAGGCACCAACGAAAGCCACAAAACATTGGCAATGAAAAGGAAGGGAGAGCAAGTTTGTTCTGTCATGAGGGCGAGCAGTGAGTCACATCTCCTGACTCATGGCGAACAGACAAAGAAAGCCAGTCAGTGGGGGTGCCCTCCTATGGGGTGCTCTGCGGTGACTCATGGGGGCCTGGAAGGAGGAGCAGCCAGAATCAAGCCAAACAAGTGTATTTTTACATATGGGAGGGCGACTTTCCTGGCACGATACGACGATGAGTCCCACACACTCACATGCTAATTTTAGCCCAGGCCCTGGAATGAGTGGGCACGGCCCCTACAGAGCTCTCTCCTGTGGTCATGTTTTGATTTGTCAGTGGTGAGGGATGTTTAGTGATTAACTGGCGCTGGCAAGAATGTACTATTTTGGTGCAAGATTTCACTGTAAGGAGATGAAAAATGTTTGAATGTCGTGGCTTCAATAACATTTTCCATCAGTCAGGGACCAGTTCACATCTAAGTGTGCATTCCACAGACATTTGGAGGCCTCAGTACTGAGCATGCAGAGGCAGAGAAGGGTCTTAGAATTGCTAGGGAGAGACACAAAAGCACACAGAGAATTGGGAAAGTGGCAGGCGATGAGATGGAGATGCTTAGAAGTGTCAGCCTATAGAAAATGGAAATCAAAGCATTCAGTAACAATATAGGAACAGCCTCGCGGATCTTGAAAGGCCTGGAGGAGTTATCTCGGCAGAGGGGAGTGAGATGAAGAAGGGGCCTTAAGGGAAAGCGTATATCGCAAGCAGTTTGATCTTTTCAGTTATTCTGTTTTGTTCTCAAAATTTGAAAATTGTTTTCTGCCTCGTAAATGCATCCTGGGAGTTCTGTGCTCATCATGGATATCTGGGCTCAACATGGACATTTGACAGCTGTAAGCATGGAAGTGAAGGTAGAAGAGAAGAATGAGAATAGAACCTTGAGCAGGGAAAAAAACGTCTACGGAGTTGACAAGGAGGGGCAGTGAGGTGGGGAAGAACAATGACCCGGTGTTACTGGGCTGTTGTCATTATTCATTTTCCCTCAAAGTCTTAATGGTTGTCATATATCCACACCACATATGATATCTTTCTTACTCGGAGACATGATGCCGTATTGGGCATCTTATGACACATGCCAGTGACTGTGAGATGCCCTGGTCACTTGTATGTGTGAGAGAATAGGAGGAATAAGAGAAACAGCCTCTGTTTTTAGAGAATCGGGAGATTTTTTTATAAAATGAAAGTTCCTGAATGTATGTGTGAGGGAAGAGGAGAAAAACTGTTTCAAAAAACTGAATGTTCACAAGTAAAAAAATCTGTCTGCAAAGACTGGGAATGGAAGTGTTTGAAAGCATTAGCCTGTATTTTGCATAGAAGGAAAGTCTGATCATTTTCATCAGATTCTTCATCCTGAGGTTCAAAGCATTTTTAGTTTCATCCTTATTTTTTCTTCATGCAGATGTGTTTTTATCTAAGATAACCTCTCGTTGATGGGAGTCTAGAAAGAGAGAGAGAGATGATGACTAAGGTAGAGGCCAAAAGATCTTTTGGTGAATTTGGTTTAGGGCAAATTCTGGAGGAAAAATGGTGACTCAATGGCAACCACCTGAAAACACAAGGATATTCTAGAAGCTTCAGCGGTTACTTACCATTCTATGTCATCAAGACCTGGGGGGAAAGTAGCAGATATTTAGTATAAGAAGAACTTAGGTAACGAAGCATTGTAATATATCTTTACCAACCAATTTAAGGCTGAGTTCTTCCCAAACACACATTTCTAAGGCAGAATCTATACGCATTTCCATCCCAGTGGTTCAGGAACAAGGAGCCAGGTTTCATTCATTAGAATACCAATTAGTACACAAATGCCGGATAGGATGGAAGAGTCGTCTCATCAAAGCAACAACAAGAGCTTAAACCTAACTTTATTAGCGCTCTTTCACAGAGAAAAAAACATTTTTATCACCTGGCAAAACAGATACACTCCTAGGCTGTCTGTACGCTTAAGACAACAAGATGCATTCTGGGGCACACTCTAGGGAATATGCCATGCTCGACTCAAGTTTATTTTTCAAAATGCCACCAAAACACTGACATTTATTTATTTCTTTGTTTCTTTGTTAGTTCTGAGGCTGTTTCTGTGAAATAAAGAGACGCAGTCCTAACATAATCCTTTTTTTTTCTTTTTTTAAAGAAATCAGAGTGCATGGGATTGTTTTTAATGAATGGAAATGATACAATTTGGCGACTTCCAGCGGTTTCTCAATGTTTTCTTCAAAGTCTTTTTGTTAGAACATTAATGAGATGTCATAGGGACTTGACTGGTTTATAGCAAGCATTCTATGGGAAAACTGGTTTCACGAGGCGTCGTTTTGTTTAAAGTCCCCGAACCTCTCTCAACCACAATAAGAGAGGACTTACCGTACTGATGGGAGACTGGAATCTGCAAACCTGGGGTCGTCACGGACATGTGTGCATTCAGCCAGGGGCAGAGGAACCCGGGGGCCTTATTTTGAGAACTCTAGGCAAGTTCTTACTCCAGCTGCATAGTGGGTAGGACTACCGGTGGCAGCGACTGTGCAGTGTGAAGGCTGGTAGAGCGAGATCTCCGAGTACACAAGGAATGCACATTCACGGTTCAGCCGCAGCCTCTGCAGGTGAATTGCCTCCTACACTTACCTCTGGCTCTGCCCCTCTCTGGCTGTGTGATGTTGGACAAGTCGCTGAGCCTCTCTGTGCCTCTGTTTCCCCACTTGCAAAATAGAGATGACACTCGAACCTGTCTCCTGTTTAATTCTGATATGATGATTAAATCAGTAAGCACTGAGCACAGTGGCTGGTACCTATCGAGATCTATGTAACTGTTTGCCCCAAAATAGACTGGTCTGATTAGCTTGATTTTCTTCATCTTTCTGGATATTAGCCTTGCATTAAAGGAGATGATTTGTTTTATCTTCTTTATTAAGATAAGGACCTATTAAGCCAATAAACAAATAAGAGTTCTCTGAAATGAAGTCTACGTATTGTTGATGTTTCCCTCAGCATAAAAACAGTAACATTTCTATGTCTACCATAGACAAAAGGGAAAATGCAATGCTATTTTCCCAACTGTAAGAATTGCGTACCCCAAAATTACCTTAGTTGGAAAGATCAAGTCTTCATTTAAGTAGTGGTTCAGAGAAGAAAGAAATGGAATTGATTTTCTTTTTTTAAGTCACAGTAAATAGGCATTTTGGAAAGCGTTAACTTTCTGATTTAAAAGTCTTCCATGGAGGGAAATTTCTATCTAGTGTGTCAGGATAACGGTATTCTGGGCCCAAAATACTGTTTGACTCCAGCTCTGCCTCTTATTAGCGCTGTGAGCCAAGCTGCGTCAACCGTCTGTGCCTCAGTTTCCTCATCTGTACCATGGGGACGATAATAGCTGCACCTGCCTCATGGAATTGCTGCAAGGATTAAAGGAGAAAATATGTAGAAACAGTTCCTGACATGTGGTCATTGTCACGCTTCAAAAGTAGAGAACTCACCTCTGTAGGCTGCTCACCTTCCACTTTGCTGACGCACGTTCCCCAAGCGTCTTGTTATTCTGACCATGTCCTTTTCACGTTTTCCAGCCAGTTGCTACCGGTTCGATATTTAATGACTTATTCTTTAGTTTCCTGTCTTTTGGCAAATCGCAGTCCAGTGCCTGTGTGAAGCTTGACCTTCCCCTGAATTATTATCATGATATGGGGCGGGGGATCACTCCTTGGGGCCTGGCACTGGGGTCCCATGCTGAGAGGGCCTCAGCTGCTCCGCACAAAGCTGCCCACGTGGCCCTGGGTAGGAGCGAGCCAGGCCCATATCACGCTCTCTCAGTTCAAGAGGGACTGAACAGAACTACACACAGGCCCAGTGTGAGGGACTTAACTCCCTCTTTGTTCACCGATAGGGATCTCCATCCTCTCAGACCTGACGTTAGCGGGAGCATGATTGTCAGCGGATTATCCCCTTAATGTCTCCGTATCCCCCTTAATCCCACCGCCCACGGTGAACACGCTGTGTGACGCTGTTATGCAATCCGTGAGGCCACATGTTCCTTGGGGCAGAAGCAAGAAGGCCCTGAGATGAGCAGGGAGCAGCACGCCTGCTCAGGGCCGGTGTGTGATGGACAGGGTGGGCGAGGACTGGTGCCGGGAGGGCCCCCCAGGGACGAGGCACTGACAGTGCCCCCCCCACCCAGGCCTGCATCTCCATATGTCAGGATCGCAGGTTTGCTTTCCTTCTGTTGGACGAGTGTGACCTTTGCTTCCTTATGATGTTCTTCATTGTTCCCTTTAGAGAACACCTCGTTTAGGGTTCAGCACATTGCGGGAGAGAGGACAGCGGGCCGGGTCCTCTTACAGGCTGGACGGTTTGAAAGCAGCGCCTGTCTCACAGCAGGGCGGCCGGGATCTGTGCCTCACCAAAGCTGGGGGCCGTCCCTCACCCTGTCTGTGAGCACTGCGTGAACTGGGGCATGATGAAAATCATGTAGAAAAGTGCAGGAGGCTCTGGGGTGCAGGAAGGGAGCGCAGGCATGTGTTTGTGTTTGTTTATCGGGTTCAGGATTCCTTATTTTTAGCCCATTTTGCAAGCTCCCCAGCCCTGGCTAACGCTCCAAGGCCCAGGTCAAGCTGTGATGCGTGGCCACGTGGTGAGGCACAGCACAGGTCTTCGCTGGGTCTTCAGTGAGACGCATCCCGCCCGCCTCACTGCTCATGAATCTGCCTCTGTCCCGACATTACCCCCGAGCACCATCTCATATGGCTGGATGGGCAGTTATTTATGTCCATGCTAAATCTGCTGTGTGACAGCCTCTTAATGTGCCACTTCTCAGAATAATTTTCCCTATAAAGGGAATTTTAACAAGGCCATGCAGAAATCGCTTCTCGAATGTGCTTTCCCTTGCTCTGCCTTGCTTGGTCTCTTCCCTCCCAGCCATGATTTTCCTCTTCTTAATCTTCCCCCATACCCTCCCAGTGCTCTGGCCACCCCACCCCACCCCCAAAGACAGGCAGAGGTATTTAGTAATAAGTGTGCTTCCTTCTTGGTTTTTATTGCTAACTCACAGCAAAGACTCGATACTCCTCTCCAAAGAATTTATTTTGTTGTTGTTATTTTCTTCTTGGGTCAAGAAAAGGCCCTTTTCATAGGCCTATAAGTAGATCCAGAAACAATTATTTTGCCAACAGACAAGGATTCAAGGGCCCAGGTTCCATTTTCCTGCTCATTTTGGTTGTTTCAGACAGAGGACAAAGAGAAGAACAAGCACAGAGTATATCAGCAAGACCATTTTTCAATCCTAAGCCAACTCCCAGGGGTCACATAGCTTGCTCTTATCAGAAATCTTCATTTACTGGAATTTCTGCACAATCTGTCTTTTGCTTAAACATCTCAGAAGACGATGGGAATGCTGCTCTGTAACCTTCCAGGGGAAGTGGGTACCTTCATGGAGGGAGGGTAAAGTACATGAGATTTCACCTCAAGCTAGACCTTGTATTAAATTCAAGATTTTGGGGTGGAAAATTACACACCACATTTGTATTCTGCACAGCGTTTCGTGACTAACATTTATCGAGCGCTTATTATACGCTGGATGCTTTGCTAAGTGTTTTATGGGAATCTTCTCACTATATCTTTACTCAGTTCTCCAGGCTATAAGTTACTGTTACTGTCATCATAATAAGAGAGACTTAGAGGCATAATGAGAGGACTTGGTTGGAATCACACGGTTAATGTGCATGGGAGAAATTCCAGCCTCGGTCCTAACTCCAGAAACAACACGAGCTCCTAACCACTTAGTGCCAAAGGCTCTATCCGGTCCACCCTTCCTCCCTCAATGCACTAAACTGCCAAGTACCAGGATTCCAAGCTACAATCCTCAAATTACTTGAATTTTAATTCCACCAAGGAGAGACAAAAAGGTAGCTAAGAAAGGAGGTGAGAAGTTACTTTGTCACATGCCTATTTAAATTCCTTTCATGGTTCCCATTGCAGGTGGGATAAAGCCCACACCCCCTAACATGGTCTACAGGGAATTCAATGTTCTGATGCCTGCCTACTTCTTTAGCTTCATCTTTTACTTATCTCTCCTTGCTCATGAGCTTAACAGAGCCAGGATCCAAATTCAGGAAGACTGGCTCCAGGACCATGCTCTTAGCTACCTTGCTGGCTGGCTGGCTGGCTGGCTGATGGATGGATGGATGATGGATGGATGGATGGATGGATGGATGATGGATGGATGGATGATGGATGATGATGGATAGATTCATGGATGGACAGATGAATGGATGATGGATGGGTAGGTGGGTGGATGATGGATGGATGGATGGATGGATGATGGATAGATGGATGGATGATGGATGGATGATGGATGGATGGACAAGTGGACATGCACATGCCTGGATGAATAGAAGGAAAGAGTAAGGAGGGGAGGAAGCTCATTTAACAAAAACTTGTGACTCTTCTCAGCATTTATACAACTGGTCAAATCTACTATAGCTTTTCCATTGGCATCTGGAGTACGATTCACTGAAGTCAGGATCCCCATCCACAAAAGAAAATGCAGGGATAGTCTTTTTTTATCCATCCAACAGATGAAATGAAACTACAGTCCAAGTGTAGAGAGGTACCCTTGACCAGTCTTACAAGCCCTGAGCAGTTAGCATTAGGATGCCAGTATAGACAGGCCACACGCTTTTATTTCCATCCGGTAACCTGGGCTACCTAAAATGCTAGTCCCCGCTTCCAGAGGCTATGGGCAGGGCAAATGCAGCACCACTTCTGAAAAGCCCACCTAAATCATGTAAATTGTTTTATCCTGTCTTAAAAGTCATTGTCCTTTCTTCTTCCCTTTGAAAAATGTTCTACTTTTTAAAGTTAAATTTTCAGGTAAGTATAACTTAAATGCATAGAACTGTTCAAATCCAAAGAGCACAACACAGCTCAGTGAATTTTCCAACCATCAAAACTGTGATTTAGCCACTACCTAGGTCAACAGAGAGAGAGAGAGTGCTATAGAACTGTCAGAATCCCTCTTGGGCTGCCCTCCCCCCAGTTCCTTCCCTGAATTTTGCCTGTTTTGAGCTTTAGAACAATATGATCGTATAGTGTGTTCTCTGTTGTGTAGGACTCTTTCTGTTCGGCCTCGTTTTCAGTCCATTCCTGCTCTCGTGTGTAGCACAGTTCTTTGCAGTAAGTGCACTGCTACATGGATAAACTATCATTTATCTAAGCTACTCTTGGGTGGACATTTTGGTTGTTTCAAGGTTTTGGCTCTAACAAATAACACTATGAACATTCTGGTGCATGTATGGCTGCAGCACGTATGTATGCATTTTTGTTAGGTTTATAGCTGTGAGGAGAATTTCTGTATCACAGGGTATGGATATTTTAGCTTAAGTTTCTACGACCAAAATATTTCTCAATTTACACTCCCATCGACAGTGTACGAGAATTCCATTTGTTTCACATTCTTGCCAAAGCTTAGTATTTTCCATCCTCTCACTGCAGCCATTCTGGTAGATGTTTGAAAGGGTATCATTGTCGTTTAAATTTACATTTCCCCAGTGGCTAAAAAGGTTGAGCACTTTTTCATGTGTTTATTGGCCATTTAGATATTCTGTTTGGTGAAATGCCGATTGATATTGTGTGTATTTTTCTACTGGATGGTCTCTTTTTCTTATTGACTTACAGGGCTATTTATATGTCACCGATATATAATGTTGTCAGATAATATGGCACGTTTCTCTCCTATTCTGAGATTGCCATCCTTCCTGTATCTTTTAATGAACAGTTCTTGATTTTAATAGGATCCAGTCAAAACTTTTCCTTAAGGTTAATGGTTTCCGTGTCCTGTCTAAGAAATCTTGCTCATCTCAACATCATGAATAGATTCTTCTGTGTTATATAGAAGCTTTCTTGTTCTTGCTTTCACACTGAGATCTATAATACACCTGGAGTTGTTTTTTGTAGATGGTATGAAGTAGGGAGTCGTCATTCATTTTTTCCAGATACATTTGTATTTGGCCCAGAACAAGTTATTGAAAATATCTTCTACTGCCATGTCCCTGTGTCACAAATCTGGTTACTGTATATGCAGACCTATATATCTAGACTTCGACTCCATGCCATTGTTCTGTTTTTCAATCCATGGACCAATATCAAGCTGTCTTCATTCCTGTCATTTTATAATGGCTTTCTCTCTGTCTGAAAGTCTGTCTTCTCCAGTTGTATCATTTTAGCCAAGTACAATAATGATTATTTTGCAATTAAACCTGGTAACAACTAGCATTTATTGAGGGTTTATTTTACGTCAGTTAATACATGAATCAGAAATTTCTAGCAGCAATCTGATGAGGTCAGAGGCATTGTCTTCTTGTTTGTTTGTTTTAATAAGGAAATTAAGGTCCAGAGGAAGTGTAATTTGATCAAGGTCACATTGTTATTAAGTAGCGACACGAGATTTGTACAAAGGCCAGTCTCACTTCAGGACCTCTGCTCTTTTATTAACATCCACTGCATGTCTGAGCTGTGGCCTCAGGTCGTTCTCGCTGAACTGGCTGTCTTTGGATTCTGAGAATCTGATTTTCAGCCCTGATGCTAGTCAGTATTTTTTTCTCTCCCTGTCTTTAAAAAAAAAGGCCCATGGGGAAAGTGAACAATGAAGCTTTGGATTAGCTACCGTGTGTCTTTGCAGTGTCAACCCCATACTATTTTTAGGCACGATAGAGGATAGGAAAGAAGACCCAGTTCTGTAAAACGAGGCTTCAGGAGCTGGGTGGAGGTGAGCGGGGTTCAAGCTGATGATCCCCTGGCCTGAAACCTCAGGGGTGGCAGCTTCTGTGCTTGCCAGGCTCGGCAGCAGTGGGGGACTTTAGGCCCTTTGCCCTCATTCTCCTCTTTCCACTTCCCCCACCGGCTCTGAACTTTTAGCATCTTCCCACACAGGACCAAAACTCCCAAATCCAGACATTAAAGAACACCACGTCTGAAAATAGAAAGCGCAAAGGCCACACAGGGTAAGATTTTCTGCAAAGGTTTAAAGGTCTAAATACACATTTGCATCTGAGAATTCATAAATAAATTATCCAGCCTGACCCAAAACACGAATAGTTCTATTCTGAGTTTCCACGGTGTAGATAACAGATAATAAGTTTTTACAGCTGCAGTTGTAATGTGCTACATGCTTCTGTGTGTATGTGACTTACCCCTTCTTCCATAATTTTAAAATAACATGCCCTTTGTGTTCAGGGCTTATCTCTATTTCAGTCAAAAATATTCAGAATTTGCCTAGTGCCTCACAAATCTGTGACCTTTCAGTCACTTGTAAATGGGTTCGCAGTGTCTCTTAGCATGCCAAGGGCCATCGAAGTCATGGAACAGAGCTTTCCAGCATCTGAAAGATTATATTAGAAAACTTCCATGAAAGAGCAGATATTATGTGCCTTCTCCTGTCATCTCGGCATTCTATCTTTAGTCAAGTAATTTTCTTACATAGTGGTCTGCATTAGGTGATATTAATAGGTTGAAAGGGTGTCAAAACAACTAACAATTTTCTGATGAAAGAAAGAGTAAATATTAGGTCATCAAACATTATATAGGCCTATCAAATGTCACTTTGATGCCTTAACACCCTAAATGAAATGTGTAGCCGTCCTGTCATTCAAGGAAATCGTTTAGGAAATAGTTTATTGCAGGTACAGTCTCCAAGTTCTATAATTACTGATGGGCATTAGGAATTTGAAAATGCATTATCCGGTGTGTAAGAGTATGTGTGTGTGTGTGTGTGTGTGTGTGTGTGTGTGTGTGTGTGTAGTGGATATAGTCTTAGAATTTTAGACTTGTCAGGGACCTTACCAACGCATCTCATTCCCAGGTGAGAAACCTGGAAACCAGAGAGCTGAGGTGACCTTCTCAGGGTCACAGGCAGCACTAGAACCTTCTCTGTGTTCACCTTTTGTTGTTTACTGGCTGCAGTGCAGTAGCCTTTTTTTCTCTGAGGCTCTGATGACTGTACCTGCCTCGCCCGACATTATTCAATAGAAAGAAATCTACTTTGAAAAGCAAAGTGGCAAATGTACAATCTTCTTATTTTTATTTTTAAACGTATGTGCATGGATTATATTCAGCTTTCCGAGTTGGCCTATTTATAAATGAATTAGATGTCATAAATTAATAACAACCCTTTTTACCCTTAGCTCTGAAAAAAACCTTAATATTCTAGACTTAAAAGACCATTTAGTTGATTCTTTTTTTATAAAGTAGAATCTCATTGTGTTAAAAATAGTGTGCTTAAAAACAATTTGGTTTTTCAAAAAAAGTCTTCCTATTTTTATCTCATTGAAAAGTTCCTCTCTAAATTTCATTTATAAAGTCATTGCCTACTATTTCAATTCTTTTTTTTTATATCAATAATTGGGTTTTATTTTTCTTAAAAGGCAATAATGAGCCTCACCCTCCTATTTTTACCTGTTTATTTGTTTAAGACTCTGAATTAAGGACTGTATCCTGGAAACCAAGCCCATCCCTGCACACTGATGCGTGCTCATGTTTGTCACTGGGATGGCCTGGGCCCCTCTGTATACGATGAGCATCCTAACCCTTTTGGCTCACCGTGGCATTGAGCTTAGGTCCTATAGTTGCTATTCCCATTAACCCTCACAGCACCCTGACAAGGTTTATACTACTGTTGCTCCCAGATTGCAGATGTACATAGGGTGTACATAGTCTAACTCGATGCTTGCAAACCTTGTGTGGTCATATGTTTTACAGATGAGGAAACAGATTTGGGATTTTAATTGTCTAAGTTTATGTAGCTGGCTCGGGAGCATCAGATTAGGGCTTTGAATGCAGGTCAGTCTGACTGTAACCATTTTGCTATCCTATTTCCTCATTTCTACCTCTTCTGCAGTCTCCAATAATCTTGCACATTTGTTCTCTTATGCTTATGCTAATGTCTTATGCTAATGTCTGTGTGTTTGCATGAGTCTGTTTCCATAGGAGTAATTTTCTGTGTCTAACAGTAGCAGAAAGCCTGAAAACAGTGACTTAAACAAATTGTACAAAGAATACAAAGAATTCCTTAGGAGAGCAGTTCAGGGTTGGAATGGTGACTCCACAGAATCATCAGAAGCTCTTTTTAATGCTCTAGGGTGTAGTCCTCATTTTAATTTTGACAAAATGGCCATGGGAGGTCCAGTCATCACTCCTATGTTCCAAGCATGAAGAAGTTGAAGTGTGAAGACGAAGGCAAAAGGGACAAGCCAGTGAAGTTGTCCCCTCTTTAAAAAGTCTCTCCTGGGAATGCTATCCAGCAATTTCCATTCATTTATCATGGGTTGAGATTGGGTCATAACGACCTCTCTTAGCTACAAAAGAGGCTGGGGAGTGTAGTTTTTTAGCTGACACGTTGTTGCAATGCCCAAAATTAGGGTTCTGTTAACACAAAACCCAACCTCTTAGTTTCTTGAAATAGAAAAAGTCAAATACATTCATCCAGTTACTCATCCCCAGTGATTTACTCTCTGGGGAGCTAGTGGCAGTGGTGTGCCATTGTTGGTAGTGTCACATGGCCAGGGGTGCCCATCAGCATGTGCTGGCTGTGCAACTGCTGTGAGTCGCTGGACTGCAGGTCAAGATCCTGGTTTCTGCTGAAGGCAGCTGCCAGGAGATCAAGGAGAGCTGGGGGAGAACTAATTTTCAAAGCAGCATCACAAGGAAATGCCCTGAGCTCTTGGTATCAACTAAGGCAAAAAGCCCACTGCTGGGCAAGTGGGCTGTGGTTTTCAAACGCTCATGTGGGGCCCCTGAAAAAAGCTCAGAGCAGAAGGTCGAATTTCTCCAAGATTCACCTTCCTCGTGTGTGGAATGGGGGACAAGCATAATGCCCACCCCTTGGCTTATTGGGATAACAATACCTATAGAGCCTGTGGTGTATTATAGGCGCCCGACAGAAATCTCCCATTGTTTGTGGTGTTTCTCCCCTCCCTGTTCACCCAAGTGAGAGCAGGGCTCGTTGACTCGGGTTTGTCCTGCAACCTCAACTCCAGTGAGCCCATAAAGACTTTAACTAGGGCATAAAGTGCACGGATAATCCCACCGGGCCTGGAAGAGGGC
Organism: Cynopterus sphinx; assembly: GCA_030015415.1. Classification (NCBI taxonomy): domain Eukaryota; kingdom Metazoa; phylum Chordata; class Mammalia; order Chiroptera; family Pteropodidae; genus Cynopterus; species Cynopterus sphinx. The sequence goes on from CM057391.1 coordinate 4,374,213, forward strand.
CTGCGCACTTGGGAATTCCATAGGCTTCAGTGCTCACGGCCGGTCGCTCAGAGCTGCACACACGGCCCACCTGTGTTTACATCCCAGATTCCCTGAACAGCTTTGTGTCTTGGGTCAGAACCTGACTTTCGCCATCTCTCTGCCGGTCACATGGCCTGGGGGTCGGTGAAGTATATTATATGTCTTCGCTTCTAATTTCTGAGACGAGAACAGGCTTGACTAGGAATGGGGGGTGGGCAGGGATCAAAAAATAACCAGTGTTCCCAGAAACAATATGCTGGTGCGACATTCAGTGTCACCCACCACCTCTCTCCATATCTGCATCAGCGTTTGTCCTGTCAGAGCACATTCCCCTGAGTCGAGTTGTCTGATCCCCTCCCAGGCCTTTGGCGAAGGCAGACGGGATTCACTTCCATTTTTCAGTTGAGAGCATCAAGGCTCAGAAAGAGAAACTGACTTGCTCCTGATAGTCACAGGCTGACCTTGAACCCAGACCCAAAGCCTTTCTACATGACAGCACTCGCTGCTAGCCTATGCCCTTGCCCGTGTGGGAGAAAACAGCCCTCGTGTGTGAGCCACACAAACGGGCACCGCTGTGGTGTTGTTTTGAACTATTTCGGAGGTCAGGAACTCGCTGCATTCATAAAGGATGAAGATAGGAGAGGCTAGTGCAGGTCGGTGTGCCCTGCCCAAGCGGAGCAGGTGCCTGAGGCTTGATCAGGATTCGTTTGCCTACATGGGAGGATTCTAAGTAGAATTCAATTTCAACAACGTGGAGGCACCAGGATCCCCCCAAGTATGGAAGTTTTGCTATAACCCAATCCCACCCAGCCTCCTCCTCCTCTCTAGGCTCCCAGGCTTTTAAATTCCACCATTTGGGGCCTTGAAGACTCAATGGTCTTTAAAGAGACCAATGGTCTTTAAAGAGACCAACTAAAACGGGAATCCCTTCATTGTACTTAGCAGCTTAAATTAAACAAAACTTAAGGTGTTGCTCTTTGGGGGAGGGGGTCACGAAGCCTACATCCTGGGCCTTCAGGGTCCTCATCCGTGTCACGAGCAGTATGAGGCATTGTGGAGATCCAAGGAGATGTATGTGCGAGGGCTGTCAAAGTGTCAGTTTGACCAAGGGCTGAGGAGGAGGGTGGGGAAGGAGACTGGTAGCAGCACATACCCTGCCGTGCGCTGGGTCTGACCCAAGGGAGCTCTGCAGCGGGGGCTCTGAGGCCATCTGGCTGGCCCTGCGGCTTGGGCCAGGACTGCACCCGTGGTGGCCCCGAAGCCTCTTGGTTCACTTCAACCTCCAGCCATCTGTGCCCGGGAATGTAAAACAAATGGTTAATGGCATCAGATGGCGAATGGTCTCAAATGTCCCCTGATCATGCTTTAAAAGGGAACAGAGCTCCCGGGAGAAATAATCAAACTTGCAATTACTTGTGTATTCGGGAAGCCTCATCCCCTTCCAGTTACTCTGTTGGGAAAAGGGCAATTAGGGTGATGGCAGAGCCATGGGGACAGGGCCGCTCCCACAGCCTTTGCAGGGCGTGGAAGGCAGGCCCAGCACTCGCGCTCACCACCAACAACCTGAACGAAGCCGCGAGGGCCTGTCGGGGGCTCAGCAGCTGGCTTCTACAGTCAAAATGCGTGCCTAAGGGTGGGTCCGAGATTCTGATTTAAACTCCCACCTTGCACAGGGACTACCTTTAGGTCGTTTTATCAAAATGCCTTTTTCCCCACCGTGGCCTGAGCCTCTCTGGGGCACACACACGTGGCTGTCCTCTCACTGCGCTTTGCCAACTCCCTTCCTCATTTCCCTTCTCTTTCCTCCAGCCAGCGAGACCTGCAACGACTTCCACCCGATGTTCTTCACCCACGACAGATCCTTCGAGGAGTTCTTCTGCATCTGTATCCAGCTCCTGAACAAGACATGGAAGGAAATGAGGGCGACTTCTGAAGACTTCAACAAGGTAGAGCGAGTCTGAAGCCTCTTCTGTGTCCCCGAAGGAGCCTCGCCTTGACGCGGTTCCGTAGCTTTGTGTGGAGGTGGCTGGCAAGGTGGGAGAGCGAGGCTGGCTGTGGTTTTAGGTGGCTCTGAGGATGGAGAAAGGCGTGAAGCTACATTTTGGTGAGGCTCTCATCTCTCTAGGGACACGCTGGGAGGCGCTTTGTTCCTTTTGGCTTGCTCAGCTGGGACGAGCAGAGGCCCTTTCGTGAAAAACAATGTCTAGTTGAACATTTCCCCTTCAGTGGCTTCAGTCTGGGATGCCTTGTTGTGGCAGCATCCGCTGGGGGAAAGCCTTCTACCTGTGCCGGTGGCTGTCGCAGAGAGAGTGAGATCAGGAAGGCCGCCCGGTCTAGGTCCTTGGTTTCTTTGTGGATTATGGGTGTGTTGAGATACTTTGCACTTTGCTGTATCAAAGAGAGTTTTTGTTAAAATGCAAGGTCTCTTTTGGGGAGTCGAATAAGTAAGTTTATACGGAACATTTTTTTGGTTTACACAAAGCATTTGATTCTTTCAATGGAAGTGTCCTTTGGTTTTCAATAAGAATATGAACCTCATGTTTCTGTGAGTGAATGCTGGGCAGAGAGAAAAATGTGACCAACTTAGAGGAATCAGAAGCATCGTGAACATTTTTTTTTTTATTAAAACAATCTTTATCCTCAGATAAAGGCCTTATTAGTAATGACATGGCTGATAATAACTGGGACAGGTCTATTCGACTTTTATGATATTTCACGTTCTACTGTACATGGCTTACAGGGTTGGCCCCATCACCCAGGCCCACGGACTTGGTCCTGGGGATATAACTCAGGATCTGACCTCACAGTCACCACGTGGGGTCTTTGTGGGCTTGTGCATGGGGTATAAGATAATGTCCGCATTCCAACTCTACCCGATATCCTCATCAGTCTTCTCCCAGTCATCTTTTCTCTGAACTCACGTCTCATCCTTCCCACCACATTTCTGGTTTGTGGCATCTTGAAGGGATGATATTGTTTGAAAAGAAACTGAAAGGAAATGATGCTCTTCCCCGGTCCTCGTTTGGGTTCTGACCTAGCTGTCCCCATCAGTATAATGATTTTACCTGCAGTTATAGCAGACAAACGCCACTCCAGCTCAGTCATCTTGGGCCATCTGTTTAATTCACTGATGCGGGCCCCAGCGACGCCTCCATGGAGAGCACTGACCTGGAGGCTGCAATCTAGAGCTGCCATGGTCTGAGCAGCTATGCCCAAGGACAGGCCTGACTCAGGAAGGGACGTGGAGGAGAGAAGCCCATTAATTCCTTGGTGATTGTAACTGCAGCCTCCCAAGTGTCCTTCGCTTGATTATGAGAGGCTTTGTAATTTAGGCGCACATTATCCCTGGGAGAGGCGGAAGTCAAGAGGCAGGGACACTTTTGTTCAATCAAGCCAAAAAAAAGAGAAAAGGACAGTTAAATCAACAGTCTTTGAAATTGCTATGGCCTTGTTGTCCGCACACCAGTTTAGCTCTTTGTGAACTGCCCTGGTCCTGAAAACCATCCAGATGCTCGCTTTTCTGTGCCAGGGGCACCTGTTCCTCCAGGAGAAGGAGACCTCATTGGCTGTCACGTCCCGGCATCCGGTGTCCATCTGCTTTTTGAGAGGAGTTGACAATTCTGCTTCTTCTTAATTGCAGAAATCTGAATTTTGTAAATAATAATAATAATAATAATATGAATAGTATTGTTGATCTATGCACAGATAAGGCGTGTGGAAAATATGACCAAATTCCTGCAGAGGCATGGCTCAAAGGGATGAGCACTCAGACACTCACATCCTGTGGAACTAGCAGTTTCTGACATGAAGACAGGAGAATGTGTTGTTAGCAAAGGAAACCAGAGGCGTCAGTCTGGAGGGAGCTGCGCAAGCCGGGCTCAGTGGTTCATCTTGGCCATGCGCTTGGGTCTACGACTGTGCTAACCTGTCTGCACAGGGGCAGGTGTGGCCCCAGAGTGTCGCTCTGAAACACTCCATAGTTAACTTATAATGCTACAAAAACTATCCTCGGCAAGATCTAAGAGCCACGTTTCAGGTGCAGTTTCTTGCTGGGGCCCTAGCGCCGTCTGTTTGCATTGCGCCATCATAGACTGCTCTCCGGTGTCACACGTCTGCCACCAGAGATGGCCGCCTGTGGCTGTGGGCGGGCAGCTGGAGGCCTGAGAGGCAGATGGTTTCTTTCTACCTATGACGAGTGGATGTCAGCAAAGAATCGGGTGGGAACAACAGGGATCAGATTTACGTTTCTACATTCATTTTGGGTACGTTTGCTTTTTTGCTTTTTAGTACTGTGCGTGTCTCACTTTGGTAGCCAGACAAGCCGATCAGTCATACCCTTCCTACCACCCGTGTATCGGTTTCCTGGCATGGCTATAACAAATTACCACAAACGTGGTGGCCTAAACAACGCATATTTAGCTTACAGTCTTGTAGTCCAGGAGCCAAAAATGGGTCCCCCCAGGCTAAAATCAGAGTGTCAGCAGAGCTCTGTCCTGTCCAGAGTCTCTAGGGGAGAATCCATGTCCTTGCCTTTTCTAGGTTCTAGAAACTTCCTTTGCTCTCTGGCTTGTGGACACTTTGTCTTAAAGCCAGCAGCTAGGCCTTCCCACATTATCACTCTGATCCCTCTTCGGCCTCCATCTCCCACTGTTAAGGACCTCTGTGACGACCTTGGGCCACCTGGGCAACCCAGGATCATCTCCCCTGGCACCTAAGTTCTCCTTTGCCACATAAGGTAACATATTCACAGATGCTGGGGACCAGAGCATGGGAGTCAGTAGAGGGGATCATTATTTTGTCTGCCATAATATGTTTCATTTGTAGGTATATTCGATGTATGGATGTGTATATCCATGAAAACGAATGCAACATGGACAGATGAGCTTTTGTCGGTTGTCGTCGTCTTTGCGACTAGAGCAGCATAATATCAGGCACGGAGTCCTGCTGATGGTTGCCCAAACACAGAAATAATTATGTCCCTTAGCTTTTATCTCCCTGTTCTGCCCCCACTGGCCTTTTCAAAAGAGCGGAACCCTGTGTGGGGGCCTCTAGTTCGGTGTAAGACTGTCTTTCTGATTCTTTTCTTACTGCCTGTCGGCCGCTGTTCTGCTTTGGCAGACACTAAATTAGGAAAAAAGAGGAGAGCCGAAGTTCTAATCAGTTCACTTTTCTTCTTGTTATTAACTTAGTAGCAGAAGCAATTGAAATTTTAGGAACGCATGTGGGTTTTGAGTCACTGGTTAGATGTAATATTTTCCTTGTTTCCTAAGATCATCCACACTGGAATTCAGAAATGTCATGAAAGAGCCCAGCATCAGACCTGATTTCTTTTGAACTTTCTTGGAATCATCTCAGGCTCTGGCTGCTCTGAATAGAAGCGTGGATGCCGGATTTAATTGCCCACCTAAGACCTGGGATCTGAATTTCTTAGCTCATTCCTGGAGAAGCAGTATCCCTTCATCCTAAATTGAATTTTTGCAATGAACAATGCTAGGCTCCAGCAGACGCAGGAGTCTGTCTGGCAGCCCACCTTGACTCGGATGGCAGTTTGCAGGCATCTAGCATTTGGGAGTTAATGCTCCTGCTGGAAGCCAGTATTTCTTAATGCAGCTGTCTTCCTGCTCCTGCAGACTTGGGCAGCAGCAGATGGGATGTTTCGTATTTATATAAGAGAAGCCGAATTAGAGAGTGATTAAAATATGTGTGCTTTGAAAAGTCCTTTCTTTCGGTTTCTCAATACAGCAATCTCTGCAGAATAATTTATTGATTCGGGCCATTGAGTTTGTAGTCTGCGTTTTCACCTTTTATTGCTAATATTGTGGAGCATGCATTATTCATTGTTACGTGCATTAGGAAGAGCTGAGCCGCAGCTGAATACCCCAGCACGCACGTGGCTGTATAATCATTTCATTGAAGCCCTCGGTTTGAGCAGGGTACGAAAGGGGATGCAAGTGGATATTTTAGGCACGGGAATCTCACTGGAAGCCTTTGTCGCTGACTGCTCCACTTTACAAAGTCTAACAAGGGCACACAATTCAAAATCTATATTTGTGTGTAGCAGGGTTTCTCAGCCTCGCCTGTATGTCAGACTCACCAGGGGGCAGGGGGCTTTTGAAGCCTCCGTGACCCCCATTTTCTGGTGCCCAATTGCACAGTGTTCCAGTTGCATCTCTGGGTGGGGCCAACGCTAAGCAATGACGCTTTTGACGAGGGTAGATTTGCTCCCCGAAGGTGAGCTATGTGCACAGGGTTGCCATCCATCGACACACATGACACGTGCCACCAACTTGTGTGACCTGCGCGCAGTGATGAAGCAGTAGCAGCCCACCGGCCTGCAAAGCCCAGGTTCTGACCCTGGTTCTGCCTCTCAGGAGCCCTGTGCCTGAAAGTAAACATTTTTTTAAAAAGTGGATATAGCATACCACTGCCCTCTTTCATGGTGCCGTGATATTAAGTTGAAAAACTAAAGGTAGAAAAGCTTTGAGAACGTAAAATGCCACATGCCGTAGTGAGGTGTTCGTTTTAAATATAATGAGATCTGTCTGTGAAAAATGAGTAAATGGCGCTTTTCAAAAGCAGACAATTTTTTAGCCGTTATCTTAAAAAAGAAAGAAAGAAAAGCAGTCACGGTACCCCAAATTAAGTTCTGAACTGAATTAAATAACTCATTTAACTCTGGTAGAAATAGAGTTGATGCTGAAAATTTTATGGATTATGGTGATGTCTTCCTCAAGACAACTTTTAGGCACCTTAGCTTTCCATGTGACAAGACTAAAAATCAGCAGGCCCTACAACTCTTGGGTACCTAGTGGCTGGTGACATTAAGGTCTCTTCAACAATCACCTGGCTGCCCAGACAGCCGGGGATGGCTGAGCTGTCTAGATACCATCAAAATATTGGTCCGTAGCCTTGGCGTTACTTTCGATGCTCTCAAAGTCGGCATTAGAAACCCAGAGCAGATGACTTTGCTACGTTTTCAGATTACCAAGACGGAAGAAACTAATGACGTGAAAAATGTGGTCGCTCTGGAGCATGAACACTGTTCTGAACCTTACCCAGCAGCATACTAGGCAACGCGCGCCACAGTAGAGGCTGGAGTCTCAGGCTCGCACGTGAAAACGGGAGAACCCAGGCCACCGAGCAAAGCCACAGCTGCCCCGGCCGGGCTGCAGGCTTCCTCGGTGTCAGGGGGAGAAAATCCTGGTCAGAAGAAGTGAGAGTTGGACAGAGGAAATGCCCTGAGAAGTCCCCAGGAGGTCATCCGTGGAAAAGAGCCACTCACGAGTCACGTCTAACGGGCTGTGGCTTGGCATAGGAACGGGATTGTTTGAAAGCCTCAAGGCAGCTATTGCATCAATAAAACAGGGAAGCATATTCGCCCCCCAAACTGCTTGCAGCTTACCGACTTTCCGGGCATGCTTTTCAGGGGGCCATTAGCTATTCAGGAGGCCCCCTCCCAGGCGAGGCCAGCCCAGCATCCGCGTGATGCAGACAGCGCTCCGATGGTTCGCCGAGCTGGCCCAGGGAATGAAAGGTGGTCTGTGACTCTCCCCATGAATAAACATGACGCTCCTCATCTGCATGAGGCAGGTGACTGTAAAATATCTCGGAACAAGTTGTGAAAGGAAGCTTTGTGCATCAGCACCCAGGGGAAGCTGGGGAGGACTCGGCGTTGTTTGTCTTCATTAGGATTCCGTCTAGGCGCCGCCGTTAGTGGCCCGGACCGAGCCTGGTGTGGCTAATAAAGTAGGTGTACGTTGTAATCGAAACATTAATATTTAAGCAGAGGAGAAGTCTGCTAAAGGGCCCTCGTGTCAGACGACGAGGTTATCCCCTTTTCAGCTGTCTGGGCTGCTGATGAGTATTTATTCCAAAGGCCTGCCCTGCTTCACAGAGGTCTGTAGGTTTGGCACGAAGAAAATCGTAGCTCCTCCAGCAGCAAATGCATCATGTGAATAGATTTATTTTTTCCTTCGATGTTTCCCATTAGAGAGGGAGCAAATGGGTGTGTGTGTGTGTGTGTAACTGAGTGCTTTAAAACTGTTCACTCAAGGTAGTGTCACCATTTTTCACAGAATCGGACACTTTTGGTTGGGCAGTAATCAAGGCACGTCGTCTTCCGAGTCCCCCATCAATGATGCTACCTAGGGACAGCGAAAAGACAGGAGACCAACTTCACTACCTTATTTTTTCAAGGGGTACCTCTTTCAATACACCCCCGTGTGTACACTTTCTAAAAGGAGATGTGTTCGTTACAGGTGACGTGCCTGACCAAGACCAGGTCGCCACGGAGTGAGGGCTGCTTCTCAAACCCTTTTGCGTCACCACCCCCCTCCCGAGCTTTTAAAAACTTGTTTCCCTAATCACCCTCCCCCTGAAATTTTAATTACACAGGCATCTTGTCATCTGTTTATGTGATGTGTGTGGTATATCTGTGCTTTATGCATAAAAAGAGTAAGATGTTTTTGCTCCTCCAAAAAGCCCAGTTTTCACCCCCTCCCCAATGGGAATGCCAGGTGGAGAGGGCAGAACCGAGGCTGAGAGTCTGGTGAGTCCTGTTATGTCACCTCATGGGCAGTGTGACCTTGAGCATGTCCTTTCGCTGCCAAGTGTCTTCTCCTCTGTACATTGGTGGCATCAACAATAACGATAACAGTGACAGTGGCACATCCTAGAGTCACTGTGAGGGTCGGTGCGCAGAGGCGGGCTTTGCAGATTGCCCCAATGCAAATGAGAGGTGCTGATCTCAACAGATAAACCTAAACTGGCCCTGATTTGCCCTTGATCTGCCAGTGTAATTGAGCTGCTGTGATTTCTCACGAGAGTTTGTTCCCATGTCTGTAAACACAGATTTCTCCTTACCTCTGTATGGGGATCCATTGAGCTTTGTTTAAGCCACAAAAGGAGATTTGGGCCACAGTTGGGACAAATTCCTAAGTGAGGAGGAAGTCGGCCTAGCTGCATTTCAGAGGCAGCCGCCGGCTGAATGACCTTGTGCAAGGGATTTAGTGCCGTCACCTTCGGATCCCTCATCTGTGAGATGGGGACAGGAAAAATTTCCATGCCAGGGATGGCTCTGACCATGGACCGTGTCAGGCAGATAAACTGCTTGGCTCAGTCTGCCCTTTGAGCAAGTGCCAGGTGACTCAGGATTCTAAATGCCTCTGAAAAGAAAGAGGATGCTCACGGCAAGGATGATAGCACACGTTTTCAGAAAAGGTAGACAAGCTTCTCTCCCGGATGGACCGAGGAACTGAGCAGGACGCCCACCCCAGCGTGCCGTCCGCGTGGTCTCAGCTGTCCAGGGTCTGTGCGACTTTTACGAGAAACACTGGATGACCCTAAGGCGGTCCAGTGCTAGGGGCTGTCCTGGGCTTGTGCCACTAACATCTCGGCCTTATGTCCTTCTGACGGGGGAGTATAGGAGGATCCTGAGTATCCCGAAAGAACTGGATTTTGTTGACTCTGTTTATGTAATTTCCCAAAGAAATGGTTAAAACTGTTTAAAAGCTGTTGGAAGTGTTAGTACGAGGTTCCATTGGCTGCTTACACGTTCTGCTTTCTTGACCTTCTCTGTAACTGGAACATTTACAAAAGCAATATTTAATGTGGTTCAGTCTCACGAATAACTTTGGACAAGCCTGACAACAGTGCATATGTATCTTGGAAGCTCCTTCGTTACCAGGTCTGGCTTAGAGGTCTTCTAGTTTCCACAGTCTTCCTAGGGTCAGTGTATCTTTCTTTGCATGGGGAACATGTGCTGAATCGCGACTTGCCCATAATGAGAAGGAAAGGATTGGTAGACGCTTTGACTGAGCAGAAGTGAGATACGTCAGTCCCTCAGTTCAGTTGCAGAGCATCCCTGAACAGGGAAATAATGACTCTTGAAGTTAACTGCTCTACGTCACTCTATTCGGTGTCTTCAGAAACGTCTTCCCCTTTTATTAACTACACTTCGGGGCACTGTATGCCTGCTAACTGGTTCCTATGAGCTGAATTCCATATTCCATTGTGGATGACAGGACGAATTTGGTCATGGCACAGAAACCATTTTAATAGTATGTGCCCAATTAAAAGGAAATTACCTACATTTTAAGTAAGCCACAATGAGATCTATGCATTTTAAATTAAAGGGCAGATAGAAATCAGAGTCGGATAGCTAAGATGAGTACGATTAGATGGGAATCTCTCATGAAATACAGTCTTCCTCGATTCAGAGAAAATATTTATCTTATAATTGCAAAGCAAATCATGTTAAGTGGGAGTTGGAAATGCACATTTACAAAGGGCCTTGTTTCCTAAAGTGGCAGAGAAGAAGATGAAAGTGCTGTCACCTAGGTGCTCCTTCGTGCCAGCCGGGGGTGGGGGATGGAGGGCAATGGGGGGCCTGAGACAAGATGAGATGAGGAGTCTGGAGGAGACTGTAGCATCGGAAGCCTTTTGCTGACGCTCAGTGTAAGAGCCGGGAGCAGTTAGAAGAACCCAAGTAAGCTTTCCGAATGCCCCCCACAAAAATGCCAGATGGAAGGAGTCAAGAGAGAAAATGTGTGCTTAACAATTTAAGTGTCCATAACTCAACAGCTAATTTACGCACCCTGTATGCTTGTGCAGGTTTTACATGCTTGTGCTTTTCTGTCTGATCAACAGTGAATGATGGGTTAAGACTCTCTACCTTCATTTGACCAAATAGAAGCTAAAACCCTTGCCTGTGTGCTGCGCACGCCATCTGCAGGCGCCGATCTCAGCCACTGGGTCAGACAGGGCAAAAGCAGGAGCAAAGGCTGAGAGGCAGGAAGAGGTACCAGCATGAGGCTAAATTGGACAGAAGTCCCTCCAACTCTTTGTCATGAGATGACGTGCATACAGGGGCTAGCCACCGCCCCTTCAGTGTGGCTCCCAGAATGCGTGTATGGAGTATTCTGTCCCCAGAAACCCACAGAATTACAGCTTAAAACAGCCACCTCAGCTGACCTATAGACCTGGGGGTATGAGAACAACTTCTCGGCCATTGGGATTATTTGTTACACAGCACTAGTGCGGCAGTAGCTGACTAAGACACCAACTGTTGTGGTAATTTATCTCCTAACTTTGAAACCTTCCCGCTTTTCAAATGTCCTTTGACACAGATCTGAGGATGTCCACCTGTGGCTGTCCACTGCCTGCCCCATGAGTGTCGTGGCCTTGGCAAGATGTTCAGATTTCTCTTTAATTAGCCTAATGTGCTTTTCCGGCTTCCTCCCCACATCTTCGCCCTCACTTGCCTAAGTGCTGCATACCCTGATCTGTCCATCTTTCCTTGTTTATGTCATAATGCTCTCACATCTCAGGCATTTGCTCATCCTCATTCCCTCTTCCAGAAGTGGCTTCCCCCCATCTGCCTGTCGAAATCCTACTTTAGGATTTTGCATAAGTGCCATCTCAGTAAGATGGTTACCATCTACCTTTCATTCAAAAGCAAATTCTGCAGCTTACCCCCATGGCATGGAACTCAAAATTTCTTTTGGAAAACATCTTCTAGGTGTAGAGTAGCAGTTTCTTTACAAGTCCATCTTTCCAAATTAAGTCAATGTATCATTGGAAGCAAGAACCATAGTTTTAAATTGTAATATCCTCCAGATGTTCAGTTACTCTGGGTTGGTTGTCAAATGACTACAAAGCCAGAAATGTTTAATTAGCTCATTATTTAAAATGCTCTACCTGGCCAATAAACTAATTAATTCACACCATTCCGTTGTGGGTAAACTTCTTCGTTGCTCAGTTCCTAGACAGCATAGGTATTAAGTATTCTGCAGTCCTATAGAATAAACAATTTCCTTGCTCAAAATGTCAACGGTCTTAATTAGAAACACTTCTAGAGCCTTCATTCCAAATCCCTTCTTCAGCTGTCAGAACTTTGAGGGAGTTACGAAATGATTTTGCCATTCACTTTTTTAAATAAAAAATGAGAGTTATAATCATTTCCCCACACATGTAGCTTTATATAAGGCGAATGGAAAATCCTCAATGACACTGAACAATTGCAAAATAAATGGATAATTTCTTTTCCGAAGAGCGTGGTTGAGCCTCCGAGTTAAAAAAAAAATCTCCCCCCGTTTTCACTTTTTCACCTTCACTTGTTTCTTATCTCTCTCTTAGGCCCACTTAACCCACATATCCTGGCCATGTGGGGAATACGCTGCTTCTCGCTAGTGTTGTTTCTAGGCCAGTGGGGAAAATGAAGTCAACAGTGGTGCTTCTCCTTTCACAGGAGAGCTGCCAAGGGACCTTCTGGTGCAGGGGACAGCCCATCCCATTCCAGTGACTGCCACCTGTCTCCCCACGCACACCCGAGGACCACATGCTGTGTAGCAGGGACGTTCAATAGTGAACGTGAGCACATCGTGCAGTTCACAGAAGTCATCTTTTGCATTTTACCTTTCCCTGCCAAAGTTCTCCTAAATGAGGAAAAACAATTGCATCCCCCAAGAGTCATATAAGAGCAGAGAGACTTGATTCTTGTCCCAGAGATGGTGCGTTTCAAATGCACAATCAGCTCCCCGGGATTCTTCGGGTCCCGATTTTGTCATTTCTCCTTCACGTACCCGCTTGCGTGGCTTGGCTGCATCCGAGGGGTATGGCATATGGCTTTTCACCACTTGAACTGCCACAGAAGTGAATGTCATTGGCATATAATGCCAGATTTCCATTTTGTGAATCACAGGGCATGGGATTCAGTCCAACGGCTCCCGGGTCACTGTGTGTTCTTCAGGCAGAACCACAAAATGGTAAGGACCACGACCCAGAGATGCTGTTTCTAGTAAAACGCATCTGTCGTGCTAAAAAGTCTATGTAAATGGAGGCGCCGTGGATGTTAAGTGTGTTAGAAAATGCCACTCGGCTTGTCTTACTGTGGTCAGGGCGCCGGGCCACCCTGGATAATTGCTCAACACTGGTCAAGCAAGGACACAGAGCTGGTTTTGAATTTTTTCAGATGAAATTCATTTGTGCCCACACCAGAAAAATGAGACGGTGAATAAAAGACATCAACAGTGTTTTGATGCCGTTTACCAGAATGTTGCATTCACCAAATCTCCAAGTAATAAAAACACTTGAGGACAGAGTTGGTGATGATAGAGACCGGGAGGTGTCACAGACTGGAAGCCTTGGCTCCCTAACCCCTCGCCCCTGCTCCCTCATGTCACCCACCTCCCATAGCTGAGGAACCGAGAGGAGGCTTTGGAAATCCACAAAGAAAGAGGATGTTCAGTGAACAAGTTCAGTAAAGTCGGGAGCATTGACTGGGGACCACGGGGTGGGGCTCTGACCCCAGCTCTGCGCTTTCCTTGCTGGGTGGCCTTGGGCAGCATCATTGCCTGGCCCTGTTTCCCAGTCTCCTCATTTCGTCACATATGAAACTCAATATCGTTATCATGAGGATTAAACGAGCCGATATCATGACGCTGTTCGTATGAAATGGCCAATCTTTGACTGTTTCTGAATTGCAAAATTACAAATTCTTTATGGTTTATCCCAATATGCACAAAGCTCTCGGGCCATTTCCATGAGGGAAAGGACACGACACGCTCAACGAGGCATGAAGAGGTGTGGGCTCTAGTCCACCTCTGCCTCAAGCTCACTGCATGACCCCGGTGGTCCCCCTGTGTCCCCACTCACCACCACTCTGCTTTCTAGACAGAGGTGTCCCTGATGGCACCCGAGACAGCTGCCTCCGTCTTTGCTTTGCATTCTCTTCCTTCTCGTCTGCCCTGGGACCCCACTGCTTCTCTCTCCCACTCCTACATCATCGACCTCCCATCCTCTTGGGTGCTGTCTTCTCACCAGTGTACAAATGCACTCGAACCTCCTGAGTTTAAAAAGAAATAAACAACAGCTCCTTAGCCCTCTTTCCAACCCCTTTAAGCCAGGTCTCCTCACACAGTTGCCTCTGTTCACCACCTCTTCTTTTCATTAACTATGAATGACGTGTCTTCTGCCCTCACTGGAGGGAAAAAATTACTAAGCACTAGAAGAGAAATAACTAAAAAGCAATAAATTATACTGTCAATACTTGAACATCTTTTAGCCACAAAAGCCACAGGTTATGACCAAGTCAAGGATGATCTTGGATGGACATTTTTAACTCTATAACTCATTTGCCTTCTTTGTTGCACTTGACCCAGCTGGCCGCTCTCTTCTTAAAACTGTCCTCCTGTGGCTTTGGAAATGAACGTGCACATAAGATAGATGCGTGACACTCTGTATATTAAAGGAAGAAACGAAATAATTATCATTGTTCCAGGTACTAGTGATACTTTTAGGCAAAAAAAAAAGAAATTTCAAGAGGTAACTAAAAATATACCTAAACTCAAAAAGGGAAACATGATTCTAAAATGTACCAGTCTGTACTTAGGATACTTGAAACCCTCTTCGGCCACAAAAGATAGGAACTCAAAGAGACGAGTGGAGATTGTGAGGAATGGTCGAGCTGTTCTAATTTAAGAATAGATAAGAGTCACGTCGTTATGAATCGCTGCTCTGATGAACAAGACAAACATCACAATATTCATGAAAATAAATCCGTTGTTCCTCATCTTTATGTCATCCTCTCTTCTCCTGGCTCGACTTTTTCTCTTTAGCCTAAAGAGCTACCAAAAATCATTAAACACATTTTTTCACCCCTGATTCCTCCTTCAAGTTCTTATTCAATCCCTTTCCTTCGCTGCTCCCCACACTTTCTGGGGGAGAATGTCGTCTCCCCTGGGCCCTCCCTGTCTCACTGTGGTCTCATGGTCACCCACATCCACCTGCTGAAATTGCTCTATGTAGGTGAGCAGTTCCCTCCCGAGGGTCAAGTCTGAAGGCCTCTTCCCACCACCACTCTGAGACACTGGCTCGTGTCCCCACCTGAGCTTCCCAAGACCCTATCCGTGCCCTGATTCCCAAGGCACTGCCACCACCTCTCCCTGACCTCTTAAGCTTAGGCATTCACCAAGGACATCTTCTTGCTTTTCTCCTCTGCCTCCTCCTGCCCACCCACAATCTCTCACCTTCAACCACCCTTCAACCCTAAAAGTGGCCTAACCGTCAACCTCATCTCAGACTTGCAACTTTAGAGGGAGCCCTGGCTTCCTCGCCTCTTCTCCTAACAGGTCCCCAGGTCCCACAGATCTACCAATATGACAATGGGTCGTACGGCTTTTACCGCTATGACCCTGCTTCCTGCCACCCCCATCTCTTATGTAGACTGTGTTTATCTTTCAACTGTTCTCCCTGAATGTGAACGTGGCTCACCTGTAAGTTCTCTTTTCCCTAGCTGCCAGAAACACCTTTCTAGGGTGAAGACGAGTCTTCCAGTAACACATTTGTACTAAAAAATCTCTGGCTTCCTCTTCTTACTGCATGATAAGAGAAGTTCCACGGCCTGTTGCAAACCATTTTTCCAAGCAAAATGTTTGTCATATCTGCAACGCTCTCCCTCCTAGCCTCCTCTAATTAATCATATTTACGCTTGCCAAGCATGCCTTGTCCTTCCAAGCCTCTGCCCTTATCTCCGTTGCCTCAGCAAGGAAGACTCTTCACCTTTTCTGTTGAAATTCTGCCCAGCTTTTGAGGCTCCGCTCATGGGCCCCGTGGAGGCAGGATTAATTTTTTTGTATTAGGTACATTTCCTTTTTCCCTCTCTTGCAGCACTTAACCTATTTGGTCATACAATGAGTTAGAAAACTTCTTTTAGCCATTTAGCTTACTTCAAAGACGTCACTGGCTACCTCTTGTTCCACCTCATGGCTGCTTTGGGGCAATGCTAAAGAATCCTGGGAGGGCTCACTGAAAACCCTGGTCTCAGATTATAATTAGTTATTTACGCTCCTTCTTGACTTTGTTCTTCAAAGAGAAATTCTTCTGTATTTTTCTACCCCAGGGTGCCTACAAAAAAATTATATAGGTGCTCAACAATGTTACCTGGATTGGACTTTTATCCATCCATGGGAGGGACAGAAGTTTACACACACACGCACACACAAACACACACACACGCACACGCACGCACGCACACACACACACACACAAGCTGATAATGCTTTAAAAGTAAAAGGAGCATTCTAGAACAAAATTTGCAAACTGTAGAACGGATTCAGTTCGTAAGTGAAGAGTGTGGCGTGGCTAAACGCTACAGGAGCAGACGTCATTCTTCAGAGTAAAGGCTTCTTTTAGGACCAGGATGAAAAACAATTGAGGCATTTTCAGGAGAGGAGAGAAAGGAAGTTTTTGAGTGTGTGCCTTAAAAACACCTTTAGATTTTGTTTCGGTGCCGTTTGCCTCCTGACAAAAGCCAACTGACTTTTCATGCTGACATGTGTTCTGCTCAGGACCAGAGGCCAGACACTGGCAAACACATTCACATCCCAGACAGGCTGCGGCTGAGCCTGTCAGACCTAGCATCCCTTGTCTGTGAAGCTGATCACCTCCCTTCCACCCCTTTCTGGCTTATATGGGCCAGCAGGTCTGGAGCTCCTTCTGCAAAAAGGAAGAATTGTCATCTACAGTGACGTTAAAGGGCCCCTGGCTACCACTTCGCTGGCAGAAATCTTGACATTGCAGTAGAATTTAAAGAAATTTGGGGAGACAGAGTTCCCCTTGGGAGATTCGCCAGCAGTTGCTGACCTCGTTTATGAAGCCATCCACTACAGTGCAGCTATTCAGAGTCATGGACATCGCAGGGACAAAAAGAAAGGTTTGCATATAGATGTTCATCTCATTGTTATTTATAGCAGTAAGAAATCGAAAAATAACCCAACAATCCAGCAAGGAGGCTATGATAAATTAATTTACGGGTACATTCATTTATATGCTGTTCAAGTTTTCAGCCATTCAAAATGACACAAATATAAGAGAACATTTTCATGTTATAATAAATACGGAGGGAGCAGGATGCAAAATTATATCTCAACTAAGTAAAAAATATGAACTAAGAAGATTTAACCTTAAATCTGAATGATTTTAACAATGGTTTCTCCTGCGTGGTGTGATTAGTTCCATTTTTTCTCTTTTGTTATGTTTTTAATGTTAATTATTTTCTCTACTGAATATGAATGTTCTCACAGTCATATTAAAATTTATTTTAAATACGAGGGTGCAGAACTGTCAGCAAGCTCCAGAACTGGTCTGACCAGTGGTCCCAGTTTAGAGGGAATTCGTAAAACCCCCCCACCATGCCTCATGTTATAAATTGAGGCTAAGTTCATTCATTCTCCCTTGAAATAAAGCATGGGTTTGAACCAGCTGTGCTAGTTCAGCCAGCGCCCTGCATCTGCAGCCCGAAGTTGATTGCTACCAAGATCAAAAGCCCTGTGAGGCTCCATCTGAGGAAGACTCATTAACTAGAGGGAAGTTCTGAGCAGATGTGACATCCTTGAAAAAGATGAGCCAGATGGCAGCCAGCGCTGGGCCCAGCACCTGGACTGCTTGTAAAATGAGTTTCTGAAGGGGAGAGTTGAAGAGTGCTTTCCAACGCTCCCTCCTTTTTTTTTTTTTTTTTTTTTTAAGGCTTCAGTTTGCAAGAGTAGGAGGAGGAAGGAACGAGAGAAAACATGAGATGAGTCACTGAGATGTTTTCAAAGATATCCTCATCTCATAACTCAGCCATGATACGAGTAGGATGAAAGAGAAGTCCTCAGAAGGCTTTTGCAACCTCCCTGAGAGTGATGTTTGCAGAAAGGTCTTGTGTTCTTGGCTCAGGTATCAAAGACATCTGGAGATGGTATTCCTGGTGTCATGTTAATGAATCTGGCTCTCAGGAGTTCACAGTGTTGGAGATTCCTCTAGAAAGAGATGATTGTGAAAGAACGTCGCATGTGCAATAGCAAAAGCCCAAACATTGCATGGAAATAATTCAAAGGAGGGAATATATGGAGGAAGGATTTCGCTTAGGAGGGCTTTGATGTGTGACTAGATGCTCACCAGGTGAACAAGCCAGAGTTCAGGGGGACAAGGCGTGAAATACAATGAGTACAGAAGGAGAAAACTCAGTAGGTGGAGCTTCATTACTTTCAAGGTACTCGGGCCATGTTCTCAGGTTCCCAAGCCCTGAAAGAAACATGAGGTTCTAAGCATCAGTTGAATAAATGGAGGCCAATTCCTCACTTCCAAACTGGACTTTTTTTTTTGGAGAAATCTATTTTGTCAGTGTATGTGCAGAACACCTAATATATCTAACAGATACTAGATTCCCAAAGCAAGCAAGAGCACTTGTTTGTGGTTGAACATATGTGATTATTTGAAATATTTGCCTCGGAATTGTCATGCTTGTCAACGTGTTGAGAGAATCGCACGTAGGTGTTTTGGACAGCGTGTTTCCTGATGCCTCAGGATGACTTGGAGAAGGAGCACTTTTGCATGTTAATGGATTGGTTAGTGCCCTTTGGGGCCAATTTTACTTACATTATTAAATTAACTCCTTCCTGTAATACTGGCTTAAGGATGCAGGCAAGTACTAAGCAATAAAATAAAATTATATTTCTTTCTGAATTTAATTGCTGCACAAATTAGGTTGCAAAGCTCATTCTTTGTAAGAGTTGGGAATAACCTGTCAGTGGCATTGGCCTACGGGCTCATGGTTCACATGTTAAAGCTTTCTCTCGTTGGAAATAGAATGGAGAACAGTTGGGAGTATCTGGCTCTTATAAGCTGAGGATATTGGAGGTCTGAGTTTAAGAACAAGCCCATCCAGTGCTGGTTCTCCATGGGCTGGCATACTCTGAGCTGGTTTTCCTAAAGAGACTCTGGGTCACAGCTGATAGTCATTGGATCTCTGGGCACATAGTTGCAACGTGTGACTTCTAACAAAGCCAACTCCCTTACCAAAGAACAAAGTAAAAACATGTGGGTTTGAGTAGGCCTCACCCTAGAATTGTACTTAGTGACCCCCCTTGGTCCTGTCAGTGTCCTCACCTCGTGGTTTCACGTCTGTCTCTGTACAGACCTCTGGGATTCCCTTCCAAGCCCGCACACTCCTCCTGCTTGCCAAGCCGCTTCCACATCTCAGAGCATGGCCTCCTGGGAACTGACTGCCCAAAATCTTAGCACCTTCCTCTGCCTCCCTCCTCGCCTGGGTCAACTGCATCGACTTATCTTCTGGACTTCCGTGGCTTCCCTTTTGCTCAGCAGACCGTTCTTACTCCGTTCTGTTGCAGTGTAACAATCCCCGTTGTAACAGGAGACCAGAGCACCTAGGTTATCTGTGCGTCTGTGAGCAGAAAGAACAGAGGAACGAAGGGCATCAAATGTTAACCACTGGATAAAACAGAGATCTAGTTCCTACCAACTGCAGCGAAATTGGTTCTCTGCTGGAGAATATCAGAAACTACTTTTATTCTCAAAAGGTAGAATTATTTACATATGAAATTGATGTATTTCAGAAGTAGGAGAGGTTTACTTATGCCTCAAATCTGAAAATTAAGAAGAATGTGATGATAGCCCAGGAGCTTCCTGTTTTTAACGGCAAAGAAGCCATTTCCCACTTTGCATCCTATGAGAACATCTTACCATGGGCCTAGTAGTTTTTTTGCCACCATATTGCCAGAGGACATGCTTGGCAGGGCTGAGCTGAGGATTTTGGCATTTTCGTTTTTCCTTTTGGCATGATTTTTCATCAGCCTGAAATTCTGGAATGCATTCCCATGGTATATTTGGAAATTTCTGCTGGCAAGATGGTAAGCTTTCAGAATTTTACCAACTATTCCTTTGAAGGCACTGAGAATTATAAGTGATACATCACATCAGGCCTTCTCTGTCCCCTACGTTCCTTGGTCAGCCCATTCCATCTGGTCAAGTCCATCACACCCCCAGGACTTCCAAACCTTGACTCTCTAACTCTAGGAATGCAAATTGAGGTCACCAGTCAGAGGTCAGTGCTCTGGACGAGGGAAGAAGAAATGTACGGGTTGGAGATGAGTTTGCATCTTGTCAGTCTGGTTTTATTTTAATGTTTATAGGTTTTGCTTACATTTAGGCATTTTTAAGGGAAGTACAAAAATCGCAAAGTCCATGGCAATAAACTTCTTCATCTTAATACCTCATAAATATGAGTTTCAAAACATAACTCCGTCTTACATGTTACTGAACAGTCACCTGCTCCATGCTCCTTGCTTACGGGACCTCTGAGGCCCTGGTGCAGTATGCTGCGTGGGTTGTTTCACAGACGGTGGGTGTGAATCCTGAGGCTACCACTTCTAGGATGGTGACTGCAGACATACTACTCAGTGCCATGGGTCTTAGTTTCCTTTTAGGAAAACGAACATTTTTAAGGCATTGACCCACTATAAGCACTGCATATACATTAGTTATTATGTTTCTCATCCTCCCACAGGTGGTAAAGCTATGTCACATAGAGCTTAGCCTCCTGGGACCTAAAGATAAAGTGATATTGTAATAGGTTTTTTAAGTTCTGCTTATGATCATCTCATCATAAGGGTAAAAAAAGAGAGAAACAGCTGTTTGTACATAGGGATATTTCTATGGAATATTATAGTGATTATCCTCTCCTAATTGGAAACACATATCCCCCATGGGGATAAAAAGGTATGTAAAAGTTTCCTGGCATTTTGCATACACTTTGGTTTTAAAATGCACTATGTAAAATATCAGAGGTAACTACCTACTGCTTATGGAGAAATAGCTCTCCAGTGTCTCTTGGATGAAAGAAAGCATGGAATTGAGCCAACAGTAATTACACCTTTGATAACATGAGGGAAGAGCTCCTACTTCTGACCTCACACTCATGGGAGATATGGTCAGTACTGGTTGGTGGGCCTGTTTCCATTAGACAGAGAGAGAAATGAAGTGTGTGTGTGTGTGTGTGTGTGTGTGTGTGTGTGTGTGTGTGTGTGTGTGTGTGTGTGTGTTCGTTCATGTTTGCACATATATGTGGAATTAGGGCATGCCTTAAGAAGGCGAAGATATAGCTGGAGACCAGCCTTCTATAAGACACAGCCTACTTGTTTGGAAATTTTCTTGAAACTAATGACACTCTTCTTAAGAACGAATCATCCAAACAGAAATGGGGCTCACTGTAGCCATGTTGTGAGCTAATGTGGCCGTGACCATGACATACCTTGCCAACAGTGAACATGCATCCTGATGGGAAGGGTGACCAGACAGTGGAGGTAATCTGTTTGGAAGTAGGAGGGGGAAAATGGAAGGATTCGCTTTTAGTGACACCTGTCTGTAACCCAGTAAATGGAATTCCCATGAGCCCCTCCTAAATGCCCAATATAAATGGTGCTCCTTTTAGTTAAGTCCTGTAGGTAGATGGAGGAGAAGTTAAACAGCTGGTGTAGAAACCATTCTGCAACCGTCAGTATATGTTCTGATCCAAAAATGCATATCACCTAACAGAATTCCTCTTTGAGTTGTGGATTTATTTTAAAAGTATCACAAAGGTATATGAATTAAATTCGATTTGGTAATAATACATTTAATAAATCATGTTTATGGAAAGGAATAGAATTTAATTAGCTTGAATCCACTAGGAAAAGGCAGGATAAATGATCCTGACAGCACCTACCTAGAGCAAAGCAGAGCAGAGCAGAGGGCACAGGCTGCAGTGCAGGGATGAAACGGAAGGACATTTCTCCTGGTTTTTATTCAGCAGCTGGAGCGATTGCTTTTCCCCGGACTTCCCAGGTATTTGATGCTGTGATTTCCCTCTCCTGTCTGTAGACAGCACATAATAAATTTGAATGTGTTCAGAAGCTAGATGATGCGCTACCAATAATCCATTTTGAGCCACTGGAGTGCAAGTTCATCTAATGGACTTGCACTTCATATTAGTTCTTGGGGCCTTGACAAACAGTGGTTCAAACATCAAGCCCATAAAATAGAGTTTTTTCTTTTTCTGAGGTTCAGCAGCAGCTGTCTAAGCCAGTATGTGCTCTTTTCAATGCACAGTCTTGAAAGAAGATCCAATAATGGCGAAGCTAACTAGCCCCGGCTGTGGTCTCAGGAACAAAACTACTAGACAAGATTCCCCAAGGATATTCCTTGGAAGAGTCTCTAAAGACTCTGTAGCTCTTTTCTACAAAGTGACCCCTCTAGAAATGTAGATGAAACTGCTGATTTTCTGGCACTCAAACTGTGACTAGCTAAGGGAACCAGAGAGCTTGCTTGCCAGCTTTGGAATAGATCAGACTGAAGGCCAAAAAAATATTGCTGCCTATTTTGCAATTTTGTCATAAAAATAAATTTTCTAGGAAAAAAAAAATTACCTGAAGAGAATCTGTGACATTTCACAGAATCCACAGTGATACACGATCTACATATCTCACTGCGGGCAGGTCTGCTAGCATCTCTAACAGCTTGATGGATCTGGTCCTTTAGAGGCTGCGTGTTCTTTCTTCATATGTCTGCTCACTGGCAGAGCAAGCAAGCTGTAAAACGTGCAGCCGTGCAGAGGAAGGTGACCTTGTTCTGACGTAGGTGGGTCTTTGGGAAATGGTGTGGAGTAGTGAGACCTCCCCATTCTCCAAGAAAAAAAAAAGCCCCTCTCCATTTCATGCATTAAAAGTCAGTGTAGGATTCGTCTTCTCTGTGTGCACATGGCCCTTAGCAGTGATTCTCAAACTGGGGTGTGTGGACAGGTGCCTGGGAAGACGTTCTCAGACCCCACTCCCTGGGATTCCCGTTTGGGAGGGATGCCACAGAACCCCAGGAATCTGCGTTTCGATGAGAACTGCACATGATTCCGAGACAGGCAGCCCTTAAAGGATTCCTTGGTTCAAATCCCAGCTCTGCCACTTTTTCTCTTTGCAGCCTTGGTCAAGTTAATTGACCTCCTCATGCCTCAGTTTCCTCATTCTGTGTAATAGGGATAGTAATACTAGCTCACAGGTTGTCGTGAGCCTCAGATGGGTTGGTTAATGCAGATAAAACACTTATGGACTGCTGCAGGAACTGTTAATTGCTCAGTAAATGTTAGCCAGGACCGTCCAGCAAGTGCATGGATGCCTGGAAACAGATTGTCTCAATCAGATTGATATCCTATTAATGAAGGAGGGGGAAGGAGTCATTTAATGGAGCATGTCAGTGCCTTGTCACCAATCATAGAATAATACCAAACCCCTAAATATTGTCTCTAGGAGCCTCCGCTTTCTTCCCAAGCTCATGTCACACCATCCGTTTAATCGTTCTCACTGCCATCAGCCACTCTGACCTCTTTCAGGTTTTCAAAGATGCGCCACCCCTTGCACAGGGCCTTTGCACATGTCACTCCTGATGCATCAGACTCTGTTCTCCTCATGTTCACTGCATCACCTTTTACTCTTCCTTTAGACTCTACGTGAAAGATCAGTTCTTCCAAGATCCTCTCCCTCACCTCATGAAGTCTTCTTATGATTTGCGCTCACAGCACCTCACTGCCCCTTGTAAATTATACTTCATTATGTTTGCCTCCTCTCCTAGACTCGTGCTATGAGGCAAAAACCACGGTAATTCATTTAGTCTCTAGCAAAGTGTTTGGCACTTAAACACTCCTTAAATATTTGTGATTAACAAACGGATGATGGAATTTGGGCTGAGGGAAGACCTGGTCAGGATGACGCGTTTCTGCATAGAAGCAGAGGTGACTTGGACAGTCTCAGGAAGGTAAGAGGGCAAAGGGCAAGGGTCCCTGTGATGGAGCAGAGTAGGCGAGAGAGGCTGCAGATGTTCAGAAGGGATGGGAGATCCACGACCCCAGCGGGCGGAGCTGGTCCAGAAAGAGCTGAGAAACATCACCAGTGCTGGATGTGGGTGCCTGAGAGGCAGAACTGGGGGGAAATTTCTTCCCAAGCTTCCAGTGACACTAATGGAAAACCGGGATTTGAATTCTTAAAAGAGCAAATCCAATATCAAGACCATGGGGCCAGAGCTGAGCACTGGGAGGCAGATGGAAGGGAGATTTGGACTGGGAGTTCCTTTAGGGGTGAGGGAGACCCTGGGCTACTGTCGCTTGTCAGGTGGTGGGTGTGTGGTGAGTGCAGAGTTCACCTTGGCTTCAAGAGCGAGAGGCATATAAAGAGCAGGTCACAGCCCCCTGAAGCCTGGTCTGTGTCACTAATGGTTTGTGGGCACCAGGCTTGCAGAGACCTTTAGGAAAGAGAAGGTTCTCCCTGAGGTTCATGACGATGGGAATGATTCTTTCCTCTGTACCTTGAGCCAGAATCATAGCTTTCTTTGACACTGGCCATTTGCAGCCAATTTCTGGACAAATGAGGGTTTCCCTCGGACCCTTGGGATAGGTCACCATCATCCGATCCCCATCCCGGGTCTGACCAGGCCAGGCAGCCGTTCACTGCTCAGTGGCATCCCCTGCTGTTAAAGAGAAAGCACATCCAGAGTCGGGACCGTCATGCAACCTGGAGAATTTGGAGCAAACAGGGCAGGAGTGGAAGGATGTGGAAATGGGCTGAGGGAGTCCCAGGGAGGTCCCCAGTGTTCAGGGTGCCTTGATGAGCCGCCAACGCACAGAGGATGCTGAGCCTAAGGACTTTGTGCTTAAAACTCTTCCCCGAGCTTCCCAGTTTAATTGCTTCATTTCAAAGCTTTGCCAGGAGCCGCCACAGTGCTCTCTGAGAAAAGCCATTGCAAACTTTTACTGGGGGGCTTTGGGGGACGCTAGATGACAGATATTTTAAACAACACCCTGCTGTTTGCAGGTGAATTCACAGTAAGCTTTAATTAGGGGCGAAGGCGCAGGAAGGGCTGTTCATGTGCATCCTGAGCAGCGATGGGAGTAGCGAGCCCTCCGCGGGATGCACGCTCGCGTGCACACATTTCTGGGCACGTGGGCACGCCTGGTGTGCATGTGCTGTGTGTGTACACAGAGAGGCGGCGAGGTGATATTTTGGGACAAAAAAATACTGTATGTGAAGGGAGGGCGGGAGGAAGCAAACTCGATCGAAGAGAAAGAAGTAGGGAGAGCGGGAGAGATGAGATTGCAGTTGATTATGGGTCTGGCAGCAGATGTTCTCCACGAATCCAACTCGCTGCAGCCGGTCTGTTTCCATGGCAACAGAATCCGTAATTATCGAGCCTGGGCTCTCCCCCTTCCCTTCCTCCCAACAAGGTGGAGGCTGATGAATATGAACTGTTGCCAACTCATCCCCAGTCCGTTCTTTTTCTCCTTCTTCTTCCTCTTTCTCTTTTTCCCTTTTCCAGCCCTTTATAGGGAAAAGTGAGGGTATGGAGGCATACCAAGAGGAGCAGCTCTATGTTTATTGATGAAAGAGCACTGGGCACTAACATCAAAATGAAGTTTTTTTGTGTTGTTTTTTTTTACCCCCTCGTGATACTATAAGAGAAAAGCTCTTCCTCGAAAAGCCGATGATCTCTGAAGATGCTAAATAAATGAGCAGGAGTTTCCCTGAAATGGAGGCTCCCTTTCCATTGGCTGATCTTCCTGCGATGCCTGCCAATCGGAGCACCCCTGGGCTCCAGCTCCATAAACATAAGCAAAGCTACACGCTTATTATCCTCCTGGACTGGAAGTGTGGACCATTCAAAGGTGTGCGGCGGGGCTCCTTTCCCATGGCTCACCTGGCAACCCGTGTCGCGAACGAGCTTTCCCGGGCATCGTCCAGTGTCCCAGCCCATTGCTCTTCTGGGGGACAGCTCTAAGTTGTTCGGTGGCGACAGCGTTAGGAGCAATATCCGTAGTTGGGGAAGATGGACTTACGGGGGCTTGGTGAGTAAAAATCTGGCTTGCACATCTGTCTGCCGGGACGAGCAGCCTGAGCTCAAATGTGGCTTTGTCCTATTGTCTGCTGAGAAAACTGGGAATCGGAGCGAGCACATGGGAGCACGGGCAATCTGGGGTTCCCTGTGTTTCCGAGCCGCATGCTTGGCTCGGTGTGGTCGGATTCGTGGTGGACTGTGTGTGTTTTATCAGGACGTCGGTGTGTCTAGTTAGGATCAGCGTGAGTTTTGCTCGATTTCTTTGGGTGCTGATGCATTTCAAAGGGAACCGTTTTTACGACTAAATGAGTGAGAGTCGACCCTGTGCATTGTCGGGGGGAGGGAGAGAGAGGTGCAAGCTCCGAGCTGAGCCGGGAGCTGCTCGATTGTGTGGCTGGCGTTCGCATTGTGAAGAGAGATGTCATTACCATGGTCTGTCAAACACTTCTTCAGACGCCCAGGAGGAGCAGACGGGAGCTGCCGCTCTCGGCTGGAGAAGTGTGCGGCGGAGCCAGCTTGGGTCCCTTCCTTCCTTCGTGCATCCACTCTCCAGACTGAAATGCATTCTCTCTCTTATTTAAAAAAATTAGTGGCAAAGATGAGTCGAAGTGCATTCAGAGAGATTTCAGCTATCAAAACCCGTGCACTGAAATGACTCTGTTTCGCATCCTTTTAAACCCCTGGAAACCAGAGCGGGTTTGCAAAGTTATACGCAAGGATTGGAACCTCTTCACCAGGGAAGAGGTGCTCCGAGCTATTGCTCTGCTCCCTGGGGTTTAATTTTCTGACGCGGGGTGATGAGATTTTCAGTTTTGTTGGGTGGAAGCAGGGAAAAGAAGAAAGCACTACTGTAAACAGGCAATGGAGGGGAAACTCTCTGCCTTTGGAGACCCTTCTAGCCACAAACTTAAACATAGACGTGGCAAGACGGAACTCGGGCACAGCGCAGGACACCAGAGGAGCTATAGCCCTTCCAGCTGTGGAGGGGAGAGGCATTGTCTTTGGTGTGGGGGCTGAACTTGGGGCTTCCATCTCTGCCCACGAACCTCTCCCCGGTGTCTCCGTCTGCCGATTCTGAGGCTCTGTCACTGCTACTTTTTTTTTAATGTGATTTCCCATCTTTTGTGCCAAGACAACTGACAGCACACTGCGTGTCTTCCATTTAACAGTCCACTCGAGTTCGAATTGCAGAGAGAGGAAAAAAGATCGAAAGCATTTTCATCTGCTTTCTAAATAGATGCACGTGAAACAGTTGTACAGGGAAGTCTTACTGGCTGGCGCTTTAAAACAATGTCCTTTTGACAGAAGAGGGGGTTGTGGGTCTCCAGGTGGCTGTTTGAGAATGACATTTGCCGTGTCCTAAATAGGGCCAGTGATGAATGGGTGAGGCCACAAAAGAGCTGGGAAGGTTTTGCCTTGAAAGCAGGGCAAGGGCGTGTGGGTGCCTGGGAGAGACCTTCTAGACTTGTGACCAGTGAAGGAACAGGACCGATGCCACAAGAGGAGGTGGGGAGTTTCCTAACTGTGGTTACTAGTACACGACATGGGGGAACCTGGTCACTTGACCGGGTCAGCGACCCTTTTGTTAGCCGAAGGTTTCTCTAGAAATGTCAGCTATCCTCTGTTCCCGAGCGGCTCGTGACGGTGTGCTAAATCGAGAGTTGCACCTGATCACAGGCAAGTAGGTGGGAACGCTCCCTGTGGCCTCTCACTCCTCAATACACCTAGTTACGTGCACGATGTTGAGGAAGTCCAGTTCCGAGATGATGCTCCCTGAATGGCAGTCGTCTCAAAGGATGACCCTGCATCCTTTTTTGGGTCTCTTCTCTCCCCTAATCGTGTCCCTTTATATGGGTGAAGTGCTGACACCTGTTGGCAAGAATGAGAGAAGAAACAGCCTTTTATGGAAGTATTAAAAATTGAAAAAAAAAATTAAGAGCGCTTATTAACCTATTTTTGGATCATGGGAGTCTAAGAATTTGAAAGCTATGACACTCCCCGCTGGGCCTAGGAAAATACATGCATGCATAATCCCATCATGACAGCCCAGTTCAGGGTCAGGCAGAATCTCTGACCTGGGAGACTAGCCAAGAACTTCTTACACCCTCAAGTTCATTGTTTCCTTTTTGCAAATGGATTCCCTGAATTCCGCCAGGGCCCCATCTCAATGAACTGTTGCCACAAGCGGTGGCTTCAGGACCTGAATGAGGTCCTGGGTGTTCTCTCTCAAGGCTCGAATTAAGAAGTCTGGGACACGATTCTAGAACGTGGTGGTTTTCTCACTCCTGAGATGGGAGGGTCGGTCAACTGGACGTACGGGACTTGACAATGTTCTTTCAGGACTCAGAGGTAGCTGCAGCCTCAGAAGTGTTCTGTCTGCTCCTGAGAAAGCAGGCTTCCTCCTCTGCCTCTTCCTAGCCTTTGTAAGACGTGAGCATCTTAGAAAAATAAAGGGGAAGATTAAAAAAAATAAATAAAAGAATACCCTTAGATTTTCAAGTGACCATGAGAGTTGCCCACTGTAAGTCAAAGTGAATCTAAATAAGTCGACTCTAATCCCTGGAATTCAGCATCGAGAATGGGAATGACAGAATCCCCCAGTTCTCCCAGCAGATGGAATAAAATCAGTCGCAGCTGGCCTGGCTCGCCTGCCCCGAGCATCTCCTGCGCACCAGGCATGGTTCGACACCGTTTAGGTAACGTCGTCACTCACTGCAACTTACAACAGCCCCGAAAGGACCATTTTGGAACCTGTTTGCTGGATGAGGAAATGGAGTCACCGAAATATTAAAGAACGGCCCTATTCATCCAGCTGGGGGGGGGCTGACAAGTGTTTGGTGTCTGCACACGTGTCGACTCACCTGTGTGCTGCCTCCGGGGGTGCGAGTGGCAGTTGGGGAGCGACGCCTTGGCTCCCAGCCCGTCTGCAGGAGTCAGGCCACAGAAAGATGAATTAAACAGTCGCCACGATAAGTCAGGTTGCAAAGGCGTTTCAGGGTGGTTCGGTGAATTATTCATCATGCCGCTTAGTGGGAGAAGTTTGAGCTAAGTAAAAGCTCGTCCCCGAAGCGCCCCATTGATGCGTTCCCTCCCGTGTCACTGTGCGAGGCTCTGCCTCATCCTGCAGAGAGAGTACTGACTGGCGTGAGCTAGGTCAGTGTTGATATGACACCGGCGCTTCCCGAGCCATCTGTGAGAGGTGGGAGGTCACCAGCTCCGCGGCCGCCCTTTGCTCTCCTCTGCCAGGAATGATTCGCAGTTGCCATAGCGATGGTGAGGGTCACGAAGGGCTGAGAAGAGCCGGGCAGCCAGTTGGGGGATGTCACGTCCTGCCAGGGCCATGGGAATCACCAGGGCCACCTGCTTTTTGAAGACAGGGTGAACAGGAGTGACAGGCCCTGCTCATAAAGAGATTCAGGGAGTGACAGCGAACACACAGTGATGGAGCCTCTGAAGACTCAGAGGATTAGGACGGGGAATTGTCGAGTGACACGGTTTTCAAACCGTGTCCCTCAGGCGCGGGGCGTGTGGGTCTCCACCTGAGCATCGCTCCAGCCTCAGCATCTCCTCTCCTGTTCGTTTCATAAACTGGCCTTCCCGCCCCAGACGGACTCATGGACAGTGAAAGAGAAAAGGTCAGGCTGCTAAAAGGAAAAACTATTGATCTCTTCAAAATTCCCGATTTGGCATAATAAGGAAATGGAAGACCAGAACCTAAAGCAAGGTCACATTGCTCAACGGGAAATAAATCTTAGCAGCAGGTTTTTATTAAAATATGGGTCATTCGCTATGTGTGCCTAATATTGCTCACTCTCTATTTTTATATTAGGTTAGCATCTGTGTAGAAAAAAGCTTAATTACAATTCAAAGAATAATATCCGATAGGAGCGCCATCTAGAAATACAGCACAAGTTACTTAATTTCCATTTTTTCATAGTCACATTAAAAAATGTTTAAAAAAAAAGATTTGTTAATTTTGATAACACATATTACTGAACCCAGTCTGTCCAAAATAACATCATTTCAGTTCTCAACTATAAAATTATTAACAGACTCTCGATATTCAATTTTTTATGTTGAGTCTCCCGAATCCGATGTGTATTTTATACGTATGGCCCAACTCAATTTAGATTCTGAATTTTCCCGGGAGATCTGTCTTTAAATCCATAAACTGTATGGTTAAAAAGTTAAGTGTGTGCATGCAAGTCTTCCAAACACACTTAAAAGTTTTCCAGTAGCTAAAGCTGAGTAATGATTTTTTTAACTTTAAAGTAGCTAAAATTCAAATGAAATTTCAAACCCAGTTGCACACTCACGGCAGCCACATGCTTCAGGGTTTCCAAAGCCACCTGTGGTTGGTTAGTGGCTTCGCTACCAGACAGCACAGGGCTGGCCTCTCAGCGGACCCTCCTCGTGTGCTAGTCAGACACCCCTGTCCCTTCACCATCAACCGTGGCACCTTCACCTCCTTTACCTCCATGAAGTACCTGGAAGGTTTGCTCTGGTGACAGAGGGAAACCAAACATGAGTATGCACGGATGGGTTCTGTCACTTCTGCCTTTAACCATCGTACACAGCAGACACAGCACGAAGGTAAATCCTGGTTTCTCCATGACAGTGGTTGGCCTGGGGAAATTAGGACGTGTTGACTTGTCCACAGTCAACACTCACTACCTGTGGCTTCCAAACAGCCTGTCCTTTTCAGTCCCCAGGTGTCCTGGCCCTGCCACTCGCTCATTTTAGGGCCTCTGCAGTATGTTCAGGGAACATGGGTTCAGTTTTAATAACAAGACATGTGAACCATGATTGAGAAAGTAACCGTGTTGCCAACAGATCATTTTTATGAAGACAAGTGTAAATCGAGGCTGAGGGATGCTTTAATTGCGGTCGTCTCATTCAATTCTGCACATTTTCCTTAGCTAGAAGGTATTGTCTGAGTAGCTCTTCCAGCTAATTTGGTCTTAAAATTCTTACCTTCAACATTAGGTATTATCCCATTTACGTACTCCCCCAAAGTTTGTTTGTTCTTTGTTTGTTTTTAAGTAAAGCCAACCATGAAAACGTAACCAACCACTTCAGCAACTCAGATCAAAATCAGCTGTCCAGCCTTCTTAGCACATCTGGTCCCAACTTCCCAAAGAAATTCTGACATCAAAGATGTCAGCCGAATCTGCAAGTGGAAAGATAGTCCTCCTTCCACTTGCAGCCTGGATAGTCCACTTGCAACCTGGTCCTCCTAAGCCTTCCGTTAATAAAGAGCTGCTTTAGAAATTCCACCCAACATTGAGAAAGGAAAAATAATCCGTGTAGTTCGATACCATCCCTAATATGAGGTATGGCTTCTGGTCCGATTCTAGCCACGTCCAGCGTGTGGGACAGAATTCCCAAGGAGAGTGCCTTGTGACTTCA
Organism: Cynopterus sphinx; assembly: GCA_030015415.1. Taxonomy (NCBI): domain Eukaryota; kingdom Metazoa; phylum Chordata; class Mammalia; order Chiroptera; family Pteropodidae; genus Cynopterus; species Cynopterus sphinx. The sequence continues at coordinate 4,405,329 of CM057391.1, forward strand.
GCACACAAATCTGCCTTTTTAACAATAAATTTTATGAATTCTAAATACAGATCTCCCGTGAAAATTCAGTATCTAATTCAGCACATAATGAACCACCCAGTTCGTTGAATCTAAACTACGTGGCTCCTTGCCACTTCCTTTTTAGGGCATGACTCAGTTGACTATTCTGAGGCAACACTGACAGGGCACCTGGGTTTAACCTTAGGCCGGATTGAATGTCAGAGCGGGATGACCGAGCGGCCAGTCTGCTGATATTTGGCCAAGCCCATGACTACTCCACTCAGTCGTGAGTGGGAACAAGCACCATGGGATTCCGGCGACCTCAGAAATGGCTCTCCCTTCCACAACGAAATGATCATTAACTGTCTGGGTGTGCCCGCGGGATTTTGAAGTTCACCGATTTGCTACCTGATTTCAAACAATCGGTGATCATCTAGGAATCCAGGACTAGAAAGTGTTTGCATAGACGACAGAGCAGTCATCTTGAAGCCAAGGTGTTGGATTGTCGTCTCTAGTTTAGCAACTCAATTTTGCAAGACACTTAATCCTCATGCGCCTCGGCATCTTCACGGGGGTAAAGAAGAGTTTAGACTTGGTGACCTGCAGGGTCATGTGTGCATGTCATGCGTCTGGCTTGCACACAACCTCCCCTCCGCTGACGGTAACGGCCTTTCCCACTGTACCCACCCACGGCCTCAGGTTCCTTCTCAACACAGCACGAGGTCAGCTACGACCCAGCTGTCAGAGTTGGCTCACACTGAAGCTGATCCTTCATCCCTTCCTATGTCCTTCCCTCAGCTCTGTGCCTTGCGCGAGACTTTGTAAAGGAGCATCAGGGAATGATCAGTACGCAGGGTTTCAGGGGTGAGGAATGAGGTAGTGCCCCATGCCCTTGCTCAGTGGAGTCGTGGAGGTGCTGCCATCTGACAGTGGGAGCTGCAGGGTGGCACTTGGGAGCTCACTTTTCTTCTCCTTTGAGCTTTAAGTGATGAGAGACCTGTCAAGGAGAGCAGCTCACTGGCATCCTTCCCAGACCTGGAAGCATAATGAAATGAAGTTCGTTCTAACTCGGTAGGAATTATAGCTGAACGTTGGAGATAGCATCTGGGCCAGTTCTAACATCCACTTGCCTGACTGGGATGAAGCACCCATCAGCTAATGGCACGCAGGCCTTCAGACTGGCGGCCCAAGTCCGGGCCCCTTGGGGCATATGATTTCTAATTAGAGCCACCAGGCCACGGGTCACAGCAGATGAGAGGGAACCCACTCATGTCTAATGGGCCAGCAATATGAAATCTGCATCCAGAAAGCATCATGTACAAAGAGTGATATCAAAGTGGAGCTGGTCTGAAAGCCAGCACCACTGGCATTGCCCCGAGACCCAGACGACTTCACATTAAGGGTTAAGTCCAAGGCTTAGGCCCTGAGGTGTCACCCATCCAGCTTTGGAGAGTTGGGGGAAGCAAGGAGGGCAGTCAAGGGGCAGAAGCCCCTGTTCTAGATTCCATGAGCCAGGCTCAGAGGTCCCTGCAAAGTAGACCCAAGAAATTCTGCAAAGACCACCTTATGGGTGATCCCTCTGACCTTCCTAAAATTTCCCAGGAACTAGGTAGATGACTTCTTAACCTCCGTGAACCTTCATTTCCTCATCCGTGAGTGTGAAAGTAACGGCGCATTCCTCCCAGGGCTGTGGATGAATGAAAGTGACATTAGAACAATGTCTGTGTGGGGATTAGTGCACCGCAGTGCGCTAGGCAAGGAGAAGATGTTTATTCTTCATATCTCGCAGAATGTCTGGCTCAGCCCTGCGGCTGTGCAAGGGTGTCCAGCTGGACGACCTGGTGCTAGGAGGACACATGCTACCCACTCTCAGGTCACTCTCCTCAGAGACCACACAATCCTGCTAACAGTGGTGGCCGGCCACTCCGGGAGAAAAGGTCCCTGTATTTAGACCCCAGAGCCTGGAGTGAAGTCCCAGCTTAGCCACAGTGAGATTTAGGTCTCGCCATACTACCTCTTCAATCTCAGCATTTTTTCTCGTGGATGAAATGTGGGTGACGAACAGACGAATTCACACACCCTGTGTGCCTTGTGGATTGTAACATCTGGTAGTATGTTATTATTTTAAATCTAACATCTCCTAACAACCCAACCTTGTTTATTGGGAGGAACAATTGGAAACATAGTTCTGGATCTAGAATAGCAGAAGCTCCGGGATGGTGATGTACACTGTCCTGATTTTGGAAGCCAGGCAAGATCAAACAATATTGTGCTTCGAGGCAGACGCCTTGCAGCTTTCGGGAAGGCTGTGACCTGCCGTAAATAATTGGTCTCTGCAGAGGCCTCATAAATCTCTCTGGACAGCCAAGCCTTCGCCATTCTGCCCAGCCCGGTCTTCCTTCTTCTTCGCTTCGGAGAAAGTGCACAGTTTAGGTTCTTCCATGTGCATGTTCCCAGCCACTTCGTGGCTGCTTTCTTCCCCACGCCTGTCCCCGAAGCCATGCTCCTCAGGCCCCTGAGTTATGTATTCTGTCAAGAGCGCAGGTTTGAGTTCTTCCCTTGTCACACCTGGCTGTTTACTGTAGACACTGTGCATCCTGGATCTTGAAGAAATCTGAGTCCTAGGATGGCAAAGAGATTCCATCTGGTGACCACTCGGGTGCCCCGATGGTGGCTGTCTGAGGGCTCGACTTCTGGTCTCAATGGGCTCATGGGTGAGGGAAGGGTGGCAGCATGAAGTTCCCTTACTACAGGTGAAAGGGTGAGGCTCAGAGAGCCTGACTGGCTTGCTACTATACCTCTACGAACAAGGACAGCATTCACATCCCTTCGCTCTCCCCGGTTATTCCACAGCTCTTATTGGCTGAATGCCTGCGGTGTGTCAGTGCTCGGCCTCAGTACCGTCGATGAACAGAATAGATCATCTACGAACATCTAGGATTGACCTGCATGCAGGTTTATTTTTCATGCACTCATTAGCTTCAAAATTGGAATCGCCCAGCATAGGGATAAAAAAATTTCCAGCACGCCGCCGTTTTTTATATAATGTCCACTAATTTATTCATGTATTCACTATTACATTATTTTCTATGCCCATTATATAAAGAACAAATATCCACTTTCGAAATGGGGATTTTTGTAAGAGTCCTTTGAAAACTGCTTGAAAGTAATTGCCAAAAACAAGTTGGCCAGTCCTGCCCTGGCCTCCTACCTTCTTCCTCCTCCGCCTGCCCCTTTATCCAGCTCCCCTGGCACAGAGCTCAAAATGAACACCAAAGAAAACCTGAACCATAAATGCAGACTCAAGAGCTGTGCTCTATTCTACTCTTGCAAAGCAACCCACCAGAGAAAACCAAGATGAACCAAAACTTCCCACTTTACTAAAAGTTTTCAGACTGTTAGGATTGTTGAGAGGGAAGGAATTTGTCACAGCGGGGACTAAGAACTGTTACAATTCCACGTCACCCAGATGGACATGTCAATAGCAGTGGATGAGACAGTCTCTGAGCCCCAAATCTGAGCCCTGCAGCAACTATACAGAGATCACACCAACTGCGTGTGGCCATCTGTCCCCCTCTCCCACCCCTGGTGTAATGTCCCTCATGAGCTCACTCCTCGTCACCTCCTTCAAGACCAGAGCAATATCAGAAACGCTCACATGGTCTATAAGAATTATGCCCATTACGTGCTGGGCGCTCTACGTGCACATAGGTCCTTTAAGTGTAATTCCCCATTTATTTTTTGTTTTCAGTGTAGCTGTTATTTTAAAATGACCGCACGCAGTGGTCACTGGGGTCGTAAGTTTTTATGGATGAGTACATCCCCCACACCCAAAGATGGAGGGCGGGGATCACGGAGGCTCCTGCACCAGTTCTCAGGCCCCATCCTTGTTAAAGGCTTTATCTCCCCTTCTATAGATAGCTATGGAGTTAGAGAGTTAGCTTATTACCCATCTAGTAGGTTGCAGAGTGAAGTTCAAATCCAGGTCTGTCTGGTTCCCAAGCCCATGTTCCTTTGAGGGAATGATGCCCAGTGCCTCCATTTCAGCCTCGCTGCCTGCATGTTGATAGATAGATAATGTGCTGGGAATGGTCCTCAGCTTCTACCTGCAGCTCATTCCCCTGAAGGGTGTGAAGACTTTTGAAGGTGAGGGCATGCATGGATAGTTTTAAAGTAATCCACCTCCTCGTTCACATGCATATGGAAATCAGCCACCTTGAGAAGACGCTGGTGGCCTTCCCAACACCGTGCTCCCCCTTGACAATAAAATAAAGAAAAAGGCTTTCTTCCACCTCCATCTTGCAATGGCATGTTGGCCAGATTGTGTAAACTTCTTTGAGAGGCAAAGGGGCATGCGACAGAGCCTTTAAAGAAGGATCTACAAATGGATTCCCATGTGACTAAGAGACGCAGTCCCAAAGAAACCTTTCTCTCGGGTTTACTAATCTTCCAACTTTGTAATATATTTGTTTTTATTAGCTTATGCTAATAATAATTGTACTGTTAAACTCAATCGAGAATGTTTTCTTTCAGCCTTCTGTTCGCACAAGATGTATTTCAAATTAGGTTTTAGTATGTATGTATGTATATGTATGTATATTTGTTTCAGAGAAGTGGAATAGCATGATTACTAGTTGGCTCTTAAATGTAAAATTCTGTATGAGTAGAATCTAGACACAGCAGGACAAGTGGGAATTTAGTACCAGGATAGAAGTTGCCAAACGATGACCCCCGGGCCAAATCCAATGCAGCGCTTACTCCTGTAAATAACATTTCACTGGAACCCAGCCATGTCCACTCCTCTCCGAGTTGTCTGTGGCTATTTTGCTGATGCAATGGCATGGTTGAGTAGCTGTGACAGAGACTGCTTGGAAAACCTAAAATAGCTGACCAAAAATGATGACGTAAAATTTCCAGCTATTAGCAAAGAGCGTAATTATCTTTAAATGAGTAATTATATGTCAAATCGCTGTTGTATACACATCCGAGGATACTTTTAAAAGTAAGGTAACAGCTTTATTCTTTAAATATTAATATTATACCAAAAATTACATTCTTTGCAAGTCTTTCAACTTTGCTGAAAATTTTCAACTTAAAAATGTGTGAGAGGATATATAGATTTTTTTTAAAAAATAGAGAGCAAGGAGACCACTGCCCTAGAAGGCAGGATGAGGGTTGTGGCTTTCTGTAGTTCAAGGCCATCCTGTGAGGAGCAGGAGCTTGTTTCTTTCTCATGGAGCATGTGGAACCCCATGTGAGAACCCCTCACTCAAGCTGTTCTCCCACAACCTCGAGGAGCAGCTGATGGAAACGTGGGACTCGAATAGGACATTGCCAGTGCATGGTTTCTTAAACGTCTGGTTCAGTCCTTTGATCAGAAAAACCCTTTACGAGTCGCTACATTGTGCCTTCCACCAGCCAGCTAGGAGGTGGAGAGAATAGCAGTGCCCTTGCAGGAGGTCAAGGTCGGGCTGCAGAATCGGCAGACACCTGTGCTGTGTCCCAGCTACACTGAGCGTGGGGGGCACCACACAGGTGGATGTTCACACCTGCCTAGTGACCTTGATGCATGCTGTGGGTTGGGTTATGTCCTCGCTGCCCAAAGAAAGGCGGGTTTCAACAGCAGCTCAGCAGGTGGCCTTATTTGGACATAGGATCTTTACAGAGGTCAAGTTGAAACGAGGTCATTAGAGTGGGCCCTGAACCGACATGAACTGATGCCCTATGAAAAGGGGAAGTTCAAACACAGAAGTAGACAGGCCTTGAGGAAAGATGACAAAGAGAGACACGGGGAGAAAATGGCCATCTACAAGCCAAGCAGGGAAGCCTGGCCCACAGCCTCCTTCACAGCCCCCAGGAGACCAACCCACCAACACCCCGATCCCAGGCTCTGACCTCCAACACTGCGAGACGATCATTTCGGTGGCATAAGCCACCCAACCTGTGGTACTTGTTACAGCTGAGCTGGGCAAACTGACACAGGGCACTCGACAGCCCAGGTTCTCTTATGGACTCTCCAAAGCCCAGTGGTTTTATGTGTGCCATAGCTGCTCTTTGAAATGACCGTACGATGTGGTCCATCAGAACACAATCTGTCCTTAAGGTCTGAAGCTGGGGGAGTGGAGCAGGGAGCCTCGGCCCTGCCATGTCATCTCTCTCCTTCCCCTGTAGAGTGGTTCACAGAGCCATGGATCAAAGCAGGAGCCAGAACCCTTGGGTGAAATCCCACTGGCTGCATGACCTTGGGGCCACATGGCATCGCTCGTTAGATAGAATGACAGCACCTGCCTTGTTGGGTTACCGCGAAGACCAACTGAGCTCATAGCATGTACTCTTCGTGCTTAGCATACAGTAAGTGCTCAACAGTGAAGAGCTCACTGTGTTAATGGGGGACCAAAAACAAAAAAAAAGAAAGAACTTCTGCTTTAGATCACCCCAGACCCAAAGTCCCCTAGCAAGCATGCAGGGAGGGGCAGGGGGAGAAGGTTAAAAATGTGATTGCCTTTTCTCTTTTTTCTTCTTGTTTTATTCTTGGAAAGGCTAATATTTGGAAAGAGCTGGCATGCCTTATTAATCCTTAAAAAAAAAAGCATCTACTCGGGTAGCAGTTGGCAGTTAGATTTCATCAGTCACTCGAGGTTATGGATTAACTCACTGATCTTTTTACCCTTCGAGCTAATTAGCCTTTGGACAAACAGAGCTAGTCACAGGAGCCAAGCACAGCTGACCAAACATATTTCAAAGAGTAAATTCAGTGGGTAAATAACGCCGAGCTCAGATCTCCCTGTAATATTGCTTTTCGGAGCCCTTGGAATCTCAATGATCTTGCCTTCCCAACTAGAGTTGGAAAGTGGGGTGTTTACACCCTTCAAAGCAATAGGAGAAATGAGACTGATTAAACCAGCTAGCTCCTCCCTTCCCAACCCCTACCCCCATTTAAAATGATTTCTTCTCTTTCATTCTCAAATAACTAGCCCAATTTGACTTGAAATGACTTAGCATAGCATTTGGGACTCTTGTTTAACAGACAAGGGACATTTTTCCTAGATCCCCAGCTGAACTGTAATTTTTTCTCAATTTAATTTAATTACTACCACCTGTCAGGACTTCCTCGCACCTCCACAGAGCACCTTAAACAGTTCATGCCTCACCCTGGCTTGAAGGTCTCTTAAGTACTTATAGAGAATTATCATATCCTCTAGACAGTGTTTGTTTGGTAAAACTCAGTATTTTCAGACCTTTCATTCTTTGCTAAAGAAGACCTCTCTGGGTCGTCCTTTTCAAGCTCTGGTTCAGTTGAAGTCATTTCTCACAAATAACATAGGCGTAGTCTCACCAGAGAATCCTGGGTACTTGCAGGCAGATCCTCTCCCTGGGGCGTGGCCATCCCCTTGGTAGTGGCAGCTGGAATGGTGTGCCATCCTGGTGGCCAGCGCTGTAGGGCAGGCCTCTCCCCGGGACTGTCCTGGCACAGACGACCTCACACCGTGCCTCCGTGATCTAAGTGGCCACTGCTTCCTGATGCCACGGGGCAGAGTTCCAGAGGACACGGGATTCCAGACTGAGTGACCGAGTCGGACATGGCACAAGCAGAGACCTAAGACCCTCAGGTTTGGGTTTTTGTTCTTGCATTTGGGAACACGGGCAAAGCTCATCTTGCATTGTCATTTTGCATTGTCATCAATTTTCATTGATTTGACAAAACATGTGTCAAGTGAATACTAAGTACCTGGCACTGTACTTGGTAAGCGGGAGGAATCCAAAAAGAAGACAATCTAGACTTTTCTCTCATGGATCTTAGAAAACAGTGAAAAGCCTACAAGATAGAAAACTCCATTGGACAGTCTAGTTCCTGACAGAATCGTCAGCCTAGGTGGACTGGTTTCTAGGCTGCCATTCTGTACATTTGCCAAAATATCCCATGGTGAAGAGCATTGCCCTCCACCCTGGAACAGGCTTCCTCGAACCAAGTTCTTATGCCTGACACCCAAGTGGCATCGATTTAAATGAACGATGATAATAAGTTTATTACACAGAATGAACTTTACGTGTATTTAATGGGAAAAATGACCAATAAGGTAGTAGAACAATGTATAGCTCATGATTCCTGGAGAGAAAGTGTGTGTGTATGTGTGTGTGTGTGTGTGTGTGTGTGTGTGTGTGTTTTAGGTCTATGCATATATTTGTGTGTGTTTGCATATGTGTAGGAAAGTCAGGAAAATGAATAAGATAATGAGAAGATCTGGTGATGCTGAAGATGGAAATGGGGGAACAGAAAGAACTCTTATTTTAAATGATATGTTATTTAAAATGATATTCTTCTGTATATATTTTACTGAAAGTATGCACTGACTTTTACATTTTTAATTTAATCATCGAAGCGAATTCTGGAAAAATATAAATCTTGATAAAATATTAATCAAAATCAAAACCCCTCACAATATTATCAATACAGAAAAAGCGTGCTTACTCTGGACTTTAATCATTAGAGAAATATAATTTAGAGTTTATTTTGGAAATATTTAAAGTAGCGACTCTCCTTTGGTGCACATTATAATCATCTGCTGATTATTTTAGAAATTGTGACCCCCAGCCTCAGGATCACCCCATCTTTACAAACTAAAATCACAAGCAAGGCTTAATTAAGTGTGTTTAAAAACAGCACACACACACACACACACACACACACACACACACACACACCACCAACACTAACAGCAGCTTACTCAGGCAATTCTGATGTGTACCAAATTAAAGCATAGAACTCAAGAGGAAATGAAAAATGACAAACTACCTCATGGCCATTAACATCCTAGGTTAAACTTCCTGTGAAAAGATAAAATTCTTAAATAGGACTGAAAAACAATATATAATCATATTCTACTCACAAAACAATCACCTAAGTAAATGATAGAAGAAAAATGTTAAGGAAAATTATAGCACACAAATAGGTGGAAAAGAAAATTAGAATGGTACTATGGACAACAAAGATGAAATTAAGTCAAAAAGCTTTAAATAGAACAAAGACTCATTTCATAGATACAGCACTCAAACTAAAATAAAAATAGAATAGCCATATTCTAGAATCTTTATTCACAGCATATCAATATTAATCAACGAAAAAGAAAAAGCTAGAAATATGTGAAAAAATGGACAAAAATGTAGCTGGGATAAAGCATCATTGTATTATTACTATATTATGCTTCAAATAGAACATAAAATACTTTAATGTAATCGATGGCAACCAATATGTATATATTGATTTGGCACCTTACACTGAAAGTACGCCTTCTTTTCAAGAATTCAGGCAATTTAAAAAAAATATGTCACATTGCCAAAAGTTCTTAATAAATTCTGAAAGTAACAAGCTTCTAAATAACTGCTGAATCTCAGAGGAAATCAAAGCTACTATCAGAGGCTATTTAGAAAATGGTGACAGTGAAAACATGGCATGACAAAACTTACAAGATACAGCCCCAACTGTCCTCAAATGGCACACTCATAGCCCTAAAAACAATTATTTTTATAGAAAGAACAAAAGTAAATGAACTAAGGATTAATTCAAGTGAAAAAGTAATACGAAAGGAACAAAGAAGCCAAGAGGAAAAATAAAACCTAAAATAATGAACTAGAAAATAGGGAAATAATAGAATCACTTTGTCAATCCAAGAATTATTTCTATTAAATAACTGATAACCACTGACAATTTTATCAGAGAAAATATAGAGGATACCTGAATTAACAAGTTTATAATTGAAAATGATATGAAAACGAGCATGGAGGAGACTAAAACATTATTAATAAATCTGATGGATGCCAGTATGCTAATAAACCAGATTAAGATCAATACACGTTTAGCTTTATATGTATATAAAGCACGGTTATTTATATATGAAATAAATAAATATATATGGGAGAAAAATATGTTAATTGCTAGTCTTGAAAATGACAATATGCATCAAGAACTTAGAAAATTCTATGTTCCTTGACCCTCTTATTCCAAATCAAGTAGTTTATCACCAGGAAATTAGAAATGCGGAAAAGTATTCTCTGATAGGAGACGCAGTTTAAGCAGACTAAAAGGAGTGTGCTGATAATGTTCGTTGGGGAAAAATGCAAAAAAGAGAATGATTTCATCTGGAAAGAACATGCAATCGTGAACTGAAATCATTCTGGAAGGCAGCACCGCAAGTTAACCCTTACTATTTGAGTGTAGGGATTACCGATGACCTTTATCTTCCTCGGTGTATGTTTGTGGATCTTCTATCCATTCTTCAATGAGAGTACAATCTTTTGTAATTAGACGATAAAATTACTAAAGTGAAGGAGACATCGTTATATAAAATAATAGAAAATATTTAACAGGAAAAGCGCATACAAAAGAGCACGTGTGCATAACACATCGAGACTGAGGATGCCACAAGACTCTCATGTTCACGGGGTAGTTTGTGACGTTTTAGTCTCTTGCAGGGCTTGCGGATGAGAGATGGAGGGAGAAGGCACTAGCTAAGGCATGCTGTCTTTCCAAAACTTGAGATCTTTGGTGTCCATCATGGCCTTTTATCATGAATCCCTAGGAAGTCAGCTGTTCCTTGCCAGATACTTGAATCTTTACCAGGACACCTCCTACCTACCCAGGGACACTGGATTCTGTCCCTCCTTTCTTACTGTCCTTTCTTTCTGTGTGACCCAACTTCCAAAGGTGACCTGGACCCCCTGGCCCTTGACCAGCCGCACAACGTTTGGCCAACACTCCCCCTAGTGGCAGTCTGACGAATCTCTCAAAATGACTCACCCAAGAGACAAGCCTGGTGGCCTGCTGGGTCCAATGAGTCACTCGTGAATGAGACACCTTAGGAGTGTGGCTCAAAAATATGTATTTATTCCTTTTTGAACAAGTAGCCCAGGTGATTAAAACATTCAAGTGCAGGATCTATTGGCCTAGATGAAAATATCCCTGAATGTTGTAGGAAAGAGGCAACCTGAGGACAAATTCTTAGAAACTAACTTCGTATTAATTTCCAAAAAGAATGGAGGCCAGAGGTATCTGTGTTCATTTCCCACAGTGATCGCTAGTGATGATGCTGGTTGCTGCTTTTGTTCCTTCTGCTACCTGCAAATATACGACAATATTTAGGTCATGCTATTGACCGATGTTACCCTGGTACATTAAAAAGTGTGTTACACCTGGGCATCGCATTGCTGTTTTACTATTCTCCATTTATATTTCTAAATAGCTTCCATATCTTAGATTTCCCTCTCTGGTCTCTAGACATTTGGAACAGCCTGCTCTCTCAGGGCATACTGCTTCTCACGTTTCCCAGATGGCTAATGGGTCTCAAATACAACTGGCCCTAGCGCTGACTGCTGTTTCTATTCTGGTCCCTTTTGTAAAGTCATTTGTTTCATGGCCCAAGTTTCTTTTTATGGTTTCTCTGTCGTCTTTGGTGATCTCTTTTCACTTCTTTGTTTGAAATTGTCCAGCGACACATTAATTCATTGATGTGAATCATACAGGCCGGGGGAGGAGAGCTGAACGTTCATGTTGATAGCAGGGCTTTACCCAAAGCAGGTGTCACTGCCATGTGAAGTTTTAGAGAACAGGTTTGTCATCGGTACTGAGCGAAGGAGGAACCAGCCTCCTCGTTGTGGAACCCCATGCTGGTGGCTTCCCTCATTTGCTGCTGCTTCGGAAAGGCATATCCTTGTCACATGAAAGAGAATTACTGAGGGTGCAGTATCTAGGGATGGAGTTTTCAGAGGTCCCACATGAAAAACCTGTGTCCTAATATTCAGTGCTACACAAAGGATTCCAAATATAAATACCCTTCGAGCCAACCCACAGATTTTGGCCGGATTCCCAATTCACAAGTCGTTTCCAAGATGCATACAGTTAGGTCACATAAAAAGTGACATTAAAACTCATGCTGGCAGAGTGCCACTGGGCCTGACTCCTTCAGGAATGGATGGCTGGACATAGGGGAGATAAAGTAAGATGTGGATGGGGTTGCATTCTGAAAGGAAGGCAGCCAGAGGTCCCGAGCTAACGTTGCTGCGGGAAAAATATGGCTCTATTACACCTCGCGCGTTCCTCTTTTCCTTCTACCGCCTGCCCGAGATGATTTGGCAGAGTTTGAAAATAAATGAACTGTATTCGTTTTATTCCTTCAGAGCTTTGCTTTGAAGGGATTCTGTGAGAAAGGAAAAAAATGGAATACTAATGCGGTCAGTATGGGGGGATCGAGACGTGGAGCCGTAAGCATTCCGTCCAGCTGTGTGTATTTAACAGCCCACACACTCCTTGTGCCGGGGGAAGCGCCTGGTTCTAATTAAGGTCATGCCATACGGCCAAATGGGATGCTTCAAAGAGATGCTAATTATCTGCTAGGTAATACAGAGGAGATGATGTTCTGAATGGGTTTTGGTAGCATTTGAACCTTTCCACTTTCATCTTTACACTTCAACAAGAAACAATAGGGATTAGGATATTTTTTTTCTTTGTAGCTACCCGATTCCAATTTTTAGTACTAACTAGAGAGAGGATGCTCTGGCGGGTGTATCGTTTTTGTTGATCCTTGCTTTCCACGTTTTATTTTAGCCACAGAACCTTTATTTTAAGCAGAGTGGACCCCTGCCTCTGAAGCCCGTGCAGGTGCAACTGTGTGATTGAAATGAAGCTGGACATCTCAGAGGGCCCCCCACTGAGCCTTTATGTCAGTGCCTCTCTCACTTGTCCCCATGGCCCGGGTGGGAAACAGTCTTCTAGAAGAGAGAGCCAGTTTACTTCTTTATAACCCTGGGGTGGGGGGCAAATGCCTTTAATTATTCATTCATTCTCTGATGGGACCATATTTATTCGGTGCCAGTTATAAGCCAGGCCCAGTCCTGGGCACTGAGGATGCAGCAGTGAATAGGAAAGACCAAGAGCCTGCTTTGCAGGCTCTTGAGGGGACAGCCAGGCAGCCAGCAGTGGTTGGTGCTAAGAAGGTAGGCCCAGGGAGGGGACTAATGTAGGGAATGTCAGGGAAGGCCTACCAAAGACACAAATCTGGAGCTTAGGGGAGCATATTTCAGGCAGAGAAAGCCCTCGAGGTTCCTGAGATGGGGTATGGGTCACGTCTGACAGGCAGGCGGGGCAGGTGGCTGGGCCTCAGATGTGGGTGCTGGGCTGGAGTGGGCAGAGAGGTCCCAGCAAGCAAGCCCATTCCGGAGAGGCCAGCAAGTTGTAATGGAAATTCCGATTTTCTTTTCATCATGGTTTCCTTATCATTAAGCGATTTATGATGAAGCTCTTTATATTTTATTCCATTGACTTCCCAACGGCTTTGAGGTAACTCACGCATGTGGTGTCTAAACACATCCATTCAAATAAAAGCCCAGGACCATGTAGAAGGAGAATGAGTTAATAGGTAATGACATCGAGAATAAAAATGTGGCTCTGTGTTTCCTCAGAGCCAGAGAAACAAAAAGGAAAGAAGAAAATGACAGCTTACATAATTCTAATTAGTTAAAAAGGAAGGCTATCTGTTCTTAAGGGAAGAAAATTCTAAAATAAATTCTAAACATAATGTATTCCGTTGGGCCTTACATAAGAATCATCAGTAATTCTCTATATGAATACTGAATAGCTAATACATGCAAACTATTGGCACTCCAGGGAACACAAGCCTTCATCAGACATACATTCTACCTTCCAGGAGCTTGCAGTTTAATAGGTATATAACAAACGTGCAAAAATCGTGCATGTGTGTGTGTGTGTGTGTGTGTGTACATGTATGATTAATTATCAGAGCATCTAGAAATGAGCTGTCATGGAACTTTCTGTCAATCACAGGTGTAGCATGAAAGCCTGACCTTAGCTTTTACTTCACGGTTGGGGAAAAAGTTAACGTAACCTGTCAAATTTATAGCTTTTCCATAATCCAAGGACTTGACACGCAGCACCCAGGGGTAGGCTCTTGGTGCCATCTTCCCCTACTCTGACGTCGCACATGCGGGAGCCAGTCCTGGGTCAGTTCAAAGGTGACCCTTGGCCAGGAGCCTGTCAGGCAGGTGTTCTGCATTGTAGAGACCTATGTACTTTGGATATCAAATGTATAACATGTGTAGGTGACAAACCAACATTGCCATGAAAATTGTGCATTTGGGGAGTTAAAATGTATGTTAAATCATCAAAGTAATTCAAGTTTATGGGTGAAAATAGAAAATGGAGGCATCACAAGAGGAAACGTGCCCTTAATTCATCCATCCAAGGAAAAGCACTGGGAATCCCATGGTCTATCGACACATCCCTATGTACAGGGAGAGGATTCCGCTGTCTTGATTGTTCGTAGTCCTTTTCTCTCACCTCTTTACCCTTCTAGACGTGCTGTTCCATGCTGTCGTTAGTAACTGCTACGTGGCACTTTAGTAACTGTGTCATAATTCACTTAACCAGTTTTCCAGAGTTGACATGTAGGTTGTTCCTGATTTTTCACCAGGAGAATCAGAGTTGGAACAAATATTCTTTAAAATGCACCTCTCACACTTTTCCAATTTTATGTTAATTCCTTTCTAGAAGTGGAAGGAACAGGGTTTGCTGGTTAACTATTCCGGTTCTAAGTCACACACACACACCCGAGCATTCGCTTAAGATCTTTGCTCATTGACCAACTGCAGATGACACTGAGATCTCCTTTCTGCAGGAGGAAACGGGGCATCAAGGCAGCAAATAACTCCCCGAATCTTAGATCCGCATTTGTGTTTTCTTTCTTCCCATTGGAGCCCCATTAACTCCCCGAAACCAGTAGCCCAAGCCAGACGTGGACAGCATTTTCAGCTCCTTCTGGTTACTCAACTCACCACATCCAAGTGGTTGCCAAGTTTAAGGTCTTCCCCCTAAACACTGTCCTGAGTCCACCTGCTGCCTCCTGCTTACTTCATCTGGCCCTGATCTCCGACCCTGGGCCCCCATGGAACGTCCTAAATGCTCTCTTCTCCTTTGGGTTCAGCTCACCCTTCAGTCCATCTCCCAGATTTTAGTTTAATGTAAGTCCGATGATGCCATGCCCCACCTCAAAATTTCTGCTGGCTTCGTCTTGCTTTCTAGACAAAATTCAAACCCGACAGCTTGGCATACAGGCCTCTGTTTCTGGATCGAGTCACCTGGGCTGGGTCCCAGGAATCTGTATGTTTTGATCCTCCCCCATGATCTTGATGTGAGCAACTTCGTGAGTCCCACAATGGCCTCTTGGGAAACATGGGTCTGCTTGGGACCACTTCAGAGAGGTTGCCAGGTCCGGCCAAAATCTTCCCTTAGCCACAGCATAAAATCATCCACCACAAAATGATTATTTTAGGGAAAATTTCAAAAGCGTTCCCAAAGAGCAGCAGGTTTGCAAGTATAGATTAGAAAATCGTTTCTGTTTACAGAGCTTGATTTAATTACGTGACACCATGTTTAAGCAACGAAAACCTTGCCCAGTAGGGACTTTCTGCTTCTCCACTAAGGCAGACCAGGTAGTTGAAATTAGAGACTGGCTCTGGAGGCTGCCCCATGCTTCACCGGGTCAAAGTTCAAGGGTCAAGCATTGTTATGCGAGCCGCAGGGGCCAGAGGGTATTTAGTTTGAGGCTTATTAAAGCACTATGTTAAATTCTTTTTATCAAGGAAGACCTTTAAATTCTGGGTTTCTAGAAGAAAAGGCTCAAAGGACTTGAGGAGGGAGTGAACTTAATGTGTCTTAAAAACAGCAAGGCAGTCAGCGGGCCTGGTGGGCAGTGACAAGGACCAAAGAGATGAGACTCAGGGTCGGAAGTCTAGCAAGGACCGGCCTCTGCAGGGTCTTGTAGGCCGCTGGGAGGACTTTGGCTCTTATTTTGAGTGAGACAGGGAACCCTTGACAGGTTGTGAGCGCAGAAGCAAGCGACATGGCCAGACAGGTTTTAAAGGACCACTGTGACTACAGGGAAGTAACAGTGAAGTGAGGCAGACTGAGGAAGCTGTTGCTGCAGATCAGACAAGGGAGGAGTGATGACTCTGACTAAGGGGAAAGGGTGGGAGGTGGTAGGTGGTAAGGAGCCAATAAGATACCCTAACCAGATATTATAGATTGCGTGGGGACGGGGGAGAATGAACGAACAAAGTCAAGGGTGACTCTGAGTTTTGATGCCATTTGTGGAGAAGAGGGACACTGGGGAAGAACAGGCTGAGGGAGAAAGAGTTGAGTTTGGACCTATTGGATGAGAGATGCCTACATACTTCCAAGCACAGATGTGGAAGGTGCAATAGATGCATCTGGATCCAAGGAAAAGGTTGGGCCTGGAGATGGAATTTGGGAGTCAGCCACACATGCAGGGTCCTAGATCGGGTCACCTAGAAAGGAGCAGAGATAGAGAAGAGGTGCAAGGACCATGCCCAGGGCACTCTCAACAGCTACAGATCAGGAAGATGAGAGAAACTCAACAAGAGAGACAAAGAAGGAGATACTGGGAGGTGGGAAGTATGCAAATAACAACCAAAAAAAAAAATGTGGTATGAACACCAAGAGAAGAAAGACTCCTTTAGGAAGAGGCTGTAATCACCTGTTTCAAATGCTGTTGTCCAATGAAGACTGAATTATCTGTCTGATCAGGCCTTGTGGAGGTCATCGGCACCGTGATAAGAGCAATTTTAGCTCTGATTCACTGCCTGATTAGAGAAGTTCTTTTGTGATTGGTTTTAGTTTCTTAGTGAAACGAGAATCAAAGCTATTTGATTAAAAACTAAGGAGGAAAACACGGGGGGTGGGGGGGCGGTCTTTGGTTTGAGGAGAAGCTTTGGGGAGCGAATCAACTAGGAAAGTACAGTGGGATTCCCAGGGAACAGAACCAAGAACTCACTCTGTTAGGTAAGGCCGTAGGCTTCAAATGAGACCAGGTAACATCATTGTTTGCTTTTCTCCAGTTCCTTTCAGCTGTTTAGGTGGGTGGAGGCAGAGAATAGGATTTGAGGAAGATCAGTATTTTGCTAGGCAAACGTGGAGGGAAGAGGTGATGGAGATTCGGGAGTGAGTGTAAGGGCCTTGTTATAGTTATAACGGAATTAAAGTTAGGTAAAGATGAAAGCAAAGACATAAACAGGGTGATGGATGAAGGAAAGGTGGAAATGCCCAAAGCCACAGTAGATTCAGAGAGTTTGGGGAATGGGGATATGAGAAAGAGCGAGTTGGAAATATGAGATAGGAGTTGTGAGCTTGAGCCTTTGGCAGTGCTTCTGTATCAGCAACGACAGAGTTTAGGGCCCGGTCACAGCAGGAGGGGGCTTAGGGAAGCGTAATGAACAAGACTGGACTGAGGAGGCGGTGGAACCGAGAAGCTGGCCATTGTGTGGATTATCTGTGAGGATACCGAAATTGCTAAGAATGATAACAGAATGGTGTCAGAGAAAGGAAAAAAATACTTCAATAAATGGTGGGTATGAGCAGGAGGGGAGCAGGTAACATGGGGAAGGGATGCGCGTAGCACAGTCTGACTGCAGGCCCCTCAGGAGTTGGGTGGGGGTAGGTGTAGAGAGAACCATGGTCCGGACGTTGCAAGAAGGAGCAGGAAGGCCAACCTCCCCAACCTGCAAGGTCAGGGGTTCCAAAGGATGGGAGGAAAACCTCGAGGGAGTTGCAAGAAAAACATTCTTCTAGAAAGTTGGCCAGATTTCCATCCAGGCAAGAAAGAGAAACAAATACTTGGAGAAGACACAGGAGGATGCCAGTCTCTGGGGTCCAAAGGGCACAGTGGCAAGGTCTGGTGATGGAAGGAGGGTTGGCCAGGACTCCAGGCAGGTTAGAGAAGACACAGAACCTTTGAGAACGTGTGTCTGTGAGAGTCTGTGTGATGGGGCCAGAGTTGGAACCCCAGGCTCAGCCTAGCGACGGAGGTGCCCATGAATGGCAGGCCTGACAGGCTGATTCTGGTGGGGCCTTCGGGAGGATGTAAGACTCAGTACTAAAAGTAGTGACTCGTTGGGCCTTGTCCCTTTGCTGGTCCTCACAATGGGGTGGGAAAGGCCAGAGGAGGGAAAGTAGACATTGCCCCAGGAGCTTGGATGCTCTGAGAACTCCTGGGAGGGAAATCATCATCCAGGGATCAAGGGCTTTGCCCAAAGGTACTTAGCAATTGCTAGCCTGGTCCAAGGCTTCGACAAGTACTGTTTTCATGGGCAGCTCTTTGCATTCACGCTGGACAAGGGCTGGCACCACCCTCCCCACGGAAGCAAGGCTCGTGGCGCTTACATCGCTTTGGCTCCCGTTCGGGGAGATCACAGTTGGTGAGAAATCAGCATCCCCAAGAACATAACTTGGAAGTGATGTTTTTCTTCGCTCACCACGAGACACTTTGGACTTGGGAAACTCAGACTGCCAGGGAAGTCGCTAATGCGTGAGGGCAATGGGGACTTGCTTCAGCTGTTCCTCCCAACCTTACCATCAAACCTATTCCCTGCTCATTATTTACTTATTGTAAGTCCCTCTTTCTCGCTTTTCCCATTTCAAAGTAGTCATTGAAAAATCGCCCAGTTGATGATTTTTATGCAGTTAGAACATATTTTTGAGGATAGTCTTTCCAACAGCTGCGTTAAAGCTTTGTCGCCACGGCCTGTCACAAGATGGCCTCATTTGGTGTTCTTAGAGTCTAATTAGTTTTCTTGTATGCCTGGGCGCATTATTGAGCTGTAAAATAAAGCTTGTTGGATACTGTGACCTTTTTCCTATGTGCAATCTAGACGGTTTCAGCATCGTCCTTTACAAACATCTAATACATTGATCTGAAGGCACTTGGGTCTAAAATTACTCCTTGGATATAAAAGAGGACAAAATTTCTCGTTTTGAAAGTTACCAACTTTATGTTCTTTCGTAAAAAAAAGAGATGAAAACAAATTCAGAATTTGAAGAGAATTTCAGATTTTTGTTCTACCTGTTCCTGGATCGAAATGTACCATAGCCTTAAGGACAGTCTGGACGAGGGAAGGGTTTTAGAAAGGGAACAGATATTGAGACAGATAAATCAAATCATGTACCTGTTTATGTATCAGGCGCTAAGAGATTAAGATATAAAAATGAAAAAGGGATCTTGTCTCAAGCACTGAATGACCTAGCAGTGGAGATGGACACGCTCACCAGTAACGCTGTTCATTTCCATTAGACTCAAGTAGAGGATGTGAGGACAGTTTATCCTCTGGGGTTGGGGGACGTGGGGGAAAGATGAGGCAGGGGATTGGGGGGACCTACAAAGAACAGAGGATATTTGAATTAAACCGTAGAAGATAATTAAGAATGTGCCATACATTGTGGGTCGGAGTTGGACTGGGTTCTTCCAGGTGTGAGGGCCCTGACTGAGGTTCCGGGTGCCCCACCATTGACAGATTTAGGGAGAACAAGATGGGCACGTGTCTAAGACATCGTGGAGAACACTCATTTGTGTTTGTTACCCAGAAGTGTTTGGAAATCGAATCCTTGTACTGAAGTGTGGAACTGGGCATGTTCCTTCGATGAGTCTAAGGAAGTCATCTGGGGGTGTTTTCGTAAAGGAAGGCTTTGCTCCCACTCAGTGTTGTTTCTTGGAGTACGTTTACTTGGGAATTTGTTCTTAAAAATGGATTCTCCATCTTTCGGGGAATGGGGGCCAAGGGGCCCAGTGATGGGAATTAAAGGAGATAAGAATGATTTGGAGAAAGAAATGGAAGATCTGAACCAGGAGACGGGGGTTCATTTGCGAGTGCCTGAGCGGTTGGGAGCTGTGTGACTCGAGTTCACTCCTTTCGCGGTGTAGGGAGGACCGATGAGTGAGCTGTTCTGAGACATAAGAGAACTCATGACGTAACCAGAAAGCCCTTTGGTGTGCCATAAAGCACAGGGGACATGGGAGCTGGTGGTCGTGCCGATCTCTCAGCTGGGAGCTCTGCTTTGTTAAAGCCCCAGGTAGGATGAGCTGAGAGGATAGGTCTTTAACTTTGGGGTCCAGAAACATGTCTTACCTGCTGTACCTGTAAAGATGTTGCAGCTGGGGAACCACCTGGAGAATTTCTGACTCAGGAGGCAAGTAGGGATAGGTTTAGGAACTTGCTTTTTTAACCAACACCCCACGTGATTCCAAAGAAGGTGAAACTGTCTCAAAAGATCTTAAAAGATACATGCACCCATCAAAATCAGGCCGGAAAGCGCCACGCCTATTATAACCCTTGGGTTCTTACTTTCCAAGGAAAAGTGCATGTACCTCTTGGGCTTCCGATGGCCCATTTTGACAGCTGAAGTTTGCCTCGCTTTCTTGCACCAAATCAAGAAGGCGCTCACCTTTGCGGAGGCCTGTGGTTGTGCCGGGGTGGAAGATGGAAGACTCCATCACTCTACTGGCCTCAGAGCACAGGCTCCGACCAGGCCTGCCATGAGTCCTTCCACTGAGCTGTCCCTTTGCGGCCAGCAGTGTCCCTGCTGAAGACCTGCCTTCCAGTGATGCCCCTCCCTCCCGTCTCTGCTCCAAGGGCATCTGCCATCGGTGGTGGAAGGTGCTCTGAGCATTTGGCCTGAACCTTGATTCTCATACTCAGGGCTTCTGTGACCTCCAGCTTTCCCCTTACTTGCTGAGTTTCCATTCAGCAACCATAAATGAGGACAGCACCTCTAGCCCGCTGCACGGCTGTGAAGATGATGCAAGGTGCTGGTTAGTGCCCTACATGAGCCTGCCCCATGAGGTCCACATGAGTTGCTGCCCCACAAAAGCCACACACACACACACACACACACACACACACACACACACACACACACTGTGCCAGGCTTGGAGCAAGGAAGAATGCAATGTGGTCATTCATTCAGCACCATGCGAACATATATACCTGTGAGATGCAGGACCCAGTGGGTCCGTCCTTTACAGGCTAAAATTGGAAACGACCTACATGTTCACGCCGTAGGAGAAACTTTAAGTAAATAGAACATCGTGTTTTCCTTAAAAGACGATGATGCATCAGCATCGGGATTTACAGAGAAAAGGTGTTTGCGTGGGTCTATCAGAAGGTTTGCAAACAATGTGTACGATGGTAAACTAAAACTGTTCTTACAGAAACTACTAGAAAGGTACGCACCAAGCTGTGTAAGTCATCTCTTCATAAATGATAGGGGTGGGGATCATTTCTACAAATGTGGCCGATCTATCCCTTCTAACGTGGTGACAGTGAATTGAACATGCTTGGGTCATGCATACATGTAACAGCATGCAAGCGTTTAGGCTCGCAGACAGTAACTGCAGACCTAGAAGACGCGTGTCCACAGCTGGGGACTTTTGTGTGGTGTCCACCTTTCTGTCAGTAGAGCCTTATCTTCCAGCACTTGGCACCGTCACCTCATTGTATCGCGATGCTGCGAGAGTCATCGTCTCGGGAGCCCCCTGAGCAATGCTTTGGGGTAACAGAGAGATTGGTCTCCTCAGAGCAGAAACAGCTCCAGGCCTCCTGTGCTGTGTTTTTCTTTTTCTCCCCAACAATTCTCATGCCAGTTGAATTTCTCTTATACACGTAAACTACTCTTAAGACTCTGAGACAAAATACAACGCGTTGGGTCTTGTTGTTGTTGTTGTTGTTGTTGTTGTTGTTGTTGTTGTTGTTGTTGTTTGAGGCACCGTTACAATTCCCATTTTCCCTTCATTCGTTTCCAGAACTGAGTCTAAAACGACTGCTTTTTCTGTTGGAACCTTGCTTGAAAGGGTCCCAGCTCCTTCACGGCAAGGCTCCTTCACCTAGAGCCTCCAAGGTGAGGGCGGTGACATGGAGATGCTGTCTAACTCATCAGACGTTTGCTCTGTGCTGGGCATTAATCACGCCAGCCCACACAGCTGGATCGGATTCATTAGTGTCATCTTTCCCTGCTCCCGTCTGCCCACCCTGCTCGCTCTCTGCGGCATTCATTAACAACGCCACCGAGGCTTTGCGGGCTGGCTTCATCTCTCTCTCACCTCCCGTGGCCAGGTGCTCTGTTTGACTCCCAGAGGACAGGGAAAGATCACTAAGAGGTTACCAAGCAGAACATTTAATTAAAGGGCCTCTGATGGCCTCTTTGACCGATTTCTTTTCAAATCTGCCAGGATCTTCTGGGAGCTTCTTCTTGGATGTGTGATCTACGCTGAGCCAAATGACAGCCTGGGAGTGGGGACAGGGCAGAGCATGAGACTGAGCATCTGTAAGCCCTGGGTTTGCCAGTGTGACACACCTGGTCACCTGCCACTGCTCCTCACCCAGGACATCCCGCTGGTGCCCAGACCCTCCCCGTGGTTCCCAGCGGCTCCTTCTCCAGCTGACTTCCTCGCCCCTCTCTACAGGTCTCTGAGTTCATCCCTGCTCTGGCCTTGAAATCTCCTTTTATTTAGTCATTCTTTCAACAGATATTTACTGAGCACTGACTATGTGCCAGGCCCTGTACCAGCCCCTGGTGGACACTATACTGAGCCAAAGAACATGGGTCTGTCCCCAAGGAGGAGTTTACATTCTAGCAAGGGAGACCGACAAAAGCAAAACAAAAGAGTAAGTAAACAAGGCAAAATGATCTCGAGTGTAAAAACTGCTATGAAGTGAACAAAATAGTGTCAGAAACAGGATCCACTGGGGGTGGCAAAACTTATCTCAAACCCTGTGGCCAGAGAAAACTGTGGGCCCTGAACCGGCACCGTAAGCAGCACCTGAGAACCCGTTGGAAGTGCAGACTCTCCGAGTCGGAGACCCTGGGTGGGCCCAGAGGGCTGCCGCTAACAAGCCCTCCGGGTGACTCTGACGCCCACTCGTGCTTGAGAAGCCCTGATTTCAGCTGCGACTCCGTGATGGGAAGGAGGTGGCCGTGCAGAAGCGTGGAGGAAAGGACCTTCCAAGCAGAGGCCCAGAAGGCCCAAGACAGGAGAGAGCTTGGCTTGGTCAAGGAAATGAAGCCAAGACCCGCTGGGCTGGAGCAAAGCGAGGGGGAGGGTGGCAGACGATGATGTTGGTGATGTGGGTGGGGGTTAAACCACGCATGTTCTTGTAGGCCTGGGTGAGAGGTTTGCACTTTGGTCAAAGTGAGAAACCATTGGAGTGTTCACAGCACTGCCATGCACTGATCTGACTTACTCTGAAGATGATCTCCATGGCTGAGCCCAGAATAGACTGGGGTGTCTTAAGAGTGGAAATGGGGAGACCAGTTAGGAGGCTGATGCTCTGGTCCAAGCAACAGATGATGGTAGCCTGGACCCAGGTGGCATCTGTAGAGATGGAAGTGATTCCAAAGTATGTTCTAGAAAGAAATTCAAGAGGACTTGCTGGTGGTCTGGGCACGAGAGGCTCGGGGTTCTGGAGGGGAGGTCACCGGGAGGTCATGGCCGATGCCCCATTTCTGCCTTGAGTAGCTGGGTGGATGGAGCTGTCATTTGCTGCTCAGGGGAGATAGGATGGTGGGGCTGCCTCTGGGCCTTTCGCTCACCCTCACTACTGCATCTGGGCAGGCGGCCCACAGCAGACAGCTTCCCAGAGCCTCTCCTCAGCTCGATTCATGGGCCTTGTCCTCCGTTCAACACAGGCCCCTGAGAGAGGACCCACTGGACTGACCCCATAAGAGCTCTGCCTCCGTAGCATGGTGTCCCGTGTGCATGAAGCTTTGAGGAATACTGAAACCACCGTGTCTGTGTGTAGAGCAGGGTTTTTGCAGGGGAAGGACTGGGCCAGTCCCCAGCCTTGCTTAGGGGCACATACTTGTGTTCGTCTTAAGAGGAAAAGGAGTAGAGAGAGAAGAGACATAAGTTGCCTGCAGCCGTGCAGCAAGGACAGCCCGAATCCAGGGAGAGTTGAACCAAATGACAGAAACAGAAGACAGAAGTCGCCGGAGACGAGGGAGGAAATTGCAGAAATGTGTGGCTCAGTGGCAGATGACCCTTTGCTCAGTCACCCACTGTGAACCGCGGGCGGGAATAGGATGGGAAACAGGTTTCTAAAGGCTTCCCGTCTCCTGCGGAGAAGGTGGGCTGGTTACATAAAGCGCGGCTTGTGGGCTGCTCAACCCCTGGGTCTTGGGCGTGAGGCTGAAGGAAACATCACCTCCTCTCTCACAGGAATAACGAGCACGAGTCAGTCTCTCCAGCCCATCCGGAGTCAGTCACCTCCTTGGTGCATGCGCCTTCCCGTCTGTACGCCGTGCAGAGCACTTTGTCCCTCATTTACTGTGTCTGTTTGGGTAGCTGCATCTTCGAGATTTAAACCCTGAAAAAGGTGGTGAGGTGGACAGCGGAGGATGTCAAGGTGTGGGAGGGACAGAAGAATGAAAGAGCCATGACCCAGGAAGAGAAGTTGATCCTGCAGAAGCCGCTGCGCCAGGCGGGCTCTGGGAGCTTGCTTTGGAAAGATGTTTACACTGGCGATGTGGTTGGCATTTAAGACCAGGGGTTCTCAAACGGAGGAAGAGATTTACTCCGGGGGCATTTGACAATGTCTAGAGACAAGCTGTTCACAGTTGGGGCCACAGAGGTGGGGCGCTCCTGGGGTCTGGCAGGTAGAGGCAACGGGTGCTCTAAACATCCTATAATGCACAGACCAGCCTCCACGACACAGAATTATCTGAACCTGAATGTCAGTCATGCTGAGGTTGAGAAATCCTGGGTTAGACCATGTGAGAACGGAGTGAGAAAGCGTAGTCTTCACGGCCATCCACCTTGGGAGAGGGTGATTTTCAGCTGGTCGTCCCAGGAACGAAATGAGGAAATTCAGGGAAATTCGACCCATGATTCCAGCTCCGGTCATTTCATTCTGGACCATGTGCCACGTGTCTGCTCTGCTGATCATGGCACTTTCAAGAGCTCTGGGCTGACGTGGGGCTGTGGTACGTGGGCACGCCATAGATGCTGACCAGAGGGGGAGCACGTGGGGATGGGGGCCATCGTCACCAGCAGTCTTCTTGCCGAGGAGAGATGTGATGAGATTTGTGCCTCAGGAAGAGGACTCTCTGGATTGAAACATCCAAGATGACTGACTGGAAGGGAGACCAGTTCAGGGGATGGTTGCCCAATCCAGGCAAGAGGTGATCCAGGCCTGAATCAAGGTAGAGGCCCAAATCAGGGATGGGGCCAGGAGGTGTTCAGGATGTGGAATCAGATTTCAGTGGTTTGCTGGGTATAATTGAGAGCGGGCTATAGAGTGAGAGATGGAGGATGATTTCTGGGTAGATATTGGAACTTCTGAGACAGAGAATATGGGAGTAGGAGCAAACCAGGACTTGGGGAAGGGATGATCTCTGTTTCTGAGCCAGAGGGGAAGCGCTTTGAGAACATCCAAATGGAAGTAACGTCTTAGGCAAAGCTAGGGAGGCTGGGAGCAAAGGTGAATGAGATGGGTTGGAGATTCAACATTAGTGTCACATGGATGAGATAAAGTGGTAAGTCGTTTGAATAGATGAGCTCACCGAGGGGGCAGGTAGAGAGTGAGAAGAGAAGGAGAGCCCAGGACTTTGTGCCCACATCAAAGGGGCACGCAGGAGGGATGAACTCATAAAAGACGCCAAGGAGGATGCTTGGAGGTAGAAGGCATGGCTGCTTTCAGGGAAAAATAGATGGGCCTGATGGTTTCAGAAGGAAGGTGTGGGTTTTTGTGGAAAACCACCCCACCCCCATCTTTACTATAAATACCAGTCTTCCTTTGGCTGGCGTGGTGCAGCACACACACACACACACACACACACACGCACATGCACATGCACACGCACACACGTTGTTGCAGAAAATGCCATTCTGGTGTTAGCCAGGGGTGGCTTTCAAGCTTCAGCCACAGAGAGGTGATTGAGAGAATCCCATTTTTTCATCCTGACAACGCTTGATCTTCCCAGTCCGGCGGGAGGGTCCAGCGACCACTTGGACCCTGCAGACACTTAGGCTGTGACCATTAGTTTCACTCATTCTCCCACCTGCTGGGAGGGGGTAGCCCTCGTAGTCACCCCAAGCCTCTCTTGCTGGCGACGGAAATTTCCATTATTGACGGGGAAACGGCAGGCTAATGGCACGGATGACTCGTAAATTTTGACAGCCCCGACAGGTAAATATTGGCTTTGCACAAACAAGTTTCTATTAATAACGTGTCTGCTGTAGAAACTCCACAGATGGCAGCAGGGCGGTGCCCAGGCGTTGATGTTCCCAGGGTGCTGGGTGCAGAAAAGCACAGCTGTCGGCTTTGCTGTTCTCGTCTCCAGCTCAGGCTGCCTTTCTTGGGCCTGCAGCCTGTCCCCATCCCACCCTCCTTTGGCAGGCGGAGGTGAGGACAGGTGGAGATCGTCACTTCAGTCACCTGCCTCCGGTGCCTTTCGTGCCAGAATTCCAAAGGGGTTTCTTACGTTTGTCACTTCTTCAGACCTGGCAGACAAAGAGGGAGTTTTCTGATATGGAGATGGGTCAGCCCTCGTAATTAAAGTTGATCCTGTTGAAAAGAAAACCAGGTGACACGAGACATGTGGTCTCTCTGGACTGTGTGACAACTCTGCTAAGGGCTGTGGTATGTGGGCACACGATGGATGCTGGCTGGAAGGGGAGCAATCGGGGTGGGGAGCCATCCTCATCAGCAGACTCCTTGCCGAGGAAATTTGCCCAGTGGCCTCTCGCCCCATCCAGTGGGCTAAGGGAAATGTAGTGGGCCACCACTGGGGAAAAAACGCAGGCATTCTTATTTCTCAAATACCCCACAGCTGGAATAATGCCGACTGAAGCAATGGCGTTCAACCTAGTCGTCCTCGGGAGGCTCGGGGAGCCTGGTGCTAAGTGAGATGCTCCGTCTTGGAGCTGGGCTCTGGCGCGGGGTGTGCCGGTTCTTCCCTCCATCCCTGATGTGTACTTTCTGCTTCTCCTTGTTTCTGGGGGCTCGTTTACTTAGTGCATTTTACTGTAAGCCCCTTCAGCCTCTTCTGGAAGTAGACAAGGCATAAGTCACATGAGGGAAACCAAATGATTCTAGACGGTACCTAGACTACCAATAGTAATAAATTATTTTTCGTTGTTCTACAAAGTCTTTGAGAAAACGTATGATAAAAATAGAGTATTCAATCAGATGATTTGTAGTTGAAAATTAGCAGGAAGAATATCGTGGAGAACTGAAGAGAAAATGCCATGTGAATAATGAAGTAAGGGGGACATCACACCCAAAGCAGCGATGTCTGGTTTTCTCTTTCGCCTTGTCCCGAGAGAGGAGGGCAAAGCTCCCTCGGGCCAGCCATCCTCACGAAGTGCGGCACATGAGTTTGCTGTGCTCTGTGTTCACGGAGTGGATACAGGACTCTGGTTCCTGCCGCTAGGCAACTCGTCACCCACAGCGCCGTCCCCTTTGCTTTCCCTGAGGGTTTGCCTTCTCGTTATAACTCCACATTCAGAAGGAGCTCTAAATTATTAGGGCCTGGGGCTTGGGGCTTTTTCCCCCAAGCCTTGTTGCCATGCCTGAAGGCCTGTGTTTGCAATAAGAGCTGTGAACACCTCGCAGTCTGGGGTGTGGCCAGGGCCTTCTGTCTCCCCAGCCTGGCACCCAGCAGGTGACTCCACGCGCTCTGGTTATCAGGGACTCTAATTTCCATGTTGGGGAAGAGATCAGAAAAATTCTTCTTGGGTAAAACTACAGCTTGATATTCAGTGGTAGAGCTGAGCAAGAGGCTCAGCCTGGGAAATGATGAGTCGCCGTCCACCAAAACTGGCCAAAGGATAGAACACGTCGCGCAGGAGGCCGCAGTGGTTCAGTGGCAAGTGTCTGAGCGTCGTGATCAGACTTCGCTTTGATTGTGCATTTCCATGTGTGACCTGGGGGACTAGTTTTGGGGCCTCTTTGAACCTCGGCTTCATCATTTTTAAAATGTAGGTAATAATAATAACAGAATTCCCAGGATTGTGGCATCTAAGAGGCCACGTAATGTCGCTGTCACAAGCAGCAACTCCCGAGCCGTGTAGCCAGGGTCACGTCCCTGCTCTGCCATTCACTAGCGGAGCGATCTGTGGCGAAGTGTGCTGAACTTCCCTGAGTAAGTGTCCTTATTTCTAAAATGGGACAGTTGCTGTGAGGAAGAAATAATTAATACGTGTAAAGTGCTCAGAACAGCGTGGTATCTTAAGTGTTCACTGCACGCTTGTGACACTGTCAGGTGACCTGAGCAGGGACGCCCTGCCCAGCACGCGCTCTTCCTCCATCTCCCTCTGTCACTCGCCCTGTGCTTTTCTAAACTTCTTGATCAATTCATTATTTGTGAAACCAGCCACATTATTGTCATCTTCTTAGAGGATTGCACAGCTATTGTCTAGTACAGATGGCCCCACGAAGAGGGGACCTGTGCCAGCTTCCAACAAAGCCAGGAAAGAGACCTCCGAGGCCCCTGGAGAGAAAGAGACAGGGTGGGTTTTGTCATGCAGAGCTGGAGCTGAGGCTTTGCTTCTTCTTTGTTGTTATGAAAACATGTCCTCTAATTGAAAATAAAAAGTTCCAAGAGTTCTGAAAAGCGAAGTGGTGCATAGGCTGACCCTGTAAGGGGTGAGCCCCCTGTTTAGAGGCATAAAATATACTTCACCTACTCAAGATGTTTATATATACTCCATTCGTTGGTTTGTTCATTCATTCATTCATTCATTCATTCAGACTCTATATAGTGATCGTATGTCAGGCCTTACTCCAGATGCTGCGGATAGAGATAGAAATAGGCCTGCCTTTGTCCCCCCAAACTCCAACCACATCTGCAAGGTCAGTTAATGAAATTCGATGACACAGGCACTCGGACAAAGATCTTTTCATGAGAGAGGATCTGGACCCTAACAGGGAGATTACAGACAAGGGTAGGTGATTAGGGCCCGTGTGGTACCTCGCTTGACGTTGAACTTAACAGAGAATGGGAGAAAGGGAAGACTGAATTTACAGAAACACCAATGTTACTTGGAAATTTTTTGAAGAATTAAAGAAAAAATATCGTTGACAATCTCAGAACTGCATAAATGAACGGAACTGGATCATGAATGTGTACAATGGAAGGGTCGACTGAATTTGGTTCATGCTCACTCTAACCAGGTGGTCCTCTGAGGTGGGCACCCAGATTCCCAGGTGGCCACCGTCCTCGTCACAGCGCGGTGGCCAGCTCTGTGGTCTGAAGGTGACTGGCCATCCTGGTTTCCACTGCAGGAGAACTCCGGAAGCTCTCAGTGGTGTGTTGTGACAACTGCCTTTTGTCTCCTGGCTGCTTGGCCATCTTCGTCCTTCCTTCCCGGAGCACCTTGCTAGTGTCATGCCTCCGGGCTTGCTCCACCGTGCGTTCCTTTCTTCGGCGAGTGTTCATCGTACGTGTGGATTCATTCAGATCGCCTGAAGAATTCCCCAGCTGGGGTGCTGAGTCTGCTAATTAGCATGCGATGGATGCCAGGTATGACCTTATGCTAGAATCAAGCAAAATGTAGCGACCCCGCCATCAAAATACGCACTCCGTCGAAGAGGAATAAACGATGTCGTTTATCCAGACGTGCTCCTTCACGGGGCAAAGCGACCGTGTTCATGTAACGAAGACTCTGTCGTCTGCAACAAAGGAAACGTCCTCTCTGTCCTGAAATCCTCATTCCATGTTGTGAGCTTCCTGCGACCAAGAAAATGCTGCTTTTGAGTCTTAGCGCAGTTCGAGGACTGGCACTTGTAGTTACTTCATGTTTCTATTTCAAGAGTTGTTGGCTGAAGCTTTGACGAAACCATTTTGTTTTCTCCAGATGGAGCCGGGGGGTCTGAGATAGGGCAGAGGAGAGGCCTACTTAGCAGTCAAGGTTGGGCGCGGCTCAGGGACCTCTGCCATCCTTTGGCCAGTGTCCACCAGGTTGGGACAAGTGTGTAGAGACCGGGTCTCACAGGGGAGTGCTCTGGGCTGTCACACCTTAACAAAAATCCGTCTCGAAATTTCTATTGATGAGGTGATGACCGTATAATCTCTTGGCTTTTAGGTAAATCAGATTACTGTTTACCTCTGCCCCTAAAACTCTTGCTCCCTAGAGTCACCCAACAGTAAACTGAGGTGATGCTCGCTTTCTGGCACTACTGTGACTCCGCAGGAACTGAAATGGAGTGAGCAGGAAGGGGCGGGAAACAGTATTCAAGTCCTGACACCTCCCAGCCATGCAGTCTTAGCGTGTCGCTTCACCTCTCTGAGCTCGTTTGCTCATCTGTGACAAGGAAAGAAACAAGGGCCACCTCCCAGGGTGCTGTGGGAGGCTGTGTAAGGGCGCCTTGTACAAGGAATGCATTGTCTTCCAAATGGAGATGAGGTGAATCCTGTAGGAGTGTGTGTTTGATCATCTCCCCAGGCCTGGTCCCAAGGCGGAAACCACAGCCTTTCCTTCCTCGGTGTCCAGATGGCCTGGTGGGTTTGGGTTGAGGGTGCTACTCTAAGGACTCCTTGGCAGTGCCGTGCAAATTGCTCAGGGCAACAGTTTCCAAGGTAAACTGGGAAATTAGTAGGTACTGTGCTAGGAGACAAAACGTCTTCCATGACAAAATGTGTCTGCGATAGCCTAAGTGTGATAAGGTGAGTGGATTTAACATCTGTGTGTATGTGTGGTGAACCTCCCAGAGGCGGGTATAAGCAATTAGAGGTCTCAAAACTTTACGTCACAGAAGTCTCCCCTCCTTCTCCCACTCCTTCTTTCCGCTACCCCCCCCCCCCCAGCATGGCATGGAACCAGTGAAACCCACAGTACACTCTGAAAAATGCTCTTCAAGGAATTCCAAAGGGACCACCTTGTCTCTTGACGCCTGTGCTAGTAGAAAGGCCTAGGGTCATAGATCATGCCAAAGACCAAAGACAGAGCACAAACCCACGACTTCTGAACAGACCACGTATAATGGGAAGGTGACAGGCGCAGGAGGCTTTGTTCCCTCCATGGTCTCTGTTGAGCTGATGTTTCAGAAATCAATTTGTTTTTCCTAGAAGCAATATAGATAAGAGTAATGAGATTTATCCTGAGAAAAGACTAGATAATTAGAAACTAACTTGGAATTTCGTGTGCAATGGCTGGGGATGTTTCATAGAACACATAGCTGAGAGCCAGCGTCACCTCCTTCGTGAAGCTGCTCTGAACGTCCCAGCTGGAAAGTGTCTTTCTCCCAACCTCCCATCACACTTGACCTTGTCTCTCTTGCGCATTTATAATTTACCACCCCACACAAGAGCTAATTGTGCACGTGGCCTATCTCCCTTGCTGGTAAAGAACCTCTTCTCGTAGAGTGCCTCTCGGAGCCTCACCATGCCTAGCACGGAGCTGGCACGTGCTGGACATTTGGACGATTGACTTGGTGAGAGTTTCTCAT
Organism: Cynopterus sphinx; assembly: GCA_030015415.1. Classification (NCBI taxonomy): domain Eukaryota; kingdom Metazoa; phylum Chordata; class Mammalia; order Chiroptera; family Pteropodidae; genus Cynopterus; species Cynopterus sphinx. The sequence continues at coordinate 4,436,628 of CM057391.1, forward strand.
TTTTCTCTAAGATTAAGTATTTACTCTGCTGCTGTTAGAATTAACTAGTTCTTAATTAACTAGTTCTTAATTAGCTAATATTATTGAATCCCTATGTGCTGAACACTTTGCATTGACTATTTCATTTCATATTTACAACTAAACTCTGAAGTAGATACCTCTTCCCCTCAGTTTACAAATAAAGAAACTGAAGCTTTAAAAAAATTATGAATAACTTGCCCAGTATCAGAACCAATATTCCAAAATATGGGTGTCGCTTACCCAAGCCTGTGTTGCTGGTCACTAAGCATCACTTTTTCAGGGGCTAAAGAGTAGACAAATGCTCAGAATCCAAAAAAAACAGTCTCAGAGGTACTTCTGTGGTTCCCCACCCTCCTTAAGTCTCACCGTAAAGATAATCACCCCAAGAAGTGAAAGACTCGCAGGCCACCAGCCAATTTGCTTTTTCTCCTGCCTGTCGAGTATGCAAGGCTGTCTGTCCCTGGCCTGCTCTACCTGAGGCTGCTTTCGCCGCCTCTGCCCTGCCGTGACCACAAGCCCTTGTCAAGGTTGCGTCAGCTGCCAGTTTCGGCTTGTGCTCCCTTAGGAAGTCCCTCCAGAGCGCGCAGCCCCGGAGCCGGGAAATGGTTGTCTGTTTGCTCCCCACTTACCCAGCTGCTCGTGGCTCAGGAGGATGCCAGGTCCATATGCCGCTCCAGGTTCTTCTCATGAGCAAAGCCTTCATGATCTCTGCCCCTGACGATTTCCAGCCTGTTGCCAGTCAGGACGTCAGACCAGTATTTACTGGGCACACGTCCCTGTAAGAAGTGGGTGGCACTGGGGACTCATTCACGCCCTTTTGGTCCTTTTTCGCGGTTTGCTTTCGCTGGGGGCATGCAGGATGGTGAAGAATGCTCCAGGAGGTTTGCGTTCTCATTCTGGCTGAGATGCCATTCCGTGCATGCTGTGGGCCAGCCGTCTGGGCCCCCTGGCTCCCAGTCTCCCCAGCTAAGAGCAGGAGGCGGGGCTGGCACTCTTTTTCTCGCTTCCTCGGCCTGTGTCCCTTAGAGCGGGTGCAGCTCCCCAGGGAAAGGGTTTATGTGCCATCGAAACGGGGACTGCACGTAGCACAGTCCAGAGCCACCGCACTATCACTGACGTGTTTTATTTACACCTTCACCCCTGAGAATGGTCAGAAAACACAGTTCTTGGTAAGTGAATGGAATCAAAGTCGGAGAGGATTTATACTCCATAGACTTTGATTTGGAAAAGGTAAAACATGCAGAACCTGCAAGTAGAGCCATTCTGAGGATACTTGGGCTCCTGCCTGATTGGATTAAATCTTGGAGCAGGTCTCAGACCTCAGTCTCTGAGAAGTGGCTGCGTCTTTGACCGAGATAAGACAGGGCCAGGAAATCAACAAAGCCCTTTCTGAGACTTGTGCCAAATATATAGTTATATCCGGAAGGAGATGATTTATGGGTCATTTTCCATTTTCTTAAATAGTAAAGCCATGTTCCTTTTTTTAAATTAAAAATATCTAGTGTTTTGAATCAATAGAATTTTTAAAGAATGACCATCACTGAACGAAGAGACAAACTTTCCCTCCCTCAGGGAGCTTACGTTCTAGGTGGCCATTGATGACAAAGGTAAAAAAAAAAAAATAGCATTTGCCCATCCAAGAGCATGGCATCCAAAATGAAGCAAGTGAATAAGGGCCCTCTCACCCCATGCAACCAGAGCTGGCAGCAGAAATGTTAATAAAAAAAAGACCATGAACATGGTTAGGCTTAATCATAACATGATATATGTGCTCCTTAAATATTTTATTTTAACTTAAAACGTATAAATGCATAGTCATGCCCACATTTTTGTCTGTGAGGCCAAAGCGCTGCCTGGGTTTGCTGACTGGCGTTTTAATGAGCGTTCGTGCCTAAAAGGCGTCTGCGGTTCCCATCTTCAGTTTATTTAAAGTGGAATGAGCTCTAGAAGGCATTTAGGATGCGATCGAATCTTCCAGTCTTCTGCGGTTGACACACCCACACCTGGAGGTCCCATGGGGTGGGGGACAGGGGTTCAAGGGCCATTAGAGATTGCTAGCAGCTGCTCTCTCCCCAGCCTCCTTCAGCTACAGGAGCTGCGCCTTCATCTGTTTTATACAAGCGGCTGCTGCATTTAATCTCATTTCTTAAGAAAAGGCTTAGAGAACGATTGTATCTTTAGCTGAGGGCTGTTGGGGTGCTTTCAGAGAGGAAATGTTAGATTTCGAGCAGCCTAGCATAAACTACCATCGATAGAGGACACCTGATAACATTTCTAAATCTTTGGCAGAGACCGATGATGTAAGATGCCTGGTTTCTACCTGCTTTTTTTTCCCCCATAAAGTGTTTCTGAATACGTGATGGATTCACCCCCTAGAGCTGCCACAACAAAGTGTCGCCGACCAGGTGGCTTAAAAGAGCAGAAATTTACTATCTCACAGGTATGGAGCCTCGAAGTCCAAAATCCAGGTGTCGACAGGGACATCCTCCCTCTGAAGCCCATAACAGGATCCTTCCTTTTCTCCTTCTAGCTTCTGGTGGTTGGTGGCGATCATTGGCATCTCTGACTTGCAGCTTCTTAACTCCAGCCTCTGCCTTTGTCATCACATGACGTCCTCCCTGTGTGTCTGTGTCTTCACGCTGCCATCTTCTCATATAAAAACCAGCTATATTGGATTAGGGGCTCACCCTACTGCAGTAGGACCTCATCCTGACTTATCACATCTACAGCGACCTCATTTCCAAGTAGGGTCTCATCTGAGGGGCTGGCGTTAGGACTTCAACCTATTTTGAGGGAGAACCACACTTCAGCCCCCAGCAGGCACTAAGGATTTTCGGGATACAGTTCTCTCTGCCATCAGCACCCTTGCTTTTTAGAAACTGCCAATGAATAAAACAAGGCCTCTCACCATTCATAATGGCAGAAATGTCCTTGTGCTTGAATGAGACGGAAATAGGTCCCCTGGGAGAATCCCTTCATTGAGGCAAGGCGGTGTTCGCCAAGAAAGACAGCGCGGTAGAAGGAACGATCAGTTTTGAGTGCTCGCTCTGTACTTAGTGCTGAGCAGGACGTGCCACTTCTTTTCCTTTTAATTTATCTTCCCCCAAATCCTCAAAGGCCTCTCTATCGTTTTATATAGTTTACTTTGCGAGTAACAGAAAACATGCCATTGTTCATTGCCTTTAACAAGGAGAAACAGTGATCGGCTCATATAACCCGAAGCTAGAAATAGTGGAGACTTCAGGGCTGGCTTGATCCAGGGGCGACAGCTCTGTTTCCCCTCCGATGCCCTGGGCTCTGCCTTCCTCCGTGTGGCAGCTTCAGTGCTGAGCATTGCACACCACAGCTTCCAGTGGGGGAGAGAGGGGTCGCTTTGGGACATGATCCCAGAAGGAGCAAGAACCTTCACAGAAGCACCCAGACAGCCCTCTGCGTGTCTCCCCGGCTCGTATTTGAGTGAGCACACACCCCGTTCTGAACTGAAGACTGTCAAAAGGGTGGAGGGTATATTCCGACCAATCAGGTCTACCTCTGGGCGGGATGGCATTCACTCGGGCTCAAGGACTACCCAGAGGATAGATGGATGGATACCTAATAAAATTAGGTTCTCCTGGAACAGACAAGGAGGCAGTCATTAGGGAAGCCACTGACAACATCCACCAACAGACACACAGAAAGAACGCCATGTGATGACAAAGGCAGGCCCAGTGTGCAGATGAAATAACTAAGAGGTAGGGAGATTAGTCACTTCTTTCCACAACCACGCAGCTGTGAACGTTAGGCTAATGCTTGTCTCTGACCTTCTCATCTGCCTGGCTACCAGTTCCTTCTACCGTGGCTAAGTGCTTCCCGTGCTTTCTGGGGTCGTTACGTAGCCTCGGCTTCTTAGAAACTTGGTCTCGACGCACCTGACCATGCGCCTTGTATGTAATAAGAGCTCCAAGAGCTTCATGGTGTGGTGTGCCTCTGCGAGCGACAACTGCCCTTGAGGCGTCGAGGGTTAAGAGGGAATTCTGGGAGTGCCAGGGCTGGAAGGACAGATTCTCCATCTGGGCAGACAGCCTCAACAGGACCGCTGACCCCTTAGTTTCCCTTTCGTGCTTTCGTGTACTCTGATCGAGGCATCAGATAGGCTGGCTCACTGGTAGGGACACCTAAAAATGAGAGGGAGGGAGGGAAGGAGGGAGAGAGGGACACACTCCTTCCAACTCCGCAATGAGACCACCTCTTCGGGACCGTTTTAGACGAGACAAGGCCACACCTGAATAAGCTCTCAGGGGAAACATGCGCGGTGGAGAGTGGAGACCGCGGTGGTGTCTGAAATGGATGAGAAGTCGCAGGGAATCTGCCTTCCTGCCTGCCTGGCATCTCACTCGAATGATGAGAAATGAGGAGCGAGTGTCAGCCACCCAGACCTTGGGGACAGGCAGTCTGCGTCGTTGGCTCTAAACCTTGGTTGAACTCTCTCCGCAAATTTCCTTCATAATTTCTCTGGCCTTTGGCTCTAAAGTTGCCCGTGGAGCACGGGAAAATCCAAGTGTTTCAGGAATGTTACCTCTTAGGAGCATCTGTATTGTCAAGGAGAAAAAAGTGATTTTGCCCATTAGTAACCTTTATGCTAATTGTTTCTTTTTTCATCTCCTAATCCTCAAAAGCACATGTTTTCATTTCCATTTCAATCATTTCAATTACTTGCATCCAAAGCAGAAACAATCACAATGTCATTAACTTTTACAATGGCCCAAAGTAAGCCGCCCTTAGCCTTACCTAGCCATGCCTGGAGCTGCTCTTTTTCCTTGGAAGGCACTCCCCAGAGGCTTGGTTTCCCAGTGTGTGCGGGAGGAGATAGTGTGGATGCTGTCAAGGGGGTATCCTCCCCCCGTGGGGTGTTTACAAAGCAGAGGCAAATGTGGCTCACTCCTCAGTCCTGAGCCAATGTGCCAGCAGGCTTGGGTCCCATGGTCTCACTTGGAGGAAGGGCTGAACTAAATTTACACACAATAGGCCTGGTTCTTGGATCCCAGGAGTGCCACTTGCCTCTGAGTTGTCCCCAGTTCTCCATATTCCTGCCCCTTGCCAGGTTGGCCCAGTCTCTACAAGCCCTTACTCTCTCTTCCTGGTGCTCAGATTTCCTCTAGGACTGAGGCCTGCCCTCAACCCAGCCCCTTGGCTTGACGCCCACAGGGCTCCCTCCAGCCCCCATACCTACCCAGAGCCACTAAGATCCTGCCAGGAGGATTAGATCAGCAAATTTCAAACATTTCCACAGCCAACCTGTTTCCTATTTTTAAAAAAAGGTTAAGAGGAAGCTTAATAAATAGTGATAATTAAGATGTCAAATACACGGTGACAGGTGAACACACAGCACAATATACAGGTGACGTGTTGTAGCGTCGTTCACTTGAAAACTATATAATTTTATTAACCAACGTCACCCCAATAAATTTAACAAAAATGAATGAATAAATAAAAATAATAGAGACAAAAGCAGAAGCAGCACTGTTCTCACTCAAAGGGCAGGGGTCAACCTTGACGTTCTGTCCTCTAAGATGAACCCCTTCACTTGTTCTAAACACAGTGTGAAAATCGCAGACCTGAGACCGTGTGGTGGCTGGTCTGGCTGGGACTCTCACCTGCCCCTCCATTCTGTCTCCCCCCACCCTCTCTGCCTGGCAGTTGGAGACCTCAGACCTCCCCATGGTATGCCTGTGTCTGGAGGAGTCCCACAGACGTGCCCTTTTGCCACAGAGATGGAGCCCTCCCAGGCGGGAGAGCTTCGTCCTCATGCCATTGCCCTAGGGCCGGATCTCTCCTCCGAGGGCTTGTGTTGGCCAGAGATGTCTCACTGTAGCTGCCAAGCTTGGCACTGGGCACTCAGAGGTGAATGAAGCACAGAGGAGGGTGCTGACACGTTGACTCCATAGGCTGAAGAGTTCTGGCAAAACTTCATCTTAGAAATACCCAGGAGACCATTGGGCGTTTAAGACAGAGAGAAAAGAATGCAATCAGTTCCTGTCTTTGCTCCCTCTCTGCTCTCTGGGTCTTCTCAGCCCCCTCTTCCTTCAGCCAACAGAAACGTATACCCTACAGAACCTTCCAGCTTTGTTTCACTTAGTATCCCCCTACCTCCATGAGACTAAGCATGGTCAACCCTTTTCTAAATCACAGAGACAACCGATTAGTGGAGTGTGAATTAGCCACGTTTTTTAATCCATGCATTTAAAGATTTCCACTTAGAAAGAGATGGACCCCTCAATCCTCATACACTCCCCCCTGCAGCTATGAATCTGGAAGGTACACAAGGGCATTAGGCACGTTCCTGTCTTTTAGCACTCATCACCCCATCCTTAAATTGATTTTCATTTGTCTCTCAGCTAATCAGAGATCTCCTTGAGAGAGAGGAAAAGAAGGAAACATACTTATCATGAAGGATACTGAGCCAAGAACTGTAGGGGAACCCTCTCTCGTGTGTGGACAGGGGCCATATTTTCTTAAACTGTGTCTGATAGTGCTTTGCCTGCCTCTTAACACACCCACAGCATGGCATGAATGGATGAGTGAATGCACAGGCTTATCTTCTAAAAGGTAGGTCGTCTTATATCTCAGCACCTTGCCACCTGGGCCCATGTAGCCTATTATGTACAGTACCTAGTTACCCGAAGCAGTACCTTATGTTATCGAGAGCTTTCTGATTTTCATTCACATTCTTAGGAGAGACACGTACACCAAAGTCAATAGCACATAAGATTCGCTCAGTTACCATTTGATACACAGAGGCACTCATTGAAAGAATTCTGTGAGGCAGATGATCCCGTTCTCCTTTTCGTGGGGGTAATTCCACGTCTGGCCGAGGTCACACCCCTCAAGTTCTGGATTCGTGTCCATTGGTTACATCTCTGGAGGACCTCCTGTGTGTCGGGTGTGCCATGGATGCTGTCCATGTATTTGTAATTTCATTCTACAACTCTGCAGGGTCTAATCGATGTTGCAATTAGGGAACTTAAGAAACTGAGGCCTCAAGAAGATAAATGAATGGTGTTTAAAGCCACAAGTTCATGCAGGGCAGGCCCCTTTACCAGCAGTGCTCATTGCAGCTCAGGCAGCTCATCCTAGCCCTGGACATTGACCCTCTGGGACGAATCCCATAAAGTCGCCCTCCATGTTCTAAAGGAAGCACTTTTCTTCCCAAATTTGCATTCGTCTTTCTTACTGTGTGACGGCACTCAATCGTGTGAGGTGGCCAAAGTTTCCATCTTACTCAAATTCTGCATTATTTAAGACTAAACGCTTCAACTACCAAATCGATACTAATGGATCAAGTGTAATAGGAAAGCCAGAAACTCATTTCCATTCTGGCCCCTTTACTTGACCGATTAAATGATGGAGATGGAGATGGAGACAGAGAAAGAACAGGTGCCCACATTCGCACCTCACAGGTGAGTGTGTCTGAAAAGACCCACTGAATTTGTCTGCCTGGCCGTGTGTGCAGAAGCGGAGGAAGCAGCCTTTCCCACCCTGGGGGCACTCCCTGACTTCTTCTCACAGTTGTCTGCTTGGAAAACAGCTGAAATGGCAGCTAGGACAGGGTTGAAATGATAGACTTTCTCATTGGGAGACGAGAAAAAAATCAGGTTTATTTTCTTATTTATTTTTGTTTTTTATTATTTTTAAAAATCTTTTTTAGGTGCGGCAACCCTTGGTTGACCTCACAGATTGCAAGGACCTTGTCAGTTTACAGTCCCTTATTTATTTTTTATTATTTACACCTACAGCACCTGGTCTTCCTAAGGGGTCTCCCATCCAAGCACTAACCAGGCCCGACCCTGCTTAACTTCTGAGATCAGACGGGATCGGGCTTGTTCAGGGTAGCATGGCCGTAAACTCAGGTTTATTTTTTTAAAAAAATCGGTGAGATGTTTTTTAAAACACAACATTAAAAGACGGTACACCTGAGCATGCTCCGTAGAGGATGATTTCATCCCGTCTTCGGGGGTATTGCGGCTATGGCTTACTCTCCCAGAGAACAGGGCCCGTGGGACACGAGAGCGGGTCACAGAGCCCGACGTGTGGCTTGGGCGGCTTCCCACTAGACGCGGCTCAGCAAATTAAATGCATAAGTAATTTCCATGATAGCATAAGAGAAACGAACCTTCAAAGGTGACGAAATGTTAGCTCTAACTCGGGGCGATTGCACGGAGGTAGGCTTTGAATTCTTTTCATCTTAAAAAGGCACATCCTGAAGTATTACAGGATACGCATGTCACATAAAACTCACTGAGTCTGTAATTCCGAAGCAAAATAGAGCTTTTGAATTCTCTCTCACATCGTCTGCTATTGATATTACTAACAGGACTGCCTCGGGCCCCAAACACTGCGTTAGGATTTCTAGACACATCTGAGGCCACGGCTACTCCCTGGTCAGTAGCAACCGGCCCGTGGGCTGGGGGTGGGGGGGTCTCATACACCAGGGCGGTCACTTCAGCTGCCATACCGAGAGAGATGAGCCAGGGCTCTTTGCTTTGGGTTGACCCGTTCTCCTCACGTCGGGGATGCTACCTAATGAGCAACACAATCCCCAAACGTAATGCAGGCCCTCGTGGGGATGCATTATTTCCTCAGGCCACTTGGACCTTACGGAACAGCAGGCTATTTATTCCCCCAGTCACCCCCAAAAGGGAAGTGCCAGCCACGCTGATGAACGTCTGCACCTGCACTTTGGGAGTCCCATTGGCAAGCAGTGGCTCGTGTCCAGGGGCCTCACTGGGAAGGGGGTTTTCAGGAGCACTCGGAAGCCAGTGTAATAGATTTGGTTGTCATAGACTTTAATATTAAATGTTTCCATCTAAATTACCAGCTACTTATGTCGTTCTGCTACAGAGACTTTAAGACGTGCCCTTTTTTAAATTCAGCTGATTGAACCTTTCATCTCACATTCACTCAACAAGTATTCGGGCTGGACCGTTCAGAGCTGGACCACACTGAGCATGGAACTGGAGGATGTCAGGGCGCTGAAGAAAGCTTTGGGGAGGGTGATGCTAAAGGCCATGGTATGCTCACCCATAAGACATAGTTATATGACAAGTGTCATTGCAACCTAACGTGAGACATCTTCCTGCTAGTGCCTTGAGATGTGTTCACCGTCCAGAAAACTCAGAAGTGGGAGGCGGGGAGCCGACAGGGGATGAAGAGGGTATGACAGCCCCAACTCTTTCATGCACACAGGAGGGCGGGGAGGGCAGAGCTCAGCAGTGTGGCCGCCTCTGGACCTGGGAAGAGGGTCCGCGAGAGTCCACACCCCATGTGCAGATGCGCACACCGAGGCAGCTCCCGGAAGGCAGCGGGAGAGAGCGCGGGCTTGTTGTGTGCTTGGTTCCCAGTTTGCTGTTTACGGGCCCTGAGGCCTCGAGTAAAGCTCTTCACCTCTCTTCACTTTGTTGGTGATGTGGAGACGGCGTCATCACTGCTAGGGCAGGCGCAGCGCTTAGCTCCGTGGGTGGCCAGAGAAGGAGGGCGGTCAGTGGCCAGTGTGGCCACGCTGCCTCCGCGGCCTGTCCCTCTGTCCTCTGTCCACCGTCCACATCCGAGCTCTCGTTCAGGGGCACACGCACCCTCGTACTGTACGGCTCTGCGTGCACCAGATGGACGCAATGTACACATGGGTCCATTCTTGCCTTTCCAGAAAGTTCTCTTTCACGGTCAGGCTCTCGGAGGGGCCTGTCTGGTTCCACAGGCCTCTCCAAACAAACAGCCAGATGGTGCGATGACTGACTCTCTTTCAGGCTGTAATTAATATTTAGTCAGGACTAGGAGTGGGGACTAGGTATGAGGGAGGGGTGGCTGGCCAACTCTTTAGAAGCAAGTGTTATCGGCCAGGCGGTGGGGACCAAGCAGGGTCTGGACAAGGTGTCGACATTGTCTCTTTGTGGTCGGGTGTCGCTGCCCCTACTGCTTTCTGATCAGTGCTTCCTGGACGGGGGTAGAAAAAGGTAGCAAAATGCACCGTTCTTATCAGATCCTCAACTTCTCAAGCGTAGGACACACCTGCGTGTCGCTGATGCTGTTCTGCTGCCTCTCTGAGTGGGTTTGCCGGGGGTTCTCCTTGACCGGTCGCACTGAATGATTTGCTTAAAGTCCTGTCGACCGGGTGGCGAAGGGAAAGCATTGTGTCGAAGCCCTAGAGTCTGCAGGATGAGAGAGAGAGGATACGTGATGTCCTAAAATAATCCCCTTCTTGGGTAGGGGTGTAGGTGTCAAGAGACAGCCAGCTTTCGGTTTTCTGGGGCAGACGGAAGACACACTTCTGAATCCTGAGTGAATCCCGAAGCCTCATTGGAACCAAAGGTGCTTCTCTTCGTAGTTAAAAGGTGACCAAAAAAAATGACACTTCTGAGTCTTCTCCCTCATTTCCTTCTGAGATTTTCAGATTTACCAACACCCAAGGAAAATTATGAAGCACTAAGAGGTGCAGTTTGGGTTTCTGAATAACCAGGGGTTGATTGGTGTGACTTATTCAGACTGAATTCCAGTCTGGCTTCCCAGAAAAAAATGAGAGACCAGTCACCTATTTTCTGTGATTTGAACCCCCGAATCTCTCCCTCTTGGGCCTATTACTGTAGTTCAAATGACGGTCCTTCAAAGTAACCAATTTTTTTAAAGATGTAAACAGCCCATGGGCCTCTGTCAGTCGTTCATATTCTAGTCTGAACTAGTTCTTTTCGATTTGATTTCTAGAGTTATACTAGTTATATGGGAGGAAGGGGTTTTGCAAAAATCAAAATAGTTTGGTCCCGTCTCCCAAAAGTGGGACTGGATGTGGTACCACGGTGGGGAGCTCCCGGTTTGGGGCTGCTTGTGTGCTATAAGCCTTCATCTCTACCACCTCAGCCTCAGGCTCTGTAATCCTGGTCAACAGTAAGAGGCAGCGGACTGCACTGAAGCCAGCACCGCACTGCTGGGGAACGACAGGGTGCTCATAAACACGGCAGCACCGTTCACCAAGCATTTTATTCACTGCCCTGTGCCTGGCACTGTGGTTGGATGTTCTAGTCCCGGGAGCAGGAAGCGGCAGCTCTGTTCTTTGCTCAAACCACACCCAAAAAGAATTTGCAAAATCATAGTTTGACGATATATTTGAGAAAATTTGTACTCAGCTTCCCCAAAGTTGCACAAATAAAAAGTGGTCAGTTTAGGAATCGGACCAAGCTCTGCCTGACACCCCAGCATCTGTGTCTGTCCCATACCCCTCACTGCATCTCTCCTCAAGCTCAGAAACCACCCCAAGACTCCTGAATTGCAGCAGTCTGTCAGCAGCCACCCCTGGTGATTTGAAATGTTCAAGTAAATCTTGCTGCTGCCGGGTCCCTCTCATTTACAGATGAAAAATAGAAATTGACTTTTTTTCAAAAAGGCGATAGGAACAGGCTGCGCCCCAGTGTGACACTTGGCCCCGGTGTGACACTTGGAGCCATATTCCAAAGACACCACATCCGTCGTCATGGCCCACAGTCCTACTTCTCTCTCATGAGGCTGGGCCCTGGATATTTGTTGCCAAAGTGGCAGGGGCCTGGACACGCCGGGGAAGACTCTAGAACTTCACTAGCACTAATCTGCACGAGGGTTCCTGGACGTGGGATGTTGCGTGGAATCCACGTCCGCGGCTTTGTGAGCAGGTGCACCGTGTGAAGGTGTCTATAGCTCAACACGTTTGAGAAAGCCTAGGGTAAGCGAAGAACCTTGGACTTGCTAGTTGTTTCTGAGTCTTCGTTACAGCCTTCGCGTGTTTCCTTGGCCATGAAGTTCATTTTCAAGGAGGATCTCTTGAGACAGGGAGCGTGGTCATTAGGGATTTTGGGGCCAGACGATCTGGGTTAAAATCCTTACCCTGCCACTCACTAGACGCTGGAACGGTGGCCCTCAGCAAGCTGCCTCAGCTCCCTCATCTGTGAAATGGGTATCACAACAGTATCTACCTCCTGGAGGTATCAAAACAATTAAAGGAATCAAACCCTGGAGAGCCCTTAGAACTGTGCCTAGTGCTGGGGATGCTCTAAAAGTGGCAAGACTATTGTTATCATTTTGAAACTGAACGGCTGGGTGTCTTTTCACACGGTGCTAAGCCCCCACAGACAGTTAGTTCTGTAGGAACCGGTCTCTTCACAGCCGATTGTCGTTTGTTTGTCGTTTGTTTCAAAGTAAGTCACAGGGATTTCTCTCTCTAGTCTGAGTGGAATTAGCACAAATTCATTTAAAACGCAGAAACAATGACTTATGGGATGCCTGCATTAGAGAAATAGAAAGGTATAAATCATGAGAGTCAAATAGGAATCTGAACATAACGGTTTGGGGACCTGGAGGGGCAGGCCTCTGGGCTTCAGATTGCTGCAGAAATGAAAGCACCAAGAGCAGGGAGGACAGTCCCCAGCCCCCCTCCTCATGCTGGGAGTGTGTGAATAGGCCTCCCAGAGAGGGGGCGTGAGGCGCTGAGTACCGGCCTCCCCATCCTCTCCTCCCTCACACCAAGCGGGGGAGGGAGGGGAGATTCAACCTTGCGAGGTTTCAGTAGACGAAAGGGACAACTGCCCATGGGGGTTTAAACATGCATGACCATACTCTTCAGAGAGACAGGAGTCCAGCAACCTCATCATTAACTCAGTGGGGGACAATTCTGCGAGTCATTCCAGGCCCCAGCCTGGTTCTTTACCTGTCAAACCAGGGGGCAGGCCAGGGGCTTGCCCTGCCCTCCTGTGGGACCGTGTTCCATTGTCCCGATGACAGCGAATTGTGCTGAGACTGACAGAACAGGGTAGAAATGAGGAGGAGTCTGGGTCACGAATTCTGAGTTCTTCCCTCCCTCCACCTCCTTGCCTTGGGCGGCCGGGATCTTCCTTATGTAACAGGGTCGGGGAAAGGAAGGCAGGAAGGTAAAAATATTACCCCGCAGTGTAGGCAAGCCAGCAGTGCACTGAATTCTGGGATGGGAGGATGGAGATGAAAGGGACTCGGAGGGAAGAGGGAAGGAACAGAACCCATGGGAAACCCCGACCGGGTCCCCTGGCCCCGGGTGTTCATCTATCTGTGATCTGTTCTCTGCGTGGCTGTCGGCTGTGCAGCCAGAAACCAGGCCGGGGGAGAGATGCCTCCATCCCCATTGCCGAAAGTGTTCATCTTCCAGAGACTGTCACAGACAAATTTCTGCTGCAACCTGGCAGCCCTCACAGACGTTCATTGGAAGAAAATTACGACAAGGTCATTTTCTGAAGAAATAGCCAGACTGGACTCTAGCCTCTTCCATGGTACATGGACCTTTTCCCTTTCGGAAAAATTGCTTGTTAGAAAATCCATTTTCCAGCCTATTTTGTGCGATCAGAGTCCAAAGGGCTCAGGTTAAGTCAGAAGGAAAGGTGCAGACACTTGCTGGGCTCCGAGGCCCAGGACTGGGGCCCAGGAATATTGAAATGAGCAGGGGGCAATATAGGAGCCTAATGCTAGGGGTGGGAGGGAGGCTGGGCATGAGGGAGGATGCCCTTCCTGGGAGTTTCTGGCCATTACCTGCGGGGAATAGAAACCTTTTCTCAGCTAGGGTCTCATCTTCGGCGGCTGTAGCACTTAGCCCAGAAAGGCCAGGCTCAGCTCGGCACAGGGAGCCTCTGAGAGGCCAGGGCTATATATAGATCCCAGGATCCCTCTTCCTGGCCTTCGGAAATGTTCAAGCACTGGGAGTCACGAAGAAATGATCGCTCTGTCTGTTCCTTGAAGTATAAAAATGGTTTTATTTTTAGACATCACAGTGTTTTTTTGGTTTTTTTTTTTTTTTTTTTTTTTTTTTAATCCACTGGCAGTTGTCTTCAGATGCAGCCATGGAAAGTAGAACAATGCAGCCAGGGGTGGGCACAGGCGGAAGCTTCGTAACGTGTCAAAGGTGTCCCAGCCTCTGTGCTACTGACATTTGGGGCCGGGTCATTCCTTGTAAGGGGGGTTGGGGGTAGGATGCGTGTTAGAAGGTGTGTGGCAGCGTCTCTGGCCTCTATGCACCTGATGCTAACAGCACCCCCACCGCCAGCCAAGGTGACCAAACGTTGCCAAATGTTCCTTGGTGGACACAATTGTCCTAAGACAAGACCACAACTCAGAAAATGCCGCCTCTCCCATGGCCTCTGCATTCCGCGTGGGTCCAGCGGTCAGCTCTGCGCCGAGGCCCCAGATCTCCTTCGGGCTCGCTTTCCTTCTGGGTGTCCCCCACAAGCCCACCTCCATGGGGGCACCTCTCTTCCCCCTCTATTTTCGCATCACCTCCCTCCGATGAAATGCATTCCGCCCTCCCCACAGCCCCCACACCATACAGCCCGTTGAAGGCGCACTGTTCTCGTCATGCAATGTTTGCATTGTATTTACCAAATATGTGTTCCCCGAGTAAAAGTTTGCCAAATGTGCTGCTTCCTCAGGAGAAAACACATTTCCACTCCGTGTTTCCATTTGGTTTTGTTTATCTGTATTTCCTAAGGCAGCGCCAAGAGGACATATTCATCCCGAGATCTCCGGGATAATGTTCTTTTGTACAGCGTTAGGTTTCTTTCATACCTTCCCAGCGTGCAGGACCCCAGGATGAGAGCAGGGGGACACACTCTGCCAGCAGGGGGACCCTCGTTTCAACCCCGTGGCGACGTGATGCATCCTGAGTGGGCACAGCCTCAAGCCCAGGGCCTGGCCAGCTTCCTGCACCCAGATCCAACACACTCCCGAAGCAGAAAGAGAAGCATTTCTCCTGGGAATGACAAGCCAAACCATAAAGTCAAGGCCAGAGCTCCTGGGCAACAACAGTCTAAGAGACCAGCAGCGTTTAATAAGATCTAAATTTAGAATTTGGAAATAGAGTCCGATTCGAAGGGGCAGGACCGAGAAGAGCAGCTCTGACACACGGCTCAGGGGGGCCTCTTACTCCTTGTTCACAGCCCTTCGGTGCTTCCTCCAGTCCAGTCTTCCCCCTGCCCAGCTTCCTCACTGTGTGTTCCAGCCATTCGGAACTGCTTTCAGTTTTCCAAACGTGCCTAGTTTCACCTCTGTGCCTAGAATGTCTCCTTTCTTCCCTTCTACCTGGGAAATTCCTACTCACCGATCTTGACTAACTCAAGCATCTTCTCTTCGGTGCCACCTCTTTACCTAATAACCTGCGGTGTATTATGTTTCTTCTCGTGACATTAAAATCATTTATGTTTCTTGCTGAATTTCCCACACTTGGTACAAAGTAGGCAATCCCTGAAGGTAACTCAGTGGATAAAGGCGTGATCCCAGTCTCGTAGACCTGATTTAGGATTTGCTGTCCTCGAGAAGAGTGGTTTTCCTTTTTAGTGCACTCACTGAAGTTGTAAACCTTCCAAGGTCTCCTTCCAATCTCTTTCACTTTGGAAATCCTAGCCAATTCTAAGGCCACAGGCCGGGCCCTCTGCTGCTGTAGATCCATCTAACATAAGGGTTTTCATCACAATTTCCCTCTTTATATGGCTTTCAATTGTCATGGCATCCTTGGAACTGTTTTGCCTAAACTGAAATTGAGTTTCCTCTTTACCTTTCTTCCCCTACCTGAAGATATAATATTGATATACGAGGTTTTCCTGCAAGATGTGAGCCACATTTTAAAAGAAATGTTGCTCATTGTCAGCTTAACAAACCTATTAGTTCTCTAAGGGCGTTCCGTCCTATGCATTTGACTATGCATCTTTCTTTCTTTCTTTTTATTAATTAATTGATTAGCAACCTAACATGTCCACCACCCAAAAAAATGTGGCCTTGTAGTCATGTGCTGGGAATAAGGAAAACCCATTGAAGGGAGGGACAGCTAGTAGGAAAACCCAGACAGATGCACACGGGAGGCAGTGAGCTGTGAGGGCGAGGTCCTCAGATGCCACCTTGATTGCAGTCTCCCATCATTCATCCTCCCCGACCACTTTAATTATGATCATTCTCACTCATTATTACCCTCAAGAAAGATAGGTGGTACGACGGGAAGCTCCGTGAACATGCTCCATAGGAAATTTGTCATTAGGGTGAAGTGTTAAGCGAATGCCCTGCCATTTTTTGGAAGCCATCATAAAAGACGAACGTGAAATGGAGGTTGTCAGACCTTGATTTCTGCTGGCAGCCGAGGGCAGCATCCACAATGGAGGCATGTCCTGTCGCCTGGAACTCAGCCAGCACCTCCCCTCGATGCCCTCCCAGCAGGAGCAAGTTCATTGTTAAGTCATGTTCATGTATAAGAAGGAGGTTTTCCTGTTTGCCTGAGTCTTTCTTGTTTCCCTTCTCTTTCCCTTTCTCTGTCAAGTCATGTTTCAGAAGATTTCTTAATTTTCAGAAGAAAAAGATCCAGAACCCAAGAATAAACCTAATTATAATGACAAATTGACCAAAATGAGAAAAATGACAAATAATCTGTAGGCTGAAATTTTCCCAAAAGCCAAGAATAAATAAAGTGTCTCTTAAAGTGCCTGGTGGAGGAAGCTAATAAAAGAACTGAATTATCTGTTGTTTGTTTCTTCAGCCTGTGATATCTGACTTTAAAAGGGTGGGGGGATGTAAAAATTTGAACGATATAAAATGAAAGAAATAGAAGTTCGTGAGCTTCTGTGAATTTGGCAGTTGAGAGAAAATGTATTCATAGTAAAGTAGCTAATGAAGCTGTAGATTTGCTTTCAAGAATAGCACCGCTCTATTTAATCTCCTCTCTCTCATGTTAAATTGCTTCGGTAGGACAACTGGACACCCGACTGCCTACTGATTATTATTGTTGTAAATTTTAACTATTTTACCGTAAATAGATACCATACTTTGTGTCCCTGAAATATGCCTCATTCCCATAAGGGAACCAAAGAAAATAGTTGAGCAAGGAGCAAATATATATAATTCCAGGTGTGATGGAGAATGGGGGACGATCCATAAGGAAGGGAGGGTTGGCGACTGGGACAGTATCGAGTTATATGCAGAGAGGTCCTGCCACCCACTGGAGTTATTTGACCTTACCTGGGCACTTCCTAATAGCTAAATGCCCTAGAGACAGGTATGATCCTTCCTCAGAGGACTTTCTCAGGAGACGTAGAACCTGGAAGATAAATAACTACCATAATTAGGGGAGTTTTTGTAGTGAATCTACTATGGTCTGAATATATGTGCCCCCCCCCATTAAGATGTTGAAACCCTACCCCACAGGGATGATGACATTGGGAAGGTGCTATGAGAGCAGCCTCGTGGATGGCGTTAGTGTTTTTATCAGGGTCCCACAGAGATCTCGAGCCCCTCGTACCACACGAGGACACAGTCAAAAGACACCAGGTGTAAGCCAGGAAGAGGGCCCGCTCTCAGCCAAGCTGACGCCCTGATCGTGAACTTCCAGCCTCCAGAACTATGAAAAATAAATTTCCGTTGTTGCTCACATGCTCCACAATTCATGGTATTCCGTTAACACCAGCTTGAATGGACTAAGAAGCCTACATGGCTCCTTTATCCATTCAAGAAAATTTGGGGAACTTGTCTTTTTTGAAAATAAAGGGTTCTGGGAAACTCGGTTGATAGTTTCTGAATGCCTGCAGTGTCCAACACTTCTACTTGACTCTTGAGCCAAGTTTCAGAAAGAGATAGCCTTGACCTAGCTGTCATGAAGGTCACAGATTAGGTATGAAGGGGTATTAGTAATAACAATAATAGTAAAAATAACAACTTAATTATTATTATTATTATTATTATTATTATTATTACTATTATTGCATTAGGGTGCTGTTACTATCTCCATTTTGCAGTTGAAATAAATGAGGCCAAGAGAGGCTGAGTAGCTTGACAAGGCCACATGGCTAGTAAGTGGCAGAGCTAAGTTCTAAAGGCAGACGGTCCGGTCCAGTGGGCAGCTCTTGACCGCAAGGCCACCCTGCTTCCCAAGGACACAGACATCGATGTCGATCGTGAAACGTGCTCGTATTATAAGCAGGGGTTTAGGTGTTCAGAGAATAGAGTGACTCATCCAGGAGTCAAACAGGACTTCTCAAACGAGGCGACGTTTCCAGAGAGGCAAGGCGTTCAGTCTCACGGTGGAAACGTAAAACGGCAGAAACGAGATGGAGAGTTTTGTTCTTGAGTTCGTGTTTTGGAGAGCGATTTAATGTGGATGTGTTTTATGCCAGGTTGTTTTTTAAAGCTCTGCGTGCATAAAACCATAGTGATCTATTGATACTGTACACACAGATATATGCATGAGTTTCATGATGTAGATCTGCAAACTCACGCGTTGGGTGAGAGATGATGTTTAAGATCTAAACCGAGCGCCGTGTCATAATGAAATTTTAAAGGACCACGTAGTCTTGGACCTCTGCAGTGGTTGTCATTAATATCCACAAATCAGCAGAATGAGAAAACAGGAACTCTTCAGAGCTCTGTGAGGTCAGTCTCTCCCAAAGGCAGTGGCAGTGCCAGGTGACGGTGACGGCTGCCAGCACTGGGCAACAGGCCAGCTAACCAGCCAAGCCAGATCTCATTTGGGTATAAGGAGTGACATGTATTATTCACTCTGTCATTCATTTTTATGGACTCGCTGACTCTTATATTTAACAAATACTTTTTGAATAGATCCAGAACCCTATGTGTTGGCCCTTGAATAGGTTGGCCAGGGGGTGTTTCGCTTAGGGCAGAATGGGCAAGATCTGGATGTCGCAGGTAAGCGAGAGGGTGAGGTCTAAGGCCGGCCTTGAAGGAGAAAGCTATTAGACATTAGTCCAGGCTAGAATGCCCAAAGGTGAGACCGAGCATCCTAACCAGATCACTGCTGATGTCAAAAGGGAGTATGGGAAGCTTGTGTTACCCCACGGAGAGTTCCTAGTAGTGACACATTGTAGTCTGAATGGTCCACTGACTGAATCTGAGATATCGATTTCACACACTGGTTAGAGATTTGGTGATGAGAAGGGCTGGGACTTCAGGGAACCAGGCCAGAGATGGCTAGGTGGGTGGTTTCAGTCACAGTCAAGATGGCAACAGGACTCCACTCTCCTGAGAGCTGTGGATTGTAGGAACTCTCCCAGGGGAGGCCAGCATGCCCATCAGAGCCCGGAGATAGGAACTGGAGCTCTGTGAGCCCTGGGCCATGGGCAGTGTCCCAGGAGGAGGATTGGACGCTGGCTTCGCTGCACCACCCATGGACAGAGCAGCCCCACATCCCTGTTTCCCTGGCCCACTCTGCTTCAGGCTCTGCGTGTCCATCATCTGATTCTTGCCACAGGCCGGCAAGGTTCACGTCATGATCCCACTTCACAGATGAAGAGCCTGAGACTCAGCCAGGAGGTGACAGAGCCAGGCTTCAAACCCAGGGTCCTCTGACTCGGAAGCCCACATTTTTCCTATTTTAGCAAATGCTGCTTCCCTTGAGCCAGTGCATCTGAGCAGCGCTGGAAAAGGCAGAGACTTTCTGGTGCTCAGTGCTGTGGGAAATAAAATAGAGACATGAATGATTGTCTTAGTCAGTATTAAGCAAATGCTAGATCCTACGAGGGACATGGTGGCATCCCACAGAGACAGTTACATTCTCTGCCCTCCAGGGTCTTCCAACCCAAGGTGCACGTTATTTGCTTCATTGAGCTGTGTTAAGAGGAAAGGTGCTACGTGTGTACAAGGTATTTTTATTACGGATGCTAAATTAATACAAGTTAGCCGAGTCATCCTCTGAATAAAGTACAGCTTCTGTATTTTTTAGCCCAGGTGTTGACTGAATGCCTGAATGAACGAATGAATGAATGAATGAATGAAGGCACGTTTGCTTGCTCCTATAGATTAGATTTCTTGCTGTGGCTAAACCAAAGGAAAAACTATTTTCCCCTACCCCCTAAAGCAAGTCTACTTTGTTTTGTGGGAGGCAGCAATTTATAGACCTATCTACACATTATTTTCTAAAACTCAAGTATTTTGAAAGAGCAGATGGAGTACCATACTGTATACACTAGTCATGTATTTTGGAATGTAATTCTTTTTGTGCAATTTGGTGCTGCTTTATTTAGCAAAAGCCGTTGAAGTTTTTAAAAGCAACGAACCAAAGAACACGAGTGGCTGAGATCACAGCAGACAAAGCCTCAGGCACCAACCATGCCGATGCTCTTCGAATTCTGCTCTGCAGACCCCAGCCCTGGTCCACATGGCCTCCCACCCTTAGAGATGATGACCCACTTTATTCTGGGGGGTGAGGGGTGGAGCGTGGTTATCTGTGGTTCTTGTAAAGCCTTTGGGTGATTCTGATATGCACTCAGGTTTGAGAACCAGTCTTCTGTACCCACATCTGGGTGCTACTCTTAGGACCTCGTTTTCTTGAGCCTCTTACTCATTTTCATCACTAAATTATTAAAGAAACAAAGGAAAGGAAACTCCATTCCATGTGCACTTTCTAAGAGTCATGGGAAACGCAAACAGGTGTCGAGCACCTCCTGTGTGGCCGGGAAGATTGACTTCTAGATGTCGTTTGATCTTTATAATAACTTGACAATGTTTTAGGAATTAATTGGTCCTCAGAGGTAGAGTTGAGTTATGCATACTTCTAGGTTCACAGCAGGACTTTCTCCTTATTTTTCTATTGTTCCTTTCTACCCCTGCTGCCCACACCCACTCCACTACCCCGATAGAGACCCACTTGAATACGCTGGTACTAAGAGGGGCATGTTTCCTTATAAAATATCCCTTCTCTTGTATGTGCATGTTATTACTTACATAAATAATAAATCTATGATTAAATCACTCTTAAAAAGGAAGAATTTATCTTTTCACTCAACGTTATATTTGCAGGTATATTCCTGCGTATACCTGTGTAGGCTTCCAACGCTCACATCGTGTCTCACTGTCTGCATTCGCTGCATTTTATTTACATCTACCCCAGGTACAATGCACCCACGTCTCCTCCCGAGCTCCACTGTCACAAAAACTTCTGCAACCGACATCCTCATTTGTAGGCCTTGGGGACCTGCGTGAGTTATTTCTGGGATGCGGGCCCAGGAGCTGGATCTGGGAGGCGTGTGACATGTGCATCTCTAATCGCAGCCTGACTTCCTTGCTGGAAATAACACGTGAGACCTGTCACTCCCCACATCCCCTCTAACGCCTGGTTTGGACCACCTTTTGAGTTTGGGTCACTCCGATAGCTGGGAGGGCAAAGCATTTCATTATTGTTTGGATTTTCATGCCTTGGATTCCTAGTGAGTTTGTGCATCTTTTCACGTGCTTTTTACCCATCTGGACTTTCCCTTCTGAGAATTGCCTTTTCATGTCTTTTATGTACTTTTTGCTTTTTTTTTTTTTATATTCTAGGTATTCATGCCTGGTCAGCCTTAGATTCTGCAATAATTATATCCTAGTTTGAAATTTGTCAGATTACTATAATTTATTTTTTTGAACAAAAATCCTGACTATTTAATGTAGGCAAAGCCAATCATTTTTCATCTTATGGGTAGTGATTTTAGGATCTTTTTTATGAACTACTTTCCCACCCAGGATAAAGAAACAGGACCCCAGAATGGCTGCCCACTGTCTCACTATTAGTTAGCAGCAGGATTTGAAACTATTAACAAGAAACCATAAATTAAATCACAGTGTTCACAACGCTTTTAAAGCGGTCTAGCGTTACTTGCACTAAAAACATCATTCTGCGAGTTTCACTCAGAGGTCTCTCAAAAATCACAACCTGCAGCTTCTGTTCATCAGATTTCACTGAATTGTCCTTTCTGCCCAAAATTCTAGCAGCGCCTCAAATTGCATTACAACCAGACTGGCCATAATTACAGTTTGGCCTTCATTAAGCTAATTACTCCTTGTGCTCAAACTGAGCTACTTTGCTCAAATAGCACCATAAGCCAGTCCTTTCTCTGCCTTTTCTAGGAAAGCTCAGGCTCATGTCATAGTTCTGTGTCCCCTAAAAGCTGCCTTCTTCCAGGAGCCCTGGGGTGCAGCTCACACTGCAAGAGGAACATGGGGAGGGGGTGGAGGCTGAGCCCAGGCCCCCTCCTCCCCTAATTTCACCCAGCCAAGGTCGGCCTCTGTTTCTTGTATGTATTGAGTAATATGTAATATCCTATTTAAAAAAGGATTCTACTGCTGAAAGGGAGGGGGAGCACTGTCCTGGAGAACTAGGCTGCTTAATATAAACTGATATATTTTCATCCCTCTGCTATGGTACATTTCTACAGTGCTCTGCACTCTGAAAAACACGTCTACATGATTTGAATGTATAAAACCTTGTAAGGTAGGCATATTTTAACAGCTGCAGCAAAATTTTCTCATCATCAAAGCTCCATATTACAGCACTGTTCTGGCAGGCGGGCTGAAGGGCTATATGTCAAGAGATGGTAGGATGCTCACCGGATGAGGCGGAAGCTAGAACTAAATGACCTCTAATCTCTGTTCATGCAAAGATGTTCTGACTGGAAATGATTCGAGAAGAAAGTAAAATTATATTTCTTTACCTATACTAGGCTCTTATCTGTTGGGGAGGGAGGAAGTGGGGACTTACACGTGCTTTGAGCACCTGTCACTAGTCACTGGGCTAGGTGCCTCGTTTTATTTAACTTTTATAGCCACTCAGGGAGGGAGGTATTGTTGAGTCCACAAGAAGGGATGTAAGGTGACATGAAAAAGCTTAGAGCCCAGAGCGATCCAGCTCCAATCCATGCTCTCTGCCCTGTGTGAGGGTGCCTCCACGTAAGCATAGCATCTTTCAAAACTAACCCCCAGACCTTCGTTAAGTGTTGTTGGTTTTCGAAGGAAGTTCTTCACGAGGAGTTCCTGTTGTGTTCCTGGGCATCACGTGGACACCTGGGTCCTCTCCCTCCCTCCAGTCCTTACCCCCCGCTTTTGGATCAGGCCACAGCATCTGTCATTTCCAGCTGCATTCAACCTGCCTCTTGAGGAGGTCACTTGCCGTGACTCAGCTGTGAGCATCTTTCTTGCTTTGATTTCCTGGGTTTCCCACACAAGCCCATGCTATTTTTGGTTTTGCCTCAGGAAAATCGGAAAACAGCAGTCCGGCCTTCTGCCTGTTCGAGTTGTTGATTCAACTTGGCTGTCTCTCTTCATTCATGAATTCTATCGGTGCCGCTCGATCGAGAGGTTCTCCTCTCTTCTCAGAGGACGCACATCTGGGACACAAACGGGGCCAAAAGTGGTGTCAGCTTTGGCATCTTTGTTTCACTCTCCCCATGAGAATCCTTCAAACTATAAAATCACTCTTTCCCTCTCCTAGGTCTTAAATAAAAGAATAAACATGTTGGGTAACGTTGTTGAATAGTTTTATTACAAATATGCATATGACATGACTGAGAAAGATGGAACAAAACTAGGAATATTTATTTAATCTTAGCCTTTTATTACCAGGGCCAATGGTTTAAGAAACTGTGCTCTGCTCATCGAGAACTGTCTGGGTTTCGCAACGTGAACTTCTGGAGTCTTGCGTTTTACACTAAGAGGCAACTTAGTCAAATGTTCCTGATCATTCTAAAAGTAGGAATGCACATCTGTATGGCACTTTACAGTCTCTCTGTGCTATCTATTTTACTTTAATTACTCTACGGAATAGCTTTTATTATCCTTTCACATAAGCAAATTCAGATGCAAAAAGCCTTCAAGTTTACAACAACAGAGCATTCGTTTTGAAAAAGAAATGTATACATAAGAGGATTTAGCAGAATCACCTAGACCTGACATGTATGAGTCTGTAGCTTCTCTTGATACCAAGGATGTTGATGAAGAGATAATGGGATACTTGGGGAGAGCTCACCCGTGTGAAACGCTGAGGTGCGACTGAATTATCAGGCAGCTGGCTTACACTCGGGTCCGTCTCGAAGGGCAGGATTCACAGAGCCAGCAGGGCTTTATATTGTCCATGTGAAAAATTGAGGCCTCTCTTTGTGAACTGGTGCTGTCATTCCCTTTCCTCTCGGGATTCCGTCCTGCAGCTACCTGCTCCTAGCCAAGCCCTCGGAGCAGCAATGGTACAACAGGCTAAGCAATATTCTAGGTACTGGGGAGTCACGTGATTAATAGGAAGTGCCCTCACCCCGAGATTATAACAGTATGGTGCAGGGTGGAGGGGACGTTTGCTTAAACTAAATCTTTTAAAACAAGATCACTGGGGCCATGATGGGGTGACAAGCCTGCCCGAGTGCAAGATAAGCAGTTAGACTATCAAAGTGGGTTGGGGTGCATTTCAAAAGGGACAGCAGCATGAAAGATCAAGAAAATGATCAGTAACCTGGTGTTTCTAAAAGGCTGGGAGGTACTGGCCAATGAGACTGGATAATACAGGCAGAGGCTTCATGATGGAGGACGATCATTTTTCATATTAAAGATTTTGGCTTTATGCAGTTGAGCCCCTGGGTCCACGTGGTGAGATTTGTGTTCAGCTCATCACATGGGTCCCCCTTGTGGAGGAGAGATGAAAGAGAAGCTACCAGGCTCCTGAACGAGGGACATCAAAACTCAGCAGGCAGAGGAGGTAGCAGTGGGACGGAAAGGACAAAGCCGAGGACCGCTGAGAAGCGGGAGTCACAACAGGACCATTGGACACAGAGAGTGAAAACGAGAAAGGGGTCCAAGATGACTTCATTGTTTTTGGTCCAACAGAGGATGCTATAAACCTTCATAGGAAACGCCCCCAGGAAAGGTGGTTTTAAAAGGAAGATAAACTGAGTCCTAGAAAAGTCGTGTGAGAGGCCCTTATGTCTACAGACAAACCAGCCTGAAGGTCACAGCTGGGAATGCAGCTTCTGCTCCAGCTCCCTTTAAGTCAGTGATGCTCACGGGCTTCCTCGTGACCAACTTTGAGAATCTGATGAAAGCGATGGATTTCCTGAGGCTGGAAAAGCACACATGTACCTGTTTGTGAAACATGACACGGTGTCCGATAGTTTGAAGCGCTCCGGATTCGTAGCACTTGCTTTCAGCAGGGCATGGAGCTGTAGAACGCCAGGGCACAGTGTTGAGAGACTGTCAAGTGCCTTCTACCGCAGCTGTGTGATCGGAGAAGCCCAGGGGCAGCCACGTGGTTGATTAGCGACACAGGCCCCTGGGAGATGAGCAGACAGGGGCGGTACCCACAAGCTGTAGCTCGCACAGGCTCCTTTCACCCTTCTCCGCACTACTCGGATTCTTTTTCTCACGATGCCAGCCTTTGCCTGTGTCATTAACTCCTCCCCAGACTTTCCTCCAAGGCAGAGCTAATAGCAGACATGTCGTTCAGACTCCGTTACTATCTACTGGATGTACGTGCTCTTTCCTGTCCCAATTCATTATCATCACAAGGTTGGGACCCCATGGTCCCATCTTTCACTGGAGCCTCCACTCAGTTCGGTCAAACTCTGTCTGTGTCTAGATCCTAAGTCACTTTTGTTTTCACTAAAATATAAATGTTCTTCTCTTTTTACCTCCATCTTTTAATTCTTTTTTTTTCCCCCACAAGCTCTCTACACATTCTTTTGAAATAAACGTTTTCACACATTTTTTCTCCTGCTGAGCCTTGTTGACACTCCTGTCCTCTGATGCAATAAATATTCCTTCACATCGAGAGAGTCCCCCAAACAGATACACAGGTGTATTAAAGTATTCCGTCATTTACTATTAATTGGGTACATGCTATGTACTAGGTCTCCCTCGAGGAAGCCAGTCTAATGAATGAGGCAAACGTGCATTAATAAATTACCCACAGTGTGATCATTATGCTAATGGAGGTGTCGGACCCAGGAGGTCATATTTGGCATGCTGCACTATCCCTGCTCCGATCGGTTGAGTCATTCAGACTTTTCTTCAGCGAACATTAGTTGCACCCTTCCTGAGCAGACTGCAGAGGGCTGTGGAGGCAGAGATGCAGACAAATCTTGAATTTAGGAAATATCCGCAACTTACTTTGTATATTTGTGTTAACAGATACATAAAATTAGCTATAACAGAAGGTAGAAGTGGCACATGCCGTAAATATGAGGAAAAACAAAGGGGAAACTAATATTTATCGAGTACCTACTCTGTGTCAGGAATGATTTTAGGTACTTTCATTTCTATTTTCGGATTGAATATTTCTAACTATGCTTTGAAGGATTAGTCCCATTTTATAGAAGAGGAAATTAAGGCTCAGAGATGATAAGTAAGTTATCATAGATCTCCTTATTTCTAAAATTGATATTATTCCACCATATAGTGCCAAAGAAATACGTCAAAATAATGAAGTGAGAAAGACTATGACCCATTTAGTTACTACTCCGTGTTCCAGTTTACTCTCAATGCCATTTTTGTCTCCCCTGCCCTCTATGGGTATGTGTACACCCTGGAACTCCCTTAAGGTTTGTCCCTTAGCAGCTCTATTATTAAGATTTCAATAATTTCAAAAATAAGTCCCTTTGGACGTGGCTTAGCAACTCTCTCCTAACTTTCTCCTGTGATGTACCCAATCCCTGCCAACGTGAATCTTGGGGATGATTAGGTATGCCCCCTTTACGGGATGATTTGCCGTGGGCCTGCCATCTTAATTTTTTTGTCAAGTACAAACTTTTCTTATTCAGACATAGACATGGTAGGTCCCTTTTCTTAAATTCAGGGCCTTTTGTGTTCATTTAACAAAATTACGGACAATCCCAGCCTCCTGGTTTCCTGTACTGGATGGCCATTATTACAGCTCAGATACGACCATCCAATATCACAGACGTAATTGGATGCACCCACTAAACGGCCCACATTTTATCCCCTTTACAATCTAATGCTTTAAAGACGTGCTAGCTTCGCCACATTGGAAAATCACTCCATGTCAGAAACGGTTTGGACATCGAGGTTTGTCACACGACCTTCCTAGGACAGGCGTCTAAAGCAACGCTCGTGTAGCAGACTCACGTCCTCTGCGTGGTACTCACCCAGAGTCATCGCTCACGTTTGTTCATTGGGTGTTGGGGTGATGAGCCGCCGTATCCTCGGCTGGGCCTGGAGCCCATTTAGTTTGGCGCTAATTAACGAGGAGCAGAGTCAGCAGTTTGCAGAACCGTCTTAGGAACCCAGTTAGCTGAAGACAAATAGCTGAAAGTTGGCAGATGAGCGCTCGGGAGGTGGGCTCTTGAGAAAGGGGAGGCATCCAGGAACACCAGTGTGACTTTTGGTACCCTAAGTCGGGAAGGGATGGGGTCTGCGGTAGATGATGCTTTTGGGTCTGGTTTCTTGAGGTGCACCCCAGGGCCAGGCGTGAGGCCTGCTGCTGGCGTCATACGACTGCATCGTTTCCCGGGGCTTTCGTTCTCACCATCTGTACCCGTGCTTATGGAGCACACCTGCTTCCCCGTCACCTTCTGACAAACTGCTCTTGTATCAGCAGAGTATCCTGAACGTTCCTTTTGAAGATTTTATACCAGAAGAACAAGCATTTACAGCTTTATTTTTTCCTTACCAAATGAACTTTACACTGGAAAAAAATGGTTTTCAGCAGTACCAGTCTTGCCTTATGTACTTTCTATTTCTCGTTTTTCCCTTCTCCTTTCCTTCACTTGTTCCACCATCCTGGTTTGGTACAACAAGCGAATGAACTGAGAAGGAAATTTTCTCGAATTTTCTCCCTTTTGTTCTCTCTGTTCCTTGGGCAGGGCAGTGAGGAAGAGGGACTTTGATGTTGAAGCCGGAAAGGAAACGTCTCCGCTGTCACTGGGTGCCCTCTGTTTAGCGGCATGCCCACCGAGCCTGTACAACACATTTTATTGTCCTTTCCAGAGCAGACTCTGTCTCCCTGTTGCTGCCAGCGACCTGGCAGAGAACCTCTCTGAAGTCCCATCAGCAACTCGTGGCCAGGGACTTCGGGACTACCTATTTCCTAAAGATTAATAGCCTTTTTGTTAAAGTGCTTTTTTTCTCCCACTAGCCCATCCAGAATGCTCAATTCAAAGGCTGAATGATGCCCAAATCCACCTAGGGGGAGAAAATGCAGAGAGATGGGAATATGCACCCAAAGTTACACAGGAGGTGGCTTGAGGACAAAGATGCAAAGCCAGGTAGGCACTGGGTGTCCTGGCTTAGCTATCAGTCTTTGGTTTTATCACTTCCTTCCTCTGCTCAAAGATCTTAAATCTCAAAAATCTTAGATTTTAATTCAAGGATAGAAGGCATGGCACAGTCCAACCTAGCATGTACACTTTTCCTGAGAAACTGAGGACTGTCATAGCATAGTTTACCATTTTTTAAAAAGCTTGATTTGATTGTACCGCAATACATGATGCATGCCTTTTTTTCCCCTTTCTTTCATATTTTATCTTCCTTTAAAAAAATAACAAAGCCTAATAGAACATTGACTCTTTAATATCTCTGCACTGCAATACAAATTATATCCTTTAGGAAATCATTGCTTTTGTTTTTATTAAACAAGTAGCAAGAGCATTTGTGTTACAGCAATAAACATTACTTCTAAAAAAATCCTCAGTTACTCTCACTCAAATTATGATTCTAAATTCATGAACACTGGTTACAGTCAGAAATGTTTTTCCCAAGGTTAAGAATTCATTAAAAAGAAGGAAAAAATGTGACCGGGTTCAATATCCCAAGGTCTGTCATTTGACCTAGGTGGCCTATGTCTATCCGCTATTTCATTTATTCAACACACGTGTCACCTCCTCCTGAGCATTTGGTGCTCTTCCAGGGCCCGTGACTGTCATGCTGTAGCAGACCATACACCAATTCCAGAGGTGCAAGGGCTGACTTTGATCGCCAAGGTGGCAAGTGACTTAGAGATACTGTTCAGATGCTGCATTAAACAACTTTGCCCAAAAACGTGCAATTGAACCCAAGTTCGGGCACCAAAAGGGCTTGGGCTCATCCTCAAAGAAGCTTCAGTTGGGGGCACTGGGACTTTTAAGAAAATCTAATCCAAAGCAATTCAGTAGTTGAAGGAGTTAGGCGAGATGGACTACTGCCCAAGACACCAGGTCCTCCAGAAGTGGGGGATGGGCGCTGGCAATGCCCAGCTCAGTCGGTTGGTACTCGCTGCCTGCAGGGTTCACCAGGAAAAATAAAACGCCGTGATAGATAGTGATGACTAGCATCGCCAAGGTACGGGGAAATGAAGGTGTATGTGCCACATGATTGCCACCCATGCTGTTTCCTCCTACTGACCCATCATTCAGGGAAAGGACCACAGTTAGGTGAAAGCATGATGGGTTCCTGGAAACCCTGGCAACAGCTGCCTTGATCCAGCTGTGAGGCCTAGAGTGGATGAGCAGAAAAGAAGAGGGATTCCGTGGAAGACCACGAGAACCATTCCAGATCTTCCTTGGGTGCACTGGCTCGAGACCCCCAAATGACTGTCAGGATTTCACAGAATCAGAGAACTCTGTGGGCCGTTGGAATCGTCTGAGCTATGGTGGTGGACAGCTTCTCCTTTAAAGATAACAAATGGCTCACAATTACTTTAGCTCGGAAAGGGCTCTGCTGCCCTGGGACTCTGTAATGACCAGCCATGGAGAAGAAAAGGCCTGGGGGTTCATGCGGGGCCCCACTTTACAACCATCTGGGAGAAATGCCGCCGGACACTGGGACAGCGTCGTGTTAACCAGGTTCACCTGTCACTGCTGCCGTCATGAACCCTCTTTCCTCTGCTTAGCATTATCACGGGGACTCGACCCCAGCCTTTGTAAGACTCCCTAGAAATCCTTTTGTCAGCATGTGACTGAGAAGTAAAATCTAGTTGACCCCCGGTTTACGGGGCTGAAGGGGAAATATTCCAGGTGTGAGGGATTGTAAAACCCACTCGTGATAAAAAGACAAATGAGGGATAGTCTCTTCTTTCAAAGGCCTCAAGTTCCAGCCGGAAGACCGGCTGGAATAGAGAATTTCAGCTGCTCTCTGAGAAGTACCATCATTTATGGCGGGTTAATAACAGAAACATGTTTGTGTGCACAGAAGCCAGTGGCGTGCTCGGTGCTCACTTGGCTTTCCCTGTCCCCAAATTATACTGACAACTCATACCCATGACAGTGCTCATTGAGGTCTCCTGTTTATAATGGTGTTTGCACCTCCCTCCCCCTAACTGCCCTTGAGCTTCAAAGGGGTGAGCACTGGATCTGGCTCTTCGTGTTGTTGCCAGCACGTCGTCCAGCGATGGGCACATATTAGATGCCTGGTTAGTGTTAGCTGAGCTAATACAGGATTGGGTATATTCTTCTAAAGCTTCTAATGCAATACCAGGGACTGACAACCTATTAGGGAAAAATGAGAAAATCAAACATTAACTCTAAAGATCGTCTGTTGATTCAGCCGGATACAGTGAGAGATTAAGGTGCATGCCAGGGTGTTTTTAAAGTTCTCCACGAAGGACAGCCCCCTGAAGACATCACATTGCTATTTTGATGAGGACTGAAATGGGAGAACATTTGAGGAAGGGTAGCAACAACAGTTCCACTATGTGGCCTTCTCCCCTACCCAGTCTGTCTGCTGAACAGCGTCGCCGACAGTTTCGTTTTAGTGACCCTGTTCTTCCAGAGTGACCTGCCGGAGCAGTGATTCCAGTTTTCCTTGAGTCTGGCCACCTTGGCTGGATGCAGAGCTGTTCTATGGGAGCCAGACTTTGCCTTTCCCACCCCAAGCTCCCCACAGTCGGGCCTGAGCAGTCTGCTTCTGCGAAGCTTATTAAGTCTCCCTTCCAGCGGGGCAGATTGTCCCATTTCATTTGTCACGATTTAATAGTTTATGCAAAACAAGCTGGGAGAACGAAATGCGTGGGGCTTCAGGGTGCACCTTCCATGCGAAATGTAGCCATTTCATTCATTTCTTAATAGTGCCTAATTCGAGAGTAGTTTGAGGCTGATTTATCTACGTCCAGTGCTATCTTTCTGTCCATTTTCCTTGCAGCTCAATTGTTCACTCCACAAATACTCGTGAAACTGAGATTAGGTGCCAGACACGTAGGGATGGGCTGGGTAGAATCCCACCATCCGTGGAGGTTGAGGCACATCAAGGGAGAGCAACACGGGAGCAGACGATTGCCATTCGCTCTTGCTTCTCACGCCTTTCCAATGAATGCGTGAAGAAGGGGCAGAGACGAGTCCATCTCCGATTTGTTGGGAAACAGCCCACAATGTGCAGGGAAATCTGTGGAGGCCATCCATCCATCAACAGAGACAGTAGAGAGTTTCTCATCATTTAGCACCATATTTTTCGGCATTATGATTGTGTAACTTAAAAAAAAAACATCCTTTCAGGCTCAGTTACTTCTTCATTGAAATTCCTCCCCATTTTTGGGGGAACTTCCCGAAAAATCTGTTCACCCCCACCCCACACGTTCCATGGTCAGCCGTAGCTGCAAGAAAACAGCGCCTCCATAGCCACCCCGGTTGGGAAGGCTTGCCCATTGGGTAACTCATTCTCTGTAACTTCCAGAAGATTTGCAAAAGACGTTGCTTTCTACACCCACGCTTGGCTAAGTAGGGCTCAGTTTTCAGAAAACCAAAAGTAGCATAATTATTAAAAATCCGTAGCCCATTCCCCCCAACCCTATGCGAAGGGTTTTTCAGTCTTGTTTGCAAGAAAACCAGCCCCGTGGGTGTCTGCCCCCCTCCCCACACGTGGTCACACGTTTTGACTGACTCGTTTGACATGTTGGTCATCCAAAGCTGTGAATTCAGTGCCACCCACTCATAAGATTTGCGCAGTCTCCGCTTGCGGGAGGCCGACTCCGTCAGGCCCTGGGGGACAGCTTCCTGTGTTGACCAGCGCCCTCCATCTGCTACCTGCAAATTGGGGCTGCTCGTTGTGTCCATTAGGCTCCCTGCTTTGGTGGGGAAAGGAAGGTTGGTCACTCAGCTGTTTGCCTCTGGTTTATTCTCCCCTTCCATGCAAGCTGCAGAGAGGGGCTAGCGGTCCAAACCCCACCTTTCCGTCTCTGCTCTTGGGCTAGCTTCCTGATGGTGCCAATAAAAGCGAGAAGGATGTCGCTTCCATGTCCATCGATCTTCGACAAACCCAGCCCTCATTGATTTTAAGATGAATTACTGGTGGAAAGGCTTATTTATTTTTTTTACTGGCTATAAAAATGCCTAAACCTTAAATGAAAATGCCTTCCGGTGAGGAGCAGGCAGCTTTAGTGCCGTGGATCTTGGTCTCTGAAATGTGAAATCAGCCAGCCAGCATGTGCGTGGACTGCTGGGTCAGCCATTGTATAATGAGTTATTTGGGGACCTAATAGCAAAGCTCTCAAAGCCCTCGATTTGGATTATGATCAGATTCTCAGGATGCTTGACGCGGCCTGAACATCACTCCCCGCTGCCATCAGGTTCAGATTTTATTAGCAGCTAAAAGCCAAGGACATTCTTGAGCTGGGAAGCGGTGGTGCCGAGCAGCTAGCGGCCTCTCTAACCGCTCCAGTGCCATCTGAGTTGCTTTCGGGCTGAGTTTGAAAAATCACCTTTTCTACTCTCTCTAATAATAGTCCCTCGTCGGGTCCTCTGGGCCCTTTGGGTCACGGCCACACATGGGCTTGCCCGTTCAGGGTTGGCACGTAGGCTGCAGCCCCGTGTCTGGGAACAAGGATGCTGACTGATGCCCGAGGTGTCATGGGCTCATGGGGGAGACAGTGGCTGCCTCTGCTAAAGCGGGTCCCTAAGCAAAGCCTAATCCAGGTGGGCGGATGCCCTGATCCAGGTGAGTAGAAGCCCAGGGGACGTGGTCTGGACCCCGAGTGGAGGTGGCTCCTCAGGGACCTGCTCGAGCACACTTGGGGCGAATGGGGTCTCCTGACCATCACTCTGAGTGTCCCAGGTGAGAGCACGCAACCTGTGCACGCAGTAGCTGGTCCCTGAAGATCAGGCCTTGGGGGACTGAGGACAGGAGAAGCCGAGGTCTCGGTTCTCCTTCTGTAAGCGACATCTGAGCATCTGTGAGGGAAGAGAGCACGTCCCTTCCTCCGTAGCCCTCGCACTGAGGCAGGTAGCCCTCAACCCCAGCTGCTCGTTAGTGTGCCCTGGGGACTTTGCAAGTGTGATCAGTGTCTGGAACCCATCCCAGTCCAAATGGACCAGAATCTCTAGGGGTGAAGCCGGGCAAAGACACATTTTGAATTTTGTTGTAGACTAAGGGTTGAGAATAACCGATTTTTGAGGCTATTTCTTTCTTTTAATGAATTCGATGAGTGAAATCATATGGTTCTTGTCCTTTTCTGACTTATTTCACTCAGCACAATACTCTCAGGATCCATCCATGTCACTGTAAATGGTAATATTTCGTCATTTTTTATAGTCGGGTAGTATTCCGTGGTCTGCATGTGCCACACCCTCTTTATCCCATCATCCATCGAAGGACGCTTAGGTGGTTTCCACGTCTTGGCTATTATGAATAATGCTTCAGTGAACACAGCAGTACGTGTTTGGGGTCCAAGCACATGCATGATGTGATCAGATCTGCACTTTGGAGGAGTCCAGCATCTGTGAGGAGGGGCTGAAGGGAGCTGGAGGAGGAACACACCTGGCTGTCTAGCTGGGCACCACTCCTAGAAGAGTCCACTCCAGTCATCCACTTAGCTGGGCCAGTCGCTCCATTTCCCTGAACCCATTTCTTTATCTAGAAAGTGGGGGTGGCCATCTCTAATCAGGACCAGGAGGTGGAGCATGCTTACCCCACCGGTCATTACA
This sequence comes from Cynopterus sphinx, assembly GCA_030015415.1. Classification (NCBI taxonomy): domain Eukaryota; kingdom Metazoa; phylum Chordata; class Mammalia; order Chiroptera; family Pteropodidae; genus Cynopterus; species Cynopterus sphinx. Next base: position 4,470,287 of record CM057391.1, read on the forward strand.
AGGCCACAAGGCCACTCTTTTCATTTTACTCGTTTTATTAGAACACAATCAGGCCCATTTGTCATCTTGCGTGTGGCCACCTGCACACCACCACAGCAGAGCCCAGTTGTCACCACAGGCACTGTACAGCCTGCAAAGCCTAAAATACTTGCTGTCTGGCCCTTCGTAGGAGTTTGCTGACCTCTGCTCTGTGTCACACTGCCCCACAGTAAATACAGAAAAATTTAATGCTGCCCCCTCAGGCCCAGAGAGCACCTTTTCTTTCTCCCTCCTTCATCTAATACACTTGACACCCCCTCGGCAAAAACGCTTCTTTGCAGGGACCGGCCTAGGCACTTCACCCCGGCTGTGGCAAACCCACAAAGTAAAACCACCTTGGTTTCTAGAACCTATCTCTATTTTAAAGACCTCCAGGCAGGAACGGGGTGGCGGGAGCAGGGGTGGGGTGACAGCCAGCATCTGGGTTAGTAATCATCCCTTCCAGCTTTCACCCTCATTTCCCTACTTGTCTGGGCCCTGCCACTTCTCCCCACTTCTAATCTCGGAGAGGATCCCCTAAAGTGCTCCCCAGCCTGCAGGACATTATCTAGCCTGCACCTGAGCACTTGGGGGGGGGGTCTTCCTCCTTGAGACCGCTCTCCAGAGAGGACCCCACCAACTTTTGGAGCTTACAAACCTTCACTCATTTCGTTTTGTGTAAGGAACATTCCTGGGAAGAAAACCAGCTCAATCCCAAAGCCCAGCAATGAAAACTCTCCCACAGGAGTCATTTTTAAGCTGCGCTGTGTTGGTCTCTGTCTTTCCTGAGGCAGCCTCTTTTCTTCATTGTGAAGATAAATCCATTTTGTGAGGCGCCACAGACTGGGTAAATCGACCCCCTTTTAATGGCCACGTCCAGTAATAAATACTGCCCTGGCTTCCCCAGAAACCCCACTCCCATCTGCGGATCAGCTGCCTCTAGCTTAAGCCTTTGAGAAGAAGCCCCAAGATGAAACCCCGAAGACACCCTGCCGAGGCCACAGACTTTACTCTCCAGGCTTTGTAGAAGGGCACTTTGAAAACCATGCCAACAGCCTTGTAATTTGGTTAGGAATGTATTTATCTGTTTAATTCTAGAGATGAAAAGAGGGAGCCTGAGAATCTTTGTCATTGAACATGTCGATCATTATTGCAGTCTGGAGGGTACTGCGTCAGGTGCTGTGGGCCACGATGCCAATGAGAAACAGTTCTTGTCCTCCAGGGATTTACAGTCTAGGCGGGGTGACAGGTACACCGATAACTAACCTAGCTGCCTTCTGTGATGTGATGAGAATCGCCACCGATGCCACACTGGAGACTCAGGCCTGGTGCTGGACGTTTGCTGAGCTCGGTGGCCCTTCCACTTGAGCGTGCACCAGAGTCACTCGGAGGGGCTGTTGCAACACGGATGCGGAGGGCTGGCTGCGTGCGTTGTTCTGTGCCATTTTGTGTAAGGCTTTTGGGCCTGCGTGTATTTGGGTATCCACAGGGGATCCCAGAACCAATCCCCCTGGATACCGAGGGATGACTATACCTGCATGCTTGATTCCAATAAGGCATCTTCAGCACTTGCACCTTTAACCCAATCTTCCAAGGAGAACAGAGCTTGTCTCCATTTGAAGTCCAAGGCCTCGTGGCATTCCTGCTCCTTTTGTAACATGTGACGTTACTACAGGGAACATGTGCTGGGAGACCTCCAGCAACACGCCACTGGCACGGTTCAGATTTTGCTGAAACAATCACTCAGCTCCGACAATGAAGGCAGATTCTAAGAGCGTGACATCTGTGACGTCTGTGGCAGGACACGGGCTGTAATTAAGAAGTTTGAAGTTCATTGATTTGCTGAGGCCTCTGCAGCACTGTGGGGTTTTCAAATAATGATTAAAGGTCTGATGCTTTCCAAAGAGGACAGAGATCAAGGCTGGTGGTTGTGAGTGTCTTGATTTAATGGCACAAATGGAGCCTTAACGGACCTAATGCCATTCTTCGTAGCTCTTGTAGAAAATGCCTTGTGAAAGAATGAGGAATATCTGACTTATAGAACATTTGTCTTCTTTAAAAAATCGTTGACATCTTTCACCGGAGTCATCTTCCTTGGTACACAGAGTGACAATAGAACTTCCTGGGGCCAGTGCCAAGCAAAACTGTGAAGTGAAGTAGGAGAAGCCAGTCTTTGGCCCTACCGAACCTCCATTCTATGCTGTAGAGTCACCGCTTGCCTCCTTTCCCTGGGGCCCGGTGCCCTCATGGCAGCTCCCCCGTTGTCATAGCAACCTACTCATAGGAAACAGTCTGTATTTTCTTCAAACTGAGGTATAAGTGATGGTAAGTCATTTAAAGGTTCGTTCCCCTTATGGATTCCTTCACCTCACAGGGATCAAAGTCTGAAGCTAGAGGAATGAAGCGCTCACCGTGGGCTTTAAGCATAAGATATAAATAGGAGCTACATGAGGGATTATCATCATTTCCACGGAAAGGTACAGCCATGAGCACATAATGAAGATAATTGTTAGTTATTTCTTGTTGGAGTTGCTTTACTGTTGCCATCCAGCTTCTTTCTCCTCCCTCTCCTGGATCTGGGTGACCTCAGTCCCACAAGCTTCTGCTTCTCCTGGCCTTCCCTGGTATGCATTTGTATGGACTTTTGGCTGCAAGTGGTAAGAATCCCATGAACACTGCTGCACACACTCCTCCTTGCATCTGTGTGATTCTGTTGGTGGCAGCCTCATTACCTTCTACTCACCTGCACGTCAAAGGACACTCGTGCCGTTCTCAGTCCGAGGGGGAAACGGCATGCCTCAGCTCACGTCAAGTCGGAAACATCCGGGGAAGGATTCTGGTCAGTCGGTTGAGGTCACTGCCCACTTGGTGTTGGGATCGTTGTGTCTAGTCAGACGTGGTTGGTGATTGTCGTTCCTATGACAGCCTCTTAAGGAAACACATGAAGTAGGGCATCGGCTGACCCTCTAAGCTTCTGTTTCCTCATCTGTACAACGAGGGACGTGGAAATATCTCTAAAACTCTTTCAGCATTAACCCGAATCTATTTAAAAATCGCTCTTTTATTTTTGACATTCTAATAGCTGTCTCTTTATCTCTTTTATATGTCCTACCTCCCTCCAGCAGGTTGGTAAGCGCCCCCCATTTAGCATTTTACCTGAGGAAAAAAGAAAAGCTAGATGGAAGGCCAACTGGAAGTTTCTTTCTCCAGTTTCTAGAAGCATGAAGCAATAATTACGTAGTTGGTTCCAATTCAGAGGCAGCCCAGGCTCAAAGTGGCTAATGTGTAGAAGTATCTAAATTATTCCTCTGTTTCCACACCATTGGACGCTCTTTCTTTCTGTAAAACCCATGTGATGTCTTCTCTGAAATGCCTCCCCACCTGCCAGTGAAGCCCACCACTCCAACTCCGTCACGTCCACTCTTCTGTTGTAATGATCTCTGCCTCTGTCTAGCCCTTTCTTACTAGACCATTGGCTCGTGGAAGGCAGGGGCCGTCTATACCTTATTAATCTTTGAATTCCTAGTGACTCACCCAGTGTAGACTCATGATAAGTGCTAAGTGATGTTTGCTGTGTTGACTTCACAAATAATGCTTCTTGAGGAAACTTTTGTTACTAGCGTCTATCGATGCAGTCTGACTGATGGTCAGCCGACAACCAGCTGAGCGAGATTGGAGGGGAGGCCTGGCCATGGGCCTAGAAACTCCCTTGAGCCAGGGCTCTGGAGGACAGTTGCCTTTACACCTCCGCTGTCACCAGCAACCACTCCACGAAGCAGGCGTGGCGCAGAGGTTCTCTGCCAACCGTGGTTCCTACTGGATAAAGCAGATCCGTGATTAAATGACATAGATCTGTCATCCCTCAAGCTTCCTTCTCTAGTTTCCTGAGATTTCTGCCTTTAGATTCCTTTTTTGTGATATTACCTCCCAGAAAGCCCTTACAGAGGATGGTATTACCGTGGCTTTGGGTTCCTAAAAGTCAAAAGTAGGGAAGGAAAAATGTGGACTGATATCACTTGGAAATAATTTGTTTTTCTCCTAGACACCTGTGACTCCTCTCCCTCAGTTCAGCATTTTCGGTTGACATGGGGTTCCTGGGGGCACCAGGGTACTGAGAGCAGTGGGTGTACCGATGGCTAAAGAGTCGAATGCCTGGCATCCCTGACTTAGGGCCTCGTTGGCCTCTGGGTTTCCCTGAGGCCTAATGGGCACCTCTCAGGTTTTTCTGAAGGTCAGTTTAATGTCCCTGCCAAAGACCATTAGCTTTCTCGTTCTGTCTCCCAATGTCCTCTAGGCCCCTGGGGAGCACTCGACAGGTCCTTAGGTGAATAAGAGAGATGTGCACTGGAAAAAGAAGCCAGAACAGAGAGCTTATCAGCCTGCACCTAAGCGAGGGGCAGCACCATTCAATAGACTCAGCAAGTGCAAGGAGCTATCAAGCGTTTGGAGGACGTTTTAGCTGCCGAACGTGTCCTGTGGTGGTGAGATTTCCCCATCACCCAGCAATCAGGCAGATTTGAAAGTTCTGGTTTGCCTCAGTCTTTTTCCTACTATAAAATTGTTAGCTCTGTTACAGTAACATTTCATGGAAATGGCATCTCGGTGGGACTGGTCAGTGAGCCATGACCTACCATACGTGGATTATTGAATGAAAAACTGATTAGAAGCTGTGAGGAGTGAGTGTACTGGGATCACATTCATAGTGGTAGGGGGGCAGCGCTACCCCAGGGCTGTTCGCATCAGGTGTGTGCAGTATCCTCCATACTGGGCTATTGGCATCTTAGAATTCACCTAGGTATGCATGACCTTGGACAAGTCTTCAATCCTTCTCTCTGTCAGTGATAATAACACCTACTTTACTATGATGGAGGGGGGATTAAATGAGGTGATAAACAACAAAGCGCCTGGCACAGAATCCAGCATACAGCCTAGGTGCAGCTGTGATTTTTCTCTTATTTTTAAATCATTAAGCCCTCCGCCCAAGAATGGTGGCATGGGTGGCAGAAGAGCGTTTGCAGTCCTAGGTTTAATCCCAGCTCAGCCACCTGCCACCCAGCCGTATGATTTTGAACTTGTTTTTAATTTTCTTTCAAGACCTCACTTCTTCGCTTGCTAATGGAACGATGATCACATCTACCTTATAGGTTTGAGTGGATTAACAGAGGGAGCATGTGTAGAGTGCCTAGGTAGTACTGGCACATGGTAGATACCTCGTCCATGATAACAGTTGTTTTTATCTGTAGTGGAAGGTAAAACAAACAAATAAAAAAAGAGCCAGCAGCTCACCTGGATGCCTCTGTGTGTTTTCTGGTCTTTTCTACGTTGTACATCTTGTTGAAGATGAAGCCACATTAATAGAGGCCATGGTTAATTGCCTCTTGTGGGCTGGATCTGTCCTGAGGTAGCCAATTATCAGACCCTTCTTTTGTTTTGAGGCTTCCAACGGGCCATGTCCATTCTAATTTAATAGACCTATTTTTTTTAGCACCTGTCTCAGAAAGGCACTACGGTGTGCGCATTTCCAAATGCATCATTCGTACGAACACTCAGGCCTTACCTCTGTGGGAGAAGCATCCAGGAGGGGTGAGCGTGGATGTCAGTTCATATTCATTTGAACCGGTGCCAACCAAACTTCCATAGTTATTGCATCTCAGCGATTTTTCTCCTGGAAGAAAAATAATGCTTACGCAGACTTCTAGCTGTTGCTTGGACTTTTTTCATTCTCAAGTCTGCATTGTTCGCAGTGTTGGTCCGGCAGCCATCACATAATCCACAGAGCCAGTGAAGCCTCCCACCCCAAGCCTCTGCACTCCCAATTCCATGTTAGTCAGCCCGTCTCCTCCCTTGGGGTTCCAACAGTACAGAAGAAAATGGAAGATGTGCATAATGGTAGTGTACTCTTTGGAAAAGCATGCTCAAGGTTTGCTCTGAGATTGCACACAGAGGGGTCATGGTCATGGAGACAGGGAGCCATCCACTTGAGAAGGCTTTTCAGAATGGGCAAGGTCAACCCCAGAGTATCACGGTCTTCCTTTAACCCACAGGTAATGCAGGTGGTGAAGGAGCAGGTTATGAGAGCTCTGACAACCAAGCCTAGCTCCCTGGACCAGTTCAAGAGCAAACTGCAGAACCTGAGCTACACCGAGATCTTGAAAATCCGCCAGTCTGAGAGGATGAACCAGGAAGATTTCCAGTCTCGCCCGATTATGTAAGTCCCCCGCCCCCCCCAACCCTTATCCCCTCAAAGGCTCTGGCCCACCATTTCTAGAGCGACAGCGAGTCACACAGCTGGGCTGTCGTGAGCTCTTTATGAAAACTCAACCAATGAAAGACATTCCGAAAGATCTCAATTCAGTCCATGAAGTCTCAGCAGGTCCTTGAGGAAGGCTGGACCGGCCAGGCTGAGGGGGACGTAGGGACAGGTGCCAGCAGAAGGATCTAACCCAGGAAGTGGCCCCACGGGCTCTGCTCTGCGTCACGGCAGCTCATGGTGCTCTTGTGACTGTCACCCTACCGCCCTAGGGCAGAGACACTGAGGCCCCCTTTTGTAGGACTTTGCATCAAATGCCACTAGCAACCGTTGCATAATTTCATGTATCTCCACCTTAAAGATGCCCTGAACCTCAGACACGAAAACAGTTTTGTTTGCTTCCTCTTTTTTTGAACTGGCCTGTTTATCTTCCCCCACCCTTTTCTAAGCTAGGTCAGTTTTGCTACTTTTATAATTTATAGAGAAGGAAATACGGGAAAAGGATGGGGGGTAAGGAAAGTGACTCGTCCACTGGACACAGCTTCTTCTGAGCTTTTGTATGAAGCCAGCTTACAACCTAGGGGGCATTGTGAAACCCATCTTAAACCTCCCTGCCTGTCCATCTCTTTATCTGTCCGTCTGTCTGTCTGTATCTCTCTCTCTCTCTCTCTCTCTCTCTCTCTGATTCTTCTTCTTTATACCTTCTTTCTGTTTCTTGCTCTTACATGTTTTTAATTTTTAAATTAAAATTTAATTTTTAATGCTTGGCAATTTGCTAAGCACCCCCTTATGCTATTTCACTTTCTTACGTCCATGGGAGATTAGCAGGTCCTGTCCTTCATCAAGGACCACGATGTAGTTGACGGAGGGAAGGACCTTGTTGCAAACTGAGGAAGCAGGACTCCATGTCCAGCCTGCTAATCCCCCGGCTAATGCTTCGTCCGCCCCACCAGAGTTCCTTTGCCAAGTGCAAGACGGAGATGAGGTTTAAAAAGGGGCACAGGTCTGAGAAGGACATAGCCAAGCTGTGGCGTCTACTTTATATTTGTTTTCAAACCTTAAGAAGCACCTTTAGAAAGTGCAGAGCAGAACTAGACAGACTTAGTTGGGGTGGGGGGAGAGTCAGGCAGCAGGAAAGAGAAGTGCTTCCTGAGGGTCCTTGGTTTCAGTCCTTGAAAATCTAAGTCGCACCCGCGCTGAGCACCAGCCAGCTTGACAGGATGCTCCATGGCGTTTTGCACTGGTCCTCAGCCGGGAGGCGACATCCAGAAGCACCAAGCAGGAAGCACTTCAGCTAAATGACTGACTCCTCAGAGTCACAGTTTCTCATTTGCAAGGAGGGACAACGGTACCTCGCCCCCTTCCCGGGCCTGCAGTGCCGTCTGTGTCAGCAGACAGGCAAACGCAAGGTGACTTTCCTCTGCCTTGACAACAGTTCTTAAAACCTAATGGAATCTTCAGGAACCACGTCAGTTAAAGCCACGTAATTCTAAATTAATGTTTGACCATGACTTTGTCCCAAGTAAGAATGTTAACTGCCTGGCGAGTGTGAGCATTTGCTCCTGCTTTAGCTCCGTATCTCTGCTTCCCAGGGATCTGCCTGAAGTTTCTTGTCCCTTTATCACGAGGAGCTCTTATCTTTACGGTTATGATATAAAGAGAAGCAATGCCAATGTAAAGGCACCCTCCTGCTGGTTTGTAACTTTGGCATCGTCATGTGGCAATGGGACTGAGAGGCAGTCAGGGTCCTTGGCATAGTGGCGGCAAAGTACTAAAGATTTGTCAGAAGTGACAGCATCTAAGCGGGGAGGCCGTGCACCAGCCTCATTACTGCCCCAGCCTCTGAAATGGGCAGGCAGCAGCCAGCCTCCGGCTTCTTCTCCAGTGATATTTTGCCTGTTAGAATGAGCTACCAGCCAGGAAGTCATCATTGGGCTGGAGACAGTCTAAATGCTGCCAAAATTGGTCACAGGATAAGCCCAGGTCAACAAAGGCCATGCATGATTGCTTTCAGTTCTTCACATATTTAACGGAGTGTCCTGAGAACTCCTACCTGCCAGGCCCTATCCAGGGTGCTAGGAACAGGCAGAGAACCAGGGAGGCTTGGCCCCACTGTCCCAGGCTTTCCAGATGGGGTTGCCAAGGTTACTAGAGTATCCGCGTGGTGCTCAGCTGGAGGAAGCGTAGGTGAATGGGTTGTCACAAGAGCTTTCAGGAGAAGCATATCACCCAAGCTGAAGGATCGGGATAGATATTAGAATTTTAGAGCGGAAAGCACCTTTAAGGTCATCCAGGTCAAGCTTTTCATTTTGCAGACTGTGACAATGGCTTGGCTGAGGCTTGATTGCAGCGCGTGGGAACCCCGCCGTCTGCTCTTGCCTGCCTCTTGATTCCCCCACCCCCACCCCTCGCCTGGCTGCCTTTGTGCCTGCCACGTGCAGCACAGTGGCAAACCTCAGCGCCACGAAGACCCCTTGGGGCACGCTTCCCATTTTTGTAAAATGTTTATGTTTCCTGAGAAGAAAAATGCAAATTCCCTGTAAGCAGATATTTGGAGGAAAATCTATTCAGTGGGTTGGAGACACTTTGTTTTGTTTCTTAGTTCTTGGCTAATGATTTCAGAGAGGAAGTATTTGTTATTTTCTATTTAGTGTGGCTTTGCAGGGGAGATAAGCCCATTCACACAATTAATCTGAGTTAATGGATATAAAAAGCTTGAATAGTCCAAAAACAGGTCATTGGACACAATGAGGATTTGGGGGAAGGGACAACGGGAGGACACACACCAGTGAAGCAGAGTAGCAAAGTGTGGATGGAAATCCAGACCCGGTGAGCTCCCAGACCTGGGCTCACGTCACGGGCCACCACTTAGAAATGTGGCATTTTAGGCAACTTATGTGACCCATTCTAAGCCCGCTTTCCTCGTATCTATAAATGCAGATGATAAAAGCACATACATCACTGGGTTGCCATAAAGATTCGATGGAGTCGTACATGAAAAGCACTTAGCATGTGCCTGGCGCATGATATCCACTCAGAGGAATGGTCATTCTTCTTATTAGCCAATAACTAGAATTTAACAAGTCATCACGTCGTTAATATGTAAGTGGAAAAAGTGACACTATGAATGCATTTGTACATGCCTAGCCTTTTCCCAGAAAGCACAGTACAAGTAAGAGAGAAAAAATTAAAACAGAGTGCAAAATGAAGCTATCCTGCAAATCTGCATTCTCACTCAACAGTGGCCACGAGCTTAGTTCGAGGCCTTCTCACAGCCAGTGCCTGTAGGACCGTCTGGTCAGTGATACAATGTTCAGTGCACCTGGAAAATGCTTACTAGTGCCTGCCACATTCCAGGTGATGTTCTATGTGCTGATGAGAACAGACTCAATTCTCACCCTCACTCATGGTTATATTTTCGTGGGAAGAAACAGATGATAAACATGATCAATAAGATTATAGCACATTTATTTCCTCCTTTTGGTCCTTATCTCTGCATCTTCATCTCCATTTTAATAGCCTAGTAAAACCGCTATTTAAAGATACATCCAAAACCTAAGATTCGAGGATGTTACCCAACTCTCTCTCCCGTGGTTTCTCCATCTCTTCCTCCCTGCCCTGTCGCCCCTAGCTCGGGAGTCAGGAGCAGTGATTTAGTGTCCCGGGCGAACCGTAGAACAGTAATCGTGCGTTTGGCCAATATTCCTGTTTGATGAGGTCACACATGCCATCTTGGAGTTTACCTGCCGTAGGGGAGAAAACGTGACCAGACGTTTATTACCACGGCAGGGCAGAATGAATTATTGCATAAGTTTGTCTCTGTGGCTTTGTAAAACAGGAGAAGACAGTTCCTGGGACACTTTGGCCTGGAAAAACATCCCTAAAGCGGCTAGTGCTTGTGTGGGTATTGTGTAAATGTCAGAGAATCTATGGTGTTATTGTAACAGATGAGCCTGTCCCCTGATCCCTAATAGATGATTCTCTAAAGTGCCCACTTGGGAGGTATTGGGATGGCCATGAAGGATGCCACTTGCACTCCCTGCCCCATCCCCACGTGGTGAACTCTCACCCTGGCACTGCTCCCAAGGCCTGCCACAGAACATGTGTTTATCCTTCTACAGGGAACTAAAGGAGAAGATTCAGCCAGAAATCCTGGAGCTGATCAAACAGCAGCGGCTGAACCGCCTGGTGGAGGGGACCTGCTTTAGGAAACTCAACTGCCGGCGGAGGCAAGGTATCATTCCCTGGGGCCCCTCCAAACCCAACTGCAGCCTACCGCATGGGGAGCCGCAAGGGCCCCGGTATTGGTTAAGGGCAGGCCATGCAGCCCTGTGCTCGGGACAGGAATGGCAGTCCAGGTGCATCTTTATCCCCCGTGCATACCCAGGTGGCATCAAAGTCCTGAATTACCAGACACGCCATGCAAGGCCATTCAGTGCCCTGGGTTTGCTGATTACAGTTCAACAACAGCTAACATGTCTTGAGAGTTTACCCTGTGTCAGGCTGTCATTTAACTCATGTTAATGCATTTTATCCCCATGATAACCCAAAAGGAGCTCCTGGGGTTGCATCTGGTTCAAAGATAAGGAAACCAGTTCACAGATGAGGTGTTGAGTAACTTGCCCAAAGTCAAGGCGACCCATGATGCTCCAGCTGCCCTATGGCCCTTACTTTTAAGGACTCAACCTGCTGTCAGGAGAGCTGACACCCGCTGTTGGAGTTGGTCTGGGAACTCTGAACATAGATGACCCTTTTTCGCAAACCCCCATACTGATTCTCTGCCAGGTCACAATTATCTTCTTCGGAGTTATAAGTAACAGCAAACCAAGGTAGAATATTATCCGTTTTCGTAATCCTGCAAGGCAAGTTCCTGAATTGTGTCTGTAACTCCTAATCCCAAAATAGCAAGCCGAAATGGGTGCCGTTAGACTCGTTCCGGAAGGCGGCAAACATTGCCGGCTGTTTCTTAGCCAGCAAGTAAAGTCCCTTGATTTCCTTCTGGCTTTTTGGACATGCTGCTGATTGCAGACTCAAAGTACTCATGTCATACTGTCCTGGGAACAAACAACCAGAAAATAATACCGAAAAAAATGAGGTTTGGGGAGAGGCGAAGAGGTTGAGGAAGAGCATAGAACAAACACAAGCATCAGCACCCATACCAAGAGCAAACCTCAGCTACGGCCCAGAATAAATTCCAGCAGGTATTTTTGAAAACCTGAGGGACACCTGGCTCAGACTCAGTGCTCACCCACTAACGACAAACGCCATTTCATGTTCCTGCCGCGCCCATCCCCCTGGCCATCGACTTTAACAGCTTCGTGCTGAATATTAGAGACATTCAAAGCACTTTAAATCTTACCATTAAAAATCGCATTACGAAATTCCCAAAGGCAGGACATCCTTGAGGAAGGAAAAGGTGCTTTGTTTCCAGAGGATGGGAAGCCATGACAATGAACTTCAAGCTGGGCCTCCCGAGAGGGCAATGGGCAGAATGATAAAAGTCACCTTCGGGACTGAGAAGCCTCACGTTAGGCAGAGCCGTGGCAGAGGGAAGTCTTCGCCCCGTTCAGCTGTTGAAGGACAAGTTCACCCACTCCCCTTCCCTGGCAGGGGCATCTTAGCTGGAGTGAATATTGTTCCCAGAAGCCAGCATGGGCTCAGTGTTGAGGATGAGAGCCCTGGAGCCAGATGAAGTGATGCGGGTCCTGCCTCTCCCTGTCCCCAGCTGTGTGACCTTGGGCAGTTCCCCGTCTGACACAAAGCCCATCTCCTAAAGTTATGGGGAGGGAGAAAGGTGGTTGTAACTGTAACTCAGAAAGCAATAACAAAGGGTCGCCACTATTATTGTGAAATGTGGCTGAGGCAAAGAGCAGTGAGCTGGGAGTCGGTGCTCTTGGTTCTAGGCTTGTCGGCTCTGTAAGTAAGCACCTGGGTGTCTTTAGGCAGGACAGGTGACCTCTCAAGGCCACAGCTTCCCATCTATTGAGGGGGAGAATAAGACAAGATGATCCCTTAGCTTAATTAGCCAGCGAGTCGCTTGCATGCCCTGATCGTTTCATTACCTTTGGAAAAATCAGTATTCAGGATCTGTTGCCCCTATAGAGTGAATAATAAAATTTTTATTTACTTGACATTGGGCAAAGGGCGCAGGAGTGGAGGGGGAGGGGGAAGCTGACAAGCACACATGTCACCGCCAACATCTCCGCCGATGCCTGGCTAGAACCCTCAGACCGAGCACAGAGAAATCAATCGACCCTTCTAGTCTTCCCCACCATGAGATTCCTTTTTCTAGGATGAAATGGGTAGGTTCTACGAGAATAATCCTGCTTCTAGGTGTAATAATTAGGGGTTTTTGCTAAAGAAATGTTAGTCCTTTGTCTGCCATTTTTCTAGTTTTCTAAAAAAGAATTACCTAATGAACAAAAAAAAAAAATTAGGATCTAGATGATGAATTTATTAATGAGCTCCCTAGGGAGCATGACCATCTGTGTTTAACACAAAATCATCCTTCCAAGTGGAGAAAGGAAGGCTTTGGGTGTTTGCTAAAGGGATTTAAAATCTGGTGACTAGTTCCGTGTGCTTAAAAATAGGGATTCAAAGCAGACTGTGCTGAAATTGGTTTCCTATCACCCCATCAAAACATTTCATTCAGATTTACGCAGATTAATGAGGACACGACAGAAGACTATTTTAATCCCTGTGAGAAAGGCACCCCTGTACGTGAGACCTCAGATGAGAATAGCCAGGTGCCATCGCAGATGAAGAAGCAAGCACACCCACCAAGGACCCTGGCCACACGCCTTTAAACTTGTCCGACAGTGAGATGAGTAAATTTGTTCATTTTATAGGGGAAAACGTGTAAGAGCTACTCATCCTGTCACAGAACTGGCTAGTGGAGGAGCAGACATGGCATCCTCTATGCCACGTTAGTCTAGAAGGCTCCTGAGTTGACACTTGCCTATCGTTTCACTCGCCTCCTTTGCAACGATGCTGCTTGGATAAAGTGTTGTAGACGTTTACAAATCTGGGTGTCTGGAGACCCTGACCACATTAAAACCAGAAGGTAGTAAATCACGTGAGACACATCAAGCCACGTCCAAGTCCCTGGCTCCCTGCCCGCGAGCTGGGTAGCCTTGGGCAACCTACTAGATCTCTCTGCGCTTCCGTTTCATCATCTGTCAATGAAGACGGTATCAGTTCCTACTTCAAGCAGTTGTAAGGGGTAATAAAATCCTGCATCTGTAGCACTTAGTAGGGTGCTCAGCACACTGTCAGACATTTGTGAATGATGTTTAGCATTCATTTTGCTTGGAGTTCCTCAGAATGTTTTGAAACTGGCGATAGAGTGGCAGTGATTGTCAAACCCCTGCTTTGCTGCATTCTGCAGCCACCACGGGGTGTGCAGGTTTTTGTCCGCCGTCCTTCACCATGCGGTTGCCTGGCTTCCGTCTCCCCAGGGCTTCCCAGGAAGGAGTCAGAAGAAGCCCCAGAGGATGTCTGTGTGAGGGCCAGGCTTGGCTTTATGGGTACCTGCAAGCAAGCCGACACCTGCTTGTTGACCTTGCACTTGAGCCAGACAGGATGTTCAGGCAAAGTAACCATGTGAACCCTTTGGGGGAGCAGGTTGTTTCTTCTTCTACCCCTGATCAAAATTTCCTTTTAATATTTAATTAAAACTTATCATAATTCATTTTTACTAAAAGGCAGGTATAAATAAGTGTATATTTTCAAAAGAAGGAAAGAGCCAGTGCATTTTTTGGAAAAAAAAGCACTTTCCAGTAGATCAAAATGACAGATAATTACTGTTCTCAAAAGGTGGGGGCACGAGTGGTGTGGATGAGAAGGGTCACTGTTGACTGGAAGGATAGAAGGCGCTGGTGTTTGGCCGTGCATGATGGATACTTTATATATGTTTTACTCAACAAATGAAGAAAAGAGATCCCTAAGGTTTTTAGAATTTGGCCAGAACTCCACAGCTGATAGGTCAAAGCCAAGTGTGTAACCCAAGTCCGTGTGACTCCAAAGCATTGGTCAGGCCAAACCAAAAGATTCGAGGGTTCTGGAGTCATCTTCTGCTGGGAGAAGAGAAAGCAGTCTCCAGGGAGGCAGAATCCTCAATCAAAACACAGGACACATTCCGAAGAGTGTCCAGCAAAGCGAGGCCGGTTTGAAAGGCAGTCAGTCGTCCCTGCCGTTGTGTGTCTTCCTTTCCTGGGCCCACAGAGAAGTGTTGTGTCTCATCGCCTGAAGATGACATTTCCCTTTGAAAACATTGCTTTGTGACTTGCGAAGCTTCGACCCTCAGCAGGAAGCAGACCTTCGGAACACATTGAAGAGTTTACACATTCTCACCTAACCTACAAAAATCCGAAATCCTGGCAGACGTGCCCTAAGAATCTTCTTTGTTAAAGGCCTCCTATCTCCCAAGCACAGGACTTGTAGGGCCCCTGGGCCAGAAGCCAGCTCCCAAGCCTGTGTGGCCTTCGCACCCAAGACCAAGCTGTGCCCTTGACTCCATGCAGAGTTGATCAGGGGCTCGGTCCTTGGTGCACCCTGTGCCACCACACAGCCCAGCATGTCACACTCAGTGATGGTGATGACTTTTCAGCTCGTCTTTCTCCCCTAAAGCCCTGCAGGCCATCCCCAAGCTTGTCTCCAGCCTAGATGATGGAGACAGGCAAGAAGCTACTCTGTTCACTCAAGCTCCCGATGGCTATTTAAGTTCATTCGAAGGAAAGAAAATTTAAAACGCGATTTCATATATTAGATGGAACACACACAGAGTAGTTTCAGCATTGCACAGAGTTCTATCAAACATTGCTGCGAGGATGACAGTTGCTGGTGGTTATTAGCTCCACAATGATCTATGTGACATTGGGAATAGCTTTAATCAGCCCTGGAGACATTCTTACCAGGCGGGTGAATTTTGAAACCAGTGTTTCTCTATGACCCTTCACACACACACACACACACACACACACACACACACACACACACACACACACGGACGTGCACGCACACTCACAGAGAGAGACAGAGAAGCACAAAATCGTCTACATATTTCCCATTTCTGAGTTTGGGGGATGGAGAGGTGGCTATTCGTGTACTACCATTCGTCATTGGCTGGAAGGCCTCCATGTTGACTGCTGTGTTCTCTTTAAATGCTAGTAAACAAGCTTTGATGATGTTCTCACTGCTTCTCGCTAATTGCTTTTAGTGGCACAATCCACTCATTCATTGCCCAGAGGGACTGAGGAACTAGCAACATCGTGCTGGGTTTCGGAAAGAAAAGACGCATTTGTCTTTCCATAAAAGAAACTGCAAATCGAGCCACCGCTGGTGGCTGCCTCTGAAACCGTCTCACCCAACAAGTCGGTGGGTCGTGCTGGTCAGAGCTTTAGAGCAGCTCTGCCTTCAGGACAGGTATAACCAAGTTACGACGCCTCTACAGCTTCCCAGAGCTGAGGACTCCAGCCTTTATTCTGCAGAAGGTACGGAGTGTCCAGCATTTGATACTCATGAG
Organism: Cynopterus sphinx; assembly: GCA_030015415.1. Classification (NCBI taxonomy): domain Eukaryota; kingdom Metazoa; phylum Chordata; class Mammalia; order Chiroptera; family Pteropodidae; genus Cynopterus; species Cynopterus sphinx. The sequence continues at coordinate 4,486,078 of CM057391.1, forward strand.
TCAAAACAACCTGCCCAAGTCTGTTCGGCTCTCTTTCCACTACTTTGCCATCCATTCGGGACCTCCTGTTCGATGGGGATGAGCAGCACACACCGCTATCTTCGGTGATGCTCAGGCTGTTTTGCTGTCTGCCACTCGACTACTGGACAGAGAAAGGAACTTACATAGGGTAGGAGAAGAGTCAGGCAGAGGCAGGAGGAAAACTGGAAGAGGGCGGTGTCCTAAAACTCCGGAGAATGTGAGCCTCTGGGGAGCCTTTCGTGTTTCTTTGAAACAATCATCAATGGCAACCTGGCGAGGAAGATAGTTCTTTTGCCTCCTGGAACCTGCTACGTAGCCACTGTTCTCTGACCGTTTGTGGATGGAAGAATATGTTGCACAAGAGTCCACCTCCGTTCCTGCTCTTCCCTGGGGAGCGGGCAGCATTGCTGAGCCCCTGTCCCTACTTCTTAGACCTGGGAAATGTGTTCGCCCTCGTCCTCGTAGCAGCCACCAAGGCCCAAGGGAGCACCCTCTTAAGCTGTGCTTCATCTCTCGGGTCTGCCTTTCATTCTAACGATTTTTTGCTACATTTAGGGGAATTCTATGTGCATGACAGGCACTCTGCACATAGTCATTGGATAAATAAATTTACCCTAAGAGTGAACGCAGACAAATTTGTGAAGTCTTACAGATGAGTATGTGGTGCGCTTTGCTCCTCACTGTATCTGTTTGTACCACTTGAATGTCTCAATGTTTCCCCAAATACGCCGAGGATGATTGATCATCTTCGATCGCGCCGCATTAGCCCGTGGGCTCCCGGTTACCCCAGCCTGAGAAGTGAGGAGTTTCTAGAAAGAACAGGCTAAGACGTTACTTAAAATAAGACCAGCATGTCCTAGGGTCACAGCTCACTCGCTTCCTCCCTGGCATTCTGCATCCTTCTCCCCATCACTTAGTCAAAAATCCCACTTCAGAGGTAGCAGGGGAAGAAAGAAAGCTTTAGAGCAAGTTTCTCCAGCTCTAAATGGCCATCACAGGCCATTTAGACGAGGTGACAGGTCCTTCTGAGCAGGAGAAACCTCCACAGCTTGTCGTGCCAGGCCCCAAGAGCACCGTTGACACGGGCAAAGCACAGGCTTTTCCTTGGCAGTCCCCGATCCCTACTCGGAGTTTCAGGCCACATTCCCGAATGTGTTCTCTTTATGGAAAACTGATGATTACACATTTGCCTAATTGAAATGGCTGTGAATTATTCAGGGAGTAACTTTATTTTCTCCCTTTGAAATGCTCTCCCAGAAAGACAGCCTGTGTTGGGAGTGTGCGTACAACGTACTTCTGAAAATTGAGCGATTCCAGATGTTTTTCTAGCCATCGAATAACTTCTTCTCTCCTCTCAAAATTTTCTCCCAGAGCTCAGACTCTTGTAAAGAAACGAATTGCCATGTTCTGCCTCCCCTCGGGAATTTGCAAACCTTATTTAGAGACGAGGAAGATAGGAATCACAAAGGCCGTTTGCTTTTGTGGATCAGGCCTAGGCGTTTTCTTTGTTCACGGTGTGTCTTTTACATCCATTTTTAAAACTTTCTTTTCTAGTCAAGAAATTAGAGTTAAAATGTGGTCCTGCAGCAAAGGCAGTTTTAGATAGAAAAATACTTTTCTTAAAATATTATGGTGGATTTTTGAGTCGGAGTGGTTTTGAAGTAATTGGTGTTTGTCGACACATAATGGGATGACTTGACCAAGGCCACTATGTCTGCCAACCTCATAATTGCACAAAGGGGTTATAGGTCTTAGAGGTTTTTGCCTTAAGCGTTTTGGCCAAGTGCCCTTGGATCTTCATTCATCGATTTAGCCACCTCCAACTGAGCAACTTCTAGATGCCAGGCATTATGCCAAGGGATTGGGGCAGTGCAGCTATGAAGATAGTGGCTGTCACCAGAGATCCGTGCCCCTTCCACATTGTCAGGCCTAAGGAGTACCCTGCATCAGTAATTGTTTACAGTGCACCCATTAGGGCACGTTGCTTACCTAGGGAATATGACAGACGGTGGGAAATACTAAGGTGCTTAACACGTGGGCCCCAGTAGTCAAAGGAGCAGCGAAGAGGATGGGGAGAGTCCATTCTGCAGCAGTAATCAAAGAGGGCTTCTTAGAGGAGGCAGCACACCCTTGAGAGTTGCACAAAAATGTCTGTCACAATTTAAGTGCCTTATCTCTCAACAGCACTCTTTGCTTCCTTCTTCCTACCTCCCAGGCTTATTCAAAATTTTTATTATGTTTAAGAGACAGAGTTGGTCCAGTTGAGGAAATTATTTGTAATCCATAGGCTCTGGCCTTGCCTAGTTAGAGACCCAAACTCTAGGAATTAGGGAGGAAATGATGGTGAATATCCTCATTCTTTGAATAAATCTTGGAGTCATTTAGATTATTTTCTCACAGATTCCAGCCTTTGTGTGTATAGCTAATGTCCTGATCGTTCATTGATTAATTTGTGAATATTAGCCTCGGGAGTGGGAGGTTTCGTGTGCCAACTAAGATGTCACACGATTATCTCAACAGCCTTAAAATCTCAGAGAGGAAAGTGGGAGCAGAAAAGGTCTGAGAAAGCCGTTTTTTCCACATTTCCCTCCTGGCTTTTGTCAGGCCTATGAGGATAAAAAATTGTCCTCACAGTCACTATAGAGATTGATCAAGCAACCCCCTGGGAACCAGCACCTGCTGCTGTTGCACGTGACGTACTTGATGCCTTTCCCAGTAGCTCTCAGATGTCTTACTAAGCAGGACAGGTGCTAACCAACTACTAAAATCAAAATGGGGCTCCCTGCTCAGCGCTCTAGAATCCGTTCCTTTCCAAAGACTTAAAATCAGATGATCTGCTTGCTCTCCCAGGCGATACTCAGGAAACAAGGATGTCAATATTTTGGGAAATCAGAGTCATTCACCTCGTAAATCTGTGATTTTTCCCTCAGACAAGTTTTGGTACTGTCGGCTGTCACCGAACCACAAGGTCCTGCACTATGGAGACTTGGAAGAAAGTCCTCAGGGAGAAGTGCCCCACGACTCACTGCAGGACAAGCGTAAGTGGCTCCCCCGTGTAGGCCGGAGATTGGGTTGGGTTGTTTCCTCATCACTGAATATCGTGCAGAAAAACTATCGACCTACATAAATAGACCCACTGGACAGATGTCGTCTTGTTGAGAGTCCTGACCTCGGCGTTCTCATCGAGCGCAGGACCTTAATGGATTTGGGGTTTGGGACTGAACGGGCAAGGGCATAAAAGAAACATCTTTCCTGAAAGATGTGAAATGGGGTTCAAACGTCCACTTTTGCCTGACTTATCCAGGTGCTGTTTCGAGGAGTGAAATTAATATAAACCCGATTCTGTCGATCGTCTTCTTCCGATGACCTAAAATAATGTCACAGCAATCGTTTGTCGATGCCTCCCATACTGCTTTATTATAGTTTAGTATATCCCATGAGTGTAGCACAGAGCTAATGGCACACGCACACGTGGCTGACTTATTTCAAAGAAGTAACTTAGACACTTCGGAAACTTATAATGCTTTATAGTTTACTGTTTTCTAAATTCCCTGAATACATCTTATTTATGTTTATCTGCTATTTCTGTACGATATCTGTTTTAACGTGTGTATTTTGGAAATTATTTTAGCCCAAGACCAAACCAGGTTCCGGGTGTTGTAGATGGTATTAAGTACACAAATTAAACCAAGTACCATAGGAATATGAAAACACGCAGTGTTGGTGAGCTAATCTGGAAGAGCAATGGGATAAAGTGAGCACAGCCTCAGAGGGTATGCCAGGTAGAGAAACGAACAGAGGAGAGAGAAAGGATGAGAAAACAAAGACACTTCTAAATCACCTTTGAAAGTCACATCGACCCTGCGGTGAGTCATATAAGTGTGTCCCAGATGGAATCCTTACCCTCTCATCACCTCGGGGCCCATGGACTGCCTTCCTCGAGCTCATGGCCATCGAAGGCGAAAATAAACCACAAGTGGAAAATTCCTGACACATTCAGACTCTGTGCTGACATATCAGGCAGACAGCCTGGAACATTCTCTCTTCCTCCAGCTTAGAAAGGGGACAGTCTGGGCTTTGTGTGTGTCATTTAGTTCAGGGAGCAACCTCGTTCCCCTTCCCAAGAGCACTGCCTCCCCAGCACTTATTAGTGGTGTTAATTAACAGGACGGAAAAGAAGTCTGAAGCCACGGCTGCTGAGAAGGAGGACAGCGTCTACACACGCCTGCAGTGGGGTGTCCCAGGCCTCTGCCTGTAATGGGGACGCTCCCTTCAACTCTTGGGAAGCGACCCCCATCCGGCCATGAGCAAGCTGGACCAGTGGTTCTCAGAGTATGCTTCTCGTACCATCAGCAGCAGCATCGCCTGGGAACTTACTAGAAATGCAGATTCTCAGGCCCTGGCTCTCAGACCTGCTGAACCAGAAACTCTGGGGAGGGGGACCGGCCAGCTCTGTCTCAGATCCTCAGGCAATTCCGATGCACCCGAGGGAGAACCGCCACACTCTTCACAGTGATTCTCCCAATGTAGCCTTCACCAAAAAGAATGAACTTAAAAAACCAGCAAGAGCAAATTGACAGTAGGTTGCCAAGTATTGGTTTTTATGTAGAGGCTATTAAAAATAAAACATAACCAAAAATTAATATCCCGATCCATTCACTTACAAAAAAAAAAAAAAGACTTTTGATTGTTAAAATACAGCATAAAAAACTTAATCCTGGAATAAAGGACAGTCCTTTCTACTAAATTAAGTTAGCTTTACGAAAAAAGACACCAGCGTTTCCATCTTCTGTTTTCTTTCTTTCTTTCTTAGGTGAGGCAACCCTTGGTTGACCTCACAGATTGCAAGGACCTGGCCAGCTTACAATCCCTTATGTTTTTATTTTTTATGCCTACAGCACCTGGACTTCCTAGGTGGTCTCCCATTTAAGTACTAACCAGGCCCGACCTGCTTAGCTTCCAAGATTAGACATCAGGCTTGTTCAGGGTGGCATGGCCGTAGACTTTCATTTTCCACCTGGTGAAATTCCCTCGTGAGCTTGGAACTAGACCCAGCCATCTATTTCAGGAGAATGAAGAGTTAAAGGCTCCTGTTGGCCAGAGCGACCAGAAACTCTACGAAATCTGCTGCCTCATTCTGAAACTGACCGAGAAATAGGAAAAGTGGCCTAGGCAGAAAACCAAACAAAACAGAAAATAAGCGCAACAAGTCAGCTTGACTCACCCTTTCCCCTCAGGGGCAGTCCCACTCGCTGGACATTTTACTTATTTATCTCCATATTTATACGGATATTATCCACTTCTCAACCCCCAGACAGGCGTTCAATGGGTGGCAGGTTTTCCATGCAGCACTGCCTTTCTGTCTGGTCCTGTGCCTAGAGAAAGTCAGGGTATGGACAGCACCGGAGCCTTGTGCAGGGGCACTTTCTGGCCTGGCTCGCGAGCTGATGTCCCCCCAGCTCTCCCAAAGCCAGCACCCCCAAGAACCCAGGGTGAAAATAACTCACTAGAAACCAGGAGAGCTGAGGCCAGGGAGGTGGGAGAAGAGCAAGGCCAGAGCTGCAGATCTCCAAGCAGCGGGTGGTGGTCGCCACGGAGGGATGCTGGTTCCAGAGAGGCATTGCAGCTATTCCTTCTGATGATGGTTCCAGAACTCTCGTTCACCACTTCTCTCTGCAGCCTTGAAATGCAGCCATTCACAGTTTGAAAGAGCTGCTTTGTGACACTTTATCCATTGCACGATAGACCAAGAATCCATACTTGTGCAGGTGTGTGCCCGAGGGAGGGTGTGCTGGCAACACGACCTCTGCATGCACATGTGTGCTGGGAGGGGGCGTACTCCTGCAATGAAGCAAAACGAAGCTATCACGTGACTGATCTGAGAGGGCCCCAGCCTCATCTGTTGGCTGCTTCGAGCTCACTGCCTGGTTTGCATTCAATTCCAATTACACATCCCGCCTGGAGCAAAACAGCCCATTCTCTTGGAATCCTTAAAAGAGAAACTTCATTCCACCAGAAAAATGAGTCCTTCCTTTAATTAATGTCAAGTGCCATTGCTCCTGCCCTGTATGATTTCCCTCTCTTGAGACCAAGGGGAAGAGCATCTTCTGCCCCTTAAGTTAATCAGTGCTGCATAGGGAGATATTGATGAATCAAATAGAGTAATTGAATCCTCTTCGTACAGAGTGCGAGTAGAGACTGAGAGCCACTCCTTAGCTGTCCTTGTCCCCAAAAGTTTAGGAAATGGCTCTTCTCATATTTCTTTTTTCAGGAAATAGGGCTCTACCCACTGCTCCATACTTTCAAGATTAAAAAGCCAACAGGGATCTTGGCTCCAGCATCAGGAGTGGACCAATCCTCTGAGGTAGATGATGCTTTAGTCCCACATCGCAGGTGAGGAAGCTTAGGCTCCCAGAACATAGGGCTAAAGTGGTATACCCAGTAGGTGATTCTAGAATTCAGACTCAGGCTCTGTGATTTTAAAGGCTACCAAGTTAGAGACCAGATTCGATTCCTCACTGTCCCGCCTCTGGATCTCTGCCCACAGGTGCTTCTGCTGTGGAGCCGTGTATACAGCAGGTGCTCGCAACTCACTGCCACTTCCTGCAGTGGTTTCAGCCTCAGTTTACCTCCCAGTTGTGTGAAACTGTTTTTACCGTAATGGCCATATTTACCTTTTCAATTATTTGTATTTTAAATCACAGTTAAAGTTCCTCATACAGACAGTAGCTATCAGAGAGTTTCCTGATTATGTCCGAAGTGATCACCACATCTGGGGCTGTGCTCAGCATGATTTGGGGTACCAACACCTCCCAAACAAGGGGAGAAATTGTAACCTACCAAGGGAGCACAAAGTGGAAGAAATAGCAATAGTCCCAGCTCTGTCCCTGACTGGCTATGTGGCATTGCGTACTTTCTTTCCTTTCTTTAAGTCTCAGTCTTCCCATCTATAAAATGGGGGTACTGAATTAGATCGCCTCCTTCTGGCTCAAACTGAAAGAAGCCTAGAAAGAAATGAGGCCATGCCGCAAGGATTTAGAATTGAGGGTCAGGTGTCAGTACGGACCCTCCTGTTCTCACTTGTCTGGACCCCCCTTTTCATGCTGCTCCCACACAAAAAGGCCTAATGGAAACACTAGCCCGGCTTTGAAGTAATCAAGATCCCTCTGCTGCCTCCTTACAGTGCAGATCCAAGAGCTGTGAGTCTGATTCTGCTCATGGGAACAGAGCAGGTGGCATTTAGCCCTTCTGATGCCTGATCTTCCAGTGCATCTAGAGGCAAACCATGCAAAGAACAACCTTTAAAAGCCACACTCTATTTTTAGAATTTTGCATTTTCCTTTTAGCCATAATCCTGTGAGTAATGTAGCAGCTTGTCTCCTTGACAGGGGACAATGCATATGAAAAAAACTAAACATGTACTGCCTCGAACATGGTAGAAAAATGCCCCTTCTCCCCTGAAGCCCTCTCGTCAGAGATTCCGAAGACTATTCCCACGATAGACAGTGCACATGATGGGTTTTCAAAGCCATGGGGTAACTTGCTATTAATAGATTGTAGACACTCTCTAATTCATTGACTGCGTTACATATTACACAACAAAAGACTTGCTGCTTCTGAGCTACTTGTGACTCCAACTCCATCGGAAGCTTGAAAGGTTTTCTGAATTGGTGTGTTAATTACGTCAAATTCACTTCAGTAGGGGATTTGCCATTGAAAAGTAAACCCAGCTTCCCAGTGTACCCAAATGTCCCATCCCGAGGTCGTGATTAAGCAGCCAGATCGGACACTGAGAGGAACGAGGCTGATCCTTGGTTGTGAAAATGAATTTGAGGGGAACCGAAGTCAGTGGTTGTGGTCACAGGTAGGTCCGGGAATCATGGCTCATTAGAGGAAGATGGCAATTCAGAGGAGCCAGGCAGAGGCAGGGAAGAGGCCCAAGAGAGAGAGGGCTATGCCACTCAGGATCGGCTTCCTTGCTCCGTAATGCTGCAGGAACAAACCACCCCCAAATCTCAGTGGCTTAGGAGTTTATTTCTTGCTCCTCACATTACATAACTGACATGGATCAGGACTGCAAGATGAAAGAGCAGATGTAGCGGGACAGATAGCTGGCGGTGTGTGCAGAGATCCCTGGAGGAGTTCACCACGGCTGCCCTCTTCCCAAGGGTTAGAGAGAGCTCTGGGAGTGTCAACAGGTGTGGACAAAGTTCTCAGCAATTTTAGGGGACCTGGAAGACGTTAGCTTTTAAAAGGCCTTCCTGTTACATCACTTTGATAGTCTACATATTTTATAATTTTATCTTCATCTAAATATCACCCCACAACCCAATTTCCCAATAAAAGTATGCGAACTTTAATTATGAAATCTCTCATCATAGCCACCATTAAGGGAATGATTGCTAAGGAATTACTGATTGATTGCTAAGGAGTTCATTACTCGAAGGCCCCACAGATCCTAAAGGAGACTTACAGTCTCATGTGAAACAGAAGAACTGGAGGAGGACAGGTGACTCTGCACTTTTTTTTTAATTAAAATTCCAAACCCTCTGACTGCCTTCTCTCTCTCAGATGGTCTTTACAAAAAAGTCTTGGATGCACAGACCTTTCCATGTCTCCATCTCCCCGCAGTCCTCATTTCCCCATAACTGCTAGATAAATACCAACGACCATTTCCCCCATCAAAACAGCATGCTCCCTTCATTTGAATTTAGTTTCATCTGTAAAACAGGGATAATACAATCTGCCTCACAGAATCGCTGTGAGAATTAATGAAATGGTAGAGAGCGAGAATGACAGGGAAAGTTCAGGACTGTTTAGATTTAAATACATCTTCTGTGATAAGGCTGTTTTCCCTCATTATCCCAAACTCGGAAGCTAAATAGGTGTAGATGCTTTAGCTGGAGGTATTGATGTACGGGAAGCACTTGGCGGTGCTGCTGCCCACGTGGTTTCCATAATATCAGTATTAACACCGCCGTTGCGATCGTTATTACTGCTACTCCCAATGCCATCACTTTTCATATAACTGAGATGGGATTCGTTTCTAGGCATTTGTTTTAGTGAACCAAATTCTGCGTCTGAGCATAGAATTTTCTCCCCAGGGATGCTTTTTGCCAGAATATAACAATGTATTTCAGTTTCTAGCCCTGGAACGCTGCTTGACTTCTCCTCTTTTTATCTCTTTTTTTTTTTTTTTCCTTTTTTTGTTATAGTTTCTGGGAATGGCAACCGTGCTAGCAGACTGGATGCTTAGTCCCGCTTTTTTATTGACATCTGTGCTCTCACACGGGGTGTAGTTACTTTCATTTTCTTTTATGCATTGCAGTGCCAGTGGCAGATATCAAAGCTGTGGTGACGGGCAAGGACTGTCCTCATATGAAAGAGAAAGGTGCCCTTAAACAAAACAAGGTATGATTGCCAAATTATTGCTAATAGTTCTGTCTGCACGATGTAGTCAGCGATGGGCCCAGCCTCTCTGTCTTTAGGAGCAATGCTCGTGTGTGTGGGCATGTGTGCGTGCGTGTGCGTGTTTGCTCAGCTCTCCTTTGTCCTTTGCTGATTCCTGTTACAGCTCTCGGCTTTACTTTTTCTTTCATTGATCACTTGTCAGACCCCCACCATCTCTTCCATTCTCTCACTTCCTATTCCCAACCCTAGGAGCTGCCCTCTTTCCTTTGTCCCCCAGTCTTCTCTTGAGCCTTCTCCGCTCATCCCCATTCATCCTCTGGGCCTCTCCTAACCTCCCATTTATGTTTATAGTGTCCATTCCCTGATTTACACCCCAATCTCTTTTATTTTCTCTTGTTGTTATCACCTTCTTAGCAGCTTCACTGGGGTCTCAGTGAAGCCTGGGAAAGGCTGAAAACAAACGACTCAAAAAGGCCTTAGAAAACTTTTAAAGGCCTAACATTTTTCAGCGTTATGGAGAGTACTGTGCAATAACTCAAACCCAGCTTAAAGGAGAAAACTTCCCGAAAGGAGTACGTTGCTTAAATCCTCTTCACATTGCAGTAGTTTTCACCCTCCGGTCCTTATTTACCAATTAGCTGTTTCTCGTGACAGCTCATACACCATACCGGAGGGTGTGTGTGGGAGAGGGCATTATCTAAAAAGAAGAATTTCCTTTGATGCCAGATGAGAGGTATTTGCTCTTGGAGGAGCTATGAGGGAGCCGATTCTTTGTTTATACCTCTTAACATCTTGTGATATCTGGTACCCCATTCATCAATGAAATTGCCCAGATTGATCTGGGTGCTCCAGCCACCTTGATACCAAAAATAGCACCTAGATAAATAGGCTGCTTCTTTTTTATCCAGTGTCAGTATCTAAGAGGAATATAAACACTGTACACATTTTACTTAACAATCAGGGTTAAAGTGAATAATTTCTGCTCTGTAATGTCAAACGTTATTAGACAAAGGGGAATCCAGGTCTGCGTAGGATGCCTCTATCTATGGTTAAGGGAAAACAATTGTACTGTCAAAGTGTTGTTAGGAAGACAAAGGGGAATGAGTAGAGCTAAGGAAGCCAATAGCAAGATCTTTGCTTCTTAAGTTACATAAGTATAATTCACAGCAAGGCCATGTAATTCCTTCTTTGTCAAGCCTATCTCGACACCATCATCTAAAGTACTTAAATTACAAACATAATGCCACAAGGGTACACCTAAGAGTCTGTGGGTCCTCTATCACACAGCATTTCTCTTTTCTCCACAATATGAGAAAACAGGGATTCTACAGCTCATCAGACTTCAGAGGCGCATCCTTAACTGTAGAGCAAGTCACCAGCCTGTACAGTTTGCCTCCTGTGGGGCTGCCCTCCTTCAGTACCACCTGATATGCAGAGCTCAAATGGAGAGCGTGGGCTCTGCTCAGCTTCAGCTGAGGTCCTCATGGTTATATAACACTTGGAACTGAGCAGGAAACGATGTGGGGAATTGGCACCAACAAGAGTCTATAACCCAAAGAAGGCCAGGAGGGGTGTAGTTGGGAGGCAATGCAGCCTGCCCAAGACTCAAGCACTCTGAATAGGGGCAGAGAGAATTATGTAAGACATCTGTGGAGGAACTTCTGGTTTCAGCACCAATATGTAGAGAGCTTGGGAGTTATCACTGCTATTCTTACAGTGAGACGAAACTGAGTAAAGTGAAATTCAACGATTTTTTTTAAGTAGCCAGAGAACTGAGGTCACAGGGCAAACCACACCTTGGAATTCAGAGCGTCAAGTGCGTCCAGGAAGCCCCATCCAGATCTGCTCACCTGGAATACATTGTAGGATTACTTAAATGGTTATGCTGATAAATTGCTTTAGGTCGAGTATGGGCTAGTGTGAGAGTGAGAAACTCTTGGGGGTTGCAGTCTTGAGAACATGCTTTCATGGGCTTTACTTCCAATAATCCTAGCAGATTCTGCCAGTTAAGATTTGAGAAAGATCAACCTCCTCCCACCCACTGGCTCTGGCAGGGGAAGGGAAGAGTGATCATGAAATATGCCAGAGTCTTTTTCATAATAAAGTCCTGCCCTCCAGACCTTTCTTCCAGCTAGAAGAGAATTTATCCCGTTTCATCTCATTTTAGCCCTCCTGTCTCAACTGTGGGGTTGAGGGTAGGAGAGACATAATCAACAGCAGTCAGAGCCTCAGGGAAATTCTGTAGCCAGAAAAGAGGGAGGGGTGGGAGGAAGCTGTACCACTGGAGAAACACTTGAGAAGGTGACAGCCACAGGATATAGGACCCCTAAAAGGTGGAAATTTAATTGGAAAATTATGGAATGCCATTTCTCACTCATTTGCTACCACCACACCAGCAAGACTCCAAAATAATAACAGCAGAAAGATCTGCAAAACATAAACTCTCTCTGAGGACTACTTAGAAAAGCTGAAAACCAGTAAAAGAGACAAAAACAGGGACATTAGAGGAATTTAAATCTTCCGGTACTTATAGCTACATCAAACATTAAACATATCCCAATTCCTTCCATATTAACATAAATCATTACTCATATTCTATGTACCTCACTATTACCTCATACATGTCTGGATTTGAACAAAAAATGGCAGGCATGCCAAAAAGCAAGAAAAAAACAGCCTGAAGGAATAAATCAATTATCAGAACCAGACTCCAACATGACACAGATGTTGGAGTTATCAGGCAGAGAATTTAAAATAACTATCATTAGTAGTGTGGTAGGCTCTGATGGAAAAAGTAGAAAACCTGAAAGAACAGATGGGTAATGTAAGAAAAAAGATAAAAACCAGAAACTAATCAAAAGAGAAGGCTATAAGTAAAAAACACTGTAACAGAAGTGAAGAATGCTTTTCATTTGGCTCATCAGTAGACTTGACATGGCCAAGGAAACAGATAGTCTTCTTGACGATGCGTTGATAGAAACTTCCTAGACTGAAATGAAATCCAAAGAGGGAAAAACAATGGGGAAGAAAAGAACACTGAAGAACTAAGGGACAACTGCCAAAGGTATAACATACATATAATTAGAATACCAGAAAAAAAAAAAGCTGAAGAAATATCAAAGCAGTAATCGCCAAGATGTTTTCAAAATTAATGACAGACATCAAATCACAGATTCAGCCATTTTAGAGGACACCTAGCAGGATGAATACCCCCCTGCAAAATAAAAACCACATCTAGGTATAGTATATTTCAATTTCAGAAAACCAAAGACAAAGAGAAAACCTTGAAAGAAGCTAGAGGGGAAGAAACACTATAGAAAACTATAGAAAAACAAAGATAAAAATTAGAGTGGATTTCTCATCATAAATTATGAAAGCAAAAAGAAAATAGAATGAAATATTTAGTTATGAAAGAAAAAACTTGCCAACCTAGAATTCTATAGTGAAATCACCCTTCAATAGGAGAAGGAGAAAAAAAAACTTTTTCAGATAAACAAAAAGGGAATTTATTGCCAGCAGATCTGCGCTTCCAAAAATGTTAAGAGAAGTTCTTCAGCCAAAAGAAAAATTGTACAGGACAGAAATTTGGATCTTCATAAATAATGGATGAGCATTGGAGAAGAAATTAATGAAAATAAAACAAAAATATTGATTTTTGTTATTATTAATCTATCTAAAAGATAACTCTGTTTAAAGTAATAATAGTAACAATGTTTTGTAGAATATGGTTAAGTAAAATAAATGATAGCAAAGTCACAAGTGACAGAAGGGAGGATTTGAGATACTCAAAACAGGAAAAAGCAAAAAAAAAAAAGAAAAGAAACAATAAATGCAACAAATAGAAAAGAGTTATGCAAAGGGCAACTATTAATCTAATTATATCAATTGTCATTTTAAATTTTAATGGTCTAAGTACATCAATTATAAGACAGAGATTATCAGAGTAGATTAAAAACAACAACCACAACAAGACCCAACTGTGTGTTTTAAAAGGAAAACCCCTTTAAATATGAAGAATAAGTTAAAGTAATGGGATGGACAAAGATATCAAAATATATGAGAGAAATCTGATAGAACTGAAAGAAGAAATTCACAGATTCATTATTGCACTGGAAACTTCAGCACCCCTCTCTCATTAAATGACAGATCAAGCAGGCAAAGAATCAATAAGGATATTGATGAGTTGAACAGCAGCATCAATCCTCTTGATCTAATTAACATTAATAGAAAATCCACCCAACAACAGCAGAATACACATTGTTTTTAAGCTCACAGGAAACGTTCACCAATGTAGACCACTTTCTGGGCCATAAAATACATCTTAACACATTTAAAAGAATAGCAATCCTACAAAGTATATTCTCACATCACAGTGGTATTAAACTAGAAATCAATAACATAAATATAGCTACAAAATCCTTTAGAATATTTGGAAATTTAAGAAGATACTTTGAAATAACTCATAATTCAAAAAGAAGTCTCAAAAGAAATTATAAAATGTTTCAAACTAATTAGAATGAAAATCTAACATCAGAATATATGAGATGAGGCAAAAGCAGCACTTAGAAACATAGCATTATATGCATATATTAGAAAAGAAGAAAGATGTAAAATCAACAAAGTTTCCACCTTAGAAAACTAGAGAACGAAGAGCAATTTAAGCCTAAAAGCAAGCAGGGAAAAAAAGAAATAATAAATACTAGAGTACAAATCACTAAAATTAAAAATAAAAAACTAGGAGGAAAAAAGCAACAAAACCAAAATTAGTTTATTGGAAAAGATAAATAAAATCAAGAAACTTCTAGGCTGACTAGCTCAGGAAAAAATGAGAGAAGACACGAGTTACCAATATCAAAACAGGAGTGGAGATGAAGTGCTCATCTGAGCATATAAGTAGTTGAATTTGGCCTTCTTCCTCCCGAATCGTTTCCCCTTAGAGGAGATCAACAAAAGAAACTGAGTAAATGACATTTTCTAACTCCTCTTCTTTTCTTCTTCTTCTTCTTCTTCTTCTTCTTCTTCTTCTTCTTCTTCTTCTTCTTCTTCTTCTTCTTCTTCTTCTTCCTCCTCCTCCTCCTCCTCCTCCTCCTCCTCCTTCTACTACTACTACTACTATTATTATTATTATTATTATTATTATTATTATTATTATTGCTATTATTGTCATGGCACTAGTAGAAAATTGGATGGATGGATGGATAAATAGAGCGTACTGCTATAAACACATAGTTAAGATGCAAACGGACGCTACTGCCTAGGATTTAATGGTCCAGATGTCCCAGCCACCCTCAATTCTTCCAGGCTGCTTTAAGGGATAAGAGAGACATGACCTCTACCAGCCTGGCCCCTTCATTTGCATAACCATGAAAATTGTTTTTCTTGTAATATTGATAGTGTTCATATGCCTGGTTCATCAGGCAAAACATCAAAAGTCAGAAAGGAAATCCACAGCCTTAAGAATGTGCTTCCTCGACCCCACATACCTATACCCCTTCTCCCAATACCCCAGAGGCCAGCTCCTTCCCACCCTGGGACTTCTGGGTAGGAAAAGGGAGACCTGCAGCTCTAAAGGACAGTTGACAGGATGAGTCCGTAGAAGTCTGTCAGTGCACGGTCATGGGCAGCAACTGAGACGTGTCGCTCGCTCTTCTGGTACTTTTTCCAGCTGGAGAGGAGGTGCTGACATTTTGTGCCACGGGGCCCTAGGTTAAGTTAAACACTGAGCAAGGCAAAGAGAGGCATCAGTGTCCATAAGGAAGACACTTTGTTATCGCAAAATATTGGTAGCTGACACTACTTCTCACTCATTCAGCATCTGATGGCCAGCCACTTTCTAAGCCCCTGAAAACAGAAAAAGGAAAAAACAAAAAAGAAACAAACTGATCCTTTTCCTGGAGACAGAGATGCTGGACCAACTGAGCTGTGATGAGCTCTGTGCATAAAATGATGAGCAGAGTGGACATGGCCCTGTCCTCTAGGAGCTCAGAGTCAATGTGACAGATGAATTTCTGTGGAGACGAAAGTACTGGCTTTTCACAGGGCAAGATTAGGAAATTTCTAATGAGACTTGAAAAGAATTTCTCAGAGAGACTTGTCGTGGGCGAATGGAAATTCGATTGGAAGAATTTGATTTTTAGGGATTCAGGATTCTATACTTACACTTTGGAATTTATCAAATTAAGTGATTTGTTGCCGTGTTTTTTAAAGTGGGCATTCCTGGTGCTTATTTCACTGAATTTGGGGCTAACAGTGAAACAGTCAGCATAGAATCGCCAGAGGGAAAAGCTGACCAGATCTCACTAATTCAGGTAGAAACATATTTGACATCAGAGAAGCTGCCATCTCCCCATGTCCCAGAATCCAGCTTTTATTTTTCCAGTGTGATTCATGAACCTGAATAAGAAGCAGATTATGCTAGAAGATGACGTTCTAGCATCAGCCTGAAAACCCTGGTCTTAATCAAAAAGGCTTTTGTTCGGATATACTTCATCCATCATTCATTTAGCACCTGTGCTGAGTATCTTCTGTACAGCAGGCCTGTGCCGGGCTCGAAATAGAAAGATAAATACGACCTGGCCCCTGGCCCTGTGTGTCTGGCGGATATAAGATTTGTGCATTAGCATGCTGCTGCCATCCAGCGCTCTCTGTGCCCCAGGAAACTTAAAAGCACAGAGAGCCTGGGAGACCTGAGAAAGGCTTATGGAGGAAGTAAAGTCTGACCTGGCCTGTGCAAAGGGATTGACTAGGTAGAGAAGCGAGGGGAAGACTTCCTAGAGGAGGAAAGGGTATGTGAAAAGGCACAGGGGCCTTTCAGTCTTCAAAAAAGCATCCTCTGATTGAGAAACACTGAATTCAGAGTATAGGATTGATAGGGACAGAGAGAAGAAAAGGGACAGGAGCACTACTGGCTGATCATGCCGAGATAGATTGGGGCCAGAAAGCTACAGCTGCCCGAAGAAGGTGACATCCTCTATTATTATGAACTGCAAGACTGAGTAAATTCTGCCTTGTACAACAGAAGCTCAGATTTACATGCAATGAGATGCCCAGCAATGCACTATCGCACACGCACACAAACCCACTTCTAGCCTGTGTCTTGCTTGAATCAAAATGCTTTGCCTTCAAGAGAACTGGACAGGTGGTGGAGAACCAACGTAGTTAAAGCGAATGCTGGCCAGAATGGCCAAATGAGGCAAGTCTCCCCAAAACAGTAGAAGGAATGGCAGCCAGTGCTGTATACTGAAAGCACGTTGTATAAAACTCTCCTCTTGTATCTATTCAGTCCATAATTTGCCCCCTGAAAGATGGCAGAGCCCAAACCAAGGTGCCGTTCATGCCCAGAGTTTCTCTAGGCATCCCCAGACACAGTGTGCCTTGTCACTGGCACCAGCGCCAGATGGCTTAAATGATGAATTAATCCTGAGGAAATAAAAGGCCTTAGGCATTGAGTAGCAAAGCCCCACAGCCTCAGATGTCTGAGTGTTGTGATGTGTGACAAGAAGCCCCTGAGGGGGACACTGTCCCAGATCCATGACAGCTTATTCCCCACCTCCTGGAGCCTCTCTCCCTCACAGACAGCTTGGACAGGTGGCAGCTTCTGGACTCTTAGCCCAAGAGGTGCCATTGATCTCAGCTCTGCAGCCTCCCTGCTTCAGGCACGAACGAGCTGACCTCCACCGACAGCTCAGTGACAAGCCAGGGACATCCATAAAACTCGTTATAAGTGATAGCAGCCTCGAAGGCAGGCAGGCCTGTGATTCCGAGAATTAATCCCACCCACCCCTCCCAGGCTGCTTTGGTGGAGTTAAAGTAGGAATCAACATTCTCACGAACTTCCCACGCCCGCCTGCGATCCTCAGGAATCTAGGGCAGGACAGCTCCCCTCGAGCAGGTCTCCACCGGCGCATGCCTCAGAAAGGCAAGGCCCAAAGTCCGCAGGCCGCTGCTTTTCCTTCTTCTGCCCCTGCAGGAAAGAAAGTGTCACAAGGACAACCACACCGACACTCTGGTCCTCAGCTCCCAGTCAAGGGGCTGAGTCTGGGCTCCAGCCGTGTTGGGTGTTCACGCTGCTGTCATCAGCAGCGGGATGATTAACGATGCGACAGCCCTATGCACAGCAGCAGCCGTTGGCCAGCATCAGCCGGAAATCCACTCCTGCATTTCCCCTTGTCCTGCTGACCTCCGAAGGCCACTCAGTGCTGCTGCGATACACTGACTCTCAGTTCCCGTCCTCTCCTTTCTCTTCAGTCTCCCAAGTACCGAGCTGGTATTTTCCTAATGAATGACAGTAAGATTAATAAAGAAATCATCAGTTTTATCCCTGTTCCTAATCTAAGAACAATTTTAATGATATATGAGATCAGAGCCTAACATTTTATTGAAAAACAAGTTTTAGGTTTTTTCAAAGAAAATAATCACCTACGATCCCAGAACCCTAACAATTATTTTCGTTTCATGTTTCAAGTTCAGTCTCTGTCTGCAAGTAGACGTCGTTTATAATTACAATCAAATATAAATAATGTGCATTTCTCCTGCCCTTTTTATTTATTTTTTACTTATGATCAAATCTGCATAATTGCTATATTGAATAGCTGGCTGAGTATATTTCTCTGGGTGGCTAATGTGTGATTTCTTTAATGATTTACCCAAAGAAAGGAGATCATTTGTTTAGTTTCAGATATTATGCTCTTACAGGTAATGATGTACATGGATTTTGCTGGCTTTGAATTTTTTCAAGGAATAACCCCAGCAGCGGGATCCCTTGGTCTTGATATGGATTGCCCTATGGAATTTTTTTAAAGGATGACACCAATTTGCGGTACCACTCATAGGGCCCATGGCCATTTCCTTATAAACTGAAAGACCTGAGAGAGATGCCAAACTTAATGGAAAAATCGTTTTTGTTGTTTTGATAATCTCCTAGTTAATGTTATCAGTCCTCACTGGGCAGGCCTGGATGAAGGCCAAAGGAGGCAAAAATGAGAAACGAGGAGAGGGGTAGTTTCACAGAAATAGCTCCCATCCCACAGCTCTTCACTTCACTTGTTCCCATTTTTCCAGAGTGAGGAGGCCATAAGAGTGTGAGATGCTGGGAGGTCTGGGCTCAAAACAAGAGCTGCTCCCTCTTTATGAGGGGACAGCTAGAGATGAGCCACACACAGACGAACTCCTCGGGAGCCGCAAATAGCCTGACGGTTGGCTGCTATGATGGAGAGGCATCCAGCAAACACTGGGCCATGGCATTGACCTTGGAAGAATTCTTTAACCCATCTGAAATTCTGAATTCTGGAGTCATTGGCCTCATTTTTCTGCCTTTTCCCTTTTCCCTGCTGTGAGTTACTAGCCACAGGCAAATCTTCTGGCAGATGTTAGGTCAGAGAATGATGTGGAGAGATCTACCCCCTACCTCCCGCTCCCGCCAAGAATGAATGCCTCATGGCCAGACACTGGGTGTGCAGCCCCCAGACCACAGCAGAGGAAAGGGGGTGGTCAGCAGTGGTGGCCACCACGTGTGTTGTATCCATGCACCGGGGTGGATACCTTTTGGTTGGAGGAGGTAGGGTGTTGAGATGTGCGAGGACTCTCGTCTTCTAAAGGCCATATCCTGTTGACTGCTCAGACCAGCAAGGTCATCACTGTACCCAGCATTGCACAGCGTAGACAATTAGAGAAGAGCATATTAGACATGACACTGAGTGCCTTGGCCAAGATCATTCAGCCACAGTGACATGACAGCGTCACTTAGTCCTTGGATCTTTGTGTCTGGCTCATAGTCTGCACTCAGTAGACCCTTACCGATGACTGAGCCCAGGTAGTCTGGTGGGCCCCTGCCTCCCCTTTGCATCCATCAGCTGCTCCAGGATAAAGTCTCGGGTTGGTGTAGCCTTTGCTGTAAAGCAGTTTAGACACGTTACCTAAAGATAATGAGTTCACCCAAAAGCCATGTCATTGCCTTCCATGTTTTGGGAAAGTCATACCGTACACATGTCTGTCTGCTTGGGGGTGATCAAAGAGAGAGCGACCCTTAAAGCCACTGACTGGGGGATTGTTGACCACTTTTCATGGTCTCCCCAGAAGGGAGACGCTGAGGGAGAGAGAGTGGCATGGCTTCAGGGTCGTGTGACCCTGGACAACTCATTTAACTTCTGCTCCTCCGGACACTCTGTAAGCCCTACTCCTCGTGCAACCCGCAGCCACGTGCAACTGCAGAGCGATGTGTGCATTTCTGCTAATGCGGTGTTCTCTCCGATCTCTTGTAGGAGGTGCTTGAACTTGCTTTTTCCATCCTGTATGACTCAAACTGCCAACTGAACTTTATCGCTCCTGACAAGCATGAGGTAAGGGTCTCGGCGAGGTTAATTTATGAGAGCACGTCCCATTTTCTCTAGAAAAACAAGGAGAAAAATACTGAAAAGAAAGCAATTTTATTTTGAAAAAATTAGAAGCCTGCCTGAGAAAAATTGCAAATGAAGGACCACCCTGTTGACTTAGGATACAATGGGTACCTCTTGAAAACAGCCAGTTTATAACACACTCAATTAATAGTTTGTGGTAAATAAAATGAATGTACAAATGCTTCATATTCATCAGGGCATAACTGTAAACCCAGAGAATAAAGCAGCCTTGGGTACAGCTTTGGTTTTCACTGAATATTTAGTTTTGGGTCAGGATTTTTCCAAGATTAACTGGTCTCTATTCTTTAAAACTCTTCATAAAGTAGATTTTCTACCATGTTTCTTTAAATTGTTTTGAGACGTTCAGGGCTCTGTCTGCTGTTGGATTTTATTTTTGAGATGCTTTATTCCTCTTTGACATCTTGTTATATGTATAATTTGTTTCTCTTCTTGAAGCACGCTGTCAGCTATATTTAAAATATTTAGCATAAATCTTGGAAAATGCATTTATAAGATAAAGTAGCTGCTATGGTCGATTTAACTTTCTCTCTTGTAAACTAGAATTCGACATCATGCTTGAAACTCTTATTTTAGATGATACCATTCAAATTTTTGTTACGTGTGGTTGCATAAATAGCCTTTAAAAAGGAAGGGAACATTTTAATAGAGTCTGACTTTTGTTCCCCATTTCCCCAAGGAGCCTTAGCTCATTTAGAAGTTATTCAGTATCTGGTGTTCACTGGTTTGAAGCTTTTGAATAAAATTGTACATCCCAAAGAGAGAGGAAAGATTAGATGCAAATCCCACATTTAGAATGGTGCCTAAATATAATTCAGTGTTACTTGACATTTAGTTTGCCGAAGGATATGACTTTGTCTTTATCTTCCTGAAAATAGATTCTGTGTCCTACTGTTTCTCTTTTTAAATAAAATTATGGCTGCACACAGGTCACCATATTCAAGATGTACAGAGCTGTGTAGAAAACTACCTAAAATAGCAGAGCCGTGGATGTTATTTAAATCCATGCGAGACCATTTTCCCCAGAGTACATTAATTCCAGATAATGATAAACGTTCTGGGGCCGCCAAATCTGTATTAACATCTGATGCAGCGAGGAGAGAGAGGCTGCACGCTTGTGAACTTGTTTAATCTATTCAGTCCACTTTCCCATCTATTACCTCATCGTGTTGGCATCATCGCTCTGTAAAAATACAGAGTTTTATTGCAGATATCCTCATTTATCAAATAAGGAGAGAGAGGCTTCCCAAAATCGAATTCCTCAACAATAGTAAAGATAATAGTAATTATAAGTGTTCAGTGCTTTGGGTACTTCATCTCTCTTAATTCTCAGATAACTCCAAAAGAAACGAATTGATATGATCCCCATTTTATTAAGCAGGGAAATGAGGCACAGAAAAGACAAGTGGAAGACACTTTTCTAAGGTCCAACAAGTAGCACGTGACAGAGCAGGGGTTTGAACCCTAGAGGTCTTGCTGCAGAAGCCCCTTCCCTTTGGCTCCTGCACAGTGAGGCTGGGAAGAGACCTGAACTCACAACTTCCTGACCGAGCTCTTCACCCAGCCTCAGCGATTATCTCCTCGTGGCCGATCTGGTTTCATCTCCACCCCACCTGCACTCAGCTGCCACACCCCAGATTGTTTTCAAAGCGAATCCAGCTATCATATTATTTTATTTGTAAATATTCCTCTGTGCATCTCTAAATAACATGTTCATTTTGAAACATAACTCCAATGCCATGAACACAGCCAATTTTATAAAATTTTAATACCACCGTGTACAGTTTTCAGATTTCTCCAATGTCTTATTTCTTTATATATGTATATATATATTCTGTTCATATAAGAATCCAAGATCTACACATAGCAATTGGTTATAAAGTTTCTTAAGTTTCCTTGAATCAATAAGTTCTCTCTTTCTCTTTCTCTCTCTTCCCCCCACTTTTCTTTCTCCTTTCCTCTCTCTTTCTCTCTCTCTCTCTCCCTTTCTTTCTTTCCCCACACCCCACACCCCCATTTCTTGTGACCATGTACATGTGCTTTTTTTTTCCTTGCAATTTTTATCCATTGAAAACACCAGGTCATCTGTCCGATAATATTGCCAATGGTCTAGATTTTTCTTATTATAAGTCTGTGTTTTAGTTTACTGTGGCTGCTGTAACAAATTACCACAAACTTAATGGCTTAAAACTGTAAGTTCATTATGTTACAATTCTGGAGGTCAGGAGTCTGATTCAGGTCTTTCTTGGCTAAAATCAAGGTGTCAGCAGAGCTGAATTCCTTTCCAGAGGCTCCAGGGGAAAATCCAAGTCCTCGGCCTTTACAGCCTTGGAGGCCTGCCTGCATTCCTTGGCTCGTGGCCTCCATCCACATACAGCAGTGTTGAGCTGAGTCCTCACATCACATCATTCCAACCTCCTCTTCCATAGTCAAACCTCCCTCTGCCTCTCTCCTCATTGTCTCTTTCACCCCTATTCTGTTTCCCTCTGCCACTTTTAAGGACCATTGTGACTACACTGGGCCCATGTGAACAATCCCACATATCCCCCCTAATTTAAGGTGAGCTGACTAGCAACCTTTATTCCCTTTGCCATGTAACCTAACATGTTCACAGGTTCTAAGACGTGGTTATCTTTGAAAGGAGGGTATTATTCTGGCTACTACAACCTTCGCTGTAATTTTACGTGTTTATCTCTCTTCTGTACTTCCTAGTAAGTGGTAGGTAGAGGGTTAACCAAACTCAGGCTCTACTTCAGAATGTAAGCAGCACTTGTGTTCTTCCATGGAGTACGGTTGCCTCTATTTGGGGGATGTCAACAGCCATTAATGATTATTATTGCCTAGATCCTTGCGTACTTGAGAGGCTGCAAAATGTTGCTATCCCAATTCTGTGATCTCTTCTTCATTTATAAGTGGGATAGTTATATAAGGAGAAACTGGCCTCATCGACTATTTGGTTACTGTTAGGTGACACATTTTATAAACGAGAGGCAGGATAAAAACTTGATTCCTTTATCCTTTTAAATAATGAGCATCTTCCCAAGGAGATCAACAAGGTACTTTGGATATTTGAGCATTATTATGAAGTTATGGATATAAACAGATTTTTAAATTTAAACATTCAAACATAGGTTGCAGTTGTCATTACCAGTTCTCAAATTATCTAGAGAGAATAGGAACACTTTTTGCTTGGCTCCTGAGTCCTATCGACATGACTGGATATCTGATAATTTTGAGTCATTCTCGTGTGACGCAATATTCCAGGCTCATCTTGTGTGTTTCCTGCCTTTTCTTTATGGAGCCTTGGTTCTTTTTAGTAGGAAATGTTATTTAGCAACCAGGATCTGGGTATGAAATGTGCTTATTACTACCCAGTAGGTCATTATTTTTAGGGCTTTTATGGACAGAACTAGGAGTTATGATTCTTTAAAAAGAGAAAATACAACATAAGTTCACACTAATACCTCAACCCAGATTCAGGACGACAGTTTGTATTTATTGGTCGATGTACTTTATTAATAAAATGTTCTGTGCCTGCTGCTTCTCAAAAGAAGGTACTGCAGAAGTGTTCCTGTGGGTTAAATTAATCTGTACTAGGAAGCTAGCCAGGACTGGGAAGGCTGTGTGCAAAGAGCAGTAATCCCAGTACTTGGGGATTTGCAATGAAACAGAGCCAGACCTGGAAAGGGCCTTGGGGAGCATAGAGTTTGGTGTAGCCATGTCCAAAAGTGCATTATAATTAGCTGGAAATCTTTTTAAATAAAGTTTTCTCACCCAAGATCTATAAGATCAGAATCTCCAGGGTAGGACCCAGTTGTTTGTTTTCATTAAGGTTATTTATAAGGAAATGAATGTTTAGATGTGTTCAAAATCTACCTAAGGTATTCATGAGGACGCTGATACTTCCAGAAACCCCTTAGCACTTGACCTGCATTTATATGGGTTAAACACTGGCTGATATTACATAACCAAGACAGAACCAAAGCTCTACAGTTTGGGGCAGCACCACTCAGACATGGGCTTCGTGATACAACCATAGAGCACCTCCTCAGCTTGAAAAGTGGCGCCACCAGTATTCATCATGGTAGATTTCCATCGTATTATTGTGACACATCACTATGACTAAGAGTTGTATAGTGCTTGCTGTCTTGTAGTACTTTTATGTGGAGATCTGCTATATATTCTGGAACACAGCCTAGGTAATCACAGCCCAAGGGATAGGCTAAGGGATTGGGTCTGGAATTGCAACGTGACCTAGTAAGGGCAGGAAGGGTGGAGAATCTAGGGCACATGCTAGAAGGAAGAATGGATCAACGAGAGGAGCACAGCAGTTGCTAACATAGAGGTCCTGTAGAGGACCAGAGATTCCAACGCATGAGCAAAGCACAAAATGCGGGCAGTTGTCTGAGATGTTGGCCACAGAGGCCAGTTCTTTCACCAGGTGTCACAGCTCTAAAACCAGGTCATGGCAGGACTCCAGCCTCTGGGAGGGAAGCTGACAATAACAAGGCAAGTCCTCAGGTAAACTCGGCCAAGTTCCTTTCCTTGAGGATTTCATAATCTACTGGAGGGGCAAAGGGCATGTTTAATTTTATGAGAGAAGAAGAACCAAATCCTTAGTTGGGTGTTCTGGAGGGCTTTCCAAAACAAGTGATGTCCCCAGGGACCATGACCCAAAGATCATGGAAAGAAACCCTGGGAACTGGAGATCCAGGCAGAAGAGGCTCCCCAACAGGCGGCCAAACCACCTCCATTAAGATCACCCAACAATTTTAGCCACTTTGACCACCAGATGTTGGACAACAGAAGGTTATTTCCCATCCCTTTTGCTGAGATATACAAAGGGGGACCACCACTGGCTCCAGGATGTGACGGGGCTGTCATCGTGAGTTCTAGGAACGAGATAGAACAGGCAGAAGAAAATAGCTACTCATCTAGCAGCCACGCCTGGAGTCGGGGAAGAAACAAGCATGACCTGATGTTGAGTTCAAGAGTGTTGGGAAATATTCCACCAACACCTTAAGATCATAGACCCACGGTGGGAAGTTGGAGCTATGACGGTGCACGGTCATGGGGACTCAGGTCCTGCTCATACGCAGGGAGGCATTCCTTGCATGGCAGAGCATGGACCGCAGAGGTCCAAGTCCCACCCTCCCCACGTACTACCAGGTGATGGAGCTTCTCTGTACCTGTTCCCTTGCCATAAAACAGAGGCGATAACAGAAGTGTCAACTTTACCGAGATGCTGTGAACATGATTGTGACAATGTAGGCAGAGCACGAAGCTCCCAGCCTAGCATCCACTGGGTAACCAGTACCTGTTGCTCCTGTTAATATACTCGTATAGTTGCCACCCATAGTGATCCCTGTCGCCTCCTCTCCCACCAGTACTGTATCTGGACAGACGGGCTGAATGCGCTGCTGGGGAAGGACATGATGAGCGACCTGACGCGGAACGACCTGGACACCCTGCTCAGCATGGAAATCAAGCTGCGCCTCCTGGACCTGGAAAACATTCAGATCCCCGACGCGCCCCCGCCCATCCCCAAAGAGCCCAGCAACTACGACTTCGTCTACGACTGCAACTGAAGCGGCCGGCCCAGACGCGCCCCCCACACTGGAGAGCCGAGCCCACGGGAGAGAGAGTGGAAACACGCGCCCCGGGAGCCCTGGTGGCCACGGAAGCCGTGGCCAGCGCCTCCTCTGGCCTCGCCTCTAGCCCAGCATTTGTCCGCCCCTGCCCGGCACCTGGCTCGCCACCTCCATCCTGTTTAGATGCCATTGCTTTAGGTCACTCCCCATGGCTGCAGTCCACTGGTAGGAGGAGACCATCCCCACCACCAGTCAGAGGGCCGAAGGGCCCTCGATCCTAGCCCCCAGCAGGCACATCCTGCCCTCCTGGAGTGTGAAAGTCAGCAGCACTGATACCCCCGACCCGCCCGCCAGACCGAGGGGACACCTCAAGGCTCGTGTCTGGAAGAAACAGCCTGGCTGCTGGATCAGACCAAACAGCATCCCCTCATTCCCCTTCTCCCTAGAGTCGGCCCACACCACCAGTCTGTGCAAATTGAAATCTGCTTTCAGACCCTCTCCCTCCTCTGCCACAGCCTTTGCCTCACCCTGTTCCTTTCTGGTCCCTACAGCAGCCTCATCCTTGCTCTCGCCAGCGTTGGGCCTCCCAGACACAGCCACAGGTCCCATGCCCACTTTACCTCTGCACTGTGACTGCCACCGACCTTCTTCCCTCAGCAGCTAGTCTAGGGTTTCCTCCCCGGCCCCAGCCCCGATCTGCCTCCTTCACTTCCACGTGCCCTCCCAGCCCCTTCGCTGAAAGCACAAGTGGTGAAATCAGTCGTCATGCTCCATCCCTAACACACGAAACCTAAATGCCTCTCCGACAGGCAGTCACTGTCTGAGGGGCTAGTGTCCTTCTCCCAGGGGTGGGGGTTCTGCTGCATTACAGGCTCCACAGGATGGGGTAGGTGTCAAGTTTACATCAATGTAATTATTACAGATATCGAAAATCTGCAAGGGTTTGGGGTTGTTGTTGTTCTCTCTCTTTTCTTTTTTCTTTCTTTCTTTTTTTTTTTTTTTTGGCTTTGTTTTTGTACAAAAGAGTCTAACATTTTTGCCAAACAGATATATATTTAATGAAAAGAAGAGATACATAAATGTGTACTTTTCAGGTTTTTCTTTTTAATTATTTTAAGCCTAAACATCTTCCTGAAAATAACATTCCCTTAAACATGCTGTGGAATAAAGTTAATTGTGATGAGTCGGGGCGTTGGTGTTTTGATGTGACAATTTAAGCTCCTGCTATTCAGATGCTGGCAACATCTGTGAGCTCGTCTGAAATGCAGCATCTTTGTCTCCACCCCAGACCCATGGGACTGGGTGATTCATGGATGTATTAACTTGAAGAAGCACTGGCCGAGGGGAATCTTGACCACTGCTGGGTCACCGTAGGTTCTGAGTGTCGGCAAAGAATGTCACTTCTAAGAAGACCGTCTCAACTCAAGGAGAAAATCAGGCTCACTATGTAAAAAGACGATCTGCTCAGTTAACGCTGTTGCCTCCCGATGGTGAAGTCCTCTTTTATGTTTTTCTTCCTCACCATCATATAATTTATAGAACCGCCGAAATTAGACACATCACCCTTGGAGGGAGCTCATTTAGCAGTGAAAAAGAATGTAAACCCATACACTGGAAATAAATTAAGGCAGCACTGAATAAATCCAACTGTGAACTAATAAAATATGGGTCAGAGCCCAGCAAAGGATGTCTCTGAGGCTAGTTTCACCGGAGGCATATCTGGGTCATAAACTCAGAAGACTGGAAGAGATGTCAGTGCCTTCAGGTCACTGCTCTTTAATGTCACCAAGATTGCAATTACAGATGGACCGGGTTGAGACTGCATGGTCCAGGGCTCTCTGTAAATTGCAGGAGTGAAAACATCCTTTATAATTCATAGTAATTCACAGAGGTTATGCTTCCCATCAGAGCTCGCACCTGAGCATCAAATGGATGCTTCCGACAACATTAAACCTTGATGGTAATGACACATACGTCCTTCGTGTCAGGAGCATTTATTGATCTATCTTGTGTCATGATAAAATGATAAATGTTAAGTAAAAGAAAGCAGATGGAGTCATACCGTTTTGCACTTAGGAGTTATTAGGATGACTCCGTCCATGAAAAAGGGAATTCTTTGGGCCAAGATAGCAGAGGTCCCGGAACTCTGGGTTTAAGAGATGGATCCGTCCTACAACCCTTGCTGGGAAGAACCAGCGCCCCTCTCTTCGGGCACTCCTGCTTTGAACAGGAACCCATCCTTCCAGGACTAAAATGGAAGCATTCTCCTATCTTTCCTCAGATCCTCCTCCTGGGGGTTGCTGTGAGAGCCTGAGAGTGTGACATCATTATTCAGCGGTGGCTTTCTGGCACAGGGCTGCTGTCCACATCTGGCCACCTCGTCTTCTCTCCCTGGGCTGCCCAAGGCTTCATTCCCAGGCAGCAAAGCTTCCACCTCCACCTCAGCTCCCATTGTACAGGTTTCCCAGTTGGACAAGTCAGCCAGACCCAAGGGGGCAGTGAGGGAAGAACCCCGATGTCACCATCAGGTCTAAGCCACTATCTCCGATTCGGCTTTACCAGAAGTAAAACTGATCATCAAAATTTGGAATCTGCTGCTATTTTAATTCCTGTTATTGTTATCAGAACCTATGGAGGGAAGGGTGTTTAACTGGCCCTCTCGAACTCGAAGGTGACTATTTTCAAGGGTAGGAAAACCTAATGGCCATTGCAGAAGACAAAGTTCAAGGCTGAAAGTTTCTCAAGTCTACTTGCAAATCCGTTCTAATTGATCTTTTATCATCAGCCAAACATGTCCTACCTATCTGCTCTTATAATGAGCTGAACAGTTGTTAGAAGACATATGTGCCTTTCATCCATTTTAAGTTACGAAATATTTTACAATTAACATAAACCTTTAACTTCAAAAAAATAAAACATTCATACGATCATCAAAAATGTGCTTAGAGCCAGATACTAGGAATGTGCCAAGAATGAAATCTGTAAATTTAAAATTTGTAAAACTAAGAACAAAATTTGTAAAATCAGGAAAGTGATAATCAAGTAATTTAGTCAAATCTAAAACCAAATCATTGCAGCACAGTGTGAGAAATGGTACCGTATAAATATGTACAAGGGAGAATAGTAGAAGGGAGGTTGTGTTCAACACTTGAAAAGGGTAAAAGAGAGGAGTAGAAACTTGAATTAGGTCTTGAAAAAGAAGATGTCTACCATGCAAGAGAGAACCTTTCCAGGTAGAGAAAAGCGTACAAACAGCGTGAAACCCTGTGACTATTCAAGAACCTCTGAGTCATTCAATCTGGCCGGTGCCCACTGAGTAAGGAGTCTCAGATCAGTTGTCACTTGCCCTGAGAAGCATTCCCTGGACATCAAAATCAAGGTTAGGGGCTCCCAGCCTGGCTCCCCACAGCCACCTCTACTTCCCTGTGGCAACTGTGTGAGCCCCTCACTGTCCTCCTCAGTGGCCATGAGTTTCACGAGAGGAGGAAGCAGGCCCACAATTGGCACAGTGGCAGGGTCTTGCTGGTATTCCACTGATGCGCTCTGCGTGAACTAACAAAGGGCATTTCTGGGAGAAGTAACAGCACGAGGCACTGGAGAGAGGAAAG
Source organism: Cynopterus sphinx (assembly GCA_030015415.1). Taxonomy (NCBI): domain Eukaryota; kingdom Metazoa; phylum Chordata; class Mammalia; order Chiroptera; family Pteropodidae; genus Cynopterus; species Cynopterus sphinx. Next base: position 4,515,121 of record CM057391.1, read on the forward strand.
GTGTCATGGTGTGAACAGAGATGAGTATAGAAGAGAGAAAAGTGGGAGATGCACTTGGAAAAGAGGGTGAAGAACCTGGCATGTCATGCTAAGAACCTGGAAGTGTATTCATTATGTGACTGGGAACTGGTGACATACACATGCAGGTGAATGGCATGACCAGGTTTGCGTTTTACTGGCACAAACATAAAAGACAAGTTGAGGAAGCGTGGATTTGGAGGCAGGGAGACCAGGCTAAACCTGTGTCAAAGATACTTCACTTTCAAGAAGGTTGAACCTATCAATCAATTGACCAAATTTCTAAGATCAAATTGAGTCCAACAGAGCTTATATACGGGTGCTGTTAAATTGGTGAATAATTATTGCAAAGAATAGAAAAATAAAAGAAAAAAAATGTAGTTTTGAAGCCTAATGTAGAAATACAAAAATAAATATAAGACCAAATCTTTCTCAAATGCTTGAAAAACAAAATCTGGACAAATGCTGGTTACACAATATATACCTACAACAGAAGGACACAGAATATGAAAATAGAGACGGGCAGGATCACCAGCAAACACGAAGTCACAGTGGCGTGCATGGGGAGAGGGTTCACGGGGAAGAAGAAAGTATCAGGCAAGTTAAATTAAAGATAAAAGTTATGAAAAGGAAAGTTATTTTATAATACTGTTTCACACTGCTACCATTCGCCACATTGACGTGACCGACAAAAATAGCTACATGCCAAAGAAAATTGCCCTAAAATACCTAAACTGAAACTATTTTATATACCAAAAGACTGATGAACAACGTACCTAAGGTAGAGATTTAAATAATGGCATTAGGCTTTAAATGTGATCAACTGGAATCGATAGATATTTCAATATATGTAATCCACAATAAATATACATTATTTACATAACTGTGGAATGTGCTCAAAATTAATTGTATTGTCCACAGAGAAAATCATTACACCGTGAAATAGAAAGTAAGTGTAAAGGATTTCTGGTTCCATGATATACCCAAAACATCCTCTCCCCCCAAATTTTTTAAAGACAACAAAAATTTTAAATACAATAAGAAATGATTTTAGATGGTTTTACTCGAGCTCATATCAACACCTGGGTGAGGATAGAGACCAGGCCTCGTGTTCATGCTACATGAGGAGGGAAACTGAGGTTTTTTCCATAAAAGCCAGGCTCCTGAAATGACTCAACTGCAGGTAAGAGGGAGTAAAATCCATCCTTTGTTACAGAATGCTAACATGAAATATGTCTTATTGGGCTGTGGGTGAAAGAAGAAATGGAAAACGTTAGGCCTGCACTCACGCGGTGTCAGGATTCGCGTTGACACTGCTCCCACGTGCCCTAGACGTTTGGAGACAAACATCAAACATGGCCTGGGCTGGACCGAGATGAGCTCCTGGCAGAAGTAAACCCCTGCGTCACATTCCACCTCTGCTGCTTGCTGGCTGCGTGACTTAGGTGAGTTATCTCCTACCTTGTCAAACCTTGTGTAGCCCTTGTCTAGCAACTTTTGAAAAATTATGTTGTCACGTTTGTAAGTTTAAGCAAAGAAGAGTGTCTATCACATAGTAAATAATCAATAAATAGGAAATAGGAAATTCTCATAGCTCAACCTTTCTGATACCAAAAATCAAAACGTGTGTCCACCTTGAGGTCCCTTTGAGTTTGAGAATCTGGTCGTATTTTGTCCCTCCTCCCAGGCTACCTGCTGGCCACATCGATCTCATGGTTAATTATAAACTTCATGTTTTTTCCTCATGAATTGCTATCAAGCCTTATTTTCACATTCTAATGCTACCCCCAGCTTCCCATGCGGTCATGCTGGATGTTGAACAACAACAGACCCTGGCAATTACCTGGAAAACCAAGAACAGATGTCCAACCCACAGGAGTAGAACTAAAAGTAGAAACTGAGTCAACAGGCAGGAGTCAGGCAGGACCTGCCTGTGGTGGCAGCAGGTGGGGCACTAAGGGGTAGTCTCTGTGGTGCCAGGAGTGATGGGAAATCTCTGTAATTTGCTTTAATTGGACACAAGAAGCGTGTGGCTCTGGGTGCCACTTACTGACCACCTGGCAGGCATTGTGCTAAATGCTTCCCTGGCATTATGTCACTTTTGTCTCTTGGTGGGGTGGTGGTGTTGCCCATTCCAGAGATGAGTAGTCCAAAGCTTAGAGAATTTAGGTCACTCTCCAAGGTTGCACGGCAAGGAGAGTTGAATCAGAGTCTGAATTGGTCTTTTTCTGGCTTCACAGGTAATAGTGACTCAAAAGGACAGTTGGTGGCAGCTTGTCACCCTCTGATACTCGTGCTGTTCATTTTTATGACCCAAATTTGGGACTTTGCATTTCTCTCTTGGATGGGGAAGCCAGCCAGAGCATTTTTCTAGTGGAATCTCTTATCTCCAAGATAGTAGGCTTCTCTGTAAGCCCTGGGAGCTGTGTGCTGTCCCCCAGCCTGCTTGGATTTCTGCAGTCCCTGTCATGGTCCTGTAGCCCATGCTTCACCTGCTCAGCCTCACACCTGAGCGAGTCTCTACAGCTGCTTCAGTTGCCTTAAATTTTTCAGGGACCTATAATGCCTGCTCATAGACTGTAAGAGAACTCTGTTCTCAAAACCCCACACAAGCCTGATTTATTTATCCTGGAGTCTATCATCTCTTCTCTTCCTGGCCCATGCCTCTCTGCTCTCTTTTCTTAGTTGATTTCTTTAGCTAATTCCTCATTTTCTTTGGAGGTCATTGTGGTCCTCGAAAGTTGCCTGGGTAGCTCTTTAAGAAGGTTGGCTTCCAAAATACAAGCCCAGAACTTGTAAAGAGGTGTTCCAAGTACAGAAGACAGCGAGCCAAGCATTAGCCTTTTCAGTGGCTGCCATTGGGCCACGCCCTTGTGACAAAGAGCAGCCATGATTTTTCCTATAAATGCCTTCCCAAGACTTCCCCTCTTGGAGACTAGTAGCTCTTGAGAAGTGAAGCTGTTCCTTCTTAAGACAGGATTCTGCATTTTTCTGTTTGCATTTGGAAAAGAGCGAATGCAAAGCAGAAGGAGTAGGAGCCAGGCCGTCCCAGTGGAACTGGCTGCGGGACAGGGTGGCTGCACTGGTGCATTTGCCAGCGACGTGTGGCTCTCCATGAGCAATCGCCCGAGGCCGACTACCTCTGAGAAGAGCAAGGCCCTGTCACATCATTCCTCCTGCTCCACCTTGGGGCTATCCGTTTCCTGCAGCTCCTGTGTGCGAAGTGAGGAGAAATATGGTCATACGTGCAATTTCATTCGGCCCAACTCATTTCAACATCTGTAAAGCAACCAGAAATTCATCCATCACCGAATCAAGTCATTATCGAGGCAGCTGTTACCCAGACATGTCTCTCGGTTGGAGCCATCGGAGAGCAATTTATTTCTTAGCAACAGCTTGCCGATATCTTGCCTGCGATATACGGAGGAAGAGAAATCTTCTGAGTATAAGGTTCGGGCAGACTTGCCGAAAATGGCTCTTTAAATCCATTTTAAAATGATGTGTATGTTTTCAATTTATAAAACACTCATAGAAAATTTGGAAAATTCAGAAGCATCTACACAGGAATGATTTCTAATTCAGATAACCATCGCTAATATTTTAATATCTTCTCCTCCCAAGCATTTCCCCACATATAGATAGATAGATATGGATATGGATATGGATATATATATGTGGAGATATATATATATACATACATATATACATACGCATATATACACTGAGAGAGAGAGAGAGGTGGGTAGATGGATGGATAAATAGATTTGATGATAGATGATAAATAGATAGACAAATGGACAGACATAGATGATAGATATAGATAGATGATAAATAGATAATAGATAAATGATAGATGATAGATGATGGATAGATGATTAATAGAGAGATGACAGATAAATGTACAGACATTATATCATTGAGAATACTCTGTATATTATATTATACTCTGTATATTGTATTTGTATCACCAACTGGATGGACGTAGCCAGGAAAATTAGTCTGTTCACACGAATCTTCCCTCAGTTTAGCCAGGTTGCTGGGGCGTGTCATCCAGTGATTCTACTCATTCTAGTGTTTGGCATCTTAGTCCATGGGGCCATTCTCCATGACTTCAAGAAAAGTCCCCCGGCTGATCTGGGCACTCTCAACCTTACACTCCAGAATATCTCTATAAATATGTTTCTCGGTGTCCATGTTAATAGAGGAGAAAGATAACAAGCAAGTAAATCCCATATTTCCAACGGGGAAAAGTTGAAGGAAATACTTCAAGTCAAAAAGAAATGAGACAATGCAGGATGTTAGAGAAATGTTAACAGCCCAACCGGAAAGCCAAAGAAGAAAGGGGATAGGCCAAGTCAGGCAGAATCCCCCTTACACTCAGTAATTAGATCAGTCTCGCTTCAGTACTGTCCCAACCCTCTTTAAAACCTCCTTTAGGAGAAAGGAAGGTGTATAAGGCACACTCCTGACCTTCGAGGGACTTGCATATGGGAGTATGTGCCCTCCTCTGGGGCCAGGTTTCTCAGTCTGCAGTACTGACATTTAGGGCCAGGTAAGCCTTTGTTGTGGAAGGGGGGAGGGGCCGTCTGTGCTTTGTAACGTGTTTAGCACAATCCCTGGACTCTATTAGATTCCAGTACTACCTGCCCCCCACCCCTTCCACAGCCAGTTGTGACAACCAAAAATGTCTCCAGATATTGCTAAATGTCCCTGGAGAGGCAAAGTTGCCCCCAGCTGAGACTCACTGAACTAGATACAGGGGATGGGGACAGGACGATATTCTTCTGCCTGCTGACACCAAGCAAAAGGATCCTTTCCGCATATCATAACACAGTTCAGCAGCAATGTCCCTGAGGACATCAGGGCTAAGAGTACCCATAGCCATTTAGGTTTGAGAAGAAGAAAGGGAATAAAAATAGATGACATATCTTGCTTATTTTAAACTTCTTGACAGTCATTCAAGGAGGGCCTTATTTCCCTCATTTTGCAGGTGAGAAAACTGAGGCCCAGAGAGGATAAGGAAGTTCCCAGGATCACAGAACAAGTAAACAGAGGGCTCCCTGCCCTACAATGTTGCAACCAGCCAAAAATAATAATAATAAGAGTTCCTAGGGTTTGGAGGAAGGACATCTTATAAATTCTAAATTTATGAATTCTAAATTAGAAAACTTGAAGCGTGAGGAGATGCAAGCTTTAAGGACACCCAAAACAGTGACTCTGCAGAGATTCGACCCTTCTAAATCCTCTGGTTTGTTTAGAATTACTTTGTCGGCATAATTGTCGCAGAGTATTTTGTCTCCTGATTGAGCCCCGCAATTAAGTAAGCATCCCTTGATGAAGGCTGGGAAGGCTAATTTTAACTCTGATTACCATCAGCATGAGTCCACTTGAAGCTCTTTCGAACAAGCAGCAGCGATTTCCCCAGGGATGTCAGCATCAGAGTTTGTTGCCAGAAGTCTCTGCAGCCACGTCTTCCTCTCTCACTCCTGAGGGCCCCTCCAAACATGATCAGATCACAGTGCTTTAGGCTCAAAGAGCTTCCACGTGGGGACAGTCTAGTGCTCCCCTTGGGAGCCCGGAAACGCCACGGTGTCTGAGTGTTGGCCTGAATAGGATTGCAGTGGAAGATTGAGCGTCTGATCAGGTTAATGAGAGAAAGGTTCTGGCCGTGCCTGGGCTCCCTTGTCAAGAATCCTCTTGTGTTCACAGCAGTCACATGTGACTTTGTAGCTTCAGCCCCATTTTCGAGGGATTGACACAAATTATTAAACCGTCTCTTGACTCAAAGCCCTCCACCGCCCCCAGATCTTCCAGTCTTCCTCCGAATCAAACATAATGTTAAACGAGGCGGGAATCCGAAGACCATTTCTCTAGACCCTCTTCAACCATTGGGGAAACTGACATTCTACCTCTGCTGTTTAAGACGACACCACGCCAAGAAAAGTATGCCAAGTGGGGTGGCACCAGACAGGCCGGTGCTGTGGAGTTAATTCCAAACATGCACATCTGCCTGGGGCCAGTGCTAGCCACCCTTTTCCTGACTCTCAGGTGTCCCAGGTCTTCTCCATCCTCTCCCCTTGAGATGGTAAACCTGTCTGCCAACTCCAGTCTTCCTTCGCGAACTCCCAGCACCAAAACAAGGCACGTCAAGCCCTCGTGTGTGGGCTTTTGCATCTCTCCTCAGACTCATCCCCCGTCCAGTGAGGGCTTGAAGAATGCAGAGGTGACCAAGATGAAAGAGAGGCTTGGGAGGTAGAAGAGTTGGCACGTGGTGGCACGAACACAAGGGGGCAGCCCAGAGGGATGTGAGGTGGCTTGCTTCGTTTCCTGGGGCCATGGAATACACATTAGACAGCAGACCGAACTTGGATTGGGCAGCATGGGGAGGGAAGGACGTATCTGGGGGAAGATGGGTGGTTCAATATAGGTCATGGGCATTTGGGCACCAAAGGACATGCTAGGAATTGTGCCATGAGAGGAGACAGGCCCTCTCTGCCATGACCGCTATTGCCCTCTCTTTCTCCCTAATTGCTTGAACAGGTGGACCGCTGCTCCGTTGTCTATATAAATTATATTTATATATTTGGCTGTGGGGGAAATGGAGGGAGAGGGAGGCAGCTCTCTGGTTCTTCCTTGCGTTTGCAGAGCAACCAGAACCTTGGCATTGGCTGAGGGACCTGCCTGCAAGTCCTGGAACGGGGGTGGGCGCAGCTTTGTGCTCCAGGCTCAGTCGTGCGCTGCTGCGGGTCCCCCGCTGGGGGCCTGAGAAAGTCTGAAGCAGCAACTTTCTTGGTTGTTTAAGCTTTTCAGTATTGATATTATTATTATATCTTAACTTTAAAATGCCTTTTGATTATGTCCTTTTAGTGTACTTTATCCTCCTTTCTACAGTCTGATCTTAACTGCGTTCCCATTCAAACTTTAACCGTCCGAGTTTTAGAGTCGGAGTTTTCTTTTTTCATGTTTTTATTTTTAACATTCCACCTTACATTACCTACATTGGGATTTGTTTTGATTCTCATTTTAGCTTCTGAGCTGCAGGTTTTATTTTCAACCATTTAAATTATTGTCTCTAAACCTTTCCTTAGTAACTATTTGAATTTTTGCTTTAATCTCTTTACTGATTCATTTTTAAAATCATCTCTTTTATTGCTTTTCAAAAGCTCTACCCTTAAATTTTAGCCTGTCTCGCCCAATCATTTTTTACTAGGTTTTCTCATTTTAATTTCTTTTTAAATTAATTTTAAGTTTATTCTTGTTTTATATGCATTATTTTTTTGTTGCCTTTTACGTAACGATTCTGAAAATAATTTTCCTACTTTTCACTTGGATGTCATTTCTCTTCTAGCTGTACAGACCCCTTCTTTCTGTCTGGCACCAATAAATTTTTCCATATAGATTTTTAGAAATAAATTCAAAAACAATTCTAAAATTAAGTGGACACACACATACATGACATACTTACTTTTCTTACCTTATTATATGAAACTCCTTCCCAGACAATGATGCTGCCTCTGCAGATGGCACATCCAGAGAGGTGTAATGATGGTGCATCACTTCACCACCTGCTCACTATGGCAGAGGAAGCACAGGGAGTGACCATCAGGAGTCATAGACGATAGGGGGCCATCTCGGAGACTGGTCTGCACATCACCTGTGTCAAAATCATCCGCGTTGTTTGGAAAACCATTTGGTCTCTGTCTTCATTTTTAACAAGCTTCCCAGATGGTCATCTCATTTACATTACATCAATTGTAATAAGAACAATCACTTTATTGTATTAAAATCTGCCTATCTGTATTTCTATAGAGACATGTACCAAACACTGAAGTTATGATGATGAATTGTTGCTTCTGGGGAGGGAGATAGATTGGCAGGGCAAATATCACTTTTTAACATTTATAACAATAGTTTTCATTAAGTGATGTTTTAGTGTTATAACACCATTTCGGATATTGTCTAATGCTTTCTGAATCTCTTTTGACTTTAAGATAAAAAGTAGCACAAGTTGCAAGAACGTAGCCTCTAAACACTGATACTGTCTCCTGCACCAGACAGAAGTTAGAATCCAAAGAGTACCACCACGGGAAGTTTGCCCGCTCTGATCCCGCCTTGCTCCTCTACAAAGAGTTAGAAGCCAGTCAAGGAAGGATACGGCTTCCCAGTTTCTCTTCCTCTTCACCTAGCTTCTACATGTCCACAGGACAGAGATCACACATTTTGGCAGAGAATGCACCGGTGCGAGCCAATGAGGACATTCTTGTTTTAACGCTCCAACTGCTTTTGTTGTCCTATTTCCAAGCATTTATGTACACAGACCCATGCTACTTATAGAGATATTTTCAGAACAAAGCTCCCCAACTGATTTTAATTGGTCAAGGGCAAAAGCTTATTGGTGATCTCTCCTGGAATATCAGCCCAGGTCAGGTCTCGACCTCTGGGGGTAAATATAGCAAGAAGACTAGAAAGGAAAGGAGAAGAGGGAGAAAACAGGAAATCCACTGCCATGCATTTGGTGGATCACGTGGCTTAGTGCCCTGGGCACACCGGGCTTGGCTTATGGTATCCTAATATCAACATTTCTCTATCCCCAGGAAGTAGGTGGAGGCTGTGTGGGATGGGCAGGTGGACTCCCTCAGATTCTGTGCCTAGAGTCAATGTTGTGTGTTGGATATAGCCCTGCTTCCATCTCTCTTTGCTCTTTCCTTAGTAGTAAGTATCTCTGTCTCTTTCAGATAGATGTCTTCAAATAGGAAAACTGGGCCAAAGAGTATGAACTATTTTGAGAACTGGATTCATTGCCATTTGTTAGGTAAGTGTTGGCTTTTCTCCACCAGATGGCCTATTATAGATGAATGTTCTGTCAGAGACGTGTTTATGGGCCCATGAATAACCAACTATTAGAAATTGAAAAAATTATTAATACACTTAAATGTATATAACATTCTACTTCTCTTGATCTACCAGTTTGCTTTTAAATATTTAAAACTGTCCGGTGGGCCACAAAAGTTTGAATGATAATGGCACGCTCTACATAAAACAGAAGCTTAGGATTCCTTACTTGGGTATTCAAGCCAATATGGAATCTATAGTTCAAATAATCCAGGCGGATTATATCAGCTAATCAATAAAGAATTCATACATCTTGGTGGTTGTGGAAATGCAGGCTCATGCATAAAATATGCTGACACTATAGTATTTTTTTAATTGAGATATAATTCACATAAGATTCATCCTTTTAAAGAGTAGAATTCAATGGATTTTAGAATATTTCTAAAGTTTTTCAATATCACTAATTAATTCCAGAATATTTTTGGCACTCCAAAATGAAATTCCATACATCTTCGCAGTCATCCTCCGTTTGTCCCTCCCTTCCCCCACTACCAGTCTCTAATGTGCTTTCTGTCTGTAGGGATTTGCCTCTTTTGGACATTTTGTATGAAAGGAGGCATACAGTGTGTAGTCTTTTGCAACTGGCTTCTTTCATTTAGCATAGCATTTTCAAGATTCATTCGTGCTGTAGCATGTATTATTACGTCATTACTTTTCATGGCTGAATAATATTCTGTTGCGTGGATATACCACATTTTGGCCATCCACTTATCTGTACAGGGTTTTTAATGTAAACTGCTACTTCAAGTATTGAATACATACAGAAAGTAATGCTAATTGTAATTGTACACCTTGATGAATTCTCACCAAGTGAGTAAGCAGCATCCAGATCAAGAATCAAAACACTACAAGGACCCCAAAAGTCCCTTGGGCTATTTTCCACTCTCTAATTATCCTTTAAATATTATCCTAACTTCTAACTGAACAGATTCATTTTTCCTGTTTTCAAAACTTTTACAAATGAAATTAAATCATACATTCTGCAGTCTTTTTGTGTCTGGTTTCCTTCATTTAACTATATTGTTGAGATTCATGCACTCGGTAACATGTCATTGTAGCTTTATTTTCTCAATGCTGTCTGGTTTTCCATTGTGAAAATACTACCATTGATGTATATTTGGGTTTTGCTTTTTGGCTATTACCGATGTGCTTCCCTGAATTCTTGTGCATATCTCTCCATGAAGACAGGTACACGATTCTTTTGAATGTATGACTAAGAATTGAATTGCTGACTCATAGGCTGTACCTATGTTTACTTTTCATAGATACTGTGGAATCGTTTTCCAAAATGATTGTACCAAGTTATGATCTCACCCTCAGTGTGTGGATGTCATGGTCACTTCACATCCTTGCCAACACAAGGTATTATATGTCTTTTTCATTTGAGCCATTCTGGTGAAGGTATATTGTTATATTGGTACCACATTATAGTTTTCAATTATTTCCCTAGTGACTAATGAAATTCAGCATCTTTTCATATAATCAATGACTATTTAAATTGCTCTTCTTACAGGTATGTATTCAATGCTGTCTCCGTGTTTCTGTTGACTTGTCCGGGGTTTTTTCCCTAATTAATTTGTGGGGATTCTTTATATTCTAGATTCAGATCTTTTGTTGGATATAGGTATTGCAAATATCATCTACACTGTGATCTGCCTTTTCACTATTTAATGGTATCTTTTGATAAACAATGTTTAATTTTAATGTAGTCTAGATTACAAATGTTTTCCTTTAGGGTTAGTAAGTGTTTTATATATCTCATTTAAGAAAATGTGTTCTACCCCAGGGTCATGAGATGGTGTTTTGATATGTTTGATATTGTGTTTGACATTGAAACGTTTACTAATTAACAGCTTAGTATTAAGTGGTGATATATTTCACCGGGAGGAGTATACAATGTATTAGAGATGTTCTGAATGGAAATAAGAACAAAGGAACAAATCATAGCATACCATCTGCTAACACCTAGCAGAGAGCCACATAAAAGCTACAATACCTGTTAGCCTTTGAAGGAACCAATCCAGGACTGTCTCTCAACTTAGTATTCCTTGTTGTATCTCTAATTACTTCCAACTCGTTCATCGTCCTCACTTGTGGCAACCATTAGTTCTGACTCATTAATTTCTTTTTGCCTAAATATAAGCCATACTCCATGTCACCTTGCGACCATCCACGCAAGCACAGGGAGTCATCTGGAAAGGGCAGGTCAGCAATGTTCCAACAGACTTATCTATCCATCTGAAACCTTCCTGAAGGTGCCAAGTGTTCTTTCAATTACCAATCTGGTGACACTTTGAGCAGCACTATAATTAATGTCACAGGGAGTCTAGGGGGCAAGAAAGAGAAATTAGCCAGATTTTCAAAGGCATTGCACTGTCACATGAAGCAGAAAAAGAGTACACAGAGCGGATTCTCTCCAAGGGTCACAGTGCCTTCCCCAGCTCACCCCGACACACACAGATTTTGTATCAGGCTAGGAGTGATAATTAATGCTCACAGAGCATCACACTGCAAATGCAAAACATGTTCTTCCTCCCAATTAAGTGCTGCTAAATAATATGATTAGGCAGAGTTGCACAACTAGATTGCTGCAGAAGTAATGATTCAGTGGGTGTGGGGAAGAACTAGCAGATGCCTCAGAGGTCGCATGCCCTCGCAGAGCACATCAGCTGGTCTCACCGTGCTGGAGGCTGTGTTACTTGCCAAGCACACTTCATTAAGAAGCATGGCAAGACTTACAAAATGGGGCTAACAGGAGAAATGGTGACATAAAGGGAATGAGAGCCAGTCAATATGACATGTATTCACACAGTGACATCCCTTAGTTCATACAACATGTGTGGGATGACGAGGCCGAGGGCCGAGGCGTTGCTTCTCCAGAGGCTGGGCAAGAGAATGGCTTGGGAAGATATGACTAAGTATACATGATGTTGTCCCCAAAATTTGAGTGCTAAATAAGAAGCTAAGAGTGTGACAAAAATGCCTATTAAAAACCGCCACGTGTGAAGAGTCGGGCACTTCTCAAATACTATCTAGTCAAGTGGATAATCTCATCTCTATTCTAGCCTGTGAAACAAAGTTCTAATAAAATCTCCTATGAGAGTTACTTCCCTTTGCTCTTCAGAAAGGGCCTGGAATGTTGGAGGGAAGAGGACGCTGCCATTAGCAGCAGCATACCGAACGCAAACATGGGGATGCTGCGAATTAGCAACGTGCTGAAGGGGAGGCCGCTCACCCGGGCACCACCATCTAGAAAGCCTCAGTCAGGTAGGAGCCACTGAACTCAGGCAGACTCTGGTACGAAGGATTTCCTTTCTGGTCCGCTTTTTCACCTTAGGGTCCTTGTTTGCTTTTTGCTGCCTGGCCTTCTCTTCCCAGGCCCGTCCTATGGCACCATTGGGTCTCACTCAAATGCCACTCCTCAGAGAGACCTTCCCCAAGCACCTTCTCAGCCCTGCAGCTGAGGACTCTCATTCAGCTCGCCTGTTTATTTCTCCATGGAAGTTATCACTGTACGAAATTACCTTTTAAATTATGTGTTTACTTTTTATGGTCTGTCACCAATAAAATGAACCCCAAACAAGGGTAGGGACTTTGCCGCTCTCATTCGTGCTTCATTCATGAAGCCTGAAACAGGATCTCATATTGCAGTGACAGAAAGATTAGTTGAGAATTACTGGCCAACATTCTGGAACGTAAATGGCAGGTTTTAAATCAACTATAGCATTGTCATAGTATAAGTTTTAAGACACAGAGTAGTTTCTGATAATAAGTGCATTGACTTGTCGCTGTGGAGCTGACACAATATATTGGTTATCTATTGCTTTGTAACAAATAGCCCCAAAACTTGAAAACAACAAACATTTATTACCTTGTAGTTTATGAGGGTCAGAATTCCAGAAGTAATTTAGCTAGGTGGCTTCTGCTCAAGGTGTCACATGAGGTGGCAGCCAAGGTGTCACCTAGGGCTGCTGTCTTTGAAGAATTAACTGAGGTTCACATGGCTCTTGGCAGAAGAGTTAGTCCCTCCCCAAGTTGGTCTCTCCATGGGACCACATATAACATAGCTTTCTCTAGGTTGGGTGAGGAGGAGGTGTAGAGAAGGAGACAGTGACCAAGACAGAAGCTGCAGACTCTCACAACCTAATCTCATTAATGGCATGTCATCATTTAGGCCATATGCTGTTGGTCACACAGACTAAGCAGGTACAATGTGAGTGGGGACAGGAAGCAAGGATCACTGAGGTCCACCTTGGTGGCTGACTTGGCTACCCCATGTATCAAAAAGAGTGCTCCCTGTGTGGCTTGGTCTGGCTCCCCTCTTCTCTTTGCGTGGTCTAAGACATGCTGACCCTCTTTGGTCAATCCTGTCCTGTTCTTACTCCATTTTCATTTGCCTTGAGATGTCTGTGTTTTGAAGCGAGGTCCCTCACACCACATCTCAACTTATGAACTAGTTCACTATTCACTTTAATTATGCATATTTTCAATGATAAGAGGCTTTGTTTCCCTCTAACCCAGCATGCAAAACATTGGCCTCTAATGACTTTTATCTTAAAGTGGGTTCCTTTGCAGGATGTGGCCCCTCTGCTCTCTGACTACAGCATCTATATTCTGTCATCTCAGTGTTTTTCCTGGTTTCAGCCTGCTCTGTGGGGTAGAGAGTGAAGTTTGCTCTTTTCTCCTCTTTCTGAACTGAAGGCCAACCTTGCAGCGAGCAAGCATGTCGTGACCCTGTCAGATGTCAGCCTTCTGCATCAATCAGAGATTTGATTGGTTAACCAATTATTTAACTAACATATGTCATATTTTGTGCAGGCCAGTGAATTCCAAAGTTGGTTCATCTTAAGAACCTCCTGGGAAGCTTCTGAAACACATGTATTCCCTAGATCTCATTGTAGAATATTTGGGTTTATCTTGTTCATCTTCACTTTAAACCTCTCCAGGTGACAATCAAACAAGTTTAGAATCACCTGGGATGGGCTAAAATATGGATAGGAAGTAATAAGGAGCCATTAGAACAAAATCATATCAAAATGCCATATTCTGCTTAGGCCAAGGTCTCAGAAGCAAATGAGATGTTGCCTGTTTCTATAACTTCTTCCTGGGGGAAAGTCCTGACAATGGATTCTCCTGCCACACTAACTTTCCCCCTTTCCTTACTCCCTAAACACCTAGATGCCTGTTTTCTCTTTCCCAGGGTTGGGGGCAGGGAGATGGGATATGAGACCCTCCCAAATCTCAGAGAATGGGTTCTTCAACTGTAAATGGGGGTCTGTTACCCCTAGTCTTCAACTGTAAGTTGGGGGGAAGGAGAACAGGATAAACAAATGCAAAGGCACGCCTGAATGTGCCACCATGGAGAAGTTGTCAGCTGTTGGCTTATACAGTCATCTTTTTGGTGGTAGCTTTTAGTGGTACAGTCCAGCTTGGCCAGAGAAAAAGAGAGCAAGTTAAATTATGTCTTCAAGCTTCTGCCACAAGCCAGATGATACCAAGTCCAAAGTGCTTAAATGATGTCACCAAACCTCTGCTCCTGAGGGGGGTATGGGGAACAGGGAATGCAATGGGGCTGCATAGGAAATATCTCGGGGTTTGTATTTCTATACAAGGAAAGATTTCAGCTCCAGTTCCAAGCCAGAAATGTTGTTTCCCTCCAAAATGAATTAAAAGCATTCTTCAACTTGTTGCAGTACTGGAGCTGAGAGTGCCAGGAATAACAGTCAGGAGAGAGAATCGCATAATCTACACCCACGGCCAACACCACCAGCCAAGCGCACTGGAGGCAAGGATGCACGTGCTAGAAACCAGTGATGAAGACTTAGAACGTAAACACAGCATTTGCAGGAAGCACAAGCCCATACTGAGACTTCTACACCAAGTTTTAAAACGAGGGAGAACAGTGGGTCATCTCCTTTATGAGTCAGGAATGACATGTACCACCCAGGAAAGGAATGTGGCTTCATACTCTCTCAGAGAGGAGCCAGGGATTTACAGGAGAGCTCATTGTCTACTTTTTGTAGTTTAATACTTATGTGCACATCTATGTCAGCCATATGTGGCTTTATTGATGCGGTAGGTTTCTCTTTGGTCATCTCCATCCAGTCTAAAGCTGGAAAGTCCTAAGGTTGGATGGGTCCTAGCAGACAGTGAAAATCAAGATGTCAAGGTTCACATGAAGGGCACACCTTCCCTCTTAGAATTCTGTCTTGACACAGCTTGTCTTTTTCTGGCAGTATGCAGCATCCTCTGACGCTTTGCTCTAGCACAGATCTGTATCAAACCATTGCTAATTTCTCATCAACAAAATTTGTATTTTTTGAATACAAATTTTCTTTTTAAAAACATCAGATTGCATTTACATATTTTTTTCAGTGCTTCTTTCATTGATTTGTTCCAGAAACGAACAAAAACTTGTGAATTTTGTTTATAAGTTTTATGAATAACAGTATTTTCAACGATGATAATGATCAGATTTCTCTATTTATAGAAAATGAATGCAAAGCAAAACAAATAGTCATTTCCATATTCTCAATTATTTCAATTAGGCAAGGTCTTTACATTCTAAAGAACTACTTAAAATTTTAAAAACAATGTCTGCTTATGGTTCTTTTAATGAATTCCATTATTTTAAGTTGTTTCTTGCCTTTTCTGGTAAACATCATGCTATTTAATCTCTTGCTTCTTACAAGCCAGTCTCATTAATATGTATAAATGTATCTGCCTTCATTTCAGCACATATAAGTGAACAAACACATCTTAGCCTGCCAGCATGCCCATGGACACACATGCGCGTGCACACACACACACACACACACACACACACACACAGACACACACACATTTGTGTGATCACATGCAAGAAGATATTTGTCTCTCTCACTCAGTCTTGGAGACCACACAGAACAAGTTACGAGGGAAATGAAGCATATTATCATTGATCTTCTCCAGATCTAAATACCATAACTTTTATAATTCCATTTCTATTTTTATCAAAGTTATATGTGTATACATGTAAAGCAAAATTGTTCTACCAGGATTACCAAAATCAAATCAAACTCAAACAAGCCACTGTTCCCCACCCATAATCTTAAGTTGCCATTTTTAAGAGGCTACCTTGTGCTACTTCTTAAACCATACCTCTTGTTTTTTACCTGCATATCAATCAATCATATACTATTTTTAGCATTCTTGAGATTTTTTAGTGTTAAGCAGCATAAATTGACTTCTCTCTACAAAAGATAAGGATTGAGCTCTTTTTTACTCTTCCTTTCACCTCTCTCTCTCTCTCTCTCTCTCTCTCTCTCTCTCTCCCTCTCACACACACACACACACAGAAACATAAACACATTTCTTTTCCCCTCAAACCCCAATTACACTTATATCAAGGTTTTTCGTAACTCAATATCTCAATATTTAATACTGACATTATAATTGTATAAACACTATTCTTAGCTGAGCCACATATAATATGCACAACTATTTGTTTTCCATGAAATGGTAACAATACTAATTAAATTTATTAATTTAGGTTTTTTTTTTAATTTGCCCAGACTATCACTCAGTTCTCTAAATCTCCTCCCAATACCCTGGACTGCACCAGAAATGATAGCAGTTACATCTCCTTCCACATCTTCTCGCAGAGTCCACTGAGCTGGTCGCCTCTACCTCCTGCTCACAGCAGTCACCTAGAACCTTCCGTTATTTCATCCTCAGGATTTTTTTGGACTCTCTCCAGTTGTATCTCCTGATTCCTGGATCCCATGTCTTCTGCTTCCTTGATTTATACCCTCCTTTTCGAATTTTATTTTTATTAAGGTAAAGTTCACATAGCATAAAAGTCACCATTCAAATCATATTAAAGTATAAAATTCATTTATTTTTAGTATATTCACAATGTTGTACAACCTTCACCATTATCTAATTTCAGAATATTTTCATCACCCAAAAAGAAACTCCCACCCTTTAAGCAATCACTCCCCATCTACCCTTCCCCCACCCCCTGTCAACCATAATCTACTTTCTGTCTCTGTGGATTTGCCTACTCTGAACATTTTATATACATGGAATCATAAAATGTGCGACCTTTTGTAGCTGGTTTCTTTTACTTAGCATAATGTTTTCAGTGTTCATCCATATTATAGCATGTGTCAGTACTTCATTCTTTTTATGTCTGAATAACATTCCATTTTATCCATTTTTTTTTCCATTTTTAATTCATTCATCAGTCGATGAACAACTGCCTTGTTCCTAATTTGGGCCATTATGAGAGCACACGAGCAAAGGACTTAAACAGACATTTCTCCAAAGAGATACAAATGCCCAGCTAGCCCATGAAAAGATGCTCAACATCATTCATTAGAGAAATCACTTCACATCCACTAGGATGTAGAACAGAAATAGCAAAAGTGGGCATCCTCATCTTGTTTCTGTTCTTAGGAGAAAGCTTTCAGTCTTTTACCCATAAAGATGCTGCTAACTGTTTTTCATAGATGACCTTTATCTGGTTAAACTTCTCTTCTATTTCTAGTTCATTGAGTGTGTGTGTATGTATGTATATATATATATATATATATATATATATATATATATATATATACATGCAATGTGGGCATTCTCTACCATATTGGAGCCATAATAGCAAGCAGAAAGTTGTTTCATTCAAATAGTCTGAAATATTTTGTAATATTATTTATTTGATCTTTCTCTCTTTTTATATTTTCCTCCTCCCTCAAGCTCTTATTTTTCAGATAATGGATTTCCTGGAAAGATCATCTAATTTTCTTATTTTCTTTTTCATGGTTTTCATCTCTTTGTTGTTGTTTTCCTACCTTTTGTGATACTTTTATTTTTCTGTCCAACCATTCTATTGGGGTTTAATACTTTAAATTTACGAGAGTTTCTTCTTGTTCTTTGAATGTCCACTTGCTTTCATAGCAGCTTGTTCTTGCTTCATGAATGCAGCGTCTTTCCTTTTCTCTCTGAAAATATTAGTGATAATATTTTTTTAAGTTTTCTTCTTCCTAAGAAGTCTGTTTCTTCCAAGATAATTTTTAAGTCTTCGATATCCCTTTCTTCTCTTTCGTGTTAGAGGTTTTCCTTAAGTTCCTGATGATCTTTGCCTATCTTCTTACTATGAGTTCTCATTTAAATCAATAAATAGACTTTTTTGGATCAATCAATACATTAGTTTCATTAGTTTCATGAGTGTGGTTAATGTGACTCACCTTCAGAGAAATGAAGCCACATGCACTTATGTGTGTTGACTAGGCCAGGGTTCTATGCTACCAATGCTGAGGGCTGCCCAAATGCCCCCAACCCTAACATCCTTCCTCCCTGTCTCATTAGCCCTCTAGGACAGCCTGCTGGTCTGCCTCCAGACACAGCCGTCTTCACATTACCATCTGAATGTGTGTGCTAAGAACTTTCTATATGCAAGACATTTGGCCATGAATTTAGGGTTCTCAAAAAAGTAAAAGAAAACATTCCTGGGCTCATGAGCTCACAGGCTCCCCAGGGCAAGGGTTATGTGAAAAGTTAATAGCAAGACAGAATGGCAAAGCAGAAACAGCACAAGGTAGTACAACTGAGTCCACTGAGAGCTTATAGATAAGAGCCTTTCTGCTAGCCAGCCCCTCTGCCCTGCTGGGCCCTCTCCTTGTGACATGGAACTGCTAGAGTCAAGAGTTTAAGCACTAAGAAATGTTTTCAAAGGACATCCTTTGGCTTGGAACAGAATAGGGTGCATGAAACTTTCGAGACTTTTCTGTTTCATGTGATGTAGTCAAGAGATGCAATTACCTTGGAAGCAGACAGGCCTGGCTTCAAATCCTGTCTCTCTCATTTAATTGTGTGACACTGGGAAAGTCAATTAACCCCTCTTGGAAGCACTTCTTGCTCCTGTAAAACTAGAATTAAAATCTTTTTTTCCTGTAGGGTTGTAGTAAGGATTAGAGAAAACATGTGGAAAAGACTGGGAACACACACACACACACACACACACACACACACACACACACACACACGTTGTTTTCTTATCATCCCTGAATCCCTGATACTTAGGCAAGTGGGTCAGATCATTTTTCTCTGAGCCAGTGTGTCATGGCTCATAGGCCTGAGGAATTAGTCATGAGTTTAAGTTCAAATTTACTACCTGTGTAACCTTAGGCAATTCACTCAACCTTTAAGAATATCAATTTTCTCTTCTGTGATATGTAGTTTTTAAAACCCAGTGGACTGTTGTATTAAGTGAGACAGTGAGAAAAAGTTAAATAGTGTCACATAATCAGGCACAAACTCAAGAGTCCCTCATCTTATCTTTCTCGGCATCCCCAACCTCATCCAGCTCTACTGGGTTACTTATGGAGATAATGAGGCCTGGGAGAAAACAGTGAGCCTTAAAAGACCCAATTTAAAGAACCAGGATCCCATTTTTCTTTTCTAGAAAATCAATTGGTCTTTTGATAATAATTTATGCTTCTGGCTGTGGTCTACACTGGCGAATTACAACTGTGAAATATTTGTACCACTTGGTAAAACGGCTATTGGAAAAATAGCATGCCATTCTTGGAAAGAGTGGAGTTTATCATGGCACTTTGTGTCTGTTATTCCATTTAAAATTCATAGCATCGGAGGGTGAGTGCTATTCTCTGTGAGGTGATGACCCACGCACAGGTTACACAGAGAGTGTGCATGTGCAGAGCCGGTGTAGGTGTCTGCTCTAAATAACTCAGTAGGTCTCATACAACCTTTCTTCCCCAGCACCTCTGTTCCTTTGAGCCGAGCACTATTTCCTGGTGAATATCAATGTCCTGTATTTCGATTCTCCTCATTGCCTGAGGTTCTCAAAAGTTTGGTTTGGGCCATTCATTTTCCAAAGTAGCTCAGGCAGCCACTCCGGTAACCAGGAATGTAGTCAGACAAAATATCAGCCTCTGATTGGGCCTGAAATCAGCTGACTATGAGGGCCAAATGCTTACACTTGGGGGATATGAACTGGTTATTGAGAGAATAAAAAAGATTTACTGTTGTGTTTGGGGAGGGGAGGACAAAGTTCATTCAGCTATGATAATTTCTAATTAATCAGGTTCATGGTCAGAGGGTTTGGCTCTGTAAATGGAAAGCAGATGTTTCCGTAGGGGCTGCCAGCGTAAGGAAAACAGCAGAAATAGCTTCACACTCTCACAACTTCAAAGCAAAGGATTGGAGGAAATGATGGGTACATCTTTAGACACTTTATTACAATTAGCAGTGGGCTTGTCTGGCCATGACACCTTATTCTTTTCAAAGAAAAGCTGCCTGAAATATGTTGCAAAGAAATTTCTCCAATCATCTTGTCAAAAACAAACAAAAAGATTGTGGAATATAAATAATTGTTGATTAGACTGCAAAACCAACTGATATTTACAAAGTGCATTCTTGTTTTTACAAAACTAAAACATATTCAGAGTGTCTAGTATGTGCCAGGTACTTTAAACTATATCATTATTCCTACTCTATCGAAGAGGAATCTGAGACTTGTCAAGGTTGAAATTTGAGGGAGAAAGAAGTTGGACTCCAAAGTCCATGTTATTCCACTTCTCACATTCATTTTCTATGATGATTTTTTAAGGTTTCCATTAGAGATGTTGACCACACAGGGGTTTGTGTGATCCTGAGCCTTCATGTGAGAACAGTGCAGGGAGGTCACATATGTCCATAATCATATTTATATCATAGAGTAATATTATGGTGGGACTTTCTGAAGAGGTGGCTAAAGATATCATTGGTTAGGGTTAATCCTCAAGAGAGTGAGACCCAGAGCAAAGTATTTCCCAGCTCCTGGCACAGTGATGAATGAATATGACTTAGGAAACCAACTTAACAGGTAACAACTGTTTTATTTCCTTGAGTATTTTTTAAATATTGAGAGATAGATACAGATAGATTAGATAGATGATAGATGGATAGATAGTTGATTAATACAGATAGATAGATGATTAGATAGACAGGTAGATGATTGATTGATTGATTGATAGATAGATGATTAGATAGACAGATGATAGATGATTGATTGATTGATTGATTAATTGATAGATAGATAGATAGATAGATAGGTAGGTAGGTAGGTAGGTAGTACCAGGTACTACATGAAGCAAGAACCCAAATTAGAAGCAGTTGTGCATTACCATATTCAAGGCCGTTTAAAGGCAGGAAAGGAAAAGACAAAAAGTCTCCAGAGATGAGCCTTCAGGTGTGCTCCTCTCCTAGAGAAGAAAAAAGCTTCATTTGCGGATTGGAGCTCAGGGGGGAATAAAAACGTGTAAGGGAGATCACGAACACCTGCATTCCACCATAAAAGTTCATTCAGCTGAAAGACGAAAACTGTGAAATAGCCCCCGGGAAGCCCATACATAGGAGGAAGATGAATAAGCAAATTTTTAAAGTTTCAATGAAAGTTAGTAATGAAGCTCGGGTACACAGGAGATATTTACACTCTTGTAACACATTCCACCTGGAGCGTCGCATGGCCTTTAAGCAAAAGTTATGTCTCTCTACGCCACTTGCATTTGTGTAAATAAATAATGCTTGCCTTACTTAAAGCTTGTAGATTTGATGGGGTCTATGGGAGCTTCGTGTCTAACTACCTTCCCTCCCTAATTTACATGATTAAGGAACAGTCTGGAAGGTGGAGAGGACAAGCCCAGAGCTGCGGGCGCCCACACACCATTAGGGTGTGTTTGGGGTGTGCGTGTGTGTGTGTGTGTGTGTGTGTGTGTGATCGCCACAACTGTCCACACTGCAGAGAGACTTCTCTCTCTCTCTCAATAAAAAGCCCCAGACACTTGACAAGCTTCAGTTGTTCAAACGAAAGGAACTCTCTGGAATTAAGTACACGGCCCTACACGAATACGGTTTTGAACCATGTATTGTCACCCTCGCGACAGGACCGAAGAGAATGGCGATCACGACCAGGAGAGGAAAAGGGTCCAGGGAAACGAAGTGCTGGGTTCGGGGCTGCAAACGCGTGGGCTGAGCCGGGCCACGGCGGTGGCGGTGGCGGTGGCCGGACGGGGCCACGAGAACGAGGCTCGCCGGAAGTTTCACCGGAAAGAAGGTTCACCGGGAGTTTCCCCGGACCTTTCCCCGCCCTGAAGGTGGCCGGAAGCGCGCCGAGCCGGCGCGGGCGGAAGTGAGCACAGGCACCGCCTGAGAGCACGTGGGCGTCGTTAACTGCGGTTGGGCCCAGCGGTGGCCCGTTCGAGGGTGATGCGGGGGGAAGCTCGGGCAGCTCGGCTTCGCCTCCGACTGGGAGCTCGGCCTCGCCTCGGACGGGCGCTAGAGGTAAAGCAGACATGATCGGATTTTTACAGACTTAACCGTGTATAGGAAACCCGGATGGGGGGCTGGGAGGGGCAGGCTGATGGACACCACAGGGGCGTAGGATGTTGTTGAAGGCCGCTGACCGGCATGGCACGGCTGGGTGAGACTGCCCCGGGTCAGCAAGGACGTGGAAGGGAGGACAGCCACATGGGGTGCGGGGACCTGATTCAAGCAAACCAATGGAAAAGGGGGTGGGAGGGGAGAGAGAGAGAGAAGAGAAAGAAGGGAAGGAAGGGAGGGAGGGAAGAAGGGAAGGAAGGGAGGGAGGGAAGAAGGGAGGGAGGGGAAGGATAGGGAAAAGGAGAAAGAAACAGGAAAGGAAAGGAAAGGAAGAAGGAAAAGTATGAGGATGCTGAATCTCTCATAGTGTATACAGGTATTCAAAAGGCATTTTATCCTTGGTAGTACAAAAATTTTTTCAGTTTAAAGACTGTCACTGGTAAACAGAATTACAAATTTTAATTTTGAGAGCAACAGGGAAAAGTCTAGGAAAGCTTGGTAAATGTTATAAAGAGTAGGAAAAGAAAAAAATGAAAGAAGGAGAAACTGTTTAAAAGTGCAAAATACAAAACCAGGGTGAAAGAAATTATCAAAGTGAATATCAAAGTACGAAAAACAAAAATTATTTTGATTTAGTGAAGTAAAAAATTTGATTATATGGGATTTTCCCAGAGACTCAACTAAAATTAATTTAAAAAGGATAAAAATACTGAGGTGGAAAAAATACACTGAGCAAATATATATATATATATATATATATATATATATATATATATATATATATGAATGGTAATAATAACAGCAAATAAAATTAAAATAAAACAGATGTATTTATTGAATCACATAACATTAAAATGTTAAAAATATATTAGCAGAGTATGTATATTAAATAAGAAATTTTAGTGTGCTTGTCCTAGAATCTGGAGGAGTAAATTATTAAGAACATAAAAATTTAATATAATTAATAAGCTTGGATCTCTGTCTGTCATGAATTACACTTATTACAACCATCTACAGTATTTACAAAAATTGATGTCTTGGGCCAAAAAGCAAATCTCAATAATTTTGAAAAAGACATTATACTGGCCAATTTTTTACTACAGTACAGTAAAATTACAAGTTAATGGCAATGGTTTTTTAAAATCGCACTTGAAAACTAAAAAACAGCTAAATACTAAATAATACTGGATTCAAAGAAGAAATTAAAATTTCAGTTAAAGTTGATTTAGTGATTATAGTGACTAGAAAGAATTTCAAATTTTAGGGGGATATGGCCAAAGCTATATCAGAGACATTGCACAAAGAATAAGAATACACAAGTTGTGCTTTTTCCAATATTGATCCAAGAAAAGGAGTAATGAGCATTAAGCTGAAGCTCATAAATTTGAAACAGAACAATTGATAAATAAAAGAAAGATTTAATTCTGAAGCTTATTTTTAATGGATAAGATAGAGTACCATTCACAGTGGTAATACAGCAGGCCTGCTCCTTTCATGTCAAATAACAGCCCAGGTGTATATAGATAAAACCAAAAAGACAAGAAAAGCAAAGGCCCACAATTGCGATATGCCACAGGAAAACCCTCAGAAAATCTCTTTGTGGGCTGGGGCTCTTTAACATTGCCACATGAAAAGCCATCTTTCTCTTTGAAAACAAATGGAATTAATAAACTGTGGCAGTTTTTCCAAGCTTCATATTCCTTCCCAGAGAGACCATGTAATGTTTGCAAAATTCCTTTGAGCATTTTTCCTCTTTCTGGAAATGACGCTTGCTTGTGATTTAATATTTCCATTAGAAGAAAAGAAAAATAAACAAAGGTGGTCCCTTAGCATTTCACATCTGATAACATCATGATTTGATGTCATCCGAAGGCCCTTTAATTCCAGCCCAGGAGAAATAATAAAAGGGGATGCACAATTTCACTGTCTTTGAACCAAACACCTGGTAGAGCCCACCAGCCTTGACTCATTATGTCAAGGCAAACTCCTTGCATCCCCCTTTTATTCAAGGGAACTAGACTAACATGCGAGTGTGGGACCCTATGGGAGTAGGAAAAGGCAGTTATTTTTCCTTCTTAGCAGGGGGAGTAAAGCAATCTGGATGATATCTGAATGTTGTTGCTTAGCCGAGTCTTGCTTTGGTTGGACTCTGTCTTTTGATGCCATCAAACCTCCATATCCTTGCTTTTAAAAGATTCAAAGTAAAGGCTAGCCCAGAAAAATAGTCATCTCTACCCTTGGCAATGATTAAAAGCTGATGGAAGGCTTTAAACAGTTTTCTCATAAACTGAGATATCAAATAGACAAAATGCATAAGGGTTTTGGAGGCTCTGACACATACACTGAAGTTGGTTAATAAATAGAACTTTTAACTCTACCAAAAAATGTAATCTTTTTAATTGGACCTGAAACACTTACAAAAGTTTACTAAAATTGTCTAAAAATACAAGATCAATTTATACATAGAAATTTAAGAATAGAAATTCTACAGGCCCCCTTTTCTCATTCATTCATTCATTCATTCATTCACTATTTAATGAGCATCTACCATTCGCCAAGCAATATGCTAGATGCTGGGGATAAAGCCAGAAATTTAAAAGTTTTTAGATATAAACCAAAAAAAAAAAACAACTTTTTTTTTCCTCAAACTTTTGAGTTTGAGAGAACTCAAAAACTATTTCACCTGAATAATTCTGGGATTACAGAATAAATCAAAAGTACAATTATAAGCTATATATTCACAGGTCCTGAAGATTAAGACATAGACATGTTTGGGGCCATTGTTCTGCCTACCACAGAGAAATTACAACATTTACTACAGGTCATGAAAGGAATAAATGGTGTTTCCTGGATTCAAATCTTGGTTTCTTGATTCCCAAGCCCCAGCTATTAACAATGGCACACAGTGCTACCCAGTAACATTCTACCAGCAACATCATGGCCTAAGACCCTCTTCTGCGGCAGGCACTGTTTTAGACACTGATAGTTTGTATGTGAATACGAGTTAACCCCTGCCCCAGAAGACCTCACACGCTTATAAGAGTTAATAAATAACTAAAATGGTAAATGAGAAAGAAGTATATGCAAAAGGCTGTGGGTGCCCAGAGGAGGGAGTGATTAATTCTACAGGAGTGCAAGGCAGTGTGGGTTGGGGTTGGAGAGTATACACAAAGTGATCTCAAAGATAATTAATTCACTAGGCAGAGAAGGAGGTGAAGAATGCTTCGTGACAGAGAACGAGGGGAGAAAGTCTCAGTAATGGAAGTGACTGGGCTTTTGTAAGGAAAAGAATTCATTTGAACGGGCCAGACCTGACTGTCTGAGGTAAAAGGTGGAAACTGAGGTTGGAATGGGTTCTGATAGTGAAGGGCCTTGGAGGCCATGCTGAGGGGTCTGGGGTTTTGGTGGAAAAAATAGAGTAACATCAAAAGATTTTAGGGAAGGTAGAACCATGATCAGATTTGCACGTGGGGCGACTCACTCTGGTAACCTCTCAGAGGACAGATTGGCATAGGGCAGTAGGGGCTAGGTTGGCATAGAGGTCAGAGACTAAGGATGGCCAGTAGCCCTGAGAATGGAGAGCCAAACGCATGTAGAAGACATTTCTGACCCGAATTCAGTAGACATTGGTGAGTGTATGATGGAGAAGGGTTATGGGGTAAGGGGTAATAAGGAGTCGGGAGTTACCCACAGGCCTTCTAAGTTAGGAGTGTGTGGTGGCATCCTAAAGAGAAGTAGAATTTCATGCAAACTCACTCCATCATTCATTGCTACGGATATTTGTAAACTCAGCATCACAGTCTAGAGAAAAAACTCCTCTCAAGCTTGAATCTCTTTACAAAATCATGTAGAAGGAAGGAATCGTTAGTGTGACAATAGTAAACACAGATGCTGAGGTGTGTGTGTATGTGAATCTTTGAGGGGAGGTGTGCTCACTCTTAAGCAGCTCTTTGTATCACTGAAGATTGGGGACACCTTGACATCTCCCCAACCCCGAAGGAAAGCTAGAACTAGAATGTTAATGACCAGTTTGGTAGTGGCAGATTGGTTAGGAAGAACTAATTCCTCTGTGTGTGTGTGTGTGTGTGTGTGTGTGTGTGTGTGTGTGTGTGTGTGTGCGTAGCTGCCTCTGTGATTCCGCATGTGGAGTTACACTCATATTTGTCTTAGCATTACCAGATTTAGCAAATAAAAACACAGGACACACAGTTGAATTTGCATTTCAAATAGCAAATAATTCTTTTAGTATATGTATGTCCCACGTGTGTCAGTGCATGCAATATTAGGAGTTATTTACACTAAAAAATTACTCATTGTTTACCTGAAATTCAAATGTGTAATCGATGTGCTTGTTTATGTTTTTTGTGTGGATACGTATTTATGTGTGGTTTTTGTTTGCATGTATGCTTGTGTGTTTATGCACATCTAAATATGCAGTGTGTCTGTGCATGTGTGTGTGTGTGTTTTTGTGTTTATGTGATATGTGAATCAGGGTTCAAGGACTCTCCATAAAAGATTTATCTTAGCCATCCAGCCCCTGGGAAAAATAAAGGAAAAAAGCAAGTCCGATTTTTTTCTATTATTAATTAATTTTGACTTTGAACAAGTCACTGCAAAGTGAAGAGGTTGAACAGAATCATCCATTTAAATATTTATTGATCTCTCTAGAGACAGAAGGTGCAAAGGCAGATAATTCACAGAGGGCTCACAGTTTAGAGAAAGGACATCTACACAACGGATGCAGTTACGACGTAGTAAATGCCACAGTAAATGTGCCAGCCCAGCGCCCAGTGACTGCAGCACCTTCCTGTTGCTCGTGTCTGTGAAGCCAGCCTGCGTGAAGGCAACCAATATTTCAGTGTGATGCTTTTAGCACTTGGAACCTTTAAATTACGGTTATTGGTGGAAGCGTGCATGCTGTTCTGCTAGGCACAGATGATCACCCAGGCATCAGCTGAAAGAAACATTGCTCTACCCGTCAGGTTTGCTGGTTTTTAATGCTAGCAGTATTCATGAAAGCCGAGGAATGCCACTGACTTCTGCATTTCGAGCATTTTTTATCAGCTTTCCTATCATTTTAGGCAGCGTACCTTGCTGCGTTAAGAGGCTGTCCGCTTCCCCTCATGGTGTCTGAGCTCCCTCAGAGACAGTTCCTGACACTTATGCCTCTTCAGTTTTGCACTTCTTTTGCTCACCCACCATTCTCAGGCTCTGTCTTTCAAAATAAAAAGAGCTAAGCAAGATATTGGCCATTCTGGCTTGAAATCTGTTTCGAGTGAGTGTTCACACCCCTACAGAAAGCTGCATTGATATCATAACTGAGGCATTAGGTTGGAGTGTCTGAATCCAGTGGTGTACAGTCAGGAGACAGGCCATGCTGGTAGAGCAAAGAAACCTCAGTAGTGGCAACAAGACAGATTTATTTCTCACTCACCTGGTCATCTGAGCCCAAGCTGTCTCGGCTGACAGAGCAGTCACAAAGGAAAAGGAACTCTGTTCCTTGTGGCTTGCTGCTCTGCCAGCCCACAATCTACAACGTTGTCCTCACTCGTCAACGCAGCCACATCCTAGCCAGTGGAAAGAGGGAAAGGAAGGGGGGCGCAGGTCTAGTTCCTTTCAAAGGCCAGACCTGGAAGTCACAGGTGTCACCTCCCCCCGACTTCCACAGGCGAGAACATGGTTATACTTGGCTTCAAAAGAGGCCAGAAACGTATTCCTCACCTGAACCATCACGGGGCCTCTGTCACTGGAGAAGAAAGGAAAAGTGGGTATCTGGACAGCCAGCAGCCCCTGCCCAAAGAGTGTTTGCCTTGAACTGTTTAAGAGCACGAAGGGCAGGTAGCCCACTGATCACCGTAATGCCAGAGGGACCGTTCCCACGTACCACCCTGCCGCCTGTAGTCAGCTGGGAGCTGAATGCATTTCTTGGCTGTGTGCTGGATCGTGGGTCGTCGATGCAGCATAACTGCCATCTCCATCGGGCATTTCCCAGAATGCCATATCCTGCAGGCCCCAGGTTAGAGCATTGGCGAGAGACATTGGGAAGGCAGAGGAGAAAAGCAGAGGCTTTGATCCCGTGGAAGTGGTTGCGGCTAGACATGTGGGCATGTGGAGCTTTGCAGCCTCTTGCCACCAGCCTCTGGCCCTAGTGTTTTAGACTGGAGGCTTCTCTGACCTTCTCACCTGGCTCTTCCAGTGGTAAAATAAATCCTGGATTGCTATGTCAAAGTCCATGCCTGGAGCACAGAAACTGCTCCCTCACAGACAGAATGTGAGATTGCGAAATCGAGTCCTTTATAGCAGAAAGAACACAAATGAGACAGTGAACTGGGTTTGAATCGCAGCTTTCTCACCAAGCACAGCCCTGGGCACATCACTTAAACTATGTGAGCATCAGTATTTTTCATTTGTCAAATGGGAATAACCACAAAATCATTGGGAAGATCACATGGTAAAATATTTAATGATAGCACACAAAGAAAGTAGCATGTTGTTTTTATTATTACTTATAAAACCAAGCATATTTCATTTAATCCTAAAACAACCCTGGTTACTATTATCATTCCAATTTTACAAGTGGGAAAACTAAAAAACAGAACTGAATTAACTCTCAAATGATCACACAGCTAGTTCCTGACAGAGCTGGAGACTAAGCCCATTCTCTCTAGTTCCAGAGCCCACGATCTTAACGACTGTTTTACTTCCTATGAATATACATGTCAACTAGCTTGTCTGTTTCTGCCTTTCTCCTCAGCAGTTTACTGAAGTCGTCAACAAGTACAAAGACTAGAAGAGAGAACTCGTGGGCAGCCATATATTTGGAATAAGGTAATATTTCCAGACCCCAATGTGTGATCGGTCTATTTGGTGAGTTACCTGGTCCTTGAGTATTTTCAAGAAAAAGCTCAAGGACAATTTATTCAGGGTCAGTGGTTCTCAACCTGGGGCACCTATGCCCTCCAGGGGACAGTGTCTAAAGACATTGTCACAACTGGGGATTGGCTACTGATGGCATCTAGTGGGTAGAGGCCAGGGAGGTCGCTAAACACCCCACAGTCCTCAGCATGGCCTTCCTCCCCAGTGTTCCCACGAAGAATCATGTGGCCCCACTAAAGTGTCGCTGTTGGAAACCTGTTTTAGAAAATGTTATGAGATTTTTTACCTTCTGGTATGGGTCGTGTGGAACATTCTCTAAGGTAGCATTGTCCAATATGGTAGTCATTTGCCATGTATGACTCTTTAAATTAAGTTAAACTTGATTCCTCAGTCACACTAGCTACATGTCCAATGGCCAGATGTGACTAGGAGCCACCTTATTGCAGAGTACAGATCTCTAGAACATTTTCATCATTTCAGAAAGTTCTTTTGGGCAGTGCTACTGCAAGATCTTTTTTTACTCCGAAATTCTATTAAATATGTCAAGCATGTTATGAGAAACCAAATATTAAAATGGTGATTTTTAATACAGATAAAAGAGGTCATATTCACACTGTAAAAATGATCTTTTAAATGTGAATGTTTCAGTGCATTTAATGGCTTATCTCCTTGTTAAGAAACCGATTTGTTTATAGATCATTAAAGATAGGAAGAGAGTGGACACTTAACCCTGGAATTGCCAAAGCCACTACCAGTTGAAGCCCAAGTAAAGGGCTTTAGGCAGCTCTGAAGTTTAAGCCTAAACCAGAGATTTTTGTGAAGTTGTAGAATTTTTCAGTTTAAAATGAGGTGTGTCAGCTTTGGTAGGGGGTGGGCGTTAGATCTGTATAATTGTTTTTAGGCGCCACGGAGTTTTGGAGAATCTGGGAAAGCATACTGATCTCCTATTCACAAATGGGAACAGGAGCACAGATATGTACTGATGCAATGTTCTATAAAATTCCTGCAATGGATGACTTTCTAAAGCTCAGGTAAACCTCCTGTTTTTCCGTTGGTCCCTACCCATTACCGCCATTTCACGGATGAGGAAATTGGGGTCCTGAAAAACTTGGTCACTTGTCCACGTTTACACAGTGACAGAACCTGAATCAAGATATTCTCATCCCCATGCTTTATACATTCATTAAGAAATGCCCATTTATCTGAAGTAGCAAAGGAACTAACCCGATGTGTGATAGAAGGTAGACTTGTACTGGGCAATTTCTTCTGCGGCCTCTTTGAGGTGGGGGGATAGGGTGAGTTTAAAGCAATGGATGGTCTGCGAAATCGCCAGGGTACAGTGGAGACATGCAGGCCCTTCCAGTGCCCCACGGGCTGGACAGTAAGCTCTGAATGGAGATATATGGTTTGTAATTGCTGGTTTAGCATGTTTATCGGAATTATGCTTTTTTGAGAACCCATTGCCTTTCTCCATACAGCACATTCCCGGTAATAATATCAGCTGCTCACTCAGAGGCCTCCATCTTTCTCATTAAGGCTCAGGAAGCACAGTTTGTGAATTCCCTCTCAGATAGCTCATTAAGTTATATGCTTTTGTTCCTGCCTCCTATCTCCTGTGTTCTGTGTCCTTATTTGTACTTTTCCTTTAAAGCCAACAAAGAGCCTAGAAAACTCCCTTATGTCAAATTCCAAAATTCAACTGTGTATTTTACTCCTAGGCTTCATTATAAGAAGTCGTGCCTGTTCTATACTTAACGGCTTTGTAAAGGGTGCCATAATGTAGAACAGCAAGCAGAAGCAAAAGGTAGCGAACCTCATTGCAGGTCTAATCCGTACACAACTTTCCCTATTGAAATGCTGTAAACAGAAATAACACCCAAGAAAAAATAAATGGCCACTAGAGCTGTGCCCGACAGATCTACTTACAAACCCCACAGGAAGCTTAGGGAGTCAAAAACACTTAGCCCAATGCCTGGTGCACACAAATGGTAAAATAACATTGGTTGTGTGAATCGGCTGTTTTATTCCCCCATCGCCATCTACTCTCTCCTCGCCATCTCCCTCCACTGGTCTTCATACTGACCCCCTTATTCCAGTCATAACATTGGCTCAGCTTGGCACAGCGTTGGTGGTCCAACTCCTTACTTTGAGCAGAATTTTCTTACAACTACATGAATTTAGGGAGGTGGGTCTAAGTGGGGCTGAGACATAGGCATGGATTGGTTTCAGGTTACAGGTATGAACCAGAGACATCTCATCATCGAAAATAATCATCCACTGGGAAATGTGGCTCAAATCACTTTCGAGTAGGAGATAAAGCCAAAGTCATCAGCAGCAGGGCAGGTGGCAGTTGGGAACAGCAGTCCATCCCTGAGTGCATGCCTTCTCTCACAGACACTCGTGTGAGCTGGCTGGCACTTGCTTTCTTTCACTTCTCTCACTATTAGACATAATAACATTTATTTTAGTAAGAAACAGTCAACAGAAAAATACCATAGAAATGAAATAAGCAAAACGAAAAGAGGACATAAAGTGACCCATAACCTTTCCCTACTGAGACAGCCAGTTTTCTTAGTTGGGTATATATTCTTCAGTAAGTGGTTGGTGGTTGGCTGGCTGGGTGAATAGACAATAGGTGGGCATTTTCTAGCAAAATCTAATTGAACGTACAGATTGTATAACTGGCTGTCTTCACTTAATATTTTTTACTATCTTTCGCAAGTTATTGCCTACCTTCTACAGCATCATTTTTATAACTGAAAAATATTCTATTGTATGATTTTGTCATTGTTTGTTTACCCAATTTCCAGTTGTCGGAAATTTAGGTTCTTTCCAATATTTTCCATTTTAAACAGTGCTATAAATGATATCCTTATCAATGCTTGCTATTTAATATCAGCGTTATTGTCATTATCCATTTTCCTTTTTGTTTGTTTCTAGTGTAATGGCAAAGCACTTTGCTTATTCTTCTCACCTCTAAGGTATGGTTGTGATTACAGGAAAATAATCATAGAATCAGCTCAGTTTTAAAGAGATAGGTCCCGTATATCTGGTGCCATTGTTGGCTAGTCTTGTAAACTTCACCTTGCCCTTACCATAATAACCCAGTAATCTCACGCCCACATATTTATTCAAGAGGAATGAAAACATACACAAAGACACTCTCAGCACCATTATTCATAAGAGTCAAAAACTAGAAATGATTCTAATGTCCATTAAGTGGTGAATGTAGAAATAATTGTGGTGTGTGATTACAGTGAAATACAACTCAGAATTAAAAAGAAAGAGAACATCCATTCAAACAAGAGGAAATCTAAAAAGCATTGTGCTAAATAAAAAAGTCACATTCAAAAGGCTATATACAGCATAATTCCATTTATATGAAATTTGAAAAAAGACAAAACCGATCTGTCAGAAAATAGATCAGTTTACCTTTTAGCTAGAGGTTGGGGGAAGGGATGAACTTTAAAAGAGGCATGAGGAAACTTTCCGTGTGATTAAAATGGTATATATCTTGATTGTTGTAGTGGTTACATAACTGCAGACAATTTCCAAAACTTATTAAATTGTACATTAAAAATGCATAAGTTTTATTGTGCATAAATTACACATCAATGAAGCTGGAGAAAAATCAGATTACAAAAAATGTGAAAAATCTGACAGTAAAATCTCCATTACTCTTCTCTGCAGCTTAGATAATTATATGACACAAGCAGATTCCAGAAAAGGAATTCAATAATAATAATAATAATAAATAATAATAATAATATGACTACCATTTATTGAGCACTTATTATGTGCCAAGGAAGTTTATATGGTTGTTTAATCCTAACTGCCTTTTGAGAAAGAAACAGTTGAAGAAGGGGCATTCTATAACAACTGGGATCACAAAGCTAGTAGTACTAGATGTCATGTACCAGAACATGTTTTCCAAATGCTTCCAATAGGTTTGCCACCAGGAACATTGGGGAATGATAACCAGACTGTATTTGGCAAGATAAGATGATAGACAGATAGATAGATTGATAGATAGATAGATAGATAGATAATATAGATATAGATAATAGATATAGATAGATATAGATAGATATGCCTCTGCTTTGAAATTTGATTGCCTAGATAGATTCTTGTTTGACAGTCTCTCCAAAAAAAAGTTAAATTCAAGTGATTTTCAAAATCATATACTAATCAACTTAGTACCCATAAGACAAAGCCTGAAACTAACAGACTATTGATGTTATGCAAAAGACGCGGTGAAGAAATTAAAGTAAAATTAGGATGTAGGCACCTAAAAGCTCCCCAGAGAAACGCTTAGACATCAGAGTGGAACTCGAAGAGAAGTGAAAGCAGGAAACGATGCCACAGGCAGAGGAACACCTAACTGGAGTAGAGAGGACCCACCATCAAGGTGATTTAGTATAGAATCTGCTTTAGGGGAAAAACACTTAGGGGAAGAAAAGGAAAGGAAGGGAGCAAAGTGACATTCATTCCAGCACATCTCTGTGGCTTTCAAGATAATTCTCGTGGTACCTGCAGGCAATTAATTACTTCTCAGTAACACTCAGACTCAACTCATGTTCTGATCTTGCCTCCTGGTTAAATTTACTGATCCCAGAAAATCGCCTAACTCTCCAGGTTCCAGTCTACGTCCCGCATTGCGTTCTAACTTTCCAAACCAGAAGTAAGTCCAGAGACCACAGATGGACCTTACTGCCCTCAGCTTCCTGCCTTCTGCCTTGACGCTGATGGTTGGCAGCCACTTCGCATTTTCTCTGTGTCTGTCTCCCTTGAGCCTGGATCCTGTTCTTTCCCTCCTTCTAAGTACTCTTCCTCACTAACGACTCTTGCTCACATTTATCTTCATCCCTTCCCTCTCCAGGCTCTTCCATATTGACAGGGGAGGAGCACAACCGACACCTCTGTCTTTTTATTCGTAGCCTAATGTCTAGGAGAACTGTGCTCGGTATCTCCAGTCCTCCCCTGGCTTCTGTCTCAGCTCTCTGCTGAAGTAAAGTCCCCCTCCACGCAGACCAGGCACCGCCCAGTGCCAGCCCAGCGGACGTGTTTTCAGTCCTCATGTTGCTCCACTTCTTTGCAGCCATTTCACAGTTTAGCACATCCTCCTTTTAAAAGCTCTTTGCTACATTTGCTTCCACACACTGCTGTCTCCTGGTTTTCTTCCTGTTTTTCTTGAAGCACATTTTCAGTTTTCCTCATGGAGTGCTTTTCCTCCATGTTGCCTTAAACATTTCTGTTCCACCAAGTTCCACGTCTGCACCTTTGCTCACTTCCTTCTCTCTCCTTGAGAAATCTCATCCCCACTCAGGGTTTTGATGACATTCACTCACTGGGAGCAGTCGCATCTGTGTCCTCACAGGGCAGACCATTCTCTGGAGCTCCGAAGAACGAGTCTAATTGCCTCATTTATTTCTCCTCTGCCCAAATTTGTTTCTCCACTTAGACATCTTGGTGACTGTCACCTCTGTTCACTCTTGCTCAAGATCGAAATTTTATAACCACCTTTAACTTTTTTTTTAATCTCAGCCCCCACTGTAAGGCAAAAACCAAGCCCAGTCAATTTGCCAAATAACTCCAAATTCCATCTACTCCTTTCCTTTCCTATCATTTCTCCTCTGCATCACCGCTAAGTGCATCTTAAGTGGGCTTTCTACTTCTTAACTGCCCAGGCAACTGTCCTGGCTTGGGCTAGAATTTGAATTTTTGAAATGAAGTCTGTCTCCCTTAATGATGTTCCGCTGCTTTCAGGATAAAGTGAACGCTGTCACATGGCCATCAATGTCCTAATCCAGCCCCGCTTTCCTCTCACACTGTGGCAGACTGTCGTCCTGCCTCCTCCCATCTCCTCTTGATTCTTGGCACTGTCCAGCTAACGGCTACGTTTCCTGTAAGGCTACGGGTGGCCATGTCATGAAATGTGTGCCTTGCTTGCTTAAAGGGGAAGGGCTCTGCCCTAACCCTTCACTCTCCATGTAAGCTGGAAGCAGACATGGCAGTGACCCACCCCCGGCTGTGCAGAGATAGAACAACATGGCTCTGAACACCCTTCACCAGAAAAACTGCCCCAACCTAGGATAGCCAGACTGTGTGAGAGGGAAATAAAAATCAATTTTATTTGGGGTCCTTTATTCCTCTACCTTAGTCTTTGCCCTAACTTGTTAAACTGCCTCCTGCTCGCCCTGTTGTCAGCCTCATCTCTGATTGGAGCCTGTGTCTCATCCATGGGCCAGTGCCGTCTCCAAACGCCTCACCCTCTCTAGCCCTCCGCGCATATGCACATGTTGCTCCCTCTGCCTTGAGTCTGATTTTCTTTTTCTCCACCTAAACTACTCCTCTCCATGCCTTCACACTCTGGTCAGGTTTGGGCTTCTGTTTGAATCCTTTCTTCATGTGCCCCTCCCCACCCACTCCTCTGTGTCCCCACAGGACCTGTGATCACTGGTTTACCTGTCTGTCCTCACTGTGAGCATCTCGATGGCAGAGGCTGCCTTTTATTTCTGACTTAAAGTTGGGGTTGCACAAATGTGTACTAAGTGAGGAGTCAGAGAAGCTCGTGGCATTCCAAGTTTCCCTAGAGGAAGTTTGTATGTATCTGTGAATGTGTTTGCATGTGTCTGGGAATGAGCCATCTTAACAGAAGTACCAGGAGCCTACAGAGGCAGAGGCCGGGAGTGTAGCCAGCATCTTCAGAGAGTGCAGAGGGAGCAAGCAGGTGCTGGGGGTTCAAATCCCAAATCCAGGACCATGAACAAGAGAGACCAGGAGAGGGCTGACCAGGACAGTATTGGGGAAGGAAGGATAATGGTTCTTAAGGCTTCCACATTCCGAACCCCCAAACCTGTAGTGTTGGGCTACAGGCAACGGGGAATTAATGGTGCAGATGGAAAAAAGGTTGCTAATCAGCCAACCACGAAAGGGGGCTATCTTGGACTACCCCAGCGGGCTCCCAGTGTGCCCAGTATAATCACTAGGATTTTGGAAATGGGAGATTGAGGCAGACGATGGAGGAGCAACGAGATGGTAGTGTGAGAAGGACTCATCCAATGCTGCTGGCTTTGCTGATGGTAGGAGGAGGCCATGAGCCAAGAAATGTGGGTGACCTCTCGAAGCTGGAAAAGGCAAGAAACTACATTCTTTCCTGGGGTCTCCAGGTATAGCCCTGCCCACACCTGATTTTAGACTAGTGAGACCCATTTTCGACTTCTGGAATCCAGAACAGTCAGATAATAAACGTGTGTTATTTTAAGCCACTAAATTTGTGGTAATTTGTTGCAGCATAAACAGGAAACTAAGAGAAGTGCTCTCAACCCAATGGAGTTAGAGAAAATATTTAATCTCCCTAAACCTCAGTATCCTCCTATAAATAAGGCTGATAACTCATTCTTGATGGTGAGGATTAAATGTGAGATCATAGTTTAAGATCTTGATAACATGTTTGGCACGTGGTAAAACATTCCATAAGCAGTAGTAATCGCTACTAATAATGTCATCGTTGTCACTGTTTACCCATTTGCCTAATACATCCAGGATGGAGAGGAAGGAAGAGATAGAAAAAAATGAAAGTAAAACAATAAATGTGTTTTGGAAATCTGGAGGCATATTTGGTTTTAGCTTTTTTGTAATGTGTCTTAACTCACAAAATGTATTTCATTTCCTTCTGCCTTCTCTCTCGTGCTTTAGGTATTAAGATCTATTTTAAATTTAGTCATTTCAAAGTCTTCTTGGCATCGTGTAAATGTCACACCATTAAATATATATTCAGTGAGTTCCCAAGCAGGCTGGCTTTCATTCCAAGAAATGGAGTCCCACAGGTGGCCAGGTGGAGAGATGACAGACAACCCCCTTCCCATAGGCTCTGCTGACCTTACTTACAGAACCGCATGTTCTGAGCTCAAAATTGGGATGTGTGGTCTGACAAACACATTTCTGCCTGCATTTTAGTTTATTTTTATGAAGTCTCTTACAGGTACTAAATTACATGGAATTTCATCTTTTCTGCAAAGAATAAGATCTCAAGTGAAAATTCGGGGAAATAGACATCAGTTTTTGTAATACTTGAAATTTGAATTTTCTGCGACAATCTAGAATGTAGGATTTGGTCGACACCTGTGAGTTTGGGTTTTGGGTTTTCTTCCTTTGCTCTCAGGTGCCCCCCTCCCCTACCTTTTTCTCTGAGCTGTGTTGCCCCATTCTAGTCAGGTGACCCTGATGCGCTGCCAGACCTAGAACCCCAACTCTGAGTAGTAGAATAGATAAGTGACACTGACCCAGCTAATCACAGTACCGCATCCCCCTTCCCAGTGATTGGTCCAATGAGTCGGCACCCAGGCCAAAGAGAGCTAATTTCATACAGGCAGAGGAAAAACATGACTCTCTCTGCTCCCTCCTTATTCTCAGCATGGAGACAGACATGGGAGGTGTTGCCTGCCATATTTGCTAGCACAAAAGGGAATCACATCTGCAGGAAGTGAATGAAGCCAAAAACCAGAAAGAGGCAGAGCTGAGAAATGGAGAGGAGAAAACAGCCTAATGACACTTCCAAGCCCCTGACGCCACTTGTTCCTCACCTTTCTCTGTACACGAGCCAAGAAGTCTTTCTAAAGTGTGACTCCTGCCACTTGAAATTGAAAGAGCTCTGGCCAGTTTACAGGGTCATTGTAGAAACACTGTCATAAAGGAACCTCAGAAAAACCAGCCCAGAAGTGGGCGAGACAGGGACAGGAAGAAAGAAGAGCAGAAGTGGCAAGCAGTGAGGCAAGGTGGGGAGAGACGAGACTCAGAACACCAGGCTTTATGTTCCAGCTCTGCCACGTGCCAGAGACTTGGATAAGGTGTGACCTGGGGTGAGGTGACCGTGTCACATTTCCATTCTGCAGAGTCAACAACTATGATGTCACTGCCGTATATAACACGACATGCTGAGGGAGGCTCACCTAAGACAATAAATGTGAGAGCTCTTTGTAAATGTTAAGTGCTTGCAGATGGCACTTACTAGACAGAAAGCATCACATTTAAAAAGGCTATGGATTAAGCAGAGACGAGAAAGGAAAAGGCTGTGAGTAGCTGAACTCCTGAGGGAGGAGTATGGAAATCCATTGATGGTGGATTTCCTGTAAGGTATCTAAAGGGGCAGACTTAATACTGCAGGTCACTGTTTTGAGTAAAAACGTACATAAAAACTAGGAAATAATTCTTTGTGTGGGATAGGAGAAGGAGGAGAGAGAAGAGAGGAAAACAGTATTTGTGAGGTATCCACGAAGCCTCACCTGTGTGTGACACACACTCTCACCTGACCCATAAAGCACTACTGCAGGAGTCTGATGTCACTGTCCCTGTTTTATGTTTGAGGAGAACAAGGCTCAAAGCTTACATTCAAACCCAGGTCTTAATGATTCTACAACTGAATCGCCCGAGGTCTACTCTATTACCCACATAATACATTTGAAACTACATCTTGGGAATTAGATGAGGCTATGCTTAGTTTTCTTTCCAGATTACAAGAATCAATCAGTCAGTATTTTTTAAAAGGCTAGAATTTGTTCAGTTTTTAAAAAATTTAATTGGATGGTTTTCTGCTGGTTTAAAGTCTAGCGCTTTTGGTAGTTGCTAGAAATTTGTTTCTCCTCCTCTGTGTGTGTGTCAGGAATTGTGAAGGCTCTGTCACCAAGTCTCATGAGGGTGACAGGGAGAGCCCGTGGGGGGTGCCTATATATCTCACGGGTTGCATTACAGGGGAGGAGCACTAAAATTTTATAGCAAGTGGAAGCAAGCCTATCCTTTGGGGGAGATATTACCTCGTCCTGCAAGATTGTCTGCTACAGACACAACTCTGGGAAATGGAGTGGACGGGGACTTGCAGTTTTGGCAGAAACAGGAAGAAAATGTATGGAGGCCCTAGGGATTGGCCCTCCCAGCGCCAAGTCCCTCCCTTAAGGTCTTGCCTCTACTTATCTTCTCCAACTGTAATTTCATTTTTTTGCTTTCCATTGGAATCATCTCTTGCACATAGTTCTTCTAGCTGCTTCTCTGTCTTGTTTGCAGATCTCTCACACTTTATTCCCAATGTTTTTAGAAACATTGTCTTTGTGCCTCCACCACGCAGTCCCTGTGTGATACCTTTGTGATGTCTTGGCATGGCTGAACCATCACCACCAACAACACACCATTCATTGAGCTTTGATATTTACTAGACACTATTAAATGTGCTTTATAAACATGATCTCATTTAATGCTTACAACATCTTTGCGAAGTAGATACTACAATTTCTATTTTTCTTAGGAGAAAACCGAGAGTTGGGGAAATATATAATTGGCCTTAGCACCCACTACTAGTAGATGCCAGAGTTAGGATTTATACCTTTAACTCCAAGCAACTGACAGTACCACCTTTGTCAGAAGATATAGACAATATGGGCACAGTCAGTAAAGCCATTCATAGGACTCAGTTCATATCTACCTGGCCAAGCAGGTAACTCCATCTTAAAAGCTGGCAGTAGCCTTCAGATGACAATCGATGCCAGGACAGCCATGGGTATGTTCTAGCTGCTGTAATCACAGCTGTCTTTTGCCTTTGGTTCCTAAGGCAGCTTCACAGATTTCCTGGATGCCATCTTTCCCTTGCCAAGCTGTCTGTCATGATCGACGACAACTCAGCTTCTAGATGATACCGTTGTCTCACTGCTACTGCTTCACCACTCCTGAACCCATGACCTTGGCACTATTGAATCTTAATAAAATCATAACTGGCAGACCAATAGTCAACAGGCCAGGGCACCCAGTGATCATTCCCACTGACATCAGGTTGGTGCGGGGTCACTGCAGAATCATGGTGCTTAAAGTATCCTGTAATAAAGAACAGAAAGCATCAATGCCAATAGGAAAAAATTGCCTTCTTCACAAAACAAGAATTTTTGGCAATTGTTTTAGCCCTGCCTAACGCCTGTATGTATCTGGCATGGTGTTTTCTTTCTGGGCCAGCCATCAAAACCTGACGTGGCTATGAATAAAGACTATGCAGAATATGAAGAACAGATTACAAAGATGGCTGTGGAAGCCTCACACTTTCCACAGGAATAGGTGCCAGGTGGGGAGACATCTTGGCAGATAGCTCCCTTGGAAGAGAGAGAGAAGGTAATTACCTTCTGACACTTGGGACTTTACCTTCTGTTTCTCTCAAGAAGGAGAAGTCCTTGATGTTATATTTTAAATGTAACCACTTCCTTTATGATATGTTGATGGCTTCAGTTTACACATTTATTTCAGTTGTGAATTTATTCCCATATTTACAGAAGTTGGCTTGATTAGTCAGTGACCACTCCCCACCTTCTTTATTTGTTAGTTCAGTGGCACGAGGAGCCTGGAAATGGCCTGGGAGCAGGCTCAGCTCCCAACTTAATTGAACTGACTGTGTTTTGGCAGAACAGGCCTTCTAAGAGTACAGATCTCAAGATGAGGATCCCATCCAACGTTACTCCAGCCGCTCTGATTTCTCTTGGTTCCTAGGCCCATGAATTCTGGCTGAGAGAGATGGCACCAGATATTGGCTGCTGCTTTACAGCACCTGCTTGTAAGAAACCATCTTCATCAGGCCATTCCAATAATCTATCGAGCCATCTGCTTCTGGGTGACAGGAGAGAGTACTGAATGCCAAAGGCAGGAGCCCATTGCCCCAGATACTTCACTATATGTAATTGCCTTAGATGGTTGCTGCGTTCTGTGAGATACAGTGTCAATAGACAAGGCATTTGTAGGCTCACAAATGGGAAAGCCAGAGGAAGAATTCTGAGCAGGGAAGGCGACTGTGTGTGTCTGGGACATGCAGCTGTTTCTGTGAGGACACATCACTGCCCACTTTGTGGAATGGTGCCTGACTAGGACTCAGAGTTGGCCTGCGCTGTTGCAAAGTAGGGCATCAGTAGAGGCTCTGGCCACAGCTTTGAGGCTGGGACATCCATGGTAAGCCTCTGTCTTTGTCTCTATTTCCACCCTCCACATGGGTTCATCAAACAAGCATCAGTGCAGTGGAGGAAGGAGGGTGACTGACAGCCACCTTTCTCACCTGTCTGTCGAGAGCATTCGCACGTCAGTAGGTGAACTCCGGGCAACGAGAGTGGTTATTAATTTGCTCCAGTAAAGATACCACATCCAACACCTGAGCTGTGATTGCCGTAACCACTTGATTGAGTCTGGAACAATCTATAGTAACTCTCTGAGGCCCATCTGGCTTTTGCCCCTGCCAGACAGGCTAGGTCAATGGAGATGGGATAGGAACAGCCAACCTCTGATGATGGCGTTAATCTTTGCAGTGCCTCTGGGGGTGCCGTGTTGCTTTGAGCTTATTATTTTGGGGCTTCCACTTGGCTGTTTCTATCATTATAATCTTCATTTCACACAATAGGAACCAATGTGAGTATTCTGCCAGTTGAGTTTATTGGTTGCTACTATACTTTTTGGGAAGGGGGAGAGAATGAGGGATGAGAACTGGGTACGAGGAGGCACGTTCGCATGCCAGAGAGCATCGGTCTCATCCCTCTCCCTCTCCTATCGAGAAGAATAATGTGACTGGATTCTGTGCACTTCTTGAACATGGCATCCCAATCCCAGAGTCTCATTTCAAGAGTCTTTTCTGGGGCCCCTTCTCCCAGTACTAATTACTGTGTAAATCAAAATTCTGGAAGGAAACAAGTAGTGCATTTGAATTGGGGTAATCGGAGAGTGTCATGAAGGGACATTGTCCAAAGTTGTGGGCAAATTTAATAGAAACCAGCAAGGGTTAGAGAAGCCCCATGGGGTAGCAACAGCTGGAAGTGCCTGTCACAGCTCCAAGGAGGGAGCGTGGAAAGAGTGTAACTGCCAGTGAGGATTGTAGCCAGTGCCAGCCTGTGGCCTAGCAGGGGCAGGAGCCAGAGAAAGTAACACCCTGGCCTCAGTGTGCTTCTGCCTTCCAGTGTCCCGCCAGTGTCACCCGTTGTCCCAGCCCAGTGGAAAGCCACAGGGTAAGAGGGCTGCAGCCCACCTCGGTCATCATTCCTGGCACAGAGTAGGGAGGATGGCAAAGAGTGGATCGGGACCTTGAAGGGCTAACGAAGACATCAGTACATCACCTTCAAGAGACCCGCCCTGAATGCCCTAATACAACTATAGGTCCCCAGGCTCTGGAATTCGCCATCCTCCTTGCCTTGCTCCACCTCTGCACTTCTCGTGGCACTATTCTTATCTACCATATGTGATTTACCCATTTATTATATTTATGGCAGCGGTCTCCAACCTTCTTGGCACCAGGGATCAGTGCTCCTATGAGAATCTGATGCCTGGTGATGTGAGGTGGAGCTGAGGCAGCAGGGATGCTAGAAGCAGCCACAGATATAGACGAAGCTT
Organism: Cynopterus sphinx; assembly: GCA_030015415.1. Taxonomy (NCBI): domain Eukaryota; kingdom Metazoa; phylum Chordata; class Mammalia; order Chiroptera; family Pteropodidae; genus Cynopterus; species Cynopterus sphinx. The sequence continues at coordinate 4,557,664 of CM057391.1, forward strand.
TGCTCTCGGGCCCACCGCTCACTTCCTACTGTTAGGAACCAGGCCAAGGACCTACCGGTCCACGCGTTTTCTAGGAGCTGGGGACCCCTGGTTTATGGTGTCTTCTCTCTAGTAGAAAGTAAGCTTTTATAGCATAAAGATCTTTATCCATTTTGTTTCCTGATGCCTCCAGATTACCCAGAACAGTGCCTGGTGTGTAGTAGGTGTTCAATAAATATATTTTGATCAATAAAAATAATAAATTATGGATAATGAGAAAGATATCGATAGAGAACAAGACAAACCTAAGGGCTGATATGCTAGTGATGAATCTCTCATCCTCCAGATGTCTTAAAGAGAGAATCCCCATGGATCCAAGGTGCATGGAACGTTTGGCAAGACTCAGCGAGTACAAGGTGTCTACAGTTGAGTGAGGAGGATGCCAACAGCCCTGAGAGCCCATGCTTTCTATTCAAACCAAAAGTTGCTCTGAATGCAACAAGAAGGCCATAGCATTGTAAGAAGTGGGAGTTGCCAAGGAACCTTACCACACCCTTTCTGACTCTTGTTCCTTCCCCACAGTAGCCAGCCACATAGTGGAAACAGTGACATGGAAGGAAAGGGAAAGATGGGGCATCCCATAGTTCTTTGTCCTGGCAAGTCAGTGAGCCAAAGGGAGAGAGTATTGGTAGAATTACACATAAACAAATGAAATAAAATAGTTGAGGGTACTATTTGTGCAGTGTGTCCACTGTTTGGGGTAAGAATAAAATATATATGCATGCGTGAGCTATGAAATAGGAAATAAACAAATTTAGTGATTTCACATGAGTTACTTGCTCATATATTTACATTTAAACATGTCATTGTACAGTATAAATAGTAGGTAAATTCACACTAGTGTAAGTTTAAAATTTTTATTTACACTAATACTAAATACCAACAACAAAATTAAGTGCATGACAAAGCAAGAGAGAAACTGCAGAAGAATAGGATCTGTATTTTAGTACCTTTCATGGTACTTTATTCCTGATTTTTTAATAAGGAATCTCACGTTTTCACTTTGCACTGAGCCCTGCAAACTGTGTAGCCAGCTCTGCCCGCAGTTGCAGGAGCCATCAATTCATGTGGCTTTTGGACGTCTTAGTTGTGACTTGATGGAGGCAGGAATGGATGTCGAGAAGAGGTTGAATGGACATCATTGGGGAAATGGAAAGAAGGTGGTCTGGAAGGGAGGTGGTGGTGTCAACTAGTGTCCTTTAGTGGTGCACTGTGTGTAGCCTTCAAAGAACGACAGGGATGTCACTAAAGGGGTGTTTAGTGTAAAGAGGCAGTTTCCTCCCTCTCAACTGCATGGATAAGAGCAATTTGGGGCTGAGGAGTTGTGTTAGAGAAAGGTTTTTTTCTCTTATGATCGGATAGCCTTCTGTCTGTTACTCAGGCTCTCTCTCTTCCTGGGATGTATTTGTGCAGAAAAACTGAGAGCTCGCTCTCAGGAAACCCAGAGGACAGCGTGATGGATCAGCTGATTTGCCAAGCCCTGGCAGAGAGGAACAGTTTCCTTGGCTGGACTTAGCACAGGTGGTCAGTTCCTTCACCTTTTAATATTCCACACCCTGGCCACGGGTCATGGTCCCAGGAGGATGTCACCATCTCCCTGGAAGCCTCTGGACTCTTTCTCTAGACATTTAAAGAGGACATAAAACAGCACATCATCCAGAGCCTGAGAACGTCATCAGCCTGAGGTAGGTGCACCTGGGAGGAGAATTAGCTTAGTGATACACCCGGTCGCCACATTACACTCTGATGTGGCCCCCACTTTCTGTGTCCAGTCATCCCCTAGTACGTCTGAGGTTCTTGGGAGAAAGAAGACAAAGAACATGCCAGCCAAATGCTAATTCTCTGTGACTGGGCGTCAGCTGCCAGCCTGTGTCCCATCAACTGAGACAGCGGGCTGCCCAGAAGCTCAGGGCCAGGCAGGGCCTAGTAGCTAGGAACCTGAGCAGACTCAAGCCTGACCTCCCTGTTTCCACTCTGGTATCACCAGTTTCACCGCTTTGAAGGCGACCCTGTGCCAGGTTGGGGGAGAGGGAGGGCTGAGCACTGCACCCTCTCTGCCTCACCTCTGACAACTTCAGTGGCTTTTAATTCCCTGCTTCACTGTGGCGTCCTCCCCACCATGCCTGTATCTCTGCTGTCCCCTCGGCTGGAATGCCGTCCCTGTGTTCTCATTGACTGCTGCTCAGCCAGCCCATTTCCTCCTCTTCCTGGCCACACAGACAAGACTGCATTTCCCAGCCTCTCTCGCTGTTAGCTGGAGTAATGTGACTGGGTTCGAGCTGGCAGAGGACCACAAGGGCAGGAGAGCCGAGTGACAAAGGTGGCGGACACAAGAAGGACGCAGTCAGGTCCTTTTATCTCCACGTGCGGGACGACCACCTGCTGACCAGCGGGAATGCCTGTTTTGGAAAGTGAGAAATGAACTTGTTTACTGGTTTTTTCAGCAGCCAGTGTTACCATAACTAAGACACCTGACTTTTCACAATATTCTCCCTCGTCCGGGGGATTATGACACAATTGTAACCCCGATGGTAACTGCTCAGATGTCCTCCAGGCAGCTGAGGCTCCCTGATCCTTGATACTTAATTTTAAAGGCTGAAATTCCTTTATTCTTGGGGAGAAATTCTGAGCTCTCCTCCTCCTCCCTCCATTCCTACCAGCCTCTCCTGGGGCTTCTGGAATAAAAAAAGGACACAATCAGGTTTTCTGGTCCTCCATGTTTCTAGATCACTATCCTCTTCCTCCTGTGTTCCAAGCAGGTTCTGCTTTGAATGGAAAGCAGGGCCACTCGGGGCTGTCAGTCACACGCTTGTTCTCTTTCTGAGTCCTGCTGAGCTCCCACGCGTCAGGGTCCATGGGAACTGTGCGCTGACGGGATGTTGCAAACACCATATGTGAACGGGGAGACGTGGAACAGTGGAGGTACTCGAGACATCTATTGACAAGAGTTAAAGATGCAAACAGATTTTATTCAGTAACTCCTGATAGCGAAGGGAAGAGCTGAGCCCCATTCTGCTTTGTGCAGATGTGGCAGATGTGGCTGGTGTTTGAAAGGGGGCAGGAGGGTTCGGGAGCGAGGCAAGTGAAGGCTCGGTAGCATCAGGGAAGCGAAAAGTGACAAGGGATTGGTCCGTTCCGTGTGGCCATCCGTTTCTACTGGCTGGCAATTATCTAAGTTAGGCTTCTGTCCTCCCACAGAGACTGGGCGACAGAGGCCCTATCCTTTCAGATGATGACGTTTCAAAAGAATGGCTTTCGGGTCCTTGAGAAGGACACATCTCAGTTGTACAAAATACACATGCACAATTGTGGGCCCATTTTAGCAGATCGTTGAGAAAGGCAGCCTCGTGTGCAGTCTTCTCTGCCACATGAGAATGGGGCGTGGGCCTGGGTCGCGTCCTTACCCAGAGCTGAGGACCCCACATGTCCTGCGTGGAGCTCATCACCTTGTGTGGGAATGTCTTTCCTGTTTTAGACTCGATGAGTGCTCCTTCGTCCTGTTTAAACGTGCGTCAGTGGCCCTTGGGCACACCCTCAGCTGTCAGTATTTCCGATTCCAGAGTAAGGGCTTGAAGTCCTTCTGCTGTAGCCCCAGAGGGGTGAGCATTTGTCCTGTATAGGCTACCAGGGACACCTGCCAGCCCTGGAGGATGGACACACACTATTGGAGCTCATCTAGCTTTGTCTCAATCCATGGGCAACAGCACTCATCAGCTTACAAGGTCATGAAAGTTGTCTGAAGGGGCGTCACCTGAGCTGGCATCTGTGGGCAGGAGAAAATTCCCGGTCAAGAGGCCGTGAAGCTGGGCCAGGACTGGCTGTTGTTGGGCGTGTGTGCCAGGATTTTACAGGCTTCCCTTCACAGGCTGCCAGGTGCCACCCCAGGAGAGGACAGTCGGGCCAGGTCAGCACTGATGTTACCGGATGCTTTTCTAAGAGGAGAGCATGGAGTTTTCTCTGTTAGACGGTTATGGAACAGCATGCAAAATTAAAGTCATTTCCTTTAAGATTTGAGACTCCAAATCATTTTTTCTCTGGTGCTGCTGGAAATATATGAGTAGCTGCCGATCAGAGCAGCCATCAGATATGGGGGTGCAAGGCAAGAGGGGTCAGACATAGCCGTGGAGAGCAGGGGACAGAAGAGGGTGCAGGCAGGTTCCCAGAGGGCCCGCTGGCTAAGCCACAGTCTCTTCCTCTTGTGGGAAGGAAAGTTTAGACCTGAAAGCAGAAATCCTTGGGATGCAGACAGGTTTCGAGGTTCAGGGACTTCTCCCAGGTCAAGGGTGACCTCAGCAGGGCGTGGCATGCAGCTGGGGAGGGAAACGGAGTGTTCTGCCTGTCTCAGACTCTCCCTTGAGTTGCAGAGACGCAGGTACCTAAGGATTGAGACCAGTGGTGGGCAGCCTGCCCCACAACCAAATCCGGCCGGCCGCTGGTTCTGTATAGCTGTGTGCTAAGGATGGTGTTCACAATCTCAAATGGTTGGGGAGAAACACAAAAATAAAGGTAAGATTCCTAGAAACAGGAAATCAGAACAAACATAAATTCAGCGCCCGTGGATGGAGTTGGACTGGAACACAGCCTCAGACCCCCTCGAGAGTTGTCTGTGCTGCTCTCACAGGGCCGTGGCGGAGTCGAGTAGTCAGAACAGCGGCCTACAGCATCCAGAAGCTTCACCGTCTGGCCCTCTGCAGGAAAAGTTGGCGGGTTCAGACCCTTCACAGGGAGGGAGGTCCCCAGGGGCGTAACGCTCTCTCATCAGACTCTGCACCCTCTGCACTGATGCCTGCCCACACCTGATTTCCCAGACTGTGCTGCGAGATGGCAGAAGATGGTCCATGAAACAGAAAACATTCTTTCGTAAACCAAATCCTGGGTTTTCAAAAGAGAAAACGATTTTGTTACCAGAAATGCCTTCAGCTCTTTAAATGCACTCTGTGGCATCCACACTGTGGACATAAGTTTCAGCCTTTCCCAAACTTATTTCCCCTCTCCACAGGGTTTTAAGGAATACCTCTTTTTACCTCAGAATCTCCCAGGCAGCGCAGGGTCGTCACTGCTACTCCATACCTTTACCAGGTGTCAGGAAATTGCCTTCCCATTTGGAGCAAATACACCCCCCTTCTTGGTGAAGCCTAATTCAGGCACAGAATGAGCTGGGACTATTGCTCGCGCCCCCCTTTCCCCTCTACAGACATGCTCACCCCCCATCTGTAATCTCATTCCCTCCCTACCCACATCCCCCTCAAAGACACGGGAAGACAGGCATTTCAAGCTGTGTTGTAGCCCACAGTGGGTCATGAAATCGATTTAGAGGGTCAGTGACCAGCATTTAAAAAATAATAATAAAGTAGAAGGATATAAAATATCAGAATGCATTTCAGTGGCACTTGGTGAAATTTTCGTGTGGGTTCCAGGTCACGGTGTAAAATGTATTTCCTTCTGTAGGTCATGGTCAAAAAATTGGTTTGAAAGCCTCTGTGCTAAGGTGCAGACGGAAGAGCACAGCAAAGGCTGGTAGCTAGCCTCTGAGTAGCAAAAATGGTACATCGCCCACTATTAATTCTCCTCGTGTTTCCACCCCGGGTGACCATCTTAAATTACAAACATAAGGACCCAAGGACCGTGTCTTTTGATTAACCTCTCACTGGCTATGGGACTCGCTTCCCTACGAAGCTGCATAAATATTTGATGTTGATAATGAAATGGAATTAAAAGCTAATAGAATCAGCTCTCCAGTTTTCACTGCCACTGTCTGTCGAAGGACCAGAAGTGACCTTACGCCATGTCCACTTCTGCGTGACCTTCCAGAGCCATTTCTGTGCACAACGTGGGGTGACCCAAGGGGAGATACTTATTTCGTCAGTGGACGTGCACACACCTGGCTTCAACCCCTTCCCCAGCCGTGGCCTTCCTACATTTCTGCTCTCAGCTCTGTCCCTCCTGCGGGCTCCCTCTGCTCCAGGCACCCATTCAGGAATCTACCTGGGTCTTCCTACCTGTTGTTCCCTCCACGCTCTCCTCCTGCTGAAATTCTCCTTACCCACAAAGGTCCCTGTCGCACAGAACTTCTCTCTGTGAAACCCCAGCGTTCAGCCCCACAGGTCTTCTTGCCTAGCAGCGATGGCACTGAATGTGCCCATTGCCTCGGCCCATTGGCTTCGCCAGCGCAATAGCTGTTTTGTTCACCTCTGAATTGTTCACAGCTGACGTGGTGTGGCACAAGATAGGGGCCCAGTAATGTGTTCAGTGTAAATGAAAAAGGACAGATAGTATGAACTATCAGAGGGATGCAGAGTTTACCCATGGGGTGAACAAAACACCTTGCTCCTGCCTCCAGCCCCTCTCAAACACCCAGCATGTGGCTGGCTTAGCGGCTGCAGAGTCTGTAGACCTGTTCGTGGGATGGATGAGTGGAGATCAGATGCACATGGACTTCCCAGGTATCTCAGGGAGAGAACTGGTACAGCGGCCTCTTCTATAGGTGCTAACCCTGAGGTTCATAGTCAAGCCATTCCAGCTGCTCCCAGAGCTCTAACGTGGTCACAGGTCCCGCACACTTAGCCTTGATGATGATGACTTATAGAATTAGTCCAAAGGTGAGCTTTATGATAGCTGTGAATATCGAAAACTGTAGGATTGCAAAGTTTTTGTTCTGAATTTTTGGCACGCTTTTTTTCTGTTTGCATCTCATTTGGGGGGCTCTGTCGTGTGGACCTGCGATGGTCCAGCAGACCTGGAGCAGGAAACATAGTATCTGTAACCTATTTGTAAGTTCAAGGGTTGATATGTAAACAGCTGTGACATAGCAATAAGACAAACATGAGCAGTCAAAAAAGAAATATATGTATAAACAGGAATTTAAAAAAGAAAACTATATGTAGAATGAATAAATAAAAGAAACAAAAGCCCAACTTTAATAGTAACAAAAAATAACAAGTTAAAACAACAGTGACATATTTCACTGTTGGTGAAATGAGGAGAATTAAGACCTCTTCTGGGCAGTTAATGAAGTACAAATTGGCAAAGAATTTCTCATGGGAAACTTTGCTATCTGGAAAAAAAAAACAACTCTGTAAAATGTTCATAACATTGACTAAGCAATTCCACTGATACAGATTTATCCTAAGGAAATAATTAGTGGATTGAGAAATTTTTTTCACTTAGGGGCTGTATGACACAGTAATTTTTAATGGTGAATATATGGAAATAATCCAAAGTTCCAACAATAGAGTTTTTTTTTAATATATATAATTTTCATAAAACACATTATAAGCATCTATTTAAAAGGGAAGTCTGGAAATACAATTGTTGACATGAGACAAATGTTTTGGTAAATTTTAAGGAAAATTTATAAAAATATATGACAGTACCTTTATTTAAAATTTTTATATGCATAAAATGCAGGGAGAATATATACCAAACTATAAATAGAGGTTGTGTCTAGAATACAGTTATTGATGAGGAAATTTGGAGAAGCCTTTCATCATTTTTCCATCTTTGAACAATAAAAATGATTTGCTTTTGTAATAAAAAGTGGTTTTAAAATAATTCAAACGAAATTGCCAAACTTAGAGTTATTTATTATTGAAGGCAAAGATTTGAGACAACTGAATTTTAAAAATGGAGTTAAAAATATACTTCAATCCAGAAGGCATTTATTCATCTTCTAAAAGCAGGCATGGTTGTGCTCTTGGTATAGGAAGCGCTGCATTAAAATGATAATTCCCAAAGCAGCTTAAATAAACCTCGTGAAATTCCAGAGCAGAAAATTTATTTGATTTATGAATCCTGACTGTCACACCAGAGCTATTTTTGTGTTCATTAAGTTGGGTAATATAAAGAAAACACATTTAAAAAGAAAACGACGCAGTTACGCAAGTATACACACGTGTCACAACTAATTGAACTGCACGATTAAGATCTGCACATTTCGCTGTAAGCAAACATACCTCCAAAACATGAAGGCAGAAAAATAAAAACATCCATAAAAGTGACACAAAACATTTTACATTTCTCAACTTGAATATTTAATGGCTCTCTAATATTGAATCAGTTAAAAACCAAACACTGGAGAACTTCTGCTTCTGATGTGATGGAGCAGTCAGTGTCAGACAGACCTTCCTTTGAAAGCAACTATAAAAGCTGAGTAAAATGAGAGAAGCAAAGAAGAAACTTTTGAGAGGGTAAAATCCAAGTAGAAGTTTTCTTGAAATGCTAGATGGGGGGGAAGTAAATGAGTTGAGGACATAACAGTGGAGAAAAGGCCCCAATAAACATCTGAGCTTTTAGTTGAAACTCTTGAAGGACACCACCTGTAAGTAAGGGAAGACCGGCAACAAACCCTACTCACCCTGGACCCAGATGATGTGCCCGAACACTGTCTGCCTTCCAGAAGTAAACAGAACCTTACCCAGAAGGAAATAACGTCATCCAGAGCTTTCCTCTATTTCATACATTTTTTGTATTCCATGTAGAATTCACAAAGCATAACGAAAGAGGAAGGAATCATTGAAAACCGAAAGACACAGAGCCCAGGGTATAGAGTGATGTTTTCGAATACTAACTTTAAGATGACTATTTTGTGTACCCGGGTCTCCTGACGAAATTCTGCTGTGGCCCCGAGTCTGCAGCCTGGGATCACTCACAAGCCTGGCAGATCTCATTCAAGGGCAAGGGCTGGTCCCTACGGACCCCTCAGCCCTGTCATTGCCGTCTTGATTCCCTCCAGCTTACGTGAATAGGACGAAGCTTCCTTATTTCCTACTAGTGATGGAGTCTTCCTTTCCCCCTATAGAGACTATGCATGGAGGTTACACTTTAAACTTGCCAGTGAGTCATATCTCTGTTGGTTCAGATCATCTCTTTGAGGTCGGTAGGTCTCTTGGGTAAATGCTCAGTCTTCCAGGTCTCCCCACCTCCGACTTTTCAAGATGGCACCTGGGTGTGGGGCAAGAGGAGATTTGAGGGTGGTGAGGAAGAGCGAGCTCTCAGTCTTGCTTAGTTCCTGAGTGTCCTTTGGCATCTGGTATTGTCACGCCACCCTATTGCCACGGGGAACACGCTCAACCAGTGTCATCTGCATAAATGAATGATGGAAGAATAGGTGAATGAATTCCTGCCACACAACCTAAGAAAACCTAGATATACCCAAACCGGTAGGGAGAAGTAAAACTTGTGCTGTGACTTTTAATGAGCATTATTCTATCACACTCTGCAGCTCAAAATAAAAGCGTTTTCATATACTGTCTCATCGACGAAGCCATTGTAAGGACCAAGTAAAGAAGAGAGTGGATACTGTAAGCCCAGGAGAAACTGAGGTCTAGATGGCGGCAAGATTCACAAGGCGACATAATGGTGAGCAGTCTTCCCGTCCCCTTTCCCCTTCCTTACAAATGACATGGCACCATAGTGATTACCGAGTGATATAAAATAACTAGTGATCCGGGTATCTAATGACACAATAATAAATCTGCTTATTGGGGATGCTCCTCCAGAATACTGTTCCGAACATAGATGAGAAACTACAGAATGCTGAGGGTTGAAATCGAAGCCACAGTCAAACCCTCAAAGGCCATGCTGTCCTTTGGTAGAGTTCCTCAAACTCCCATTCAAAGCCTTTTTTCTCCTTTTTTTTTTTTTTAAAGTTGATCATAATTTGTTTGGTTTTCAGCCCACAACAGAATGAAAATGTCAAATGAGAGCAGAGAAGTTTGCATATTATCTGCAAGAAAACAGCAAGAGAGGACACAGAAAGATGAAGAAAAAGCACACACAGGAGCTGTGGCGGCCTAACTAACCAGCCAGAGTCAGAGAGGGGAAACAACCATCCCCTTGAGCGAACTCCAGGCCCCTTCCGTGACTGATGTCACGGGACAGAGAAAAGTAGGTTCCTTAGGAAGGTTTTGGATGAAATCGGTAATGACTTTTAGCCCCCTGTTGCTGCTGTGACAAATGGCAACCCATGTAGTAGCTCAAGACAACACACTTATTACTCACAGTTCTGGAGGGCAGAAACCCAACCGGTCCCACAGGCTGGTCTCGAGGCGTCGGCGGAGCTGCACCTTCCCCGGAGATGGGTGGTGTCTGTTCCCTTGACCTCCCAGCCACAGGGCTGCCTGCATTTCTTGACTCGTGGCTGGTTCGTTGGCTCGCTCCAGCCTCTGCTTCCACTGCCACATCTGCCCTTCCTCTGACTCTTCGGCCTCCTCGTAAGAGCACTCGTGATTATGTCGGGCCCACCCGGGTCGTCTAGGCCGTTTCCCTAGTTCAAGGTCTCTCTTGCCCTGGAAGGTGACATATTCATAAAGTCCCAGAGTAAGACATGGACGTCTTCAGTGGGCTGTTACCTAGGCTAACGCGTTGAGAATTGAATTTCATAACTAAGTCTAAATTGTTGTCACCGTTTATCCTCTGAAATCGTCCCCTCGCAGCTGGGGAAAGGCCTCTAACCACACTGGTGGGAGTCCTCCTGCTCCTTCTCTGAATGGCCAAGAGGGTGTTTAGCAGATTTTGCAAAAAGCAAAGGAGGAATGCAAATCGAAACAGAAGAGCTCACTCAAATGTGGAACGTAAATGCACAAAAAAAATTTCATCTTAGTGCGGCAGACTGGGAAGAAGAGAAAGCCGGTGTGTGGTGCCCGCTAGGGGAGAGGAAGCCGGCCCTTGGCCTGGGGTTTCTGCACGTCGCCTCCTGGTGGTGGCCAGACAAGGGACTGGTGCTCAGGTGGCCTTGCCCAACAGAAAGCGCTCCCGTCACAGTGCTAACGCCGAAATCGGTGCCCAAGCCGTACAGTTCCCCAGCCCAGGTGGCTGGATTTGAGGAGGAAAAGTCCAGTTCGTGGGAAGCTCACATACGTGCAACGCAGGATAAGGTGAGAAGAGTAAAACCTTCCGGACCAGGGATCTAGGAATTCCTGGAAAATAAATAAATGAGTTGTAAGTCACGTGTAAATTTTAGTGTGTGTGTGTGGCGTCCTTTTTTTCTGGGAAGAGGATCCATAGCTTTCACCAGATTCTCAAAGGGGTCTGTGAGTAAAATATATTTTATATAAAGTGATCAACTGAGAACAGATAAAGGGCCCTCACGTCATTCATCTCCTGATATAAGAAGTCGTTTTGCCTATGAAACGTGCTTAAAGTCGCCACAGGAACCAGTCTTTATGCAAGCCCCAGAGGTCGACCTCTGCGCCCACTGGCAGGGCACAGGAAAACCGGGAAGCCAGCTTCCCGCTGGGTGGTGGTGGCGGGTTTCTGAGTTTCCCAAGGAGGGACTTTTCACATAGCTGCCTGCTCTGACCTCGTGAGTGAATAATGACAAAAAGCAGAAGCCGTGTGACCGTGGGTTTGCCAAGTGGCGTAGCAAGCCACCTGATGCCACAGAACATAACCCAGGGAGGGCAGAAGTCTTTGTAAGTTTTAACTTCCGTGCCTGCAACAGTACCTGACTGTAACGTGGTCAGTGGTAAGTCCTCAGTGAGTATGCATCGAATGAATGGATTGATAGTTTTCTAAAACCCCATGAAGACTATGGATCTAATTAAATTAGGCTAATTTTAAAATTTCACACTAATAAGAAATGTGTTTGATTTTAAAAGCCAAATATTGGCATCGAAGAGAAAATTTTAATATTTATAATAGTTCTGCTGAAAGTTTGAAAGCTCCTCAGCGAAACATTTGACTTTCATCAGTGCAGTGCTTCCTTATGCATTAAAAATTCACACATAAAGAAAATGGAAGGGCCACTACCTGGTTCTTTCCACTCATTATCATGTAACTTAGGACCTTCGACCCCGTAGAAGTAAAAGCTCTAAGCTCCAGAGCTAACAACTGCAGGATGAAATTTTTCTGTTGTGACTGGTTGAGAATGAGCTACCTCCGTGCATGGTGGAATTCAGGTGCATCATTCGGGTGTCGTGTGTCACCCGGGTCGCCTTTGCTATGGCTGGCTTATCCTGGCACGGATCGCTTCCACACAGGTGACTTGAGTCGGGCCCACCGAACATCAGCCTTCTAAACCCCCTGGTCTGTTCTGGAGTCTGAGCACTTGCTTGGTCGAAGTGGGGACGGGACATTTCTGAATCAGAAATGAAGTCGATTTCTCACCTCCAGGTCGGTGCCCGGGGTGTCCTGAACTCCAGGAGCGGTCTCACCCGAGCTTTTGGAACGAGGCCCTGGTTGGGCACTTTATGCACCAGTCAGGCTGCAGGGAGATGACCTGAATGGGCCATGTCACTCAACTCCTGCTTACATGGTCCCGTTCTCCTTCGCCTTGAATTCTGGAGGAGTATACAGGGGCGGGCGCCACAGAGCAGTGACAGAGTGGTGGCTTCCGAGAGGCTAAACCACTCCTGAAAGGAAGTCCAGCCAAGCAGCGCATGCCAGGGGCAGGGGTGGTCAAATGAGTGGCCTTCGAAAGTCTAGTCCCAGGGAAGATCAAGGCATGAGGGTGTGAAGAGGGTCACTCTCAGGGCAACTGGGCAGGTGGAGTTTGCATGAGGGCAGTGACTTGAGGTCACATCCAAGATGTCAGCTGACCTTTCAGGCTTCGCCACAGTGGTCACGAGCACGGATACCTTTTCCAGCAAAAGGGGAGGAGGTGTTGGAATGATTCAAAATTCTACCCTGGGGTCTCAGAACACCAAGCCTGAGGCTCGGGTGTCCCAGGGGGCCTCCGCTGCAAAGCTAACTGGTCTTTAGCCTTGCAGGCCAGTGAGACTGGAAAAGACTGCAAGACCAAGACAGGCAAAGTCGAGGCGGCCCCAACACGGCTACTGAGACTGGTGCTAATCAGGCCAGAAACGGGGGCCAGGTCCGGTGGGTACAGAGAGCCAGAGCTTTTGTCAGGCAGACACCGACACCCAGACGGTCCAGACACCACGTCTGATCACTAGGAGAGTCCGGTGCTTTAGCGTGGGTCTGATCCAAAATGAAGGACCCTAGTGCTCCCCGAAGTACAGCACCAAAGAAATGGAGCAGACCTGCTCCTACCCTTCACAGCCCGGATGACACGGACAGGCCAACGCCACCCTGGTCTCCAGTCTCACACGCCGCGCTCGTTATCCACGTCACGTAACAAACGGTCCGAAGCTTAGGCGCCTACAACGACCACCGTGCTCCCTCTTTTCTGGCAGGGCTCCCCTGGTCGATTCTCCTGCTCCCAGTAGCATCTGTCGGGGAGCCCCGTTGAGCTCGCCGCTGGGCTGGTCTGGGGGCTCCGAGGTGGGGTCGCTCTGGTTGGAAGGCCGAAGTTGGGCTCGCTCACGGGCCTGGTGCCTTTGGGGTGACAGCCCAGTCCGCAGGGGCCTCCTGCCTCTCCCCGAGGTCTCGGGGCCTGCACGTGGTGCCTGCAGCAGGGTGATCAGACCTCTCACACAGAAGCCCGGAGCTTCGAGAAACCAAGGCCGAAGCTGCCAAGCCTCGCAAGGCCCGGGCCTGCCACAAGCCCGGGCCCACTTCTTCTGGACCGTGTCTGTCTGCAGCCCCGGACCGGCCCAGATTCAGGAGGCAGGCACCTGGAGCCCACCTCGCAGTGGCGGGCGGGAGTGCTGAAGATTTCGGAGCATCCTTCGTCCAGCATCCATGGACACATGGCTTTTCAAAGCACTATTTAAGATGGAAGAGGAGATAAAAATTGGGGCTGATTCAGGCTGATACCCCCCACCCCACCTCACTGCCCAGGCCCCCTGGTCCGGTACCGGTCCCACTGTCCACTGTCACTAGGCTTCACTGTATCTTCACATCAACGTCCTCCTCCTGCCTCAAAAAATCATGGCGAGGAGCTGTTTGCAAAGGCAGCTCAGGTGTCTGCGAGCTCCTGGAGGAGGACCTGTCACCGCGGGTGCAGACGAAGGCCCCGTCTGTCACTGGCCGGCGAGCGTGGGTCTGGCCGAATCCTTTCTCATCGCTCCTCAGAGCAGCTTGGGACTCGGCAGCGCCACACCAATGCCACCCTTCTCCCCTCACCCGATCTGGCTCCGGCCCCGCGTCCTTGAGGGAATAAACTTCTCCATCTTCTTAGAAAAACCACGACAAACCAGGAGGAAATTGCACAACGCTCGAATTCACCCCTGACAGCTTAACTCCCGCTTCTTGTTTCCTCTCCCCGGTCATGGGGCTGCCTCTTCGCCCTTATGGCATCCTCCGCTGACCTGCACGTCCTCTGGGGTGTAGATCTGAACTTCAGATGGCCGCCTTGAATGCTCTTTTTACACGATCCTGAGAATATTTTAAAAAATATCCTCGTCTCCTCCACTATACTGCCATGATACTCTAACATATTTCCTTTTTCTGTCTGCTCCCTTCTCCGCCCCCATGAACATTCATGGAGTACCTGCCAGGAGTCAGGTGCTCGTTCTGGGGTTGACGGAGCTAAATAACCGGCCCTCTAACGGCTTGGCCATGGAGGGAAGGGCTCAGGGAGGCTTGCCTGCAGGGTCCTGGGAGCACTGAGGATGGAGCAAATGCTTGTGCTTGATGAGGCATGGGGAAGGCTTCTGAGAAGAGGTGGCCCTGGAGGGAAAGGAGAAGTTGTCCTGGAAGACAAGGAGGGCAGATCCTCGGGGCTGCCTCTCATCCAGCCAGTTTCTCTCTCGAGCCGTTGGACTGCGACCCCTCTGGCTGTCACATAACCGAAGGGCCCTCCCTCTGCAGCCACAGCTTCCCGCACCATCCGCATGGACCACGAAGCTGCCGTTAGCATTTCGTTCTCCTTTGATTCGAGGCTTCGCGCATCTTTCTTAGGCTTCCTCCGTGGAAGTATCCCCAGAAAGGAGGTAACTACTCCACGTGTTTTTGAAACGCCATCCCCAACTCCCCAGGGAGGCAGGAGCCTGCCTTCCTCATGGCAGCAACCCTGGCCACAGCTTAGCCCCTCTCGTTGTCAGTCGCTGTGATTTCCAGGAGAATCTTTGTCACCTCGTGTTTCCATGAGCTCACCGGGACGAGAATTGGGGGGTTGGGGAGGTGGGTTGGGAAACCAGCCTTTAAAGGGTACATATCTGCCCAGCATTCAAAGCAAGCCGCTCTGGGAGGAATAGCAAGAGGCAGTGTGGCTCAGTCCACCTTCCAGAAACTCATATCGCGAGGGAATCAAACATACACAATTCAGAAAGGAAAATATTTGATGCATCGAGGCGCACTGACTTGTTTCCTTGCGTGTTTCTCTTCCCGCTGGAAGCTCCCAGCATCCTCTCGGAGACGGGTTCCTGGGTCTCCACACTCTCCTCCCCGCCGTGGTTACTTTCTGTGGCCATGGCAAGTGCCCCCTCCCTCCAGCGACAGTCCCTAGGGCTGCCCACACCTCTGGGGTTTCCAGATTCCTGCTTCGTATCAACTTCTGTACGTTATCAAAATGAAAATTCCCTTACGTGGTCTCAGAAAATATACACGGCGAAGCACGTTAACATCCCAACATGGCCACATAAGGAGAATGTTAATTCACGGTTGGCTTTAAAGGTTTTTTTTTAACATTTACCATTAGTTTTTTTCACTCGCATTCTCTCTGTAATCCTCACAATTTCCTGTAATGTTGGCATTAGAGATGCCTCTTTATTTTATTTATTTATTTTATTTATTTATTTATTTATTTATTTTTATTTATTTAGGCAACCTTTGGTGAACCTCACAGATTGCATGGACCTCGTCAGCTTACAATCCCTTATTTTTTAATTTTTTACGCCTACAGCACCCGGTCTTTCTAGGTGGTCTCCCATCCAAATACTAACCAGGCCCGACCCTGCTTAGCCTCCGAGATCAGATGGGATTGGCCTTGTTCAGGAGGGCAGGACCATAGACTAGAGACTCCATTTTATAGTTAAATCAACTGATACCCAGAGAGGTGGCTCAGCCTGCCCAAGGGCACATGGCCAGCCCGTGAAGCCATCATGAAGGTGTGGGTTCCCTGATCCTAAGCCCAGAACTCTTTCGTTGGCTGACATGCGCCCTCGTCATGAACTAATTTACTGTGTCCCTAGCAGAGAACAGAGAGAGGGTCGAGTGGAGCGAGTTAAATAAGCTCTCACTGGGGAGGGAAGGGCAGGCTGCGCCGAGGACCTCCAAAGAGAATCCTGGGAAGCCAGAAGCAACGAGAAGGATGCTGGTGTCAGAGAGAGGAGAAAGTCAAAGAGAAGAGGCGTTTTTGTGACAACACCAGCTTTTACAACATCCCCTGTCACCCGGGTCATTTCCTTTTTCATCCCGATGGAGGAACTTGCTGTGAAGGAGATGGCCGAGGCCAACGCAGATCGAAAATGGATTAGGAAGTTCAGACAGGACAAGCCAGAACCACAGAGTGATGTTCGGGAACCGTGAAGCCTCAGCCTCCGCTGCAGAGGCACAGACCGCGGGTCGCGCTGGAGCCCTCCGAGTCAAGAAACAACAACGTGCTTCAAGGAAGAAATCTCGTTCTCAAACGCAGACTTGGGACAATCGGGCCTGGAGCCTCTGACATCAGGGGTCCTCCAGGGACATCGTATAGGGTCCAATTAGTTATAACCCGCAGCCAGGTCCGAGGCCTTTCAGGAGGTCGTGCAGGGATCCTAGGGCACGGGCACTCAGCGCTCGGCGAACAAAGGAGGGACCAGCGAAGGGACACCCGTGCACACGGGAGGCGCCCCCCTGTCGTGTCTGAGAAGGGCATGTGACTTCTCTGTCATGAGTCTCAGAAAACAAAGCAGTTAGATCCTGTGTCTTCTCTCTATCGACGATCTGGATCCACTTTTCGGTTGGTTTGTTTGTTTCCTCCAGAGAAACAGCATCCAGTTCTCAACTTCAGAACAGCAAATCGGTCCCTTAAAAATGAACGCATCCCCCCCAGGTGGGGGGTGCAAGCGCATCTTGAAATTCTGGGGGAAAAGAGCTGCCACCACACACAGCCGAGTATGACACTGGTTAATCCCACGCCTTTCTCTTCTTACCGGATTCAAAACCAGCCGCGCCGACGGCCCGCTATTGCACGGCTCACTTTCTGCACGCCCCGTGCAAGGTCTTGAGCAAACTGGACCTTGAAGGGAAAATCCAGCTTCTCTAAAAGAAAATAACCAGAGTCTTTTTTACAACAAAAGGAGACCAAGCTCACCCCTTACAGCTGCTGAGGGCAAGACAAACTCGTGACGACGGCGGCTGCGCTCGGTGGCCACTGCTAACCCAACTGCTACAGGGTTTTGTTTGTGGTTTGGTGTTTTCTTTCCTTCCTCCGGTTTTAGTTTTACTCGGTTTTGCAAGAACGAAAGGGGAAGGGCCTCCTACCCACCGCAGGACGACTCCCCCGCCCGGGTCCACACCTGCTGACTTCAGCCAGCCAGCACAGAAGTGCCCTCGCTGCTACCACTGCAACCTGGGGTTTTCCTTTTCCTGCCGTTTTTAGCTCAGAAGAACTGCCCAGCGGGGGCGCCCCAGGCCTCTGGAGCTCTCTCTCCGGTTGTGCAATAGAGGGGAGCGGGTCTGCGGGCGTTTGCATGTGTCTTCCTAGTCGCTGGAGAGTGTGTCTGTGAGCGTGGGGGGCGTGCGTGTCAGAGGACAGACGGGAAGGGGACGGCCTGCTGAAGGCGGCTGCGACCCCAGCGGCAGACTTGCTTAGTCAGAAGCTTCTGTGGCCGGCTGCTCTCCCAGGGGCACAGCTCCGAGATGAAGCCTCCCCGCAGCGTCCTTTGGGTGGCTCCCCTGGTCCTTCTCCTGCCGTTTCCCACTGCGGCCCTTCCAGCCCACGGCGCCCAGCCCGGCACCAGACCCTCCAACGGCCACGTCTGCATCGGTATGTGAATGTTTTGCTTATTTTTTTCATGTGGCCACAATGCTGTGGTCGGATACTGCGCTCTGCATGGTAAATCGCCCGTTTCATGACATGGGTCGCTGTCAGGTTCCCAGGAAGGCACCGATGACCTGGCCGACTTAGCAAAATTTCGAGCAGAGAGTGAGCATTCGCACTGCGTGCGCGTACGTGTGGACAGTAGTGCCCTGAGCTGCCAGGTGAATTAGCCGTTCCCATCCTCTACCTCATCGACGGCTGGATGCTCGGAAATTCTCACCCCTTTTCCCGAGGACAGTCGGCACCATCACTCAGGGCAGAGAAGAGCGACTCGAACGCAGAGAGACGCGCCCGAGTTTGAACCGCTGCCCACCCTGCCCCACCTCCTCCTGTCTGTGAAACCCGTGCAGGTGGCTCCATCCTCCCTTGATTCCAGCTATACCCACCTCACGGGGTGCTGTGAGAATTGAGGTCGTGCGTGTAAATCTATGGTGTCTGCACACGAAAGAGACTCGACACCCTTAGTCCCTTCCTCTCGGGGAGCTTCCAGGGTGCTCACTTGGAAGCAATGAGAGCTGAATGAGATCCGGCTCCGTCACTTGCCTTTGGTTGGAGGATTTTCTTTCCCAGTTGTCGTTTTCTGTTGGGGGAGGCGTGTTTTTGGAGAAGAGCAAAAGTGTAGGCCAAGACCTTTGATAATCATATCGTACCTGAAGCTTGCAGGACAGTGGCAGGCGTTTCAACGGGGCCCTGTTCCCACCAGCTCACTTCGTCTGCCCGTGCAGATACTCCAGGGCGCACGAGCTCAGAGAGACTGTTGACGATGGGGGTGTGATGGTGGGGTGTGGTGGTGAGTCAGGGGGGTGGCTTGTTCCCTGGCCATCGTTATAACAAGAAGGTGGGAGCAAGAGGCGTCGGAAGTGTGGCTGAGCCCTGACTGTGTGCCGAGCCAGCTGCGGTGGCCAAGGAGGTTCCAGACAGGTGTCTGACTGTTCAAAGGTGGTTCCTGCGGGAGCCCTTGGGAATGTGCGTGCAGGGCGGTTAATTGAGAGAGACACCTGTGAGGGGGAGAAGGCAGCAGGGGAAGGCAGGCTCTGCTGCAGCCACACAGATGGCCTCGGCCAACCCCATGGAAAGATCTAGAGCTAAGCTGGCTCTTCAGAGTTGTCTTAAAGTGGATCCAGGCCTTGGACCCCCACACTGAACAGTCACTGGGTGTGAACTGACCCTTTGGCAGAGGCAGTGCCTGGGAGGGACTCCGGTGTGAGCCTCAGCATCAACGCACCCCGTATGGACATCCCCCATTTTGTTTATCTGTTCTTTGTTGATGGACACGTGGGTGGTTTATGCTTCTTATGAATTATTCTGCTGTGAACATTCATGTACTAGGTTTTGTGTGGACATATGCTTTGCTTCTCTTGAGCAGATACCTAGGAGTAGAATTTCTGGGTCATGCATTTCTCAAAATATTGACCATTTCTATGTTTTCTTTAAAGAAATGTCTGTTTGAGTCCTTTGCCCATTTGGGGCTATTTGTTTTTATTGTTGAATCATGAAAGTTCCTTATAAAATCTGGGTATTCTTAGAACTGCAGAAGTTTTGAATTTTGATGAGGTCTGATTTATTCATGATTTTTTTGTCTCTTGTGATTTTTATGTCATATCTAAATCTTATATCTTTAAAAATTGTTGCCGCCCTTGACTGGCTCTTATCTCTTATCCATTCCATCTTGTTTCCCAGACATTGGGTCACTGGGCACCATCCTGGTTACCAGGGGTCTAACTCCTAGGTTTGCAAGTAGCAGGGATGAACTTGAGCTAAACTACGCAAATAAATAAATAAATAAATAAATAAATAAATAAATAAATAAATAAATAAATAAGAGAGAGAGAGAGAGAGAGAGAGAGAGAGAGAAGAAAGAAACTTTCTTATGAGAATCCCAGAAATGAATTTTAGAACCAAAAGTCAGAGAAATACAGTCAAGGCCTAGAAAATGAGCCAGGAGCCCACAAACAACGGCTGCCAGGGGTCAGGGGATTCCCTTCCCTGACTTCTCGGTGCTACCTCCATCTCTAGGCCCTTTGGCCCACCATAGGCTCCCACAGTCCAGCGTTCACACAGCCCAACCCAGCTTCTCGGCAGAGCGAATCTGGGCTCAGTCTTCAGACCACTGACGGAGAAGCAGGTGGGAGTGAGGAGGCCTCACAGTGGAGACATGGCTGCCAGGGTCATGGGGTGAGGGACAGCCCTCACCGAAGGGAGATTGTAGTGACTGGAGAGATAGAATCTCCAAAAGGAGCCACCACAGAAGTCACCGAGTGGCGGAGCCAACATCCCCATCGTCGGCAACCCAGCCCCGGTCCCAAGGGGAGCCTCTGCGGTGGGAACCAAACATAGACCTGGAGGACATGGCCTTGAACATGCTCCACTATCGGAGCCAAGCCGTGCGAAGCCCCCATGGTCCCTTTCCTCACGTACCATAATCGGTTTGTGCCGAGCTGTGCATCCCATGTGATCACTAAGCAAACGTTGCCTCTGCTGTGCTTGGACAGGCAGTGAGTGCCTCTTTCTGTCACTTCTCGAATGTTACGGAATCAACAGTGAGCCATGTTTATTTTTGCAAAACATCGTTTTCTTTGCATGGGTGGTTTGGGGGCAAAGTAACCCCTCCATTTCTAAGTCACTGACATTTAAATTAATTCATTTAGGTTTTCTTTTCTTTCTTTTTCTTTCTTTCTTTTCTTTTTTTTTTTTTTTTAAAGAATGATGTGGTGCTCAGGAAGACTTTTAAAAGGTTAAAAAAAAACACACTTTTTTCCCTCGTTCATGTTTGATTAAATATATAAAATGCCTTCAGTGTCTGTTAAAACCTCCCTTCTCACCCCCAGGCCCCACACAAAGTGGCCAGAGATAATTTTATAGTTTGAATGATAACGAGGTGGTCTTATGGTTTCAAGCCAACGTGAACGGCCAAATGAGAGTGTCACTGACAAAAATAGGAAAGATTTAAACACAGCCAGCAGAGAAGGTGGAAACTATGATCACAATTTATATATCCAGAAATTTCACTTTCTCTCCTTCTCCAAAACCAAACACTTATTCATAAACCACCATTGCGGCTGATGGAGAAAATATTTCATCTCACCAGTTCCATATTTAAGATCTGACTTTGTCCTTTAGGTTTACACGAGGACGTTTTTTATAACTTGAATGAACCAAATCTGCAGCTCCAGCACTTGGCAAAAAATATACAAAGTATGCATTGAGATGAAGGATTTTGCTTAGAATATTATACAGTCAAAGTGTATTGAAAAGAGCAGTATTTTAAGTTTCCAATTTCCCCGAGTATATTAGATTTTAACAAGGTCTCTCTAAGTGAAATTATAATAAGCATAATTAAAAGATAAGTCTTAGCAGAACTTTTTAAATATTTCCCAGAACTGAGTACGTAAAGGACTCCACTGACTAGGTAGCAAATGTTTTTGCAAGTCAGAGGGTTTCTGGTTCTTTCCTTTCAGCACAATCAAAGGAGGACTTAATAGAGTTGTCAGGTGATAGGTCATTTGAAATAACTGCCAGTGACAGATCACTCTAGGATTTTTGACATTTAACTCAGAAGGAGTTAAAGCATTGAGCGACGTGGCTGTATCAGAAATTCTTCCATTTCCATTCGCTTATTTAACTAAACATGTGTTCTCAGCATTTATTTCTTTAAAAACGAAAAGTAGCCATAGACATGACACTGATATCTGTCACTTTACATGAATAGGTAATGTTCTTCAAGAGAAATAGGTACTAATTTAAAAGGCCCAATCATCTCATTAAGAGGTGCTGTTCCAATAAAATCTTGCCTTTATTATTTAAGAATTCTTTCTCAAATTGGCAGTACATATTATTTAAGTAAGTTAATGTTATGAATAAAAGAAACTCTACCCAGAAGAATTTTTAATAATTAGTGTTATATTCACAGGAAATTAAAAATTTTATTTAAATTTTATATATATTTTAGTGTTAAGAAGCCTAATAATGTGATCAATAAAAAATACTTTCAACCATAAAGCTATATTACATTGGAATGAAATTCTATCACTGAAGACAAGTGCAAGGAAGTAGATTTTTCACCAAAACGTGAATTCAAGGAGAGGAATTATCAACATAAATTTCTCACTGTGAAAGAAGTGTTCGATTATATATTTTTTAAGTGAATGAGACTAAGTAAAAATCGCTATAGTATTTAGAATTCTTTATATACGTAAAGCAGAATAACGTATTATTTTTATTGTAATATTTCCAAGCTGCCTATAATTATACCCTTTACAACTATTTAATTTGGTTTCCACTAATAATATTTTAACATCCATTCAAGTGTAGAAGGGGTACATAGCTTTCCAGGTTCCCTGTAGGGGTACGGGGCAAACTGTGTGAAAACCACTGGGCTACACCCCAGAGTCTAGTCTCCAGCACGAGGCCAGTGCTCTGCCCCACCCGGCCCCATCCTACCTCTCACACTCCTTCTCCACAGACCCAGGGCCCTGGCCTTGGCTGACTCTCCTCTCTCACCTGCAAGTCTTAAAAAATGCTCCTGCTCTTCCTGAAGGTCTTCCCTGCCTTTCCCTGTCCAATGAGGTCCTCCCATTCCTAACCCTCAGTTCCTCCTGCCAAGTGTCACCGGCCACCTGAGACAGAGTCGTCTCTCCCTCCTCTGTGCTCCCGAAGGTCCCTCCAGCACGGCACTTACACTTACTTCACAGTGACTCGATCGTTTTTCCAGTCCCCAGGCTCCCCCACTGGTCTGTGACTCCCGAGTCACCTTCGCATCCTCACACTTCTCAGCACACAGTAGGTGCTAATAAGTATGTGTCGAGTGGACAACAGGATGGAATGGCTCCCGGAGCCTTCACTTTCTTCCTTTTTCGTTTTTTATCTATTTCTACATGAGCCAAACCGACCGTCCTGCGTCTCTCCACGGTCTGCCAGTGTCCTCTCACTGCCCTAGCTCGGCCTTTGCCCTCAGCCCTGCTCTCGCCCATAATTGCCGGACTCACTGCCTCTCTCGCTGCCAATGTTCTTGAGAAAGTTGGCAGCTTGGAACTCACTGAGCGTTTTCTCATGAAAACGGTGTTCCTGGTGGTGGTTAGGTGAGGCCACGGAGCCTACCCTTCCCAAATGTCGTGAAAATACTAGACGCCTGCAACGACGACGACAGAAAAAACAACCATGGAAAAGTTAAAAATTTGTTAATATTAAAACGTTTTTTAAAGATAAGGTGCTGAGCTTCTAGTTTAAAAAGAGTTTATGGAGAATAAGCCTTTGCCCTATGGCACCCTATTCACTGTCTCTCTCTGAAACCATCTCTCTGCTCCTGCCTTTGTCGCCTAAGATCCTTCCTCCCATGGCACCCGACATGACACCTTAAAGACACAGATAAGATGGAAATGGTCCCTCCACCAAGGCTTCCCAGCACACTCAGGGTAAATCCCCGCCTCTCTGCCGTCTACGAAGCCCACGGACCTGGCCTCCATCTCTCCCTCACCTCATCTCCCACGGTGGGGTTCGGGTGTCAGGCTCATTGCCATCAGGTGGGACCAGACCGCCCTGCCTGCCAAGCCTGCTCTGGCTTTTCACTCTTCCCCACTCCTTTCCAGTTTATTAGCCATTTTCTGTGTGTTCTTCTGAGAAGCCTTCCCTATTAGCTCTGGCTAAGAAGGTTCATATCATCATGACCCTGTTTCTTTTCTTCACCTGAACTCATTTATAATTGTGTGTGTGTTTACTTGTTTATGATCTCTTTTCCCTAGTAGAACACAATCTCTAAGAGGGCAGGAGCCGTATCAGCTGGTTCTCAGCTTATGCTCAGGGCCCAACACGGCACTGGCATCTGGAAGGGACTCAGGGAACACAGACTGCGTGCCAGGCCCAGCTCACCAGCCGAATCCTCGGTCAGGCGCCTAACCTCTCCGTTTGCCAATCTGTGTAGCAACAGCAATAATCCTCACGTCTTTGTGAAGTCGGAATGGGATGACAATGTGTGCAAAACACTTTGAAAACGGTAGTGCACCCTCCGGCCATGTGAGGAGTTACTTAGGATCCTGATCGGGGTCGAGAAGGAGGTGCAAGAGCCCCCACTCCGGCTTTCACCACTGCCAGGCGCTTTCAAAGCTTTTCCGTGGTGTGTGGGCTTCAAATAATGGAGAACCTAATGGACTGCTCCCTGCGTCTGGCTGCGTTTCCAGCCAGCACAGACATGATTACAATTAGGAGTTTAAGAGTTCTGTTTCATTTCAAAAGTATCTTGCGACACAGCCTGCAGTCTGCCTGAGGTCTGTGTCTGGAAGCAGTCCTCGCGACAGGTGTTTTCATTATTGGGGCCCATCCGCTTCTTTTTCTACAGTTTCAGGAGTGTCCCTTTCTATCGCACTCATCATTTCCAGATGTCAGGTGGGGAAAGATTTTCCATATGTGAGATTTCAGATGGCGACCCCCGAGCCAAATGCATAGCTCTCCCCGGCTGTCATCGCGTCCTAAATGAACAGTGGCTTGAAGAAACCCACATTCGCAGAGTCAGACTTTTTATCAGCAGCCAGAGAATGGTCCGTGACGGAGAAGTTTCTGTGTCCGTGCGTCTCTCCAAGGGGAAGTGTTCTTTCAGCTTCTCGAAGACAGTGAAACCTCTCATTAGAGATTATAGCAAAGTCGATTTCTCCACTCTTGCCTCCCCGTACACTAAACTGACAATCCACCTGGCAGAGGAGCTGAGCCCCCTGGAAATGGGAGGAGATGTGTGCAAGGAAGCAGAACTCGGATCAAAGCTGAGCCCAGCCCGGGCGCTTACTTATTTCAAACCCCATTACCTGCCTTGCTGCAGAGTCTTTCTGATTATGATAAGTCTTCCCTAGGAAGACTGATGCTGGTGCCAAGACGCACCCGAGCTTCAGAGACAGCTGACATTTTTCTCTTGGGCTTTTTATTTATCTAATGATTTCCCATTTTAGCCAGCGGTGCAAAGGAGCCAGGAACATCACAAAAGCCCTCGATGAGATCCCTCTGAGTAGAAAAGAAACAAAAAGCTTAAATCTTATCAGCACAAAGTGCAGGCTGGTCCCGAGCATCATAATGCTCCCTGCATTCATTCTTTCAAGCGTTGGGTGAAAGCAGACATGTACTGGAGTTGAGTTTCCAAGGAGGGGGAATCGTGTGCAAGGTCTGAGGTCACCGGGGATCCCCAGAATGGACCCTCCTCAAGGAAAATTCCGAGAAGACTTCCCTCATGCTCTGTGTCCATCCAGTACTCCTGTCACACGAGACCGCCCGGGAATTTCCGATTCTTGCATCACGTCTATCATGCCACCGATGGTCGGAAACTGTTATTTTAGGTACCAGTGAGAAAGCAAACGTGCTCCTAATTCGCTGGTGAAAAATACGGAGAAAGCGCTCGTGCTCTTTGAGGCCTCCAGTCTTGTTTCTCTCCTGGAAACGCATTTCCTCCCACTTAGAGTCTCTTTAGAGTCACATCTCTTCTCGCAGCTGCCTGGCATTTGGCGTTAACCAGCCAGTCCACGTCACTGTGGGAACTATGTGGGGAGCTCCCTGCGGACGGGGCCTTTATCCTCTTCACCTGGGGTCAATTAAAGCCTGGCATGGTTCCTCATCAAGGACTGGATTCCTCAACCACGTGCACGTGTCTCTTGTTAAAGCCAGCCCTGGAAGAGTCCTCCGGTGTCTGGGCAACAGACCTGTGGCTTCTCCCACCGTGGGAAGGAAAAGACAGCAACAGGCGGAATTTTCCTAGAAAGACATCCAGACTTCTGTAGGTGTTTTCCTCATGCATGTCTCCGTAAAGATGTGGCCCCGTTATCTACAGCAGAAGAGGGTCTTCCCCAGGACTGTCATGTCTCACTCGTATACTCGGTGACTGTGAGCTGAGCTCATGTATCGAGGGTGATGCTAAGCCCTGGAGTGAACGAATACATCGCTGACTTTCCCCGCAAGGGAGCTGATGTCTGCAGGGGAGGAAGTCGGAATAGCACTTAATGCCTGTCCTGGGTAACGAGTGTGAAGCCCTGGGCCGAAGGAGAGGAGGACGCCACGGATTCGGATTGGGAGGAAAAGGAGGAAAAAAGATCCTCACCAGAGTTTGAGGATCTTCAGGCGAAGGAAGGGAGGGTCAAAAGTAGCAGCTTTTCATTGGGGGGCAACAGGAAAAAACTGGGCTCCCGACAAAGGTGAAGCCTCTTCTGAGCAGAGTAACATTTCCTTAGTTCTGGCTCCTCCAAATATTTGTTGTCTCAAAGATCGGCCACTTTGGGGAAACTGAGACATCACAACAGTCCTCAGTTATCCTTGTGTGTCCCTTCGTCGTTTTATGTGAACAAGAAAGTGACACCAAGTCTATCTGTATTCACCCCAAGATGCTCCCTGACCTTATTCATTTGAACAATATTTATCTCGCCTCATGACGTGTCCAGAACTATTCTGGGTGCCTATCAAATGTTTTATTTCACCTCAGTCACTTAAATCACCCAGGCTATTTGTCATTTGCTCTTTCCTTTGGAGGCACACATTGAAAATGCTCTGATAACTGACAGCTGCATTAGGCCAGGCCTGGAGTAATCATATTTTTTCCAGGGTTTTTAAGATGGCATGTAAAATCCTAAGAGCCACAGGCAGCATTGCAGGTGTGATGCACAGTGGGATCTTGTCACTTGCTGTCTGTGCCAGTCTCCAGCTTTTATTTGCAAATGCCCACACCCACTGAGCTCCACGTCCGCTCGGGGTGTCCAGTGTCGCCGCTCTTTGATAAGACACTGCAGGAAGTGACTGCTGGGCAAGGCCTCCACCTAGTCCCACCGCATCCAGGGCTACATATTGGGACCATTTGCTGTAGAATCTATAGTTGGACTCAAGAGAGGGCCCTGGGTGCTTGACACCAGAATGAGAAAGGGAGCCACATCCAATAATGAGACTGGGACAAAGAATAAGCAAGGCCTTCGGTGACAGGACTAAGCAGGAGCACAGCAGCAGGTGGTGACAGGACCGAGCCAGAAGGCAGCAGCAGGTGTGCCCATCAACGCTCTCCTGCGGAGACCCCCAGCAGCTGACAACTGAAATGTCACGCAGGTGGCTCTCCAGGCGGCTCACCTCAAGTCGGCAAACATCTCTCGTCTCCCGACTCCAAACCAGGCCGCATGCCAGGCCCCCCCAGTTAGAGAGAGCGAGACCCCATTCCCGCCCTCGAGGATTGTATGGTCTCTCAGGTGTTAAAATGAAGTGCCAGAAGAGTTTGTAAATGAAATTATATTGGACCTGAAGTGTTTTTTTAACCTCTTATCAAACCGCAATATAATTACTTATCATTGTTTTTTACTCCACTGAACAGCTGATTATCAGAGACATAAATCAGGGTGTAAACGCGTATTATAAATGTTGAAAATATTCACATAAATTAAATATATTTCACATATTTAAAATAAAAGTGATATTGGTTTACCCCTGGGTGATGGACTGATGTTTATCTTCTTAACATTTTTCAAATTTTCTAAAATAAGATTGGGCTGCATCTACATTTTTGAAGTTATTTTTAAAATAAGATAAATATGTAAGAAAATGCTTTGTAGATCATAAAAAGTGCTCATAAGTATTGACTACTAAATTCGCTGCAAAGTAGTAAAATACTCAATGACCTTGATAGTTGATGTTGACAAACGCCCCAGCAAGTAGGTGCTCTCAGAGCCGTAAGGCTGTGGTTATCAAGATCACACTTTCTCAAACTGCATGGGCCCAGCTTTGCCCCTCGTCCCCTGAGGGTGAAGAACAGTGGAGGCCGAAGCCTGGTCAGACGTGGCAGTGTCCAGGAAGGCGGACGCCTTTCCTTCTTCACTGACAAGCCCTCATTCTACAGGTTTTATTTCTTTCTGCCTAGCAATGCCCAGTCGTGCCATTCACATCTGTTATCTCCCCGCTGCCTCAAGGAGTCCTGCTGGAAACTGGGTTTTAATGAAAACTTGCATGAGATTGTGGGTCCCCAGATCCTCGAGCAGATGGATAATAGTGAGCCGACTGTTGAGCCAGGCTCCCTGGAACTTCATTTCAGATGTAAGCGCTTTTTGCCTTTATGGGCGCCAACCTCCGCTAAGAAGTGCCGTTCCTCTTATCTCAACGAGGCCTAACAATCTCCTCTCGCAGACTCACGATCTTTGATCAACCCCTTGTGTGTAAAAGAAAGAGTCCCCTCCCTTCAGAGGAAGGTTGGGGCCTCCCTAGACCTTGATCGGGAGATTAAGGCTGGCAATAGAAATTTCTAGGAGTGTCGGCCTAGGATTTCTGGGCCTTTACACTTATATATCAAGGTGGCTGGAGGATGTATTATTTCTAACTGAATCCACGCTTCCTTCCCGACACTCATTATTTCAGTGCATGCTTTCAAGCAGTGTGCTTTGTAGCTGTGAGGGAAGACAATCTTTTACAATAGCATTGTGATTTCAAAGGCTCATTCACTTGCGCCGTTATCTCATTTCATCATCACAGCAGCCCTATGGGAAGCATATTATTACCTACTTTGCAGTGAGGAAGCCAGAGCTTAGAAAGGCTGGGCCGTGAGTCTAAGATGCAAGGGCAGGACCCAACCCCAGGTCTGATTCCAGTGGCTGGGCAATACCCACTGCTTTTCTAAAATTAAAAATCTGGCCCGAGGCCACAGGCAGAGAATGTGTGGGACGGGAGTGACCCTAATGAAGCCAGTGCCCATAGAAGGGAAGGAAAGAGGAGAGAGGAAGTCTGTGTCTGTTGAGCTTCTGCTCTGCACAGGCTGTTCTTCTTGCACTGTCTCCTCTAAGACACATCTCGTTCTCCCATGCGACCAAAAGGAAGCAGAAATAAAGCAAGGTTCGTTACCTTCCCCTAAATCACAAGTGGCAAAACTGAGCTGATAACCCAAACCCATGATCTCCTTACAGCATTTCACGTTTCACTGCGACTCATGATGCATTTAGGCACTCGATGGATTTCAAAAGGCCAAGGGCAAACGGAAGTTCTCTGTGTTTGGAAAGGCTGGTGTTCTTAAAGACACAGACACATGTCCCCTGTCTTCCCCCTGACTCTCCAGCGGAGTTTCCTGTGCATCCTGCTGACATGCTCTTCCACTCTCTTGCAGGGTGTGTGGTCGTGGTATCTGTGATCCAACAGCTTGCTCAGGTTCACAACTCTACGGCCCAGGCATCCATGGAGAGACTGTGCAGCTACCTGCCTGGTAAATACGGGGAGGGCCGTGCAGCTCTGGGTCCCCTTTCCGTTCTCAGTCACCTGTTATCCATCACCCATCAGCTGTCACAAGCGAGTTTATATCCCGCACATGCTTATGGAGGAGACTTTGACTGTGTTATTTCTATAAATTGATATTTTGTAGGGCTCATAGGAATTAAAACAAACACACGAGAATTCTAGGCTGTTTTTTGTTTGTTTTTGGTTTTTGTTTTTTTCTTTCTCTGACATTCATTTTCCATCGTGGCGGAATAATGGTGGCCAATCACGGCCATCGTGGTCAAAATAATGAACAATGATTGATGATTTGTGTTGATTTGACCACAGACGTGTACCCAGACACAGGCACAGAGCTTTGGGCTGAGAAGACAACTGATCCTAAACCCCAAATGGAAAAATAATCTGAAACATTCCATCAATTTGAGCCGGTCCTCAATAAAACCCCTTACCTGTCCTGCAGAAGGAGGAGATGATTAGTGGTTTGATAAACAAGTCATATATTTGTTTTTCAGTCTCAACAGAAAGAAAACATTCTTTCTTCCCTTATAATTACTTTTAGGTGAACAATCTCAACGAATAAACTTTGAGAGTCAAATTTTCATTCACTTAATGTAAAGGAACCAACTCATCGTAGATGCCTGTAATGTTTGTTTTAAGTAGGGCAGTTGGACTAATGAATCTTTGCTTTTATGTAGCACACTGTGCCAGTGGCACCAAAGCATTTCCTAATATCATTCCAGAGGATTCAATTAGGTTTCTTTAAAGTATCATTATAAACTCGTGCATTTACTCATATTTGATGAATTTAAGCCTATTTCCATTATTATTCTTTCAAAGCTCAAATTGTCCCAATTTTGACCAGTGGAAACCTCCTGGACTTGGAGCCTGAGCCTCTGACATGAGCCTAAGTCACCTCTGATGGCTTCCTCACTAACTGGCATGACAGGCATGCCAGCCTTGTCTTATGCATTTCCAGCCCCAGGCTTGAAATCAGCCGTTTCTCTTGGAAGCCCTGTTTTAGTTTTTAGTGGGAAATATGATTTTAAGACCACAGTCTGGGTGCATGGGAACACCCAAGGCTACTGAGTTGGTCACTCTCTCCAGGCCTCTCCAGTAGACAGCGACAGAAAATACACACATATACACTTACATATATAATTTTAAAATAATCTAATGAGTCCACATTGACACTACAAATTCAAATTCAGGATTATAGGATTTTTTTCTTAATCTCTCCTCCACAAAGCTATATCTGCTTCTTTCCACGCTCTAAGTCCTAATTCTCAAGAGCAAAAGGATTGATAGAATTAAAATAGCCCATAATTAGTCCTTTACCTATCCCTCATTACACAGCGAACACTCTCAGAATATCAATTCTGCTTCTGCTACCATTAATATATTTTATAATCAGTGTGAGCAGTTGGAATTGTTTTTTGCCTGTGCTTTGCCCATTTCCCTTTTTTAATCATCGTGCTGTATTACCTGAGCATATAGCCGTGACTTACAATACCCGTTCCCTTTTCACTCTCATTTCGTCTTAGTTCCATCAGCCGCTCTGTGATTGATGTCCACCATCAGCCCTCGCGAGGATGTCTGCCTAGCTGAGCTCTTGTCTAGAGCTCATTTCTCAGGAACGGCTCATGAGAGACATTCCCCGAATTTCTTGCATGTTGATTAACAGGCTGTCTATGCCCTTTACACTTGAAAGTCAATGTTTTTCTGGCTATAAAAATCCTTGGCACACATTTCTTTCCCTGAGTATCTCAAATACGTTATTAAAAAGCCTAGTGACAATCTGACTTGACTTTTCCTACGAGGAAATTGTTATTTTTGCCTAGAAAGTAAAAGGGATTTTTTCTTCTGTAAGATTTAGTCATCTAATCAGACTACGTCTCGGTGTTAGCTGTTGTACTTTGACTTTCTGAGGCATGCAGGGTGCTCACTCAATAGGTGGTTTCAAATACGTTTCTTATACTTTCAGGAAAACTTCTAGTATTTGTTCAATTTCCTTAACTTGGATGTCTTCTTTGGGGATTTCTATTATTCATCTTTTGAATTTTCTTTGCCTATCTTCGATATATTGCCTATCTCTTGACTACTTTTTATCTTTTCATTTAATTTTTATTTTAAATTTTTTCCTTCTTTTCACCTTCTATTTCTCTTAAAACATCAGGTATTATATTCACTTCTTGTGCTCATTCTCCTTTAGAATTCGTTTCTTTTATAATCTTGTATTCTTCTCTGAGTTTTTTTTTTTATTACCATAATGAGTTTTTCTAATTCTGGATTTCATATCTTATATCATTTTATTAATGCTTCTCAGCTCGTTTTGAAATACAACATTAGATTTTAATTCTTTTTTTGGCAAGACTTTCTGGCAGGCTTTTGCTATCTGTAGGGATGTGATTCTGTTCTTTATATTTTTTTTTCTTATAATAACTTCATATGGGAGTTGACCTAGATACATTTCTGTTGCTCATTTTTATATGAAATGAGTTTTTCAGAACTCTTAGAGAAAGAAATAGTTCAAGGTAGCTTTTCTAGATGCCCAGAGCTCCTGCCTCCATTGTTTTGTACAGTGTGAAAAAAAAAAAAATGGCAGCTTGCTTTCTGAGGTTTTCTGACTCTGTCCCCTTGCACACTTTTGTCTGTTCTTTCTCTTTGCATCGCTTCTTATCCAGTTCAACTTTGACTCTAAGCCTATCAGTTTCTCCTCACCGTGGGCCCTGTCCTGAGGAGCTCTGGTGGGTCCGTATCCAGAATGTGTAGGTGCCAGACCACCCTGGCTCCTTAGTCCTTCTTCACCTGGTGCCCTTTGCACTCAGCTGCTCTTCAGTTGGCCCACCAGGCTTTCTAGTCAACACCTGTGGGTTATTTGGGGCTTCTCCTGTTCTTGGGTTTATCTGACATCCCATTGCTCCCCCTACTTCTTCCACACACATGCTGGTAACCCACCAAGCGTATGTATATTTGGTAGAGATTCAAAAATATTCCAAAACTCTTCTGCCTCTACCAGCATCTTTCCAGACTCCTCCCTTGTGGAGGTTTTTGTTTTACATCTATGTCTACTATGTTTATTGCTCTACAACTTCTGTTTTTCACTCAACGCAATGTTTTTTGAGATCTATACACATCAAGACATATAGACCTCAGTCAAATCTCTTAATTACTCCATAGCTCATCATATAAATATCTCGTATTTGATGCATCCTTCCCATTATTGGATGTTCACAATCTGTTATAAACCTTCCTTTGTATTTTCACATCTCTGAATTAATGGAGAAAAAAATTATTACCATTTTACAAAATGGAAAAATGAAGAACAGTCGTAATTATCAAGACTTGTTTTGATTGGTTGTCATTTCTGTGCGACAGACCGACACTGACAGATTCCATCATTTATACCGTGGGACTGATTTTCTCTTTTTAGGCACATCTTTTCCAAAGATGAGAGACTGAGTAAAAATCCTGTTTCCTAGGTTACCCCCTCCTAACGTACTAGCAAAACATAAAACAACGCAGCCCAAGATTGCTGGTATTCAAGGTGCCATCTTGGCTCCTTCTGGCTCATAAAAGAAAATTTTAGAATCTGCTGCGATAGAAAAAGAAGCTGAAAGTCAATTTCTGGTAAAATAGAAATAGTTGGCGCTTCCTCACTGGAAGCAAAGTAGCAATTTTGGCTTTCATTGGTAGGCTATCTTTCAAATTTGTAGAAATTTCAAATAACTGAGAAGGCTGGTTGGGGTTATTTGCACTGAATTAATTACTGTTTTACTTCTGGAGAGAAATAAGATAGTTCAGGTGAATGGCTCCTTCACTTAACAGACATAAAGGCCGGGTGTGGGAAACAGTGCACGGGTGGTTACGTGAATTGTATGCGATGGCAGAGATAGTCTGTCTCCTATCTAAGGACTTCTAGGAAATATAATGAGCCTGGACCAGATGCCTACCTGCACCCTGTACGGCCTTCCATCCGGTGAGCCAGGAGGATGGGTGACAGGGGAAGTGAAATCATGCACATTGATAAACACTTATTCTATTTAAAGATTATTTTCGAGTAGTATTGCTTTCATCTCCAGAGCTAAAAAGGTACAGAAAACATAACCTTTGCAGAAAAAGCATGCACACAACATTCCTGAGAATAATCATTCAGTAAATCGCGTGGCCTTTCCTAGGCGGGGGGAAGACAATGTTTTTGAACCTTGCAAAGCATTTCTGCCCTTCAGTTTCACCCACTGCTTTTGCCTCTGGCTCTCATTAGCAAATACCATGGAAGCATCTCAGAATGGTTAATGGAAAAGACGATGAATGGACTCATTCTCACTGGGGTCCACGGACTCATACACCCTGCAAGCCTTGCTAGAACTTCACTTTCTTAGGTCACCTATGCAAAACCTCATCTCCATGCACTATGGTAAACACTCAGGCAGGCCTCACACGTTCTTTCTGTAGGTTCTGAAAATCTACTTGCTGCCTAGAATATATCGCCTCAGAACTCGCTCTGTGGTCACTTCTTCTGCCTCTGCTCCCAATTTCTTATCCGTAGTTAATGTATAACAAGACCTGACACACCTGGGGTAGGTGAGGCATCACATAAAGTGTCCTAAGAACATTTGCTGAAACGCACACTACGAGTAACACGGGCTACAATCAAGTTTAGGATATTTTCATTATACCAAAAAGGAACCCCACACGTCTTATCTTGTACCCCCCTCCAAAAAGAAAACATTCATCCTTTCAGCCGTCAGCAACCAGTAATCTGCTTTCTGTCTCTATGAATTTGCGTGGTCTGGGCATCTCATAGAAATGGAATTGGATAATCTGTGCTCTTTGGGAGCTTCCTTTCGCTCAGCATAATGCTTTTACTGTTCATCCATGTAGCAGGCATCAGGACTTCATCGCTCTTTCTACTGAATAATATTCCATTGTAGGATTAGAGTTCGTTTTGTTCATTCATTAGTTAATGGATATTCGGGTTGACTTGTTTCCACTTCTTGGCTATTTTGAATAATGCTGCCATGACCATTCGTGTACAGGCTTTTAGGTGGGTGTATGTTTGTTGTTTTGAATGTAGACCTAGAAGAGGAATTGCTGGGTCACACGGTCACTCTGTGTTTAACCATTTGGGGAACTGTCAGACTCTTTATCAAAGTAGCTGTGCCATTTTATATTCTACCAACAGTGCAGGAAAATTCTAATTTCTCCACATCCTCATCAGTATTTGTCATGATCTGTCCTTTTTATTATAACATATCGTAGTGAGTGTGAAGTGGTATCTCATTGTGATCTTGATTTGTATTTTCTTAATCGCTGATGATGTTGAGCATTTATTTTTTTCATGTGCTTCATGGCTGTGTGTTTATCTTCTTTGGAGAATATCTATTCAGATGCTTTCTTTAAACGTTTGGTCCATTTCACCAGTGAAGACATCTGGTCTGAGCTTTTCTTTGTGGGAAGTTTTTCATTACTAATTCCATCTTTTGTTACATGTCTATTCAGAGTGTCAATTTATTCTTGGGTCAGTTTTGGCACTTTGTCTTTCTAAGAATTGTTCATTTCATGTAACATATAATTTGCTACCATGCAGATATCCATAGTATTCCCTCATAGTTTTGTTTTTTTTAATTTCTGTAAGGCCACAAGTAATGTGAGGAATGTAGTTTTAAGTTCCTACTTCAAAAGCACAATATATTTGAAATCTTATGCCTTATTGTAAAAAAAAATCCTATGATTATATCTATTTTAATGTAAAAGAAATATTTACATGGTTTACCATTGAGTAAAAATGAAGAACCTCAGTTTCCTATATTTATCCTGTTGTTTCACTATCTTACCCTGCAAGCAAGGGCAGCCCAGTTTGAGATAAGTGTGACAAGGTCAGTTCTCCCCAGGGAACATTTCCAGTTCCTTCCCAGGGCAGTCCCCTCTGTCCCTAGCCACATTAAGGTCCTGTGTGGAATGACCAGGGTTCCACAGAACACCCACAGACTGCAGAAACAGGATCGGAGATTTCACTGTGCAAACAGATTGAATCCAGGAAGGAGCTCTGCACTCCCTTGTCTGTTAATGTGTGTGTGTGTGTGTGTGTGTGTGTGTGTGTGTGTTCCCTGGGGTAGGTGGCAGTGTAGGGACACTGTGACATTTAGTCCCCTTTTCTTTCTGGAATACAAACGGCAAAAACAAAATAGCCAAAGTAAAATATTTTTTTCCCAAATGAACACCAAAAAGCAATATTTTTAACAAAGCTGCATTTCAGATTATTTACTTTAAAGCAAATCCTGTTTCTTTCACCTTCAACAGATCAGATCACCAACTTGTAGGTGTTCGCTTCTGTGAAAAATAAAAATTAAACTCCAGAATTCAACTGTAATTTTAAAGTAAACTAGTGATCTTTAGCAGCATGTACAGTAAACGAAGTGACATTCACATAAACCCGAGATGGAGATGATATTTTAATGGTTACATTAACGGTAACATTTCCCCCAAACTCTTAAAATTAATGACTTGAATTAATTATAAATGAATCGTTCGGTCGTTATTAGCTCATGTGTTAAATTCATTGCGATAAAAAAATATTCCATTTTCCTCTTTCTTTTTTTTAGAAAAGCTGTTCTTGAAGAGCACCTGCTACTTAATGGTTCGCACGTTTGGACCAGACATCATAAAACTGTGAGTGTGCGGCATGTGAATCCCATCCATTCGCTGGGGTGTGGGGGGGAGACAGGCAAAGCGGGAGGCAGCTGGCTCTGGTCCCTGCGGGATGTGTGCACAGGGCTGAGCTGTGTGCCAGTTCTTGTCAATAGTGGAAAATTCGACTCAGATCGGCCCAGGTCCTCTGCCACTCCAGGCAAAGGCTCCCTTTGAATTACAGAGTGGTGACAGGTGCCTGCCCCTTTCTCCTGAGCTCGCCAGCAGGCCCCAGCCTTTCCCTTCTCCACCTCACAGGTCCTCGAGCAGCATCTTCTCGGGGTCTTCCCGATCCGCCCCTTCCTGGGCTTCCCCGGCCCTCTCCACTGCCAGCCCCCACTCTTGTCCCTCAGGGTCCCTCATGTGGGCCATCGATTCATCTGTCTGCTTCCTTTCTTTTGCTTTTCTTTTTTAAACTTAGGGGCCCTGGATCAGAGAAATCATATTCCTGTTCACAAAACTTTCTCATCAAGGATCCAGTTCTGGATTTCTACTATTTATTATTTAGTTTATTACTTAGTTACTTTAAATAACATAATTAGCTTTCAAATTCGCCACCCAAAATAAAGCCTGAAATGTTGACAATAACTCATTCTAACCACACAGTGCCTCTCTCTAATCCTCGTGTTTTTAATCCACCCAACTTTTTAATACCAATTCCAAATTTCCATTGAGAGAATCTGATCGATCCACCTTGAATGGTAGTCTAAGGAGGTCAGATGGACTGGCCTGGAGTTATGGAAATAAACACGATTGCCAGGAACCTGCCCCCGTGAGTGAAGGGGGACAGTTAATGATTGTGCGAGCTGAAAAGAAACCTCAAAAAGCCCCTTCTAGAATCTACAACTGTGCTTCCAAGGTTGGTCTTTGGATATCACCAACCCATGTTTCTGGTTTCTTTGCTTTTGTTGTTTTGGAATGGTTTGGTTTGGATCTGAACGAATAATTTACTTGGAGAAGCTACTAAAAGTTCACGCTTTACTCTTTCTTGATTTAAATCATCACATTATACTCATTTTTCTTGTTAAAAAGAGTTTTGGAGGCATGAGGAAGAAAACGGATATGGAAGGTTTGTTTTAGCCCCTTCAAACCTAGACGTCAGCCCAAATGTGCTATTTGTGCTCCCTCCCCACCCCCAAGACTTTATTCTAAACGTGGGTGAGAGCAACGGACAAGAAATCATCATGATCCGGTGGCCACACGGGGCTGGGCCCAAAGGTCACACTGCAGGGAGTTGAGGGTTCTCGAACCCATTCTGGAGATTTACCTTTCTTTGGAATAGCTTCTATTTCTGAATGCCTGAAAGATCTTAAAGGCCTTTGTTTTGCCCCGTTTCCCTCCAGGCTCAGTGCTGCTATGAATGCTGACGTGGTGTGTCACACCCTGGAGTTCTGTAAACAGGATGCGGGCCAACCTCTGTGTCATCTCTACCCACTTCCCAAGGTGAGTGGGGTTCCGCTCTGAAGGCCAGATCTCAGTGACATGCGAGCCCTTTAACAATGTTGTAAAGGGAAGCTCTTCTTCACTCAGCGATTGGGGGCGGGAAGAGAGGCTAGATGACATTTTCAATTCCATCGGACGAAATAATATTCTCAAGTTGCTTCCCAGAGCCCTTCCCCCCATGCTGCCAAAGAATGTCTTTCCTGTTGAGCTATTACACTGGGCTAGCATTGGTAGGCGATCTGACCAGCCAAGGAAAGATGTTTAAATCCCTCTCTACTGACTAAAAGTCAAGCGAATCTCTTTTCTAAGGTGACTGACTCACCCTAGCTCGCCCAGGACTCTCCTGGGATAAGCACTGAAAGTCTCACATCCTGGGGAAGGAAGCTGAGTAGTTAGTGACCTAGTCTGAGCTTGACTGTTCTTATCCATAAAATGAGTAAAATAAAATACCTCAAATACCTCCTTCATCGATTAATTGTGGGAAGTAGGCGGGCTACGACATTTAAAACGCTTGCCACAATACTTGCTACATAAAGAGAAAAAAGTGGCAATAAAAATGGTGGCTAATATAATTATCATCGACAGCATTATTATTCAGAGCCAGCTGTCTAGAGCATGCTCTGTATATTCTATCATGTTGGACAATTTTTAACCGGGATGCAGGCGGTGGCAAGGCTGAAAATGCTGGCACGGTCCCCTTCCCATACTCCTAATGAGAGTATAATATTAAATCCAGTTAGGCCTCACAATAATTATTTTCCGAAGCGTCCTGTGAAAATACATTACTAAAAATGAACAACATAAAATAATAGAATAAATAAAATAAAAATATAATAAAATTCTATGCCTCCCATCCCAGGATTGTCGCTTTTATGCAGGTAACACAACAGATTTCTCTTCTCTTTATAATTTCCTTTTGATTCTCATTGAGATGAGTCAGTTTAACACACTGTGGCCCAACCAATGAACATGATTTTGCTCAATGATAATATGAAGTGACATAAGCCAGTCTCCGGGAGCAGGAAGAAAGAGATGCAAAGGCCTGGGGAGCATGAGCATTTCATGCTTCCTCAGCCACTGACTAATTACAGATGAGAAACTGCAAGCTCCGCTGGTCTCTAAAGAGTTAGTTAATTTTCATAATTAAAAAAAAATACTTTTCATGTGTTCAGTAGCATGTGAAGATCGTTACCATTTGCTGTTCGATACGAGTGTGAAGGAAACGGGTAGGCACAAAGGCAAGCAGTGTGGGTTTCCGCGATTTCCTGAAATAACGTGAGTTATATATACTTCACACCCACAACTATACATAGTGACAAAATGTTCGCCTTTAAAAAAAATTATTTTTATACTCTGTGGAGTTTATACTCAAAATACCATTTTCATGGCACACAAATGACACCTAAAAACCAGGTGTGAATGAGGAGGCAGAATTGCCTCCCCACTAAAGGCAGGTGAAGACGCAGAAGAAAATAATGTCCGGCCTGCCTGTCCCCCTCCCGGTCAGTACACACCTCCCAGGTGGCTGCTGTTCCGAAATCCACCATCCCACATCGGTGCGCTTATGTAAAGGTTTATTCTTGGACTTCACATCAATGGGATCGCACAGTCTGTTCTCCCTCATGCTTGGCCTCTCCTGTTTGTGAGATTCCTCCGTGTCTTGCATGTGATGGTGTCACAGCGCGAGCACTCACCTGTCACCTGGGGAGGGAACTCTTGCTTTAGCCTCCCGGTTCGTCCATCCCAATCTGCTCTTGCTCTCTTTCCGATTTATTATCTTTGTGTGCCCAGTACTGCAGCCAGAAAGGAGAATCGGCCCACCTCCACCTTCTTTCTTAATTATTCCTTTCACGCAGCATGCCCTGCCAATGCCAGGCCCGTCCTTCAAGCTCATCTCACCGTCCTCTTCTCGGTAAAATACTTTTTAACTCCACAGAATGTTAATCCTCCTCTCAACCATTGTCTTTTTGACTTCTACAATGTGCCTGTCCTATTCTAAATACTTCACATATAATAATCATTTACTCCTGTGAAGTGGGTATTGTTGTTGCCCTCATGTCATAGATGAAGAAAGCAAGACATGGAATTAAGGTATGACATTTGCACAGATTCCCTTATTAGGACGTAAGTGTCCTGGGGCGGCAGGTCTGCATCTTGCCCATCTTCGTTGCCTTCGTCCGGCCAGGCACATGCTGGTACGTGGATGACAGGCCGGGCACAGCACTTCCCATGCGCCATCTCACTCAACAGTGCTCTTGGGGCATGTTTATTTTATAGACGAGGAAATGGAGAGTAGAAGTTAAGAGGTCTGCCCACGTGTAAGTCGTAAGAAGAGGACTCAGTTACGAGTTTGTGTTAAAGGCCAAGTTCTTACCGCTGTGCTCTAGGCCTCACTGGTGCTCTCAGAGTACTGTTACTTGTGGCTTTGAATGGAACCGTTGCTCCTGGGCCTGAAGCTAATTCCTCACGGGCAGGACTCTGCACCTTTTCTGTCCTGCTTTTCATTCAATTAGGATTCTAATAGAATAGAAACCGTATGAGGTAGGCCATCGCCCCTGTGAAATGCTGCTGCAGGTGGAGGGAGGAATGGTCATCACCCCCCATCCCCCCACCCCCTCTTCCTGCAGACCGGGAAGCCAGAGCACAGGGTCTGGCTTTGGCGGGGCTGAAAGTAAAAGGCAGAACTGAATTTAGAGATCACAGTGGGCAGAGACTCATCTACCACCCATCCTCTCGAAATTCCAGGCCCACTTCTGGCCAGTTCTTTAACCACGTCTCCACATCCTTATCTGCCAGGAGCCCAAAGATGGCAAACTCCATTGCTGATTAAGTGGGACAAGAAACAATCTGCAATGTCCAACTGGCACCAGGAGGTCGGGGGACGAAAGAGAGTTAGAGGAGAAGAGAGGAGAGGAGAGGAGGGGAGGGGAGGAAAATATAACACAGGACAGGACAGGACAGGGAAGAAAACATACAAACTGTGTTACAAAGACCACCCAGATGGTTTCCTATTTTGGAGAATTATTTATGCCATTCCTCCCTCATTTGCACACAAAGCATTGCCTGGTGCTGGTGCATGTGCGTGTGTGTGTGTGTGTGTGTGTGTGTGTTTCTGACGCCACAGCTCTCAGCTGAAAATTGGACGTGGCTCCTTCACGTGCACCTTGTCCCTCCGTAACCTCTCTTTTTTAGCTGAGAGTCTTGCAGCACATTTGTCCATCCCAATTTATCCAGGAGCAGTTTGGAGGCTCCTCAGCTTTATGCTGCCCGCTCCTGGGTCCCCTAACTCTGAAGGCCCCACCCCCAGACCTCCTTTCCCGAGCTGGAGGGACCTGCGGCATTTGCAAACATCTCACAGACACTCTGCAAACTTACTTCACACCTCTGTGCTCCACATAAAAAGAGGAACATATTCAGAATGTGTGCTCCAGTGGACACAGATTCTCCTATTTCCCTGGGGCTTCCAATCCATTTAAACTGCTGCAGCCGAGGCCACTGCCACAGGAAAGCAATCCAGACTTTATAAAGGCTTTTCCCACAGTGAATCCCATTTCTGCGGGAAC
Source organism: Cynopterus sphinx (assembly GCA_030015415.1). Lineage (NCBI taxonomy): Eukaryota > Metazoa > Chordata > Mammalia > Chiroptera > Pteropodidae > Cynopterus > Cynopterus sphinx. Next base: position 4,598,398 of record CM057391.1, read on the forward strand.
CATGGCTCTCCAAGGCCACATGTGTGGGAGTGCATACCTGCACAGGACAAACCTGTTCCTCTAGACCCCAGACCACCAGGAAACCGCCCTAAATGGGGTTGGGAAGGAGTGCGTTTGTACTCTTTTTATGAGAAAGGGATGCTTGACAACTTCTCGTTGTAGAACTGAGAAGACAAGCTGATGTCAGAAAGTGAGCAAACAGATTTTGCCCCTGAGGCATCACCCAGTGCTCACACTCAGCGTGCAGGACCTGAGCTCGATGCAGGGCTTCCGACCCGAGCTCCAGCCCCTCCCAGCACCCCTGTGTTTGGCACAGACCGTGGGCACATCCACGGGGGCCAGTTCTAGGCCCAGCCGGAAGGACAGGCAGCTTTGGTTTTCGTTTTCATGCAATATTCTGAACAATTTCCAAGAATCTTTTATAAGAAGTGTCCTGACTTTCTCATTAGCAGTTCAATCATTTAGTAATTCACTCACTTACTCAGTCACACCTCAGCGAATGTTCCTTCAGCACTTACCATGTGCCAGCCCCACTGCTAAGTAAGCTACCTCTTTAAATCATCACAAGTCTGCAGGACAGATGTCGTCTCCCACTTTATAAATAAGTCTATTGAGACCTAGAGAATGGAAAGACTTGTCTAAAGTTCATAGCTGCTACAGAATGCTTGTTTTTCTTTATTTGCCCAGCAGACATTTATCTAGAAGGGATTATGTAGGACTGTATGCCAGCAAACGTGGCAGGCAAATGTGATGCAGATCGTGACTCTAGCAGGGGAGGTGGACCTGGAAACAAATGAGAAATGGGAGCCTCTGTGGAGGGATGCCGGGCTATCTCTGGGGGGATAGGAGTGGAGGTGATTGTCTTCGAGGTGTAATAAGAGTTGGCCCAGGCCACCAGGCCTTGCCTGCCTTGGTGTCCTGCACTTGAGCCCTTTGTAAAGAACTCTTCTGGTGCTAGACACTGGCCAGCACCTTCTCCTTCCTTGTTCTTCTGTTGAAAGCATCCCCTCTTCACAAGAGGCCTTCCTTGAACAAGCTATGTGAAGGAGGTCTCCTTTCCTGCCCTCTCATGGCACTTTTGTTTATTTCTTGCATCTCCTTGAGGAAAGGGACCGCATCTTTCTTATTCAGCACCATGTTCCCAGGAACGGTACCGTACCTGGCCTGCAGCAGGTGCTTCATAACGTCGGTTGAATGAAAGATAAGGTGGATGGGCAGCTCTGAACGTGAGTTTGCTCTACCCCGCCCCCTTGATTAGGTCTGATCTGGTCTTGATGGAGTATAAAATGTGTAGCTTATTTTAGAATGTGAGGAGTTTTCGAAAATATATGTGGGCCCCACCTCTGGGCATCAAAACTAACTAGAAATAATTAAGCGTCTCTTCCCATTTGGTTTTCTGGTCAACCTCTGCAGCTGCTATTTGCTCTTTCCCTCTCCTCCCTGCTAGCTCTGTACAGGGCATGAGTGTTTTCTCACCATCCAAGCCTAGGAGAAAACAAATTAGTAAGAAAGAAAGAAGCCATCAGTGTGACCGCTGGAGTTTCGGGTTAAGAAAGTGTCCTGTTCGAGTGAAAGCTGATCTTCACTGTGACTTAGCAAACCGTCAGAAAACCAAGGTTATCTCTGAAGGAGATGTTCATTCAAGAAAGAATAACTTACAACTTTAGAGCATGTTTTGTGTACCTTAATATTCCGGGAGAGTTAATAAATTTCCCCAGGCGACCTCACTCTGTAAACGCTTGCCTGTGCCTAGAAGAAAATTTCATCTTTGGTGACTGAGACCAGAAATGGTAACGGAGTCACAAGGGTCTCATGTGAAATCAATAGGCTTTTAAGGCAGAGAAAATCATTCTTTTGTTCTCATAATATACATTTACTAAGCTCTTATGCTCTAATAGGTACACATTAAGGGCTGAAAAATAAAAGGCAACGACAACCACAGTTTGAGCGGCTACAACACACCAAAAGCTGCACAAAATATTTGTCAGACATCATCTAAAATCCTCCCGCACAACTGCAAGGTTATTCCATTATCTCAATTTTACAGATGAGAAATCAAAATTCAAGCACATTGATCGTTGTAGAGTTGTTTACTTCACAGTGTTTTTAAAGTTCATTTTTAAACATCTCAGGGAATTTTGAACAATGAGATAAATGGCAGGAGAATGCAGCCTTTTAGATACAGAAAAGTCAGTTTAAAATGGAATGGAATATAGTGCTTAAACATAAACAAATGCATTTGTTTCTTGTTTTTTATAAAAATAGAGTTTCAAATCACGGGTGAGTCACTTACTTATCCAGTAAATGGTTGGAACTAAATACTAGCCATTTGGAAATAAAATTTAAGCTAGATGCAAGTCTGTTCCTTATAGCAAAATAAATCCCAAATGAATTAAAACTTGAATCATAAAGAAGGCGAATAAAACCATAAAAGAAGGAAAATTGGGCAATTTTATTTGTAATTTGTGATACAAAAGTCACAAAGAGAAAAACGAATGCATCTGATTGGTCAAAACCTGCCATACACAAAGTCAAAAGACAAATGGCAAACACCACATAAGAATTATTTTCTCATTATTCAAAGAGTTCTTATTTAAAAAAAAAAAGAAGAAGAAGAAAAAGAAAGAAAGAAAGAAAGAAAGAAAAGAAAAGAAAAGAAAAGAAAAGGGAAGGGAAGGAAAGAAAAGGGAAGGGAAGGGAAGGAAAGGGAAGGAAAGGAAAGGAAAGGGAAGGGAAGAGAAGGGAAGGGAAGGGAAGGGAAGGAAAGGAAAGGAAAGGAAAGGAAAGGAAAGGAAAGGAAAGGAAAGGAAAGGAAAAAGTGAGGAAAGGCCATAAACAATTGGTTCACAAAAAAAAAAAAAAAAGATCAAAGGACTAAAAATATAAGGGAAAATGCCGATCCCTTCGTCATAATTTAAAAAGTGAAAATTAAATGAGGTTCTATCTACCTCTTATGTATTTGGCCTCCGCAAAACTCTTTGAAGTTCCTGAGACAAGAAATGATCACAGAAACAGAAAGCCTTTAAATATCAGAGACCACTAAATTAAGTTGCTCCCCAAAGACTGGCAGGTGGAAAACCCTAGGAGAACCCAGGACAGCATCAAACACCGTGCTTGGGTGTACTGTGTCCTGCACCGTCACTTCACTGAGCATTTCAAAGGGGCCCGACAGACAGATGCCAAGCTGTATTGTGGTGTAAGTCATATTTGGCATCTCGGAGAATTCATCTACTTAGGCTTGTGTAAAAACTTATTTGAGGGGTCGTTAAACTCGTAGAGATCTCGAGGATCTTCAAAGGGTAGCAATAATAATGTAAATGTTAAGTTACTCTTGACCTCTGATAAGTAGAAGAAATCAAATGATTCCGAGGACGGTATTTAATGGTAATCAAGATTTGAAACGGTTCCTGCCTGCTTTTGAAAAGTTAAAAAAAAAAAAGATAATTATTTCTCTCTTGAGAATATGCGTCTTTCTCCCCTTAGCTCGGGAAAGGCTAATGACCCTAGCGAATCGAGCCCTTCTGAAAGATACTTTGAATTTGCAAGTTTTAATCACCGGCCTCCCAGCATCCTCTCCTGCCCCCCTCTTGACCTCATTAATCACCCACATCAGACTCAGCCAAGAAGTCATTTTTTCTAAGAAGTTTTTTTTTTCCCCTGGTGCCCCAAGCTAAGCCAGGTCCTCCGGGACCCTTCCTTTTCCTCACAGTCCATCCTTCCAGAACTTATGACGATTGCAATTAAACCATGACCCAAAATCGTAAGTCACATTGGAATTGTAAAATTATTTAATACCTGCTCCCTGCTGTTAAAGTGCAAACCGCATGAGAGCAGGTCATCTGGCTGTTTTATTCCTCAGACACCTGCTGTTCCCTGGGATTTCCCCGGATCCCAGCGCAGTTCACACAGAGGGATATACAGGACAATGGCCCAAAAGGTCAGTGTCCTAATCCCCATGAAGTTATCATCCATGGCGAACGGGGCTCTGCAGGTGGGATTAAATTAGGGACCTGGAGAGGAGGAGACAGTCCTGGATTACCTGGATGAGCCCAATATAATCACCAGGGACCTTAGAAGAGAGGGCAGGAGGATCCGAGTGTGAAGATAAACCGTTTCCACGGCAAGGGGCTGCTGAGGTCGTCTGCTGAGGCGGTCACCCCACTGCTAGATACCAAAGAGGCAAGAATCGGGTTCTCCCTGGAAGCTACGGAGGAAACCAGCCCACTGACATCCGACGTTAGCCTCCTAGACTCATTTTCGATTTTTGACCCCCAGAATTTGAAGGGAATAATTTGTGTTGCTTTAAGCCACTAGGAAACTAATAGAAACCGGTTAGTTGTGCCGCATTGGGCCGAGCTGATCTAGCAACCTGAATGCAAATAGAATAGTAAAAAATTAGAAAACTGTGTCACAAGACAAATGACCTAAGGCAACCCCATGGCTGAACCACACCTACCATCTGACTAACGCTGTCATTTGTTTTAAAGAGAAGGCCCATGCCCTATGAAGAATAACCCACGAGTCCAGCGCTGGAGAACTTGTGCCCAGACACCAGGAGAAACAGTCAAAATGAAACAAAACCGTTAGTTGTGAGGCCTGGACAATTCCTTGAACCATGGCAGGTCTTCTACAGATTTCTCATCTGTCAGGAGGGATTAAGACCTGTCCATCCTCCCCTTGCTGAGAGAAAGTGTATAAACGCCTGGTACAGAACCCGAAGCATAGAAGAATCTCTATAAAAGATGGTGAAGTGGTATGTAGGATGATGGTGGTGGTGGTAATAGCTGGAAAATCAAAGAAGAGTAATGTCAGGAAGAATGAGTAGTGCTGTTTAAAATAAAGCTTTTTAAAAAAAAAAAAAAAAAAAAGCCTAGAAGAAAGGAGAGTGATAGTGGGACTGGATCTATTGCTGATACCAATAGCTCTACGATGCAGCATTAGCCTCGGAGAAGACAATCTAACAAATGGTAAAATATGTACGAAGAAGAGACATTCATAGATTTAAAAAAAAAAAAGGAATACATTTAAAGGTAGTAGGTTTTTTTTTACTTTTCTTACTTTTTTTTTCTTGGCTCCTAAAAGAACAAAACTGTCATGAACTGACTTCATTTGTTCCTGCATAAAGTCATAGAGGTCACAAGCGCCCGTCAGAACTGGGAAATGTCAAAACAAGAACATGGAACTGGGCTTTGCTATTGCTTATCGTGCACATGGGACAAGATGAGAGCCTCTGGGAAAGAGGGCGGGACGCAGATATCCTAATAGGCCAGCAATTCCTCCCATCCCAGCTGTGCCACGACTGGATAAAGCAAGGGGAGGAGCTTCTTGCCTTTGTCTCTCTACTTAATAGAGATCACCTGGAAGCCCTCGTCCACCGCTTCCCTGGAGCTGTTTCCCCACTCACTGCCTCAGGCACCTGGTCAAGTCCTGGGAGATACGCTTCTTTCAAAATCCCTCCATTTATAAGTCAGTGTATCCCATTAAATCTGGGAGTGAGGAACATCCTGTCCTACAAGACTTCCAGAAAAGATCTCGAGCAATTCAGTGATCTTCCCCACCCCCCACCCATACCCGCCTTTAAAAACACCCATTCACAACCCTCATTCCTCTTCCCCCGGCCTTGCTTTCTCCTTTGGGGGAGCCTGTCGCCGCTGTCAAAAGCCTGAAGCGAACAGAAAGGCCTTTCTGTCATTTTCGAATCTATTTCTGCCATAACTGATAGCAGAGAACACGATCACTGGAGATGCTGCCCTGTAGAAACCCTACAAACACTGTTTTCCTTCGCTTCCTTCCCTTCCGAGTGTACTAGCGTTCACCCCGTGTGTGTCGCAGAACCCAAGACGGCCCGAGCCGTGGCTGTGTCCTGCCCGATTCGCCAGCACCCCTAACGTGTCAGGGGGACCACACCGAGCCCTGGAGCATCCGTCCTGCACACGGAATTCTTTATGCGTTTTTCTCATCAGAGGCTGAGCTACAGGCCCGAGTGTTCGGGACACGCACTTCGAAACGGGATTTCTTACCCCAAAGTGGCTCCGAGCCTTGAAGACGCTAACGTGTGTCATGGCTGTCCCATTGGGCTAGTTCACAGATATCCCAGACTTTAAAAACTTAACAACAGCAGTTTTCTCCTCTGGCACACCTACTTACCTCCCCCGGAGCAAGGTTGAAAGCACAGGTTTTTGTGCCAAGTGGGTCTGACATGAATCTGGACTGTGCCACCCGCTGGCTCTTTGATTTGGGGCAAGTTATTTCTCCATGCTCAGCCTCAGTTTCCCTCATCTATAAGGTAGGGATAATAGTAATTATTACTTCACCCTGTCTACATTGTATTCTGATTGTAGCTTACTGTCAGCCTTCTCTCCCGGGCTATAAAACCTCTGATGAGATAGATAATGTCTCGTTCTCTATTATACAAGCTAATTAATATGTAATTCCTGGTGCAACGTAGAAACTCAGTAAGTATTCGTGGGAGGAGCGAATAAGATGAATGACTGCACAAAGGAATGACTGGCTGGATATTTCTTTCTGCTTTTGTTCCCAATTTCATGCTCGTAACTACACTTGATCCTGGATCACATGAATTCCCGCCCAGGGGCTTCGGTCCTGGGCATACAGACCCCTGCTCTCCCATGGCCTTGCGACCCTGTGCGTTAAATCATCCACACGCCATGTGCGTCAGCATTTGCCATGCTCCTAAGGCTCGGTGAGACCTCGTAAGACATTTTCTCTCGTGTGAGAATGTTCGGCCGACTTCATTCACGGAGAACAGTGTGGCAACGGCGGGAAGGGCGCTGGAGTCGAGAGACTTGGAGGCCATCAGCGTTCTTTGCAGACGGCAAAGCCCACCGGGCACTGCCTTTGCCCTTGAAGCTGATGGCAACGTGTGCACGGCCCTTGCTCTTCCATCATCCTCTCTGCTCAGAGCCTGAGTCATGCACCACCATCATGCTGGGGAGCAAGACAAAGCCACCAAGCCTCTGCCTCTGTCTGAAGACTGTGGGCCGGCTCCGGTCTGGAGGAACGCTTCAGCCATTCTAGACAAAAATGCTTCCCGGGACACAGGGGTGTCTACGGCTCTGTGCTCTGAAGATCAAGCTTAGTATCAGCCTTTTCCCCTTTCGACTGCCAGGGCTCTCTGCCCTAGTGTCCTGGGAACTTTCCACGTTCTCAGGCAGAGAAGCCCAGCGCACGTACCCGCGGTTCTTTGGGCTCCGAGCCGCAGGCCGAGGGCACCTGTCTCCGTGAGCCCGTCTGATGGCTTCCCCAGCAATCCGCTCACGCCTGTTAAATAGACTCGAGGGGGATTTGGAGCCGGGATAAGGAAGCGCATAACCAGAGGGAGAAAGTAATGAGAGGCTGAAGAGATCGGATCATGACAAATTGCAGGATCAAACGAGCCGTTCCTGAGCTAAGCCCCGCGCGGCCGACGGGCATCCTGCTCCTGCCCCGGGTGGCTGCTCGGGCTGAGTCACAACCCTCGTTACGGCATCCGACCAGGAGAGCTTTCCGTCCAGCTCCCCACCTCTTCCCAACCCTTCTCTTCAAACATCGATTACAGCTCCACACTCAGATCGCAGGTTTAATTTTCAGAAGATGAAGGAGCGTCCCGACTTTAGAAATGATGGCTGGAACGCGAGCGGGCTGCCAGGGAGAGAGAATCACCTTCGTTTTCTTGTTGCGCACGCTTTGCCCCCTTCTGCCTGTCACTAAGACAAAGCAAACTTTCCCAAGTGTCTTTTCTTCTGGGGAAAAAGGATCGGACGTTCATCTAGGGTCTCTGTCTTACGCTGGTGTTCGTGCCCTGGAGCTGTGGGGGAAGATGCTGCTCCGGTCAAGCCGGGCCCAGGTGAGCCTGCCCCGGCACTAGGGGTCAGAGGGCACTGGGCACAGGCCTTGCCACTGAATTCATTTGGCTCGTCTTTATCCCTCACTAAGCACTGACCCCCATCACCTTACCTCCCCCCCCCCACACACACACCCACACACAGAGAACTGAACTGGATGGAAATCAAATTGGCTCTCTCGCAGGGATCCAAGTGTCCTCTCCTGGGACGACGTTGCCCAGGCCCTCTGTCTGCTTCGTCTCACCTCTGCTTACTGCGTCCATCCCTGGTCTGTCTCCTGCCAGCCCGGAAACTCTGGACGGACGGCAGGATGTCTGTTCCCAGCCGAATCTGCAGGGCCCTCCCCCACCTCCCTGTGCTGTGAGCGCGTCGTTTTCTCTAACAACAATTCAGCAATTACTGCTGACTTTGTGCTTATTGTGGAAAATTTGACAAACACAGAAAAGAACCCAAAGGAAAAAGTGATCACCCACAATTATTATGGCATCTTCCTTCGCAGGATTTTTTATTTATTTATTTTCCTGGCTCTGTAAACGCTGGTAGCCTGGCTTCCTTGCCGGACATAATACCATCGATGTTTTCTTTCGCCTTCTATTTCCTCGCGCATGGAGTACCTACTATGCGACAAGGGCTGTGCGAAGCCCCGTAGGCCCTGAGCTGGGCCTTGGAATGCAGAGCGGTATTTCTGGGGCAGAGAAGCAAGGTTCACGTAATCAAGGCCACCTTCACTTCAATGGAGAGTGAGCCCTGGGCTGACGGGGCAGCCCCGGAGGCCACTGTAACAGAAACTGGCACTAGCTCTGCTAGAGATGCTTCCTGGATACAATAGAAGTTCCAGGGTTCATTGCAATTTCCAGAAAAAGCCAAAATTGCATTCAGTAAGGCCAGCAGTCTTCCTGTGAAAGGTGCCACGTTTCCAAAGTGGGGTGGCCATGAACTGCTTCGGCCCTGCCAGTCGGGACGCGTGCTGAGTGTGGCCAGGACAATGGCCCCTTTGTCCACGGACCACGCCTGGGGGTCCCAGGGAGAGGCCGGATGGCCAGGGCGGTGGCGAGGACACTCGGGAGCACAGCTGTCCACCAGCTGGCACAGGAGCGTCTCGGTATCTTAAGAAACAGACGCCGCACGAGGGCATCCTGGTGGCCGGGCCCACCTGGCGGGGCCTTCTCCCCTCACGTCACTAACGTGCACCCTTCACGATCAGCGGGCCCTGTGCCTCTGACCCGGGAGCTGTGGTTCGCCATCCTTCGAACCTAGGTGGCCTGGTGCGACTTGGGACAGACACCGGGGGAGGGTTTCTGAGCCAGCCCGCGAAGGACAAGCAGTGGCTGGCTCTGTCTGCCTCATTCCTTCCTAAGGTACTGCCTGGAGCAGGGGCTCATCGGGGCAGACCCAGGCCCAGGCGACGACGTGAATGATGCCCCGTCATCCTCCCGACCCCCTGCTGAGGCAGACCGCTATGATCCCCACGTTGCAAACGACAGAAACAGGGCTTTCTAACATCTTAAAGAATCTCGTGGATGCCGAAGGGCTCAGGGGATACCTCGCTCCAGGTCTGCACAGCCTGAACCCAGGCATGCAAACCGCTCCCCGTGCTGTATCAGGGCCGTACCAGGGGCAGAGGGGGGACGACTGTGTCAGAGCCGGGACGTGTGGCGGGGACGAGAGCTCTGGGAAGCAGTGCTGGGAGGAAACACTCTTCATCCCCGTGCCCCCAGGTTTATTTTTCTCCCAGCCCCCCCCCATAAATATACAAATGTGGACTCATACAATAATAGGCATTGGTAGCAATTAGCTAAGTCTTTATACTGACTCTTTATAATTCGGAAGGTGCACTTAGATGCTTTAGAAAGGGTTGGAAGAAGCGGGAAGTCTAACCAGGGCAAGCGGAGGTGAAGGGCAGATGGAGTGTGACTTCGCATGGTGTCTCAGAACAGCGGCCCAGGGCACTGAGGCTGGCCGCTGACCACCTCCTGCCCTTGATCTCCAGACACAAGGACAAGTCGGTGCCTAGAACGAGGAGCAGGCCAGCAGCAGGAGTCCACGCTGTGTCTCTGCCAGACGCCCGCTCTGTGATCTTCAGCCGGTTCCTTCACTTTTCTGCATCTCAATTTCCTCCTCTGTGAAAAGGTCATCGCTCTCAGGGCTGTCGCGAAGATTAAATAAGATAATGTTTGCAAAGTACTTAGCGAGCGAATCCCTTCACAGAGATCCCTGTTAACGTGCTTCCTCGTGGATCGTTTTATCATGAACAATGGAATGATTCTCTGTTCCAAACGCACAGCTTTGAAAACTCCCGTAGGAAAAACCCGTGGGGAAGATGAGACACGAGGGGTAAGATTGTCCTTGTTTCCACAGGAGCCATGGGAATGGACCCTGGAGAAGGCAAGACAGATCGTCAAGAGATCCCCGACTCTGGTAAGCCAGCGACGGGTAGGATGCCCTCGTCTTCTCGGGCGCCGTCACCTCCCCCGGCCCCTGCACCCTCATTCTGGGTACAAGCCCACGGCACACCGCAGCTGAATGGGGACTGAAGCAGGAAAATGAGCTCCTTCCCCTTGTTCTCTTCCCTCCTCTCCACAGCGGCCCTTCTTGCCCTCAGCACTGCTGACCTGCTGGGCTGGAGGACACTGGCCTGTGCGTTGTAGGGTCTTCAGCTGTGTCCCCGTCCTCCGCCCACCAGATGCCACCAGTGCCATCCACCCCTCCCCAGTCACGACAAGGAAAAACGCCTCCCGGCGTTCCCACATGTCCTCTGGCACTCTGCTGAGCCCTCTGCTCCGGGGTAGACTGTTCTGGGAGGCTGGTATCCTCCTTCTCCTCCACTTTCTACTTACGTGACCTTCCTGACCCCCGTCAGCAAGCTAGGGACAGCTGGAAGCATGAATGTAAACGAATCCAGTCGCACCTGCCATCTTGCCTGGGGCTTATCCAGCGCTCAGTAAAGGCTAGGAAAAGCGTCACCGTTATTCCTCCCCCTAATTCGTCCTCTTTGCAAGAAGACTGTGATCCGACAGACAGAACGTTTCCTTCCAATCAGCTATCACGGAGACAGGCATTTGACTTGGGCCCTAGTCACAAGTCGGCCCCCGTGAAGAAGGACGGCGGAAAGGAGATCTTCAAAGAACGACATCGTCCTGGCTGCTAGAGGCCCCCGCGGTGAGGAGCCTCAATCAGAGATGACAGGGCAGGGCCCCTGTCCTCGGCTTCTCCCTGCCGCTGGCTCATCATCGTTCACCCCAGTTCCCGACAGTTGAGGTAGCGTTGACCTGGCAACCTGAAGACGAGGGGAAGAAAAATTCCTTAATGCTCCGTTGCCAGACTTGGCAGATAAAAAGAGAGGATGCCCAATCGAATTTGAATTTCAGAGACACGACGAAGAATTTTCCGGTGTAAGTTACGTTCGGTGCGACACGTTATCTGGCAACCCGACCAGGGGGGCATCTGGGCTTTGATGTTCGAAGCTGATCCACATTCCCTGGCAATGAGCTGCCCTGTCTGCACAATCGGTTAATCAATCGGCATGTCTGCAGAGCCGATCATTATTTAATTCGGTGACTAATTAAAGTCCAGCTGGAGCCCGTTCACCCCACCTGCCTCAGTCGTTGAAGGAGGAGACAGTGAGACAGCACTCAAAACCCTTGGCCGCCACGTCAGGACGCCAAGCAGAACTGGGGAATAAGACAGTTCCTCTCTTCTTCTCCGCGCGCATCTGCAAACTTATTCCCAGAGTACATTGTTGACTTCACTAGCACACACTGGTTTGGCATTAACTCAAGGCTAATTAGGATTTGACGATTTTTTTCATTCCCGTCACCAGAATTGCAAGCATAATTCGTGGGGCAGGATTCCAACAATCCTTTGAGAGAAGCCAAAAAAAATTTTTTTTTCCTACTGAGCAGTTTGACAATAATGGATTTCTCAAAAACCTCCAATTCCTCTATCTCCAGATTAAAGCTATCAAGGAAAATAAAAATAATAATCAGAGAATGCAAATAAGCATCTCTGAAAAGCTGCTCAGAGGACATGGGCCGCAAGGAATCCCACGGCAGCCGCTGGCCAAACCGCAGAGAGGGCTGGGATGCGGAGAGGTGCACGCAGTGGGCTGCCCAAGTTAGGGCATCGCTCTTCCTAAGGACCCCAGTGACTCCTACGAAGAAAACGGCGTGTTTTTGTTTTCAACCCCATTTTATAGCGGAGAGCACCGAGCCTCCGAGGGGTCTGGCCTGAGTCGCAGGGCACAGTTTGCCCAAACCTGCACCGGTCACCATCAGTGTGGAAACCATTAGGTTAGTTGGATCGAGGCCCCCAGCTTAAGTAAACGGTAAAAAAGTAGCTCGGACACTCAAATGCAACCTGACCTTGAACTCAGGTCTCGGGATGTGTCTGGACTTCCAGGTCGCCCGTGCTGTGGCGACGATTTCACGCTGGTGTTTGTTTTATAGCGTAGCCACACTCCCGATGTCCGTGGGTTCCAGCTCTCTGGACTCAACCTACCCACCCAGCACCCTCCACCTGCCTTACTTCAGCGGTCCCCAACCAGAGACAATTGTGCCCTCCTCGTACCTCCCCCGGGAGGCATTCGGAAATGCCTGGGGACATTCTGGGGCTCCTGGCATCCGGGGCTAGACACCAGGTTCGCTGCCAGGCATCCTGCAGTGCACCAGGCAGCCCGCTGCGAAGGACGATTCAGCCCCAAAAGGCAGCAGCACTGAGGCCAGAGGCCCTGCCTGCATCAGACCCCGGGTCCCCACTGCCAACCAGCAGGCCTCCTCCAGGCCGTCCCATCACCCTAGAAACATATTTCTGAATTTTAAGGATGGTCCCTCTGCTTAACACCTCCAAGGACCCCCCTGCCCTCGGGATGGCGTGTAATAAGCCTCCTCGCTTGTCCTGATGTCTCCTGCCTCCCACAGTTCACCGCAGCCCGCGGTTCGCTGCCTTGCGGCCGGGTCTCAAGGCTTGGGATGCTCCCAGACACCAGCACCCTGCAGCCGTGCCTGGGGAGCTCCCTCTGCCCCCAGCCATGCTGCTGCGGCACCCTGGGCCCTCGTTACAACGCAGATTCTGCATGGGGCCTGAGACTCCCAGTGCTCTGCACGTCCGCAGCCCGGGTCGCTGCTCCTGCTTTGCAGTCACCCTCAGCGGCCAGGACCTGAGCAGAGGCTCCAAACTTTAGTGGGCATCAGAAGGACCTGGAGCCGAGGGACACACAGACTCCGGGCCCGGCCCAGGCGTGCTGATTTAGGAGACCAGGGTGAGGCCCAGGAACCGCACCCGTAGCACGTCTGTGGATTTGCCGTCGCAGCAGCCAGAGCCTCCGCCTCTGCCTTCCCACCCGCCTCCTTCCTGCCTGGCTTCTGGGCCATTTCCTGCCCCCACCTCCGGGTTCCTGGAAAGCCATGCTGATGCTGGGACCCCTGCAGACCTCACACGCCACCCCTACACCCCACTCAGCAGTGGGCTTAGGGATGGGGACCGCCTCCCATGAACCCACGCCTTGTGGACGGTGGGGGCGCCAGGCAGGACTGTCCCTCTGACCCTAGAAGTTGGGCAGACATCACGAGGACCCTTAGGGGTCTCCTGTACATCCTGAAGAGGTTGCACGTCCTCCTTTGCTAGGGTCAGATGTTCTCCGGCAGGTAATACCTCTCCTCGGCAGCTGAGGACTCGGGGGCTGGCAGGAATCTGCTGCCCCTCTCCCTCCGTCGACAAATGGCGCTTCCCAACTGTGTCTCCCATTGTCTTCTTGTTCCATCCAAGGAAAGCATCATGGACACCACAGTCCTTCTAAGAGCGCTGCTTACTGCAAAGCCGGGGCTTGTCATTTATCTCACAGGCCGAGCCTTGGAGAAACCGCCGTCTGAAACCCCTCTGCTCGCTGCATCTGCACCCCTCCCTGCCCCTACTGGGGGGGCCTTCCTCCTCCTTCCTCCTCCTCCTTCCTTCTTCCTTCTTCCAAGCCCTGGCCACATCTCTCCCCGTTAGTCTTATTTTACCTCTCGATAGAATGGAATACTTCTATTTGAAAATGTTCTTTATTTTCAAATCTTCCCCCAAGCACTGGAGCACCATGAGGGCGAACAGGAGTTTTATCGTCTGAGGAGACTGGCCCAAGGCGGGCCCGATTCTTTGGGGACGAGGTGGAGGGTAGGCGAGGGTGGGAACCGCTGGCTGGTGATGAGGAGGGGGCACTAATCAGGAACAAACACAGGCACAGAGGTGGAACGGGCATCGAGTGTGGGGACAGGGACAGAGGTAAAATTAATTAAGTAAGATGGCCCGGCTTCTGGAGGAAGGAGACTGGAAATCCAGACGCTGGGGCCCCCAGAGGAAGGGCGTCTAGACGTCGGGGATCCGTTCTTTGAACTAAACAGCTCTTTGCGTTATTTTTTTTCTCTCTCTCCAGAAATCTTCCAGAAGCGATTCTGACATCTGTTCGCTCCCATTTTTGGTCAAGATCTGTCAGGAGATCAAATCGTACGTATCCCACTTCTCCCTTCCCGAGCACGGCGTGGGGCGGCATCTGTGACTGTCCTCTGTCTTCTAAGATGCTCAAATTTAAAAAGCATCTTCCTCAAGACGAAAGCGTTTCTCACTCGTGACTTGTACAGAAACTAGAGGACAAATTAGCTCTGAACAAATCATTTTGGAAACACACTGGATACCAGTGTCCTCGGGCACGGCCCGCTGGTGAGATTCCGGCTGCCCGGCACACCCTCGCGCCACACCTGGGCACGGCCCTCCCTTGCTGTGTAAGGTGCAGACAAGTTCGGCAACTCATCCCGGCGGGGACCCTGAGCATCTTTCGAGCAAGGCGCTCCCAGGCCGGAAAGGGACCGCTTTCCTCCTGAGCCCAACCTGTCGCCTAAAACTCTGGCTGAGCTACGAGGACCGGGCTTCCAAACACAGCGACGCTCCTCAGAGTCCCCAGGCCGTCTCGTCACAGCTTTAATCCCGGACCCCAGCTCCCCGCAGAGCCTGAGGCCACGCTGGTCGTTACAGTAATCGCCGCCCAAAGACATTGAAAGAGAGAACGGTGACCTGCAAGGCGCATTGGACAATGAGGTTGCTTCCCGCGTGGCCAGGGCTGCGGCTGCCTCCAGGTCGTGTCCGGACGCCGTCCTCGGGGCCACATGCTGCATTCCACTCGCAGGACGTTTGTGCACATAGTTCTCACAACTGCTCCCCAGGGCAGGGGTCATCAGCATTCCTAGTCCACAGAGGAGGAAACTGAGTCTTAAAGAAATCACTCGTCCCAGCTGCCGAGGATCCAAGATCTACCCCCAACCCCGGGCACACTGAACCCATATGTTCTTTGGGGGCGACTATAGTCTCGGCCCCTGGGCAATGCTGCCTCTTAATGTCTGAATTTAAGGAATAGACTAGATCATGGCTACGCCTTGGAATCATGTGGGGCGTTTTTAAGGTGCAGACCCCTTGGCCTGAGACCCAGCGGGGGAGCGCTGCGTTTTCCTAGGCTCCAGGTGGACGGTCCCTGGCCCGCCCAGAGCTCCTGCACCAGGGCAGGTGCAGATGCTGCACGGATAGGCGATGTCTCAGGGTCGCGAGGTCACGCTCCTCAGCAGTGAGGCTTCCACAGGGGCCCACCATCCTTCCGCCCGGGCCCTTGTGGCTTTCGTGCTTGCTCTCTGCGGGCAGTTTCTCTCTCTCTCTCTCTCTCTCTCTCTCTCTCTCTCTCTCTCTCTCTCTCTCTCTCATCTCTCTCTATGTATGTGTATGTCCTTCTTTTCTCAGCCAGAAAAATAAAACAGTGTCCAGGAGGTGTGCCTGGGAAGAAACTATGTAGTCTCACAGGAGGTGTCCTCTCCAAAGAGGCTTAGGACCTGCACTTGCAGGGTCCACCACCCTGGGATTCACAAGGCAGGCTCCACGCTAGCAGTCAGGCTCCGTGCTGGCTCGGGCTGAGTCCCTGTGCCTTGAAAGCTTCTCAGCATCTCGATTCAAAGGAACCTTTAATAAATACTATAAAGGGTCCTAGAGTTACTCTCGCTACATTCTGGGCTCCAAGGAGAGCCCCACGCCGCCATCTGAGAGTGCTACCCTGCTCCCCCGTCAGTGATTTCCGGGCAGGGGAGGCAGCGCCTGCCAGTCGGAAGCTGGGAAACATCTGGTAGTGAGGACCGAGGGGGCATGCTCACTCCGGAAGGTGTCGGTGGCTTCGGCATGAATCCGCCTGCTCATCAATCACGCCCGAGTCCTGGTTGCCCAGGCCCATGAATGGGAGAGCAGGTCCTTGCCAGCTAATGACAACTCAACGCCTCGGGATTCTCAAGTCTCTGAGAGCAAACCTGTAAGGAGAGACTGACGCGTTCGCAGAACGTGTGAAATGGCACAGATCCAACCTGCAGAGCCAGGCTCGTTGGACCGAAAACACAGCCTCCTTCCCTGGGAATCTCAGCCTCCGTATCCCGTGCCCTCGCAAGCTTCAGTTCATCATTTCGCTTTCTCGGGAAGGGCAAGCGAGATATCAGAGAGGAAATCTGCCGGGGGGAGCAGAGGCTGGCGAAGCGGGGCCGGCACTGTCGCAGGCCACGATCTCGTTCTTAGAGTGGGCGCCTGCCACTCAGCACCACCATGTCTGAGGATGTCTCTCTTCGTTGTCAGGCTTTCTTTTATTTGTATTATTAGCTCATCGGGTATTTCGCTGTCTTTTTTCCAGAGCTATCGAAAATTCGGTGCCTTTCAAAGATGTCGATTCAGACAAACACAGCCTTTTCCCAGTAAGTACGGGTAGGACGTCCGCCGACTTTCCGCGTCACCTCTCACAAATAAATATCTTTCCTTTGATAAGACAAGACAGAATTCCACTCGAAGGCATTATTAATTGGATCACATCCCACTTCGTGATATTTATGGGTTTTGCAGTATCTTAGTAATACGTGGACCATCGAAGTGGATCTCAGGCCCAGTCTTGTGTCCCCTGAAGCCATTCCCACCTGGACCTCTCCACGGGGGCTACAAGTATCATGAAGTTTGTTGTGAACTATTTGGGAAGTTCTTAAACCTACTTTAACTTACTTTTTTAGAGTATGTGTGTCTTTACACAAGTGCAGATGTTTGGTTTAGGGTAGTTGAGGATGTCAGGATGTTCTTCGTGAACAAGCAAGTGACAGATGTCCCAAACTCCCCGAACTTAGTGCCGTCTCAGATGTTCCTCCGGGGAATGGAGGGAATAAAAACCGTGTTTGAAATGATCGTGATTCTGGATTCTTTCAAGTCAGACAGGTCTAACATATCGTAAGTCCACATAATTAACCAGCTTAGCTGGAGATTTTTTAATTATCCAGTAAAATGATTAATGATTTGACCAGAGAAACCCATTGATGAGAGGCTGAGAAGAACAGTGATTCATAGAGAAAGTTCAAGGGGTTGGAGGGTCAGGCAGCTTGTGGATCACACACACACATTCACACATGCACATTCACATTCACGCACAGATTCGCACACACATTCATCCACCCACACACTAACTCTTGTCACTGGCCTGGAACTACCTTACACTTTGCCTCACACGTTATTTTATCACATTAATCCTGATTGTCTTAGCGATCTCCAGCGTTCTTAGTCTGTGTTTGAGTTAAAAACTGCAGATGTCGACCCTCCCTGCCCCCAGCCAGCTCTGACTGGCCCCCGTCATGGGGAACGGCGAGGTGGACCCAGCCCTTCCCGTGTGTCCTCTTCCATTTCAGACACTGCGTGGCTACCACTGGCGAGGGAGAGACTGCAACGACAGCGACAACACGGTGTACCCGGGCAGAAGGTGACTGTCGCGGCTGAAACCTGCCCCCTGAAAGGGGGCAGGAGGCCTCACTCCTTTCCCAGCCTGGGGGTCTCGTGCTAACAAAGAGGAGGGACCCCGTGCCCCGACTAAAGTAGAGCTCGGTGAAAACAGGACACTGTTCGTCCAAGAAACGGTCATGGAGCACCTACTAAGTGCCAAGCACTCAGCACCATGCTGGGTGGTAAATGGAATGGAAATGGGCCTCCTCTCGTGGAGTTACAGTCTAGTGGGAGAAAAAGCCTAGTGACAGGGGAGGTGGACGTCCGTCCAGCCTCCTGCACGCGTCCTATATGCAGCCCCCAACCCCCAGGAGTGGGGAGAGGGTTCCCCAGGGAGCACGGGTCAGATTTTTGTCCTGGGCTGATGTTCAGTCAGCCGCGTCTCTGACTCTGAAATCCTCCTGTGTCACCTTAGCTGCGACTAAGAGCCAAAGCATCAGATGAACCAGATGCTAGGGATGTCGGCGGCAGCCTCTTGATGGCTGCACCTGGCTCCATAGAATGGGGGGCAGGCTCGTTCCTCACACTTACCTGCACCGTGCAATGGCTGTGCAGGTCTGGGTCCGGTCAGAGGTGAAAAGATGGGGTCTGGCCCACAGTTCCCCGCAAATGACCAAGAAAATGGCAAAGAGGCCAAGCGGAGTGACAGCGCTTCCTGTCACTCTTCCTCGAAGGACCTCTTGTCCACAAATGACATAAAGCGGTGCTCATTTACGCATTCATTCGTGAAGCTGACATTCGCTCGGTGACAGTATGTGCCAAACACCCATGCTGATGTTTTTCCTTAGGCCCGACAACTGGGATAGACATCAGGATTCCAACTGCAACGGCATTTGGGTAAGCACCTAAACCAAAACAACCGCGTCCTCTTACTTTCTGCCCCCCTTCAAGCCCCGCTGCCTGCCGTAGGCAGACCTAAGGGAGAAGGTGACAGACCGAGGCGACCCTCCCCCGCTTTCCTATCACGCAAGAAGAGGGTCATCGGTGCGATGAGAGATGACGCGGCCTCAGTCACAGCCCCTTTAAGCCCCACTTTAGGTCACCAACACCTAATTTCTTCATTCTGTTTTGAACACTGTGAAACTGAACGGACAGTGGCACCCCAAAAACCTGCAGCCATGTCTGGCCATTTCTCAAGGCCCCTCAGGCAGAGGGTAAATCACGCTGCAGGTGCATCTCGGGGCACCCAGTGCAGGTGCCCGGTGCCCCGTGAGCACTGGGCTCGCCGCTCCTGGGTGGGGGACAGGAAAGGAAAGCCAGGCAGCACCGCATCGCCATGGACCCTGGTTTCGTGGGGTCCTCGCGAAGAGAGAGAATACCAAATTACAAATACAAAAGCAGATAGTTAACAGGGACAATAAATGACATCCTGACAAGTTACTGGAGTCCTGGAAATTCAGGTCCTTTTCTACTGAGACCGCTTTCTTGATTTATCAGGCGGCTGCCCGGCTTCCCCCGCCACCCTGAACACTCTGTAGCTCCCAGCGACTCCCATCGTGAGCAGAGCAGGGACTGTGCCAGGGCCAGCCCTCCTGAGTGTGCGAGTCCCCAGCTCTGGGATAGATCACCTTTGAATAGTTGCCTCACTTATCTGCTTGGATGAAGAGCGGAAATTTTGTGTAAATCTTTTCCTCCCTCCAGGACACCTGCAGACCACGGTTTCTGAGATACAGAGAACAGGACAGATCGAACCCCAGCCACCCCCCACCCATCCCATCATTAGTCAAACTGCCTTTTCATGAGGAGGGGAAGACAGTCTCCTTATCAGTTATGACAGAAAAGCACATCACCTTCACACCTGAGCCTTTCCACAGGGGAAGAATAGCTCATAGGATCCCAAAATCATTAGCCCAAAGGGGATTTCACAGCCATCGAGTTCAATATCTCCCAAAACGTGTCCCCAGAACCCTAGTATGGAGTGTGCTGTTAACAGGTATGGGGGGAGGGATCCTACAGTCAAGTTCAGGGTCAAAGAAACCCAAACGGCTTTCTTTTCTTCTGGATTTCTCAGCATCTCTGATGCTTCAGTGTGTGCCGGGAGCCCCCACGACCGAGAGCGGATACAGGTTCTCACCCGTCCCTGATACCGCGCGCTCGTGTCTTAGGACACTGTTAATGCTGGTGGAGAACCTCCCAAGGACCGGCCACCCACTAACGGGCAGCATTGGCTTGATGTGTCAGGAAGGCCCCTCAGCTGTGGTAACTCAGGCCCCTCTCTCAGGCCCAACCTCACTCAGTGTCAGCACATTGACATTTAGGTGGGGTCATTCTTGGTCGTTGGAGCTACCTTGTAAATTGTAGGGTGTTCCACAGTATCTCTGGCCTCTACCCACCAGATGACAGTAGGTCCCCCATTTTGCCCTCATCATGGGAACAACCAAAAATCTCTCCAGACATTGCCAAGTGTCCCCTATTGAAAATCGCTACTCCGGACTCATGAATCCTTAGGCCCTGGAGATATCAGGACATTTGCAGCTCCAGCTCAGAGACTGCTGAACCCACTCTGACCTTGTGACCCCATCCTGCAGTGGGGCCTCAGCACCCCCAGCACGCCAGAACCCCGCCCTGCACCCTTTGGAATGAGAGGGCCCAGTTTCTGGATCTCGCCTTTTCCCGCCTTCAGTTTCTCAAAGCCCAGCTCACTCACACAGAGTGTCGACATGATAGGTTAAGAGCTCAAGAGATTTCCAAGGGTTTTCAATCCTAATTTGCTTCTGCACTATCAAAGCCATGGGGGGAGGGAGGGGGATTTAGCACTGATGTCTCACAGATCTGAAAGCAAACTGCTAATCTCATCATCACTTCTCTTTTAAAGGGTGTTGATCCAAGAGATGGCATTCCATATGAGAAGAAGTTCTGCGAAGGTATGAACTGTAAACGTCAGTGTGCTCGTTACCATGGGACGTTCTTTTCTAAACTGAGTCAGGTTGAAGGCGGTAGGCTCCCGAGCGAGGAGG
This sequence comes from Cynopterus sphinx, assembly GCA_030015415.1. Classification (NCBI taxonomy): domain Eukaryota; kingdom Metazoa; phylum Chordata; class Mammalia; order Chiroptera; family Pteropodidae; genus Cynopterus; species Cynopterus sphinx. The sequence continues at coordinate 4,619,003 of CM057391.1, forward strand.
CGCCTGATGCTACACCTTAAAGGTGACCCGCTTACGTTTATGTTCATGACAAGTCAGAAAAACAAGGTTCTAGAAAAAGGAGGCAAAACCTAGAAAAAGTAAAAGTGAATTTGTTTAGTCGACGCCGATACTTAGAGATTGGAAACTTGAACGATAATGTTGCAAAAGGCTGCAGGATAGATAACGAGATAAATTCAACACTTCTCCAGGGATACTACAAGGTCAGATGTCTGGGCTGGTACTGACAGAGTCCCTCTGTCACCTGGAATAGAGACTCATATCACGGTGACCCGAGGGAGACGTCCAAGCCACAGCCACTGGAGTTCCAAAAATAGCTGAGCGAAAGCTCTGTATTCTAAAGAAATGCCCAAATGCCTCAGACTTCGGGGCTACCAGTGCTGTTACTACCTACGCATCACTGAAAACATGCTCCTGCTGATGCCCAAAGCGTCCCAAACAACAAAACAGTAACATCACTGTTTTATGTTTAGGCAGTGCTTTTCCTAACATTTGGAAGTGTTTTATTCATTCATTCAATCATCCATTTAACAGATATTTCTTGAGTACCTATCCCTATTAAGCAGTGAGGGCCCTATGCAGATGTGAGTTTTCACGAGCAGACACAATGCAGTCCTTGCCCAGAGTCGATGGAACATAAAATTGTCTTTATGCTCTCAGAGAAGCAGGAAGGGATAAAAATGAATCATTAAGCCATTTAGAAATGCTTATTGGACGAATAAAAGAATGAATGAACAACTGAACTAATGAGTAAATAAACTCGGGTCTAAATGAAATCCTGGTGTGAGGCTCGGGGGTCACTGTGGGAAGCCTCTTGGATCCCCCCACAACCCAACGCCTCCCGGATGCCCTTGGCCTTCTCAGTCCCCTTTGTGTGGCCAAGCGCTAGGTGTCACAGGCCCAAGACAGGAAGCCACTGGAGTGAGGCTGATGGGGAGGAGGCTCCTCTCTGACTGGGAGCATCAGCGGATGCTTCCAGG